>CAEKDK010000007.1:9547500-12047500 GCA_903112645.1 Prunus armeniaca | reverse complement strand
AGCGCCATAAAACATTTAGCTCCAGAAAATGTTTTTGTTGTCCAGGTTAAAGTTCACTTCCCCCCTAAAAAGAGCTGCATATATTTGGCTGGTAAATACTTAATACTGATACTCTTATTAAAAAAATACACTGATATACAAAGTGAGGCACTATGGCAGTTTATATACAATTTGTGTTTTTTCTTTCCTGTGAGCATTTGAATGAACTCTGGTGATATGAAAGTATCGTCATTCATGAAGATGGCCTAACCATCCTCTCTCTCTCTCTCTCTCTCTTCCTTACTGCTGTTCATGTTATTGAGCTGTCACAATTCTCATAAGAATTTGGAGATTCAGTTTTTTATTTATGAAATTTTTCTGGAGACAGGCTTTGTCGGAAAGATATTCAGAAACTGTCTGGTTTAGATAAAATGGTAGCATAGGATGTTGTTGCATAAGTTTTACACGCCATGAAGTTATCCGTTTTCTGCTTAAGAAGCACATATCTTTGATTATATTTTCTGCTTTTGAAAAAAATAAGGTTTTTGCTTATTTATTTATCATATGTTTAGCTAAAAGTTGATTTTTGATATTAATGGTATCATATTATGTTTTTCTGTGGATCGCTGTGTAATTTGATTGTAATGAATTGACACATGCAAATACTGCAGGTCTAGATTATCTGATTTTATTAGTTCTCTTTGGAAACGTGTTTCAGATACAACATCCAAGGTCGCATCTGAATAGGTTTGATTTGGTGATAACTCCTCGCCATGATTATTACCCCTTGACTCCGGAGGGACAGGGACAAATTCCTTGGTTTCTGCGGAGGTGGATTACCCCACGTGAACCACCTGGCAGTAATGTGGTGAGTATCTTGGTTGAATAGGATCTGTACAAATGCCTTTCTAGAATAATTGTGTTGACAGGTTCACTTCTATGAGTTTCAGGTTCTCACAGTGGGAGCACTTCATCAGGCGGATTTCACTGCACTTAGGAATGCTGCATCTGCCTGGCATGCTGAATTAGCACCACTTCCGAGACCTTTGCTTGTGGTTAATATTGGAGGCCCTGCAAGTAATATTTTTCATCTAAGAATCCGTCATGATTTTCATGTTGTCATCTTTATAAGGGGATGACTGTGATGGATTTATATCATTTTTAATGTTGTGGTTGCCTTTTTATTTGCTTTGTAGTTTTATGGAATTGCTTACAGGATTACCAGCAAAAGTCATTCTGTAATGTGTAGTTTGATTATATAAATCCTGACATTGCGAGGAAATCACATTTTTTTAGTGCTGTACTGTTTTATTGAGTACAGCTATCTTTCATACTTGTGATCTGGTGTTGCTATGTCAGTAGCTCAAGAGTTATGTGTTTGTTAAAGTTACATTTTGAACTCTCTTGTATGTTTACATTGGTCAAGCTGTTTCTCCCTGTATGTCTTTTATTTAAAAGATAATCAAAATGCATCCATATTGTTTTCATAGGAAACTGTTCATATGGTATCAATCTTGGGAAAAGGTTAGCAGCTATGCTGCAGAATGTTCTTTGGAGCTGTGGATGTGTGAGAATATCTTTCTCTAGGAGAACTCCTGAGAAGGTACTAGTGCTGCTTTGAGAGTAGATCCTTTAGAGGCTTTATGGACGCATACTTACTTTCTCTGGTACACGTTTTCAACAGTTGTCCAGAATTTTGATGAAAGAATTCAGTACTAATCCAAAAGTCTACATTTGGGATGGTGAAGGTACTTAGTTGCCTTATTCTTAGAATACATGCATCTAATATGTATCTATGTGTGTACAGAAGAGGGGAAGTATTGATGTTTTATATTTTATTTTTTACGTAATACTGCTTAGGTTGTAATCCACACATGGGCCATTTAGCCTGCGCGGATGCTTTTGTCATCACAGCGGATTCAGTCAGTATGTTGAGTGAGGCTTGCAGTACCGGGTATGTTCCAAGTATGATGATAATGAAGGTCACTTTTTCTTTTCATTTTTTGGAAAGGAGAAATTTAGGTCACTTATTTACAGTTGTTTTAAATATTCCTTCTTTGGTATGGGATTGTGTGTTTCTAAAAGTTCATAATTTTCACTTCAGCAAACCTGTTTATGTGATCGGTGCTGAACACTGTACGTGGAAGTTCGCAGACTTCCAGAACTCCCTGCAGGAACGAGGAGTGGTTCGACCGTTCACTGGTAAAGAAGACGTAAGTCCGTCGACATACTGTTGTAGAACGATAGTGTTTTGTTGTGAAATAATTTTTGGCCATTCCTTACTCTTTTGGTTATTAAATGAGGAAAGAAAGGATGTAGTAAATGAGGAAAGAAAGGATGTAAGAGGCTCTCTTTGAAGAGGAGGGTATTAACAAAGTTTACCTTTGGTTATTAATATGAGGTTTTTCTTTTCTTTTCTTTTTCTTTTTCTTTTTCTGTTTTTGTTTCCGTAGATGTTCAAGTCTTGGAGCTATACACCACTCAATGACACAGCAGAGGCCGCCAGTCGGGTGAAGATGGCACTTGCTGAGCGTGGATGGAGCATATAGTAACTTAGGTAAATGAGCTTGCGAAGCCCTTTGTCTAGCTTACTTCAGTAGTTTGTTTGACCCGGTTTTGTCCAATTCATCTTTTACCAATGTAACTATTATTTTGTATTAAATTTTGCTGTATCGTGCCCCAAGGTTAGGGAAGGCACGTCCTTTTGTATTTGCTTTTATCCTGCGATCAAGTCTTTGGGGTGTTGCCCATAAACAATTTCTTCAATAAAAGAGCAAATGAAAGAAGCAAGATCAAGGACACATTCTTCACCTAGAGATGCAAATTTTTTTTTTCCTAAACATGGCCTGTCCTCGCCATATGTTGCTTCTGCTTTCAAGTGCGGTTAAAAGCGGCTTCAAGGAACTAAGTTGTTGAAATTTTTAGAGTGTTTGAACAATCTTTCTTTCTTTTTCTTTTCCCGTTTCCTCATTGCAAGCGCATCACGCTTACAACACATTCTGTGGGGCCCACACTTAATAAGGTGGGCCCCGAATTCTTGTAACTGAGATAAACTTCATTTGTCATGTGACGAGAGAGATTACAGAGACAATGGGCTATTGTTCCTCTTTTTTTTTCCAAACACAGCTCCATAACATGACTCATGAGCTCGACAATTAAAGAGTACGTATATTATGTGGCTATGCATGCAAAGGAAAAACAATATTGGTAACCTGGACAACCTTAAAGTGTACGCAAATAATGTGGTTTACACTTAACAATGATAGAAACAACACCTTTCTCAGACCAAAAAAAATAATTAAACAACAGTTTTCATTGTTGGGTTAGGGAGCCCTAGCTGTGGTTTAGTTGAGTGATTAAAGAGAATAAAGTTTCTTAGTTAGGAAGCCCTTTTGACTTTTAAAATTATATTACTCTTTTAATAGAATCCAACTTCCCTCTTCTGCATTATATCATCAAAAGCTGAAAGTCCAAATGGTATGCATCATAAAACTTTTCCATCCACTCCTCCTTTTAACAACATATAATTTTATTTTAATTTATTTTTGTGAAAAAAAACATATAATATTGAAGTGGTTACCACTTGATCCATCTGCCAGATAAAACCTCTTCACTTGCTCTATGAACAAAAAGTCATATCAACAACTCTCCTTTGCCTCCCATTAGCTGATTAAATTACAAACTAATTTGTATTATGGCCAATTTTAATCTACTAATCTCTTATACTTTGCTGCACTATATAAGGCCTCTCATGTTAAGCAGTTTTCATCACAAGCTTCTAAGTCTCTCCCATTCAGCAATTCTCATCTCCAAAGCCTTTTAGCTTATTTCTTTTGCCTGTTTCTCTCTTAGCTAAAATGAAGAGCGGTGACTCAACTACCATTGATGTTCCCCATCATGAGGCCAGCGGTGGCGGCGCATCGAAAGGAAAAGGGGCAATTCTGACAGTCCCTGCAAGGCAAGAGAAGGGAGGGATGAGGAGAGGGATGGCCATAATTGACTTGGTTTTGAGGATTGGTGCTGTAGTGGCTGCTCTGGCTGCTGCAGCCACCATGGGAACAAGTGATCAAAACCTTCCTTTCTTCACCCAGTTCTTCCAGTTTGAAGCTAGCTATGATGACATGCCCAGTTTCCAGTACGTCACTTTCAACCTCTCTTTACAATCTTGCATTTTACATTGTTAGACTATCAATCTGAACCATTATTTACATGTGACGTTGTTAGACTGTCAATCTGAACTATTAATTCGATGAACAATTGTTTCTATCTGTGATGCCAGATTGACAATTTAGCGACATAACATACCTATCTATTATCTAACACACTCATGCAAGCAATGCAGGTTTTTCCTCATAGCAATGTCACTTGTAGCTGGCTACTTGGTGCTCTCAGTTCCCTTCTCCATAGTCTCCATTGTTCGCCCCCATGCAAGTGGAATAAGGCTCTTGCTCCTCATCCTTGACGTTGTAATATTCATTAACCTCACAATCATGCTTAAATCCTCACTAATTAATTTAATTAATCTGTGTATAATAATACTTATGATTATCATGACAGGTGGCACTCACCCTGGCCACTTCTGCTGCTGGGGCTGCAACTGCCATAGTCTACTTGGCTCACAATGGCAACTCAAGCTCCAATTGGCTTGCCATCTGCAACCAGTTTGGTGATTTCTGTCAGACAGTCAGCGGGGCTGTGGTGGCTTCGTTTGTTACTGTTGTTACCTTAATGTTCTTGATTCTGCTGTCTGCCGTGGCTCTCCGAAAGCATTGAGACAAGATATGGAAGGGGAAAAGCTCTTCAAAAATGACTGTGAACGCTGTTTATGATTCTGTTTTGGTGCTTTTCTGCATAAGTGCCTTTTCAATTGTTGTGTGAATCTGGTTGTAGTTCAAGTAATTTACTTTGTCTAATGCAAATTGAAAAAATATCGTAATGGAATTTACTGTTCTTCTCGACTTGCATCCTTTTGTCAACTGGTGGTTTTTCTTTTCCTTGTCTCTTCAATTTTCAACTTAAATTAAAAATTAAACATCATTTGCCGTGAATTTGATTCCAACTCTCCAAAGTCTTCCCCAAAAGAATTGAATTCTGAACTTCTATATGGTCTATGAATCAAACCTGGACAAAACAAGGACTCATTTATCAAATATCAAGAAGCACATTGGGGGCACGAAACTTGACCCCCTGACTCATAGAATCAATTTAAGGACGTCTTGAATAAAATCAGCGGCCACCGGGGCATCTCTACCCAAGTCACACAAACCATCATGATGATGATGATCAGAGATTCAGTCCACAACCACTATATTTTGATATCTGGGGTCAGAGATGGCTGCTTCCATGACATGATCCGGGCCAATTTTCCTGTCATTGTCCAAGAAGGACTTGACCAAATTGTCGTTGAAGCGGTTCATCATCATCATCCCATGCAGTGCATAAGGCGCAAATGCAGGCATACTGTTGTTCGCTTTCCAAAACACAATCTGTGGCACCTCATCGCCGTACCCTTTGTCCTTGAACTTTCTCTGTATCTCCTCATACTGCATCTTCCAGCAGTAGAAACGACCATCGCAGCCGGGAGAGTCTTATCAAAGTCTTCGCAGCTGGTGAACACGAACACCCTCCTGATCATCTGCTCCGGCTTCAAATCATTCTTCACAGCAACCTCCAAAACAGAATCAAACAACACCTCCAAATCAACCTTCCACTGCCTGGTGTCCTTCAAAATCTCTAGCTTGGCCTTGAGATCGCCTTGTAACGAATGCAGCTGCGGATTTTCTGGGGAAAAAAAATAATGCCGCTGCGGATTTCGACTGAAATTCATCAACTTTCCTTTCCATGGCTCTTCACTCAGTTCGGAGATCATCACTGCCAACGCCACCGCCGCATTTCCATAGTTGTCATGCACAGCCAAGAAGTTTTTGAACTTGCCCTGCTTTCTGATGTGCTCCACCATTGCCTTCTACTGAAGCTCGGCCACTTCGAGGAGGTCCCAGTGGTTCGCATAGCAGGCGATCTCATGTGGAAGCAAAGCACCGGCCTCAATCTTCGACTCGCCGCAGCCGCCGGCTGCTTTCACTTCCTCCAAATACTTCTTCACCACACAGGGCTCCCGCTTGGACTCCCGTTTATAACCCCACCTGTTGAAATCTTCGTGTAGATCACAGTCCTCCAAGGCCTTCCTCAAGGGCACCAAAACCTCCTTGATCAGCCGCTGCGGGACTCTGTCGGTGTAATCCGACTCCTCAACACCTAGGTATTCCGGGTAAGATTCTCGCGGGAAAACCTTCTTGGCGATGCTCTCGCAGAGCAAGGTGTTGCGGTTGAAGTCGGAGTCGAAGTCAGGGCACGACAACCCGGCCTAGGTTATCTCCAAGCACTCAGCAGCAGACGTTTCATCCTCATCCAGGGTTTTCGTTGTTGCAAAGCCTGGTTGGGGCTTGCAGGATCCATGGGAATGTGGAGATGGCGGAGAGAGTAGCCGATACATTGATGAGAATGGAACCAATGGAATCAGGTTCTTTTGTGTTGATGTCCAACTTGTATGCTGAGAAAGGGGACTGGGAAATGGTAGCAAAAGTTAGGAAAGGGATGAGAGGTAAAGGAGTGAGAAAGGAAGTGGGATATAGTTGGGTGGATACTGGTGATGGTGATGGTTCCTTGTATCTGCATGGGTTTTCATCAGGTGATACATCCCACCCAGAGTCTGGGGAGATAAGTAGAATGGCAAAATGTCTAGGATTAGAGATGAAAATTCTGAGAGAGAACATGTGGGAGACAAATTCACTGAAAATGAACTCCTTCTCAAGGCCCACTTTGAAGGCTTGAATCTGTACATGTAAAACTTCAAAAGCAACTCATGATTGTTAAGAAGTTCTGTAGCCAAATTTCTATAATAATAATAAATAAATAAAAATAAAAAAAGGAAATTCATCTTGAGGTAACATACAAATGAAGTTTTGATGTGAACGACAACAAAAGGTCGTGTATGGGTTTCCTTTGTCCCTCACCACCTATAATCTTCTTGTTTAACGTTTAGAATAAAAAGAAAAAACGAAAGGTTGCATATACAAAAGGGTCATATAAATGAGTGAAAATTAACCATCAAGATATGGTGAGTCATGGAAACAACCAGAAGACAAAGCAATAATAGAGCAAAATGTAAGTTAACTATAGCCGAACGGCTATACTATTTAAATTTATTATTTTGACGGTATAGCCTTCCGGCTATACGCTTGGAATATATTCGAATATTTTAACGGTATAGCCGTGCGGCTATACTATCATCGAATGTATTCGAATATTTTAAGGTATAGCTTTTTGGCTATACTCGTTAAATATATTCCAAAACGAACGCGAAGCTTGCACTCGCAGTCACAGCCATTTTGTTTCTCCATAAGCGCTTCCAAGCTTCAAAGACTAGGTCTTGAGCCTTTCTCTCTCCCTCTCAACTCAAGCTTCGATTCTTTTTCTTTCGTTTCGGCTGCTCCCTTGATTGGATTGGATTGGACTCTCTCTACAAAAACCATCAAATGTCATTCAGCTATTGAAATCTCCACTAAGATAACAACGCTGATGCTGTAAGGGAGTTAGGCGGCCTGGGCGGATCTAGGCAACGCCTAGGAGGCCTGGGCTAATCAAGGCGGCTCCTAGGCGGCCTGGGCAGGTCTAGGCGGCTCTGGTGGGTCTAGACGGCGCCTAGGTTTCCTGGGCCGGTCTGGCCGCCTCCATTTTGTCCAAATGAAGACAGACGAAGTTAAATTTGCACTCGCAGAGGAATGTGGTGCGCGAGTGAAATGAAGAGATAGAGAAACGAACACGATGAAGTTACCGTTACCCTTAGAGCCCTTGACATGTTCTGTAAGCAACTTCAACTACATTTGTCTCATAACATCGATGAAAATACCATTACCCTTGCTATCAAGGCCTGTCAAAGGGACCCCAAACCCGGATTCCAAATTCACGGGTTTGCAGTTTCTTCTGGGTTTGCTTCGTATACTACGGTTTCAAATTCTTTGATGAGCGTGTACACCAGAGCTGGCCAGTTTGATGGTCCATTACTTATCTTTGAGATTGTGCTATACTGATATAGTTTCTTAGAATACTATTCTTTCGGGGTTTCGAACAAGTGAGGGTGCATTGAATTTTGCTCTTAGGATGAATTTTAATGGAGTTGTTTTAGATCCAGTGACTTATACTACGATTCTTACTTTTTGTGCGGATCATGAAGATTTTCTATTTGGATTACAACTGCATTCTCTTATATTTAAGTCTAGTTTAGATGGTGAAGTTTTTTGATAAGTATGTATTCGAGGTAGAGGCGGTTAATAGAAGCTAGGAATGTGTTTGATGAAATGGCGAATGAGGATCTGGTTTCATGGAATGCAATACTATCAGGTTACTCTCAAGAGGGAAATCATGGGCTTGAGGCGATTTTTGTCTTTATTGAGATGGTGGGAGAAGGGATGGGGTTAGATCATGCCTCATTTACTAGTGCAGTTTCAGCTTGCAGTCATGAAATGAATTTAGAACTTGGGAAACATATACATGTTTTGACAATTAAATCAGGATATGGAAGTCATGTTTCAGTTTGTAATGTATTTTTCTCGACATATTCAAAGTGTGAGGTTACTGAAGATGCAAAATTAGTTTTTCAGTGCATGAATGATTTTAACGTAGTGTCTTGGACAACTATGATTTCTATAGACGAAGAAGATGCCATCTCTCTATTTAATGAGATGAGATTGGATGGAGTATATCCAAATGATGTTACATTTGTTGGACTAATCCATGCTATATCAATTAGGAAGTTGGTGGAGGAAGGCGAAATGATTCATGGGTTTTGCATAAAGACTGGCTTTTTATCAAAGCATAATGTTTGCAACAGCTTGATCACCATGTATACTAAGTTTGATTCCATTCATGACTCCATCAAAGTTTTTGAGGAGTTAAACTGTAGAGAAATCATATCGTGGAATGCTTTGATTTCTGGGTATGCTTAGAACGGGTTGTGTCAAGATGCACTAAAAACATTCTTGGTAGCAACTATGGAGTCGAAGCCAAACAATTACACATTTGGTAGTGTCTTGAGTGCAATTGGTGATGCTCAGGATATTTCTCTGAAATATGGCCAATGATGCCACTCTTCCTTGATCAAACTTGGATTAGTGACTGGCCCAATTATCGCAGGTGCTCTTCTTGAAAGTTGCTGATGGTTTCATATAATTCGATCTTGGGACCAAGATGGGTGAGTTGTCTTATGAGATGTCTAGCCATTCATTTGATCTTTAGTTACTGCTCTTGTTCAATATTTTTGTCTTTTGATGTGATCTTCAGGTACCGTATTGGTACATGACATATATCCACCAGAAGGCTCTAGAGAGAGGGCAGACGTAAGTTCATGACAATTTGGTTTGCTGTAATCTCTTTATTGGAGTGTGCTCTTTTCTCTTATATATATATTTTAAATTTTTTGTTGTAGAGAATAGTAAGAAGCTTGAGTTAAACTTGATCTGGTGCTTAATTAACAATGCTTTTGAGTTTTAAAATTTTTTTTTTTATATTAATAAATTGGTCACACATTTTTCTAGCTGCAAAGTTGCGTAGTTTTCAACTTCAATTGGCAAAACTTGAGTGCAATAATCAGAGCTTAAAGTGTTGTGGATGAGGCATATTATTTTACATGTGACAAGTGACCTAATGGAATTTGGTTGTATATCTTCAAATGTATTATAGTTGTCACTGAATTAAGTCTAATAATGTCATTGCTAAAGGGCCCTGTAGCTAATGTATTAATAGCCTGAAGTGTAACATGCATCACTGTAGGAAGATGAAGGACAAAGTTCTTCCATGTTTTTCCCCCTCATATTGGTTGCGCCTATATGGCTTAACTTCAATACCTGTCCAGTTGCAGGAATTGACAAATAATGCAGCAGAGTATGCTCGGTTATGGATAGGGCGGGGTAAAAGAGCAGCAGGTCAAGGCAAAATGCTCAGGAATGACATCAATTGAATGAACTCAGAATTTACCTTCTTTTTTGTTTGTTTTTAAATGGGTTATCTCCATAAGTTAAATATCTTAGTCCTCTATAATAGGTATATGGATGACCTATAAGAATATCCTGAATCAAATTTTCCATTATTTTGGGTGAATATTACTGCCAGATTGAGATTGCATGTTTCAATTTGGTGGTCAAATGTAATGGTTGGAAATAAAAGATTAGTTTATTAGGTGAAACCTTTTGTTCCACTGAAATGTCAGTCATATTCAGATTTCATCTTTAGGAAGCTTCTGCTTGGAACATTTGGGGAGGATCTTTATCTCTAGATCAACATATCTTATTTATATGTAATGCCAGTGTACATAAGAATGGTTTCTTCCCCTGTTCTTGTGTTCAGTGTACCTATGTGACCTATGTATTATAGTATCTCTTTACTTATCGAAGACGACTTGAGAGACTTCTCGACGTGGAAGCACTGATGCCTTCACTACAAGATCCTGAGTGTTTCAGCTTCTAGGTAACTTTATATTTCTCTTTATTAAAATTGAGTATATTGTGGGTTGTGATTGCCGGTATTAATGTATGATTGGATGCAACTTGCTTCTTTATCAAACTGGCGTCCTCCTAAAAGGTTGGATCTCCTACGCTTGCGAGATACAAGGGAGGTATTGCACTTTTCCCCCCTCTTAACATTGGGAATTTCAGGTGCACATGGGTATGGTATATGTAAGATTGAGATGCTACTTCACATCTAACACGTTGTTTGAAATCTCATTTAGAATAGTTCGTATATATATATCAATGCCATATGACCTCAGATACCTTCAATTTATTTCAAAACTCTTCTCTTTGTTGTCTCATTAGACTATTTTGTATCCAATTTTTCATCTACAGAGAATACAACGCGAACTGATATATCTCATGGCAGAAGAGCAAGGTTGTCAAGTGCAATGAGAAAAAGGCTATCATTGGGTTTAGTTCATAATTACGATGGATACATTTTAGAAAGTAAATTCTTACACAAGCAATTTTATACTATGAAATTCAAGATTCTTTTATCCCCAAAATGTTGGTGGACCCCTATATTTTGTTGTATTTATGGGTTTAACCCGTATTATTTCTTATAAATAAAATCCATTTTTTATTCTGGCCTAATGGACTAATAGCTGGAATTCATTAGAATGGGAGGTATCGTAAAGAAATTAAATTCTCATTCCCCAATATCATTGGTATAAAAAATAAAAATAAAAATACTTGAAGAAATAACTCTATCCTAATTGGCTAAAGTGGTATTTTAAAATAACATGACAAAATAGTATATTTAAATCGTATAGCCGCGCGGCTATACGATTTGAATATATTATTTTAATGGTATATCCGTGCGGCTATACTCTTCGAATATATTCAAATATTTTAAAGGTATCGACACGCGGCTATACTATTTAAATATATTATTCACAGCTATACTCTTTCAATATATTCAAATATTATAAGGTATAGCCGAGCGGCTATACGCGTGACATATATTACACAACGAACGCGAAGCTTGCACTCCCAGTCACAGCCATTTCGAAGCTTCAAAGACTCTGTCTTGAGCCTCTCTCTCTCTCTCTCAACTCAAGCTTCGATTTTTTTTTCCTTCAATTCGGCTGCTCTGTTCATTGGATTGGATTGGACTCTCTTTATGAAAACCATCAAATGTCATTCAGCTATTGAAATCTCCACTAAGATAACAACTCTGATGCTATAAGGGAGTTAGGCGGCCTAGGCGGATCTAGCCGCTCCTAGGCCGCCTGGGCTGATCTAGGTGGTGCCTAGGCGGCCTGAGCGGATCTAGGAGGCGCCTAGGCGGCCTGGGCGGGTCTAGGCGGCGCTGGTGGGTCTAGGCGGCACCTAGGTGGCCTGGGCGGGTCTGGCCGCCTCCTTTTTGTTCCAAATGAAGACAGACGTTGTTTGCACTTGCAGAGGAATGTGGTGCGCGAGTGAAATGAAGAGACAGAGAAACGAACATGATGAAGTTACTGTTACCCTTAGAGACCTTGACATGTTCTGGAATCAACTTCAACTAGATTTGTCTCATAACATCGATGAAAATACCGTTACCATTGCTATCAAGGCCTGTCAAGGGGACCCCAAACCCGGATTCCAAATTCACGGGTTCGCAATTCTTCTGGGTTTGCTTCGTATACTACGGTTCCAAATTCTTTGATGAGTGTGTACACTAAAGCTGGACAGTTGAATGGTCCCTTACTTATCTTTGAGACTATGTGCTATACTGATATATTTTCTTGGAATACTATTCTTTCGGGGTTTCGAACAAGTGAGGGTGCATTGAATTTTGCTCTTAGGATGAATTTTAATGGAGTTGTTTTTTATCCAGTGACTTATACTACGATTCTTGCTTTTTGTACGGATCATGAAGATTTTCTATTTGGATTACAACTGCATTCTCTTATATTTAAGTTTGGTTTAGATGGTGAAGTTTTTTGATAAGTATGTATTCGAGGTAGAGGCGGTTAATAGAAGCTAGGAATGTGTTTGATGAAATGGCGAATGAGGATCTGGTTTCATGGAATGCAATACTATCATGTTACTCTCAAGAAGGAAATCATGAGCTAGAGGCGATTTTTGTCTTTATTGAGATGGTGGGAGAAGGGATGGGTTAGATCATGTCTCATTTACTAGTGCAGTTTCAGCTTGCGGTCATGAAATGAATTTAGAACTTGGGAAACATAAAACAGATACATGGCTTGACAATTAAATCAGGATATGGAAGTCATGTTTCAGTTTGTAATGTAATAATCTCGGCATATTCAAAGTGTGAGGTAACTGAAGATGCAAAATTAGTCTTTCATTGCATGAATGATCGCAACGTAGAAGATGCCATTGCTTTTATTAAATTCAGTGGGAGTGGAAATAATGTCGGTTGATTGTCCTTTGTTGAGGCCCAAAAAATCCATGGATTGGGCCCGAGCAATTATCAGCCCAATACAATATTCCATAAGGAAAAAGAAAAAAAAGGTCTATCACATGCGAGTTATAATCCACATGCCGCGCTAAATAAATAAATTATCATGCTATGATTCGCGATAAAAATATGATTAACTCATGCTAAAATTAAAACAATCCTTCCCAAGGGCGATAAATTAAAATATGCTGAGCAACATGCCATGCCATTATCTCGCACCCAACCACGCTACAAGCCTAGGTGGGCCCAAGCCACTCAAAAAACCCGGGGCTTGCTTGAGTGAGTTGTGGCATGGATGGTAATAAATCAACATGAGGCTCATTGATGGGCCGGGAAATGAAAAGTCTCGAGTTACTTGGGAGCCTCGAGGCTCAAGCCCATTTCTTAGGCCCAAACATATGGGTAAGCACAAGAGAAAAAAATAACCCAATACCCAAGCAAAACAACCCAACCAAAATAAAGCCTAAACTAAGAAGCCCAATGTTTAATAAAAACCCTTTGCTTAGAAAACCACCTTGGCCCATATAAAAATCCTAAAATAGTCCACAAAAACCTCAGCTTTTGTTTGAAGAAACAAGTCCCAAGCCAGAGACATCCAAAGAATCGATGAGTACTATCCCGCATGCTGTCAGAAGCATCCCTTGGACCAGTATGCATCTTCACTTCCTTTCCTTCGCCAGATTTGGTTAAAACAGAGGAAAGGAAATAAGAAAAAACAGCAAACCAAGAGTGGAAGCTCCCACTGCACAGCTGCGGGAAAGGAGGATGTTGAGCCCCCAAATCCCCTGAATTCATGTAAATAGACAGAAGCAATCTTTGCCAAGAAAGGGAAGTCATAGAAGAGGAGGAGAAAGGAAGAAAAAACTTAGCCAAAATAAGTAGAAGCTATTAGGGTTTCTTGAAAAATGGTGATTTCCAGCAACTATAAATTGAGCCTTCCCTTACCCAACAGAGACAACCCACAACTTGCAGAGAGCAAGCTTTCTCTCTAACTTGCAAAAACTCAACAAACTCGTGCACTGTTCATCTTCTTCTCCAATTTTTTTTTCTGGCAGCTGCCAGAAGAACTCTGCCTTTCTTTTTCCTCTTTCCCTAGTCAAATTCCTCACAAAACACCTCATTCCTTACTTAAACACTTTCTTTTCTCATAAACCAAGCCTAATCTCTCTCTTAATGCTAAACTCATGTTGGTTTTGCTCCCATGCCACATGCCACTCATGCTGAGCTAAAAGGACCATCTGTAAGCATGCCAAAACTATCAGCAAGTCACCATTATTCTCGTTGGTGAAGATTATCCAAAATATCTCTTAAGGTTTTGCTGCCCTTTCGAGGTATTTTGGGGCTTAATTTTCAAACCTAAACAAAAAGGGGCAATCTCCTCAGTCTGCCTTTTGCAGCAGCCCAGCCCATTAGTTGCAGGAAAAAAAAGGTCCCCTACATCCTTCATTAGCCTTTTATTTTCTTAAGCTATTTAGGTGTGACATCTTTCCAATATAAAAATTCACCAATAGCCACATAAACTGTGAAGAATGAAGAATGGAGAAAAAGAAAGACTAGAAATGGTTGAATATTTCTATTGTATTTCTCACTCTTGTGAAAACAGTATTGTTTATATACAAAAAAAAAGGAATCATTTGGAATGGAATTAGTTACAAAGAATATGGACATGATGACATGTGTATGATGGATATATGACTAGCCGTTTCCTAATCTTCTAGAATACTGCTAAGCTTGTGATTTTGTGCATTGGATCCCATTGCTTTGTATTTGCTTTGACTGCACCTGTTGATGTATTGATGATTTGCATATAACAATGCAGGATGAAGTGTAAAGAATACAAACTAAAGAACTATTACTTGTCAATAATACATCCTTCCATGGCGCTACAATGTCAACTACAAACCTGGAACTGCCAATCAACCAAGCACATCCATCCTCTGTCGTTTCAAATGATTTCATTTTTCTTTTTGGTCAGAAAATGAATTCATTTTGGATTTTGAATTCTTGCATATATTTGTTGAATTCTTGAGCTGAGTTTTGTAAATTTGGATATGTATTGCCTAGAAACACTGAGAGATCCAGCATGAGAATGTGCTTGATACAATACAAGTTACGTTGCACTTATTAGGCTTTTCTGCTTAGTGAAAGAGAGTCATTGTCGAACACTTTGGTCCTTCAAACCAAAGATGGAGCTATATTTCTCAGCCCTGTTGATGAGAGATTTTTTTTTTTTTTTTTTTTTTTTTTTTTTTTTTTTTTTTTTTTTGGGAGATATATTGTTTCTTCAATTGTGTTGATGTTGGGATACATATAATAATCTTTAGAACTTGGCATTTGATAATAGAGTTAGGGGAGCTTTTGTTATCCTTTATTTGTTTTTCTTATAATATCTAAGTCCCCCTCCTCTTCTTCTTCATTTGGTATCAATATGTTGATTGTATAGTTAAGCAGTGACAATGAGTGATGGGATTCGATCATGATTGTGGTTATTTTGTTGTGTTATGTAAGGGGAAAATAATGGTTAGTCAAAATGGCTAATTTACAAGAAGATTTTCATCATTTGGGGTAACAAGAAAACATAGGAATGAATGCGTTGAATGTGATCTCAAATCAAACCAAAGCTTTCAGATGTTCTAGTTTGTCATCTGTGTCAAATATTTAAATTTCTGAGTGTTGAGTGATATATTATGTAGTATTAAGACTAAAAAACTGTATATGGAAATGCTAGGTCCTTGCCAGGAGACGTCAGTATAAGGGGCTTCACATACTCTGCTTCAAAACCAAGTTGTTATGGTAAAATTGTGTAATTCAAGCCTTTCGTATCAGTTTCTTAAGGGATGATGTAGAGAAATCTTCATCATTTGCTGTACTTCATCCTTGCACAGCTGAATGATGAAATATTTATCTTCTTTCTTTCACTCCACGAGATAAGCTGCAGACATATCCGCATACATATCCTTGAAAGTTTCTTTCATGATTTTGGGATAGTCATTAATTCTAGACTGAAAGAAGCCAAGCCGGGGGGCTTTTCGATCTCCGAGTAGAGATCGAGATGGAAGAAGCGTTCTTGGCCTTCCAGGATCTGTAATAGAATATCCAGAGCGGTTTTTAAACTTCCGAAGGACCCGGCAGTTGCTTCAGATACATGTCGGTTTCGGAGCACGGCATTATGATATCACGAAAGTGGAATTCCATGTATCCGTCTGGTAAGACGTTGTGAAACAGATCAAGGCAAGGGTTACCGTAGGAAGAGAAGAGCTCGCTGGTCATGTCGCACTTAGGTTTATATCTTGGGAGTTGTGGAAGAGCGACAGAAGGAGGAGGAGGAGGAGGAGGAGCTGCTACTCTTTTGATGTTCAGTTGTGGAGGCGAAGGCGAAGAAGAAGAAGAAGTGTTGCCGAAGACATTGAGATTGTTCTTCCGGCATGCTTTCAGAACCGAAGTGACATACACTTGCACCGGTTTCTTCATCTTCCTTGAATTTTGTGCTTCGGAACTGATATTATTTAGGGACATTTTAGAAAAAGCAAAAGGAGAGAGAAAAATTTTAAAAGAAGCAAAAATGGACAAAAATGCCCTTATTTATTTTTAGATTTCCTAAGGAATTCAATACATTTGCATGTCTTTGATTTGAAAGTTGAGCGGTTTTTTTGTCTTTTTTGAAAAAGCTTTGGCTTTTTCCAAAAGTGAAAAATTTTTTATGTCTAAAACCTAAAAAACCTTATTATTTATTTGGATCAACTATATAAAATCCCCCAAATTTTTAGAGGTCATTTCAAATTCATACTCAAATTCACGAAATCCCAATATCCAAGCCCCTCCCTTAGCTTAGCGAGACTCTTATTATTTATTTCAATGAATTTGTGGATTTTGTTTCTTGTGCTCCACTCAATCAGTCAACCTTACTTGGCCTCCAATTATTTGGCAGTTTCTTTTTCCTAGAACCCTTTTGGGCTCCTCCAACATATCATTAGCTCAATTCCTCTTGACAAACCCCTCAATGAATACTTATGTATATCAAAAATCTTTTTATTTTTTATTTTGTGCTCTTGCATGTTACTTTGTTAAACCGTCAATTTGATTTGTTTGATTAAATGAACTATTTATTTAAATGCGTGGTGCCATATTGACAATTTAGCTAAGTAACATACCTATAGTCTATTCAATGGCAATTCAAGCTCCAATTGGCTTGCCATCTGCAACCAGTTTGGTGATTTCTGTCAGAAAGTTAGATGGGTTGTGGTGGCTTCGTTTGTTACTGTTGTTTCCTTCATGTTCTTGATTCTGCTGTCTGCTGTGGCTCTCCGAAAGCATTGAGACAAGATATGGAAGGGGAAAAGCTCTTCAAAAATGACTGTGAACGCTGTTTGTGATTCTGTTTTGGTGCTTTTCTGCATAAGTGCTTTTTCAATTGTCGTGTGAATTTGGTTGTAGCTCATGTAATTTACTTTGTCTAATGCAAGTGGAAAAAATATTGTAATTGAATTTACTGTTCTTTCTCTACATGCATCCTTTTGTCAACTGGTTTTTCTTTTCCTTGTCTCTTAAATTTTCAACTTATATTAAACATTAAACATCAGTTGCCATTAGTTTTATTCCAATTCTCCAAAGTCTACTCCAGAAGAACTGAATTTTGGAACTTCTATACGGTCTATGAATCAAACCTTGACAATGGGGGGGCACAAAACTTGACTATAAGGACGTCTTGAATAAAATCAGGGGCAACGGGCGCACCTCTACCCAATTCACACAAACTAAAAGTCTAGCTAGTCTAAGCTATATGAAGCAACTAAATTAAAACATACCATGGTGACGATCATCAGAGATTTAGTCCACAACCACTAGATTTTGATATCTGGGGTAAGAGATGGCTCTTTCCATGTTGACATGGTAAGGGCCAAATTTAATTTTGCCGTCATTGTCCAAGAAGGACCTGACCAAATTGTCATTGAAGCCACTCAACATCTCCAGCCCTTCCTGCTGTGCAGAAGCTACATCTGCATCAGTCGAACACCTTCTCAAATTCCAAAACACAATCTGTGGCACCACATCGCCGTACCCTTTGTCTTTGAACTTTCTCTGTATCTCCTCATACGCTGTCTTCCAGCACCCATCAAAGTCATTCTCGCTAGAGAACACGACCACCCTCCTGATCATCTGCTCCGGCTTCAAATCATTCTTCACTGCAACCTCCAAAACCAAATCAAACACCTTCTCAAAATCAACCCGCCGCTCCTCGTACTCCATCTCCATCCTCAACGCCAACTCCAGCTTGGCCTTGAGATTATCGAGGCCGTTTAACGAATGCAGCCGCGTATTTACACTGCAATTCATCAACTTTCCTTTCCATGGCTCTTCACTCAGCTCAGAGATCATCACTGCCAAAGCCGCCCCCATCGCCACTTTTTCATCTCCGCAGTCTGCCTTTAAGCTTAACCAGTTGTCATATACAGCCAAGCAGTTTTTGAACTTGCCCTGCTTTTTCATGTGCTCCACCATTGCCTTCCACTGAAGCTCGGCCACTTCACCCAAATCCTCCTTCTTCACATAGCGTGCTATGTGATGTGGAAGCAAAGCACAAGCCTTAATCTTCAACTCGCCGGCGGCGGCTGCTGCTTTCACTTTCTCCAAATACTTCTCCACCGCACAGGTCTTGGTCTTGGGCTTGGGCTCGGGGTCCGGATTATAACCCGACCAGTTGACAAGTGTGGAATAGTTGGGGGGCATCAAGGGCTTCCTCAAGGGCACCAAAACCTCCTCCCTCAGCCGCCGCCGGACTCTGTCGGCGTAATCCGCCTCCTCAATGCCTTGGTACTCCGGGTACGATTCTCGCGGGAAAACCTTCTTGGCGATGCTCTCGCAGAGCAAGGTGGCGCGGTTGAAGGGGGAGTCGAAGTCAGGACAAAACTTCGCTGCCGAGGTTATCTCCAAGCGCTCAGTAGATGTCTCGCCCTCATCGCCGTCATTGATACTCTGCTGCTGTTGCTGATGGTGTTTGTTGAAATTTTGTATGTCGAACTTCAAGCAATCTGCGAACAGATCCGAAACGCAGTCGTGTAAGAACCGATAATCTGGGTCGCTCTGGTGCCTGTCGAGGTAGGCGAGGAACTTCTGTCCGCTCCGGGGGACCCCGGTGGTTCTTCTGTCCTTTGAGTGGACAGAGAGATGGAGGCGGCGGTCATGGCGTTGTAGGATCAGGGATAGAATATCCAGAGCGGTTTCTAAACTGCCGAAGGAGCCGGCGATGGACGGGAGGTTGCAGGCCAGGGTCTTGGGGTGGTTGTGGTGGAGCCAAAACGCCGCCGTGTCGAAACCCTCTTTGTAGTTTTTGCAATAGGGAGGACGGTGGTCTAGTAGGTTGCAGATGAGCTTGAAGGTGGTTGTGGGATTGTGAGCCCATGCCGTCGGCAGCAGTTGGTTCAGATACTGGAGGGAATGAACGGGGTAGGCGTCGTGTGGTTTGGCGTTGTAAAACAGATCAAGGCAGGGGTTGCCGCGGGAGGGGTAGAGCTTGTTGGCCATGGAGTTGTCGGATAGAGGCGCCATTATAAGAGTTGTTCGAGTTGCAGGAGCAGGAGAAGTAGAAGTATTGCCGACGGCATCGAGATAGTTCCTCTGGCGGCATGCTTTCGGAACCGAAGTGATATAGACTTGCACTGATTTCTTCATCTTCAACTGATGGAGCTTTCAGAACCCAAGTGACAGAGTTTGTTTCTGGTGCTACACTTCAATGAGGCCTCCAATTAAACATAGAACCAGCAGCTTCCTTGGATTTAGGTTTTTTTGTTTGTTTGAGAATCCTAAACAATTAAAACCATTCAATATATAATCAGTTCTATTTATTTATTTTTCTTATTGTATTTGGAAAAAAAAAAAATTACAACAATCTGAACCCTACTTTGTTACAGAAAAAAAAAACGGTATGGGTAAGTAAGGGCCTAGTATCCTACTTTGATCTAATTTTATAAACTTAAAAACATATTTTAAGTCTAAAGCCACAAAAATCCGTTTAGTAGGCCTATTTTTAAAAATGAAAATGTAGGGTTTCTGATTTTTTTATTTTAATTTCAATCTTTTTAGATCTTAAAAATAGTTTAGAGTTCATTACAAACAAGTTTTTAGATTTTAAAATCACTATTTGAAAACTCATGTTTTTAAAAAGAATCATAATTTTCTTTTTCTTTTTTTAGTAGGATATCAAACCGGGCCAATTGATTGAGGATTTTGTGAAGAAGAAGAGAGGATATTTGAACCCCAAAATCAACAATCTCAGCATTAATTTCCTACCAAATATATTTCCTGCTTTTCTCATCATATTCAGTGCACAAAAAACTAAAGAGTGTGGTCTTAACATTAGTATTTAAAATAATTGTTAAAAGATGCTAACAGAAGTTTAAGTGTAAGGTTTTTGTGAATTTGGATATGGATGTTTGAAGTTCGGATACCGATTTGAAACGACTTTCCAAATTCTGAAGGTTCTATGCAGTTAATTATAAAAAAATAAAAAAATAATGGCACCATGATAGGGTTTAGATGTATGATTTTCACAAATTTAGATATGAGTTTGTTTAGTTTTCGAAATTTGAATACCAATTTAAAATAATTTTTAAAATTAATTAATTCAAATAAAATGACACAATGATTGTGGTTTTAACTAAAAAGTTAGGTTTAACACTTTTTCAATAAATATTTAAATTAAGAATTAATTATATATTTTTAATTTCGATTATTAAATTGCATTAATTAAATATATAAGTAGATTCTACCGTCTAGGTTTTTTATAGGTTGATCACAAGAATCTACAAAGTTAGACTTTTATTTTTATTTTTTCTGTTGTCTTTTTGGAGACATTGGACTATGGTCCGCATGTGTCTGACAAAATGGGCCTCGAAGCCCACAACATAACTGAGATGGTGAGGACATTATTGTAATTTGACAATAACAAGTAGGCGCAGCAAATCTGTGTAACTCCATTGGAACAGTGTTCTTCCATCACACGCTTACCCTCTCTCTCTCTCTCTCTCCCCCCCCTCTCTCTCCCTCTCTCTCCATTCCCTTAGCTTCTGTAACTTTCCCGGGAAAATAAAACGGAAAATTCAAAGGGAAATCACCTCTAGGGTTTAAGGTTGTTCTCCGCCAATCAAAAATGTCTCAGACGGGGAAATTGATGCCAAATCTCGATCAGCAAAGCACCAAAATGCTCAATCTCACAGTGCTGCAGAGAATCGATCCCTTCATCGAAGAGATTCTGATTACGGCCGCGCATGTAACCTTCTACGAATTCAACATCGAGAGCAATCAATGGGTTCGTTTCTCAATCGTATTTCACTTCTCCGCTTGGTTGCCGAGAAAATTAAGTGAAACATAAGAAGATGCAAGGGTTTTCAGAATTAAACCAAATTAATAGTTGACTTATTCTACTGGTTACAGTAATATCTAATAGTGTTCAAAATATGTTTGGGTTTTTGCAGAGTCGCAAGGATGTTGAAGGGTCTCTCTTTGTTGTTAAAAGGTAAATAATTCTTTTTTGGGTGATTGTTTTGTATCTGTTTTGGTAGTAAGCTTGCATTTTGTTCCTTTAAAATTTTGATTGAATTTTTCTATGGGTTGTGTTTATCTATATTGATGATTGGCTCACCTAGTCTTAAACTGTTGTATTATCAAGGAACTAGTATTTTGTTTATTCATAAAGATGGTTGACTTACCTAATATTGATACTATTGTATTGTTAAGGAATACTCAACCACGGTTCCAGTTCATTGTAATGAATCGGCGTAATACAGGTACTGATTCTTACTGGTCACTGTAGTTTGTATTTGAGGTATGCTCTTTATTGATTTCCATTTGGTATCACAGTATTGTAGCGCATTTTACCACTATGGTCAAATCTTTATCTGAATTGCTGGTTTGCTACTGTTTGTATCAATCATCATTACCATTTATTCTGCTGTGATTAAATGTTTCTTTGGACAGTCTTTTAAGCGAAGATAAGAAATAAAAATAACTGGTTTAGTCTGCTTCCTCAAAAAATATAAATAAGCGAAACTTATGGTTCAAGCACGTCACTGATCTATGGATAATTCTCAAGATTGATTCATATCAGTTGATGAGAATCTTGGGATATTTGGTCCCTTCAAAGTGGCATGATATTCATGTTCATGCAAATTTGAGAAATAGATCAATGTAAAGTCAAAAGTGTCACAAAGTTGATAAAAGATGGAGCTTGTTTTTTAAGTGCCATAGAAAATAAAATCAGTATGAGAAATTGAGAGTGAAAGTTCAGAGGTAACTGGTTGCCTGTCACAAGAAATCTACTTTTAGCTTCTTGTCTAACCTATGAACTAGGGTCTAAACTTTGTTTCTTATCCCAGAAAAGAAGATGGAACTAAGTGGTTAAATTTCTAGATGGTTTTAAAATGAGTGTTTTTTCTTTTCATAAGGTCATTCTCTTTCGTTTATGAGCATATTCTTATTAGGAAATTGTGTACATACTATCTTCTTACAATATCTCCTCTAGTTATGTTAGTAAAATATGTTGTGCATGCATTTACATACAACTATGCATATGCCCTTGTAGGTATTAATTTTACATTAATATGTGGTTTTATATTGTACAGATAACCTAGTGGAGAATCTCTTGGGAGATTTTGAGTATGAAGTACAAGTTCCATATTTGTTGTATAGGAATGCAGCCCAAGAAGTTAATGGAATTTGGTTTTATAATCCCCGTGAATGTGAGGAAGTTGCAAATCTCTTTACTAGGTGCAATATCTTTCTTATCCTTTTTATACTTCCCAGTTTGTTTGTAAACTGTTTGTTGTTAGTTTACTATAGAGTTCAAAACATCCAATTGCACATGGCTGATGGTAATACCACATAAAGGATTTATTTATTTTTGGTTAATACTTGCCCATGAGATTTGCAGTTACAAGAGTTTGACATTAGCAACTTTAGGAATTTTACATATAGAATATACATGTGTCCCAGATGCATGCATATGATATGCATACAAACACATAGCATATCATGGGATCTAAAGCAGTAAAATGGGGATTTTAAATTACTGGATACGTAGATCAGTGTCTGCATGCAGCTATGGTGATGTAAATAAGCCACATTTACAAATTTGTATTCTAATGTTTTCTCTTTTTTACAGGATCCTTAATGCATACTCAAAGGTTCCTCCAAAGTCCAAAGTAGCTTCAAGCAAAAGGTTATTCCCCCAATTTCCCCCTTGTATAAGTTTTGAAACTGGAATGGTCATAGTTCCAATTGCATTATACATTTTCTATTTACTTTCTGTGTTAGATTCGGAATTATTTTCTTCAATTTTAGCCATATAAATTTAGCTTATGCATGAATTGGTGTGATGTTAAATAACTTATATAATATATTTCCCGAAAATGGAAATGTGATAGGAGGGGTAATATCTCTTTGTTAGATAACTTCTTTGGTATGGTTTCTCTTTTCTTATCAAGGTCATGTAGTTTCTAATATTTTTATGTTACAAGCTTTGTCTTTTGGGAATATAATATGCCATTTTATCTGCCATATCAAGAGATGCATCCTTAGTTGGGTTACATCTAATTTTCATTCTGCATGTTACATTGTAGTGAGTTTGAAGAACTTGAAGCAGTCCCATCCATGTTGGTCATGGAGGGGCCACTGGAGCCATCTTTGAATGCCTCTACTGCCACTGATGCCCCTGAAGATTCTTCCTTTGTGAACTACCTGGTATGATTTTATGCATAGTGGCTTTCCCAGAGAATGTGGTGGCAATCTGATTTTTTTTGTGTCATCTAGAACTTTTGAAGTTGAGAACTGTGGTTCATTTTCATTATGCATCATCTGTAAATATGTATTTAATCCTATGGTTGAAATGCTTTTAAATTTATTTCAAGAACGCCAAATTCTCAAGGTCATAGGCATTGCCTAAAGAACTCATTGTTTGGTACTGGGCATGTCTGGATGAAGTTCACCCCAAGTCTGAGCTATTTTCGCCTCTCTAAAATCTATTTGTTCTGCAGTTGACTGAACTTAATTCTAATCCTTATACTCTGAGATATCCATTGGTCCTAGAAAATACCAAACACTTAGCAATGCTTTGAAGTTCTTTATAGTTTGAGGACATTTTGTTTTTCTCTTTCTTAGGCCTGGATAATGAAAATATGATTCAGAAGCAATACCAATATTAGAAAGAGTGTGGGTGTAAGATTAAGTTTGAGAATGGACATTGGAATTATAAGTATTAGAGATAGAAGGAGGTGCAGGAGATGAAGAAAAGCTTATTTCTGATGCTTTAGTTTTTACAGATTGTGGCTAAAATGTTTCTCTAAAAAACCATTTCTTTTTTTTTATTTTTATGGGATAGAAGTATTCTAAGAAACTTGACTGATGTAGTTTTGTGTTGTGTGTTGTCCTTACTCAGTATCTCTTTACTCGCTGTAGCTTGTTTCCAATAAGGGCTGAACATATTTTCCCCTAATCTTACTGCAGGCAGCTATGAATATTGGAGGTAATACTACAAACCCAACAAATTCAAGACAGGCCTATCATTCTGCTGGAACTGTTCCAGCGTCTTCCTATGCACCCAGTGCTGTTTCACCTCCTGCACCAACTCCACAACCACCACCCCTTTCCCTTTCAGTCCCATCTACACCAACCCCACAGCATGTCCCCTCTGATCTAACCACCAGCAACAATCGAGTCACTAATCTTATAAAGCCCTCTTCTTTCTTCCCTCTCCCTGCATCCTCATCTTCGTTGATTATACCACCTATTGCTTCAGCTGTGCCAACTGCTGCTGCACTTCATCCTCCCCTGAATCTGCAACGCCCTTATGGTACTCCAATGCTTCAACCCTTTCCACCACCGACGCCCCCACCATCTTTAACTCCTAATTCTGCGCCTCCGGCTCCCAATGACGGGCCTCTTATTAACAGAGAAAAAGTTCGCGAAGCACTGCTGATGCTGGTTCAGGTATTTTCATCTTTTGTCTCCTGTTCAGGTATTATCGTCGCTTTAAAAATAAAAAAAAAGGATGAAGTAGTGTATATATGTTATCAGTTTCTAGCAAGAAAAGAAGTCAGTGTATCAACTATAGATGCATCTTAAAGTGATAATATGTTTTACTTGTATTGTACATTTGGCCTCCGACGTTATAAGCATCCTCAATGTGTTATTCAATTATTGGCTGACTCGTGTGTTGTTATTCTGTTAGGACGACCAATTCATCGACATGTTATACCAAGCATTGCTGAAAGTGCACCATACATGATTAGTTAGTGGAACCAGTGGGGTCTTCCTCTGCAAATTTGATATGAGTACAAAGTCATGTAGAATAAGTTCTGTATATAGTTATTCTACTTTGGTCCTCAAGAATAATGGCAGCACAACAGCTTACGGGTAACATCCGCTAAAACTTCTCTCCGCTCTAAGCTTGTCAACTTTCGTGAGGAATTACTGACTTGGGAGGGTTGCAAGGGTGGCACTCACTTGGCCTGTTTGTTAATCCATATGTATCTCCCCCTGGAATTTAATGTTTGTAACACTTAGTTGAGTTTTTTTTGCTCTTTTTATTTCCAATGTTTAATTTGGAGTAATTTTGGTTCTTTAGGAGGTTTGGTTGTATTAGTTGTATTCAAACTTATGTTAAGACGTTGTGATTATGGATTATTTTATTTATTTTATTGCTGCGTAGCAGGTACACAGTATACATGAATAATCTTTTTCTTCCTTTTTTTAATTCCCATAGCCTGGCCATCCTTTCTTACCGTGAGACACGAGTTCTTCGGTAGTCCTGCGGCATTGAAGCACCCTATCACAGTGGGCTGATATGTAATCCCACCCCGGATGTGAGAGGGTGCTGCACTGCGACAGCACTGTGTTAGTGTTTCTCGTGAGACACAAGATAGAATTTGACAATGGTGCCCTCATGTGGATGGTGTCTGATGATGGTATATCGATGTGCAACGTGCACGAATATCGTTATCTGTCTCTACACACGAATGTTGTAAAAGCTTTCTTTACAAATAAGCCTCTCGAAATCGAGAACATAAAAACGACGTCGTTTATAAGATTTTATAAAGCTTTCTTCTTTTGGTTTCAGGTTCTTCTGTCACTTGGATTGGATCCAGCCCACCCAATAACCCTGTAAACGTTAAAATTACTTTGTTTCAGAAAGCACCAGCCGCCCCTCCCCCCTCCCTCCTTCCTTCCTCTTCTTCCTTCTCTCTCTCTCCCTCTGGTTTCTCTCTGGTAAGACAAGAGTAGCACCAGAACCAGAGTATGGCGATGCTTAGAAGACTGGTGAGGTCAAGCCCTAGTTTATCATATTCCTCCCTTATTCCTCCCGCTCTTCTATTCTCTTGCCGGGGATTAACTACTAAGCTTTTCGTTGGCGGTAATATATACTCTCTCTCTCTCTCTCTCTCTCTCTGCTTTGTTACCATTTCTGATCATCTGTTCTTCTTTATTAGATATAATACCTAAAAACTGAAATTAATCCGCGTGGGTTATCTTTTCCACGTAACACGCAATAGAAGAAGAAAGAAGATGATCTTTTGGCTAACGTTGGTGGTGATATATGATTAATTGAACTAGGTTGACAAAGTGTTTGAAGTAATGCCTGTTAGAGATAGAGATATGCTTCTTCAGTGTTATTTACCCACAAGAAAAAAGAAATTATATATTGAAACAGAGTGCGCACGCACACTTAAAAACATACACATACTCTGTTTCAAGCTAATCTCACGTTTTATAAGAAAACATATCATTTAACAGTTCGTTATGTACTTCAAACATTTCTCATCAGAATGGTGAATTTTAAGTAGCAATCATGTTGTTATTCTAATGAGAAGCTATGGGAGTGACTTCTTACTTCTCTGACTCTGTACTCTCTGCATGAGATAATTTGTTCTTGTATGATTTGACCTGTAAAGCTTGTTTGAGAAAAGATTTTTTTTGCTTTAGTTTTGCTCAAGCTATCAAAAAGAATGATCCCTCATCCAAATTTTCATGTTATGACATATGAGTTCATAGTTGTTCTTTTTACTATCTTCTTAACTTTTTCAATGGGGGTTATTATTGTTTCTTCTTTTTCTCTCCATTTTGTAGGACTGTCATTTTACACCAATGATAAGGGGTTATCTGAAGCATTCTCTCAGTATGGTCAAGTGATTGAAGGTGACTTGTGGGATATTTCACATGCAAGAATATTGAGGCAACTGTCTCTGAACTGATTAAATTCTGTCATTAGGTGCTTAAACCCTTTGTTTTTTTTGGCAGCTCAAATTGTAACAGACAGAGTTTCTGACAGATCAAAAGGATTTGGGTTTGTGACCTTTGCTTCAGAAGATGAAGCCCACAAAGCCCTAGAGGAGATGAATGGAAAGGTAAATCCTTGTCTTCTGTATTCCTTTATCCATTTGATTCTTTTGATCTTAGGTATCCCAAAATAACAGATTTAAAATACCGGCAGGCACTGAATGGACGTGTGATTTTTGTGGACTATGCAAAGCCGAAAGTCAATTATGGTGGCGGAATGCCAATTGCAAGAGGACCTCCTGATCCGACCAAGGACAGTTGATCCACTTACATAAACATTTAACTTACTGGGAGGCACTTGCAGGAAGAATGAAATGCCTGAAGAAAGGAAAATCAACTTCATCTGAGTTTGCTGTATTATCCTATACTCGAAAACAATTTAGAAGCGTAGCAGGGTATTACAAAGTAAGAACATATGGAATTTTGCATTGGATGAATTGATGGGACTTTGGCAAACATACCAAAATCACTACACATTTTGGTAAGGATAAAGAATGATGGAAGGATGGGCTTAGCTAATATGTGAACATGTATGTGTTGCTTTTGTTTATGTAAGCATGCATTTCAAATATTTTTTTTACCCTATTCATGTTCCTTCTTCTTTTGCCTTCCTTTTTCGATGCTTGTAATTCCTTATGTTGGATACATACACTGAAATTTCATTGCTTTGATGTAGAGTGCAGAAAATATTTCATTTTCCATGACTAAATGGCCATTTCGTTGCACATACAACAAGTGGGTCGTTGTCATGTGACGAGAGAGACAGAGAAAAGAAGGGTATAAACCCGTTACATGGAAGTTTCTCTCTGATTACAGACTTGTGCCACAAACAATAGAAGCAGAGCAGCATGACAATTATAAAACTTTCTTCCTACGTCTTGGCCTGTTACCTGCTAGGGAGACCCATCTAAACAATAACCCAAATTGAGACCCACAAAAACATAATATGCTTTGCTAAAAAAAACAAGGGGCCTCCATTATAAAATTAAAATTAAAAAAAAATTATTAAAAAAAGCCCCCAAAAGACAAACCGAAAACACACATGAGACATGAGAGAGTTTAGAGTTGAGAGAGACTTATCACCACTTCTCCTCCTCCTTAAATCATTTCCCCGTGAATTTACAACCACCGCCCAAAACCGGTTTTCTTGGTGGCTTCTTGTCGCGTCAGAAAGGGCAGTCACGCTCTCATGTCATGGCCACTTTCTAGGACTCGACAACACAACATTTTTCAATTCAATTTAATTTAATTTAGTTTAATTGTATGCCCAAGTAGGTAGTAGTTGCTAATTAGTTAGTTAAGCGAGTCGTTTTGCCCTTTTTCGATGTCTTCAGATGCTTTGCTTCACAAGTGAGATATCCTGTTGACATGATCCACATCATAGTCCTACATCTAACAATAATACGATTCATCAAATTTGAGCACACGATATCAACATAATTATTTTGTGCATTAGTGAAGTTTCTCTTAAAGTTGCTATATTTGGTGACACGAGATATTTTCCTGACATAATCCACGATGAGTTTATATCTTACAATAATCTTACTTAAACACAATACAACATAATTCATTTTATGTATTAGTTAAATTTCTCTTAAATTACTATTTTACGTGATTCACAATGTGTCTACATATGACAATAATTCGATTGATCGAATTTGAATACTTGATATCTTGCTTAAACACAATAAGACACAAAACACAACATGATTTCCTTCCACATGAATCTTCATACATGATACAACATAAACCGTGTCGTGTGAGTGTCAGCCTCATCCCTTTTACATCTATATTCTTGATGAGAAATAAAGCTGTGAACACTTTTTTTGTTTATATATATATATATATATATTTCCTATCAATATGCTTCTTCTAAACCGCTGAAAGAAAATAACAGGAAAAAAAGAAGAATAATTTGAGTTTCATCTGCACAGAATAAATAACCAGAAGACGAAAAACCCCAATACCCCAAAAGCCACACACAAAGTATCTAATGTCCCTTCTGTCCTCAGCTTCTTCTCTTTCCTTTCCTTCTTCCTCTCTAAATACTCTTCGTATCTCTTTTTTCCCTCCTCTTCTCTCCTGCTCTTCTTTCTTCCCTTTCTGCCCTCCAACGCCCTCTGCAAAATTACCAAACCATCCCTCCCGTTCAAATGCATTCCATCCATGTCCTCCACCTGCAAGCTCACCTCCCTCACCTGCAGCTCCCCTCCCTCCGACTCCCCGCACGTGACCAAGATCCCGCACTGCACCTGCTCCGACGCCGACCCCTTCTCCCCTGGAAGAATCGACGCGAACCGCGCGTGCACCTCCCCGCTCAGCCAGTGCCGCTGCACCGACACCGCCCTGTGGCTCGAGAGGTTCATCGCCCGCCGTCCGATCGGGTCCATCAGAATCCAGCTGAGGGTCAGATCATCCCCGAGGTCGCGACACGTGTCGGATTCCTGGCCCGCTGGGTACTTGATTTGGGTGGGGACCACGTCCTTGGGGTCCAGCAGGTCAATCCGGAACGGCGAGCACCGGAACCACCCGGTCACGGTCTCCGTCTCGACGACCTTGCTCAGAATGAGCTTGTCGCGGTGGTAGATATCGACGGCCGAGATTAATTCACACGGGCGGTCCTGATCGTGATTCGGCGCGAGAGTTGTTGCGGCGGCATCCAGGTTGGTGAGGAGCGGGAAGGAGTCGGAAAAGAAGGAGAAGGCGCCATCGGGGAACGTGGAGATGACTTGGCGGACACGTGGCGTTGAAGTGGATGGCCACGTGGAGCGGCAGATGTTGGCCCAGAGGGGGTGGTGGGAGGCGAGGGCGTGGAGTTGGGAGGAGGTGGAGGCGGCGGAGGCAAGCGTGGGGCCGTCGAGGCGGGTGAGGATGTGGGTCTGGATTATGTCCGTATGGACGGTGGAGATTGACGCGGGGCTGGTTTCATCGACGGTGGTGGATGGCGATGGTAGTTGGGAGGAGGAGGAGGAGCAAGCCATGGGTGCCTGATATTTTGGGGCACACACTGAAGAGAGGTTTCGTATTTTGGGGTTTATATAGGAATGTGGTAAGGAGAGACAAAGCTGAAGTCAAGAATCGAGTTTGTTATTGATTGCCCTTCAATTGTCGTTTAATTACGAGATTGCCATCTTTTTTTTGGTACTTCATGTTTGACTGCATAGTCGGTACTCATCGTGCACTTGCTTTGACTTCGAAAATGCGAAGCTGCACTTAAATTTTTTTTTTGAAAAAAAATCTTTAAAATAAACTTGCACTCAATTTAAAGGATTTATCTAAACTTGCATTGCATGTAATGGGGTTTGTAGGTTGGTGGCCATTTACTAGGTATAAATTAAGAACAGTACTTAGGTGTGCCTCCTTACCTATCTCGTCGTAATTAATTTATAACAAATATTTAAGTTTAACTTTTTATGGTAAAATCTCATCAAACTATTTGCTTGGTATGCTTAATAAATTTTTCTTCTCTTCACTCTCTATTTGCTTAGGGTAAGCCTTGAAAGACGGTTGAAGGTCCAAGCCAATGAGATGGACATGACGTTACATGGATTATCTTAATGAAACAAAGGAGTCATACTTAAACCCTCTAAAATTTCTTTAATAGAAAGATCAATGTGACGATAAAATGAATGTCGCGGTCATATATTTTCATAAGTTTCGTCCTTTGAAATTGATAGGCTCGACATGTATATTAATTTTTTTTAAACCAAATTTTGATTGATTTGTATATTCCATAACCATACTATTATACACCGAATATAATAATTTGATAGCTGTAGGCAGGTTAACATCACCCCATTATCCTAATTGTTTTTAGGGAATAATTTATTCATTTATTATTATTAAATTAAAATTAGGTGAGAAACACGCTTTAAGGAATTGTCGAATAGAGTGAGGGCTGTACTGAGTTCAAAACCTCTATTATGCACAAGTCCTTTTCAGTGGGTTTGTTTAAATCCGAATTACTTGGATTAGGTGCTTCCATTGCTAGTCAATAATTTTTTTTTATAAAAAAAAGAAGGCTTATTATCACAAAACGTATATAAGGTTTACAAAACTATTAGATTGCATCCTTAATGTTTTTTTTTGTCATTCGTGGTCTTCAAGGTTAGTATGCATTATCACAAATGGTCTTTGTCATTAGATTCCGTCAAAAAACTCCGTTAGTTTGCTGACGTGGCATATATGTATATCACAAAATATCATTGAGGTTCACACACCTATCACAAATGGTCCTTACGAAATTTTTAAATTTTTTAAATTTAAAATTCATAAAATTTTTGTTTTCTTTTTAAAATTTTATGAATTATAATTATTTTAAAAAAATTATTATATTTTAAATACATGTGACACTATATTATTGTAGTTGTGGGCTCCATATATATGCCACACCAACAAACTAATGAAGTTTTTTTAAAAATAATTTAAAATTCATAAAATTTAAAAATGAAAAAAAATAAAGGTTTAGGGTTCATAAATGGTACTTAAGATTAAAATCCTTCTATAAATGGTTTTTTCATTTATAAATAATTTTTAAAATAAACCCAAAATTTTATGAATTTTAAATTTTGTAAAATAAAAAAAATTCGTAGGGACCATTTGTGATAAGTGTGTAAAACTGAAGGATGTTTTGTAATATATATGTATGTCACGTCAGCAAACTAACAGAGTTTTTTACATAACCTAACGGCATGGACTATTTGTGATTGCACATACTAACCTTGAGGACCACTAGTGACAAAAAAAAATTAAGGATGCAATCTGATAGTTTCGTAAATCTTATGGACATTTATAAAGCCAAAAAAGAATGAAGGATGGAAAAGATGTTTCCTAATTGATGACCATATTGATAGGGTTGCTTTGCTATAATTAGAACTTTAGATTCGCTAGTTCGGTTGTAGCCTATCTATTTCCCACCACCTTTGCCGTCTCTATTACGAATCACTTTGACCACGACTCATCTACCCCAATGAGACGACACCGGCCCAAAAGTAAACAAATATGTCAACTTTAGGTTTAGTTTAATTAATTAACTGACATAAGAATTATTATTATTATTTTTTGGTCAGAACTGACATAAGAATTAAGGAGAAAATATATACTAGCAATTGGCACCGGCTTCTAATATTTTAAGAAGAAATTAAATTAAAATCCCATTAAGTTTACAACTAACAGGCTGTTTGTTGTGATTGATTGAGATGTCATTTATTTTATTAATTCATTTTTATATATGTAGGTGTGACTGTAACTCGTTTTATTGAGACGTAAATTGTTACTGTAACATTCCAAATTTTCTCGTGATCATGATGAGGTATGATCAATTTAATTAATTGATGTGGGGTTTGTTACGTACTTAATTGCCATGACTTGTTGAAATTTTAGAGGGTAAGCACATGGGAATTGAAAGTATCGCAAACAAGAAAGGAGGTGTGCTAACTAGCTCTTGAAGGCTGACTATGAGGTTTTTACTATACAATTTAGGTTAATTTTATAGACTTCCACCTTGATTAAAATACGTACTATCCTAAATTCCAGCTAAAAACCACCGAACCGGTTCGAATTGACTAAATCAAACTGACTAATTCAAACTAATTCGAGTTTAAGGTCTAAATTGGTAACTTAGTGTAGTTTCAAGTAGCTTAAATTTTTCCCTGACTTGGTCAAAGACTATGGAACAAGCTCTTGTCAACTTTGTTCTTTTTTGTCAAAGCTGTTGTCAGCCTAGAAGCAAGCTTGGCTTTGTGTACTAATAGAAAACGAACCCATATCTACTTTCTACAATAAATAAATAAATTGCAAAATCTAGCTAGTTAAAGCAAACATTTAGTCGCCACATTTGCCAGATCTTTATGCTGTATATTTCATTGACGAGAGAAACATAAATATAAACAATTTTTCCTTTATATAAACGATAGTTAAGTTTGAATTCGATACGAAGATACGTCACACTCTCTTAATTAATTGACTTAATTTGCAGCCTAAATGGGGACAAGGCCCAAAATAATCAAAAGATGAGCTGAGCCAATACAGGCCTGTTGGGCCCTACGCATGGCTGCACCAGGTTGCTTACTATAAGATTGAGCACACACAATCCATCCCCACTATACTCTTCTGCTTGTTCTACAGTGTAGATTTCGAGAGGGAGACCACGAGAGCCAACAATCTGTTATGTGATCACACCCTTCTCCACGTATGCGGATAATTCCATTTTGTCACGTCACCCTTGCTTTCTCTGTACACAAACAACCCAGACAGCCCACACACCAAGCCTAAAGCCTAAGCCTTCCCCAAAAAATTTCTTTACTTTTCGCTCCATTTTCCCTCTGCTTTTCTCGCCAACCAAGCAGATTTTCCGACCAGTTTTATCTCCTAGCTTGTACATGGCCACTAAATTGTGCCACAACGGCTTTCTATCACCAAGGTGCTCAAATTCTCTTCCACATTTTTTTTTGTGGCGCTTTTTTTCCTGAACTCTTCACAGCTTACTCTTTTCTTGTTGCCGTAGGTAATTTAATTTATAATAAACTGCGGTAGGGTTCTTGAGGATATGATATACGATTACTCGTTGGAATTTCTTTGTTTAATTATGAATTTCTGTATTTCAATGTTTGGCTACTGATAAGCTGAAAGTGAAAGCAAAGAAGAAGATAAGATTATGGCAAATCAGTGAATGTTGATTTGCTTTCATTCAATCTAATTCGATTTTAGTTGATTGTTCGTGTTTAGTATTCATTTTCTTGTAAACCAAACAGTAGATAATGTAAAAATTTGTAGAATTTTGTTTTTCGTTTTGTTCGTTTGGTCTTTTACGAAAACTAATTGGGAATGTGTTCCTTGTAACAGATGGAGTCCTAAAATTTTAGGTTTCAAGTGCCTGTTTTTGTGCAATCACTGTGCATTATGTGTAACTGTATTGTGTCTGAGAGTGGAAGTAAATAATGTGACAAGTTTTGTAGGTTTTAAGTGTTTTTGTGTTGACGTATGACGAGTGATAGAAAACCTGAAAAATGTAGCAGCTAATACTATGGCTTGACCCATTAGAGTTATGCAGTGTTGAATGTATTTGTTGCTTATTCCTGTACTTGCTCCTTGCAGCTCTTCAAATCCATGGCATTTGCGGACGCCAGCTAGAATATATTATTCTGGAAATAAGGTGGTTGATTTGGACCATCTATTAAGTAACTGGGGTTATTCAAGGAAGAGATGCTTTATAAGACTTGCTTTGTTAGAGCACAGTAATGGTTACAGTCTTAATCTCCGAGCAGTGGGACATAGGAAATGCTATCTAAACTTTCGAAAAGCAAGGAGGATGGGTAACCTAGTTCCGCTTGCATCTGCTGATGATGGTGTCACAGTCAACGGGAGTCCTCAAGCAAGTACCAGCAGGGATGTTGAGGCCATAAAGGTCAAACTTAATCAATCACTTAATGGTGAAGATTCTAGCGATGGACTGGTCCAATTTTTACATGAAGCAGCCAGGGTTTTTGAGTTAGCAATTAAGGAACAGGGTTCATTCTCAAAGTTGTCTTGGTTTTCAACTGCATGGCTTAGTGTAGATAAAAATGCCTGGGTCAAAGCACTGTGTTATCAGGTGATGTCATGAACTTCCCTAATGTCACTGTATAGGTCTCAACATGTATGCACCATCTTATGATTCACTGCATGCTGCTATCATTTTTGGGAAAGGAAAGCACTCTTCTACAATTGTATTTGTGGATATTTATTGTTGCAAGAAAACCACTACCACTCTAATCTTTAGTTTTAGTAGGGGAGATTTTGCATGAGTAAACTCCATGTTCCTTCCTACTCGGTTTATTCCATCCTCATAGAGTTAGTGAACTTGTTCTTCAGTTCCAGGATGTGTCTTTCATAGTATGACTTTCATATTTCTCTTGGTGAATTAGTAATTTGTGTTTCTAAAGTCATGTTGTTGGTTTATCCACAAAATTACTGTATATATATATCATGAAATCTCCTTGCATTATATCATATTTGTAACTGGCTTAAGCTTCTTGTAAATCTATTACATAGGACTTATTTAATGGGTATTGACTTGTGAACCTTTTGAGCTAGTTATTGTTCTAGGTACTGATTGATTAGTTCTCAATATATAAGTATATTAATAATATATGTGTGCATGTATACATTTATACATAATGTATTTTATACTGTCACTGATCCTATCTGAAGACAAATAATTTCTCAGGCTTCAGTGTATTCCTTATTGCAAGCTGCAAGTGAGATTGCATCCCGAGGGGATGGTAGAGACAGAGACATAAATGTTTTTGTCCAAAGGAGGTATCGCATCACTTGTATTCCAAAAATTATGACTTCTTGTGTGGAATTGGACTACCTAGAAGCTTGCCATATCAGTTTCTTAGCTACTCTATCTAAACTGTGATTTCCTTTGTTACCAATACCTCTAATAAGGATTTATGTTCTAAATTTGGGCTTTAACTATGAGTCTCTACCTGTGTATTGAATTAAGGACCTGTCATCTTTTTCTCACTTTGATAAAATTTACATAATTTGATCTCTTGTACAGACAATTGAAATAAAGCAACCATAAAGTTTTTAATATCAGCACCAGCAACCTTATTTTCTAATGGCATTGACTGTTTGTGTAAATGGAACAAACTATAATTTTTAATTGAAAATTAAGTTGATTACTATGTTAACTTGACAGTGGAAAATGTGTGCTCTGCTTGCCAGGCATACTGTACAGAGGACTTTGAAATTTCAGTTATTCTGTTTTATTCATGCAAAGGTTTCAATTGTAGCTGATGTGTACCTTCTACCAACTTCTGTTGTTTATTGATTAATTAATATGATTTATTTGGTTTAGGATTTTCAATATATTTAATTAATGCATTGGTGCAGTTTATTACGACAATCTGCTTCCCTTGAGAGCTTAATCCGGGATCAACTATCAGCCAAGCAACCTGAAGCTTATGAGTGGTTTTTCTCTGAGCAAGTTCCATTGGTGGTAACATCCTTTGTCAATTATTTTGAAGGGGACTCTCGCTTTACTGCTGCAACTATTGTGTATGTTATCATCTATTGCTCAATGTGTGTTATAATTTTGCTAGATGGCTTTGAAGGGCATGGAATTAATACTGCATTCAATTTGTTTCCAGGTCTAGGAAGGGAACACTCTTGGGGTCTAGCAACACAAGTGACATATCTCTTCTCATGCTTGCACTGACATGCAATGCCGCAATTACAAAGCTTGGGCAAGCAAAAGTATCTTGCCCTCAATTCTTTTCTACAATTCCTGATATAACCGGCAGATTGATGGACATGCTGGTTGATTTTATTCCTATACGCCAGGCTTATCTTTCTGTAAAGGATATTGGTCTGCGCAGAGAGTTCCTTGTTCATTTTGGTCCTCGAGCTGCAGCATGTAGAGTGAAAAATGATCGAGGTTCAGAAGAAGTTGTTTTCTGGGTGGATCTTGTACAGATGCAGTTACAGCGAGCTATAGATAGAGAGAGAATATGGTCAAGACTTACAACCTCTGAAAGTATTGAGGTAAGTGCTTAAGCCTTCTTATGGATAACCTCAGGGACAACTTGTAGGCCTGTCACCTTTCTATAGGTGGCTTGGTTGCAAAGGTCACAATTGAAATAAATTTGTAGGTAACATACGTGCAGGTTAAGCAAATGAGGAGTGTAATGCATTAGTGTGAATCATGAATGTCAGGCCTATCATCCCCAAAAAATTATATTAGTTGTGTTGGAAATGCATTATAAAAACATTTTACTCACCAGTATGTGCCATTGGTATGACAGAACTGTTTCTGATGAGGATATGTTTGGGATAGTAACAGAGGAATGGGGAGTTCTGGGCAGCCGTAGCTACTATATTTCTTTCATATTTTAGTATTGAGCGGAATTATCTTGTTATGTACAGGATTTGGCTTAATGGTCAAACCTTTTGAATATTTAGAGCATGCTTCATACTCCACTCAAGAGTTCCTTTTAGAGACGTTAAGGTAAGGTTAGCCAGTCAATATAATAGGAGAGTATATTAAAGATGTGGCTCAAATGTAAAGAAATTAATGAAAGAACCAGATAATGAAATTGTTTGAATCTTCTTCTTATGTACAACGGTTGACTTAATGGTCAAATTTTGTGAATATATAGTGCATGCTTGATACTCCACTCAGGAGTTCCTTTAAGGGATGTTAAGGTTGGCCAGTAAAAATAATAGGAGAGTTTCTGAAGATGTGGCTCAAATGTGAAGAAACTAATAAAATAACCAGATAATGAAATTGCTTAAATCATTTTCTAAAAAGTGAGTGGCAAATTCCCTATCGTTAAGATACCTATAATAGATGGTTACTTGTATAAGTTGGGGCTTTCAAGCCTTTCTGTATATGTGGTTGCAGTTCTGTACTACGTTGATGCTGTTATGGGAAGCTAATACTGAATTAGTATAGGTATTGGAGAGGGATCTGGCTATATTTGGATTCTTTATTGCCCTGGGTAGAAGCTCTCAATCCTTTCTATCAGCAAATGGATTTGATGTTTTAGATGAACCACTTGGAGGCTTTGTTAGGTATACCTGGATTCTTTTGACAGATAATTCTTAAGTGTGAAATTGATTTTTATGGTTTGGTTGTGGATTTAGTAATTTCAATATGTGCAGGTTCCTGATTGGGGGCAGCATCTTATACTATCCTCAGCTTTCATCAATAAGTTCCTATCAATTGTATGTAGAGGTCAGCATGTGTTGTCTTTACCGTCTTGTGGATAATGTTTTGTAATTCAAATATGATATCTAATGATACATAAATTCCCCAGGTAGTCTGTGAAGAGCTGGACTGGCTTTCATTTTATCCTGGCAATTCAGGCACCCCTAAACAGTCTCACGGGCATAAAAGTAAATGGGAAGGACCTCCCAATGCAGAAGCAATCCCCCAAGTCCTAGAAGTATGCCTTCATTGGATGCAGAGTTTTATCAAATACAGTAAATGGCTGGAGAGCCCTTCTAATGTTAAGGCAGCGAGATTCTTGTCTAGAGGGTATGTGAACTTTTGGTGCATAATGATTGAACCATAAAGAGCTTCATTTTAAAAAAAAATTACGAAGTTTTTCCTGTCTTCAATGTTTAGGCACAACAAATTAGTGGAGTGTATGGAAGAACGGGGTTTATTGAAGTAAGTGAATGTCTCTATATCACCCTCTCTCTCTCTCTCTCTCTCTCTCTCTCTCCCCTCTCTGCTATATTTTACTGTATAATTAGAAGTATCTCTCTCAAGTGTTTCCGTTTATAATTTCTAGTATTATAATAAAATTATTACGACCAAAGGATCCCCCCTCCCCTACCAAGAGCTGTGTCAGTTATGTGTTTTTTTTCTCTGGCCGTAACATTCACTTTGATTACTTAATAGTTGGAGATTACTCCTTTTAAATGTGATGCAGGAATGAAAAGATGAAAAGCTATTCCGATAATACTGTTGAGAGGACTAGATCTGGAACTCGTCCACCAACTGAGAAAGAATTGGATTCTTTTGACAAGGTTGGCTTATTCCCTTTTATGTTATGTTCATTATGAGTGCACTAAGTTAATGCTTCTTTAGTTAAATTTTAAGCCAGTATTGTTCCATATATATTTTTGGGTTAACCATGCATTAATTGTCACAAGGGCTCTATACTTCCTATTTATGTGTTGAAGATATTATTTTTAATACTTTTTTTTTGGGGACAATATAAGGGATACTTCTGGGGCTTGAACCCAGACAAACTCTTGGATGTGGGTGGATTTACCACCATGCTGAACTGATAGGGACATCTAGATTTTTTAGTACTTTGAAGTAATACACAGCGCCTTTGATCTTTACGTATATTTGTGCATTTGCATTTTTTTTTTGTGTTGATTTATTGATATTATTAATTAGACTTATTTAGTTCCAGTGTCAAATAAATTTGCACGATGGTAAAATTATTATAGATGGTAGTTCTGAGCCTTGTCATTGCCGTGGCCCACTTTAACTGCTAAGCTACATGACAAGTTTCTGATTTCATTTGTGGTCTTACTGGTGAAAACTATAAAAAGGTTCTTTTGTGGCTCAGTAGTCAAGCTTATTCTTTTGATTTGGAACTTGTTGAATGCTTCTGATCATATAGTGGAAATGGCCTTTGGTGTCAGGCCTTGGAGAGTGTTGAAGAAGCGGTGATAAGACTAGAGAAGTTGCTTCAGGATTTGCATGTGTCAAGTTCTAACTCAGGAAAAGAGCATATAAAAGCTGCTTGTTCTGACCTTGAGAAGATAAGGAAGCTCAAGAAAGAGGCTGAATTTTTGGAGGCGTCCTTTAGAACCAAAGCAGCTTCCCTTAAGGAGGTATTTCTTCATTTTATGGTAATATCTTGCTGACAATTGTGTGTTTTGACCACCAACAGCTGATGTATGTGCACCATCCAACTAATTTATTAATAGAAAGTTGGTGAACTTCGCAGTTTTTTGTTCTTTCTATTTATTCAGCTTTTCTGTGTTTATTTCATGTTTTGTTATAACTAACAGGTGGATGTCTTCATTTCTTGATGTTGCGAGAAATGATGTAGGTTAATTACCTACAAAGTGTCCTATAGTTATAGATAATTTCATGTATTAGATAGAAAATTGCGAGGATGAAAACCGCCAAGTCTGATGGTGCTTTTGCCTGCATTTTTAGATTATGTTGTTTGGCTTCCTTCCCAAATTTACCTACTTTATCTCTTAAGTTTCTTTTTTACCAACTAATGCACTGTAATTGTAAAAAGTCTATCTGATGCCAACCTCCATTTCTTAGGTTTGCACTTATACGTTTGTTATGTGACTTTTTGTCCTCGTAGAATTTTGTGAATTCTCATTTGTCTTAGTTGTACTTGTGTGCTTGTCATCCAGGAAGGTAATCGCTCCCGGTCTTCTATTACCAAGCAGCAACAGTTCCTTAAAGGGAAAAACAGAAAGAATGGTAACATGATGATTGATGGGGGCAACAGGTGTGTGTGTCGCTTTAGCTATTGTACATTTGCTTGACCATTCCTTTAACTTAAGTTTTTATTACTCCATGATGACCTACTCTCTCTCTCTCTCTCTCTCTCTCTCTCTCTATATATATATATATATATATATATTATTTTATTTTGGGTTTAATGCATTTCAATGATAAGCAAATCTTATTTCAAAAATTTATTTTTGGAGCTTCCAGTAACTCTCGGGGATTGTGGAGCTCCTTTATGCGCCGTCCAACCAGAAAGTCCAATCCTGAGTTGATCGTGGAAGAACCTGTATGCCCCATTTTCACAATGATCTATTCATTAATTGCTTATGCATTTGCTTATTCACTATCATGCTATTTAATTGCCAAATGCGTTAGCTTTTAACTGGAATTCTTGTATCTGAAAAAGGTTGCATATACTGCTGGCCCAAATTTACTGTTTTGACCAAAAGTTAACAACAATATTGCTACTTTGATATTTATTTTCTGGTTAGGACAAGGTCGTTTATCACTAGAGTAATGAGGTTGAAGTTGCCACCGTAATAGTATTTGTTTGCATTCACATGATAATATGTTTATGCATATTAACATGTATGTTTGTTTATCCCCTGTAGCTGCCTTATTAGCCCTCTATTATATTTTTTTTGTTCCTTCTTTTTTTGTCCTTTTAAATACAGATTTGAAAAGTTAGGCGATTAGTTATTGACTAAGTGGGGTTGCTAGTCCACCTTGTTGCCCCTTATGTGGTGCTGAATGGAGATGGAATAGCTGTCTCTTTCACTCTCTGTTCTCAGCTAAGCAACATGGCATGCAAAAAATATCATAAGAGCATGTACTTTACTTTTGAGTGTGGAGAATCATTATTAAGTATGCTCTTGGTTCTCTGATTATGAGAGTATTCCTTGTTGCCGTTGTGTCACTTGATTCAGGAGCTTATATCTATTTTGTTATTGGAAATGTGCAATTTCCCAAACAAAAGTTACATGATTAATGTTCCTTTCTTGCATACAGGATAATGAAGTTGTTGAGCAAACTGCTTCAAATATTGATTTTGACGACCCAGAATCAACTAAAATCCAGCGTTTTGAACTTTTAAGGAATGAGCTGATAGAACTTGAAAAGCGGGTGCAAAGGAGTGCTGATCAATCAGAAAATGAGGAGGTATTTAAAGTGTGTGCAACTGGATACCATATTCCTTGGACGAATAAGAAATTTGATGGGCAATGAATTCCAATTTGCAAAAACTGTTATTCAAACTCTTATGATATGCTTATGTTGTAGAATTTCTTTTTTTAAAACAGGATATTAAGCCTGCTGATGATAGTTCTACGTATGAGGATGACATTGGAGCTGCTCAACTAGTCCAAGTTCAGAAGAAAGAGAATATCATTGAAAAATCGTTTGACAAGCTAAAAGAAGCTAGCACGGTATGAATTTTTTTTGGCTTCAGTTGGTAAATGATGATCTTTGTCAACTAGTAAGACACTGTTGGCTTACACTTGGGCCAAGAAAATTGAGAAAAAGAAAAAGGAATTTTAATATTTAGAAATCAAGTGAATATTCCCATCACCTTAAATTTATTAACTCTGCTTGAATCCTTGTAGATAAATTTAATCAGACTAGGCATGTTGAAATAGAAGTATACGTGCAGACTATGTGCTGAACTTGTGATCTCAAAACATGTGTGATGTTCTAATTGGATAAGGTTTAATGTTGGTTTTAGTCTAATTTTCTTTTGATACTTTGATGGGAAAATTATTCAGAATGAGGACCAAGCCTCCTTTAATCCCGTCCATTTAATTACCACCAAGCCAATTAAGATTTAGGATATATATTAAAGATCTGTTGACGTCTCGATTATAATTTGTACTTTGATGCGCAGGAAAATAATAGTTGTATTAGTTTCATCTCTGTTGCTGTGTGCTGCTTATTCACAGATTGTAATTTCTTTTCATTAATAAAATTTAATTTTTGGTTTCTTCTAAAAAAATGATGAGCAGGATGTGTGGCAAGGAACTCAATTGCTAGCTATTGACACTGCTGCTGCTACGGGGTTGCTTAGAAGGGTCTTGATTGGAGATGAACTGACAGAAAAAGAAAAGAAAATTTTGCGAAGAACTCTGACCGACTTAGCATCAGTTGTTCCTATTGGTGTCTTAATGCTTCTTCCTGTAAGATTTCTTCCTGATATCTTTCTTATACTTATATGAACATAGGAATGATTCCGGCCAAAAAAACATACAAATGGTATAGCTCTCATCTTGGTTCTTCATCTGGATGATGTGGTTTATCATATCTCTGTCTTGTCTCAAATCAGGGCATTTGTTGCCCCTTTAGTTGAAGTTTGAGTATCGCCACGTATGATTTAGACTTTATGCTATTGGGGAGGTTTATGGAATTTTGGTGCATTTTGGATATATAGTGCACTGATGTGCGACTTCGGATTTGTCATTGGGGGAGGTTTATGGACATATGACTTGGTCTCTTTTGGATATGCTGTTCACATAAATATGGAATGGGGTTCAGGGTTGGGTTAAATTATCTTCAATCATAAGGCCAAAAAAAGGAAATGAAAGCCTGAAATATATGACAAATCGATCATTCATCTGTTTCTCTTAACATTTTTGCAAAACCTGTGCTAGTTTATGCTTACACATGACCAGACTAGATGCACCTCTTGGCTCTTGACCTGTTTGAACTTAACATAGAGATAACTTGTGTCTCACAGGTCACTGCTGTTGGACATGCAGCTATGTTGGCTGCTATTCAAAGATATGTACCAGCTCTGGTGCGTGAATTTTGATTTCTAGAGTTTCAGTTCCTACTCTTCATGACATCAAAACTTATGTTTTTTAGGGTCCATTGATATGTTTCTTTGACAGATACCATCGACCTATGGACCAGAAAGATTGGATCTCTTGAGGCAAGTTGAGAAACTGAAGGAAATGGAAAGCAGTGAAGACAGTTCCAACGAAAGCATGGAGGAACTAGCTTGAGTAGAAGCAATGCTGATTATGTACAGTTGTCCATACTCAAAATAAATTTTCGAATCCGAGGTATGCTGTCTTTTCTCTCACTTGGTTCTGAATCCTTTTGCCAGTAGATTAGCATAAATTAGTGCATTCCATGTGTCAGGCACTCCGGGTAGGCACCAGTGGCTGCAATCTTGTGGAGCATCGGCTGGAGTCCCTGGCTCACGATACTTTGAAGGGTGACCATCCTTCCTGAACTCTGTTAGATATGTGATGTTTAAGAACTGGACCTTCCAGTTTTCGTATTCCATCTGTTTGATTGATTCAGATATGTATAGATTATTCACTGGGTCAGCTTCAAGATTTTTATAGTCTGTTTCTGGCTCCAAATAGGCATCGCAAAGTCCCCCTTCGTTCCATGTCCCGTTCCTGCAATTTACATGTTAAAACCTCTTACTCATTAATTATCAATTCCTTAATTTAGGCCATGCATGGTGGCAACTGTTAAGGAATAGAAAGTTGTAAAGTCACCAAACTACACTGACTGCATTTCATTCTTTTGGGATCCATAGTGTTGAAGAATGTAAATGGAAAATTTTCGTCCTCAACTTTAACTATGAAGTTATAGTCATATAGATATCTGTTTATACTTGCCTGTAATGTACCGGGGAGTAGCCACGAAAGAAAACATGAGTCTTTAGAGGTTCTATATTCTCTAACACCCAAGACTTCCAGGTTTGTAAAGACCTCCTAAATGCTTCCATCACATCCATTGTGAAGTTCACTTTCCCGCCTTCCTCAAAGTAGCATCCCCTGAAACACAAGATGGCCAGATAACAATTAAGTCCGGTGATTTTTACTTTGCCAGAGTTTGGCTTGTTATGTTGCGGAACTGTTAATTTACATCGTTGATTGGGTGAAACTTTTTGTAAATGTGTGGTCATAGATTGAAAATTAGATATGTGAAGGGAGGGTCTTACATCCTTACTGTTTTGTCTTGGTTCCACCAGTGCCCTGCACTGAAAATTAGGACATCGGCCCCAACCCAATGTTTGGAGTACCAGTGGAACTGGTCGAGCTTTATTGTGGTCTTGACTTGGTCCGGTGAGTTCTGGGGTGGGTGCCCTACAACCACAAAAAAGGGTGCCCTGTAATATTCAACTGTGAGGTTGTAATCCTCGAACCGCATGGAGAGAAAACCCTTGTGTTTGGTTATGGGGTTCCCGTTCACTTCATAGATTCTAGACTTGTTGGACACTGCTTCTGCAAGCATGCATAACAAAGATTCCCACTGGTTCCTTCCGATTGAGTCGCCGGCAAACACTATCCGTCCGTTTCTGCTCCTTTCCAAGAAGTCACTTGCATTAAATCTGAGATCATGAGAAGGGAGAAGCAAAACTCAGCAATTAGGAAAATACGCATGCGAAAGCCCTATTTTACTTCGGCCATAATATTTAAGCCCGTAATCGATTTTAAATTTAAAGTTTTGATGTAGTTAAAAAAAGTACCTACTTCATCTTAAAGGGGTGTTTGCCCCCTTTGGGATCGGAAGAATAAGGGGAGTAGACGACTAATTTTTGTTTGTTGGTTGGGAGTTTAGTGTTCTACCACATGAGATAGAAACCGGCTCCGGCTCAGAAAGAAGCTAAGGATACGAAAATGTTCACGAATGTTTATCTGGTTCTATGAGAGTTTAACCTAAAATGTAGCTATAATATGCGAGACTCCAAACGCAACAAACAAGACCAGCCTAACTTAGACTTAATATAAGACAAAGCATGCGTGCACTGTGTAGCGTCATGCATGAAACATGCTTCTGAAAACTCCACGACAAACTCACCTCAAAACATCACAGCCAGCCGGCTCCCACCGCCATCTCCGATAACCTTCGTCTTTTCGACCACTTTGGCTGCACCGGAAGCCAGGGTCTAGGAACGGGCAGTTTTCAGTGTAGGACTGAAGTGGATGGCTCTCGTCGCGGACCCATCTGCCGTAGGAATAATCACAAGTCCCCGGAGATATCTTGTGATTAGTTGGTAGGATTTGGGATAAGAAACCCAAATGATCAGATAGAAACTGCGAGTCAAATGGCGTTACAAGACTAAGAATAAATAAGGAAGAGACTAGAAGCAGGAAGAAAGAGACCGCATAACGAAGTTCTGTTCTGATTAGAATGGAAAAGGGGAATTGGAGCTTCTGAGATTGTTGAGAGGGCTGGAGATCCATTAGAAGATAATGGGGAAGGAGAAAAAGAACTTGTGTATTTGAACAAGTCTAGGGAGTTAGAGAGATAGAGGAGAGAAAGGGAGGGAGAGAGAGAGAGTTGTGGAGTAGTGGCTTTTCTCTTGGATATATATTAATATGGTAATAATGGATTTGCGTGCTAATTAATTACAGGCCACTGACCTTTTCTAGCTCCATATTAAAATTAAAATTAAAATTTCCAATCGAGGCAATAGGGCTGGTCATCTTCTTTATTATTATTATTATTTTTTTGGTCAGGGTCATCTTCTTTATTTGGGCTTCACTTTGAATTTCATGCTACGTACCTAACAAGCTTGGCACGTTCTTTTCTTTCCTTAACGTGCACAGCATGTTTGGAAGCATATCTTTCTCGATTAAACCCCTTAAAGAAACCGATAAATTTACCAATAAATAAATCATACATGCATGATGCATTCACAATTACAATGATTTTTCATTTTTAATGGAAAAAATTATTATTCTCAGTTACATGCTCATCAATTTATATACAATGGCGGAACCACACTAAGGGCTACAGTGGGCTGTAGCCCAGTGTGGTTTTTAAAGAAAAAATATATATATAACTTATATATTTAACTTATTTTCAATATTAGCTCAGTTAGTGGCACTATATAGATTACCTTATTTTCATTTTCAACATTTAAGTAAATTTCTTTGTCATTTTACTTTTATTTATTTTTATATTACTTCATTTACTTAAGTTTATGATGTAAATAAGGAAGTACCCCCCATTTGATTCAAATAAAAATACTAGAAAATCAAATTCCCACCAAATCAAAATATGAAAAATCGGTTTTAGTGCCAAATACGATTTAGGCTAAAAATGATGGCTCATTAAGTCAATATATACTTCATACTAAAATCTCATAAAATCAAGTTTTCTTATTTGATGTGTGAGGAATAAAAGCCGCCAAAAATTATATTGAGAAAATGATTATTTCGAAAAACTCATTTTTCATACTTAATCAATATTTTTATATAAAATAACTTTTCATCTATAATATGAATGCATGAAAGAACCTAAGGTCAATCTAGGTAAAAAACCTTAGATGTTCAATCCACTATGGTGTTAAACCCTATTTGGTTTATGTTAAAACTTATTGAAAATTAGTCTATGGAGCTATGAACTAGCTTGGTTTATATGATTTAATGTTTACTTTTATTTCTAGAAAGACTATAGAAATTGTAAGTACCAAAAAAAATAATCACTAAATTTTAAAGCTAATAACTTTAGTTAGCCCACCCGTTGAAAAATTCCTGGTTCCGCCCTTGTTTATATAAGCGTTTGAATTATGCCAAAGTTTTGTAATCTTTGTGAAATGTGAGAAGAAGAAAAAAAACAAATAGAAGTTTCAAAGAATGTTACCATTCTCACCTAAATGAAACCATAATGTTATTATCTCTCCCCATATTTGTGGAGGGCTTTTCTTCCTAGCCGGTTTCGTGCTAGGCTTTTGCAACCCTTTCTTCAGTGATCTTCTTACAACGAACATGAGTTTTTCCACGTATGGAGCAATCAACGAATTCCCTTGTGTTTTGCAAGGTTTGTTTCCCCTAGTTGTTCTAGGGTCATCCTACCAACCTTTTGGTTGGATTTTGTAGATTTGTGTATATTTATCTTTTTTGCTCCTATTGTGGTGTCCTTGCAGGTTTGAGGTTGATGAGGTGGATGTCCATCAAATCTCCGTATTAAGGGGTGGAACTGTTGATGTTGTGGATCTACTATCAAATGGTGCTTTGGGTTTAGGGGTGTTTGGGAGACATTGTGACGATGCATCCTGGTGGAAGTTGAGCGGGATTTGCTTTTTCACTTGTAGATGTTTTCTATCTACAACTCCCAAATTGCTAGAGAGTTATCATGTCTCATATGATTTTATTACAGTACCGGATGCAATGGCTTTATGGATCCTCTTGTGTTTTCAGTTCCTAATGAGCTAAGTCTTCAAGATGTAGAATTGTTTTTGCTCATTGTCTTGCAATAGTTGTGGTTATTGTCGGTATCTTGTATTGTTTGCAAGAGCCCTTTGTGGGGCTTTGATCTTGTAATGCCCCTTTATTAATGAAATTAGTACGTCTCTTAAAAAAAAATCTTACATTCAAAAGTTTAGAGAGAATCCTTGTGTAAGATTAAAAATTGGGAAATTTATATATATACAGTCCTCTTATATTGAGGGACACCCTTTAGGGTACCCTACAAATTTTTTTTTCCAACAATCCAAATCATTTATTTTGTTAAGTCTACATTCATAGATCATCTTGCAAAAAGTTAGACAAATCAGAAACCGTTTCGGCATCCAAATGTATCTTACAAAATCAATGAATATAGTGCTTCAAAAAAGTACTAAAATTTCAATAACACAATTGAGTGGTCAAACAATATCGGATTCAATTGATTTTTTTTTGTAGAGATAAACTTTGAATGATTATCTAAAACATAAACGGTTTGAATTAGTGAAATACAATGCGAAGTGTGCCCTACAAGGGTGTTCCTCAAATAAGCTAATTTGAGATCTCTCTCTCTCTCTCTCTCTCTCTCTCTCTCTCTCTCTCTCTCTCTCTCTCTCAAAAGCAAGAAAAATACCGACCTACTTGTTTGGATGGGTGTTCACCCCAAAGTGTTCCCGGATTGCATGCATACATCCATAAGTAACTTAGTGCAACATGGCAAATTTCATTGAGAGGAATGAACAAATAAAAGAAAAACACTTTGGTATCTTATTGAACATAAAAGGTGATATGGTTTCTCCATTGATCAAGAATTTAGATTTTTGTGACAATTTATTTTGATGTTGTTACACTTGTTTGTCTCTCTTTCCTTCATTTACTATTGAAGTATCGTTGGACAAAAGAATCAAAATAATATGACATACTCCTTCTTGTCTTTAAATCCTTGAGAATCTTTTGAAGAGCCTCGATCTCGAGAAATTATAGAATAGTACGGAATCACCACGTCAGTTGGTGATACTTCCATTCAAAAATTGCCACGTGTATTATTTTTATAAGAAATTAAACTTTTTGTTCTAACTAGATTTGAAACTCCAATTTTACCCATTGAAATTAAAAAACAGTTAGCAGAGAAATTGTCCCAGCAACAATTGCTTGCACTCAATCCTCTGCCGTCGCTCTGCCTCCCATGGCCGCCGCCCCTTCCTCTTATTCCATTCCTTTGTCTCTCTATATTTGCAATCAGATCACATCTTATCATTTACTCAATCCCACAATGACCCATATCCTTTCCCTTTATCCCCAGCCTCTGTTTCCCACCCGATACCATCACTTTTTTTTTTTTTTTCTTCAAACAGCCCCAGATTCATCTCATGTCCATATATAAGCTCTTCTCTTTACAATCTTGGCTTTGAACCTCCCCTCCCCTCCCTCTAGTGTATAAATTTCGTTGTGAGTCCATTGTGGCTTTTTCGTGTGAGCCTCCTAGGACTCCTGTGGCCCTCTGTTTCGCACGGCTGAGCGGCATCCCAAACCAAACCAAACAACCTTTCTCCTTTTGTTTTGTTGGTCAAGAGGAAGGAAGATGGGCCTGGAACTTTGGGATGCGAAATTTGAAGCTTTCAACCTAGCTTATATGCAAGTGGCACACTATGTGTTTGACATTTGCTCCAATAAAGCAATATTGAACCCAGGAAGAAGCACCTGCTGTTTTCTGGATTTCGTGAGGAATTTTCCTTTCCTTCTCGTCAGCTTTCGTGGCTGTATTGGTGTGCCTTTCAGGTATTTATGTGAGGCTTTATGCCTTCGTTGTGGGATCTGTCGAGTAAACCCTAAACCCTACTGTGACATTTAAATGAACATCTTGTAATGGAAAGACTGAGAGGGGGGCGGATGATGGCGGCATCGCGATGGTAAAGGGTTGTTTTCACTTTCCATGTATTTCTATCAATTGTTTTAATTTTATTTTAAAGGGTAAAATTGGAGTTTCAAATTCAGCTGGAATAAATAGTTAATTTCTTATAAAAAGAATACACATGGCAAATTTTGAGTGAAAGTATTACCAGCTGACGTGGTCATACCGTATTATTCTATAATTTCTTCTCGATCTCGGCCATGTACTAAAGAGTTATGTTTCCTTAGATAGGACTCCATTTAACATAACCAAGAGGTTCTGCATATGTTTTCTGAGAAATTCTTTCCTGAATTAGTGGCATGCCAAGATACTTCTTCAAGTTTTCAATCGGTTTCGGGTCAAACAAGAAGAGCTAGAAGATTGCACCTCTGGAAAGAGCCTACACCTAATAGCTTAAGCCGCTGGGTTAAATTTAGATGAAAAACCCCATCAACTGTCTTAATTGGGTTTATTTAATAAAACGCGGGTTGGGCTTCATTGTGGGTTTTTCTTGTGAAAAGTTGGTGAGAGTCTTGTAATTTATAGGCGTTTGGAATGTTCTTTGGGTTGAGTTTTCTACTATTTCAGGCCCAATTCAAGCTCCCATTCAACTCCTTTGAGTCTATGTCCATGTCAGCATGCATATTCCACATCATATTTTCTTTTATTTTCGTCTTCCTTTTATGCCGCAATTTAAGGATGTCAATTGTGGCTTATTTCATATCATTTTAATGAAGATGTTGCCGACTCTTGACACTTGTTGAATTTTCAAATTAATCTTTGATTGAATGATTGAATGATTGAATGATTGAATGAGTTGAATAAGTTTAAAGTAAGCCTCAGATCAACCCATTTAGCCAAAAGTTGAAATTTCAACTGATTCAATCAGTTTAGTTTGGTTTGCCTCCACCATGATTGAATGAAACTTATTCAACTTTAAGAGTGTGAGATGAAGTACTAACTAAGGACTTATTTGGTATCTTACTTAAAAAAATAAATTAAAAAATTATGGTTCTTTTTAAAAGTATGAATTTTCAGATAGTAATTTTAAGATGTAAAAACTTGTTTGGTATTAAACTCCAAACTATTTTTAAGATCTTAAAAAATTGAAATTAAAATCAGAAAATTAGAAGCCCTAAATTCCCAAATTGAAATTAACAAAAGAAAAGGGGAGAGAGAGAGAGTATAAAATCTCACTTTTTTTTTGTTTTGAGGTTTTCTTGGGATTGAGTTTTTAAAAATGGGCATGCCAAACAGATTTTGTGGCTTTGGACTTAAAATATGTTTTGTAGTTTATAAAATTGATCCAAATAGGATACCAAAAAGACTCCTACTAACTTGCAATACTTATGAAAGAGAATGCTTGGGTTAGTCACGCGTGGGCAAGTGAAGTAATTAATTTCTAGTCGTTGATGCATGTGACATCCATTGTGAGATTCATACGCATCTACAATCAGGATGCACGCATCTTAACAATCGCCTAAGAATGAAAGGAATTTGATAATGTCACTCTCGAATGGTGGGTGATATTTTAATTCCTGAATAATGGTATTATGATGTCTGGATGGTATTGGTACTTTCATGTTGTACGTTCCACAGGTGCATGTTTATTGCATCTCCATGTTGTTTCTGCGGGCTATTTTCTTGTAAGTTGAGATTTCAACTTCTGGTCAATTATGACTTATTTTCATACCATTTTAATGAGGATGTTGCCGACTTTTGATACTTGTTTGAATTTTCAAATTAATCTCTGCTGTAAGATTAAATATTGAGTACGGCTCTTTGACTTCATATCCATGTCAACATATTATATATATTGGCCAAAAAAAAAAGAAAAAGAGCATCCACATCAGAACTTATTTTATTTATGGTGATTTTATTAAAATGACATTTCATTTATTTTTATTTTCTACTTCAAAATATTGTAACTTTCAAAAATAAAATTGTTAGCACAAACAAACGTCAAACTCTAATCAAATGGGGATTGCCTTAACATATTGTAATGTCAGAACACAACCATACGAGGATTTTGAGTAGCGGTTTGAACTATACAAGCAATGAAACAAAACCTCAGTGTGATGTTTTTGGTAGTTTTGTTTGGTTTGCCTCACCATGAAACTGATTCAACTTTCACAGAGGTTACTTAATTCATTACAGTCAGGCACATGTTTACTAACTTGCAAGAGTTATTATGAAAGAGAATGCTTGGGTCAGTCACGCGTAGGCACTTAAAGTAACTAATTTCTAGCCGTTGATGCATGTGACATCCATTGTGAGATTCATACTCATCTACAGGGCGCGCACTTCTCGTAGGTGGTATCACTTTAAAGCAGGTCCACGGAGAGATGCTCTAAATTAATCTACTGATGAAGAAAAAGGAAGATAGTACATGGATCTCAACGGGAAAGCGATACTCGTACGTAGTAAATTTACTGAGCAACTTATGACATCATTTTGTAAGTTGTAAAGAGTCTCCCTCTCAAGCACACACCGAGTACTGGCTTCAATTGTTCAACTTCTCTCTACAGCTAAAAGCTCAATTTACTTGTAAGAAAATCTGCCATCGCCATTCATTCTACTGTTTAAGTACTCTGACGCAAAATTCGAGAAATGTACATGTACTGGAAAATATAAATTCATGTAATGTATCTCCCTTTTGGAGACTAGGAGGGTGAAATTCAGTGGCCTTCTGAGTAATGTTTGATGGTACTGCCAATTCTAGTTCAACTGCGGCAAGTTATATGCAAAAGGATTCATTACTCTTGTCCCTCTTGAAAGTATGATCGAGTCCTACATTACTTTTGGGATGTCATAATGATCCGCTCTGTGGTATTTTGCATTTGATATATTTTGCTCCCACCGTCGAGTCCTCAAAACTGTTGATATGGCTCCTATGTAGCAAAAAATTAGACAGGTCACTTAAGAGTCACGTTATTGATATTTTGACGGGACTTGATAATGGGGTAGAGTGAGATGCACAACATTGTTGGTGGGTCGTTGTGGAACAATATAAGATTTAACTACAGTTTCAGAGGCACTAGCATAACTGAGGATATGTATGCAAAATGTGTTATCTGCATCTGACCAGACAATATATTTTGGTTGGAACAGGAATTACTGTATCATCCAGCCTGGACGATTCCCAGACCTCAATCAAGTTTTATGTTTGTTACCATTGCCAGTAGTACTACTGCTACTTACACATGATTCCATTATTGTCCTTTCACGTATATATATCAACCCTTTCACCTTGTAATCTGCTCAAGTTAAATCTTCAGTAAAGCCATCTGATCGATATCATGAATACATAAGATTGAACCACAGACACCATGCCGTGTGCCTCTCTTTTATTTTCATAATTGTGTGTGTATATATATACAGTCTCCTTCTATTGAGGGATCTCTCGGAACCGTTTAGATATCTAATTGTTTCCTGCAAAATTAATAAACACGGTGCTTCAAGAAAGCACTTGAATTTCAATATTATAATTGAGTGGTCAAATAATATCGGATTCAAGTGATTTTTTGTAGAGACGATATTTGAATGAATATCTACAAAATAGACAGTTTGAATTAGCGAAATATAATGCGGAGCGGGCCCTACAAGGGTGTTCCTCAAATAAGCTTATTTGATAATTTGAGGGATCCCTCAATAGAAACTCAATATATATAATGGAAAGTGTGAATAGTGCTTCTACGCACAGTGCAATAATGATCAATATGGAAATGGTTCTTTTTTAGTTAATTTATTACCCATCTTTTATCTAAAATGTGTCACCCGCTTTGGTTTCTCTGTGTGATAGGTTAAATTAGCTGTTTTTATCATACTAGTTTTGTGACCTAGCTTTTGTTGGTATCTGTGTACCAAGCTACAATACATGTTACATTGTCGGCAATTATGAAATCTCAACAGAGTATTAATGTCGACAATGAACCAAATACATAGATTTTGATTGGTATCCACTGCCAAACAAGATTTTCTTGTTGCAATAGTAGTGCTGATAGACATTATTGCTGTTGTATATATTCTTCAGGATAGGTTGAATTGAAGTTACAGAATGATTCTCCTTCTTTTCCTTATGGCTGGTCCAGAGTGAGGTGAAGGGTGAGGTTGACCCTGAAGCCCCAAAGCAATATCAACAAAGCCTGTTAAGATGTAAGTGGAAGGAAGAAGATAAAAAGAAAAGCAGAAAGAAGAAAAAAAACTCACATGGTGTTTCTATACTGTACTTGGTGATATCTCATATGCATGCATGATTGAATTATTCTGTCAGGACAAACTAAGTATATATATATACAGGAAGAGTCCCTTCATTCCTTTAATTGGTCACTGACTTGCAGTTCAATCATAACTAGACATATCTGGGGACCCTCCCCCACTTGCAGAGCCACTAAAACAATATTGGCCTCCATAAATAGTCCATATATCTCCAGGAGAGCTTTCAGTTTGAGAGGTCAATGGTTTATCATCACTTTCGTCTCAATCTTTTTTATGGGCCCTCATAATCACATGACATTTCTTTGGCATAACAGTTCCTCTCTCTTTGTCTCACATGTTCTGCAACTTGTATCACACTCATGTAGCAATTGGGCACGACCTAAAAACACCCAAGCTACATCTTGTTGGCTAATTAACCTTAATTAACAAGTTATTAGATTAAGAGTCGTGCTAGTGTCTTGAGCTTTTATGGTATTAGAATTTGTGGGAACAATGTGATTGAGTACATATCCGAGTACTAATATATATTTGATATGTATCTGCTCAGAGTATTATCTCACATCGAAAATAAAATTTCAGACATTAAAAAAGTTGAAAACGATGCATAGCACTATAAAAAGATTTTGAGCATCTATATATCATAGATCGCAAGTATCATACAACAATCTTTAGATTGGGTGTCCAAATTTTGCACTGAAATCGGTGGGGGGTCTTTATGTAATCAGTGAATCGAAAACCATGTCGATGATGGGTTGATGCTGCATCTTTGGTTTGGTCACTCAGAAATTTGTCATTTTAGGACAGGCATTGGGTTGGTCTGAGTTGACATCTTGAAGAGCAAACCTCCACAGTGGACCTGTGGTGGTTTTAATCATATCATGTAGTGGGGTCCTGACCCATTTACCAGATTGCCCCAAATTCAAAATCTGATGACTGAGAAATTTTGTCTTCCCAGGTGCAGCGTGAGACATGCTTTTTTTGTTTCAGTCCTTGGCCGCAAGGAAGGACTTCTTTTTTCTTCTTTTCCCTCAGTAATTCATGAACCAAAGATTTATTAATTACATTTGCTTGGTTGGTGAATGAGGTCTAGTTGGGAAAAGAAACTCCCCCGCAACGTGCTATATGTAACATTGTCTCCATATATCTCCTAGTTAGGGCCTTCCGTGAAATAATACACCATATATTTTGCTACTACGATGTACATGGTATTATGATACTGTATTTGTCGCAATATTGTAGACATTTTTTGTTGATTTGTCTCAAGCGGAGAGACTTGTAATTATAGTAGCTATACATATGAGATATGAATTCTCCCTTTGTCTTGACATTACTTAACTTTTAACCTAAACGGTGCATTATAAATTCAAGCCAAGCAATGATCCATTTTATACACGTATGTGAAGAAATATGTTGCTTTCAATGAAGCAAGAATCAATGCTATTATGTGGATCGATAGATGTATGGAAGACGATAGTGGATGTCATCACATCATTACTATTAATAATGTATAGCTGATATCATATCTGAAACTAGATAGAAGCAAAACTTGTCGACTTGTCATTGCTATGCAAATTGTAGTAGGAGAGAGCATAAAAAAGAGCTTAATTAGATAGCTACATTGGATTGGATTAATGAGAGAATAAATAAAACAACTGAAACAAATTAGACAAAAGCAAAAGGAGCAAAGGGGCAAAGGGGCTAAGGGGCAAAGGAGAATGTGGCATTGTATGGGCTCTCTCTCCAGCTAGTACAATTGGAAAGACAAACTGGGCTGGCTGGCTGTCACCCATCTATTCTAAGTCCACGCACCCACTCACTATCTCCACCCACCCAACAATCCATCCATCCATCCATCCATCCATCCACCAATCACCTCCACCTCCACCACCACCACCATCACCTTCCTTCCATTCCATTATTATCACCATATCAAAAATCTCCAGCCAGAATCTCAACAGTGTCTTCTAAATAAATAACTAAAAAAATGATTCCCCAACTTTCAAAGACCCAGAAAATAATTTCCCATCATTTTCCATGGGAGAAGCAAGGATGACGTCAGCTCTACTTACTCTTTTTTCCACCCCCCGGTGGACCCCACCCATCATTTTCCCTTTTAACTGCAGCAGAAGGAGAAGCAGAGTGTCTATCCCTTCTGTTGTCCTTCCCCACCACCACTCCACCTTCCTTTTGGTTCCCCTTCTCCCCTGCCTTTGCCCAAACTTACTTGACCTGACCTGAAAATCTGGGATTTTTTTTTCTCCTTTTTCTAATATATTATATAGTTATATGTACTAATGTACCCTCTCTTCTTCTTTTTTGCCTTCTCTTCTGGTGGGGACTGAACTGACAATTAAAGAATGGTTTTTCTTTTTTTTCTTCTTCCAAGTGGGTTAAAAATTAAAATATAGGAGTCAATCAAAGGGACGTCACATCCTACAGATTTTTATCCTCGGCGATTTCTCATGGAGTTCCCATCTCGGGAGAAACTGAAATCCTGTTACAATCACAAAGCAAAACACATCAAAATCAATTACATTACATTTTTTTTGGGTGAAAATCAGTGCTGTCTACATGCCTTATTTGCCAGCCAGCCAGCCAGCCAGCCTATTTTCTCCTGCCTACTAACTTGACCATCAAACATCAATTAATTTTGGGCGGCATCATAATTAAATAATTGCAACTCTAAACCCTCTATAAAATATTAATTAAGTTGCAGAACTACTTGTTTCTCTTCTACGAATCACAGTTTAACATATATGCAAAAATTATTCATTAAAAACATAAAAGACATTCAACACTACTGTTGACAGGAATGTACGAGCTTTTACTTACCAAGTAAGAAGGAGAGAAGTATTTTCTTAAGGTAGCTTGTCGCATTATTATGTTCTACTTTAGGAAAAAGTAGAATGTTCAAAACTAGGAAAATTATAGATCAACTGTATAATAAACAGACAGATGGCCGCCTTACAGAGAGAGAGAGGGAGAGAGAGAGGGTCGGTGCCTAAAATATTCCACGCGGCATAACAGCTCATGTTTGTGTATGTGGCTAATCTAGTAGTAGGAGGACAAAAGAAAGAAAGAAAAGGGCAAATCAAATTTGGGGTTTCATTTGATGGGAAAAATGAGTTCCAACAACACACACTCCAGCGAGTCCATTCCACAAAAGCTGCCCTCATGCTTTTGCGGTGGTGTTGTATTTTTATCACTTATTCAATTCAACTCAACTCTTCCGCCCAAACAAACCTTCAATTAGGTGACTTGGGTTGGGTCCAGGCATTCTTTTGGCTCAATCGTAGACCGAAAAGTTGTCAATTTTTGGCAAAAAAGAGTCCAAATTAGTTGACTTCCAAACCACATTAAAGATATTAATTAATCAACTTCACTAATTGCTGCGTATGTTATACGTCAATAGTTATGAACCGTCGATTGATCACTGCTTAAATCAATCCGTTCAAATCCTACTAATTGAAATAATAGTGATACTAATCACCCACTAATCAATCCCTTTAGGCATGATCACTTGTTGGGGAGAAAGGAGACCATGTAGTTTACTAATTTCCCAAGACCCTTAACCTCAGAATCTGTCTCATTAGAGGAAACAAAATGGTTTCTTTTTCTTTTCCTAAAAAAGAAAATGGTACCACAATAATATTATTATATAAAACCAAGAGGTCACACACATGAACAGTAGCATAATATTAATAATTAACAATAATGATTAGGATAATTAATGAAAGTGGTTTTGGGGAGTACACGTACCCTCTGGTCTGCACCATAGTCATAAGCAGCTCGGGGGTACAAGTGGTGGTGTGGGGTTGGACCCTGGCTCGATGACATGGACAAAGACGACGAGCCATCGGGTGTGGATGGCTCGGACTCGTGGTCAGCCTGCTGCTGGCACTCCAAGTTCACCCCAAACAGCCTCAGTATCTTCGAGCTCCCAACCGACGACGTCGTTTGACTCATGCTCTGGACACCGGACCCTGCAATAACAATATATACATATACATGCATGTAATTAATGCCTCCAATCAGGGCTTACCACCACAGACAAAATAAAATTCCAATGCCATTTGAACTTGAGCTACCAATCAAATCAACAATACAAACAAATTGTATTTATTTATTTGGGTCACTAATTTTGACAAAAGAGCAATCTTACAAATTATCCCATTTTTAGGGTGGATAAAAATAAAGGCCTAATTTACCATCTCGACTCACACAACAACAAAAGAATTTACAAATAGCAGCATATAATGTCAGATAATTGCTATTCACACTCCAAATTTTTCGTTTTATACTTTGGAAATGAAAACGAACAGAGAATGACAAACCGAGAGTGTGAACACATTTCTCTAATTATTTTTTAATCCAGTTGAAAATTCCTCCCGAGTGAGAGGAGGGTGTTTTCACACTTTCACGTGCCTATATAAACCAACAAAAAATACAAATGTTTTGCAAAATAATTTTTTTAAGAGAAATAAATAGTAAGAGATAGGGTTTTTTTTTTTGGTTTTTAAAGAAAATAATTAAGAGGATATACATTACCTGCTGCATGAAGACAGTCAGGTGGGTATGGCGCCACACTATGATTATGATACTGGTGCGCAGGATAAGACGAACCACCATCATTATTATTATGATGCGGCGCAGAATAGAACATCCTGGTCCAGCCCCCCACGCTGCCGCTGCCGCTGCTCTCGCCCGCTCCTCCGCTAACCTGCGTAGCGCCAGGCCCACTATCGTGCGCCGAGGGAGTGGCGGCAGCGGAGCGGCGCCTCCAGCCTATGAAGAGGCGGTCGGTGTGGGAGCGTCGGCGCTCGAACAAAACGACGTCTCCGGCGTCGAGGCGCTTCTCCTTAACGTAGCGGCTCCACCCTTTGGTGAGGACATAGCTCTGGCTGCTGTTCCAGTAGGAGTAGCGGAAGCGCCAGGACTTGCCCGACTCGTCCTCGAAACTCAGCAGGAGCCCCGAGTCGCCCCCGCCGAGTGGGAAATATTTCTCCGCGTGCTGCTTCGGGATGACAAGGCGGTTCAGCTTCCCGACGTCGCTTGGGGTTAAGGGCTTCTCGAACATGGGCTCGTTCTCCTCGTCGTGGTCGTCGAGCGGCGGGGAGGATTGGAGGAGGAGCTGGTGCTGTAAATGGTTGGCGTGGTCCGATTCGGCGTCGTTTTGGTTGAGATTGAAATTGAGGGTGGTGGGGGTGGGAGGAGTAGGAGACATGGGTGTGGGTTGCTCTTGGGAGTTGAGCCAAGCCTGGTAATTGTGGTGGTGGGTGTCTTGATAAAATTGAGGGAGGAAATGGGGTCTGGAGGGGTCTTGTTGTTGTTGGTGGCCAGTGTTAGGCCACCACTGGGTTTCTGGGTGGTCTGAGGAAAAGTGGTTTATGGACATGTTTGGCGAGAGATGGAGAAATTGAGGAAATGGGTTTTGTAGATGGAAGGAAGAATAGTTTGGGTTGGGGTTGAGGAAGGCAAAAGCAAAGGCAAAGGCAAAGGCAAAGGCAAAGCTTAACTTTAGGTACTCTACAGGGGACGGTGTGGGAGCAAGGGACGGTGTAGGCGTGCAGATTATGGGTTTGATGTAAGGACTGTGTCACTGTGAGAACTATTTGATATTTTAGCTAGCTAGCTAGAGCTAGCTACCCACCCTATAAGATATGACAACAAGAGAGAGAGATATAGAGAGAGAGAGCAGAGAGAGTGAGATATAGAGAGAGCAGAGAGAGAGAGAATGGAAAATGTAAGTACGAGAGTACTACTTTAAGGTTTTGCGTGAGGGAAAAATTCAATCATTATTTTCAGTGTAAAATTCCCCATATACTACTACTCACTTTTCTGTTTGTGTGTTTTTTGTTGGGATTTTGATTTGAGCGACTAATTGAATATATATATATATATATAAAAGCTTTTGTTGTGAATAAAAATGATGTGAGAGAGAGAGAGTGAGTGTGTGTGTGTGTGTCTTGTGTTGTGGTAAGGGGAAGTAAAGCTATTTGTAAAACTATTTGTTTGGAAACACCCCATGTTACCGCTACACTGCCAAACAAATAAAATGATAGGCCATTCTGACGTAATAAGAACCCAGCTAGCTAGTTCATCCATTAATTCCATCCAACGGCCGCCCCTAGCACTTGGTTTTCAATACCTTCTCTCATGGGGCACTAGAACAGTTGGGATATTTTTTCTTTTGCCTCCCCCTAATGTACCAACCTCTAACTAGATCGAATTCACTTGTAAATCCATCAACCCAATTGAGCAAAATTAAGATTGCATCCTTTTCTCTTTTCCATATGTTTTTTTTATATAAACAAAAGCAGTTGTTAGTTGTTGATCTACACGTAACAACCGATATTAGAATCAGTCGAGAATTAGGCAATAAAGATACATAATGGTAACATTAATTGTCAAAATTTCTATCATATACCAATTACCAAGTTGGATTTTGGGTCTCTCTCTATCAGATAAAAGGGAAATGAAGAGAATGGCATTTTGATCACGTGCAGGACAGCATTATTGGTGTTTGGCCATTCCTGGATTTAAAAGGGGAATTGGAGGGGTGGGAAAAATCCAGAGATCCCTTCCCTTTCCAATAAGCAGAGAGATGGGATAAGATTTGTCCAATTGGAGACACAAGACACCTCTCTCTCTCTCTCTCTCTCTCTCTCTTTTCTCTCGGTACAGTCGTGTTTGAATCCTTTCCTCACACTCAAGTCGCTCCCATCTTTTTCTCTCTCTCTTTCTCTTCATTTCTCAGAAAACACTAACTGGTTTCTGAGCTCTTCTGTCTCTCTGGGTGTCTTTCATGCAATTTCATTTTATATTCTATCTCCTTATTATCTTAATAGTTGGACTGTGTCTTTTTCCCTGAGTTTCAGACAAAACCCACCTCAATTTCCAGGTAGATTCACACAACACCAAGTTTCAATTTCATCCCCTCAACAAAAAAGGCTTGGATTGGATTGGATTATTTACTACTTGGTTGGTTTTAAATTTTTAAGTACCACATGTGGGAAACACATTAATAATAGCTTGTTGGCTTTGCTATCTTCAATTCTCTCTCTAATACAAACAACATTTTTTTTGTGTTTCCTCACTCATTCCTATCATGATGGGTCGTGGTACCACGCAATTCGTCTCTCAATCATATATTGATGGGACAAGTCAGGGTCTTCAAATCCAATCCATGGCTTTAAGTTAATATCATCAACACATTTTTCACATATGGAGTATGCATAACTAGTGTTTGTATATGAGAAATTTCCAACTTTATATAATTCGTCCTAGAGAAAAGAATGACGGTCAGCTAGGTTAATAATTTGATATCATCTATTGTAAATAAAAAAAAAAAAAAAAAAAAAAAATAAAATAAAAAATAAAAAAAAAAAAAAAAAAAAAGACCGACAAACAAAAAGATAGAATTACGATTTTCGAGACAAAATCAAGACATACAATAATTTCTGAAGCATGTGGTCTAGATTGAAGTTAGAAAATCAAACTACGATAAGTTTTCGTATCCAAATCTATGAAGAGACTTGAAAGACCATATAGCTAACTGTTTTATCATCTGAAAAGCCTAAACAAGCTAAGAGATGATAAAATTACCAAGATACTTTAATACGATTAAATTACTAGCATACTCTTAACGCGTCTCGTCGGTCATGACCCCACCATATTCAACTTATTGCTCACATAGCATTGGGTGGAATACAAAATAATTGACCAAGAATCGCCTAATTGAAGGGGTGCTCAAAATACCTAATTAGACCCCCCACAATGGTAAAGGATTCAAATTATCATAATTGTGTTAGGTGAGATATGAAATTGTAGATATTTGAAGTGTCAATTTTAGCATACATGGGATGGGATGGGACACAATGAATGATAATCACAAGGTGATTGAAAAAACCATAAAGCACGCCAACACTTAAAAAAACAACAAAGTAGTGAAAGCATAAGATAGGAAAAATCAAATTGGATGTCCATGAATCTTAGCTCAAGTAACATCTAAATGTTGTACTTGAAATCAGTCAAAACTCGGTGCAAATCTTATTGGTGAAGTGAGAGGGTCTTACGTAAAGGCCGAAACCTGAAATCTTTTCATAAGTTTCTCAAAGATGTTGGTTGGCCAGGTGCGGGAATCCTTGACCAGAAAGCAAACCAAGCAGTGGGTGATATATATATTTAAAATCATCTGGAAAAATCTGTTATTTAATATTCAAATAAATAAGTAGTTTATCTTTCAAAGAGACCAGGGAACAAGACGGGCCTATGAGATATATGAGGAAGATATATGAAGCATGATGATAATAGAGACAGAATTTAATATTTCCATTTCTGGGAATTCTTCAATTCCCAAGTGAAAAAACTTACACACCACCTGGTTTTTTGGTAAGACCAATCCGTGAGACTCTCCACTAAAGTCCATGCCTCTCTTTTTGCAATAAATTTCTTGCTTCTAAAATTATTTTGCTGGGAAAATTTTTACAGAAAGGAAATGAGCAGACTCTGGGGTTTCTGAAACTGTTAAATTGATTATTTTTAATTGAATATATATGCGGCTGCTGCTTCAGATGTATCAGTATATTAATTGTAGCAATATATTGTATAGGAGGAGGCCTGACCAAACTGGCAAACAGATACCAGAAAGGCCACAATCAATGTATCAAAATCTCTAGGTTGATACGCATCTGAAATTCAACTTTCATATTGCTAATTCAATGGACATGGCAGATTCTTATTTTGTTTATATTATAAATATATGATTCTATTCTTCTCGTTACACGACAATGGCCGAAACCCAATATTAATCTGAACCGAGAAACCCTACGTTACGTTCAATGATCTTCAAAAGACACGACAATTCAACTCCAAATTAACCCTATCGGAAGGGAAGCTTATCAGCAATGCGAAATTTTAGATTCTTCATTCATTTGTTGATGAGATTATTTCTTTTTATTTTCTTATTTTTGTGAATTACAATACATGACATATAATGATCACACTTTACCCAATATAAAGCAACATGCTTGGAACTGAAAACCATCTGGGATCTACCAAGTTCCCGAGTCTTTTTTTGAAAGAAACAATATTATTCACCATTCAATTATTTTACTGACAAACATTTTTATAATAACCTTATCAATTTACTAGCATGTTAAAATCATTTGAATCCCAATACAGACATTGACTTGTTATCATAATTGGATGATATTTGTGAAGGTGTGAGGATATAGTAAGGGTACTTTTGGGTTTTATAATATTCAACTTTCCCCATAATAATAAAATTGAAGCTGCAAATTAATTACATCCCATATTTTATTTTTTTATTTTTTATTTTTTATATTTCAGCTGTCGAAAGTGGGGACCTTGGATTGGTCCTCCTCACATGAAGAATACATGTCTTGTAATGGACCACATTTTGGTATCTGTTCACACCTGCAAATTTATGGAGCCGATTTCTTAGACCTAATTTTTTTGGGTGATGCCAGCTTAAGCAATGCAGAGCATGATTTTATCTTCTTTCAACTTTAATGATTAGCTCCAGGTGATATGGGTTCAATTTGATAGGGATATGGATGAGGAGGGAGTGGGTGCAACATATTTCAGAGGTGCCTAACATTGAAACGATGATCGGCAAAGGTAATATAATCCATATAGCACGCCACTTTCTACATCATATATTAACGAGCATGAGTTAATTTTGGCCGTTGATAAATGTAGAGTTGATAGTGCATCAACAAAGGCATGATTATAAATTATAATTACAACAGAAATTAAAATAAAGTGATTTAATATGGTGAAAGGTATGCCACCATAAGTCGGCGAAAGTTCCGACATATCAGACAAAAAATGAATTCGCCCAAGAAATATATTAGTTGGGCCTGCAATTTAAAATCTCAGAAACAAAACACCAAAGTTTCTCGCATCACCCATCATCTCTCTTCTCACTCCTGAGTGGGTTTTTACTAAAAATACAGCATCCAAACAAAGCATGCATGATGAAATACCTGGCACTGTAGACTTACCAAAAAAATACAAAACAAAAAGAAACCATAATAATATTAATTTAATTTCTAGCCAACTTCCAAGCAGCCAACAAAATTAAATTAAATTAAATAAAAAGCAAATTCCCAAGGCATATGTCTTTTGCAGGAGCAAATGTCTCATAATTCAATCACGGCCACACAGCTTAAGTTAACATGGAGTTTGGGAAAACAATAAAAAATTGCAGGATCCAAAACTATACGGTGCTCTGGCCGACCTGCCCCTAAATGTCTCGTGAAATTAATTTATTTTCCCCTCCCCTTCCCTCCTCCCGCTTCCCTTCCCTTCGCCTATCAGAACAGAAAGGCATGCGAGGCCTCCATCAGCAGGTAGGGTCCACAAGATCAATATGTTTCTTTGTTTTTGAAGTGGGCCCCTTCGTGTGGGGCCCGCAACTAATGATGAACGCAAACCCATTTTCACTCTTTGTCCATTTAACTGTTTGGCTGGCTGGCTGGATGCGAGGCTCTGCATAAACATTACTATTATCTATCTGCATGTGTTTCCTCCTGTATTTATTTTATATCTTGGGTGAAATGTGAGCAAATAGAGCAAAAGAAGGGTAAAAATTTGGAACACCAGAAGCATGGTGGTGCAATTGGGTTATTGACACGTGGCTTGAGGTACTGTAGAACTGGAAAAATAACGTATGTCGACCTGGTGGCGTGGTGGGTTTTTAGTTTTAGGCTGGGACCATAAACCATACCATATTGTAGGGTTTTGCAGAGGAATGTATAGGAAACTATGGATGATGTATGAGTATGTATTAGGGTCTCTACTCTCTGACCAAAAAGAAAAGGGCTTGAGAAGGGTCTTATTGAGGTCTTGACCCTCAAATTGCCAAGGAATTGAATTGAGAAAGATTGGGACATGGGTTGTGAAAGGGACTCTGTCAACTTGCCTTTCAGAGGTTATGGCGTAGCAAATTGTTTCAATGTTGCAGCAGCATGCGTTAGGTAGCTTTTATGTAGCTTGTATCTCATTTTCATATGTTCACACGTAAAGTTATATGTATATATATAATGTATTTGACACCATATTGAGTTACCCATCAAATTGTTCTTAATGATAAACCAACTATTCTATTAGGATTTCTCTTCCCAATGTTAGAAGAGGTGTTCAAATTCCGGTAAATTTCGTTTTTAGGTTTTTCATTTTCATTTATTCTTGCTAAAGATAAAGAAAAATTATATGGGGGAAATTATGAATAAAGAATGGTGGAGGAAGGGCAGTGAGAGGAAAGAGGGAGAAAGGAGGAGAATATAATGTAACAAAAACTCGAGAGAGAACAAACCCTACTAAAAGTTGTTTTCCGTTCTTAGTTTTCATTTTTGGTGTCATTTCATTCCGTGCTCATTTCTTCCACTCTTTTTCATTCCTCTTTTCTTTCTCGCATTCCCCCTCTATTTTTAACATCAAAGTGAAAACTAAAAACTAAAATAAAAACAATTACCAATAAATACCTTTTCTCACCTCTCATCCCCGTACACATTCTCAACCTTGTATCCCTTTGACTCCTATTATTTTCTTTTGTCCATATATACAAATCTCATTTAACCTAGGCAAAATGAACTTGTTCTACTCTAAAGACTTGTTTCTACGGCATGATGAAATAGATGGAATAATTTTGAGATATTTAGTAATATACCCATTCTTAGCACTAAAACTATAAATAAACCCTACATCATTTCATTTTTATAAACATACCCAAAAAAAACCCAAAAAATGACAAATGGAACTATTAAATTTAATTTTAATTATTAAATTACTTTGATATCCTATTGAGTGTTTTGGGCTTTTTTATGAAATTTTGGGTTGGGTTTGTTTTAAGAAATCAATGACAATTTTGTAATTTAAAAGAAGTTAAAAGCCTTTTTGTTATGTTATAAATGGGTTTTGGGTGTGTTTATAAATTCCATTTCATATAGGGTTTTTTTATAATTTGGGCTCCTATATTGGGTATATTAGTGAATCTCCCAATAATTTTTCCACATATGCATAATGATCATGTGGTCCATATGGTCATATATATCAATGACTTTCACATCACAGTATTTCACTATCAAAAATGTCTTTGAATAGAAAACCCAACCTTTACCAAATTTTGAACAACGAAGAACCGACCCTTTTGCTGCATGACCCCAGCTGCCTAACTTTGAACAAAGTAAGCTGAACGGGGACCTTGCCCATCTATTTCACTTATCCAGAATTAATCAGCAGCATGCTTAAATCAGACATTCATGCCTGTGCCTCCTTTTCTTCCAACACTTTTTTATACACATGACATATGTCCTGTGCTCTGCTCCTCCTAATAGTAAGTTAGGTATGATAATAAAGTTCCAAAACTAGCTCAAGCTGGAGGAGAGAGAGATATATAAGTCATCACTAATACCTAACTATTGGGTTCTGTCATTTGATTGTAGGAGCATCTCCTGTTTCTGCAACAAGGAAAAAATCTAGGGGGGGTGGATAGGAAAATAAGGGATTCAATTGGTGCATGTAAATGTGCTCCTAATATATTTGGATTTTTCACTGATCGATTGGGCAAGAAATTAGAAGTGAACAGTGGTATGTGAATAAAGAAAAGAAAAACTAAAAGAGGAGACGGGAGAGAATGGAACACTGTAGATGAATTGGCAACACCACGATCACACTAAAAAATATCGTTTAAGTGGCTCACGCAGAGCTATAAATCCCCACAACAATACTACACAATTTTTTTTAAAACTATAGCCGTCCCTTAACTTTACCTCGAGTTGCAATTGAGTCCCGCAACTTTTTTTTAGGCAATTACATCCATTAACTTGACAAGTAGTTGCAATTAGGTTTTACCGTGATAGTTTGTCAATTTGCCCTTCAAAATGAGGGCTAAAAGCATAATGTCTAGCTCAATAGTCTCCTAAGTTGACCTAGTCAGCCATCGAGTCCCAATTGGGCTCCATAAGCCGTTAGAAATCCCAAATAAAGAAACTCTTGAGGTAAAATGTCATAGAGTTTCACATACTCAAATCGTAGCTATTGTTATTGTAGTGTGGGTCGGAAATCAAATGTTGAATTTCATGGACAGATCTTAATCCTAAAAGAAGGTTTGAGGCATGCGGTAATAATCGGGTAAGTTTGATATGAAATTGGTGTAAGGTGTTGTTTCAATTGCAGAACACCAAACGAGGGTTGCAAATTGAACTCCAATGTCTGACAGAAGGCTAGGTTTACTAGTATGGAAAATCGAAAAAGCCCTTGCCCTTCTCTCCTTGTGCCAAATTCCCTTATATTTTGCTTAACCATTCCGAGAGTCCAATATACCCCTAACAACGTGCCATTCACATGATTAAACTCGGTGGATTTTGTCACAGTAGGATCTAATTGAAACTACTTGTTGAGTTAACATATGTAATTGTCTAAAAAAAAAGTTGCAGGACTCAATTGAACTCGAGGTAAAATTCAAAGACGTCTACCGTTAAAAATCCTAATTGTAATTGATATGTATTTCATTTAGTGCATATAAGTTAGTGGGCTCCCTTTCTAATTTTTTTTTTTAAAGGTTCCGCTTCTGCTTTTGGGCTCTAGTTTGTTTCTGTCTATTGGGCCCCTAAAATTTCTTTTTGTGTTGCAAATTTCTGATATTGGGCTTTTACTCTGCGTTGAAAAATTCTTATAAAAATCTTGCTTTCATTTTCTTCTTTGCTCAATCCCACTACAACAATCAGAAGGGCTTTTAAATTTCTGCAGCCTATTTTCTTTTGAGGCAAATAAACTTCATTGACATTGCTTACAAAAACCAAAAAAAAAAAAAAAAAAAAAAAAAAATTCACTCTGAATGCGAAATTCAATATTTATGATATCATATATGGACTTTCATTTTAGTCATATGATTATTTCATTAAACATAAGTGAATTTACTATTCAGAGGAATCATGTGACCAATATGAATGTCCACATTTATAATCCATATATGACACTCTCACCATAAAACCAAATGTGGAATCAAGAATTTTTAAAGTTATTAGGTTAAAATCTAATGATAATTTTTTTTTATATACTAACAGTTTCTATAGTTTTTCTAGAAATAAAAGTATACATTAAATCATATAAATCATGCTAGTTGTAAACACAAGAAAGAAAAAATGGAATTAGACCCACATTATTCATGAAAGGGTGAATTTTATTTTAAAAAAATGCTTCTCTTTTGGGGATACGTTAATGGAAAAGAATTAAAATTGATGTTTGGGACAAACTTTAACACCAAATACAAATGTAGAAGGCAGGACTATGACTATTGGTGTGGTAGAACTAGCAAACCCATGAATTTTTAGCATATGTGCAATTTTGAAATGCTAAAAACTCTTTGTTGATTGAACATCTAAGACTTTTTACTTAGATTGACCTTAGGTCCCTTCATGCATTCATATCATACATGAAAAATTGTTTTATGTAAAAATATTGACTAAGTATGAAAAATGATTTTTCGGAATAATCATTTTCTCAAGATAATTTTTGGCAGTTTTTATTCCTTACACATCGAAAACTTGATTTTATGGGATTTTAGTATGAAGTATATATTGACTTAATGAGCCATCATTTTAGCATAAATCGTATTTTGCACTAAAACCGATTCTTCATATTTTGATTTGCTGGGAATTTTATTTCCTAGTATTTTTATTTGAATCAAAATGGGGGGTAAAATGACAAATCCAATTACTGTGTGGTAGGATCTGAATATATAGGATCAAAAGAGTTGAGCAAGGTCATGGTAATATTGGGAGATCCACTTTGCAATGATCTTGATCTCTTGTTTCCTCACATCTTGAAGCCATTCTGGATCCTCACTGCTCTTGAACATCAATCTACATGGTGAGCACCTGTTAAGAACCAATATACCACAATCATACATGTCAATATTCTCCTTAATTTCCATCTATTTTATTTTTATTATTTATTTGTAATTTTGGTATCAATTGTAACTACTAACCTTCTTTTGCAACAATGGCTACTATGCTCTTGGATATATTCTTCAGCACCCTGCCAGAAAAAAAAACCCCCAACAATAATATTAACCATTCATTAGCCAGTTTTACCATGCTGACAAAACTGAGAAATTGGAAAGCGGTAATTATATTATTACCCTCCACCACTCCAAGGGTCTCTTAAGCCATTGAAGAAGATAATATTGCTTCCATATCTTTTCAAAACCCTCTCAATATCCTGCCAAAAATTAACAATAAAAAGTAAAATAAAAACCAAAAATTAAAATTTTGGTAGAAAATAATGATAGAAAATGATGGGACTAACATGGCCGCCGAACTCAGTGGTGATCCAAAGGGGCCTAGGTTCAATGCCAAATCTGCTTTTGCATACAGAGGCTTGGTCTTTGTAATCCCAATCAGAAGCTGGGAATATGCTGTCCTCATTATTTCCACTGGTTGGCATTATCATCTCTGTACAAGACTGCACCAAATCAAAAAATTTCAAGTCAAATTGCAGTATAGCTCTGTTGGTGGAATTCTTCCACCTTCACTTATATTGATAGACGTTTGAAAACTCCAGGCACCTAATGAAATTTGTGTAAATCCCCCATTCCCAATTGCTTGTGCTCAAAATTAAAAAATTAAAAAATTTCAAGCCAAACTGAGCAACATGTGACCAACCCATCAAAATTTTCAGTACACTATGATGATCATTATTATTATGATGTTAATAAATAAAAAAAGTTAAGAGTGGTAACTTTCTGCAAACTTGGATGGTGAGATAAAAATCTAATTTCTTTTCTCAGGCTCCAAAGGGAAAATGATTAGTTGTACTCAATTATGAGTTTAAGGCTCAACTTTTGATTGTGAGAACATGCTTTTCTTGGATACTAATCCCATGTGCTCTCTCTATTAGTCTAGATGTTTTTATTCTAACTCACAAAAGTGTTTCTTCTTTTTTATTGGGTTGATAATTGATTCCTTGTATATGGACCTTATAATAAGATGATCTTTATTGGGGTTAATTATTAGAATTTCTGAATTATAATATCCTTTAGTCGTATCAAGTTTGACATTTTAGTCATCATTAAAAAGCATTGCGTATCTACGAAAATTCATTTTAATTATTGTGTGTTAGCCTAATTTGTTCGTGACGTGACCTATTAAGTTATCACATACATTAGTAAGTATAAATTCATGTGAGACCAATAACGATTGACGCTAGCATAATTCTTTTTCCCTCGTTATAATCTTAAAAAAGAACCCCCACCCCCAAAAAAAAACACTTCGGTATTTAGAGAAAAATGAGGAATGTTCTCCTACCTGCCAATACCATCCTCCAAGGTCGTGAGGATCAGAGTTATCATCAAGTTCGAAACACGTGACTGTCCCACTGTAGTTATAGTATACATTAGCTGCACCGTACAATTTCGCAAATGTGTCATTTCCAGTCGTCGGATCATCTATCGCCTCACACATCTGCACCCCCAATAAAGTCAAATTACTATTATGCACCTTCATTAACTAAAAATATAAAAATAAAATAAAATAGTATTCTTTTCTTTTCTTTTACCTTCTTCACTGGAAATGCTGGCAAGGGACATAAGAAATTTGAGGGAGTAGGATAATCCGTCATTGCTGTGTAAGCGTATGCAGTGGAAAGCCAATCTTCAAGATAATCTAAATCTGCGCCATTTCTGAAAGAAATAGAACAAACTTTAATAATTTATAATTAATAAACTAAACTAGCCGTTAATTTACCGATACTTCTCTTTTCAAAACTGAAAGACGTCAAAACAAATTTTTTACGACAAAAAAAGAAGGGAGAAAAGCCTAGTTTTAACATTATGCTAGGCTTTATAGGTTGGGTTGTGGTCATACTTGCATAATTTAAATGATTTTCGTAGTAGCTCAAGCCCTCCAGGTTGGTTTGCTGTGTTTTCGATCTGTTCCCATGAGCCTTTGATCACTTTGTAACAATTTTCACTCACACTCTAATACACATGCAAAAAATAACATAATTATTCAGAAAAGTTTATTAGCATTAATTAAGGTTAATTATGATGCATGTGCTTTGCAGACTGTAATTAAAAATCTTAAATATGCTCCCAATAATAACATTACTTTATCATAACAGTATTATAGGTATGTGTGTGACACGTGCATTGACATATTAATATTGGACCATTTATAGATAAGATATTTAAGTTTGTTTGTTTGTTTGTTTGTTTTTTTCAGCAATCATAGTCTATATGTATAAAAGGACTCTGTGAGAAGGAGGGTCAATGTGATTTCAGGCCTTTGAATCGTTTCGTTCAATCTTAGGCAAAATTCCGTTTTATGAAATGTGAGACTGTCAATTGTTAATCATGTATAGCCGGTTGACTCGACTGTCTCACATTTCACAAAAATAGAATTCCTTTTCGAATAAAATAAAAGAGAGAGAGAGAGAGAGAGAGAGAGAGGAGAGAGAGAGAGAGAGAGAGAGAGGACCTTAAAGTCTTGAGTGACGATGTTGAGGAAGCTATATGGAGACGTTATATTCTCGAAATTGAGAATAGGTGAAGATGATGCCAAAGGCTCCGATTGTAACGTGCGGATACTTCAACCTAAACCATGCTGCCAGCACTGCATTTTAAACTTAAATTAATTTGATCACCCGACATATCACAAGCAACAATCCAGCCAGCTGTTCAATCAAACGTACATTATACAATATTAAAAAAAAATAAAAAAAGATGAATGTATCACATACTTCCTCCAAGGAACCTCCGAAGACCACCACAGGAGAGTCAGTTGCTGATAAATTCTTCTTCAAATCAATAATTAAGGAAGCATAATCTGCCAATGCCTGCGTTGAGCTCAGATGCCCAAGTGTAGTTGCATTGCTATAAGCCACGCTCTTCTTGCCCCCATAAGGTATAGACTTCCCATAGAACCTATGCTGCAAATTTGATCATCTTATATATATGCGTTACGGTTTTTCAAATTGCATACAAACCTTCTTTACCAGACAGTCTGATGTTAATCAGGTACTAGATTGACAGTGCAACAACATAACAAAATCATCTCGAATCTGATTTGGGGATCAAAATTTTACCTCAATGAAAATGACAAGGGATTTGAAATGGGGTGCTGTCTCATAGAGAAAACCTATGTTTTGTGCAAACCATTCTATGTTTCCTTCATTCCCTGTGTAGACAAAGATTGGAGCATTGTTCTTGGCTCCTCCCCAGAATGTGTCATTGATCAAATACCTTTGCTGGAAAGTTTGGTAGCTTTTGGGGTAGAAATTGAAATGGTCAAGTATTTGGGTGAAGTATTTGGTTCTGTAAAGTTTGTTTTGAGCAGAAGCAGAGATCTTTTCAGGGGTAACGAGTGAAGATGGAAACCTGGCACCAGCAGGTGTGGTTTTGGAAAATGAAATAAGAGGAAACTGCAGCAAAAAGAAGAAAGAAAAACAGAGAAATGGGGACATGGATAATTTTGTTATCTTCATTTTTGTGGCTTCCGTTTCTTGGCAACTCCGAGGGAGAGAGAGAGAGAGTCCAAAGTCCAGAAGGTTTATAGGATAGAGTCAAAGGAGTTGGGCTGTCATGGACAAAAAAAATCACGAAAAGTTTGATTTCCTTTTTGTTGGGAAAATCGACTACTGTTTTTCTGGAAATGAGACTCACAAATAAAAGGAAAATAGAATGGTGGGTAGAGAAGTAAAGCACATGTAATTCATGGAGATGGGGTTTACCTGCTGTGATTAAGTCCTATTTAAGTTTTGATATGGGGTGTGGTGTGGTGGGTGATAGATGCTAGATAGTATGATTCGTAGTTCTGTATGTGAGGAATCAAACATTGGGCATCAAGTACAGGAATAAATTATCTTAATGCTCGAGTTACAATTCTTGGCAGGATTCATAATCTCCTTTTTTTTCCCTATCATTTTGCTTAAATTTAAGTTTAAATCTAGATTTTTGAGAAAAACAGACAAAAGGGGCAAAAAGAATAAGAGCATGCTCTTTCATGTTAGTATATTAGGATAAAAAGACTTTCAAATCGAGGTCAATGCTAGGCTCTTTTATTTTATTAGCTTAAAATTAACCTCTTCGCACTCGCTTCTGTCTATTTGAGAATTTTTTTAAAAATAAAAAATAAAAAATAAAAAATTTAGAATTTAAAAAAATAATGAATAATTGTATTCTATAAAAATATGATTAATTATTTAATTTTTCTTTTAATTTTAATTTTTTTAATATGTAAAAGTGTGAATTTATCATATTATTTTTATTTAATTAATAATTTTAATTCTTAATATTTACATTAATCAATGATATTTTTTGATATTTTAAATTTTTATTATTTTTGATCTTTGTTTTATATATATAGATGAATATTAAAATTCCTTGTCCATTTTCAGTGACTGTGACATGATAGATGGGCTTGTTGCCGACCGAAATTCAGTTGGAACCAGCTTTTCCACTTTGTTTTTATTCACGGGATTAGCTAACCTCCTAGACACACAAAATGGATGGACATGGAAGTGCTTAGTCATTCCCATACAAAATGCTCGTCCCTATCAGCTGTGTTCTGTGCCTGCCTGCCATTCTTGTCAAGAATTTCTCGTTTGATAGTGATATTAAAGTTACAAAGAGTTTGCATTAAACTCTTTTTTTTTCTTTTTTCCATTTGACCAAAAAAAACTTTTTTGTTCTTTCCCAAATTGGCTTGGTGGCTTGTGTATAATTAGTTTTAAAAAAATAAAAAAATTCGGGGTTTTCACGGAAATTTATTGTAAATTACATGTTTACACGATGTTATTAATTCACACATTATGTCATTTGATAAAATTGCTGTTGTGGGTTAGTGTGTCTTCTCCCTTACACATGAATTCTATCTTCTTTATAAATACGAGTAATTTAGACTATTATTACAAGTAGATAAAAAAATAGTTATGACAAATTTTGTAAAAGAAAAGTTTATGTACAAATTATATTTTTCTTCGTGGGCCAACAAAGGTTCAAGTTTAATCACAAACAAGTTTAAAAAGCAACCAACCACCGAACAGAAACAGAAACAGAAACCTATGCATATGAGTTGTCCTTTAATCCATATGTTTTTTTCCTCCTCTCTGTCGCTCCTTGAACGGATCAAAGGGACTTCCTAGGTCTTGAGAAAAAGAAACCACATGGGATGTGGCTGGTTTTGAACCTCTTATTCTTAGCATCAATTGGGTAAAAAATAAAAAAGAGTCCCACTGTTGACAAAAGCCTATATCTTGAGTGCGAGGGCACAGTAAGAGGAGCAACGTCAGCACCAAGCTACAAAATATGTCCTACTTTAGAAAGGAAACCAATTTGAAGCAAGGAAAATTTTGGACAACGTATCACATAAAAGTCTTATGTTTTATGGCATTGGTGTGTAAAATCCACTTCAACCTTCACATACTATATTATAGGGCATGGGGTAGCCTTTAAGATTATAGCCACAGAAAAAAAACTGTTTTCAACAATGCCAAACGTTCCACGTGACACATAGATAGTACAAAATAAATGAAGGGCAAAAGTTTTATGTAAATCAACGAGAATGAGGGAATTCATACTTAAGATCTATTTTAACATCACTTAAATATGTAATTTTCTTTTGAGCCTTAATAAAAAGGACAATTCTTCAGTTTGATAAAAAGGAAGGCTGAAGCCCAAAAAAATTACAAAACTTATGGGCCATTTGATAAACATTTCAATTTTAGTTTTTAGTTTTCATTTTTTGTGGTAGAGTATAGAGAAGAAAGTGGGAGAATGGAAGTGAGAATGAGAGTGGAGATGAGATTAAGAGGGAAGACGGGAGGAAAGGATGAGAGGAGGAGTAATGAAAGTGAAAACAAAAACAAAAAACTAAAATTTATTTGAAATTATTTTCACTTTCACATTTTGTTTTCATTTTTTTCACTTCCCCTCCTATCCTCCCCTCTCTATCTCAATTTGGAGAAATATTTGTATGTTCCGGATACACCACATGTCTGGTGTACCATCCAATACACATAGGATATATGGAAATATTTTATTTTTATGTCCTATGTATATTGAACAATATTTCCAATATTTTAGGGCATCAGCCACGTGGTGTATCCAGTTACTCAATTGATCCTCATTCCCATTCCCACTTTCATTTTCCTCTATACTCTAACACAAAAAAATAAAAAATAAAAACTAAAATTAAAATAGTTATCAGACGGACCCTATAATTCTCGGTCCTATATAAATGTTCAAAGAGTAAATTCTTTGTGGGAGCATGGGCAAACAAAATCAAGTATAAAATTCTCACTTTAAACTCACCAGTCAAATGAAACTTATAATTTTCATTTTAACCTCACCAGTCAAATGGAACTTATATTATATATTATGGGTTTAGCTGAAATCCAAACGAATCCAAACCTAACCAGCTCATTGACATCCTAAAATGGCTTAACAAATATAGTATTCTTTTTATTACCAAAACAATAGTATTGTTTCTTCACTTCAAGTCTCCAACCAATATATATAATTGAATTGACCGGCAAAGTTTGAAGTTCTCCAGTGATCGAAGGAGGAATCTTTACCTTTTCCTTATTGTATATTAAAAAAAAAAATTTATTTGTTTGAAAAGGTGAAGTAGGGTGAAATTTGAATTGCACACAATTGAAAATCATTGCACTTGAGTCATTATTTAAAGTTGCGCTACGCTTCATGTCAAATTCAGCCTTGAAAATTGCAATAATGATGTTAAATTCAATGGCAAGCAACAACAATCTTCCAGTCAAACAAACAAAAAATTCATCTGAAACACCAATTTGTTTTTTACACTAATTGCTGATCTGCTACTATTTTTTGCCCCTAAATTGTATTTACTTGACCTCCTTTGGAATGTTAGATGGGATGAACATCTCTTAACAGAGACTCTAGAGAATAAGATTACGCCCTAACTCAACTCGAGGCCAATGCATGGTTAGATTAATGCAGGGTTGTCTTAGTACTCTTGGGTCTAATTAATTTTTTTATTTATACCAATAATGGAAGAAGTCTCAAATTCGAATGTTTCATTACGGATAAATAACAGAAATATTTTTCTTAACTTTTTTTTTAAAGGGAATTTTTTCCTAAAACAACCGAAGTGGACGAAATTTTATCCAAGTGGAAAATGCTTGCTGGATTTATTTATTTATCCAAAGCTTAAAAAAATCCAAAAATCCACCCAATTTTCGCTAATAAATACACTTCAAATTTTAAAAGAAGCAGAGCGAAACCACGGCCACACGGTTGGTTGAAACATTAAAACCCAGGAAAAGAAAAGCCCAATCAACGCCGCCCAATAACTACCCACCGCGGTTTCAGTCTCACCTGATCTCGGCCTCACTCAATCATTCCCGCGCCTTCCACCTTCGCTTTCCTCTTTAGCCCCTTTACAGGAGAAAGTCCCCTGCACAAGCTCAACACTCTGTCTCTGTACTGATCAAATCTGGAACTTGAGCTAAGTGGGAGCCATCAAACCTCTCTCTCTCTCTCCTCTTATAAGTTTCTAGGGTTTCACTCCTCGTTTTCCTCTCATTCCCACCATGAACCAGACGGTACGTTTCATCACCCCCTGAACCCAAATCTACCAATTTCAAATTTTTTCCATTTTCTTTTTTATTTTGATTTTTGGTTTTCGAAAAAGTGAAAATGCCGAGGCAGAACAACGGCTTGGGCATGAACCTGCTGATACCTGGCAAAATCAGAAAGCGAGGGTGCTCGTCGTCAGCATCTTCGTCGTCTTCGATCATCCAAAACTACAGATTCAAGAGGGCGATACTGGTGGGCAAGAGGGGCCGATCCAGTACGCCCGTGCCCACATGGAAGCTCATGAGCTCCAGGTCACCTACCGCGTCGGCATTGCGCGCCATGGACTCCCCCAACTACGCCGCCTCCTCCCAGAACGGCGCCAGCAGGTCCAAGCAGCAAGCGCCAGTGTCTGCCAGGAAGCTCGCCGCCACGCTCTGGGAAATGAACGACATGCCGTCTCCGAGAGTGAGGGAAGGGTCGTCGGACGAGAGGAGGCTGAGGAAGATGGAGATTATGAATAGTAAGGCCAGAGAGAGAGAAAGGATCGCGAGATCGGCGCACTCGGGTTCTCTGCCTCCCCATCTCTCCGATCCGTCTCATAGTCCTGTTTCCGAGGTGGGTTTTCTCTTTGCTTCGTGTTTTGTTTGGTTGTTGAGAATTTGCGGGAATCTGATGGAAAATGTAGTTTGTAGACTTTGTGCTATGTCACTTGTGTGTTGGGTTTAGCTTAAAGTTACTGTTTTTAAGTTGCTCTTTGGGTTTTTTACGTCTCATCAAACATACAATTTTGAGCAAGCTTGTTTTTTTTTTTTTTTTTTTTTTTCTATCTGAATTATTAATTAGAATTGAATTGAGAAATTGATGTTGTGGTTAGATAGTCGGTTGATTGTTAGGTTTTGTTAAATTTGGAGTTTTGTAGGTGTCCCATTCTAAAACGATGTGATACATACCCCTGATCAATGCAAGTCTGATTGTACCTGTTATTTGTCACTATCAGTTAGGCATGGTGGAGAAATTGCCCTTAATTTTACCTGTTATGCATTCTCATTTTGTAGAGGACGGACAGATCTGGAACTGGTAGTTTCCATCGAAGGACGCCCTCCATTTCACAGAGGCTCAGGCTCACAGACCACCATGCTGGAATGTTGGATTCTCATCGCAATGGCAGCTTAATGGAGGTACATTGGTCAATAATCTACTTGGTTCTTGGAAAGGACCTTGCTTTCCTCTTGCTCTTTTCTTAACATTTCAAAGTTGTTATAACTAGAGATTTTTGTTTCTGATTAAATTGTATCAGATGGTATTATTATTAGATGATAGTTTTGTTCTCATCTTTTTGTTATACAGGTTGAGACTAGATCTAGAGCCCAGACTCCTACTGCTTCCACTGTTGGAGTCAAGACTCATTTGAAGGATGTTAGCAATGCTTTGACCACGTCTAAAGAGCTACTGAAAATTATCAACCGCATTTGGGGTAATGAAGATCGGCCTTCCTCAAGCATGGCCCTCATCTCAGCCTTACATGCTGAGCTGGAGAGGGCTCGTTTACAGGTCAATCAGCTTATCCAAGAACAACGCGCAGACCAGAATGAGATCAATTATCTCATGAAGTGTTTTGCTGATGAAAAGGCAGCTTGGAAAAGCAAAGAGCACAAAGTTGTTGAGGCTGCTATTGAGGCTGTTGCAGGTGAACTTGAGGTAGAGAGGAAACTGAGAAGAAGGTCTGAAAGCTTGAATAAGAAACTTGGGAAAGAACTGGCAGAGACAAAAGCCTCTCTTGTTAAGGCGGTGAAAGAACTTGAGAGTGAGAAGAGAACTAGAGAGATAATGGAACAAGTATGTGATGAATTAGCCAGGGACATTGATGAAGATAAATCTGAAGCAGAGGAAGTGAAGAGGGAGTCTTCAAAAGTTCGGGAAGATGTTGAGAAGGAAAGGGAGATGATGCAGTTTGCAGATGTGTTGCGTGAAGAGAGAGCTCAAGTGAAACTCTCAGAGGCAAAACATCAGCTTGAGGAGAAGAATGCAGCTGTTGATATATTGAGGAGTCAACTTGAAGCTTTTATGGGAAGTAAAAGAACCAAAGAAAAGGGACGTGGTTCTGCTCATCTGAATGATGAAGAAATTTCTGCGTATCTAAGCAGAGCTCATCTTGGTTCCCATCAGGATGATGAAAAAGATGAGGATGGAGGAGAAGTTGAAGATGGAATAGAATGTGAAGAGGATTCTGCTGAAAGTGATCTTCATTCCATAGAGTTAAGCATGGGCAACAACAACAGAAGCTACAACTTGATTCATGCTTCTGGAGCTGCTCGTGATCCAAGGTGGGCTGCACTTGATGTTGAAGAAATTAAAGGGAGGAAGTCTACATCTGGGAAGCCACCAAGAAGAAGCACTTCTTTGCAAAGAAGCATATCAGATGGAGTGGAATGGGGTATGCAAGCTGAAAAGCTCCAAAATTCAGGAGATGGGATAGATTGGGAGAGATTTCCTGAACTGGAGAGGCAAAGACAAGAGCAAGGAAAAGGTCGCGGAGATGAAATGAAAGGTTATAAATCGTCAAAGGGTCTTAGGGACCAAATGTTGTCTGGTTCCAGGCTTGGACCGGCTAGAGTTCATGCTAGTCCAACACGGCAATGGGGGCAGCCATGGCCTTCACGGGATCCTACCGGTACATTTCAAGATAGGCCTCCCAGTGCGCAAGGCAATGGTTCAAAGTCGAGGCTAGGGGAAGCTAGAGGCGAAGGCCAGAATGGCAGAAGGTCAAAACGGTGAAAATTTCTCTTTTTTGCCAATGCCTTGCCATAGTCAGAGCCTTTTGTTTTGCCATGGTGGTTTTGTAAAAGCCCAGGCTGGTGGAAAACGATTTGGCTCATCGATGCTTTTGGCTTGTGATCACCAGGTGCTGCTAAGTCGCAGCAATCTCTGCTCATTTTGTGCTAGACCATTCTCTCTTGAAATGCTTGTGTTGTAGATTTTTCGAAGAAAGCTGTGATAATCTAGCGAGCTTGTCCTGTACAAAAGCTTCTAGTATGTATCATGCATGTCTCAATTTATACTAGAAATATTATATTTTTGTTTTTTTTTTTTTTTTTTTTTTTTTTTTTTGTTCCTTTCGTCGTTTTTTTTTTTATATTTTTCATTTTTTAAAATTTTTCACTTCTGTTTTTCTTTTTTGTATTTGCCATTTGTTTTTTTTTAGTTTCTGGGCAACTTTTCAATTTTGTGTATGATTATTAAGGATGAGGCAACAAAACTTATAATTAGCCAATACCCAACAGCATTATAATAGTGCAGTGACAGATGAAACGCACGTATCCAGGGGTACTTTGACTGAAATGAGGAACCCATTGAATTTCTAAACGCAACGTAATCGTCCAGGGGTTTTTATAATCCATTTCGTGCAAATATGGATTAGATTTACAAAGTACTTAATTCGAAAAACATGCAACGCAAGGGGGGGATCATGCAGTCTAGAATATTGGTTCATATTATATTATGAGCTTATTTAAATCGAGGAATGGTCAAGGGAATTCGTCTAATGTATGGAGGTTTAGGAGGCCATTGCACATTGTACAATTCATGCCAACATGTAAATGGTTTATTTTTTTGTTTGGATGAATTTAAATTGTGACAGCTTTCGGAGGCCGATTCGATCATGAGCTGCCAAAATTCAGAGCAAAAAAGATCGTGAGATGTAACTTCTTCAAATTAATCTAACCAACATCTGATCAACTGTACAATATAATCTAATAGGCAGGCATGAGCTGGAGAAAAATATTTATATGGCTACAACAGTTACTAAGTTCAAAAGCTTACTACAAGATACTTCCTAGTTCTAGTAGATTAAGGTGGCTATTTTCAAGCAGAGTCTACATTAGTAGTTAGAGTCGGGGCACTACAAGGTAGAGTCGGAGTCATGCATACAGCACATCTGCATGATCAGAAACTTCTGTTTTCACGGTTGCCGCAAACAAATCGGGATTCGGTATGCTTGTCCTCCTCCAACCAACAGCATTTGGCCCTGCGTTGTGCCCAAGCCCAACTCCGCCAAATTCTAGTTTTGCTCGAGCAATCTCTACAAGATCTAAGAACATCACATAGTAGTTTAGATATCATCTCAACTGTGTGTGAGTGTGTGAGGGAGAAAGAGAGATGGCTGTTTGCATATCATCCTAACTGTGATTTACATGTTTCTGAAACAAATTGTTCATACCTAGATCAGCTGAGATAAGGGATTCTCCTTGGTAATTAGGTCCAGCCAATATGGTTCCTGATGGGGAAACAATAACACTCCCACCAGCACATATGATATCCAAGGATGTCGCATCATTTGAATCTCCAGAAACACATTCCAGTGGCAGTGGATAGTCTTTTCGTCTGCAGAACTGGTTTGCAGATAGAACAAAGCAGCCACCTTCTAGGGCAATATGGGTCATGGATGAGCGCCAAATCTCCCTTGCTTCAGCTGTGGGTGCACAATATTTCAATGCCTAATGATATGGGGGCAAGAAACTAAGATCAGAAACCAAGAACTCTTGGACTAAAATTCCAGTGAGTCCCATGTTAAAGAAAACAATCGTAGTATTCTAAAGGTGATAAAGTAACTAGTGGACTTGAAATCATGACCATGGCTGCGGCAGATAAGTGGAACCTTTTCTTATGTTGGATGGTCATGGTGATTTTGGTTCAAAAGTTGAAAACACTAAGCAAGAGTGTTTATGTATGATAGCATATTTACCTTTGCCATATAATTGAGTTCTTAGATCTGGCATTCTGTTGTCCCAACAAACAAGGCCACCTATTCTCCCAATTTCAGTGTCATACACAGACAGTGGCAATTTTGCTCCAGAACACCATACTGGAGATTCTGACGCCAGTGGTAGTAGCTTGGGATGTTTTCCAAGACACTGGCCAAATGAATCGAAAAATAACACTGTGCTACAGAGATAGAATCCAACTCTCTCCACTACTCCCATTACTAAGTGAACTTTATATTTACTTGCAATTTTTGCTAGCCTGTCCACTTCAGGACCTGCATATCAAACACCAAAGATAATTTCATTATTCAAATAAAAAAGATAGAATGTATTATACGTATGACATAGAATTTCAACAGCCACAGATAAAGTAAATCAATGATTTATCATAAAACTGAAAATTCAAAGACATTGACTAGATAAAACAAATAAATAGTTTATCAGAAAGCTAAACTTACACAAGCTTCCAACTTTAGCCGGGGGTCAAGACAACCACATATAAAGGTACAAACAGCTATGTGCATCTGAGAAAAGATTTACAATAGTTCTTAACTTCTTACAAAGTATATACCAAAATTTTTTACTGCCAGAGACTTGATATAAACCAGCGTGAAATTGTTAAGAGTGCTTCTAAACATAGAGGGAAAGATTATCAACAATTCTAAATGTCACACATGCTAACACTCAGAACAAGCAAGAAGGTAATATGATGCAGAAGACCACATTCAAACGAAAACTTCATCTTCAGTGGAAGGAATCTGACCAGGCACATCAATGGCTGAGGCATAGTACTTCTCAAAGGCCTGCTTCTCCTCCGGCGAAAGAGTTGCCGTTGCAGAATCAAACATCAAACCACGGGGATAACCACCAACAAATGCTTCAGGAAACACAACCAATTGCGATCCATATGCAGCTGCACCAGCAACAAGTCTCTCTGCTTTATCTGCCAACAACCCACAAATGACAGAAACCCAAATTGTAAATGGTTGGGAAATTAAAATATTTGGGGATCAAAAAATATAATATGAACTTGCAATGGCCTACAAGGACATGGTCCCAGAGTACATAACAAAACCTCAGGTCCACAATCTTAAGGAAGGAGGAGGGTAGTGGGCCCTTAATCTCCCAGTCTTCATACAGAAAGAACATATTTTGACCCACAAATCCTGGTCCCACTTAACCAAATCATAGAATATAAAGAAAACAAAGATCTTAAGCATCCCATAAACCCCAGAAACCTCAACAAGACCCCAAATATGAAAACAAAAACAACCCATTTGAGAGAGTTGGGCAAAGTGGCTACCTAGAGTCGCTGGAGTGTCGAAGAACACAGTGGATGCTTGAACCACAGTAGCCCTCACAGTGACGCTCGGAAGACGAGCCACTGCCTTGTGATCCAACCCATCTTCTGCTGCACCCGGGTATCTGCAATTGGGTTGGGGAACCGGGTCGGGTGGAAGCCGACGGGTCCTGTTGTTAGGTTGTGGTGGGAGGACGAGCTCGGGTCGGACCTGGGAGAGGAGCCACTGGATGGTGTCGCCGTCGGATCGGTGACCCAGTTCTTGGGTCAGCCGGAAAATACCGGGGCAACAGGTCACGGGTATTCTGACCCGCCTGTGACGGCCGTTCACTGTGGAATGCTTGTCAATGTAACGACGCCGTTCTAGCTGTTGCTGCTCTTGTTGTTGTGGCGGTTGAGTTTGTAAAGAAGGGTTCTCTGGTGGGTCTGTGATGGCGAGTGTGTTGGTGGGTAAGGTTTGATTGATCTCCATTTGAATTTTCTCTCTGCTTTTGGTTGGTACTTGGTGTAGTGGCTTAATGCATGTAATGTGGCTGAGCAGACGACTTTTTTTTTGGTCAAGAGCTTTGCTTTTCTCTTTGGCCTTTGGGCAAGTTCAAATGGTGAAGTGTCTGTCTTTTCCTCTGCTCTTCATCGTATTATAGAGAAAACAAAATTGAAAAAAGATTGCATTTTGCCACGTCAGTTACATGAACATGTCATTAATCTTGTAAGAAATCTAGTGCCTGGTCTGGTCAAGTCCTTTCTCCATTTTGCTTTTGGCCAAGATGAAGATGAAAGGTGCAAGTTTGCATCTTTTTCTACTGTTTTTAAAAGAACACCAGAACTATGGAAAGATTGATATCAACAAGGATGTTTTTCCATCAATGGACCAAATGCAACTAGGTGAGATGCATTCATGAAAAGGAACCAAAGACATCTTTCTCAAACAAACAGCTGGTTGAATTGACTTTTGAGGATCAGGGTTTTTCTTGAAAAATTACATGGCATTGGCAAGAAAGACTCAGTCTACATATAAACATTTGGTGATCATAAGTAACTTAGAACAAAAAAAACATCACTCAATCAACAGTTGAAATTAACAACTTGACAACATAACATTTCTTACTCAACTGTGAGACAAAAAGGAACAAAATTCAATGCTTGAAAAGCATCAAACCAATTAATCATCCAGGAGCTTTCTTAGTCGGTCCTTGACGAAATTCCTGCGAGCCTTGACCCGGTCCTGTTGTGGGCCCACGTTGGCCAGTGAAAGATGAGCTCCGACGGCGAACAGCGCCACCCCCGTCACGAAACAGCACGCCGTCACCGCCAGCTGCTTGGGCGTCGGTGGATACGACCACACCGCCATATATCTCTCTTGTGTTTCGGTTTTCGGCGTCTCTCTAATATATTTATACCAGTGAATAAGAGTTGCCGTTTTAAGGAGAGGACAAACGACATGTCGTCAGGTGAGAAGGCTCTGTGTCTGTGCGACGAAAATCCTAACGAGGAAGAAGAGATTTTAAAGCCATGCAAAGCACAAACCTTCTTTGAATCTCATGCCTACCATCCTCTTCTGCTCATCGTTAGCTTCACCCAATAGCTTACCCAGTTCGTTTTTGCCCTCAATCGCGACTTTGCTCACTGGGCATGCGATGCGAGTGTTGGGGATTTGGTCGAGGCCTACAGGCTGTTTGATCAGATGCCGCAGAGAAATGGAAGAGCAGGGAATTAAAAAGATAAGCGGTCGCAGTTGGATTAGTTCAAAAGGCTGAGTTTCTTGCTAACTCTCTTGATGCAATGCCTAGAGTTTATGCAGATGACAGCCAATGCTCTCTGACGTCTACATTATGGAGTTGGAATTTGATTAACAAATTTTAGTGATTAGATGATGTGTTTAGATATGGCTGGGGCTTTATGTGTGTCAATTTTCTCTCTCCTTCTGACTTCTGAGTGCTTGGTGAAAGTACTAGAGTTTAAGGCCACATATTTTTTTAAAGTGAAAATAGAACAATGCTCCTACTCTGTCTTGGCACCATGGCTATCCAAGTGTGGCTACACACTAGCACAATCACCAAGTGATATGAGTACTGCATTTGTGCTTTAGTAAGACGGGATTTGCAGCATTCATTTTCTTAATTTTTTTTTATCATTTTATAATATCTTTATTGTTCTTATTCCTAGAATTGTAGAGCGAACCATGTTCCTACTGAGTGTTAACATCATCATGGCCATCCAAGTATGAGATTGCAGCTGCAGTATGTAGTGCTGCTCCTATTGGAAGAGCCTCCTCATCGATAAAAAAGTAGGGCGAGTGCAAGTCTCGGTCTGATTTCAGAGTCTCATTCTTTATCCCAACAACAAAGATTGCAGCAGCAGTCTTCTCCGAGAAGAAGCTGAAATCCTCCGAACCCATTGTCAGTGGCAGAAGCTGCACATTAGGTTTCCCAAGAAGGACCTCGCCGACCTTCTTCACATGTTCATACAGCGCGTCATTATTAGTCATTGGTGGATGAGGCAGTGGTCTGTCCTCCATGAAGTCCACCACCGCAGTACAACGATGCACAGCTGCTTGTTGCTCTATGATCTGTAAGTGGAATGTATTTAGTGAAATCTACTTAGATTGAATATGCGTTTAAAATCTTTGGACAAGGAGGGCATTTCTACCTCTTTAATCCTTTCTTTGAGATATGAGAGGCCCTCAGAAGTCAAGCTCCTAAAAGTTCCCCCAAGTTTCACACTGTCTGGGATCACATTTAGTGCTTGACCTCCCTGTAGATACCCAACTGTTACCACCTACAAGATACAAGATGATGGATCAGAATTATTGGTTGTCAATTGCTGGTAAGATGCTAAAGCCAATGACAGCCCTCATTCTAATTTTTATTCGGCTTGTATCATGGGTATATAGAGGCTAATGTCAACCATTGTATCGACTGGTTCGAAACCATATCAATAGTAGTCTACTCATTTATGAAAAGCTTTTAACTGAATTTCAATGTCTTAGAAAAATTTGCAGAAAAAAGAAGCAATTAAGAGTACTCTGGATTCAAGCGGATCCGTCTCTCGAGACACAATCTGTTGGAGAGCAAGGGTTGTCAAGGCTGCTGCAAGAATTGGGTCCCTTGTCTGATGAGGGGATGCTCCATGCCCTCCTTGCCCTTGTATTGTAGCTGAGAAGAGCCCTACACCAGCAAGTATTGGACCACGCCTCGAAGCTACGGCACCAGTAGGCACTGATGGCAAAACATGTAAACTCAAGATGGTATCAATATCATTTAAAACACCATCTTGTAACATATGGTAAGCGCCGGCATAACCCTCCTCTCCAGGCTGGAAAACTAGTTTCACAGTTCCCTTCAATAACATATTGAAATATTAGGACCTGCAGAAGTAGATTGGTAGTTTTTTGGCTGTTAAACATAACATAAGACATAGATTTTCATCTACCTTCAACATATCTCGTTTGTCTTGAAGCAACTTGGCTGCTCCAAGTAGCATTGCTACATGAGAATCATGACCACAAGCATGCATCTTCCCATCAATCTTGCTCTTGTATTCCCAGTCTACCAATTCCTTCCAAACAAAATAAGATTGGTTTCAAGGAATCAGACATCAATATTAGCAGCTACTTAAAAATTACTACTGCGAAAGGGAGTTCATCATAAAACGCAGTCATGAGGAACCAAGTTGACCCAAATGTGACACTTGGCTAAATATCATACTATTATAAACATATATAATGAACTGCTCCATATCACATTCTCATGCATAATTTTATAATGGATGTCAACCTTTTCAGATTGTAAGGTTGAGACCTACTTCGTGGGTTGCTTAGCAGAGTGATTGAAGATATGAAGCAGTAGAATTATGGCAACTCTGTGTACGAGAGAGAGAGAGAGAGAGAGAGAGAGAGAGAGAGAGAGAGAGAGAGGAGAGAGAGAGAGAGAGAACCTGCAGAGGGAGGGCATCCATGTCAGCTCTCAGAGCAAAGACAGGCTTAGAGCCAGAGCCAATAGAAGCCACCACCCCAGTTTTGGCTACAGGCCACTTGTACTTAATTCCCAGTGAGTCAAGCTCGGACCTGACGAGTTCACTCGTCCTGTGCTCCTCAAATCCCAGCTCAGGGTGCTGGTGAATTCTCCTCCTCAACCCTCTCATCCATTCAAAGAACTCGGGATCTCTTGCCGCTTCCAGCAACTCCCTAGTCAAGAACTCGAGCTCTGATCCATATTCAGCCCAAGTTCGATGAAAGAGTGCAGCTTTTAGTGATAACAAGAAGCACAAGGAGAAAGTGAAATTGAAACCCATTTGAAAAATATCTTCTGAGATTCCAAGAACACCATGTGTGCCTCTTTTAAGATTGAGATCAAGTAGAGGGGTAGGTCAGATTTGCACACGTGCCTGAGAAAGTTGTGTTCTTTTCATTACTAGGTAGCTGCATTTACCCAAAAATGGAAACCTTTTTATTTTGAAGTGGTTGATTAAGTCAATTTAAAGTGCTGGTTTAGCCAAAAATGGAAAACAATTTATTGTGATATGGCTGATATGTCAATTTGAAGTGCTGGTTTAGTATGAATGATCAAAGCAAAAGAATAATTCTTGGTTCAGATAAAAAAAAGAAGAAGAATAAATCTTGGTAAAGTAATGGAGCAAAATAGGGGTGACATTGATACTGACATTTTTGGTGTATAATAGATAGTGGTAGGATTTGCTTTCAATAAGGTCATGTCATAGGGAGGCAATAGAAAACCATACTTACATGCATTAACCAATCTGAGATAAACTTTTGAGATGCCCTTCAAAATTGCTTCGTTGAGATGAGAAATAGCAATAAAAAGTCATGGAAGAGGAAGGTCATTCTCTGCTTTAACAGATGATTGAAATCTTAAACTTCGTACTGACCTGACCTGACGGTAGATGCTGATCCAGCAAGGAATTAAGTTATTGATGTCGAAAGCTTTTATGTTAAGCTCAAATGGTGAGAGCATCGGGAAAATGAGTGAGGATTAGGTTAAGTTGAGCGTTCAATCCCCTTTAGTTGTATTTAAAAAAAGAAAGACTAAATTGTAGCTATTGTTACTCCATTATACCTTGGTTTGGATTTTTCGTCCAACATGGGTTCAAGTTGAAGGACAACAACAACTATTACTGGAATTCAATGATGAAAATGCAAATTGCAGTGTAGTTCAAGGATTGTTACTACAATTTATTGGTGTAGATAACTTCATGGGCTGTTCCATTAGTAATCAATATACAGGGTGTCTCATAATCAATGTGATTCTGGCACATTCAAGCTTTTAGTTTCTACAAATCCAAAAATGTTTTCTATTTGATACTCAGAGGCCAATTTACATTGACAGATTTTGAATGAAAACCAATTCAATCTCTTAATGAGTCTCAACATGTGTACCCGAGTAAGAGATTGCCAAAGCAGCATTGAGAGCTGCTCCTACAGAAAGAGCCTCTTCATCAATGACAAAGTGAGATGTGTGCAATGGCTGATCTGATTTGAGACTCTCATTATTTATTCCAAGCACAAAAATTGTTGCAGCAGACTCCTTTGGGTAGAAGCTGAAATCCTCTGCTCCCATTATCAATGTGCAATGGCTGATCTGATTTGAGACTCCCATGTATCTCGTTGGTCGGAAAGTACCAAAGCTTTTCCCTGGTTACCTTTGCAGTCAGAGAGAATAGTAAGAGAATCATCAACTGAAGGAGCTGCCGTGGGCAAAATGCAGCACGCCCACCCTTTTCCATGAATTGTGACTGAAAATCTACCAGAGCCTGCAAGCATTGGACCTGGGCTGGAACCAATAGTACCAACGGGCATTAGAGGTTGAATATGTAACCAAAAAATGCCTTAAATATTATTGGTGTAGATAAGTTCAGGGACTGTATCATTAGAAATCAATATAACGGGTGTCTCATTAAGTTTCAATGTAATTCTAATACATTCAAGCTCATGGTCTCTTCAAATCCAAAATGTTTTCTATTTGATACTCTGAGGCCAATTTACATGATGGATTTTGAATGAAAACCAAAATTCAAGGTCTTAATGAGTCCGAACAACACGTGCATCCAAGTATGAGATTGCCACAGCAGCATTGAGAGCTGCTCCTACAGAAAGAGCCTCTTCATCAATGACAAAGTGAGATGTGTGCAATGGCTGATCTGATTTGAGACTCTCATTCTTTATTCCAAGCATAAAAATTGTTGCAGCAGACTCCTTTGAGTAGAAGCTGAAATCCTCTGCTCCCATTATCACTGGGCAAAGCTCCACATTAGGTTCCCCAAGCAGGGCTTCTCCAACTTTCTTCACATGCTCATACAACGGTTCATCATTGATCATTACAGGATAAGGCAATGGTGTGTCTTCCATGAAGTCCACTGTACCTTCACATTGATGCACAGCTGCCTGCAGTTCTATGACCTGCAATACTTTTTCGGTTAGATCACTCCGACTGAAAATTGGTACTTTATTCGATTGAAAATTGTAATGGAGGAAATTCATGGTCATAGAATGATTGCCTATTTTACCTCTTTGATCCTTTTTTGGAGATAGGTGAGGCCTTCATTAGTCAAGCTCCTAAAAGTTCCCCCAAATTTCACAGATTCAGGGATCACATTTCCTGCTTCACCTCCCTTTAAGAATCCAACTGTCACCACCTACATAATTGATAATTCAAATGTACCAAGAATGGAATTATGGGCTCTTCCTGTCACTGGTTTTGAATATGAAAATTAAAACATGTGAAATTATATGCTTAATCAAATTTCATTAAAAGGGAGAAGAGAAAAGATTACTCTGGCCTCAAGAGGATTTGTTTCTCTTGATACAATCTGTTGAAGGGCCACCACAGCTGATGCTGCTGCTAGAATTGAGTCCTTGTTCTTATGTGGGGCAGCTGCATGTCCACCTTTTCCTCTGATTGTGGCTGAAAAGAGGCCAGCACCAGCCAGCATTGGACCAGGCCTTGAAGCAATCACACCAGTGCGTAGTGATGGGGTAACATGTATAAAGAAGAAGGCATCAACGTCGTTAAGAACACCATGCTGTAACATATGGTAAGCTCCGGCATAACCTTCCTCTCCCGGCTGAAAAATCAGCTTCACAGTACCCTTCAAAGCATCAAAAAGACATCAAATTTTATGACTTGGGTTTGTTGTTAAAAAGGTATTTACATCGTCCATGAGATTTGAACTCGGAACTTCCTCCACTCAAATAGAGACTAAATGCTATTATCAGTAATTGTGACAAGAGAATATGCACCTTTAATATGTCTCTTTTACTTTGGAGTAATTTGGCTGCACCAAGCAACATTGCCACATGAGAATCATGACCACAAGCATGCATTTTGCCATCTATTTTGCTCTTGAACTCCCACTCTACTTGTTCCTTCCAAATTCAATGGGTGCATTTTGTTTATCAGTGACCAAACAAAAAAAAAAAAAAAAAAAAAACAAAATAAAAAAAACAGTTTCCATTTTGCTGGTCAACAACAAGTCAAAGTTTCATAGCAGAAAGAAAGAGGGAGAGAGAACCTGAAGTGGAAGGGCATCCATGTCAGCCCTGAGAGCAAAAACTGGTTTGGAGCCTGACCCAATAGAAGCCACCACACCAGTCTTGGCGACAGGCCACGCGTACTCAATCCCAAGCGAGTCAAGCTCGGACCTGACGAGTTGACTCGTTCTGTGCTCCTCAAATCCAAGCTCTGGGTACTGGTGGATTCTCCTCCTCACTCCTCTCATCCATTCAAAGAACTCAGCCTCTTTGGCCGACCCCAAGAGTCCCCGAGTCAAGAACTCGAGCTCTTGACTCGGGAGCTCTGACTCAGAAGCTTCCACAGCCCGAGACTGGCCCAAGATTGTTGACAAAAATAAGCACAAGAGCATCATCAACCCCATGGTGGAATGAAAAGACTTTTGGGTTTTTGGTGAAATTTGTAAGTGAATGAAGCTTATTTTCTCCTCAAGCAGTGTATTTGTTTACAGTTTTGGGCCTGAAACTTTCCCTTTCCATTTTTGGCCTTCTGTTTTGGTCTGAAAGTTTCTGCTCCATTTGTTTGTTTGTTAATTGGGTTGTTTCTGTTTGTAATTGCCACCTATTCATGTGTGGTCGGTTCACCCAGTCACACCTATCTCGTCCAGAAAATAATATGTTTATACGTAAATACAGAAATACTTCTTTAGCAGACAGAAATCTAATTACAATAACAATTTTAAAAGTGCAGGTTAAAAGAAAATATGGGCTTCAAATAAAAAATAATCCATGGTGTACACTGAGCCCTGCCACAAATAGATGATCTAGGAAGTACAAAATTGTGGTCCTTTTTTTGTTTTATATCTATTTATGAACACTGCTATTAGGCCGGCATATAACAAAATAGACATGAGGAGATAAAGAAGATTTTGAAAATAAGCTCCGTGAGGTAGAAAATTTGGAATCTTTTCCTACATAAGCTAAGCAGAGTCTGAGAATTAGTGCAAAGAAATTTCCGCATTTTCAAAAGTAGTGGAAAGCTACAAACACTCAAAGCAAGATCTCAGGATATAACAAGCGATACTGTCATGATGGTTCTCACACACACACACTACAAATGTGTCATGGAAATTCGAACCTGAGACCTTGGAGCTAGACCTGGTTGGCATCTTCATCTTTATTTAGTGATGTTGATTGGTTTGCTTCTCCATCTCCAACTCTAATTCAATTAATTGACTTTTTAAAAAAACTCCACTTCAATTATTTATGAGTTATTCACATAAATAGATTTAAAAGTTTCTAATGAGTTACAGCAGCATCAATATTATCCAAGTAAGAAATTGCAACAGCAGCATGAAGGGCAGCTCCTATTGGAAGAACCTCCTCATCAATTACCAAATAGGGTGAATGCCAAAGTCTTTTTGGGTCCAAAGTCTCGTTCTTTGTCCCAATCATGAAGAATGCAGCTGCCATTTTTTCTGTGTAAAAGCTGAAGTCCTCTGCTCCCATAGACATTGGGAGAAGCTTCACATTTGGTTCCCCAAGCAAAGTTTCTGCAACATTCTTTGCATGTTTGTATATTGCTTCATCGTTAACTGTGGCTGGATAGGGCCTCATTTTTTCCAGCATGAAGTCTACTGTTGCCATGCACCGGTGCACCGAAGCTTGCATCTCTATGACCTGCCAATCATGTACACATTTATGCTCTATCCCAATAGTTTAAACTAAGAATTCTAACAACATAACATGTCAAACTGTCTGACAACATAAAACGTCAAAACTCCATCTTTGTTGGAGTTAAAAACAATTATATATTGCAGGCTTAAATTAAATTAGACCTCAGATTATACCTCTTGAATCCTTTGCTGAAGATAGTATAGACCTTCTGAAGACATGCTTCGAAAAGTGCCTCCAAGTCTCACTGTCTCTGGGATCACATTTCCTGCTTGGCCACCCTCAACCATCCCAACAGTGACCACCTATAACCGGTCCAAAACAAAAAAGAAATCGATATACGGTACAACCTCTCACATAATGCTCATGTATAGACTAACCATAACAAAGTAGAAAGTAGAAAACTAATGAGAAAATGCAAAAATTATACCCTGGCCTCTAGAGGGTCTGTTTCTCGAGAAATAAGCTGTTGAAGGGCAATGACAGCCGAGCAGGCAGCAAGAATTGGATCTGTGGCCAAATGGGGAAATGCAGCATGCCCACCTTTCCCATGAATTGTGACTGAAAATCTACCAGAGCCTGCAAGAATTGGACCTGGCCTGGAACCAATAGTACCAACGGGCATTAGAGGTTGAATATGTAACCCAAAAATGCCTTGAATGTTATCAAGAGCACCCTCTTTTATCATATGGTAAGCCCCTCCATGACCCTCTTCTGCAGGTTGAAAGACAAGCTTGATTGTGCCCTATAATATTGTACAGATATATGCAAAAACCTTAAGCAATGTATAAAATGGTATGTATATATAAATAAAACAACAGGAAAATATCTGATTTGAGCGTATATTTCAATTGGTTTACCTTTATTTCTTTGCTTTTGCTCTGAAGTAACTTAGCTGCTCCAAGCAGCATTGTTACATGAGCATCATGCCCACAAGCATGCATCTTTCCAGAGTTCTTGCTCTTGTGCTCCCACTCAACCAATTCCTAACAAACAAGAAACCCGATACAATCAATTTCGATAATGTTACTACATTTGCTAAATTTGCTCAACAAATGTGCTCGATAACGCTACATTCACTAAATTTGCTCCACAAATGTGCATACACAACACATGTAAAAAAAAAAAAGGAAATTAATGAAGTTTAGCATTGGAGTAAATTCAAATACAAATTTGTTAGGAATGTTAACGACAGTCTTTCACTCCCATTTTGATTCTCAAAATACTGATCAAATGTATCCAATCAATTCAGAGTGCTTAGGTGGGACCCACAATGGCCCTCCACAGGAAAGACACTTACTTGTATTTTGCCATTCCTACTGCTATTGGATAGCAAAAAATGTTATCTCCTTTGTATGAGAATTTCTCTCCATCTGTTATGGGTCCAATTGGGCAAGGTGACCGGATAATTTTGGTTTTTTTTTTGGGTACTTTTTTGTGGGGTTGTTGACATTCTAGAAAAGAGAGAATATTGGCAAACCTGAATTGGGAGAGCATCCATGTCAGCCCTCAGAGCGAACCATGGCTGCGACCCAGAACCAATAGAAGCCACCAACCCAGTCTTGGCCACCGGCCACGTGTACTGGATCCCGAGCGAGTCGAGTTCCGATCTAATGAGTTGACTCGTCTCGTGCTCCTCGAAGGCTAGCTCTGGATTCTCGTGGATCCTCCTCCTAACCCTTTTCAACCAATCAAAGAACTCGGGCTGCCTCGCCGAGTCCAGCAGCCCCCGATTCAGTTTACTCAGCTCCCATCTCGGACCAGCCTCCAAACCCCATGAACATGACACATGATTTGTTATTGCTAACGCTGATAGCAACAACAACAGACGCAGCCACTCCATGTAAATCGGAAAACACAATAATTTGTAAAAAAAAATTTTAAAAAAAAAAATTTGCGAGTCTTTAAGCAATGTATTGTTGTGGGTTTGGTCCAGCCACAACCAAGAAGGGTTTGAAATAGTCTTTTTGTTTTTCGGGGGTCGACAAAGAATATTATAGTAACAAAACTAATCGAATTTACGTAATTGAGACAATGACTTTCTTGTTTATTGTGGCCAAGTTACATTTTAATGAGTAACTAGCCTCTCTTTTTTTAAAAAAATTTAAAATTTATTTTAGAATTAAAAATGATACTGGATAGTTGTGTTTCATAAAAATATGATCTATTATCTGATTTTCCTTTTAATTTTAATTTTTTTAAATATGAAAAGTGTGAATTTACCATATTATTCTCATTTAATTAATAATTTCACTTCTTAATATTTGCATTAACCAATGATATTTTCTAGTATTTTGAATGTTTCACCATTCTCTATCTTTTACTTTATATATATTGATGAACGGATTAAATTTGAATGGCTTCAATAAAATAAGTTCAGATCAATGATCTCTATATGTTGATAGTTTTTTATTTTTTCATAAATATAAACGATAGTTGAAACTATAATGAGAGTGTATATATTTTATATAATTATTTCTTATATAAACTAGTATATGTTTTTCTTTAAGATAGAAACTGTAAATCAAGTTCTCTACATATACTTATACTTTAAATATAAAAATATAAATAATTTCTTCTATATATATGCTAGTGCCAAAAATTATATTTTTAAAGGATGAGTATATGTAGAGAAGTTGATTTCCTTTTTGGCAAAAATAAAAAAATAAAAAAAGGTAAGGGAAATTTTATTGGCACCTTATTATTTGCTCTTTGCACTCCATACTAATTTTAAACATGAATAACCTATTTTACCCTTGTACATAATTACCGTTAAGGACAAAAAACATTTAAAATAAAAATTAAATTTGCTCATTACACCTTACACCCCACATATGTTCATGCAACCCTAGTTTGACTTTTTTTATCAAACCATCATGTTCTTACAACCCTAACGAGGTTTATACGCTTATATTTGTGAAAAAATATCTTGTATTTATTCATGAAGGGTGAGAGTAAAGTTAGAAAGGCTTCGAATAAGGTATGAGTTTATTTTTTGTCATTTTTCAAGTTTAGGATTTCATTACGGTTGTTGGTTGCGTTCAGCACACCAACACATTCGGTGGGATGCCACTGAAAACCTATTTCAGTTGTGTTTGACCGGCCGTTAACTTAAGATGTGGTGGAGATCCACCGTAACATGGAACATTGTTCAGTGGTGTATTACCGAATTTTTATCTATAGTTCAATGACAACAAACTGAAATATATTTATTTTTTTAGTAACTTATTGTCAATCACAAATTTAATGGAAGCTATTTTGGCTTTACTCCCATTGAATGAACAAAAACAAGGTGACGCCTCTACTGAATGTTGGAATTTTAAAAGGTTTTAAAAATTTAACCATTTTATTTATTTAATTATTTTGGATGTTTTATTTTATTTATTGTGGGGGTTATAAATATTTAATATTCAGATTTTATTTCTGGTTGGTGAATGCCTTAATTTTTGGTTGGTGAACTTTTATGGTTGGTGAAGGTTACATGTTTTTGGATGCCTATAAAAGGCTACTCCTCCTTCACATTTGAAAAAAACACAATACACTATCAGAATATCACATACACATTCTAATTCTCTCATTTTCTACTTATATATATATATTATCTACTTTATATTATTATTTTGGGCAATGGTTATGTGACTTGGATACTTATATCTATCTAAGAACGTGCTCATAGCGGATCTTAAGTTTGTGTACAAGGGGTCGTATCTTAGAGTCTTGTAGACCGTCAGTACCTGCATGTAGGGAGGCTACAAAGGCTTTAGGACAGCGTCTTTGACGTGCTTCACCGTACCAAACTCACGTTCTTACCTATTACTTATTTTCCTTTTACTTACCTATTATTTTTTTTTCTTCATTTTCATTATACCTTTAAAGCTTTCCAATTTGTTTATATGTTATTTATAATATAAAGGTTTTGTATTTGGCTTTACGGAAAGAGGAAAACTATTATTTTTCATAACACTGAAGGCAACAATGTGGGAACAAAATGTGTAATGAACTATAGTGATCAATTCATAACTTATTTGGTAAATATTTTGAGTTTTTTTTTGGGTATGACATCCTTTTTAGTATCATTGACGTGACATTAACGTTTCAAATTTTAACTTTAAATAACATGGGTTGTGCGATGGCTCTGTTTCAGGTGGGATGGGGTGTGCGATGGAGTCTGTTGCAAATCGGATGGGGTGTGCAATGGGGTGTGTCTGCAAGAGGAGGGAATTTTTTATGGAGTGGGGTTTGATATGTGATGGGGTGTGTTTGCAAGAGGAGGGAATTTTCTATGGGTGCGGTTTGATATAGGATGAGATTTACATAGGTAAGTTAGGGAATGAGGTTCATAAGGGCAATTTAGGAAGAAAAATGGGTTATAGTGAGTAATTTTAAATTTTACTAAAATTCAGTGGAGTGTAAAGATAACGTGAGATGCAAAGAGCAAATAATGGAGTGCCAATAAAAGCACCCAAAAAGTAATTGTTTCTTTGTTATGTTCTTTTTGGTCATTATGCATACTAAAAGTACTTTTAATACAATTTTACTAAACACTTTGACTATTCACAACACTTTTCCATGTACAATTTATCAAATACCTAACTGTTTTATTTCATAGCTGATTATTCTCATAGCATAGCAGAAGCAGTTTTTTTATTTTTATTTTTATTTTAAAGCAAAACAGTACCAAACTAGTTAAAAGATTTCTAATAAGTTACAGCAGAAGCAACATTATCTAAGTAAGAAATTGCAACAGCAGCATGAAGGGCAGCTCCTATTGGAAGAACCTCCTCATCAATTACCAAATTGGGTGAATGCCAAATTGTATTTGGGTCCAAAGTCTCGTTCTTTGTCCCAATCATGAAGAATGCAGCTGCCATTTTTTCTGTGTAAAAGCTGAAGTCCTCTGCTCCCATAGACATTGGAAAAAGCTTCACATTTGGTTCCCCAAGCAAAGTTTCTCCCACATTCTTAGCATGTTTGTACATTGCTTCATCATTAACTGTGGCTGGATAGGGCTTCATTTTTTCCAGCATGAAGTCTACCGTTGATGTGCACCCGTGCACCAAAGCCTGTATCTCTATGACCTGCCAATCATATACACAATTATGCTCCATCTCAATCGTTTATACTAAGAATTTTAACAACATAACATCTCAATCATACACATAATTATGCTCTATCTCATGTAATAAGTTAACAACATGTTCAGTCGTCTAAGCTGAAAATCCTAACAACATAACATGTCAGACTGTCTAAGTGCATAACATGTCAAAGTTCTTTGCTACCATAGCTTAAACAGTTACTTCTCAGCTTTGTTGAAGTAAAAACAATTAGATGGCGGGATTAAATTAAATTAGACCTCAGATTATACCTCTTGAATCCTTTGCTGAAGGTAGTTTAGACCTTCTGAAGTCATGCTTCGAAAAGTGCCTAAAAGTCTCACTGTCTCTGGGATTATATTTGCTGCTTGGCCACCCTCAATCATCCCAACAGTAACCACCTATAAACGGTCCGAAACGAAAAAATCTAATATACCCCATTTTTAGAATTCTACTTCTCACACAATGTTCATGTATAAACTAACCATAACAAACAAGAAAACCAACGAGAAAATACATATATTATATACCCTGGCATCTAGAGGGTCTGTTTCTCTAGAAATAAGCTGTTGAAGGGCAAGGACGGCCGAGCAGGCAGCAAGAATTGGATCTGTGGCCAAATGGGGAAACGCAGCATGCCCACCTTTTCCATGAATTGTGACTGAAAATCTACCAGAGCCTGCAAGAATTGGACCTGGCCTGGAACCAATAGTACCAACGGGCATTAGAGGTTGAATATGTAACCCAAAAATGCCTTGAATGTTATCAAGAGCACCCTCTTTTATCATATGGTAAGCCCCTGCATGTTCCTCTTCTCCAGGTTGAAAAACAAGCTTGATTGTGCCCTATAAAATTGTACATATGCAAAACCTTAAGCAATGTATAAATGGTATATTTTAAGCATATTTCAATTGGTTTACCTTTATTTCTTTGCTTTTGCTCTGAAGTAACTTAGCTGCTCCAAGCAGCATTGTTACATGAGCATCATGCCCACAAGCATGCATCTTTCCAGGGTTCCTGCTCTTGTGCTCCCATTCAACCAATTCCTAACAAACCCAAAACCCGATATAATCAATTTCGATAATGCTATATTCATTTAATTTACTCAACAAATGAGCTCGATAATGCTACATTCACTAAATTTAAGCCACAAATGTGCTCGATAATGCTAAATTCACTGAATGATCATTAACAAAACCCCAATCAATACAGGGTTATCTTTAGAACAATTTAAAAACTAGATTTATCTTTAGAACAATTTAAAATGAAACAACCTGAACCACCCCACCTCCCCCCACTTAGCAAAACAAAAAAACCTTACTTCTCTCACTTTCTCTATTTTTGTATTTTTTAATCAATTCATTTTTATTTTTGCTGTATGTTTCACTGATAATAATAATAATAATATTATTATTATGTTAACAAAATTAAAACTTCAAAAAATTCTCAAATCCAGGAAGAAAAGAAAAGTGTTTCCACCTCCCATCGCAAAAAACAATTAAAAATTTAAAAAATTTCACACGCACACTTTCTTTTCTCTCATTTTTTTTTGGGTTCAAATCTCTCTTCTCTCTCTTTTCCGCTTCTTCCTCTCTCAGAGAGAGGATATTGGCAAACCTGAATTGGGAGAGCATCCATGTCGGCCCTCAGAGCGAACCATGGCTGCGCCCCAGAGCCAATAGAAGCCACCAACCCAGTCTTCGCCACCGGCCACGTGTACTGGATCCCCAGCGAGTCGAGCTCCGATCTAATGAGTTGACTCGTCTCGTGCTCCTCGAAGGCCAGCTCTGGGTTCTCGTGGATCCTCCTCCTAACCCCTTTCAACCAATCAAAGAACTCGGGCTGCCTCGCCGAGTCCAGCAGCTCCCGACTTAGTTGACTCAGCTCCAAACTCGGACCAGCCTCCAAATCCCATGAACATGAAACATGATTCGTTATTGCTAACGATGTTAACAACAACAACAACAGACGCAGCCACTCCATGTAAATCGGAAAACACAATAATTTGTGTTTTGTTTTTGTTTTTTTGAGTCTTTTAATCATGCCACATATGTATTGTTGTTGGGGTTCAGCCAATTCGATTGTTTTTTTTTTCCTTTTATGGATCGAAAAAGTATTAAAGGTAAAAACGAGTTGGATTACGTAAGTTGAGACAATGACTTTCTTGTTTGTATTGAAAATTAATGATTTGTGGAGTGAGTCGACTCGACAATAGTCAGAAAACCAAGAACTAGAAAAGACTAGAAGATACTCATATCGTATGTGCTGGAATTCCACTAGTGTTCATGGCACTAGGGAGACTAATATCTATGTCGACAGAACAAGTGTCTAGGATTTGATGGTAATATTCCACGTCTGTCTTCATTACATTTTTGTTTCGTTGGCTGCAATGTCCTTATTAGAACCCTGTTATGTAATAAACTGCTCAAGATGCATACATGAAACCAGTAATTATTATAGTAATGCTGATGCAGGTGGCCAAGCCCAAACAAAAAGTCACGTTCCTATTATATATATGGACATTAGAGCCAACCACCCATTTGTTTATGGATCCAATTAATTAACCAACTGTTAATTAGCATAACCCCTTCCCATATACCTGAACGTGCCATGATTCTATGGGTTACACTAATTGACTAGGGCAGTGAACCCGCTTCCTTGTACTTAAATTTGAATCCTCATTTTTGAAGAGTAATGTGGACCATCGCTTTAAAAAAAAATATTTGCCATGATTCTACAATTGTGGGTGATGGGTCACTTGGTCTGGTCTCTCTCTCATATAACTAATTAATTACTTTTTTAGAATTGATAAATATATCACTCTTCAATATTGCTCTATCTTTTTCTCTCTCTCTCTTTCTCTTTTACAGCAATAGCATTCTCCTCAGTACTCTCTTCAGTCACAGGAAGGTTAGCAGAACATGCTTAATTAATCAAGTTTTATAATTATCTGTTCGTGCTTATATTTCTGTATCTTTTCTTGGTAAACATATGTGATGTGGTTGTGTATTTTTTTGGTAATTATCAAACAAAATTAGTTCATCACAGAAGGTGGCTAGTGTCTTGAACACCCAGTTCTGCAAATTTATCCACAACCAAATTGCTTCACCAAAAATAGGAGTTTCATGGGTGACCATTCTTTAATATGTACAGTTTATATAGACCAATAGTGGCAGAAAAATTTGTGTGAAACGAGGATAATATCGTTTTGCTATCCCAGCTAATAACAGACTGCCACGTGAAAAAGTTATCACGCATAGCTTACAGTGATTCACAGTAAATCTGAGAAGCTACAACCGCCACTTCCCACTTGTCACGCCGCCATCGTAGATCCATAACCGTCAGAGATAGGTAACCAATAACCAAACAGACCAATGTTTAGAAAGGAATGGTGGTAGATGAATCACCCAAGCAAAAAACGCTATCATAATCCTAGAAGCACTTACAAAGAGCACTTTTGAAGAATCCTCATCAGTGGAGCCAATGAGTAGTGGTTGGTGGTCAAGACCTCGGGTCAGGACACAGTATGAGGGAATGTGTGGAGGACACCATAACAGAGAAGGGGCAAGGGATTTAGAGGTGAGAAGTGTAGGTCAAAGAACAACATTTATGGGTGGGGGAGAAAAAGGAGAGTGGAAGTGCAGATATGGGTTTTCTAAATTTGGGCATAATTTAGGGAAATTTAAGGTGAGGGTAAAGAGAAAAAAAAGTAGAGAAAGTCAATCATAGGGAAAGGGGAAAAGGAGAACTTGAGGGAGATGTAATGGATAGATTGGGGCATTTGGAGATAAAATGAGTCAGAGATGAGAGAGATCAGAGGGATGAGAATGAGTGAGAGAGGAGATTCAGAGAGACAAGGAGGAAATACAAACAACAAGAAAAGTAACATAAACTCTCATAGAGGAGAGAGAATAAGATAGAAAAATAGGAGATGAAGGAAGTGGGAATGAGGAGAGGAGAGGGGAGTCCTTCTCCCCCAATGCAACGCTGAAAGTGTTTCCAAGGGAGGGAGGCTAGGGTTCAAGTTACTTTGACATACTTAGTATTTGAATTATGTCAATGTTTGATAAGAATTTGTGGCCTCACACACCTCGCTTCTCAAATCTCGCCTCTCATATCCGACCTTTCCTAAAGTGGCCTTTTCCGTGTGGTCTTTCTCATGTCACTCTAACATTAATGGAATTCTCAACCAAGTTAGAAGCTCAGAGTGCACGATGTCTCACCACAGGTCGAATCATACACTCAAAAGTCTGAACCCAACTCAAGAAGCTAACTTCAGAAGTTCCGGCATGAGTCTTCTTGCAAGTGGTAGAATTCAAAGATGGGAAGACTTGTAGCCAACCTACCAGGAGTTATTGCATCTCAAATCAAGAGAAGAGTTTCACAATCCCAATTCCACTTTATTGACCCATATGGGTTGGTGGTGGTTGGGAAATTCTCATTAAATGCCTAGAACTCCAGAAGACATTAATCTTGGAAGGACTTTCAAGGAAAAAACAGTTGATGCCATTTAATGGCCAAACCCATGAGCTGAAGAAAGCTTTATAAATAGCTCCTCAGAAAAGGAAAGGGCCTTGGACTCATCACACAAAACCTATCTTTTTATCGTGCACCTTTCAATTCCTAGTCTAGAATTTTATCTTTCAAGCACTTTAGATTATCCAAGTTCTTCATTTTCCTATTGTAAGCTTACTTTCTTGCAATTTACTTTCAGTTGTCTTTAAATTCAAGTTTAATTTAAGTTTTTATCACTTTAATCTATTCTATTGCATTTACATTACTGTCATTTTGTTCTTGCATTTACATTCATTACACTTATCACCAAAATCCTAAAAATAGTCATACAAAACTCGATCATCCTTGACCTTGAGGAAGTGAAAGAACTTAGGTCAAGAAGAAGTTCCTTGCTTGGCCGATCAATCATTTGATTAGAAGTCAAAAACGCAAACACACTCACACAATCTTTCCATCCAAGCCATCAAGTGGCTTGGTGGTGGCACGCTTACGCATCTCAAAAGAAGAATGACCAAATAAAGGGAAACACCAATCTATTAGTCATCGGTTCTTGTCATAAGCAACTAAGCAAATTTTATATGTTATTAACATATATCAAAGAGAATTTCTAACAACAAATTAAATCAAGTTAAGAGAAATTTATAACAAAGAAGACAAAGACGTATTGGGTGAATGAGTTAGCAGTTTTTGTTTTTAACATTATAGGTATGATATAAGATGCAGACAAAATAAAACATGAACGATTTGGTTCAGTTAGGTCTAAAATTACACTTGTTGAGCATAGAAACCAAACTAAATAGCACGAATTAGGTTGATTTGATTTGAAATTTGATCGGATTTGAGCTTTCAATCCTATAATATGCATAAGTAGAGAAATATTCATTTCGATATAATTAAATTAGCATAGGTTTATGCCACCGGAAGATTCCCGTGACTCGTTAAAATGATTCCCATCTCAACCATCTGTGTCTTTGGTTCTAATATGTAATATAAAATTCGACCCCAAAAAAAAAGTAATATAAAACTGTTTAAGATATGCATGAAACCAGTAATTACTTATTATAGTAATGCAGGTCGCCTAGCCCAAACAAAAATTCAAGTTCCTATATTATATATGGGCCAGCCACCCATTTGTTTGTTTATGCTGTTGTGGCCTGGCTCAGATTCCCATATGCCTCATCCTCTAAAAATTAAGGACTGCCTTAATCTGTTGACCACCCCCTTTGATGACCATATAACATCTTCTAATCAGAAAGTGCCATGATTATGTGGAGTAGGCTAGTTGGTTAGAGCTATGAACTCGCCTCTTCATACTTAAGTTTATATCATATTTCCGTATATTAAATTAATTTAAAATAATTTTAATTATCGCTTGTATTATTTATTTATAAAAAAAGTCGTGATTCAATTGTAGGTGGTCGGTGGCTTTGTCTGGTCTCTCTCTCATGGTTGCTTTTTAGAATTGATAAATATTTAACTTTTAAGGGTTTGGGTCCTCACCCTTTCTCCCCATTTCTAAACAGAACCAATTATCGCTCTTCTTCGCTCCAATTTTCACTCTTCGTTGCTCTCTCTCTCTCTCACATCACAGCTATGGTATTCTCCTCAGTACTCTCTGCAGTCACAAGAAGGTTAGCAGAACATGCTTAATTAATCCAGTTTTATAGTTATTTGTTCGTGCTTATATTTGTGTATCTTTTTTTTTGGTAAACATATCATATGTTGCATATGTGATAGTTTGTGTATTTTGCAAATTTATCCACAACCAAATTGGCTTCACCATTAATAAGAGTTTCATGGGTGATTATTCTTTCATTTGTCCAGTCTATAGATTTGATGTTTAGACTCTATAGGCCAGTATTAGGCTCTATTTTGCTTGGGGAGCCATAGGTCAGTGCCTTAGGCTTCTCATAAGGCATGAATAACATTAACATGATTAATTTTGTTAGAGATTCCTTCAGAAACGTATGATAAAATTGGAACGATACAGAGAAGATTTTTTTTTGTTCATAATCAATCCGAGTTCATTAAAATCCCCAAAAAGGGAAGGAAACAAATAGCTCTTACAAGAACACAAGAACACAAGAACAAAGAAGATTAGACTAAAACCAGCACATTGTACTGGTACATAGTAAAACAATCTTCCCCGTCACAAAATCAAAACAGATACAACATAAAGCCATCGTCACCACCAAGAAGACGAAGACCGCACCATCAAGGCCACAAAAGAGTGAATACACACCCACCACACGGGACAACACTACTACACATAGAAACCAACTGATCATCCGCCAAGAAGAGAAGCTCCCCAATAACCAAAAACACCTCAGCACCAAAGCAATCCTCCAAAAGTCACAATCTGAGAGACACCAAAATCCGTCATCTCATAGAAGATTAACATGGCCCCTATGCAAGAATGACACACATAGATCAAGATTATGTTAGATTGGACCAACAATGTATATATGAGCTTATATATTTAAATTGGTCAAAGGAAACAATAATGGTAAAGAAACAACCAATTTCATATCACATTAGTGAAGTTGAAATTAATTATATGATAGTTGACGTGTAAATTACTAATTGATTATAATAATTATTGCAAATGAATCCGATTTGGTATATAATGTGGTTCACTAATATGATCTAAAAATGTGGTACCTCTAAAATCAGCGGGAAAGAAAAATAATTGGATTATGAAGTATTTTTCCCATAAAGAAATCACTTTTTAAAAAGTGTTTGTTCTTTTTTGCAACTGAATGTAGGCTGGAGGGAAAGGTGGCTCTGATAACTGGAGGAGCAAGTGGCATTGGAGAATGTACAGCGAAAATCTTTGCCCAGCATGGGGCCAAAATCGTCATTGCGGATGTCCAAGATGATCTGGGCCATTCAGTCCGGGAATCCATAGGGCCAACAGACTGCACATTCGTCCACTGTGATGTGACAGACGAAGCCCAAATAAAAAATGCAGTACACAAAGCTGTTGCTACATATGGGAAGCTAGACATCATGTTCAACAATGCAGGCATAGTTGATGACAACAAGGCACGCATAATCGACAATGAAAAGGCCGATTTCGAGCGCGTACTAAGCGTCAACGTCACCGGAGTTTTCCTCGGGATAAAGCATGCTGCGCAGGTCATGATCCCAGCACGAGCAGGCAGCATTATTTCAACTGCTAGCATAAGTTCATATGTTGGTGGTGCAGCCTCACATGCCTATTGTTGCTCAAAGCATGCCGTGAATGGCCTGACTAAAAATGCAGCTGTTGAGCTAGGCCAGTTCGGGATCAGAGTGAACTGCTTGTCGCCCTATGCGCTCGTGACGCCTTTGGCTAGGAATTTTGTTGGGCTTGAGGATGAGGAGATGGAGAATACGATGAGCGCATTGGCTAACTTGAAGGGTGTGACACTTAAGGCAGTAGATGTGGCAAATGCAGCTCTTTATTTGGCAAGTGATGAAGCTAGGTACATAAGCGGGCATAATCTTTTAATAGATGGGGCTTTCAGTATAGTTAATCCTTCCTTCAACATGTTTCAATACCCACCATAGCCTTGATCTGCTTGGCTGCTGCAGACTTTTTTACATGTTTGAGCTTGAGTTCAACTTTAATTTGTCACAAGTTCATCCTAATAATGGACCAAGTTTTCGGCCATCTAGCAAGAAAAAATTCAATTCCACACTCATTCGTTCTTCTTCAATGGATCAAGAGTGTCCAGAGAGAGATTGCGCCACGCCTTCTGTAACGAAAAGATTTTACAAAAATTATTATAATTTTCATCGGTATCGATGCTAAGCTCAATTTAGCATTCACATTACACCAAATAAGACTAACTTAACCCTTCAGGATGGCTGTTCCTCATACAGGAGGAATCAAGTCTGAGTTTTCTTGCTCAGCCCACTTGTTTAATTTGTTGCATGCACTAAAAATATTCGATCCACAAACAGACAGCCTCAGAACATATTTTAGTAAAAAGGCACTTTTGATTCTCCAGCAGAGCTTCTTGAGAGCATATAAATGTTAGATATATCTTCCTGACCTTGCTGAACACATTTAATTAAACTGCAGAAAAGAAATTAAAATACATTTCATTTCAAAAGGTTGTCGACAATTAAGTCAAAGCCATTGTTTTTTTTAATATCTTCCTTGGTTGCACTCACTTTGTTTCTTCCAGCTCCATTTTTATTCAATCCGGGACGAACTGTGGTCCAGGCAACAAGATAAGAAAATTATAATCCTCCATACCCTGTCATTCTTGCCATGTATGGCAAAGCAGGTTCACTTTTTTCTTGTCACCACATGGCAAATTGTTTGCAATTATTTGAAGGGACATAAGTAATTTGGGACGTTTCTGGTTGGCTTTTATTTGTTGCTCAGTTTTTTCTTGTTTACAGCAAATGTACACAACCCATGAAAAGAATGCAACCTAATAAACAACACTTTGAAACCAAACTTACAGCTTCAAAACTGCGATCTGTCACATGCCTTCAAATCGGGCTGCGTAATCTTGTCGGTGACTTAACAAGCAACTCTCACTCTATCCAATACTTTTTCATGCTATATATATAAAGATATATGTATGTATATATATGAAATCAAGGGCCTCTATGCATTTGCATCAATTAGTGATGTTAAAGATGAGCAGTTCTTCCTCTTTAGCTCCGAGTCCCAAAAGGTATGCTTAGTTTTAACCCCTCTTCATTTGGTGTCTAAATTTCTAACCTTTTTCTTCATCATCTTCTAAATGTTTGAACATCAATTTTGCAGGTTGGAAGGCAAAGTGGCAATAATCACTGGAGGCGCTAGCGGCATTGGAGAGAGCACTGTAAGACTGTTTGTCCAGCATGGTGCCAAAGTCATCATAGCCGATGTCCAAGACGAACTTTCTCTGTCCCTCTGCAAAGAACTCGACCCCGATGAAGAATCCGTTTGCTACATCCGTTGCGATGTCACGGTTGAATCTGATGTGAAAAATGTAGTGGATTTGGCTCTGTCCAAGTATGGCAAGCTTGACATCATGTACAACAATGCCGGCATACCTGGCAACTTGGAGCCAACAATTTTAAGCGCTGGTGCCGAAAACTTCAAACAAGTGTTTGACGTGAATGTGTACGGAGCTTTCTTGGGCGCCAAGCATGCTGCTAGGGCTATGATCCCTGCCAAGAAAGGTGTCATTCTGTTCACTTCAAGCGTGGTTTCCGCGAGCTGCGGTGAGTCTCCACACGCTTACACCATGTCGAAGCACGCGGTGGTGGGACTTATGAAGAGCTTGTGTGTGGAGCTGGGGCAGCATGGGATCAGAGTCAACTGCATTTCTCCATGTGCCATGGCAACTCCATTGCTAACAAATGTTATGGGGATGGAGAGAGATGCGGTGGAGGAGCTGATTTGTGCTGCGGCGGTGTTGAAAGGGGCGGTGCCTAGGGCAGAGGATGTGGCGGAGGCTGCGGTGTACTTGGCAAGTGAGGAGTCCAAGTTTGTAAATGGACTGAACCTTCTTGTGGATGGAGGTTATAGCACCACTAATCAATCTTTTAGTATGGTTTTGAGAAATTTGATGTCCTCAAACCAAGTTTTGTAAGCACCACATGCATTTTGCTTTGCTGCACTATAGTCTTGCTAATGTTGGATCCCTTTTGCCCTTGCTCTTCTAATGGCACATGCCCTAATTAGTTGTAATGATCAGTCAATTGCACTTTGGACTCTTGTGATTTTGAGTGAAATTGCACTTTAATTAGTACCTAATGTTTAAGATGTTATGATATCAAACCTAACATTTTGAAAATTTAATCCTCATCGGCAAGAATTTAGGTCAAGCATTTTTGTCTATGTATGTGGCATGCATATGAACACTATATTACACCATGTGGACAAATAAAACAATAAGCAAAACTAGGTTGCTTTCAGAAACATTATGAAAAAAATGTAAATAAATCAAAATTAAAGAGAAAAAATGTAAAGCCATGGAGTAAGGATGGGTGTTGCATCATTATTGCGCTTCTTTCTGGGATTGTGGGCATGCATGATTTCATTATGTCACGTGATGAGTAAAAATGAAAAAAGAAAAATATATTATTCTCGCTTGAAATGAGATGCTCAAGCATTTTCCATTAATTAAGAGGGGGAATCCATCCACGGGTTCAAAAAGAGAGCGCTCCTCTCCTACAAAACACAGTCTTAGAAAGGGTTGGAGTTTCGAACATGAAACTAATGGTTGGCAAATCAAAGCTCTTTTTCAACGGGCTAGCTAGGGTCCATCAGCAGCACACGGCACAGATTTATTGACAAATTTAGTTTCTCCAAGCTTCGAAAGTACACACTCGGCCAATTTAAAAAAATATATATGGGCCAAACTCTAGGCCCAAATATTTTACAACTGGGCCGAAACGTCCAGCAGCGAAGACCATTTTAGGGATTTCCCAGATAAATACCCCAAAACCCTAGCGTCCACCTTCCCCCCTCATTTTGTCTTCTCTCACTCCTCACCGGGCGTCTCTCTCCTCCCAAAACCTCCACACACAAAACACACACATTCACAGAGAGAAAAACCAGCACCATGGGCCGCGTCCGTACAAAGACCGTGAAGAAATCCTCGCGCCAAGTGATTGAGCGATACTATTCGCGCATGACCCTGGACTTCCACACCAACAAGAAGATCCTGGAGGAGGTGGCCATCATCCCCTCCAAGAGGCTCCGCAACAAGATTGCCGGGTTCTCGACCCATTTGATGAAGCGGATCCAGAAGGGCCCGGTTCGCGGCATCTCCTTGAAGCTCCAGGAGGAGGAGCGCGAGCGCCGCATGGACTACGTCCCCGAGAAGTCCGCCATCAAGACTGACGAAATCGAGGTCGACAAGGAGACGATCGACATGCTCTCTGCTCTTGGCATGGGCGATATGCCCGGCCTCAAGCGGGTCGACCCGGCTTCTCTTCAGCCCCAGCAGCTCGGGTTCGGGCGCGGCGGGCCCAGGAGGTACTGAAGAAGGGATTATAATGAGTAAATTTGGGTTTTTGGGAGAGTAGGAAGGAAACTTTTGCTAATTTTCTGTTGCTATGCGTTTTTAAGTTTACCATGGATCTCTAATGTGGATTCTCAATCCTTTATTATGGGATTTTGTTAATTTTGGATTTAGAATCGAAAGCATGCATTTTTGTTTCTTTTTGTCAAATGAATCTTTTGGGTTTCTTCTGGTAGCTGCTTGCTTGTGCAATGTTCATGTTCATGTTCTTTTTGGTACTGTTGCTTTTTCTAGGGCATGGGTAGGTTTAATTTAAGAATGTGATTAAATTAGAGTTTGGTTTCAAATTCTTTGGAGAATGTGATTATTTATGGCTTTGTTTCTGATATGCCGGAATTCGGTGCCTCCGTGATGTCCATTTTAATTTCATGCGTATTGGGTTTGGAATTTGGAACCCCTATGATGATGCCCAACTGCAGTGAAGACAATGCAGCTGTGCATTTACATCAAATACCGTCGTGAATAAACCATTTGTTAGGCTTGTTACAAACTCCAGCCGAAGAAAGAAAAACCTCATTATGTCGTTAAGAGTCCCGGAATGGACTATGATTTTGTTGCACCCGTTTACCTCGCATACAAGTTAGCCACTTCCATCTGGGATGATTGTAGCATACAAGCTTGCCCCGCACGGTAATCAAGGCTACCTTCGCTTATCAATATGTGGTCAAGAGATGTTTTATTGGCTAAAACTTAGACACAGGAATTCCGCGTCAACATTCCTACTTGGCATAAGAGATGGGATTGGGTTTGTTTTGGCACATGTTCTAAAAGCAGAGGTGAAGCAATTCTTTTGGAATAATGTGTAATGTTCCCGCGTAAATGCTCCGTTGCAAAAGGCTCTGCTTTTCACTATGGGAGCTTTGTATGCCGCTCACAATGCGGTATGTGGAATTTAAAGATTGTGCTAAAAGATAGAGCTTGTTTGATGCTCAAAAAGCAACAAGAAATTGCGAACCACCAAAATTCTTTTTACTTATAAGCTAGGCAGGCTACACGAGCATCAGAAATTGTGGCGCTTCCATTAGTAAAATTATCTGTCCACAAAATTTTCAGAGGCATGGCATGCATATCTGTAACCTAATTGGGCACACAGTGTTAACTCACACCAGCTACATCTTATGATTATAAAAGTAGTAGAAGGAAAAACCATGCTTTGTAAAGCAGATAACAAAAGAGCCGCCAATATTACACGATGAACTTAAATATACAGTGTTCGGATCCAAAAATAGAAAATAAAAGGTAAATACAGAGTACAGAGTGAGAATGCTGTCCAGAAATTGGCGGCAGCATAAACCACACCAGAAACATGATGCCTCTTTAAACTAGAAGAAATAGTTTCAGAGGTGCAAACTGCAGCAAGCATGTAATTCCGGGAAACTACAGCAAGTTACTCACTTGCATTTGCGAGACCAACCATGTTGAGCATATGACGGTCCTCCTTAAATCTCTCCAATACAGTACCTTTTCCGCCGTCATGTTTTTCTTCGTCTGCTACTTTAGTAACCACTCCCCAGCATTCTATCACTTCTGGGTATATTCGGTTGGTCTTGGAGAGGCAAGGGGAACCAAATGTGGTACAGGAGAAAGTGTGCCCCTGATCTAAGGTGGCCGAAAGGAAAAGGCCAAAGTGATTCACTTTTCCTCCAAAACCGATACCATTTGGGATGCTTGCTGAACTGAAATTCACAGCACACTGCCAGTACGCAAAATAACAAGTTCTTTATAAAATAAAAAAGCAATTCATGGTTCATAGAAACTAACTGATTTACAAAGCCGAACTTCCGTTACAATGTGATGCAGTTCAGTTCATGACTATTAAACTTAGAGGCAACTAAGAAACCAAAGGCATTCCTCATCCAAATGGATAAACATAATGAAGAGAAAGATATGGTGTTTTCTCTATTTCAGAGCAATATAACTTATAAGATCAAGTAGCAACTCACCCACTGTAGATTAGTGTTTGCTCCAGTAGGCCTGAATATAGATGCCGTGGGATACAATTGGAAAAGAAATGACTTCAAATCTCCATAGAAATCACCATGCCTCTCCCATGGCTGCGAAGCATAACCTCCATATACATAACCTTCTTTGTCCTTGATAATGAGTACAGTCGGCCCCTTATCCTTTCTGCAGTTCATTGAACAATTACTCATTCCAGCCCAAATTAGTTGCAGCAACCCACAAGACTGAAATTAAAATAGGAAAAGCTTTTAGCACTCTATCTTAATATGGGAAAAAGGCCAAGTATAAGCATTTAACAGAGCATTGTCATGGTCCTCATACATGATTTGAGAAGTGAACACAGGCTTTAGAGTCCCTTCCAATTCACATTCTACACATTCTAAACCAGAAAAGGTTATATTATTTAGGACTTTTGTTCATGTACTATCCAAGAAGGCACCAATTACCTCTCCCCCTTAAACTCTAAAAGTATACCTACAACTGCCAATGCTACCACAGTGGTTGTGGCCCTCCCCCTTCCCTACTGCTTGGCACCCATCCATGTTCATGCCAATGCGGGGTTTCTTTTCCCCCAATGTAACCCAAAAAAAATGTATACCTACAACTCTAATGCCTATCTTCACTCTCAGAACAGTGATAAAATCACAACACTGCAAGGACATATTCAACTCAACAGACATAAGAATATAATTTGATTAAGTGATTCAAAAAAGAAATAAAAGTATTAAGAGTATAAGAAAGATACTCACGATACGTTGCCCAAAAATGTGCTAAAGCTCAGACCATTTACAGAACTATGGTATAAAAGTTTCCATTCCTCCAGATCATGCTGCGGAAGGATTCCTCCTATATGCCAAGCATACATCTTCTTTAATAGAATCATATTAGGATCGATGTTTTCCAAATGCAATAATCGAGGAACCTGAGAACCTGGTCTTCCTACAAGGAAAGGTAATTTCAAAAATTATGGAAGGGCAAAACAAACTTCAGATTCTCCCAAACTATTTGGGAAACCACTTTAGAATGCAAAACCAACAATTAAAACAAATGGTAAGCTAGAGGATACAAATGAAAGAATTTGAGCAGAACACCTTGATTAGGCGGTATCAATAAGCTTCCAAGGAACTTCCTGACAGATGGGAGAAGAGTACACCAAGTTCTGAAATCTTCAAAAGACAAACTTTCTTCGGCATGTCTTTCGTCATGCTTAGCGAACTTTGCAGCATTAAGAAATATATTCACAGTGTCGTCATGTGCACTTGATCCACGTTCGGAGTTGTGCACATTGAAGATGTTGTCAAACATTGCAACCAGAACACATTCCAGATCAGACCTGAATTTAAATTCCTAATATCATATACATAAAAGGAACAAAAAGATGGGTATTTTCTTAATGCGTTTATAACTAGCAATCACCAAATTCTTCCATCCTTTCAGCAGCCACAGTAACAAGTAAAACCAAGTCATGCAATATATATCTCATGTTATCTGTTATTTCTAAGAACTTCAGATCATTGCAATGGCTACTTGCATATTTCTGTTCAACAAACCGGAACAAATATGATACTTCAAAACTCACTAAAACTCAACAACATCAACTAAACTACTTGACATGCAACAACTGATTATGTAAAATAAGACAGGATATACTTCTAAAAATTGCAATCAAAACATAAAACCAACTGCCTTAGAGTATAAAACTATATCCTATCATTCTCGCTACGCTATCGTAAGTAAAAGGTCGAATTCTACCTTCCCACAATGCCATTCCCGGATACGTCTAATAACTGATATATGAATTCTTCAATCTCATCTTTTGTTCCCTTCTCATAAATCCCCTGCAACACACACAAGGAAGCAAAAGAGCAAGTGGGCAGATGAACAAACTAAACAATACCAGATAAATACAGCAAATTCACAAGTTTTTACTTTCAAGTAAATTACTTTGGCAATAACGAGGTCTTCGAAGGTGAGTTTTTGGTCTTTGCGTTGCTGGGTAACTAAGTCGAACATTCTATCTCCAAGAGGACCATGAAGTCCAAAATAATTCTGTGAAGGCATAAAGCTACGTCTAATTAGAGAGGAAATATAATTTCACAACATAATAATTGAAATTCACGGAAATTGAGAGAGCAGCAGTGAAGCAAAATGACCTTAAAAACTGAGGGAGAGACGTGTGGACCGTTGCTCTGAGATTGAGCAGCCAGGGACGCGTGCAGGGACTTGAGAACTTCGAGTTCCGTATGAGAAAAAGCTCTGCAATCATTTCAAAATCAATCAATTCCCTGTCTTTGTTTGCCAAAGTGTGTGTATACAATTACAGAGAGAGAAACCTGGAGGAGGAAGCAAAGCGAGGATCTTTGTGAGATGAAGGTGACTGAGAGTTGCCCATTTTTCTGTTTTCCTTCTTCACTCTGCACTCTGCAATACGAAAAATCAAGATTGACATTTATACTTTTTCATGGGAAATTTCCAATTAGGTGCTTGTACTTCGCGCTATTTTAGAATTCACCTAATTCTTTTTGCTAATTACATATGTTATAGGAAGTTTGGGATTGGGAAAAAACGAAATCAACTTTTTCTTTTCATTGTTTAATTTATTTTTTATTATATGGGAGGGAGATTCAAACTTTTAAGACATCGTCCAACTCTTCCAACTCACAGTTTATATTTTTCTAACTTATATAGTTTTTGTGTGATTATACGTATTCAAAATTTATACTACACTCGATAAGAAAGTGAATATTCATTCCACAACTTAGACTTTCTCAACTTATGTGATTTGTGAATGATTACATACCTAAAATTTATGTTTGCTAATGATTATATGTAGTAATCGTGTGTCCAATACATGCATTGTAATGTTTATATGATCACTAATTTTCTTTAATTTTTAAGTCACATTCCCTTTAAAATAATAATAATTTTAACTAGATACGACTTTCAAAACCATTTTGTATAGCTAGTGTGGATCAATCAAATAGAGAATATTAAAAAACAAAATTAATAGATATGATTAGAGAACTAAAATATGGATAAAGAAGAATAAATAAAGTCATGGGGTTGGGGTGTTAATTGTGAGAATCAAAGCTCTGAGGTGCTAAAGATGAAATCTTTACAAACTTCAAGGAGCGAATTGCAGAAACGAAGATGCTAAAGTTAAACACAACTGAAGTGGAAAACAACTTTACTAGAAAATTAGCAGAAATATAATTCAGAACTGAAGTTTTAAAGAACAACGCCTTATACTCAGAGGCCCAACCAAAAAGATCGAAACTTTATTAGAGCAAAAGCCTTGTGTGTTTCTCTTCAAGACTTGAACAGTTCAACAACAACTGAGATATGCCCTTCTTCTTCAGCTCAGATCTGTAAGTTCCATGCTTTTTTGCCTTAACCTCATATGCCTCTTTCTCTTCAATATATTTTGCTCTTCTACTGATATCCTTTAGTATTTATTAGTAGTGTCTTAGATTTGGGGTCGTGTTTGGTTGGTGAGAAAATGTAGGAAACAGAAAATTAACCAGAAAGAGGTTACTCTTTTTAGTGTGCGTTTCTTGAATTCCATTTTAGCTCTTTTTTTGTTCTTCAAAATTTTAATATTTGAAAATTTTCTGCTCTTTTTCTTTCTGGGTTGTATTCTCGGCAACTGAAAAGAGCAGAACTTGCTGAAGCATTGAGATGATCAGGAAAGGAAGGCTTTTAATGTTTTATTTTTTTAGTTTTCATGCTCCCGTGGAAGAAAGAACCCCTTTTTGAATGATCCCTATTGAAAAGAGAAATTGAAATCTTTAGCTACTGATTGCAGTCACTTAATTGTAGAAGATAATTAATACTTGTAAAAGGATAACTAAAGATTAAGTTTGTTGCTAATGTTTTTAGGATAAAACCGAACTACAGAATGAGAACATACCTTCTTCTTCTTTAAAAAAAAAAAAAATAAAATAAAAGAACATAATGGTGTAGTTTCTTTTGGCAAACCTGATAACTTAGCTTTTGTTAGATACAAATTAATTGCTTATTCTTGTTTGTAAATTGTGAGTTGCCTCTCTTTTCCTTTTGGCATTTTTAGCTTAATATCGATATGCTAATCTGTTAAATGTATAACAGATTCAGTGAGTGCTGCTTGTGACAATGTCAAGACCATGGGTACTGGTTTGTCTGCTCCTGTTAATTGTGTTTACATCACAGTTTGAATGGAAGCAATATGGGAATGATGAACCAAGTCCAAGCACTTCCAAGAAACATCAATATATATCTGAAAGGGAAGAAGCTGTGAAAGAAAAAGTGAGTGCTTATATATGACTTCTTTTCTCTGCCTAGCATAACCCTATTGTGTGGTTGTTTATGGTTCTTTACGTTTGCAAGTTTTAGTTTGAAAGAAATCTACTTATATTTTTCAATTATTTAGGGTTGTTAACTTCGGGCAATGTAAGAAATTTCAGTAATCAATAGGCTATTCTGGTATTTGAATTTGGAACTTTGTGCCATATGAAACCTATGGGATTGAGACATTGGTTGTCAACATACCTGAGTTTTGGACACTTAGAGAGTATTGTTGTTGTCAAAACAAAAGATCTGTGGGATTGCCCGAGTTTTAAAGAGCTCAATTACATCCATATCATTATTAAAATACCAAACCAGAAAACTCTTTTGAGTTATGGTTTTGTGGTCTTCTTGTTGCTTCAGTCAGGACTCAGGTACTAATAGCAGTTAATTAGAACAAAATCGCATGTTCACATTGCCCTGTTTACATCATGATACCCTTGCTTTGATTCTTTTCCAGAGAAAGTAAACTTTCAAAGGCAATACATGAATTATCTGGATAGGAATCCTTTATTTGATGCTCTGTGACCCATAATAATGTGATTTTCTGCAGTGTTTGCCCATTCCTCTAAACGACTGGTCTTTGATTTCTGAGGGGCTTTAGAATTGTTTAGAGAAGGAAAGATGCAGAACTATCTTGAATTGTGCTTCTTAATTTAATAGTTCTCATCTTTGTTTTACCTAGTTTCCTTCTATTGAGAATGCTTCTCCATTTCCACAATTTTGTCTAGGTTCACATCTCACCAATTGAGAGATAGAGAGGGAGGGAGGGAGGGAGGGACACCCAATGAGGGAGAACACTAAAATGTTTTGTTTTCCCTTTTTATGGAATATAGTTTCAAACACCAAAGACAATAGGAAGAACTTTGTGAGTATTCACTCAGTTCTTGTAAACTAAGGGTGCTAAAGGCAGCATAGTGAATGCATTTGCGTGACCCAACATGACTTATTGCATTAGGCCCTTTGTGAATCTTGTTAAGTACTTCAAAGGCAAGTTTCAAATGGGACATTCTTAGTTTTTCTTGGTGTACACAATTTACTACTTATGAGTTATGACATCTCAATTTCCCACAATTCAAGTGTCTCTAGTTTCCTTCTAGGGGTTCAGATACCGAAACATCACCTTGTACTCCTTTCTGTCTCTTGCCATGTATTCTCAGAACCCCATCTACTGTATTTGTTGACCCCTATTACCAATCAGTCAGAAGAAAACAAATTCCACAAAATTCTAATTGCCAGGTTTACTTTGTCTTCTGGCATTATTCCCTTATTCTTTTTTTCTCTCTCTGTGAGTTTATATTTAGGATATAGTTTTTATAATGGCTTCATCTTCTAAAGAGTTAACACCTATTTACTACATCTTCACTCTCCAATTTGGCAACTTTAACCAGAATTTTAGGATCAAGTTTATATATGATAGAGAAAGTCCTTAATTAATTGTAGTGCCCCTCAGCTTGATCCCTTTCTCCATATGCTTTCACTCTAATGCGCAAAGCATGTATGTGTGTGCTTGTAAACCCCATGTACTATTTAGATATGTAATTAACCTGGCGTGGATGAATGAAATAGCAACAAGTGTATTGTTTTAATTCAGTTTCTTCTAATTGAAAGAGCAGCAATTTTGCAACTTAAGTACCTGCTGTGATATATTGGCCTAATTCCATAATTTTTGGTAGACTACAACTTAAACCTGGTAGATATGTTCATTAGCCTCATTGACTGTCAACTTTACTGCAGATTATCCTCTCTCAAGAGAAAAATATACAGAAACTTAGCGAGCTTGTGCGGAGTCTTCGGGAACAATTGCTACAATGTAGAGGTGAAAATGAGATTGTCAATGGCACTGCAGCCCCTTTGACTGAACTTCTTTCTGAGCTTGAAAGGCATCCACTTTTGGAGGATTAGTGACAGATCATACGTGTTAAACATCAGTATGTTTGTATTTGTAAGTAGAGAATCCAAATTCTTTCTTATTGCTTAGCTTAATGTGAAACTATACACCCGCTTAGAAGGTGAATTGCAAAGTGCAGTATCAAAACTGTTTTCTTTTGCCAGTATGTTATGAATATATAAGGTTCATATGTTTTACTTTTTTGCCTTTCCCATCAGTATACGTCTTCTGCCGCAGTCACTGGTAGTAAACTGATTTGGTGTGTGATGTCTTGGTAAAATGGTGAATCAATAGTAGGGTGGTGTTCGAATCTTGGTGATATTGCTTAGTGTATGTTATGGTGGTCATAAGTGAAAACCAAGCTTGATTTTTTGGAGTAAAATAACCAATAAATGCAGAGAATATATATTCGAAAAGCATCATGTTATTACTTAACACCTATTACTTCAACATCCTAACATCAAACAGAGGGAATCTCAGTTTACAAGTAATTTCAACTTGCATCAAATGGAGAGAATCTCAAGTGGCAAGTAATTTCAATGTCACACATGGAGTTTCCTATATGCTGAATGTGGGGATTGTTTATTATCATAGTGAACCTTTACATCCTAACATCAAACAGAGGGAATCTCAGTTTCAAGTAATTTCAACTTGCATCAAATGGAGAGAATGTCACACAGAGAGTTTCCTATATGCTGAATGTGGGGATTGTTTATTATCATAATAAACCTTTTCAATAGTTGTGCCGAGTGTCATTAACACTCTTTATTAGCTTTACGCTTTTATATTCTCATCAAAGTTTACTTCTCAGTATCAAACTTTTGCTAAAAAGAAAAAGTACAAATGGGAAGTGTGAAGTGTGAAGTTGACCGAGGAAAATTCCTTGCAGCCCTCATCTCAAGTTTATTGTTTGATGTCCAAATTTTTCATGAAGCAACCTTGTTGAGATTCATGTTAGGATTTAGTATTTGGATGAACAGACATGGTTACGTAACGACTCCGGAGCCTGATGAAGTGTAGGCACACGATCGTTTTAGAATCCTAAGCTTCTAAGAGGGAAATGTGGGACATCATTCAAGCAAATCCTAGTATTGTAAAAGAACTTGAAAAGGCAAACAATTAGGCAGATTGATAACTTTCTTTTCTCTCTTTTTTCTTTCAAAATTTAAGAGATGGAAGAGGGGGTTAAGATTTGAACTTTTGGGGGCCAAATCATAAAACATAAGCTAAGAACTATGAATCAACTTCAAAGCTATTTGGTGTTATTTAGTACAAAGGGAAAAAAGACTCAAAAAAAGAGATGCAATCCACAGACAATACTTGTTAAAAGAGACAAAAGATCCTGTAGAATTTTGTTTCTCTTGCCCAATTCTCTATCAGTAACTAAACAGGTACAGATAATAATTGTGATCTGAAGTTTACAATGTCTGACACTTCAAATTATGGTTCTGTGAAGAGGCATTAAAATGTGACAGCGTTTTAACTTTCTGTTACTTTTTCTGGAAACACCATGATAATGGTGCTTGCAATTTCCTCTCTTACCTACTTCTTTCTATCTCCTTAACATATCTATGATCATACTTATTGTGTTCTTGTTCATGGTTACAGTTGTAGTTTGTTGTACCTACGAAGATTCAAAGATGATGATTTAATTCCCTCTCTGTCTCTCGATTTAATTCGTCAACTTGTCTTCTTTACTAGTTGTACCATGAAAATGGTCCCAATTTCTCACTAGTCGGTGATAAAACTTTACCTTGAGGCCCTTATCTGCTGCTGATTCAATTTTTGTAGTTTGTGCATTTGGTAGGAGGGTAGGTCATTTATAAATCAACTTTGTCTGGACACATTCCAGCTGTTCGCCGAAGTGTATAATACATAGTTGCTTGATGCAATGTGGACAGTTACTGTGGTAGGATTGCGAAGTGAGATCATGCTATTAACACCCTAACTTCCAAACTTAGCCTGATTGTTGAAGTTAGGACAGGCAAGTTTTATATGGCAGTTTATTGCACATTCAACCTCTGGCAAAGCTGTAAATAAACCGAGTCCAGTACCATTAGGGTTTAACAAACTGACTGACTGTAATATGAAAGCTAACCATATCAGAAGTCAGAACCTACATTCATAGTTCGGGACCTTACAAATCAATATGAATCTTTAGATTTCTGGGCAAGTGGGAGTTAATAACTTCCTCAAAATAGACAAAAAAGACTCGTTTTAGGCAAAAAAATGACACAGTTAATACCATCTGTCACATGCAGAATTAAGAGCACACCACTAAGGTCTATTCTGTTGAAGCTTTAACATCTCATAAAACTTCATTCAAGCTTTAAAAGCTATCAAAGTTTCATAAGCATTTCCTTAATGTTAGATCAAATGAGATAGACAGATAAGTAATCAAGAGCTTTTAGAGTGATCTCTCATATGCTTAATTAAATTGAAATCAAGTTTTCAAAATCCTGAAGTTTTCTAGAGATGCTGTTTTGGCATTGTTGCACAGGGAGCATAAGGTGAAGGCTTTACTTGTTTCCTTTCTGCTAAGTTTTGATGACAATAGTGAAACTGATTACCAAAGAATTCATTTCAAATTGTTTGGAAGTGATTTGTATTGCCTTTCAAATATAAGTTAGAAAAGCTGTGCAAAAATAAACGTCACAATTTCTAAATAAACTAATGTTTGGAATGTGGGATCCCGAACCTTCGCATTTAGAATTTACGCATTTTCCCGCATTTCACTTAATCTTAGTTGCTTGGAGGTGTTGCATAAGGAGCATAATGTGAAGGCTCTACTGGTTTTCTTTCTGCTAAGTTTTGATGACAGTAGTGAAACTAGTTGCAAAGAATTCATTTCAAATCATACTTTTTTGTATATTTTGGAATCATTTGCATTGCATTTCAAAGATAATTGAGAAAAGCTATGAAAAAAAAATCTAGATAAACTAATCTTTGGACCTGGGAATCAATCTAGTCCTGCAAATTCAGTAAAGTTAATAGGCATTGCAAATATAGATCAATCATATCCTGGTAGATTTCCTTGATCCTGAAAATGGTTCAATCAGGGTTAACTAAAAACTAATATCACCCACATAAATAATTTTCTTTGAATTTGATCTGATATCAAAGTTCATAGGCAGGGTTGTTTTCATATTTATGTCTTTGCGCAAATCATCCATATATGGGAACCTCAACCACCCAATGAATGAGCCTCCAAAACATTTTTATTCAATAATCCCACAAAAAGAGGGAGAGAAAACAACAATACATGTGTAATTCCAAACCATAAAAACCCCAATCAAAATCAAATGCACTTCTCAGGAAAAGTTGCCAATGTTGGTTTGCCATTCATTGGCTTAATGTATGGTTGGAAGAAGAAGAAGAATTAATCTTGGCAGCTAATTTGTAGCCTTCGATCTTTATCACACTAATGTATGGATGGAAGAGGTACATTAATGGCTCCTCTAATTTTTCATTCCATGTGCTGCTTAATTTAAAGAGAACCAAAGGAAAGGACCCGCGAGTGTAATGGTTTGGAGCAAATGCCTTCAAAAAAGGTCTTGAGTTATGCTATCGCTCTTATCAATAAGAAACGTGCTAAAAACAAATAAAGATAACCAAATAAGAGGGACATTTCAATTCAAGCCTAAGCAACTGACCAGCTTTATGATTAACCACATATTCTACATTAGGAAGCACTGAGGCACCAACCACGAATGAAAAATAATTAAGACCAATTTATTGATCCAACCCTACCACCTGCTGGTTAGGTCTACAACCTTTAAACACTAAAATTAAACAGATAAATAAACCCCTCGGGAGGCAATAACGTAGCGGTTTGGAAATTGGAAGGACGAGCTCAGACCAATTGTAAATCCTGAAGTTAGATGTTCGATTCCTATCGTTGTTGCGCAAATTTCTGATTTACCAACACGCACATTGTGTATCATTCATTGCACACATATTAATCATGATTAATTTGTTTTATATGATTAAATAATTTTATACATGTCAACCATAAATAATAATAATAATAATAATAATAATAATAATAATAATAATAATAATGTAACAGTGCTTTCGTCCAAAAAAAAAGGTACCAGTGCTGGAAATTTTTGGTGCTGAACAAAACTTTTATACTTTCTTCCCTTTTCTTTTGTGCTATAATTCACTGGGGCTGGGGTCCATTATAATAGGCTATGAGTCCATTAATGGTCTAGTGGGTTAAGAATTCACAGGGGGAAGGCCCATGAGGCATTTCCTCTTTTTTTCCATTTTCTTTACCAAAAAAGGAAATTGCCCCCATTCATTCGTACCCAAATACCCCTGGTTTGAATATTTACACTAATTCTAAAAACTGGGTTTGCCTCGGAAATTTTATTGTAGCTAGATTGCCGTTGAATTTGTTGGAACTTTTTTTGTGGTCAAAGAGAACTTCTTTTCCATTGTATACACACCTAAGAGCACTTCTAGCGGAAGGATGTGGCTCGGGCAAGAGGGGGCCAAAGCCCCAGGCAGAGGTTCCAGCGCGCAAATGCAGCCCGAGCAGCTAGTGGGCTCCACAAGCCTGGGCAGGCCTAAAGGCAAGAACAGCCTGAGCTGTTGCCTGAGTTTGCTGACGTCGGCAACGAAAAAAGTACTAAAAATTACAGAATTTTAAAAAAATAAATACTTAGTCATATTCTTTACTTCTCATACCAAAACTATATACAAATTCATCTCCTCATATCTTATGTGAATAGTGGTTGCCCTTGAGTTGCCATGGCAATGGGTGAAAACACCACAAGCCTTTTGCAATGGTTGGCACTATTCACATGAATAGTAACAGCCCTTGTCTTTTGCCATGACCAAGGGGTGGAAGTGCTCTAACAAAGTCAAAGTCAACTAGCTAAAGTGGTTAAGAGTAGTTACCTCTACAACTGAGATTTTGTGTTCGAATTCCCACTCTAACAATATCGCTTGTATTAAAATAAATAAATAAAACTAATAAAACAAGAAAAATGTAGCACAACTATCCAATTTATTCTTTAGCCCAAAAAAAAGAAAAAGAAAAAGAAAAAATACTTAACCCACACGTGGATGTGCAAAATCTCATGTGACATGAATAATTATGGGAAACATAGCAAATCTTTATCAACCGTACAAAATGGGTCTCATATGAATCCATCTTTATGATAGATAAGATTAGTGAACTGTGATTGCCAAATCTAAAAGCATAAATATTGAAAAGACCCTTCATTTGAAAATTGCAAGCGGAATTGAATTACTTCTTGTTCTTGGTGGTGTTGATGATTTAAAACCCACATTTAATTGCTCCCTCTGTGTTTCGTTCTATAGGAAAAAAAATATTTGAATGAAAAGAAAAATATATACTTTATGATGACTAAATAAATGGGTTTTAAGGCAGAGGAAAATTGAATGTTCATAAATTACTGAGAGGCTCATGGCTTCTTGATGGGGTTTGGTTTGCAAGGTAGCAATATTGAATGTTCATAATAGCATAGCAGGCATCACTTTGATCTGTTCATGGAGTTTTGATGATCTGAGAAGAGAGAAACAGAGGCCCTCTTTCTTCCAAGATTTAGGAGAAATACTTACATGAAACGGAAATAGCAAAATAGTGTTATTCCCGTTTCACACAAGTATTTTTGTAGATTTAGAGGCTAATCTGTAGATATGCCAGTAAATGCTTTGGCATGCATTTCAATGAGGAGGAGGTTGAGAGAATTCAATTCAAGTTTCATCAATAGAGTGACAAAATTTATAGTATTGGATTGTAAAAATCATTATATGATTTGTGTACCTGGTGCAAGTTGCTACATGTCCTACGTAGCCATATTTAAAATTTTCATTAGACCAATATTAATGGTGGCAGGAAACAGGGGGTGATCCAGATAGATATCCATCCACCTCTGAAGAGAAATTTAGATTACTAAATGTGCTCTTTATGAGTTTCTGTTCATCCTTTAATTTTGGATGGGACTACTTTTATAAAAAGCACTCATGTTCATTAATGATTTTATTAGAAAAACACTAAAAATTTTGTTTAAAATCCAAGTACATTATGAAAAAAGCATTTAGAAGCGCCTTTCAAATATATTATTATTTCATGTATGGCACATTTGTATGCTATATTTCGGAGGGGGCAAACCGGTTAAATTAAACCTTAATTATCGGTTTAGTTTGATTTTGATAAAAGATTTAAAAACCAAATCAAACCGTATATGATTTGGTTTGGTTTGATTTTGAGGTTTTATAAACCAACTTAAACCAAACTTGACCGTTTATGTGTATATTTATTTATTTATATTATATTTTACATGTGTACTACTCTAATTAGGTAAAAAACTATATAGGGATATTTGAATTGAACTATATTCGTTATTGAAATTTAAAGTTTTATAGCATGTTGAGCTTTAGTAAGGTTTCGTACGTACTCTAGAAAATGATTTGTGTATGAAGCAAATTGTGAATTTGTTGATTGTAATTAGTCTAATAATGTTGAAAAAAAACAAAAAAGAAAGAGAATTAGGCTTAGGCCCAACCAAACTAAACCAGGCCGTCTTAAATTAGTTTGGTTTGGTTCGATTTCTTTCATAACTTTTGTCAAAATCAAGCATAATCAAATTGTTATATGGTAATTGATTCAATCGTAATTTTAAAATAAAACCGATCCAATACAAACTGTACCCACCCCCTTTATCCCACACTATTATGGATAGTATATCAATGAGACTTGCGGTCCCTGTCCAATGTATCGGAGAAAACGTTTTCTTTGTCACTTATTTTGGCTCCATATGACATATGATAACCGATTCATTTTTGGCTCTAATCATATGTATGAATTGGACTACATTGGATTGGAGCTTATTTAATCTCAGTTTAGAGGACACAATTGATGAGGCTGCACGTGAAGTAGCTAAATATATTTTTACGTTCGGTTTGGATTGAAAAAGATCCAAGACGATTTTCTCTGTTTTTCGAAATGATGTACTTTAATTTTTCTTTAGTTTAATAATACAATTTTCTACAAAAATTAATACTGGAATATTTGCATTTTACTTTCTTAGAACCAACTCTTTTCTTATTATGATTTTAGAGGGATGCTCTTGTCGCATTTGATCACTAGAGAAGTTGTATTTATATTCAACACCTTAGTTGCTTTGTACTTATTTTTGTTTATTTTATCAATAAAATACTGTCGTTATTCTCTTCAAATAAACAAAAAATCACAAACTACCTACTTTCTCCCAATATTAACTTCCTTTCTACTTCTTCCACATTTTCTCCCTCCTTCTAGGTGTAGCTCTCAAATCTCAACCATTTATTACATTTCTGTCTTCATTAATTCACTTGATAACAATAAAAGCAATCCAGTACTAGCATTTATAAAGAAATACAAAAATTAATGCAATGCTCATCAAAAAATTTATTAAACTTTTTTTTTTTTTGGATTAAAAGCGATAGTAATTTTATTGATAATACAGAGAAAAGTACAAAGTTGATACGGTCAATCAAAGCAATAGTAATTTTTTTACTAAACTTTAAATAATTCATTTTGGTATTTAATTTGAATAACATAAATCACTGCAAATCTTTTGTCATTTCCATTCTGTATGTCACTCATCTTCTTTTGGATTTGTCTGAGGTAGGACGCCAAAGGCTACGGTCAATCAAAGTTATATACTGTATTTTTATTATTTTCATGTAATTAACTCTGGATATATAATTTGTAAGGTTTTGTTTTCTGATGATTATGTTTTTCTTTAGGGCTTGTATTATGGACAGTAGCTCCTAGTAGATTGTCCAAGGGAGACTTCGGAAGAAACCAAAGGTGAGAGAAATTTTTTAAAAGAAGCCAAAATAGACAAAATTGCCCTTATTTATTTTTGGATTTCCTAAGAAATCATTTACATTTGCATGTCTTTGGTTTGAAAGTTGAGAAGTTTTTCTGTCTTTCTTGAAAAAACTTTGGCTTTTTGCAAAAGTGAATTTTTGTGTTGCTAAAACCTAAATTTACTATTGTCCAATGGGTTTGTTTAACTACTAGTTATTGGTGTCATTTCTCTTCATATTATTTGGAAGAACTTCCAATTTCATATCCCATTCAATAAGTTCAACAAACCGCGACATTATAGTCCAATTTAATTAAATGCCGAGCCACCAAACGAGGCCTAAGTAGAGTCAAAGTTGATTAGTACTTAGACACCAATAGCTAATAAACTAAAAAGGGTGAGGAAGCGAGAAGGGATATTGGTACCTTTCAACTCTTCAATTTCGGCCAGATTTTCAGGATCGAAGCATGACACATTATTTTATTTTATTTGGCTGTAAGATATATGCATTTATTCATATGCGATTTTGAAGGGTCAAAGGCCACTTGGTGATGTGTAATGGATGGTTGGTAGTGATCCATCCCACAAGAAAGCTGTAATAGTTTCAAAAAAATTACACTTGAAAATTCCTTCGATGATGGAACTTATAATTATGATTAAGAAACTTGTTTGATTATGCCATGGAAAAACTATTGGGCATGCATGTCATGTGATCTCTCTCATCAAGTTGAGCTATAAATGTGAAGTCAATGAGACCTTCAAAACTGAAGAGATGCTTATTATAATGTGATGGGGTGTGATTGTGAAGTCTTAAATATATCCCCACACAGGTCCAACATTGACTATTTCTATTATTTGGCCTCAAAAAACCACACATATAATTAAACTACTACAACTTGCCACAAACTCTTTTGTAGGAGTAAATTTATATGTCACGGGGATAAACGCATGATAAAATTTTGTTAAATTTCAAATGTGATATTTTATATTTTTCAATAAATTTCACATGGTGAAATGTGATTGGATGAGAATAGCAAAATACTGATATTCCCGTTACATGCAAGTTCTTGCATCCTTAATTCATAGGCTAAAGTAGAAGGGAAGCTTCTGTTTGGCCCTTTCTTGTGAGTCGTGATACCACAAAACGTTTGTTTTAGAAATAGTATAAAAGCATGAACATTAAGCTTAGTGGCCACTTTTCCATAGCATGTGACTAATTTTGCACAAGAAAATACGTATGGTTTATGAATGATTTTACGAAATTTCTACCAAAAGAGGGAATGAATTGTGAAGTTTTCGGTACTTTAAAAACTTATTGTTCAAAAAAATATATGGGTTGGAAGGCATTTTTCATGATATTATCATTATTAAATATATTATAACTTATAAGAGACTAGCTTCCATTACTATACATATGGCATGGAATACTAGTCGAACATTTTCCTTTCTTCGTGTGAGTGAAAAGAACACTCCAGCTTAGGACATTGATTTTGATGTTACATTGGATCTTTTAGGGTTCGTTTCAAGGAAAGCAAAGAGGACTGAAATTCCATTGCAAGATCCAGAAAAGTTCTGAATACATTATACTAAGTATTTCACTATTTCTCTACAAATAAGTATTTTTCTTTTAATGTTATTTTTTTTATATACTCCCCAAGTTCTGACTACAATATACTAGTTGGGTTATATACTACATAAACTTCCTTTAATTTTTTTTTTTATCAAAAAGAAAAAAAATATTGAGAGAAGTTACCCTTATTTTGGTCCCATTAATTTTATTTATATATTGATCTTCCACAAAGGTAAACTTCTTTATTTATTTGTTGTCAAAGAGATTTATTTATTTATTTTATTCTAAATATTCATAATCATATATGATGTAAATGGCAGATATAAATACATACTTATCCATGAATGCCTTAAAATAAAATAAAAAGAAGCAGGTAAAGTGAGCCGCACTTCCTTGCACCCAAATTCGAATCTTCTTCTCTGTAAACTAAAGTAATTTAGACTATCGATTTAAAAAAAAAGAAAAAAAGAAAAGAAAAGAGAAGAACTAGAATAAAGAAGACACACAACACAACCTAATTTTGGCCTTTGGTAGCTTTCATTTAAGTCCCTACTTAATACTCCCATTAACTGATGCAGCTTACGATTTATTACAAGACCAAAATGCCAGTTCTTAAAAAGAATTATTTCCTTATTGAATACTGAATGTTCGGTGAGAAGCATATAAATCCTTTTGTAGAAGATAAAGTCTTGCTCCTGCCATAGAGTAGTTATACTTACAACTACCCAATATTTGCATATCACACCTCTTATATATGTGTATGCTGAATTCATAGTCAAGTAGTTAAGATCATTTAGCTTGTTGGATTCACTACAAATTTTACTTTAATAATACGTACGAATCGTCTAGTCTATTTTAAGTCTTCATTTAAATATCAGCCTTATAAAAATTAGATAAATTAAAAACCAATAAGACACCTAGTTGTGTTTAACAAAAATATATAAACACGGTGTTTTAAAAAAAAACTCAAAAATGATAATCATTTAATTGAGTGGTTAAATGACAATTTTAGATTCAAGTGAATTTTCGCATAGATGGTCTTTAAGGTAATACCTAAAAAGTAGATGGTTGGATCATTGAAATGAAATATGAGGGATCCAACCTATCTCTTTTTTAAGTCTTCATTTATAGATCATCCTTGAAAAAAATTGACAAATCATAAATCATTAAGACATTTAGTTGCGATGAAATAAATAGACAAACACAGTTTCTTTCACAGGCTCTCTCTTCCTCTCTCTTTCTCGTCTCCCTCCTCACCAATGAAGATCCGGCCACTCTAGAAGCTGGAGAGAGAGAGAGAGAGAGAGAGAGAGAGAGAGAGAGAGAGGGCAACGCTGGCTGTGGTAGACTCGCGGATGTTGACGTGTCGGCCATAGGGCTGTGCCGGATATTTGAGTCATTTTGACTTCTTCGTTTTTTTAATATATTTTTTTGTTAAAAAAATTTGTTGGGTGTTCTTAAACGTTAAATATAAAAACTCTAGAGATAAACCATGCATAAATAAGGCAACCTCTTTTATGCGTTTAAGAAAATGTTGTAAATAGCTAGTATAGGCCAAGGTACAACTTAGTTGGTTGAGTTTTTCCACTTTCATTTTGGGTAAACGTTTAGGCATCCAATAAATATTTGCATAAACTCCCTCCTCCAATCACTTGTACTGAAAAAAAATTGTAAATAAAAGTCATAACAGATTCATCAAATTTTTCATGTAAATGGAGGTTAATATGTATCGGCATAATTAAGGTCACGTTTATATTATTTTAAAAGGTAGGACTAACTGCCAAGGGGCATTCTTATCAATATCTTATTGAGAATCTAAGGAGTTTATGACTATATTTATTTTTCAGAAATACCTTTGTGAACCAAGCCCAAGTGCAAGGAGGATGATTGAGGGTTCACAGAATCACTGTTCAGGTGCCATAAACAGTCTTGAAAAGTACATGCGAGTTCTTTCAATTCAATTATTTACTTTCATTTGTCTTTCTCACCCGAAGAGATATTGATGTACGAAGAAAATAACCATTGGGAAAATAATCTACCTACGTTAAACGACCCTTTTAATGAACGATATACATATTTTTTCAAATGGTGATAGTCTAAGCAACGTTAATTTACGAAGTAGAGAATTCGAACATTGGTGTAAGATTGCAGACACAATATGTGTCAAAATAGCTTATAACACTAAGGGCCTGTTTGAGAGTGCTTTTGGAAAGGCAAAAAGCGATTTCTGATAACTAAAAGCGCTTTTGATAGCGTTTGGCAGAAAAGTTTAGAAGCGCTATTGGGTCATAGAAGCGCTTCCTGGAGAAGCACTTTAATTTTTTATGAAAATTCTAAATTTTTATAATAAAAGCGCTTTTGTTAAAAGCAATTATGAGCATAAGTACTTCCTAGAGAAGTAGTCCCAAAGGAGCCCTAAGTCATTATGTGCTTTTTACCCTATTAATTTATATTCTACTATTTTGACAAGTTTGAATTTATAAAGATATATAATTCAAGTATTCAAAGAAACTTTTTGACTTGTGGTTACACTGGGGACCAGCTTAATGGTAAAAAAGTTGCTATGTCTCTGTTTATACCTGATGAGAATGGGAATGGGATTCATTCTTACTAGTTCTTTTGCCACTGGTGGTAGGGTGTAGTGAGTAATCTTGGTGGGTGGGGAAAGTAGATAAATGAGAACAGAAGCTCCCACTTACATGAAGCTTTCCAGAGATGTACAATAAAGCTCGAACCTACCGTCAATTGCAAAAGTGTTCAAATCCATGGAACTTGTTGCTATTAATTATGGGCTCACGCAAAATCATCTATCTTTGATCAAAACGTGAGCTTGACTTATAAAACAATACAAAATAAAATAAAATGAAACATCACCTACTTCCTCCTCATGCTTACCTATGAACAAGTTGTTTCAACTTTCATGCTCATCTACGACTCAACTTTGAGACAAAAAGCCTCATAAATAATATGTGACGTTGAAGTTGAAGCAAGTTATGTTTTAATTTCACCAAATATAACATCCAACACCACATAGGAATTGAATTCGAAGCTTCATGTGAAAGAAAATTTCGATTTCGATTTCGTATACTTGGTATAACTTGAGGCCAAATTAAAATTTCACAAATATTTTTTTATTTTCTTCTCTTCGTTTCCAACTGTTTTATTTAATTTTTTCAAACAAAAATCAACACAGTGATATGTTTTTCTTATTTATTGTACATGACCCTTTTTTTAAATGTATATATTGTCCCTCTGTGCAAGCAACTTCCAGTCAAACATAAATACAATGAGATAATATGATTTAGATGGGACACCTCAATGCACCCCACTTATTCATTGCATTCAAATTGAGTAATTGACCATGCTAAGCCCAATTAAACTCAGCAAATGACATTGACACCTCCCCTTTCTCCATAATCATTGAAAACAATTTAAAAGAAGTATATGTTTGGTTTTTTGTTTTATTTATACAAGCGATATTCTACGTTAATCTAATCTAAACTATGGGAGGGAGATTCGAAATCAGATGCAGATTCAGTAGCACATCAGCTATAAACCAACTTGGCTAAGTTCATGTACGCACAAGAAGTATATGTTTGAATATTTAATTAGTATATATATCTTAATTTGAGATTAGGGTTGTTTGTGTCACGGACAATGATTTAGATGCCCTCTATTGTAGGGTACTCCTGACTTTAGAAACTCTAAATATGTCTATTGCTAAGCTTGGACACTCAGCTAACTTAAAAAGGAAAAACCCTATTTAATCAGTTTCCTTTCTCTTTCGAAAATCAATGAAGGAAAGCTTAGAGACACGGGAACACTGTGTAAAATTTATTAGTACTAACAGATTTGATAACAACATAATTTCTCTGGAAGGCATTGTTGGGCAACGAAAGGACATACCTGACAATGCATATCTAGCTAGCTAATTGCGAGACTTGCAATTTAGACAATCTAATGTAATTTTATCTTCTTCTTTTTTTTTCTTCTTTTTTTTTACTATTTTACAAAAGAAGAAAAAAAGGAACAAATTGTTAAGGCATGCTAACTCAGCACGTAAATTATGGGAGTTTTTTTAATTATTTTTGCAGGGGTCAATAGTATGATAATGAAAATGCTGGAAAAACACAGGGTCAATGCATGGCTTGTCATTTAATTTTCTGTATCCTGCAATGTAATTTCTGGATGTGAAGAATTAATGGACTGGTGTTTTTTAGTGTTTAATTAAATTTGAGGGTGCTGGTAGGATATAATTTTAAATTAGGGTTTAGCTGTTACACTTCAATTTTCCAAGGAATCCATTTAAGTCTTTGGTGTGTACGTTGCTTGTGTTTTTTTTTAAAAAAAATTGCAAGCTAGATGGGGTTTCAGAGAGTTCTTGAATTATTTTAATACTGGAGGCGGGGAGGGTTTAGCTTTAAAGCCGTTGGGTTTTTCCTGTGCTGTATTTTGATATTAAACACCGACTAGCCTAAGCAATGAATGAAGGCAATGCCTTCCCCTGCACTTTGTAATTGCAATATTTACTGCAAATTTCCATTTCCTGCATTCTTATTGGGATCTTTTCCAACAATTAATACATTTCCTGGCCTCAATTTACACTCTTCTTCTACCCAAAACTTGAATTCAATTCAATTCCTATCACTCTCTCTCTTTCTCTCTCTTTCTCTCTCTCATCCTACACCCTCCACCTCTCCCCCATAATTAAATTAAGCATTAAAGAAAATCCATCTTCCTCTCCCTTCCCTTTGTATATATAATGGTGTTTTGAGGTCCTTACCACCTCACCATGACCATGTTTTTGTTGCCTCATATTTTCATGGTTTGAGGCCCTAACCCTTTTTTCTTCTCTCTTCAAACCCCACAATCCAATTAGATTCGGAGCCCCCTCCAGCATCCTCTCTTAGCCACAACTCCCTCAACCCTAAGGTATAATTTTATGTAAACACACCCCTTTTTTTCATTTAAATTTTAGTCCCTATGCAATTTCATGTTATATTTGTTGCTAATTCAACATGTTTTAACTTTGTTGGTGTTTGTTTTCATTAGAGAGCCGGAAATTTTTCTTCAAGCCAAAAGCCATGAGTAGGAGGAATGGAAGTGGTCCAAAGCTTGATCTGAAGCTGAACCTGTCACCACCAAGGGCAAGTAATAATAATCCACTGGTGCAGTCACCAAGAAGATCAGCTACTGTTTCACCAACATCACCACCAAGCTCATGTGTTTCCTCTGAGCTCAATCAGGAAGACAATTTCAGATACTCAAACAGCCCTGAGGCCGAGGCCACTTCCATGGTGCTTGTGGGTTGCCCAAGGTGCCTCATGTATGTGATGCTTTCAGAAGATGACCCAAAATGCCCCAAATGCAAGAGCACTGTTTTGCTTGACTTTGTTCATGACAACAACTACAACAACAACCCAACAACAACCATGAAGACAAGGAGGAGCTAAAAGAGCTATAAAAAAAAAATAGCTAAAAGGAGCTCAGGGCTAGAGTAGTTTATCCCCTTTTTTTTGGGTTTCTGCAATTTTTACTAGGACTTAATGTTAGGCTCTTTCTATTTTCAACCCTTTTCTTCCTTTATGGGGGTAGCGCTATTGGCGCTCCATTTTCAGCTGCATTTCCACTATTTGGGTGGAAAAAGATTTGATTCAAACAAGGCTTAATTCAACTTGAGTTGGGTTGGGCCTTGATTTGTTCAGCTTCGCCAGACACGCAATCAACGGAACTTTGATAGCGTGTTTGGAAAAAAAGTGGAGCGCGCATAACACTACCTATTTGTTTCTGTTTTTTCATTTTTCACCTCGCTAATCATAGAAATTAGGTCATGGATGATGGGCAAGCGGGCATGCAACATGGGGCTTGGTAGGGTTGGCTGTGTTTGTTTTTCTAGCTATGTGTTTGTTTCTGCTTTTGTTAACCCTTTAGCAGAGGACAATGTAAACCGGTTTTAACTATAACTGCCGAAATTTTCATATGAAAAAAATGTTAGGTCATATTTTGTCTTTACGTTTTCCTTTTTCGTTGATTGACTTTTATGTGTTGTTACTATACCCACTCACAGCTTTGCTACATCAGAGATTGCCAGGTAGTTGCATTGAGTTTTATCTGACGCATAAAACAAAAAGATGGATAAAAACCTCAGAGTATATTTTCTGTTTTTCTTTTTTCTTGTTGAAAAAGTGCATCTTGTTTGAAACTCGAAAGCAAAAATTCTGCTTAAGAGCTTCAGAGACTAGGTTTTCAGGTAAAACGGTACCACCTTTGGGGGCCCACTAGGTCCATATACACTTTGCTGAACTTTTGTTTAAATTACATGGGCAATTTCAATATGGAACCTTAACCCAAACATATGACATGAGTCTTGTCAAACCAAATAAGAAAATCTTCACAATAGTGGTAGAGTACTTGTCTCCGCATCCGACGAATTCGACTCTCGGTTTTCTCTTTCCAAACCAAATATAAAATGCAAATATCAAAACTACCATACAAAAGTAAGCATCCAAACCAGAATTTGTTAGTTGGTTAATTTCTAATTGTCTTCCTCACCATGACTTGGGTAACTGACAAGAATGTGTGTGTGGCTCATTTGTCCATATTAGGTGCTGCAGCATCTATATAACACTTGACTATTTTTACCAAATAATTCATCTGTTTTCTAACAGATTCTTATATATAATGGTCAAAATGAATTTATTTAGGATTACGTAAAGGATAATTATGTAAATTAAATTGTGGGATGGTTTGGGTAGTTCGAGCATTGAAAAAAAAAGAAGACTATATTATTAGATTGACAGACCATTAAAAACACATAAATGCAAGAGTAATTGAGACAGTTGAGCATAAAGAGGGGTATTACGTCAGATAATAAATACAAATTTAATTCCACCTATTCACTCCCTTCTATTTTCTTCTTCTTTTTTTTTCTCAAAATATTAAAATTTTCTTGTTTTCCATTGTTTCTGTTTTGGTAAGTTGGTGTTCTCTTGTCTTGTCCCTATCCTTCTTTTTAACTTCCTTTTCTTCTTCCATACGTTCCAATAACTTTTTGGCATAAGACCCTCTTAACTCATAGTCTCATGCTGATGCACTAACATTTCACTGGTTTAAAATTTAGCATTTATGGTATATGAAATACAAATAGTCGATACAGTTACAGCATGACATGTTATGTTGTCATATTATGAATTTGAATAAAGCTTATCTGAAGTCTTAGGGTTACAACCCTTTTAATTTGGTGCTCTGCTCGATCGTCGATCATGTAGCAGAACACAAACCATCTAAATTTGATGCAGACCAGCAGTCGGTTATGATCTCCTATTGATAAAAATGTCTCAAACGAGAAAAGGGTGTGGCACCAAAACATGAAAGAAAGGGTCCACAGGCCACAACACATGAGGTAGAGCTTAATTAAATTAATGACATACCTAAGCATCATTTATATTGGTATACAATCCTCACAGCAGACAATACTAAAAGAGCACGGTTCCTTCATTTAGCCTTCTTTTTAGACCTTGAAGCCTAACATGGGCACTTCAATTCAAACTTTGGTTGTAATTTGTCAAAGTCAAACCAAGAAAAGAATCTATGTTTTTTTTTTTGGGCTCTGTTTTATGATTTATACAAGGAAATAAAATAGTTAATTTGCACAGCTTCGTGTATGGGAAAAATTAAACAGTACATAGAAATTGATTTCTGTAGGCCATTGCCTGAGTTGGCATCATCAGCATCTAGAATAGCTACAGAGGCAGGGCTGGCTGCGGGAGGACATAATTTTGTATGGTAAGCATCAACCATGAATGCAATTTAATTTTGGGGCCAAATCATGAAGCACAAGGCTGTAACTGTATCAATAGAAACTATGAAGTAAAATTAGAAAGAGTCCTGTAAGTGTGTGGGCAAGAACTTGAACGCATCCACAGGAAGATCGATGTACGAAGCAACAAGGAAAGGTCAAAATTGTTTTCAATTTGCTGATGCTAGGATGCTCAAAGCTTTCTGCAGACAGTACACAAGGAAAGGAACAGAGAGAGATGCAAATAGTTGTTGGTTTTTTTTAACGAGAGGAGGAGGAGATTCAAACTTGGACCTCGAAAGAGAGTAGCTGGTATTTTTACCTATTAATATTTGTACCCTTATTATCCATATTAATAATTCAGGTATTTGCTTTCAGAAATGTGTAATGTTTTCTAATATATCATCATCGTAGAGTCATTCTATAATAAGGGCCTTAAATGAGGTCATATCTCTTAATCGTTTGATCAAACTAACCAATTTAATTCAACGATTAAAAAATAGGGTCTCATTCCTCACTATAAAATTCTTGCTATCATCATACATCCAAGTTTTTGTTGAGCCAATTTGACCCAATGAGTTTGAAAATAATTTGGACCATCGTCAAGGTCTGAAGAACAAGCTTAATTCCAGAAGGCCTAGGTCAACCCAAACCCTGCCAAGCCCATTGTGAAGACACCTCAGGCAGTGTGCATGATCAACGTTCAAAACAAACATCAATAAACCATAGACAATGTTTGAGGAAGAAAAGCGAGTTCCTAATTTAGATATTTAGTTATATACCCAGTTTTAGTATTAGTGATATAGATAAATTTTACATAATTTAATTTTTATAAACAAACCCAAAAAAAAGACAACTATCCTATTGAATTTAATTATTATTATTATTTTTTTGATTAAATTACTTTGATGCCCTGTTGAGTGTTTTGGGTTTTTCATAAGGTTTTGGGGTTGGACTTATTTTAAGCAATCGATGGTAATTTTATAATTTATAGGAAGTTCGGAAGCCCCTTTGTTATGTTGTAAATAGGTTTTAGGTGTGTTTCTAAAGTCTATTTCATGTAGGTTTTTTTAATTTATAATTTGGGTCCATATATTGGACATAATAGTGAATCCCTCTTTATAATTTGTGAGAACCTGTAAAATATATATATATAATAATTATTCATACTACATATTAATTATTTATTAATATGAAATTTTCTTATGTAAATATTTATCGTAAAGATTTATATGTTATTAAATCCTAAGCTAGTATGAGATTATCCCTTTAGTTGAAAGATGAAATTATTCTTGTTATCCACGTGTAGAGACTTAGAATTTGTTTTAATCAAATCATCATTGCCATGCCCAGGGGCGGAGTTAGAATTGGGGGGAGGCGGGAGGAGGAGGAAAATATAAGTATATAAAACACCTAAGTATTTAATACTTACATGTTTAGAGCTAAATATTTTTAATTGAGTAATGTCTAATTTGTTTTAGAGTAAATTTTAACTTAAATTCTAAGTTGTTTATTACAAATTTTATATAGTATATATAATATAATAGATGAGTGATAAAAATATAGGGGGGCCAGGGCCACTCCAGGTCTAGGAGTGGCTCCGCCACTGGCCATGCCACCTTGCATGCTAGTAACAAGTGATGTTGTGATATAATTGGCCAAAGGTGGATGACTCACATTATTCCATCTTTTTATCTTATCTTTTAGAGGTGGTGTTGTGATATCATTGGCCAAAGGAGGATGAGTCATATTATTCCCTTACTTTTCTATCTTATCTTTTGGTGGTTTAAAATATTGTATTTATAAATATTATTTGGGTGCATCCATAGCCTCTCCTATAAGTATCATGCTTCCATACTTCAATTATTCATTCCAATCCTTTAAGATAGATTTCTACCATGAAGTAGTGTTAGAGAGAGAGAGAGAGAGAGAGATAGAGAGAGAGAGAGAGAGAGAGAAACAAGATGAAAAGTGTGTGTGGTTATATTTATCATGGTGAGTGGTTATATAATATGTTCTTAAAGTTCTTATTTTGTGATAAATGTGAAAATCATAAGTTTATTCTATTTACAAACCTCTCTCTCTATTTTCAAGTCAAGCATGTCTAATTTGTGCAATATTTCACACAATATATATTATTTGGAGTTTTTGTGAAGTATGTATTATTCATGGAACATGAGAACTTCAGTTACGGGGTATCCGAAGGATAAATGTACCATACGGGGACATAGGGTAGTGAGACCAATAGGGGTCACGTACTGGGTACAATTTGTGAAGGATAGCCAAGATATGAAGTAATGGTGTGATATGATTTGGATTATGTATCTTTTTATTATATTTTTATAAAGTGTGTAAAATAACATTGCTTAACTGACATATTACATAATAATATACTTACTGAGCGGTGGTTTGCTCATTCCTTATCTATTTTGTTTTTCAGATCAATTAGTGGGTAAAACAAAGCCGAAACCAGAGAAGTTGGATTAGTTTATAGTGATAAACTTTTATTTTTATATTGTACACTTGTAAGATTATTATAATAATTATATATATATAAATATAATGGTTGTAGAGGCTTTTTCGTTCCGGCAACTACTGATGGGCATGGGCTGCTGTAAAGAGCCAAATGTATGAATTGCCCATTGAGTTTGAGTTCGATGATCAAACCCTAAGAATGTTTCGAAATGGTAGCTGAGCCTTAGGAAACACCTTGGTCTTCTTCACCAATGAAACCAACAGTTGCTTACAAATAAATTCTTGGCTTGGCATGAGAGGATTGTGGCATGGGAGTTGAGCATTTATGAGTTTAGCATGCGAGAGAAAGAGTTGTGATTTCCTATGAGAAACAGAGGTTTAAAGCAAGGGGAAGGGATTTTTAATGGGATTCATTGGAGAGAGAGAGAGAGAGAGAGAGAGAGAGAGAGAGAGAGAGAGAGAGAGAGAGAGAGAGAAGTGGGTGGTTTGAGCAATTTTCCTGCAGCCTGACAAGAGATGAGAAGTGGGTGGTTTGAGCAATTTTCCTGCAGCCTGACAAAAGCTTGGTCAAACTCTGGAATGACTTGCTAGAGGAGAAAATGGGAGAAGATAGAGGAATAAGGCTTGAAATTGCAGAGGTTTAAGGGATGAAAGATGAAGCTTGCTCTCTGGATGTGGGTTGCTTGCCATTTTTTTTTGAGTTGTTTTGTTGGGTAGGAGGTGTCTTCCTTTTATAGGCGATGAAAGCTCTTTTTTCCCAAGAAAATCCTAGTTGGTTCTCTCCAATTTTGCCAAGTTTTCTCCTCCATTTCTCTCATCTTCCTTCAATTCAACCTCTTTTGTGAAACCTTCCTCTGTCCAAACACACAAAGACAAGATTTTTTGGGAGCTTTAAAGCCTTCCCGCAGCTGCTTCAGTGTTAAACTCCTATTTTTGGGTACTACCTCACTTTCTTTCCTCCATTATTTGATGGCAAGAGTTGGTAGGAGAAATGAGTGGGTAATGACGCTGGTCTAAAAGGTGTTTTGCTCAAGTATATCCTTTGGTTTTTTGGATAGCTTGTGTTGGGATTTGTCTTTAGCCATGTGCTAGAGATTCCTAGCAGCCTGTATACATAGGCAACCTTTGGCTTTTGTCGTTGGTTTGGTCTCCAGCTATGTGCTTGAGACTCTCAAATATTTTATAGTTCATTTGGGCCATTCTAAGGTGATGGGTTAACCTATTAAAGGAATGGGCTAATTTCCTAGAGTATTGGGCTATTTTCTCTCATTTATGCTTACCCACATATTTGGGCTCAAGAAATGGGCTTGAGTTTCGGGGCTTCCAAGTAGCCCAAAACTTGCATGACTTGTTTCTTATTTGCTTGGTTTGGCAAGTGTGCAAGCGTATATGACGAACTCTTGTGTACCAAAGTTGGGTTTCTTCCCAAATTAGGTGTCATATTGGGCTAGAAATATATTTGGGTCCAACCTTGGATTTTTTGGGCCTCAACAATGGTAATGTATTTTAACCAAATTTTCAGTCTTTTTATTTATTTCTTTCAATTCACTCACCTTGATTCTAGAATATTCTTTATTTCTAAAACGGGGCATGACATAATTCCTGTAACAGTAGACAATATCTTAACCAAAATTACATGTTCAAAACTTCTAGAGCTACTGCTTATGAGGTTCAAGATACCAAGGGCAAGGTAGGTTTCAAGTACAAGCAAACAAAAATAACTTAGGAATTGGATAAGGAGTAAGGTTAGAATCAAGGTTTTTCTAACTCCTCTCCAAATTTTAACTTTGGAGCTCAAGAGCTTATTTAGAGATCGTATTGGAGATTCATTACTCCTATTAGCTCCTAATCATTATAACTACCTCCTAACTAAGGGACATGGTTGGTTGTAGTCGAAATTTTATAAAGAGCTCATACCATAATTTTATAGTTTTTTGAACTAAAACTTAACTTTAAAATAGAGATCATAATTAGAGATACTCATAAAGTTTTTAACTTTTAATCGTCGAACCATCGTGGGCGCTACCCTCCATCACCCTATTAAAAACAACATAACAAAATATAAGTTAGAAATTTTATATATATTATCCCACATCTCCAATTGATAGTGAACTTATTATATTGAGAAACTCGTTAGATAACATGTTTGGAGATCAAATTAAGTTCAGGTTGAACCTCCAACCTATCCAACCCACCTAACATATTATAATTGGATCTAAAGTAAAGCACAAATCAATCAAAACAAAAACATTTGTACCAATTCATCTATAAATATAAATCCCAAACTTAAAAATAAAATAAAATAAAATTCATTATCTAGGAAACTTTCAAAATTCCAATAAAATATTATTCCTTTCTTCTTCCCCATTGGGTCACCACCTTCTTGATCCAATAGTTTCTATGGGCCAATAATGCTAATCGGTCCAAAGTCACTGTTGTCACACAAAATCACAACCCAACAGGCTCAACCATGAAAACCCAGTCTCTGTCCATTGACGATAAGTTAAAAATGAAAACAGTCCAACTTTATTCCGAAAAATCCTAACCCATCTTTCATAACCTATCAAAATCCCTTTTGCCCTCAGTTTTTTCTTCTTTATTCCCACTTTGCCTTCGTCGCCCTACTTTCTCCAGATTCTCAATTCATCACTCTCTGAAGGTCTGACCGCTCCACCATCCCGACATATCTTCTTGCTTATATTAGATCTCGGCACAGCAGCCTGAGAAACACCCCCAGCTGATCATCTATGACGCTAGGTTCAGGAGGATCGGGTGTCGTGGGTGAGTCTTTCATTACCCATGTCCTCGTTTGATCAAATTTTTCTTTGATCTTGTTGTTTTCATGCAGTCTGCAAATGGGTTTTTATTGATTTTGTGGTTTATGAGTTTTTATATATATGATATCACATGTTGGTAGGTAAGTTTGGCCTTTAGTTGAATAAATTATTGCTTTTGAAGCTGGTATTTTGTATTTTTTTTCCTGTTCATAACTTGTGTTATTGGAATCAAATTGAGCTCATTTCTGATTAAATTTTTACTTGCATAGTATTACAAGTTGGAAATGTAAGATTACGTTTTTGGTTGTCTCTGTACAGAGTGCATTTATGGGGGAATAAGTCAAAGATTGTTTTTTCTTTTCTTCCAGTGATTTGTGTTTCATTAGATAAATACCTTCCTGAGCCTTATTCGATGATGGTTCCTGTTTTGTTCTTTCTCTTCATTGTTTATTAACCAATGTATGTTTAATTAGAACTTTTTTTTTCTACTGATTCTCCATTGAATGGCGTACTAAAGAGACTGTTTCAAATCTGCCAACCAAGCATGATTTCGTCTGTCTACATGCAAGTTTCTGGTTATGTTTGTGTGTATTCAGAGAACTGTGAATAAAAGAAATATATAATTCAGAACTATCGGGGGTTGTTGCTTATTTTGTCTGCAAGATTCTATTTATGTTCCTTCATATTGTCAAGCATGCACGCATGAATTTCCTTGCAGTCCCACGAAACTTCAGATTGCTGGAGGAACTTGAACGTGGAGAGAAAGGTATTGGGGATGGCACTGTCAGCTATGGAATGGATGACGGAGATGACATCTACATGCGTTCTTGGACTGGTACCATCATTGGTCCCCACAATGTAAATTTCTCTTTTTTTTAGATTATGTCATGTTCTCGTTTAAGATTTGTTTTGTCAGATTACTTGTTTCATGCTTTCTTATCAGGAAAAAATATGTGTTGCATTTGTGGTCTCTCCCGAATTTGTAGATCACTCCATTTAAACTTTATGGAATTAGTCCATGCTTAGACCCTAAGGGTTTGTTTGATAGGGAGGAGTAGACTAGACTAGCAAAATGCCTACATTTTGTATGCATCTAAGGCATAATATGGATATGTTGTTTAACTTGGAGGAAGAATGGGGACTATGTATAAGAGGTTGATGACTAAAACTTATCCCCATGAAAATGGTGGGATTTTGAGTGATAAGTTTTAGTCATTACCCTTCTATGAATATTTCTCCCTCATCCTCTAAGTTAGACAACAATATTCATATTATGCCTTGATTGCACATGAAAGATAGCCACTTTTAGTCTAATCCTCCCTAACAAACAATGCCTAAAAGGACTAAAGGTTGACATTGTGGAAAGCTTACTAGATCCTACCAAATAATTTGATCAGCATTGGCTGAGCTAACTAATATTTGCTCATCCTTAAGCAAATTCTAAGTACGAATTATGTTGTCTTACTTTACTTTTGATATTTATGATGTACTGGGTTTTTAGAAGTGATGTAAGACCTGCTTAAAAACTTATGGTACTTGTTCAGTCTGTCTTTATAATTATCTACTTTGAAAAGGAAGGGAAACTGTATGGGAGTCGGGGTTGGAGGTTCTTAAAATCTCTTGAATAAAAGGAAGAAGCTTTAGTTTTCCAACCTTTCAAACATACCCTAGAATCTTTTGGTGCTCAATTCTTTCTTTATTCCTCCTCAAAGAATCTGTTTGGGATTAATTGATTCTTGTCTCCTGCTTGTTACTTTAGCGTTGTTCAGGCAATGTTTTCTTATCAAGTGTTATTAAGCTTACGGAAGTGATGAGAATGTTTCATGCTTTTTGCATATATTTTTTGTATAATGCAATAATGTTCTTTTTATTGTGTCCAGACCGTACATGAAGGACGAATCTATCAGTTGAAGCTGTTCTGTGATAAAGATTACCCTGAGAAGCCACCAAGTGTTCATTTTCATTCACGGATTAACATGACTTGTGTTAACCATGAAACTGGAGTGGTATGATTATAATTTCATTAGATGATTTTTAATGCAGTTGTTTTGTAGTATGCATTTTTTTTCCCTCGCTGCAGTTAGTGTTTTGCACTTAGCATTATTCAGACCCATTTCTGGTGGTCTAACAACCTCCCCCTTTTCACAAACAGAAGAGTAGAGAGAGGCGTTAGGTGTAGGGAGCATTTTTGCTCATCACTGAACCCAATTTGTACGCCACCCTTCTCAAATTTTTGACATATGTCCATGCTTGTAACCATATTTTACCCTTGGACTTTTAAATCTTTTTAAGTATAACATTTATTTATATAAAAAAAACACTCTCTCCCCTTCTCTTCGCCCTTCCTGACCCACCCGCACCAGCCACCTCGCTCAGCAACCCCAGCCACCTCCTCCACCTCGCTCAACCTCAACCACTCACCCCCCACAACCACCACCAACACCGACAAGACCCACGAAAAAGGCACATTCAATTGTCTTATTTTCTTCAATTCTTGCTACCTATATCCAATCAGCCACTCAAAATACGAACCAACCCTCTAGCTCTCCCTTCCTGACCTACCCCCCAAAATCAAACTTGACAAATTAGCCATAACCGACATTCAGAATCCGCAATTCCCACCCAAAATAAAACACATCCAAGACTGGAAACAAAACAAGCATGAAAAAGTAACGATATCCAAATCAAAGATAAAACAAATTCACCATAAGAAAAATGCAGTGACTAAAAACTAAGCCCAAAAATTCCAGATCTCAACCAAACAAATACCATTGACCCAAAGCCAAATTGAACAAAGTTTTCGTGGGTTTTCCCCCAGTTCATAAAAAAATCAAAATTTTAAAAACCCATGATTTCTTGTTGGGACAAGCCCGAAATTTCAGTAAGTTTTACAAGGATTTAATTCTGGTTTTACATTGGAGGGTGTGAGGTTGTTGTTGGGAGTAGACTTCGTTGGGTGGGGCTGAGGGTGATTGCTGGGGAATGGTGGCTAGGGTTGGGTGGCTGATGGGGGGTGGGGTCGGGAAGGGGAGAGAGTTTTTAAAAAAAAATGTTATTTTACTATTATTTTACTTTATTTTTCAGTTTTAAGTACTTAAAAAGATTTAAAGTAAAAGGGTTAACTATGGTTACAAGCATGGACAATTGTTAATTTTGGGAAGGGTGGTGAGGGTACACATTAGGTTAAAGTGGTGAGCAAAAATGCTCCCGTTAGGTGTATGCATTAGATAAGGTATATTTGTCTTTTGTTTCATTGCAAAGAAACCAAGGTATTGTATAGTCTTTTACCACAACTATCACAAACAATTCCAGGATTGTCCCTCATTCTTAATTCTTTAATGATATTGGTGTTGATTATAAGAACATTGATGGCCCCGACCAGACAGCTTTTGGACCAGGTGTATGACTATCGAAAATTCAGTCCACTTGGTTATTTTTAGTGATATTTTTGACAGTATCTCACACATCCAATTGAATAGGTGGAACCGAAGAAGTTTGGACCTCTTGCGAACTGGCAGCGTGAGTACACCATGGAGGATATACTTACACAGCTGAAAAAGGAGATGGCATCCCCACATAACCGGAAGTTGGTCCAGCCTCCAGAAGGTACCTACTTCTAGCTTTCAAGACCGTATAGATATCATGGAACCAATTGCATATGCAATATGCAATATATAGTTTGTAACGTCCGTGTTGCTGATCCTATGTTAAGATCATGCAGGGGAGTGCCCCAAAAAAGTTTCTCTTGTTACCTCTCCGTGGCTTCAACTTTGTTTTGTTTTCTTCTTTTTTCGAACTGTGTTCAAGGGATGCTGTTTGATTAATGGGATTTTATGTGTGTCCAATATTTAACATACCCTTTTAAGTGGACTCTTCTACCCTGCTCTGTGTATATACTTCTTCTATCCTCTTATTGTTCTAGTTTTTCGTTTGTTGCCATTTTTGTCAATTATATTGTGAGTGGGAGAGTAAACCAAACTCCGAGTTCCCCGAAAATTGTGATTGTAAGCAAAACAGCCACAGCAATCGCAATGACAGTTGAAGCATGTTTCACCATCTGGATATTCAATCACTCATTGTGGCAGTAAAATCGACTGTAAATTGTGTATGTTTTCGGTTCATTTTCATTGGAAGTAAATCATTTGTGATGTCGAGCACCATTTGGATCTCAAGATGACTGAGGTCCGTTTAACCATCGACCATGATCCTGTTGGTACAGAATTATGAATTCTCTGTCGAAATGTGTAATTACTGTAGATTTTAGTTTGAGTATGAGTTGGTTAGCATTCCTCAATTGTAACTTGTAGATGATTCGTTTAACAATTTGCTTGGTTACTGCCTTGCAGATGCTTTGCCCAATTTTAAGTTTTATTTCTTACAAAAAGAATGTTAAAAGCCAAATAAATTGACAAGGGGAACGCCAAATTTCTCGCTTTCAATATCGCCAACTGGGTGTTTGCTGCCAAATTTCTCACTTTCAATATCACCAACCAGAAATGGGTTTTGGAATTATTAAGAATGTTTATTAAAGTATTTCAATTATTTCAATTCTTGACTTACTCTGCATTTGCTAAAACTTATAGATATATATGTATTACATACAAAAATTTGTAACAAGGTACTTTAAAATTTATGGATTAGATAGATTAGGGGGTTCGTTGATCCCGTATTCATTTCATAATGAGGGGTTTTCTAATAGCTGTCCGATCTAGTGCAGGGTTATTAATTTAGGATTGATGGATTGAACCCCCTCATTGTAATACCTCAACATAGCAGTTCTCTGGATATTATGGATGAGTCATTGCTGGGTCAGCAGCACCGCATCGAGTCGGGTTTTGTGGCGAAGGAGAATGCATGGGCGGCAAAATGAGAAAAAGTGGGTGACCTAACTTGGCAACTTGTTTGCTTGGAACTATTTGTACTATTATCTTTTGGCTTTTGCTTGGACATATTTTTGGCCGCTATTGTCATTTTCATGACTGGTAATCAAAAGCTCAACGTCTCAAAACACTACGCAAACAAACAATAGCACATGGCTTTCACATTTCTGTAAAGCTCACTGCCGACGTTCGTTGTATGCAATTTAGTTTCTAAACACATGTTTTTGGCATTGATCAACACGCTGCTGACTTGTCAAAGTCAATCCCTCCCTTCCCCTTTTTTGTTCTACATTAATGTTTGAAAAGAAATCGACCTCGAGTTCTCGTTAAAACAAGCATTGTTAACAAATAAAGAAATCAACCTCCGTCTTTTCTTGACCCTAGCATGTATTCAGGTTATTTAGTCTCAATAACAACCACTTACTTCCCATTGGGTTTTTTTCTTTATTGCGACACCATCTACATCATCAAGCACCTAAGTTCTTACATCTTTGGTAAAATAATTCACGAGCATGGTTTCAATTATTCTCTTCGTACTACTTTTAACCTTCTTTGATTACTCAACTGCGTCAATTGAGTGTTTCCAATCTCGCATATGCATAATGTTAGTAGTATAATTGAAGACTAATTTTATTATCCTCGGAGCAATGGTGGAACTCGTCGAACAAATAATGACATGGAGAAATATTCACCACGTTCTATTTTGGGATCTCCATGATCTTGAAGAAATATTCAAAAACAAAATTCTCATGACACAATAAATATTGTCAATATCCTCAAGTTAAAATTGATGAGGCCGACTTCGAGCGAATCTTCAAACACACATTATAGTTGCCGAGTCTTCGAAATGCAGGAGTTAATTCATCCAATTACCTTATCATTTTTATCACATACAGTTCGATTTGTATACTCGCCATGTTAAAAAGAAGTCTCAAATTTAATGGATAATAAACAAAAGTCTAAATATAATAAAAACAACTTTTATATAGCAACCAAACCTAATTCGAATAGCAAATATAAAAGGAAAATCTTCTTCTTCTTTTTTTGTTGAAAAAAGAAAATCTTAATCTAAAAAGGAAAGCAAATCAAACCAGAAGGGAAATCGAAAAGAACCCACTAATGTAGTCTCCCAAGAAAGGCCTAGATTCGAGTCATAGTATCTGTTTAGTAGGTATAAATTTAGTATATTATCGTCCATCATAATAGGAAATGCCCTAAAAGAAAACAAAACAAATTTGACTAATAAAGGATGAGAAATTATTGTTATGACCCAAGAAATGCCCCTAGATCACCGCAAAACTGCGAGTCAAATTTTGTATTTAAGCGCACGTCAATCTCACGGTGGTCAATGCGGTCATGAGCACAACGACGAGCCAAAACACGACAGCCACCATTGTTTTCAGGGGCTCCACCACTTCCCCAAGTTTAGCTAAATTTTAGTTAACACAAATCTACAAAAACACAAATTAAGGAAATTAACAAATCAACAACAACACCAAATTTTATAATAGTATCTCGCAACAAATCCAAAAAAATTTAAAGTAACAAAAATAATAATGAACGCTTGCCCCACACGTCTTGCGTCTATCTCCTCTTTCCATCGATTCTGTATAAAACTGCCCCCTTTTTTCTTGTTCGTCTTTCAAAATCATCCATCAAACCCTAACCAAATTCACCATCATATTCGTCTTATTTGTTTTAAATTTCGTAACAAGCAATCGTCGATTCGGATCCGATTCAATCTGATCTGGACGACCTTATGCTATGTCTTTACCCGACCCGGCACAGCGCCCTCTGCCCCTAGGCATCCTGACCCGGTCGGTCTGGTCCGATAACCTCGACTCCGAGTTCGAACTGATCCGGTCCGTCATCGACGATTACCCGCTGATTTCAATGGACACCGAGTTTCCGGGCGTCGTTGTCCGACCCGACCCCAATGACCCGACTCTCCGGCACCGGGAACCCGACGCGCACTACCTCATGCTCAAGGCCAACGTCGATCGTCTTAATCTGATTCAAGTCGGCCTCACGCTCTCGGACGACAATGGCAATTTGCCGAATTTGGGCACCGAGAATATGTATATTTGGGAATTCAATTTCCGGGACTTCGACGTGGCGCGAGACCCCCACGCGCACGACTCGGTGGAGTTGCTTCGGCGGCAGGGGATCGATTTCGACCGGAACCGGGATTTCGGGGTCGACTCAGTCCGTTTCGCCGAGCTGATGATGTCATCGGGGCTAGTCTGCAACAGCGAAGTAAATTGGGTCACGTTCCATAGCGCTTACGATTTTGGGTACCTAGTCAAGGTGTTGACTCAGCGAGTCTTGCCGGAAAAGCTGCCCGAGTTCTTAAATTATGTGAGGGTGTTTTTCGGGTCTGGAGTTTACGACGTGAAGCACCTGACGAAGTTCTGTGCCGGCCTATATGGTGGGTTGGACCGGATCTGCCAGACCCTGAAGGTGAGTCGGGTTATCGGGAAGACCCACCAGGCCGGATCGGATAGCTTGTTGACCTTGCACGCATTCCAGAGGATCAGAAAGGACTACTTTTCCAAGGATGGCAAGGACTTCATTGAGAAGTTCGCCGGCGTTTTGTATGGTCTGGAGGTTTCTTGATATTTCCATTGAAATCTATTGCTCATAGATTTCTTTCTTTCTCAAGTAAATTTTGTACACATGACTTGGCTTTATCAATATCATTAGTAGGTTTTATTAAATTCTTTGCAGCTCTTGCTTGTGCATTTCATTCCACTTCTTCCCATTCTGTTTCTTCTTTCTGGACTCTCATCTACTTTTTATTTTCCATATTTGTTTGTGAATATAATTGGTGCGTTTGGAGGCCTGTAGAGTTAGGAACATTGGAGATGTTTGGAAGAGGACTTAATCATTGGAGTGTGACTGTCCAGTTTGGTCTCTTTGTGTGGAATTTAATGAGTTTTTTTAGAGTGTATACAAGTAATTACCAAATAAGTTGGATTATCTTGGTATATAAAAACAGAGAGACAGTTCATACTTTTCAAAATTCTTCTTCAGGTCATTGTCATAGGAATGTGTAGACCCCGGTTGTTGTCACTTTGCAAGCTGATTGAATTCTGCAAGAAGCTTTAACTTATTTGATAAGATAATCAAGAATTGAATATGACGATCAAACCAGAATTACACATGATAAGCTCCTTCCTCCAATGTTGAAGAACATATTACTTTGAAGATGAATATGTAATATCTAGGTTCTTGCGTTCTTGGTAATGTGAGCTTACCACATAAACTTTTTAATACCTGTCCTCTCTATGCTAAAGAAAGAGGAAACAATCGAATAAATGCAAATGAACTGTTTCTTTCTTACTAGTTTTAGTTGGGGCATCAATTGTTGTTAGTAGGGCACCAGTTAATGAAGTCAATCAACGTAGTGTGACATTCTATGTTTCAGGAGTGTGCGGTCTCTACCAACTATTGACTTTACTAGCAACCTGTTTGTCTCCCTCAATGATCAAACCTAGTCAACCTTATGGTTTCTATCAAAGCTAAAAGACTACCAAGCAGCCTTTTAGCCTCTCTTCACAATATAAATGTAATATTTAGGACTTGCAATCCTTATGGACCACAGCATGTACTGTCAATTTCTTTGTTAGTTATATGCTTCTTCAGTATGGCCAATACCATTATCACCCTTGCTCTTTCCTTCCAGTTGCATATTGGCTTCCAAAACTACTGGAAGATGAATAATCATTTTGTGTCAATAAATCCCACAAGTGCCATACAAATGGACTTGTCCCCTTACCATAGCTTTCAATTATTATTTCTGGTACTAATCTAGGTCATCCAATCTGAGATGCATTACTTTAATATTAATAATGACTCCTTTAACAATTTATCCGTTAATGTAGTGAGAGCGAGAGTTCCAGATTCGTGGCAGAAGCGGAAATAGTAGTGAAAGCGAGAGTTCCCATTATGGAAACAGTGAAAGAGAGAGTTCTATTCTGTAAAGTAACTTAAATGATAGTGATTTAAAACTGTTTGTTGATTGATCACCTTACCAGGGGTATTGCATTAGTTATCAGGCAATACAAGTTCTAATCTGATTTTATTGTGACTACTAAAATGGCTATGTAAGTTGAGTGATTTTTGCATAAGGTGACCTGCTGGCCATTATAATATGAGGTTTATTTTGCACCAGCACTTGCCAAATGGAAGGTGGGGAACATTCTTGTCAAACTGCAATGGGGGCAGATGAAGGCTATTCATTAAAGTTTCTACCAGCCAATTCTTCATTATCATCATCATCATCTTCTGTTATATACTAATGAAAGTGTATCATGTATTGCAGGTTAAAAGCCAGTATACAGGAACAAACCACTCTTATAGTTTGTTAAACTTCAGTGCAGGTTCAAAGCTGTTATATCCAACAACTAAAGCGAGTAATTAGTTTGCCACTTAATACCTTTTTTTATTCTCCTTATTTTACAATACCAGTAGCTGCTGCTCTCCAGAAAAATCAGGTTGTGGCATCATGAACTGGTCTTGAAATTTCATCTGTATCAGTAGTAGTTGAGAGTTTAACTTCCATGAAACATGCCTTCTGAATTATGTGGTCATCAGCATGAGAAGTTAAGACCATGTCTTGTGTTGTGACTCATGATTTTAATGTCTGCTAAAATATCGTTGCTTCCCTATGCTGCCCAACTCATCAATTTTTATAATTCTAAATGCAGCTAAAATAAAATTTTCTGTATAGCTCCCAATCCTTCTTATCAGCTTCTAAGAATGATAGGTTTAGGATTGTGTCAATTTTCTTTGATTTTCTGGGGCCTTTTGGTTTCGAATTAATACTAGAACTGAACCTTTTCCTTAGGTACCCCCCCTTGTTATATGTATATATGTTTGCAATATATATGCATCCTTTTGTTGATAATCAAAACAATAAAAATTGAACATGAAGTTGACATTGTGGACTTGCCTGGTTTTTGCAGGATCAACAGCTCTTGAAGGCATTTGACATACGTTGTATAATTTATTTTTGATCTATAGACACATGCGCCTGTGACTGCGCATGGAGGCAATCCATATATGCATGTGTATACGTGTGAGATTTTGTTACCATGTTTTTGTTTTTCATTTTCACCTTCTATCGTGGGGCTTGCAGTAGAAGAAACGGGTTGAATTTTTTTTTGGGCATGACGTCTGCTTAGGCAGTGATTGCATTTTAATTTAAAGCTTACCTTTTCATCCCTGATCCCCATAGTGGTTATCTTCCATTTGGGTGTATTGGTTAGAAGTTTGGAAATGTGCTCTTATATCAGGTCATTTAATCTGTAGTCAACATCGTTTTAGTTTTTGGTGGGAATTTCAATGGAGATTTGTAAGTTTTAGCTGTCACCTGTGGTTCATCTGAAGCATAAATTTAGTCCAGATATAATCTGCTTGCTTTCTGTATCCTTCTTACAGAGTTATGGTTCTTCGATGTCCTTGACACGTCTTCTGTGGATATCTTGAAGTCTGGCCATTTTGAATTCTCTTCACATCAGGTTCGTGTCTGTGACTTATAAACTTTATTTTTGTTTTCTTCAATCAAACATTGATTCTAGGGTAAACGATGGTGGGCCTTCTTGCACCCTTGGAATCCTTCACCCTAGATTTGATCTTATGCTTCTTAGTAGATTACTTAATTATGAAAACCGTAAGCACTTTTACCAAAAATGGAAAGATTAACAATTGGCAGCAGTTTTGAGAATTACAAAAACCATTGCGTTAATTACTTATTTTCATATCTGTGGGGTTTTCTATTGTTCTTCTGATCAGAAGTTCAGGTTTTGTTATAATTCAAACCATTTCTAGTGGATTTGATTGGGTTTTGTTATTACTTAGAATCAGATTCGTTTGGGTAGAGTCTTTTGCTTTTTAGTACCCATAAATTAAATTTGTACTGTTTTCCAGAGCCATTAGGCCTTTAAGATGGAAAGTGATCCTCTCCACCTCTACCTCAAATGAGAAGGATCAGTTCTCTAATCTGGACCATCACATGTTTCTGGCCCCATTGAATTGGGGCCGCAATCCTTGTGGATCTATCTTTGGTTTTCAACTGGCCTTGTCCATTTGCATAGGAAATGTATCCCATCAAGAAAAATTTGCATTGTAATTGTCAAATCAATTAAGTTGGAAAAGAATCTCCACTGGCTTTCTCCATTGTGTGGGACCAGTTGCACAATTTGAAGGTGAACCACCACTTGGTGCTGGCCCGTTGAATTCGGATGTGTCACATGGGGATCTGTTGTTTGGATTCAACTGGCTTTCTCCATTTGTGTGGAAATGCAGAGGAGTTGGATCCCATCAAGAAAAATATACATTCTTCTAATTGATCTTTCCATCCCATGTATGTTTTTGTATCTGTGTGCAGTGTGACTATGTTGGTTACTGTGGTCTTTGCTGATCATTGATAATATCCATTCTGGTTGCTAACTGAGTCCTGCTAGCGATCGCATGCAACGCAGGTACTGGATAATATTAGTGCCTGGTATATCTGGTGCACTTAAAAGTGTTTGTACAGCCAAGTTTCATGCTTATTTGTTTTACAAATTTATAAATAAACCCAATCCTAGACATATATTTATAAAAAAACCCAAGCACTATTTAAACATAGAAACACACCCAAAATCAACCCCAAAATCAACAATTGTATATTTTTTGGGTGTGTTTATAAATGGGTTTTGAGTGTGTGTAATGATGAGTTTTGGGTGTGTTTATAAAGTGTTTTGGGTGTTGGGTTTTTTTATAATTTCAGTCCCCATTTTGGGTGTTTTAGTGAAACTCCCTATTTGTTTCTCAGCAGCTACATGCTTTGTCATCTGGAAATGCAAGTGAGCAAAGGTTGAAAAATGATTGATAACATGGTAGTAATAATACACATCCCAAAATTGTGCATGTGCTGCAGAGATTACAGTAACCCGGACCCTCTCTTCTAAAAGGGGAAAGATTTCTGCGGACTGTCACTGATTGTCATGGTAGGTTAGCAGTATTCGATTTAGGTAAACGGGATATACTTTTACCGGAGCTTGTCGAATTTGCTGTACTTTTGGGTTTGGCATATTGGAAGACATGGTTATTTTAATCCCAAGTTCGGGTTAGCCGGGTTAGACTTGTAGCAGGGTTTTTGCTCCTGTGGCATGAAGCCTAACTGAAATGTTTTGCTTCCGTGGCACTTATGTTGACTTTCAGAAAGAAAGAAAAAGAAATAGAAAAAGTTGGAGCCACATGTGGGCTGGCCGGGAATAAAATGGGGGGATGAGGGTGGTTGGTCTATGTCATTGTGGGTCAACAATTGCCCAATGTTGATGGCAATGTTGCACTACACTAATTCAGTGTTGATGGCAATGTTGCACTACACCAATTCAAGGTGGGGCTGCAGTTGATATTATCTAAAATGTTTTTGATCAACGTACGAGGCAGTTGTGGCACTTGGTACTAGTGTTCTATTGTATTTGATATTTGATTAATGATCCTATCTCGCCACTTTCCAGATTAGACAAAAGCTGGAATTAAATGGATGAGACTAGTTGTGAAAAAAGATGTTTGGCTGCGCTGTGGATCCTTTCTCTGAAGTACCATTCATGATCATGATCAAAGGAGAGGTGATGTAGTACAGCCCGTAGCTATTAGATTAAGCACTTAAACAATAGAACAGATAAGAATATGAGAGATTGAAGAGAAGAAAATATAAATCGAGAAGAAGAAAATATAGATCGAATGGACAAAAGAAATGGCAGAAATCAGAGAGTTCTAGAAAATGTTTACTCAACATTCAAATCTGAATTTTAAAGAATTACATGGGGGTATTTATAATAAACTAAAACCTAGAAATAATAAGGTAAAAATCCCTTAATCAAAAATCTTAACCCAAATAAAATATGAAACTTAAAACTAGAAATAAGGAAATATGGAAAAGTAGAAATCCTATTAGAAACTGGAAAATTAGAGAATTTAGGAAACTAACAAATACGTAAGGAAACTAATAAATTTAGGTCATATGCGTCCAGCATTAGCTACAAATTGTAAATTAACAACAGCAACAACGACTACTAGTATGAATAATAAGGGACTGGGGTCGGTAATTGTTGATGCTTGGATCATAGACACCTTTGAGAGGCTCCACATTCTCACAAAGCTCACCGGCATGAGTGCTGATAGTTAAAGTTCGATGATAACAACAAGAGGCAATATGTCCTTTGACATGACAATGGAAACATTCAATGCGAGCATTAGTGAAAACAACCGGTCATTTGTTAGTGTTAGTGTAGGAGGGTTAGATGGTCCTGAAAACCCCGTTTTCATATCTAAATATTGTGGCGACAAATATGTCTCAGCTTTCAAGGCTTGGCAATAGGCGTCCATCCGGATGTGACCTACTTATCTCGTATTTGAGATCATCCTAGAGGCCATGAATAAAACGAGAAATTGTAACTGCGAGCTCTTCTTGCACGGCATAACCCAATTTGTGCTCCACAAAGCGAGAATAATATTCTTGGACAATAGAAGTACCTTGGGAAAAAGTTCATAATTGATCTAAAAATTAGTGACGATAAAAAGATGGAAGGTATTGTTCTTGGAGTTTCAATTTCATCTCATCCCATAAAATCACAGGGGGTTATCCCAGTTGTTAAATATGGTGCTTAGCAGCCTTCCAGTATTGCTTGGCAACTCCTACTAGTTTGAGTTTGGCAAACTGAATCCGTTGTGCATCGGACATAGCATACCATTCAAAATAATCTTCCATAGTGGATATCCAATCAACAAAAAGAGTAGGATCCCCGCGACCATCGAAGTCGGGAGTTGTAGGCTTGGCATGACGGGCGATCTCAAAATCCAAGTTTTTGTGTACGATGTTATGTTTGTGTGGTCAGAGCGGTGGGGGAGGGATAGTGGAGTCCACCAGAGGAGAACCCATCGTATGTTGGGTATAATGTGGTTTAGGTGTAGATCCCACAGAAAAAATTGGTTCGGACTGAACCATAAACGTCCCCACAGAAGATGATGGAAGGCCCAGGTGGCTTGAGAACTTGGGATCAATAGATGGATTGGGAAGGAGACTAGCCTGTGGAGAAGGTGTGAATGAACCGGATAGAACAGCGAATGTGGAGGATGGCTCAGGAGTCGAGGTTGTGATGTGGTTGACAAGCAACGTCACTGAAGCTTGTAACTAGGCAATGTCTGTGGACATGGACGAAAATTGCATGTAAAAAGGTAACAACCTACAACTTGTTTCTAAACCACACAGTCAATCGAAGCATGCAACAGCTAACTGGATAGGCTATCCTGAAATCTCTTTAGATTTTAGGGAAATTTTGTACTAAATCAAAGTCAAGTTTTCAATAATTATAGGTAAAGCTCAACTTATTGAGTTGAATATTTTTGGGGAGCACAAGACATTGCCCCACCTTGACATAGGACCTTTGCCTCTCTAGTGAATTTTTCTGCTCTCTTTCTCATCCAAAGACAGACATAAAAAGAACATTATGAATGTTTAGTATAAAGAAGTTTGTACATGATGATGATGAAAATTTGATTTAGCCACATATTTTGTGGAAGCAGAGACCATCCTGGCCCCAATGATTGATGCCCTCATGTTCTCCTTTACTATAAAACATTAGTTCTTTATGATTGGTCTATTTCTTTCATTGAGTACTAGAGAAATTATGGTTGAGCCACCACATGCACGATGCACCCACCCACCGTGACTTAGAATCAAAGGAGCAAGGTGCAGCTTCCTAATCTAAGCCAATTCTTTCACAAGGCAAAATCACCTGCAATTTACCTAAAATGCATGTGCACTTGTATTTCTTGTGCGCCTAGGGACAGACCGCAAGCTATAATCTTCGGTCCCCATAAGACAAGGAATGAGGGATAAGGTGGTCCTCCACACAAACCCTACCTCCACATAAAACTTGTTAAAACATTAGTCCTTGAGCGAATACCCCAGTTCTGAACTAGATGCAAAGCATTTTGAGCAATGTTCGGGTCAGTCATCAACACGCAAGTGGGTAGTTACCGGCCGTTGATACATGTGGGATCACAAGCATCAATAGCCGGGAGTCTCCTGCTAGTCCGTGGGCGACTGTCCATGGTAAAATAGTTTGGATTTTGCTTTATATGTGAAGATATGAAGAAACAGCACTTTTCCTGCTCTGCCTAATGTTTAGTCCTTTTAACACTTTGAGTCTGTCAATGTCACTTGATTAGATTAGAATCTAAAAGATGGGGGCTGAGTCACAAGACACTGCGTGAACAAGGTGGGGTATAATTGCGCTGTATATTGTTGTGTTGCTTGGTGTTGGTAAATGATACTCAATCTTATTCCTAATATCTATGAGCTGAGGAGCAGATTCTGAGGTTAAAGCTTTCTGTGGATATGGTTAAAGGACCACCTGGGAATCTACAGAACCAAGATTAAAGCAATGGACCCTTTGATGCATACTGAAAATGGAATTGAGAACTATGCATCACAAAATCGGATCTCCTATCCTCTTTGCTTTTCAATTGTTTTTACGATATAATAAAATCAAGAATCGTGTTATTGTACAAATAATTTAACATGTTACGTTGTTGGACTACATATTCGAATTATTGGTTACATAGAGTTTAAATTCGTATAGGGGCGAAATCACCTTAAACCCACAGGGTCACATGCCGCCTGAATCAAAGTTATCATCCCCACAATTTGTTAATTGAACTTGAAAAATTGGTGTAAATTGTTTTTGGCAATATTCCTTCCTCGTGTACTTGTTGGACAAAATGATTTCTTCCGCCTTTGAATATGTGTTCATATAAACAAACTAGCAACATAACGTCCAAAAAATTATCTACACAATTATATGTTAGTACTATTTGATATAGTACTAGAAAGAGATGGGGATGACGTGTCAAGAAGATCAATAGATGTGAACCCTAGGATTGACTACTAATTGAATCTATGAATTGTATACAAAGATGAGCTTCAAGTTAAAGGATGTGACCTACTTTTGGAGGTTTAGAAGAAACAAAACACGCTAATAAATTGAAGGGTTCACAGAACTCATGCCATGGCAATTGGCAGTTGTTGTCCCTCTCTCTCTCTCTCTCTCTCTCTCTCTCTCTCTCTATGCTGATAGCAGATATCAGAATCCCACCAATCCATGAAATAGGGAAGAGTAATAAATGAGTCTCTCTCAAGGGTCTCAATCTTTCTCTCTGTAATGCTTGGGAGGGCACGTGACTTGGAGTTACATACTTCCACATGATGTTCATCCCCACATGCCTATCAATTTGAATTTCATTTCTTTTCCCTCCAGCTTTAACTAATTATATATATCTTCTTGTTGTGAGGTGTAATTTTTACTTTTAGACAAGCAAACACAGTGTGTGACTGTTCAAAGTAAATACTTTTGATCACTTGAATTATAAATTATTCTTGTCTTTCTTGAAGGTCTGAATAAATGCATTGTGCAAGATATATTTCACTTCCCACCGTCTTAAGCCACTCATAAATGAGGAATGTATGAGATAATTTGAGAGTGATTTTGAAATGACAAAATCATCAACATATAGATTAATAACTTGTTCAGTGTCTCAGCAGTGAGGCTAGCTACTAGAGGGGCAATACGTGACCACTGGTGTAATAACTCCAAAATCATATCAACAAGTTTCAATCTCTCTCTCTCTCTCTCTCTCTCTCTCTCCTTCTCCTTGCCGTATAAAAATCTATCATGCAGAAGAATTGTATAAAATACAAAAATTTCCTAGCCGCCAATTTCCCATATTAGCAGAAGCCAGCCAAAGAGACCTAAAATCTCATTTAAGCAAAATCTTTTCTTGATATTATTGTGATCTACGTGCCTTAAAGTTAATTTTTCTTAAACCAAGAGGAAAGAGAAAATACTGTGGATAGATTATTTTTCTTTCGTTTTCTTCACAATTTTTATTTTATTTTTTTAACTTCAGTTTCCGTCCAAATGCTTTTTCTTTAGGGAAGAAAAAAAAAGCAGATGAAGTGTTGATCTGAAACATCTCACAACTAAGATTGCCCATTGTGCTCCTACAAAACATACAATACAACAAGAGAGAATATCACAAGAGTATTGTGCATATAAAAATAAATCCTATAATCCTTCGAGTATTCGTTAGTTTCAAATTTGGATGAGATAACCAGCCAGATGTCATTTTTGTCTCCACTTCGAAGATACAAAGTTATCTGAAGTAAGATTCTTATGAAAAGAGTGAAAAGGGTTCATTATGAACCTCTCGCTTAAGATAGTGTAAACGTTCTCAAGAGTCAAGACAAAATTTTGGAGATTTTTATCGGATCGTGAAACTAAGTAGGTCATACTATGATTTTAATTTTCTATATAGTTTGGAGAGGTTTTGTTTTAGTCCTTATAGTTTCAATTGTCGTGATTTAACTCGTATAATATATTAATTGTTGTTGTAGTGGAAGGGTAATGGCATGTTTTTTTTCAACAAAATTAGCCCGTGAATGTTGTGTGTGAGGTATTTTACACGTTTAAACATATATCACACATGTATAAATTTCATAATATAAAATATAAAAGAAGGACGAAATGAAGCCATTGTACTAAAATTGGCAGCTCTTGGTAAATCACATTAAATCGCAACAATTGATACTATAAGAACTAAAGTAACTTCACCTAAGTTATAGAGATCAAAATCATATTTTGGCCAATAAGTTATAGAGCTAAGGGAAGGGAATACTTGCAAATATATAAATAAATAAATAAAAAGTATGGGGATAATTGTTGAAATAATTATATACATTCAAACTTTTGTGAGGACATGCAATGTGATAGGTTTGTGGTATTAAAAAAAAGACTTTTTTCTTTTCTTTTGTGTCAATTAAAAAGACTACAGGGAATTTTTTTTATTTTTCCTTCAATATAAGAGATAATCTAAACTACAAAGAGGAAAATGTTTCTCACACACACTACCAATATACTATAAGGATTTAAAATTGAGACAACTGATATGCAAAATCAATTTCTTTTTTCATCGGGCTAGATATGTTGGTAAAATACTGTTAAAGAATTAAAAGCTCTACTTAACACCAGTACTATTATATTCAATGAGCTCAACTGAAAACTTCTACTTTAAAGTTGTTTTAAATACAGAAATATATAGAGAGACATATAATGGAGTAAAAGACCCCACCAGTTTCCTCTCCCAATTCCAACTTCCCCTCCCCAACTCCCATTTTGTTTATATATTTTTTCCTTTGTCTCATTACTATTTTAAATCATCTTCATCCCCCCTACAACCCTCTCTCTGACTGGCCATTAATGCCACACTTCACAGCTCCAAAATTCATTTGAAAGTTTTGAAACCCTCATTTCTCAAAATCTCAGAGAGAGATGGGCAAGAAAATGAAGCTCCCTTTTCTCTCCAAGAACACAGAGGCATCAAGATATTCTTCTTCTTCTTCAACATGGCCTTGGCCTTCTTGCTCCCAACCCAGAACCCTCTCTTTCAGAAGAGGCAATGATATCTTCAAGACCATAAACTCAGCCTACTTTGACACAAGCACCACAGAAGTGATAGAAACACCAGACTCATTCTTCACCAACTCATCTGAGTCATGTCCAAGCTTCTCCACAGCCTCTGAAGACTCAGGTTTGGATCCAGTGGAGACAGTGATCAAAGGGTTGAGGTCAGAGAGGCTCTTCTTTGAGCCTAAGGCAGGTGAAACAAGCTCTATAGTAATGGAGGAGGAGGCTAAGGGAGCAGCAGATGGTGAGGAGCTTAATATTGTTCCATTCAAGGAGAGTGTGGTTTTGTCAATGGACTCTCCAGACCCCATTGTGGATTTTAGGAAATCCATGGAGGAAATGGTGGAGGCTCATGGTTTGAAGGATTGGGATCATCTTGAAGAGCTTTTGTGTTGGTATTTGAGGGTCAATGCGAAAAGCAATCATGGGTATATTGTTGGAGCTTTTGTTGATCTCTTGGTAGGTCTAGCTTTTAGTAGTGGTTCTACTAATTGTTCTTGTAATATTAATTCTCCTTCTTCTCCTTTATCTAATTTTTATAACAGTACTGCTAGTACTTCATCTTTATCATCTTCTTCTATTCCTTGTGTCTCATCAATAGAGCCTGAGGAAGAATCTGAAAGCACTCCTTGTTTGTCTTCATTGTTGGAAGCTGAGGAAGATCAGATTCATGAAGAAGTTGAAGCTTTGTCATCTTCATCTTAGGCTTAGTTAGGTGCTTTGATTCAATGGAAAATATATGTATACTACTAGCGGAAATTATGATAGTGAAACCTTTTGATGACTCTCATGTCTCTCTCTCTCTCTCTCTCTCTCTCTCTCTCTCTCTCTCTCTCTCTCTCTCTTCCAAATTCGTGTGGAGATTGCAATCGTGTGTGGATTGCAGTTTCCATTTCCCAATGCATAGTAATAATCTAACATGGGTTATTTTCTATTTCAATACTAGAAAGTGTTGCAGCTACCATATTTATTCATTACATTTTTCACGGATTTGAGATCTATCTGTGTCACATTATACATATCACATGACTAAAATTTAACTACAATCCACCTACTTACGTAAGTAGATATATTTCAACTTTATAAGAGACGTGATCAACAATTTAAATTTGTTGATGTAAGTCGTAGTTTGCTATTTCAAGAAACCCTTTTGGTCATACTTGGAATTAATGCAAATTGAATCTTTTAACACATGAGACAAATTAACAATTTATTTGTGAACCGTGAAGACATCATCAAATTGGTGATAAAATATACCATGAAATTTGAGGTACTCAAAATAAGGAGCTACATAGCTTGCTTCAACGGCATTCTGTTATTATATGAAATATACTAAGCTCCATGTGGGCAGCAGCAACTTATGGCTATTCTCTCTCTTTTTTTTTTTTTTTTTTTTTTTTTTTTTTAGTAATATATAATTGTGTCCTAAAAAAACAATGTAACACAAATTTGCAGAGATGATCTTCTGCAATTGACCACACTTCAACAAGTGTAGACATTGTGATTGAGCAAACATCCACCACTATCACTGTGTGTAATCCACATGGGAGTACCAACTCTGGAACTGGAAGCAATCAGGGCCGTTGATTTTGAATTGCTTCAAATGGAGGGTCATTATCAATGATAGCTACAATTCCAGCTCTGAGGTTTGGCGTGGTCCTCCTAACACTCATTTCCTTGCACCTGCACAATTTAATCATTTATCGTCGGAACCCCAAAAAAAAAACCCTGTAAAATTGTGTTCATTTTGGTTTGTTGAGAACATGAACATGGTTTTGAGAGTCACTTAAGTACAAGTTTAAGAAGAGAAAAAACAAGCCACCTGCAATTGCCATATTCAGCTTTCTGGTCTCCAAAATAATTTCAGGTAGATAATTTTGCTTGCTCTCCTATTTTTTCTCTTTTTTTGGGGGACCTTATCATCATATCCCTGCGGCTGGCCCATATAATAATTTGAATTTCTCTCTTCTGCACATTTGCTAGGTGCTGTAGGAAAAAACAAGAAGATGACATATATTCTTAGGGTGATATAGGAGAATGTCAGTATTTTTTCAGTGGTGTAAAGGAACAGCTCAAGGTTAAATCCAAAGCTAAACCCAATCCTATATCTTCTCCATACTGGTTTTTGGTTGTTATGTGCATGTCTTATTAGTGCAATCTTCAAGTGACAATCTAATGGTTGCTATTTATATATAGCACAGTACCAAATAAGGAAGGAGCAGCTACAAAACTGTTATCTGCGCAATTGTATAATTTGAACCGTTAATTACGCGGTTAGACTCTTGTTTGAATGTGTGATTCATTGTGATAGTATTCTTCATAACATAACATGTCATTGTCTCGTACTAGAGAATTATTCCTATATCAAATGTAAGTTTTACTTTAATTAGTGGAAGGAAAATAAAAGAACACATACATAGGAGGTATATTACTATACATAAACATAGAGCTCTAAAATATTCCCAATAGATAAACCAGAAGACAGATTATGATACATTAAACAAAAATCTTTAGACTCAACTTAGTTGGCTTCGTTTAAAGGGGAAAGAGATACACCATTTAGTATAATATGGAGAAATTAACTTTAAAGAAAGCCAACATTGGCTCTTAATTTGGAGAAAGAACTTTCACGCTACATAATGTTATTGTGACGATCTCTAAAGTTAATTAGGTATTATTATATAAACATTTTAAATATATAACAGTGCGTAATTGGCTTGAAATATCACCACAGTGACATTCCATATGTGCAAGTAAATTTCTCCCCTTAGCTTGAACTACCTCCAACTGAAATTTTTTTGAATTACCTTATCATGAAACAAAATAAAGGCGAAGGAAGAAAAAAGAAAAAGAAAAAAAAGTTAAACTTAAAAGCAGTAAATAGGTGGAAAATTAGTCAACGTTCCATGGTTCGAGAGTCTTTTGGCTCAGCATAGATGCCGCTTCAATCTCTGAGGCAAGATTCTTGCCCAAGCGGCGAAGCTTCTAAACCTCGTGCCACTCAATTATTTTAATCCTCGACAAGCAATGGCAGATAATGTGCTTAATTTAATCATTTAGGATGATTGATTACATTAGCAAATTAAGTTTTATACTAATACGGCCATCGCTACATATGTATATATATATATATATATCTGTCTTGGTGCAATCATATGTACCACCAACCATGTCATCTTTTTTGTTTTTCTTTTCTTTGAATTGTGATGAGGCAAACGTCCTCAGACCATATTGAAAAAAAAAAAGAAGTTAAAAGAAATAAGAATTTCCACCAGTTCAAAATTAGAGGTGAAGAAGTTACATATATATATATATATATAATCTTTTTAAAAACTTTAGTATAAAGATATGAATGGAAAATTTCATTAAGCGGATAAAAATTTGAGCTAGATGGAATTGGTTTCTCAATTTTTTGTCGTCGAGTTATTTACACTAATATCTCATGAGTTTTTTTGCATTTTCACAAAACCCCCTGAATTTTTTTTTATTTTTTTTTACATAAATCTAAAAATTTTAATTTTCTCTTCTCTCTGACAATGACATTTGAATTATAATCTTGTTTTCTTAGGATGCCATCAGCCATGTGATATCCATAGAGAGAGTCAAGTAAGTGGATGTCATGGCAATCACCATACAAAAATAAAATAAATGCTTGGCTTTTTAAATAAAAATAAATAAATAAGTGGATGGCAATTATTTAGGTCAAAATAAATCAAGGGTGCCACAAGACTACATCAACAAATAGGTCTCACTAGTTTTAGACTCTGCTTGGCTACACTCGATCAGACTACTGTTCCAGACAAAGAAACAAACACCCTGCAGGCTTTAACTTGTCAAATTTGGAGGAAATCAATAATAACACATGCTTCCCTAGAAACTAATTAATGCTTAGTTTGGTAATTAGTGAGATAATTACCCAACCCTAAGCAACAAGGATACCCTCATTTTCCGAGAAAAAAAAATTAATTTACACGAAAATTGTGATGAGAAAAAGAGTATTGAAGTTGGTGTCTGCTGTCTTCATTTCAACTCGAGCTTTGTGTGGTTTTTTGCATTGATTGTGCTTCATGGGTCAAGACAAGACGCCCATATGCATATCCCACATTTCACTCTTGGCATTTTTTCTTCTCCTAGGGATGAAAGCAGTCTATCACATAATGTTTTTTTTTAGTGGTAACAATTTTAAGATCTCAATCATGAATTGTTCTTTCCCTTTATTATTACTAGAGAATCCCCATAAAAACAATGGATGATGGTTCTGTTTTTAATTATTATAAGAAATGTGTTCTTACGAAATTTTCAACAATTTAAATTAAAGAATTCACCTTTTTCAATAGATTGGCAATTAAAATACGCCCATATTTTTACTTCTTATCGGACAGTCTGACATGTTATATTCAAAAAAAGTTGGCAACATAACGGCCTAAAAGAAACAAGTTTACCTTGAAAACTTGATAGTAATTTTATATTGGAGTGAGACACCATCTGCTTTCAAATGCATGGTAGTTCTCGTGTTTGAAGGACCAGTCATTGAAGTCTATTTAAGGCCACCTTAAATGGGAGCAGGATGTGATGGAGAAGAGGCTTATTTATACCAACCACCAACTCCGGCCCATATCAATCAATCCATTCGGTGCATGGCTTGACAGCCATTTGCATTTAATTGGGCTTTTTCGACTTTGACATAAAGAAACTTGTAATGCTTTGTCCCATAAACACCCCCTGACACCAACAGAGCTCCAAACAGGGATTCGACTAGGACCATTACTTACTTGAATCATGACGTTTCATTAAGTTCATGCAGAGAGATCATTGAAACCCTAAACACACTATGCTTGGTAAAGGAGAAAAAAGCAACCATGAAACTGGTTGGATAGGAAAGAAGTTGCCTCTTTACCAAAATCAAAAGCCAAGAAAGAGGGGATAAATAATCTATGGGATCCCAAGTTCTTTTTTCCCAAGATTTTGAAAGGATTGGAACTAGGAAGATAGAAAAAACCAACATAATGAAACAAAAAGTCAGATAAAAGTAAAATTAGATTGTGGGATTTTACTTGGAATATGAATGAAGAGATACATAGTGAACACATATTTTATTCAACTAGTAATATTTGGATTTTGGTAGCTTGATTGAAAATGAAGAGAGGCTTCTCACATCTCTATCATTCTAGGAAAGGGATATGTTCGATCGGGCCCAAGCTTCAGTGGCACCAATTAAGCTTTCAATCAATAGGTTTAAAGAAATTATAGGCATGAATTAGGTCAATTGGCCAATGGTAGTGTCTCTGTCTCCTCGCATCCGAGTTCAATCCCAACACACACACAAAAAAAGCTTAGCGGAAAGTGCCATTTGAGCAGTTGAAAATCTTCCAACTTCTACAGTTAGAATAGCAAACTGGTATGCCCGCACTTGTGATCTGTGTACCAGATATTGAGCCAAAGGACAGCCAAACACTTAATCCACAACCTGGTAGGGTTTTTAAGTTGCAAGAGTCACTAATAATTGGAATTCAGCCTTCCTAAAGTGACTTAGAAAACCCCAAAATGTCCCAAAACCAAAGATTAGAAATTAAACTTTCCAAGAGAGGTCAACTTAGGGGCAAGCCTTTAAGGAACAAGATTGGAGCAATGGCATTTCTCAGATTGAAGAGAGGTGACCTGTCATGTCAATCCCATTATCTTCCCCCTTCCTCATGGTTCCCACTATGTACCACTTTACGTGTCAGTCTCACATTTTGATGCCCCAAATCAAATGTTTCAACACTCTATTGGTCTTGAAAAGTGCCGAAAGGGATTCATATAATTGCCATATCCAGTTAGAAATTAGAGTACTTGGTTCCACACAAAGTTGAAGGGATGTTGTTTGTCTATGTTTTAGGATACTAAAATTAAGTCAGCACTGTTGGTCATGTTTTCTTTGATCATTCCAGAGCTTTCCAAAAAATTTACTTATTCATTTCTAGCTTAATTTACTTATGCATCTTTTCTTTTTTAATTTCACAACTGTTGTTCTTGATATTTAAATTCAAACCTCCGTCGAGCGGGGTTACCACAGTGGTTGTGGCCCTCCCTCTTCTCCCCTGCTTGGCATGATGAAACCCATGGTTTCTTTCCTTCCAATGTAACCAAAAAAATTCAGACCTACCTCTAACAAGTATATAGACCATAGCCAGTTACAAACTAATACATTCAAGAGAGTGTAATATTCAGAACTCATTTTCACTCACTTTGTTTATTCAATTTTAACTCTGCTGGAAATACATGCCCTCTTAAATTCTACATTAACCATCATCTTCCATCTCTTTCACACAGCAATTTCAATATTGCAGCTGCATCATCAATGTAAGAATTGAATGTGGTCTACTTTGAGAAGGGTAAGTCAAATCTATCTGCTGAGGAGGGAATCTTGATGCTAGTGGAAATACTTAAGATAGGAAGCAATCCATCATGACTCTGTCCAGCTCTCTCTCCCCTTAAATCCTCATTATGAACAATTAAATTGAATTCATTTGTTTGTAGCAATTTACAATTCTTGTGCCAAGTAAATTGTAGCATCATTAAATCAGAGTCTGTTTCAATAAGTACTCATACACATAAAGTCAATCTTATCAGATCTTTTATTTATTTTCCCTTGATAGTGGGGAACATCTTTCATGATCGACTCTCTGGGCCAGAGAGAAGATATATAATATTATTGCCTCAACTGGAAATCTAACTTGGCTTTGATAGAATGGTTAGAGATAGAGAGGCACACAAGCAACTGTAATTGACACTCCAAAGCATAACCAAGTTGGATCTTTGTGCCTTTTTGTTGTTTGGTGTGGTGATTTGGGTATACATTGTTGTTACAAATAGAGTCAAGTGGGTCTTCATCATCGTGGCTTATCCATCCCTATTTGATGGAGAAGAACTTACATACACGGAAATATCACTATAGCAATATTTTAAATCAATCACGTATTGTTGTACGTTTTCACTCTCATATAATAATACATTACTAATTTAAGTTATTGTCATAGTAGCATCCTCCTCGTTACATATAAATTCTTCTTGTACTGATGATTTAATTCATAAACGTCTAATTAGTTTCAAGGCTTATTTACTGTAGTGCCCCCTGAAACTTTGGTCAAATATCACATTACCCCCTGAATGTTAAAATGACCTAGAGTACCCCCTTGACCAAGGCTTGGTGGTTCACTTTGCCCCCCACTGTTAACGCTGTTAAAAATTATGTTTAAAATACTGATGTGGCACAAATAGGACCCACTTTTTTGTTGAAATATATGTCACCTAAGTGCCACATGTAAAAAAAACAATAAAATATTTTATTTAAAAATTATAACAAATAGAAAATTACATTACTTCTTTCTTCTTTCCCTCCCCTTCCTATCTCCACTTGAGTCCCGACCTCCTCCCCTCGCTCTAACCAACTTAGCTGCCCAAAAACCCTCAAAACCACTCCTTCCAAACGGCGCTGGAGCACACCGACTTGCTACTGTGGATGGACTAGTACAAGAAGATGAAGAAGCATGTGGCGTTTGCAAGAGCGATAGGGGACAGTGTTTTCAACACGATCATATGGGACGTGGTGGTCAACCCCTCGTTTCAACAAAAGAGTTGGTCATATTTGTGCCACATCAACATTTTTAACAGAGTTAACAATGGGGGGACAAAGTGAATCACCAAATTTTGGTTAATGGGGTACTTTGGGTCATTTTAACTTTTAGGGAGTAAAGTGAAATTTGATCATAGTTTCAAGGGGTACTACAGTAAATAGGCCTTAGTTTCAAAACCATCCTGAGCAAAGGAGTGTAAATTCTAGAAATATAACTTGGCAGAGGAGAAGAGGAGAAAACATGTCAGAGCAGGCCAGATGAGACAGAGAGAGATCGAAGCCAACTTGCAAATGTGATTATTAATAATAACCTAGAGGCAGCCAAAATATAATGAGCCTTGGAAAATGTAAGATGTCAGATATAGAGATTTCTATTCTCATCTCTCCTCCTCCATATAAAAAATCTTAAACCAACTGTCTTTCACCACCTCCAAACTCTTGTCTAATAATTATAATCCAAATCCCAATGCCTATCTTCAGCCCCCAACAATGCTCATTTCTTGAAACTTGGCCATTGTTTTGACCAACCCAACTTACACTAGGGACAATACATCAAGTCTTCTTTTCCTTGAGCTCTTCTCAAATCCTAAGTCCACTCTAATTAAAACTTACAATCAGCCACTTGCCATATTTAGGGCTGATTTTTGACGGATCGAATTGGAATTGGGAGATTCTAATTCCAATAATAAAAATTTAGAATAAAAATTCTATTCCAATTGTGTTTCATAAAATTTCAAATTTTCAATATCCATTCTAACTCGGAATTTTCAGAATTTGTGGAAAATTTTGAAACTTACATATTTTGATTTTGATTTTTTTTGAAAATTTTCAAAAACTAGTTCAAAATTATAAACATGCACAACCATAGAAAGATTAAAATTGACTCAAAATTGAAAACTCATATTATAAGCTTGAAAACTATTATATGCTAGTACTTATTAAATGTTACTATCATATTATAATAATTTGTCTATATCTATTTGGTCATCAAATTATATTTAGTTCAACAAGAAATTAGTAATTGTGCGTAGTCTAAGCTTGAAACCCCAATATATTTGGAATTCGAAATCTCTAGATACATTCCAATTTCAATCCATTTATTTTTGGATGTCAGAATTAATTTGATTTGCCAAAATAAAAAACTTTCATAACAAAATCGGATTTTCCAATCCAACTTGCACCCTTAGCCATATTGCACCATTTTTCAACCACATCAGCCAACAAATTCCACTCAAAACTAAAAGATAACCACACTTTAAATTATGTAGTAAAATTTCAGATGTGCCACTAAAATATGCTCTATCGGCTTAATTTTTTTTTTGTACTCTTTTTTTGGGTCAAAGATTATTTTGTACTCTAGGGAAGTGACGAAAAAGAAGAAGACAAAGTAAAAAGCATAATCCATACGACTGAATCATGGAAATCTTTCTTTACATTACATGCACCACAATCTTACAAGACCTACATTAATGGCTTGAGGGAATCACATTGTCTTCTATATAAGGGATCTCAACATGATATTTGTAGTGGGAACTCCAATGCCATTGCACGTGCATCAGCTATCTAGTAGTCACGTGACTTGCGAGGAAAATGCAGCATCGTTGAACCAGACGACCTCACTGTGAAAACAGCATTCCAGATCTCAGTGAAAACTCTGATAATAATTCCATGGTTGCAAGGTGCGTTGAGCTGCAAGAAACAGTTGAGAAGCTCTCTGAGATCATCTTTCGCGTATATTTCGTTTTCCAGTATCATTTGGAGCATCGAGTGTCGAAAATCCAAGTAAGGATCGCCTGAGTCTTTCTCCACGGCCACACTCTCGTTGCCAATTCTCCCAAAACCTTGGACGGCTCTTGCGCTCTTTGGCTTGACCTCTGTGTCCAAAAATGGAGCATAGTCTGTGTTTGGAGAGAATGTGGTGGCGTTGTTGTTGGCTTTGTAGACTTTGTTGCATGAGCTTGAAGATGAAGAGAAATTGTTATGGTGGTGGTACTTTTGTTTTTGGGTTGTGGTGGGTTTTGGCTTTGGATGGAATATGTGGAAGAGTTTTGGTTTTCTGCAGTTGCTGCAACCTATGTCCACTGTAACTTTGTTCAGGAGCTTTCTTCTGGTTGTAGGCATTGTGAGAGAGAGAGAGAGAGAGAGAGAAGGGTTGAGTTGCTGAAGGAGTGAGGGTGGTGTGTGAGGGAGTTGGGATGAGGAATTTGACTAATTTGGATTGGGGGGGAGGAGGGGTGACTCTATAAAGTCAGCATGTGAACTCCTGAAGGGTCCCTACATGCTACCATGACTGCTCTGTCAGTTTATTTCAGGACAGCTTCATCTCCACCGCACAATTTGATGCCAAAAGAAGAATATCAAGATTTGTCATTGATTTGCTGTCTCCCAGTCATCATGATTCTTGATCTTTATCGATATTAATTTTTTATTAATATATAAGTGATAATCTAAATTATTTTAAATTAACCTAATTTATAAGGAGAGAGACAAATTTGAGTGTAATAGCTCACTATCCTAACCAACTAACTTAATCCATATCTACAATAGTCACTGCTCATTTGTATAATTAATTGAACCATTCATCATACATATTCCTTGTTAAAGTTCAATGCAGAGTCTAAATTCACAATCTAACAACAACGTAGCATTTTGAAACTATAGCGCTAATATATTAGTAAATGAGGTATAAATAGTTTTATTTTTCAAGGTACGCAGAAATGCTAAAGTCTACAAGCAGGCAGCTTAAACCAATTTGTAGTCTCTAGACTCTAGTATAACTAAACAAGCAACAATTAAGTGTACTGTACACTCTTTTATTGACTTATTATGCATCCAATTGCAAGTCTAATCTTTGCATCCCAAAGAGGAACATGGTGGGCCGGGCCAGGTAATTACTGTGATGCTTTTTGATTCTTGATCAACTTTGCTACATGCTCGGCCACCCACAATGAACCGGCCTCAGTACAACAAAAACCATGATCAGTGAGGCCCTCTCTTTCAATTGATAGAGCAGCATCTGGAACCTGCTTGGAAATCTGGGACCACAGAAACACCAAGTAAATCTAGATAGTCAAATTGGAAAAATGTCAAAAGCAGAAGTAAAAGAATGGCCAAAACCAAATTGCAACACACTCAACTGCATGAAGAACTACAATAACAATTCCGAACCCAAATCAATTAAAAATTTAAGGAACTTATTAAATTACCTCTTCAAACATCTGCAGTGGACCCCAGTGATCATCATTGCCAAACAAAAATGCAATTTTGTGTTGATTTTCCCTCATGAATGCCCAATCTGGTGTTTCTGAAAGCTGACATTGAAGGCAAACGGTAAGCACAAGTATGTTTGTCACAGTTCTAACTTTCCTAGATGAACTATGCAGCAATTTTGGTGTTTGCTGAAGCTGAAGAGGCAATATTTGCAAGAGAATATCATACGCTAACGACACTTCCATTTATAAAACCACATGATGGCACCCTGTGGTGGTCAATTACTACGGTTGTTTTCAAATTAATATTTGTAATCCATCAATTACAACTAACATCTTCAATTTACAAAAAGCAAGAGTTTTACCTTTCTGAATTCTGTCATTGCCATAAAGAGGACATTTCGCATGGTATGGTACTGCAAGTATACAAATGAAATGTTGATGGAAAAGATTCAAAACAAATGTGCGCATGTACACACACACTCACGAAAAACATACGGTTTGATAGTGGTAAAACAGTTAAATCAGTAAAACATTGGTAGAAGCTCCTTGATAATAATAAATAGCATGCGCAAGAAAAGAAAAGGTTGATGACTTTTTGGAAAATATTATATGATGTAAGGAGCCAACTTCATCAATCTATTACAAGACAAACCTTTACCTTTACCAAGTGAGAGCAAACAGCGTCAACTGCAGTAGCTGACCAGAACTTCCCAAGGAATGTGGTCACAATTAACCTCAACAGTCGGATAGGCAACAAACCCAAGAGCACAACAATAAAGCTGAAGACAACACATAGAATACGGGACCTGAAACACACAATTCTGTGATTTTAATCTTTATCAATGCCTTATGTTAGATTGTCACCACTAATATGATTAAATGAGTTTATAGCGGAACCAACCATTATACATTAGGACCAAGTGAGAATTCCAAATAAAAGGTTAAAAACAATTCATTGACTGTCAGTTTTCTCAAGTGAAATCAACACAGCTTAACAGACACCACCGCAAGTAGGCTTTAAATAAAATAATGCAACCAACAAGTACCAGCTAACAGGGAAAACACGCGGTATAATAACTGTCTATTGCATGTGGATGAAGCAGAGAAGATGCCTCTAATGTATACGACATAATAAATGGTATTGTCATTCATAACAAAGTAAGAATTTTACTCTGCAATCTTCCCAATAATATACTGCTTTCTGGATTGTAGGTTTAGTGCCAAAAATGGATATAGTCCAATACAATATTTCACCTACAATTCCAAAAACTATGTCAGTGAACAGGTTCTCCATAGTCAGAAACCTACGGATGGTAGCATAACAAATGAGTAGTTAACAAATGTTATCACCTTCTCTGGAGACCTCTTAAACATTTCGACAGATATATATGAACCAATAGAGTGCCCAACCTGCAGGAAAATAAATCTGTTTTTTATAAGAACAAAAATAAAAATCAGAAACAAGAAATCCAATTTCTCAATTTTCAAATTCTCTCCTGAAATCACCCTGTAGATAAGTTGGTGATCACAGCAATTATTGAGATCACCACCTGTAAAACGACTCAAGAACACAAAGACAATAATGGTATACTGATAATTCTAGTTCAAAACCAGGAAATTCTGACAGATTTTCATCACCCAACATTGATCGAAGATGAAAATCACTCATATAGAATGATTATCAAATTCCTTTACTTGTTTTCTACGTAGGAGAAACACGATATGGATAACACCAGCATTCAAAAACCAGAGGAAGAGAGGGCACTCCATCATAATTCTATTATGCAGAAACTTCAGAACATAGTTGCGTATGTTCATGAGATGAAAAAAAAATCTATTCTCCACAAACAGTCGAACCAAAAAGAAACTAAACAAAGAGAAAAGTTTGTGTACTGACACTGTATTGACACTTTAACAACAAGACACATGGAAGTAGTTCCATGCTTATGGGTAGTTAGTGTGTTAAGTAATATTTTATGTCTATTCACCGATAAAGGTTAGTGGATACAGCATTGCTGACAAGAATTGATACAGAACTCAAATGCAAGAGATACCTAACTTGGTCCCACAATCGTAAGGTCATTTAGGAACAGATATTGCACTTATATGCCCCTCTTCTACACACAGCAGACATCACACTGAAAATAGAGACACAAATTGGACATAGAAAATTATCCCACCAGTAATATAGGAACTTCATTATTTTGCAATTCCTGTCTGATGACGTCCATCTGCAAAAACATGAATTTAATTGGAAGTCAGAACCATATTTGACACTCATTATACTTTTTTGTTCTTTTGCCAGAGCCACTCTAATATAACTAATAAGTTTCAATATAGAAAAATTGGTGTACACGTGCCATTAGGAAAATACTGGAAATGGGGAAAATAGAATAGTGCTCTAATAGAAATCTATGAATAAAGGTCAGTTCTGGAAGTCAAAGTTGAATTTTGTAGTAAATAGAATGCTTGGAATGAGATTAAAAATTATTTCAGAACCTCAATTCAGTAATTTGGGTATTGATTCCACAATTCTGTCATTATTGAGACATTGCCCAGATACCAGTAGATCAATGAACAAGACATTTGATTATGAAGGCAACAGCATTCAACATGCTTCCCTCCATTATACAGGACATTAAACCACCAACTTGAAGATGTACAACAGATCTCAGTTCACTCTTATCCAGTCAACAATTTTCTCAGAACCAATACATCAAGCAGATTATACCTTATGATTAATTTGTTCTTGTAATGAGAACAACCTTCCATGCTCCCAGCTCTACAAAGAAGAAAATATCGTATAAAAATCATGACCATGCCACAAATCACTGAAGCAAAGTGTCAAACAAGAAATAATATACTGGATGCTTCTTACGCAAATATATGTGTATGTGTGTGTGTGTGTGTATGTGTGTATTCTATATAATTTGTCAAACACAGCAAACCATTTCTTCGTATGAAGGACCATAAAAAGATCATGTATCTTATAATATTAATTGATAGGAAGTCATGAAAATAGTTCTCAAACTAAAACAAAAAGGAAAATCCTAGACTTGCAAGAACTTTACCACATATATAATGAAAGGTAAAAATATAGACTTGAATGCATTATTAGTTGGTATTAATCTTACAACCGACCTTGAAATTAGAATCTTTCAGATTCAGAAGCATCAGAACTTAGGCCCATCAGATGCCCACCCAGCCTGTTATCCTATCCAAGCATATAGCATTCTGAGTTCTTCCTTTTAAAACTTAACTGATTCCTAGAACCATTGTTGTCAAACACATATAAACACTCCTGCTCAGTTTGCCTTAGATTTTATCTCCAAGAAAAGGACAAAAAGACCTTGTTAGTGGCTTTTGGTTCATTACGTCTGTGATCTGTCCAAAGTTATTACCTTTAACGAAACAAACATCAAGTTGGTTCACCTAATGCACTCCAACTAATGAAGTACTTTCATTTACAGATACTTTGAAGCTCAGGAGACTGCAATAATTTCCAAGAATTGTCTGAAATGTAGGTTTTCGTTTTCTTCATCCTATAAGTTTTTAACATATTGCTAATTGGCCAAAAGAAACCTTAGTAAAGCTACTCAGGAGGATTAGCCACACAAAACCAGGGTACACTTTAATTTATTTTCATGAAACTCCCGTAAGCTTTACAATGGGCAGGAAACAGAACATAACCGTGATCAATTCTAAAGACTGATTGGCTGGTTGCAAAGGAAAGCAGAGTACACTACTGACAATCATAAGCAACAAAGGGCAAGAAGTGGAAATTTATGGAAAGTGTAATACCACTACGGCCTAACCTTGTATAAGCAAAATGTAATACCTTTTTTGTTTGAGATATATGCCCAACAGCTGATGATATGCACAAAATTGCAAAAATAATTAGCATAAATATTACAATTTCTAAAACAGTTAACCAAAACAATACAAAATAAACACCCAAGTCTTGCCTGTCACAGACGCAGTTCCACCCAGCAGCTCATATAGTGACTCCAAAAACTCTTTATAGAATAAAACAACACCTACAATACCAACAGCCCAAATCACAATTCTCACAATTGAATGAGTGACAGAAAGAAAGACACACCTAAACACACAAACCCACCTGGATTTCCAGGGATAACTACAACATGCAATGTTGGATCGTCAGCTCGAATCTCCAGTATTTCAGTAGCGTAACTGAGCAAGACATCAAACAAAAAGAACCCATGTAAAAATAATCGCCATTATAACAAAGCATAAAGGATTTGAAAGCAAAAGCAAGCACCTTGACACATTGCATAAACGTAATGTTGCGCGCCTCTTCACTTGAATCACTTCACATTCTGAACTGTCCTGGCCCATTTCTCTGCTCGCACAATACAATCTACACCTTGATAAGTATCAGAATATAACTATCAGAATATCAATGTATCATGCTGCTGGCTAAGTACCTAACTCCCTAACTCTACGAAACTATGAAAGTGAGGACTTCCAGGTGTCTTTCTAGCCTAGCTTCCTAAGTGGGTAGGTAGCTATTTAATTTTAATTAAGTTAATGCTACGAAGTACAGAAAGGTGAGGGAAATGGAAAAATACCTTGACCGGGAAGAGACTGAGAAGGGTCGGGCAATGGAAGGAAAGAGCCGGAGGAGCATTTCTCTGTATTTCGGTATTTTGTTGTTTACTTATATGCTTTGGAAGTTTTTAATTTTTCTTTTTTTCTTTTTTTTTGGGTCAAATTTAATTTCAACATAATCTCTTTTACTTTATGACATCTTCCAAAATTGCAGAACATGTTAAAACACTATATTATTCATTTCTACATCCTCAATTATAAAGGTAGGTTAAACATACTCATAATTAGCGTTACGCTAGCATAGTTAAAAGAGCTATGAGTTGGGATACATTGCTAGTATTTTTACTCTTTAAAGTAGATTAACACTTTTATTAACGATTTGTACATTGTCAACTATAAAGATAATAAATAAGAAAGGATACATCTAGTGAACGTTTGGCAAGGATACATCTAGTGAACGTTTGGCAAGTCGGGTGACTAAAAGTCTAAAGTATAGTATTTCTTAATTATTGTTGGGACGAATAGGCTAGAGAAGTATGGGTTAAAAAGCCATATACGTTCCTATGTTGTGAACCATAAAAAATTTCACATATTTCATCAGTTCTAACAACATATAGTAAATAGGAGTCTACTACCATAATGAATCTCCTTACAACATCCTTGTACTCTATTTTTTTGGTCAAAAACATATTAGTACTTTAACTCCTTAAAGTGGGTTGAGCTACAACCTACCTCAGCCAAAGTTTGGGTCATCATCAGTGCCCGCTTAAATACATCATCTCATCTGACATCCTGTTACATTAATTAATCAACTATAAACAAACTATTATTTAGTTATGAGACTGATCACCCGTAGTGTGTGTTTGATAACAAGACAAGATAGTTTGGGCTTCTCTTTTTTATTTTGTTGAGCCCGTGTTTATTTTTCGGGAGAGGAATCAAGTTGCACACATCAACTCGAGGTCCTGTGTTCGAATCTATCCTTACTCAATATCATAAATAGTGATCATACAAACTCGTGGATGACATGAAGATCATTTTCACGCAGGAAACAGAGAGGGGAGCAGACTTGGAAGCATAATGGACAAAAAGGAACTCTCAGTACATTTTCGAGGAAGTTGCAGGAAATTGAAATGTACACACACCATATATCAAACAATTGCTTCTTGGCTCATTCCACCTATAAACATGATTTGTTTCTAAGTTTATATTACTTGGGGAGAAAGCGAGATCTTATTCAGGAACAAAAGCCATGGATTAGTCCATACGTTTGACTACTGCTGATAAAATTAGTTCCACAAATATATGTTTATTTTTATGATTGTCCATTAATTATTAATTAGTTGTTGTCTGGTTGGCCTAATACAACAACTTTCCAGGATGCATCCAATATCAATTTCATCATGGTGGGGGATAAATATAATTAAAATTTGACTCATCCGAAACCTTTTTTTTTCGAAAAAAAAAGTTATATTAAGCCGGAATTCTTCATACAACATTTGTATACAATAATCTGTCACTTAATCTACAAAGTTAGTTTTTGGTTGCTTTGTGAGGTTGACTGTCGTTTGACTACTAAATTATTGTTGCATATAAATTGGGATAACAAATTGCCTCTACATAATGGACATTATCTATAATACATTAAAGTATCTTTCCTTCATTTTTCTAAAGCAAGGGTAAAATTCGAGCTGTTCTACTTTCCATGCTATAATGGCCAATTTCTCTTAACAGGATCTTCACATATCGGTACAACAAAAAAAGGTACTTTAGTCGAGTTTGTAGCTCAAATAATTAAGAGTATTTTTGCAACCGAAGTCTTAGGTTCTCTGTCCTCCAATATTGTCTGTATGAAAAAGAAAAAGTTACTTCAAGGTTTTCTTCCTCTTATTTTATTCTTTTTTTGGGCTATTATCTTCCTCTTTTTTATTGTTTGCTAAAGTTGGGAAGAGAAATGGGGGTCTTCTCACACACATTACTAAGGTGTTACGAGAATTCGAATATAAGATCACTGGTCTACAAGTCAAAATCATTTTTCACTAACTTGGCGATGTTGGCATCTTCCCTTATTTGTTATTGACCAATGGCTGAAGTTAAACCTAGTTGGATCGGACCTGACCAATTCAATGGTAGTACTATAAAATCCCACTTTAAAAAAAGATGGGTCAACGAAATGTGAACTGACAAATAAACCCTTATTCCATGTGAACAATCTGATAAAGTTATGTCTGCTCTCCCTCAGCTGTTTTGTTTCATCATGTTTCTGAAGTGGATTGCCATTGACTTCCCAACCTATAACTATCCGAGTCGTTGGATGAAACAGTTATTTTATTTTATTTTATCAAACTTTACAAGACTCAATCCCATTGCAATTCCACTGGATGAAGATGCATTTTATGATTAAGTAGGTTTTGTTTCTTCGAAGCATCATGCATGCACATCTCTTGTGCATTGGATGTTGACTAAAGGTATAAATATAAATAAAAATTATTAGCAAAATTGTGTATGATGTTCTAACTACGTGATAAAACTTAGTGACAATATTTGATGATGATGATGATAATCGTTTTACTGTTTTTTTTTGTTGGAGCACATGACGTTTTTTAACTGAATTATTTTGTCATTCAGCACTTACACGAGCCAAGAAGGAAGAAGCCGTAAAAAATATCTAAACAATTTTTTTCTTGTAATAATATCATTCAATTAATATTTGAAACAATTAGTCTTGTTCCACTTTGTTGTGGACAATTATTTATGTTGTTGATTTTTTTTATATATAAAAAAATTGTTGATGAGGAAGAGAAAAATGACTATTTTAAAGTGATAGTAACAATTTTCAAAAAATATATGTGAATCATATTAGACAAAATAAAAATAAATAAATAGATAAGCAAATTCCAAATCATTTCCTACGTACCCTCTGGTGACTGGGTGCTTTCTACATGGAATGACAAAAGTGTCCTCAACGAAACTCAACTGCCAAACGGTAAACCCGTCATTGATGAAGAATCCCGAGAAATCCCTCCGGCAGAATTGCGTGTAAAAATGATAAGGAGGCGTCCATCGCAAGAAATCCTCTTTAGTTTTCTTTAATTTTAATTTATTTTATATCCCAATCGCTGTTCATCTCTCATATCTCTAATCCTCTGTTCTTTGTTTATTATTAATAACTAAAACTCCCCAAAACTCCATTGTATATATATAGATTCACAGACCCAACCAAAGATATATACCATTTTTAGAATTTGCCTATTTCTTCCCGTCTCAAACTCCTTGCGAATTTGTCTCATTCTTGCTGATCCTCTCTTTCTCTTTCCTTGAACACATTCCTTCACAGAAATCATAGATTAAAACCTATTTCTTCCAAAGAATAACAAGCCCTTCTGGTTGGTGATTGGAACTCCTCAAATGGGCATTTTGGGTTCTGGCTTTCTGAAACTTCTTTCTTCTTTTTAGCTTGCTTAAAACCAGGTAATATATCAATCAGCTTTTGCTTTCCTTTCTGGGTTTTGAATTCATGCATCATTTTGTTTTTGTGGCCATTATTAATTAATAACTCTGTTTCATGTCGCAGGAATTCAAATATATATTTATATATTTTGTGTGGTGTTTGATGTTAAAGGGTTAAAAGATGTTGGGAAGCTTGCTTACCAGATGCCTTATGTATGTTTTATATTGTCTGTTGAGTTTGGATTTGGGTTTGTTTTGATCTTCGACTTTACCTTTTTTTATTTTCTTTTTGGTTTCTTGCTTGCCTTTGTTGAATGTCTCTCTCTCTCTCTCTCTCACTCTCTCTCTCTGCAGAATGTTTCTTGGGTATGCATACCCTGCATTTGAGTGTTATAAAATTGTGGAGAAGAACAGAGTTGAGATTGAAGAACTCCGGTTTTGGTGTCAATACTGGTACGTGAAAAGCCTGTCTCTAATTTCTGCCTCTTATTGTGAGACTGGCTTCGACCAATTCATTTTCATGGGCTTTTTCTCTTGAAAATTTTGGCACTTTGATTGTCATCTCATCCGGCATACAAACTTACATATCCTATATTCGATTTTAAATTTAAAAACACTCGGTTTTACCTTATATGGGAAAATATGCATCTAGCGTTTACTTTAAAAAGCTTGACAAATTATACATATTCGGTTTTTACTTTTAAAACTTTAAGCGGTACCTACCAAAACCTGTCACGTGATATAGAAGTCCCCACTAAAGTTTTTCTCGGAGTTCTTCGTCATCCATAATTGTTGTCACAACAAAATATTTTCCAAGACAAAAATTGGAGGGAACGAATGCTTTAATGATTGGTCAATTGCATCGCCATACATGTGATGAAATATGGTTCATGGCCTTATCTACTCCATTTCCTTGTTTTCATTGTGGGTCGCTATTGATGTAAACATACCATTGAAAACATTTTGGTGACTTTTTGTGGATTGATGATTTTATCTCTTTAATGTTATTGGCATGTTTAATTGACCTCCAGATTGGTATGTCCCATTGAAGGCATGCCTATACCATATGGCCCCATATATCTATACAGATAGATATAGGGATCTATTTGCACAGAAAAAGGTCAAATAATCATAGCAAATAATAACAGAAACGAAGGGATGTTTTTAACTTCCAAAATCTTTTACAGGATTATTGTGGCCATGCTTACAGTTCTAGAGAGGATTGGAGACGTTTTCGTTTCATGGTATAAACCCTAATTGATTATATGCTTGTTTTCATCACTTACGTTTTGATGTATGCTAAAGCAATTTTTCTGAAATATGAAGGTTGCCCATGTATGGTGAGGCGAAGGTGGCCCTTTTTATCTACCTCTGGTATCCAAAGACCAGGGTAAGAAAAATGTTTTTCCTTTTTGAGATCATTGGTTGCATGCAACCAGTCTTTTACATTACTGTTCGTGTGCTAGTCACGTGATTAGTTATTGCGAGAGACCACTTAATAGATGTAATTCATGTGAACACCTTTTGAATTTATGTTGTAGGGAACTGGGTTTGTGTATCAGACACTGTTGAGGCCATATGTAGCAAAGCATGAAACAGACATAGACAGGAAACTGCTGGAGCTGAGAGCAAGGGCCTGGGATTTGGCGGTTTTCTACTGGCAAAACTGCGCCCAAATGGGCCATTCAGCTTTCTTCCAAGCCCTTCAATACTTGGCTTCACAGTCCTCAAAGTTCACCAAAACCCCCGCCAAAGAGGTAGGTACATTATCAACATTTTACACACAAGTTGCAAACACAAACAAATTCCACATAAACGAAAATGAAGATTCAAACTCTTCTGGGTAATGCGTAACTGGAAATTGATTTGTTTGATTGATTGAACCAATCTCTCGCAGCGGACGGTCGACGATGATCAGCAGAACCCACCGCCACCTTCAAACGCACCGCTTCGCAAACCCAGTGGGAAGAACAAGTGGCCGCCGCCGTCATCTCCGCCAGGATCACCTAATGGCACAACCACAACCGCCAATGGCACAATCACAACCGTCAATCGTTTCATGTCCGAGACTCCGAGATCCCCCAAGGTGCAGGTTCAGGCCAAACATCAAACAGAAGGCGGGCAGGTTAACGAGCTGTCCGAAAAGCTCAGGCTCAGGCGTTCCAAGCCAATCCAATGAGAAATTAGAATGTAACAACAACAAAAAAAGAAAGAACAAACGAAATTGTACAAATCCCACAGACAGAATCGATTGATTGATTGATCAGAACTCTGTATTGGAACTGAAAATTCTTAAACTTCAAATTCAAATTCATTCATTCAATTCCATTTTCTTCGAGTCAGTATATACACAGATGAGCAAAAAGTGAAGACGTCGTTGTGTTAGCTGGTGAGGCCGAGACAGAGGAGTGTGCGGCGGAATGCTTGGGAGAGAAAGGGGATGAGGGTGTGGGTGAAGAAGGAGAAGCACGGGCACGGAGAGAGCTTGAGGCAGAGGCGGCGGAGGAAGTTTGGGCCTGATGGGCCGGAGGTGGAGGACATGGGCTGGAGGTAGGCCCAGGCGGCCTGCTTCACGAGGCGGTTGCGGATGGAGATCTGGTAGCCGGAGTTGGCTGCAGTGGCGGCGGTAGGCGAGTTCACGGCGGAGGGGGAGGCGGATGAGGGGAGGAGGTCTTTGAGAGACGTGTAGGATTCGGAGCCCTTGAGGGAGAGGAGCTCCAGGTTGAGCTGAGGCGGCGGCGGGCGGGAAGAGAAGTCGCCTTTTTGGGCGGGGAAGCTGGAGGTGTGGAGGCCGTGGAGATGCTTAGTGGGAGGAGTGGTGGGGGAGAGGAGGCTGATATTGGTGGGGACCACGACGGATGTGGAGATAGAATTTCTGCGGCGGAGCTTCCATGGTGGGCTGAGGGCGGTGGATGAGGAGTCCATAGCTGTTGAGCAGAAGAAAAGAAAGCAAGAATGCGTTGTGTTGTGAGAGAGAGAGATAGAAACGAGAAACGCGGTGTTTGGGTTCCGGCGGCTTGCGCTTTAGCAATTATTGTCCTACAAACAAACTTCGTTTTTGTCACTATTCGCACACACTATCTTTTATTTCTTTAAAAATTAATCTCCCAGAATATGCGTGGGGTCCACTCTCTGATGACCCTGTGCATTGTTCTCAAATTTCTCTTTTTCGTTTTTTTGTTTTTTACTGGTTCTGGCAGTGAACATGATTTTAGACGAGCTACTTTCACGAGCAATGCTATGTTTACATCTAATTTATGTATTACTTTTTTAATATAAGTGTTTATTAAAGAAATAGTACACAAAATGATATATAAATATAATATGACTAGCACGTTTATATTTTCGCTGATACTCAGGGAGGGATTTGGGAACACACAACTTGTTTTTACAAAATCATACTCTTTTAGGAAAAAAATATATATTTATTCATTTTGGAAGTATTTACGTATTTATGTGTCATGATATTCAAGGGGTTTTGTGTCAACTTATCTATAATCTATACTATAAGAAATACCCTCATTTGTCCCTATTTTACCATTATCATAATTGAAAGAAAATAAAAACAAACTAATAAAAAGTAACTATAATTCTAGTTTTTTTTTTTTTTTTTTTTTTTTTTTTTTTTTTTTTTTTTTTTTTATCCCAAAAGGTTTGCGAATTAATCATCAAAATATCATCCCTAACGTTTTTTTGTAACACTAATGGTCCTTAAGGTTACCATTCACACATCAAAATGGTTCATTAGCCTTCATCAAATTTTTTGGTTAAATTGTTGAAGTGGCACATATGTGGAGCCTACACATCCAATGATATAGAGCCACGTGATTTTAAATAAAATAAAATTTATTTTAAATATTTTAAAACTTAAAATACATAAAATAAAATAAAAACAATTAAAAAGGAATTAAGTGTTTTTAGGAAAACAAAAAACCGATCCAAGGCAAGGGGCCATAGAAGGCGCAATGCTCTTTCTTCAACTCCTCTCCACCATTATCAATGCCAAGCCCTCCTCCTCCTCCTCCTCCTTCCTCACCAACCCAAACCCAAAAGCCCGAAACCCATGCTTTCTTCCCCATTCACTGTTCGCTCTGTCCTCCAATACAAGAGGAAGAATCAGACTTGATCCAATTTCTATTTACGCAAGTCAAAAAGAAAAAGGAAACATATGTTTTTTGTTTTGGGAAAATTTAAGGCAAAGTTGGCCTGGAAAAGACTCCTCCAACGTGAAAAAGATGATCACAAACAACGTAGTCCATGCATGGTAATTAACAAATGGTGGATTAGTGACCGTGGTGTGGAAGTGAAAACATCATAACATCATATTAATAATATAATATTACTTAACCATATGATTGATACTGATAATTCAATAGAATACCAGACAAATCAACTAAAAAACCTTCTAATAACAAACGAAATCTCTTCAACTCCTCTCCACCATCAACTAGAAATGCATCTTATACTTATAATGCATAAGAATCCACAGGATATCAAAGCGGTCTCTGAAGGCAGACATATGCACAATCTCACCGGCCCTGAACATCTCCTGACTCACAATCTGGTTCCAGCCACGTGTTAAAACATGACCATGGTTTCCAACCGACATCAGATACATCTCGCCTGTTTGAAGTGAGTTGGGTCCCATGAAAAACACTTTACGTGTTTTGTTAGTAGGTATGCCACATAAGTTGTCACCTAGTTGTTGTTGTAGATGGAGATTATCAGTCGTCATATCGTTTTGAGAAAATGCAATTTCGGCAACGTTGTGTACGATTTGTTGAGGCTCTATTTTAAGGTCACTTAGTCGGGTGAGCATGTATTGAGGAATTTCAGCCATCTTCTTCCAAAATTTGATTGAGAATAATGCACAGACGACAATCGACGAAATCCAAGCAGGCAATGGCCTCCTATATATAACTAAGTACCCGAAAACTTGATTGTTAAGATACTTGAATACCACAATTATAAACCACATTATGTGGCATGTCAACTCATTTAATACACTCATGTGTGCCTTATTTTTTTTTAATCACCCCTAATTATTATTTTTTGGTCGAATATCCTAATTAAAGCATTAAAAAAAATTAGCATGAGTTGGGGGTGGGGGGGAGGTAGACCAGGGGGAAGAGGTGTGTTTAAATAATTTATTGTGCATATTAAAAAGAATTGTTTGGCCCTAAATTTCACGTGTCAGCCCAACTAACTATTAGCCCATGTCAAAAACAGTGGTTTGGGCTTTGTGTTACCAAAATCAAAAATCAACCCATGTGGGTTTAGAGGCCCAGACTTTTATGAACCAATTGCAAGGAATAAATTTACATATTAAAGACTAATCGTCATTAATGGTGATTTAATCTAGACAAATCAGTTTCTAATTGGTTAAAAATTAAGCCCCGTTGCTAGTCTCTCCAAAGGTTCAAAATTTGATCATCATCGTTGATCACAATTTCAGATATCAGGTCAGCAGATTCTTGGGGAAGATCTTTCTCTCAAGAAAGCCCACATGACTCTAAAGTAAAAATTTCAACATGGCAAAGGACGTGATGAGGAGTTGGTATAAGGTTTAATTGGAAAACCACTCCCCATAACCATTTAATGCCAGAAAAGAGGGCCAAGTTTCTTTCCTACGCTCGTGAGGATTTTGCATTAGGGCAAGTGGGGTTTACAAGAGATAAACAAGAAATAAGAGAGTTGGTTGATAGGAGATCAAAACTGATCATCATGAAAGCTGACTTTTGATGGGGGTTTTCTGTTGTCAGACTAAACCACTATTCCTTTTTTGCGCTGGAACAAGGAATCCTTTCAATTATTTCTTCCTCTAGATATTAAGATTCTCTATAAATATAAGAGGAGATGCGCAGGATAAAGGATAGCCAAAAATTCTCAGTCATACTGACAAACTAAAACAAGATCATACGATCTCAAAAGCCTTTAGACTCTGAAGCAATCAAGCTCTTTGATTTACAAAAGACATCCAGTCTTTGACAGAACAGGCAGAATTCAGGTTTCTGACTTCAAGTTAAACTTAAAGAAGCAGCTCACTAAGAGGACGAGATTTCTCTCGTTAGGAATTTGGTTCAACATATGCGAATCAAGCAAAACTCAAGTTTTTCATAATATGAAAACCTCAACAAATTTATAGGAGATGCCTTTATCTCTTAGAATTACCAGAATAGCTCTTGGATGATTCATAATCAAGCAGAACAGGTACTGAAGTGTAGCTCCAGGTTAGCAATCGTCAATCCAACCACTTCCAGCCGCATCCAAACTCAAGATATCTCAATTTTGCCCATCCAACAAGCCTTTCCATGGCTAAAATAGATTAAAACTCTACCAATCTCAACATTGGTATCGATTTCCAGCTAAACCTCATCAGCTGAAGGTGCTGACATTTGAATCCACAGATATATCCAATCCAGCCTGAATCATAGGCAACAATCCAAGTAGAAATCGAAGCCCAATGTTCTGATGTCCTTCCAGACGTGACATTTTTCTTTTGTTTTAAATTGTGTAATAGACAGTTCTCTTTAAAACAGTCTGATTTATTTTCAATATTCATTTTGGCCATAACTACTAGTTTTTACTGTGAGAAATTATGAAGTTCTCACCAGTCTGAGGTAATAAAAGAACTTACTTGATAGATATTCCTCACCCAAATTCACAATCACTTGTTTAAAATTTGTAACTTGGGGCGCAAGTTATCTATTTTTCGTAAGTCTATTAGAGTCTTGACTGCTAACAGTGGCACACTCGCACACCAAAGAAAGTTGACTTATTGACCACAAATGGTTTTCAAGTCAACGGGAAATTTTACCCTATCATCACAGGAACTAAATCTAAACGGGTGAACAAGAATTTTCCCAAAACTGATTTTTTTATTTTCTAAAATCTGCATATTAAATTATATATTTAATTAACAACATTCTTTCATCTTATTTCAAGTAAGTTTTTAACGGCCAAAATATTATTTAAAGAAATTAACATAGAACGAAGATATAAACCAACATTTCATATCCTCAAAGTTCAACCGACAGTAAAGTTGAAAGCTAACAACGAAATTTTCATCAAAAGAGAAGGTTAATCATATTATTTTAAGTATAAGAAAAGTGACACATGTCATGAGGAAAATGGAGAATGTCTAAGAGAGAAAGTTGCTAGCATTCTCCATTATTATTATTATTATTTATAACACAAGTGAGAACCTAAATTATAAGGGGAGGGGATCTCACACACATTACCAAGATGTCATGAGGGTTTGAACATGTATGCAAATGAAGACCCCTTTCTATTGCACTAGACCCGATTCGCAACTATTTTCTTTTTAAAAATTAACAATTTCTTTTGTGTTTTATGTACATGCACAATTTGCGTATTTTTCTTCTTGTAAGAACCGTACTCGATCCAATTTTTAGTGAAATTGGTCTTCACCATGTCTTGGAGCCCAAATGGTCCAAAAAAATTAATTAATTTCTTTTGGAAAAATCTTATAGGAAAGTTCGACTAGAAGAGAGACTTTGCCGTAATCCCAACGTGAAAAGATGAACAAACAAAACAACATAGATAGTACGTGGTAAACAAAAAACTTATTAAGAAAGTAATTAAGGATCTCAAAAACCTTCATCCAACCTAAGGAAATTATATTGACATCTGGTTAGGTTACTCGTTTTGAATTTCGGGGTCAATCATCTGTGTGGTTACTAGATTTCTCAACATGCTTCCCTGATTGCATGAGATCTCTAGCTACTTCCCTGATTGCATGAGACTATTGCTTGTTAAAGAAGAGAACGAGAAAGTCACTTCAAATTTATTTTCAGTACGTTATATATTCAAAGAATGAAAAACGGGCACATTAGATTATCTATCTATCTCTATATATAAAGCAAAAAGCAGAGAATGATGAAACATTCAAATACTAAAAAATGTCATTGATTAATGCAAATATTAAAAATTGAAATTATTAATTAAATGAGGATAATATGGTCAATTTATATTTTTCCTTTTAAAAAAAAATCAAATAATGAGTCCTATTTTTATGGAACATAACTACCTATTTTATCTTTTCTTAATTCTTAAAAATTAAAAACAAAACCAATTGGCAAACGCTCTAAGAGGTTAGGGTTAGTATATATAAAGACAAAAAATAGTGAAACATTCCAAACACCAAAAAATGCCATTGGTTAATGCAAATGTTAAGAATTGAAATTATTAATTAAATGAGGATAATATGTTAAATTCACCCTTTTCATATTAAACAAATTTTAAATTAAAAAAACAAAATCAGATAATGAGTCCTATTTTTATGAAACACAACTATCCATTATCTTTTTTAATTCTAAAATAAAAAAATAAAACTAATTGGCCCACGCAATAGTATATTTAACACAAGTACCACTCTTCTTTTGTCTTAGACAAAATTACCAACATTCTTTCATCCTATTATACGTAATTTTTTAACGGCTAAAAATTATTTAAAGAAATTAACAAAGAACGGAGATACAAATCAACATCTTAGATCCTCAAAGTTTAAACTACAATAGAGTAAAAAAGTTTTGATGAAATTTTCACAAAGAATGTTTTGAATGAAACGCAACATAACGAGTAAAAGTGACGCATTCAATAAAAATGGTCAACAATTCGCAAGAAAATAAATAAGATTGAACTCAGGGCTAGAAATCTTGGCTGCCTTGACAATACCTAGCAAGCCCGTCCTGCAACATGTTTAAAATCACAGAATTTACAGACAAAGGATTCCAAACAGAACCCCATGGTATGCATGCATTAAACAATGAGCATGCATTATACAACTCTAGATTATGCATTTAGATTCAGCATTACTTCCTCCCGTATGTAGCATAGCCTACGATTATTTCATCCGCCATCCTCAATAATCAATTCCTTGCTGAATATCCGCCAATTATAAAGTTTTATGATTAACTCTTTATTCCTACAACAGGGGTCAAAGACATACTGAACTGTACAGTATAACAATAATTCCCAGCTTGTAATCCATCAGCTTCTTCCACAAGCTTCGCCGGTGTTCATTTATCAAGCAACCACTTGGCATCTCCATGCAATAATCGACAGAGATGGAAGCCTCCGATGGGGTAGATACATGAAATTTCTACAGATAGGCTAGTCACACAATTCACCTTTGAGAGAAGTTTACAGCATGAGGTGGAATTTCAGCAATCCCAGATGGGGGAGTTTGTGGCCTTGTTATACTAACATCAGAAACTCCAAAGTCGGAGTGTAGAATGTCTGCCCCATTCCATCCAACACCAGCTATAGTTGTCATGGTGAAGGAACTGATTACTCCAACAGCTAGATAATAATCACCAAAGAGAAAAGAACTGAAAGAGTAGCAAGGGTGAAAAGCAAAAAGAGGAACATCTTTGAAAAAGGATACAATCCGTTCTCCACATATCTGTAATGCTAACTTCAGCATCAGACAAAAGCCAGTAGTCTGCATCATTCTGCAACAGTAACAAAAAGGTATTCAATCAGAATCCACATATTGTCCACCAGAAATTTGATTTACCAAATTATAAACATATACATTGTTGAGAATATTCTTGGTTTTGAAAAAAAATTTACACGAATCGACCTTCAGTCTTGAAATTATGCTTTCTTTTTTTGCTTTTCAATTACTTAACAAAAGAAATTGGTCAAAATAATTATACTTACATCAACATCAGAGGGGACAATCTTCATCATTCCCCCAGCAAACTCCTGAGAAGCGTTAATATCAGAGCACGTTTGATCAGCCTGTTGTGCCCAAGGTTCAATTTCCTTTCCACTGCTCTCCACAGTGATCACTTCTGTTGTTGGGTGTTCGTTGGACCCAGAACCAGAAGCAATTGGGAAACTCACAGGTGGCTCAGCGCCATTTATATCCTCAAACTTCTCCTCAAATTGACTAAAATCAAGTAATAAACACAGATAAAGAAATAAATAAAAACAACAGGATATCCCATTAATCCCATTCAACATGCAAAACAAGCAGGTCCTATTCAGATTGAAGAAAGCCCATAAATGTATGTAGTTATTTCATCCACAAAAGAAGGAAACAATACCTGACAAGGTAGACATCAATGGGTCCCATTGTGCTTCTAAGTATGATCCTGTATCTCCTCTGTGGATAGTCAACTGCCTGGTGTATATTGAAGGAGAATCAAAATTGTACCAAAGTGAAAAGGAAAATAGAGTATGTGCCTTCCAAAACAAATATAGGTTCTTGACTTACTTCATCAGGATCCGGGACTTCCAAGGTGGTTCCATGTGGAGCTTTAATTGCTATCAGGGTTTCATTCTGGAAAAGAAAGGGCACGAGTAGTTTAATGGAAACCACTAAACCATCATAGAACAAAGAGTTAGAAGTGATGCACGATACTCACGTGGAAGCAAGGTAGGGCTTTAATGTCTTCTTCAGTGACAAACAGCCATCTAGAGTACAAGTTGGAAGGTACCATAAAAACGTACGAGCATAAATGGAAGCAAGTAATTAATAATATAAACAAAACAATTGAACAAGAAAAGAATCAGAAATATTGATGAACAAGAAGATTTTACTTTCGGTTGTTTTCATCTTCACTCAAATCCCTCAACTTTTCCTGCATCTCTCTGCAAAAATGCAAAAGCATCAGCATCTTCCAATAGTTTGAAGATAGTAAAATTGATTTCAGAAAGAAGATCAATGGCATAAACCTTATTTGGTCATCTAATGTGCGCTCTTTTAAGGATAGGTTTTCAACTTCTGCCTGCAGGACAAAGTCACAACTTAGAAAGTCCATCTCTTAGAAAAGCCACTAAATTTTCATTGTTTCCTTTTAGCACCATGGATTTCACAGCAATGTAGACAGCTAAAACTGCGGATCTATAATTACTACAGAAGAAGCTTACTCATGATGATTCAAAAGACAACAAACATAGATAAATAAATAAGCTCCTGGTCTTTGCATGACAAGAGCTTGCAACATTTAAATACCTGTAGTATAGAGAGATCACCATCCAACTCCCCTGGCCTTGAAGCATCAAATCCCCTAATCAATCATTTAACACATCCTTGCGTAAGTTCCCATGTGTTCCAAATTTTATTAGAGCTTGAATTGAATTTAGACACAAGAAAGGAAATTTTGGAATAAACAATCAAAGATTACTTCCAACGTATTCTGTTCTTGAGCTTCTTTTCAATTAGACCTATGCCTTCCAAGACGTTTGTAATGTCATATATCCGCCTCTTCTGAACCTGTTTCATTTGCAAACCTTTCAATCAGTACAGACCCAAATGCGGATAATATATGCGTTCATATGTATGTATAACGACAGAAAATGGTTACCTCCAAAGTTTCTGCTGCTTTGTTTAGATCAAGAATTCCATCCTCTGCATGCTTAATCAAATTGATGAATTTCTTTGTCAACAGACCTGGAAAGTTTGAGTACAGTTATCACATAGTGACATCATTTGACAGCCGTAAGAACTGGCAGTATTAAAAGAAAACAAGAACTCATTCAAAGATTACCTAAAGAACTGTCATAACGACAGCTGCCAGCTGGAGTAAGAGGAGAAGGGGAGCCTGCATGTTGACAAAAAGTATCCAATTAGATTAAGACAAATCCATTTATCTATATAACAATATAGTCTTAAAAAAAAGGATGTGCACCCTACATGGACTAAACTTTTATTGAAGCTTATCTTGGTGATTTGTTTGAGTTACGCCAAAGAAATGATGAAAGTAAAGCAAAAAAAACCTAAGAGATAAGAAAATTTCCCACCAGCATTTGATACAGGTGTCTGAGGCCCAGATCTATTGCCCTTTGACGCCTTTGACCTATTGTTTATCCTTCCCCCTTTTGTAGACACGGGAGTCTGAAGGGGACTCTGAACGACATTAGTATATCCAGGACTGCTAGTCCAATCACTGTACTCAACTTCATTATTATCCTTCCGTGTAAGTTGCTGAAAAACACCAGCAAAGGTTGAAGAGTTATCATTAACAATAGGCACAAGGCAAGTTAGAAACCATGCTAGTTAAAATGCACAACTATAGTGGATCTCTTAGATAATGAAGGGTATCAACGAGATAAAAATTGCAAATCAATTGAGATGAGTTGGAGGGTGGAGGATGTAACCACAAGGATGAAATGGGAAGAATTTCTTGCCACTAAGCATAGTTGACAGTAATGTTAAGGTAAACGGCCAAAGCAATAAGGAGTTACTCTTTTTAAATAAATAAAAAATAAGTAAGATTACTAAACAGACATATATGATGTATCTTTCTCTCTCATGAGGATAGAATCACCGCAAACACACAGAGCAGAAATGCACCTGTTTTCAAGTGCTAAACATATAACAGATAAGCATCATGCAATCTTCTCAAGAAATTACCACATCTCATGAACAACAATTGAATCCAAAAAGGAGCCAAATACTACAACTCGAAAACCTACAGTCACACCCGTAACTTCTTAACAGATTAGGAAACGCAGTATAATGTGATACACAAGCACCATATCAGATATCCACATCTCAGTTTTTCCCTCATCACGAACATTCCCAATTCTTCACTTTGACAAGTTGCATTAGAGCTAAACTTACGATTTTATTATGTTAGCTTAACTTACAAAACTGTAATAAGTTGATAAATAAGTACCACCAAATTAAATATCTTAACAATCAGTACCTTAGCGTTAAGTGAAGAATAGGGGTTTATTACCTACAAAATAGCACTGATGAGCTAATCACAATTTTCTTATTACAAATTGATACCAATCTCATAGAAACCCTAAACACACAAACCATCACTTCAGCCAAAAATCCAGACAAGCACTCTGAAAGCATCTAACCATCTTCCTCACCACAATTATCAAATCCTCAAGCAATTACAACACAATTCCCCAAAACAAAGCAACGCAGCGAGATAGACACGCAGATATGCGTGAAATGGCAATAACTCACAGGAGATCGAACATGAATAGCTTCAGGTTCTTGGTCACCAACTCTGCGAGCACCTCCAGCAAATCGATGGTAATTGTCCGGAGGGAAGGGCTGCGGCTTCGTCGACTCAAACGCGAGGTGACGCCTCAGCGGCGGCAGGATCTGGGTGCCACCGGCGGTGGCCGCCGTCGCCGGCGTTGGTTGGCGGTTAGGAGCTCGAGCGCAGCCGGACATGGAGGGATCGACCGGCTCGAACTATCGGCGGTTTCCGATTGCCAAAGACGATCGGAGAAGGAGAGACAGATCTTTAGGGTTTGGGGAACCGAGAGAATCGGAGAGAGAGGGGAGGAGGAGGAGGTTTAGGGTTTATGGGGAGGCGAAATGGGATCCGGAGTGGGTAGACAGAGAAAGAGAGGGGTTAGAGAGAGAAAGTGAGGGTTAGAGAGGGAAAGTGGGTTAAGGGGTTAGGGGAAGAGCTAGCAGAAAACGAGGGAAGGGAGGGAATTTTTAGTTTCGGATAGATGTGGAGGGAACACGGCGGAAAAAATTAATTTGTTAACTGGTTTCCTTTTTTGGACCCCTGTATTTTTCATAATTGTGTTGTTGCCCTGATGAGAGGTGAGTTTTACAAATTGACACTGCTCCAACTTCTTTTTATCAAGTGTAATTATTTATACAAACTAGCCTATTGGCATGCGCATGACACAAACTAACCTCTTGCCACGCTCTCATGCGCATGCCAATTGATATTTATTGAAAAATTGATATACATTTTAAATTTTTATGTGTTTTTTATATTAGCATTAATTATTAAAACAAATGAAAAAAGAAAGAGAGATAGATGGGTGGTGGTGGAGTGGGATAAGTGGGATAAGTGGCACATTGAGAAAGTGGGTTTTGTGTTTTTCATTTTATTTAAATGATATTTGTGTTATCATTTTAATTTCATTATATTAATTTGTTGCATCTTATCATCTTATCTAATTAAGGGTTGTTTACCGTTTGACATGTTTGCTTCATATATATAATATTAGTCACGGTCGGTCCTGAGATTTTAAGAGCCTTATGTATAACTTAAATGGGAGCCCTCAATCTAATATGAAAATATTTATAAAAAAAATTTGTCATGACTTAACATCATAGGAAAAATTCAAAGATAATTATGATGATGATAAGTAGTGAAACAGCTATAATATTTTGTTTTGTTTTTTTTAACAGAAGAGGATATGGAAATGTATATTTACTTCTTTAAAAAAAATATCCGTGTGCAAAAATGTTCATTAATTTACAAAAGAAAAAGGAGATCAACCGGAGGGCATGAATGAAAAAAATAAGAAAAGACCATAAGGCGTGGAGTTTTCCGAAAAACAATATATTTGGATGCCCTGTTTGGAATTATTCCAAAAGGATGGGGCCAAAGTCTAAGCTGCTAATAGAAAAGACAAGAGACGAAAAATACAAGAAGACTCGCCGATCCGCGCCTTTATTTGTCTTTAAACAAATTATGATTTTTATTTCAGGCTCAATTCTCACAGCTCCTCTCCAACCCTAAACTCTGGTGACCACAATGTGCATAAACTTTGGTGCTACTACTATTGGGTCCACGACACGTGGCAATCATTCAGCCCATTCTCCGCGGGTCAGCGAGGTCACAGTCTAGCCCAGAGACTGTTAATAGGCCGTACCAAGGTCGCCCTAGTATTTCTGCTAATGATGTACTTTTGGGCCCTATCCTCATCTCATAATTTCTCTAAGTTTGTTTAGCAGTTGTTTTATTAAGCAAGAATTTAGTAATGAGTGTAAGTGAAATCGTATTTCTTAACCGTAATGACAAGAGATTATAAGGAGTTGGACTACTTTCTCCATTACCAATTCGTTTTGAGATGGAACCTCAACTTCTTTACGAATATACAAAACTCACACACCTAATTTTGTGACAAATATTTTGATTATTGGCTAACCAATGAGCGACATTAGGTGGAGTTAAGAATTTAAGTAAGAGTGAATATTTTTACAATTTAAAACTCTATTCTTTTTAATGAGAAATCAACCTAATTTTAAAGGAAATCCCTAATTGCATCACCTTTTTTTTTCTCTACTCATTGATTCGTAGTAACAAAATATATGCAATTAAAAAATTTAGACATGAGCATGAAAATAGAATACAACAAGAAAGGGGGGCATTTAACGAATTTAAGAGGAATTTTATAATGTTTATACAAGATTACAATAACTAATTTTATAGGATCATTAGAGGGGGGGCACGACAGAGCCATCTATCAATATGATTTGAACTTGAAATCTCCTTCAATACGAGTGTCATTTTTGTTCATATCAATCCACTTTCAAGTTTCAACCGCATTTACTACTAGCAAATGACATGTTCTCATCTCAATTGTTGTGTTATATGATACCTCTAGTATTATTGTACAATGTATAGTAAAACACATCTATAATTCTTACCTAAATTTGAGAAATCTCCAAACCACCCCCCAAATTCAATTGGGTATTTGGAAAATGCTACTCCTCAAAATTAATTTTCAGATATATCCCCCAAAATTCGAACAAAATGTTAAAAAGACCACCTATTTTTATCATTTTTCCAAATCATCAGAAATCGAATTTGTACACCACAGAGGAGAATTTCTGAAAGGGATCGAAGAATTACAAAAAATCTCCAGCCTATCCCGAAACTGAGCCTCGCTGGTTTTTAACAAAACAGGCAGAGGAAAACAAACCCCTTTCTCCACACACCGCTGGTGTCTCGGCCGAATCCGATTCTCCAAGCTGAACGAGAAGTAGTGCGGAAACTCCTTGAGCTCCTTCAAGTCTCGCCCCATCTCCACCACGAAGTAATTGAATTTCGGCTCGAAATTCTGCTCGATGCTGTAGCAGAAGAGCTGCGGGAACCGCCGAAACATGGAGAGGGCGTCTCGGCGAGAGAACCCGATTTTCTCGAGGTAGTCGATTCGGGGCTGGAGCTTGTCCTCGACGCTGCAGGAGAGGAGAGAGGTGTGCTTGTTCACTTGGGAAATGCCGATGCTCTGGAGGAAGTAGAGGGTGGGGCGGAGGCGGGTCTTGACGCAGCAGGCGAGCAATCTGGGGCGTCGATTGAGGACGCGGCGGAGATCGGAGCCGTTGACACGGGCCTCACGGAGGAGGAAGGTCAGGACGGGGATGATTTCGGCGACTCGGGAGGAGAGGATTTCGGGGCACATGCCAATGAGGCGGCGTAGCTCCTGGGAGGTGAAGCCGATGGAGGTGAGGAGGAAATGGACGGTGGATTTTATGTGGGGTAGAGGGGAGGAGAGGATCGGAGGGTGGTGGTTGATTAAGGAGAAGAAGTCGAGGCCGATTGAGTCTAGGTAGAGGACTTTTTCCTGGAAGTCTGAGTGGGGGGTTGGGGAGGAGGGTGGCTTGAGGGATTGGAGGGGGAGGGAGAGGGTGGTTTTGGTGGAGAGGATTGGGAAGTGGGGGGATTTTGGGTTGGGGGGGTGTAAAGAGTGGAAAGAGTCATGGTGAGAGGAGGAGAGGGATTGGGGTTTGGGGTTGGGGTTGGGGTGAGAGTAGGAGGAGAAAAAGGGTTGCTTGGTGGTGGCGAGGAAGTGTGTTTCTTGCATTTGGTTGTTTGGGTGTGGTTTGGGTACTGGTCATGGCTGGGTATGAGCAGTAGAAGTGTTGTTTTGGGGAGAAGGGGAGGGAAGGAGAAAGGGGCGTGGGGTGGGTTAGAGGATAAGGCTTAAAATGCTCCAAGCAATATCATTGTGGAGACTCTGATTGGTGAGGGAGTAATCAGTAATCTATCTTTTGACCCAAAAAACATATATAATCAGTAATCTATCTGAAAACAGGAAGGAAAATTATTGGGCCAGCCCATTTTATTGGACCTTACAATGCCAATAATAGAGGGAGTTGTTGGTTACACCTAGAAATTTGATCACTATACTCCAAGAATTCTATAGTTATAGTAAGGGCTTATCTAAGGCCTTTAGATGAGGCCCTATTTCTTAATCGTTAGATAAAATTGATTAGTCGTTGGATTAAATTGATTAGTTTGATCCAACGATTAAGATATATGATGTCATCTAAAAGCCTTAGATATAAGGCCCTCACTATAGAATGACTCCATTATACTCAATCTCAAAAGGATTTGCAAATTTTTCAATTTCACTCACTAAAGGGAAATGTTCTTTTACCCAAAAAAAATCTCAATTCTTTGAAACTTTCATAATCATCATAGCATAAGATGCTTATATTGCTAGATTGCAAAGTAAGACTATTTATCATATTACTTTTTATTATAATGTGTTTTATAGATTCACAATCGAACAACATAATGATGAAAAAGTAAAATCAATTACAATTGAGTCCAAATTGCTTCCCCATTTAAGAATCTCAAACCACGGTGCTAAGGTACAAGATTCTACCTAGCAAACTTCGACCACGAGGCCCCAAAACTTCCTCACTTCCCCAAAGTCAATCCGAGATGGATAATAACCCAAAGTTTGATATTTTACATAGAATTCGAACCTAGGGCACCAAGAAAAACAGACCATTGACCTAACATAATCCTAATATGTTTTCCACTACCCAAAGGACCTAACAAAAAACATGAAATTCGACAAATGAAGGCCCAAACCATGTAACAATCCCAACTCCAAAAACACAAATTATACAACAACAAAAATATATATATATATATATATTTAGTTACCTAGATTTCTATGGTTCCCCAAAATGTATGGAGCCCGATTGGCCGGTTCGGTTCAGCCTAGTCACCAACCCTCCAACCACTACTTATCCTCTCACTGTCCCCTGCCTATTCTCCACCTTAAGACTCTCAGCCCACGCACACACTAACTCTTGACCAGTGAGTGACTGAGTGGGTGAGCTCTCAACAAACCATGGCTACCTCCACCGCTCTCATCTCCTCAACCCCATCTAGGGCTTTCTCCTCCAAATCCACGCCTCTCGTCGCTTCTTACTCCATTTCCAAGCCCATCTCCCAAACCCTAACCTTCCCCAAATCCTTCAATGGCCTCCGCCTGCCACGCGTCGCCCACTCGGTTTCTCTCTCCCGCGGAGCTCATTCCAGAAGGTCCTTCCTTGTCAAAGCTTCTGTGGATGAGCTTCCTCTGGTTGGAAACGTAGCTCCTGATTTTGAGGCTGAGGCTGTTTTCGACCAGGAATTCATCAAGGTCGAATCTTTAACTCTTCTTTCTTTTTCTGCACTCGCATGCTGTAATTTCAATTTTTGGGTTTGTGGAAACTGAAGCTTTGCTTTTGAATTTCAGGTCAAGCTCTCTGAATACATTGGGAAGAAATATGTGATTCTGTTTTTCTACCCACTAGACTTCACATTTGTTTGCCCCACAGGTTTGTTTTCACCGTCAACATTTCTCTGCAAAATTTTCCATCTTTATTCGATGCCGAGTTCTCCTTATGTTTTCTGTGTTTGACCCTTGTTGCAGAAATCACTGCTTTCAGCGATCGTCACGCCGAGTTTGAGGAACTCAACACAGAAATCTTGGGTGTTTCAGTTGACAGTGTGGTAAGTTCATTCCTGCTTCCCACTATCTGTAATATCATAATGTCCTTTGAAAAAAAAAAAAAAAAAAAAAAAAAAAAAAAAAAAAATCTTTAATTTGCATTGTTTTTTAATGCATTGCCAGACATTCCACAACAAAGTCAATTTTCTGCTTACAGACGTGTTATAACCTTGTCCAAGGTTTTGGTCTACTGCACCATATTGCAAAAGGTCAATGAGCATGCACATATTATAATGTGCAAAATTCCCCCTCGGACTATATATATGCTTCGTTATTTTGATACTAGATAATGATTCTGTCTGTACCGTGGGATGAAATTTAAAAATGTCAAGATTAAGTGTGTTCATGGAATTAAGTTTTTATGCATCGGATTTTCTGACTTCCAACAGAAATTGGACTCGTGGGGTGGGTGGGGCAAACAATGCATGTGATTTTGGGCCAAAATGCCAATTCCCAGTGTTGGTGGAGAAACAACACTTATAGACAATAAGGGCATTCAACCGAGAAAAGAAGGATGGTTGAAACATTAAAAGAACTAGGAGAACTGATATTTATGGTTGGAATAAAAAGGATTCACCAAGGCTGGCAACATCAGAAGGTTGTGTGCTTGATGATGATTGATGATGATGTGAATCAGCTTATTTTCTCCAATTTTTAGTTATTTTGACTTCTGTATTTGATGTTTTGCACATCGGATTTGTGCATATGTGTGTGTGCTTACTTGATGTAAAATGGTTTGAGAATTGCTCTTGGGTTTGCGAGATGAATTTATACTAGTCTTTTACTGTATTTTCCGTAGTTTTCGCACCTTGCATGGGTCCAAACAGATAGGAAGTCAGGAGGACTTGGTGATTTGAACTATCCATTGATCTCTGATGTCACCAAATCAATTTCAAAATCCTATGGTGTGCTGATCCCAGATCAGGTATGAGAATTAATTATAATTGGTTTTGAATTTAGTGAATAAGAAACTTGTGGGAGACTCAATGATGTTATAATCTGGATTACTTAGAAGTTTGGTTTCACTGTGATAGGGAGTTGCATTGAGAGGACTTTTCATTATTGACAAGGAAGGTGTCATTCAACACTCCACCATTAACAATCTTGCCATTGGCCGTAGTGTGGATGAGACTAAGAGAACGCTCCAGGTAAACATATTCATCAAGGCCAAGATAGAAATGGGATGATTTAGTTTCCAAGATCTGCCTTATATCTGAGAAATTTGTTGTTGTGTTGCCTATTACATTTTCTAATTGCTTTTTGTCGCTTCTTTTCTTTGCCTGGGTTGGATCCTGCAGGCCTTGCAGTACGTTCAGGACAATCCTGATGAAGTTTGCCCTGCTGGTTGGAAGCCTGGGGAGAAATCCATGAAGCCAGACCCCAAGCTCAGCAAAGAGTACTTCTCCGCGATATAGTGGTAGCACACTGCGTATCTATGTCGGATTCAGATAGGGAGTTGTAAACGAGTTTTGTATTTGTGTAATGTCTTTTTCAGTTCTTGGTAATTTGAGCAGCAGCCTGTCACAATAAACCCAATGAATGGGACTTACCCAGATTTTCAGAGAATTCAAGTACCCCAGCCGTTTTATCGTGTTAATGTTCATATGATATGGTCCAACTGTGTCTAAAGCCTAGGAGCTTGATGCACCATAATAATGCAGTTACAAATTACAATGGTGTGTAGGTTTTAAGCTGGAAAGTTTGTTTGGCACCGTGGAAGCAGGCTGAGGCTATGTAATTGTATTTTTTCCAAGTAAATTATAAGATGGAGAGAATAATCGTCTAGCTCCTATATTTTTCCCTTTTTCTGCTGTGATGATTGGTTGGGGTTTAAAGGGTAGACAACTAATCTTCAAATCATCATCTTATTCAGAATTTGAAGGGAGGAAAAGATACTGCAATCAACCTACCAGTGAAAATATGTAATGAACAAGATCTGAGTTATGAATTTGATGGCTTTGCATTATTGCAAATAACCCTTATGAATTTGATGGCTTAAATAGTCAGACTAAGATGAAACTGGGATAACTCTGTCTCTAGTTTCAGTCTCATCCATGGCTTTAGATGCCTCAGCAGAAATTACCCATAAAACCCAATTTAAGACCTACTAGAACCAGGCAATGAATGAATTCTGTCCATTAAAAAACTGCTCCTTATCCGTTTCTCCACTGGTTGGTTGGTCTTGGTTCATCCATAGCGGCGCTTGCCTTTGAAAGACAATCGAAGGAAAAAGCTTTGCAAGGGTGAGGAAGGATGAAGATCAAATCAGTTCTTCATCACAACCACCCCAAAATCGCATCAACCACCCCAACACCAGCCCTCCTCCCCATTACTTGTCATCACATCACCAAAACCCAAACCCTGAAAACCCTTAACCACAACCACAAAGCAAGCCAGAGGCTGAGGATCTGTACAAACCCAACAACAACCAGAAAGAGATTCTCAACCATACCAGCAGCAACACTTCAGCCTTCACTGCCTCTGGATCTAACAGAAGACAATATCAGACAGGTCTTGGCAGATGCAAGAATTGAATTTGGACAGCTCTTTGACACTTCTGTTGGCATGACAGGTGCTTAATTTTAGCTTTAGTTATTTCGTGTTGGTTTCAGTTTAGATGTTGAGAATGCTTTTGGTTTGGTTTGCAGGGCAAGTTGAACTTGCCGAACTGGACGGGCCCTATGTGAAGATCAGTCTCAAAGGCCGGTTTTGGCACGAACGCAGTGTGGTTCTGGCTAGACTGGCCAATTATCTCAAGCAGAGAATCCCTGTGAGTTAGCTTTCTCACTGAAAATTACTTTGATATTTACACTCTGAAAATTAATGTCCTTTCATTTTTTCCTCAGGAAATTTTGGAGGTAGACATAGAAGATGAGAAACAATTGGATGACAGCCCTGAAAACTTTTAGAGCTACTCACTGCCATTTCCACTGGTTTTTCTTTTTCTTTTTCACGGTTTTCCCCAAAATTGCTTATCATTTCTGTGAACTCCAGTTAAACAAGTTTTAGAGTGAGAAGGAGACAATAGCAATTTAATGAGCCTATTAAACTTGTTTACAGACACAAACAGCAGCAACTTTTGTACTGGCAGACTGAAAATTTACAATGATAAGCTGAATATAGAACTACAAGAAGATATGATTGTGTATTTATCTTTGTCAACGCCCCCCTAGAGACAGAAAGAGGCATTATGTGATTCAAATTCAATATTGTTGTCTAGTACTTCCACTGCACTAGCTAAATACTGGAAGAAACTTTGAAAAAATAAAAAGTAAAAAAATCTTTCCAAAGCGTGTTGTTCATGGGTTAAAAATTGAACAAATCGACTAAACTTACAGGCTGGAAACATAATTTTACTTTTATGTTAGATGAGGGTCATTGGAGAAATTTGCAACTGCTACCATGATTAGGATTTTGAATTTTGCTAGCTGGTGTGCGTTTGTCGTCGATGTCATCTATGCATGCACATGTGGGTGACTAACAAACGTTGATTAGTATGCACCGATGGAATCCAAATGTATTGACAATCGTTGATTGGTATGCACCGATCAAATCTCTCTTTACGATTGTGTTAAAAAGTTCCATGAGTTTATACCCATGACGGTGTTAACCCATTTCTTTTCTTGACTTAACTCAAGCTGTATGACATTAAACTCGTAAATTTCAAATCTCTTATGATGACTAAGTACACCCTTTTGATTAACAATCATGATTATTATCCATTCTCTTTATCATAAAATATAGAGAACGCCACCAAATTAAGAGAATATCTATGTTAGATAGAAGAACTTAAGCAAAAGATTTGCAGATAAGATTAGATACAAAGTGTATGCCGTTCGCATTACAATTGTTTGATCATGGACTAAAGATCCAGTGACTTTACAGCAAAGTTGATTCTGTTTATTCATTTTTGTTTCTACCAACAACAGGCGACCCTTAGATTTATTGACTATGCATATATATTGAGTTGACCTTAGAGGGTGAGGATCTGATTCGGATTCTATTATTAGATATATCAATTTAATCAAGTGTAATTAGACATTAAAATTCTTCATATGCCTCACATGGTCACACCACCTGGCCTTTGAGAGAAGTGAGAACCCAATCAACAAGCTGTCCTCAAGTTTGGTGACAAAACCATTTTATAATAAAACGCAGCAATAAGAATAACAACAACCACCGTCATGGTGCTGGTAGAGTACAAACCCAACTAACATATGTTTCTCGTTTCTTATAAATTAACCCAAAAATTATTTGAACTAGTTAGTCAAATCGTCTTCTGTCAATTTAGTTGTTATGCCGATAGGTGAATTAGGTGAGTTGAACACGACATTATACTTGTCCTTTCAAATTCTACTATTTATAAATTAGACATGAGTTAAGTCAGTTAAGTTTGGTCCTTACGAATCTTCGTCTTTGAAAACTAGAATAGTTCTTATTATGTAATTTTTGCTTAATTTTGTTTACCTTACAATCAATTTCCACAATTTTTTTTTGGTTGCTTTTTTGGGTATTGTACTGTAATTTCCCATTGCAATTCATCTTCTGGTACTCTCCTAACATTTTGCTCACAAATTTAGAGCAGAAACTGCAGAAGCAATACATGTCACAAAAGGATCGATACAGTATAAATAAACCAATACAGCAAGAAGAAACTTCAATTGAATTCCCTCAGAGTTTTCCAAAAAGAGACACCGATGGATGATAAGCATTTCCTTCGTCTTTCTTTTTCTTTTTCTTCCCTTTTTTTTATAACTTAAGATAAATATAATATATATATATATATTATATATCGGAGACTTTGAGAGGGTGCTTCAGCCTTTTCTGGCTCAGCTACAAAAAGACCCAAAGTTCCTATACTGCTGCTGATGTAGATGTACGGTGTCAGACTGTATATGAACCGTATATACTGTGAAACCCAAAACACCCAAAAAGGGGAGACTTCGTATTGCATGATCAATCAAAAGCCAACACATCACGTGGCTCAGACACATAACTTATTCTGTCCACCTCTTCCCAAACCAGCTTTGATGTTATTTCATCCTGCTCTGGTACATACTCCTGAGATTACCAAAAACCGACATAAATTAAAATCATATCAAGTTTTAAACACACATTTTGATGTTATTTCATTCCCTAATCTATAATTAGGCTCGTATATATCATAATGCCCCCAACCCAACATTGTCGTGAGGGTTTGGTTGGATCCAATTTTCTTTTACCGGATTGAACTGGACTGGCATACTAATGATACCTAATTATTCGTAACACTAAAATATGATAATCTGCTACAAAAAAAGGTATGCAGAGTCCTCGTTTTCTTTCTTTTTCTAATTGGGAGAGTTGCATTCGTATTAACGATCCACATGAATCATGTCCGTTTAAATCTTGATCATGATGATCATATTCTTTCGTATGATATAGACGAAGCAAAATACCTCAAGTTGTCTGACCAATTGCTTGGCCGTTGGAGCAGACACGATGATTTGACGTGCAGTAGTAGAAATAAAGCCTTCATCAACGGCCTTATCAATGAAACTCAACAAAGAATTGTAGAAGCCGTCCACATTCAAGAGGCCCACCTAAAATTAAAAAACAAAAATAATTCCCACTTAATTAATTAACTAACAATATCCATTTCCTAACATACAATTAATATTTCATATTATATATGAACCTTTTTTTTATGTCTTCATTGTCTTGTGACCAACAACACCACCCTTCTTTTGACCAACAACCGCTTAATTAAATGATTAAACAATTAAAATCAAATTAAACAAAAGATAAAGCCCATAAAGAAACCTCTTTCTCCCATTCAAACGGAGATCCTCAAAATAATCAAACACCTAATCATCATGAACCACGACTTATGACTCAAAAATCCCAAATCTTATGCTATCTTTCCATGTGAATTAGAATTAAGTACCACATGCATTGATTCGCTACATATTATGACACTTTCTAATTTTATGGAATTATGGAATGAAAGAGAGTCGTGTACTTGAGAAACATGATTAATAATTTATTTATCACAAGGCATAGCATGCAACTATTAATGAAGACAAGGGAGATGATAAAATATTCTTAATTGTGAACAAATTGATAGTTAATCTTGGGTTAGTAGCAAATTTGGGGACATCAGCACCAATTATCTACAAGATCATAACTACATTTGAACAAACACAAAACATGGCGTCATGTGAGGCCCTTGCTTCCTTTTAAAGGTTTGGAATGATTTATAAATTAATTTATACCATTCAAAAACATTTTATAGAAAGGATTGAGAAATATTAGAGTAATTTTCTTACAGGTTTGCGGTGGATTCCAAGCTGAGCCCAGGTAATGACTTCCAGCAATTCTTCTAGAGTGCCATAACCACCTGATCATATTAACTTAAAGTCAGTTTCACAAGAAGGACCTAATTAAACAAATTGCGAGAGTTTCTTTGGACAGTCATTCACGTGCGTGCGTGTTGAATAATTGTCAACTCTTGTTGTATGTGTGACTCATTGTTGGATTCACACACATCAACAGCTAACAATCACCCAAACACTTGTAGACAACTATCTTTAGCAGTCAATTATCATGTCACTTGCAATATGTCCGACTGATGGGTGAAATCCATACCAGGGAGGGCAATGAAAGCATCGGCTTGGCGGGCCATCTCAGCTTTCCTTTGGTGCATATCTGAGACAGTTCTCACTTCACCAACAGTCTCACCAGTTAACTGCAATATTTTAAACAAATCACATCATTGATTAATCATGTAAAGATCAACAGATGCATCACCCAAAATCTACATAAAGTTATTAATTGCAATATACAAATGGGATAAAATAAAAGTCTGGCCAAAGGAGTCTAGCCAGTGGAAAATGTCTCAGGTTCGAACCCTCATGGCATCAATTGTGTGTGTGTGTGTGTGTGTGTGAGAAACTCCCTCCATAGTAGTTTAGACTAAACTCAAAAAATAAAATAAAGTAAAAGTCTTAGGATGTACCTCTCTAGGCATTAAGGTCCTTGGAATAACTCTGCAAAAATCCACAAGAACATTTGTCAGTCAAGCTCTATATAATAACAGAAACAATTTACAAAAATACTCTCACTTGAAAGGGGCATTGACCAACTTAATTTGCTGCGGTTGTGTACAGAACGTGTTCAAAGCTTTAAACAGACCAAGAGTTCTTACATAACAGGGTAGGCAGGCTTTTTACAAAAAGCAACGACACTTTTTTCCAGTTTAACGTGGAAACTTCCACGCTTTCTAAAAGTCTCCATACTTTTTTACCAAGCTTTTCAATTCTATGCGTCTTTCTAACTGGAAGTTGCAGAGAGAGAAACTGACATTGTAAGAATTTAAAGGGGTTTAGCTTTAACCCAACTGACGATCAAAGCTGCTGCAAAAAAGGCCCCCTAAACATAGTTAACGACTAAGGACACCCTTTTAGACTTACTGTAGACCCAATCAGAGGAAAAGAAGAACACAAGGAAAAAGGGAATGCACAAATTCGATTATATAATATGGTGCAGCATTCGATCCTATGTTATCTGTCTGCCTTTGAGAACCCACTCCAATAGATAATTGGGATTAATCTGCATGGTGTGGTTCAATAAAATAAAGAAAAGGAAACGCAACTCATTTGATTTGAGGGTTCTTTTTCTGGCCAATCATTTCATTTGTGTAACCTAATGAAGACAAGAGGTTCATCATGTACAGATGCATTATGCGTGTGGTGTGTGTATGAGAGAGAGCGAGAGAGAGAGAGAGAGAGATTAAATTACAAACCCTAGGACATGGCGCCCGCCATCATGAACTGCCTGAGAAACAAGACCCATCAATCCCACGCTTCCACCACCATAGACCAAATCAATCCTTCTCTCCACCTTCAAAACCCATCGAAATGCAAACCCAGGAACACGTGTCAGAAACCCAATTCATCACAAAATATTTTTAAAACAAACCTACATGATTGATTGAGCAAACTTAGAAGAGATAGTAACAATTAAAAAACCTATGTCTCCCAGTGGAAAGAATGAATGGAAAACCCTAGGTAAACAGGCTACTGAGTGAAATTATTATTATAAATAATTGTATAATTAAATTTCATGGTCATGGAACCCCATAAACAAAAATCATGGAGAAGAGGAAGGGGGGGTTTGGGCATGGAAGCCTGTGAAGACAACATGCTTAAAAGAGTCATGATACCAAGAGAGCACGTTTGGTTCCCTCTCCTGGAGAATTAAAAGCTACCAGCAGTACTTACTGATTATATTAATTATTTTTATAAAAATAAATAAAGGGTTTAATAAAAATCAAAACTCAGATCATGCAAGAAGGCTGCTCAACTGACAGACAGGTTACAGCTAGCAATCTCTGCCTCCTCTCTCTCTCTCTCTCTCTCTCTCTCTCTCATGCCACACATAAACCCTAATGAGGCTTAATGCTAGGCTCCAAGTCTGGAACAATGATAAGCCCACGTTGAACGTTTGTTTGGTTACAACACGCAACCTTGCACACCCCCCCCACCCCACTACTTGAGAAAAAAAGAAGTAAACCCAAATGGGAAAAAATGTAAGAAATGGAAGAAAGAATTTGTGCACCATATCTAGGCTCTTTTTAAGGAAATTAAATGGAGACAATGCATCAAGCCCAATTTCCTTTGAAATGAAGTTAACAAAAACGGATTCTGAATCCCAGAAAGAGTAGAAGACGAAATAGGGAACTTTTGTGAAACATTTTTTTGTGTTTGAATGCTCTAATTTGCTGCATACGGATGGAACACAGAAGGGTGAATATAAAGAAGAATAACAAGAAGAAGAAAGAAGAAAGAAACCAAGAAATAAACACAGAAGGGAAATTATAAAAATGGACAAGGTTAATTACCAGCTCCTTCCCAAGTTCAACAGCAGCTTCTTGGTAGCTGGCTTTCTTCCCTGAACTGCTACCACAAAAAACACAAATCCTATTGAATCTCGACTTTGTCTCTTCCATCTCTCTCAGTCTCTCTCTCTCTCTCTCTCTCTCTCTCTCTCTCTATGATCTCAGAGAGAATAATGATCTTTGTGGATCAAATGAGGGAGGGGGATGGTTGAGAATGAAAACAAAGTGAGTATTTGTTTATGGAATGAATATATAATGCCTTGGCCAAGTAATTGACATTATATTATATATAGGCTACAGGCCTACCGCTCTCAGTTTTCTATTTGGAAGGTAGAAAAATACATTAATGTATTGAGGAATATAATAATAGAATTGTAGATAGTTTTCCAAGGAGAAGAAAAATATTAATCCATATGGAAATTTAGTAATAATTCGGAGCAGTGATCCCCTGCTTCGCATGCTCATTTTAGAAATTACGCGTATGCAGTTTCGTTTTTTTGGGTCTGATACGCGTATGCAGATTTTGCGTGGGCGTGGCATATCATCAGCATTCCCTTCGGGTTTCGGGTGGATAGTTAATTACTTGTTACCCCTAAAACAAAAAACAGATATTTTCGTTTCTTTTTTTGGGAACGTGTGAAATATTTTGAAAACGCATGTGTGGAAATTCGATTAAGCAATGGCTTGATTGGGGCTGATTATGAATAGGCCACTTTACGTGATTATATAGAGAAGCACTTACCACGTGCTTCTTTCCATAAGTAATTATGGTCATCCTAAAATAACTCTCAAACGAGCCTTACCTCCTATTGAGAATTCCATAAAAATAGGAGATACAATGTACGTTCCCTTTTCAATATACAATGTATTTAAAATGAATATTTGTTATTTGTTTTTGTTGGAATCTAGTTTCGTTAAATAGAAGGCCAAAGTCAGTTACGCCAACATGAACCCAAAATCAGGTGTGCAGTCTTGGATGTTGTGTTCCACCCATGGCAAGGAAATCAGGTGGCGCATTTGTTGGTAAAATTGGAATTAAGAGAAAGGATTAAATTTGTGTGTGAGGATGTGGCTTCGCCTTGGGGTTGTTTTTGACGACATATTGTGAGAACACCTAGTCTTTTGTTTTATCTCTATGGGAGGAGTCGTGGTACTCTTTTTCCTTGACTGGATTTTCTTCCTTCGAGGATTTTTAAAGACAAGGTTTTAATAATGCCACATATGACTCCTCTGCTTTTTCGAAGTCGATGTACTATTTCATTGTTTTGTTTTAATGAAAATATATTTTTTGATAAATAAATAAAAACATTAACCCAAAATGAGTTCAACCAAATTCAACATAAAACTTACTACAACCATTAAACTCATGAAAGGCATAGAGCTCGCTATAGTCATTAAACTCACAAAAGGCATAAAGCCTGCACAAATAACTTAGGAAAAAAAACCCTAAGACAAAGAACATGGAAATGTTACACCACCCAAAACCCATTAGTTGTGCCACCAACGCAAGATCACAACCGTTGAAGTGAAACTGGTAATCAATGCTACAAATAGAAAATGGTGGTGGACAAGCCAACAGATCTACAAAGAACACTACCATAATCCAAGCAATAAGTGACACTTACACTTTAAAAGAATCGTCAACTCCATAAGTGTCATCGAGGATAAATGACGGAAGAGATAATTGTGGAGTCGAGAAGTAATTGATGGTGGTGGAGACTAGATGTCGAGACACATCCATCGACAATTGGTGGAGAAATCTGTAAACACACAAACACAAAAACAAAGTCAATGCCGCCAAAGCCACCATAGTCAACGTTGCTGCCGCCACTAATACAAGGGAGGAAAGTCATATGAGGGTCAAAAACGATAGAAATTGGAGGCATAAGCCTCTAATGAACAAAGCTCAAGCTAACACCCACACAAGGGGGAGAACGAGCCAAAAAAAAATGGACACCAAATCGGGAGGAACAAAGATGAGGGGAGGAATAGAGTAAGAGGAAGGAAGAGAGGAGAGGGGAGAATGAGTAAGAGTAAGGGTGCAAGTTGGATTGAAAAATTTGATTCGATTTGAAAATTTTCGATTTTCGCAAGTCCAAATCAATTCCGAAATATGAAAATTCCAATAAAAATTGGATTTGAATTGGAATATATCTAGAGATTCCAAAAAATTCTGAATTTCAAAATATATTGGGGTTTCAAGCTTAAACTACCCACAATTACTAATTTCATGTTGAACTAAAAATAATTTGATGACAAAATAGACATAGACAAGTTATTTCATAAAGGATAACAACATATAAGTACTAGCATACAATAATTTTCCAAGCTTACCATATGAGTTTTCAATTTAGAGTCAATTTTAATCCTTCAAATGGTTAGGCATGTTTAGAATTTTGAACTAATTTTTGAAAGTTTCCAAAAAAAATTCTGAAATATGTAAATTCCAAAATATTCCAAAAACTCCTAGTTTTTTTTAATTGGAATGGATATTGAAATTCCGAAATTTTTTATAATGAAATTGGAATCCCCTGATTTCGATGCGATCTATCCAAAAATTAGCCCTAAGTAACAGTGAACTCCTTATTTTGAGAGAGCCCAAAAGGAAAAATATTGCAAATGCAATGCATGTGATAAAAAGTATAAAAAGGAATAACAGTTTAGGACCCAAAAAAATATGTGTGTGTTTTTTATTTTTAAAGTGACATGATTTTTTCTATATGTTTTTTCCTTATTTTTCTGCAAAATACAATGGATTCATAATGAGAAACTAGCATCCCATTCAAACGAATTAGGATACCGACATGAAACTCATAATTATGGGTGTATTCAAATACTCTAAAATAAAAAGAGAGTTAGTCTACCAATTTTATTTTTTTCTAACAAGTTAGGAACGAATCCAAGATTTTAAAATTGAATGGGCTGAATTTACCTTAAAAAGAAACTTGATGGCACAAGTGAATTTTATTAATAACAAATAATTAAAACAAATAATTATTAATTAGGGAGGACATAATCTGAAAATCTTAATTAGCCATTTTGAAGGGTATATGGCTCATTATTTCTTCCACTCTTGAGTCTTTAAAGAATTAAAATAATTAAGTTTTCATTCATTATCAATATTATCAACTATTATTTTTTGGTTGTGTGTAAATACTACATCACTTTAAAAAAAAATTTAAAAAAAAATCCATATGGGCCATAGCCCATATAGCCCCCGACATAGATCTGTCCCTAATACAAGCAATAGTCTAAACAACAAGGAGGTGAGAGTTTTCTCATACACACTATCAAAGTGTCATGTGGGTTCTAGTCTGAGACCACTGGTCTACAAATCAAAGTCTTTTTTCACTGTGCTACACTCAGTTATTGAAATTTTAGTACTTTCTTGAAGCACCGTGTTCTTTGATTTTGTAGGACACAATTGGATGTCGAAACGGTTTCCGATTTGTCTAATTTTTTGTAAGGATGATCTATGAATGAAGACCTAAAAAATAGATGGTTTGGATCGTTGGAAAAAAAATTGTAGGGTACCCTAAAGGGCGTCCCTCAAATAAAATTATTTGAGGGATCCCTCAATAGAAGGGGACTGTATACAGAGAGCTTCCATTGAGGGATCCCTCAAATAAGCTTATTTAAGGGACACCCATTGTACGGCCCACTCCAGATTGTATTTCACTAATCCAAACCGTCTATTTTGTAGGTACATATTCAAAGATCATATCTACAAAAAATAACTTGAATCCGATATCATTTGACCATTCAATCGAGTTATTGAAATTTTAGTACTTTCTTGAAGCACCGTGTTCATTGATTTTGTAGGACACAATTGGATGTCGAAACGGTTTCCGATTTGTCTAATTTTTTGTAAGGATGATCTATAAATGAAGACATAAAAAATAGATGGTTTGGATCATTGGAAAAAAAATTGTAGGGTACCCTAAAGGGCGTCCCTCAAATAAAATTATTTGAAGGATCCCTCAATAGAAGGGGACTGTATGTATATATATATATATATATATATATTTGAACATTTCCTTTCACTTAAAAAAAATGAAATAAAATTGTGTTTATATCCAAATAAGCAAATATGTTACACGATTTAAGATGAGTGCTGCTATTTCCACCCCTATCCTATTTTCCCATCCACCATGTAAATTTTAAAAAACACAATCCTATCTTTTCCACCCACCATTATTCCTAAAATATCCTTTAATTATTAATTCAAACAAATTCTCTTATTAATTATTAATTTAAGCAAATTCTCAATAAAAATAAAATTAGTGTCCCTTGGGTCAAAGCTGAGTTCATGACATTAGTCCCTCTTGCACCATGGCAACAAAGTTGGGTGTGCTAAATAAGCAATCCTTCCTGCACCATGGCTTTCTATCATGCTTACTATTCATTTAGTATTGTATGGGATAAAGCCTAACCACGGGCAAAGGATTAATGGACCCATTGTTGGGACTACTGGCAACCACCCGGTTAAGCAATCCTATTTAAATGCTAGGAATTAATAAGTTTACTTTTATAACATGTTTACTAATCAGTAATTGGATTATGAGGAACTGAATCGAGGATGAATTGAATTGAGAAGGAGTTGGATTGAGGAGAATTAGATTTCAAATTCCTATTAAAGTTGTTTACTAAACCTTATGGAATTAGGATAAGACTGATACTAATTACTAAAATGTCATAGTTGTTGGGTTAGATAGATGGCAAATTTTAAAATTATAAAATTGTGTGAGGATATCATAGGTAAAAAATATGAATTTTTAATAAGTTAATTCTCCATGAATTAAAATATCACATCCCACCAAATAATTGAATTCCTCCTAGTTTATTCCTAATTTTGTATGGACCCCACTTACTTTTCAATTCCTTGATGTGAAGTTAATGCAGGAATCCTCCATAGGTGGAATTCAATTCTTGATGAGAATTCTAATTCCAAGTTAGTAAACACACCATTAATTAATTATAGGTCTCGTTCTTCCTTTCAATCTGCAACAGAGATAAAGATCAATGGAGATGGGCATTAGATGTGAGGCTACACACCTTAGGAAAGCTAGGGTTAATTTAATTTTAATTTTAATTTTTAGTGAAAACTACTTTGAGGAATAAATAAAATAAAACAAGTGGATTATGTAAGTATAGGTTTTTTTTCCTAAGTCCTTAGAAGTCATTTTACAAAGGGGTAAATTTGCCCTTAAAATTTTGAAGATAAAATGAGTGGAGAAATAGATCAAGAGGTGAAAATAGCAACACCCTTTAAGATTTAGGATTTTAATTTTATCTATAGCATAGACCCTAAATTTGAAAATATATGGTATAGAATAGATTTAGAATTTACGGTATATGTTTAAAATCTATACATTTCCTTCCATGCTAATATAAAGTTTCATACTACTGACAATGCATGCAATTATAGAACACCAAACATCCTTTAATAGAGTGCTAATTGTACTTACCTAATTAGCGTAAGTTTCAAATTCAACTCACATAAATGCACGTACGAAACTTTTTTAATTCAATATATGTTTGGGACTAGGGTCGCTAGACCTACAACGGTAGCGTCAATTTGTTCCCATGAGTTATGATTGGGGTTGTGGAGATCACAAACATTTTCAGTTTACCTCCTTTTTTTTTCTTTTTTTTAACATAACTAGCTTAACTAGTAAATTCGTGTATAATACTTGTACTTACAATATTATACATATATATACATACGTATCACAATATGTGTAAGTAAAACCACGTAACGATGTGATTATCCTACCCAAAAAACTACGCAGTTGAATACTGATTTTTGTCTTCATTTATACGGCATGCAGCTCACGTGTAAACCCAAATTCTTTTGGGTGCGGCAGCATTTGAGGAGAGCCTGAAAAAATTATGGACGGTCTAATATAATATTCTACATCGTGCATCCATTACATATTTTTTTGATTAACGTCAATTGCTCTTAACTTATTAGCTCCCAAAAATACGCGCCAGTTTATAAACAGGGAAAGTTGCATAATAATAATAAATATTTTTATTTATCATGAGTTATATGGTACTTTTTACCAGTTTATCAAACAAAAAATATGGGCGCCCATGGGCCCGTCTTGTAATTAATTAATTTTCTTTTTTGACTGCTTATTATTTAAAAAAGAAAATTTATGTTGAGAGTCCACAACTACTTTTAAGATCGTTTGACCAAAAAAAAACACAATCTACTTTTAAGACCCAAAACCTTTTCTTTTCTAGGATTTGAATTCAATTTACAAACTTACTAAGAAAAAACCTAAAAGAACACAAAGTGAGAAAACACCTCCACCCGGACAACCCTGACCCACATATATAAGAGCATTTTTAGCGGTAGGGCTAGCCCGGGTAAGAGGCCTCCTAGGCCTCCAATCCTATTTTCAGAGGCCAAGGTTTGCCAAGGTAAACGTTGGGCTCCACTAGCCTAGGCAAGCCCAAAGGCAACTTATCTCAAGTTGACGTCATTATGACATCAACAACTAATTTAAATACCAAAAAAAAATTTCCTAATTTTCATAATTTTTTTTCTTCTATAAATAGTCATATTCTTCAGTTCCCATACCAAAATTCCATACAAATTTCTCTCATCATATCTCATGTGAATAGTAGTTACATTTGGGTTGCCATGGCAATGGGTAGGAATGCATAAAAAAAAATTGCTAAGGCAGTCACTATTCACATAAATAGTAACTACCATTGCCTCCTTTTGCCCTTTGTCACGGCAAATAGATGGAAGTGTTCTAAAACATAAAATTCAGTTCTAAAAACCATTTTATACCAAAAAGCAATAAAATATGTTAATAAATAAAATTAAAGTAACGTAAGATTTTCTCGATACATAATTTCTTCAATAATATTTTCATTTCCCGTACACATCTTAAAGACTCGGTAAAATACTCATTTTTTAACAATCAAACATACAATACACGTATATGTATGTATTTCTCACGTTTAATACATATATTTTTTACAAAATTTTCAATAATATTGACAAAATTCACATATTATATACACGTATTTTTCACATATTTTTGAATAAAAATTATATAGTAGCCGAACTTTTTAGTTGTATCTTGTCAAAAATTTACCGAATAAAACACATGTATTTTATTCATATTTTACTTATACATAACAAAGTATAAAATAACCACACTGCCGAATATGGGTACAATATCTCCAGTGACCAAACACAATAACATTTTAATTTGGATGATCATAATAATAATTGAATGAGAGTTTTGAAATCTCATTCATTTTCAATTTTTGAAGATGCCTTCATGTCTAAACTATATCACATACATTTTAATTATTTTTTTTTAAAACTTCAAAAAAAATATTTTATTATCTTGATTTAGAAAAGTTATCTTTCCAACACAAAATAAACTAAAAAAGAATGTTATAAACGAAGTCCCAAGAATTTACACAACAATCTGAAAAAGAAAAAAAAAAGAAGGTGCGTTATCCAATGAAAACATTGGGAATCTCGAGGCAGAGTTCCATCACTGTCGAACAACATGCCTTCGTCACACTTGTGCAAAAATTAGCTTTCTTTTTTCTTCTTATCTCTCTTTCTGGGTTTTGTTCATTCTGCTCTCGCAGTCGGTTGCTTGCCGGCGGCTTCTCGCACGTGTATTGGGGTTCGCTTTCTACTCTCCGTCTTAAATGCAGCTGACGTCAGGCACATTACATCGTACGGCCTTCGTTCTTCCACGTGGAAATTGATCGGGAAAAGCTGATACGTGGTCACTGCTCATCAACAGTGTCGGCAGATTGATGAACAGCTTCAGCTTTTTCCGAAAAACATTGATGTTCCGAGGGTCCCCACTGTATTATAGATCCACCAAAAGAGTTTGCCCTTTGCAGTTTGGGTTCTGATTCACTGTGATGTCCTCAGCATTGCATCGTGTTACACAAGTATGTGTGTAAGAGCATCTCCAAAGGAGATGTCAAATATCAAACGTCAAATTTAAATTTGATGGATGATGTAACAATTTGACATCTTACATAGCTTTACACTCCACCCGATATGCTAAATTAAATTATTATTTTATTACATTTTAGTGTTGATTTATTTTTAATTAAAAAGAATATAAAAGAAAAAATAATAAAATATTCATTTGACATCTTGCTTTTGGGATGTCAAAAATAATATCTCAACCTCCAGCCGTCATTCCACATCAGTTTTGACACATCGGTCGGAGTGATGTGAGATGTTATTTATAGCTGTTAAATGTTATATAGCACGTTTGACACATCGGTTAAAGATGCTCGGTAATTATGTCACTATGTCATGAGATAATGAGAGCATCAGATTTTTATTATTTTATTATTTTTTATTTTTATAATAATATAAGTGATATTGGATTGGGTAGTGAGATTCAAAAATAAAGTATCAAATTTTGGATATATAAATAACGTTTTTAACCATTTGAACTATCACGTATGAAAGATTGAGAATGATAAGCACAATTTAGATTCATCCATTATCAAATCTGTATGGACTACAATGCATTGATTTTTCGACATTAAATATTTCAGACCAACAATTGAACACTTAATAAATTCAATAATACTTAACTAAGAATTAGGTCATTTAACTTGCCTTTGAGCTCTTAGAACGATTAAATCAACTTTTAATCCAAGAAAAGATTAATTGGATCGATTTGTTCCATATAAACGACTTTGGGGATTTCTTGTTAATCATGTCCACCCTTATCTACGTATAATTACATTGCAAAGAGTATATAAATGTCAACTATAAACTTTGTGTGGTGCAAATTTTCATTACATTAAAAAAACTACCATTTTGTGCGGAATATATGTAAGAATAAAAATTTAAATTTACAGTGCGTTTGGATGAGAAAATTTAAAAATACAAAGGAATTTATAAATGACAGAATTTAAAAGGATGTAAATTAATGTTCTAGAATTTATAAAGTTTCTTGTTTGGATGATGGATTTAAAATTTACATGAACTAACTTATTTTTTTTTTTTTATTTGTAAATTTTTTTTTTTTTTTTTTTTTTTTTTTTTTTTTTTTTAATTTCTCTTGGAATTTGAGAAATGAAAACTTTTAAATAGAATTTAAAGTTTGGATTTATGAAATTTCTAAAATTTTAAAATCTAAATACGGGAATTAATTCATATCAATTTAAAAATTCTGATTTTAATCAAAATCCTAAATTTATTCCTCTCATTCAAATACACTGTTGAGGAATCTTCAATATTAAAAAATTTGACCATAAAATATAATATCAAAGTTATTTTAGTATGTATTGTTTTGATCTTCTATTAAATATAATATAAATGTGCATTCAATTTCTGGACAAATCAAACTCAATCAATCAAATTGTAATGATTATGACAGTAAAAGATGGGATCATCTTCCAGACAATCTAGCCCCCCAGCCTTTCCCTAATCATCATCACCTGCTCGACTGCAATTCACCTTGTCACCTTCACTCTTTAATGCGCTCCTTCGTCCTCCAAAAAAAAAAAAAAAAAAAAAAAAAAAAGTTGATAGTGTTGTTAATATTTGGAAGTTGGATGTTGGCAGTTGGTTTTGTAACAATTTTTTTTTTAAAAAAAAAATTCAAGAAAAACTCTACGCCTTCAAACGAGTTAATATATGTATGAATTCAGAACAAATTTGACATCATCTTCTTTTTATTTTCTCCTTCTTCTTTCAGTAAAGAAAAAAAAAAGAAAAAAAAAGAACTATCTTAAGAGAGATTGTTGGTAACGGGACTCAAATCTAGATTGGTGTTTTATTTATATGTCTTGAACCATATGTTACAATGTGAACTGAGTGACATAATCTAACTATGTGCCCAAAATCTTGGAAGTTCAACGTGATTTTGTAGACTCCATAGAAATAAAAAAAGAAAAAAGAAAAAGCTTAAAAGAGATATTCTGATCGAAGCGAAATCCCCCATCAAGATACGTTTACACAAAAACAAAGATATGGTGGCATATGCAATTGATTTGGAACAAGATTCTTTGCAATTTACTTGCTATTAACTTGGAGCAACAACATATTAATTAATCGAACACACACAACTTCAAGATCTGAAACACGCAAAGATGGATCTCTTGGACATAAATAATTCCTGAATATCAACTCTAGAATTGTAGTTTTATTCATCAAAAAGCGATGATTTGTCAGTTTTATACAAAATGTTATCGTTTATGTACGAGACCAGTTCAGTTTAGTCTTTAGATTTATATATACTATACGCAAAAAACATGCCATGCCATTAAACTTAGTGGTCGGCCAAACCTTAGCTTACGTAAAAGATTCGATTTAATATATGATACATTTAACCTAATCTACTATATCAAGCTCGATCCATACATATTATATATATATTTGATCGAAAACCGTGGAAGAGTTTGTGGATAATGTTCTGGGACATTAATTGGCGCCATGGTTTTTTAGTTGCCATTGAGATGGTGAAATCTGGATCATTCAAAGAGTACTCAAAGACAAACATGTATGTCTATGGATCATGGCACATGGTTCTGGTTTATGAATTTTATTTGCTAAATAATATATACTATTAAAACTTTTGATGATGCATTGCTTGATTCGATCAAAAAGCAAGATGTAAACAATACATTGCCAAGCCCTTGATGTTTTCTGTGTAATTTAAGCATTGATTTGTATCATTATTGCAACGTTAACTTGTGTTAGCGAAGTCTCATATCGCCTCGGCACTATTTTCTTATGAACCAGTTTTTCTAAAATAAGTTTTAGTTTATTAAGCTTAACATGATATCAGAGCATGAGATGGATTGAGCCCGTAACTCTGACCCTGCGTGGAGGGGAAGTGCCAAGTGGCTTCCGCCCTGGTGCTGATCATGCTGATTGTGGCTGCCCAATTTAATGATCAAATGGTTAAGAGTCCAAATATCTATTTGCAATCTGTACTTAACAATTCATTTCTGGCCCAATACAGTAATTGGGCTAAAAATCAATCCATCTCAAAGGATGAGCAAATAAGAGCCCAATTGCTCTATTGGAGATCAAGCCCAACACATATGAGAGTTTAAAAGAGGCTGCAAATTAGCCAAACAAACCAATATGACCAATTGGTCAAAGGTTGTAAGGACGATATCTCGAAAAGCCATTGAAATTTGAAACAATTATAATTGGGAAAACAACTTAAACAGTCAAACACAAGCAAAGTGAAAGCTGTAGTGGTAGCTGAAGTACTCAGATTCTCAAACAGCTTAAAGCTGAAATATATATTAGTACTGGTAAATAAAGAAGAAAACATGGTAAATAAAGAAAATAAATTCAAACGCAAAGAAAGTGATCCTCCTACCACAATCCCTATTTTTCCTCACAACTTCGGAGCATATACAATCTCTCTTGGCTTTGGAAACCCTAAGCAAACAATACCCCTCACCTTTGACACAGGCAGCAGCCTTGTTTGGGCACCATGCACTTCCCAATATACTTGCTCAAATTGTTCCTTACCAAACATCAACCTCGAAAAAAGCCCTATTTTTTACCCAGATCGTTCGTTTAAAAAGCCGATGCATTGCGAAGCCCAAATTTGTTGATTAATTCATCGTAAGGAACCTCAATGCATTTATGCCAAATGTTGCTCTTGTTATGAGTTCATGTATGCTTCTTGGACCACAGAAGAGTTTGCATTAGGGACTATAAATGGGGATGCAATGACAGATGTGATGGAGGATTCTGTGACTGATTTTGTGTTTGGGTGCACAAAAAAATCGACCCATTTGCCTATTGGAAGTATTGGGTTTGATAGTTCCCCTGAATCATTGCCTTCACAACTGCTACATGAAAAATTATCTTTTTGTTTATTGTCACACTTTTATGATGACACTGGAAGACATAGTGCCCTAGTTTTGAATGATGATTTAGTGTACAATGACTTGAGCTACACGCCATTGGTGAAAGGCCCGGGCATGCCTAATTTCTATGGATATAGATATGTGAATCTTGAAGAAATTGTTGTTGGGATCAATAGGAGTACTAAGATTCCACATGAAGATCGAAACCAGGATCTGATGGGAATGCTGGGACATCGACACCGGCATGCCGGATTTACTTACGTGGACAACTCCATCTTCGGACAAGTGGCAGACGAGTTTGTGAATCAAATGGGGTGAGTATAAGAGGCTCCTAAGCAAGGGGTTCTAGGACCTTGCTTCAGCACTGTTGTTGTCGACGTTAAGAGTGTCACAGGATTAAGTTTTGTGTTTGATGGTGGTGCAAAAATGGTGTTTCCTCCCACTAATTATTTCTTGTATGACGATAATGTTGAGTTAAATGGCGGTCCCAAGATCATTATTGGTAATTATCTGTTTACGGATTTTCATTTGGAGTTCGACTTGAACCGTATGAGGTTTAGGATTTAACCGTATGAGTTCGACTATGTGTGTTGCTTAGTTGGGCTAATTTTTTTGGGCCCTTTTTCCCTTGTCTTTCACGTTTAGGAGGGTTTTATTTTTGTGCTTGGTTCTTTAAAATATATGTGTGCCTACTGCCTCCCTGCTGTATGTGTTGTTCGATCATGGTTGATTAAATTAACACCAAAAGCTTAACAAACAACAATCTAAATCATTCTCTGTAACTGAGAGAGAATTCATTAGAATCCATGGACTTGGCGCACCATGCCCATGTTATAATTATCTGTTTGCTTCATGGGCAACTTATGGGATTTCAATAGGATACATAGCTGGGAGTTTATTGTTGGAAACTTCGGAACAAAATGTGACAAGTTTTCTTGTGGGCTGCTCCAATTTTTCATCCCAGCAACCTGTTGGACTTGCTGGGTTTGGCAGTGAACCAACATCACTGCCATCCCAATTGGGTCTCTCACCAAATTTTCCTTTTGCGGCTTGTCTCATGAGCATGATGATGTCAAAGAGCACCAACCTTGTTTTGGACAACGCATCTATGGAAGGGCTCAGCTGCACACAATTGCTCAAGAGCCCTATGTTTGCAGATGCTCACCTTTTTCAGGGTACCACTATGTGAAGCTCGAGGAGATTATGGTAGGGCACAAGCACATCAAAATCCCAAGCAAATTTGTGGTTCCAGGATATGAAGGAAGTGGGGGGATAATAATTGACACTGGGGCATCTCTCACGTTCATGGAGAAGTCAATTTTCATTTTGGTGGCACAGGAGTTTGAGGATCAAATGGCTGATCATGAAAGAGCGGTGATGTAGGAGTTTTGGGGCCATGTTTTGGGTTTAAACATGCATTGCTCACCTTCAGTCCCAAAGCATGGCTCAACCTAACATAGATTTAAACAATAGTAGTGCCTTTAAACAATAAAATGGTGCTTTATCAAAACATGCATTGCCGAATACTTTAAAGACACTATTATTGTTTAAATCTATATTAGGTTGAGCCATGCTTATAACCGTTTTATACAATATAATATATAACATTTCATCTGCCGCACACTTTTTTTTTAGGGATTTTGTTTTGTTTTTATCAGTACTACAATTTAGAGTTGAAAAAAGGGATATTAAAATTTCCTCATTGTTTTTATCAGCACCCCACTAGTGTTCAAGTAGTGTTGTTAGCAGTCCTCATTAGTGCGTGATCTGTAATTTTTTACATAAATTCATACTAGTGATAGCTAGCAGTTGGGTGCCACGCGTAAGTCCTTCCGGCTCAAGATTGTGATATGCCCTGACACTTGTGGTGAGAGTAACTAATCTCCCCTTAATTTTTTTTTAAAAAAAGAAAAAGAAAAAAGAAAGGGGAATCAATATAACTGGTCGCTGGTGGACTTAGGTTCTCTGTAAATTAGAAGTGTAAATTAGAAGTTAAGATTTCGGCTTCGGGAGACTGTTAAAAACCAGTGATCTACAGACACACACAAAATAAAAAATAATTTTTTAGAGGTGTGAGAGTGACACGACGACGCTCCACATAATCACGTGTCCTGATTCAATTGATTGTCGTTTCATCCGGATAATAATACCCAGCGCACCACACCGCTGATGCTCTTCTGGGTCCCTCCTCCCACCACCATGTGTAGTTTACGGTGAGCTCGGAAGCAGAGGATTATCAATCTCATCATATATGACACGTCGGATGTATTTGGCAACGGTAATGAGACGAAAGGCTTACCGCGTATTTTGACAACCATGCTTTCAAACGGCTACAAGTTTTGTTTTTTACCGCAGACTTTACGGCGGTTTCTGGGTAACTGTAATATTTTAAACTCTACCTAAATGGATGTGGGGTTTCATGAAATTACAAGGCTACCCTACCTCATGTACTCTCTGTGTCTGGCCTGCTGTTTCCTTCCATGCTAAGCTGTCCCAAGTTCCAATCATCATGTTGTGGTTTTCCAGCTTCCCAGTATAAAGTAAGCATTTTACCAACAAAGAAAAAAAAAGGGGAAGGAAACTTAATGGAGGCATGACCCATTCAGAGCTTTCTTGATACGGAAAAGTTAAGGGGGATGGGAGGCTACCCCATCCGACCCATTCAGAGCTTTACATTTCTTTTTTTATGACAAAAGTTTGGTAAAGAGTTGGAAAGTTTAAAATCATTATAACTTTTGAAGATGTTGTTTCTTCTTTCTTAATTAAAGCCAATCTTAAAAGTATTTGAATCGTTTATGCAGTGGAAATTGCGTTATGATACTACTAGCATAAATCGCAAGTGCGATAGTTTTTTGGGTAAATAAACCTCGTTTGTTTGGTAAATATAAGATACTACTCTAAAATTATTGAAAGAAAAAGAATTATAATGAGCTCGATCGTATACATGTAGCTATGTCAGTCTCCCAAACGATGATTAGCCGTTGAAGTACGTATTTATATATGTTTTAGATTAGGTTTGTAACGCAGGGGCATGTCCTGTTAATTGTGTGCAGCACAAGGGGAGCTTTATTGCCCAAATCGAACATGATTCTCCTTTTTTCTGCTCCAGCTTTGGCTTCTTTCACTATAAAGAAGCCCACCAAAACCCAACCTACAGAAAGCAGCAGCATCTCTTGCTACCCTGCCACAATTCACAATCCATGGCCAATCCCAAGTCCCTTCTCACCCTAACCTCTCTCTTCTCTCTCTTCCTTCTGACCCTCTCCTCCAAACTCACCCTCTCTCTCTCCCCATTCCCCAACTACCCAGCTTCAGATCCACTCCAAGCCCTCAGCTTCCATGCCTCTGCCTCCATTTCCAGAGCCCACCACATCAAAAACTCCAGAAAACCCAACTCTTCTCTCACCCAAGTCCCTCTCTTTCCTCACAGCTATGGCGACTACTCAGTCTCCCTCAACTTTGGGACACCCCCACAAACCTCTTCCTTCATTATGGACACAGGAAGCAGCCTTGTTTGGTTCCCCTGCACCAAACGCTACATTTGCTCCAGATGCCAATTCCCAAACATCAACCCAGCAAAAATTTCAACTTTCAAGCCCAAACTCTCCTCCTCATCCAAAATCGTCGGCTGCCAAAACCCCAAATGTGGTTGGATTTTTGGCCCAGAAGTCAAATCCAAATGCCCAAATTGCAACAACCCGAGTCCCCAAAACTGCTCGCAAGCCTGCCCAACTTACATAATCCAGTACGGTTCAGGCACCACAGCTGGGATTTTACTTTCCGAGACACTCAATTTTCCCAAGAAAATTGTCCCGGATTTTCTCGTCGGCTGCTCTTTCCTCTCGATCCGCCAACCCTCTGGGATTGCTGGGTTTGGCCGCGGACCACAATCGCTGCCTGCCCAAATGGGCCTCTCCAAATTCTCCTACTGCTTAGTCTCTCACAAATTCGACGACACCCCACAAAGCAGCGACCTTGTCCTCTACAGCAGCAGCAGTGGCAGCAGCTCAAGCTCTGAAGAAGAACCAACCATCGCTGAAAGCCAGAGAAACAAAACCAGACTTCAAAGCTTGAGCTCCACCCCATTTCAGAAAAACCCAGGTCCTCCAAACTCCGCTTTCCGCGAATACTATTACATCATGCTCAGAAAAGTCATTGTGGGCAACAAGAACGTCAAAATCCCCTACAAGTTTCTGGTTCCTGGAGCTGACAGCAGTGGCGGCACCATAGTCGACTCAGGCTCGACCTTCACGTTCATGGAGAAGCCGGTTTTCGAACTGGTGGCCAAAGAGTTCGAAGCCCAGATGGCGAATTACACAAGAGCCAAGGACTTGGAAAACAAAACGGGCTTAAGGCCCTGCTTCGACATTTCAAAGGAGAAGAAAGTTGACTTCCCAGAATTGGTCTTCCAATTCAAAGGTGGTGCCAAGATGGAATTGCCATTGACGAATTATTTCTCTCTGGTTTCAAGCCCGGGCGTTGTGTGCTTGACCATTGTTACAGATGGGGTTGTAGGTCCAGGCGGTAATGGTGGACCTGCGATTATTTTGGGCAATTATCAGCAGCAGAATTTTCATGTGGAGTATGATTTGCAGCATGAGAGGTTTGGGTTTCGAAAACAGAGCTGTAAATAAAAGGTGCCCATTTTGCAGTTTTTTACTGTAGAGAAAATAAGAGGTGCACAAATTTACTGCGGTGACTTGACAACGATGACAAGAAATATTTGTGCAGATTTAAGCAAGGACAAATTAATTATGTTCTTTAGATTAGTGATGATTTATCACAATAGAGAAGAAGGGTAGTATAATTTACACAATTTGCAGAAGCGCTGCTGCATAAAGTGCTTTTTTTTTATATATATCAATGTTACATGTCACGTTTATGAGTCACATTTGGTATCTTTTTGCATAAAGTTCTCTGTATTAAACTTGCGTGCCACCTCACTTTTATATCCATGGAAACTTCCATCATGAGGTTTTATAGTATGTGACGTTTTTTAGATTACGCGAGGAGAGATATAGATACAAATAAGTCATATGACCGTTGCATCAAAATATTTCATCATGTGAATATATAGCTGATGTAAGAATCACCAAATACATTTCTTTTTGTTTTATACAAAACACTTAATTTTTAGAGCATCTCCAACCGATGTGTCAAACGTGTCACATAGATATTTAATAGCTAGAACTAACATCTCACATCACTCCAACCGATGTGTTAAAGTTTATGTGGAATGAAGGCTGGAGGTTGAGATGTTATTTTTGACATTCGAAAAGCAAGATGTCAAATGAATATATATATATATTTTTCTTTTTTTTTCTTTTGAATTAAAAATGAATCAACATTAAAATGTAATAAAATAATAATTTAATTTGACATATTGAGTGGAATGTAAAGTTGTATAAGATGTCAAATTGCCACATCAACTATCAAATTTAAATTTGATGTTCGGTATTTAACATCTCCCTCGGAGAAACATAATATTTAGTTTTTTTACTTCTAAGAAATCCTGATTGTGAAGGGCATAGAAGTACTTTGCAATTTAGTAAGAGAAAAAGTTACTCATTATTTTACCTTTTCCTCGGTGGAAACAAAGATATGCGCTTTTGTTGCTTTCGGTTAAATTACATATCAATTTGACTTCCATAATCAATTTGTACCTTCTCGCCAAACTTTCTTGTGACTATACTATCTGACCAACAAGGCAGCTCATTTACTCTAATCTATAGTTTCATGCACCTATGCTATTATATGCTATGTTTTTTTATTTTTTCATACAAGCGATCTTACGTGAAGGGGGATTCGAATTTGAGTGCAGAGTGGGGAGCACATCCACTCTAACCAACTTGGCTAAGTCCAAGTTTGCAATTATATACCACAGTCTAGTATTGCTATTTTCTATGTTAGAAGGCTAGGGCTCAAAATGTATTATATAATTTGCTTTATCAGTCAATATATTAATAGTACCTAACCTTGGTGGGTGCATGCATGGTATTGAATCTATTGATTAAAAGAAGAAGGCGCTATATAATTAAGTTGGCTAGACAAGTAGATTGGCACATGTTTGGTAGTTCCCTAGTTCACCGGCAAATGCAAACTTTTTTTCTCAACTCCACAGTTGGCAAATGGGTTGTCTTTATAGTTGAGAGTTTTAACATTAATCAGCACCGTCCAACACGTTTGTGAAACTCACATGTCACTAACCACATGAACACTATTTACCTTATTGTTGAGATGCATACAAAGCTTTTCAAGTGTGCCTTCAAGCATGTAACTAATGGTGAAACCGTAAAATCCTTAGTAAAATATTATCGTGTCAAATTGTACATAAGTAAATTATTCTTAAATTGTTATATTTTAATTCTGAATTATTGATCATGCTGATATTTTATTTGACTAGGTAGTTTAGATTTACAATCAGACAACTTAAGCATTTGTGTGACAAGAGAATAGGTCGTAATTGAAATTCAATTACAATCTCTATAAAAAAATTGTTGAACTTTTCCGTCCAACTTTATAACCTTTTCAACAGAAAATAGACATATGATGTAACATGTAACATATGCATACAGTTATACATTACACCTATAATTCATGTGCAAGCAATTGATGATATGAACCTATGAGGTCCCCAAAAATAACTAGGCCAGGGTGGAAAGCCTCTACTGTTCATTAGGGTTAGCTTAACTCATCAAAGAAGGAAACAGATACATTGATAACTAGGACCACACGTGGAATTAATTTGTTTGGCATATGAGGGGGTCATAGCTCATCTATTTCCCATCTACTGTGCTAAGTGTTGACAACTTTTTTACAATAACATTACAATTTCCCATGCGTTGGTTTGGTGGGTAGTCTTTTTCTCTCTGTTCTTTTTGGGCAATGGTGGGTGGTGTTTTTGTCAAGTGCTAATAAGAACAACACAAAACATGAATGGAGAGGTATGGCTGGCTGTTATGACTCACAGTTTTCCCAACAGTTGTACATAGATAAAGTTAGAAACGTAACCAACAAAGTTTAAAGGACAACGCAAATTTTAAGGCAAATGTATCATTTATCGCCTATGTATTTGTAAACACAAAATTTTTTGCGACAAATGAAACGAGAACATATCTATACAAAATAAATTTGTATATATGTCATGTTCTTTTTTAAAGAGATTGAATGTTGGCGTAGCAAATCAAATTGGAAGATGCTTAGGAACTTAACTTGATTGTCAAGGAGAGAATGTTGGGTGGGCATAGAGATGACCAATGTCGCAATTCTTGCTCCCATTTTCCACACGTAGAAAGTGAAAGAGTGAAAAATACTCATCACAAGTTCTGTTGAAAATAAGATGCTTACAATTTTGGACATGAGCATATTGCAACCCTAATATGGGAAATGGCCCTGCTTTCCACCAGAATACATTATTATTAATCAAGAAAATGTCCCATCCCCTACAGAAATATATATATCAAAGTGAAAGTCAGTCCTGTAAGTTGTGACAACACAAAATTTTTCCAATTTGTCCTGGACGATAAGTGATGTTGAAGATTGAAGACATGTGAGTGAGTATAATAAGAACAAAAGCAATGAGTCATGGGAGCACATGGATGTGGGAATTGGAACCTCAAGGCTTTTTTATATTTTATTTTTGGAATCTCTACTCACTTGGTCCTTATTAGCCAAAGAAAGTGTGGTGGCTTTAGTGCTTAATCCTGCTGGTGGACACTTTTCTTTTCTGACATGGAGGTGGAAGATTATTGATCCTCCAAATCTTCTTTAACTAATATGCCTCTCTCATTGGTCAACTATAATATGATGACCTGCATAATTAAAAACCAACTTTGGAAATTGGAGATGTTTTAGTTAAAAATGTCGAGCATGCATGCATGCATGCATTGTGGAGGTTTCACACGCATTGTCAAAGTGCTATGGAGATTCGAATATGAGACTATTGACCGGCAAATCAATACTTTTTTTTCATTGGGCTAGATACTGTTGACATTCAAAAGATTGACATTATGGTCATCAACGGTTCAGACACATCGAATAATATCCAACAAAGTAAATTCTTGTATATAATGGGAAAATTGTAGGGTACATGAGCACAATTTCCCAAAATTTTACATCTGTCTTACCCTCTTGATGTACAAAACAACAGCTTATGCCCCTTGTAATTTTGTCACATCGTACATTGGGACCCCAGATGCGAATTTTTAAAAATGGGGCCACGTATATATAGTAAAAGATATTTACAGGAATATTTTTGTTTTTGCCAAGATATACAGGAATATAATAGATTAGAAGTTGCCTGTAGGTACAAATTCATGGTATAAATTTAAATGTTGCCAACACCACAACTTGATTATACAAGACCATTAGCATACTTAAGCATAATTATTGTCCATGATAATAAGGTTGTTCCTCATTAAGCATAATTATAGTCCATGGAAAAAGAAGGTCGGAGTATGTTTTACACTCGCATGTTATCTACGAAGGAGATTATGAAAATTATGGCGAATGAAATGATCGTCAAGTTTTCTTTGACTTAATCAATTGATTGAGGCCTTTTTACCGCTAGTTTAATATTGTTTTGAACGACGATATTTTTAACTCATACGCTAAAACAATGGAACTAGATTTAGCATGATTATGTGATTGCTTGAGAAGTTCATTTTTGACTTCAAGAGCCATTTTTCAGTCCAAGTATAGACAAGTTGGACCAATTAGCTTTTAGACTTGTGAAACTTAGATTTTGTTTGGTATTCTACTCAAAAAAGTAAATTCAAAAATTATGATTCTTTTTAAAAACATGAGTTTTCAAATAGTGATTTTAAGATCTGAAAACTTGTTTAGTATTGAACTCAAAACTATTTTTAAGATCTAAAAATTTAAAATTAAAATTAGAAAATTAGAAACCCTTTATTCACAAATTGAAATTCCTAAATTGAAATTACAAAGGAAAATGAGAGAGGGAGGAGAGATAGAGACGAAGAGGGGGAGGAAGAGATAGAGATGAGAGAGAGAGAGAGAGAGAGAGAGAGAGAGAGAGAGAGAGAGAGAGAGAGAGAGAGAGAGAGAGAGAGAGAGAGAGTATAAACTCTTACTACTTTTTTTTTTGGTTGTGTTTTTAATAATGTGGGTGTTTTTGAGTTTTTCTTGGGTTTACCAAACAGGTTTTTGTGGCTTTGGACTTAAAATTGGTTTTTGAGTTTATAAAATTGAATCCAAATAGGATACCAAATCATTCGACCAAAAAAAAAAGTAGGATACTAAACATACCCTTATATTCTCAATGTTAAATAAATAAATAAAATCCCAAATTCAAATTCTACACTTTGGCTAACCTGCTTTTTTAAAAGCATCTCCAACCGATGTGTCAAAAGTGCCACATAGACATTTAACGGCTAGAAATAACATCTCACATCACTCAAATCGATGTGTCAAAGCTGATGTGGAATGAAGACTGGAGGTTAAAATGTTATTTTTGACATCCTAAAAGCAAGATGTCAAATGAATATTTTATTACTTTTCTTTTCTTTTTAATTACAAATAAATCAACACTAAAATGTAATAAAATAATAACTTAATTTGACACATCGGGTGAAGTGTAAAGCTGTGTAAGATATTAAATTGCCACATTAGCCATCAAATTTAAATTTAATGTTTGGTATTTGACATCTCTTTTGGAGATGTTGTACTCTTCCATAATAAATTTGGTTGCCCTCTTGACATAGCACTAGTTTTGGTCGCCTTTTCAGTTTTGTTGTTTATTCATGGGCTTGTGAAGTTTCAATCGGACTTCAATTCCACTATTTTCAATGATGAAGATGAAGAAAAAGAAAATATGGCGCACTATTTTTTTGAGGGAGCATTCATCTCAATGGGTTGGGGGCTAGCTTGGGCTAAAAATTAAGCAAGATCCATGTCAAACTCAGGCTAAAGCCCACTAAAATCGTTGGACAACAACAGTGCACCAGATCAGAGTTTTCCGCTGCAATATTTTGGGTCTTAAATTGGAAATTCTATGCATTTTGGGGGAAGCAATTTTCACACTCGCATTCTTTATGATGTCTTCTCCATTTGTTTGTATGCTTTTATTCTCGTACAAATTCATTCAAATAATAATACATATTGAGTTTGTTAATAATTGTAGATGTATTATAATTCAAGTAAATTCACACTATACGTGTGTCATGTACCAGTGTTATTGGGGAAATGTGAATCGAATATAAGACCTCGGATACATGGGTAAATGCTCTTAACCACTTGAATTATAAGCTCCTTGCTGTGTGTGTCCTCACGTTATTAATGAATTGATAATACAACTTGGACAATCTCTACAAATAAAAATATGGGTTTTGACCTAAACGGTCCCTAAACTTATGTTGAGTTTTATTTTGGCCTCTAACTAAATTTTTCACTTTACTGAGCCTCTAACTTTAACTTTTTTTTTTTTTTTTTTTTTTTTTTTTTTTTTTTTTTTTTCATAATTGGTTCCACCATCAAATTTGAGGTCATATTGAGAGGTAAAATCATCAATTTGGGCAATATAATTCTCTCAAATGAATGACCAACCCGGCTCTGAACATTTCCATCTGTAAGTCATTCCTCTCTATCCTAGTTCAACAAAGTCAAAGAAATTGGCATCAACCAAAGCTTAGGATTTCAATTTAGGGTAGAGAGTAACGACTTATGAAGGGAAATGTTCGTTATAGTGCTGGACTGATTGTTTGAGATGAGATTAGTTCCTAGAATGACAATTTTACCCCCGTAATTTGACTGCAAGTTTGACAATGGGATCAATTTGACACAAAAAAAAGAGTCAAGAACCAAAATAGAATTCGGAATTCGGTCACAACACCTATTTTTCATTCGTAGAGAATGTCCCCATGGTATTATCAATTCATTTAATAACGCATACAAATTATATTTGAATCAATTCGTAGTGAGTCGACATAATAAACTCCTCGGTGCGTTGCGTTGAGGACACTTATACTATTTTTAGCTTACAGTTGTAGACTCTCCAGGGGGGGACGTTGACAGGTAGTTGGGACAAAAATCAATCCGCCAATCCACCAAACAGCCAAAGCAACCAGAAGAAAACGCCCTTCTCCTTCCTCCCTTCCTTCAATTCGTACCAAAAGACACAAGACACAACGAACGCTCTTCGAGTTAGTCTTCAACCTCCGCTTCTGATCGCTCAACGCCATCATCATCACCGCCATGTGGCGCTCTCTGTGGCGCTCCATCGACCGGTTCTCTCTCCAGTACTTCAAGTAAGCTTCCTCCTTCCTCTCTATTTCCCATCAGTTAGGGTTTTACATGAATTTTTATACCAGTTCCCCTTTTAAACTAATTAATTGTAAGTAAAATTGCGCAATTGCAACAGAAATGGTCTAATTTGGCCTCTTTCAGTTGAACAATGCTCACTGAATTAAGGCTCCATGATGTTTTTCCCTCAATTTCCCCAAATGTGCTGAGCGAATGGCTTGTTGGGCTGGGGAATGGAGGACCTGAACAACATGGCGGGCAAATGGAGCTATTCTGAACGTGTATATTAATTTACATTTGAGGGTATAGAGGGTGGTAGTTGAATTTTAGTTCCTTGTCCACTTTCCGAAACCTGATTTTTGGAAATAAAGTGGAAATGTCTATATTGGACCGGACCATAGAATGAAATTTTTGTCATAGGACATAGTATATCATTGGTAGATTTGTTGTGCATTAACCAAGCAGTATGGTGTTGCTTGTACTTTTGGAAGAAAAAGGAAGAACAAGTAGAGATTTATAGGAGAGGGAACCGAGAGGGTAGAGAAGTCTTATGAAAAGCATGCACACACAATTTCCTTTGATTGGCATCATCACCATCATCATAATTTATTATTAATACTTAAAAATAAATAAATCTTGTTTATGGATATAGGTACGTAATCAATGAACTGCGGCAGATCAAAGTTGTGGACTGGCATAACAGGGTAACTTGTTTTGACTTTTCTATAATTTCATTTAATTTGATTTTGTAAACTATCAACCTTTTATTATATTATATTTTTACTTTAATTAATATGTCTCTCTCTCTCCCCCCTCCAACTCTCTACCAGGAATTAGTCATTGATTTACTACAGTCCATAGTGGAGCTAGTTACCTATGGTGATAGACAAGACCCACTGATTTTCGAGTATGAACTGTTTTTCATGGTAAACCTTCTCTATGGGTATGCTTTCCATTTTCTTGTTGGTATTCTAATTGTTATTTATAACTTATGTGCAGATATTTTATGGAGTACCAAGTTTTAGCAGAATTTGTTCGTGTGCTAAAGATCAGTAAAAATTCAAGAATTGAGGCACCGTTGCTTCAGTATCTGAGTATAATGATTCAAAACATGAATAGTGACCATTCAATTTGTAAGATGCTAAACGCACTACTCCTTCAATGTTTAGTTACAGAAGATTTTGGTATCTGCAGTCATGTTGGAATATCAGTTATTTGTCTTCACCAGTTTGTCTTTTTTTTCTTTTTATGTCATTTGGTTATTCTTATTGCTTGTACTTATTGGTGACGTTTTGATGGTTTCTGATGCAGACTATTGTTTTAGCAATGACTATATCAACAACATTATAGGACATAAGTTTGAATTTGGAGGAGATCTGGCCTTATATTATGTATCATTTTTGAGGTCTCTCTCTCTCTCTCTCTCTCTCTCTCTCTATATATATATATATATATATATATACCCACACACACTCTATATATATACCCACACACACACATACATATAAGGCTTAACATCTTTAACTGTTATTTGCTAAAATAATTGAACTAGTTTGAGTTTTTATCCTTGTGATGCAGTTTTAGCTTTATTTTTTCATTACTTGTGAAGTTTATACTTTTCTGATCCCTCTGCCTCTCTCTTATCAGAGCAGTGAGCAATAAATTAAACAAAGACACAGTTTGCCTTCTTCTGAAGGTCTATGGGGTAAGTTAAAGCTTATTGCGTAAGTTTTACTCACCATTCATGATTTATGCATTTTGAGTCGTAATAGTAACCTGCATATCAAGGGTGATAAATGTAAAGCATGGGAGTTTTATTAAATGTACATGGCTGATCAGCATGGCCCCTAATAAATTTTTATTTCTATGTCTCCCTTCAATTGCAGGATTCTGTAGTCTCGTTTCCCCTGTATAATGAGGCTCTCAAATTTGCCCACCATGGGGAAAAGATGATTCAGACAGCTATCCGTGCACTAACTCTCAGTATATATAATGGTAACGTGTTATTGGTTATCACTATTTTTCGAAGCTGCTAATAGAAGAGATGTAGCAAATTTTGGGTTGCAATTACATTTTTGGTAATATAATACAGTTTTTTGTTTTTTGTTGTGCAGTTAGTGATGATATGGTTTATCAATATATAACAACTCCTCCAGTCTCGAAGTATTTTTCAGACTTGGTTTCAAGCTTAAGCAATCAATTTTTTCATCTAGATGCCCTTGTCCATGCTACAGAGTATGTGTCTTTCAATTTTTTTAAAAATATTCTGGTAGTGATATGCATATTAAGGCTGAACTATTAAGTATTGATGCAGGATGCGTACAAATCAAAAGAGAAAAGAACTACTCTTGGAAACTGATAAGATTGTCGATGATCTGTATTACTTCAACGACATGCTTGGAGTTGGCCAGTCTCGTTTGAGTACAGTAGTCATTGAAAATCTTCTCAGAATATTAATCTTTCCCATATTACTCCCATTACTGCAGTTAGGGCAGAGCAATGTGAGATGTTCTTTCTCTTATTTGCTTCATTTTCATTCTTATCTACTTCATGAGAAACAATAATACTTTTGGTTGGTAGATATTCCTTTTGGAAAATTTAGAATTGAGTAAGTGTACATTAAATTTGGACAGTGTGGTTTATCTTATTAGGAGCAATCCAATAGGGTTGGTTGATTTTCATAATGTATGATTGGTATGGGGCTGTGTTTTGGTTTGGTTTTTACTAGATCAATTGATCTTCAACTGACTATTTCTAGGTTTTGGCAACCACTTGTAACAAATCGAAACCTGAAATCACATTTACTGATTACTGACTGATTATTACCAAAAACCTGAATTTTTATGTTTTTTTATGTAAATATGTATTAGCACTATATAATATAATATCTGATATTATATATGAGGTTTTCATTGGTGCCTTAATTTTTAAGTAGTACATTATATGATAACTCATATAATAGAAACCTCCACTTTGAAACTCCTAGCTAACTGGATCTGGTGGAAGAGCACAAATTTTAAAAAAGGAATTTTATTTATGACGTCTAGCTGTATGATGCATCAGTCTTTTTGAGATTGAATCTGTTGATCATTATACAATCATATATAACTATTTTCTTTTTAAGAATTTGATGTTATTGATTGGATTAATTTTGATCATCTGTTGAAGTACAGTAAGTTCCACACCTTGCTCACAACTGCCAATGGGTTGGATCAAAGATCTGATCCCATTCTGGTTTTTGCCAGATTAATGTTTTGTTACCTTACCTAAAGATGATCATTTAAATTTGTATCCAATTTTAAAGATTTTATCTGTAGTCCAATTACATTTAGAATTACGTAGATTATTCCCATTCAGATCTGGGTTTTGATTAAAAAGAATATAGTTATATATGATTGTATAATGATCAACAGATAATAAAAAACAGAAAATTAGAAACCACTTAACATATGAAAAATAGTAAAAATATCATGAAAAAAAAATGATCGAACCAGTGCCAGCTCAATCATTTTAGTTGCATTAGTTGTAGATCGAATTCATGATGATATACTTTTCCTATATGCTGTATTGATTCGGCATTTTATTTAATCTCCAGGGCTCAAATCTATCCGCAGTCACGTCTTTCTATACTGTTTCTCGTCTTCTTCAAGTCATTGGTGGAAAAGGCATGTTCAACTCTGTCGCTGGAGTTATTTTATATCCTTATATGACATCAAGTGTGAGAGATGCTATTGAAAGGGATTCAACTGAGAGCATTAGTCATGCTAAATCTATATTGAGTGAAATGGGAAAAGTAGTATCGTCTAGTCCTGAGACTGAAGGAGCAGAAAACAGTAGCCTCCCTAGAGATACTGCCTCTAATAAAAGGTTGTTCTGTTTCTCCATTTAATTTCATTCTTATAACTCTCTCAAAAGAAAAAAAGCAAGAAAAAAATGGAGAGAAAGAGAGCTTTGTTTCTTTCTTAAATTTTAGTTTTGGTGTGTTTATTGTTTTCCGCTCATTCAGCTGTATCTTACTATTAGGAAAGTAAAGTGATTAGGATCTATTCACTTCTAAATAAACTACTTTTACAGGTTAATTAATGTTTTTATTATAAAATGATGAGAATTATGAACTAAGGACATTCTAACTTATTATGAAATTTTTTTCCTGGTGCAGGAGTGGAATACTAGCACATGTTTTCTCTGACAATCCTAGTCTATCACTAGCATCACTATTCTTATTATTTATTTTGGCAGAAGCAAAAGGTACTAACTTAGAGTAGGCTGTTGTATAGATTTGAGATATAACTTCAATGCATCAGTCTATATAGCCTTTAAAAAAAATAAAAATGAGCATTTTCTATGTCCCAGTGTTGTTCATTCATATCTTTGATTTGTCTTTGCATTAATGCAGATCTTCATCCTTTACTAGCTCAAATGATTGGCTTAAATGGAATGCAAAATATGATTGTGAGTATTAAACTTCAATTTTTTTTTTTTATATACAAACTTATATTTTCTGTCAAGGGTTTCCTAACTATCAAATCATCTGTGCAGCTGGTAATAAGGGAGTAGTTTTTACTAATAAAAACTAGTTACCATATTACCTTTATGATTGTTTTTTTTTTGTTTGATTCTTAACCGTGCTTCAGTTGTTTGTGCGATTATATCAGGTGGTTGTAAAATAATTAGCCATTGAATTTATTACCATTAATATTATGATGCATATATGGTGATTTCATTGCTGTTAGCTTTTTTGTATCCTTAGGTATTTTTCTCTTTGGAGATCAATTTATGGTAGATAATATAATAGTGTTTTGAATACTAATAACATTATGAAGAGAGTCTAATATTTCATCCTTTCCTTTCTTGAGGTTACATGAAAAATATTTTATTCAAGTAGAAAACTACACAGCATTTATGTTTATCTGTGCCTTGAGGCTACGCCTCTTATTTTACAACAATCTCTCATATTTAATTTATATATCACTTGGAATCTTTTGAATGTTTTGGGTTTTCTAGTCTTGTATATGGATTTTTGAACATTCATGATACTTTCTTCCACTGTCTTGAGTTTGTAAATTGATTTACAAATTTTCATTTTTTATTTTCACAGGCAGTGGATGGAAATATCGGAAATCTTCTAGTGAAATATATGGATCAGGTATAGGGACTCTTTGAGAATTCTTTTCCACCTGTTGTTTGTATAAATAACATATCTCCATCTATCAGTCATTTTGGTCATAAAAATACACTGTTTAAAATTTGACCCTATGCATCCTAATTCAGTGTGGCTTTCAGTGTCGTGATGAACTGAATTTTCATTTTACAGATTTTAAATGCATTATTGAAGGTTTTAGCAAGTCAACCACCTTTCTCTATACTAATACAATGGCATACAGGGTGGTTCTTGCGGAAGCTATTGATTTTACAAGGAAAAGGGCTTGGTGATCATAATTTTGAGCTACTCAATGTAAGGATTTAACTGATTTGGTAGAATTTATTCTATATGTGCTCTCTTATTGAATTACATTATCAAAGGGTACTGGCATCAGAGATGCATACCAGAAAGAAATGGATAATCATTCTTGTTTGGTTATGATTTTCCCAAATTCTCCCTACCTTCATAGTTTGTTTCTGCTTTGTAAGACGGAAAACCATTAATGGTGCGTGTTCTATTAGAACTTTCGGTTCTTCTTTTCAGCTTCCATCAATGATTGTATTGATGGATGGAAGAACACTTGTATCTTTTTAGGTATAAGAACTTTTTTAGGAAGTTTACTTTGTCCATATTTTATTTACTCAAGGAGCAATTTGTTGAAGCTCCAAGTCTAAAGTTGCTAATACTTCGACATTACAAAACTTGAGGTTGAGATTTCTCCAGCCAGAGGAGAATTATGATGGATATTTGTGAAAATCCTCGAGAAGGACTAGTAATACATCACCCCTTACAGGGCGTAGCTTTGGTAGACCACACTGTATGGCGGGATTTTATATGTAGGTTTTGAAGTAGAAAGTTTGGTAGATGGTGAAGATTGGGTTATGGCTAAATAAGTCGTTTGGTCAAACATTCATAATTGCTGTAGGAACAGTTAGAAGACATATCATGACGAAAACTATCTTTGTGTTACTAAAGAGTTTGAAGAACACTATCTGACCTTTCTGAGGCAAGAGTAACAAGCCAGCTCTGAAGTGCACGTTTATTTTTCCATATGATCTTTTGTGTAATACATTGTATACCTGTCTCATACTTTCTAAAGTTTTATATTTTCTAGTTTTTGTGGACAGTCCTCATATCAGCAATCCCGTGAATGCCTTCAGAAAGAACTTGATGGATGCTGGTTTGATCATATCCCTGAGGTGTTAAGAAATGAATGGCCAAACTGTAAAGCAGGTACTTTTTTTTGTCTGCTGGGGGGTGGGGCTTAGTTGGTTCATGTTATGTTTATGCGTTGAGTATGCACTTTTAGAGGTAGTTAGTATATGCTCTATGTTTTATTTTAGGAATGGTGGTAGTTTAATATCATTGTTTCCAAAAAGTTGTGTTAAAGCCCTTAGGGTTAGCCCAAGAGGGTGGATGGGGGAAATGGGTTGGGATTAGACTAGGTCAAGGGTTTGATTCCCTTAGATTGTAACCAGAAAATTAAAACAGGTTAAACTTTTAGGATGTAGACTAACATTACTTTATATTTTAACATCTCGCCCCTCCTAATGCTTGGGTCAAAGGGATTTTGATATAAATTATGAGTTGCAATCACAAGGATTAGAACTCAAGATCTCATGCTCTTATTCCACAATAAGTTTTTGTGGTAGGCCAAAATTCAGTTTATACTCTTAACAAATCTCTCTCATGTGTGGGTTCTCCCACAATTGGAGAGCCCAACACGTGGAAATCATTACAAATTCAGAGGTTGAAATTGCTGGATTAAACTTAAGTAATATCATGCGAAGTTTAGGTGGTTTATCACTATTCCTAAAAGTTTTTGTTGTTAGGATGTTTTATATTCTTATATTGGCACCTGCTTCTCCCCGGAAAGGAAAAGCCATGATTTATTCTATATTCAGTTAATCTATTTTGGTGCTGCAAACAGCTCTCGAGGAATCATCACAATGCAAAGATCCTTTTTTTGTTCTAGAGCTTGATGATAGCCAACAAGCTACTGACGGTATAAAATTGTTTTATTTTTTGGTATTGATTAAGCCTTTTCTTTGTAGGATTGTATTTTTCCTATGTTGATGCTTCGTAAAGTATTTGGTTACCTGATAAGAGAATTAAATATTATATGCATATTGCAGGTGATGCAACTTCATACTTCGCTTGGAAAAGGATGGTTGAAACTGTGAAGGTAATCCTCATTCATTGTCCAATGATTGTTCAGATTCAAGTTTTATGTTGTAGAGCGGATGCCTTGCTGGTCGGTTATAAGCTGTTAAACACTGAAATTACTTTCAATTTCCAACATCTGAGTTTGATGTGGTAATCTTTCCAAGATGAATGTTACTTTGGTGGAGTGTTGGTGTCCATAACGGTCTAACATGCCTTGCTACTCTTAGTTTATGAGCTTTTGCATGCTTTAGTATCAGCTTCCAACGTAGAATGTGGTGTCAAAATCAACTCTTGCCAAATGCCCAAAGCCCAAGAAAAGTAAAAGAAAGTTGCCAGAATGGAATGTTATGTTGCGGGTGTGTTGGTATCCATAATTATGCAGAATATGTAGAAAAATGGAGTGAGTTCAGTATCCAGGAGTAGTAGATTCGACTGAGTTCAGTATATAATAGTGAACTGGGTTGATGTGTTTGGATTTGATACTTGTCAAAGCATGCCTTCTGTTGCCGTTTATGCTCGTACTAACTTCTCTGTTAAAGTCATGGGTGCACTATCTTATGAGTCATACACTGCATGTTACTCTAGACTTATCATGCATTATTTTCTTAGACTTCACAGTGAGCGCATGTATTTTGCATACATGTAGGTGTTCATTCTCCATCTTCAGCTTAAATCATGTATTTTCAAAGGAGAATTGCTTCAAGAACCCTTGCTGAATATGAGCAGCGCAATTGCTGATTCTAGTAAAACACATGCTTCAGACATTGCATCTGCAAGCTTTGGGTCAGAGGTTTCTTTAAGTGGGTATTCTTCTGTAAAAGTTGAATATTATCCAGGCTCTCTCTCTGTCTCTCTGTTTTTAAAATTATTTCACTTCCTACAACATTTTGCAGGATCTGGAATTCCATGTACAATTGCATTTTCCAATGCCGGAATCAGGGATATCTACCTGATACCTAAGGCACGGGAAACTACTGGAAAAGTGCTGCTTGCAGAGAAGCATCCTTTCCGTAGTCAACGAGGAGTAGTACTTGCTGTTGGACCATTGGCTGGATTGAATGTAAGTAAAATTGGTATATATTTGCTTCTATGCCTGGCCAAGTTTGGCTATATCAACTCAGAATTTTTTTTATTTTAGTAGCACAACAGGCCAATGAATCTGATTTAGTAATATGATACTTGTATTGATGAATTGTGTATGGTTAGGACCAGTGTTCTTGGCGGATGCTAGATCAGTGTCCAATTATTTATTGAAGACTTGTTCATAATACAGGCCTGAAGGAACTTGAAATTGCTTTGATTCTGGTCCTTAATATTTTACAAATTTAATTTGGTTTCTCACTTGAAACAGCCGAAGGTAGATGAGGACCATCCGACATGGTTGCATCTTCAGATAAGAGAGTTTGAACCAAAACTCCATAAAATTAAAGTTAGAGGCCATCAATCATCAGGGATGTCCAATCATGCGGCTGATGGGAGATGGACACTTGGTTTCTCAAATTCCAAAGCTTGCGAAGCAGCTCGATTGTCAATACTTGAGGAAATTAGGAAGCAGAGATCCTCTGTTGAGAGCATACTTGCTCCTCTACTGCAGGATAGTTATCCTGGAAATTTGTCAGAGACAGAGAGCCAAGATGAATGAAGTTTTTATTTGAGGGGTTGTAAGTTAGCTTGCCAACATTCTCAATTTAGTTGTTTTCGACTTTCCCTATGTTTTTTTCTCTTCCAAATTTTGTTGCTGTCACATTTAAGGGTGCTGTTCACAATATATAGGTTGTTTATAATAACAGACCACTGATCTCTAAATGTGCTAGCAATTAAGGGCTTCCTAATCTTATTTCTCAATAATACTGAGGTAGAAATGTTTCATATTGGACATATAGACTCATTGACTGAGTTTGTTCTTTTGAATTTCAATGCTCTTTGTAGTAGCAACACCTCAGATTAATCTCAGCTTTCACTTAATTTTGTTCCTCTTGTAATTGTTGATAGCGTAGTAGCATACGGTGCATTTAGAAAGACTAAAAGCGCTTCAATTCTGCACACCTACGACGAGAGTTAATTAATTTTAGTTTCGAAAATATATAAACCCGCCATATAATTGAGGGTTAATTAATTTAACTTTGCACGCTTGAAATGATAAAAGGCTTGGTCCAGTCGAGATGGTTACAGCTCCAGTATAGCATAGCAAACTCAAAAAATGTACATGTTTGGTGCAAATCAAATGCAGGAAAAGCCGTGCTTTTGGTGACCAGAACTCAACTGGCCACAACTTATCTGGTGCAAATTCAAGTGCAGCAAAAGCTAGGATCTCTTTGAATGCTGCACTTCAGTGCGGTCCTTCCTTGCTCTTTCACAGATTTAAAAAAAAGAAAGAAAGAAAAGAAACACAGATGAGCAACCTGCAGCTGAAGTACGTACTGGTACAAAAAAATCTGCAAATAGAAGCACGAGTGTTGATTATATATACATGTAGTTATATTATTTAGTGTGGTGAATGGTGAATATTGAATAATATGATGCCGCCTTTCGAAGTGTAAAAAATGAATGAAAGATTATATTAGATGATATAAGTTAATAATTAATCAGAACAATTTAGATAGCAATAGCATAAAAGTAATGAAAACTTTTGGGAAAAGTAGTGTGTGGTACGTAATTCCATCACCTTTACATTAACAAGGCTGTCATGTCAAAATTAGAGCAACTTTTTCTCATTTCTAACCTTTAAAGTCGACTGGCCGGCCAGGGCCTCCTTATTGCTCTATATATTTTTTTATTATTCACCATTTTCTTTCTACCATTCTCTCTCTCTCTCTAGATCTATGTGGTGTTTTGCTGCTCTCTTCTGTCTCTCTCTCTCTCCCTTGGATATTGCTTTCGTCCACATGGCCACGTATAGGCCAAAGATGCTCTTATTTGAAGCTTAAAAGCATAAAATGAGCGGCCCTTTTGAGTAGATAATGCCATATTTTACTTTTAATATGGCTTTATGAGAGAGTGCTTTACTTTAAGCAAAAGAGAGAAGAGCTCGAACAAGAAAATAAATAAATTAAATATTACAGCTCTCTAATGCATTGTGTTCCCATAACACATCAAAGCACTTGATAGTGAAAGAAGAGAAAAGATACACGAGACCCTAATATAACTTTCACTTTGACACAAATCTCATGGCGTCCATACACACATTAACAGGTAGCAGAGCAGTTATGGCCATGGCTTTTCTTTTTCTTTTCTTTAAACCAGGTTAACCGTTAGTACCAGTGTCTGGGAGAAGAGAGAGAGAGAGAGAGAGAGAGAGAGAAAAAAGAATGGGTTAGGGTGTTTTCTAAGTAATCGTAGATATTCCTCATCCCATTCAAACGCTCCTTTTCTAGCAATGCAGAGTGCTTTGTGTTCAAATTATTTGGTGGCTTTCTATGTCTTTTTAGGCCAACAAAGATAGAAGAACCTTTTTGACTGGGGGAATGAATGAGCTAGAATAAACAGTCGGGGAGTTTTGGATTATCTGGACCTGTATAAGCACTGTTTGGGTCCTACCTCCCATTTCATACAAACCCCATTACACATTTAATTCGCAGTTTTATAACATATGTATAATGTATATGTGATATAATTTCATTTTCTGAGAGAAAAAAGAAATTAATATATGCATTAGCACGTCAGACAGTTTGACAATATAAGATGCAATTTTATAGATCGATATAATTTTCGATTCTTCTTGTGCTTCCAATAAGAAACAATGTCATGTATGGTTACCTTAATCACTATCTTTCTCCAATATTAATTGCTAAATTGTTATCTATTTCATCCTTTGCGTAGATAACTTGTTTCAGAAGACTACTTTTTAAGGAGACAATAAAACTGATGAAGCTATTGTAGGCTCAGTAAAGATTGATATGTAATTAAATATGTATTAGTGGGGGGGAAGAAAAAAACATTGATTTGTTAACTTAAGGTAGAAGATGATTGAGGAATGAAAGAGCCAGGAGATCTCTCGTTTTTTGTGTAAGGATCTGTGTATGTATGTTTTGATTTTTATATGTATGTTATATTATTAGCTTAACACCCAGCTAAGGTGGTGACTAGTGTTTTAGCTCTCCTTTCTATGTTTTGTGCTATGGAATAAGACCACTAATCTGGCCACCAAGATTAGAGCTTACATAGCCCCCCCGCCCCAAACAAAAAAAAAAAAAAAAAAAAAAAAAAAAAAAAAAAAAAAAAAACCAAATGATTGAACCTGCTGAAGAAGAAGAAGAAGAGGAGAGGAAAGAGATTTTGTAATTTGGTTTTAGTCACCTAAGAAAATTTTAATTGGTTGTTAATTATAGTTCACTTTTTTTTCTTTAACTTTCAGTAGGGTTCTTGTTTGCTAACTTTTACAAGCGTCTCCATTGAATCGGAACACCGTCTTTAATTTAGGATTTTATCTTCAATTGCCTTTGTGTTTGGTTTAAAAAGCTATAATTAATTTATTACTAATTAATTAGTTTTGAAATAAAACACTCTATAATTACAATAGATTTCCATTTGTACACTCTAGTTATATATATATATATATATATATATATATATATATAAAGATGCGAAAATGGTATCGTTATAATTTGGCTTTTCTTTACACAGTGATTATATGTGTTTTCAAAGGGGGAAAAAACGAATTAAAGAAGGTCCAAAAGCTTCACTTTTATGTAATAAAGGAGAGGGAGAGAGGAAGGAATGTCTGGATTATTAATCCCCATGCATATGACTCTTCATGAATTTAAAGGCTGAAGCTCAGCTCAGCTCTTCTCATCTCATCTCATCTCATCTCATCGGCTAGCATTGTTGGTTTTGGTTGTATATCCATTATACTACAAATATATTATTTCTAACTAAAATGGTGGGAGCGAAAGCTTTAAGCTTTATTCCATGTCTTTGAGTCCGGAAGGAAATCGTACACAGTTCCCGATTCCTTGAGACATTTAGTCCCATTCTCTTTTCAGGGCCTCGGTTTTGGCGGATCCCATCTTACTTACATATTCTCTCTCTCTCTCTCTCTCTCTCTCTCTCTCTCTCTCTCTCTCTCTCTCTCTCTCTCATTGGTTAAATTATGCAGTACAGTACAAAAACCTATGACCTCATCATGCCTAAATATATATCAATAATGTTGGATTAATTACCGAATATATTTATCCTCGTGCGGCACCAATTTCTTAAGATGGAGATTAGTAACTAGAGTGATGTTACTATCAACGAGGAGAGGGGTTTCTAATGGAGAAAGTTTCTCACAACACAGTACGATATATATATATATATATATTTAGATTCTCTATATATATATATTTAGATTCTCTATTGCCGATTGGTTTTACATAGGGTATTTTGAATTCACATAAAAAGAATTACAAATTTAACATCTCTTCTACATTAGAAAAAGAATAACACTAACAAAAAACTGGATATATTATTCCAACATTGAAAAAAGAAATGCTGCTAAATTAAGAACTACTTGATGAAAACTTCATTTAGTTGTTATACTATAGCTAGCTTTATATCGAAAAAGAGAAAAAGGGGGGAGAAAAGTATACCATTGGCTGCAATTTGGTAATTAGATTATGCAGAAAAATATTATAATACACCAAAGATTTTCTGTATATTACTAGAAAAGGAGGTGTTTATTTCTAGGTTAGTACCATATGAGTAATTATTAATAATTAATTAAATCTTTTGCATAAAAAGAGAGAGACGCACTTCCGAATGAATTCCATATCTTTTATGAAATTTGCTGTGTGAGAAAGAATTAAAGAGAGAAGGCAAAGCTGAGTTGCCTTTGATACTGGTGCACAACATTAGAGTACTGCTTGTCAGCACATGCATTCCACTTTCCACTACAAAATCGACTTTGGACCCCAATTTTTACCTCACCCACAAGAAAAGCACCACCCCACCCTCCCATAAATTTCACACCCCCCTCTGCCCTTCACCCTCTCTTTGTAGGTTTCTCTCTCCAAACTCTCTCTCTCTCTCTCTCTCTCTCTCTCCACGACTATATCATCATGATCATCTAGATCCCTAGATAACAAACAATTCTCATACTACCACTACTACTACACTCCATATATAATTGATCTTAGCTACATATAGCTGAGTTCAAAATTCTCTCAGCCCCTCTCTCAAAACCCATCTTACTTCTCCCTTTCAACACTAAACTGATCACCAGGCCATGAACCCAAAATCTCAACAAGTTCTCCATCTACTAATTCACCGTCTAATTTGACCTCCTTTTTTCTTGTATATCAAAGCAAGCAATAGGAGATCACCAGAGTTGAAGATGAGGGCAGGAGGTTGCACACTTCAACAAGGTCTAACCACAGAGGCTGCAAATATAGTAAAGCAAGCAGTAACCCTAGCTAGGCAACGTGGCCATGCCCAAGTGACTCCTCTCCATGTTGCACACACCATGCTTTCCTCTTCAACTGGCCTATTGCGAACCGCTTGCCTTCAATCACACTCTCACCCTCTCCAATGCAAAGCCCTTGAGCTTTGCTTCAATGTTGCCCTCAACCGCCTCCCGGCCTCCAATTCTAGCCCCATGTTGGGCTCTCACCCCCAACAGTCTTCCATCTCCAACGCCTTGGTTGCTGCATTCAAGCGTGCTCAAGCTCACCAAAGGCGCGGTTCGATTGAGAACCAGCAGCAGCCCCTCCTAGCTGTGAAAATAGAGTTGGAGCAACTCATAATTTCCATCTTAGATGATCCAAGTGTTAGTAGAGTGATGAGAGAAGCTGGGTTTTCTAGTACCCAAGTGAAAAGCAATGTAGAACAAGCAGTTTCTTTAGAAATATGTAATTCCCAAACTCCTTCTGTGAGTAGCAAGCCCAAGGAAAACAATAGTCTCTTAGTAGTCAACCCTCATCAATTTCCGTCAATTGGTCAGAGTATTGGAGTCAAAGACGGAAAGCCAGTTAGAAGTGAGGATGTGACAAGTGTTATAGAGAATTTAGTGAAGAAGAGAAGGAAAAGTATTGTGGTTGTGGGAGAGTGTCTTGCTAGTATTGAGGGTGTGGTTAGAGGAGTGATGGATAAGGTTGAGAAGGGTGATGTAGTTGAGGCTTTGAGAGAGGTAAAATTTATAACCCTTACCCTGTCCTCTTTTGAACATCAGTCTAGAGTAGAGGTTGAACAGAAGCTTGGAGAGCTGAAGAGCACAGTGAGGAGCTGTGTGGCCAAAGGGGTTATTTTATTTGTGGGAGATCTCAAGTGGACAAGTGATTATAGGGCTAGTAGTTCAAGTGAGCAGGGAAGGGGGTATTATTGTCCTGTGGAGCACATGATCATGGAGCTTGGGAACTTGCTTTGCGGAATGAATGGAGATCATCAGAATGGGAGGCTGTGGCTTGTGGGGATGGCTACTTTCCAAACTTACATGAGATGCAAATCTGGCCATCCATCACTGGAGACTGTTTGGGGTATTCATCCGCTTACAATTCCCTCCGGCAGCCTCCGCTTGAGTCTTGTCACTGACAGGTACTGCAAATTACAAATTGATAAATTTTTGCTTACTCTTTTTCAAAAGTGTTGTATTTTTGGCACATCTCTTTTATCTGGAGGAAAATGTGCAAACAACTTACTAAGTAAGTTTTGGTTTTTTCTTTTCTTTTTCTTTTTGAAATTAATGAACCTCTCTAAGTTGCCATCCCACTTTTTCCTTTTCTTCCTTTTTAATTGGATGAGGAATATGGTGAACAATGACTTCAGCATTAATTCAGACTTCCCTTTCAAAATCACGTGAATTTAAAGTTCTTATCATCAACTTTACATCTATTTACAGTGACCTACAAAGTGAGTCTACAAGCAAGATAGCTGAAACTGGAACAAACAACAGGCAAGTGCTTGAAGGTGGAGGCAAGCAGCTCACTTGCTGCGCAGAATGTTCATCCAAGTTTGAAGCCGAAGCTCGAAGCCTACAAAGCAGCAGCTGCTGCAACAGTGAATCCACCACTTCAAGCCTTCCTGCATGGCTCCAACAGTACAAAAATGAGAACAAAGTGCCAAGCAGTACTAATGATCAGGTTCTAATTATAACACTTTCAGCTCCTAATAAACTTCATAATTACCTATGTATATATGGCCCAGCATTAATAGATGTACTCCAAAACTAACTTTTTCCTTGCAATTATCTTGTTTCCTCTTTTTTGGGTGCCAGAACTCTGTCCCAGTTTCAGACCTTTGCAAAAAGTGGAACTCTATTTGCAATTCAATGCACCAACAGCATTCCAATAATTCTTCTGAAAAAACCCTCACAATATTCTCTTCTCTCTCACCCTCTTCCTCCACTTCCAACTTTTCATATGAGCAGCAACAACAACCACAACACCCTAATTTGCACCATCATCATTCGTGGCGGCACCAACATTTCTGGATATCTGGATCTAATTGTAACAAGGCTGTTGATGATCAACCCAGTTTGAGAATGTACATTCCAGAGAATAATAGTCCCAAACAACCAATTTCATCAAATCCCAATTCTACCCCTACTTCAGCCTCATCCAGTGATATTGTCATGGAAACAGATCACTATGTGCAGAGGTTCAAGGAGCTCAACACCGAAAACCTCAAAACCCTATGCAGTGCATTGGAGACCAAAGTCCCATGGCAGAAGGATATAGTTCCTGAAATTGCAAGCACCATCTTGAAATGCAGGTCAGGCACGGTGAGAAGAAAAGGGAACAAGATGGGAAACTACAGTGATGTCACTAAAGAAGAAACATGGTTGTTCTTTCAAGGCATTGACATGGAAGCTAAACTGAAAGTTGCAAGGGAATTGGCCAGGCTTGTTTTCGGCTCCCAAACCAACCTCACTTCCATCGCACTAAGTAGTTTCTCATCGACTCGAGCAGATTCAACTGAGGATTGCAGGAACAAAAGATCTAGAGACGAGCAAAGCTGCAGCTATGTCGAAAGATTCGCGGAGGCAGTGTCTTTTAATCCCCACAGGGTGTTTTTAGTGGAGGACGTGGAGCAAGCAGACTACTGCTCACAAATGGGGTTTAAGAGAGCAATAGAACAAGGAAGGATAACGAATTCGAGTGGTGAAGAAGTAGGTCTTGGAGATGCTATCATCATTTTGAGCTGTGAAAGCTTCAGTTCGAGATCAAGAGCTTGCTCTCCTCCTATTAAGCAAAAGTTGTCACAGGGGTATCACGAAGAAGACAATAGGGATCTTGCTGCTTTAGAGCAAACAAGCCCTTGTGTGTCTTTGGATTTGAACATTTCATTTGATGATGGTGGCGTTGATGGTGATAGAACCGAGGATCAGTCGATCGATGACATCGGTCTTCTTGAATCTGTCGATAGACGGATTATTTTCAAAATTCAAGAATTGTGAGGGGAAGAAAAAGAGAAAAAAAGAAAAAGAAAATAGTTTCATAAGGTGGTTTTTTACTTTTCGAAGTGTCTTTTTTGCTTCTTTTGAAACTTTCTTTGGTTAGCATGTTCCTTTTAGATTCTTAGGGCTGGAAATTAAAAGATCTTCCTCTTTATGTAAAACATGTACATTATGATCCATGATTTTCCTGTAACAGATTGGTGGTTGGTTTAATTTATTTCCATAATATTTTCCTTTGTTCCGTAGGCATCTCTTCTTTCCTGGTTCATGCATGGAATCTGAGAGGACTACTAGTAGAGTTCTTGTGCATGTACCAAACAAGTGGAGTAGGATTTTAGTGTGGAATGTTCCAGCTTTCCACCGTCTATCACTAATTTTGTACTGTGTTTATGACTAGGATACCTAGTTTATTCCCGTTCGTTGAAATATTAGTCAATTATGGCAACAAGGGTTGAGAATAAGACGACCACTATATGATGGGAACTTTTTTTGTTTCTTTTTCTGGTACGATGAACATTCGAGAGGCTAATTCGGGTTTTATTAGATGTTGGGGACTGTAAGAATGAGTGCATCAAATGAATTCTCTCACATATCAGCCCCTAAAGTAACAGTAGGAAAAATAATTGGGTGAATTTATTTTTATACCTCGCAAAAAACTACTCTCCCCTTCCTCTGTCACTGTGGGAACACAGATTTTTGACGTCCAATCCGGCAACATCACGTGGAAAATGGGATTAGAATTATCTCATTTGGTCAAGGGTGTTAATTGCACTAAATTCCCTTGATCTCTCCACCCAATTATTTAAAGAAATGAATAATTCTCTTTTAAGAGAGCTAAGCTAAATTGGAGACACAAAGAAGGTAACTTCTTCCTAACCCTAAAAACCCTAACACAACACCAAGGGGCTCACGCTACTCTCTCTCTCTCTCTCTCTCTCTCGGAGTCTGCACCACCCTATCTCCTCGGAGAGAAAACTCCATCCTTTCAGTATTTTCTGCATCTCCCTGAGACAATTTTACTGGCTTAGGCATCAAAGGGCCCTTGGCCAACACCACACCGGTGTACTCTGATTGACCACCACTATTTTGCAAGGTTTGAGGAAGAGTTCATACAAGAGATGCAAAGACCTTCTCTGAATATTCTAGGGGAGGAAATTTTCACAAACAGTCATGGCTAGAAACAAGGCATCATCATCGAGGCGCTCATCATACCTCCTCCATGGTCAAAGAAAGCACCATGGGTGCCTCTCTAGTTAAACGAACAATGGTTAGCCTTAGAGTAGTGCAAGTGGTATCACCGCACATGGCCATGATGTTATAGAGCCTCTCAAATTACATCTATATTTTTTGTCTTTTTGAGTCATGATTTTATAAGTGTTTGCTATGAGAAGTGAAGGATAAGACGGATAATGGTCAAGGTTAGGGTGGGGTTTAAGTGGTATCATCATACATGGCCCTAATTTTATTGAGCCTCTTAAATTTACATCATATTTTTTTTGGGGTCTTTCTAAGTCTCAATTTTATAAGTGTGTTTGCTATGAGAAGTGAATGACAAGAAGAAAAATTGAAAATTAGGCTATAGAAAGGGGCTAATTTTGAGTATTTAGTGTCTTAATTTTAACTCTCGCAATGTGTAAGAATTCTAAAGAAGTTGGAATAAGAGTTGGCAAAATGAGACTGATCATTTTCTAATATTTTTTTGTGTCATTAGTGGTCGTTAAGGTTAAATTTTTTATATGTTCCAGGTACACCACCTGCCTGGTGTACCATCCAATACACATAGGCCATGTGGAATTATTCTCCAACTTATTGCATTGCTTTTTTTTATGACATGTAGCTGGCTGCACTGGAAATATTTTACATGTCCTATGTTTATTGGATGGTACACCAACCACGTGGTGTACCTGTAACACCTAAAATTACTACTTACTGTGAGCTTCGGTAATGAATTTCGTTAGTTTGCTTATGTGGCAGATATGTGGACCTCATATATGCAATAAAATAACGCCATATGGATTTTTATAAAATATATATGTATTCTAAAATATTTTAAAATTTAAAATGCTTTAAAAATTGAGTATTCATAATTAATAAAAGGGAGAAAGTAAGAAAAAAAATTAAACAAAAAAAATCTGTGAACATCTTAACCACTCGCCATTCTCAACCTACCTATCCCTCCTCCTCTTCTTCTGGAAAAAACCCAGCAATCACCATCATCACCATCACCATCACATCCAAACCCAACCTTCCACAATCTGCTCCATGAGTGTCTTGATAAGTTTTGGAGAGACAACATCTGGCTATGGTTTAGATGTCATGTTTTTCGTAGTTTAATTTCATAGATAGCATTTTTGTTTTATGAGAGAGAGAGAGAGAGAGAGAGAGAGAGAGAGAGAGAGAGAGAGAGAGAGAGAGAGAGAAGGGTTGGGGATGGGGTGGTGTTGGTGTAGGTGGCTTGATACAAGACATGATGTGTAAGTCTCACATTGGAGAATACAACAATAATCTATAGTTTAAATATAGGTGGTCCACTCCTATTTGCATCGAGGCTGTTTGTGATAAAACCTTATACCTAGAGGTCCATTGAGCCTTCTCTCTCCTACATTTTTTCAATCTTCATATTGGGCTCGTTGGCATAACAAGTGGTATCAGAGAATTGATTAGCCATCCTTTCACATTGCATTCTTTGTTCACTATCGGGTAAATGTTGGGTATGTCTGAGGAGGTTGTGGGAGATCGCCTTTGATATATCCCAACTTGTCTTTGTCGGAGATATATATCTCGACAATTTGGAACCATAAGGCATAGTCCGGGTCGGGGTCTTGGTAAGATCTGGAGTCAGGATTGAGTTTGTGGTCTGATTCTGCATCTTTAGGAACTGAGCTATTTGAGCAGTCAATTTGGCTAGGGTTAAGAAAGAGAAGCTAGGTCGATGGTGCTACCTCCATAAAGATTGAAAAAATCATTCTCCCCCATGGCGGCGGCTAGGGTTTGAAACTAGAGTAAGCAATCCCAAGATCGCTGTTCTGATACCATGCTAAAATATCAGAATATGAGATAATATGTTTGTCGAAATTTTCTGTGTATTCTTTTCCTTGTATGAGGAGTTCAATTTTCCTGTTACCATTTTCTTTGTGCCCACCATGTTCCTTTTTCTTTCTTTTTTTTTGTTAATATCTGTTCTCTCACTTAAGAGAACCCTAACTCTGTTAAGTCTATTGATTTTTATTAAAATTCAATAAAATAATATTTAAAAGCTGGTTTGTTCATCTTCTCTGTAATCCACCATACAACCACCCCAACTTCAGCGACAATAACCTCCGCCCCCACCGCCCAAGCTTCCCTTTCTCTCTCACTTTCTTTCTCATAAAATTGGCGAACAAAATCATGATTGTTGAACTCAGCTGAACCTAATCTCCACTTTGAGTGCATCATCAACTGTGAACCTTGCTTTCGCTTCCTCACCAAATTGAATTTTTTTCTCCAAAAAACCACATGCCCTTCGCCTCGATGAAGCTGGGAAATCTTGAAAGGCCTTTTCTTTTTCCATATTGAAAGATCTCTTTCAGTTCTTCAAAATTTCAGCCTTGGAACCTTTGTATCTTTGCCAGGTTTGTTTCCTCCCAAAACCATCACTTGATTCTCCTTAGATCATCTGAGAGAGAGAGAGAGAGAGAGAGAGAGAGAGAGAGAGAGGAGAGAGAGAGAGAGAGAGGTGTGGGTGGGTGGGATGGTTGTGGTGGTCGGCTGTTGGAGTTGGGTGGGTGGATGATTGCTCAAGGCCGCTGGGGTTTTGTTTTTATATATTTATATTTTAATATTTTTTAATTCAAGGGTAAGTTAACAAAGTTAGGTTAATGGTAAGTGAGAAGATAGGTGTCGCAAAAATAAGGGAGAAAGAGTAATGCTACACTTACCACATTAGTATCCCACATTTCTATACCACATGATGTGGCATGTCCATATCATATGACATATCAATTAAATGAATGAAGTGTACTTTAATAAATAAAATTAGAAAAACATAAACGAGTATTTTACATGATGTGGTATGTACACATCAACCGCCACATCATGTGGTATAAAATTGTGGTATAAAAAATGTGGTAAGACTAGTATTATTCTTCAAGTAAATCAATTACATTTAATGTAGGAATCCTTGATGTGCAAGGAAAGTCAACTTATACCACAAGTCACACCAACAATGGTTGAACAACTAGAATATTAATAAAATCCCTAAATGTGAATGATTTTAGGATTCAATTTAAATTAACGAGAGTGGCATGTTTTGTAGTCATGGGTAGGGGCAGATCCACAGAGGAGTATGGGTGGTCAATTGACCCCCGCAACCCTTGAATCCGCCACATGAGGAAAGAAAATTGACCCCTGCAAGGGCTAGATGGTTGGGCAATTCATGCCCGCCATCTGTTCGAGGAAATGCCTGAAAGGAACGCAGCACCTTCAATGCAGCAAGCAGCTCTGCATGCAGCGCGCTCCTTCAATATTTTTTCATCTTTTGCTTCACCTTGAAATGACACCGTTCGTTTAAATTTTTTTTTCTTTTAAAAACATATTTTAAAAAACAGGGGCAGCAACTTGCTACCCCACAATCCCCATACATTAGACAATTCATATGAAATATACTATTCTGTTTGCAATTTTTTTTCTTTTCCCAATCTTGCCTTTTCTCTTATTTTTCAGTTAATTTTTTTCTTTTTGTATATATATATATATATATATATTTTTTCTTTGTTCCTTTTGCTCTTTACTTTGTGTTTAGTTTTTATTTTCCATTTTTCTTTTTGCTTACACCATATGTGAACTCGGTAATGGCAAGGAGGTCTGATAAGATTGCAATAAAAGAGATCAATTTTTTCAATGCTCACTGTGCTGCTTCGGTAGCAAATGTAGGATTGCGTCTGCTAGTGAGAAACCAAGAGTGTGCGTGCCGCATTGACTGCTCAAGTCGCATCCTTGAAGGATGAAGTTGCCGAGTTGCATAGGCTCCTCAAACATGCAAACCGACATATAGAAGCACTAAAAAAGAAAAATTGAGACTTTGCTGAACTGGTAGTCTTACAAACTAGTGTATCAAGAAGAGACAAATAAGGATTTGAGATGAAGAGATGCAATTCTCTTTGATAATGAACATGAGTATTTTGTATTGTTTTATCTATTAAGTATGAATTAGAATATTATTGTTTCATTTCGATGGGTCTATTTTGTATAATTTTTTTTTAACCTTTTACACGTTGACCCCCGGAATGAAAATTCCTGGATCCGCCACTGGTCATGGGTAGATTTTTATTTGTGTTTAAATTCTAGATGGTTCAATATTTTGAATTTGGGCTTAATAAAACATGACCCACGAAAGCGAAGGACCCATTAATTTAGTGATTTGGAGCAATTGCTCTCATTGATAGTACATGTGAGTTTAATATATTATTATCATTCTCAATAAAAAAAAATCCTTAAAAAAATAAAAACATGACCCACGAAAAGTGCGTGGCTCAAACCACGCATTATTTTCCCCAACTTTAGCACATCCTCATCATGATGAGAAGTATCAAATATAGAGCATCTACCAGCTCTCTGTCTGAGATATAGCAACATGAACATTAAAGAATTCATGATGCCAAACATAACCTGCTTTGGACTTTATTCTACTTGGTCTTTTTTCATTGGCAAAGCAATTTAATTTGGTAACATGGAAACTTACTCCATCTATGCAGGTATCAATATATATGCCAACTGTTGCCACCCCTGTGCTTTTGAAAAATAAAAAAAAAAGGTTTCAGAATAACAGCGATTACTACCTTTAAATGTTTAAGGAAAGTTTGAGGGATTTAAAGGATGTGTGAATGTGTGGAAATCATTGAGTTAATACCAAAGCATTCAACAATAAATTCTAATAAGTTAGGAATCCTCGACTCGTCAACTATTAATTTCTCTGGTCCAATGAAAGAGATATTTTACAAAGGAGGCTAAGAGAAAGGAGATTCGAACTTTGAGCTTCATCGTAGAGGTAAATATTCACTCAACCACTAAAACTAAAACTCTCCACAACTCTCGCCCATATTTTTTTCACAACAATAACAAAGTGGTTTATGAGAAGAATAAGAGTATTGTGACCAATTGTAGTGTGGATCAACGATTCTAATAAAAGTGACACCCATTTATACCAAAGGGTTTTACCTCAGTTGAATATGTGATCTGCATCACAATATCACCAAAACAAACCCCAAAAAAAAAACAAAATTTTTTACAATCAAATACGAGAATCAAACCATTCAAAGATGCATCTTTGAGACTCAAATGTAAAGCCCAAGAAGATGAAATTGCAAGCAAAGAAAAATATGTATGGTGCCTTAAGATCAAGACAACCTTCAGAGATAAGTTTCACGTGAATCATGATATGTAACTTGCTAATAGAATTAGTCACCATCGTGTAAGATCCAGGAGGAAAAACTATTTTTTAAGGCAAGGCTAATTCCTTCCTCTTGTTTTCTTTTTTTGAGCAATTTTTCATGTGGGGTGTATCCAATGGTTGGCAACCAACCAAGTTGATGAATTAAAACATATATAGAATTAAAGAAAAAGAGTTGCACTAGTGCATTAAGATATATGAAAAAGGAATGTTGGGAACGCACAAAGTAAGATTAAGGAATGATTCATAACGTAAGGGTTGTGCAAAGGAGAAGCAACTTTTTCTACTTTGGAAGAGAAAATTAAAGTAAAATCTTCCCTAAGAGATATCAAAAGAGCACTACTTTTCATGCTTTGTGATTCGTTTTGTAAAAGAATAACTTTTCTTTCTTTGATTTTCGTAACCCCAACATTCTCATCTTTGGAAAGCATTGGAAAGTTGTGTTGGGAGGGTTCAAAATATGCAACTAAAACAAAAAGTTGAAAAATAAAAATAAAAATAAAAGGGAAAGGATTAAGAAAAACATAGATAAGCATCTCCTCTTTAAACCTCAAAGATGTTGCTACTTTAGAATCACCAAAAGATCATTATCTTCCCAACTTTAAATTAAAACCCTTAAGCATAAGTAGGGAATTTGTCGTTTATGGCTTTTCAAAAAGATTAGGGTTTTTTGAGACATATTGCATTATGCGGTGGACAAAAGAAGACTGGCTCTATGCCCTATGCCCTATGCCATCTCTCTCTCTCTCTCTCTCTCTCTCTCCTCTCTCTCTCTCTCTCTCTCTTGTTTTCAACCAAATCCAGCTTAATTAATATTTATTATATTCTCCTTTACTTTTCACCTATCTTTTGTTACTTTGTTCCCAACTTGAAAGGAAGAAGCCTCCATCTTAGACTGCCTTTTTTTTTTTCCCATTACATTTACCAGTTTCCAGTATCCATCTTTCATTTTTCTTCTTTACCCAACTTTGCTCCAAACACGTTTACTTTCTTTTTTGGTAACAACACATTTAGTTCCTTTGATTTTGTTGTCCATGACAAAAAATAAAGTGATGAGAACTGAGAATAAAGGGGGTTTCTATTTGAACCTTCAATAGAAACATCACTTTAAGAAGAATCTTGCTCGCCTTTCTCTAAATCCTCTGCCCCTTCACTCAATTTAATTGTCAATTATTGTAGTGTGTATAAGTTTAGTATTAACATCATAAATGAAGTATATAAAATCAAATTGGCTCATAATCTGGCAACTAATGTTCTTATTCAACAAATTAATTAATCCGGTTATCTGATGAATCCTTAAGCCTTAAGAAATATAATTAAGTTTGATTATATCACCTGGAATAAATTATATATTATTTTGAGCAATTATGTATCCTCATCTGGTGAATTAATTTGCTCTATGTGATGTGAACTAAGTCCTCAATCATTTACTTTTACGATCGCCTATATGATATCCATGTCATAAACACACTGAATTATTTTATTAAGATGTAAGTGTGTTAGGAATCTAATTTTCCCCTCAAAAGCAGGAAGCAAGATAAAGTAGTATCTTTAGTAAATAAACAAGTCCTAATTAATAGCAGAAAGTGGGTGTCCCTTTTGAAAAACAAAGTTGTTATCTTTTTCACTCCTTGTGGCTCTGGGTGCCTGCCATTTCTCACCCTTCCTTACTGGGCTAACTTTGATCACCTGTGCAATGCATCTTTTTTGTACGGCACACAAATGGTTCAACTTTTTTTCCACTGTTGGGAGAGAGTCTATATGAAAAGGGACCAAGTCAATAATATTGATTATGCATATGTGTCAATGTGTCATGCCACTGAAAAACACATGGATCGCATTTTGGGGTTCATTCCCTACACCAAGGACTAGGCCAATTTCAGGATCATATTGATTTGAATAATTTGACTGCAAAAGATGCACCAAAATGCCTTTCTCATTTGCTAGATTGCATGCCATTTGCGTGATATTCAATTGCTGAGAATTATGTATTTATCTCTCTCATTACGTGACCTAACAGTAGATCACGTGATAAATAAAACATTACTGTAGTATATTAGAGGGTTTAGCTTTCTTTGCCTGCCACAAGTATTCTCAATGGCTTACTATTTTTGTGTAAACGACGTCAAGCATAAATATTGTTACTGTGGCTGCCAACTCACTGGTAACTTGCGCAACCATAGTGAACATAAAGCTGTCAAATGTAGTGCAACAGAAAAATTAAACATCGGTATTAGAAATGGTTCATGGGTCTGAGAAAGAGAGAAGTACAGTACTTATGTGACACGACACTGTGTAAGGGCCCAGGCTTTGATTGGGACGAGACTGAATGAATTCAGTTCAAATGTTTGTGTTTTTATATATATTTTTCTTATGGAATCCTATTTATTTCTCAGTTAATATGAGCCAAATATATACAATTTTAAGTCTCCCTTGGCTTGAGGGTTAACAGCTTGAATAGTCTGACGTGCATGTTAATTTCATGCACAGCTTATGAAAGAATATGAAGGTTTCACGTATTAGGGAGGCCCAAACATTGCGATGATTGGTTGTTTTTTTTTGTGTGGGTTGAATTAAGGTTTATGTGGGCCTGCGCGCAAGCTTATTATCCTTACGCTTGGGTGTAAACCTTGACCCTCTGGCCCCGACTTGCATGCCAATTGGCGTTTCTGAATATTAGTCGACAATTTCACAGAACACATGACAATATCTTAGTCATTAAAAGTGAGTGTGTTCTAAAGGTAATTACAATTCTTATTGAGGAGAATGATAGAGTCAGTTGCACATGATTGATTTTTTCAAAATCTACGGTCGAAACTCACCCACGAACCTTAATAGAAACCCTCTTTTTATCAAAGCAAAGTTGTCATGCTTACTTGTCCAATCATCTCCTTACATACTCGATGATCAAAAAGAAACTGAGACCTTAAAGATTGATGGATGGTGTTTATATTATTCAAATTCATTGTCACAGATCTTACACAAATTTGTAAAGTGGTGCATCACTAAAGGGCCTACTGAGAGAGCCTAATAAACTTCAGTTTTTAAGCCTTGTGGGATAAGAGACATACTGATTAAGGCACATCCTTTTTAGCTTTACTGGAGCCAATAAAGTTTTATACCTTACTTTAAGAGCCAATATGTTTCATTTACTTAAGGAAACCTTTTTGTAATTACCATAAGATAAATACTGCCTTGTTGAGAGAGTATCCCATATTGGAGAATGAAAACTTGTATTATAGTACTCAAAAGACGTTGAACATCTCGATCCTTTATTAATTAATTTTGAGTTGAATTGTCAAGTTCTAACATAACTCTATTGTTTATTCTTCAAAACTTTGACCTATATAACACTAACCAAAGACACAATATATATGGTAAATTAGGGATTCTATTTCCCTTCATGCACCTTCAACTTTATTAAATTTGAAGGGTGTACTATATGTCTTTAATTAGCAGACAATTTATGTACCAAGTAGAGGCTTGATTTTGAAAAACCAAAGACAAGCTACAAGTGACACAATAAGGTCCCTCCAAGACTGTTACATGAGACCCACAAAAAGAGAAAGACCGTTGTTGGCATCTAGAAAAGACAAAGGGAGCTAAGCATGGAGACAAAGTTTCCACAGACAGCTTGAGAAGTGAGAGGGCTTTCGCAGACTTTAAGAAAAGGGGAGTTGAAGCTATCAGAGGCCTCTTTTCCATAAGGTCACTGTCTTTGTTCCAATTCCAATTCCTCTTTTCTTTCTCTTCTGAGTGAATATTTTTGCATGAAAGTAAGGGAAATCTCGGATCCAAAAGACCCTCAATCTATACATAGATATAGATGTTATAGATCAGGGACCAATATGTATCTGTAGTCATTGTATTGATCATCACTCACTCTGTGTGTGCTTTTGTGCTTTTTTTTTGGGTTTTATCATTTGAAAGTGATGAGATTGAGGGATCCAAGGAGAAGGGGTACTTTCATGTGCTGCTGTTTCTTTCTGTTATGGTGAAGAAAGGAAGGGGGGGCTACCACTCCCACCATGACCAATTGACCATGTTGTTTTATTTATGTAGTTTTTAGGGTTTTTATTTTCTGTTCTTGTTTTTGGTGGGGTGGTCTTTGATGGAGAACTTGGTCAAAAAGAGATGGGGGCAAGCACACGCGAATAAACCAGAGAATGTGGGTGATGATTAGATTTTGGAGATGATGAATGATGATGCTTTTGATGATTGTTCGGTCGTTTTCCAAAAGCATATACACTTCTTACACATACACATATACACATGTAGTACTACCTTGCACTTTCACTAAGCTTACTGTTCTTATACATATATAGACTATAGCACACTCTGATTTTGAAAACTCAAATTATTGATTTTCCTTCCAAAATATATTTATAGCCAATCAAATCTTATAAAACAAGAGATTCAATTATTTATTTACCAAACAAATAATAATTTTTGAGTATAAGCGATAGTCTAAACTAGAGGGGATGTATGATTTCTCTATCTCAAACACACAAATGATGTCATGGGTGTTCGAATCCGAAACCTCTTGTCTGTAAGTCAAAGTCCTTTTTCATTGAGCTAGACTCCGTTCGCCCAAACAAACAAATAATAATAAGAGAAATAATTGTGTCCTCTTATCCTTTTATCTTCTATGATTTATATTTTACTTGAAGAAAATAATAATGTCGGTTGCCTTCAAGCACTGTTGTTGATGATGTGAACTGTTCCCATTCAATTGCATTGGAATGAAGTAGGCCCAAGATGATGGGCTAACAACCTCTTACAAAGTTAGCATGAAAAAGCTGAACAAAATATTTGTGAGCAATTGGGTTCGATTGAATAAAGATCAGGTTGCTAATTTGTTGTCTGGTTCAATCAGCCCAAGTACAGCTCTCCAGCAAACTCCAGTCATCAATTGAAATGTAAAGGCCCAAGTGGTTATTTCTCACACCAATTGCTGAGATACTTCTAAAGGATCTCCACCGAAGAAGCAAATTTTGCAAGGTGATTTTAGTTTAAGTGATTAAGAACATGTCTAGCGCGAACCCGTTTGCTAGGGAAGGAGGCCCGTTTGCTTGGTTTTGGACCTCCAGCGCAGAAGATGCAGCCCGAGCAAGCCCTGGGTCCCACTAGGCTGGGCAAGCCCAAGGACAGATCTTGCCTGGGCTTCAGCCCGAAGGCGCTGACGTCAGCGGTGATGTCATGCTGACGTTAGTGAGCAAAAAAAATTCAAAAAAATGGAAAAAAAATTTCAATTATTTTTTTTAATTTAAAAAAAAAAAAAAAAAAAAAAAAAAAAAAAAAAAAAAAAAAATGATTTTCCCTATAAATACATAACAAGTTTATATTTTGTTGCATATTCTTTTTTTTTTCTTGCCCTTGCCCTAGCCTTTTGGGGTGGAACCAAAGAAGGCAAGGCTGTCACTATTCACTTGAATAGTAACAGCCCTTGTCTTGCCTTTGCCTTAGCCTAGCCTTTTGGGGTGGACATGCTCTAAGAGCATTTACAATGGGCTCTCTAAATTACCTCATTAGATAAATTTTTGGGAGGGATTGTAAAAATACAACTCCAACTATACTCCATATCTACCTCCTAAAATAGGAAGACCTCTAGGAGCTCCTAAATCTGAGGAGAGAGAAAGGACTCCTAATGGCTTCCTATAATTTAATGCTGCTTTATTTAATGAGTATTTCAAACCTTTATTTAATATAAACTTTAAAAAAAAAAATATTTTATCATAGAGATGGACCAATCAAAAAAGAATTATAGCATTTATGACTCCATAAACTAGAGAGTATGATTGAAGTTTAAATTTTATAGAGAGCTCCTAAAATAACTTTTATATGTTTTTAGCTAAAATTTAACTAAAAAATAGAGAGCATAATTGTGAATGTTCTAAGAACAATTATCTTTGCATCCGAGATTCTAGATTCGACACCTCCATCCTCCAATATTGTTTAAAAACAAAAAACAAATTTTGCTCTTCAAATTCTACTTGCTTATCTATATTAAAGAGCTAAAGTTCTAGGACCTTTGGCATCCCAAAAAACGTGAAGTCGCGGCCTTTTAGGCGTCTGCACCACATCATAAATGGTAGTAAATTACAAAACACCAGATAAGCCCCCCCACTCAACTGCCAAAATTAATTCAAACTTCAATGCAAAGTCCAACTCAGCACTCCTTCGACTCCCACGCCATCACACATTTCCTTGCTCGGATCCTGTCCACATTTCTTCTTCTTCACCCCACCCACCCACATTTCCAAGAAAAAACATCGTTTTCCTTCACGCCTAGCTCACACTCACTCTCTTTTTTACAAAACCTTTATCCATTCATCCACCGGCAACCTGCTAAACCATACTTCCTTCCATCCTCTTCAAACCCATTTCTTCGCTTTACCTTCTCTGTAAACAACCGGTTGCCGGTCAACCACCCGTTAACTTAAAACACTGAAAAAACCCAGAGAGTCATTTACACAAACAACTTGCAGACATTAAGTTTTACGCAGAGACACATGAATGGTGGTCTTAGCAAGCTCGGGACTGCTCTCACTGTAGTGTTTGCGGCCATTCTCGCAGCCCTAGCAGCCCAGCTCTTCTTCCTCCTCTGGCGCCGGCGGAAGTCTCAGTCTCAGACCCGGATCGGGCCCCACGTAAACCCGCCTCACTCACAGCACCACAGCAGCGTCGACGTTGACGTGGACGAAGTGTTCAAGTGGCAGCAGGCACTGTACGGCGTGTCGTCAAGGGTTTTGTTCACGATCGAGGAGGAGGAGGAGAGAAGGGTGCTGGACTCCTCCGAGACGACGACGCACTCGTCGTGCGCGGAGAAAGAGGTGAAGACGGCGACGACGGTGGTGCTGGACGTAGCTGTGACGGTGATGAGTGTAGAGGTGGACGACGGGCCGACGCCGTTTTTGACTCCTTGTGCTTCGCCGCCGTACTATACTCCGTCGCCTTCTCCCGGTCGTGAGACTTGTAGCGTGTGATAAAGAAGCTCGATTTAATTCGTGGGGCTGGGTAGAGTCCTGGGCTTGGGTTGTTGTCGGGTCAAGCGATGATCTGGACAGGAGATGATATTTCCATGTGATGTTAGCAAAGCACAGTATTGGACGATGGTGTTTTACTGGTTTTTAATTTTTTTAATTTTTAATTATTAATTTTGGGGCAACCGGTAGCATTATGTTTTGGGTTTAAATAAATGCGGTTGCATGGCAAGTGTAGCGGTTTAGGTGATCATTGATTGCTGATGCTTTTTAGTACAAAAATGGATGGAAAGCAAAAGTATGCAACTCTGTATATGCATTATTTAAGCAATGAAAAGACTTCGGTGTAAATACCTCTAGTTTTGCTGTAATCTCAATCAAAATATTCAAATTTTTTGGCATGTACAAAACAGGAGTGAGAAAATCAGCTTCTTCAGTTATAACACATGAATTACTTGCTCTATGTGACAGAGCTACGAAGACGAACAAAAAGCTTTCCCATTAATAGCATAGTAAACTATATATTTGTTGTTTCTGAAGCAAATGGACTTGTATGTTAAAATATGAATATGGTTTGAATATTTTTGGATGATTTTATTCTTCTCAGTAAGGAGATATATAGTACTTTACATATGTGCTTTACAAGGAATAAGATATATGAATTAAATTGAAGAATATCTCCCTAATAATACAGGAATTGTCAACTATACCCAAAAAAAAAAAATCTCATTGATTTGTTAAGTTAACTCAAGTGAACACTCCTCCTAAAGTTGGTGCATGCATGTCACTAATACCCATCTTGATAAGTGAGTTGTGAAACACTCGTCTGGAGATAGCCTTAATCAAGACATCCGCTAATTGATCTTCTGATTTCACAAGGGGTAGGTAGATGATTTTGTTCTCAATTTTTTCTTTGATGAAATATTCATCCATCTCAACATGTTTAGGAAATTTATAGCTGAAGAAGTTGTGAGTGATTAATTTGATGAAAATGTGACTTCTCTTTGAAATAGATTTTAATTAAGTGTTCCTAAATACCATATTTACTCTTTCGGCTAAGTTTATTTTGCATTTTGGGCCTAGTCATAGTTTGATTTGAGCAAGATTGAAGAACAATGATTTGGGCTTTTCCCACCGCATGGTTGGATATAGGATAAAATGGGTGGTCTTATTTCCTGCATTTTTGTTCCACCCTCATGAATAGTTTGGGTTCCGGGTGTGGGCAACCAGGGGTATTTGGGCTCATCCCTTGCTCAGTAGCGTTGGGTTTAGATGTTTAGTGCTTGCTTAGTTTTAAGAACATATTGTCGCAAATGAGGTCTAGCCCAATAGAAAAATGTATTGATTTGCATACTAGTGGTCTAAAGCTCGAACCCTCATAACAAAATGGTAATGTGTGTGTGTGAAAAGCCCCATGTCCCCCTCTTCCCCCTTGTAGTTTAGTCTATCACTTATATGTATTAAAAAGGAACATATTGTCATGTCACCCTCAAAATCATTTGGTCACTAAAATAAAAAACAAAAAAATAGAAAACTTAGCTAACTTTAGTATTATTTCCTTAAGGTACAAGCATGTAATGTGTACATTATTATACCCTTCATTTCAACATCAATATCACCATCTTCTGATTTATTTTGTCTTTTGAGGAGAAGGTTTCACTATTTTTATGTTCCCCCAATGCTGCTTAACACTTGATATTTTCACATACATATGATGCCATGCATTGGCGGACCCAATGAAGGACAACTGTGGGCACTTGCCCACACTTACAAAAACATTTTAGCCATATAATCCCACCCAAACTCACATTTTTTAAAATTATTTGTAGGTCCTTCTTAGGTGGAGCCCCCACATGGCCCATCCAATACATACACTTTAAGCCCAAAGCTTATATTAAAAATGAAAAACCCTATGTTATAAAAGAAGAATAGAGATCCCACCAAGTTCACTCATTCTGTAATTTGGTGGAGAACTATTTATGATAGTTATGGAAAAAGATTTTAAAAGAAAATCTGAGTTGGAATTGTCACGACCTATTGGGAGAAGTGATGATAGTTCAAAGCAAAGTCGCATAGAAATCAATATGTCATATCTTCATTCTGATTCTGGTTTACGAACTCGGATTTTAGATTACAATCTGAATATTCGAGATGAAATTAGAAGAGCTTACTTACAAAAAGGCCTTGTTAGCCTAGAAATCATGATTTTCCTATAAACAAAAATTAGAAAAGAGTCAAGACAATTCAACCCAGCATGGTTTGGTGAATTCCCTTATTGGTTGGAATATAGCATCAAAGAAGATGTTGTATTTTGCTTAGGTTGTTATATTTTTAAAACAAAATTGGGAGAGAAAGCTTGAGGTGACTCATTTGTTGGTACAAGTTTTTTGAATTGGAAGAAAAATGAAAGATTTTAAGTTCATGTTGGAGGTCCCAACAGTTCCCATAACCAAGCTCTAAAAACATGTCAAGCCTTAATGAATGAAAAACAACATATTAATTGAAAATGTTTTCCATAAGCACTCACATAATGAATGATTGCTTGGTAGTATATCTTGAAAAAGACATATTTAATAGTATTGATAATGAGCTTATTATGCAATGTTTTCAGAATATGAAAAGTCTTCAAGGACAATTGTAAATTTACTTATTGGACAATGCTATTAATATACTGAGTTAGAAATATTTTTTGTTTAGCTATATATCTGTTGGATTTTGTTTAAGCCCCCAGATGAACGAAAGTCTAAGTCGGCAATTGATGCCATGGAGGATCAAAACACAGACCAATAGCATGTATGCCAACAACTCTACCACTGAGCTAAGGCCACATTGGCTAACACTTTGTTTTATTTATTTATATTGAACCAAACAATGTGACATAGAGGCAAGTTGACCAATATGAATGTGATAGCAGCAGAAAATTGTTCTTCAATATTCAATAAGGAGGGTGAAGATTTCAAACGGCTTTTCACATTCTTTGCCAGTTACTACACGTTATTGCCGTTGAAGGAGTCACCAATTACAACTGTTCTGAAAAGTGAGTGATTAGTTAGCCACCAAACCACGTTACGGAGTTGTAATTAAGCAACGTCGCCAATGACACTATATAAATTTACACTAATACCTCTTAAGGTTTTTTGTGTTTTCAAAAGATTTCTTCAGGTCTTAAAAATTACACAAACACCCCTGATGTTTCAGTTTGTTTTCACAACATCCCTTTTCGTTGATTATTTGTCCAAAAATTGATGATTTCATTGAAAAAAAAAACTTATTCAAATTACAAAATTAACCTTCATGAAGTATATGCAATCTAATATCAAAGGCCAACTTTGTCATTTGGAGAATTTTTTTTGTATAACATCATCAATTTTTAGATGAAAAATCAATAAAAATGAGTTTTGTGAAAACAATTTAAAACCTCATAGGGTGTTCGTGTAATTTCTAAAATCTCAAGGGATTTTATGAAAATGTTGAAAACCTCAGGAGGTAAGTAGTATAAATAACTCTAGTCTGAAAACCTCAAGTTGTATGTTAATTAATTATGAAGAGCCTACATATGGCCTGTACATATTATTTAAGATTCAAATCTTTGTTTCATTATGTTAAATTTATAAGTTGATCCTTGATTACATTGATATTTTGGGCTTAAAAAACAATTAGAAAAAAAATTCCCATGTGAATATTATAATTATAAGTTTGTAAATCAATCCCATTGTCCAATCCGGTCCTTGAAGACAGAAAGGTAAGGAGCATCTTTTTTTTCAGTACAAACAAGGAGGAGTCTTACTGTGTTGGATCCACAATGTATTGTCTTCTCTTCCAGCAAAACTAGCCCATGTGACCAAAGAGACAGCTGACGTGAGAGCGAATGTGAGTGAATGGTTGGTATTCCCTCAAATTAGTCAATGCAGGCCATCCCCAATTGAAGTGGTCCTTTTATTATCTTTTTCTGAAGGCATCAATTTTATAAGCATCATAGAAAGCAAAAGGCGAACTACTAAAAACACTATTTTATTTATGAACATGCGTAACGTAAGTAGGTATCAAAACCCACAAAAGAAATCATATATCTCAGTAGTGTATAATCTAAGACTGGATCAACACAAACACAAAAACAAAAAAACAAAAGAATAGTAAAAAAAATAATGTAAGACTGGATCAACAAGAAGACATATGAAGTGGTAAGATGTGGAGCTCAGATTGATTTGAAGTAATCAACGTCACACTTGGTAGTCTCGAAAGTGCCAACTGATGAGCTTCCATTCTGAGTCAATGGAACCTTCAACCCGCATTTAATCCTGGGCTTGAACTTGCCGGTCTTGATCAATCCGAGCTTGAATCGAACCCGAAGGTAAAGCTTGACGTCGATCTCGTAAAGCCCACTATTCTTCTGCTCATTGTACTCGGAGAGCACTTTCGTGTCTGGGATCACCTGCTGGCCCTGGAACACCAGGTTCACCACGTTCGTTTTCTTGTGCCCTTGGTAAAAGGGCGTCGTCGAGGTGTTCGTGCTGAACCTCTGGTCCTCGTAGATGGCCCTGGCCTCGATGCGGTCGTAGTAGACCCCGATCTTCTTGTTGGGGTTGCGGATGGTGAGGTCGATGGCGAGGTTGTAGTGGAGGGTGTTGTCATTGGAGAAGTTGAATTGGGTGAGGTGGGCCTCGGTGACGTGGAACTTGATGCGGTTGGGGCGGACTATGAGCCAGAAGATGAAAAAGGCCAGGCCCACTATGACGACGGCGGTCATAATGAGCTTGAAAATAAGGCCGAAGATGCAGCTGCAGCAGCAGCCGAGAGGGTCGCTGCCACGGCCAGGGCGGTGGTAGGCTTGGGATTTGGGTGGGATTGAGGGGCCGTAGTAGGCCCCGTTCAAATGAGCTTGTTTCTCGGACATGGCTGAGAGAATTGATAAAAGATCAAATTATGACTATAAGCAAAAGGGTAGAGAGAGAGAGTAAAGAATGAGAGATGGAGAAGGTGAAGTGTGGTATATATAAGGGGGGAATATGGGTGGGATTAGGAATCTTGGTGTGCTTCGTGTGTATTTTGTATGATAAGGGAAGAATGCGGCAAGGCCGCGTGGGGGGTGGGATAAGAAAATGAAAAACGCGGTTGCTTTAGAATTTAGAAGGTCGGATTTAGAAGTGGGAAGGGGGGTGTGTTTAGTGTTTTTGTGAGGAAGTCTTTTTCGAGAGACTTAATACTCAGCGTGTGGGATGGGGATGGGGTGATTTGAAGCGTCCTTAGGCAGGTGGTTCCTGGTAGCTTCCGTTGGCCTTGCTTGACTTTTGCCTCCCTCTGTTTCTTCCGTACTTCAATTTCATAATCATAATTATAGCCCAAAAGGACAAAGAGGTTACAAAAGTTAATACCTCCACCGAACCAAATCTTAAATATAAAAACTAATACCAAACCAAATTTTGAAAGGATAAAAAAAAGAACCCAATCACTTCAATTCTAAATATTTATTCATTAGAATTTGGGTTCGTATTCCTCAATCACGGATGCAAAATTAATTTCTCTTAACCACTTGAACGATGATTTCACTGGCCGACTTTTTTGTCATATGTAATGGTAAATACATTTTTGAACAAAGAGATCAAATAACAATATTTTGTTAACCATGTTGACATTTTCATGAAGCTAATTTTGATGAACAAGGCCAGAAAGAAAAAAGAAGCTTAAACTAGGGGTGGGCATTGGAACCGCAAAACCGTAAAACCGAACCAAACCAATCCGGAAAAAACCGAAAAAAACCGTGTTGACCGAAAAAGTCAAAAACCGAGAAAAATCCAAACCGAACCGGTTCAGACCGGTTCCGGTTCCGGTTTTCCACCCTTAGGAACCGGTCCAATCCGAACCGGTCCAATAAAATTAATATATATATTTTTATATTATATTTGAAATTATATAAATATTTTTATACTTGGCTAAGTTTGATTGGGTGTCTTTGTAATTTTATATGCTTTATTAATGTATTATATAATGTGTATGTTTGACTAATGTTTTAATGGGTTTATGTTTTTTTTATGTAGATATTATGAGTTCATCCACACCTAGCACCATAGCTCCAACTACTTTTCAATGTTAGGAGGAATTTAATGAAGTTGGATTGAATTTGGGTTGTAATGTATATTTGAATTGAATTTGGGTTGTATTTGGCTAGTAATTTATTTTGGAACTTATTTTGTTGAAGTTTGATTGAATTTGGGTTGTAATTTATATGTTAAAGTTGGATTGAATTTGGATTGCATTTTTGTTGAAGTTTGATTGAATTTGGGTTGTAATTTATATGTTAAAGTTGGATTGAATTTGGATTGCATTTTTGTTAAAGTTAGATTCATTTTGATGCGTTGAAAGCTTGATAGAACCTCAAATTTGAGGTATGTTAGTATATAAATTCATTTTGGGCATGTTTGTTTATTATTATTTTTAAAAAAAAAAAAAAAAAAAAAAAAAAAAAAAACCGTTGGATTCGAACCGGAACCGGATAGGTCCGGTTGGTGGTTCGGATTTCTGTATGGATATTGAGCAGAACCGGTCCAAACCGAACCGGATTGCACTATTGGATCAGGTTCCATTTTTCTCCAAGAACCGGTCCAAACCGAACCGTGCCCACCCCTAGCTTAAACACTTCATACTTACAATTCAAATGAAAGAGAGATTTGAAAAGGCAAAAGGAAAAAAGCGTTCTAACGGCATGTGTGACGGCTAGCTTTAAAAAAAACATAAAAAAGAAATTTATAAAACTATAGTAGGCCACCTATATGTGCACAATAACTCTAACCTTAATCCATTTTGTTTCAGATTATCATCATATATCCAATTGCATCTCCTACAATGCTCATGTAAAAGTACACCAAATACGCGGGCTGTTGGTCTAGTGGTAGGTGTATTCGTTTTAACCAGAGAATATTTCAAGTTCAACTCACACATATACGAGCATGATATACATTTTTTATGTTCGTTAAGTTAGGTGTGTTGACCTTTTGCAAAATATATGTTTTTTTTAAAAAAACATTCTGTCGTTTTGTTTGTGAAAAAACAAAAAACCCAGCTCAATTAACTTCCTTTCTTACATTTAGTAATATGATCTGTCACCGCCAAAAGACATTGTAATGAAGCAACCTAATCCGTGTTTAGACGCACATACTAGGAACAAGCTATACAAAAAAAAAAAAAAGTCCATCTCCACTGTTGAATTGAATTTCATGCAAATCCACAGATATGACAATGAATTTTAAATGAACTATGCATGGCCAAAGTCTATCTATAAAGTTTTCGTAGATGACTTGTACACAGTTCTTTACGGCCAAGTCAAGACCATTGACATCATCACATGTGACATGTAGTGATCTATGTCTTCATATGACTTTTTTAACGCTGTATTGTCCACCTGTCCTGAAAAATATCACATGATTAAAATGGATGCGTTTAGATTTTCTTTCATCAAAACTGGCCTAACTTTTGGACTTTTAAATTTAGGGTTTCGAAACAAAGAAAAGAAAATAGAACTCGTGGGGTGATCGATGCATCTTCATGGATCCATGCCTGACCCAACTTGGCCCATCAGATCACATGTGTAATTTCACGAGGCCTAGAGATCACAAAGCCTAACTTGACGCAGAAGGCAGTATAGCCCAAAACTCCGAAAGGTAATTTTGTTATCTGCAGTGCACTGATTAGTGTTAAAAGATTTCCATACCAACCGACCTCGAGATTAATAGTTTGTTTGCGAATGATTTTGGATAGGTTAATAATCACTTCTATATATAATCACTTTAAGTAAGTGATTTTAAATTATTTTCTGAGAAAATTGCTTAAGATTGTGTTTGGATAAGGGATTTTGAAGTGATGGGATTTTAAGGTGAGGGACTTTACAATTTTGAAGAAATGGAATCCTATTTTGGTTTTATTTGAGGTCTGCTAGAACTTATCTTCTTATCTTTCTTGGGACACGTTCTTCTTCCCGAGTCATGAGATTTTGTCACAAGTGTGTCACCAGTTGCGCTGCTGTTGGCATGTGAAGTTATTTTGTTCACATATTTTGGTCCTAAAACCAGGAAGCCTCCCATAGTTTAGACATGGTGGAATTAATAAGATGCCCCCCATATTACTTTTAACCTGAAAGTCGCATTAGGGCAACTCCCTAGACTTTTTAGGGTTTCAAGTTGGTCCGCCATATCAAACTAATAAATTACCAAAGCCACCCACCAAACGTGAACATTTTGTTTTATGTTATTGCTTCATTTTTCACTTTTGATGGTTTTTGTAAGCGTTTCATGGCCAGGCAGCCCAATTCCCCTCTTTGAGGCAGGCCTCTGAAATCTCAACCTGTCCATAGATTTGGGCGAATTGAATTGAATCTTGCACACCCCGATATATTTCACAAACTTCTGTTACTTTTGCATATACTTTTGCCAATTATATACATAATATGCACCCACTTATTTCATTTCTGCATCCAATTCCATGTTATTTATTTATTTATTTATTTAAATTCTCCATGCCAGCTGTGATCAAAACGACTCAAAATCAACATGCGCACCAACTCCTCCGGATCCCAATCTTAATTGATCATACCAATAATTTTGAACTCATCAAAATGCTACCAAAATCTTATGAATGCGCCTAATATAATTCTGTCTGCTTGCTTTTGACTCATTGTGCACGCAATCATGTGATGGGCTTCAGAGCTTGACACAGACCACCCCACCTCTTTATCTCTTCACTCTATTCTATATATATCCTTAGCTCAACAATATGTCACATTTTATGAGAGCCATATGTTGAAAACTTTTATTCACCAAAGTCCCTTTCCATCCCTCCATTATTAGTGGGTAGAAAGAGAAAATTCTCACCGTGTGGAAGACGATAAATAAACCAAACCATCCAAAATTCCTAATAATCCCCACCCTAGCTACTACAGCTCCACCAATTTTAGCTACATCCATCCAGTAGGAGGTTTGCAGCTAAAATAATTAACAGTATTTATCAATGTATCTAAGATCTTAAGTTCGATTCTCCCTTGCCTATCCTAATATCATTTGTGCATTTCTTTTATAAACCCACGAAGCCCATGTAGGCCCCATTCACCAACCTACCTAAGTGGGACCACTCGTAAATAATGGAAGCAACGTTTCATCACATTCAATATAACTGTATTACTACTGATTAATCTATGTTTCATATTCTTCTCCTTTTCCTTAGCTTCTGGCCATTTTTAGGCCAATCGAATTCAACTCTTTTCTTAAAAAGAAAAAAAGAAAAAAAAAGACTCATCCCATGTGGGAGAATATTAAAAAAAAGTTGAATTCTATAAAAGTTATAAGTTTATAAATTTTAAATTGATGACGAAGACTTCTCCAGCTAAGTGCTACAACTAAATTAATGAAGGGGGAGGACGGATGAAGTCCATATAGCTTGAGGAATACGAAATTGACATCATTTATTTAAGTAATTCCTCAAAAGAAAATAAAATAATTAGATGAGAGAGAGAGAAAAAAAAACTATAAATTGAAAGAAAATGACACCCCAACCTCCACTATAAATTTAAATTATACAATTTAAAATCAATTACCACCGACCGACTGCAATTTTGCTATACGTTGTATCATAATCCTCCGTTTTTATTCTATAGCAAAATGTACAATTCCAAACACCAAAGCGTATATATAATTATATAACCAGACGCAAAGACTCCGACTAAAAGTTCAAATTAAGAAGAAAAAAGAAGAAGAAATTTGAGAAAAATAAAGGAAAATGAAGTAACGGCGTTACTTAATGGTAACATTGAGCCTCCAGTTCCCGTCCATCTTCTTCTTCACACGCTCACTTTGCAATGCTGCAGCAGCTGGTACTTGATGGCGTTATTTCCGACCTCAATCCCGTTGTTCTTCGGACCCAAAGGGATAAAAGCGGGGCACCGAACGTAGAAATGGTACCTGCCCGAGATAAAAGTCCCGACCTTCCACCTCACCCGGCCGTCCATCTTCAGCAGCAAAAAAACCGACCCGGCATTCTTGTCCTGGTCCAGCGCCAGGGAATTGTACGGCGCGATGGGGACTTCGGTGCCGTAGATGAACGGCGACCAGACGTTGACGTCCTTGTGACCCTGGTACACCGGCGGGATGAGCGTGATGAAGGTGATCTGCTGGTTACGGTATGTCGCGTAGATGTTGAGCCTGTCGTAGTAGATGCCGATCTTGTCGTTGGGGTTGCGGGAGGAGACGGTGACCTGGAAGCTGGAGGAGAAGACGTTGGGTACGGAGTTGTTGAAGTTGAAGACGGTGACGTCTTGGAGGATGAAGCGGGGTTTGGAGGGCTGGAGGATGGCCCACACGATGAGGATGGTGACGAGCAGGATGAAGTTGAAGATTAGGAGCCCGGCGCAGCAGCGGCGAAACCTCTTCCGCCGCATGTTGTGTCCATGTTGGCCGCAGTCCTTGGATGACATGGCGGCGGCCGCGGTAGTGTGCGGTGGAGAGGGAGACACAGAGAGAAAGAGGAAGGATGGTTGGAGTTGAGTTAGAGTTGGGTTGGAGAGTTGACCCTCTAGTAAATGAGCTTTGGTTGGGGATGTGTGTGGGGGTATATATATTACATGGTTTTTAATGAAGATGATGATGATCTATGTGATCATGTATGTATGGTGGAAAAGCAAGTATGCTAAAGTAGGTGTAATGTGTTTAGGGACATTTCATAGTATCTTCACTAATTATGAGGAAAATTAGTTTTTTATTCGCGTAAAAAACATATTTAATACTAGATTACGGTCTCATTCCAAAATTACTCTGAATCTCTATTTTTTATATGAGTATCTGTCTATTAAAGTTAATATTTGTAATATCAATAAGATAATCAACAATGAATCAAATACTGTAAATCTTTAGTCAGCACTAACCAATAACTTTATTTTTGAGAGAGCTTTTTGGTTGCTTTTGAATTGTTTGGTGGTAGTGTAGCAAGGTAGTGGAAATTGGTGACCTATCAATTTTCAGTACCAAGGCATTATTTGGGTTTTCTTATTACTCAATCATAACCATGGGCATTAACCGATTAAATTACACAAATACCTTATGTCATCATGTGCCACTTGACAAGGCTCATCAATTATAGCTACTGATTAGGTTTATTATTACATGATTTAATCTAAATAACTTAGATGAAATTTGTTGGGTTTTTGTTTACTGCATGATGTGTCCTAGTTAAGATGCCCATATGGTGTGATGGGTTAGGACCAATCGCTTTCTATGCTTGGCTTTATTCAACAAACAGGGTTCAAATTGTTTGTCGAGCTCACCCACATGTTATCTCAATGGTTGGTTCATATCTTTTCTTCATAATTCTCTCCCAAAACCTCATGTGTTTCAGCATTTCAAAACAAGTAATTAATCGTCTTTATTTTTCAACTAATCAAAATTAAAGTCCATTGAATAAACTATGGAGGCTCAAGTCACTAAGCAAGATCTTGTTGCTCAAACCCTAATTCTTTTCAAAACCTGATCCAAGTAATACGCTCTTGGCATCAGCTTCAAGATATATAGTTATATATATATATATAAAATAAAATATCATTAATATTGTTCGCCATCCATCTTCATTGTTAATATAAGTGAGTTTTAGTATACATGAGCTTACTGTCAGCATCCGAGTTTGAATACCTCTCCATGTAATTTAGACTAAATTAAAGTAGAATATCGTTTGTATAAAAAAATAATATAAATGAGTTCTGATGAGTACGATTGTATTAATCCATGACCCTCAGTTGTATTGTGCTCGCTTAGTCAAAAAGTGAAGCTCACTGATTTTTCTTAATCAACTCAGAAAGACAAAAAGCCTAAAGAAAATAACATATTTTTTAATTTCTTTCTATACTAGAATTTAGAATGTGAACGGGCCGATAGTGACTTGAATAAAGTGTTTGGAAAAGCAAGACTCTTCACCACCGTCCGATTGAATATGGATACATGGGAAAAGTCTAAATGACACGTCTCTTGCAACCACTTGGCCCCACTTATCATGACAGAGGAAACCTCTGGGTTCCAGAATATTACTTCTCCCACCAGCTAAAGCCTAAAGCCTAACAATGATGCAACAAAAAAGGAAAAAAAAAGAAAAAAAAAGGAAAAAAAACATGATTTGGATGTGGATATATTGAAAATTTCATAACCTCTGATGACTGAGAAACAAGACTTTGTTTGGGTTGATTAAAAGCTTAAACCCTTTTCCATAAAGAACCCATTGCTTTCCCAGAAAGAAAATTGTTAGCCTTTCTTTCATCAGTTTTGTTTCTTTAATTATTTTGTTTTGCTTTTTAAAAATCCTAAAATGTTACTTAGAAAACAACATTGAGAAAGGGTTTTTTACCTTTTTATTTTTTATTTTTTTAAAATAATTTTTAAATCAAGGAAAAGTAGGGTTAGCTGCACTTTCCCAGCAGATGGTAAAAGGGTACGTGGGCAACAAAAAAAGAGAGCAATAATTTCAAAACATGTACAAATATTAGTTAAAAGCACCAAACCAAACTATACTCCAATACATTATTGATGGTAGAAACTAGGAATTGATTATGTCGGTTGGCAAGTGTGAATATGAACTACAAGACCATGATGTGTTCTTTCACACATTTAGTATCGACATCAAGCTCTAAAAGTCTCCTCAACCACCAATGACCAAACCTATGACCAATTTTTATCTACCTCTTAATTTTATACACTTTTTTTTCCTCTCTCTCCCTCTCAAATGGTGATAGAAGCTTAGATTACGTTAGATGAAAATTATTGATATGTGTACGGACGATGAGTCGCTGAATGAGGTGAATCTCTCATTATCAGGTCGATAATCTTAATCACTATATAAAATTTTCTCTTCCTTCATTTTTCTTTTCTGAAGGTGTTGTTCTTTTCCTTTTGTTGTTCTCCTCATTCCCCTCTCTAAAATATATTACAAACACCAGCTTACTTTAAGTTCTTAAACATTTGGATGTTTTCCAATGAAATAATTTTCATTTAAAAAGTCATAGTCGTTTGCAACAGAATAACTAGATATTAGCAAGTGAGAAGAAAAAACATAGGGAATCAAATTTCTTCTATGCACCATCAATTTGCTCAAAGTTAAGCAATTCACAAAAGTTGAATATCTTCAGAAGGGACTACTTTGTCTTATTTCTTGGCTTAAAGCCACACATGGGTTAGAAATTGGTTGTTGCTGAGTCAAATTCTGGCAGAGTCTTATGAAATCAAATAACTAATTCTGACATAGGCCTCTTGCAGAAAAGTCTTGGATCAAATGAAAGAAACACAGCTAAAAAAAGACTAACTTTCTACTAATTTAGCATTATTAGATGGTGGGTGGATATAATACACTATTTGTCATTTACTTGGGTTTTCTTTAAGTGTTATAATATTAGACAAAAGAAATGCAGTATAAAATATGACTGGTGTATAAATTTGGGTGTTTTAAATGTTTTTTTAAATATTTTTTTTATTTATCAAATTAATAATATTTGAAGAGTTGTCATCTATAAATCCAAAAGAGAAGAAAATAACATCCAGATGAGACTTGAGATCAAACCATGGAAAGATAATATTAGTTGGCACACCTAAAAGCACATGACTCTTTTGTTCTTCATCACTCATTTGACACCTACAATGACATCCACTTTGCATACTTGTATGCTCTTTATGATCTCGGCTCATGATTCAATTGCCATGTATTTAGCTATATTGAACCTCAAAGTTTATATTTTTATGTGATTGAAGCATTAAAAAAGAAAGCCTGAATTTTCCACGGAAGCCGGCTCGAAATATTTGATCTTAGGTGCATTTCCCTTTAGAATATTACTGTTTGGGTACGACCAAACCCAAAATTTGAATCATTGGAGCCTTACTCGTAGATATGTTGAAGTTCAATTATTTGGTACTTGGTGCTGTAGAGCTTATTTGATTGTTTTTTTTTCCTCTTGTTGCATCTCTTATGTACTGTGGCCAAGAAACCAAGTACACTTGGTGCAGTTTCCAGAGAATGCAGAGGGTCCTTTACCAAATTCTTTGCTGCTGATTCTCTCAACTTTCTCATAAAAACAAGAAGAAAATGCCTTGGGTAAAAGCACTTTTACAAAACATGGAAGCCGCAAAAAGAAGCCAAGGATATCCCCAAATGTCCATAAAGAAGGGTGGGGTGGTTTGTGGCCTATGCTTACTAGATTCTACACACACAAAGGTATTCTCTTCTGCACTTGCACTGACATCCATGCTGATTCTTTATCCCTACTTTGGGAATTACAAATGTCCCTACAAGATCTTCTTTGAAACCACCAAATCCCAATTTCCTGTTTAAATCTCTGTTAAGTAAATCACAATTAACTTTTAACCTAATCTTTGTGGTTAATGAATGCCCAAAGCCAAAATTGTTCTATGCAACTTGCACCCAATGGATTGGGTTGTTGTCTTCATACGCTTTGCTGCTAAAATCTGACTAGAATCTGTGGCTATGCTTCTTTCTGGTAACCATGGGTTAATGAAAGAGACAAAAACAAAAAGTTGGTGGAATAAAGCATTGGGGGAGAGAGAAGAAAGAAACCCTTTTGATTGGTGGGTCATTCTAAGAAGGGGAAAGTTCCAAAAACAATGAGAAGAAAAATGGGGAAGAGAAGACATGGAGGTGAAGGAAAGGGATAATATTCTTGGTAGCACAAAATGATGACTATCTAATTGGGTTGATTAAGCTGTCTTGAATTGGTCTGAGGGGTAATTGATCACCCTATTAATAAAAAAGTGAAACTAATAGTGGGTGATGATGAGCCAATGAACCCTAAATAGTCATTTGGATGCATCTATGATTTATGATGGTAGAAGTATCTTGAAGAAAAGGAGTTGGAATATGATGGAAAATGAACTTTGAAAGCAAGTTTTGAGAAGGAAAAAAAGAAGGGGATCATCCAAGCACTTTCCTTTAAACGGAGATCAAAATTATCATAAGTAATTACGCAAGCAATCACTTTCCTTTTAAGTGTTTTCCTGCATTATGAATGAATTATGAAAAGCCTTAAGATCAAACTGACTTGCCAAGCTAACCGACTCAACATGGAAATATCTTAAAAGCCCCTAAATCTGTTTTGTTTTTTTTTGCATCAGTTCATGCACTGCTCTGAGTTTTGAATATAAATATAAAATGGTGCCTAAAAATAATGATGCAGGTGTAAACGCCACCAAGTAGAGCCTTTTGTTACGTATTTTCCACATGCCATCACATGGCCAGTGAGAAGCTTCCTATCCTTTGCACCCTCCTAGAGGACTATTTCGCCTACAAAGGAAGAAACAGATGCAATACTGTTGGGTTTGTAGCTTAGTGGTAAGTTATACCCCTAACAAAATTTAATGCTTTGCAGTGTAATTTTGTTTGTGTGAAATAATTGTTTCTTCGAAGAAATTTTGCTTCATAGTACTAGTACCTCTACCTTCACGTCCCCATCCCGATAAAAGTTATATAACCGCGATCTCGCCTCAAATCCTATTGGATATCGTCTTCTTCATTGAGATTCGAATTTCACATCCTATTCATAAAAGTTTCAATTTAAGAGTCAATAAAACAATTATCATTCTTTAACATGATAGTTTTAAAACGGAATGGGGATGGAGAAAGGGCGGGAACCTCAATCCCCATCCGATTTGGGACGGATCAATGTGGAGATTGGGTGTGACAGGAAAAATTGCCATCCCCACCTTTTGGTCAAGTGAAGTCAGTCAATTGCTAGTAGGACGACTTTGTTTTCTTACTAAAATAAATCTGGATTTAGCTTTCATTGCGCGAGACTGGTAGATTTGTCTCTTCTTTTATTACGTAAATTTCACAACAGATAATTTGATTAGTTTCTTATGTTCAATCATCAATCAAATAGCTCCCTCCACATTCTAATTGTCCTAATCAGTAGTAGAAAATGACAAAGGACAACCATGTCTCATCCCTCACACGTTTCTAATTTGGACACACAATTTCCATTCCAATGCTGTTTCTTCACGGGCCCATAAATCTTGCCGGAAAAAAAAATTTAATAAAAAAGAAAAAAAGAAGAAAAATCCCAGATATTTACACAATTACTTTTACATGCATTAAAAATCAATGTCAATCTCTCTCAATCCACCAGCGTCCTAATCATGTCCAACTGGAGATATACAAATATGCACTCTTATCGTGTCTGAGAATCTTATCATGTTTATAAGATATCATCAAAGTATTATTAGTTTATATATAATTCCATTGCCAATGCCATCTGCATAACATAGGTTTTCATAAAGTTATTTAGGCCACCCAAAAAGCTCTGTCGGCCAAGCAACCACTTCATCCCACTGCCTCCTTACTTAAACAACAGGTCGAACCAAAGATACCTATACAATTGCTAATACTTATATATAGGAGGGAGGGATTGAACTCTTTCTAGTCCGAGTTTAGGGTCGTTAAGGTGTCACGTCACAATAGACACATGATTCTATACAACCGGTGAAATAGAGAAGAAAATTTCCAAAAGTTAAACCATTTCAGCCAGCAAATCAGAGCTCTAAGCATGGACCAGCGAAATACATCTTCAACCTATCTCAAGTCAATACACCCAAGACCAAGTTCTACACATCAGTTGTTGAACTGATGATGGAATAGTTCAAAAGCAAAGTAGATGCAAGTAATGACGAGGAACTTGTAAGGCTTTATTTCTTCGCTGAAAACCTAATTTCGCCTAACTGAAACTGATGCCTCATACCTTGAATAATCATAACTCTTTAATAGATGAAGCCTACTGCATAAATGCCAGCAAAAGAAAACCGCAGAGTGAAGGCTTGCCTGATAACAGCTTTTAAAGAAAATTAAAGTGACGGAGGAGATGAAAGAGATGAACAAGACAGGAGAAGTATAGGGAATTAAAAGTAACAGGCTAAAAACTAAAAGCTATTTAAATTGCTTTTTACTTTTTAGAACTTTTGAAGTATTTTTTCTCTCCTTTTTCCCTCACCTTTCTCCTAAGAACCGTCCACCTCTCCCCCTCTACCTCGTTAAAGAAAAGCTTAAAAGTTAAAAACAAAAATGCCACTAAAAGGACCTTTAAAAAAAAAGTTCTTTTAAAATTAGGAAAATATGAATCACCTGATGAGCTACAACTATGTCACCAATCATAGGAACTACAGTACCAACCAGAAATACTGAATTCAATATTTTGGAAACTGATTCTATGTTTCAAGTTTCAACCACAAACAGAAAATAAAAGAGCAGACAAACAATCTCAACACGAATTAACCTCTAACACCTATAAACATCAGAAATGAAATCATCAAAATCATAGTAAAACTAAAACCACTTCAGCATCAAGGACAAAAGGACAGTGTTTGCCATCACTAGATTAATAGTTTAAAACCAGTACTAAAATTCAAGTATGATAAGAGGCTTCAGAAGCACATAATAGCTTCCCTTAAGTATTAAAAACAAGTAACATCAACGCATAGGGCAAGACGAGCAATGCCCCTTTTCTAATCACCAACCTCGCATGGCTTCTGAGGCCAAAATTCTGAATTTGTCAAAATCAAAACTTCAACAATAACAAAGCAACTACATCAGATCAGAACTATACTGAAAGTGTGAAAGCTAATACAGGCAAGTTTTGACATAGTAGTACAGAGCAACATAAAAAGTTCCCTGTTTGGCCAACTTAACAGCATATTGACACAGTTAGAATGGAGCAGAAAACATGCAATACAGTATGACGTAATTAAAATGTTGCCAGATCAAAAGTTCGGTGTTTTTTCTCCTACGAGAAGACATGCAGCTGAGTTTCAAAGGAAAAAACCTAAATGGAAAGCAGCCAGGAAGGGAGTAAATACAAAATCAGAAAGAGAATGACTTTACATTTGACAACAGCTCTATTATTATCATATATCAAATGAACCCAAATCATAACCTACTATGAAACTTAACATTGTAGTAGAAATGGTTTGGAAGTCAAATCAACTGCAACTACATTCTTTACCTAGCCACTCCTCTTAATCGTTACTGGTACAGTAGTGTCTAAAGCACAATTCGACCATTACAAGCAAACATTCAATACCACATTTACATGAGCATAAATTCAGAGTCTGAAAAGATAAACATTATGATGTTATCCTATGAGGGGGAGAGAGAGAGAGAGAGAGAGAGAGAGAGAGAGAGAGAGAGAGAGAGAGAGAGAGAGAGAGAGAACAAATAACACCAAACTCCTATAAAAAGAATTGATCTCTAAGATGACGAAGTAAGTAGAGAGATTCATTTTAATTCTTCGAGAGCAAAACAATAAACAATTTCCCAATACATAGGTAAAATACACTACTTGCTAGTTCCTTGTAGACCAAGCTCCCCTTCCCCAGGAAAACCTTGTACTGTTCCAATACTACTGACTTGAATCACAAGACAACAGCTTGAATCACAACCCTAGACTTACAACCAGCATTAAGCACAATCAAACAGACATCCTAACATAGAGGCTTAGTAGCCACTACCACAAATCCAATGCTTAAAAAAAAGTCTTTACCATTCTTCTCAAGCGCATAATCTTTGAAGGCATGAACAATGGTTTGATATCATTAAAAACAATAGGGATGAGTTTCTTCAAATGTTATGCTTGGAGACAGCTATGGTTGGTGCGCACTTACTTTTTTCCTTGTGACTCTGTGAATGGTAAGTGGAATTCAATGGTGAAGGGAAAACCCTATAATCCATTCAGAATGCATTTATGCATCTCTACCAAATGAGTCAACACTCAATTAAAGCTTCACCAAGCAACACTTAATACCCTACAGTCTCTGGCTCTGGAGTTTGAATCACAATGACAAAGCCCCAGAACACTAAAAACAATCACATTGCTCTTTATTCTAACACAAATACAAAACCCAAAGTGGCAATGTCCCATATTATCATCTAACCCATCTCAACACTTCAAATGCCAATTCCTACAGCATATGCAAAACAGGGAAAATGGTATTTACCTCCAAAACAAAGAAAACTAGTAGAAATCATAATATACAAAAATGAAAAAATAATAATACTATTATTAGCTAGCATAAAAGAACAGAGACAAATTGGATTCAGAAGATCACGAATTATATTCCATAACCCAAAATCATAAACAACGACTAAATATAGCATTTACCAATTTGTGTTAATCCAATGGACTAATTATACTCATTCACAAGTCAACCACACACGGACTTGACTCACCCGTCAAAGTCCCCGTCCCATTCTTCTGGGCAAACCCGAAATCGATCCGCTCGCAGAAGACCCGCAACACGCGAGGCCTCGACTGGAACACTCCAGACCTAAACCGAACCGAAGCAAAAACTCCTAGCCCGAACCTCACCGACCCACGATCCCTCTCGTCGGAGATCCGCTTGGCCACGGAATTGCCGACGTACTCCCCCACCGTCGCCAGCTTGAACCCGACACGCGTCTGGTTCCTCTTGGTCAAAACAAAGGGAGGCAACGAAGTCGTGGCGATTCGGTCATCGTCGCCGTAGAAGAGTGAGGCCTGGATGCTGTCGTAGTAAATTCTGAGCTTGTGGTTGGGGTTGTTGGCGAGGAGGGTGAGGTCCCAGGTGGCGGTGAGCTCAGAGCCAGTGGCGTTGAGAGGGAAGACGGAGGCCGATTCGACCCGGAACTCGGGGAGGCGAGGGCGGAGGGCGAGCCAGGCGATGAAGAAGACGAGGGACATGATGGCGAAGACGGCGACGGCGGCAATGAGGAGGCGGCAGAGGAGGGTGGGCCTATTGGGCGCGATGGGCCCAGTGGGCTGAGGGGCGTAGTGAGGAGGTGGGCCCATGGGCCGGTAGGTGTTGGTGTGAGGAGGCGGGGGTGGGGCCACGTAGGGGTAGGCTCCGGCGGCTGGGTAGCCGGCTGCGAATTGACCCGGCTCAACTGGGTAGCCGGTCACCGTCTTGTTACGACCATCATCGGCGCCGGCTGCTGAGGTAGCCATTTGAGAGCGGAGAGAGCTAATTGAGTTTTTGGTTTCCAAGAGACAGATAAGTAATGAAAAAATAAAAGGTAGGCGTAGAGGTAGAGGAGGATGTGTTTGGTCGGTCGATAGATACAATGCGAAAAAAAAAGATTTCCGATATCACAAAGTTGCCTTCAACTACAGTTTGATTGTTGATAGAATTGCTTGGCGTAATTCTGTTTTGTATTTAATTACAAGTGTTTAGGAGATAATTAATTAATTAATTGGCTAATAACAGCTGTCATCTCTGGCTCCATTTTGAGATATTTGTTTCTTTTTTGTTTGGCAGAGGGCGTAGACTTAAGTTGAAGCGCCGTACTGAGGAATCTCTCCCGCCTTCTACGGTGGTGACACTTGTCGGCTCATCGTTGTCCCTATCTGCTTCTTATGCGAGGCGGGTTCGGGTTCGCGGTTACCCGCTCCGCGTATAAAGCCCAAATGGACATATGGGTGTTTGTTGGACTTCTATCTACTTCGTTATTATTTTTTCCGGTGGCCTTTGCTTTAAGCATAATGTTGTATCTGGCCTAACACTTTTTATAGATGTTTGTCAACTTGTTTAATGAAGCTTTTTCACGAAGAAAAAACACAATTAGTGTAATACACATCCTAATGTTGGTGATAATAGTCTAAACTACATAATTATTCTCCTGTCAATATCATTTTACAGTGAGTTAGACTCTGTTGGCCTATCAATTGGTATTATTGAATTCAATAATAGTCGGATCTAAAGGGTTTTTTTTTCCTTTCAATTTTGATTATGAAATGGAATTTGGAGAGACTTATTTGCAAAGCACCTCAAAAACAATAGACATGAAGGGACGATCGCGGATCACATTGTGCAGTGTTCTCCATATCTTTGCTCAATAACAAAAGCTAAAATTTATACAATAACATATTCAATTGAATATCAACCATATATATGTTTTTATCAAAGAATGAGTAATTAACTTATGTTAAAGCTGAGAAATTTTGCATTTAGTTCATCATACATGATTAATGAATGGGTTAAGAATCTTCTAACTTAGGTTAGTGTTGTGTAAAACATAAAGTAATATGATTAATGCCGTTTAATATTGAAAAGAGAAATACGATCAGACTTCGAGTTAGTCATTATGTGTCACTATATAGCTATAATGAAATTAAAATTAAACGAAGTACAAGAAATCCTAGAAAAAATAGCTTAAAAATTTTTCTACAATAAAATTAACAGATTTAAGGGTTTCTAAAATTATAAACATATGACTCCGTCTAATATAAGTTAGCCAAATACACAATCCCCACATATGGAGGAGACATGGGAAGAAAGTCAATGAGACCGTGAGACAGATAACCAAACAAAAATATCCGACCCATTTCTCGTCTATGACTAAATAATCAGAAACCATCGGAGATATCGCATGCCTTCGAGCTCCCACTGGGCATGCTCCCAGTATTTGACCCCGCCGGCAGCGGCACCTTCAAATCTGAGCATTTCACCCGGAGGGTCCCACTTCTGTAGTTACTGTAGTGATTATAAAAAAAACCACCGGCTTTCATGTCGTACGAAAGCGTCAACCTCAAATTGAAGCTCACGTTCCCGCCCTCCTTCTGCTCCTTCTCCATGTCCTCCACCGCGCTGCTCGCCGTTGTATTGTACGTCTCCATCTTCATGTGCATGGTGCCTTTTGCCCGAGAGTCGAGATTCATGGAATGCATGACCGAGCCCGTCGCGAGATAGTTGTCCTTGTGGTACAGGGAGGTCTCCCACCTGTCTATGTCCAACTTCATCCTGTAGCTGGGGTTGTCCACGTAGATGGAGGCCTCCCATTTCCCGGAGAGCACTTTGCTCCCTGGGACGAGGTTGAAGTTGGAGACGCTGAAGGACTCGACCTTGAAGGCCGGGGTTTCGGGGCGGACCACGACAAACATGACGATGCTGGCGAGGAGGGTGAAGATGACGAGGAGGAACATGATGATGCAGAAGCACCGGAAGCAGCTGCTGGCGGCCTCGTCAGCTTGGTTGTAGGAGGTGGTGGTGTAGTAGGGGTCCCGGTAATAAGGGTTGTAGGCACTCGCGTGGTACCCGTGGTAGGGGGGCGCTACGGTGGGGTATCCTTGTGGGTGCGCGTAGTTCATGTTGGATGGCGGATAGGTGCCCCCAGGGGGCGGGGGGTAGGGGTCAGTGGGGGCTCGAGGTTGGTGGGCTTCTGATGATTGTATTGCGGGTTGGTCGGAGGAGCGGGGTTGATTGGTTTCGGTTGTGGAAGCCATATGTGTTGCTATTAATTATATATATGGAATGTTCGTTCTCTCTCTCAAGAATCTTCCGGGAGAGAGAGAAAGAAGAGAGAGAGAAGGAGGGAGTTTTGGGGGTAGGGGATTAAAATGTGAATTGGAGGGAGATTAATTATTGAAGGAAATGAGAGTGTAAAAATAGGTGGGTGTGCTGAGAAAAGCCGCGGAAAGAGCGTAGGACAAGGTAATTAATTAGGAGTTGTAATCTATGTTAAGGAAATAAGTGATGAAGACAAAAGAATTATAGCTAGCAAAATTGGCATATTAGCACCTCCATGTCAATCTTCTCACACAGCTCTCCATAATAAAACTAGCCCTATATTGTGGCCATTGTTCGTGGCCACTATACGCACACATTAAAGATCATGTGTTGCAAGCATGAGTTTATTTAGGGGAATACTTAGGTGTGTTTTCAGGGTGCCTATGTGTTTGCTCCTGCGTGTTAACAAATGTTCACCATACACATGTCACCGTATGTTCAATTGCTTATCTCCTTCATGCTCAACTATTAGAGGAGAAGCTATGTCGGGAGAACATAATTTCCCCATGGAAAATTGTACAATTTTTTTGCAAGTCCCTATTTGCATACATGAACATGACGTGACCCTCATTCCCTCACTCCCAAATATGAAATTATCTCTTGATATATTTGTCGCCCCCCCATGGAAAACTAAAAATACAAGAGATTTATACTAAAAATGGTAAACTAGAATATTTAAAGGAAACAATCAAGGGAGAAAATGAAGGGATTAAGAAATTAATCGAACATGGAAATAAAAGCCAAAGAATTGTAAACAACGCATGATGAATCGTGATTGTGATAATCGAGGACATTTAACATTGAAACGAAGAAAGTGAGAAAATCTTGGCATTATTTGACCCTGTTCAAACTTCACTAGGAAAACAGCAAAGTCATGAAACCTCGTCTCCTTCAGTATGAATGGACAATGGAGGGTGATGCTGTCAGTTTCATATTTTTCTTTTTTGTGTATTAAAAAAAAGAAGAAGAGGAGAGTGGAGACTCAAACTCTTTTCTTTGCGTCTGTCTGCTTGCTTGATGCCTAATTCTGTGAGGTAATTTAAAGGAGAAACAAAACAAAATTAAATAAAAGGGGAAGCAAAAACAAAGATTATTAGATTGGCATAAGTTGATCATAACTCAAAATTACTCAGGCAATGGAACAAAGCACCATCCTCCCTCACCAATCAGCTTCCCCTCTCCAACCGAAGACACAAACTCAACTCTCAACTCGGAACAAGATTCTTCAACATTCAATCCCCAAAGCCAGGCCCAAATTCTGGTCTTTCCAAACTGGTAAGGCACAACCAGGTCCACTTTCATTTCCAAACGAACCTCCTTCAGAGCTTCCTCTGTCGAAACCCCGGGCCCTTCCTCCCCACACTCTCTCATATCAAATCTTATGTGCAGCCCATTTGGCCTCCTGAACTCAACGTCCACTGGCTTCACTGAGGCACACCACAGCGGTTCGAATTTCGGGTAGTACACGAAGCCCTGAAAGTGTTTGATGTGAACTTGCAGATCACTGTTTTGGCTGAACTTCAACTCTGCATCCCAAACAGCGCTCTGCAGTTCAGAGACGGGTTTCATTGTGTTTGAGACAGAGAAAGAGTGCTGAGAAATGGCGATGGGATATGTTCGAATGCCGCCGTTCAACGACAAACATACGGTGGTGACAAATGCAAGTAATGTGATGAGGATTGTAGCAGCACCCAATTTCAAGGACATTTCTTCTGCCAGTTCCTTATGGCGACGAGACCACAAAGGGCCCATTTTTGTTTTTCTGCAATGAGTTAAGGTGTGAATGAGAAATGAGTTAAGGTGTGAATGAGAGAGTATTGGGAGTAACTAATATTGAAATGGCAGTCAAATTCACAGAATCAGTGCACATTTGGGTACAAAATTTATGTCATTAATTCATGGAGGTAAAAAATGGATAAACTCAGTGTGAATGCTAATTGGCATCCTTTGGCATAAACTCAATGATTTAATGCAAGGGTGCTTAAAATTTAAAATGAGAAGAAAACCAGAAAATGAAATCACATTGATTTGATTTCCTTTTACGTGACGTCCGTTTCTTGTTGAGTTAATAATTCCTTATACAGCAAAACCTGCTACTTTTAAATCACAAGAATTTCTCTCAAGTTGGGCTTTGCCTAATTTTCTCAAGTGCTCTGGCCCAAGTAAAAATGACTAAATTTTTTGAAATAAACAACTTATCCATACAAAATTTACATTAGTCGCATTTCATGAGCTTATCTTCGTCTGCTATAATCCCTTAAAATTTCAGAGTCGGCCCTTATCTGCGGTAAGAATTGCATGATCATTTAGGTAATGGAATGGTGCACTTGCGGCCCCCATTTATCTTTCCCTCCCCTTTTGCACCCTCAAACTGAACCTTCAACCCTGAACAGTTAGGATATAAAGTCACTTGGGTTCCCATTCCCAAAAGCTCCCTCATACTATAAGAAGCATCTATGCGCATTTTCAAACTAAAGCTAAGGTGACCACTCTTTCGATCTTCACTCAACTCCTTCATCACTCGATCCTCCACATACGGCTGTTCTCCTCCGCAACTTGTTGGATCAAATTTGATCTGCAGAGTTTTCTGTTTCCTTGGAGGAACTTGCAGCATTGCATCCACAGAAGCACATGATAGAGCCTCACGTTCTTTATAGTACACATAACTCTCAAAGGGGTTGAGGGTAACAGTTAGGCCACCGTTTTGGTTCCCAAATGTCAACTTGGCCTCCCATTCAGCTGAGAATGACGAATTCGAAACCTCGAAATTCGTTAGAGAAAATGCATCCAAACGAAGCACAAGGGGGTCTGTTCCTGGGCCGGACTTTGAATCCACATAGTTGCCTAAGAACCAGAGAGAACATCCGATGGCTGTTGCTAGACTCACCACTATTACAAAAAGCAGGATGTATCCACGAATTTTACTGCAATCTGCAGACTTTTTGCACCACAAAGAAGCCATGCATAACTCTTCCTGTAAGAGAGAGAATACAAAGTTCAAGATGGATATGTTAGGGAAATTTTCACTGGTTATTCGGTGAAAGAGAATACTCGTGGTTCATAGTCTAGCAATATATAACACGTTAGAACATCATTTCTAATCTATAGACCAAATTAAAGTTGCTAATTCCTCAATTTAAAATTACTATTTTACTAATTTCACCAAAAAAAATTAGTAATCGGCCAAAGCTATAAAAAGTCTAACAAGAGATTAGAAATAAAATGTAGTAGGTAGTTTGTTCAATAATTTGTTTTTTTTCTTTTCAATGCCAAAGTGATAGTTTAAACTACAGGGAAGGGGATTTTTCACACGCACACTACTATGATGCCGCAGGATTCGAACATGAAACCTCTGATATGCAAGTCAATCCTTTACCACTAGGCTAGACCCCGTTGGAAGTAGGTAGTTTGTTCTTAAATGCGGTACTGCAGGGTAAGATATATTTGTTGCTACAAACATACTTGTAAGACACTCTCCAAATAGATTATTCACTTGGTATAATTAAACAAATAAGAAGCTTCAAGAGGACAAATCAAAGAGACAATTTGCGAGACTTGGATTTTATAATCGTTCACCAAATTAGATAACACTGATTTTGACAATTTAATTTCACCCAGAAGAAGTTTATAACAATTTAAAGATAGAGAAAGAAAACCGTACCTTGTGATGCTAAGTTTTCTTGGTCTTGAATCAATCCAATATGTGAAGCAAAATTCCCAGTACTAATTATAAGGATTTATACTGGATGGGAGAAAGGTGGAGATGATGAGGGAGAAGAGAGAGGAACAAATGAGGGAAGATGGCAGCGGTTAAAATCAAGTTATTTTATTTGTTTGGAAGGATATATATGCGTGGCGGTTGAAGGCGTTTTTCTGGCTTTGGTAAAACGAAGTGATGTTTGCAGTTCGTGCCCTTTCACAAGTGCAAATAGTTTGGAAAGAGTCAAGCACATCTGAAATGATAGACCCAATATTAATATTTTTCGTCTAACCATAGAGGAAGGGGGTTTCTCGCATACTACTACGGTGCCATGAGATTCGAACTTGAGACCAATAGTCTGCAAATCAAGGCATGTTTTAACTGGACTAGACCCCATTGGGATAAATTACAATTATAATTTAAGTGGAGGGTCTAACCAAAAAACAATGAGTGGAGGAAATATTTTTACAAGGAGGATTAGTTGTTTTTAATAGAAAAAAGGAGATTTAAATTTTGAGTTATATCCTGATAATCATTTTATTTTCAGGGTGACTCTAGTCAATTAATAAAAATTCATTTGCACACCCAGTATTTAATGAAATTTCTATAAGAATTTATCTACACAGCACGTGTAAATTCTAGAAATCTTCTGTTTATTTCATTTATGTAGTGAAATCATCAAAGAATTTCATAACATCACGTTCATATTGACCTTCAATTTTGATGCGTGAAACAATTTCATTTCTTTGTTTATAATTTACAGGTTCGATTTTGATTCTCCTCTCCTACATCGATCAAATTAACAATCTAAAACTAAAAACCTCTAGATGAAAAAAGAAAGAAAAAGTCTAATTTGGTCAATTAATTAATATAGGAACCGGGCATATCATAGGCCCGCCACTAATCCAACTCCCAAACCCAATTCCACGCGAGAACCCAACCTTCAAATCCAAACACTGAGGGCTCATCACAATATCTTGTGTCCCCCACCAACCAGTCCTATACGTAGCCCAAACAAACATTTGCATGCTAAAATGCACAGCTCCATTCTCACGTCTCCTGCTCATCATTTCATCCAAAACCCTCTTCTTCACCATCAGCTGATGATCACGATCCTCTTCCCCCAACCCCATCGTCGATATCTTCACCCGCACCGTTCTTCGTTCCTTCAATCCCAACATGAATGGCTCGACGGAGCTTATCGCGAGGATGCTATCTTTGTACGAAATTGAACCCCTGATGTGGTTGAAACGAACCCATGTGACCAGGTTGGGGTTGTCTATTGTAAGGGTCATGTCCCAATTAGCCCCCAATGTTGTGTTGGAGATGTTAAATTTGGACATGAAGAGCGAGTTCAGTTGGACATTTGGGGCTTTTGGATGAACTTGGGACAATAAGAACATGAAAATGCACAGCAATGCCAAGGTCCCAAATATTAATAATGTAGGTGATAATAGAATAATGGGTTGGAAGACGGATAATTTGGAAATGCGTCTTGATTTAACAGACTGCGAAACGTTGTCGTTTGACGGGCTATATGAAACTGGGAGTAGTAGGGGCATGGTGGCTGAGTGCTGATCAGCTTTTGCATTAATTTCCATGGCTGATGATAGGAAATTGAGAGAGAAAAGAGAGATGGGATTGAGGAAATGTGTGAAAGAGAGTTGGGATATAAAGTAGAAGGACATAGAAACTGTATAACCACTAGAGATTGTTAAAAAAAAACTAAATAACTACCAAAAACGGTTAAAAACCTGAATAACTATCTTCTAACAAACATGCGAAAGAAGATTTCTGAACTCCATTAATTTGATAACCGATAAAACTGTAAGTTTGCTCGAATGTTGATGTCCATTAAACATCATTATTTAAAGCAAATGAAATTAATTCAGGGTGATTTCGCAACGGTTCATAACCTGAACTTATACATTATTGTTTGGTTAACCGTAGGGGAGTGGCCGGTGGTGGCAGCAGTGTGACGCTGGGACGAAATTGTTGCGGTGGCTCTTGAATTACCACAAGTACTAAATTAGAAAGTTGAGGGTGTTAAAAATAAATATGATGTGACAAGTGAATATGGGTAAATTAATTGGTGACCGTAGCATTCAATATATTATCTAATCAAATTACATATATATATATATATATTAATGAATCGATTGACTTAAAATTACTAAACATAACTTCGATTGACTTAAAATTAATCAAAATTTATTCAATCGCACGTGTATGAGAGCAAAAAAGTATGAACACAACTATATTCAACCTGCCAAAGGCCTTCAAATGATCAAAAGTGCATTTGATTGGACTGGATTAGTCAGTTTAAACATTTTGATTGGATTTTAAGCAACCATAGTCATTTTAAAGCCAAATTTCTTTATGAAGTGTCCAAACTTAAGTTTCAACCTCAACTTTCTTCAAAGCTATTTACTTCCAAGTAATTCGACATCAAACTACGTCACGCGAGTATTTCCACATCTCTAGAGTGCACAACAAAACACCCCAAAAACGGTTTCATTTTGAGAGTTCATCTAAAGTTTATTGTGCCAATTTAAAACTTGAAGTGCTTATACAGAAACGAATATAATAGAATTAGATGTCCAAATTCCACAAATCCATCTGTTCCTTTTTTAAATTTTGGCATGTGTAGTGAAAGCCTCTATTTAGTTAACTATATTTTGAAGGCATCTAGTTAAAATATTTCTTAGTATGTGCATAAAAAGCATCCTCGATCATGTTTAGGTAATACATCTGCGTAGAAGAGGTTTTTCACAAGCATCTAAAAATTTCACAGAGACACGGTTTTATGCGTCTTCCATGCGAAAATATCACCAAAATATTTGTACGTATATAACTTTACTTCTACTCTGATAGATTCCCGTTGGAAACAAAGCTCAACTCTACTTTTAATTTGCAAGATCCTTCTACATCGTAACATTACATTACAACCTCCAATTAAAAAGCTTAATTTAGGCTCCCTTGTAACTAAAACCAAAAAGCCTAACTAGGTTACTTGAAAAAGGAAAAAGAAATTCAAATTTAGTCATCAATTAGCATGGGAACTGCGCAAGTCATAGGCCCTCCACTATTATTCCAGCTTCCGAAACCAACTTTAGGCAAGAAGCCAACCCTCAAATCCAAACATTGAGGGTTCATTAAAACAGACTTTGTCCCCCACCAACCGGTCCTATACGTAGCCCGTGCAAACATTTCCAGGCTGAAATTCACAGCACCATCTTCACGTTGCCTATGGATTTCTTCCAAAACCCTCTCCTTCACAACCGGCTGATCTTCCTGTAATCCATTCACGGATATCTTCACACGCATCATTCTATGTTCCTTCAATCCCAGTATGAAAGGGTCCAACGAGTATGTCACGAGAGCGTTATCTTTGTAAGAAATCGAACCATCTATGCGGTCAAACCAAATCCACGAGACTAGATTAGGGTTCTCTATTGTGAAGGCCACGTCAAAGTTAGCCACTAGCTTTGTGTTTGAGACATTAATTTTCGACATGAAGAGAGAGTTGAGTTTGATTTTCAGGGGCTGTGGAACTAAGGATGTGGCCATGGCTACGCATAGCAACGTGACGATCCCTAACACGAACAACAAAATCCGGTGGAGAAGTACTAGTTTCACAGTGAATCGAGATGTGATAGACATAGACATGTGGGGGTTTGAAATTGAAGGGTTGTATGAAACTGGGAGTAGTGGCATTGTGGCTGAGCGCTGTGCTGTTCTATTAGAATCCATGGTTAATAGAAACTTATGCTTGTGATGCAATAATCAAGCTTACTAGGGTTTCGGGGAGAAAGAGAGATGGGTATGAAGAAATGGGGGAAGGAAAGTTGATATAAAGGAGAAGGGTAAAACTAATTAACTACTAGAGAATAGAAGGTTATATAAACTGAAACTGAGTCCAACTAACATTTGCTAAAAGGGAGTAACGAATAACTACTGGATTTTCTAAATGTCAGTCATTTGATAACAAAAAAAATGGTTAGCTGAGCGAAAAATCTAGAAATAGAAGGTTGTTCAAGTGTCAACCTACATACTTAATCATACGACGAATATATTCGTACATGATTTACCCGAGTTGCAAGGTTTGTTGAAGTATCAAGGGGGCCATCTCTGAGATTTATAAGCCGCCTTAAAAAAAGAAGAAAAAAGAAGAAGTTCATTTTAGCACTTCAATTTATTAGACAAAATAGTGCATGGAAGATCTAAACCAAGTCAAACACATATAATTAGGAGCGAGAGAGTCTTTACCTCTAATCTGAGTAAAAAGTAGACCAAACACTATCATTAAGGTTGTTTTTCCTATCAATGTAGAAAGTTCGGCACCATTTTTTGGAAATGTTTTCACAAAATCTTTTCGAAAGTGAAAACGAAAGAATGAAATTGTGTTTCCAAAATTGGAGAATCTGTTCAGCCAAAACATTTCCCAACATCTCTCTCTCTCTCTCTCTCTCAGATTGGTTGGTTGGGTTTGGTGAGAGTTTATCTCACATTGAAAAATTACCCAGCCAGCCTGAGTTTATAAGAGTTTATGGTGAGTTCGATTGGATGAGGTTTGACTGGGTGGTGGGGCCACCTAAGTTTTTTCGTTCGTGCATTTTTAAAATTTTATAATCTACGTCTTTTTGTTAAATTTTATAATAAAAAGAGTTTTATATATAATATATTCTCGAAATACGGAAGTATACACCATTCTAGACATCTTATATATGTTTACTTTGTTTGTGTGTGGTGAATTTTTTTCTTATGATTTGATTACAAAAATATACAAATTTATAAATAAACCCAATCCTAGACATGTATTTATAAAAAAACCCAAACACTATTTAAACATAGAAACACACCCAAAATCAACTCCAAATTCAACAATTGTATATTTTTTGGGTGTGTTTATAAATGGGTTTTGAGTGTGTGTAATGATGGGTTTTGGGTGTGTTTATAAAGTGTTTTGGGTGTTGGGTTTTTTTATAATTTCAGCCCCCATTTTGGGTGTTTTAGTGATTGTGATATCCTTTTCAATTTACACATGGATAAAGATAAAAAGGAATGTTCACATTATTGTCTCCAATTTTGATGCATGCATTCCCTTGAGAAGAAAAGACAAGTTCTTCCTTGTTCATAATTTACAAGCTTCATCTACATCCATCAAATTACAGACTAAAAACCCTAGTCCTGCCTAAAAAAAAAAATTTCAACAACTTTCCGATTTAATCAACTAGCATACGAACTAGTCGAGCAAGTCATCGGCCCTCCGCTGATCCAGCTACCGAACCCAACTTTAGGTAAGAAACCAACCCTCAAATCCAAACAGTGAGCCTCCATCATGACATCTTCTGTTCCCCACCAACCCTTCTTATACGTAGCCCATGCAAACATTTCCATCTTCAAACTCACAACACCATCTTCACGTTGCCTATTCATTTCTTCCAAATCTGACACCTTCATCTTCAGCTGATCCTGTAATCCGGTCCTCGATATCTTCACACGCATCAATCTTTGTTCCTTCAATCCCAAGTCAAATGGCTCAACAGAGTATATCGCGAGAGGGTTGTCCTTGTACAGAATTGAACCCTCTATGCGGTCGAATTGAACCCAAGAGACCATATTGGGGTTTTCTACGGTGAAGGCCATGTCCCAGTTGGCCCCTAGTGACATGTTTGAGACGTTAAGCTTGGACATGAAGAGTGAGTCGAGTTGGATTTTTGGGTTCTGTGTGGGCGTGAGCATGAAGACACATAACAATGTGAATGTCCCTAATGCAAGTAATAGAATGCGGTGGACGTGTACTAATCTTGCAATGGATTGGGATGCGACTGATTGGGACACGATGGGGTTTGAAGGGTTGCTTGAAATTGGGAGCAATGGCTCTGTGGTTGAGTGGTGGTGAGCTTTTGCATTAATTTCCATGGTTAATTAATCAAAGCTTGTAATGTGGTATAGAAAGTTGCCAGGGTGATTATGAGAGAGAGAGAGAGAGAGAGAGATGGGAATGAAGAATGGATGAAAGAGAGTTAATATAAACGAGAGGGGTAAAACTAAATAACTACTCGAGAGTAGAGGTCGTTGTAACTTGAAATTGATTGCAACTAACATTAGCTAAATGGGAGTAATGAATAACTACTAGAATTTGATAACCAGAAAATATAACTACTAGAAGTTCTCAACAACAGTGGTTTGATAGCAGATAGAATATGATTAACTGAATGATAACAGGAACAGTCTTTCACAAAGACATTATTGAGCCTTTATAGATACTTCTTATTGTGGACCATTTTGGTGGTTTGCTCTTGTTGTGGAAACTTGTGGTACATGTTATGACTCACCTTAGCATATTGCTAAAAATGGGTAAGGACTATTTCGAATGTATTGCGCGCGTAATGTTCTTTTGTTGAATGGTAAAGCAAATTTATCATATACGGACCAAGCGGGAGAATGTAAGAATATTTTTATAATATGTTATGTGGCTATGTGTTATAGGAATTATTTGCTATTACAATTGTTTAATAAATACTAGCCCCTTGGCATGCATGTGCCAATTGGTTTTCTTTTTTCTTTCTTATTCTATTTTAGAATTAAGAAAATATAACATGGGTAGTTATGTTCCTTAAAAGTAGGACTTATTATCTGATTTTTGTTTTTATTTTTATTTTTTTAAATATGAAAAAATGTGAATTTATCATATTATCCTCATTTATTTAATAATTTCAATTCTTAATATTTAAATTAATCAAGGGTATTTTCTGGTATTTTGAATGTTTCACCATTCTCTGCCTTTTGCTCTATATATATATATATATATTATTCAGACATTTAAAAGGTCAAATAAAAATAATTATTATTTCTTTTCTATTACTGTGGCTGGTGTTGGTGAGAAAAGTTTCATTTCACGTGGGTGGATTTAACTTTTTATTTTGAGGAATAAGAGATAGTACTACTTAATACATTTGAAAAGCATATCACACGATTTCATGGCATCATTAATTGTGCCATCACTTTCTACGGCTCATTTGCCCACCCTTTATCTATCTATTTTCGGCATCACTTTCATGGAACTAATTCTGAAGCAATCACTTCCATGGTTGTGTGTTCGTTCCATAAATTAGTTCAAAGCCTGATAAGAATCACTGAAAGCCTAGCAATCAAATATAATCAAATATGCTTGGTGGTGAAAACCTCTTTACTCAACGAATCAACAATTGATTTCATTTGATCACTGATTTTATCTTGGGGAGATTTGAAATCTCGAGCAGAGTAGCCAAACTGTAGAACTTAATCGAAAAATAAAGACAATCACAATAACCGTATTATATTAGTTTGAACATTACAAACCTAGAACAAATTATCGAAGTTAGGAAGGGGGAGGGTGTTTTTTTTTCACACACGCACTGCTAAGGTGCCATGTGAGTTTGAACTTGAGACTACTAATCTGCAAGTTAAGGCTCTTTTCCACTACCCCGTTGGCAACCTAGAACAACATAAGCTCATCATGGCATAACAAAATTACTTCAGTTTTAACACTTGTAAAGAACATACGTGCATACACAAGGCCTTAATCTTAAGTTCTGGGCGTGGACCTAGTTAAGCTATACGGATAAGATGGAGCATATGGTTTGTATGAGTGTGAGCACAAGGAATATAATTGCTGCAATGGTGGAAGCAAATTTCCATGGAGTGTTGAAATAGTCGCGCTTCAAATTTGCTTTCCATTTGTGCCAAGGGACCTTGCAGTAGGCATTGAGTTTTTTGGAAAGGCTTAGGTAATAATAAGTTCGCCCATCGAAGCCAACCCCTTGGCCAATTCGATTAATTAGAGCGGACAACTCATCGTTAATCCCCAACATGCTAGAAATAATTTCATGTTCAGTGAGCAAGTCCGCGTCCTTTGAAGTCCTCATCATGCACCCCATGAGGAATACAAATTGTGAAATATACCTCATGTGGTGATCGTGGCACTGTTCAAAGACGAGCAGGTTCCTCAACAGAGTTTCCGTCAAATCATCTACTGTAAACTTCGGAATTACAAGACGTCCGTTGTTGAATTGTATGTCAAGCAAGAAGGTTTTGCTTGTGCTCACAAACTTAACTCCAGCATCGTCTAGCATTGTCACGCTTGGTGGGATTTCATAAACCTTTTCGTGATTTACATCTTCCCTAGGCGGTGGGGGCAAGTAGTAGTATCTTATAAAATCAACAAAATGCTGTACTCCATGTTCAACTCCAGGCACAGGTGCATGACCAGCACCAAACATGTCAATTTTCTCGTAACGCTTGAAGAACTCATGCGTAAGCTCAACCAACTTGAAATTTCCTTTGGAGCTGCTATCAACTAGGTCATACAAACCCTCAAGAACAAAGAAGGGAATTTGGTTCTCAATCAATATGACATCATGCATAACATCTTGAATCATATGCAGCTTTCCATATATTCGATCGCAATCGTCTACATATTTGGAAAACCAGGACCTAAGCAAAAGCTCCAAGACAAAAATTGCATCCACCAGCATCAGCTCGGCAAACTTATCACTGCTTAGGTCAATGGGGTCGGCGTAATAACGCCTGGCTATTTCTTCCCACGTTCTCACAAGGCCAAGGCATTGGTCTAAGCTGAGATGGTTTCGGCTCAAGAAGGCCTCTAAGTATTTGAGTTTAAAGATTTGCATTTGCGGGAAACTGCCTTGGTGAAAGTGATAAGGTCCGATTGAGACCACCAAGGGTTTGTAGAATTCTTCATTTCCTTTGCGAAATCTCTCGGGGACTTTGTAAATACAACAATCTGGCCAAAATAAGGGCGTTTCTCGCACTTTAAGCTCGATTAGAATCGCCACTTGATCGCGCGGTTTCTCAACTGCTGGTAGCATCTTTGCTGTATGGATATGGAGGTGCTCTCAAACTAGTTCAAAAGGCTCCTTCTTCTTCCACAGCCTCAGCTGGCGCAAATCTTAGATTACCGCATCTCCTCTTTCTGTTCATCCTTCAAATTCAAAACATTTTAATTAAAGTTAAGCATTTTCTTTTTTGAAAAAATTTGGTCACAACATACATATTTCTATTATGTAGAAAGAAATAAATCATGAAATATTTCAACAAATGTACAAAGAAATTTTGCATATATGATTAAAAGACATAAGCCTTACCAGTTTGGGTCACTAGATGAGTTCACATCTGTTGTCAAGATTAGGAAGAAGAAAACTTTAACAAAGCAATCTCCCTGTTTCGACCCAAAAGAAGAAAAGACACTACACCAGAACACATCTATTACGGCGCACAAAGCACGTCATAAATTATCATTCACGACGCGAAACACGCAAGTAGTAAAAGCCCGCGTCGTAATTAGTGTTCCTCAATCACGGCGTGCATGAACGTCATAATAAAAACTTAAGACGACGTTCCTTGTGAGCAGTAATTCAGAAGCAATTACGACACGCTCTGCGCGTCTTAAAAGAATAATTACGGCGTGTTCCGCGCACCTTCTTAAATGACTAATTACGGCATACAATGCACGCCGTAAAAGAGTAATTAATTCCCATTTAAGACATTCATTGCACACCGTGTTTAACTTTAAATTTTTTTTTAAAAAAGTTATTAATTCCCTATCTGCTCCTGTTTCATATTTACCAATCATAATCAATTCCAACCAAAACGAAAAGTAGTATTGCAACCAAACTTGAAAGAAAGAACCATTTCATTGAAAACTATACCAATCATAATCAATTCCAAATACAAACTCCATAGAGTATTAAAGAAACACATAATAGTGCTGGCAAATCTACAATTAACTTGTACACAGCATCTAACTCATTCACTCATAATAACGCATTATACTATAACACATAAATATAAGATAAGATATAATTCTATCATACAAAGATCATGAGACTACAGGAAAAACAGTGTAAGCTATTTGAGTTAGAGTGATCAAGATTCTAGAATACCCTACCGTGACAGATATAGCTTCTGGAATATTAGCTTATGTTGCCATTAATCTGCAGATAGAAAGGTGGGCTTGAAGGAGGTTGAAAGAGCAGTAGAAGCTTCAATTTTGTGTAGTGAATGCTAACTTTTATTCTGCATAAATAGAGAGAGAGAGAGTTCATTGAATTGAATGATACCATTGGAAAAAATTGACATCATGAAAAAGATAACCTCAATATATGCCTTCTAAACATTCAATCTCCTACCCAGCAAATACCTTACAACTTCTACAGCTTCCTTTAACTTGATAAAGTGTTATTGAGCAGTTACAAGAGAGGAAGTAGTATGAAATTGGATGTTTCACACAATGATGCTGCTGTGAGCACAGAAATACTCACAGCTGAAAGCCCTAACAAGGACAGGAACCAAACATAAAATTAAACCATAAAAGTGGTCAAGGAATTACCTGCGTACCAGCAAAGAGCAAATCATTACCCACAACCAGGGCATAAACTTGTCCTACAGGCCCACTAAGACTCAGTTCAGAGTTAGTTTGGGTGTTCCATGCCTACAAAACCATATCCACGACCGAATGAGGCAAAATATCATTATAGTCTGCTGCTATAAGCTTAATTTTTAGGAGATTCGTCCTGCCTACATTTACAACATCTGGTATACCAACAAATAGACCTTCACTGATCATACAACCTACTTCACCACCAAGATTAATTACTCCCAGGCACTGCAAAATAAACAAATACAAGCACATGAATTATTTTCCTGCCCCTCTGGATTGACAATGAGACATGTGAAAAATAATATCCAACTATCTAAACTGAGCACAATGAACGTGTGATTAAGAAAACAAAAAGCCAATAATTGAGACATGAGAAAAAAAATCTCTAGAAAGCTCTCCAGTTCTCCCCATAAAATCTCTCAAGACCCTTCTATGCATCCTATAATACAAGCCATGTTTCCCTTCTACAGTTTTTGTCATTGCCACTCATAAGTCCACACTTTGCTCGCTGAAGTAATCTTTGACAAGGACTGTGGTCAGCTGCATTTTAGTGTTGTTGATTACTTTCTACTTTCTTTACATAGATATTACCTGGTATTACAATTTTCACATTCCTATCAGGGGATGACATCTTTAAAATCATGATTGGTAGGAAATTCCCGTGTTATTGAGCAGTAACCGAATAAAATCCAAATCACCCATTTCAATAAATAAGAAACGGAAGCAGGCTGCAAGATTTACAGTAGACCACAAAGAATCAGAGTTCCCACAGTACCTACCAGTGCCATAGTACTACAGAGCTCTAATCATACTAATCATATACCCATAACTAATCCTACGTTGAAGTCCAATTCTATACTTTATAAAACTCAACAAACCCTAACCTAGGCTGATTTCGATTGAATTCAATCAAAATCAAATTAGAAATACACATAAAATCTAGATTCAATACAATTAAATCAGACATGCAAATGGAAACCAAATTCAATCAAATAGAATCAAACATTCACATAGAATCTACAAAAATAACCCCAATAAAATCAAGATAAGCAAATCTAGAATCCAAATCAACTCTAAAGCTATAAGAAAACTCATAATCAAGCATTGGGGGTTAGGGCTTTAGAGAATCGCACCTTTGGAATGTCACTGAGAATTCAGCTTTGAAGCAATAGGGCTCTAGCAATAGTCTTCTCACGAATGAGGAACTGGAGCTCTTGATTAACAACAAGCAGAGAGAGAATCCAGAAATTGTGAGAGAGAGAGAGATGGAGAGAGTGAAGAGAACGTTCACATATGAACGAAAAATAAAGCGAGGGTTAGCAGATTGTAAATATATCGGGGGTTTTCGGAAATTTTTATTTTTTGATGACGTAGATACTGTAAGACCCACATCATGAATTGATTGACCAATTTCCTTTTAAAAAAAGCTGAGTATCAATCACATAAATTAATAAAATTAAATTAAAACAAAATTTAAAACAAAAACCTATCCAGCCACATCACCCTTGGCCTCTCTCTCTCTGAGTATCAATTACATAAATTAATAAAATTATTAATTTAAAACAAAAACCTATCCAGCCTCATCACCCTTGGCCTTCTCTCTCTCTCTCTCTCTCTCTCTCCACCTCAAACACCACACCGGACCCAAAACTCAAATCCACGCCACAACAATGGCTGCCTCCTCACAACTACCATTAATCTAATTTTTGGTTCTACCAAATAACATAAGTCTTTTATTATTTTATATAATTTTGATTTTTTTTTTTTTTTTTTTTTTTTTTTTTTTTTTTATTAGGGTCAGCCAAGAGGTGAGTCCCACAATATTCACATTATCAATTAACGTTTGACCAGACGGTCGATTTAACGGAGGGTGTAAATTGGTCACTTTTAATAACGTTGGAGGTGTAAATTGATGAAATTGAAACCCCGTAGCTTATATTGAAAATCACCCCAAAACTCAAGAGGGTGAAATGATGTTAGCCCAAAATTTTATATTTAATTATTATATTTGTTACATTTATTCTTCTGCAAATCCATATGTTCTATAATGAAAGGTTTTGCGTTGTCTCTCCACTGATTAGTGTCATGGGATTTGCCATTCGTCCCTAATATAATTTTCTACTTAGTATTATAATCAAGTTTCAGAGCAGGCTTTTAATTAGCAAGTGCATAATAAGCGATTGTATAGGGCTCCACTTTAAAGGGGACTTCACATTAATATTATATTTCATTAATATAATGCTATAGCCTAGTAATATTATATGGACAATGCTTGGCTCCTGATGTATCAGGAGCCACTCCTCCTCAACAATGATGTGGCCTTTTTAAAAAATGACACAAAAAAAAAAAAAAAATTGTTTCCCTCTCTCTTCTCACCCACTCTTCTCTCCTCTCCCAACTCTCTCTTCTCTCATCCCCCATCTCTCTCTCTTCCTCTGCAACTCTCTCCCTTCCTCTGCAACTCTTTAGAAGAAATTTTCAGCCCCTTTCTCTTCCCATCGCTGCTCCTCCATCATCATCACCCAAACACTATATATTGATCTCTCATTTTTTTAACTTTTAATTTTATTGAGTTATTTATTGAGGAGTTTTGGAAATTTAATTTTCAGCCCCTTTCTCTTCCCATCGATGCTCCTCCATTATCATCACCTAAACACTATGTATTTGATAGGACCCGCCCCAAATTTCTCGGAACCCGAGACGAATTCTGTGGAATTCCCGACATCACCCAAATGTCAGGCCCACTCACTAAAACTAAATCCTCTTTTCCCAAAAAGGATCAAGGGCATGAGACTTCCTACCGAAATTTCGACAGAATCTCCCCTATAAATTGAACATTCCCCAAATTTCAACATGCACAAAATTCACATTTTAATATCCCAACAGGCAGCACGCACAAACTAATCTCATGCAATTCATCTGATTGGCCTCCGACCTTCAAATAATTTGAAGCAAACAACCAACAAAGTCCTTAAGCCAAAATAATAACTCAAACACACTTATGAATGCCAAATGTAAATTACAACATCTAACTTTCCCAACTATCAGACATACGAGGTTTTAACCTCCTAACACAAACACATAAGTAAAGTTTAGCCCGCGGCTGCACCTAGGCCTTACCCTAGGCTGCCTACGTACCCTCGCCGAGGGATCAAGCCACACGTAATTCTTATGTCAACGGTCACAACTCCGATAATAGACAATTATTTACAACCGAACCACTATACATTTCAGATCTATCACAATTCTAAATCAGATAAAAACACATTGAAACATTATCACTTCCTTCCCAAGGCATCGTATTAAGAAGACATTCGAAGGGCCTGGACAAACTCCGACGGGCCTGGGCAAAATCAATCTCCGACGGACCTGGGCAAAATAAATCTCCGAAGGGCCTGGACAAACTCCGACGGGCTTGGGCAAAATAAATCTCCGAAGGGCCTGGACAAACTCCGACGGACCTGGGCAAAATAAATCTCCGAAGGGCCTGGACAAACTCCGACGGGCCTGGGCAAAATAAACTCTCAAACATAAAACCCATAACCGGGGAGGTACCTAAGATAGTGCTAAAAGCATTCAACTAACATTCCAAGTATCCCACACATAATCAACAACGATAGTACCTTCTCAAATATTATATAAAAACTCAAGACACTCGAGTATGTCAAACCCACATATGACCAATACTTTACAAAAATAATAATTTCCACAATTAAATATAAAATGAATATCGATAAACCATTAAATTCATATGCATAATATTTCCATCACAAAACCATGCCATTTATTTGAAAGCAATGCCCACTCACTTCCTAATAATCATAGCCGAGTCCCAAGACTCACTTTCACAACCCAACAAATCAAGTATCTCATACTCATCCATTTCCTAATTTCAAATTATCAAATAATATCCAAGAATTTCATAAAGGAAAACTAAACACTCTTGAAGACAAACGTCCACTTAAATACTAATACTCAAAGCTGAGACCCTAGACTCGCTTGCAAGGTTATCCTAATACTTTTCGAAGGGTAAAACTACCTCGGAAGACTCATGATCAACCGAGAATCAAACTGTCCAAACTTGGTCAACCGGGCCCACAGGACCCACGACCTCCAAATTCCAATCCGAAAGTTCCTATGTATTCTACAAGGCTTGGGACACACGTCCTGCGAGTTTCATCCAGATCGGACGGTCGGATCGCTCACGATCGCAAGATCGGACGGTTACTATAACCCTAGCCCTAGGGTTGGGATTTCCGGAGTATCCGGGGCTCCGTTTTACGATCCGTCAAATCCTACACGATTCTAAGGATGTCTAAGTTAACATATAATAAATTCAAGACCATCCAACGGTCCAAACCTGTCGAACCCAAATAACGCATAATAGGCGATATCCGTTCGAGACTCAAACGGTATCCAAATCGAGATCTGTAAAATCCTATGTGCTCGTGACAACCTGGAGATCATTTTAGGACACAATGACAGGTTAACACGTGGCCCACGCGCCGGCAGCGCGTGGGTGTCCAAAGAAATTTCCGGCGATCGGAAAAACTCCAAACCGCCGGCCAAGCTTCCTACCCTAGGTAAAACACCTAATTTGGAACCACTTTTGTTCTTGGACATACCCCAAAAAGTCGACGGAAGTGGCTGAAAACGGAGGTCGAAGCCGGCAGATTTTTCTATCGCTTATTTAGCTACCCAAACGCAGAAATCTCGCCTATCCAACACAACCAGCAGCTAGTACGTCTCGAGAGGTTGAGAAAGCAAACCTGGATCGACGGAATGGGTGGCCGGAGGCGTCCGAACGAGCTCCGTGAATTTTGGGTTAAAACCGGTCGGATTTTTGCATTTTCCGGCGATCACAGGTGGTTCCAGCGGCTGAGATCGGTCAGGATGGAAAGAGGGAGGTGGCCCAGAAACCCCGGCGATGAACAGTAACAGGGGGGCTGTTTTGTGCGCGCAGGGAGAGGAGGAAGAAGAAGAAAAAAAAAGAAAAAGAAAAAATATTAAAACTGCCCGGTCACTGTAGCATGATACTGTAGCGGTACTGTTGTTACAGTAACAATGTTATAAAAAATTCCATATACGTCCCTTTCATTTTCAGACTTTTCCTCCTTCGTTACAACTCGGAATTGGGCATGCCGCATGTCTATGAACTCGTATCGACGAGCTCTATGCAACGGTACCACTTATTTTCCCAAAATCCTCTCGAATTAAAAAAGTGACCAAAATACCCTTATCCCCAAGAGTAAAATAAATAATTTAAATGGATAATTAAATTTGGAGTCGGAGTGTTACAGTATTGATTTCTCTCATTTTAATTTTTAATTTTATTTATGAGTTTTGGAAATTTTGGGAATAGTGGAAGAAAGAGATGGAGAGATGGAGAGATGGAGATATGAGAGAAGAGAGAGCTGGGGGAGGAGTGGAGAGAAGAGAGAGAGATGCGAAGATGAAAGAAGAGAGAATTGGGGGAGGAAAGGAGAGTGGGTGAGAAGAGAGAGATGGAGAGAGTCAGTGAAACAAATAAAATAAAAGGGGTTGAAAATTTCTTCTAAAGAGTTGCAGAGGAAGAGAGAGACGGGGAAATGAGAGAAGAGAGAGTTGGGGGAGGAGAGGAGAGTGGGTGAGAAGAGAGAGGGAAACAAATTTAAAAAAGAAAAAAAAGAAAAAAGAAACACGTGTCATTTTTTAAAAAGACTACATCATTGTTGAGGAGAAGTGGCTCCTGATACATGAGGAGGAGTGGCTCCTGATACATCAGGAGCCAAGCATTGTCCATATTATATTAATTTAATAATCAATGCCAAACCGGCACTATGGAATAGGAACACAACCTAATAGTGTTATAGTCACACTAAAAGATTACTCATTTTGATGGCATTTAAACATGGTTAAAGATCAAAAGAAGGTTCCCATATTACCTTCACTTTTAATGCATTATCCCTAGAGAAAGACACACAAGTTCCTCCTTGTTCATAATTTACAAGAATCTTCTACCTAAAAAAATATACAAATTTCCGATATAATTAACTGTCATATGAACCAGTCGAGCAAGTCATTGGCCCTCCACTGATCCAGCTACCGAACCCGACTTTAGGCAAGAAGAAGCCAATCCTCAAACCCAAACAATGAGCCTCCATCATGACATCTTTGTTGGAAGTTTGAATTAAATTCAAGAACCTTTGTCCCACATTGATAGAAAGTAAAAAGAGTGAGGTCCTTATAAGTGTGGAAGTGCCACACTTAGTAAATGGAAGTAGGCCAAGTGGAAGCAATTTGGGCTTCAAAATTGATTTGGGCTTTGAATATTATATAAAATATATAATATTTAATGGTCAAAAAGATGGGCCTTGGGCCTTGGGGCACTTTCAGATTTAAAATTATTTTTTGGTTTCGAATTAATAATTTTTATTAATTCGGATTAGTTTTATTAACTGTTTTCTAACAGTTGTGACTCTTCTGATAAGGTTTCAGAAGTTTATTTAAATCAAACAAGGCCTCATACGTTAGAGACAGAAAAAAGCATTCTACAAGCATTTTCATATTGTCTGAGAGGAAAACAAACAACGTTCGCCAGATTCTAAGTCCGAGTGCTAGGGCTTAGAATATAGATAGTTGAATCCTGGGAGGCAGTCACCTGTAGAACTTCAAGCACCGAGAAGGGGTGAAATTACTGTCTTTAGGACATTGCATCAAATCTGCAAGCCTCTATCTCAAAATTCAAGTCAGTTTTATTTATTGTTAATATATGTATTCTGTGTTACAGATTGTTATATATTCTGTTTATATATTGTTTTAATCAGTCATTGATAATTGTTTTTCCAACAATCTTGTGTTCCCCACCAACCCTTCGTATAAGTAGCCCATGCAAACATTTCCATCATCAAACTCACAGCACTATCTTCAAGTTGCCTATTCATTTCTTCCAAATCCGACACCTTCATGGTTGGCTGATTCCGTAATCCGGTCATCGATATCTTCACATGCATCATTCTTTGTTCCTTCAAACCCAAGTCAAATGGCTCGACAAAGTATATCGCCAGAGGGCTATCTTTGTATAAAATTGAACCCTCTATCCGGTCGAAGTGAACCCATGAGACCATGTTTGGGGTTGTCTATGGTGAAGGCCACGTCCCAACTGGCACCTAGTGATGTGTTTGAGACGTCAAGCTTGGACATAAAGACGTATAACAATGTGAATGTCCCTAATGCAAGTGCTAGAATGCGGTGGACGTACTAATCTTGAAATGGATTGGGATGCAATTGACTGGGACACGATGGGGTTTGAAGGGTTGCTTGAGTAATGGCTCTGTGGTTGAGTGGTGATAACCTTTTGCATTAATTTCCATGCTTAATTAAGAGGAATTAATTAACGCAAGTAATGTAATAGAAGGTTACTAGGGTGATTGCAAGAGAGATGGGAATGAAGAAATGAATGAAAGCGAGTTAATATAAAGGGGAAGGGTAAAACTGAATAACTACTAGAGAGTAGAGGTTGTTGTAACTTGAAAGTGATTACAACTAACATTTGCTAAATGAGAGTAAAATGAATAACTAGTAGAATTTGATAATAGAAAATATAACTACTAGAAGTTCTCAACAACACTCGTTTGATAGCAGATAGAATATGGTTAAACTTCGAGAATCAGAAGTTCGTTGAAATGCCAAAAATAAATTAGGCTATAATGGTAAAATTTTCAAAAATCCAAATTGCCCATGTTTAAGAATTTTATGTTTTTGCCAATGGGGTATACCTTTGTTAGTTAAGCTTTTTTGCATCCACCTATGTGGGCAGAGGTTCGAAACCCTCAAGTACCCAATGAATATTTGTGTAAACCCCTTCCCCCAAATCGCTTGTACTGAAGAAAAATTCTTTAGGAACTTGCAATAAAGACAATGTAATTCTAACATCTGGGCCTAATTAATTAAGATAGTCCTTGGGAAGATGCATTTGAACTTTTATTTAATTTACTGTCACTGCATTTTTTTTCTTCAAAAATGAAAAATATTATAAGGGTACTAAACATAAATGGAACTAAAACACTTTGTTATTATATATGGAGATTCATAAACAATGAGTGCTTATGAGGATGAAACTTAATGAGTATGGTGAAAAGATTGTTCTTGGTTGTCGATCTGTAATGTCTCCTCTTAGAGGGATAAGATAGAGCATATGGTTTGGATGAGTGTGAGCACAAGGAGTATAATTGCAGCAATAGTAGAAGCAAGTTTCCATGGAGTGTTGAAATAGTCGCGCTTCAGAATTGCTTTCCATCTGTGCCAAGGAGCCTTGCAGTAGGCATTGAGTCTTTGGGAAAGGATAAGGTAACGATAAGTTTGCGAATTGACTGCAACCCCTTGGCCAATGCGGTTAATTAAATAGAGCGGACAGATCATCGTTACTCCCCAGCGCACTAGATATAATTCCATGTTCAATGAGCAAGTCCACGTCCTTTGAAGTCTTGATCATGCCCCCCATGAGGAACATAAATTGCGAAATGTACCTCATTTGGTGATCGTGGCACTGTTCAAAGGCGATGAGGTTCCTGAAGAGAGTTTCCGTCCAATCGTCAACTCTAAAATTCGGAATTATGAGACTTCCGTTGTTGAATTGTATGTCAAGTAAGAAGGTTGTTGTTCTTGTCACAAACTGAACTCCGGCATCGTCTAGCACTGTCATGCTTGGTGGGATTTCTTCAACCCTAGGATGACTATTGGGATTTTCACCCTCCACATCGTCTAGCACTGTCATGCTTGGTGGGATTTCTTCAACCCTAGGATGACTATTGGGATTTTCACCCTCCACAGGCGACATGGGCAAGTAGTAGTATCGTATAAAATCAATAAAATGCTTCACTCCATGGTTAACTTGAGGCACAGGTGCATGATCAGCACCAAACTCATCGATTTTGACGTAACCCTTCAAGAACTCATGCGTAAGATCCACAAAGAAGCTGAGATTTCCTTTGTAGCTGCTATCAACAAGGTCATACAAACCCTCAAGAAGAAAGAAGGGAATTTGGTTCTCGATCAACAACACGACATCAAGGAAAACATCTGTTATCATCCGCGGCTTATGATATATTCGATCGCCGTCGTCTATATATTGGGCAAACTGATGCCTGAGCATAAGCTCCAAGACAAAAATTGCGTCCACCAGCATCAGCTCGGCGAAGTCATCACTGCTTAGGTCAATGGGCTCGACATAATATCTCCTGGCTTTTATCTCGCAACTTCTCACAAAGCCAAGGCATTGGTCTATGAATCCGAGCTCGTTTCGGCTGGTGAAGGCCTCTATGTATTTGAGCTTATAGCTTTGCATTTGTGGGAAACTTCCGTGGTAGGAGTGATAGGGTCCGATTGGGACCACCCGGGGTTTGTAGTGTTGTTCATTTCCATTGCGAAATCTCTCGGGGACTTGGTAAATAGCACAATCTGGCGAAAACGGCGGCGTTCTTCGCATCTTATCCTCAATTAGAATCGCCACTTGATCGCGAGGGTTTGGGTTCTCCACTGCTGCAGCAGCTGCTGGTCCAGCAGCATTGGTTGATTCCTTTGGACTTGGAGCACCTCGTGTTGTTGAAGTCTCCTTGGCCGGCCCAGATGACGGCGTTTCTCGCGACGCTAAACCCTTAGATGGAATCGCTGCTTGATCGCGCGGGTTTGGGTTCTCTACTTCTGGTCCAGCATTTGTGGATGCACTTGGAACATCCGTCGTTGATGAAATTTCCTTTGGAGAAGACGACGCCTTGTGTCGCCCTTTCCATGGAAATAGTCGCGCCCATTGACATGGCCCTTTTTTAATTGTTGTCGCAGCACCCAACCTCTTTGAGTCAGGAGGACGAACGTCTGGTCCAAACCGGGTCATTAAACCTTTTAAATAATAATAAAAAAATTATGTCGTTAAGTTGTCATCGATTACATAAAATAAATAAAGAACATATAATTTAAAGTTGTATTTGGATCAAGACAATTGCTAGTTAAGTTATCATATTTTAAGATTTTAAGTTTAACACAAATAAATAATTTCTACCTGGTTCTTGGAAGAAAAAAGATTATTTGATGGAAAAAAAAGAAAAAAAGATTCACAAACATCAAGGGTGTGTGCAATTGCCACCCAAAGAAATTATTTTAACGTATGGCACCTAAACTTCACTTTTGGTGTGAATCTATCACCTCCATCTATTTTCATCCATATTTCCATTAGAAATATTTCTAAGGACACTCTTAAAAATTCTCTAGGCACTAGCATTACTTGACTCGTTCGTTGTTGAGATAAAATACCTCTAGAATACAAGTGACGGAGTTAAGCTGAGCTGATATAAGCCTAATTTACGTAGTATCCACTAAAAGGACTTCTAGACCTAAGCGAGCTACGATGCTTTAGGTTGATCAAGATATGTCTACTTGAAAGGAATCCTAGAACAAGGAGGACTAGGTTGTTCTTGAGTTTTACTCTTACAAGGATTGGGTCGTGTTGGATACCACAACTTATTGTGCATTTTACTCTCAAACACTAGACTTGTGGCATAAAAGATGAATCCACAAGGTGAGAGAAAGAGAATTGGTGATTTTTTTATTTATTTTTAATTTAAAAAAATAATCTATTTTTAACATTTAAATTGTCTTCTAAGTGTTTTTTTTACACACATTGCACTTAGGTGATATACATTTGAGCAAGATAATAAGCTCCATTCGTGCCACATCAATATTTGTAACAAACTTTTTTAAAAACATGATAATGGAAAGCAAAGTGAGATGCAAAACATTAGTAAGAAAGTGGATATAATTTTGTTGTAGTAAATAACATCCTTTCCCCAGTGGTTGGGTTTGATGGTTTTTGGGTTCATTTCAACATCTTATCAGAATACAAAAGAGTATGTTAAGTAATTATGTTCGGGTAGCTAAAAAGATCAAAATTTAATCATGAAATCTTTCTACACATGTAAATTTTGCATAATATATTATTAAAAAGACATTAGGCGTACCAGTTTGGGTGGATGATTTTCACTAGATGACTCCACCTCTGCAATCAAGATATATTATTTTCAGGTAGGCATTTGAGACAAGCTCTGAAAGTGGCTGATCATGATAATTAATGTGTATATAACAGAATGTAAAGTTCCATATTATTCTTTCACATTATTACAAGAAATTAACAAAGTATTATTCTTCATATTCTTTGACATTATTACAAGCAATTAACAAATTATTATTCATCGACATTATTACAAGAAATTATAACAAAGTATTATCTAAGTTGTGGGAACACATATTTTGGCAATCAATAGATGGGTGTCATGTGGAAAGGGAATATTCCTTAAGCCAACTGATTATCCTAATTAATTCTATTTAATTAGAGAAATTATTTTGATTTAAGATGAGAATATCACCTCAAATCAAATCTCCTTGATTAATTCCAATCTCTTATTTACGGGTAAGAATAATCTTAAACAAATAAGGATTATTCTTCAAACCCTAGCCTACAAGGGTTCATAAATACATGGCTACACAACACACAAGAGGTAATTTTGAAACTCTACACAAAAAAGCTCTCTTTCTCTCACGCCACTCTTGGATCTCTCTCCCTCACGACTCCGACCACCCACATACACGGTTCTGGCCACTTGACTCTCTCCGTGAGAGAAGACCTCCATCCTTTCTGTTATCTCCACATCTTTTTTAAGATCATTTAACTGACTTAGTCATCGAATGGCCTTTGGCAGACACGCCGCGAATGTGGTCTATTTACTCCAACCTTTTTCACAAGGATCAAGGAAGAAGAGAGAAAATGAAGCTCAAAGGGTTGAAGACTCAACCCACGAAAATTCCCCATGCAGAAATTTGCTCAAACATAAGTCTTCTGTATAAAAATTTAAAAAAAGAAAAAAGAGAAAGATCCCTTGCAAGATAGCTGCTTCGTAAGGGTTGTCTATGGTGAAGGCCACGTCTTGATTGGCCCTTAGTGATGTGTTTGAGACGTTAAGCTTGGACACGAACATCTAGTAAAGATGAACTTTTAGGGTTTGTGGAAGTCTGTACATGAGGACGCATAATAATGTGATGTCCTTAATGCAAGCAATAGAATGCGGTGGACAAGTCCTAATTTCGCAATGCATCGCGATGCGAAAAACTGCAATATCATGGGGGTTAAAGAGTTGCTTGCACTGACGGACACATTAAGGCGCAATGAGGTGCAACTCACCTCCCCTCACTGGAAAAAACCCAGGAGGCGCTAGATTTGCCCCTCGGCTATGCTGCCTACGAACTATATGAGTAAATGCCACAACCATGTTCTTCTTTGTTTGTTGCCCTGTGCGAAGCATTCCTTTTTTCTTTTTCTTTTTCAAAGTCCTGGGCAAAACGACTCGTTTTGGACCATACCAAAAAAGAAATAAATAATTAAGGGAAGGGCTAACTGTCGATTTACCCCCTGAACTTGTACGCTACTTTCAATTTGCACCATCAACTTTTTTTTCTTCGTAGAAAATTGAGTACAATAACTAATTTTTATTTCCAATTCCCCTACCGTCGAAATCTCAACATTTCATCAAATTTTCCGTTAAATATGAGGGCAAATTGGTCATTTTAAATGTTAAAATAATATAAAATCTCAAATAAATAAATAAAAGCATTTTAATAAACAAAGGGGCTCCACCCATGCCTTCCCTTTGTTGTAATTAAAAAAACAGAGGGGGGGAGAGAGAGAGAGAGAGAGAAGGTTTATTGGGAGGGAACAATGGTGGTCATGGGGAATGGGGAGAAGAAAATGTTAGATATATGCCATAGAAGCAAATATAAAATGAATAATTCTAAGGAAATAATATATAATAATAAAAAAGACAAGAACGTTGCTTTAGATACATAACGTACACAAAGTAACAAGTCCATGGATTAAGATATAAATGAAAAATGGTCTAAAGAAGTTAGATGCAAGAGACCTTATACATATGAATATCGTATCCTAAAATGTTCCTGGTCGTAGGATCACCATTGGACAACGATGACCCACAAAGACTGGTACACATTATGTCTGCTTAATTAGGAGGATGACTAGTCTCAAGAAGAGGAATAAGCTACGCGACAAACGATTGTATGATCAATTATGATTTATTTGTTTAATTGATAATTTGATATATATTTCAATTAGATTAATTGATATTGCTTTTCGCTAGGTTAATTGTTATTTGGTATGAATTTTAGTTGATCTTCCCCTGAATATTGCCCCTCCATTCAAAAATTTCTAGGTCGCCAATTGGTTGTCTGAAACTGGGAGTAGCGGCAGGGTGGCTGAGTGTTGAGTTATTGCATTAATTTCCATGGTTGATAAATTAATAGGGAATTAATGCTTGTGATGTAATATGAAGCTTTTTATGCTCCGTTTGGTGTTGTGGTGCGTTGAAAATAACTAAAGAACAGCTTATTGTAAAAATTAAGGGTCGTTGGCAGCAATTTTTGGAAGCAGATGGGAAGGTGCTTTAAGAAGTTGATGTCATGAGAAGCAAGCGGGTGCAGTTAAAGAAATTTTCAAGTTAGCCATAATGCCCTCGTGCTTTTAAATAAATGAGAGTCTTATACCCCGCTTTACTCTTCTTCTTTCTCGTTGAGAGCTGAAATCCTCAGCCCATCATCTAGGTCATCTCTAGATCTCATTATTTGAAGAACGTTTTGGGTTCTCTAAACTTTTTCGACCACAAGGCACAGTTACATTTACATCTCTCCTCATCCAAGATTCTTATTCTTTGAGAGGCTGTGTGTTTTGCTGTTCTAATCTTCTGCATCTTTTGGTTCTTGAACTTTTGATTTGGGTTTTTTGAACTTTAATTTCGTGACATTTAAAACAACAAATTGCAATTACTGAAGTTCTATTTTTGTGTACACTAAAGTTCTATTTCGTGACATTTATACAATAAAGACACTTTTAGGTCTTAGGGAGGGATAAAATAGAGCATACTGTTTGTGTGAAGGTGAGTACAAGGAGTACAATTGCAGCAATAGTAGAAGCAATCTTCCATGGAGTGTTGAAATAGTCTCGCTTTAGAATTGCCTTCCACCGGTGCCGACGGGTCTTGCAGTATGCATTTAGATTTGCACAAATCTGAAAGTAATAAAAAGGCTTTTCGAAGCCAACGTCTCTGCTGATATGGTTAAACAGAATGGAGAGGTCTTTGCTACTCCCTAGCATGCTAGATATGACTCCGTAGTCCATGAGTAAATCTGCGTCCTTTGAAGTCCTGATCATGCACATCATGAGGAACATAAACTGGGAAATGTACTTCTCCGTGCCGTGGCACTGCTCAAAAGCGATCAGGTTCCTGAAGAGAGTTTCTGTCCAGTCGTCTACTACGAAATTTGGAATTTTGAGACAACCATTGTTGAATTCTATGTTAAGCAAGGAGGCACTGCCTTTAATTGTCTCAAACTTAACTCCGGCCTCATCAAGTGCCGTCACGCTTGGTGGAATTTCATGAACCATAGCGTTATGTTTCTGCTCATCCTTTTGAGGCGGTGGCAGCGCCAAGTAGTGGCGTCGTATAAAATCAACAAAATGATTCACTTGATCAAGGTTAGCGGGACACTCATCAATTTGCAAGAAATGCTTGAAGAAGTCATGAGTTAGCTCGGTGAAAGAAAGATGATGATCTCCTGTACTCGCACCGATTTGCATGTACAAATACAAACCCTCGAGCACGAAGAAAGGAAGTTGATTTTCTATCAACAAGATGTCGTGGTAAACGTCTTCAATTATCCTCGGCTTGTGAAATATCGGATCACAATTACCTCTGTATCTAGAAAAGTGATGCCTAAGCATGAGTTCCAAAACAAAAGTTGCATCCATCAGCATTGTAAAAGTAAATTGATCACTACTTAGTTCAATAGGCCCCACATAATAGCTCCTCGCTTTTGCTTCCCATGCTCTCACTAATCCAAGACAAGCGTCCAAGTTGAGCTTGTTCCGGCGGAAAAAGGCGTCCACGTATTTGGCCTTGACATAGCCTGTATCTATGAAGTAAGGTCCGATTCCGACTACACGAGGTTTGTAGAATTCTTCATTCCCTTTGAGAAATCTCTCCGGGACTCTGTAGATACAACACTCAGGCGACAGATCAGGCGTGCCTTGGATACATTCCTGTATGGCAATCGCCACTAAATCACTCGAATTTCCAATTATACTTGTATGGACGTGTGGAGGAGTAGGTATCGGATGTGGAGGCATCGGAACTAGACCACGTTGTTCATGTATCGGACCACGTTGTTCAAAATGCTCGCCAGCTGGAGCAGTCCGCTTATGTATCGGATCTATATCTCTAACGCCATTCCCATCGGATGTGGGGGGATCTATATGTGCTTTGCAGGAATCCTGTCATCATGTGTATGGCAGAGCCAAAATTTTACTTTAGTTAGTAAGCCAGCATCAGACAGTATATGTGCTTTTTAAATTTATAATATTGCATGTCAAAAACTCTAGAGTTAATTGATAAAGTTTGTAGGTCAGAGGATGATGAAGCTTACATATTCATTTCCAAAGGTTAACCTGCACATGGCTCCTTCTTCGTCTAAGATATTATTTTCAGGCAGGGACATTTGACCTTGTTACAAGAAATTCACAAAATGTCATCCAAGGTATTCTTCAATATTTCCAAAAAGAAAAGTTTCCTTGCAACCTGCTTCCCATTCAAGCCCTGATTATTCAATTAAAAATGTATAGCTTCCTCTATTTCTTTTTTGGTTCCCATTAACAAAAGGGTTAATTATGGCTAAAGATATTTAATGAGTATGTTGAAAGGATTATTGACAGTTTTAGCTTAATATAATTGGTTATATTTTGGAGGTTGATATTCCCACTCCTCTTTTGTTCACTTACACTTCCTTATATGTTATAGTAAAAAGTATTTTAAAAAAAACAAAAGGAAGTGTATGTGGACAAAAAGAGAGTGAAAAAATCAGCACCCATATGTTTTTATGTTTCATGTTTTCCTATAATGTATGTAAACATGTATGAGATTAGATGAATGATAACATGAACAGTCTTTGACAAAGACATTATTGGCCTTCATAGATACATCTCATTACGGACCATTTTGGTGGTTTGCTATTGTTGTTGTACATGGAGGCGACTATGTCACTCGTTGGGGTGGAGATAGAATCATAAAGTTGGGGGGCTGAAGTAGAAAATACAAGTATATAAAGCACCTAAGTATTCAATAGTTACATGTTTATAGCTAAATATTTCTAATTTAGTCATGTGTCTAATTTGTTTTAGAGAAAATTTTAACTTAAATTATAAGTTCTTTATTACAAATTCTACATGTTACATATAATTTAATAGAGGAGATACCAAAATCAGGGGAGGTAGGGCCACTCCAGGCCTAAGAATGGCTCCGCCAACCGCTATGACACATGATACATTAGCATATTGCTAAAACTTGGTTTTTTGAATGTATTGCGCATCTATGTTTCTCACATGATATGGCTATGCATTACGGAAATTATTTGCTATATTAAATTGTTTAGTAAATATTATCAAGATAATCTAAACAGGGAAATTATTACAAATAAATAAAAGGGTAATTTCTTTTCTATTAACGTGGTGAGTGAGAAAATTTTCATTTTTATGTGGGTGGATCTTAAGCTTTTTTCTTTCGATGTTGTGCGACATGTGGATTGGACTAATTCTGAAACAATCACTCTAATTATTATATGAATATTGTTTACTTATTATTTCAGGTAGGTGACAAGACCAAAACTAATCATGAAATCTTTCAACAAATGTACAAAGAAATTTTGCATATTGCATATACGATTAAAAAGATACATACCAGTTTGGGTGGATGATTTAGCCACCTCTGTAATCGAGATATATTATTTTCAGGCAGGGACAAGCTGACTGATTGTTATTATAATTGATGCCTGTGTGTGTGTATATATATATATACAAAATCAAAAGTGCCATATTGTTCTTTGACATTGGTACAAGAAACTAAAAAAGTATTATCTAATTCTTCTTTCTAACAAAAGAGAAAGGTTCATTGCAAAGGTCAACGGTGACCACGTTTTGGTTGGATTATAAAAAAAACATTCGCTACTAAAGATGCCCCACAGGCCTTCTTTCTCAAGATTGAATTATTCGCGTAGAACAAAATAAAGCAACGCTGCCAGGTTTTACATTAATTTGGACCCTCGCTAGATTCTCCATTTTTCTCTCTTGCATTTGTGTAGGTTCGAGCTTCGCGTCTCGGATTGGTGTTTGTGTTTAATTAACTTAACATGTTAATTGTGTTGAGAATTCCAGACGTGAGCTTGCAAGGAACCTTTTCTTTTCGCAAATATTGAAGAATACTTGGATGACACATCCTTAATTTCTTGATGCCCATATAAACAGACAATGAAAAGTGCCATATTATCCTTTGACATTGTTACAAGAAACTAACAAAGTATTATCTAATTCTTCTTCATAACAAAAGAAAAAGGTTCATTGCAAGATGCTTCCCATTAAAGGCATGATTATCTACAATAGGAAAAGGTTTCCTCATAATATCTATTCCTTTTTCTACTTCTTTTCATGGCCACAAAATTCAACAAATCATAATTTACAAGAATCTTCTACATCCATTAAATTACAATGTCAACCTAAACACTCTAGTGCTATGTAAAAAAAATATATATTATATACAAATTCCCGATTTAATCAACTATCATACAAACCAGTCGAGCATGTCATTGGCCCTCCGCTGATCAACCGCTCTTATACATAGCCCATGCAAACATCTCCATGTTCAAACTCACACCACCATCTTCACGTTGCCTATTGATTTCTTCCAAAACCCCCTCCTTCATCTCCAGCCTCCTGTAAGTCGGTCATCAATATCTTCACACGAATCATTCTTTGTTCCTTCAACCCCAAGTCAAACGGCTCGACAGAGTATATCGCGATTTGCAAGAGGGTTGTTCTTGTACAAAATTGAAACCCGTTATGTGGTCGAATTGAACCCACAATATCATATTGGGGTTTTCTTTGTGAACGCCGCGTTCCAATTGGCCCTAATGCAAGCAATAGAATGTGGATTTTTGGGGTTTGTGGAAGTCTGGACATGAAGACTCATAACAATGTGAATGTCCCTATTGCAAGCAATAGAATGTGGTGGACAAGTCCTAATTCGGCAATGTACGGTGATGCGATCGACTTGTGATTGAGTGGTGAGCTTTTGCATTAATCTCCATGGTTAATTATAAGAGGAATTAATTAATGCATGTTACGTAATATCTGGTTACTAGGATTTGGGCCAATAAAAAAAGGTTACTAGGCTGATTGCGAGCGAGAGATGGGAATGAAGAAACGGGTGAAAGAAAGGTAATATAAAGGAGGTCAAACTGAATAAACTAGTACTAGACTACCTCACTCTCAAACTTATTCCAACATATCATTTGCTAATGCCATAGAGTTTGATAACCAGAAAATATAACTATTTTTCCACCGCAGTCGTTTAATATAGCAGATAAAATGGTTAACTGAGCTAGACTTTGAGAACCAAAATGTTTAGGGTTTAGGAACTTGCAATGATGACAAAAATTTAAGTAATAATTCTAGATAGTCATTAGCTAGAGCATATAATATACCTTATAAATGAAGGTGAGCATGATGAGTATATTGCAATAGTAGACATAATCCTCCACAGAGTTTGGAAATAGTTGCTCTTGAGAGTTGTTGTCCACCTCTTCTGCCGAGGGTATGCATTGATTTCTTGTTTCTTCATTTTTCTGGGTCACATATGCATTCAAATTTTTACAGAGACTAAAGTAACAATTTGTCTCACCCAAGCCAACATCTTTTCCAATGTGGTCAAGCAGAGTTAACAGATCTCTGCTACTGCCTGGCCTGCTGGATATAATTTTGTTCTGGACGAGTAAATCCACGTCTTTTGAAGTTCTGATCATGCACCTCATAAGAAAAATAATATAATGGGAGATGTACTTCACAGCGTGTTCGTGGCACTGCTCGAAGGCGATGAGATTCAAGAATAGAGTTGTTGTCCAGTCATCTATTGCAAACCCAGGAATCCGCAAAACGCCATCTGTGAATTGTATGTCAAGGAATGATGATGAGGTGCATGTCTTGGTCACAAACTTAATTCCAGCCTCGTCAAGCGTTGTCACACTGGGGCATTCGCAAACAACATTGTTGTTATCTTCTCGCTGCTCCTCGTCAAGTGGAAGTGAGGGCAAGTAGTAGAAGTGCCGTACAAAATCAACAAAATGTTTCACTTCATGACAGACAACATGGCCAGGAAACTTTTGAATTTTCACCAACTGCTTGAAGAACTCATGTGTAAGGTCGGGAAAGGAAACATCTAGAGTTCCTCCAATCTGCGTAAACAAACCCTCAAGCACGAACAAGGGAAGCTGATTTTCAATCAAAACCATGTCATGGTAAACGTCCTCAATCATCCTCGGCTTGCCATATATGGGATCCCGCATGTCTATATAACTGGGAAAGAAATTCCTAATCATCAGCTCCAACACAAAAGTTGCGTCCACTAGAAGCATAAGTACAAAATCATTACTGCTTAGTTCAAAGGGCTGCGCATAACTACTCCGGCCTTTGCTTCCCAGGTTCTCACTGTCTGAACACAGAGGTCTAAGTTCATCTTGTTGTACCGATCCAGAAAGGCCTTCACGTAGTTGAATTTAAAGGCTTGCATGACTTCGAGCCCTCCTCCAGCACCAAGGTGGTAAGGTCCGATAGGGACAGCCCAAGGTTTGTAGTATGATTGTTTATTTCCTTTACGAAAGCTCTTTGGGACTCTGTATATACAGCAGTTGGACTCCCCCGACGATTTTGGGATGCCTTGTAATTTACCTTGTATTAAATTTGCAACTGGATCTCTCTCACTTGTACGGACGCTTGGAGCCGGAAAATCCTTGAGCTCCCCACTTGATATGGACGATGATGTATCAGTCTTGTTTGTCTTTCCATCTTCTGAAGTACGTTTCTGATCATATTGTCCTCGCGGTTTAACTAACATGCGGGCCACTTGCAGAAGTATGCATGTGTATCGGAGGCTTAGAATGCGCGCCAGCTGGAGCAGTATCTTCTGGAGACTTAGAAAGTGCGACAGCTGGAGCGGCATGCATATGTATCGGAGGCTTAAAATGCACGTCAGCTGGAACAGTACGTGTATGTCTGTCAAGGTAGAACTAATATGCCAACAAAGGAAACTTGTGCTAGAAATTTATTTATTCGCATTGAAAGATCCAGATCTAAGAATAATCCTTTAAATTTCCAGTTTCTAAAATCAATAGTAAATTGAGTTTACATTCATAAAATTCATTTTTAATCATCTACAGCTCTTTCCTTTATTTTTCTATTTAAAATACCTAATTGTTTCAAATAAAACCCGATGACTAGTATTCAAGTAAGCAAGTTACCTAATGTATCTTAAAATTTTTTTTTTTTTTTTTTTTTTTTTTTAAAACTACCCTTATTTATAAGTTAACGTATTATGTGGGGGAGTGTAATTAATGACACAGGTTGAATTTGGAAAGATCTCCAAATGGTTGTAATAATGGATGTAGGAATTAATTTAGAAACTTATTTCAAATTAAATATTAAATTCAAAATTAACGTATTAGTAATCTATAAGTGATTAAAGTTTTGGTTTTTATTTAATATAAAAAAATTATGTTGTTTTCCTTTTATGAATTATACAACTACTAATCTATTTTATTATAGTTTTATGAATAATAGTGTACATTCTAATTATGTTGAAAAATAATTTGATAATCTATTTATTGTTTCTTTTATGAAATTTTTTTTTAAAATGAACCTATTTTTCTCTAAATAATATACCTATTTTTTTTCTCTAAATAGTGTACCCTTTTTTCTTTGAAAAAAAAAGTACCTATTACTTGTTTTATGAAAAATAATTTGATCATCTTTTTATTGTTCGTTTTATGAAAAAACCTTTTTTTTTTAATTAACCTATTTTTTCTCTAATAATGTACCTAGTAAAACAATTTGCCTAGTACAATGAAGCTATAGGTATTTTTTCTCTAAATTTTGTATCTATTTTTTCTCTAAATAATGTACCTATTACTTGTTTTATGAAAAATAATTTGATAATCTATTTGCTGTTTGTTTTACGAAATTTTTTATCTAAATAATGTACCTATTTTTTTCTCTAATAATGTACCTAGTAAAAAAAAATTACCTAATATAACGAACCTATTTTTTTCTTCTAAATAATGTACCTATTTTAATTTATGAAAAATGTGCATAAATTTCAATTATACAACATACCTATTTTCTGGGGGAAAAAAAAGTACATAAATGTCAATTACGAAAGTAACTGACTTTTTTGTGTAAATAATGTACTGATATATATATATATATATATATTATAGGTAAATTATTTATTGGAAAAGTAATTTTGGGATTTTTATTTATTTTTTGGATTCAAATTTTTTTAGAAATTGCCGATGGGTTAGAGGGAGTACCAACCAAAAGAAATGAGGTGATTGATATGCAATTAATAGGGAGTATTAATCTACATATATAAAGCAAAAAACAGAGAATGGTGAAACATTCAAAATACCAGAAAATGCCTTTGGTTAATTCAAACATTAAGAATTGAAATTATTAATTATCTTTTTAATTCTAAAATAAATTTAAAATATTTTAAAAAAAGCCTCTCGCAAGCGCGATAGCTCGTGCAAAGAGGCTAGTTATAATTAAGGCTGTTAATGACATGCGTGAAAATAAATATGAAAGTGTAGATGGCATTCATTGTAATTTAGTTAATAATACTAGGATACATCTATCTTACATGGCAACCTATTTTAAATTTGTGTTTGAAGTAAAGATTTAAAAGTAGGTGGGTATGTGTCTATGATATAGTAGTTATAATGGCCTATATTGGAACAACCTTTGTATCAATTATCCTTTTTGAAAAAAGGTTAATGTGGAAATGAGGAATGCTTGCTGGATATGTAAGGTACATGAAGAAAGAAAATCTGCAATAATGACCCTCTAATTAGCTTATGGTTATATATAATTGAAGACACAAAAATTAGCTTACCTTGAGTATCCATCTTCCTGAGATTATCTTATCTTCAGGCACCCCTTTCGTTCGGCAAATGTGGGACTAATTGTTTTTGCTTTGCAATTTGTATTCGGTTATAAGGTTTAGCAGATTATGTTGATGCCACACGTTGAAAAGGCATCCATATTGTTCTTTGACCTTGTTACAAGAAATTAACAAAGTATCAACCAAGTATTCTCCATTGTAAAGAGTAGGTTCCGTGCAAGTTGCTTTCCATTCATGAAGCCATGATGATTATCAAATTAATTAAAAGAAAAAAAGTAACTAAAGTTTGCTCTTATTTATTCTTCCATTTTTTACTTTTTTTCCTTTTAGCTCATCCTTTTTTAAATGGAAAATATTTAACTCCTTGCACGTAAGGAGTTCTTCCTTCTTTGCAAAACAAACTACAGTCTGACATGTTTAGAAAATTTTCACACACACTGTAAAGATGTCATGAGGTTCGAACTTGACCACTGGTCTGTAAGCCAATACCATTTTTCAACTGGGCTAGATCTCGTTGGCTCTTTTGTAGTTTTAAATGAGTTAGTTTTGTATTTGTATCATACCGTGATTTGTTTGTAAAGAAAAAGGGCTCCTTACATGTAAAGAGCAAAGCAACTCCTTACCTGTAAAGAGTAGAGCAATATTCTTTTGCAATTGAATGAGTGGTATTGATTGTATGATTGTAGAACCACAAAAGATATAAATGCGACCGCAACCAACGCCCTTTTCACTTTTCCATGAAACTTAACCCTAGAACGCTGTTAGAGAGAGGATATAGAAAAGCCTGGACTCTGTTTTTCTCCAGTTGAGTGAAAAGCCTCCTCCAAATTATGCCAAAATAACAACGGATTTCGCTGCATAAGCAACATCATGTGTAAACTGATAGAACAGAAGTGGGAAAGAGTACAAGTATAATAATGCACTGGGAATTGCTTGTACCTCATGATTAAAACGAATGATGCTCGTTTTATGGTTTCACTTAGATTGGTTACAAGGGCTCTTCCCAATAAGGGAAGTGCCTATTTTTGGGACCTATCCCCTCCCTCTTTGGTCACGGAGAAAAACTTAGATGCAATGCGGATAGCATTGTTTTGCTATTCCAGTCCAATAATGTTATGCTACGTGAAAGTATTATCACGTGTGTCAATGTTATTCACTGGGGATAGCAAAATACTGTTGTCTCTGTTTCATGGAAGTCTTTCTCCTGATCAGAATCCTCACATTGGATGGCCTTCCTAGTCCTCCTTCAGATAAATGAGTTTTCAAGCAAAATGCATGTGGCCATGGCATTTTCAGTTTTCAAACTAGATGATGTGGTATAATTTTCAGTTTTGCTGCTGCATTTTTTTTCTTTTTCCTATAAGTTTGTTGTGGGTTTTGTTTGTATAATTTTGTTTCTTGAATAATTTTGGGTTTTGTTTGTTCTTTTCTTTTTTCTTTTTTCCTAAAACTGATGCTTCCACTTTCTAGTCCCTCTCTATAAACTGTGGAAAGACATATACAACTATGACCTTACAACAAATTATCGTTATCATTCAAGGATTCGTCATTAAAAGGGAGAGAGAGATTATCTTTGACGCTAACACTTCCCCTCCAATGATTGTTTTCTCCTAATCTTTTCATGGAGACAAAATTCTAGAAGTGAAAAACATCCTTCCAAATTACACATTTTTCTCATTTTAGTAGCTGAAAAAACAAATAGTAAATAAATTGGAAGAAAAATGCAAGCTTTACATGGGACATATAATTTTGGACTATTATTTAACCTCATCATTGTACAAAGAATACCAATTGCAAAGCCAGACCCTAGTTTTCAAAACAGGCCTGGCAACTATATATATCTACCGCTTCGGTTCAGTCCAGGTCTTACTTTCAAAGAATTCATTCAGCATGGACTCGATAGTCTCAGGACGAAACCTTATATACTTCTGTGGGTTCTTCCCATTCTCGATCATAGGCCTGCAACACAGATCAAATCCATATTAATGCTGAAAAAAATAAGATTATGAATTTTATTTTTTGAAGGAACGTTTGCAAATGTGAGAAAAACATGCCCGAAACGCTTGACGAATGATCTGTAAGCAGGCAAGAGGACTTCAGCAACAGCCAGCCTCAAAGACTCTCGCAACTCGCTATCGGGAACCGTCCACTGAGATTGCCTTTGATGAAGCTCCTCAAATTGGACGTTGAAGGTCTTGAACCGATCTTTCACCATTGCTCTTGAAAGTGAACTACTGTCACTACCTGATGAATTTCCTCCTTGGACGGTAAGACACTGCAGAATCTGCATCTCACCAACAAAAACAAAAACAAAAAGGCCAAAAATAACAGAGCAGCTGAGAATGATTTTCAGCTAACATCCACAATCAGAAAGATTATAATGGAGAACAAGATTGATCAAATAATCAAAACCTTTGCCCAAGAAACCCTCTTGTACTGATTTGCATGCTGCTGCACGATCCTTCGGTGTATCTGCACCCAGTCATCCCCCAACAAGTCCTTCGCTTCTGACCTGTATATAATTACTTAACCGGCAATGTTAGGATGCAGATAGGATCAGAATCTATCAAAGAGCAAGACTAGTACGAACCTCCGCACAGATCTCACTATATAGTGAATGTTGTTCATGAGAAATAACTGAGTGAGTGCAGGATCTTTATACTGCTTCGATTTTCCATCCAGATTGTTCTGAAGAGCCTGCATAATCCTTGTAGTTACGGCTGTTAGCTGAGACTCTGAATCACCGTCATCAAACTCTTGAAAAAGTTGCTTAAGTGTAGACTGATAACTGCGAACATTAAAACAGTCATGTGTGATTGTTGCACAGTTAATACCGACAAAGGCCAAGGTAGCTAGAAAGAAACCAAATTTGGAACTGGGGAAAAGGAAGAAATATAAATAATATCAAAAGTAATAACTTTGCTAATATAGAAATTATTGTAATAATGAACTTGATAAACTAATATTACCCTCATAAATAAGCAGATGAATTTACTTTAAGATTGGATCGAGCAATTTGGAAAGATCTCCAAATGGTTGTAATGGATGTAGGAATTAATTTAGAAACTTATTTCAAATTAAATATTAAATTCAAAATTAACGTATTAGTAATCTATAGGTGATTAAAGTTTTGGTCTTTATTTAATATAAAAAATTATGTTGTTTTCCTTTTATGAATTATACAACTACTAATCTATTTTATTATAGTTTTATGAATAATAGTGTACATTCTAATTATGTTGAAAAATAATTTGATAATCTATTTAAAATTGAAATGAATTTATTTTTTTTTTTTTTTTTTTTTAAAATATTTTTTAAACTCTAAATAATATACCTATTTTTTTCTCTAAATAGTGTACCCTTTTTTTCTTTAAAAAAAAAGGTACCTATTACTTGTTTTATGAAAAATAATTTGATCATCTTTTTATTGTTCGTTTTATGAAAAACCCTTTTTTTTTTAATTAACCTATTTTTTCTCTAATAATGTACCTAGTAAAACAATTTGCCTAGTACAATGAAGCTATAGGTATTTTTTCTCTAATTTTGTATCTATTTTTTCTCTAAATAATGTACCTATTACTTGTTTTATGAAAAATAATTTGATAATCTATTTGTTGTTTGTTTTACGAAATTTTTTTATCTAAATAATGTACCTATTTTTTCTCTAATAATGTACCTAGTAAAAAAAATTTACCTAATATAACGAACCTATTTTTTTCTTCTAAATAATGTACCTATTTTTAATTTATGAAAAATGTGCATAAATTTCAATTATACAACATACCTATTTTCTGGGGAAAAAAAAGTACATAAATGTCAATTACGAAAGTAACTGACTTTTTTGTGTAAATAATGTACTGATATATATATATATATATATATTATAGGTAAATTATTTATTGGAAAAGTAATTTTGGGGATTTTTATTTTATTTTTTGGATTCAAATTTTTTTAGAAATTGCCGATGGGTTAGAGGGAGTACCAACCAAAAGAAATGAGGTGATTGATATGCAATTAATAGGGAGTATTAATCTACATATATAAAGCAAAAAACAGAGAATGGTGAAACATTCAAAATACCAGAAAATGCTTTTGGTTAATGCAAACATTAAGAATTGAAATTATTAATTAAATGAGGATAATATGGTAAATTCACACTTTTCATATTTAAAAAAAAAAATAAAAGAAAATTCAGATAATGAATCCTATTTTATGGAATACAACTACCCATTATCTTTTTAATTCTAAAATAAATTTTAAAATATTTTAAAAAAAGCCTCTCGCAAGCGCGAAAGCTCGTGCAAAGAGGCTAGTTATAATTAAGGCTGTTAATGACATGCTTGAAAATAAATATGAAAGTGTAGATGGCATTCATTGTAATTTAGTTAATAATACTAGGATACATCTATCTTACATGGCAACCTATTTTAAATTTGTGTTTGAAGTAAAGATTTAAAAGTAGGTGGGTATGTGTCTATGATATAGTAGTTATAATGGCCTATATTGGAACAACCTTTGTATCAATTATCCTTTTTGAAAAAAGGTTAATGTGGAAATGAGGAATGCTTGCTGGATATGTAAGGTACATGAAGAAAGAAAATCTGCAATAATGACCCTCTAATTAGCTTATGGTTATATATAATTGAAGACACAAAAATTAGCTTACCTTGAGTATCCATCTTCCTGAGATTATCTTATCTTCAGGCACCCCTTTCGTTCGGCAAATGTGGGACTAATTGTTTTTGCTTTGCAATTTGTATTCGGTTATAAGGTTTAGCAGATTATGTTGATGCCACACGTTGAAAAGGCATCCATATTGTTCTTTGACCTTGTTACAAGAAATTAACAAAGTATCAACCAAGTATTCTCCATTGTAAAGAGTAGGTTCCGTGCAAGTTGCTTTCCATTCATGAAGCCATGATGATTATCAAATTAATTAAAGAAAAAAAGTAACTAAAGTTTGCTCTTATTTATTCTTCCATTTTTACTTTTTTTCCTTTAGCTTATCCTTTTTTAAATGGAAAATATTTAACTCCTTGCACGTAAGGAGTTCTTCCTTCTTTGCAAAACAAAACTACAGTCTGACATGTTTAGAAATTTTTCACACACACTGTAAAGATGTCATGGGGTTCGAACTTGACCACTGGTCTGTAAGCCAATACCATTTTTCAACTGGGCTAGATCTCGTTGGCTCTGCGCCAAAGTCGCGCAAATATTTTTTCGTCGCCAAAGTCGTTTTGTGCGACCAATGAAAAAACTTCGTCACATAAAGCCTTTCTTCACGATCTTTGCGCGACAGATTCTGGACGACAAAGTTTCTGTCGTGCTGAAATTTTTGCTACTGCAATGTATTTTGCGCGACTAATGAAAAAACTTTGTCGTGTAAAGCCTTTCTTCACGATCTTTGCGCAACGAAATTTCTGTCGCACTGAAATTTGTGCGACTACAATGTATTTGCGCAATGAAATTCTCTTCGTCACGCAAAGTGTAAAATGTAGTAGTGTATATATATATTTCCAAGTTGCCGTCCCTCCCAGTTTGAAGAATCCTTGCACGTATCATGATGCTCCCAATTTGTATTTCAGCGACTTGGTTTGGAGTCATTGGATTGATACTTGAAGAACCCTTGCGTTGAGTCAAGGTCTGGTTCCATTTTGGTTTTTTTTTTCTTAGTATGTTTTATTATAATTTTTTTTATTCAGTCAAGGTCAGGTCCTGTCTTAATAATGAAAAAAAACATATTTGGTTTTAGTTTCGTTTTTTTTTCCTCTTCATAATATGTTTTTTTTTCTTTCTGTTTTCATTCCCTCTAGATTCGTATGATAAATAGCAAACTAGAAGAGGAATAAGCTACGCGACAAACGATTGTATGATCAATTATGATTTATTTGTTTAATTGATAATTTGATATATATTTCAATTAGATTAATTGATATTGCTTTTCGCTAGGTTAATTGTTATTTGGTATGAATTTTAGTTGATCTTCCCCTGAATATTGCCCCTCCATTCAAAAATTTCTAGGTCGCCAATTGGGTTGTCTGAAACTGGGAGTAGCGGCAGGGTGGCTGAGTGTTGAGTTATTGCATTAATTTCCATGGTTGATAAATTAATAGGGAATTAATGCTTGTGATGTAATATGAAGCTTTTTATGCTCCGTTTGGTGTTGTGGTGCGTTGAAAATAACTAAAGAACAGCTTATTGTAAAAATTAAGGGTCGTTGGCAGCAATTTTTGGAAGCAGATGGGAAGGTGCTTTAAGAAGTTGATGTCATGAGAAGCAAGCGGGTGCAGTTAAAGAAATTTTCAAGTTAGCCATAATGCCCTCGTGCTTTTAAATAAATGAGAGTCTTATACCCCGCTTTACTCTTCTTCTTTCTCGTTGAGAGCTGAAATCCTCAGCCCATCATCTAGGTCATCTCTAGATCTCATTATTTGAAGAACGTTTTGGGTTCTCTAAACTTTTTCGACCACAAGGCACAGTTACATTTACATCTCTCCTCATCCAAGATTCTTATTCTTTGAGAGGCTGTGTGTTTTGCTGTTCTAATCTTCTGCATCTTTTGGTTCTTGAACTTTTGATTTGGGTTTTTTGAACTTTAATTTCGTGACATTTAAAACAACAAATTGCAATTACTGAAGTTCTATTTTTGTGTACACTAAAGTTCTATTTCGTGACATTTATACAATAAAGACACTTTTAGGTCTTAGGGAGGGATAAAATAGAGCATACTGTTTGTGTGAAGGTGAGTACAAGGAGTACAATTGCAGCAATAGTAGAAGCAATCTTCCATGGAGTGTTGAAATAGTCTCGCTTTAGAATTGCCTTCCACCGGTGCCGACGGGTCTTGCAGTATGCATTTAGATTTGCACAAATCTGAAAGTAATAAAAAGGCTTTTCGAAGCCAACGTCTCTGCTGATATGGTTAAACAGAATGGAGAGGTCTTTGCTACTCCCTAGCATGCTAGATATGACTCCGTAGTCCATGAGTAAATCTGCGTCCTTTGAAGTCCTGATCATGCACATCATGAGGAACATAAACTGGGAAATGTACTTCTCCGTGCCGTGGCTGCTCAAAAGCGATCAGGTTCCTGAAGAGAGTTTCTGTCCAGTCGTCTACTACGAAATTTGGAATTTTGAGACAACCATTGTTGAATTCTATGTTAAGCAAGGAGGCACTGCCTTTAATTGTCTCAAACTTAACTCCGGCCTCATCAAGTGCCGTCACGCTTGGTGGAATTTCATGAACCATAGCGTTATGTTTCTGCTCATCCTTTTGAGGCGGTGGCAGCGCCAAGTAGTGGCGTCGTATAAAATCAACAAAATGATTCACTTGATCAAGGTTAGCGGGACACTCATCAATTTGCAAGAAATGCTTGAAGAAGTCATGAGTTAGCTCGGTGAAAGAAAGATGATGATCTCCTGTACTCGCACCGATTTGCATGTACAAATACAAACCCTCGAGCACGAAGAAAGGAAGTTGATTTTCTATCAACAAGATGTCGTGGTAAACGTCTTCAATTATCCTCGGCTTGTGAAATATCGGATCACAATTACCTCTGTATCTAGAAAAGTGATGCCTAAGCATGAGTTCCAAAACAAAAGTTGCATCCATCAGCATTGTAAAAGTAAATTGATCACTACTTAGTTCAATAGGCTCCACATAATAGCTCCTCGCTTTTGCTTCCCATGCTCTCACTAATCCAAGACAAGCGTCCAAGTTGAGCTTGTACCGGCGGAAAAAGGCGTCCACGTATTTGGTCTTGACATAGCTTGTACTTCTGAAGTAAGGTCCGATTCCGACTACACGAGGTTTGTAGAATTCTTCATTCCCTTTGAGAAATCTCTCCGGGACTCTGTAGATGCAACACTCAGGCGACAGATCAGGCGTGCCTTGGATACATTCCTGTATGGCAATCGCCACTAAATCACTCGAATTTCCAATTATACTTGTATGGACGTGTGGAGGAGTAGGTATCGGATGTGGAGGCATCGGAACTAGACCACGTTGTTCATGTATCGGACCACCTTGTGGAGGATCAAAATCCGCGCCAGCTGGAGCAGTCTGCTTATGTTTCAGTTCTATATCTCTAACGCCATTCCCATCGGATGTGGGGGGATCCCTACTACTATGTGCTTTGCAGGAATCCTGTCATCATGCGTATGGCAGAGCCAAAATTTTACTTTAGTTAGTAAGCCAGCATCAGACAGTATATGTGCTTTTTAAATTTATAATATTGCATGTCAAAAACTCTAGAGTTAATTGATAAAGTTTGTAGGTCAGAGGATGATGAAGCTTACATATTCATATCCACGGGTTGACCTGAACATGGCTCCTTCTTCGTATAAGATATTATTTTCAGGCAGGGACGTTTGACCTTGTTACAAGAAATTCACAAAATGTCATCCAAGGTATTCTTCAATATTTCCAAAAAGAAAAGTTTCCTTGCAACCTGCTTCCCATTCAAGCCCTGATTATTCAATTAAAAATGTATAGCTTCCTCTATTTCTTTTTTGGTTCCCATTAACAAAAGGGTTAATTATGGCTAAAGATATTTAATGAGTATGTTGAAAGGATTATTGACAGTTTTAGCTTAATATAATTGGTTATATTTTTCACTACTACAAACAACCCTTGCGCGACCCAAATTTTGCGCGACGAATAATTTTTCGTCGCGCAAAGACACTTTGCGCGACGAAACACAAAACTTCGTCACTAAAAACCTTGCGCGACCAACTTTTGCGCGACGAATTTTTTTCGTCGCTCAAAGTCTTGCGCGACCAAATTTGCGCGACGAAAAAAAATTCGTCGCGCAAAGTAACTTTGCGCGACGAAAAAAAATTCGTCGCTCTAAGTAACTTTGCGCGACGAAAAACAGTTCGTCGCGCAAAGCGACTTTGCGCGACGAAAAACAATTCGTCACGCAAAGCTACTTTGCGCGACGAAACAATTAACTTCGTCTCGCAAAGTCCTTATAAAAATAAATAAAATAAATAAAATATTTTTTAAAATATTTGTTAGAAAAATATATTATTGTTTTTTGGATTGGGTTTTTATTAGAAAATATATTTTTTAAATTGACGATCGAATTAGTTCATTGTATTCATATAGGGTCAAAGAGTGTAGCTATAAAAAATCATCAAAATCGGAGTTAAAATAACCGTTAAATCGTGATTTTTCATTTATAACCGTCGAAAAGTTTTGTCCAATTACTTGATCTCTGAATGTTTATTTCTTCCGATTTTTAGCGTATATGATCTCGAAGTATAAACAAACAAGTTTGACGGTTGGATCGTTCAAACTAGTTTCATAGAATGCGTATGCCATCAAAACAATATATTCACTAACAATTAAGAGTTTATTTATACTTTTGTTAAATATAACATAAGATTTTGTGGTATCCACTAGTGTAAATATTTTAAATTGAAGATCAAATTTAGTCATTGTATTCATATAGGGTAAAGGAGTGTAGCGGTAAAAAATCATCAAAATCGGAGTTAAAATAACCGTTGAATCATGATTTTTTCATTTATAACCGTCGAAAAGTTTTGTCCCGTTACTTGATCTCTGAATGTTTATTTTTTGCGATTTTTGGCGTATATGATCTCGAAGTATAAACAAACAAGTTTGACGGTTGGATCGTTCAAACTAGTTTCATAGAATGTGTATGCCATCAAAACAATATATTCACTAACAATTAAGAGTTTATTTATACTTTTGTTAAATATAACATAAGATTTTGTGGTATCCACTAGTGTAAATATTTTAAATTGAAGATCAAATTCAGTCATTGTATTCATATAGGGTAAAGGAGTGTAGCGGTAAAAAATCATCAAAATCGGAGTTAAAATAACCGTTGAATCAAGATTTTTCATTTATAACCGTCGAAAAGTTTTGTCCCGTTACTTGATCTCTGAATGTTTATTTTTTGCGATTTTTGGCGTATATGATCTCGAAGTATAAACAAATAAGTTTGACGGTTGGATCGTTGAAACTTGTTTTTTTGAATGCGTATGCCATCAAAACAATATATTCACTAACAATTAAGAGTTTATTTATACTTTTGTTAAGTATAACATAAGATTTTGTGGTATCCACTAGTGTAAATATTTTAAATTGACGATCGAATTAGTTCATTGTATTCATATAGGTCAAGGAGTGTAGCTGTAAAAAATCATCAAAATCGGAGTTAAAATAATCGTTAAATCGTGATTTTTCATTAAGAACCGTTGAAATTTTTTGTCCCGTTACTAGGTCTCCGAATGTTTGTTTTTTACAATTTTTGGGGTATACGATCTTGAAGTATATACAAACAAGTTTGACGGTTGGATCGTTGAATGGTGTGTGTATATATATATATTTACTTATTAAGTAGCTTTAAATTTATTTATTTTGTACGTATAACACTTAAGAAATTGGTATATACATTTATTAAGTAGCTTTAACCTTATTTATATTTTAAATCGTAAAAAAAAATAATTTATTATTCATAACAATTATTTTTATAAATATCGTGCTATGAACCAATTTTTCGTCTCTCAAAAGTTTGCGCGACCAACAATTCGTCGCGCAAAACTTTAAAATTTGGGGTGAGTACCAAAATAAAAAAAAAAAAATAAATTTTTTATACTTTGCGCGACCAATATATATTTTCGTCGCGCAAAAATTTGGCGGGTACCAAAAATGGGACGCGGGAATTTTTTTATTTTATTTTTTTAGACTTTGCGCGACCAATATGTATTTTTCGTCGCGCAAAAATTTCAAAATTTGGGCGGGTACCAAAAATGGGACGCGGGATTTTTTTTTTTTATACTAATATTCGTCGCGCAAAACTTTGCGCGACCAATATATTTTTCGTCGCGCAAAGCTTTGCGCGACCAATACTCCAATATTTTTCGTCGCGCAAAGCTTTGCGCGACCAACAATTCGTTCGTCGCGCAAAGTGATACGGTTTTTAAAATAAAAATAACTCCTCCACCATTTTCTCAATGTCTTTCTCTACTCTCTTCTCTCTTTCCTCCCCAAATCCACCATTTCTCTCACTCTCACTCCTCTCACTTAATCTCTCATCATCTCTCTCTTCACTATCTCTTACTCTCACTCACTCTCTCATCTCTCTTTTCACTATCTCTCACTCTCACTCACTCTCTCATCTCTCTATCACTATCTTCTCTAATTCTCTCACACTCATTTCTCTCTCTCATTCTCACTCACTCTCAATCTTGCCAAAAGGTAGATTCTCTCCAAATTTTAATTTTTTTTTCATTAATATGTGTTTTTGGAGTTAGTTTTGAGTTTGTGTGGGGTTTGGGGTTGAGTAAAGGGGAGGGATTGGAGTTTGGGTTGGATTTGTGGTATAACAATTTTAGGGGAGATTATCCCTTTTTTTATTTATTGTACTTTGTTAATTTATGTGTACATTTTGAATATTATATATATATTTATTGGATAATTTGATCACTATTTTTCATATGTAATTTTATTTTGAATATGTCAATTTAAATTAAAGTAATTAAATTAAATTTAAAAAGTAAACATTTGAATAAATTAATATAATTAAATTAATATCAATTTAAATTAAAGTAACGAAAAAAATCATACAATTAAATTTAATTTAAAAATTAAAAATTCGAAATAATTAATATAATTAAATTAATATTAAAGAAATAATAAAACAAAAAGTCAAAAACCAAAATATTTCGTCGCGCAAATATTTGCGCGACATTAATATTCGTCGCGCAAAACTCTAAAAATTTGGGCGGGTACTAAAAATGGGACGAGGGAATTTTTTTTAAAAAAATTTTAAAATTTTTTCGTCGCGCAAAGTTTTGCGCGACCAATATTTTTCGTCGCGCAAAGTGGCTTTGCGGGACAAATATTTTTTCGTCGCGCAAAGTCGCTTTGCGCGACCAATATTTTCGTCGCGCAAAGTTACTTTGCGCGACCAATATGTTTCGTCGCGCAAAGTCACTTTGCGCGACCAATATTTTTTCGTCGCGCAAAGTCTCTTTGCGCGACGAATGAAAAAATTTCGTCGCGCAAAGTCTTTCTCCACGATCTTTGCGCGACGGAATCTGCGCGACGAAGTTTCTGTCGCGCTAAAATTTGTGCGACTATAATGTATTTTGCGCGACGAAATTTTCTTCGTCGCGCAAAGTGAAAAATGTAGTAGTGTTTGGAGGTTGATATTCCCACTCCTCTTTTGTTCACTTACACTTCCTTATATGTTATAGTAAAAAGTATTTTAAAAAAAACAAAAGGAAGTGTATGTGGACAAAAAGAGAGTGAAAAAATCAGCACCCATATGTTTTTATGTTTCATGTTTTCCTATAATGTATGTAAACATGTATGAGATTAGATGAATGATAACATGAACAGTCTTTGACAAAGACATTATTGGCCTTCATAGATACATCTCATTACGGACCATTTTGGTGGTTTGCTATTGTTGTTGTACATGGAGGCGACTATGTCACTCGTTGGGGTGGAGATAGAATCATAAAGTTGGGGGGCTGAAGTAGAAAATACAAGTATATAAAGCACCTAAGTATTCAATAGTTACATGTTTATAGCTAAATATTTCTAATTTAGTCATGTGTCTAATTTGTTTTAGAGAAAATTTTAACTTAAATTATAAGTTCTTTATTACAAATTCTACATGTTACATATAATTTAATAGAGGAGATACCAAAATCAGGGGAGGTAGGGCCACTCCAGGCCTAAGAATGGCTCCGCCAACCGCTATGACACATGATACATTAGCATATTGCTAAAACTTGGTTTTTTGAATGTATTGCGCATCTATGTTTCTCACATGATATGGCTATGCATTACGGAAATTATTTGCTATATTAAATTGTTTAGTAAATATTATCAAGATAATCTAAACAGGGAAATTATTACAAATAAATAAAAGGGTAATTTCTTTTCTATTAACGTGGTGAGTGAGAAAATTTTCATTTTTATGTGGGTGGATCTTAAGCTTTTTTCTTTCGATGTTGTGCGACATGTGGATTGGACTAATTCTGAAACAATCACTCTAATTATTATATGAATATTGTTTACTTATTATTTCAGGTAGGTGACAAGACCAAAACTAATCATGAAATCTTTCAACAAATGTACAAAGAAATTTTGCATATTGCATATACGATTAAAAAGATACATACCAGTTTGGGTGGATGATTTAGCCACCTCTGTAATCGAGATATATTATTTTCAGGCAGGGACAAGCTGACTGATTGTTATTATAATTGATGCCTGTGTGTGTGTGTATATATATATATACAAAATCAAAAGTGCCATATTGTTCTTTGACATTGGTACAAGAAACTAAAAAAGTATTATCTAATTCTTCTTTCTAACAAAAGAGAAAGGTTCATTGCAAAGGTCAACGGTGACCACGTTTTGGTTGGATTACAAAAAAAACATTCGCTACTAAAGATGCCCCACAGGCCTTCTTTCTCAAGATTGAATTATTCGCGTAGAACAAAATAAAGCAACGCTGCCAGGTTTTACATTAATTTGGACCCTCGCTAGATTCTCCATTTTTCTCTCTTGCATTTGTGTAGGTTCGAGCTTCGCGTCTCGGATTGGTGTTTGTGTTTAATTAACTTAACATGTTAATTGTGTTGAGAATTCCAGACGTGAGCTTGCAAGGAACCTTTTCTTTTCGCAAATATTGAAGAATACTTGGATGACACATCCTTAATTTCTTGATGCCCATATAAACAGACAATGAAAAGTGCCATATTATCCTTTGACATTGTTACAAGAAACTAACAAAGTATTATCTAATTCTTCTTCATAACAAAAGAAAAAGGTTCATTGCAAGATGCTTCCCATTAAAGGCATGATTATCTACAATAGGAAAAGGTTTCCTCATAATATCTATTCCTTTTTCTACTTCTTTTCATGGCCACAAAATTCAACAAATCATAATTTACAAGAATCTTCTACATCCATTAAATTACAATGTCAACCTAAACACTCTAGTGCTATGTAAAAAAAATATATATTATATACAAATTCCCGATTTAATCAACTATCATACAAACCAGTCGAGCATGTCATTGGCCCTCCGCTGATCAACCGCTCTTATACATAGCCCATGCAAACATCTCCATGTTCAAACTCACACCACCATCTTCACGTTGCCTATTGATTTCTTCCAAAACCCCCTCCTTCATCTCCAGCCTCCTGTAAGTCGGTCATCAATATCTTCACACGAATCATTCTTTGTTCCTTCAACCCCAAGTCAAACGGCTCGACAGAGTATATCGCGATTTGCAAGAGGGTTGTTCTTGTACAAAATTGAAACCCGTTATGTGGTCGAATTGAACCCACAATATCATATTGGGGTTTTCTTTGTGAACGCCGCGTTCCAATTGGCCCTAATGCAAGCAATAGAATGTGGATTTTTGGGGTTTGTGGAAGTCTGGACATGAAGACTCATAACAATGTGAATGTCCCTATTGCAAGCAATAGAATGTGGTGGACAAGTCCTAATTCGGCAATGTACGGTGATGCGATCGACTTGTGATTGAGTGGTGAGCTTTTGCATTAATCTCCATGGTTAATTATAAGAGGAATTAATTAATGCATGTTACGTAATATCTGGTTACTAGGATTTGGGCCAATAAAAAAAGGTTACTAGGCTGATTGCGAGCGAGAGATGGGAATGAAGAAACGGGTGAAAGAAAGGTAATATAAAGGAGGTCAAACTGAATAAACTAGTACTAGACTACCTCACTCTCAAACTTATTCCAACATATCATTTGCTAATGCCATAGAGTTTGATAACCAGAAAATATAACTATTTTTCCACCGCAGTCGTTTAATATAGCAGATAAAATGGTTAACTGAGCTAGACTTTGAGAACCAAAATGTTTAGGGTTTAGGAACTTGCAATGATGACAAAAATTTAAGTAATAATTCTAGATAGCATTAGCTGAGCATGATAATATACCTTATAAATGAAGGTGAGCATGATGAGTATATTGCAATAGTAGACATAATCCTCCACAGAGTTTGGAAATAGTTGCTCTTGAGAGTTGTTGTCCACCTCTTCTGCCGAGGGTATGCATTGATTTCTTGTTTCTTCATTTTTCTGGGTCACATATGCATTCAAATTTTTACAGAGACTAAAGTAACAATTTGTCTCACCCAAGCCAACATCTTTTCCAATGTGGTCAAGCAGAGTTAACAGATCTCTGCTACTGCCTGGCCTGCTGGATATAATTTTGTTCTGGACGAGTAAATCCACGTCTTTTGAAGTTCTGATCATGCACCTCATAAGAAAAATAATATAATGGGAGATGTACTTCACAGCGTGTTCGTGGCACTGCTCGAAGGCGATGAGATTCAAGAATAGAGTTGTTGTCCAGTCATCTATTGCAAACCCAGGAATCCGCAAAACGCCATCTGTGAATTGTATGTCAAGGAATGATGATGAGGTGCATGTCTTGGTCACAAACTTAATTCCAGCCTCGTCAAGCGTTGTCACACTGGGGCATTCGCAAACAACATTGTTGTTATCTTCTCGCTGCTCCTCGTCAAGTGGAAGTGAGGGCAAGTAGTAGAAGTGCCGTACAAAATCAACAAAATGTTTCACTTCATGACAGACAACATGGCCAGGAAACTTTTGAATTTTCACCAACTGCTTGAAGAACTCATGTGTAAGGTCGGGAAAGGAAACATCTAGAGTTCCTCCAATCTGCGTAAACAAACCCTCAAGCACGAACAAGGGAAGCTGATTTTCAATCAAAACCATGTCATGGGTAAACGTCCTCAATCATCCTCGGCTTGCCATATATGGGATCCCGCATGTCTATATAACTGGGAAAGAAATTCCTAATCATCAGCTCCAACACAAAAGTTGCGTCCACTAGAAGCATAAGTACAAAATCATTACTGCTTAGTTCAAAGGGCTGCGCATAACTACTCCGGCCTTTGCTTCCCAGGTTCTCACTGTCTGAACACAGAGGTCTAAGTTCATCTTGTTGTACCGATCCAGAAAGGCCTTCACGTAGTTGAATTTAAAGGCTTGCATGACTTCGAGCCCTCCTCCAGCACCAAGGTGGTAAGGTCCGATAGGGACAGCCCAAGGTTTGTAGTATGATTGTTTATTTCCTTTACGAAAGCTCTTTGGGACTCTGTATATACAGCAGTTGGACTCCCCCGACGATTTTGGGATGCCTTGTAATTTACCTTGTATTAAATTTGCAACTGGATCTCTCTCACTTGTACGGACGCTTGGAGCCGGAAAATCCTTGAGCTCCCCACTTGATATGGACGATGATGTATCAGTCTTGTTTGTCTTTCCATCTTCTGAAGTACGTTTCTGATCATATTGTCCTCGCGGTTTAACTAACATGCGGGCCACTTGCAGAAGTATGCATGTGTATCGGAGGCTTAGAATGCGCGCCAGCTGGAGCAGTATCTTCTGGAGACTTAGAAAGTGCGACAGCTGGAGCGGCATGCATATGTATCGGAGGCTTAAAATGCACGTCAGCTGGAACAGTACGTGTATGTCTGTCAAGGTAGAACTAATATGCCAACAAAGGAAACTTGTGCTAGAAATTTATTTATTCGCATTGAAAGATCCAGATCTAAGAATAATCCTTTAAATTTCCAGTTTCTAAAATCAATAGTAAATTGAGTTTACATTCATAAAATTCATTTTTAATCATCTACAGCTCTTTCCTTTATTTTTCTATTTAAAATACCTAATTGTTTCAAATAAAACCCGATGACTAGTATTCAAGTAAGCAAGTTACCTAATGTATCTTAAAATTTTTTTTTTTTTTTTTTTTTTTTTTTAAAACTACCCTTATTTATAAGTTAACGTATTATGTGGGGGAGTGTAATTAATGACACAGGTTGAATTTGGAAAGATCTCCAAATGGTTGTAATAATGGATGTAGGAATTAATTTAGAAACTTATTTCAAATTAAATATTAAATTCAAAATTAACGTATTAGTAATCTATAAGTGATTAAAGTTTTGGTTTTTATTTAATATAAAAAAATTATGTTGTTTTCCTTTTATGAATTATACAACTACTAATCTATTTTATTATAGTTTTATGAATAATAGTGTACATTCTAATTATGTTGAAAAATAATTTGATAATCTATTTATTGTTTCTTTTATGAAATTTTTTTTTAAAATGAACCTATTTTTTCTCTAAATAATATACCTATTTTTTTTCTCTAAATAGTGTACCCTTTTTTTCTTTGAAAAAAAAAGTACCTATTACTTGTTTTATGAAAAATAATTTGATCATCTTTTTATTGTTCGTTTTATGAAAAAACCTTTTTTTTTTTAATTAACCTATTTTTTCTCTAATAATGTACCTAGTAAAACAATTTGCCTAGTACAATGAAGCTATAGGTATTTTTTCTCTAAATTTTGTATCTATTTTTTCTCTAAATAATGTACCTATTACTTGTTTTATGAAAAATAATTTGATAATCTATTTGCTGTTTGTTTTACGAAATTTTTTTATCTAAATAATGTACCTATTTTTTTCTCTAATAATGTACCTAGTAAAAAAAAATTTACCTAATATAACGAACCTATTTTTTTCTTCTAAATAATGTACCTATTTTTAATTTATGAAAAATGTGCATAAATTTCAATTATACAACATACCTATTTTCTGGGGGAAAAAAAAGTACATAAATGTCAATTACGAAAGTAACTGACTTTTTTGTGTAAATAATGTACTGATATATATATATATATATATTATAGGTAAATTATTTATTGGAAAAGTAATTTTGGGATTTTTATTTTATTTTTTGGATTCAAATTTTTTTAGAAATTGCCGATGGGTTAGAGGGAGTACCAACCAAAAGAAATGAGGTGATTGATATGCAATTAATAGGGAGTATTAATCTACATATATAAAGCAAAAAACAGAGAATGGTGAAACATTCAAAATACCAGAAAATGCCTTTGGTTAATTCAAACATTAAGAATTGAAATTATTAATTATCTTTTTAATTCTAAAATAAATTTAAAATATTTTAAAAAAAGCCTCTCGCAAGCGCGATAGCTCGTGCAAAGAGGCTAGTTATAATTAAGGCTGTTAATGACATGCGTGAAAATAAATATGAAAGTGTAGATGGCATTCATTGTAATTTAGTTAATAATACTAGGATACATCTATCTTACATGGCAACCTATTTTAAATTTGTGTTTGAAGTAAAGATTTAAAAGTAGGTGGGTATGTGTCTATGATATAGTAGTTATAATGGCCTATATTGGAACAACCTTTGTATCAATTATCCTTTTTGAAAAAAGGTTAATGTGGAAATGAGGAATGCTTGCTGGATATGTAAGGTACATGAAGAAAGAAAATCTGCAATAATGACCCTCTAATTAGCTTATGGTTATATATAATTGAAGACACAAAAAATTAGCTTACCTTGAGTATCCATCTTCCTGAGATTATCTTATCTTCAGGCACCCCTTTCGTTCGGCAAATGTGGGACTAATTGTTTTTGCTTTGCAATTTGTATTCGGTTATAAGGTTTAGCAGATTATGTTGATGCCACACGTTGAAAAGGCATCCATATTGTTCTTTGACCTTGTTACAAGAAATTAACAAAGTATCAACCAAGTATTCTCCATTGTAAAGAGTAGGTTCCGTGCAAGTTGCTTTCCATTCATGAAGCCATGATGATTATCAAATTAATTAAAAGAAAAAAAGTAACTAAAGTTTGCTCTTATTTATTCTTCCATTTTTTACTTTTTTTCCTTTTAGCTCATCCTTTTTTAAATGGAAAATATTTAACTCCTTGCACGTAAGGAGTTCTTCCTTCTTTGCAAAACAAACTACAGTCTGACATGTTTAGAAAATTTTCACACACACTGTAAAGATGTCATGAGGTTCGAACTTGACCACTGGTCTGTAAGCCAATACCATTTTTCAACTGGGCTAGATCTCGTTGGCTCTTTTGTAGTTTTAAATGAGTTAGTTTTGTATTTGTATCATACCGTGATTTGTTTGTAAAGAAAAAGGGCTCCTTACATGTAAAGAGCAAAGCAACTCCTTACCTGTAAAGAGTAGAGCAATATTCTTTTGCAATTGAATGAGTGGTATTGATTGTATGATTGTAGAACCACAAAAGATATAAATGCGACCGCAACCAACGCCCTTTTCACTTTTCCATGAAACTTAACCCTAGAACGCTGTTAGAGAGAGGATATAGAAAAGCCTGGACTCTGTTTTTCTCCAGTTGAGTGAAAAGCCTCCTCCAAATTATGCCAAAATAACAACGGATTTCGCTGCATAAGCAACATCATGTGTAAACTGATAGAACAGAAGTTGGGAAAGAGTACAAGTATAATAATGCACTGGGAATTGCTTGTACCTCATGATTAAAACGAATGCTCGTTTTATGGTTTCACTTAGATTGGTTACAAGGGCTCTTCCCAATAAGGGAAGTGCCTATTTTTGGGACCTATCCCCTCCCTCTTTGGTCACGGAGAAAAACTTAGATGCAATGCGGATAGCATTGTTTTGCTATTCCAGTCCAATAATGTTATGCTACGTGAAAGTATTATCACGTGTGTCAATGTTATTCACTGGGGATAGCAAAATACTGTTGTCTCTGTTTCATGGAAGTCTTTCTCCTGATCAGAATCCTCACATTGGATGGCCTTCCTAGTCCTCCTTCAGATAAATGAGTTTTCAAGCAAAATGCATGTGGCCATGGCATTTTCAGTTTTCAAACTAGATGATGTGGTATAATTTTCAGTTTTGCTGCTGCATTTTTTTTCTTTTTCCTATAAGTTTGTTGTGGGTTTTGTTTGTATAATTTTGTTTCTTGAATAATTTTGGGTTTTGTTTGTTCTTTTCTTTTTTCTTTTTTCCTAAAACTGATGCTTCCACTTTCTAGTCCCTCTCTATAAACTGTGGAAAGACATATACAACTATGACCTTACAACAAATTATCGTTATCATTCAAGGATTCGTCATTAAAAGGGAGAGAGAGATTATCTTTGACGCTAACACTTCCCCTCCAATGATTGTTTTCTCCTAATCTTTTCATGGAGACAAAATTCTAGAAGTGAAAAACATCCTTCCAAATTACACATTTTTCTCATTTTAGTAGCTGAAAAAACAAATAGTAAAATAAATTGGAAGAAAAATGCAAGCTTTACATGGGACATATAATTTTGGACTATTATTTAACCTCATCATTGTACAAAGAATACCAATTGCAAAGCCAGACCCTAGTTTTCAAAACAGGCCTGGCAACTATATATATCTACCGCTTCGGTTCAGTCCAGGTCTTACTTTCAAAGAATTCATTCAGCATGGACTCGATAGTCTCAGGACGAAACCTTATATACTTCTGTGGGTTCTTCCCATTCTCGATCATAGGCCTGCAACACAGATCAAATCCATATTAATGCTGAAAAAAATAAGATTATGAATTTTATTTTTTGAAGGAACGTTTGCAAATGTGAGAAAAACATGCCCGAAACGCTTGACGAATGATCTGTAAGCAGGCAAGAGGACTTCAGCAACAGCCAGCCTCAAAGACTCTCGCAACTCGCTATCGGGAACCGTCCACTGAGATTGCCTTTGATGAAGCTCCTCAAATTGGACGTTGAAGGTCTTGAACCGATCTTTCACCATTGCTCTTGAAAGTGAACTACTGTCACTACCTGATGAATTTCCTCCTTGGACGGTAAGACACTGCAGAATCTGCATCTCACCAACAAAAACAAAAACAAAAAGGCCAAAAATAACAGAGCAGCTGAGAATGATTTTCAGCTAACATCCACAATCAGAAAGATTATAATGGAGAACAAGATTGATCAAATAATCAAAACCTTTGCCCAAGAAACCCTCTTGTACTGATTTGCATGCTGCTGCACGATCCTTCGGTGTATCTGCACCCAGTCATCCCCCAACAAGTCCTTCGCTTCTGACCTGTATATAATTACTTAACCGGCAATGTTAGGATGCAGATAGGATCAGAATCTATCAAAGAGCAAGACTAGTACGAACCTCCGCACAGATCTCACTATATAGTGAATGTTGTTCATGAGAAATAACTGAGTGAGTGCAGGATCTTTATACTGCTTCGATTTTCCATCCAGATTGTTCTGAAGAGCCTGCATAATCCTTGTAGTTACGGCTGTTAGCTGAGACTCTGAATCACCGTCATCAAACTCTTGAAAAAGTTGCTTAAGTGTAGACTGATAACTGCGAACATTAAAACAGTCATGTGTGATTGTTGCACAGTTAATACCGACAAAGGCCAAGGTAGCTAGAAAGAAAACCAAATTTGGAACTGGGGAAAAGGAAGAAATATAAATAATAATCAAAAGTAATAACTTTGCTAATATAGAAATTATTGTAATAATGAACTTGATAAACTAAATATTACCCTCATAAATAAAGCAGATGAATTTACTATAAGATTGGATCGAGCAATTGATACCGTTTATCAGATCATCCAGAAAGACATCAGCTATCATGATTACTTCAAATTTATAAATATATTTGTGAGCTCCTCAGACTGGGGACCAAATAGCAAGAAGAAGAAAGAGCAGGAATAATTACTTACTCGAAGAGAAACTTTACATAGTTTATCACATAGCTTGTCAACGGATGGACAGTTCCATCAAGAACGGTAGTTTTTGTGGCATCTTTTTCAACAGCTTCTTCAAAGTCACCAAAGGTTTCCTGGGCTGTCTGAGCTAGACGTTTTGTCAAACTTACTGCAGATTCCCGCATTTCCATACAAGCTTTACTTCCGAAAAGTAATTCAATCTGAAAAATAAGATCTAAAATTTATATTTAAACCATCAATTTGTTTTCTTAGAAGTATTAAACCAACATTTGATCAACATAAAAAGACAAAGACGAGCCTGCTATGACACCATCAATCCATAGCATCTTGAGCTTCTACATTTCTGTAAAAGTTCTAATTCCCTTGCAAACTAAATTAATATATGAATTCTGCTTGCCACTACTAATTATTGCCATGTTACCACTTTTCTACATTTTGGCCTTCAATTTACTCCAGTGATCATCTTATGGAATTAAACGCATGAACTTGTTAATCTGAATGCTATTCCTCAAAGAGTTTTAAGGTGTTGTCAGACCCCTTCCAAACTTACACAGTTCCCCAATGATTTTAGAAAACGAACAGGAAGGTCATAACCTTGATTCATATCATCACAATAGCATAATTTTCACATTCATAATAAAACCAACACTACACTATGCATTGTATGCTGCAAGAGACTAAAATATTAATGTGAAGAGTGAACAACGGTATAGTGACAGTTCACTAAGCATATAAACAGAGCTTTTCCAAGATGACATGAACTTGATAAACTCCATGTTTTGACCCAAATTAATATAAATAGAGTAACTTCAGAAACTTTTTCTTCAACTTGAAGTGCTTTCACAAAAAACTGATGCATAAAACTAGAAACTGTTTGTGTGTGTGCGTGTAAAGTTAATTTCCCATAGGCCCCATACCTTAAATACCTGTCATGATGTCATCAATCCCTAATAAATTATCTCCCAAAATATATCACAAGAAACTCTCGAAATTTAAAATTAATTAAACAACTAACCATTTCCAAACAAGTTTGGTCATGCATGAACTAGTTTTTATGTAGTTACTAAAATTTCAATACCTCTGACTGCAGTTCTCTCATTATCTCATACATGTCTAAAAGCACGAATAATTTTTCAGGTGACCTCTTGCTTCTGGCAATGGCCTCCCCAAAACTGAGAAGCACAGCCATACTGTTTGCAGTAACTTCAGCAAAACATGGATTCTTAAGTGAATCGGCACCTTCAAATATTTGATCACAGATTTTCTTTTCCCCAGCAAACAGCAGCTTCACCTGTATAAAAAGAAAATAAATATATATATATTATATGATAATAATTGTAAATAAAAACGCAACAGAAAACAACAAACAAACAATTTACAATCAACCGAGTCAAAGTCAAAGAAATCCTTACAGCTATCCGCATATAATGTATCCAATTCCCAATCTTAGCCTCTAAAACCTCCCACTGCATTTTCTGAACATCATCCTTACTAAGTCTTTCCACACCTAGTTTCCTCAGGCTCTGCTCCATAACAGCTGCACGAGTATCCCTGATAGATAAATAAAATTTTGTCAGTTTATGAATAAAATGTGAAACAAAGATCACAATGGTTTAAAGCGATGAACTTACACTAGACTCAACCAAGCCTTAAATTCAAATAAGTGGGGTTGGCTACAGGAATCCTTTTTCTCCAATTTTTTCTATCTACAGTTATCCTTCATTACCTTTTTGATATTCATGTAACAAAGAAAAAGAGCAAATGGAAATAATTCGTATTCTATCTGGAGAATAAAAATAAAAACTGCAAACTCTCCTCCACCATTTTCTTCCTTTTCTAACTTAAGCAATGGTGCAACATACGATTAACCACACAAAAGAAAATAAAAATCACCTGTAGATCCTAAATAGCTGTTGTTGATGGCCAGCTAGAATCATTTGTTGGGCTAAATCATGCAGTAATGGCAGAACCCTTGGAGGAATAAGCGTTAGTGGTGTGTAAATGACAGGTTGTAAGCTTTTGTTTTGGTGCTCTGAACTCTTTCCATCACTTTTCTGTCCAGCTGGATCTGATGACGGCCGTAGAGAGTCAGGAAGACAATCAAATAGACGATCAGGCTCCACAGGCTTACTGAAATACAAAAGAGATAAATCACAGAGTTAATTTGTTATCAGACCTGATTTCCTATGTTAGGATTGGCATGTCATGGTTTTCAGTTTTAAATTGCGTTTCATTTTTCATCTATTTCAAACTCTGCTTCTGTACAAAAATCAATATTTCAGATCAAACATTGCAGACAACCATCTTCTCTAAGAAGGAAAACGATACAAAAAAACACGAACTTAATATACTTCATTAGATATAATGGAAATAGTATATAAATCTTCAGGAAAGCTGGTGCTTGCTTGTCATGTTTATTAATGCAATTCTAATACCCCAGAGAGAGAGAGAGAGAGAGAGAGAGAGAGAGAGGGATTAGTATGTAGACTGACAATTTCTATGCAGGAAGTGGTAATTGGAATTTTGAAAAAGATGCTTTCTAGTACATGCCTAAAGTTCAAACAGAAAATTAAAACGAACCTGTAATTTGTAAGCAGCTGTCTAAACTCATCTTCAAGCTTTGAGATGGCTTTTGAAAGCAAGGCATTAGCATGGTTAAGCACCCCATCACTGCTCTTAACAGTCTTGTTTTTACTGAAGAACTGAATGATGCTCCTCAACTGATCAATTGCTTCCAAATAGCTCTCCAGGTCCTCATGTGGCCCTCTCAGTATTTTAGCCTCTGCCTAAACAAACACCACAGTTTCCAATCAAATTCTTCACATAAAAACAAGACCAAGTTACAAATCCTAATGCCATGAGTTGATGAAGAGAAAGAGAGCTAATTAACCTTGCGTGTGAGGTCGAATTGCCCCAATATCACCTCTGCAGCCTTCAATGTCTTATCAATGTTCTCATGGGCCCTCCGAATCGAATGCGTTCGTATCTACCATCCACAATTACCACAAATTCACAAGGGACACAAGGAAAAAAACAAATCGGAAGCCTAAATTTCTGTAAACTAAAGCTAAAGCGTTAAGCAGATCTCGTCAGCTCCAGCTACATATATACATATATGCGAAATGCGAAAAGCAGAGATTTTTCACCGAAAGAGAGACGTAAATTACAGGAGGCGAAACGAAACGCAGTAGATTTTGGAAACATAATGAAGAAGCGTGACATTGTCGTGAGGTTTCTCGGGAAACAAACAGAGGGAGAGAGAGAGAGAGAGAGGTACCTGAGTAGGACGCATAGCGGTCTCCAGAGCGGAGAGACGGTGGTCGAAGGAGCCGAGAATGGCGACCATGCTGTCGGTGATGGTCTGGCTCTTGTGCAGCGCGTCTCTTATGGACGATGCTCTCGCTTCCACGGCCGCCATTGCTTGCGGAACCCCCATTTTTTCAATTTTTCTTTTTCTCGCAGGATTTTCTCTCTGTGTTTGGCCGGAGAGAAAATTAAAAGTGAAATCGCGAAATTCGTGTGGAGAAATCTGATCAGCGTGGCTTGCGTAAGTCATTCATAAAGAGGATCGTGTTGGTGGATGGCTATTCTGTATAAATTTCGTTCCGCCATGTCTCTCTCTCTCTAATATTTTTGCATTGCACTGCATTCTGTCGCGTTACACTATACGTTGCTTAATACGCACATGCTAATCAAACTTTCTATATTTGAAAAAAGAAAAAAAAAGTAAATTTTGTCCAACCACTTAAACAAGTACATACAAGAAAAGTAATTTTTTGTCATTCCCTTTAATTAATTACTTCTAAGTTCTAACATTTCTATGTGGGTAGAAAAAAAAAAAAAAAAAAAAAAAAATAAAATTAGCTCAATACAATTGGAATTCAACAATTTAATTCAAATTTATATATAAATAATAATGGGACTTCAATAGATGGCACCTAAGCTAATAAAGAGTTTGAATCCCGAGTTTTTGCATTTAGAGCCTCCGCATTTAGTTTCATCTTAGTCATTGTAAAAATCCAACAACTCAAAACATGACATCTAAGCTAATAAAGAGTTTTATTTTATATTTTTCTAAAACTCTTACTCCCCTACTTCTCTCTTTGTGACGTTTCCAGTCTGTCTTTTCCGCTTTGCATTAGTTTCTTTCCATCCAAACATAGAGTGCAGCTTCTTTTCATGAATTTTGGCTGAATTCCAAATGACAACCAATTGACAGGTAGTGGCTGTAATCGATGGATATTGCAATGAATTGGGTATTTTTCATGAAAATTGAAAGTTATCAATTTGAGAAATTTTATGAAATGCGGATAAATGGAGAGGCTCGGAATCCTTATAAGTATTTGAATTGAATCGTTGGCTGACTAGATGGCTCTTTCTTGGTATAAGATAATATTTTCAGGCACGCCTAGCTCTTTCTACAACTAACTGATGAAAGACCCATATTTCTCTTTGAACTTGTTACACGAAATACACGAAGTGTGTGCTGCAAGTATTCTTCAATATTTGCAAAAAGAAAAGGTTATTTGCAAGCTGCTTCCCATTCAAGTCTTGATTATTCAATGAAAAAGGTAAATTGTAAATTGTAAATTGATGATTTTATGGCAACAAAATGACTACATAAAAGGGATTCTTCTTTGACCTTGTCATAAGAAACTAATTCGGTGCCACTTTACTTCCCTCAGTTTTAACACTTTGAAAAAGCATATAAATAATGTAAAGCTATAGGGATAAGATAGAGCATATCGTTTGTACGAGTGTGAGCACAAGGAGTACAATTGCAGCAATTGTAGAAACAACTTTCCATGGAGTGTTGAAATAGTCGCGCTTCAGAATAGCTTTCCATCTGTGCCAAGGGGCCTTGCAGTAGGCATTGAGTTTTTTGCAAAGACTCAAGTAATACTTTGGCTGACTGAAACCAACACCTTGGCCAATATGGTTAAACAGAGTGGACACATCAACGTTGCTCCCCAGCATGCTAGATATAATTTCATGTTCAATGAGCAAGTCCACGTCCTTTGAAGTCTTGATCATGCACCCCATGAGGAACATCAATTCTGAAATGTACTTCACTTGGTGATCATGGCACTGTTCGAAGGCAATCAGGTTCTTGAAGACAGTTTCCGTCCAATCGTCTACCCTAAAATTCGGAATTTTGAGACATCCTCTGTTGAATTGTATGTCAAGTAAGGACCTCGTGCTTGTTGTGGCAAACTTAACTCCAGCATCCTCTAGCGCTGTCACGCTTGGTGGGATTTCATAAACCCTATGGCCATATTCATGCTTTTCGTCAACAAAATGCTTCACTCCGTGGTTAACTCCATGCACAGGTGCACGATCGGCACCAAACTTGTCGATTTTGACAGAAGCCTTGAAGAACTCATGCGTAAGCTCGACAAAGAATTTGAGAGTTCTTTTGGAGCCATTATCAACTAGGTTATACAAACCCTCAAGAACAAAGAAGGGAATTTGGTTCTCAATCAACAAGACATCATGGAAAACATCTACGATCATCCGCGGCTTTCTATAAATCCGATCACAATCGTCTACATATTCGAAAAACTGGTGCCTGATCATAAGCTCTAAGACAAAAATTGCATCCACCAGCATCAGCTCGGCAAATTCATCACTGCTTAGGTCAATGCGGTCTACATAAAAACGCCTGGCCTTTGCTTCCCACGTTCTCACAAGGCCAAGGCATTGGTCTAAGCTGAGCTCGTTTCGGCTCAAGAAGGCCTCTAAGTATTTGAGTTTAAAGATTTGCATTTCTGGGAAACTTCCTTGGTGAAAGTGATAAGGTCCGATTGAGACCACCCGGGGTTCATAGAACTCTTTATTTCCTCTGCGAAATCTCTGGGGGACTTTGTAAATACAACAATCCGGCCAAAACGACGGCTTGTCTCGCACTTTACCCTCGATTAGAATCGCCACTTCATCCCTCGGTTTCTCAACTATTACTGCTGGTGCAGCATTGGTTGATGAAGTCTCCTCTTCCTCTTCCGTAGGGGAGAAGCCAGCGCCATCCAATAACCTTCGACAAGAATTTAAAAACAAACAAAAAAAAGTCAACTCATATCCAAACAACACTAAAACATTCCAATATACATACATGTTACCATAACCAATTTCTCCGTGAAAAGCTGATGTGCCTGTCCCGAAAAAAAAACAAACAAAAAAACAAAAAAAAATTATCTGGTTAAGTTTTCATCGACTACATAAAAAATTAAATAAATTTGTAACTGCTAGAATGCACAGTGAGTCTCACTCTCACTCAAACTAGAGAAGCCGGTAAAAATTAATTATTAGATTTTGCCTAAGGTTGTGAAGGGGTCTAGCACTAAATCGAGTACAATGTTGTGGAGGTTTCGAACTTGGGACTTGTTTCAATATATGGGAGAAGAAGTACCATGAAACTAACTGTTAGTTGAGGCAAACAGCTTGTTAGATCTGGTAATAATAAGGGAATGATATCTACTCTTAGTTATATTTCTGATCATGTTTGGAATCTCAATTACGATGAGGGATATTTGTTAAATGTCACCTGAACTTACATCAGTTTCAATTTGTCACCTTAAAGAAAAATTTAAGCAAAATGTCACTTTAAGTTTTCAAAATCCATTATTTGTCACTTGACTTTAACATCATCCAATTTTCCATCCATTTTGAAGGGTATTTTAGTCTTTCCAATATGTAAACCCTCTTTTTTATATAATATAAAGCTATGTAAACCCTCTTGCTTGGAAAAACTAAAATATCATTCAAAATAGATGGAAAATTGGATGATGTTAAAGTCAAGTGCCAAATCATGCATTTTGAAAACTTAAGGTGACATTTCGCTTAAATTTTTCTTTAAGGCAACAAATTAAAACTGATGTATAATTTCAGGTGACATTTCTACAATTATCCCTTACGATGAATGTTGTACTCTTTCGGATTTATTCAACAAGAAAAATAAAATGTCAATATGTTAATTTATGAAACACCCTCATCACGCCTCGTACCTTTTTCGGGTTTTGGTTGGAACATCTTTGCTGTATATGAAGATGCTCAAACTATGTCCAAGGCTTCCTGCACAGCCTCAGCTATTACCGCTTCTCCTCTTTCCCTTCATCCTTCAAATTCAAAACATTTTAATAATGAAATATTTCAACAAATTAATGTACAAAGAAATTTTGCACATATAGGCTTACCAGTTTGGCTCACTAGATGAGTCCACCTCTGTAATCAAGATATATTATTTTCAGGCATGGCCTTTAGACAAGCTGTGGAAGTGACTGACCTTCTTATAATGGATGGCTACTATATATACACAACGAAAAGTTCCATATTATTCTTTGACATTGTTACAAGAAACAAAGAAAGTATTATCTCAGTCGCCTTCATAACTAAAGAGAAAGGTTCCTTGCAAGATAGCTGCCTTCGAATTTGGAACATTTTCTTCCAAAATTGTAAAGAGAAATACTGCCAGACTAGCAGAGAGTTAATTGGTTACTTCTTTGCTTTCAAATTTGGATCCATTTTGTCCAAAAAAGAAATAAAATAAAATTTGGATCCATCGAGATCGACCTATATGAACATTTTTAGCAACACTACAGTAAATCCAACACTCATCCATGGCCGAATTCGGGTTGAACCCGGGTTATCCAAATTGATCATGTTAGGATCAAAGTTTATGTTATAATTAAGGCTAATGTGATTAGTGAACAACATAAACAAGAACTTGAATGTAAATCTCCCACTATTAACAATGTCATGTGCTTGATATTGCTTTTACAGCCCATCCGTACGTGTCCTCAGGCCCTCATGAAATGACTCATAATCACTTTAGAGGATCCTTACAATAGTATGTGCAAAAACAAACTGTATTTTGGCACATTCCTTAATGCAACTATGTAGCTCGCATCTGCTTGATTGATCAATCAGCTTATGGCACCAGTGCTCCGGGAACCACTGAGCAAGTGCCGAATTCAACTGCCCAATTAAAAGGGGGGGGAAAAAAACCAATAGCTGAATTATGCAAGTTATGTAACAATGAGACCCCCTGAAATAAATAAGAAGAAAAGAATTGAAAACAATAGGCTAATGGTGTTAAGAGAGATGGTACCTGAGACAAGAAGAAAAAGCAGGAGAAAACTGGGCTGTATTTATTTATCTGAGAGACAGAGAATCAGTTCTAAAAAAAATACCATGAATAATTACAATCAGAGAAAGATCTTCTTTTGGTAAGCAACAAACGTAAAGGTACCCATTTTCCTTCTCTCTTTTTATTTTTTATTTTGGGTACAAAACCAATTTTGCTTTGGGTAGAGAGAAAACAAAATTAACAAGAGTAATTGGAAATCAAGGTTTCTCTGTTTGAAGTTGGAACCGCAGCCCAGCTCACCTTATATTCTTTTCTTAAACCAATACATGGTAGACTTTAGATTAAATGCTTCTGATTCTATCTTATAGGGAGTTCATCTAGTGTCACATTTAATATGAATTGTCTAGTAGAAAACACCACCTTAAAAAAACAACTTTTATCCTATAACTTTGTTGAACTTTTGGCCAATTCAACAAAAATGTAGACTTGAGCCTATCAGAAATGTTGCCACGCTACAAGAATTTCTCCCAACCGGACAAAGACGATTTCTATAAACCATGGTCATGAGTTCAAATCCCATAACACGATAGAGGACGAAACATTACGGTTAAAACATGGTCTTTGGTCATGCATTCAAATCCCGTTAGACCATAGAGGGTGAAAAATTTGAACCATACATATACATTGCAAACAATGCCAGCTGAATCCAAAAATCTAAAAATTCACATAACTTACACGGAGTAAATAGTTTAAGATTTGCTCATTAATCCAAAAGAACCATTTGAATCTCAAGTTCATACTTGCATAGAAGGTAAGCAATGTAGGATTTATGAACTTTTAAAAAAATTCACATGACTTCAGACAAACCATGTGTCAGTGTTTAGATTAAGACAATTAACATAGACACGGTAGAGCCCAGAATTTAGTCCAATCTAAAACAAATATAGGTGTAAAAGTGACTGATATAATTAAACTTTGATCATTAGAAAAACCATGAGGTGCTAATTTTTAATGCAAAAAAAGGGCAAGGTTGAACCTGCAAAATAAGCATTTCTAAAAACCCAGCCACAGCTTTAAGCCAGCCAAGTGCTGGGAATAATCAGAAAAAACTTAAGCACAACACCACTAATAATATAGGTAATTCCAGACGATTTCCACATTCGCACAAAATTGTACTTGAAAACATCATGTATCATAAAACATTAAACTAAGCAATTTCTGCTGCAGCAGATGAAAGTACCTCAAACTAAAGAAGCACTTGAATAAACTAGACCAGTCCTTGAGGATAACCAACACAACTGTAAAATAGATCTAGTAGCCTCCTTTAAGATCATTGACGACATCATAAGGAATGGGAGTAACAGTTTCCATGACTGCCCCTTCAACCCTGAAACCTGGCTTGGGTCCCTTTGGCTGCCTCTTGGTGCTAATAACCTCACCCTTTGCCTTGGCCTCAGCCTTCAACTGATCATTCTTTATCTTCCTCAAACAGAATTCCTCAGTGCACCTTGAAGGCTGCACATGCTCCACACGCACATGGATCCTCTTCCTGATAATCCTGTTGCCAACCTGATATCATGCACAAGCATACAACTTGTAAACCTTCCAATAATCGATTGCAAAATAAAACATACAACAATCATTTAGCATCAGGGCAAAAGCAGGATAGAATTCCTCAAATCATGAGACAAAAGGAAACTAGATTTATGACAATGATCAAAATTACAGTGCTCAAATCAAAGCTCCTGATTGATCCAAGTAAAGGATTAACCTACATTATCTCCATTGTACAAAAATGGTTCTTCCTAGAATCACTAACCTACATAATCTTTTATTTCCACAAGTGAAAATAAATTAAAAACCTAATTTCCCGATCCATAAAGGAAAAACTGAATCAAACAAGTCATAACACATCCAGCAGACATGCATAAACTACATATAATCTGCACATAGCTTTCTATAGCTATTATTTCCCAATAGAAGCTGAACATTATTGACAACTTTTCTCGATCTTCCTTGCAGTGAGTTATAAACATCTGACATACAGTAAGCCATTCTCTAACAGGATGTATTACCCAGCTTCCCATTCAGCATAATCTAGACATCAACAGTACAATTAGCAGCTATAAACTAAAACCATCTGAAACCCACAAACCACATAAACATATACATATACATAAAATCCCCATTTCCACCTAACAACAACCACAACAATGATAGCTATAATGTACCCAGATGTCACTGAACACTGTGAAGTCGAAATCAAACCAAAAGTTTGGAAATTTCAACAAGAACCCACAAATCCAGACAACCATTCCACAGAAGCAAATCATCAAACACCATTCAAACAACAACTCAGAGTCCAAAAATGAAAATACAGAAAACCCAACGAAATGAATCACCTGCTTGTTTATCTCCACACCGATGGCGCGCTTGGTGACGTTCCAGACGCGACCAGTACGTCCATGGTAGAACTTGTGGGGCATACCCTTGTGCACGGCGCCGTTAACCTTGACATCGACATAGTCGCCGATCCTGTAGGTCTTCAGATAGGTTGAGAGAGGGATGTAACCCTTCTTCCTGAAGGCCCGCGAGAAGAGATCGCGAGTACGAGACCTGAGACCGTGTCCAGCCGGCATTTTGAGCCGCTCTCTCTCTAAGGTTTGGAGGTTTCTTTCAGAGAGTGGCTGCTAAAGCCCAAGACGATGAGAGTGTAGAGTTTTAACTCCAATTCAAAACACCGGCAAGGAGAGATGCTGGAAAGCTTAATTGTATATTGATAATGTTGAACTTAAATACAACGTTACAACTTCAGACTATGTTATCCTAAAGACTTGGTAAAACAAAATAACGTGAAACATAACTTCTAATAGAATAGGATAATTAGTTTATTTAATTAAAAACAACTGCAGTAACTAGGTAAATATTTCTTGAACAATTAGTTTAGCGAGAAACCTTCAACATGCGCTACAGCTTCTGTCTTCAAGCACCATCCTTTATAGAGCAAACTCCAAACAATTTCCTTAGCTTCGAGAACACCGATAATTTGAGAGGTTTGATTAGAACACCGTTTTCATGAAGTGGTTGCAGTCCTACATTGGCTGCTTAGACAAATCTCAACTCTTTTCTCCTCTATAAAATGTTTCATATCTTATCCATGTTATCGCAGACATGAAGTACAACCCTCTCCTTTAATTGGGCTTCAAATTTCTGTCAATTGGGTCTTTCTAAAGAAGGACCACTTGGAATATTTCTTGAGTGTTCAGAGTTTTTAATCAGTGTTAGATATTTAAAATTGAAAATTTTCAGAATTTTTTATTGTTTATAATCTAAGATTTGGGAATTTCTGAAATTTATTGGAATGGAGTAATTATATTCCGAATTTTCGGAATTGGCATCGGAATTGATTTCCAGTTTCGAACATGTTTTGGATGGAATTCGGATTGCCCGTTTCTCATCCGTTCCGGAGGAATTACAGGCCTATGAAATTTTTCATTTTGAAGTCTCATTGTGTATTGAACTTGTTTTGAAGAATATCGACTGAGAATGAACTTCTCTACACACTTTTTTCCTTCTCACTCTCTCCATTTATTTTTCATTTGAATGGTATTCAGAATCACTTTCATCAGCCTCTCACATTATGTTTTGTTCAATATGCATAATTGAACCTCATTTTGTCCAATATGGAGTGATATAAATATAAGAAAAAGAGCAAGCTTTTCATTCCCAATACAAAGTTTCTTAAACTTTTACTTATTTCAACAAAGCCCATCTTACAAAATGAGGTTTAAAAAAAACCTTCTAGGGAACCTATCTTACAAAATGAGGGAAAAAAACACAACTTTCTAGGGGACTTTCTTACATTTTCTTTAGTCCTACTGCACAAACCCCAAACGACAACTGACCTTCTATTCTTCAATGAGGCTTTTATTCTAATAACATTTCAAGAAACAAGACTCTACTTTATAGCAAAGAAAGGTGACCTCTCAGAGCTCTCAGTAAGTCCATTCTTGGGGCAAACGAACATCAGAACGAAGCTGGTTATAGCAATCCCCTCTGCCCATGCCCACGCTTTCGATAGGTTTCCTTTGCTGGGTGGCTTTAATCTGCTGGATATTTCTCAACCCTGCAACAAAAACATATAACCAATAAGGAAATCCATAACTGCAAAAAGAAAAATTGACAATTGACAGCCGTTGATCAATGGGGCTGCGGCCAGTCTTGGCTTTGTAGTTTTCATGTAACAATGCAGCACTCAAACAGTTCAATGGATTTCTAATTTTGCTTACTAATTCCAAGCAGTGAAAACAAACATTCAACCTATCTAGAGGTCAGCACATGCAATATTACTCAGTTCATATATATATATATATATATATATTATATATAAGTGGACAAAGCAGACCCATCAGTCCATATTCCAATAGAAATTAACATTAATGAATAGGTCCACCCAAAATATAAACAATGGGTTACTATTCTGCCTAAACAAGGTGCTTCAAGCATATGAAGAACCACTCAACAATCTTTCTCAATTAAAAACAAGATGTTCACATTTCAACTTTTAACTACAAGTGGAAATATATAGCATCAAAGAAAGGATAAAACTTCCATTTTTGTATAAAAGACACACCCTTTGTTTGGAGAAAAACTTCCATGAAAGGCTAATAATGCTATGACACGCGTGATAACACTTTCACGTGGCATAACATTATTGCTTGGTCGGGGATAACAATGCAACTAAGTTTTTCTCCTTTGTTTCAGATTGACACAAAACTTTGCAGAATTGGTACCAGAAAATATACAAAAACTAAAGTGTGCCAGAAACGCATCAATACAAATGACGTTACGAAAGTACGAAAAGAATAAGGATAAAGTTGACGAAAATTAAAAACAAAAACAAAATCAAAACTTCGAACAGCAGAACAAAGAAATAATAACTCACCCTGTTTCTTTTTGACCTGAGGATTACTGGTGGTGGTTGTGGTATTCAAAACCCTGGGATGAAACACACCTGTGCCTCCAGAAACCCTCTCAAAACCACCCATTGATCCAATCCCACTTCCCTGATACGTCCAAAGACGGTTTTGCTGTCTATTCAAAACCCTCTTCCTAGTTTCCAGAAAGCTACAGACCTGCCAAAAATGACAGCACATTACCATTAGCAACTCTCGAAACTCTGCCACTCCATTTATTGAAAGCTGGGAAAAAGCAAAAGGCTTGAAAAGACAGACCAAGAGTAAAAATAAATAAATAAATACATGACAGAGAAAGAAGGAAAACCCGGTTCAAGTTTTTTGGTTCATTGTTTACCTGAAGTTGCGCCGGTTTCAGAAACTGATTGTGGTAATGGAGTTCAGCCCCATACCCATGAAAGCTTGCACCTTTCTCTTCAAGACCATGACTGAGGCTGAGATTAAGAGACCTCTGAGGCAGAGAACCAAGCTGGTTGTACTGAACCGGCGGTCTGAACGGCTGCAAACCCAGTACAAGCAAAGACAAAATAGACCATGTTAGTGTTAGCTAGCTCTGTGTGTGTGTGTGGGAGATAGAGAGAAAGAGAGAGAGAGAACCTCCATGGGTATATGTAGCAGAGATTTTGAAAGGCATTGACGTTGTCTGAGGAAAGAAAGAGCAGCCAAGTGTTGGGCGAGCTCGTCCATGGAAAGAAAATGGTGGGGGTTAAGTTTGGAGGTTGAGTTGGCTACTTCGTTGAGGAAAATGTCTGAGGGAAGCCATCGTTCACCATCATTCAGATTTGGAGGAAACCCAGCCATTTTAAGCATAACCCACCAAACTTCAATTCAAACACCCAAAAAAAACAAGAAGAACAACAACAACCAAAAAAAGCAAGTTCTTTTTGCAAGAAGAAAACAGAGAAATAAATTTTTTTTTTCAATAAAACAGAGAAAGATAGAGAAGGAAAAGCAGTTTCAAGGGTCTGAAAAGCGGGACTGCCATGGTCTTACTTTCAAAACAACATTGTACTCTCTCTCTCCTCTATAAAGAAGATAGAGACAAGTGTATTATGTTACGGCCCGTTTGGTTCCCAAGGAAAACGAGTTTTTGGAAACTGATTAATGACTCAATGAGCAGTTGTCAATTTCAAGACTCAATGGAATTGGGAAATTTAAAAAACTGGGTATTTATTTACAATGTTGTCAAAAAATACGACTTTCCCAAGAATTTATTCACAAAAATAAAAATTAATTTTAAAATAGGAATATCTTGGTGCCAAACAAGCCCTTAGAGCCCAGCTTGGGCTTAGGCCCGTACTCACACAACCTCTCGAGCTTGGCCCGTACTGGTCGGCTCGTTCGCGTTCCACTACTCGGCCGTTTTGTTTTTTTGTTGCACAACGCAAAACCTCCTTTCCTCTATACTCACACGCGTGGGAAAATGCGTACTACTTGCAATAGAAAGCCGACGCGTGTCCCCTGGGACACGTGGCGTTGTGTTGATTTCAGGTCGATAAAAGGTCTACGAGGGAGGGAGTGAGTGTGCCGTTGCCCGGGAAAGGCTGATACGTTTTTGCAGGCACAAATCAACGCAAGGGATGTCACCACCTGCCAAGACTCGTCCCTTTCGCTGAAACGTGTCTTATGAAGGATGGGATATATTGTGTGCGTGCATTCATATTAGTTATCGTGTCCCTCTCCCTTTTCTTGTACAATCATCTTCTCTTCTTCTTCTTCTTTCTTTAGGGTACTTCTTCTAGTCTTTTATTTTTTAAATTGTGTTTTATGTTTTTAATCTATATATACAAAGCAAAAGGCAGATAATTTCCTAGCGAAACTAGCTGAATGAACGAAAATAAAACATCAATAAGAGTAGGAGAATTGCAAGGGCATTGAAGGGCCAGCTTCAGTACAAATTCATTGGCAATTACACTTACCAATCCAGTAAACTAGTTTCCACTAATCAACATGGGAGAAATGTTGGATGCCACCACAGGATTTCAATACGCAAATTTATATGGAAAGAAATGTGTAAGAAATGTAATAAAAGGCAACAGATTTCCGCCAAACTTCTCATTTCAGATTGGTACCATAATGCGAAATCCAGGCACTTATGAACAACCACCCGCACTCGCATATTGGGGGATTTGTAGGAAATTCTCAATCACTCAGCATGTAGCCAAAATTCCATCTCTTCACAAAACATGAAAAAGGAAATTTTCTTTTCCCCATTCAAGCTTGGAAACACTCAAAGATCAATCCTTTTAAGCAATCTTCAAAAGGCCCTACAACCATTCCCACTATTCTAAATTTAATTCTCACACTGCATATGTTCCCAAATTCAATTGCAGGCTTCAGACAAAAGGATCCATGCCCAAAAAATTTACCTCCAAACTTTGACAATTGCAGTTCCTAACTAAACGACATCGTTTTCTCTATTAGCCAAGCCTTCCAGCTCCAAAAGGGTATCAAAATGTGGTATATTATATACCCATAAAGTATGTCATAGTAAGGTATACCTTCCTTATCGTATACCAAACCGCATACTATCAATCACTATCACCATCCTCTCTCTCTGTTCACACTTTCTCTTCAAAACTTGGCCATGGAGTGGGGAAATGTTCCTGCTCACATGCCTTGAAAGCAAAGAGTTCAATAAGTGAATGCAGTGGAAGTTATTTGTCCTCTGCAGCCATCCTTCTGCGTATCTCATGAGCCGTATTGAATATGCCAAGAGTAGGCTTGTCGCACACAAAGCACTTCTTGTTCTTTGAATGATGCTGTGAATGAAAAAGCAGATTAACGTTAGAAAAAGCTTTTAAAAGAAACTCAACATTGAAACACAATGACTATTATACTTTATCCGCAAGTCTAAAACGACATTGAATTCCATAGAGCTATCGCAGCCACAGGAGTTAAGATGATACATTAAGAAAGAGAACTCACCTTTAGTGCACAGTGCTCGCAGAAGTAGTGGTTGCATTTAGTCACAACAGGATCAACAAATGGTTGCCGGCAGATGAAACATGCAAACGGCAACAAGCCATCCTCATCATCATCATCATCATCTTCCTCTGTCTGGTCCACATCATCCTCACCCAAAGCTAAATTTCTCTTCCTTATTTTCTCTGCTTCATCCCACTCCCTTTCCATCTGCCACCCAGACTTGTAGTCTCCACGATCATGCATAAACTTGCAAGAATCTCCATAGCCACAATAACCAGTCTCTTTGTAATCCTTACATATGTCTGGCTGATAATCAAATCTTGTGGTAGCTCTGATGTGAGCAGAAGCCCTGAGAGGCCCATGGGAACCTCCCGCTTTCTCACTGGCCACTGTTAGCTCTCTTCGGAACCCAGCCTTGTAATCAGTATATCCATGGATCCCTTTATACAACTTTTCGTCTCCAGTACCTTTGCTCTTCCCCTTCAAAGCCTCCTCTGCCAGCTTAAGAACTCTCTCACGAACTGCTCGGGCATCTCTAGAGAACTCAGTCTCAGTCTCCAAAGTCGCAGTTGCTTTACTATCATGTTCAACTTGGATTTCTTTTGAAGACTTGAACTCAAATATTGCACTGCTATCAGGCGTAGAGCTCTTAGAGAGTCCACTAGAAAAATACAGCTTGCCATCAAGCTTTGAGGCTTTTCTTTGACTTGGTAATGATGTACCCCCAGATTTTGAGTCGTCCTCCTCTTCATCTTCATCAACCCTTCGCTTTCTAATGTTTTGCTTCTTCAATGGCTTCCAGAAGAAGTTGCAAACTGGAAATGCAAAAGAACAATGTTACAAAGTTACAGTGCACACAATGGAAACAGATACAAAATTCAAACAATAGTACACATACCTGCACCAGGTTCTGCATTTCCATCCGAATCTGCCATATAGGCACAAGCAACCAAAGCACGGGGGCGAATTCAATCACCGTTACTTGGGTTATTGCAGCTGAGTTGCGGAATTAGGGTTTTGAGGGGTAATTCTTCCTTTTTTTATGGCCACTGCTGACAAACAAAATTCACTTAATAATTTAACCAGAAAACTCCAAAAAAATTCATACATGGATATGTCATAAATACAGTGAAACTCAACGAACTTTTCTCAGAAAAAAGAGAAAACAAATGTATAAATTCCATTATATTATGTGGTCAATCAGTACTCTAAAATAAATTTAGTGTTTGTTTCCCAAGCAACCTCTGAAATAACAGAGAAAAGATCCATGAATGCTTGATCCAGATATACTGTTATTCCAAAGCTTCAATGAAAATCAGCACCAAAAAGTGATGATTTGGTGCAATCCTAGTGCTGAATTTCACCAAATTAGTTCTCTTGACATTTTACAATACTCCATTATCACATTTTAATATGTCCATTGTGCATGGGAATCTGCTTGCAATGAAGACCCAGGAAGCTAAACTTTGTAGCACTCAAATGGATTCAAGCTAACAAAGTACGAGTACATAAAATATATACACTTCACAATTCATAGGTTATTGGTCATAGACCACACGACAATCTGTTAATTTGATCAACATAATTAATCTCATAAAGAGCAATCACATTTCTTACTTTGTTAATTTGATCAACATTTCTATATATAGGTACTAATATCACAAGATTGATATATAACAGGGTATTAGAAAAATGAAAATTCTTGAGCTATAGTTGAACTCCTTTCACAGGATAGCTAGGGTTTCAACAGTGCAACATATTGCTGCTAACAATTAGAGAGCCATTCTAGTTGAAATTTAAGATAATAGTAAGATGAATCTCAAAGTTTGATTCATTTTTCAGACTAACTAATCTTGATTTGGAAAAAATTAGAAAGAGCTATAACATGCAACTCAAAACAGGTTTGCAATGAGGACCTAATGTTAATATCAAGAAGATAAACATGATGTTGAAAGCATTACACTGGAAACATGATCACAATGACAGCAAGACTTGAGCCAGAACACAACTCTTTTTTTCTTTCTTTCTTTCTTTCTTTTTTTAATGTAATAAAGCATTCACCTAATATGTCATGCTGCATCCCTTTAAGAGCGAGTAAAGTGAAATACGCAAAACATGGAAGCTATGCTACCATTCCTGCTGCCTAATCTTTATCAATGATGGGGTCATGCTTAATTCATATTTAACTCCAAACCCTTTGTTGAAAAATGGGAAAATCACTGGTTCATGTCACATAGCAAGGAAGATCCAACATTGAATTTTTTAATTTTTTTTCTCTTTTATTTTTAAAAGAGGTAAGAATTAAATTTCTAACTCGCTCCACACGCCACAAACAAATCAATTAACTCAATCTTCTCTTTTAAACCCTACCAACACATGCCATGAATGAGATCGTTCTGTCTTAAATTTCTTGTCAGTTAACTAATAAGTAGTGAATTACAAAGTTACAAAATATCCATATCCATTACAAGGTTTGAAGAAAAGGAAAAACTACGTAATCTTAAGAAAAATGTGAAGAAATCTATCGGCAGTCAATGGAAACAAGTTTTGATTATCTAATGGCTTACATTTGTGATGATATTTAAATAAGTTGAATGGTTCAAACTATTATTTTTATGAGGACATTTGTGCAAGAAATAAAAATGGTGATGATCCATTTTGTGCAAGCATCTGCTTTAGCCTTTACAAACTACAAGCATAAATAGGGCCACTGCATTATCATAAATAACTGGTTTGTTTGTAACATAATGCAAAGTTTAAGGATATGGTACAAGCCTATAGATGCCTTATTTCATTGTACCGTTGCCACTTGAAGGAACTCTTAACACATGTTCACAGGCACTAATCTACTGTTGCCTTATTGCACCCTCCACCTAGCCCTCCACCTAGCCCACCTAGCTCTCTAGCTTTTGCTGATACATATCTATCCATCTCCTTTGTAATATTGTCACTTTACACTAGTAGTTCTGAATTTCCATCAGAAGAAAAAAGCCTGAAATCTGTTAGGATCAGTCTCTTTTGCCCAATTAGACTTCCAAATTCCATTCGCTTTCTCTTTTTTCCCCTTTTGGGGATGGGACTTTCAATCCTCCTGATCAGTCCCTTTTCATTCCCCATGTCAAGAACAAGAACCACCAACACCAATATTTACTCAGTCCCTCACAAAATAAATAAATAAAAGCTGAACCCTCTATTTTGTTTTCATCCTCCTACCAGTGAATTCAATGCAAACTTAGTCACTTGAAATGAATATCCAATAAGCCTCTCCTGTCTATGATTCTATCTCTCTATATATTTGAAGTTAGAGAGCAACAAGGGAAATTATGAAGAGGAATTTCAGTACTCTGTAGCAGATTAGGGAACTAATTTTAGAATGCAGAGCAGAACCAAACAAACAAAAATCACAAAATACAGCAGTAGAACCAAACAACAGAGCTTAACCAATTTTTTTCCCTTTGACTACTAACCTTCACAGCAATCACGAAATCCAATCTTTGTCCAATCTCAAAGGAAATCGGAATTTTTAAACAGAACCTGCCAAATTAATTAAACACAAACAGCTGAAATCAAACCCTATCGTTCAAAAAACTTCAATGAAAAACCCACAAAAAATTTATAAGATTTTGCAAATCAAATTCCCTAGGTTAAATAAGGGCTTCTGACTTTATTTAATTGGAGACGGCGCAGCAGCAGACGGCGTTCGCAGTCAACGGCGTCACCGACTTACCGGAACCACCAGCACATGGCGACAACTGGCAGATGAGTTACACAGCCCTAAGCTTTTGTCCGGGAGAATAGAATGCCAAAACGATCGTTTTGTTGAAGTGAGAACTCAAAACGGTGTCGTTTTGTGAATGCCAATTGAAGAAAAAACTATGGATGGGCACGGTTCGGTTTGGATCAATTTTTGTCTCAAATTAGAACCGATCTAATACTATTCATTCGATTTGATTCGGTTCGATTTTAATTAAAAAAATTCAAAAACTGTTCGGTTTAGGTTGAATCGGTTTCGATCCGATTCGGTTTTGGTCCAGTTTGGTTTTGAACCAGATTCTTAAAATTATTATTTTTTACTTATTTTTTCAACTGAAATTTTATTTTTTTGACTTGAAAATTAATAAATTATTTAATTTCATATAAAAATAAATATTAAAGCTAAAAGAGAGAGATGTTTTGAAATTGAAATTGAATAAATATTAGTTATGAAATTAAAAATATAACATTAAATATAAATAAATATTGAAATTATATATATTTTAATTTGACCGGTTCGGTTTGGCCTGATCCAGTTTTTGAAGACATAGAACCATAACCAAAACCAATTCAAACCGGTCCGGTTTGGTTTTTGACTTTTTGGTCAACTCCATTTTTTTTCGATTTTTTCCAATGCGATTTGGCTCGGCTTTTCGGTTTGCTGGTTTGAATGCCCACCCCTAGAAAAAAGATATAGCTTCGCTCCTTCTTTGCGCTGTTTCTATTTTTTATTTTCAATTTCTCTTCGTTTACCATGAAATCAAATATGTGAAATTATTATTTTAGACCCATAACGGAAGGCTATGTAGTAAGAAATTTGTAGACATGTTTTGTGTACTTATGAATTTTTTGAGATAAAAAGAAAATAAATAAATAGATGACATGTGTCGCTATGATACGTAGACACTATCAAAGACGTTGACACACGCACCTTTCATCTGCTGACACGTGTCAATCTCTTTAATTTTTTTCTTATTTTTATCAGATTTAACTTGAAAAGTTCATAACAAATAAATTATAAATTATAAAAGTACATTGAAAATTTCTTAAGAATTCCTTGTGACATTCATTTCACCCTAAACCTCCACAAATCTACTTTCAACTTGTAAAACCCAAAGAGATAAGAATAAGTCAGCTTTGTTTATAAACAAATCAAAACAAGAATTAATGTTATATATCCTAACACTCTTGTTTCTTTGATCCAATAATTATTATCAACTAAAAAAGGTGGAATCATGATTTTAGACTTCCATATAAAAGGCTATGTTGTAAGGAGTTTGTAACAATTTTCGATTTATTTTTCTAATTTTTAATTAGTTTTCTATGAATTTATTAAATTATAAACACACAAAAAGTAAAATGGACACATGGCACTATCGGAAGGGGTTATCCGTCAGAAATAGTGATGGCGCACCAGTTAAAAATTATAATAAATAGTGAATTTGTTATTATATTTTCATATTTTAACTTCCAAAATTCGTAATAAATACATCCAAAAAATACAAATTCGTAGAAACTCCTTGTAACATTTTCTTCTTGATTAATAAAAGTAATTACCCAAACTCAATTTGTTATACTAACTATAACAATAACCAAAAGATGATTAGACTTCCTCGTTACAAATCTTGTTTCAATTGGTACTTTAAAATTTCCGTAACTCATAAGTTTATGTTGGCACTTTATTATCGAATATAATATTGTAAGGAATTTGCAGTAATTTTCCATGTATTTTTCTTATTGAATACCGCCACAGGATTTAGGCAACTTTATATGGCAAAAAATGTGTACGAAATGTAATAAAAGGCAACAGATTTCCGCCAAACTTCTTCTCATCTCAGATTAGTACCATAATGAGAAATCAAGGCACTAATCATGATCAAACAACTACACTCGCATATTGGGGGCTTTGTAGGAAATTCTGCAATCACTCAGCTTGTATGACCACATCTATATCTTAATCTATATACATAATTTATTTATTTTTATTTAAGTATATTAGATTATAATAATAGGGACAAAAGCAAAGCTTTCAACCTGGAAAAAGGAGCAAAATGGGAAAATCCAAACCCAGAAACAAAGGAACAAAGAAAGAAAGAAATCCAGTTAGGTAGGTACTGTGGAGCCCCATCCTCCAATATCAATGAATTCATTCTGGATGGAAATTGGAAACTGGAAACTAATCCATGGAAAATACAAAATGAGACAAAACCAAAACCACACCCAAAATTCCATCCCTTCCCCAAACATGAAATCAAGTAACTACACATTAGTTTCAATTCCAGCTTGGAAACACTCAAAGATCAACCCTTTTAAGCAATCTTCAAAAACCCTACAAACATTCCCACTACCCTTAATTTAATTCTCACACTGCATATGTTCCCAAATTCAATTGCAGGCTTCAGACAAAAAGGACCCGTATGCCCTAAAGTTCACCTCCAAACTTTGACAATGGCAGCTCCTAGCTAAACGACATCGATTTCTCTTATATACCCATAAATTATGTCATAGTAAGGTATACCTTCCTTGTCGTATACCAAACCGCATACTATCAATCACTATCACCATCTTCTCTCTCTGTTCACAATATCAACAAGTCCAGCAAATCAAAAAAGGGAAAACCCCATAAAGCCCCGATTTTCATGAGCTTTACCCTTTGGCGGGTCGGGAAATCGGACCCGCCGGAGACCTGAACCCGAAAGTCACAGCGTCGTAAGCGCACCAGTGGAATCCGACTTCTCTCCCCATCGCTTTAGCTCTTGAACACTCCTCGCACACCACCGCTACGCCACCTCCCCGGCCCAGCCCAAGCCCAAGCCCATCGGATCTTCCCAGGCCCATGTTCATCAAATACCTCTCCTTCTCCATCTGCAACTCCCTGATCCGATTCTCGTACTCGACCCGACCCGCAAACGGAAAACCCAAACCGGCAACGTTTTCGATCTCCATACCCCGCCTCAATAGCATAACGTTCTCAAGACTGAGGCTCTTGTTGACCGGATTGTGAGCTCCGAACGACGCCGTGTTGTCGTACTCGTTTTCTTGAAAATCTTGGTGGTGGTGGTGTTGAATCTGGCTATTCTTGGAACGCCGCTTCTCGCGTCTCGACCGCTTTAGCTCCACGAGAAAGAAGCAGTTCTTCTCGCGAGAAATCGCGCCGAAGTTGACCTTGCCGGTGATGGGGATTCGCCGGCGGGTGTCCGGCGAGGAGAGGAAGACCGTGAACTGGTGCGGCGAGATTCCGATCTTGTTGCTCAGGAGCGACAGGAACAGCTTGAACTCTAGGGCGTCGTTAACGACGACGTTTCCGATATCGGTCTCAGTCTCGCCGTCGGAGAAGACGATCGGAAACGAGACGCCTCTTGCTCTGGGGTCCTCCACCATCTTCGCAGCGGTTTCCGGCAAGATGACGTCAGATTCCGGAGCTTGAATTCGTCAAAGTTTGAAGGTCGAAATGAAAATCAGAAGAAATTTTGGTGTTTGTGGAAGAAAGAAATGAACAGGGGTAAGGGGTTTTATATAGAGGTGTGGGGTTTAGGACGGAAGTAGTAAATACGGTAAGGCGGTAGGGGTATTTGAGGAATAAAAGTTTTGATGTTTCGTGAGGAGCCAGGGTGATCGTATCTTCCAGAGCACACACATGCCTTTTCTGTAACGACTGAAGGCTTGGGGCCCAAGCAATCGAAAACGGCGCGTTTCGGCTCCTGTTTCAGAAATTAACTTTTTTAGTACCTACATTTAATTTAACTCTGACAATTCCGTTTTCCATGTTTTTTGATGCACTGACAATTTTTATTATTATAAAAACAAATTTCTACAACGAAAATATAATATATATATATATATATTACCATTTATTTATTTTCTTGCTTCTCCCATTTCTCTACCCGTCACGTCACCTCTTTCCTCGTCTCATCTCATCTGTCTATCCCGCCAAGCCAACGATGATGTACGTCATAGGTCCTAATGGCCAACATTGGTCAGTCTGGTGATGATAGCAAATCTATTTTTTTTTCCTGACCCAATAAAAAAGACTATCTTTTTCAGTTTGAAGCAAATTTAAATAATTTTAAAAATGTATGACATTGAATTAGAAGACTTGGCACCTACGGAATTCATCAATTTCATTTCTCAAATTTATCACAAATTTAAAATTTTACATAAGTTGTACTAATTTACTCCTTATTTACTATTGCTTATTTTATATCAATGTTAAGATAAGAGGTCTCAAATTCAAGTGTCCTTTGTTGATAAAAAATGAGCTACAATGTTACTTGCGCAAGAGCTCTTAGACTTTGAAAGTTACCATTTTACGCTTTGTGCATTGAGTTTGGTCAAAAGTCTAACTCCAATTATTTCACCGAAATAACATGAGAGTTGAAGCAAGGTGCACCATTTAGAGGTTCTAAATTCAAGTTCCTACTGGACGAGAAGAACTTACATGTAATATGGATGCCCCTGTGGCGTTATTTCGAGCTAATCACGTATTGTCATGTTGGAAAGTTTAAATACACGACAATAAATAATTGGCTCGCGATAGCACCACAATGGTACCCCCAGTATAGGTAAGTTTTTCTTCTCTTGGATTGATTAAACAAAACTTAAGCAGGAGTGTATGTGTTGGTTCCTAACCTAATCCCCACCTTCCATCCCTTTCCATACCCATTTGCAAAACCAATTCATGCCATTTCTATACACTTCCATATCTCCACGTTCTTCTCCTGTCTGCTAGTTTAAATTGAAGAACGACAATCCTCATGTTGCCATTGAAGTTTTGCCAACCAGTGACGTTCAAATGAGACCTAAACTTAACAACATTCCTGAATTGAACAACATTGGCCAGCATGGGTCAAACGACACTTATCAGAAATTTGGCCCTAATCAATTTGTTGTTCTTTGTTTTCATCAATTACAACATAGGAAAATTTTGAAACTCCCTAAAGAAAAATTAAAATATAAAAATGAAAACTATAAGTTATAACCACCCTTTTTTCAAGAAAATATTATTTATTCTTTTATTAATCGAAAGAAATTCAAATTTGAAATTTCTAACAATAATAATAAGGAGAAATTTCACTAGACGAAGCGTTAGTAAGTCATAAAGCAAAGAGAGATAAGGCCTAGTAAGGGTCAATTGTTGTTGAAAAGTTCCATATGGATAGCTTGCACAAGTAAAAGTTACATATCTGCACCAAAGTTAGACTTTTTTTCAGTAACTTGAATGATATTTTGTTAGGCTAACCGTTTTACATTTAAACATCATTTCACGTGTTGGCCACGTGATAAATAAACAACGTTTTATTGCTTAACGGGACTTAATTGCCCTCCTAGTTTGGAAAAACGCAGGCACTTGCCCATTCATGTCAATGAAGTTGTTCAAACATCTCTTTTGGTAATTGGACGTCATCCATGGAGGAGGCTGCTCCTCCCAATGGGTACAGAAGAAATGTGGGGAAACTTTTTTCTCATTTTTTAAAATCCCTTTGGAAACTTGTAAAGGTCTAAATTAATAAAGCTTTTTGGGCCTCTCTTTCTCTCTGTATTTGATCATAAATATGCTCAAGGTTTGCAGCGTCCAAGGCATCATGGGGTCCTTAAAACATTTAACAAATGCCTCAGGAAACATCAATGTGTAGCCTTCTCTGGGTGTTATCTAATCATTAAATATACACTATTAAAAGTAATTTGGTTTTATTATTCTGAATTATTCATTCTGTTTTTGAAATGTTCAAGGATGGAGAAATCATTGTCTTTTTATCTATAGCTTGACCGAGCATTTACCCCTGCATTCTAGGTCCTAGATTCGATTCCGTCAAAAAAAGATGAAAAATTGGGAATAAGTTTAATTTCGTACTTTTAAAATTGGGAATAAGCATTTAAATTGTAATGAAGATTCATTTAAATAGAATCTGGACCTTTAAGATTGTTGGTTTTGTACACCAAAAAATATCCACCACCAATATAATTGGATGCCAAAGCCTTTCCAGCTGATGTTGGTTGAGAGAATGCCAATTGAGAATGTTCAAGGACAAATCCCATGCAGAAACTTTTCCTGTGAGAGAGAAAGCGTAAGAAAACAGCAAAATGTTAATCAAACAAATATCAAGAAAAGCAAGCAATTCAATGTCAATTGTCCAGCAAAAGGAACTTACATTTCTGTTTAAGAAATTTGGACAAGTTATTGTGCTAAAATCTACTTAAAGTTAGCTGACATGATTTGGCTTGCAGGTTGGGATCCAAACCACAACATTACCATATCATACGTTGGGTTTCCATTTGATGAGAATATAAAGAAACTCCCCACCAAGAGAAAAGCCAGAGGAAATAATACCAAGGGGTTGAAGTTACCTCAGGGCATCCAGTAACTGGGTGGCTATGTGTTTTCTTCTGTTAGCTTGAGTGACCCAAATGGCTCTGATGCCGCAGACAGCAGGCACTGCTTCCTCTTCACAAAATATAGCACCGTTGAGATTCTCGTTCAAAGCTTCAGGAACAGAAGGGGCTTTTCTCATGACTTCCCTTTGAAATCTGATATCCCCAAATTGGAGAGTGTTTAGTTTTGGTTCATTTCTAGTAGTACCATCAGAACTTCCATTAACTGCACATGAGAGGACTTTGTGTGCTTCTTTTATTGGCTCTGCAACTAGACACCCAACAATCCTTTGGGACAAAATGAACAGGTACACCTGCAAACATAAGGGTGAGATACCACACCGAAAATGGAGCTAATAGCTGAATCATACCATATATATATATATATATATATATATATATATATATATATATAGAGAGAGAGAGAGAGAGAGAGAGAAAAAAAAAGAGATACTAAGGCATTATTGTACTCCTAAATTGTCAAAAGAGAGATGGGTTTATTACAAAACAAAATTTTGGAAAATAAATCCAAAGCATTCAACATTGTCCTGGTCCGGGAAAACATAATCATACAGACTAGCCATTTGTACTATTGTGGAATTAAAAGGCACCACTGTGTTCGTAAAAGTCCTATGGCCATGTCTTGAATAGATGGAAGTGTGAAATGAACCAACATAATGCAAAAACAAATAGTAGTTCAAGAATTTTCTAGACATTTGATGCAGCAACGATTCTGGTAAAGACTAAAAGTTATTGTCAGTCACCTTACACAACTTGTGCAAATCCATCCACTTCCAAGTTCACTCTCCATCATCTTCACAACTTCCCCAACCTGCCAGTACAAAACAGCAGCTTAGTTAAGCAAATCGTTGAGTTTCCTTGAAACAGTGCCCCCATTTACATAAAGTATCAGATTCAAGAAAACGGAATGTTGAGTTTGAACCTTGTTTCTCTGAGCAGGAGGGTCACAATCTAACACCAAAACAATCCGACCTCCTTCAGCTGAAGGCGTATGAACAACCCTTTCATTGCACCATCCCTGCAAAACATAGTCAGCAACTTTGACAAAATAAGCGCCCAAATGGACCTAAGAAACTCATGGAGACACATAATCTAAAACCATTTGCACCTTGAATTGAATTCCACGGGTATAGTCCTTGTGAAATGCCTTGTGAGCCTTCTCATCCTCTTCATCTCCAGCCGTATACTTGACCCCACAGGTGGAACATGTGTGCAGATTAAAATCAGACTGACCAAACTCTAAATAGAACTGAGCATAACTTCTCTTCTTGTTCTTCACCACTGTTCTTCCCAATGTGGATGATTTTGGCTTCCCAGAATTATTATAAAAAATGGGTCTCTCCGCCAACTGGTTAACTGTACCTTTGTCACTTTCACCCCTTCATTACACAAAGAAAAGATTGGAAAGGGGAAAAAAACAAATAAGAAAAAGGGTCAGTAAATCATTACTGATATTCCTACAAAATCCTAGATTTTCTGCAAGAAAAACCCCAGAAATTAAATCCACGCTAAACCCAATTCCTAAATTTCTTAATTGAATCTATTTGATTTTTAGCTTTCGTCTTTGTAGATTCAATAACCCAGAAACGAAATATTAAAAAAGATAAACTGAAAAGCGAAAAATCCATTTTCGCCCTCTGCCTTTTCTCTCAGCACCCAAACAACACCCAGCCCAAGTAAAAAACAAAATACAAAATACCTTTGAAGGTTTCGATCTCTTCGCTTGTAAGTGTTGCAATATTGGTGCTGCGTCTTTTCCCAGATGGCCAATTCGTCGTCGTCTCCGTCGCTAAAAGTCGGAGGTGCGTCTGCTAATTTTATTGAAAAAGAAGGAGAGGGTTTGAAGAAGGCACTGATCTTTGATTGCATTGCATGAATTGCGTGGAATTTGATTTGGGGTTCGATCTGATTGCATTACGCCTCAATCATCATTTACTTTGATTTTGGCGCCCAGAAATTTGGCAGACTCCAGAATGAATTTAATTTTCCCTCCTAATTATTGTAGCCTTCAATTTTTTCTTGGGCCTTTCCGTTGGCGATGAACCCTAAATATTTCTTCCGTGGACCCCTAAGGAGGCCCAATTCTGATAAGTTGATTTGATTTATAGCTTGTTTGGGAGTGATTCTGCCCAGAATCACTTATGAGTAGAAGTAACTTGTACGTGCTTCTCCATCTCCATATAAGTGATTTTTAGCTTACCCAAAATCACTCTTAAAGGAGCCCTAAGTTGATCTACAACAATTAATTAAATGAAAATTAAAAACATAAAACAGTTTAAAAGTCCAATTGATTAAGTAATCATATAATATTTTTTTGATAAATATTAATATATTTTACATAATATTCAACATATATTTGAATATTTAATACTATCATCAACCACTATGTCTTCTTGAGCTGCCGAGTTCTAAGGCCCCATACTATCAGGACCAACAAATTCAACATTCTCCAGCACTTCCTTTTCAGATTCGTTGCTGCCATTATCTTATCACAAAATAAAGAATATCAAAATTGGGAAAAACAACACAATTAAAACTAAAACTTTGCTCAACTTAAAAAGGAAAATAAAAACATTAAGATCCCGTTTGGTTTATGGGAAAGGAGGCTTAGGAATGGCTTTCTCATGTCTGGTAAGTCCAGGCATGGAAAATGATTGGCTTGCACATATAAAAGTAAGGGGGAAAGTAAAGCTCTCCTCCAAACTTGGGTTTTGTTTTCCCTCATCATGGAAAAGTTTGGGAAAATAAGCTAACATTAAATGCACATTTTTCATAACTATTTTGTCCCATTAACAATTTAGAATTATAATATATCATTAAATGCATTCTTTTTTATTTGATTTAATATGGATATAATTGGAAAATTATACAAACTTTGTTTTCCATTCCTACTCAAAACAAACATGGGAAATGAAATAAAGTAATATCTCCCGATTACTTTCCCACCATTACCAAACGTTGGAAAGGAATATTCCATTTCTCATCCCTTAGGAAATGACATGAGTAGTAATTTCCCCTCAAATCTGTTCCGTGAACCAAACGGGGCCTAAAACTAAAATTAAACATTCGAATAACACCTCTTCCAAGTGCAAGTGACATGATACTGCGTGCTTCAAAAATTTGAAGCAAAATAATCACTGTATAGGGCTAGGTCAAGTCGTCTCTCTTCATCATCAAGGACCGACTACTCTAGGCTCATCAAGCAACGGTTCATGCAAAAGGAAATAAATAGAACCCCTCTTATTGGCTTCAAAACTTTCCTTAATTCTCAAGGTTTTGGGCCTCAAGATATAACCTAATTTAAACTCTTATCAAACTTCAATAAGTTAATGACTCATCAAAATATAACATAGTATCTAGTGCACCGATCTAAATAGAAATATAACATTCTCCTAGTAGATCAAGCATTAGAGCACTAAGTTTCTGTAAAAGTTTGATCATCTTTATTGGCCATGAGTTTTAAACAGTTAAGTCTTTCCCTTTAAGCTACCGTGAAAAACGATTAGACAAAACGAACTATAGAAGCATTGCTCTACTTTATCAAAACATGTCATCTATAATCACATAATGCAATCTCAAATCACATGAACCTTAACATATACTAATTCATAATGTGAATCTTTATGATTTTCAGTACATATACCCATTTACGACTTAGCAAGAGTAAATCCACAATGTTATTAAAACAATAGTATCTCAATATAGATCATAAACTCACATGCATAAACAAAATGCATAATAAGTTTAAAGAGCTAAATAGTCAAAATGGTTAAAAAAAATTATTCAATAATAATAAATGTCAACCAAAATAACACCCTTAAATGCAAATCCCTTAATACAAAAAACAGCAAAATCAAACATACTAGGAATCTATCAGAATGGGAACAAGACTCCCACTAAATTTTAGCATCAAAACAAGGAAATAATCTCATGCTCACAACACTGGAAAAATGAGAAAGTAACATCAAGAAGCAATATGTTAGGATATGCTTGACTTTTATTATTTACATGTCCGAGCCTAATCGAGTCCTTAGTATTCCAAAAGTGGTTTTTAGCCTCCAAACCCTAAATCCAAGTCACAACGTGATTCAATAATATCAACTACTTATTGGAGTTTGAATGAAATACATGAACTTGAGCCCCACATTGGAAAAGAAGAGAAAGTCTCAACTCCTTATGAGTGGGAGTCTTCCCACACTTGCTAAAACTATTTTTAAAATATATTCAGAACTTAAATATAATTTTAAAGTCCAAAAAACTATTTAAGAAAGTAAATATAATTAATTAAAATACTTAAATACTAATTATTCATTCAATCAAGAATAATTAAAATATAATTAATAATTAATATAATTAAACAAGGCTAAGATATTACTTAATTGTAAATATAAACTAAACAAATTTTGTATAAATAAATAATAATAAAAAGTCCACAAAAAATTAATAACTTAATTATAAAATATAAAACAATTTTGTGCAGTATAGCCGTTCGGGTATACTATTAAAATATTCAAATAAATTTGAAGATTACAGCCACGCGGCTATACTCTTTAAATAAAATTTGAAGATCACTAAGGGAAGCTAACAATATCAGTTTGTTATCATCACGAATTAAGTTATCTTAAGAGAGACAGAGTTGAAAAATAAAGTCAATCCATAATCTTAACATTCAATGAATAATTCAATTACTTCATTCGTAAAGAGAAGCTAAACAAAATTCTTTTACTAAACAACTAAAAACAAAAGACAAGATACAAATGACATGTTGATCATTCAAGTGGAAAGAATAACTTGTAATATCAAACAACAATTGAAATACATGCTTAATAGGCCGTAAATTCAATAACAAATCACTTAGTTCTAATTCAACCTCAAGATTTTCAGAATCCGAAGTATGGTACAGAAATAATAATTAAAACGTAATTACTAATTAAAGTAATTAAAAAAGGCCAAGATATTACTTAATTATTAAAAAAAAACCATTTTGTGCAGTATCGCCGCGCAGCTATAGTTTTAAAATATTCGAATATATTTCAAGGGTACAGCCGCACGGCTATACGTTTTAAATATTAATATATGTTAACTGTACAGCCCCCTCGGCTATACTGTTAAAATATTCGCATATATTTAAGAAGTACAGCCGCGCGGCTAGACTCTTTAAATAAGTGTACTTTATAATATATAAATTTCCATTTTAATTATGCGTTTGTCTTTAAAAAAATTTTTTTAATAATGAGTTGAAACATTCAAGTACATCATAGAGATGAAACTAATTTGTATATACAAATCAAAGTTATATTACCTTAGCACCAAAAAAATGTTTAGATTACCTTAATTACTTTTAATTTAAAGTTGACTTGAGCTGGACTCTGAATCCCAACTATTAGGACTTCATAATTTGTTATTTCTAAGAAATTGATTTTGTTATTTTATTAAGATAAAAAGTGAAACTATAACACTCGGATAGGGATGGCAACGGGCCAGTTCGGCCCAGTTCAGTCTCAGATAAAAGTATTTCTAAACAGTTAGTCTGTTTCAAACTTTCTACAAGAAAATCTGACTCCCAACATAACCCAAAACCCCAAAAATATGCTAGGCGTCCGAGTCTCAGATAAAATTATTTCTAAACAGTTAAGTCAGTTCCAAACTTTCTACAACAAGATCTGACTCCCAACATAACCCAAAACCCCAAAAATATGCTAGGTGTTCGAGACTCTTTTTCTTCTTTTCCTTTTGATCTGCTTAGCATGATAATCATGGCTTTGCTCTAGCTCATGAGGAAGACAAGCCGGCCATCGGAGACGTGCATTCAGTTCGTGTCTTCGAGTACCTAACCTCAACCAAGTCAAGGATCATCGACCAACATTGATCCAGAAGCCATTCCCTAAACTACTGTCAGGATCTTGATCATCTCCTTCTCTTCCCATTCCTTGCACTTCCACCACAATTAGATAGTGCTGCAATGTTGGGAATCAAAATGTAAAGAGATGTCGAAAAACATGATATAAATCATTTATCTAAAATGTCCACCTACAAAATAAAACATTTAGCCATAAACCTATAAAATTTGTCTTTTTATTTTACCACTTGTCCCCTGATGGACGATGATATCGTACCATTCTGACTTCGTATAGTCTTTGTTTCTTATAATTTAAAATGAAAATTATATATATAAAGCACACAGATAATTTATTTATGTATGTACCCAAGTATGTGCACCTGCAAGTATGAAAAGAACATCCCAGAAACAGGGGCTCCATATACTCTAAACAAGAATGAATTATGGGAGCCCTATCAATAAATGAATGAAACAAGCACGCGAAAACTAAAGATGGTTATGAAGTAGAAGACTCACAAGGCACCTACTTAGATTAGGAACGTCCCTCTAGACTGACTGCATGCCACTGTGCAATGTCCTTAGTCGACCAAGTGCACATTGCACCATGTGCCTTTCTTCGATGGTCATGCTGATTTCTTTTGAGGACTGCATAAATAAAGTAGGAAAATACGACGGATAATAATTAAAGATCTCACTATGATGCACACAGGTATGCCGCCAAAAAAAGAAACAAGATTCTCTGGATATACAAGCCTGAGGGTGCAAATGAAAGTACCTGTAAAACGATGATGCTTTCCAAGATACAGTCAATCTCCGCCTTGAATGAAGATATGATTTGCCAAATTTTGTCATCCTTGTGCATCAATTGAAGCAAGGAAACGACTGCATCTACCCTACTTGAAATTTCTGTTGTGTAGCGGGTTTGATCAGGAGTTAAACATGCCAAACTACTTTTAGTTATCCATGACCTCAATGTTTTCAATACAACATTCAGAAGTTCGTGACTTTTATCAAATAAGACAAAGCAAGGAGTAAGATAATAACAGCATGCACTTGAACAAATGGAACCCGGGACCTTCTTATCCTCTTCAGCAGTGCACTGCATCAGAAGGCAGAAAACTGAGAGAGCGATAAAACTCAAACAAGGCAAAGGACCTTAATTATTTGGAAAAGAAACACTATGCAGAGGCATTATGCAACAATTTAAAAGTTCATGCAGAGGGGGCAGAAAATGTGAGACGACTGCAAACATATAGAAATCTGCACAGCAAGATATCTTAGTAATGTCAAATTGATAATTATACAGACATCTCGTCCTCATCTCCGTCCTCTAGACCAGCCTTAGTATGCGATTAAAAACAATATATAATTTTGTTGGCTTTATATTTATAGATCCTAATTCATCAATTCTTGTGTCACAACATGTAACCATGAGACTATGACAAGGGAACTAGCAACTTACAACACAAAGATAAGTTCAAAGGTTCTTATTTAATTTGTTTCAAACTAAAAAAGATAAGCTCTATTTACTATGACGAAATAACAATGTAACATGAACCCATAAACCAAAACATCTTTGTTAGATATCTTTTATTTTTCCCAAGGATAACGAGTGCATGCATGAATTACCATAAGGGTTATAAAACTAGAAAGATAATAAATATCCTATATGGTAGACGAATATTGGTACCATATCTTGTTGCCTTGCATCTTCATTGCTACTGACATTTGTAAACATGATATGGTAGCAAGAAAAGAAAAGAAACTTACATGCACAATGTCTATCAGATACCACGGAAGGATATTGCCTAGGCTTATAAAAGCTTGTTGAGAAATTATTGTGGCTTTAGAGTCCAGTGTAATAAGCATCCTAAGCATAGCACAAACATTGTCTAGAGGAGGAATTTGTAACTGCAACATAAACAAAACCATAATCAGGAAGAAAGAAAAAAACAAAAAAAATTAAGTGTAAATTTCAAATAGAAAATACAGAAAAGTATCCCAAATAATAAAAATTAGGAAGACATCCATGTAAAAAACATGAGAAATTAAGTTATTTAGTCAACTTGCCATTTGCTCAAGTATCACTTTCTCTAGCATCTGAAAAACAAGAGAATTATCACCCATCTCTGACAGGCATGACTGAACAATGCGAGTGAGTGACTTCAAAGCCTTCCGATTTAAGATAATCACATCACTCTCTTTTGAGATATTCACATCACTCTCTTTTGAAATATTCACATCACTCCCTTTTGAGATATTCACATCACTCTCTTTTGAGATATTCACATCACTCTCTATAACAGGATAAATTTCTTCTGCAAGGACGAAGCCATTTTAGGTTTAGAAACCAAATAATTACAATAAAACTGTATTTAAATAATGAATTGGTTATTCAGGAATTAATACCAAGGCATCAGATATCTTGGTAGCAAAAAGAATAAATAGTTTAAAATTGTCCCGAGCAACATCTTTTTGAGTCCAAAATCTAAGAGCAAGCTAACAAGCTCTTAAGTAGAGCAAGATAATTTTTGTTCTCAATCAGCTTTTTAAAACATGAGTTAACAACAATATCTCACACTTCCAATTTAATTACCTTTACGATAAAGCATGCAAAAGGATAAGCATTGGTAAATGGAAAAACAAATAAATCATTAATAGAAAATCAGAAAATTGAAACTTGAGACAAGATGTGAATCAATACAAAGAGAATGCTTCCTGGTAATTAATTATATACATAACATGAATAGGCCAGACTTACTTTTGTCAGATGTACCTGGGAAAACACTGAAACTGGAGAGCAAGGTGATAAGGAAACTAATGTGATCAGCAATCTGGATATGCCCAGATTTATAAGATGAATGCAGGACCTCTATGATTCGAAATAATACATGATGTTCCAGATGCGGACCTGCAATGAATTGGCAAGAAATAAAAACGTCAATTTAAAAAAATCCAATATTGCAAGTAACTCTTCATACATAAAAAATGTTCATACATCTCCTGGAAAGCAGAAAAGAGAACATTTATATTTACTTCATATTGTTAGAAAATAATATGAATCACCCTTTGATGTTTAATGGCACATCTCACCCCTTTTATATTTTGACCAATTCACAGAATAAAAATACAATTTCGACCACAAAATAAATAAATAAAAAGACAGTTACATAGAGACTTGAATGACGAGCATCTATCCTCCAGTTGAATGAGACTCCTTTTGAGCGTTGTTTCTATCTACTATTATCTAGAAAATTGCCTTCATTCAGCCACAGTAATGTCCACCAAAATGGTTTTCTACATCAGTTTTTGAAAAATATACTTGTTCAACAAAGAAACTAAAGCAGATAGGGCGCTTTCCTGATTCTTGCAGCAAAGATAACTCTACCACCAAACAACACTACCACTGAGGAACATATTTGATACCCAAGTCACTTCAACTCAGAATACTTTTGGAATTACAAGGTTCCTTTATGAGTGTTATAATAAAAACAAGAGTAGTTTGCATATTAAGTTGACCAATTTAGTTGTGTAGCGCATGAAACTTATAAAAAAACGTCTAAAGATGATATGAACTGCTTACAGCATACCAAACCCTAAGCTGTCAAATCGATCCAGAATCTAACCGAGGCAGACATGAGAAACTTACAAAGGCAACAATCAGCTATTGACTTCAGCAAAAGTGAATCCAAATGAGAGAAATAAAACAGGCAGCAAAGAGAGAGTTCCTGAGAATCTCTGGGAAGCTTTACAAAGGGACCATACGATATATTTCCTGCAAGAACAAAAGAGAGTACCATAAGAAGCTGAATTGTATGCTGATGGATGATTAATCCATGAAAAAGAACACAAGTGTCTCTATTGAATTGGGCTCTTTACCATCATTTTGAGTGCTGAAAAACGGTTGCAGTGAGAATTGCACGTTGTCATATTCCCATGCAAAGGAAGAGTTCATTAATGAACGTTGTCCCAGGCGAAGTAGAAGGTGCAACACAACCTGAAAAGGCATCTAATTTTAAAGGGGGGAAAAAGCATATGTGATATAAAACAATGACTATGCAAAAAATAAAACGACAAATAATGAAATATTGCAGATCAGGACATGACACAGAGATACAAGATGCAAAAAAAATTCAGGCGTTTTAATCTTTAGCACTGGCAACACCTAGTGTCTTGTTTCTGCTGTGTCGCTACTGTTGTTTTACAATGTTAAGCAAATAATCACCTGGGAACAGGATGGGTTTTTATCACCCATCAGGATCAGCAACATAGGAAGCTCTCTTATCCAGGCAATCTGAAAGTCTAATATCTCAGGAACACTAGGATCCAGGTACAGCACGTCTTGTCTCTATGATTTGTAGAAAAATATATCAAAATTCAAATTGAGAGAGATATAGATAGATAGATAGACAGTCTGAATTTTATTTTATTTATTTTTATTTTTGGGTAGTAAGAAATGCCAACTGGTATACTGAGAAAGAATCTTGGAGAAACTGCAAACAGAAGGTATACAATCAAGCTTACAGGAACTAGCATCTCCTCCATAATGGAAAGGCAAGCCAACTTCAAAGGGCACTCATGATTGCAGTCCTTGAATGCCTTAGTAAAAGCCTGCAATCAAAGACAATTAGATAACATCATTTTCATAATTCAAAAGAAGTTAATCAATTACCACTACCATAATGGTTTATGTATAACTTCTCTTTTTGGGTCGAAGGTTTATGTGTAATTTAGGAACCTATAATTCTTTGAAGAACAAAATCCAGAGTTACACAACCTTATAAAGAAAAAGGGCAGCTGACAGAATACGCTGATGATAAGCTCTTGGGATTCAAATTATTATTAAGCACGAGTCACACCTGAAGAAGGCGAGACTTCCAGTCATCTGGCACTTGGGAAACAAGTTTTGGAACAAAAGGAAGAAGTGAAATTAAATGCTTCTCCTGCTTCTCCTGCTTCTTCTGCTTCTCCTGCTTCTCCCGCTTCTCCCACTTCTCCCTTCTCCCACTTCTCCCACTTCTCCCGCTTCTCCCAAGCTTCTCCCGCTTCTCCCGCTTCTCCCAAGCTTTACCAATACGTGTGTCAGGGCAGACCTGTAAAATAACAAATTCCCAACTATTTAAAAGAAGCTTTACAAAGAGTATCTGGACGTTATAATAACCTGAAACATAGTACAGTACAATTCCACTAACTTACTGTCTATACCTCCCAAAATACTACATACAGTAACTAAAATAGGATGCATTTGTGTTTTCTAAGCTATCATGGCAAGATGAGCATAAAAAATTTCCTAAAAAGATTAATACTGCAAATAACAATCTCACAGTTGTATTGTTCTATCAAACACATTAATCATAACTTTTCCTTCTGTACAATAGCGCTACAAAATGCATCAGCTCATTACATTAGAAAAAAACAGAAAAACAAACCACAACTGCACTCCCTCTTTTTGGGTCAGAACTGTGTCCCTCTTTCCCATTTTTATTAAAAATAATCAAGCATAAAATGTTATCACGCCTAAATCAGTGCCTTCGAGAAAATACAGAGTGCATGACACAGAATTTTGAAGAGCAAGCAATGTAACTTCATAATAAAATATTATGGTACAAGAATCAATCTGACCTTTCGAAGCAGAGAATTTTCCAGAAATTCTAAAACTTTTCCCAATAAAATAGCAGGAGGGCAGATCCATTTGCTTAAGTACAAAAATATTTCTGTCAACTCAGTGTTCAAGCCAAAATATTCAACATCATCCTGCCAAACAGAATTTGGAAAGAACCAATTCAAGTTACAAATAGAGCAAGAACAGTTAATAGAGAACTTTTAATACTGGTAATGAAAGATCCCACATGAACAGGGGTATGAGCTACTACACAGAGAGAGAGAGAGAGAGAGAGAGAGAGAGAGAGAGAGAGAGCGAAAGAGATTATTAAGAATGAGCCTCACAGACACCCTGAAAAGGATAATTGATGACCATATAGCACCTGCCCAGATCCTAAACTTTGCTTTTAGTTTTTTGAACCCAAGCACAAATCATAGAATGGGGTTCTTATACACTCGAGTTTCAAGAATGTGAGAGCTGCCAAGGTGTTGGCTTAATATAATACTTCCATAGCACAAGACAAGACTTCTTTCTGGAAACATTCTACAACCTTCTATGAAAAGGTCAACATGTTATGATACTAATAAATTGTAATGGACTCAAGATACAGAACAGAAATGTAAAGGTCAAACACACATTATTCATGCCATTAGTACTATAGTCTATAACAAATTTATGATTTTCACAATGTATTAAACATCAATGCTAACGAAATATCCAGGGTCTGAAAATATGGATATATCAATGAAAATATTGAGAAAACATCAATATTGAGAGAAATTGGACGCACATGATGAAAACTTTGACTGATTGTACAAAAAGAAAATATCGGAAAAAAAAAAACATTGCAGCCAAAAAGAGAAACATAAAAAATATCATTAATATTCAACAGTACAGGCCCATGTTTGCTGAAAAATTTAAACAGGAAGGCTATAAAACAGATGTAAATTAAAGTGACACCAACCAGGAGTCTCTAAAGGAAGTCATTTGCAGTAACAATGATGAGTTTAAAAGTTATATTAAGGTCATACCTTTTCTGAAAGTTGATTTGTCATGTTAAGGGGAAACAAAACTAGTAACTTCTTCAATAGTGTCATAGAGATAGTCAACATAGTCACATCAAGCCCCTCTTGAGAAGGTCGTGATTCCAATTTACCCTCATCAGTCATATAGAAAAAGAACTTCACTGCAAGGTTGATACTGTGAAGTATGGACAACATACAATCAAATGATTGTTTATCAAGAAGTGAACCCATCTGAACTTCCGGAATAAAATCCTGGAAACAATTGACTAGAACTGGCACAAGGTCTTTTAGTTTTGGGATGATGACAGAACATCCTACAAAAGAAAGCAAGAAGATGATAGGCCAATAAGAAAAGAAGAAAAAAAAATTATATAAATAAAATGGAGGTTCTTGGATTGTGGATTGCTTTGTCCCACTAAACCATAACTTATTAGCAGAATATAAGGAATAAGCTATTTGATAATATTATTATCAGAGAGAACTTTCATTTCTCCCGCTCTGAGAATACATCCAAATGCAAGGCATTTGAACCTAAGAAGTACAAACTAATAAAATTATATAACTGAAGAAGTACTATCATGTAAAAGTTCAGGCACTTCAACTATTAAAGTCATATTGATATATGCAGTGACATGAGCCATGACTAAACAAATGGTGCCATCAGTAGAACATAACCGATAGCAGCATATACACACAAGGCACCAGTGTTTCACATACCAGCAGATTTTGCAGGCAAATCGGGCTCAAAAGCATGCAGTATCCTTTGTCCAGCATCATTCTATTAAGAACAAGAAATGATATCAGAGACAGAGAGCCATTTGCATAACAAAGGCAAAAGACTGGTAAGCACAATTCAAAACAGTTTCTCCCTGGCTACTGTGAACAACTGATCTTTCATGATGTAATTGGGGATACTAGGGCCTGAACTATTCCAATATTATTTTTTCCTTTCCTTTCGGCCTCTGGCCACCACTTTTACCGAGTTAAAAGAAGAAGAAGAAGAAGAAAAAATCTTTCTCCCATTCAAAATGGTTCATCGAGCTTTAGAAGTCAGCATCTTTTTTTTTTTTTTTTTTTTTTTTTTTTTTTTTTTTTGTTTTTTCATGCATAGTATCATAGTGTAGTAGTAAAAAAAATATTTATTCAAAACTTTCACATGTCTAAAGTAACTAAGTAAAGGAAAATATAGTTTAAAATTTGGATGTGTGAGAGACTGTCCCTTTTAAGTTTAACTTTACAAAGACAAGTTTCTACTACACTAACGCGGCGCGCCCCCCCGGCCCCCCAAGTGCAAATCGAATCCATTGCAAACTAATACATAAATTAAGATTCACTCAATTCATGTGCATGTTCCTGGTGCCATGTATCCATCCCCTGCAACGTGACAGTCTTTATACGTCTTAAGCTAGCAACATGATTGGTGAATTATTCATTGCAAACATCATGCTTCCCCACGACTCCAGAAAAAAATATCACAAGTTCAATAACAGGACCAAAGTAAAACCAGCTAAATCATCTACATATATAGATTTATATTGGTGAAAATTTTATGCGACCGATAAAACAATGATGATAATAACAAAATTTAGCACCAGAAGTTCCACCAGTAACATGCAATGAAGGAATACAGATAAAGAAATCCAAGGAAACACGCAGGTTCACGCCACACAATACAATCAATAAAAGAAAACATGCAAAACAGTTAGTAGTCTTCCAAGTTTAAAAAAACTAAAAAGTACCTTTTCTAATGAGCTGACTTCTCTCTTGTTACATGGCAACAGCGAAAAGCAATGCTCCAACCCGGCAAGAGCAGTCTCAAGCTTCTTCTTGTCCTCTAAATAAAACTGGTTCCGCCGCAGAATATCCTCAAAGTTTTGAAGAATCTGTTAATAAAGCGATCATTGAAACAGCATTAAAAGTTATCCCTAAATACAAAAGAGAACAATAACACGGAAAGAGTCTCTTTTGAGTTCATCTAAACTTTAGACTGATTAGCATCCAAAACAAAAGATTTAAATCACCGAGTGACAGGAAACACACATGCACAAAGGACTAAGCCATAATTGATTGATGAGAAATAAAGCAATGACCATCGAAACAAATTAGATCACACATGCAAACCCTGGATAAAAATTCAATTAAGAATATCTGCTTATAGGGATTAGAGGTTAAGTAATCTAAAGCTCAACATCTATATGAAAAACCCAGTAACTTGCCTAATATTGATCAAAATGTAAGCAAAGAACATACCAAGAATTACAGAAAGACAAGTTATCCATCAGTCTTGGAGAAAAAGAATGTCATTGAATAAGGCAACAATCAGTAATACATGACCACAGAGAAGTACCAAAACTCTAAGTCATTAATTTCCATTAAATATTAGTAAGGGGCTTTTAGGAGCAGTAGTCCCTGAATTATAACCCGATTTGCATTTCAGTCCTTCAATTTCCAAAATGGTTGTCATGGTCCTTCAACTCCACTTTTGATGGCATTGTTGGTCCCGACGTTAGTTCTATTATCTTTTTTGTTAAACGTAAGGGTACAATGGTCTTTTTAAGTTATTTTTAGTTCCCAGCACTCTAAAACCCATATTCCCTTTTCTTTTTTTTTGAGAAGAAACGAAATTTATTGAAGCAAAGGCAAAAACACAGAAGCGGATAAGGCATCCACAAGCCAACCAAACAACACAAAAACAAAAAGAAACAGCACCAACACCTCCCAAACTAACAGGGAAAAGAAAACCCCAAACAAACAACCAAATAAAACACACACCAAAGCCCTTATTTAACCACAGCTGCCATATCCCTCATAATTGTGGAGTAAGAGTAGTCTTTAAAATCTTTTGTAACAGATGCCCAAAGAGCTGCCCAGAACTTAACTCTGTCCCAAAGCTCACTCTCACTCTCACTCCCTCTAATCCCACCACCCATATTCCCATTCACCAAAAACAAAAACAAAACCCTATCTCCTCTTTCACCCGGAAAAAAAAAAACCCCCTTCATCCCATCGTCGCCAGAACCACTCCAACCCAACCCAACCTAAACCACAACCCACACAACCGCCAACCCCTCCCCACTGTCACCCTCACCACCCCACCCCAATCCCAATTCTCCCCAGGCTTTCTCTGCTGACCTCATTCCCCTCCCACCCCACACCCATTCCCACATTCTTAGCTCCCACCCCATCCCCCCATCCCACCGCTAACCTCCACCCTCACTGTCTCATTTTTATTTTGAAAACAATTTGACCAAACATGGGGATGGTGGTGTTCTCCATGACCAACCACCCAATTATTGGGGATCAACCTTTTGTTTTGGGTCAGGGAATTTGGGATTAGTTGAGGTTGAAAGATTCAATTCGAGGAAAGGGAGGGTGGGTATGGAGTGTTGGGTGCCTATGGAGCACTCTGGTGGAGGATCCTCATGGGTGGCTATGGCTGGTGCTCCGGTGGGGAGGACATTTTGGCAGAGGTTCAAGTCGCTGGTATCTTGCTGATTGGAAATACAGAGAGAAAGCCTGAGTTAAAAAACCAATTGAAACAAAAACAAAATACATGTGTTACCTTGTTAGTGGGCCACGTCATCCTTCAAGAGGAGATACATCATGAGCCAAGTAATTTCCGTTCTTGACCCTCAACAGTACACCATGTGCCATGTGCATTCTCAAAATTGACAGAAAAAGTTAACAGAATTGACGCCATGACCTTTATTGCTAACGAAAGTAGAGATGAAGGATCACGACAACCATTTTGGAAATTGAAGGACCAAAATGCAAATCGGGTTATAGTTTAAGGACTATTGCTCCTAAAAACTCTATTAGTAAGAGACAATGTGCAGTTTCAAAAGATGATGATGCGACATCCAAATTTTGTGACAGGTACGAGCAGATGCCCCAAACTCCACCCCACTAGAACAATAAAATAAAAGCATAGGAGAACAACAAATCATATAACAGTTCATAGTTAATGACCAAAACATATATCAGAAATTCTTAGGTTGCATTCATCAGAAGAACACATCTAATAAAAAAAAATCCAATAAAAACATTGGATACCTTTTCAGCATACAAAAAAAAGGAAGGTGGATGGTACTGGATGACAAGCTCCAAATATTTGAAAGCCATCAACCGAACATCAATTGCTAAATGTGTCATTGCATTAAATATGTAGGGCATCATCAAGGAAACGAAAAGCTCTTGATTATCCTGGACAAGAAAATAAGGAAACAAATGTCACATTAAATTCATTGGCTATAAACATCAACAAATTTAATGATAATAGAGATGATAACACCAAACTAAGTCAAACAACGTTGTAACTGAGTTGAATCCATAAGTGCAGCAAAAGAAGCAGCACGGATTTGAACCTATCAAATTGTCCTACGGTACTGAAGATCTAACTGTTCTACAGTACTGAAGATGCATAACAATAAGAAAAGAAAAGAAAAGAATAGGAAGTAAAAAGAATAAGCGTTATAAAGATAATTTATGTGAAGCTCTATAAACTGAAACAGAATTAATTCCATTTCACCCAGCTAGGAACAGCTTCGCAGATCCAGAATTCTGGCCTGGCTCTTTAAAATCTTAAAATAAGTGATGTTTTACATGGCAACAATTGAAATTCGCTATTGGGAAAAACATCTATCATGAAAGAATTATGCAGAAAAACAGTATAATCAACCACCCAAATGTTTCTTCAACTGAGATTAATCAAATATAATTGTCTTTCTTTTGCATTTATACATTTAATGCAGAACCAAGTTTTCACCTGCTGCATACAAAAAAAAAAAAAAAAAAAAAAAAAAAACAAAAAATTCCTTACAACCAGCTGACAAATTGCGTGACTTAAAAAGTTCATGTAGTGTGTTTTTTGAGTTACTCTATCATCATCGCCAATGCGTTCACGCAGCTTTTCAATAACAGCATACTTGTGCAGCCTCAACTCTTCTGGATACTTTTCAAATAAATCCTTAATACCCAACAATGCCTCTTCACAAAGAAATAAAGCTTAAGAACATTAGATACAGTAGAAAAAATCACAATTGGAAACAGCTTCCAAGACAACATAATTATTGAAAAGGAAGTGACTTCTACAATTAACACATTAAAAACCCAATGAATGTGCAGAAATACATGATCAACAATTAATCTATTCAGGTTAAAAATAGATTAATGCTCATATTTTGGAAGGCACTACTAAATTTTGCATCAAACTGATATTATAAAATAACAACAAAATACCTTTACGAACTTTTGAGCTGTAATGGGATGTTTGCTGAAGAAGTTCTTTCAATGTTAAACCTCTCTTATTCACTGCTAATCCTGCCTTCTCTGATGCCACACTCTGCTCGGGAAGAATAATTGCTGCTCACAGTAACCATTACTTAATACTCATTAGAGATGCTAGTTCACAACAATATTTGACAACTCAAAATAGGAGCACACAGGCTACTCATTCATTTTGGTGGGAAAAAAAATTTAAAAAACTAATTCAAATAATCAAGAGAAAGAATTTTCACCTTAATTCCTCTCATCATCCCAAAAAAAAACACATTTTCAGTTTGGACCGAGCCACTTTGAGAAAAAAATAATAATTCTAAAAGAATTCCACCAACAAAAATAAAAAAATTTATGTTGAACAGGTGACAGAATTTTCCTTTTGATTAATTTAGAGTCTTGTCTAATTATCCAGGGAAACAGCAGAATCAATGAACAAATGAAACAGCTGTACAAAGAAATAATAGGAACATATGAATGCAAAAACAGATTCAGTACCTTTGGATTTAATTTCAGTATTTGTAGCATTCTTTGCTGGTGGCAATTTTTTACCAATCTTTCGCTTTATTTTCTGAGGAAAATATAAAAGAAAAATAAACAACAGATGCAAACAACGGTTTCACATGTTGAATTTCCAAAACATAACAGACTCATAATATCAAAAAGTTTATTACTTTGAAGTCGACACCGCGCTTTTGCTGCTTCTTTCCCTTAGGGCCTGCCATTTATAACTACAGCTTACACAAAGAAAAACAACAAAACAAGTTTATTTAGTTTCTGAATAAAAACCCATTACACTGGTACTGGTAATGCTTAAACTGCAATACGGCGACGTTTCCAGGAGCACTAAATCAGCTCCTGTTTGGCAGCTGAGAAAACTAGGGGAAGTTAAAAAAAGAAAGAACAAGAACTCTACGTATCTAAGCAATATACTGTTCAGGTTTTCATGACATGAAACTAAAAGTCGAAGTAAGCTCAAAATCAATTGAAACATGTACGCTGACAGCAAGCATTCGAGGCACAGAGAAAAATAAAAATCAATGAAATTATATTTGGTATCTACCTTTTCTCGGCAACCAAACAGACGGTGTATCTCGGAGATGCGAGTTCTCTTGACGAGGGCCAAAACGGCGTCGTGCTTGCACTGAATGGACTTGAAGAGGGGCCTATAACCTTTCGAAGGTTTGCCGTCGGGGAGGTGGGAACTTTGGGTGGCCGCGTTTGTTCTTTATTTTTTATTTTGTATATTTTTGTTAACTTTTTCTCAGGGTTTTTTTATAAATAAAATGTCACGTTTGAATGAGGCTTTTTTCACACAAGAGAGCCTTTGGTTAGAAGAATGGGGATTTTTACTGTGATCATACCGGCCCATCTTCGATGGGGATTTTTAAAATTCGGTTCTCGATTTTTCCCGAAATCTTTTTTTATTAGAGTTGGCACTCAGCTCGACGGATATTTATGTTATCTCTATTTAGTCACTTGGTTAAATATATTCTTTGTTCTTAAATTATATACGAAATTTCAATTTGATCATTTAAAAAAAAATTAACTAAATTAATTACTGTATGACTCAGCATTTGCAATATATAATATTTATAAATTATAAATGTTGAGTTATATATTGACCAATTTGGTTAAGTTTTTCTACTTAGTAATTAAGTTGTAATTTAATGTAAAATTCAATGACCAAATATCACATATGAGCCAGCTAACAAAAAATAATTGCATGTCTACAAATTGAAAATTTTAAATAATACATGATAAATTTGATTAAATTTTTTGTTCGTGACAAAATTGAAATTTCATGTAAATTTAAGGGAGCTAATTTTCCCACTCCACTTTGTCCACAAAAGGAAAACGAGAAAATCATCACCCAAATTTAATGACAGATTATATTTAATCCTAAATTATTTATTAGGGTTCTTAACAGGGCACCGGGTTTCAAAAATGAATCGGGTAAAAGAGTCAAGTAGATTGCCTAGTCGGAGTCCTGACAGAACCATCTACTTTAATTAGACTACACTTTCCTCGGCACCCAAACGCACAGAGAATGCAACAACAGCAACCGCAGGCGACGATTCAAAACCACACTCCGCCATCTTCCTCTGCAGGGCCCACCACGGCGGAGGCGCCGCCGAAGCAGGTGGCGCTGGCAATGGAGCGGCTTTCCGACGCCGGCCGCCTGATCGCTGACATAAGGCTTGGCGCCGACCGCCTCCTCGAAGCTCTATTCGTGGCGGCTCAGCCTCACCAAAGCACCAAGCCTCTCCACTTGTTCCTCAACGAAGACGCCTCCATGCGTCAACACCTCCTTGACCTCCGCTCCGTCGGTACCTCCTCTCTCTCTCTACCTAGGTTCACTGCAAGCAGGCATTGGAAAAGCCACAATTTTTTTAGGGTTTTTGTGCTAATTTTTGTTAGGAAGGCAGCTAGAAGAGTCTGGGGTTCTGAACGAGTCTCTGAGATCGCGAAGCAATTCTTGGGGATTGCACATGCCCTTGGTATGTCCAGACGGCGCCGTTGTTGCGTATGCCTGGAAGCGCCAGCTCGCCGGCCAAGCCGGTGCGTCTGCAGTTGACAGGACCAGGTTGGTGTTAAATTCATAGAATTGGTCCTCCTGCTTGTTACATTGGCTCTCTATTGCCTATACTCAACAATTATTGATTACAGGGAAGTTATTTTTAGCAATATTTTAGCTTGTGTTCCAAAGAAGTCTAAATTTTGCATAAGCATGGTTAGAATTATAGCATATCCCAACTGAGTATTGTTTTTAAGAAGCAATTTCTTGAATTCTGTTATTCAATATTATAGGTTAGCTCTCAAAGCCTTCACTGATCAGAAAAGGAGGTTTTTTCCTCACCTTGATGAGGGGTCGAGTGGTCAGTCTAATGAATCAGCTACGAAGAAGCAATGTGTTTCGCCAGTACCAGCAGCACATGATCAAGAAGAGGCTCTAGAGTGCAAAACGCTATCAGAGGTCTTGGCACGTTTGGAAAAGGTTCCTAATTTGAAAATTCTCACGTATGAGCGATTGGATTGGTTGAAAAGGGCATCTTCACTGCCAGAAAATGAGAGTCCCAGTGAAACATTAAAGGATCATAATTTTCACAGTTCAAGCAAGTTACGAGCAGGTCCTCTGGGTGATGTTGCACCAGATAAGGTTGCCGTCATTGAGCTGCTGTTTCCTTCTCTCTTTAGGGCTGTAGTATCGCTGCATCCTGCTGGTTCTACAGACCCAGATGCTGTAGCTTTCTTTTCTCCAGATGAGGTAATCTTGGCCACCACCATGCATATTGTTCCTTAATCATAAGCTTTATATTTTATATTGTTTGATTCTTTTTCATAGTTGTCCCATGCTAAACTAGGCAGCTGCTACATAGTAACCTTACAGCTGAACATCATGTGTGCAGTTGTAGAACTGATACTTGCATCAAAGATCAAAATAAGACGATATATCAGAAACTCTGGTTCCTTTTTTATTAACTTGAATCATTTGTTGTAATCATTGCTTGTCCAACCCTCCCATAGATCCCAATTTCATACTATTTTAGATCTGTCATGTATTATGTGTTCTGTTATGGTGCCTTTTAGATTTTCACTGGCTTTCAGATTATAGAAACTATTCTTTCTCTTTCCATTGCCATCACATGGAGCATATTTGTATCTTTTTTCTATTTCTTGTCTTTTATTCTAAAAGATGATTCTCTTTACTCTGCTACAGTTTACATTCCTCATTTCATTCTGTAACAGGGAGGCAGCTACTTACATGCAAGAGGTTTTTCAATTTATCATGTCTATAAGCATATCACGGTAAAACCTTTAATAATCCATTTAAGTTTATTATAGTTCAAATAATGGGCCTTTCTATTAAATCACATATCATTTCTTATTACAGGAACATGCTGCTATGGCTTTGCAGTATTTTATTGGAGTTCGAGCTGAAACAGCTCTCTATACTCTTTTGGTACCATCTCTAGCATGTTCATGAGAACTCACTGGATTATTAAGTTATTCACATGCATCATGTTGTACACATTTAATGTTCTAACTTTCTCTTTCTATTCCTAGCATTGGATATGCAGCTATCAAACTCTCTTTACAAAAGTTTGCAGGTACAACCTTCTCATGTATACCTATCTGCAATTCTTTACTGGCTTCAGAGTCATTAACTTTATATATTTGGTGCAGTAAGTGTGGACGGCTGCTATCAATGGACCGACAATCAGCTTTACTGTTACCTCCAGTTTATCGTCCTTACCGCCAGTTCTCCGCATCAAATATATCGTCAAATTTAAATCTTGCCCGGGCTTACCATGTAGGTTGTTATTCAGAGGAATCGTGATCTACACTGTTGACAGGTAAAAAGAATAGCACATCATTCAAAAAACCTCTCTTGAATGTTAAATTGTATGCCTTATCTGCACTTTTCTCTGAATAATTTGCTGGAGCACAAGATTTTTTTATTTTTGCTTCTGCTAACCTAGTATACAAGAATTAAGTATATCATGTTGTCTGAGTTGACCGTATGTTTTGGTAGTGCATAAGAAATATGTTGGTCACGGCTTAGAAATTGTACTTTATTTGACCCCTCCCTCTCTCTTTTTCATTTTTGTAAGTGAAGTATCCATGCTGCCTTTCTTCCTTTTTCCTTTTTATTTTTTTATTATTCTGTTATTCACAGAAAAGTATAGGTGTAGTTGTTTTTATTTTAATATATTGTGTCCTGGTTAAATTTCACTAGAATGCGTCGTCCTTTGAATCAGGTGTTTTTTTCATCAGTCAGCATAAATCTCAGCTGTGCAACGGGAAATTCCATATCTGGTGTTGCAATAGATGTTGCTTGTAGAAGAAGATGTGTGCAATGCTCACACAAAATTCGTGGAATTCCTGTATGTGATCATATTTCGAGAACAATACCAAATGCTTTTAGTTTTTGACATCTGAGAAAAATCTCTGTTGTAATTCTATTGATAGGAGGAAAAAAGGAGAATTTAGTACATAAGTTCTGGGATTCTTTGTTTAGCAGGTAGGCATGCAAACCTTCTAGGGTGGATGCTACTTAGTAACTTACATGCTGTTCTATGATTTTAATTGCAATAGTTGTATGAATCACCTTGAATCTAATATGATTGTAGTTTGACATTGAGATCAGATTGAAAGCTTTCTGTTTTACTAGTTACAATGGCAAAACACGGGATTGAGTAACAAGTATAGATATTTAGTCATGTACCTATTCTTCGCATTAATAATATAGATAAACCATACACCATTTAATTTCTATTTAAAAAAACCCAAAAAATGACAGTTGGCCCTATTGAATGTTTTGGGTTTTTTTATGAGGTTTTGGAGTTGGGTTTGTTTTAAGAAATCAATATCAGTTTTGCAATTTAAAAGAACTTAAAAGCCTTTTTGTTATGTTATAAATGGGTTTTGATGTGTTTCTAAAGTCCATTTTATATAAGAGTTTTTATAATTTGGGCTCTCATATATGGGTATAATAGTGAATTTCCCGCAAAAATAATAATTTTGATGACAGTTGTTTAGCCCCGAAAGAATAGGGTGTGCTTCTGGAAAATATGATTTTGATTTCCATGAGAGCCTTATGGGATTTTGGGCAGAGAAAGGAAGTAAGCGAGAGCGTTTTTGGGCTTCTAGTCTGTAAATAACTTTAACTCAGTCAGAAAAGTAGGTGAGGTTGCCTAAAGTGGAAATGCTATAATGAGAGGTTGTGGCTGAGGGGTTGCCGGAGGGGTTTAATCCCACTATCTAACATGAGAGAAAATATTCGACTTGAACTTTTTTAACGATTGAATGGTTCGATTGAACACCTCAAACCCCCTCATGGTAGAATCTCCCCAACCAAAGTAGTTAGGGTTATTGCATAATGACTATTTTTGGTCAATTGATTTATAATAGAAGTCGTCTTAAAATTATTATAATATTAAAAACAAAATAATTTTATTTAATAACTACTAAAAAAATTATGTATGCCCAATGCATGTGCAATGTCATAGTGGTTAAACTATGAAGAGAGGGAACAAAAAATAAAGATGAGATGTATTTTCTCTTTATCACTGGATTAATTACTCATGGAGAACATGAATTTTGGGTGGATTAAAAGGAAGAAAACATAATAAGCACCGATTAGAAATAGGCAACTTGTAATTTACATTTCATTTACTAAAAGTTCCTTTTGGGGGATAGTAATGTTATGGTTGATTGCCCACATAACACTGCTTTCTCTTGTTGAATGAGGTCTCGAATTATTTACCTTTAAGTAACAAAAAACCTTGTTCATCATGTAATTTCTTTTTATTATCTCTCTTATCACGTGACAAGATAAAATGGAGTGATGGGTTACATGAAACTGTGATAGACCAGTTTTTCTTCTTCGGTTTGCATGATCTGATTGAGAATGAAGGCAGCTTCAGAATTAGGTGAGAGACATAAATAAAGAGTAGTGTATATTTTCATGTGTTTGTCTCTTTCCTTGCGTAAATAGCTTACCCGTTTATGGTAAGTTTTACCTCGATAATAAGACCAAACTAAACAAGACAGTGCCACCTGTAAAACATGAAACAGTGACCAAGTGTCATGCGGCAGCACTCATGTCACGTAGCTCCTGCCTTGGTTGGGCTCACCACTTCTTTGGCTCTTTCAATTGAAAATGGCTTGCACGTTACAGAAAGGGACCCCTCAAAGACATATCATCTTCCTTAATGTTAGGGACACCGATAGACCCTAGGTCTCAATCGGACTGATCCACCGCTAACAAACAACACAGTGAGCAAATTGCATATGCCAATGTGTCATTGCCACTTGACAGCCCCATGAGCAATCTATAATTGCCATCTGGACCCACAAACTTCAACAGCGTGGTGGGGTCCAAATGTTCATACAAAGATCCAGGGAGTCTCATTTAAGATTGATGAATGCTGTTTGGACTTTTCTCCTTTTGTAGGAAGAAGTTATTTGGTAGTGCACTTGTATGTGACATGCGTTTAATGGACGGTCACAGACTCACAAGTTCAATACTATAAAAATAGAGGCTGACATTGAATCCCAAGATACTTCAACATCTGAGAGATGAGGTTGAAAGGGAAATGTAGTTCTAGTGATTAGGAGTATTTACCATTTCATTTGAGATTCTAAATTAGATTATCTTCTCCTTCAATATCGCTTGTTTAAAAGAAAAATCAATAAGAGTGCTTTCATTATTATTATTATTTATTTTGAATTTACCTTATATATATAATTATTGACCAGATTCAATATATATATTTTTCTGTTTTGGCTAAGAGTACCTCTCCATTTATTGGTTAGGCTAGAGACCCTCCATTAAAATAGTTCTTGAAACCCAAATCAGCCATGTGGATCTGTTTTTGCCTTTTAAACCCAATCAGGCAACAATCTATCCTCATTCCCTCTACCTAACCTTCTCCATAGAAATTTGATCAAACCAGTATGTCAGCACAAAACTATCATAAGCAAATTTTCCTTCATCTTATTCTCAAATGAAGCAATGTGACCCTGTATGAATATATTTATTCCTTCCTGGCTTGTAATTGTTGATAAGTCAACAAAAAATTGTTTGGTGAGAACACCAACCTGAGAACTAGTTTTAAAATGGGATGACAAGAAGCTCCTTTTTCATCAACCTCAAACTGGTTCAGGCCATATATGACTTGGAAAATACTTGCCTTCTTCCCGAAAGCAGGACTCCTACTTTCCCACCAATCACAATTTGACATGTGTATTTTTGTGTTTTTGATGTGATTTGTAAAATATAGGAATGCCTCCTTTCAGGAAAGCAATGTCCACTATAAGTTGGATCACTTTAGTTTCAAACCTATATACATGATAGGTTTTAGGTTCATAGCTGGTACCAAAATCTGCTTTTGTTTATTCAGCCTTTGCCAAAAGAATGCAAACATTCTTATGAAACTCAGATGTGGAGTATAAAGCGCACTTGAGTAATTGGGAACCAGTTCTCATTAATAACTGCTCTTATCTACACCACTAGCATGTAAAATCTTAATGCAGAAAGTATCATAGCTTACACTTGAGATCTCTACTGAAATCTTCAACTCAAGCCAGCACAAAACCAACAACACAAAAACATATTGACATTGATTCCCAAGCAGAGAACACAGACATACTATCTACACCTACCAAAGAAGGAAAACAACCTCTAAAAAGGAAGGTGAAATGAAACACAAAAGCAACAGAAAAAACACTTCTTTACCGGCCATCAGCAGAAGTAAAAGACTCTGCAAACCCTGTTGGCCTTGCTGGGATACTGCCCTTGCTGTCTTCTAGGTCCAGATAACTGGAGTCCTTTCCTTCGGCTTCCTGCCAACCCTTCACCATCTGGGTAAGGGGAAGGCTGTAATCTATCCCAGAGTATTCCTCATTCTCGTCATCCAACGGTTTCCATTTTTCAACAAGCGGGGACAACACATTCACAGCATGGCCCATATCTGGTCTTTGGCTGGGTTCCCTTGCAGTGCAGTGCCCAGCTAGCTCTGCAATTGTGGCGATGCTCTCAAATGTTTCTTCTTTTTGGTCAAGGGCCGGGTCAATGGCGGCCATGAGTTTCTCCTTATTAGATTTTATGTGCCAGAACCATGCAGCCAAGTACTGGCTTTCTTCAGGCCTATCCTCATCCAGTGCCATCATTCCAGTTAATAGTTCCATTAACACAACACCAAAACTGAAGACATCTGCTTTGGTTGTAATTTTTCCCGTCACTGAATCAATCAGCATATGAGAGAGAGAGAGAGAGAGTTAGCAGGATCATTCGCAAGAATCAAAGAAAGATAACAGAAAACAAAGATGTACATGCTGCAGAATTAAGAAAACTATCTGATTTTCATATATGTTCAGGATATGATAGATGCTCTTGTAATAGTCTAACCGGTCTAAGAACATGATTAAATCCATATTAATTCCTCTTACATGCTCTGTGTAATGCTGCTAATCTCAATGCCTATAAGCTAACAGGGGTCAGCTATGTATATGAAATTTAAACAATCTGTAATATGTTGGAAAGGTCTTAGAAAGCTTACCGGCATACTCTGGTGCTAAGTAACCAAAAGTCCCAGCAAGCCTGGTCACAACAGATTTTTCACCATCAGGAGCCAGTTTCACCAATCCGAAATCTGATACTTTTGCTTTAAAATCGTCACCAAGTAAGATATTTGATGATTTAAGATCTCTGTGTATGAAGCTTTTGTGAGCAAGATTGTGAAGATACTCCATCCCCCTAGCAACATCCAAGGCAATATTTAGCCTCCTCTTCCAAGAGAGAGGCTCTACTTTGAAGGTTTTCCAATGGAAAAGATGCCTGCTTAGAGCCCCTTGGGGCATATATTCATAGACAAGCATTCTCTCATTTCCTTCAATGCAATAACCCAAAAGTGACACCAAATGACGGTGCCGGACCTTTGAAAGAACTGCAATTTCAGCCTGGAATTCATCCAAGGCTTTGTTGCAAATCACGCCCGCCTCCATCCTTTTCACTGCTATTTTTGTCCCATCATCCAATTCTCCCTTATAAACCACCCCAAATCCACCACGGCCAAGCTCATTTTCTGGGGCAAAATTCTTTGTCACGTTCCGAAGAACTTGAACTGATATGATGAGATTTCCAGCTTCAATAACATGAGACTCACCTATCCCACTGCTGTTTCTGCTTGCAGAACCACTCCCTGTTACGGTTGAAGCGCTTCCATTGGTATTACTAGCAACAACAACCTTAACCATATTATCTGAATCAGATGGATCTCTTGGGTGAATTACAAGGGAACTTGTAGTCTGGAAGGCATCTCTTCTCTTCTTACAGTAGTACATGGATAAAGGAATTACAAGCAACGCAGCAATAACAGCAACACTTGTGACAGGGGCTACAATTAAAACTAAGCTGGCCCGTTTCGATCCTTTTGGTTGGGTTGATTGAGAGGTACCATTGACATGAGAACCTGAGCCTGTGGATGAGGAAGATGAATTGTTTGCTGAGGAAGGGCTATTCTCTGGTGCTGCTGCCGCCGCAGATGGATTACCATGAAATAAAGGATTGTCATCAACGGCAACGTTGATAGTTTTACTGAATTTTGGCAATGGAGGGGAAATATTGTTCCCACTAAGATCCAACACAGTCAGGGATTTCAAGCTAGTCCAGTTATCAGGAACTGAACCCCTCAAGTTGTTATTCTGAAGCCTAATTTGAACAAGAGAATCTAACTTAGCAACTGAAGGACTCAATGTACCATTCAGATTGTACTTCGGAAGATTTATAACAGAGACCTTTCCATTGTTGCCACAACTAACGCCCAACCATGAACCACAAGGATCATTACCAGACCATTTAGAAACAAGTGTGGAAGGGTAATTCAACCCATCAAGGAACTCTACAAGTGCCATAACCTCTGGGGCGCAAGGAAGCCCCGGAGTGGATTGACAAAATGAATTTGAAGCAAAAGTCACATTCTGTGCTTTAAATTTTGGGATTGGACCCATCAGATGGTTATTGTTCAAATTCAAACTGTCAAGTGCCAAACTGGCCAAGCTATCAGGAACAAGACCAACAAGTTGGTTTTGATTGAGATTAAGATCCTTCAAAGAAGTTAAATTACCAATGCTTTCTGGGATTGTGCCTGTGAACTGATTCCCATGAAGCCACACACTGTTAAGCTGTAACATTGTAGTCAGAATATCAATTGGACCAGTCAAGCCAAGACCTGTTGGATTGTTCAACCAAAGTATCTGCAAATTCAGGCCAGTAAAACTTCCAGGAATTCCACCAGTTAAGCCATTGCCTGAGAGTTGCAAAACTGTCAGAGAGGACAAGTTCCCAAGAAAATCAGGCAATGGACCAACCAAATTGCAACTCATACAAGAAATATTCTTCAATTGTGCTGAGTTTGCCAAATGAGGAGGAAATGTCCACCCTGAAGTAGCATTCAAATTATTGCTATCCAAGGCCAAAACTTCCAAAGCATCAAGGCCATCAAAGAAGTCAACAGGAATTGAACTGAAATCATTGAAATCCAAATAAGCATACCGCAGCTTTGACAGCCCTTTGAGAGATGGTAATGGCCCACTAAATTTGTTCCTCTGGAGGCCTATGTTGGTGAGCTCAGTGAGCTGGTTGAAGTTCTGAGGCAGAGGACCCTTCAAGCCCAGATTTTGAACCTGAATCTGAGACACCCTCTGATCATCACAGAACACATGCTCCCATTTATCCCCACATGGGTCTTCACCATTCTCAGGCCACTTCAAGAGCTCTGGGTTCTCCATGTTTTTTCTGAACTGGTTGAGAATAGCCAAGTCATTAGGGTCTGTGGCACAGAGAACAATTGAAACAAGTGAGAGAAGAAGTGCTACTAGCACAAGCTTTGCACTACGGTCTTCCATGGCAGATCTGTGATGATGTCCCCTGCTTCATAAGAAACATTGAAGCCTCAAAAAGTTGTAGCAGAGAAGCTTCATAAGACCATCAATGGCGGTTTTTAAGAGCTACCCTTGTGAAATCTTGGACCCAATGGTGAGAGAAAACGAAGTTTTTTTCAGATTACTTGAAGACCACGACCACAAAAGATGAGAGAAGAGGGAAGTGACGCACAAACACTCACAGAGTCCAAGGAATTGAAAACAGTAATATAAAAAACCAAAAAGGTTTCAGCTTTTTTTTTTTCGAGCCAAAACAAAATAAGCTTTAAGACCAAGTTAACAGCCCCAAAAGGGGGATCCTTTATGAGAAAATACTCAATCAATTAGAAATCAAAGACAACGTGGGTGTTGGATACATGTCTTTAAGAACATATAATGTGGCATGCAACCAAATCCTAATTGACAATTAATGTTTCGTTATGCATGTCTCATCCATATTATGGAAGGTCACTTGACATACAGCCACACTTTCCTTTCCAACTACGAAGGGTTTTATTGTCATTCAAACATGTGTTGAATGCTGGTAGCTACACAAGTACTGTGTCCACTTTTGACCAAGTTATGTTGCCGCGTTCTGAAATTTTGAGCCAACCGAAGGTTATGACTACTAAAAAGACAGGAATGAATGGGATGTATATGGTTGAGAGCACTGGCAGACCCATGAATGAATATATACGGTAGAAAGACGGTGAAGGTATAATTAAATTTTAGTATATATGAATTAATAATCTAACCTACCAAACAAAATGTTCATAAATAGTTTTATTTGTTGGTTAATAAATTTTATAGCGAATATTTCTTTGGTGGGTTTAGACTGGACCGAGCCATGGCTGCTTCTGATCCCTCTGATCTGGATTTTGTCTCATGGAATGCTTGTGATTAGAAGCTACTCTACAGCTTCTGTCTGACAGAAGCAAACTTTTCTTTAGTCTTATAATTTTTCTTTATATGGGAATTTTGTTTTTCATATGGTAGTTAATATTGTTATTATTATTGTGGTGTCATTGTCAAAGGTTTCTTTTTTCTTCTTTTTTTTCGGTTTTCGTTTGAATAATTGTCACATTTAAACGTAAGCGATAATGAATCATGCGAAAATTTGTGTTTTTTTATGCGGAAAATAAAATTACAAAGCAAAACTTCTTGGTCACCTAGTTACAAAAAAGTCAATAAAAAAGAAAGCATTTGAAGAAGACAACTCTGACTCCCAACAGCCTAGACGAAGAAAGCTCAATAGTTGAGTATCGTGCTCAAAAATTGTGAGAAGATATTTCTTGGCTTATTGACACGTATATAATTCAATCTTGTGATGCAAGCTTAAGTAATAATAAGACGATCCAAAAGTTTTGTGTTAAATTATTATGGTTTTTTCCCCATAGTTTGTGGGGACAATAATTTTTTTTCATATGACCCATATAATTTTCTATATTCATTTTTATTGCTAGATTTGTGTCGACAATATTGATTGCACAATCTCTATTCAGCTGCCAACTCATAATCCATGGAAGAATTAGTGGGACAGGAAAAAAAAAATTCCAAAAGCATCACGTGTACAGAAGTTTGAAAAAAGTAAGACTTTCAACTCTAAAAATCACAATGAACAAAAAAAACTCATGATATCATACAAAACTTGAGGATTTGAGGCTTGATATTTATCAACTCTAAAAACCAAACTTCCCTGCGTATACTTGTGAATAGCTTTTAAATTTGATATAAGTACCCCCCCCAAAAGAAGTAGTAAGCATCAATCATAGACATATCACATGCTCAATCTGATCAAAATACAACTTTGAATATTTATTTTCTATAAGCAAATTATGTATTCTATGTACTATCTTCTCAGCACGCACTTCTGAGCTTGCGAGAGGTTTTTTAAAAAAAAATTAAATTTATTTTAGAATAAAAAAAGATAATGGGTAGTTGTGTTTCATAAAAATATGATTCATGATTTGATTTTTCCTTTTCTTTTAATATGAAAAAGTGTGAATTTACCATATTATCCTCATTTAATTAATAATTTTAATTATTAATGTTTTCATTCATCAATGGCATTTTATGGTATTTTGAATGTTTTACTATTCTCTGTCTTTTGCTTTATACATATAGAAGATATAGATAATTCACTAGAGTCGGACTACTTAGGCTTGATATTTTTGTATTATTTAATCGGATACCTAGACAGCCTTAAAAAGATCATGGCTTGTTTTTAATTGATTTTGGAACATCTTTTAGCATTGGAAAAAGAAATATTATTAAACTGATAGTTAATTTGGTGTTTAAAACATGATTTATCAGCTATAATTTAATGTGAACCATCGCATTCCGTATGTTAAATCTAAATGACATAAATCAAAAGATGCCCCTACCTGTCTCTACAACTACAATGTTTTCTTGTTAAATTACCAAGCCCACAATTTTGCAAATTACCTTCAAGACGAGTAATAGTTGAGAATTACACATACGTCAATCAAATTATCAAAAGGAGATGTGCTATTTGGAAGAAAAACAATGCAAAAAGAAAATTACAAGAAAAGGAGAAGAAGAAGAAAAGCTAGACAAGACAAGTCAAATGCAAATGAAAGAAAAATAATGAAATTATGTGAAACGTGGCCACGTGTTTAGCGATAATTACGGAGAGAAGTTTATGCCGGTGGCAAGGGTAGTGGGCACGACCGCTTTTGGCTGCCGGCTTCCTGCGGGTCTGCGACCTCCTCAAATCTTTGAATTTGCGGCGTAAATCCCGTGAGCTTTTTAAATAAATAAAGCTCCAAACGTAATAAAAAAGCAAAAGAAAAAGAAAAAGAAAAATGATGGCTTAAAGAACAACCAAAATAATCATAATGGTAATGTCTTCCCAAAAAAGCAGTTCAAATGTTATTTAGTTTTATAGGAAAAATCAGTTGAAATTAAATGTGAATAATCAACTGCATGGAATTTATTTATGAGTAATATTTATATTATTTTTCAATATTAGAAACAGTTTCTAAATCCTTTACCAAACGAGCCCTAAATAAATAAATATATATATATATATAAAAAGCAAAAGATAGAGAATTGTGAAACATTTAAAATACTAGAAAATGCTTTTAGTTAATGTAAACATTAAGAATTGAAATTATTAATTAAATGAGGATAATATGGTAAATTCACACTTTTTCATATTAAAAAAAATTTAAAATTAAAAGAAAAATCAGATAATGGATTCTATTTTTATAGAACACAACTACCCATTATCTTTTTTCATTCTAAAATAAATTTAAATTTTAAAAAAAAGCCTCTCGCATGTGCAGAAGCGCTTGCAAAGAGGCTAGTTCTAAGAAAATGTTTAAGCTAATGCTATACATTAAACAATGTTCTTAGGGGCAATAATTAATTAATTTAATCAAGCATGGCTTACCTTGCAAGCAAATCTTTGCGGTGGTCTAAAGCTCTCCATCTTTAATTTATGTTTATGTTTCGAATAGTGCTTAACAATGGATTCCAGCTACACAATAATAATATTAATCATATTAAATGTTGAGAGTCACATCGGGTAAATTTTTAATTTTTTTTAATACAAGCGATTTGGAGATAAGAGTTTACATAAATATTCATTGAGTGTCTGAGGGTTTCGAATCTCTGCCCACATCACATTAGTAGAGGTGAAAAAGTTCAACCAATTGAGATATACATCATTGACCACATCATGCAATTTTAAGATAATACAAAATGTAAGAGAATTTTACTATATATACCAAAGATATTACTATATATACCAAAGATATTACTAGAACCGATTAAATTGATTCGTTAAGTTTCAACACGTAGATAATATATTCTGATAGGGTGGAACTAGAAATGTTTTCACAGGTGGGTTAACTAAAGTTATTAGCTTTGTATACATTAAATCATATAAACCACACTAGTTCGCCAACGAGGTCTAGCCCAGTGGATAATGGCTTTGACTTCCAAACCATTGGTCTTATGTCTAAATCTCCATGACACCTCGGTAGTGTGTGCGTGTGAGAAACCCTCACCCCCTTGTAGTTTAGATTATTGCTCGTATTTTTTTTTATTAAAAATAATACACACTAGTTCATAGTTCAATTGACTAATTTCCAATAAGTTTTTTTCCTTCTTATATAAGCGATATTGGATGATGGGGAAATCGAACTTAGGATCTTGAGTGCAAAGCTAAATGTTAATTTCCAATCAGCTTTAACTTCTAACAACAACAAAAAAGCTTTAACTTAAAACAAATACATATTAAATGCAACCAAAAAACACATATTATCAAAATGAAAATATGTTCAACAACATAATTGAAAGTGTACCTATTTTAATATGTATGTTTATTGATGCTCTGCAACTAAATTCATAAAAACTTTGGTTTTTATTTATTTATAACTTAATAGGTTAGTACATATTCGGCTATATATAAAACAAGTTAATTATATATATATGATTTTTTATCCCCGAAATCTCCCTGGGTTATAGCCCAGTATAGCCCTAGGAGTAGTTTCGCCCATGGATATCATCCTTAAAGAGTAAAGCTATTTAGACACACAACATTGACTATTTTAGCTGACCACCTTATGTGGCAGCTGATGTATCATACCATATCAATTAACGAATGTTACTAGTGTATTATACCATTTTATTTATTCTCTGTTCAATAATTCTTTTTAAAAACAATTTAAAAACTCTAGTGTTCAAGTGGCCTCACATCTGTTCTCAACTCTTTCTTGCGTCTCCAGCACCTCCAACACTCCCTTCCTCCATTGTTATTGCATTATAATAGGAGTATCGCTAGAACATGGCTGAGAGTTGGAGTCCCCTCAATTACCCAGATATATAACTGATGCTTTTAGCCCCAGAAAGATACATTGAAATTGTAGTGATGAGGAACTTAATCTTGAAGAAACCTGAGAGAGAGAGAGAGAGAGAGAGAGAGAGAGAGAGAGAGAGAGAGAGAGGTTATGGGTAAAGGGGAGATGAAGATAATTGGTTATAAAGGAGCACCGTCCGATTTTCTTAAATCATATTCTTCCCTCCCATTTTCTTCATCCTGATCCAGGTCAACTTTCCCAATAACATAAACACACACTATAAATATAAATAATTCATTCATTCAACCTAGTTAGATGATCTTCAGAACTAATCATTGTTTTGCTGGAAACCAATTATTAATTGTTAGTGCTATTATTTTGGATGAAGGGAGTGCTGAAGGTGCTGAAGATGCGAGGAAGAGTTGAAAACAGACATGAGGCCACTTGCAGGGACACTAGGGTTTTTATTTTATTTTAAAGATATTGAAAAGAGAATAAATTCAAAATATAATACACATGGCAATATTCATTAATTAACATGACATGACCCGCATAATGTGGTTAACTAAAATTAATTATCAATATTATGTGTCTAAATAACATGTATTTAGTCTAAAACCAACTGGAAGTGTATGGAAAGGCTCAAGTGCATGCATGCACTAATATAAAGTAATATTTTTTTTACCATATTTATGTTACATCATTATCACTAATTAGTGTCAGCAAATTGCATTGCTTAGACATGAGAAATTTAAAAAAGTTAATCTGTCGGTGGGCAGAAGAAAAGATGGCACAAATTATTCAATGCATTTACATTATTTAGTACCCTGATCAACTAATAATCGCGATTGACTGATTGACAATGTTGAAAATCCAAGGAATCATAGTCAAAGATTTTTAGGGTAAGTTCCAAAATGCAAACAGTAAAAGTTTGTTTCCGACATCTAATATAGAATTGTATGTAACAATTTTTTGTTCGGATGTTAAAAAAAGTCTCGAGCTCGAATCTTCTTCTTTCACTAAATGTAATGAAAAAGAAAGTACTACAAATAAAAATTTGACAACATAAAACGCTAAACCATACCAGGGGGGATCAGAGTGAGGACCACATTTTGTGAAATATGAACGTGATCCATCCAAACCGAACCTTGAATGATGAAACTACATATCCACAGAAGAAATGTTTGAAGCTTGTACCTATTAGACCAATCATTATTCTTCCACAAACACACCGACAAAAGGTGGGTTCCATGTATTCTATTCCAACCCATCTTTTACTTTTTCTAACTTTAAATATATATTTTTTTTTGGGGCAAAAAATATGCATAATTTTCTAATGTCTGTGGGGTTAACATTTACAATGATTCTATAATTTGGTAAGGCCTGGCGGTGCAAAGGCAGCTTTTGATTGAGTCACAAAGCAGAGACAAAGATAAATGGTATCTTATTCCTTACTCTTCTTTTTTATTTATTTATTATTATAGAGAGAGAAGCAACTTGGGTCGATAGAGTCGAAAAGATTAAGGCCCCTCTCTCACTTTCACCATGCCCACTTGCCTCATCAAGTATAGTGGAATAGGAGATAATTTTTTTTTACCTTCCCCTCACCCAAAAATCAAAGTCATTAGTGTTAACTTGATATACATTCAAATTTAGTGACTGCCAAAAAATACCCCGAACATCTTGTTTGAGCTCGCAAGGTTGGATCGGTTCAAAAATGCCCCACTCGAAATACCATTTTGTTAATCAACAAAAGCAACAAACTTTCGTTCATAAGATTTTGTTAACTTCTTTTAACAACTTAAACTATAGGTTCCCAATGGATAAAAATAGTTGGATTTTTTTTTGGGTCATTAAAAAAAATAGTTGGAATTTGTTAAAGTAGTAGAGTACAAAGCAATTCTGAGAGAGAATAATTTCCACATTGTATTTTTCTGACAAAGCTGCTACCCTTTCTTGCTTAAGGTGCAGTAGTTTATACAGACAAGATAAAAAGTAAAAACGACCAAGAGATAAATATCTTCTTTTCTTTTGACAACTCCAACAAGGACCAAAACCACAAGTTCTTATTTTCTCAATAATCTAAAGTGACAAGTCTCATCCAGATAACATCATGTTTTGTTGTGAAACCAGACTGCCAACCAGCAGAGGTTGCATTATGCATGGCTGTCAAACAAGGACATCTACATATATAATAATGATTGATTATATGATTTTTGGTCTTTTCTTGGGTTTGCTCATGGAACCTGCCATGCAAGTATTATGCAATACTTCACCTGCCCTTTTGTTGTTGTTCTTCTAATTCCATAGTATCTTATGGTTCAGTCAATTTGACTAAACCTGGATTATGAAGATATTTACTAACCTAAACCAAATTTCCTATGATTTAATTGATTCCCAGAAAGTGTTACTTCAACTTTTTGAAAAGTTTGTATCTGTTTGTCTAAGATCACATGCATCCTATCCTCAACGAGTTTGAGACCTGTCAATCCTCAATCCCCACTTCTTAGGGAATCATACGTTATTCATACATGGGATCATATTGCTTGCAATTATTCCCAATCCTAAATTCATCGTGTAAATTTGGATAACGTTACCATACGAAGGTTTTATAGCTTTAGTAGTAAAAATTTTACTAATACATTCACAACAAAAGTTCGACTTTTACCTTCGCCTATGTCCTCTCCCCTACCCCCTCTCTCAAAACCTACATATTCGAATAGGCACTAAATTTTTTAGCATGTTTAATAAGCCATAAGATCTAAATAACAAATATGAAAAAAAACCCAGTTCAAATAGAGAAGTGATCGATATTGTTGAATATTGATCAGTTTCAACAACATACAACGTTCACATTATTGCCATGATCATCTTAATGAGAGCACCAATCTACAACTAAATGCCATCAGAGCCACAAGAGTCGGACAGCTACATGCACCACCACCCCTCTTTATCACCACCATCACTAACTAGACCCCTGTCATTAGGACCAGCACAAGAGTCCGATAGCTATACCACCAGAGTCATTAGGACCAGCTCACAACAACATTGGTAGCTGCTGTCACAATTGCCTAGTGCTACCGCCACTATTAAATAGTAATACTACTGCCGTCGTTGTCCCGGTCCTCTTCATATCGTCATTGCAACTGTGCTCGTAGACAAGGAAACTATGTATCCGGTGGCCTTCGCTGCCACCATTTATTGCACCATTATTATCTCCGACAGTAGCTATTTGACGATTTTATCAAAATACAAATACTAGAATTACTTTTTCAGCTCTTAGAAATTTAGCAATCATAAGTCAGTATTCAATGTTTAATTTTCATTTTTGTCAAACAAACTCTAAGACTTTGGTCATCTGGGACCTCTTGACATTCTTTGACAGACATTTGGTGCTTACATCTACTTGTTTCGGCATACAAACCCTGTTGTTATCCACCTGAGGCCCTTCAGAACGACCGCTTCTCAATTCTACAGGGCCCAAAGTTATTGGACCAGCAACAGCTTATGTTTTGTCTCATATATATTTTTTTATTGGACCAGTAACTGCTTATGTTTCCTCAATTTCAACATTTGCAGGCAAGTATACCTTCATTTTAAAGCTGGCCCTAGATTTTATTTTCAACATAGAGTAAGTACATGACTCCAGTCACCAAGCTAGCATACAAAATAAAAGGAATTAATGTTTGTCCTTCAAATCCATATATCATGGTGAACATGAATGCTCTTAAAGAAAATAACAGATGTTCTCTTTTATGATAGTACTAGATTTCAGACACAACCACACATAACAACAAAGTTCAATCACATTAGGGAATAGACCATGGACCACCTTAAATACCAGATGCATAAGTACTTGATTCAATAAAAACCTTTGCCAAAGAACTATTGAGTGACAAGGTCAGAAGAACCTATTATAGGGGCCAATACAAGTTGGGCCTCCGCCACCCGGAGCAAGCCAGTTGCCAATCTGCTTGTCATATCCTCCACAGACACCTTCACTACATCCCTCCTCATGCCAATGTCCGCAGCGTACCTACTAGCGCAGTACATTGTAACGGCTGTTGCTGCCATCCCATAAACATTGGTGGTAACAAGACGCAATGGTGTGGATAAAATGGCTGCAAGAGGTCCCCCTATTATAGATACTGCTTGTCCGCTTTGGCCAATTGTTCCTTGATCCAGAACAAGAAGCCCCGTTTTGCAGTAAATAGCAAAGTCTTCACAATTTTTCTTAAATACGTTATAACAACCAAAGCCATTGTTGAGCAAGTATTTTGCTCGATGGACGACGACATCATCTGGATCCGAGACTGCAAGAGTGCAGGTTCCCCCACGTGCTTTTGCAATAAAGAGAGCAGGGTTGACAGCATATTCAAAACGATACAAGACACCCCCTGCAAGAAAGCAGTTCAGGCACGAGGAGAGAACCCCACTTCCCTCTTCCCGTGGGGTGCAAACTTGGCAGGGCTGTTGAGGTCGGGCTGGCCCTGAGCTAACCAAGAGAGCATCCAGCATTGTCCCTGTTCCTACTTCTTGCCCACGCCTGGTGAAATGAACGACTGTGTCATCCCCTACAAAGATGCCTGTTCTTGCACAAATAGGATATTTATCAACAAATAGATAAAAAGAACACGTAATTAAGCAAACTGTTCATATTATAACTGAGTTGTATCAGAAAATTAGAGGTAATGGACAATTCCTGAACTCCAAATGAGTTTTGCCTACCCTGATAAAGAAAATAGGCCCTCTTTAAAAATGCTTTTTACTTGTAAACACACAGAGACACCCCCTTGCACAAAACGATCCATGACAATTCTTACACACCCAATTTCTGAATGAATAACCTACTGCATCAGCCATCAGGCATCGCCCCTACTCTTCAATCTATTGAGCATATCACTTAAAAAGATCTGACATAGCTCAAATTAAAAGAGGCAGGTAATTGCTTGGGAAATTAAACTATTGTCACATTATCAAATCATTTATCTTTTCCAAAAATCTTTATTAGAAGGCTTATGGGGCTCAAAGTTCCCATCTTTCCCATGCTTCAGCCTTCAGCTACCCCAAAACTTGAAACTGGGACTTGGGTTACCAACTACATCTGCCATTGCAGCATATGATCATTACCTATACCTCATCTACCTCCTTTAGATATATATTGCCTTTTAATTACACAAAAGCCTTAGATTCCACAATCATTGCATATGAAGTTGATACAAACTAATCGCTCTAACATGCAAACCAAATAATTTATATGCTTAAAAAAAAGGAAGGAAACTTGACACATTTAATCAATGAAGAAAAATGGGGTAGGTAAGGAAAAGAGAGATAACCATGATGAGCATAGATATAGGCAGTCCTCCAAGAGTAGATGTGATCCCCAGGCTTCAGGCTCCCCTTATCCACTCTGCATCAAATTATTTCACAACACAAAAACATTTCACTTCCATTTGCCACGAATTCTCAGCACCCAAAACAGAAATTGCAATCTTTACTTAAAAAAATTCAAAAAATATAAAAAAAGATGGAACATACCTGTTGGAGAGCAGACCCATCTCTCTCTTTTCCCTTCTATTTTCTCAGAAAAGCAAGAAATGAAATCCTTCCTGGGGAATTTGATTCTTCAAATCGATTGGGAGTTACAGGAAAAAAGGAAGAAGGAATAAAAAGCGACACGAGTACGTTCCTATTCGAAACGAGCAACTCGAATACTTAAGGTTCGAGAACGGGGACAGCTGTGGCGGGTTTTCCACGTGTCCGACACGGTTTGATGGCATATGCAGCCTCTGCAGCAGAGTCTTCGGAACAATACCGACAGAGGCCCAGGTAGGCTTTCATTTCCAGCCCAAGTTTTTTGGTCAATTCCAGCCCAAGTTCATGTTGGATTATTTTTTGCTGGGACTCTTTTAGGTCATTGGTTTGGGCCAATGGATCTACATCCTTAACAGCTTTTGGAAATACTCAAAAGTGTGCAAGCCCTATGTTGGAGCACACATTTTCTGATCTGCACACATCAGTATATGTAGGTTAGGCCAATTGGCTAAGGTATTGTGCCCGCCCTTTGTACTCAAGTTTGATCACATTCTCCATACATTAGAGTAGTTAGAATATCACTTTGTCAATAAATAAAAATATATATCTTTGTAGGGCCCACTTCGTATTGTATTTCACTAATTAAAACCATCTATTTTGTAGATACTGATTCAAAAATCATCTCTACAAAAAATCATTTGAATCCGATAGCATTTGACCACTCAATTGAATTATTGAAATTTTAGTACTTTTTTGAAGCACCGTGTTCATTGATTTTATAGAACACAATCATATATCGAAACGGCTTCCAATTTGTCTAATTTTTTGCAAGGATGATCTATGAATGTAGACTTAAAAAATAGATGGTTTGGATCGTTGAAAAAAAATTTCGTAGGGAACCTATAGGGTGTCCCTCAAATAAATTTGAGGGATCCCTCAAGTTAACAAACTTTAGGAGTGGGGCAATATTGTGGTGTTAGCTAAGGACATTCTAACCGTCAAGTTAACAAACTTAGTAAAATTGAACTAAAACGATAGATTTAGAGCTCTAAGGCCTCATTTGGTGGCTCGGCTTGGACTGGATTAGAGTTCAGGTCAGGCTAGTCCTTATGAGTCCCACTTGTTCAATTTAATTGAAATAATTCACTCGAATCACACCACCAAACGTGACCTTGATATTACATGGAATGGAAGAATCCTTGTTTAACCAAGAGATTGTATAGACTTTTCAGTTTGCACTATGAATGAGGAGTAAAAGGAGACCAATGCGGACAAGTTTCTTGCAAGAGGGGGAGAAGTCCGAAACAAGTTACCTCCTCTCCCAAAGTTCCAAAAGATCTTCCTTCTTTTGGTTGGGGGCTCTCAACCCTTTTACCTTGGGTCCAAAATGATGTTTAGTATGCACAAATCCAAATAAACTAGTATTATTTTTTTTTTTTTTTTTTTTTTTTTTTTTTTTTTTATTGATTGAAGTAAGCCTAAACGAAACGAAAAATGCTTTAATCATATCCCAAATTTTCTTTCCCAACCTCATTGCATCGAAAAATAACAACTTTGTCGACCTAATCTAAATCTACGGCATGAGTTGAAGTCGGCCTTGAGGTCAACAAGTGATGATCAGGTCCACAAGTGATGGATTATGGAACATCCACGATATTATGACATCATTGACATGGGTGGTGAAGAACACAGGGGACAAATAATGGTGGGTTCACACTTACAGCAGCCCACACAGTCAATAGAGAGAGACAGCAAACCATTCATTTTCATATGCGATTTTCAACAGTTCGGGGATGACTAAGAAAACTTCCTGCTAGGCGGTCATCTCTTTCAAAGTTGTCATGCAATTATTATCCAGCGAAGGAGCTAGAAATAAATTTATATTTAGGATGTCGACAACATAGATTTTACAATATTTACCCAAATAATTACATAACTTTAATACAAATTTATAACACTACCATTTCAGGCCCTTTGAATGACCATAAGCTTTGTCACATGATTCAAACATTTTGTACCTATAATTTCTGTGGGACGTAAGGCGCAGCATGGCATGCCATATCTACAATGCCAAACAGTTTGGGAAGAGTCAAATTGAGCACATGCAAATAACAAAAAGACGTACGAAAATGGGTGGTTCTTTTTTCTTTGTTGTCAAGTTGCTTGTACACATTTCGTATCTACCACTTAAAGCTATAGCCAACATTAGGTTAGACAAGATGGCGCTCACATTTTGAATTGAGGAGAACTTTTCTCATTCTTTGCATGTTTCTCATTCAAATTGAGCACATGCAATCATGTTATGTTTGTGATCAAATTTTATTTATTTATAAATAAGGGTTAGTCTAAGTGGTGATGGCTTGTGGGGGATTTTTTTTTTCTTTTCTTTTTTGGGTTGTTGTTGCTTTTTTTGTGTGTGGTTGTTGTTAAAGTTAAGAAGGAGAGAGGGAAACTCATACATACGGGTACCATGAGGACTTGAACTCAAGACCATTTGAGAGCACATCAAAAGCTTGAACAAATCCAACTAACACCCAATTGGTGATTGTGCTATAATTGATTAGGATGAATATATAGTTCTAAGAATTGATTTTCTCAAATGTAATGAGCCAAAAAAGTAAACAAGCGATTTATTTTGAACTTGGGTGTTTTTTTTTTCAACGTAATTTGGAACATCGAGAAGATAAGTATCATTAAATTAATAATTAATTGATAACTTACTGATAAAATATTTTTTTAAAGTAAGATCCATGTAATTATCCCATGCAACAAAATTTGGACATTAACTTTACTCGATCCAAAACCGTCTTATAGCTAATTCTCCCACCAAATTTCGTTTTTCCTTTCTTCAAGTCATAATTAACTGGGGCCCCTTCCAGTCTACGTAGGCCATGGGTACTTGAGTTGAATAACAAAGACAGAACCGGCGGGATAAGAAATTAGGCCACCGAAGAAAATGTTCCTCCCAATCAGTTCCCGCCACATGGTCTTGATAACCCTCCCACGCGAATCACAGTGCACGCAAATCCCAACCCTCAATTTCCAGCCCTCAGCATATTCTTCCCTCCAGCATATTCTCATCGCGAACCCAAGCCGGCCAATCACGCCTCGCTACCTTACTACATCACGTGCCCCTACCCACGTCATCACCCTCAAGTTTTGTCGTCACGTGCACATCTTACTTGGAAAGTACACGTGTGCCAGCAGGTTCCAGAAACAGAAAGCCCCGAAAATAGCAACCGTTAAATTCTCAGCCCCCTAGACTCTTCTCTGTGGCCTTTTCTTTTTATCCGTAGCTTCGCAAATTCGCATATAGAAGAAGATTCACGAATCAAATTCTCAGAAAACCCTAATTCAATTCGAAGCCTGTGGAATTTTGACACGTGAAAGCGAACACTACAGTCAAAAACCTAGCTCGGACTCCGCCATGGCGAACGAAGGTCAAGCTTCGACCTCCTCCAACGCCTTCTCCTTCATTTCAAAGGGGTGGAGGGAGGTGAAGGACTCGGCTGACGCGGATCTCCAATTGATGAAGCACCGGGCCAACGAGTTTAAGAACCTAGCGACGTCGTTCGACCGCGAGCTCGAGAACCTGTTCAAATTCAACTCGGCGTCGGCGATTCGGTCGTCGCCGCGGTCGGAGATAGACTTCGTCAAGAAGCTACAGCCGAAGCTCTCCGAGTTTCGGAGGGTGTACTCGTCGCCGGACTTCAGCAAGAAGGTGCTGGAGAAGTGGGGCCCGAGGTCCAGGATTCGGATCGATTTATCGGCGATAAAGAATGCCTTGGTATCGGAGGGGGAGAACAGGGATGGGGTTATGGAATTTGATAGGGTTAGGAGGGGGAGGCCTCTGAAGTTTAGTGAGTTTTGGGGTGAGTGGAAAGGAGACGGTGAGGCTGAGGATGAGGAAAGGCAGTCTAATAAGGATTGGGAACCAATTCGGGCGTTGAAGACGAGATTGAAAGAGTTCGAGAAGCGAGAATTTCTTGGTGGGTTTAAGAATAGTGAGTTTGTTGAGAAATTCAAATCCAGCTTGGTATGTTCTCTCTAGCTTCCTTTCTTAATATGTTGCTTTTGGCTCTGAGCACTTGAATTTGTTAACTTTGTATTCTGGTTCTATCGATTTTTTCCCTGTTCATTTTAGATTTTATTTGGTTCATGTTCGTGCTTCAACTTCAGCAGGAATTTATTTTTGGTAGTAGTCAGGAGGAAAATTTGAAAAAAATGAAATCTTGACTGGAGTTGTATTGGAATCATTTATAGGATTCAGGTGGAAGCAAATATTACTGATACAAATAGGTGAGATGCTGTGTTTTGGTGGTGTATGCTTACTTTCCTTGTACATTTTGGGGGGAGTATATTAAGGTTGCCTACTTTTAATAAGGGTAGAGACCAATGGGTGGTTGAATATGCTTGGACCCCATGAGGCATAACATAGAACCTCTGGATAGCTAATTACTAAGTTCTCCTGTACAAAAGAGACAGAGCTGACTCATTTTTTATAATCGTTTGTTCATAAGAAGGTATAGAACAAAATCCTTCAGAGAAGGTTCTGAAATTATGGAAGAGAGTTTTGCATTCAAATTTTATTTTATTTATTTATATAAAAAGACTCCTATTTGCATTCCTCAGTTTGGCTGGAACTGGTATGGCGTTTTGATCAACTACTTTGAATTTTGTAATGCTAAACACCATTAGGGTAGTTCTTTGTTATGCATATATGTTGGGAGTCCAATGTCATTCAGAGCCACAGTTGGCACATTAGATCCTTTAAGTTTTACTTAAAAAAAACACTGTGTGTGTCAATGCCTATGCACTGTGTGATTAGGAATAAATGCTTCAACTTGAGCGTCTAGTGTGAGACGATGCTCCCATCTAGCAAGTGAGGTGTAATTTGATTTGCAATTAATGTATTCTTCTGCACAATTTCATGAAAGGCATGCTAATGATGCCCAACAAATTATATATTGCTTGTCCTCTGAAAGCCATTCTTTTTAGGGAATAAGACACTACATTTCTTGTAGTTGACATCTTAATTTTCCGAGTCTTTTTTTGTGCTTGTGTTCCCTGATCAATGTTTATTTCTTGGTATGCGGTAATAAACATGAGCAGTACATATTCTTACAGCTACTCGTTTCTTCTTCTATTTTCAGAAATCAATGTACAAGGAACCTGAGGAGTCAAAGGTTGGTATTTACCCTGCATTTCTTTTTTGGTTGTCTTGTGTTTTCTTTTGATATGTGGTAATGTCTATGCTAATTTTCCCCTTCTTCTTTTTTTCGACATGATAGGCAGTACCTCCATTGGATGTGACAGAACTTTTGGCATGCTTGGTTAGGCAATCTGAGCCTTTTCTGGATCAACTTGGTGTTAGAAGAAGTAAGTAATTCTGTAAGTTCTGTTTAAAGCTGTTACTGTATAAATGTCTGGGTTCATTTTGGTTTTGTATTTTTTGTAATTTATTCTGCTAGAGTGAAACTTTCATGCTTCTATTAAGTCATTAGATGGGTATTGAAACTTCAAAGTTTGTGTAACTGTTTGGGGTAGTTTATGAAACTTATGGATTCAAACCTTAATTGGACTATTTCCAAGTGAAAAAAAATATGACATCAATCATGGGGTAAACACTGTTCTTTACTCATATCGTGAATATCCTTATCATGAACATGAATCTATCTTGCATATAAAGTTAGGTAGCCCAGGATCTATCACTGTCTAACAACAGTACCCACAAAGGAATATAAAAACAAAGACAATGAAGAAACCAAGATTCAAATGGCTTGGTTGGCGGCCCGAATATTTCCCGTTGAGAATTAGATTTCAATTTTCTTGAAGTAATGACCACTGAACATTTACAATTGGAAAATGACTGCAGATGTATGTGAGAAAATAGTGGAAAGCTTGTGTAGCAAAAGCAAGAACCAACTTCTGCACCCCCTTTCTTCCGGAGAGTCATCTGTTCTAGACAGTGAAAACATAAATGATGAATTAGACTTAAGGATAGCCAGCGTCCTCCAGAGCACAGGGCATTCTTATGATGGTGGGTTTTGGACAGACCATGCAAAGAATGACCCATCAGACCAGAAACGACATGTTGCTATTGTCACAACTGCTAGTCTTCCTTGGATGACTGGAACTGCTGTGAATCCGCTGTTTCGTGCTGCATATCTTGCAGAGTCTGCAAAACAAAATGTTACATTATTAGTTCCGTGGCTTTGTAAATCAGATCAAGAACTAGTATATCCTAGCGACGTCACTTTTACTTCACCAGAAGAGCAGGAAACTTATATCCGTAACTGGCTTGAGGAAAGAGTTGGCTTTAAGGCTGACTTTAAGATCTCTTTTTATCCAGGAAAGGTAATTATTTTAATGACTTTAACCATGCAACTGACATTTTTGCTCATATCAAATTATGGTTGCTAATGGATATGTGGTATTGCTATATATCAGTTTTCAAAAGAAAGGCGAAGCATTATACCAGCTGGAGACACTTCTCAGTTTATTCCGTCCAAGGATGCTGACATTGCTATCCTCGAAGAACCAGAACACTTGAATTGGTACCATCATGGTAAGCGTTGGACTGATAAATTTAACCATGTTGTTGGTGTTGTTCACACAAATTACTTGGAATATATCAAGAGGGAGAAGAATGGAGCTCTGCAAGCATTCTTTGTGAAGCACATAAACAATTGGGTTACAAGAGCATATTGCGACAAGGTATTAGTCAATTCATTGGATTACATGTGCATTCTTTCTCGAATGTGTTGTAGCGTTGTTACTGCTAACTTTATTAGGCGCTTAAGTTTTCAGAAAGATATTTTAGACCAAGGGATGCTTCTCTTGATTTGATGAATAAACTGTTTATATGGTTTTTGTGCAGGTTCTTCGCCTTTCAGCTGCCACGCAGGATTTACCTAGGTCTGAGATTTGCAATGTCCACGGTGTGAATCCCAAGTTCTTGAGAATTGGAGAAAAGGTGGCCGCAGATAGGGAACTTGGACAGGAAACATTCTCAAAAGGAGCATATTTCTTAGGGAAGATGGTATGGGCAAAGGGATACCGTGAGCTGATAGATTTGTTGGCAAAGCATAAGAATAACCTTGATGGTTTCAAGTTGGACGTGTATGGGAATGGAGAGGATGCCAATGAAGTTCAGAGTACAGCTAAAAGCTTGGATTTGAATCTCAATTTTCTGAAAGGAAGAGACCATGCAGATGATTCTCTTCACGGGTAAGGATCTTTTAGGTCTCCGCTGTACAAAAGCATAATGCATTGTCCCCTTACTTTTGGGCCTAAAGGAATCAATTCTTAAAATCTTTTACATTTGACTAAGTTCAGAAATAAACATAAACATACAATTTAGTTATTTGTTTCCCCTTCTCCTGCTAATAATGTTCTCTTTTTTACTTCAAGGTACAAAGTCTTCATAAATCCCAGTGTTAGTGATGTACTCTGCACGGCTACTGCTGAGGCGCTTGCCATGGGCAAATTTGTAGTTTGTGCGAATCATCCATCAAATGAGTTCTTCAGATCATTTCCTAATTGTTTGACCTATGAAACACCTGAGGACTTTGTTGCAAAAGTGAAGGAAGCAATGGAAAGTGACCCTAAGCCCCTTACTCCGGAGCAAAGATACAATCTATCATGGGAAGCTGCTACCCAGAGATTCATGGAGTACTCCGATCTTGATAAAGTCTTGAATAAAGACAACAACGGTGCAAAATCAAGCATAGGCAATGGAAAGAAGATCTCAAAGTCGGTATCAGTGCCTAGCTTGACGGGTATGGTCGATGGTGGTTTGGCATTTGCCCACTACTGTCTCACTGGGAATGAATTCCTTCGACTGTGCACAGGGGCAATACCCGGAACCCGTGACTACGACAAACAACACTGTAAAGACCTTCACCTCTTGCCGCCTCACGTAGAGAATCCAATTTATGGCTGGTAAGTAGATTAGTGGTCCAATCTGACTGTATAATACTAACACATGGTATTTTAGGAGCCTGTTACGCTTATTAGGTAGGAAGGTTTGTTTTCTGTAGGGATGGGATGTATGCACTATTGGAGCACGGATTTTGGTAGATAGTATCCAAGTCCAAGTTTTGTTATCTCATGTTAGTTGATAGAAAATAATTGCCAGTATATATAGTAATGTCATCAAATTGTACTATGCTCTGCTGAGCTGATAAAGACACTTGAGCGCTGCATGTATATTATCAAATATAAGATAATTAATTTCTTCACATTCTTTCGTAGATGGAAAATTGCTTTGAGGGGCGTTATTGCCATCCTCTCACCCTATTCAATTTTACATTTAAAAAATAAAATAAACTAAAAATAGTTGAAACCTTTGTAAAAGTACTTTCAAGAACGGCACCGCATTAGAGCTTTTCTGTAATGGATCTATTGGCTATGTGGCCCAGATTGCAGACCCAAACTCCGGCCTAAAAGCCCATTGCCAAGAACCATATGGGTATAGTATATTCTAACTTATACGTGCGTTGCACGTGCGCCTTAACTATTAGAATGTAGACTAAAGTGGAATGGAGTTCGAGTTCAAAATGACCAAACTAAATTAAAGACTGAAAAGGTGACGCCTTGTTCTTCATGTGATCCCCATTTCCTCAGTCTATGAATACTGACTCTTCGTGCAGCTGAAACTACTAGAACTTTCTGGGGCGATTTCTGACCTTTAATTTGATAAGAATAATATAACAAAATACAACAGACAATAATTAATTTATTATATGCTTGCTTTGTGTGATCAAAATTAGTCTAGCAAAGGGTTTACACATCAGCATAATATGGGATGGCACCACAGTGAAAAAGTAGGCCAAACTATCCACATTCCTCTTAAGCGCATCCGGAATCGATTCACGTAAAAGACAATCTTGAAGCAACCTAATACCGAATGACCCCAAAAAGAAAGCCCTCCCGCATCAGCACCACGTTATTGGTTCTTATGAATCTGCCCTATTTCCATGGATATATTAATTACTCTCTCTAATGGGTCTGAATAATCAATCTTAAATAATGTAATACACTGCTGCAACATGTCATCTTCCCAAACTCTGCAATACGGGACAAAGAAGAAGTTCATAATTTATCTGCCGCAGACTGAGCTGAACTGATTATTCCTCTGATGGTGCTCTCTGAAATGTCTTTTAGCTGTGGGATTGCAGCCACTTTGTCCCAGCCTCCTCTGATAACTTATGCTAAAGATCTATTATATATTAATACAAGTCAATCACATGCCGCAGATGTTCAAGCTAATATTTAATTTATTTGGTAATGGGAATATTTATTTCGCTTGATATAATATACGTCATCATTAGCTTTTCCTACTGAGGAATGAAAGCATGATCTTAATAAGTGGTGGGGGAGCTACGTTTTTAGCTATTATCACTTTGTCTGGATTCATATTAAAAATTAAGCAAGTTGCATTAGGTTAGACAATACAACGATATTAAATTGAGATGGTTAGGGCATATTTATGTGTAGTGCTAATTGTGACTTAATTAACTTTCTAGTGATGGTAGATTCTGGTTAAGGAATCTTTTGGTAGTGAGTGAAGCACTTGAAATGGAAAAAATAAAATATTATGGTTCATATATGTTTATATATCTATTTGACTTTCGTGTTTATGGATCCAACATCAACTAGGATTTGTGGTGGTGGTGATTCCAATTCCGTATAATATTTAGTTATACAAGGCAGATAAAAAAATAGACTTTCTGTATTGAATGTTTTTCATTGCAGAGTAAGAGTATGATTTTCTCATTTAAAAGGAAAGAAGAATGTGATAAATTAAGAAAATGATGAAGATTTAGGGCATGTTTAGGAGTGCGTTTGGAAGAGCTAAAAGTACTTATGACAGCATTTGATAAAAAAAAGTTTAGAAGTACTTTTGGGTCATAGAAGCGCTTTCTGGAGAAGCACTTGAATTTTTTATATAAAAATTTCAACATCTTTATAATAAAAACGCTTTTGTTAGTGCTCATGAGCAGAAGTGCTTCCTAGAGAAGTAGTCCCAAACAAACCTTTAGTTATTTGTTAAATAAAAAAGGCATGGATTTCAATGACTATAACTCAAATTTGATTATCTAACCCAGGATGTATGGTTAACTACAAGAAATTAAACAAGTTCAATATGAAGAATCTGATTATAAGTCAAAGATTTAGGATACAAAAAACATGAACACAGACACCAGTCTCAATTAATCCCCTCCTCTCTCGGAAGGGGACAAGACAACAACACCCACTTGTATGGGAGTGAAAAACAACTCATGCCTCCAAATCCCACCATGATCTCAAACTCTTATGTTGTTTTAATGTTTGAGAGGCGTACTGTGGACATGTTTTCATCACCTCAAATTCAAGTATTTTTAAAAAGTATTAGAGCCTTCCGCTAAGCACTATTGTTAATTTTCTTTCTCTTTTTCTTTTGTTGGCCGTCGGGCCAGCATCTTTGGAAGATTCCAGATTTTGAGTTTGATTTGGTGATTTTAGGGTGCGAATTGAAATTTTATTTTATTTTGGTCAAAGAAATGAAGATTTCATTTCATTACCTTAGCAAGTTACGAACAAGCCACAACAAACAGAACAATAAAATAAAAGCACAACCAAATTAGACCTACTAAAAAAGTTGGACCCTCAAAATGGTTTTTTACCGAGTGCATTTGTGTGTTCAAATAAAATCAGGATGCATGCCTTTGGTCAGAAATTGCTAGGCAATTAAGAACCAACCAAGAGCCATTTAGCCCACAATACGAACCCACTAACCATATATAAAGATATATGCAGTTTGGCCTTTAGGAATTTCGATGGACATTTCTCTTCCTCAGTTCCTCCATCTGGTTCACTTCCACTTAGTCAGGGTGTTAACTGTTAAAGCTCATAGATCTCTACCACTTCGCTTTCACGATTCTCAGAACTAAGACTATTTGAATCCATCGTTTGCAATAGAAATTCACACAGTGAAAGCATGTTATAGAATACAAAATATTACTTTAATTTATGTGTTTTATTATTAATTTCAATATATTTAAATATTCAAATTTTATAATTAATGAAGGGAACTTTAATCTTCGCTATAACAATGACGTGCACAACGCTTTTTGTCCTTGGCTTCAAATTTCTTTGTTCATTGTTTACACTTCAGTTTGATATTTACTAACTTTCTAATGTGGGACATATTCACCTTAATATTCTCAAACGTCTCGGCATGTGTGGCAAATTCTGAAGTCTAACATTGGAACAACACATGTTGTAACTTCTATGACATGGAGTATGTGTAGCTGTTGGGTTTATTTCACATGTGGACTAACCCGCTCTGATACCATGAAAGAAGTTAAGATTCCACGTTTAAACCAAAGCTCCCTTAATCTTATGGTCCAGCATTACCCAAAATTAGACTCTTCTGGAGAGTCCTTTTTTTAACTTTTAGCTTTCAATGTTCATAGACATTGCGAGGTAATTAAGAATGACAAATTCAGTTTGTTTTGAACTCTTCTTTTGAACTAATATTAAAATCAAAGTTCTTTTTTATTTTTATTTTTAAAAGTACCTTTCTGAAAGGTGGAAGACATCAGATAGCAAAGTCTTCTGCCCATTCTACTAAGCAAATAGTGGCAGGCTTTTGTTACAAAAGATTGAATACAAAAATGGGGAAATATTGATAATATGCCTTCCCAATGAAAATCCCACAATTTCTTTTGTGAAATTACAACAGAGTTGATCATCATACTCAACAAAATAAAAGTATACAAGTTGAGTATTTTCAACCCAATTACATGTGTCAGAGTAACAAAATATTTACACTTCCTCACTTTGGTTCTGGGCCTTTAGGTGCCATGTTTAATATTTCCTGTACTGTGATTATAACATGGGCACTTTCACCATCTAAAAGCACAGGATTTACACTTCCCCTGTGAAGTAACTGTGGCTTCTCTGGTGAGACAGTGGGCTCCACTACTTTTTTGAAATGTGCCAGTTCAGAAAGCTCATGAACTGATTTGGAAATTTTTTCTGCACCTTTGACAATCTCAACAAGAATTGAGGCAACTGCTGCAGCTGGCACAATTGCAAGGATGTCTGCATTTTCCAATGATGCAGCTTTCAGAGCAGTTTTGAGGTCTTTGACTGCAGTTTTGGACTTCTCCAAATGTTCACAAGCATGTTTTGGTTCCTTCATGGTTTTGATTGCTATGGCTAATGCTTTTAGGGCCTTTCCAGTCTCAATACTCATTGTTCTGCAGGAGTCTTGAATTATCTTTAAAAATTCTGGTGGAACCTGCAAGGATAATATAATTAATATTGATTTTTCTTTTGTTAAATATTTTAATTAAATCATTGATCCTTAAGAGTATGAAGATTTGATACATACTTGTACATTTGAGTTGATGTGGCCATTTAGAGTTTCGATCTGGTAGGCGCATTGCCGGGCAAGAGCACCTATCTTCAAGTATTGCTTCCATGGATGGCGAAATTTAAAACGGCCATGTCCTGGTTCCCATCTTGCAAAATTTGCCTGTACATGTATACAATATCTATACATCAGAAATGGCTAGCTAGATATAGCTATATATATGTTAGTGGCTTGCATGCCAAGGTAAAGAAGAAAAATGATGCTGTAGTACTCACCAAGGATTCTTCAGTGGTTTTCGAGTTGAGGACACTCTTATATCCTTGAAGAAATGAGTCCTCATTTTTGGGGACCATGCCACAATTTCCATCCTTAGGTGTTTGAAAATATTCACCTCCAAATCCTGTAATTAATTTCCTCATTCTCAGTTAATTTTTGAACATGTTGAACACCAAAAAAGAAAAAAAGGAACTAGAGCCAATTTTAGAATTTAGCTTACCTTCTAGGCAGTTTGCAAGCTTTTCTATATTGGAAGCTATCAGCTTGTGCAGATCTTCGCCAGCCCATACTGGACAAAGAAAAACTGATATGATCATGCAAGTTCCTCCACCTATTATGATTGTCAAGAGTCTTTCATGAGCCATTTCCAAGAGCTCTTCAACACGATACCCTGATATGGTTACCATACTGAATGTCAAGATGAATATCAACACTCCATAGTCATATCTGGCCTTGATCCTTGGGAAGAACCGAGAGAATGTAGATGCTGCAGCTGCAACCAGAAAAACACTTGCATGCATTAGTAAGCAATATCTGTTTCTGTATAGACAGAGCCCCTATAACATGAGAAATATTATTGCCAGATCATCTGATATGTTAGTTATGTTGTGAGATAGTGATTAGGACTGTCAATTAGATAAAATTTTGTCTGAATATGTCGTCCTTATTGACAATCTAACAACATAACATGTCAAATATCTGGCAACAGAACCATTACCCAACGTATTTTTTTTCATGTGTACAAATATATATACCTAGCAGGAAGACAAAGATCCCAAGCACAATGGGCTCTCCTTTCTCTCCAAAGAGACTAGCTAAGTGTTGGGCTCCAACGCCTAGAGCACCAGCCAGTAATGTTGCAAAACCTCTATTTAAACTTTTGCTGAGGGTTGCACCTACACAGGAAAACAAAAATAATAAGTACACTTTTTAGTTTAACATGATCAATAAGTTGAAAGAAATTTCAATCAGTATCTTTATCATTTTCATTTTTTAACTTACCTACAGTGAATTCAAACACCACTACCACTGTTAGAACAGCCCAGATTCCAGCAACCCCGAAACCATCGAAAAGGGCTCTCCAGTAGTACAATAAGGACACCAATGTGAGAGCCAGAGCCACTTTCAGAGAGTGAATGACTCTTCTTGGGTCATCTCTTCCTAGCTTTATAGTGCCCTTTACAACTTTGACAACCTTGGTATTGAACTTCCCCGGCAAGGCCTTAAGCCAGCCCCACCATCTCGTGAAAAGCCCGGCCTTCGCTTCCCCTGCAGCTGTTAACTCATTGATCTCCATGTCTCTAGTTCAGGGACAAGTTGTATGAACTTGTTTAAGGAAAAGCCTAACAAGTTAAGCTAACCAAAGCCTTTGCTAGCTAGATGACTTTCCTTTTCTAAGCACTTCACAAATGGGAGAAAGGGTGGAAGAGAGAGAGAGAGAGATGGTTGGCAAAGAAAATTGAAAAACCTTTGATGGGTTTAATTGTCTCACAACTGGCCTTAATTTATAAGGCAAAGACTTGGTGTGAGTTGAGAATATTTTATGGGGTACACGTCTTTGTGTCTCTTGTAAGAAGAGAGACAAAGATTTTGCTTGAGAAAAAAGTAGAGTTTCAAAAAAGCGTGGGCTGACTAAGCTTTTACTTGGATCTGAGCTAAATATTTATAATAAAAAAACCCACAAACTGCAGGAAGCATAAAGTTTAGCCCACTAGTCAGAAACAGAGAATCAAGAGTACTTGAGCCCACTATAGGCCTCTCTCTCAACTCAACTGTTCACCACCCAAGGTTAAAAAACCAGCTTTTGATGAGTGGGTAAGTGTACATTCTAGATTCTATGAAAATTAATGGCCATTTTCTCTCTCTCTCACACACACACATGGTATGTGATCACTGTACGTAAACCATGGTGTGTGATCACTGTAAAGTCTGTGGCATGCACTGTATCCCACTGTTTCTGCGTATATATATATATATATATAGAGAGAGAGAGAGAGAGAGAGAGAGAGAGAGAGAGTTATTGTTCAGAATTAGCTCTGTGGCTTAACTCATTTTTTTAAGTTACTTAACTGAGCTTGTATATTGTATGAATTGACTTTGTTTAGAATATGCGCTTTCACCATACCACTAACCGCAGCTTTATTTAATTAAAGTGAAGTTTCATCAGGTTTTGCATTGTTTAATTAACTCAACTCAGAAAGTGGAAGAATGATGATGCTCTAGTTCTATGCTTATAAAATATGGTTTATACTTTTTTGTCAAAGAATCCATAGAGCCAATGGTATTCACACAGCAGAGTAAAAAGTTTATATGCTTTGCAGTTCTGAACTATATAAGATGAAAGATGATCAAGGTAAAGAAAACATTGAAATTAACAAAGGTGAAAAACTGTTTTCATTGGAAGAATTGGTTCACCTGGACAGTTTGACGTAATATTTCTTGGAAGATTTATCAAGCACTGTTCTAACTAGATGTACGTTATAGAACATTCCCATTAATTAACACCGTTAGCATACCACAACTACCTCGATTTAGTGATATTTTTCTTTAGATTGTTAGTAAAAGTCCTAAATTCGAATCATATAGTTGGAAAGATGATCCGTTTTAATTTGAAGTTGAAGGGAGGCATAGTGTTAGAATAGTGGGTTTGGATCCATATATGTAAGTGCTTAGGCATTGGGGGAATTTGCATGAAACGACAAATTAAGGGACCAAAGAATGTAGCAATTAAAATATTAATTAATGTGCTATCCAACAAAACTTAGTGTGTGCCTTGAGTTCATTACAAAAGGGAAATTTTATTAGGTCACCACTAGTATTGCGATGAGTTTAACTTTTAAGAGGTACATGATGCAGCATCACATTGGGGTCATAGTGACAACAGGATGACAAAGAAAAACTGGATAAAGACGAGGCTGACAAGAGATTTGTAGTTCAAGTGGTTAACAGAAGTTATTCTTACACCTGACGTTATGTGTTCAAATCATCTCCCTAATGATCTCTACATGCAACTCCATTTCTTATATATGTTGTTCTATCTTTAGATATATGTTGATTCTTTATTCTTGATTATCTTAAAAACTGATAAAAAACTTGCTTATATCATACTGATAGTGATCATCAACCACTAGTTTAATAGAATCTGACTCAATCTGTCTATAGTCCTTTCATTTTATCTACCTAACCCTATATAGCACACCATATTTAAGATTTCGAAATGCGAATTTGTCCCATAAGAGGCATGAATGATATGCTTACAATTTTATTTATTTTTGGTTGATCTTAACACATTTCTAAGTTTAGGTCGAGATGACATTTATCCAACACAAAATTAATGCGTTACAGTTAACAACAAAAACAAACTATTATTTCATACTAACTAAGACAGGTGTTTTAACAAGAATTTTCATCTGATTTTCCCTTTTTTTCTTTTCTTTAATCTTCATATTCCAAAAAGATGCTTGCTACTTAGATAGGGTTTCTATATATGTACATGCCTTTAATTGATCATGAGTCACTTCAATGTGTCGTGAGTTTACTCTGAAACGAAAACGGGAACATTCTTTTCACTTTTTGTTCATCCATACTCATGGCTTGCCAAATTTTGAGCAACTTGCATGGAGGAGTGTACAAGGCGCATCAACAAATAGATGGGACCTTTAGAGCTCGAGAGGGAAACAGCAAAGCAAGCCAGTGCTTCAGAGTGCTTCTGTATATGATATCTATGCATGCCTCCTTTAATTTTCCTTTATTTCTATGTATGCCTTATCCACTAAATCTATCTCTTTTTTACTACCAACCGTTCATAGCTATGCAAATTGTTGAATGGTTTAAAATCCACAATTCCACGTGATATAGCGTTATTAGTCGGGGATAGCACAACCGATTGCAACTAAGTTTTTTTCTTTCTTCTTTTGTCTGGGTGCTTGTTTTGATTACGATGGCTGAAGTGTTGAGGGCTTCACATACTGCTGGACAGTTAGAATATGTGAACTTTGATTTAAGGTTATTGTCTTGAGCTTGTCTATTTTGTGCTTCAAAATTCCTTTTTCTTGGAACCTTATTCGATCGGGGAGAGTTGGATACAAGCTATCTGCTCGTACCTTTCTAAGTTCCATTCAAAATGGTGAAGTATTTCAGCATATAGTTGTTAGATTGACCCAACAATATTTTGATATGCCTCTGATAGGCTCTTGCTAATTTCACAGAAAAGTTATAACTTTTTATTAGCAAAAAACTTTGGTTTAGTTTACATTTTTGTGACCATATCAAATTTTGGATGATAGTTGTTCTACATTTACAATTTGACTTGGTCAACATCCATTAACAATTTGATCATGATGCTCACCATCAACAGGTTGGATTGCAATCATTGTGATTAGGGGCGCTTGAACTTAACATTGTGAAGGCACTCATCCTCCAATTTAATAATAAAATTAAAAACTAATGTTGTGAAGGCAAACAATTGGAGAATGAGTGCCTTCCAAATTAAAATTTCTCCCATGCAAAATATTCTAAAACATCTTATCACGTGGTGCGTAGGACTAGATTAGATTGGATAACTCACTAATTTTAAGGTTTGTTGATCGAAGAAATGGAGGGCAACTTCAGTTTTATCCAAATTGAAAGTAGATGATGAATTAGTAATGAATGAAACTTATCTCTACCAATATCTACAAAACAGTAGAATATCAATAACTTATTCATACTAATCCCCACAATAAAAACATCATTCAGAGTTTTTTCATACCTTCAATTTAGTTATATCATCTACATTCTTTCAACAAAACTAGCATATGCCTCACTTCTAACCTTATACATTTTGGTCGAAAATCATAGGCTTGGACCTGTTGCATTGCAGCTGGCATACATTTTGGTCGAAAATAAAATAAAATACAATATATTTATTCTAGCCGACATTCTCAACAAAATTCAACATCGAAAACTTAACAAAATAAAATACAATATATAAGTGTGTGGCTCCATTATTAATATCATAAAGATATTTTGTGATAAAACTCAATATCTTCCGAACTATACAGATGGTCCAAGAATAGTTTAACTTTAGGTTCTACATTCAAAATAGCTTATCACTTATTAAACAAGATCACTCGATGTAATTCCTCATTAAAAACACACCACGGGATCCCCTTCCGCCTTATTTTTTTGGTGAGATCGTAACATTGACGTATGATTTTAAATTTGTGTATAGCACATATTTTATCCATTAATACTACATTGTAAAAGTATCAACTTATTATATACTGATATTATAACACGTGAATTAATTATGTCATATAAATATATTCAGTATCATACAGTAATTTCTACCTTTACAATGTGGTGGCTACTCGTCAATGGTGCCTCCATCTAATGTTTTTCCTTCTTATCACGTGTATGGAAATTTGTGGCCGATGATGGGCTTGCGTGTAATATATGGGCCTAAATCTGATTTTGGTTGTTCAATGCCTGCTGTTGGTCTCCTTCAGTTGTTGGGCTCTGGTTCCCACCATAACCAGAATGTACAAAAAACAAAGGACAAAGAAACAATGCTAGGACATGGAAGTTAAATCATGCCTTGGGCCTTTTTCAGATACCACTGCCCTAATAAGATATGGAAATCTAATGATTTTTATATTTTTAAAGTTAGGAATGGGAGTGAGGTAGCGTGACAATTGAATGACTAATATTATAGCCTAAAACACATAACTCTGAAATTCATAAAAAAAAAATAAGGGAACCTCAAGTTTATTGATAATCTGAAATAACATAACATAACCCTAGCCGCGGGTTTAAAGTTGATTTAAATACCCTAGGAGCCTTAGGAATCCAAAAGGAATTAAAATTGGAAAATTAACAAAGTTTTCAAAATTTGATAAAACATAACAAGGCACTTTTTGGCTGCTAAATGATCTCGGATGTACTTGTGACATTGTTCTTTTCGAAACGACGGGTTATGGGCCCAAACATGCAGTTTTTCGAATTCGTCCTTGGGCTCGTAACTCTTTAACTCCTCTTTGATTGCTTTCGTCATCTATTCTATATCATGAAGGGGGAAATTGACATAAACAGGTACTATTGGGGTTTGAATTCGGCACCATTTGATAGCACACTAAAGGCATAAGTCAATTCAGTTAACACCCTATTGGTGAAAATCTAATGATTGAACACAAAGAATGATGGAAGAAGAGGAGAAGAGAGATAAGAGGATTACTTGCCCATATTTATAGTTCGAATCCATAGTGGAGTTTTGGGAGCTTTTTTCTTTATAAATTAACATATAGACAAGACATGAAGCTTGATTTTAATATTAATATTATGATTGCCATAGAGAAACACAACAGAAGACTTACTGAAAGGACAGTACTGAAGCATATTACGTAGGGCTCGGGATTGCCCATACTTTCTGGGGCACCGAAACCTCTCCAGAATCCCAACCCCAAGCATCCATTTCAAAAGAGAGAATCAATATCAGCATTCATGCATGCATTCAGACCAATTAAATAAAAAAATAATGTGCCTAGTGCTCTAATAATATCAGCATTATATTCATTCATGGTCAATTAGTCAAAAAATAAAAAGCAAAAGGCAAAACAACCCCCAATTAAATAATGTGCCTAGTGCTCTAAAACAACACAAGAACAAAGCACCAAATATTGTAGGAGCTTAGCTACCTTGCTGCCTTTGGATTAAAAATTGCAATTGAATTAGGTTTGCAGACAACTTTGTGGACCTTGAGATGCCTCGACATCTGCAACACAATCCAGTTGCATGTACTAAAGCTCCTACAATCTAACATATGTGAGGACATGTCCATTTGTTTTTTTTTATTATCTTATACAATAAGTTGCTCATCATCATGCAGATATGAAAATGTTCAATTGGTTAGGATAGTGTGTCTGTCATCTTTTCATTCAAGTTCGAATCCCCCTCCTGATAAATTAAATTAGAATATCGCTTGTATTAAAACATAAGGTGTTCATCATAACTTCAACAGTAGAACATTTATCGCTTAAAAATTAGATTCTTCTGCATATTATTCTTTGAACCAAAAAGCAATTATGTATATAATATATATATATATATATATATGTATTTTAGGAGCTGGTGTAGCCAAAAAGTTGGTAAAAGCACCATCCCAGTCACTAATAGTCTTTAAAGCAATGAATTAAATTATGCCTAGAGAAAGGACTAGTCTAAGAGATTGCTAATTTAATTATAGGTGTCATTTGCTTTCAAGAAACACTAGATAAAATTTGGCAAGAGTACTTTTGTTATATACTTTTGTAGGGCACTTGGATTCTGAAAGTAAAGTGTTACACTCTGTGCAAGTGCTGTCTATCGTTTCATTAAATAATAATTTCTTTCTTCCCAAAGTTCACCTATAAGGATATAGCATCATCCCTGTCACAATCCAATCTTTTTATTAGGACATGGATGATCTTTGCACAACATGATCTGGACAGTTCTCTCTCTCTCTCTCTCTCTCTCTCTCTCTCTCTCTCTCTCTCTCTCTCTCCATATATATTATATGTGAAACAGAAACAGAAACATATCAGTGTCACACAGAAAAATTAAAATTAAAACCATTGATTGAATCTAAAGTAGTTTTGGTTTGGACCTCAACAAGAAATGTTTGGCAAGTCCAAATTAATGGTTTTTCCGATGGAAAAATTTGTTTGTCGAGACTGAAGAAGAAAAGGTCAATATCTTTATTGGTAAAGAGGAGTCAAAGTGAAGATTATGTTACCTACTGGCTCCTGTGGACGCTTGCTTGCCATCACCATTCAAACAATGCGCCTAACAAACCACTTGTTGCTAGTCCCTTGGACGCAGAAAGGCCACGTTAGTGATGAAGACTGGCTTTCACAATTATTTTATATACACCTATGCTATTGTAGTTGGAGAAGGAACTTCATCATTAATTAATCAAGTTTTGTTATAATCTGAGAAGAATTTAATTGAAAATCACTGCATCATGTTCAAGAACAGCAGCCACTGGGGGACCCAAATTTTTATTTATTTCAGAAACACAAGTAGATAACTAACTTGTAAATTTGAGAGTGACAATAATTAGAGTTGAGGTTTCTTCGTGTTTTCATTTTTCCTTTTATGGGTATTTTTGAGGTAGTAGAACCACAAATGAGTGAACAAAAAAATGTGAAGACTGAAATACGTACTAAAATGAGTTTTCTTTATCTTGTTGTTTTGGGTATTAATATGAGAAATCTTCTTTTTTCTTGTAATTTAGACTATCGTTTATAATAATAATATAAAAAAATTCAAATGTTTGCATGAGCTTGACTTATACTTATTAGAATACAAAGAAAATTTGATATATAATATTCAAATCTTGTTTTAAAATTTGATATGTGATATTTATTCAAAGTTGAAGGCATGATTTAAAGGGAGCCCCCGCCAAGATCACTCCAAACGACTTTAGTTGGGTCATAATATGAATTGGTGAGGAGGCAAAGAGGACCTAACCATTTCTTTCTTTTCTTTCTATATGCGTTGGTCTGCTTGCCTCCAAGCATAAGGAACACTTAGGTCACTGTGGTCCATGCCATCTATCTGGTTAGGGCCAATCTACCCTCGCTGGCTTGTTGGCACAGACAAGATTGGGCTCCGGCAGGGGCAATGGGCACTATATATCAAAAATAAATAAAAGTCTTCCCAACCAACTTACATTTCTTAGGAGTATACTTAGGTGATTGTCTGAGTTCAAGTTGAGAAATTTTTCCGAGTGGCCATAATGTGTCAGGTGGTTTTACAAATTCATAAATTGGTTTTCTAGTCATATCGTGAATTAGTAAGATATAGTATTACTGTCACACGCCCAGAAAAGATCTAAAATTTTCAATACTTGTGAGATTTTAAGGACCAATTATTTGTCTATCATCCAACTGTTTAATTATTTTGATGCTAACTCAAAAACGTCGGCAAAGAGAGGATTACTCTTATAATTCAAAGTTGATTGTTGGTTTCATTTCATTATCCTTCTTTAAAACACATAATTTGAAGTGAGGGTTCAACAACCTAGCTACAGTATACGTGCCCTTGGATCCAATTAATGAAATTAAGGAACGCCTTAATTTGATTGAGGGAGAGATACTACCACATACTAGCTAGAAAAGCCACAATAATTAAGATCTGATTTTAATTGCCCTTATGAACAAAATGTTACTTGCCCATTTGAAAATAAATGACTTGCTAGCTATAATTTTGTGGGGGATCTCATGAGGAGAACTACGCTTTTATAGTGTAGTTGAGGTTTCCTCCCCTTTTTTTTACCCTACTCTTTTCTTCCACCTGTTGTACAGGCAATGATTTCTTTACTTAGCAAGAAAAGAACTCTCACAGCGAAGTGTGCCCTCTCCTTGTAAGGTAGTCCTACATGGATTGGGATGAAAATGTGAATTATGACCAAATGGGTAGCCCTATATGATGTCCCTATGAGTCAAACTCTTTTTAGGGCTACTGTTTTCCCACCATATTCATCTTCTGCAGCTCTCCAATTCCATATGACCAAATGGGGAGGACCAGTTCTGGTCTTGGCTTTCAATTCAAAGGGCCACCCCATTTGTATGATTAGGTGGTTTTGTAAAGTACCCAATTGTCCCTATGAGTACTTTGGGAAATTATGCCTTATTATGGCCATGTATTCCTATTTGAGCATCTAACTCGTCATCGGTGACATCTTAGATTTTTTTTCTTGTGATCAGGTGGAAAACTTTTCCAAGGGTGCATGAATGATAAAATATCTAATTCCTCTCCAAATTCATATGAAATGAGTATGAAATGAACATGGTCGATTATTTGTCTTTTCAATCAGGGTTTCACTGTTGCAATCCGTACTTTATTACGCCATTGAAATAACAAATTATGTTAACGTATTTATCTTCACGGACAGATAAATTATGCTAACGACATGCGTTGACGCGGTCGGTTTTCCTTCTATTATTTAGTTGGCACTCTAAATTATTGGTGCACATCAATTTCTTGCTACTATATGCAACAACAAAAACTATCGAGAATTCAAAAGCCACCAAAAAATGTAACAGATAATTTCTGTGAGGGTGACTTAAAATTTGCTCTTTATCCGCCAAGGGAGAGGGAGTGAGTGAGCAGCCACACACACAACACAGCTGAATAATCAATGCTCTTCGTTCAAATTGGAGATGAAATTACTGTAGGATTTTTGTCCTGTTCTAGAGAGATATATGATTGCGGCCTCTGCGTACCGCTTACGTCACCCTCCAATCCCTTCTCTACACGCCATCCCACCCCCCATCCGAATAATCAATCACCTACGTACTGTTCTATCCCATCCCATCCCATCCATTCCTCCACGTCCACACCCACACCACTCTCTCTCTCTTTCTCTCTCTCTCCCAAATGTCCGTACACTATCCCCTTCAATCTTCATCTAAAATTCTCAACGCACTCGCTTCATCAACGGTTTGAATGCAACCATCTGAAGCCGACAGATCGTAATGAATTTTATTTATTTTTCCTTTTAAAAGCAAAATATTTGGCAACTTATATGTAAAAAGCCATTTTTTCTTTCATGCAAATTACAATCTGATATGTTTACATCGTAATTGGTTTCTTTCAGACAAATTACAATATGATAGATTTTTTTATAAATTTAATAAATTACTTTTGCATATGTATCCGACCGATTCTGTGAGAGGCCACTTAGTGTTCAAAAAACAAATTGAAAAAAAAAAGAAAAAAAAAGGTGGGGGTGTTGTGTTTTGAGTATGAGCGTAGTGCGTGTATGAGTGAGGGGCAAATTCGTCATTTTAGTATGCAAGGGGGGAGGAAAGGGAGAGAGGGGGCAGATGGTCACGTGGGCTCACAGAGCGCCACGTGTTCAATCATTCCAGCCGACAACGACAAGCTGGGAGATATATCCGCAAAACAAATATAAAGAAAAAGGCAGTTGCGGAGCAACCCAGCTCTCCTCCCATTGGATGCTTTCTTGACTTATCAACACGTGGGGCCCTCCAATTCGTGGAATTACACGCCCCAGAAATTATAGCATTGGACGGTTTTTGCTTTGGGCGGGGCCCATCGGCGCGAATCTTCGTTAAAGCGCCCCAAAGGCGCCAAAAAGGCAAGTAGAGAGGGAGTAGGGTATGGGGGTAGGCGTGCTGTTCGGTTGACGCGTGTACAGTGGTGGAGGTGGGGACCACCTCGTGTTTTGGCCAAACAAAGCCAAAGGGCCCTAAAAGTCCAACGCTCAAACCCTCAACCGAATTTCCTTTTTATTTTTCGGGGGCCAAAAAAAAACAAAGTCCCCCCCGACGAGCTGCTTTATTACGCTGTAGGAGTTGCACGTGGGATCCACACGTTTGGAACGCAGTGGGGCCCGCTTTCCTGCCTAACTCTTTTGCATTTAAGTGGTGTCTTTGACGTGCCACTCTCTCCTCCACCACCACTACGCTACCCCTCGGCTTTTCTTTTTCTTGTATTTGTCGCCTATCGGGAAAATTGCTTGGGATGATACGGCAACTAACGCTGTCGTATTGGCGAAGTGACATGTTTTGGTTCTTTACAGAATTGTAGGTAATGGTTGTAAATCACAAAGCACAAATCACCTACGGGCAGGTTAGGGCAACTTCACAATTATTATCCTCATTTAATTAATAATTTTAATTCTTAATGTTTGAATTAATCAAGGGCATTTTTTGGTATTTTGAATGTTTCACCATTATCTGCCTTTTGCTTTATATATATAAATATTCATTTAATTAATAATTTTAATTCTTAATGTTTGAATTAATCAAGGGCATTTTTTGGTATTTTGAATGTTTCACTATTATCTGCCTTTTGCTTTATATATATAAATATATAAAAAAAACAAAAGGTAGAGAATGGTGAAACATTCAAAATATTAGAAAATGTCATTGGTTAATTCAAATATTAGCCCCTTGACACACGCTCACGCGTGTGCTAATTGGTTTTCTTTTTTCTTTTTATTGTATTTTTAGAATTAAGAAAAGATAATATGGGTAGTTATGTTCCATAAAAGTATGATCTACTATCTGATTTTGTTTTTAATTTTAATTTTAATTTTTTAATATAAAAAAATGAATTTACCATATTATCCTCATTTAATTAATAATTTTAATTCTTAATGTTTGAATTAACTAAGAGTATTTTCTGGTATTTTGAATGTTTCACAATTCTTTGCCTTTTGCTTTATATATACTAGCCTCTCCGCATGCTCTTCTGCGCCTGCGAGGTGTTTTTTTTTTTTTTTTTTTTTTTTTTTTTTTATTAAATTAAATTTATTTATTTATTTAAAAGAATAAAGGGTAAGTGTAGTTGTTCCATAAAAAGAGGATCCATTATCTAATTTTTCTTTTAATTTAAAATTTTTTAATATGACAAAGTATGAATTTACCATATTATCCTGATTTAATTAATAATTTTAATTCTTAATGTTTGCATTAACCAAGGGTATTTTATGATATTTTGAATGTTTCACCATTCTCTGCCTTTTGCTTTATATATATAGATATATTAAGAATTAAAATTATTAATTAAATGAGGATAATATGATTAATTCACATTTTTTCATATTAAAATAAAATAAAATCAGATAATATGTCATATTTTTATGGAACATAATTACCCATGTTATCTTTTATTAATTCTAAAAATAAAAGAAAAAAGAAAAAAGAAAACCAATTGACAAATACGTGAGCATGTGCCAAGGGGCTAGTCATAATTAAGAAGCTATTAATTAGTAACTGTTCTAATTTTACCAATTGGTACTTGTAACTCTAATTGAGCCCTTTTAAATCCTTAACTAATGTAGCTTCCATAGATTGTTCATGTTTGTGAGGAACATTTCAAGAAAACAAACCCTCACTTATTAGTTGTTAATACATGATGCAATAATAGTTAAGTTCATGGATTTTTCTTCGTCTTCTTCAAAATAGTGTTTTCAAGTGTTACTGTTTTTATTATCTAAAATATCTCTCTCCTTTATGCACTAAGAAAAGGGAAGATAAATATGGCGTTCTATGACTCTAGCATGCTTTTTCAATTTTTCTATCAACAGAACAATCACGTAACATTCACTTGAAAATGGTTATCAATCCCGTTTGATTTGTGGATTGAACTTCCTCATAATGAAATTCTCGTGTTTAATCCAACAAGATGAGAATATATGATGTTCATTTCCATTCCATGTTTGGGAACACTGAGAAATAAGGACAAGGAGAAGCCAGTATTACCCATTTCCAAGTCTGATTTGTGCAATATTAGGAATGACAAGTGGTTTAGTTTTCTACCAATGCCCTTAATTAGTCCAAAAAGAAATCCAAAAAGTATTTTTAACGGTCAACAATGTTATTTGAAAATGATAACAGGCGTAAGTTTTTCTACAAAATTGCATTAAATGCTTTCCAAAGGAGGAACAAAAATGAGCCAGCGATGTAAAATTCTCGCTACATCTCCAAGTTTCTAAACCTTGAACCAAACAAATCCTTAATTGAGCCTCTTTCGGGCTTAGGTTCAGTAAAGTTGTAAATCATAAATCCTAAACCCTATTCTAAACACCACTAAACTGTTTTTATCGTTAAAAAGTTAAATCGCAGATTCTATAGGCATAGGCCCATGGCATTGGAGTATTTCTTATTAATTAATTTTCTATATTTACAGTACTGACACTGCATCAGGGGCGTGCAGCCCCAACTGGATGGCACTGCTTGATCCATGGAGGCATTCTTTTGAGAATTGTGGTTGATTTGGGAATCAAAACTTACCTGTCTATTCCCGGCCGCAATGTTCAATGGAGTTCGATTTTGATACGTTGAAGAGATCGAAAAGATAAATCCAATTTTGGAAAGTAGCATATTTAGAAAATAAAATAAATTTTTGGAGAATTCCATGAGGTACTAAGGAGCCCTCAACTTCTCAGTCAATCCAACTTTTTTGCTTAAAATAATGGAAGGTAAAAAAAAAAGAGTAAATAGTAAATAAATAAAACACAATGATGGAAATGTCTATTGTGGTAGTAATTCAATGAATTTGACAAAGATGCCATAATTTCAAATGCTTTTTAGATTAGGCAAAAGCCAAAAACAAGATATGAAAAGAAAGCTTAGGGTTCAAGATCCATGATACTCGTGACGTGTGTGTGAGTTTTTTCTTTTTCTCTTCTTAACGTTGAAAAAAAAAAAAAAAAAAAAAAAAAAAAGAGCAATTCTTTAAAGAAAAACTAAAATGTAAAAGATTAAAATAAAAATTCTCTTGTATAACTAACACCTAGTCACATTGGATAATAGTTGTTTTCTATTATTTTTTGTGAATCGGGATAATAATTGTTCATTAAAATATTAACAAAAGCTGTGGTTATAATGATGAGAAGATGATAAGGTTTAGAGATTTCGTCAATTTCAACCCTTGACCCAAAACGAACCCTTTTTCTTTGTAAATTTAAAAAAAAAAACAAGAGAGACAAATGAATAGCGGAGAGGTTGTAGAGTTAGGCAAAATCAGGTTGTCAAAATCCTTTATTTTCAAAAGGGTCAGAAGTGGAGAGACCTAAATGGTTTTTTCCTTTTATTTTTGGACTTAAAAAAACAAAAGTTGTATTGTGCCTTTATTAGAGAAAGGGGCCTAAAAGTGGCTTTGAAGAGCGTGGAGTTTTTGTTCAAAATGCAACCCAAGGAAAATACCACATTTGCATTCCATATTAATTTTACAATAGCATCAACATGAATGCAAGATGATGGAACTTGCATTATTCTCATATAACTGAATAATTTCCAATTATATATGAGATATCTTTACTCTTCAAGAACAACCCAATTGGTTGCGTCTTTGTACTGGTTTTCTAGCAAAGTGAAGAATCATGTACCAGACCACTGAAGTAGGTAACTTAGGCATGCATGGTCCACCAATGAAAACAACATCTCTCTTTCTCTCTCTCTCTCTCTCTCTCTCTCTCTCTCAACTAAGAATCTTTTTCTTTACAAAATACTCACTAGTTAGTGATTTGGAGCAATTGCTCTCCGGGTAAGGTAATGGTTTAGAGTCCTAACATTCGTATAGTGTGTGCAGTGGCGGAGCCATGGTTTCATATTAGAGATAGTCATTCACAAAATTTTAAAAAATAATTAGAGGGTTCTCGTTTTATTCAGTGGCACAAGCGCTAACCGGTTAATTAGTTAATATACTACATTACCTACTCGTTTTGGCCCACTTCATACTATCATTTCATATTGATTAATAATATATCCATTCATTACAATCGTATAATTGTTCTGAATTTCAAATTTAAAAAAAATGAGAGGGGGTTTGGGCCCACCCTAATCCTTAGATAACTCCGTCACTATGTGTGAGTTTAGTATATTATCGCTTATGTCAATATAAAATTTTTTAAAAAAAAATATTCGACATGTACGGTTTTGTTTAAATAATTTGTTCTATATCGTGACTCGTACTAAAATTTCAATTTGTTATTTGGGAAAAAGTTGGAATATGAGAAATGACAACCTGGTATCATGAACAATATTTTGAATTTCAGTATGAAAAAAGAAGTGAGACATATCGAGGGCCATAACATCACAGTCGTATAACTGACACCTAGTCACATTGGATATTACACAATGCTGTAACTGACATGTAGTCAGAATTCGGTCTCAAGTAAATTTATTGTCTCGTGCTTTTGTCTAAAACTTAAATGGTAAACTTTTATTGTAGCTGACTTGAAATCAAAACTTTTGTCTAAAACTTAAAAAAGAAAAAAAAGAAAAAGAAAAGGACAATGGTAAATGCATAACAATTAAAAAGGAACGAGGTGACAATTAAATGTGTGGCATGTACTAAAATTTTAGATTACAATCTTAGTAGCACAATTGGAAAGAAAAGAAAAAAATTTTTTTTTTTTTTTGGGGAAAGGTGAAAATTAGTAGCCAAATTATTTTTTTTTCAAAAAATTAATAGAACACTTCACATTAGTTCGGAATAAAAAAATTCAGTCTTATTTCAATAGCGACTCCCTTAAATTGGTCATTGTATTGTTAGATTTGATTTGTCCCTTAATTCATATATGATTTGGTTTGAAGATCCAATGTTATTTTGAATGCTCTTATAGATGATTGTGCTCGTAGTTTAGGGTTAAAAATTTTCATACTGTTTACTTATTAGGAATGGAGGAAGTAAGGAATGAGAGAAATAATAAATCGGTATGAAAAGAATCATTCCTATTAAGCTGTTTACTAATAATATAGAATCAGCACATGAATGAAGTTGATTTCCATTATTATTGTTTACTAATTTTCATGAATCAGAATCTAACCTAATTTAATTACTAAAATGATATTACGGATTTTGAGGTGAGACCCACACATTTTTCATTCCTTATTGCAAATAAATACGATCATTCTTTTTCTTCCCATACCTAATAGTGATGTTTAAACATGCAATAGTTAGACCTCCTTTGAACCGATATAAAAAATAAATAAATGGGTCCGCCAATTGCCTTTTGCAAAAGCGACAGTGTTGCATTGAATACCCAAATCTTGAGAGAAGTTTCAAGGTTTTTATACTTCACAAAATGATGGTGTTGACAAATAATAATGGATATTATTTAGGGAGGAAGGGCTCCAACTAGTTTTGATGATGAATTGATGATGATGCACGCAAGCAAACTGGATTTTGTTTTGGTGATTGAAAGAAACTCTTGCCCACATGTGCTTTGTGGTTGTGTTTCCACATACGGACTTTCACCTTTCTAATATTTTCCTGCCTCTTTTCTGACACATACTTGAATTGTTTAAGTATGAAATCCAAAGCTTTTTCAATGTTTTCCTCGTCTGTGGTCATTTTCTTCTGAAAAGAAATTTGGAACCCCCGGCGGAAGAGACAAGCAGCAACAAGCAACCAACAGTCTCATTATAACTAGATATTGAAATCGATAGACCAAACACAAGGGACCGTACCCACTTACATTTTTATAATAATAATAATAATAATAATAATAATAATCTAAGATGTATATATATATATATATATATATATATATATATTTGGAGAGAGGGACAACTATGCATAGTAAGGTGGCAGAGACAAGTTTCGGATTTGGGTTTTGCTTTTGGGATGTGATATGTGCCACTTTGTGTGTTCCAAACTGACTCGTAATACCATTTAGGGGACATTTAGTGCTAAAACCTAAGTTTAACAAATTGACAATTACTTGGTAATGATAGTGATCTAGTAATGTGCACGTTTGATGATGATTAATAACAATGATCTATTTTGGGGTTTGGATAATCTACGATGATATCTTGTTTCAGGTCAAAATTACATCGTTTTGACCAACTAGCTGTTGATTTAGTGATATTTTTATAACCGATATTAAAAAATATCTAAAATTGAATTAATCTCTCGGCCCCATTTAAATCCTGTAATTTTGACCACAAGCAAGATCATAATCAATACATAAATTACATCATCTTATGCTATATAAAGTTGTCAAACTTCTTACTAAAAAATTTCATCATTATCTAATGTCACTGTGATGATGATAAACTCCGTGAGAGGGTTCTAATAAAATAATACTTCTTTCCAATTTTACTTAGTCAATGATCAAATAATTTGTTTTCTGGGTCAAATTACCAGCTGTACCGATTATATAATTTGATATGCAGCTGGTCCGAGAGCAATATGCGTTTGAATCAAGTTTTGTTTTGCAAAAATTTGGATGTTGAAAGGTCACGAATTGATGCTACCATCGCTATATCTATATACAAGTCATTGAAATTTGAACTTCAAAATGAGCAAGTCATCAATGGAGATTAAAAATTCACCATACCATAAATATCGAGGGTCAACATGGGCTAGCCCAGTTGAAAAGGACCTTGACTTGTTGATTAGAGGTCTCAGGTTTGAATCCCCACGCCATCATAGTTTATTAGACTATCGCTTGTCCTAAAAAAATAAAAATCAATCTCGAGGTTTCCTTAATTTATAATTTAGGGTTTCATGGCAAAAATAAAAAATAAAAAATAATCATATTAAAATTACAACAAAAATGAAGACAAGACGTAGCTAGATTCTTGCAATATAGTATTGTTATTGTAGTCACACCACTTTTGAGTAATAAATCCAATCATAAATTGGAGTACATGCAAATTGCAATTGTTTTTTCTTGGACGTGTGTATTAATGTATATTAATTTGCACACGCAGTATTCGGAGTTCTGTGACCATATTTACGAAGTTTCTAGGTTTTTAAGGGTTTTGAAACTTGAGATTACTATAACAAAAATGAGCTAAAATATTTATGAAGTTTCCTCCAGGTATTTATGAAGTTTCCTCTAGGTATTTAGGAAGTTTCTAAGCGTTTTGGACAACTCTTATCCCTATAGAGTAGCTTTACTTAATGTCTTGTAACAACCCAAATTAATGTATTATAATAATATGAACTGAGCTGACACAAGTGTTCTTTAAAATCTAAAAGTCAGTGCTGATCACCAAACTACCATAATTGTTCGACAATTTATCGTTGAAAAAATGTGTCATGCTCAACCTTGATTGATAGAATAAAACATGAACAACAACTTTCACGACCCATTTCTCCATGATTCTGGACCCAAAAAAAAAATGTGTAAACCCTCTTATAGATTATTAAATGTGTAACACGAAGAAAAAAAAAAACATAACAAAGTACTAATTGGCTTCTTTCATATAAAGAGTCGCTATTTTTTATCTGTAAAAATGCGAATTACATTTTAACACAAATGCATAAATAATTCAATGAAATGGTAAAAAGAAAAGTGTATGCACTCATGTCATCAAATTATTTTTTTGCATGGAAAAGAACCAATATTTTTCAATGTGTAGTACATGTGGGTATACTTTCCTGTTGGAAAGTTTCTCAATCAGTTGTGTGGGATGCACTGTTTTTGTCTGCAACGGTTGATGACCTTTTCCAAAGACCAGTACCCTTTTCATTGTCATACATGAAGGACCTGACCAATTGGGTACTTGAGATGAATGAGATAGTTAAACACACGTTTTCTGTAAGGAGCTTTTGTTTCAACAGAGATGGAAAACAGTAAATGTTTGCAGATACATATATATGGATTTGAAACTTCCCACAAGTTTTCATGATTCAATCATAAGAAGTAGGGAAAATTAATACCCTTGTTGTTGTTGATATTGAAATTGGGAGATGACAGTTGATCACAGGAAAAAGCCTGTTGCTCTCAGTGCAGAGACCTATATATGTATTTATAGTGCCTACATCACAAAGTTTACCTGATTTGTGAACATGAATGTCTTTTTTTAATTTTTAATGTCCTGTCCTTTTAACATCAGGAACTTTAGGTCACTGTTTATTCTGATACCATCAGTGTTACAGATGGTGATGGAAAATTTTCATGAAATTAAGGTTGTGACTTCAAGAATAGGAAATGCAAGTGAGAACAATTAATTAAGCAGTTGTTTTCTGTCCTTTCAGGGTGTAAATGCCTTCTTATTGAGTGAAAGGGTAATTATTTAAGCTAATTAATTTGTTATTACCCGTAGCTGTTTTTTAGGGTTTGTTTTGGTCGATTTCATTTATATCCACCCATTCTAGTTCTTAATTGTAAGGATTTCTTTAATGAGCATTTACAGGGCCTTTGAAGATCCATTAAGAGCCAGATCATAAAAAATGGTAAAAGAAAATACTTCATTCTCTTGTTTCCAAAGAAATCTGCATGGAATTTCAAAATTTTAATTAATATATGTGCGCGCAAGTACCTGAAACGCGCATTTATTAGTTTACACGCTCCATTATCAAAACACACTATTCATTATGAGCTAAATAGTCCCGGCTCATTATCATTCTAAGGCCTAAATTGTATTATTGTGTACTGATTTTCTCTACCCATGGTTGTGTAGGGTAAGATGTACATATATGCCTTTATGTTCCTATACACATACTTTATATATGTGGGGTAAATAATGGAGACAAACACATATTAACTTGATAGGCATTAAAGTTGTTGTTATGGTGGTTGGTCCTGTGTTCCTTAGCAATTTAATTGCTTTATCTTCAAACTCAGGAATCCAACCACAAAAAATATCAAAAAAAGAAAAAGATTTTGAAAATAAGGAAATTATATAAAAATAATGTACATGAAAAAGACAAGCAGATATTTAATATTGAATTGAAGAATAGGACCCTCCACAGTCCACACACAACCCTCTTCTTCATCATCTTCCTTCTTTGATTTATTTTTATTAAGAAGAGCTTTGGTGGAAGAAGACGTTTCCTCGTTTTTCAGCTGTTTGTATCTTCTGACAAGCCTTGAAATATATTTTTATTGATCCATAATTTTGGTTAAGGCAGACCCATTTCCATCGATATATATCTCTCTCTCTCTCTCTCTCTCTTTCTCATATTAAAAAAGGTTCTTTGTTTCTCATCAAAGGGTGCTTGGCTGCATCAAATGATTTGAAAAGGGAGGGTCAAATCAGAAGTTCTCTCGTGGTTTTGATCTATTCGCAGGTACACTTCCACCCAAAAAGACATAAAGAGAGAGAGAGAGAGAGAGAGAGAGAGAGAGAGAGAGAGAGAGAGAGAGGGGGAGAAGAAGAAGAAAAAAAAAAAAAAAAAAAAAAAAAAAAAAGTAACAATATATATATATTCTTAAATTTTGTTGAAGAAATTAAGAATGGGGTCATCATAAATGTGTTGTATGGATAATGAGGTGAATGAATAAAGATGGCTATCTTTTTCTCTCAAACACCTTTTTAACCCCATCTCTCTTTTTTTTCCTTTTCAGTGGGAGAAGTTGCAGAGATTTTGAGTCTGACAGAAGGGGCTTTCCTTTCCTTTCTCCTATCCATCTCCTATATTACATCTGGAAGGAAGCAAGGCACTGATAAAATCCCACACACTTACACATAGACAGGTGTGTTGGTGTCTCAATTAGTCTCTTCTTTCTCTTTTTCATGTACATATAGATAGTAGATACATCCTTCTGTATAGCTATAGCTCATGTTTTTTAGCCATAACTGTTTGGTCATCTCTCTCTCTCTCTCTCTAAATTTCATGGGTTTTGTGTCATTGTTGGTGAAATTCTTTCTTTCCTTTGCAGTCCAGAGATGATCATGAAGCACGTGCAAACTCAGATTTCCATCACACCAGGTACCAATATTATTATAATCAATTCCTTTCACTCTCTCTCTCTCTCTCTCTCTCTCTCTCTCTCTCTCAATCACTATACCTCTTTCTCTCTCTCTCTCTCTCTCCCTCTCCCTCTCTTTCCATATCTCTCTTTATCTCTATATAAAGCCAACATACTTCCATATCCTACTCTCTCTCCCCTTTCTTTTACTCGCTTCTCTCTAACTCCAAGCAGTAAAACCCAAGCTGCTTGGACACCAGGCAATAACCCAGCAGCTGAATCTTCCTACCCAACTTTTGGATTTGTGTTTGCCTCCCTTAATTTTGATCAGACATCAGATTTTGGGCTGCTCATCCCTTAATTCTCCACCACTCACTTGCCCAATTCATGGACACATTCAGAAACCAGATTCACAATCTACAAAATCATTTCTCAATTCTCCAGCACACACATAAGCAATAATAAACATATTTTTATATGCATGGTGGAGAGAGAGGGAGAGGGAGAGGGAGAGAGAGAGAGAGAGAGAGAGAGAGACGTGTTCTTGTGGGTGTGTGAGTTTTGTTGTTTCTATGGGGGGTTGGTAGTTGGGGGTGTATATATATATATATGAAAGGATATGATGTGGATTGTGAAAGCCTTTGTGTATATAAATATTAACGTAGTCTGTTTTCAGTAGTGAAGTAAAAAGCTGAGGCTCTTGCTCGGAGTTAAATCTCAAAAGCTGAGGCTCTTGATCAAAGAAGAAATCTGTGTTGAGTTATTGTCATGGCGACGTACTTTCATCATGGAAACTCCTCGGAAATCCAAGCCTCCTCAGACGGCGCCCTACAAACCCTCGTTCTCATGAACCCCGGCTACGTCCAATACTCCGACACTCCACCGCCGCCGCCACATCAGCAACAACAGCAACCTCACCAACCCCCCTCCGCCGGCAACCTCGTCTTCCTCAACTCCCCCACCAATTCCCTCCCTCACCACCACTCCACTCTCTCCCACGCGCCGCCTTCCCACGCTCAGCAATTCGTCGGCATCCCGCTCTCCCACGACCCCAACAACAACTCCCCATCCATGCATCAGGCCCACCCCGACCTCTCCTCCCTGCATGCCTTCATGCCGAGAATTCAGACGCAGTATGCGCTTTGGAACTCAATTGACCCCAACACGGCGGCGCGTGATACCCCACGCGCCCAGCAGGGCCTGTCTCTGACCCTCTCCTCACAGCAGCCGGGGTTTGGGTCGTTCCGCGGGGCTACCTCGGACAGGGAGGGTCCGTCCGGGGAAGATATTCGGGTTTCCAGCGGGTCGAATTCGTCGGCTTCGGGTGTGACGAATGGGGTTTCGGGTATGCAGAGTGTGTTGCTGAGCTCTAAGTACTTGAAGGCGGCGCAGGAGCTGCTTGAGGAGGTTGTGAACGTGGGCAACGGGATCAGGACTGAGTTGCCCAAGAAGGGTAGTGGGCAGCAGAGTAAAGTGGTGGCTGAGTCGTCCTTGGCGGCCGCTGGAGACAGCTCGGTAGGCGGTGAAGGAAGTGGGAAGCGGGCTGCTGAGTTGAGCACTGCTGAGAGGCAGGAAATTCAGATGAAGAAGGGAAAGCTGATCAGCATGCTTGATGAGGTAATTGTTTGTTTAGTGATGTTGATGAATATAGTTTTGTTTTTGCAGTCTTTCTCTTTAAATTCGAGATTCGAACTTAACACCTCTTTCAGTATCTGAAATGAATTTTGAGTATTATTTGATTTCAACGTTAATTATGTTACATGATAAAGTTAATGAAAGTGTTTTAGAAGGTGTTTTACTAACAAGGATTATGAAAAGAGCTAATTGAGAATTTAGGTTTCTAAATTTGACATAAAGTGATAGAATTCTTAGGCTTGGAACAGAGAGCTCAAGCATATTCAAAGTTGAAGCAGCTAGCTACCAACTCTTTTCTGCAATTGAAATTTCCAATTAATTTAGTTTGTCCCATTTTTCTTGTTGGTTGAAGGTGGACCAAAGGTACAGGCAGTACCACCGACAGATGCAAATGGTAATTTCATCTTTCGAGCAAGCAGCTGGAATTGGTTCAGCTAGAACTTACACTGCTCTGGCCCTACAAACCATCTCAAAGCAATTCAGGTGCTTGAAAGATGCCATAACAAACCAAATTCGAGCAGCAAACAAGAGCTTAGGAGAAGAAGATTGTGCAGCAGGCAAGATTGAAGGGTCAAGGCTCAAATATGTGGACCATCAGCTGAGGCAGCAAAGGGCTCTCCAACAGTTGGGAATGATCCAGCACAATGCTTGGAGACCCCAGAGAGGCTTGCCCGAAAGATCTGTTTCCGTTCTTCGTGCTTGGCTTTTCGAACACTTCCTCCACCCGTAAGTACTCTCATAATCCTGAATTCTCCGATTCGTTATAGGGTTGTGTTTTCTGCATTATGTAGTTTTTGCAAGATGCAGTCTCTTAAATAAGATAGCCGTCTCTCTTTCCCTTTTTTTTTTTTTGGCTCTAAGTGTTCTAAGCACACTGTACTAAGAATGGTTGAATTTTGTGTTGCAGCTACCCAAAGGATTCAGACAAGCACATGCTTGCAAAACAGACAGGGCTTACTAGGAGCCAGGTACTGAAATCTAGGCACATTTTTTTAACGCAAAATTTTTTTTCTTCTTCTTTTTTTTTTTTTTTTTTTTTTTTTTTTTTTTTTTTGTTTGATGAGTGAATTAGTTGTGAATTGATTATTGTTTGGGAATTTGATTATGCAGGTTTCTAATTGGTTCATAAATGGCTCGAGTCCGGCTGTGGAAGCCAATGGTGGAGGAAATGTACTTGGAGGAGGTCAAGGAGCATGAACAGAATGGATCATCAGAGAAAATGAGCAAGAGCAATGAGGACTCTGCATCAAAGTCCACAGCTCCACAAGACACTGAGAATAATCAAACAACAAGCACTTTCAATTCCAAACAAGAGAACTCAACAAATCATAACAATATTGCTGGTCCTCCCTCAATGTCAATTTCCACACCTTCAACATCTCCCACAAACATGGTTCGAAATCCGTCTGGATTCTCTCTCATCGGGTCATCGGAGTTGGATGGCATCACACAAGGCAGTCCAAAGAAGCCAAGGAGCACTGAGTTTATGCAGTCACCAAATAGTAGTGTCCCGTGTATGAATATGGATCACAAGGCTCAAGAGGTAAACAATGAGCAAGTTTCTATGAAATTTGGGGATGAGAGGCAGGGCAGAGATGGGTACTCATTCATGGGAGGTCAGACCAATTTTATTGGAAGTTTTGGACAATACCCAATTGGTGAAATTGGCAGGTTTGATGCTGACCAATTCACACCAAGGTTCTCAGGCAATGGTGTTTCTCTCACTCTTGGCCTTCCTCACTGTGAAAACCTCTCCTTGTCTGGAGCTCATCACCACCAAAACTTTCTCCCTAACCAAAACATTCAACTTGGGAGAAGAGTGGACATTGGTGAGGCAAATGATCAATTTGGTACCATAAACACTTCAGCTCCTCACTCTTCTGCAGCATTTGAAAACATCGACATTCAGAACCGAAAGAGGTTCGTAGCACAATTGTTGCCAGACTTTGTGGCCTGATCATGATGCAAAGAATTTAGAAGACATTGAAGTAGCTTGACTGGCTGCAGGGGATGTCATGTCATTATTGCTGCTTTATAAGATCTTCATCCCAATATTTCTTTCTATGCCCTCTAAATACTTGGGGAACAAGGGAAATCAATGCATATGATAGTGTAAAGAAAGAAGATTTTACTTTAGTATAGGTATATACTTCTGCATAGAATCATTTCAGTTCTTAGACAGCTTTAGGATTTGAGAGCATATGGTTGAGGATTGTATATTAGTTTGTAAGTTTTGGAGATTGGATAGATGGATTGGTGTAAAACTTTAGTTTAAGTGGCATGGGTATACCAATATATATATTGATATTTAAGTAACTGGGTGTACGCTAAATAATGCCATACTTCTGGTGTTAGCTACCAGCTCAACTCAAATAATGAATACTTTTTTGGGCTTAGACTATTTGATCTGATAATATTATTTGTTGTGAACTCCGAGAATCTATACAATCTACACACGAGCATAGAAGATAGATATTGATTTGCAGTAAATCAATCAAAATATCTTATTTATTCTTCTCAAATCTACACAGAAATGGATTTACAATGGCTATGATATATATATATATTTTTTATTTTATAAAAACGATATTAAGACGGGGGGTTTTTTCATACACATTGTTAACGTACCGTGGGAATTCAAATGTAAAATCACTAGTCAACAAGTGAAGGCCCTGGATTAGACCCCGGTGGCATGGCTATGATTATTTTAAAAGAAGATGATGTGGGACTAATAGGAAGCATGATTATCTTGAGTAGTTTTGCTTTTGGGCCTTGACTTGGGTCTTGACTCTAAGCTTACAGCAGGACAGTGCATGTCCCATTAAAGTTAGCAAAGTATAAATATAGTAAGCAATATTTTAATGTAATGAAATTTTATAGTACAATCTGCTTATGGAGAAAAACTTGCATCCAAACGGTTGCATGCAACATCGCTCTCATACAGAGACAATTTATTGTTTATTTTGAGATAAAATTAGATGACACAGCCCATTTTCTTTTGTTTTTGTTTTAAGATATCTTGTATGCCAAGGATACCAAATATCAACAAGATTGCTTCACGTTTGCTATAGGGTGAGCTGAATTGAATAAGAGGTTTTTTTTGGGTGTGCTTTTAGTCTCCAGAAGGTTCTCATGAGCCCCCACCAGAACATAACAAATTCCACTAATAGTATGAAAATTGGAGAAAGTTCTCACTGACATCTCTGCTCAAGTGAAGTATTGATACTTACAAAATTAGAATTGAACATATGATTTTTCACCTTGATCAAGGTTACCTTGTGACATTAAGAACCCCAACAATTACAATTTTTACAATTAATCAGGAGTTACAAGACCAAATCCAAATGACATATGAAACCCTAGATGCACAATCTACATGGAACCAGTTCAAAATAGGGCTACTAATTCAAATATGGTGTCTTACTTCTCATAATCATCCTCCTTTCTCCCCAGGTTTCTGCAAAATACATTGGTTAAGGAAAGGGTGTGTGAATAGCTACTAAAAAGGTTTAAAAGGGTCAAGAGAAGAGGTTAATGACTTAATATGTATTGATCTTGTCATGGTTCACCGCTAGAAATGATAGTCTTCTTTTGGATACCTTGGATCTGTAACACCATACCTCAAATGCCTCAGTTAGGTCAGGATATTGAATATGCTCATTTCCCAACCATTCGGTCAATATCTCCGCCTGCTCCGCTGATGGAAGTGCAAGAATTACTGAAACAAATGTGGATTCTAGGGATTGCCACAGCTCACTATCCATTTTCACTGTTGGAGCATCATCACGGGCAGTTGTGACAGAATCGATCAGTGGTTTCGCAACCCTAACAAAAGGAAGCCACACCTTCACCATATGAAGCCGTTTTGCCGTGGGCAAAACAACCGTGCCATAACCTATTGCCTCTAGAATCTTTGCCGCCACCTCAATAACCCTCAGCTTTGTCTCAATCAATTCAGCTGTTGGGCTTGCTTCCTTTACAACCTTAACTATTTTATCTGATGCATCCGTCCAGTTGCAGACAAGTTCCCTCATAATTTCCAACTTACATAATATCTGACATGCCCATGACAGATCTGATAAAAGTGATTGAAATGAATGCATCTTCCGTCCATCAGAAAATAATTCCATCTCACATAATAAAGCTTCTAATAGATTATTAAATCTTTCAAATAGTCTCTTCACACAATCTTTCACCTCAGATTTTATCTCGTCATCAGCTGCTAAGAGAGGGGCATCATCATCTTCGGTTAGCATGTACTCAAGCTGTTCCTGGGCTGAAGACTTGAGATCATTCATGATTGGAGGAGGGGAAGATGTGGCAAATCGGATGGTTGAGAAAAAAATTCCCATTATGGCTGATTGTTTGACTGGTAGGAGACGGGCAAGAATTGGCTCCACTTGTGTTCCGAGCCGTGGTATGATTTTTAAAATCTCCTCCTCCTCAGACTCTTCCCAGGGGACTGCTTCTAAGTAGTCCACACAAGCAGTTATGATTTGTGGGCATCCAAGATTGACAGCTACCTGAAGAATTCCAAGGGCATTTTTAACACCATGCCACATGTCATCAACGAAGCCATCTATTACATTGTAGAGAAGGCGGAGGACACTGACATGGTGGTCAAATTCTGATTCTTGGCAGTATACCTCAACGCAGTTGCGTGAGTCAAGAATCTGACATGTTGGCCAATTTTCAGAGAGGCGATCAGCGAAATACTTGCTCTTTTCTATGAGGACCTGCGAGTGACAATAAAACCAATCATCCCGCCCATCCTGTGTCCGTATCCTCACAACAACATCACTGGTTGATCGGTCCCCAATCCTGATAGGAGTCCTTGTTTCAGAAACCTGAAAGAACAGAAACATTAAATAATAGAAGAAATAATAGGTTAACCATACAAAAACAGAAATAAGGAAAAATAACAAAACATTTTTAGAATAGCGAAGAAGAGCTCGGGGAAACTTACAAGAGATTCCATTGAAGCACTACACACTAATGAACATATGTTGAGCACATCCTGGAATCTGTAGATAAACATGTTTAGCACAACTGTTAGCACCATAAAATTTCCATACATAGTGGATATTTTACCAAGTACTTCCATTGTAATTACTATCGATATAATTGAGCTAATTGTTGCAAATATGGTTTTAGAATAAATGAAATCACACCTCATGAAAAACATTAAGTGATCCGAAAGAGTTAAAAGTAGATTTCTAATTTTCTAGGAAACGTTTTCTAGAATAATCAAACCATTGCATTACAGAGAGGTGCTAACAAAACAGTCAACCACATGTAAGGTCTTGTTACATTTCAACTAAACGTTGGTTCAAAGGATAGCAAGGCACTGACACCCAGCTAAAATCTAAACTAGGGAAGTAAATGCTTCTTTTCCTTTTCTCCTTTAAAATGTTTGAAAGAACTTGGGCACCCTTACCTTATAGAAGTTGTACCCACATCTCCAAAGTAATACTTACAGATCCAACTCTGCCACACAGTCTAGAACTCCAATTTATCTAACCATATGTCAAGTAATAAAAAGAAGAAAACAATTAAGGTGTCTTCATGAGGGCAAGTTCTTCAAGAATTTTTTTATTGTTGTTCAACAACCGACTTTCGGTAAAAATCAAACATACAGTAGCTAATGGGAAACTCTTTTAGAAAATATACAAGAACGTGATATGAATTAAAATGAGGAAAAAGAAAACGAGAAAGAAGAAGAAAACCAATGCATATACAGTTTAGCAAATGATGTTGTAATATGAAATTGGCACACATTCTTGCCCTCATTTGTAAGAAAACACCCTGTTTCACCTCTTTCTTCCCCAAATTCACTTCACTAAAGAGCAACTTTTCAGGGAAAGAATTTGAAATGATTATATCTTGCTTCTAAGAAAATTAACATTTTTGTACAAATAAGATAGAAACCCAGATACAGGTTTTTAGAGGGCAGGAAGTGATTAATGCATAAGGAGTTAATACCAAGAAAAATCCCAAGTTCAGAGTACAGCCCAAGAACAAAAGGAAAAAGAAAGTAAAGAATTGCTGCTAACCAAAATACAAAGCCAATATTGGAAGAGAGAAAAATGAGTTGAGGATTCATACCCTCTCTTCTCACCAACTACTTCTTTTCTGGAGGGCTTGATTTCGCATCAGCAAGCAACAACAGGGATAATTGCTCATTGCTGAAGCTCGCTGTCTTGCTCGCGGACCCTCTCTCCCTCTCTGTCTGTGTCTTTCTGAGTGGTCAAGTGGGTCTTTTGGGTTTGAGGCCCATTGATATATGAGGTAATGCGAAATTCTATAATGAGGCTTAACTGACGTAACATTTTGGATCAAACCATTTGGAGCCCAAACTTCTGTTAATAACTCTGAAACATTTCCGGCCCACAAGGGGAGGAATAAAATAAAAACTGAATCCAACTCAATTTTTTAGCAAATTAGACCAAAAATAAATAAATAAATACGAACATAATTTACTTAGAGCATCTCCAACAACCTCTTGAATAACTTTGGAATGCTAAAATCTGTGAGTCATGTCAGCAAAACTCTCTCCATAAGACTTGTCAAACTCAATTACTAAAGCTGCAACCTATTTTTCTCTCTTCAGAATTGACATTGGCTTTTCAAAACATTTCATTTTGTTTTGAAAGAACAAAACTTACATTGAAAATGCTAAAAAACTACACACATTTTCTTTTCATATATTAAATAAATAGACTTTCTTCACATGTTCTGGTTTTTTTTTCTCTCATAGAAAAATTAATCATTGAGATTATAACTTTTGGTAATAAGCCATTTTCTTCAATCACCTGCACAATATCTACCAAACCCTACATTTACAGCCAAAATTATACACTGCAAATCTAGAAAGTACAAATGACATTCAAAAGACACAATAACATAACAATAATCATTTTATAATGCCAAATAAAAGTAACAAAAGGATTGAATCATTTGTGTATAGTCTGAAAAATAATTTGTGCAGTATAGATGGTAGTCATCTAAAAAGAATAAATCATTAGCAATGGAGACAACTACCGTAGAAGTAATTAAAAATAAACAAGATTAAAGATCTCAAACTTGCAAGGAAAAGAAAACCTTAATTAAAGCAACCACAATCACACAATTTGCTCGACTCTAACGGGGGGAAATTTCGAGGCAAAACGGGAATTGGATATTGGAATCCCCGAATTTAAAAAATCCTCGTCGGATATGGGGCGGGGATGGTATTGGCATCCCCATCCCTGAACCCGACCCAATATATAAACACTTAAATAATCAATATACTTAATACTTCCCATTCCAGCTATTAAAAAAAGGGCTAACATCAAAAAACACCCTATAGATTTGGGATCATTCTCAATATGGGCCTCGGAGTATCAATTTCATCAATTTACACCCTAATGTTTTCAAACTTGTCCAATTTTATCCTTCCGTTAAGTTGACTGTGTGGTCAATCGTGAAATGCTAACGTGGTGCATGTGGGGACCACTTTTTTATTTAATTGAAATAGAATATTATTTAAAAACTATAATTAAATTTAATAAAACCTAAAAAATCCAACAACAAAAAACCATCTCTCTCACTTTCCCTCTCTCTGGGAAAAACTCAATCGCTCTGAATTTTTGTTGTTAGTAAATTTGTTAAATAGAAACCCATTTCAACTATAAACATTGTTGATAAGTGGAAATGGATGCAAAGTTATAATTGGTATGATTTGATAAATTCTGGATTTTTAGATGCCTTAGCTATTCAAGATCAAACCTGCAATTTTGTTATGGTAACAAATAAGGCTAAAAGCCCAGGAACTCTTCCATTTTGGCATGAAAGAATCGGGGATTCGGGATGGGGAATATCCCTCCGACGGGGATGGGGACGGGAATTCTCCAAAACCTTTTAAACGGGGTTGGAAGTCTCATATTCGATAATTGGTCTTGAAAGCTTTTGCCATTGTGGACTAGTACTCCCCTTTTTAGTGCTTCCAAATGTGTAAGTTAAAGGAGTGCGGCTGAGATGAGATCGTCCCAAAGGAAGCTTGAGGAATCACAGAAACAAACAAAAAAGACTGACTTAGAATAAGTGGCAACATTCAAGGGACAATAACCAGAACCAGCCGAAATTGTAGGCTACGACTGTTCAACACAAGTCTAGTAAATATAATCATAACAAACCTCCAGTTGCATCCCATAATTGAAAATCTCTCTAATAGAGCGTGGGCCCCGGTGTATTGGCGGGTCTCACCTCTATTAGAGAGTTGGTGCCCAGGTTGGTGTTCAAAGTTGGTGCCTCTAGCACCACCCTATATATTATAAGTATTTTTTTGCCAAACATTTTAACAATTAATTAGAGCAATTGATCATATGAAATCATATTGGTTTTATATATTTAATATTTGGATCTAGACTCTTTCATTTTTTATTTTTTCAACGAAAAATGAGTGTATAATGACTATTTTGGAATGTGGATTAGCAGTTCAATAATTTTATTTATTGCTTGCATTGATCAGCAGCCCCCTATGACTATATCATATATATAATGATGACTTGACTTGGTTGAACGAGCCTAGGTAAATAGAAGGCGATCGAATCATGTAATTTTAATGCTATAATGCATTGACTCACCTTGCCAAAACTGAAAAATCAGTTAATTACTAGTATTCCTCATGCTTTGACTAACAAGCAGTGAATTATGAAAAGTTTCCGACATATACATCAACTTGGAGTCAAATGGTTGAACAGTGATTAAAGAACGTTCATATATATTATATATATATATATATTTAATTCGGTCTTGTTTGGGTTTTTCATTTTCTATTTTCAATCATTTTTTTTTTGGCCACGGGTGTATTCGTGACTTATATTGAACTTTTCTAGTAGTGTAAGTGGACCAAAGTGAAAAGAATAATAACAAGAATAACCAAACCATCAAGTCTTTCCTTTGGTTTCTCACTACTTTTCATTGTTATTCTTTTGCTTCAAACACAAACTATAAACTCTTGACAATGACCAAATGTGGTATGAATAAGTTTCCTTGTTTTTCTCTTCCTTTTGTGGTTGCAAAGAAACATAAACTTGCAAATGTGAAGTTAATAAAAGCAGGGAAGTGGGGTTTATTTGCAAGGAAAACATGTATATATATATATATAGAGAGAGAGAGAGAGAGAGAGAGATATTGTTGAACGTGATATGCGTGTGGCCTCAACCAATAACTAGTATACGTCTATTAGAACATTTAAGGAAGGAGGACCTTAGGCTGACTCGACCTTTTTGACTAGGAATTAATAATGTTGCTACATCGGAAGTTTCGTGTGTTCTGCATGGAATCACTGCACGACAAAACATTATCCACAGGGCTAGATCTACTTCCTCAGCTCAAATTCAATTGATTAATTCTTTGTGCATCTATTACAAAATGTGCCCTTTGCCCAAATGTGCACCCCATAAATGTGTATAGCTACATTATTTGGAGAGGATAAATAGGTACATTATTAGAGAAAAAAAAAGGTGTATTATTTGGAGAGAGAAAATAGGTTCATTTAAAAAAAAACAATAAATAGATTATCAGAATATTTTTCAACATAATTAGAATGTACATTATTATTCATAAAACAATAATAAAATAGATTACTAGTAGTATAATTCATAAAAGGAAAACAACATAATTTTTTTATTAAATAAACCAAAAAGTTAATTGCATGTAGATTACTAATACATTAATGTTGAATTTAATATTTAATTTCAAATAAGTTTCTAAATTAATTTCTACATCCATTACAACCATTTGAAGATCTTTCCAAATTCAATGTGTGTTTACCCACATAACGCGTTAACTTGTAAATAGAGGTAGTTTTGGAATCCAAAAAATAGAATAAATCAGATTTTAAGCTAGATTAGGTAACTTGCTTACTTGGATCTTAGTCATCGGGTTTTATTTGATAAAATTGGGTATTTTAAATATAAAAATAAAAATAAAGAAAAGAGTTGTAAATGATTAAAAATGAATTTTATGGGTCTAAGCTCAATTTACTATTATTATATTGTGATCGGTTAGGCTTACAGATTGATGAACGTGCTATCCTGCACTAAAAAGAAAATCCAGTAGTAGAAGCCTTTGATAAAAAATTATACAAGTCGGTTTAGTTTGTGGGTTTTTTTTTCTTTCATATTTATTATTATTATTATTATTATTTATATTGGCCTTGACTCGATTAAAAAAAGTAGCTTCAGATCAAAAGGGTCCCAATCCATTGCTCTTCAGCATTCCGTGTTCTTTTTAATTTTTGAGAGGCTTTGAGCATTGGCCACAACTTTCTTCCCTTTTGACCACTCAACGCTGGCCTTGGAATGGATTAGGCATCTCTTACTGGTACAATCCATTTGCCCCCATGAGACTTCACCATAAATATAAGCATGAAGACCACCTAGATTTAAAGACCAAACTACTCATACAACTCTCTCTCCCTCTCTAGATCTCTCCTCGGTCAAATATATAGCCGCATACTCTTACCACCGCAAAACCAAAAGTTCCTCCTTCCACACTGAACGGAATATTTGAATTATTATTAATTTCTTCATCATTTAATTCCATTTGATCCAGCTAGCTCTTCTTAATTCTTATCCCCTCTAGATCTATCAACTTCTGTTCTTGGTAATTCTTCTTCTTCTTCTCCACCAACTTTCACCTTTTCTTTTTTTTCATGGATGATATTGAAGTTCCTCAGTATTTCGTCTGCCCAATATCTCTCCAGATCATGCAAGACCCTGTGACGGCCATTACCGGCATCACATATGACCGGGACAGCATCGAGCACTGGCTTTTCCAGAGCAAGAACACCACATGCCCGGTCACCAAACAGCCTCTCCCAAGAGACTCAGAATTAACCCCTAACCATACCTTACGCCGCTTAATTCAGGCTTGGTGCACTGAAAATGCGTCTCATGGCATTGATCGAATACCAACCCCGAAACCACCTCTGGATAAGGCTCAAGTCCTTAAGCTCCTCAAGGACTTCTGGAACCCTAAGCTCCAACTGAAAATCATTCGAAAAATCGAGTTCCTCGCGACCAAAAGCGAAGGGAATAGGAAGTACTTGGTTGACGCTGGCGTGGCTAAGGCCATGTTGTTGTTCATCGCAAACAGGTGTTATAAGGAGGGTCTGGTTGATGGCCTTGAAGAAGCCCTTAGCATACTTCACTTTGTTCGGATTTCATCCGAAGAACTAAGTCTTCTTTTCATGGAAAACGATCAGATTGTCGATTCGTTAACGTGGGTTTTTGGTTGCAAATTGCAGAATCAAATCTCGGTGAGCACACATGCAGTCTTGGTACTAAAATCGATCATCCAAAAGGCAAACTCAAGTGTGCTAGAAACTCTGAACCCTGATTTCTTCAAGAAACTTGTTGGGGTTTTGAGAAACGGGGTTACGCAACAAGGGACAAACGCAGCTCTACATATCATGTTAGACGCTTGTCCATGGGGAAGAAACCGAATCAAGATGGTCGATGCCGGGGCGGTTTACGAGCTCATTGAGCTTGAGTTTGAAGCACCTGAAAAGAAAACCACAGAGCTCATTTTCGGAATATTGTTTCACTTGTGTTCTTGTGCTGATGGGAGGGCTCAGTTTGTGAGCCACAAAGGAGGCATCTTTATTGTGTCGAATAGACTCTGGAAGGTTTCGCCGTCTGCAGACGACAGAGCCATTTTGATCCTTTCTTTGATCTGCAAGTACTCAGGAACCAACATGGTGCTTCAGGAAATGTTGGAGGTTGGAGCTGTTTATAGGCTTTGTACTTTGCTCCAAGTTGACTGCGCTCCATACTTGAAAGACAAAGCAAGGCAAATCCTGAGATCACATTCTGAGGAGTGGAAGAAGTGTCCTTGTCTTGGTATTTCTCTCCGTCACAGATGATCAAATGCAACCGAGTGTTCATATAACTATTATATTATCTATTTATAAATTGAAATTTGTTGAACAAACAAATTAAAAAAGAAAGAAAGAGCATGCAATCTCTGCTGTCAGATTAATGTTTGCAATAATTTGTACTTCTTATGAGATTCTTGGCATTAACTTATAGTATTGTTGTTTAAAGGCAAATTACCTTGACCCATCTTCTCTTTTTTTGAACTCTTTTTGAGTAATAACATATGGCATCCAAAACTTTATTTCAAGATCTCTTTAAAATGTAAGGGACTTATAGCTTAAGTAGTTTAGAACATGTACTCGTGCATCCTGTGAGAATGTGAAGATAATGAATCTCACATTGGAAAGTTGGGAAACATAGCAAGGGCTTATAAGGAGTTGAGTTACTCCTCCCATTGCCAATTGGTTTTGGGGTGAAATCTCAACTTCCTTTATGGTATCAGAGCAGGTTAGCCCATGTGTGAAAGTCCAACGGCCACACATGCTCTACATCACCCAATATGTGTTGTCCATGTGCTAGACTTGAAAATTCGCCACACTTGCGGGGCGTGTGAGAATGTGAAGGTAAAGAGTCCCACATTGGAAAGTTGAGAAACTTAGCAAGGGCTTATAAGGAGTTGGGTTACTCCCCCATTGCCAATTGGTTTTAGGGTGAAATCTCAATTTCCTTTATGGTATCAGAGCAAGTTTGCCCATGTGTGAAAGCCCAACGACCACATGTGCTCCACGTCACCCAATATGAGTGTTGTCCACGTGCTAGGCTTAAAAATTCGCTACAAGTGCGGAGCGTGTGAGAATGTAAAAGGTAAAGAGTCCTACATTGGAAAATTGAGAAAACTAGCAATGACTTGTATTAAGGGCACATTTGAACCAACGGTTGACTAAATTAAAGAAATTGCTTTATCTAGAAGCCTACCTAGTAGTACTTTTTTTCCCTAATGTTGAAAGATGTTCCCAGTTCGAATCGTGCCTCGATGAAAATAAATAAATAAATAGAACTTGGGCCTTTTGATGATCTATTTTTTGGGCCTTTACCTTTTGATTAACTTGAGATTTGTTGTTTTCAGAGAAGAAATTTGACTAAAAAATTATGAAAAAGAAAAGAATTTGGTCCAGTTCTTGCACCATTATTTTAATGTTGCGCGCGCAGTCAATGATTTTCTCATTTCATGTATGATTTGTTTGATTTTTTCCATTCCGGGGTATACAAGTTGTATACTTTTTAATTGTTGAGTAGATATATAATTTGACTAATTAATACCTTTCACTGTTATGCTTTGACCATTAATTTAGTATATTAATCTGGATTGTGAGACTTACTAGGTACTGGCTCTTGCATCATTAATTTTAACCACTTCTGAATGTTCAAAGTAGCAGCTTCATTCAAAGTGAATTTTGATGGGCTGCATGTGAAAATACTATGGCAAGGTTTTAATCAGGCCAATCTAGGTGCACCTCTTTTCTCCAGTTTTTCTAGGTGTCCTTTTGTATGTCATATTGACTGTTACTGAAAGTGATAAAGATTTCCTTTGATAAAAAGAAAAAAGAAAAAAGAAAAAAGAAAAAAGAAAAAAGAAAAAAGAAAAAAGAAAAAAGAGGTTGTTAATTACTTTTGATCCTCTAAGCAGTGTTTTATTTTTCTATTTTTTATGCGATGTTATTGTGAGTATTTATACATGCTCAAATTATCAAGTTAACCGTTATGTTTTACAAGACACTCGATAAATTTATTTTTTACTTGCATTGCATGAATGTCAAATTGATGCAATGTGGGTCATTTTTCATCTGTCTATATCTAGAAGGTTAAGATTTTCTTCAAAATATTTTTGTGTGTACAATTTATTTGAATTTTTGCATCCTTTATATAAAAAGAACAAAAGACTCCATTTGGGACATGACAACTAAAACGGGACGCAAAGATCCTAACTCATAAGCACAATATCAGAAGCAGTATAAGGTCAAAACCATATATAATTTAGGGGTTTTTTTTTAATACCTTTGTTTTCATTGAGGTCTATTATTATTATTATAATTTTTATTCAAGATGCATAACTTTCATTCATCTGCAAAGTCAACTGAATACCAGCCAAATAGGATTTCAATGCACCACGTGGATGTTGTGTAAATTTCAGGTCTTCCAAAGCCCCTTTCTTTAACTAAACATTAGGCACAAATTCATAACTAGTACTTACCCACTATTTATATAAATCGTAGCAATTAAATCAAGCTCTCCAAGTGGAAATATAACTGTCCCTAAGCTCTCAGTTCTGGCGAAAAAGAAAAAGAAAAAAAAACAAGCCCACCACAGGTTGCTGAAAAGGAAGGTTTTTTGTTTGTAGAATTGAAAGCCATCCACTAGCGGATCTGATTAGGTCAAACTAAATCAATAAAAAATAGTATTCTGCATAACCCCTGATCGATCAAAAGAAAATTGTGTTTCAATTTTACTTACGAGGAACAAACATACGCAAGGCATGTTGTAAAAAGCCGATAGAAAAATTAATTCACATTATGCTTGGTCAATGTGTCGTCAGTAGTGAGCTTTCACAACGTGCGTCTCATGCATACATACCCTAAATGTCACGTCTAATAGTGGGTTGTAGCCTATAGCCCAAAAAAGCTTTGAAAAAAAAAAAAATTATCTATATCTATATGGCCCACCAAGTTTGGTGCTTTTAACTTTGATCCAATCCTCCAATCAAATTGACCGAATCATGTAATTGCTTAGCAGCCCTTGGTCACGTTGTAAATAACATACAAAATATTACACCAATAGATGGAATTGAACACAAGAAGATTCGAGATTTGGGGTCATGTATATGCAATTTCTTTTATTACTTTCATCAAAATGGCTCTGGGGAAATGTACCTATGCCGGACAAGTACAACTAAATCATCATCAATTAGTCAATTAGAGGCAGTAGCCAAGATAATGATCCCCTCTTCAATCCAATACAAAGATGCGTACAATCACATCATGAGAGGCAGCCAGCCATATACATCATATTGGTTGCGGGTAATGAGGTATTCAAAACACAGACTTTTCATAATTTGGACGATGAATGGCGTACGCACTAAGACTACGGACATGCAACCAGCAAATAAACCAATCACTGCAACGTAACCCTTCATAATTCATAGTCGGCGATGATTGTTTGAAATTCAAAGTCGCCTCTCACGTGATGCATAATTAGCCACTTACTCGTCAGTCTGTAATAAGTACTGATGCATCATACATCTATCTACCTTATACGACCCGGGCTGACATGTAGCGGTGGCCATAGCTTACAAGGTTGACTTTTGAATATATTCAAACTCCTCTCTTGGCTGAAAAACGATAAGCTCTAAAAAGTTCCTGTTTGCTTCACGGAAATCTTAAGGACATAAGAAATGGAAGATTCATTTTTCATATTTGATAATGATGGGAAAGTAACAAGGAAATACCACTTTATTTCCTCTCCCATGTTTGGTTCGTGTTCAAATATAAAACAAATTTAGTTTAATTTTTCAATTATACTCATGTTAGAAATATAAACTAAATAAAATAAAAACATAATGCATTAATGCTATTATAATTCTAAATTGTTAATGGGGACAAAATAGTCATTAAAAATGTGCATTTAATGTTGTCCTTAATTAGTTTCCCATGGAAAGGGAAAATGAAACCCAAAAGGGTGGAGAGTTTCATTTTCCCCCTATTTTCTCATGTGCCATGCAACCATTAACTATATGCTTAGACTTACCAAACATGGGGAATCAAGCCTCATTTCCCATGAACCAAACATACCCTAAATTTTAAAGAAAAAAAATGGAGAAAAGAATACACAAATAAATCATACCAAAGCTATCAACCAAGTCAAGGGTGCATAACTAGAATTGTAAAATTGGGAGGCCAAATATAAATACTAACTTGAAAAATACATAAATATTAAGAATTTTCATATTATGGCTAAATATGCTTTTCATTTCTTCATGTACTCATTGGTCGGAAGGGCCAAATACTTAAATTATTAACAAGCTTTCTATTACTAGTTACCCAAAATAACACGAGGTCTGAATAGGAGTTTAGAAAGAAAAAAAATTTGGTTTAAAGGGGGGGTGGAGGGAGACTTGGCCGTAAAGTGGCTCATCCACCACTAAAATGGGTAACGTGAAGTATGTGTGGTCGTTGAGCTTCATGATAAGCTAACTTGGAAACTCCATTCCAAAACAAATTAGCAATGAGTAAGTATACTAACTCTTTATAAAACAAAGATTTGTACCTATTCTAATATGAGATATTTCTTCACTTCCTCATATAATAACGAATTCATACATCAAAATAAAATAATAACATAACGTGACGGTGTTCAATCCGTACCGAAAAATTCCTTAACAAATGGCCAAATGGAGTGTGGATAAAGTTAACACGGCTCTTGTTGGTCAGCAAATATGCGATGTGCGGTCACATCCACACAGACCCACAAGAATGAATACGAAAAAGTTTGAAAACGCCCCTCTCATTCTCAGCCTCTCAAAGGCCATTTATGGCTGTGGATGGATAAGCCCCTGAGACTTTGAGTTGAGAGTTGAGAGTTGAGTTGTGGCTGGCGGCCCTAACGCTGCGGGCACGCGTTTGCCACTGCGTAATAATATTAATTCTACTTACCAAAAATAGTAGTGGTATTTGGGCACGTGGGAGAAAGAAATCATATGTGACAATCTTTTGGACAAGTTATCATTGCGGTCGTCAGCACGGATTTAAGATTAAAAAAATAACTTGGGTTAACTTTTAGATTAAATTTTCCAATCGAAAAAAACAAAAAAAGCAAAAAACTCAACATGACGGGTAAATTTTATTAATAAACAAGAAAACGTACATCTAGTCAGAGACATATGAAATCTTACCCCTCAAAATACAAACATATACATAAGTGAAAACTCAATTGAAAAACAATAACAAGCATAACAACCAATAAATTAGGTACTAATACTTAAGTTAATAACACAACTTACATTGCATGGGTTCGAAGTCGATTTGGACTTTTCTAGTAGTGGGTTTTTTTCTTTCCCTTTTGACAGTTTGAATAGGAGTGTGAGTTTGTGTGTCGTGTACAAGAGGTTTGAACACATGATCATTCTAACAAGCAAACCATGCAACAAATCTTCAACCACGTACGTGTGCGTGTGTGCGTGTGTGCGTCGTGTTTTCTGTTCAGGTAGGATACGACGCTATTGTATTTTGGCCTGATCATGTTGGACAAGATTCGGAAATTGATATTGATATACAGACAAATCTTGCCAGATTCTCGCTGCAACAAATGTAGCCATACGAATTCTTGCCAGGTTTGTATCACGCAATTGGATTCGTCATTGGCATAAAAACCTCTTGCGTCATTGGCATTCGTATATACATAATATTAGTTTTTCGTAAGAGTACACGACAGCTATAAAAAAAAAACCTAAATCAAAATTAATTAGTTTATTTATTTATTGGAAGATTATGGAAAAAAAACAAAAAGGGGTATTCAATTAATACACAAGTCAACTAAGAGGTATTTTTCATCAATAGTTTTTTTTTTGGGGGGGTTAGGCAATTAAAGGAGATGAGCTATCCACACCACACATATGATCTGCTAGTCTTGCGGATGAACTAATACTCCACCCACATGTATGGTCTACAAACTCTTTCTCATAAAATTAGTCGCATGACTAGCATGTGAGGGATTGAATTTGAGAGAGAGAGAGAGAGAGAGAGAATTTTGGAGAAATTATATATAACTATTGTAAGCAAGAATATATCATAAAACTTATTATCAAAACTATTATTGTTAACATTTGATTATATCTCAACCAATGATAAAACTCATTATCAGAATGATTAGTGTTAAGATTTGATTATATCTTAATAATCATAATACTCATTATCAGAGTTTTATTATTAAGATTTGCACTCCTGGGCCACATTCTCATACAAGTTCTTATTATTAAGAAATGTTAAATTTCAAAGAGACGGACAAACGGTTCACTACTAGCAATAACGTTGTCCCCAACTTAACCACCTACAAAGTATGGTAGGTGCGAGGTTTTATTACAAAAAGTCTTGGTGCTATTAGGAGTGTAATCACTCATTATATGTTGTATTTTATTGAGTCAAGTTTTCGATACGAGACTTTATATTCTTCAACAAGAAAAAGAGTGGGTTTCAATGGTCCTTCAAGTGACCATTTTTTGATCATGATTGGTCGCAATGTTAACCATGTTTTGTAGATCGGCTATTTCTAAATCCAATTGTATGAATAGTGAAGGATGGTGAGGTACAATGGTGAAGGTCATGGATCACCTGAAGTGTGTGAGAATATAAAGTGAAGAGTTCCATATTGGAAATTTAAGAAACGTTACATAGACTTATAAAAAAATTGAACTACTCTCTTCATTGTTAATTTATTTTGGTATGAAATCTCGAGTTCTTTCATGCTATCATGGCATTTTGTCTCCTCTTTCTTTTTTTTTTTTTTTTTTTTTTTTTTTTGTAATAAAATTATGAAAATTCACAATTAAATAAGTTCTCTCCCTTTTTCCCCTTGTTGTCTTGCTAAAGATATTTTTTTAAAAAAAAAATTAAAAAGAATCTAGCCGTTATTGGTTACTTGGTTAATTTTTAGTTTTTACCATATCTAGTAATGAGTGCAAATCATAGTGAATGAAACCAACCGGTCCCCCTCCCTCCTTTAGTAACTTTCATAATGAGGCACAATACTTTAGTAACTTTCAATCAGATAATTAGGTTGACTTAACAAAATTATTCACCTCCTCTCTCTCTCTCTCTCTCTCTCTCTCTCATCAACGAGATCAACGTACTTCACATGCAACTCAAACGGCCCATGTTTCCTCCACGTGCCATAAAACCCAAGAGAGACCATTGTATTGGTCAAAACAAATGGGATGTAGGCAGTGACAACAACCCAAATGGCCAAGCAAACTAACGGAGTGAGAGGGCATTACCAAATAGCCCCCACACCCATCACCTTTTGTCGGCAAGCAGGCAAAGCAGAATTTAAATTGGCACGAGCCGTAAAGAAAAAAGGGAAAATTATTATGTCGTGTTTTCTTTTTTCTACATAGAGAAAGTCAAAGGGGGGGTTTGGAAAAATTGCTAATGCATCTTTGCCCAAAGTTTTGTATTATTTGCATGTGCATTTCACCTTGTGCACTTTAATTTAGCCCCTTGACCCCACCTTCCCCTCCATGCTTAATGACTTGGTAAAGTTCATCAAACTTGAGCCATTCAATAACTTGGAAAAGTCTTCATCTTCATCTTCCTCTCTCTCTACTCTCCCTCTACTCTCTCTCAACGCTCATATTACCCGTGTTTTGACTTTCTCATTTTGAAAATCTCTTACTTTCCTCCCCATCTCCGCATGTATATAAATAAAAACTCAACCCCTTTCTCATAACCTCATAAACTTATTCAAACCATTTCACAACTATATCAAACACCTTCATCATCAAATCAATCATCAAACACTCTACACACAAAACCTCCTCCAATTCTTTTGATCCCTGTTCATAATCCTAAGTAAAACCTTCTTAGTTTTCATTTCCACCAGTTTTTTCCCTTCTGCGTTTTCGCTCTTTTTCCATCAATGGATCAAGAAATTGATGTTCCTTCATTTTTCATCTGCCCCATTTCTCTGGAAATCATGAAAGACCCCGTCACAATTACAACCGGGATAACCTACGACCGGGAGAGCATCGAGAAATGGCTATTCTTGAGCAAGAACAACACCTGCCCCGTCACCAAACAAGTGGTTTCGGGCTCTGACATCACCCCAAACCACACTCTCCGCCGGCTGCTCCAAGCTTGGTGCACCTTGAACGCTTCTCAAGGCATCGAGCGGATCCCTACTCCGAAGCCGCCTGTCAGCAAAACGCAGATCGCCAAGCTCTTCAGAGAAGCCAAAAAGTCTCCACAGTGCTTGTCGAAATGCCTTAGAGAGATCCGGTCCATGGCGTCCCACAGTGAAGCCAACAAGAGAAGCATCGAAGCCGCTGGCGCAAGCGAGTTCTTGTCTTCCATAATCATCAACAACGTCAGAAACAACAACAGTGTTGAAAGCGAAGAAGCTATGAGCATCCTCTACAACCTCAATCTCAGCGAAGACGCACTCAAAACACTTGTAGGCAAAGAAGGGGAGTTTATCGAGGCCTTGATCAAGCTCATGCAACGTGGAAGCTACGAGTCTCGAGCTTATGCAGTGATGTTATTCAGATCAATGTTCGAGGTGGCTGACGACCCAATGAAGATGACAAACTTAAGACCTGAATTCTTCATCGAAGTCGTTCAGGTCTTGAATGATCAGATCTCACAGCAGGCCTCAAAAGCCACATTGCAGCTGCTCATCAAGCTCTGCCCTTGGGGACGGAACCGAGTCAAGGCCGTCGAAGCCGGGGCGGTTAATGTCTTGATCGAGCTTCTCCTTGATACATCTGCAGACAGGAGGACCTTGGAAATGACACTGATAGTTCTTGACATGATATGCGCCTGCGCAGAAGGCCGCGCAGACCTGCTGAACCACGGGGCAGGACTCGCGGTGATTTCGAAGAAGATAATGAGAGTTTCGAAGGTGGGGAGCGAGAGGGCTGTGAGGATTTTGTTCTCCATTTGCAAGTTCTCAGCGACCCCGAGTGTTTTGCAGGAGATGATGCAACTGGGTGTTGTGGCAAAGCTGTGCTTGGTGCTTCAAGTGGACAGTGGGAGCAAGACCAAGGAGAAGTCCAGAGAGATCTTGAAATTGCATGCAAGGACATGGAAGAACTCTACTTGTATACCAAGCAGTTTGGTTTCTTCTTATCCTTCATAGAGATTGAGAAAGAAGTGTGGCTTTCTCTATATATTTTCAGTAATTTTCCATTTTTGTGTACATATTGGATAGTTGGTTATGATAAAAATATATATACAGATTAACGGGCAAGTCCCTTAAATGTTTGATCACATTCGTATGGATTTTGTTCTGTTTTGGTTCATGGTCTAATTGGTCCTTCTGAAGTTAATTGCTCGATATATATTTGGACTGATTACATATATTTTGCAGATCTTTTCATTGTTCTGGAAATTCTTCGTTTCGAATTTGAGTCGTTTATGAGAAATCGAAATCTTTTGCTTTCTTTTTAATTTTTGGTCAGAGAAATCCAAAGATTAGTATTAATAAGCCCATACTTTTAGCAGTTTCTGGGTCACCTTGTTCATGCAAATTGATTGAGAACTGGTCCAGCACCAGCACCAGCAGCACCAGCACCTACTAGCTGTAGACCTAGACTTTCTCCCTCAAAAAAGCCAGCCAGCCACAGAAAATAGTCATATGTTCCTTGCAAGTGTGTTATACAATTTAATTTGCCCATCTTTGTGGACCGAATTCTATATTCCTGCAATTATACCTAATACGGATAAACAATGGGATTATTAATTCTTTTAAGTTACAGCTTTCCTTTTAGCAAAACAAGTACAACATTTGTATTTGACTTTGCATTATAATTAAAGAGAACAATATTAATTTAATCTAACATTATCCATTATATTGCTGCAGCCCCGATTTCTTGGACCACATGGGTCTAAGAGATTTGTGGTCACTCACCGTTGGATGTTAATATAACCGTTCAAAAAAGTTTCTTAAAAGAAGTGTAAAAGTGAGTGAACCGTTGAATGTAAATTCAACGGTGAGTGACCACAAATCCCTTGTACCCATGTAGTCCGAGAGATATGGACTGTATATTACTGATTATATGATGTGATTACTACTTGTACACGTATATATAAAGGTATAAGTTTTGTTCGGTCAATTGTACACGTTCAGGTTAAATACACCCTGTAAATTTATTCATATTTATTATTATATTATAAAATATAAATTCATGGTCTATCCATGTTATAACACGCGGTTGGATTATTATACAATAATATCTCATACAGCATCTTGGTCAAGAGTGCAATAATAATGGCAAGACATTAGACGCATGATGTGATGTATGTGGAAAATCCAGAAGGGCCTTCTACCTTCCAGTATATAAAAGAGAAGAGGGGAAACTTCCCCCTCCATCTAGTAAAATCAAATTGCGGCTGGGACCTTACTGCAGCACATGCTGTGTGCGGCGCCAATGAAGAAATTTCCCTTAATGGCAAGTCACCTTCCTCTGGGAAAGCAGTGGTAATGGACAATTCTTTACCTCACATTTTCATGGCTCTTTTTCTTCTTCTTTTTTTCCTTAATTTCTTTCTACTTTCGGAATTGTACTTGTTTGAAAAAATTACACTTTCCTTGTTTCTTTTGTGTAGTTTCACACTCATGAGTCCCAATCTGATTATTTAATTCAATCCTCCAAACTTATCGAACCCGATCAGAAATGAATCTGGTCGGTTAGTTAGCTAGGGTGGATTGGAATTTTGAACACGCATGTATGTATGAACCAATACATTTCCCTTTCCCAAAACCTCTAAGTACGTACCTTGTTATTATGCAAAACAAAATGCTAATAATGCCAGTACATATATTCATTGGAATGAATGTGGACCATATATTTGGTTCCATATTCACGGGACATGGAAAAAATTTCCAGCTCGGACTTTGACTTACATGATTCAGGAGATGTTTGAAATTGGTTTATTGTAGTTTATGCTGAGTTATAAAATAAAGCACACATATATAGGTGGGAAAGGCATGAAGTGTTATATACGTTCCAATTTTATCAATTTGCGATTATTGTTATATGCATGTCACGAAAATTCTACAAATATTATGATTGAGAATCATGTCCATATACCTTTTTCCACAAACACAAAAGCTAAAGTGTCACGAATTTTATGGCCAAAGAAGCAAACGTGTGGTGCAAATTCGTTATTTACTACGTGAGATTCAACTCTCAAGAAAATGAACACCACCACCTCCCCTAGTCAACTCATAATTTCATCATAAATCCCTGCCAATCCCGAGCCTCCACGTGTAGGGTACAGATTTCACAATGGTATAAGGCCTTACCTGGCTCTGTATCGTCAGATGATATCTGATCCAAAGTTGGCCCGACATTTTTAACCTGATATCATGAATATGATGGGCAACGATGCTGTCTTCCTCCATATCGTTTATATTTTTTTTCAAATTGGATATCCAATAACATGATCGGGTCGTAGTCAGTCTCAGCAGCAGTCAGCATTAGCAGCTTGCAATTGCATCCATGGAAGCAAATCAACTTTCACGTCGTACACCAAGATCGTATGATCGATTACGTGGTAGATGAGCAACCTGTAAATTAATCTAACGCAAGGCATGAGAACTAATACAATAACAAGTGACATGCATTTGATTTTGACTAGGTGATGTTTTTAATTTTCTCTATTGATTCATTTGTCGTACATATATTTATTATACGTATTATATGTTATTATTACACTATTAATTGAGGAGCTTTGCTATGATTAGTTGCCCAAATAAATATCAACCATTCATTTTTTTGTGGATCTTGATCAATACGGAGTCGTCAATTTGTACATATAAAGAATTAGGTCACGTAGTATTAGCAGTCCACCCGAATTAAACATAAAGATAGATTTGGTATTAAGGGACCACTAATCTTTTTATTATTGATCAATATATATATATATATATGATTTGATCAAACTTTGCAGGCATTTTGTATTCATACTAGATGTTTGTCGGCTGGAAGATGATTTGTGGAAGTTAGTTATATATATCTTGGATCATGGGCGTTTCTGGGATCATGTGTTGCACTAAATTTCATGTAATCTCAAACCTAAACCTTGCCAACCTCCACTAATACACTCATCAATAATAAAATAGATTATTCAGGGACTTGTTCCAAGAAATTTTCAAACCTGGGCAATGCATGGTTTTCAGCCCCACAAGATGTGCTTCCAATGGATTTGACATTTTCATATTCTTTGCTTTTCAATCCACGCGACAATTATGAACGGCACAACAAGTAGACTGAGTGCTTCTCCCTCCTTTCCCTTGGAACCACGAAACCATGCATCCTTTGAAAACCGGCAGAGGCACCACTTGGACTCTCTCAATTAATCTTTACAGTCCTTGATCTTGACCAAATATTATTATAAGTAATTTTCATTAATAGGGTTTTGACACTAATTTTTCCTCTCCTTGGGGATTCAATGAGTGATTAAGCAGCTTCATGGTAGTGGTTTTAGACATCCATTAGAAAATCTCAACTGCCAAATCTCGAAGCAGAAAGACCAAGAAAATGAAAGAGTTCCGGGAGAGAATTTCTATGGTTAATTTATGTTAAATGAATGGTCTATATATAAGCCTACTCAAGCTTGATTAACAGAAGCTTCTACGAGACTAATTAATAGAAGCTTCGAGCTTTATAAAAGAAGCTTCCATGGATTTGGAAAAAGAAAATATACCCTAGAGTAGGAAACTGGCTACAAAATCCTCTCTGCGACTATCTGTATGAGAGAGAGAAATACCTCAATCTTTAGTGTGTTCTCTGCTCACTAATCCAGAAGGGCAGATGGGGTTTTGAATGAAACGCATACACGAATTTCGTACCGCCTTGTAAATAGAATTAACAAAAATTACAAAGGAAAAATAAGTAATAGCTAGGAGCATAATTATTATATTATTACATAGTGATTTTCAGTTTCCAATCTATTCGATCTATACATATATAACTAATTATATTCATAGTATATGAAAGAAAGATAACAAATTAAGAAAAGAACATCAATCTTGACATCAAGTCCTGGAGAAAGTTTCATTACATGGCAAATCAAATGGGCTCCAACAACTACCAATTAAGAGGTTTGGATCATGAGCTTCTGGCCCTCCTCCTAGTAGTGGTGTAGCAGCAGCTTGCATAGTATGACTTGTATGAGCCATCATTTGAGAAGTAGACCACAATGCCTCCTCTTGGCCTACTGGCAATATTGGTGGCAACCCAAAATCACTTGAATCTTGAATTTGATGATGATGCTTCTCATGATGATGAATTAATGGGTCCAATCCACCAAAGTACATGAGATCATTGGTGCTACAATTTTCAGTGTGGCATCCAAGTGACCCAACAAGACCATTTTGATGATCTTCCATTAATTGAATGCTACTAATGTTGCCTCCTGAGCTTGCATTGTTCATGTTCAATGCCATGCTTGAAAAATCTAGAGCAGCCGGATCTAATTCACTAGGTAATTCTGGCAGCTGATGATCAGATCCAGTGCTATTCGAATCGTCTGGCTTTTGGTTCAAGAAATTTGCATAAACAAGTGCAAGATCAATACTTGAACCATCTTGACTTACTGAGGAGCTTGTGGAATCACCCAATGAGTTGTTCATAATTACATTGGTGCCATATGAATTGTGAACAGTACTCCCATAATTACCCAAATTAGTGGCACTCTTACTAGATTGATGAACATGACCTTCTGTGGCAGTGGCAGTGGTGGATAGCCTAAAGGACTTGGACCCTCTTCTGTTTTTCCGGCAGCCGCCTCCTACCGGGACATTCCTGAGGGACCCACCCTTGGTCCAGTACCTCCTACAGCCCTTGCAGAAGTACCTTGGTTGAGTTAAGCTATAGTTGTTGTAGTAACAAAACTTGGTGTTGGAACAACCACACCGGGGACAATTTGGAGTTATCTGATGATGATCATCGTTTGGCTTCCATCCTGCTCTCTCCATCACCAATTGTGACCCAAGTCCGCATAGGCTTCATCAAAATCTCCCACACACCCTACTCTCTCTTGCAGAGTTGCGCAGAGAGAGAGAGAGAGAGAGGAGAGAGAGAGAGAGAGAGAGAGAATGCTCAGTTGGGCTGTATATGTAAATGTAATAGTACTTTCAATACACTTATATGGGATAGAGTATAATTAAGAAAGAAGTGTATAGTACACCACCCCGTGCACATTGCATTCTAGCAGTGAGTGTGTTGAAATATTCTCTCACATGGATAATGTAATAGTGTGATTTTACCAAATATAATTATTGTCTTCCGTTTTACTCCGATCAATTGATTTGAATTAGATACTCTAAGTCTATTAAAATATTGTAGCAGTTTCAATAAGAGATTAAGCCACGCCACACATGATGTTGTGTGTTGAGAGTTTTTCCCACATTAGAAATAAGAAGTCTTCTTTCATCTTCACCGATTACTAGTTTGTTTCAAGTACTGGAGTCATTTCTCTTCACTTACATATTAATATCACATATATAAAAATAATTCATAAAACACACGTACAAGAAAAAAAAAGTTCATACATACGTATCAAACAGTAACTTGCTTTGAGTTGGCATCTAATTGTATTGTAGAGTAGGGATGAAGTTTTTGTGATGGAAATGTTGACTGTTGATGCAGCCGTACGTGCACATGAGGTTTTGGTGGCGTTAAGGACGTGAGGGTAGGGTTAGGGTATGATTGTGTGTCACAGGCCCGTAAGCTGATAGAGGGTGTCGGTGTTGGCCACACGTAGCACAAGGATATTGGTGCGATTTTCATGACTTGTGAGGGCGAAGCAGGACGCAAAAGCCTCGGAATGGTAATTACTAATTTCAGGTTCCTTTCAGGAGCAGACAGCCTCCCTTGAGTATTAATTATTAATTATATCATTCAATTAAATAATCTGAAGTGCTTGGTTGGTTATGTCCTCCATTTACCCATGCAATGCAATGCAATGCAAGTAGAACTAAAACCCCTCCTCGTTAAAAGGGCATTCAAATTCCTCATGAACTATGGCAGCCTGTACGAACGAGACCTGTTGGTCTATTTTCAAGATTTGTTCGTCATTTTTTTTGTTTATGATTTTTGGGCTCATCTTTGTAAGGAGGAAAATCCGTTGATTCACTCTTTTATCTCTTTTATGCGAGAGAATCATGTTTGTCAAGATTCTACAAGGGCGATGTACGCTACAATGGGGATGTAGCCTACATTTCTACCCTCTCCGATCCTGTTCTCATCATGCGATGATCGACGATCTTCTAACAATCGAAACTATTACCTGACCGCGTAGAGAAACCCAGGTTCTGACTAAACGTTTAATTATTACATTGTTAATCAAATGGCTAAGCAGTTTTTGCAGGAATTGATCCTTGAAGGATGATCTCGAAAATGAAGAGCTAGCAACCCTTGTATTTAGTATCCCTGGCATCTGTTCTCAAGGCCTAGAATTTCTTAAAGTAGGAATGTCTCTTGGGCGGTGGGTAGTTAACTTATACATACAATAATACTCGGAGAGGATCTCTTGGATCATGGGCTTCTTGGATCCCAAGCTTGGGAGTTTTATATTAGTCGTCCTAGATAGAAGACGATCATGCAGAAAAACACATGATGAAAAGACAATTTGGAAGGAAACCAATACAAGCTTGTCAAGCATTTTAGTGACTGCGAAAAGCAAATCTCTCATAATCAAAAACACACAGCGCCAAAAACTTGTATTGGTTTAAAACAAAATACGCTATTGAGAAATTGAGAGGAAAAAAAAAATACAAAGGAGACATGAGGAACATAATGAGGAAGAAAATGAGGCATTATAGAATAAATACACCTTCGACCTACAGATCAAACACATTTGCAGCTAATTAGCGCGGCCAGAAATTACATTAACAGAAAGCAATATTAACACTTTTTTTACAATTCAATATTACACTAAAAAGATGGAAAGAATATTAATATACACATTTTAGAGTACATTATCAATACAAAATTTCAGGGAGCAAACAAATTAAATGATTGATCAAAGGTTTAACTCCTGCAAACATATGCATTGGGGATGCAAGACTTCGATCATCAATTTATAGGTCCAAGTCATTCCGTTATAGCTGGCCCAACTTCTCCTGTTAAATCATAAAAACCAGCAAAATCCAGTGGGTTAGAATAGCAGCCTCCGAGATTATGTCATAAATGTTTCTAAACCTTGCAACAAGGCCAGTTCTTTGAAGAACTAGCAGGCTAAAACGCGTAAAAGAACATATACCTGAAGCATCTGCATTAACTTTGGATGCTGCTCCAAAAGCTGACAAAGTTTATCCCGGTCACTCAATAAAGACTGCCATGAAAGGAAAACAAATAATTAGAACGGACAAAGGCCATACCAATCAAATACATCTGAAAGCCTTTGGCAGGAAGTAGAAGGTCCGGATGGCGGAACTTCTCCAAAAACCTCTTTCATAGAAGTTTCTCTTGAAAGGTCTATTTGAAGAAGCTCCAAAATTGATGTTTTCCACTGATGCATTTTTGCATCTTAGATGGCCAGAGGATCTTTTAAAATTGAAAGTCAAATCCGAAAATCATAAAATGTCTTTTTGCTCTGCAAAGGATCCCAAGTAACAAATACCTGAATAGCTTCTGGAGACTTGAAGTATTCATGTAATGACATTCCCGGATCTTGTTGCTGTTGGGATGAAGCATCCCCTGATTGATGCATTGCTTGCAGTTGAGAATGGTCAACTTGCTGTTGCTGCTGTACGTGAACAAACTCTTGTTGTTGGGATTGATAGTAGGCATGCATAGGTGAAACCTGTGGCTGTTGCAGAATCTGCAGTGGATGCATTTGAACTTGGCTCTGCAAAGATACACCTTGTTCCAACTGTTGTGAAGCTTGGAAAGGTGGCCTAAGATGTTGGGGTGGTTGCGGAGGGCGTGGAAGCTGTGGGGGTTGCAGTGGCTGCAACTGAGCAAGGGAATGAATTGCCTGGGGAATAGATAGATTCTGCAAAATACTTGCGTTGTCGCCTTGCAGCTGAGTTGGTATGCTTCCATAAAGACTCATAGAATTAGAACCTGGCCTGAAAACCATGTGTGGCACTAAGGAAGGTGGCGAATAGGTATTTACTCTGGCCCCTGAAACAGAAAGACCACCTAACCGAGCATCATTTGAGGGTGCAGCAGAGCTCTGAGGAAGTTCAATTGCTCCCACACTTGTCTGGTTATATACTGAAGACTGCGAAATAGTTCTATTGGACGTTAAATTATATGGACTAGAAGAAAAAGGGGGTGGTGTAGGAGGAAGTGGTGGTGGTGGCCTGGCGGCCCCATTGGGAGAAGAGACAGAATTTCTTGAAGATGTAGAACCATTGTTGAATGCAGAAAGATAATCTGAACGAATCTGCAATGACAAACAATCAAGAGATTACATAATTGCAGATAAACCAACATGAGACAGCTGAATGAGAAACGTGAAGAAAATTGCTTATAAAACTTACCTGGAAGGCTGTTGGAAGCTGCTGCTGTACATCAGTCAGAGAGTTCACAAAAGGGGATGATTGACTTGGAACTGACTCAGATGTCTGAGATATCACAGCTGTTGAAGGAGGTGGCATGGGAGGTAAAGGAGGTTGATTTGGAAGAAATCTCTGGTCATAAAATCCTGGAGATCCAGTAGCTACAGGCGCATTACCAGCATGTTGTGGACTATTCTTTGGAAAGAAATTTTGTGGAGTCATCCTAGAATCAACTGGTAATTGTACCGAAGATGCTGAAGAATTATTATAAGCAAAAACAGGGAATCTGGGACTATTTGCTGCTGTTGCAGAATCAAAACCACTAGAAGTCCTGAGTAGTGTAGCATTCTTTGGGTCATCAGAATGCTCATAGTACTTTTTATCTGAAGAAACACTAGGTTCCCGAGTCAATGGAATTTCAGGGCGCGAAACTGACATCCTGGAAGAAAATTCACTTTGTGTGTTCTCATCCATATTAGATGCTGATGGAGTGGCCAAGTCATGAATATCACTCTCTGTCTCTGCAACAATAGAGTGGGGAGAACTTTGCTCAACAATGACAGGAGCAGGCTGCTGCAGATTATCATCCGGCTGAGGAAAGGGCAATTTGTCATCAGGTTCAGACTCCTCACCGTCGAATACTATGTCAATTCCCTGAAGATCATCATCAAGATCCGCTTTCAATTGTTTAGGTCTGTTGAACTTCTCCATAGCTGTATCGTTCACAGGAGTCGCACTCTTCACCTGTACTGCTGCATCCCCAACTACAGGCGACACTGGATTCTGGCGTTCCCTTTGCCTGGCCATAAATTCATCCACATGAATTGACGGAGGTCTCCCACCAGTAGATCCCACTCGCTGTACTGCTATTACATTAGAGTTAGAAACACCATCATTTCTTTCTCTCGCAACGTAGTCATCAACATGCATGGAAGGAGGTCTGCTGGTATTTGGTTTGCGCTGCCTAAAGGTATCCCTACGAGTAGGGCCAGACGAGGCAGTAGTTGAACTCAATCCTCGTGAAAACACATTTTGATTTGGGGTCTCAGCCGGAGAATTTTCTCCTCTAGCACGCCTATTTGGGCCATCAAGTGATGGCATTTTCCTCTTAACAGAAAGATTTGATTGTGACAATCTATCTGGTAATGTTTCGGGACACTCCCACTGAAATTTGTCTCCTAGTGCTCCTTGGTAAAGATAATCGTCAGCCATTTCAGCACCACCATCTGACATTATATGGATCTTTGAAGAAACTAAAGTATTTAGTGGCAGAGGAACAAAATCACTAGAAAATACATCATCCACCTTCAATGAAGAACTAGGTTTTTCCAACAGCAGTATTAATGATTTCACAGATTCTAAAACCTGTGCATTGATGACAACAATGTCAGATATTATGCAAACAATTTGGGAGACTGCAAAATTTCTATGAAAGAATGAATCAGTATCAGTTATACCTGATACAGAGGGGTTTGAGTATCAGAGTCAGCTACATGGTCAGCGGCTATGGTCTTCAGCATAGAGGTCAATTCATGAATGTAGCTTAAGTTTTCATGAGGAACACCATCTTCTTCACCTATATCATCAGGAATGCCAAACAGGAATTTCACCGCAACAACCCTATCTGGATTCAATCTAATACAGAAGCAAACCATAAGTCTAACCAGTGATGTGGATACTTATGGTAAGGGTTAAGAAAAATGCAGATATGGAACAGAAGAAATCACAGCCAAAATGTATTAAGGCACATCCACATAGAGAGATCGAAGGAACCAATAAAACGTTACTTCAGAACTCAAGGACACAGAGGTACAACCTATAGCACAGATCCTGTTCAAGTAAGGTGGCAGACTCGTAATGAAAAGTTACTTCAGGTAATGAATAAAATAAATTTTAAGATACAATGGTTCTAGAATAAGCTAGGTTTACATAAGAAAATAACATTATAAAGAAACCCAAAGTAAAAGCATATTGGCAGCCAGTACCACAAGCAATATAATTGAAAGAGACTTGCACGATTTCAAATTCATAAAGCTAGCTAGTCCAGGATAGCCACTACTCCTAGTTCCAATGAATGCTCTTGTTGCATGACTAAACTCAAAAAACCATATTGAATGGTAAAACAATTCACCAATGCTTTGCGAGAACCCTGAGATGATCAGTCAAAATAAGCCCCGTGAGATTATCTAGCACCATCTAGCCTCAGTACACAACAACATACTCCAAAAACAAAAACACAACTATCTTTAAGGAACAGTCATCTTTTATAGTTCTGAAGTACGGCAAGTATTTGAAACTATAAAATAAACTGCAATGAATATCCAAATTTTTTTTTTTTACAAAAGACCAAATATCCAATAATTATAAAATCAATCAAAGGAAAAAAGGATGACAATGTTCAACAACTCGAAACAAAACACGTCTAAACTAAAAACATGATTTGGCTAGGTCAACAGAATAACCAATAAGGCAAGAGAAGTCACCTTTCCCCATCAAGGCAGAAGCTGAAAGATCCCATAGACAATGCATTGACAGCCTCGATTGTATAACTTGACAAACCATCTTTTGAGTCAACTGATCTTAACAAGTTTTTGCAGCAACATAACAATGGGGGACTCTTTCTCCGTTCATATACATTAGGAAGACTATAATTTCCATTGCCATCCTTTTCACGGTCATCAACAACAGAGGAGACACAATCAAAAGTGGCTGCTAAAGCTCTTCGACCTTCACTACAATAACCCAATTCTTTAAAAGCAGTAAGACACGCAAGTAATTCTTTTCCAACCGGTAGAACCTGGAAAATGAGGGTACCCTCAGTTAGAATCAACTAAGCAAATAAGGAGTTCCAAATCTTTTACTGGTTGCTTTCATCTGGTATGGGTTTCAGGTGATTTTGGTTGTATCTTTAGGATAAAAAGGATAAAAATAAAACTTTTACCTCCTCTAGATAGAAGTGATCTGGATGAACGTTTTATACGGTGAAGTTAGTTTAGTCACTTTCCACATTAATAATTCCACAAAGACGTAAAATCATCAGAAGGAAGTTCCAAAAACTAATATATCTTCAATGCTCAATTTACATGCATCAGAACGTGGAGCATTTGACTAGTTTGTGCTCAAGCAAATTTCTTATTTTTACCTTTTTAGACCCACCGCCTCAAACCGCCACACTCCAAAAGATAATAATAATGATAATAATAAATAACAATAATCCCTGGTGAAGGTGCAATTCAATCAAGTCCTTGGTGAATTTACCAACACCTTTGTACTCAAGTGCATTTCATATGCCGAAATTAGCTCCTAGAGAACTATCACAGTATTAACCAACATACTCTAATCGAATTTGAGATACAACATAGGAAGGAGCAAATTACCTGAAAAAATCTGAGGAGATATTTTAAAATGATTGTGCAATCTTCAGTACTCAAATTTTCAAATTTGTGCCTATTAAACCAGTGAACTAGTTTAGCATACACAAGTTGTATCATCTCAATTAAAAGGAATAAATAAATAAATATGCATCTTATCTACTCACGTATCATTTTCCCCAGCATGGTGTGGAGATGCTTGAGAAGTAAAAATCAGTGAGAAGGACTTGAACACAGGGAGGGACCAATTAAGCAAACCGAATTCAAATTTAGCTGAACTTCTACCATCTAGAATCTCTACTCTATCTGTATCAGTGGCAGCTAAACACCTATCCAGCACTCTAGTTAGCATCTGAATCACACCCTCCTTTAACAATAGTGCCTGGGGAAGGAGAAATCAAAATTAAGTAAAATCCCATGTTTCTTTACTAGACAAAAGGATGGAGGGGAACAAAATAAACCAGAAAAAGAAAATGGAAACCTTGGCACGTGGATGCTCCAATAAGCTAGCAAGGAAATCAAGATATCTATAAACCTGAGAAGAGAGAGAGAGAGGAGAGAGAGAGAGAGAGAGAGAGAGAGAGAGAGAGAAAGAAAGATTAAACATTTAGGTTTACCAAATTGGACAAACTATAAAACTTTAACAGTGGCCACAAACTTGCCTTATAAGCATCCACATCTGATGGAGAAGAAAAGTCATAAGCATGATCAAGAATCCATGAGAATATGGGTCGCAGAAGTATTGAACAACTTTCAGCTTTTTGGCAAGCAATACGAATAATAAAGACTCGAAGCATGTCTTGAATGACCACCAGTGCCTGTTTAAAGTGATCTCATTAGTAATGCCAGATGACACTGGCTGCAAGTATTTATTGAGAATAGTTGCACTGCTACTCTTCTCTCAGTAGTTCGAACAAGAAAAGAAAATTAAAATAGCAGTTAACTTCATTTAAAGACATCACATACAGAGATAGCATAATGTTGGATAATCTGGGCAACTTTGTCAAGATGCGGCATCAACTGGCTAAGAAGCTTCTCCAGGTGCACAGGATGCAAATACCAATTGACCTCTCGCTCCTTTTGAGGACCCAAAACAGTCCCAACAGACAACTTTCTAAGGGCACTCAACAAGGGCATCCCATTTTTCCAAAGCCACACCCCTTCTTCCGGAAATAAATCATTCTTCCATTACAACAAGGAAAGAGAAAACATGAAGAAAAAGGTTAAAACATGTTAGATACATCATATGGCAGTCCACAAAGGTTGCAATTAGAACAAATCTGATGACTTAGGCAAAGTATGCCACATTTACCAATTCATTAATCAAAAAGTATCAGAAACGATAAACTACAAGTGGTTAATAATCATTAATGATATCAAAATTGTTAAAGATTTCAGAGAGACAGGCCAGCGGCCCACTAGTAATTGGTCCAACATTGATACTCCCCAACTTAACCACTTGTTAGCACAACAGGAGTGAGGTTTTTATCGCAAAAGGCATTGGTTTTACTAGTAATGGAACCACTCGCCCCCTCAAGTGGGACCACCACAGAGTGGGCTACATGTGCAGCCGATTCCACATTGGTCATTAATCTTTTTTTTAAGGGTAGTTCGCGCTCAGTAAATTGAGCTCAGCACGTGAATACCACGTACTCAGTACAGACCCAGTAATTCAGGCCCAGTCAATCATCCCGTTTTGATACGATGTAGAATTCTCTAGAGATATAGGAATAAAGCTATGTATTCTTCTCCCTTAGGAAGATTTAAATAGTACACAGCTAGTTACAAATAAGGAAGGATATAAAGGCTAAAAGTTAACTCCTGTGAATGACCCTAAAATTATGCTAAATACAACTAATCAGCAGCTAATCTATACAATCAAATATACATAAATCAACAAAAATAGCAATTTAGACAAGACGTCAGCAATCAAGTGCTTGTATAAACTAGATTTATAAAAATAAAATAAATAAATAAACTTGTTGAAGTGGCCATTGTAGAAATATAAGGGGCTGGCATGCTAAATCACTGATGTCTTTCATAATCCTGCTCGAGGAAAACCTTAGCTAGCTTTAAGTCAAGCTCCTTATAAAATATACTTGAATCTCTCACTAGCTCACTTATGAAGAAAGTTCAACGTGATAATCCCAAAAAAAAGGAGAAGAGATCTAGCATACCAGAAGACAAAGCAAACTGCACGTTTCCTTTGGACCCAAGGCCAGCAAGGAAGTAACTTGAACATTAGCAAGGAGGGAGTCGAAAAGGCCAGGAGTCCAGCCATAGACTGGCCAACAAGCAAGTGCAGACACAAGAAGATGACAGATAGCTCCAAAACCGAGCGCAGAATCAGGATAAGGAGAAGATAAGTCTGCTGCACATGCAGCTAATTTCGGACTACAATTGAATAAATTCAGTCAAATTTCATATGAATAAAACTAACATGTCTACAGAAGAAGAAAACAAGGATGACATACCTTACTTCTCGGTGCAATCGTAGGAGGACATTCAATAATTTGGTATTTCTGTGCTGCTCTTGTACTTCCTACAGACAGCAGTCAAAGGACCACATTTTAACAGACAGCTGATGAAAGCATACATTCTACAAATACAACCAGTACACAATCCCCAGATCTAAAAACAGAAAGATTGTTGAACCATCAAACATTCCCTTTTTACTACAAGTCATGGGTAGAATGAAATGAAAATTCCATGTAATAGTTTGTTAAATGTGATTATCTAAAGGACTCTAGTCCAAGAATCCTTTCTCTAAATTTAGTTAGATTCATGGCCAATACTGGACACATCCTACAGCTATTACATAATCTAAACAATTGCCTGTAGTTTCATTATCCAAACACAGCTATCCCATGACCTACATAGAAGGACAAACTTTCCCTCTTTTCTACAACTCATGGGTAGAATGAAATAAAAATGCCATTTGACAGTTTGTTAATCATATGATTATCCATCGAATATGGATTTTGTGAGCATCAAGATTAGATTGTAATCATTTTACAAACACAACTTTGCTGCAGTATCAAATGCTGCTCTCATTCAAACAAAACTTCCATAAAAACTCAATCGTATATACACTGGGAACTAAATGAAGCAAACCTGCAATTTCTGCAATAAATTGATCAACAACACAAGTGTAGGAACCACAAGATCAACTAAACTTTGCTCACGATTTCGTTCTGACAGTAAATCTGATGTAGAATTGCATTCTGTGCCCTCATCAACAAGGTAATCTGTTCAAGACAAAACAAAAAAGCAATTTTTCCAAAATTCAGAAATAAAATGGACCTTCTAAAATAGCAGAATACTGTACAATATGAAATTCCTAAAACTGTACACAGTGGTAGTGAGAAACGAGTGTGCACGATAGCATGCCACCTACTAGGTACAATGGCAAAGAGGTTTAAACTTAATGATCTATGGAAGATATACTATACTGAGCACAAGCAGACCTGGTAAAGTATACTAAAAATTCCAGCATAAATTCACTACACAGGTTGTGTTCTCTCTACAGTAGAAGGCCTGGGAATGTTCTAAAAAGTTGCTATCTCTAGTGATGTAACCTTTTTATGGGAATTACTGTTGAAATTTTTTGGTTTTATAGTTTATACATACAAATTAATCTATGAAAGCAACTATTTCCAAATCACGTACCATAGCTGTTCGAGGACCTCTCAAGCATGAACCTACAATTGACCAGAACTGCATAGATTATTGCTATAACACCTTCATCATATAGGGTAGCAGCAACAGTCTACATCAAGAAAACAACAATGAGCAAGATAAAAGTGCATTCTAATGATAAATTAGAACAATAGAAAACTACATACTGAGTTCTCTGAAATGAATGCTAAAATGCGAAATGCTGTTGTCAACTGTGCTACTGAAGAGTCACGAAGAATCACACCATCAAAACTCTTGTCAGAAATAAACTTTCCAAGATTTTCCATCACATTAGCATCAGAACCACCGGAAGAATCTCCAATAACATTCTCTACATCTGCCAAATCTGACACTAGTGGGATGCTTGAAGTCAAGTGGGCGTCTCCTCCGGAAGCTAATACAGCAGCATACCGTATAAGACCTGTAGCCCCATTTTTATGATATATTACACCAGCATCTATCCATTCCAACAGCCGTGTGGGGGCATCTTTCCTATTTGACCCTGGAGAAGAGGAATGTAAAGCCCTATGGAGCTCCATAACATGTCCAATCCACGATCCAAGAGAAGATGCAGTTGAATCAGAAACAATAACTTCAAAAATCTCAGCAGCTGAGTGAAATATTGCAATATTTAGCGGCGAGGCTCCTGAAATGCAGAATTTTATTTGAGTAAATGCATAACTAAAAGGTATAATTGCAAAATTTCAGATTTAGACAAAGGGCAAGTGCACAACCACTATTTTTAGCAACTGGCTCTTGTTCCTTGGCAGAATGTAATGCTTCAATCAAAATTTTAACGGCCTACAAAATAGTTAATCATTTGTCAATAAGCTGAAGCATGTATTCATAAAATATAATCTAACAATAAGAATATCAAGAACACATACAGAAAGATTGTCAGATACCAAATATATAGAATTAGCTACTTGTAAAGGCACCATACAGACCTACATTTGTAATTAATTGTAAGTATATACTAAACAAAAATTGCCCTACATTAATGCCGCCTAGGTTAGGTGGTAAAACCTCTTTGGCATGGTACCAGAGGCCTAAGTTCAAAAACTGCACCAGCCAATGAACATCTAATCATACCAGTAAAACAAAACAAACTTCAAACCATTTAATGTGATACATACGAAATTTTGAATCCAGTATAAAGCTTAGCAAATTACTTACCAAATGAATAAGAATAATACTAAGACAAGTTCCACATGTATGCAAAAGGTTGTATTTGGTTTTTTATTCAAGGATGTAACAGAAGATATTTGAATTTTAGAGTTAAGTTAGTTAAAATTGGTTGGAAGAACCAAAAGTTATACAATCTTTTTAAATGGATTCGGATTTGAAATTGCCAAGAGACTAATAAGTTGTAATCCATATACTAGTGATTTTGTTGATCCAGAAAACTTATTTTTCTTCACTTTCTTCCAATACAAACCAACTGTAAAGTTTTGTTAAACTTCCATTGCAGCAATTTATGCATAAAATACCAACCAACATCCCCAGATTTGAAATCTTCCAATCCAATTCTACCTGCATCTCAAGCATTAAACAGAAACTACTTCTATGGTCATGCATTGTATATCACATATGGTTTTCAGATAGCACATTCATCAATTCAATACCTCTGGAAAATATCCCAAAGCCAATAGTGCCTGTCGTCCACAGTCTGACCTACAAATCATAACAGAAAAGTGGTTAAGACCATTAATATTGCATTAATAGTCCACAATCAAAAGAAATTCAGTTTCACCTTGCAAGAGCACATAGTTCCCACAACACCCATAAAAATTCTTCTGAGTTTGGGGATGCAGTAAGCAAACGGTCTATGGCATTAACCTGCACCAAAGCATTAGAAAATTGATATTTTGGCTGAAGGTATGCAATAAAGATTGAAAAACCAACATGAGCCAAAGGAACTAACCACCCTCAAATGGGTCCCAACAATCATTCCAACTTCCTGTGGAGCACAAAAGAATCCTTTGGATATTGAAACAGACGCATATCGAAGAGGAAGACACGCATCCTTATTCACATTATTAGCACCCCTTAGGGCATGTATTATTGTTGCAGAAAGTTCAGGGTGATGTAGGAGGAAAATTAGGCCTGAATAAAATAACATGCAATGTCATTAACAATGATCTGGATCTGATAAATATAACAAGGTTGACAATAACAGAGCATTAAAGAGACCTGAGCGACAAAAAATAAGGGAAAGTAGTATGGCCCCAATTGATGATGCAATATCCACAAATACGTCCATAGCACGTCCCACTTCTGAACGCAATATGGATGATGACAATATTGCAACTGATAGAGGTAGAAATCCCCTCTCCTGATAACAAGATATTTCAAATATTAAGCGCAAAAGAAAAATGTTAAAATATCAATTGCAACATAAATTTCAATACATAAAATTAAACAAGAAAGAAGTGCCAAATTATTCTGATTACACACTACCCCAAAGTGACAAAACACAACAATCAAAATACCCAGGCACCAACCCAACCCAAGAACTCCCATCATCTATACTCCAGCGGAAAACGATTTTGATAAAAATTGGCATTGAAATTTTGAAACCATACAGTGAGGTTCTGCTGAAAATATATATGCAAATTTAAGTGGGACACTACTGAAAACCATTAACATTTTTGGTAGGGGAGTGCCGAAAAAGTTGATTCGGTGAGGTCTTACCAAATGTAAATGTATTATTCAACACCTACCTACCGAGTGTTCCTCAATTATTCGCTTCTAGTGCACCGAATGAAAACACAAAAATGAAGAACTAAAAATCCAAAAAAATTTAACGAACTTTTTAAATTGTCAGCCCATACTTCATTTGGAGGCTACGAAGAGCATATTTAATGTTTCATTCGTCAAAAATAATATTTTTTTTCATCAAATTGTGAGATTTTGAACCTCTAATGAGCTCATTAGGGTTCACTTTGTTTCAACAATGGAAGATGAGTGTGAGAGTGAGTATGTGAGTTTGAAGAAGATGATGGGTGAACTATGAGTTATCAAATGCGGGATTTGGGGGGCGCCATCAGAAAATAAATTTTAATTTAAAAGATTCTTTGGCCTCAATAGTCATTTGGGATCGTTTGAATTTTTTTTGGAGGAAAAGGGAGGGGAGTGGTGCTGGGTTATTGTGTGCTAATGGCAGTTTTTTGGGTAGTGTGGGGGGGAAATAAATAGGATAATTTTTTAGGACTCTAATGGGGATGAGACTGACCAACTATGGGATAGGATTCGTTTTTTGGAGTCCTTGTGGGCTTCTACGTCCCCAGAATTTAAGGAAATAGATTTTAGATTCATTTTATTGGACTGGAATACTGGAATGCTGTAATTTTGTAGCGTTGCCGTTTTTGCTTGTTGTGCTTGTTTTTCTTGTGGCTGTCTTGGCTACGTTTGCCGTTGTTCTTTTTGTTGCTTTGCAATAAAATATCATTTCTTTTCAACAACCAAAAAAGTCATTTCATGTTACTCTCTCTCTCTCTCTCTTCTGGGTTCGTGCAGGCCTTCAGGAACCTTTGTTCATTGGCATATAATACATAAACCACTAAACTCAACTAAGTCTTGGGGACTTAATTTCTTCAACATGGACTCTCCTCTACTGCTCAGATCTATCCAAAGCCATACTCTCCATTGCATCCCTACTAACATATACTTAATCTCCTTTCTTCTACCTATCTATTTGGTGTATCAATGTTATGAAGAGCTTAATTTTTAATCTTAACACAGTCGGTCCCAAGCCTAAACAAAGGAGGGTTGCACTAAGTTGACAGCAAGCATAAAATTTTACCACATCCCCTTAATATGTCCTTAAAAGATACACAGACTTTCACTCTTTTTAAAAGAAAAAAAAAAAAAAAAAAAAAAAAATAATAATAATATATAAATAATAATAATAATAAATCATAAGGTCAATTCAGAATATAGTAACAATCGAGCAGTAACGGGAATGAACATCAAAGAGATTACACAAAATATAATGGAAACGGCAACAACATGCAGGAGGGGTAAGAAAGAACACAGAAGGAAATTTACCTTGAGAAGAGCCAGCAAATGCAAGTCAATATCCCAATTTGAGAAACAACAATTTGATGCAGTAATCAGGTTATTGGATGCTTTATATGACAGCACACCTTCTGTTTGACCAAGAATCAATGATTTGGTTGCACGGGCAACTGGAGAAGGATCTTCAATTGGACCACGTGAATTTATCAATTTCTGCATTAATACTTGTCAATAAATATGAACTAAAAACTAAATGCAATTTTGGTGTGACAAGTGGAAAATATATATATATATATACATAAATAAAGGTTCCATATATAACTGAAAACAAAAGCAATAAAGATGACAACTGACCAACAGCTTTTTAAGTTGTGACTTTGCACAGATAAGCATGTCCAAAGTATCACTTGTGACCCTACCAACAGTAGAGAGACCTCCCAATACCGACAAAACTGCACACTGCAAAGAATGGAATTACCATAAGAAACCACTTAGTTTAGGTCGCAGGACCACACGTGAAACCACAAACAATGTCACCAAATTGGTAGTATACCTCGAATCTTGAAGCAACCTCAAAAATCTTAAGCGATGAAGGACATAAGTTGCACAAGAAGCAACATCATGACGCTGTTTTTGCAATAACAGATTCAACAATTTACTATAACCATCACTGACACCAGAGAGCTTGTTTTCATCTTCACGTGGCCACCAACCTAAAAATCCTTCACACCCGAAAGAATGTTGAGTAGCCTTCTCAACAACTCCAAGTAGCAGCAATGTAGTAGCAGTAGAAATCTGCTCATCACGACAAAAAACACGTACAAGCTGCTCCATTCCCCCACCACTCACAAAGTGAAAGCAGCTCTCTCTTCCAGAGCACAAAAGAAGAGCAACACTCAACCCCAGCATGACATTTATATTCTGAAATTCAAGATACAATATTAGAAATGAATCACATTCAATACATATACAGGAAGACAGGAGGAGGGAGGAAGGGAGAGATAGAGAGATAGAGACAGAGACAGAGCACATGTCTTTGTTTCTATCTGTTGCATTTTCAATCTGTGAAATAGTATACAAGTGATGGAAATTGTAATTTAATCACCTGTGGAAGTTGGTGATGTCCATCACTTACGAAGTCCCTATTAAAACAAAAGTACTGACTTAACACATCCACCAACTGTTTGGAATTTACTAAATCAGCCTCAGACTCAAAATGTCCACTGTCTGCCAATGATTCACCTAATGCATTCCCCGATTCTTGTTTATACACTTTATAGAGCTCAATAAGCTCTGTTCTTGCCTCACTAAGAACATTGTTCAACTCTTCACAATCACTGGATCTTCCCCAAGAGCAGGTGACATGAGAAGTGGCAGCTGATACTACAGTGCTGACAATTTTATGCAATGCATCCCCTAGATCGGGCAACTCACAAACCTTCAACATCAGTTGTAATAATTGATTAGCTTCAACAGATATATCTGATGCCGCAACAGGTAGAGATAGAGTACTCAAAGCTGAGATGGAATCCTCAATTGTCAGATTAGTTGAATGTAAAGCCAGAGGGAGGTCTTCAAGCTTTCCCACAGCCGAGCTAACAAGATTAGTTATAGAGCTATCATCAAATTCAATGTTGAATTGCCCCAGATCTTCTGCTGTGTTTCCATATATTACTAAACTCAGACTGCGGTAGCTGCCCCTTACAACCAGATGATTAGTTACAACAGCCTGCAGACAAATAATGACTCCTGTGAGAATAGCCAACAGAACAAATAAACGGTGTGTGTCTATGTACATATATAGTATATATATATATATAGAACTATAGCATTAGATAAGGAAGCAGTCCATCAACATTAACAACTAGGCTCACCTATTCCTAACTTGCTAAATTCTGCTATTTTAGTATAACGCAAGTGTAGAAACTTATCCTCCACAAAGAAGTATGTTATATATAAAAATTGGAAAGGAAATTAAGAAATGAGATAAGACAAGGTATTACTGGGCACTGACATCTAAACATAGATAGGGCTTTCTCAGATAGCTCCTCACTTGAGCTCTAAAATAGTCTAGATGTAAGTGCATTAAAGTGTTCACCTTAAAATTGTTAAGGAGCAAAAATATGCAGAATCCAAGAGGAAACATAATCAGGTGTAATATGATAATTACCTCTACTTCTAGCACATTTGATGAAGAAGGAGAATAGAGGAATGGCTGACAGAGGCGCCTGAACTTTGTCTCCCCCTCACATTGAACAAATACCTCCAAAGCAAATGAAGGAGGTGAAGTCGCCCTGCAAACAACAATAGCACTTCAGAAAATCAATACCAATGCAACATCTATCATGCATCATCTGACATTAAAAGCAAACAAAATTAATACCAAGAGTTCAAATCCAATTTAGCATTTCGAGTGGTAAAAGCCCCAGTATAATTAATACCAAGAGAAATTTTATTTTTAAAAGTCAGAAAGATTACAAATATAATATCCAGCACTGGACAAGAAGTCCACCATCTAAACTAAGTGATCTTTAAACCACCAGTTTCATTCTATTTTTCATACAACTTGTAACTAACACAAAAAACACATTCCAATGATTGATTGAGAAATTGAGACTCCCTCCCCAGTCCCCCAAAGGCCTCTACATACTTGTAAAGTCCAGGACAACAAAGATCTTTTGGTCTGTGTGCGTGGGAGCAGCTCAATAAATTTATCAACAAAACCCTCACTCTATGATCTATTGCCCAATGCCAACACTCCTTAATCCATCTTTTCTTCAAAAATTCTAGCATCCCTTTCAAGCCAAACCACCCAAAAAGTTGTCAATACACAAAACTTCCCCAAAATAATGACCCAACTCATCTTCCCTCATGAAAGACACTGTGCCACAATCTAAATGCAAACAAGCAATGGCGAAATAAATGGCCAAAATCCTCTGCTCCTAGTTTGCACATAATACACCATGAGAGTGAAAGACATATATTAGGTATCCTGCAGTCAACATTACCATAAGTGTTGACTCTCCCATGAGTGATTTTTCAAACTAGCACTTGTAGTTGTACCGCACTCCGTATTGTAGTGTTCCAAATCATTTTGGTTGGGTTGAAAAGGGGTAAACACAGTTCGTCAACTAACCAATTGAAATACGATTTGGAAGTTTTAACATGACCTGATAAAATAAAGTGTAATTGTAACTGCACTAATGTAAGCCTTGTGGAATTTCTACCTTTTAACCGACATGACACTTATCTATGAAAACTTCACCACTTCACATAAAACACAAACCCTCAAAAACAACTGTAAGTGATACCAAAGACCAGGATACAGAATGCACTATGTAGATTAACAGTGTAAAACATAAATAACCACCATGCCACGTATTGATTAGAATTGTGCCAATTTTGTCTTTAACTAAAAATCGGATAGAAGCCTCAAGAATAATTCACCAACTGACTCGGCTGTGGTATTTACCACTCCTAAAGGAAACTAACCAGATGGAGCTAAAGATGTGATATTTATATCAGGCTTAAGTGAATGCCGAATATAATGGCCTGCATGGTGATGTTCAGGCCTAAGCTACATGATCTTTATTATAATATTCTAAAATTCACAAACAAAAGTAAAGGAAAGCTGAAACAATTGCAAAATTAGTAATGCCACTTACCCAAGAAGTGTTACTGCTTGAGAAGCAAACGACACGTTCTGTTCAAGAAACTCGCAAGCAGTGATGACGATGGGCTCAGCAAACAATACCTAGCAAAGAAAATCCACTTCGAATGAGTAACATTCAACTATAAATTTAGCAATTCATACAAAGTAAGATTTACTAATAAATCAAAATTCGTAAATTAATTAGAACACAGGCATTAAATTAACCGCAAAAGCAACTGAAAGTTGAAAATTTGTGAGAGAGTAACCTCGTCGACGTATTCGTCGAGATGGGGGTGAACGAAGGTTTGGGCGAACAATACACAAGGCTCGGGCCGGCCCATTCTGTGAATTTCTGGTGCTAAAATCGGCGTCGCCAAGAAAACATGGACTTCAGTCTCGTCGATTTGAATTCTAGGGTTTATGAGGTTCTCTGAAACTAAGGTAAACGCTTTAAGGGGTTTTTCAAGTTTCTTTCTTTGCAAAAAGAAGGGGGGTTTTTCAGGCTTGTCACAGTGTCACCAAGCTGACAGAGAGAGAGAAAATAGGTCTGACCAAAAAAGAAAATGAATTAAACAGAAAATAGGGAGGAAAGGGAAGGGGTTTTATGACTTTTTCGCGTTTTGTATTGCGGTATTTTTTGGTAAAACTATTTGAATTAGGAGTTGGAGATCTTGAATAGTTTATTTTAATTCTTTTAATTTTTGGTGAGATTGGGGGCAAAAGCCCAAAACGACAAATAAACAAAAAGAAACTAGCCCAATGTGTAGGTTTTTTCAAAAAACCGTCGTATAGCCGATCGATTTTAAAAAAAATTAAAAACCCGAGTATAGCCGGCCGGCTATACTATTCATAATTAAAAAAAGGACCCGAAACCGTATAGCCGTCCGGCTCTACTCTTACATTTTAAAATGAGTAATACCGCACAGCTATACAGCCGCGCGGCTATACTATTTAAAAAAGCGTATACCCGCGCTGCTATACTTTGTTTGTTTACAAAAACCATAGTATAGCGGAGCGGCTGTGCATTTTTTTTCTTTTTTTTAAACATTATAAAACCGAGTATCGTTTGCAGCATCAGCATCCTCTTCCCTATTTATTGGTAGGACGAAAAGGTCACGATGAGCAAGGGCAGCTGCAATTGTTAAGGCAGGATTCAGGCATTGAAAGATAGAACCCATTAGAAGCATCTTCCCAATGTTTGGAGCCAATGGTAGTGTGTAAGATGGCGAACTGTCATGTAAGATTTTTGAGTCAACTACCAGAGCTGATATTGACTTGCATAACTGATACATGCCAAGCGGAGTAAGCTCCTCTATGTCACCTAAAGCTCCAATGGTTTTTGAGAAGTTCGATTGCATTTTGAACAGCAAGAGGATCTGGTGGCTGATATGCCTTAGCCAAAAAACACCCAACAGCTCCAAGCTGCAAACTTTTGATGTGGAGGCATAGCTCTTGCAAAGGTGTTTGGAGAATTTCAGGTAACTGATATTGCAGCATTGCATCATGGATCATTTTTGGATATAGTCTGTAACAAACTCCAGGCTGCACACGGCCAGCACGCCCTTGCCTCTGGAATCATCACCAAAGCAATAAATTTAATAAAATGTTTATTTGACAAACCATAAATGGATCCAGCTTGGTTGAGTTGGCATACAGGTGAAGCCTTTGAAATCCATGATGGTAATAGACAAGCCAACTTGTTTAAAGCATAATAACCGGTTTCCTTTGCCCTTCCACAGTCTATGACATACACAACATCATCTATGGTGATACTACTCTCTGCTATGTTTGTAGCCAGCACAATTCCTGAATACAAGTAGAATTTTACAAAATAGTATAGCCGCACGGCTATAATCAATTTTTAAAAAAATAAATAAAAAATAGGGTATAGGCGGGAGTCATTTTTAGTTTTTTTTTCTTTTTTTTTAAATTGAATTTAATAAATAGTATAAACGAGTGGCTATAGTATTTCACAGGCGTATTCATATATTTATATATAATGATATATATATTATATATAATGATTATATATATATATATATATACACAGACACATATACAATTTTCAGTCACACACACAAATTCATGTATCGTACAAATAATTCTCACATATTATTGAATAAGAATAACATATGGTATAAAATTATATTAAAATATCACGATAGAGGGTTTGTTTTTTTTTTTTTTTTTTTTTTTAACAAAGCACGAGCCGGCACGGCTATACTCCATGTTTTCTAATTTTTTTTAAAAAGACATGTTGACACCCGGCGTGCAATGGTTGGAGTCTTTTTATATTTAAAAACTAGTATAGCCGCACGGCGATCCTCAGTTTTGAAATTTTTTTAAAAAGACCTGTGTTGCCACATGTGACATAATGGGTGGAGGGCCTTTTCTATATTAAAAATAGTATAGCCGACCGGCTATACACAGTTTTGAAATTTTTTAAGGCTTGTGTTGGCACGTGCGCCTACTGGTTCGGGACCTTTTTTATATTAAAAATTAGTATAGCCGCACGTCTATACGAGTTTTGAAATTTTTTAAGAAAGACATGTGTTGACACGTGGCTCCTAATGGTTGGAGACTTTTTTTTGTTCAAAAATAGTATAGCCGCACGGCTATACTCCGTTTGAAAAATAATAATATAGTATAGGCGCGTGTCGTTTTTGGTTTTTTCTTTTCTTTTTCTTTTTTTTTTTTTTTTTTTTTTTTTTTTTAATTTAATTGAATAGTATAAACCAGCGGTTATAGTCTTTCACTGGTCTTAAAGTCTTAGGATCTTCCTCAGCCTTAGTTGTCCAGTCAGGTACTGATTCAGATGAAAGTATGGAAACCATTGAGTCTAGTAATATTTCAAAAATTGAAAATGCGTTCAAGAATCTAGAATTAGAATCTGAGTTAAAAAGATTAACCAATAGAGTTAACCCTACTAGCTTAACTAAAAAATGGTATCCTAAGCCTACACCACCTGATATCCAGTTCAAAGAAAGGAATAATTTGAGTTAGTTTTCTGTTTCTTCTGATAAGTTGTATGAGTGGAATATAGACGGTTTGTCTGAGCAAGAAATAATGAACAAATTAACTCATATGTCTATGGTAGCCAATAGTTATATCACTAATCATAACCTTCGCCAATCTGAGATAGTTCCTTTATTAGAAATTGGTTTTACTGGAATCTTACGTTCTTGGTGGGATAAACACTTAACTGATGAGTCCAGAAGAAATATAATACATGCTATCAAACTTAATGAAGAAGGTCTCCCCATATTTGATGAGAATATAGGTCGCAGTGTAGAAGACGGAGTCAATACCCTCCTTTACACAATAGTTGAGCATTTCATAGGAACACCAAGTCATACCCAAGGTAGAATACATGATCAACTGAGTAATTTAAGGTGTCCTCAATTAAGTGATTTTAGATGATATAAAGATATTTTTATTTCCCGAGTAATGCTACGAGAAGATAGTAATCAAGTTTTTTGGAAAGAAAAATTTATTAATGGATTACCAAATTTATTCCCCCATAAAATTTGAACAGTCTTAAGTAATGAGTTAGGACATATAGATTATGATAATTTAACTTATGGCAATATAATTAGTACAATTAATCAAGAAGGTATGAAAATGTGTATCGATATGAAAAGTAGTAGACAAATTCAATCTGAAAGAAAATATGCTAAATATGAGTTAGGTAATTTCTGTGAACAATATGGTTTATTGCTATCCCTCCTTCCAGGAAAAACAAGCCCAATTTCCCTAGTCAAATCCGTAAGAAAAGACATTATGATAGAAAAAGACAATCCTTCCAACATAATAATGAGCATAATGAATTCTATAAGAAAAGAAAGTTTCACCTTAGGAAAAATTGGTCAAAAATGCCAAAAGATAATAATCACTTTAAGAAAAGTACTGATAAAAGAAAAGTAAGATGCTATAAATGCCAAAAGTTCAGTCACTATGCTAATAAGTGTAAAGTAAAAGATGCTATCCGACAATTAAAAACAACAGATGAGAAAAAGCCAATTTAATTAAAGTTCTTGAGATACGCAATTTTGAGTCTAGTGAAATTGAAACTTCGGTTAATGACCCTGAGTCAACTAACTATGAGTCGTCAAATTCCCAATTAAGTTCGCCTAGAATCCAATTAGGATGTAGAGATAAATGTTGCAATACTTTAAAATCTATTTCTGTTTTAATTAAGCAAAAGAACAGGAAGAATTATTAATAGATTTGATTAGCAAGATAGAAAATCCTGAATTAAAATCTGAGTATTTAAAGAAACTTAGAAAGATCATCACTCAAGAAACTAATACGAGTCATCCGAGTCCTCCAACAATAAGTCTTAATACTACTCTAGAAAGATTTCATAAGAAAAAAGAAGTTTATTTACAAGATCTACATTCTGAAGTAAAAATATCAAAAAAGAAATATCGAGTTAAAACAATTAAGTCACAAGTTACAAACTGAGAATTATGAGATTAAGCAAGATTAAATTCCCTTCTAGACAAAGAAACTTCTGAGTCTAATAGTCAACCTGGCAGTCCCTCCAATTATGAGAAAGCTTTATAGGAAGAACAAACTATTAATTTAATCAAAAAGTCCATTTTAGGAAATGGTATTCTAAAATTACTATAGTTGTTAAAAATTTTGAATTCAACACGATTGCCTTATTTGATTCAAGAGTTGATCTTAATTGTATAAAAGAAGGTTTAATTCCTACTAAGTATTATAAGAAATCTAGAGAATCCTTAAGCACCACTTCAGGAAAGTTACTTCAATTAAGCTATGAGATCCCAAAAGCCCATGTCTGCCAGAATAAAATTTGTTTTAAAACTTCTTTTGTTTTAATTAAAAATATAACTGATAAAGTCATTTTAGGCTTACCTTTCATAAGCCTTCTTTACCCTTTTCAAGTTGAATTTGATGGTGTGGTATCAAGTCATTTAGTTTAGAAAGTTAAATTTGATTTTTTAACCAAACTCGAGTTACATAGGCTAAAATCTTTACAAAAAAATGATATTTCCAAAACAATTACTTTAATAAAAGACAAAAGTAGCCAAGTCTGCCACCTTCAAGAAGAAGTAAAAACTAAGAGAATTGAGTCTCAACTAAGTAGCCCGTCTTTCCAACAACAGGTCTTAGAATTTGAGAAAAAATTAGTATCCGAAATATGTTCAGATCTACCACTGCTTTTTGGCATAGAAAAAATCATGTTGTGAGTTTGCCTTATGTTAAGAGTTTTTCTGAGAAAAATATCCCTACTAAAGCTAGACCAATCCAGATGAGTCAAGAAATGATGGAATTTTGCAAAACTGAGATTAATGAGTTATTACAAAAAATATAATTAGAAAAAGCAAGTCACCATGGTCGTGTCCTGCTTTTTATGTCCAAAATAATGCTGAATTAAAACGAGGATCTCCAAGATTAGTCATTAATTATAAACCACTTAATGCTGTGCTAGAATGGATTAGATACCCTATTCCTAATAAGAGAGATTTAATTAATCGCTTAAGCAAAGCTGTTATTTTTTCCAAATTTGATATGAAGAGTGGATTCTGGCAAATCCAAATCACTTAGTCTGATAGATACAAGACTGCTTTTGTCACTCCCTTTGGTCATTATGAATGGAATGTTATGCCTTTTGGCCTTAAAAATGCGCCTAGTGAGTTTCAAAATATAATGAATGAGATTTTTAATCCTTATAGTAATTTCTCTATTGTTTATATTGATGATGTTCTATAGAACAACATTGGAAGCACCTGTATAAATTTTTCCAATAGTCAAGTCAAATGGATTAGTTGTCTCTGCCCCTAAGATTAAGTTATTCCAAACCAATGTTAGATTCCTTGGCTTTAATATTAATCAATCGCAGATCCGTCCAATCGATAGAGTTATCCAATCTGCAGATAAGTTTCTTGATCAAATAATTGACAAAAATCAGTTGCAGAGATTTTTAGGTTCTCTTAATTATGTTTCTGACTTCTATCAAAATATGAGAAAACTATGTAAGACTTTGTTTGACAGATTACAGAGTAATCATCCGCCTTGGTCATCCATTCATACTGAGATTGTCAAACAAATCAAGAGTCATGTTAAGATACTTCCTTGTCTTGGCATTCCTACAACAAATTCCTTTAAAATAGTTGAAACAGATGCTTCTGAGGTAGGATATGGTGGGATTCTTAAGCAAAAAACTACTTCTACCCCTTCTGAGCAAATTGTTCACTTCTATTCCGGTATTTGGACCCAGTCACAATCTAATTATAGTACTATCAAAAAAGAAATACTAGCTATTGTATTATGTATTACTAAATTCCAAGATGATTTATTAAATCAAATTTTTTTAGTTAGAGTTGATTGTAAATCTGCTAAGCATGTATTAGAAAAAGATGTTCAAAATATTGCACCAAAGCAAATTTTTGCACGTTGGCAAGCCATTTTAAGCATTTTTTATTTTGAAATTGAATACTTGAGAGGAAGTGAGAATTTTGTTCCTGATTTTCTTACTAGAGAATTTTTGCAGGATAAGCAATGGCCAGCAAAAAGATAAACAAAAAGAGAATCAAAACCAACCTTCCCAGTTGCCCAGAATCCTCCCTGCATCAATGAGTCAAAAGACAGTCAAAACCGAGTCTAGTTGCTCTTCTCTCCCTAAGCCTGAGTCACCCTCTTCAATTGTTCCTTATCCTAGTTTTTCTCCAATCCCAGTTGTTAATCGTTATAGTCCTTTAGGTACCACAACTGGCCAATTTCGTCCAAATTATCAGTCTGCTTTAGTTTCCAGTTATGATCCCTTTCAGCTTTCCTCAACTGCTACTCCCATCTCTTCTTACCCTAAGTCTTCCCCTTATGTTCATAAGAGGAGTTCTAATCTTTTTATCATTGAGCCTCATATTCCTGAAATAATGAGTCCTGCCATGATTGCCAAAGAGCATTTCCCCAGTGGTTTTCATTTCCTGCCACAAAGTCCTTATAAGTCCCTAAAATTTTACAGAGAAATCCTCCATGAGACCCAATCAGTTGACATTAAGCCTATCCGTGATAAACAAGATCCTCAAAAAATCCTTTATCATTCCCTTTACATTCTTCAAATCCTAAGCCAAAAAAGTTAGGGAGCACATCCCTATGAGTTACGCACCCTTCCATCCAAATTTCAATATAATTATACTGATTACATTGAGTCTTGGTACTATATTTTTCTGCACCAAACAACTGATTTTTCCCATTCTTGGTTCATAAACTTTGATAGTAAATTTCATAGTGAATTTTCCTATTGGTTCCTCCATTGGTGGGATACCCATGGTCCTAAATCTGAAATATTACCGTATCAAGTTACTGAGTTAATCACCTATTTTGCTAAAAAATATAAGTTCTCTGAGCGTGATTTATTTTTTCCAAGTTCCCAACATTTTATTGCCCGTTATAAAATTCCCTGGATATTAAAGTGACATTATGCAGTTAATTGGGAGACAATAACCTTCTCCCGCCAATTTTCTGTTAAGTGGTGGGATCGCTTGAGGTTCCCCAAATTGCTGAATATGTTTACAGAGATTTTCCTCAAGCACCTGCACCTCAGTTGCCTAAGCAGAAGTCCTCATCTTCTCAATCTTCTCAGACCTCCCTCTTCGTCGAAGGAAAGTATAAAGCTGAGCTCCAAGATATTGCACGACAACTGATGCTCCAAGCCGCTCAAATGAATGATGATGAGGACAATGAGTCTTAGTCGTCCTCCAGCTGTCACCGTCTCTCCTCTAGTCAAAAAAGTCTTGATTGCCCTTTAAGATGGTCTGACTATCCTCATGGTCAAGACCCCAATGAAGACTACCCAGCCTATGACCTGAATTCAGACTAAAGCAAATCCTTCATTATGAGATTCCCCTGAGTAAAAGCAAAAGGTGGCCAGTAAAAGCATGAGTTTAAATAAGATGAGTTAAAGAAGACAAAATTGAAAGTTGAATTGGAAAAAGTAGATTCCCTGAGTTAAAACTACAGTCTCTCTTCCCGTGCCAACATTCTCATAAGCTTATTTTCAAGCTATCAATATATTTTGAGTATTTTAAATTCATATCATTATGTTATTGTATATATATATACACACACATATGTAGGTACGTATTTTTCAACCATACATTCGTGTTCTATACACATCTCACGTTTTCATTAAAAAGCAAACATACAATAGTCGTATTGTACATGCACGTATGTATTTCTAATGTTTTATAGACGTACTTTTTACAAAATTTTCAGTAACACACACAAATTCATGTATTGTACAAATATTATCACATATTATTAAATAAGAATAACATATGGTATAAAAATTATATTAAAATATCAACGACAGAGGTTTTTCTTTGATTTTTTTTCAAAAACTGAGCACGGCCGCATGGCTATACTCCATGTTTTCTAATTTTTTTTTTAAAAGAGACATGTGTTGACAAGCGGCGCGTAATGGTTGGAGTCTTTTTTATATTAAAAATTAGTATAGCCGCACCGCTATACTCAGTTTTGAATTTTTTTTTAAAAAGACGTGTTGCCACGTGGGGCATAAGGGCTGGAGGTCTTTTTTATATATTTAAAAATAGCCGCCCAGCTAGACTCAGTTTTGAAATTTTTTTAAGAAAGCCTTGTGTTGACACGTGGCGCCTAATGGTTCGGGACCTTTTTTATATTAAAAATTAGTACAGCCACACGGCTATACTTGGTTTTGAAATTTTTTTTACAAAGACATGTGTTGATACGTGGGTCCTAATGGTTGGGAGACCTTTTTTATGTTTAAAAATAGTATAGCCGAATGGCTATACTCAGTTTTTTTTTAAAAAAAAAAATACAGTATAGGCTAGAGTCGCTTTTGGTTTTATTGTTTTATTTATTTATTTATTTATTTATATTGAATCAAATAAATAATTGTTGAGGCCCAAAAATCTAAGGGGCTAAGCCCAAATTAATTCCTGGCCCAACACAGAGAAGAGGGTACAAAAAAGGGCTTAATCGAAACAAAGGAGAATTTGTGGGACCCGCTAATACATGTTACCAGCCAGGTGTTATGCCAAGCAAACACATACAAAGGGGCCAAGTGTATGCCAACATTATAAGACCACCCTCACATATCTCTTCGGTATAATAAAACTCAAGCACAAGCATAGGCATCATGTGAAAAGAGCCATAATTCTAGCACCAAGCTATGTCACAAGCTTAAGTGGACCCAAGCCACAAAATTAAACCAGGGCTTACTGAGAAGATTGTGGCATGGAGGGGAACAACCAATCACAAGGCCCATTGAGGGTTCGAGGAACTTGGGGGGCATTAAAACTCAAGCCCGTTCCTAGCACCCAAGCATGTGGGTTAGCATGAGAGAGAAGAAAAAAATAGTCCCATGCTTTAAAAAGATATCCAGTGGCCTACCATAATACTTAGCCCAACGCACATCAATAGAATGCCCAAGATTAACAAAGCCTTTCCAGCAGTCTGACGAAAACCCTCGCATGATCAGACCAACAACCTAATACCATGCGTGCAAACTCAGCCCAAAGCCTTATAAAAACCTGCCAGCGTGCTCCATCCTTGTTAGGACTCCAAAACGGTCAAACAAGGAGCTATGATAAAACCAGCGGGAATCCATGTGTGAAGGACGAACACCCGTTGGACAAAAGGCTCTACCCATCTCCTTTTCTACTACAAGCTCTATTTTGAAAACGTTAAGAAAAAGCAAGTGGCGCCTCACCCTTATGGGGAGGTCCAGCTGCATCAAAATCCTTGGAACCACAAAGGGTTCCTTACCCATGCACCTTGATAGGAGAATTTCACCAAAATAGGATTAAGTAGGGAGTTGTCAAAGGAAAAGAAAGGGAAGACCATATGAAATTAGGGTTCCCTGTGCCTATAAAAGAGGGCTTCTGTTACCTAGAAACACAATCATCTAGAGCCTGACCAAGCTTTGTCAAGCAACCTGGAATTTACTCAAGCCACCCAATCTTTCTTCTTCGTTTTGTTTTATATTCTTCCTTTAGGGTAGAAATCGTTCTAGTTCTTCTCTGTCTTACTTCAGATTTTCACTCCCAGTAGGAAATTCGTGCTTCTTTCTCTCTCAAATTGCTAAACTTGTGAAAGCTTAGCTCCCATGCCACAAGCTCCTCAAGCTAAGCCATTAATTGATTTTATCATGCTTATTTGGCAATTAGTGAAGAGAACCTGAGGGTGTTCTTCTAAGGTTTATCAAATCTTTCAAAAACTCCTTCAGGAGCTTGGTTCTAGAACTCGGACACTTGGGGGAACTTCTGTGCGTGTTCTTCTTACGGCAGCTCAAGCCCATTTGTCAGGCTGCTGGAACAAAAAGGCCCATACAATAGTATAAACCAGCGGCTATAGTCTTTCACAGGCGTATTCATATATATATATATATACACACACATATATATGTAGGTACGTATTTTTCAACCATACATTCGTGTTCTATACACATCTCACATTTTCGCTAAAAAGCCAACACACAATAGTCATATTGTACATGCACACGTATGTATTTCTAATGTTTTATAGACGTACTTTTTACAAAATTTTCAGTAACACACTCAAATTCATGTATTGTACAAATAATTCTCACATATTATTGAATAAGAATAACATATGGTATAAAAATTATATTAAATATCAACGATAAAGGTTTTTCTTTTATTTTTTTTCAATAAAGGAGCACTGCTGCAAGGCTATACTCCATGTTTTCTAAATTTAAAAAAAAATACATGTGTTGACACGCTACGCGTAATGGTTGAAGTCTTTTTTATATCAAAAACTAGTATAGCCGTCGGCTATACTCAATTTTGAAATTTTTTTTAAAAGGACATTTGTTGCCACGTGGGGCATAATGGCTGGAGGTCTTTTTTTTATATTTAAAAATCGTATAGCCGCACGGCTATACTCAGTTTTGAATTTTTAGGGTTAGGCTTGTGTTGACACGTGGCGCCTAATGGTTCGGGACCTTTTTTATATTAAAAAATAGAATAGCCGCACGGCTATACTCAGTTTTTTTGTTTTAAAATAAAAATATATAGAATAGGCGGGAGTCGTTTTGCGTTTTTTTTCTTTTTTTCTTTTTTACATTGAATTTAAAAAATAGTATAAACCAGCAGCTATAGTCTTTGACATGTGCATTCATACATATATATATAGAGAGAGACACACACACATACGTAGGTACGTATTTTTCAACCATACATTCGTGTTCTATACACATCTCACGTTTTCTTTGAAAAGCAAACATACAATAGTCGTATTGTGCTTGCACGTACGTATTTCTAATGTTTTATACACGTACTTTTTACTAAAGTTTCAGTAACAAACACAAATTCATGTATTGTACAAATAATTCTCACATATTATTGAAGAAGAATAACGTATGGTATAAAAATTATATTAAAATACCAACGATAGAGGTTTTTATTTTATTTTTTTTCAAAAAAGGAGCACGGCCGCATGGCTATACTCGATGTTTTCTAATTTGTTTTTAAAAAGACATGTGTTGACACGCGGCGCGTAATGGTTGGAGTCTTTTTTATATTAAAAACTCGTATAGCCGCACGGTTATACTCAGTTTTGAAATTTAAAAAAAAAATGCATTTGTTGCCACGTGGGGCATAATGGCTGGAGATCTTTTGCTATATTTAAAAATACTATAGCCGCACGGCTATACTCAGTTTTGAAATTTTTTTAAGAAAGGCTTGTGTTGCACGTGGCGTCTAATGGTTGGGGACCTTTTTTATATTTAAAATTAGTATAGCGCATGGCTATACGCAGTTTTGAATTTTTTTAAGAAAGACATGTGTTGACACGTGGCACCTAATGGTTGGGAGAACTTTTTTATGTTAAAAATAGTATAGCCGCACGGCTATACTCAGTTTAAAAAATAAAAAAAATTTAAAAATATAGTATAGGCGAGTGTCGTTTTTTTTTTTGTTTTTTTTTTTTTTTTTTTTTTTTTTTTTTTTTAATTGAACCAGCAGCTATTGTCTTTCACAGGCGTATTCATATATATATATATATACACACACACACATATGTATGTACGTATTTTTCAACCATACATTCGTGTTCTATACACATCTCACGTTTTCATTAAAAAGCAAACATACAATAGTCGTATTGTACATGCACGTATGTATTTCTAATATTTTATACATGTACTTTTTACAAAACTTTCAGTACCACACACAAATTCATGTATTGTACAAATAATTCTCACATATTATTGAATAAGAATAACATATGGTATACAAATTATATTAAAATATCAAATAGTGGAAGATTAATATATACTTTGGATATGTTGCAAATTAATATCCATATGGTACAAACCAATGCAACTAGGAGGGTCCTTTTTATAGAAAAAATAGTATAACGAGTCGGCAATACCTATTTTCGACACGTGGCTCTCAACGATAGAGGTTTTTCCTTTATTTTTTTTAAAAAAGGAGCACGGCCGCACAGCTATACTCCATTATTTGTAATTTTGTTAAAAAAGACATGTGTTGACACATGGCACATAATGGTTGGAGTCTTTTTTATATTAAACACTAGTATAGCCGACCGGCAATACTCAGTTTTGAAATTTTTTTTAACAGACGTCTGTTGGCATGTGGGGCACAAATGCTGGAGGTCTTTTTTGAAATTTTTTACGAAAGGCTTGTGTTGACACTTGGCTCCTAATGGTTGGGAGACCTTTTTTATATTAAAAAATAGTATAACCGCCCTGCTATACGCATTTTTTTTATATAAAAAAATATAGTATAGTTGGGAGTCGTTACTGTTTTTTATTTTTTATATATTAATTTTTAAATTTGAATTTAATAAATAGCATAGGCCAGCAGCTATAGTCTTTTACATGTGTATTCATATATATATATATATATATATATATACATATACATATACATATACACAGACACATATGGGCGTACAGCCGCATGGCTATACTCTCACGTTTGCATTAAAAAGCAAACATACAATAGTCATATTGTGTTTATTAAATAGTATAAATGGGAGGCTATAGGCTTTTACATATATATATATATACACATTTTTCAATAACACATTAGTGTTCTATACACATCTCACTTTTTTGAATATGCAAACGTGCAATAGTCATGTTGTACCTATACGTACGTATTTCTAACATTTAATGCATGTATTTTTTGCAAAATTTTTAGTATGATACACAAAATTCATGTATTATACAAATAATTCTCATACATTATTGAATAAGAATAACATATGTTATAAAAAATATATTGAAATATTATATAGTTGAAGATTAATATCTACTTTGGATATGTTGAAACTAGCAAATTAAGATCTATAAAGTATAAACTAATGCAAATAGGAGGGTCCTTTTTTTAAAAAAAATTTAAATAGTATAGCCGGGTATAGCCGCTCGGCTGTACTAATATAAAGAAGACAAGCCTAGCGGCTAGGTCTCCACGTGTAAAAATTAGTAAAGCCAACCGGCTATACTATTTTTAAATAAAATGAAAAAAACCTAGTCTAGCCGGTCGGCTATACAATAATATAAAAAAAATTCATAAAATTAGTATTTTCAGTTTAATTAATTTTTAAAAATTTTATTTTTGGTAATTAAATAATATCTGTCTCATTAATTAGTTAAATCAGTAATTATATTTTAATTATTATTATTACTTAATATTCTATTTTTGGAATACTAAGGACTCCATTAGACTCGGACATGTAAATAATAAATACAAATTTATAAATAAACCCAATCCTAGACATGTATTTATAAAAAAATCCAAGCACTATTTAAACATAGAAACACACCCAAAATCAACCTCAAAATCAAAAATTATATATTTTTTGGGTGTGTTTATAAATGAGTTTTGAGTGTGTGTAATGATGGGTTTTGGGTGTGTTTATAAAGTGTTTTAGGTGTTGGGTTTATTTATAATTTCAGCCCCATTTTGGGTGATTTAGTGAAACTCCCAATAATAAAAGTCAAGTACAACCTAACAGAACAGAGAATCCAAACTCATAAAAAATTGCACAACATTAAAAGTTAATAATTATTTAAGTACATAAAAAACAATATAATAACAACATATTAAGGTAATGATTGACTTAATCCAATATTAAGAGTCGTTTAGATTTAAAATGAAAGTAGTTGTTAACAATTGTTTATTGTTAACCTCCTATTTTTACTAGAAATTTATTAAACTAAACATCAATTTAACCCGTCAACAAAGATAACTTATCAAAAGGGTACATTCACACCGTGAACTGCATTACATAATAAGGGACAAAATTTTACTGGAACACACTATCTTCTATTGTAAAGAAAAATGAGTTGACTCCAAAACTGTGACAATCCATAAGGAACAAATGATTTAATATCGTACATTTTGACAATGCAATAACTCAACCACAGCCGAAACCACTCCCTTTCCCTCGCTTGAGACGTCCAATTCTGGGTTGTCAATCTTCCTGTTTAGAAGCTTGTCAAGTTCACCACGCAATTTCTGCAAGAATCGATAACCAAAGACAACTATTCAAGACATTGTTTTGACTATCTAAATAACATGGGGCAGGAGCAGCCGCCATACTAGAAATGACAAATTTAACATAAGCTATTGAGAGGCATTACCCGAATTAATTCTAAAACACTCTTTGATGCAGAGAAATGAAGGTAGCCTCCAAGCATCTCAATACCCTCACCAGTCTTGCTCGGGATAAGACTACCACCAAACAGAAGTAAAGCATAATCTGATATATTTGTAGAGTCTCGAATGAAAATGTTGGTTGTCTTCACCTTTTCACTATAAACCATGTAAGGGAGAGGGAATAAATGAACCCCAGCATTGACCGATGCAGGATGGATATCAATTTTACCAACTTCTTTAGTATAGAATGCTGTCCGCTTTCCTCTTCTTTTACACTGCACAACATTCGGATAGAGCCCAGCACAGAGGATTGCACACACCATCTCCAGGTCATGGCTGTATTGATTGTAAGCCTGCATGCACATGTTATATTTAGTTAAGGCAGAGGCCACTTTAGCACATTACTTGGAAGGTGGATTGAGAGAGAATAACAGTTGAATACGGGAAGCATCAACAAGATCATAATTAAAAGGAAAATAGCACTTTTACAAGAAAAAAACTCGGAGTTCATTTGGTTACATTTTTATTTTTTGTTTTTTGTTTTAGATGAGAGAAATAAGAGAAATGATAAAGAGATGGAGGGCTAATAGATGAATTAAAACTGAAAACTAAAACATTTTGTTAATTGTTTCAGTTTTTACTTAAATGTCGTTCTATATATATTTCCCGTTTCTCACACCCAACTCTTTCTTCTCTCTCCCTCCCCACTCCCTATTTTCAATCCAAAAATAAATAAAATTTAAAAAAAACAGAACACAAAAATGCTACCAAATGGGCCTTTAAAATCTAAAGAGCTTACGTTAGCACCCAAGGATTTGTCAAGAAAGCCAATATTCGATAATAGATCTAGAAACTGGATCCTCATATCCTCCATCATCTGCAACGTTACCGGGGATAAAAAGTTATCCCAACAGAATGTTTTTCCCGTTCCGTTATGTTTGGCTTCTTTCCATCCTTCAAAAGCCTTGACAACAGCTATGTGATCACTACATAAAATAGATAAATAAAATAAGCAAGAGGAACAAGATAAACCTTGTAAAATTCAGCAATGCAGCTCAGATTAATGAGCTTTACCTGAATGAATCACCAGCAAAGGATCGTTTTGCAGCATCAGCATCCTCTTTCCTATTTATTGGTAGGACAAAAGGGTCGCGATGAGCAAGGGCAGCTGCAATTGTTAAGGCAGGATTCAGGCATTGAAAGATAGAACCCATTAGAAGCATCTTCCCAATGTTTGGATCCAATGGTAGTGTGCAAAGATGGTGACCTGTCATGTAAGACTTGTCAGTCAACTACCAGAGCTGATATTCAGTAGAGACTTGCATAACTGATACAAACCAAGCGGAGTAAGCCCCTCTATGTCATCTAAAGCTCCAATGGTCTTGAGAAGTTCGATTGCATTTTGAACAGCAAGAGGATCTGGTGGCTGAAGTGCCTTAGCCAAAAAAGACCCAACAGCTCCAAGCTGCAAACTTTTGATGTGGAGGCATAGCTCTTGCAAAGGTGTTCGGAGAATTTCAGGTAACTGATATTGGAGCATTGCATCATGGATCATTTTTGGATATAGTCTGTAACAAACTCCAGGCTGCACACGACCAGCACGCCCTCGCCTCTGGAATCATCACCAAAACAATAAAATTTAATAAAATGTTTATTTTGACAAACCATAAATGGATCCAGCTTGGTAGAGTCTCAACAAGTTTGACATACAGGTAAAACCTTGAATTCGGTTACTTCTGGTAGTAAATTATACCTGATGTGCTGAAGCCTTTGAAATCCATGATGGTAATAGACAAGCCAACTTGTTTAAAGCATCATAACTGGTTTCCTTTGCCTTTCCACAGTCTATGACATACACAACATCATCTATGGTGATACTACTCTCTGCTATGTTTGTAGCCAGCACAATTTTTCTAAGAAATAGATTTGAGGAAATTTAGTATTTGGAAAAACAGGTGAAATAAAATAGGGGGAAGGAGAGGTTAATAAATTATAACACCATGATTTATGCAGGGTAGTGAATAGTGATCATCAACATGTTAGCAAATAACAAAAGCACAAATTACATTTTCATTCGGTACCAGAACCGAAGCACATACTAGGATAAGGATAAATAATCATATATAGAAGGTAAGATCAAATGAAAAATTCCAATTCCTGAATACAAGTATAATTTTACAACACTCTATGCTTACCTTTTGTTGGGGGGAGGACGATCAAATATTTCGCGTTGATTGACGGTAGGCATGGACCCATGCAGGGGAAGAACCATATACTTTGTAGGATCTCCGAGAAATCTATTTCCCTTAATTTTGTCAAGTAACTTTGAAATGTCATCCCAGCCTGTAAGGAAAACAAGAATTGCTCCATCCCTCTCATGGCGACATATATGTTCAATTGTTGCCTCCACCTACCAATATGTTTTTTTATGCAAACTTATGTTATCCATTTTCAAAACAGGAAATGAATTCATTATTTAAATAAAAAATGAAAGTAACTAGTCAATCATACAACAAAATTCTGTCAGCATGCTCATTAGAGAGTCAGATGCAACACAACGTGCAGCATAATTCTTCAAAGCGAAAAAAAACTAAAAAACCATGCTAGTGATAAAGCAAGTTCTTTACCAGACCCAAGTCAAGCTGTAAACCAGACCACGCTTCAAGAGACTTTCTTGTAGATGTGCTGTAATTTCTGTAGTGAGCATCAATATCAACATCCTGCATGGCCAAAGCACTACCTCATAAGTACTTCTAAAAATATTAATGTAGGAACTGCTGAAGCTAAAATTTAAAAGCCTTATACAATCATTGATTATAAGTCTATGTTATTCAATATAAGCAGGTAGATTTCAATGGGAATGAAAATGAAATTTAGAATGATAGGGAATGCAGGATTGCCTCAAATAATTCAGTTAAAGGATCCTTCTTGGAATCTTGCTGTCTCCTTCTTCTCCTGGAATTTCCCCCTTCCAAGTTGTCAAACTCCGACTTGACAATATAACGAGTTTTCTCTAGAATGTCTTCTAGAAATAATTCTGCCACAGGGAAAGTTAATCCCTGCCATTTGTCAACAAGAATACATTTAAAACAACATATTATTTGAAAAATCCCAATGATACAAGTTTATTAAAAGGAAGATGATTATACTGGTATATGTATTGTTGGGGAATTTCCAAAGTATTTGGAGAACAAGTCGGCATTGATGGTGGCACTCATTAGAATTAATCGTAGATCTGGACGCCGAGGAAGAAGGTCACGCAAAATTATTAGTAAAAAGTCCTCGTTCATGCCTCTTTCATGGATTTCATCCACTAGCAAGTGGCTCACGCCAGTTAGCATGGGGTCTTGAACCTGTAGTTCAACATCAAACATAAGGAACATAATAGATGTTCAGACAGTGTAGCTTACAAGTATCAGTAAGATTCCCTGTACATTACCATAATGATAAAGCTTTTAGGTAAAACTAGTACACAAAAAATTTGGTGCCTTTTGGAGTACAAGCATGGCATGAAAAACATGTGCACATAGTTATAGAGTGTAACAAGGCAACTCAGAGTGTATAAGCACATCAACAATATTATTAGTATCACTTAGAAAACTATAAAAGTAAAATTTTCAACACTCTAGGTGTTGTTTGAATTTGTGATCAAGTAAAATATATTTTAAATAAAAATTCGTGCCAATTAATAAATTTATTGTGTTTTTTTAAAAAAATTCAACTTATTAGAGTATAAATGACAGGGTTTGAGACTTGAAAGAAGGCATTCCCTAAAATGATAGATTTTCTAGAAGAAAAAAAAAGGGGGAGAGGGATACTCATTTCTTAAAACAACATGGTTTTGTGAGGGTATTTTTACTAACAAGTGTTTCTAACATTCAGTGTACAATTCTAAACCAGGTGTCGGAAACATATCAGAAAAATTGTATTACCAACTGTCGAAGTAATACTCCAGTGGTGCAAAATAGGAGTCGTGTTTGAGCAGAACGCTTTGATTCCAGGCGGATCTGATAACCAACAGTTTCACCAAGATTCTCTCCCCTTTCGGAGGATATACGAGCTGCAACAGACACAGCAGAAATACGACGAGGTTGTGTGCATATTATGTTGCAGTCAGCACCATGTAGACGTGAAATCTCATCTTCTAGAATAAATTGAGGAAGCTGTGTTGTTTTTCCACAACCTGTCTCCCCAGAGACTACCAAGACCTGCATTGTAAACAAAACTAAGGAGCATAAGCAAATAAGTGGCATCCCCCAAAAAAGGATCAGTTGTTTAGTAAAACATTTACGGGAACCTTTGATTTCCTCATGAGATTTTGTCAAAAGTACCCAACCATCAAATAGAAAAGAAAAATTATCAGAGGTCCGCCAGTCCACTAGAGACCAGTAGACCAAATTACTGCACTCCTATTCTGCAACTAACGTACATGACGCTCATTAAATTGTTTGTTATATGTGTAGTCTCTCTCTCTCTCTGTGCAGATGATGAGAAAACCTTTTTTCTTTTTTCTTTTTTCATTTAGACTGGAATAAACATCACAAATTTCAATTCCTACGAGAGTTCAACTTGCATAGATTCTTGATTAAAAGTAGAGAATTTCAAATGAATGCGGATAAAAGATTGCACCTGATTTTCTGACACAGCTCTAAGAAATTCAGACTTCATTTTGAATGCAGGAAGCTTTTCTCGAAACAACTGCATTGCTTTCAAACTATTGCTCACCTGCACATGAGTAACCAATATCAAGGATAAATTTCCCCACAAAAACTCAAAAGAGGAAGAAGAAGAAAAATAAAAGGAACAATTTTCATTTTTACTACATAACAATGGTAACGTACAATTCCAAACTCAAAAGTACGGTAATCAAATATGTACCTTCATTTTTTCCTGCCTCTCCTTAAGTTGACGGCTAAGTTTCTCTTTCTCCTTTACAGTATCAGGCTCTAACTGGGAGACAGGTTTGCTTGTATTTACACTAGCAGAAGTTTGTTTGCTTCCCTGGCCAGACCCAGAAGCCACATTAACAGATACCTCTCCCTGTGACTCTGAGCTGCGCAAAAGACTCCCAACTCTGTCGGCAGTCTCCGTGGACATTTTAATCTGTAGAGAACACAAAAAAAAAACTTGGGTATTAAAGCATTGTAATTTGTAGCAATGCAGCATAAGTCAAGTGATACCTCTTTCTGTGTGGAACCATGACGCTCATCAAGATCTGCTCGGTAATCCGGCAACGGAACTTTGCTGACCACAAGAGCCTTCCCTTTATTATACGCATGGCTTTCTTCCCACAAGCATAAGAAACAAGAAACATGAGACTGTAAGATCAATATGCTTGACCAAAAACATGAACAAGACGGAAATGCACAGTAACTGTTCGATAAAATTCCTCGTTAGGCTACTTACAAGTGAAGCCCCAGTTGATAAGCCATGTCAGATAGGGTTTGCTGATCATTGCGACTAAAATTGCGCTTGATCACCATCTCCTGTTCCGCCCCGTTCTTCATCTGCTCCATCTTTCCCCACCATTCATTCTCATCAAGCACTTCCATCTGCAATGCACACCATATTTATTACCACTAAGACTCTGACTCTCCAAAGCTCAATCAGCCAAAACAAGGCATAACTTTACCTCCGCTGCTTGTTGCCTCAGGCGCTCGGCTCGCCATACCGGGTCCCACCAGCGCTGTTCGCCACCGCCGCGGCCACCTCCACGACCGCCCCCTCCTCCGCCTCGGCCACCGCCTCCGCGGCGGCCTCCGGCGGAGTTGGGGCCTCCTCGGCGACCACCTCGGAAGTTGGGGCGGCTGGACATAGCGAGGGTTGAAATGCCAGGGCGAAAGGTGAAGATTTTGGGCGCGGCGAGAAGGTGTCCGGAAAGCGAGAAGTTACTTGTGCCCAAGAGGTAGCGCACTGACATTTATAACAAACACGTGGCCTGCACTCTTTCTCCCACTAGTGAGAGTTTGGGGGAAGGTTTGTGTGCGCGCTGGTGGGAGAGTCTAACGGTACTGTTGCGCAAGGGCACGCGTCCGAAGAAATACATTTTTTTTTTCTCTATTTTTTAATTAAAAAATTCCCTAAATAAATTAGTATGGGAAAAATATGGTTTTGTCAATTTGGTTCTTCTTTGGCATATTTGTGAATTGAGGTTTCTACTGATAAGGTCTTAATAAAATTTAATTGTATTAGAAGGCTTGCATTACATAGATTTAAACATCGAGGTCCCTTATAAAAGAAAGAATTGAAAGAAAACCCCAACTGCTAAGAGAGAGAGAGAGAGAATGCTTTGATTCCAGGGGGCCATCAGATCTTCAATGTTCTTCTACTTTTAGTGAACCTATGTCGATCTACTCTTCTTTTGGCAGATGTATTGTCTCATATATGGATTGACTTTGGTTGTGCCTCATATTGCAAGGCTGCTCTTTGATGTGTTGCTACTTGATCATGGTAGATTCACTGTTCATTGGTGAATTGAGACAATGGATTAATTAGGTCGTGCTGTCTATGTCATGCACTGAAGGAAGATTGGTGGTGATTTGTTTTTCTTTTGCCAACATTATTTTAGTTTAGTTTGTTTAATAAAGTCCAAAAACTCTGAGTTTTCTGGGTTTTTATGTCTCGTGATTACATAAACTTAGTGGAATTTGTTGGGCATTCTTAGTCTCTTTAAGAGCGTCGTACTGATTAGCAACTAGTTTTTGTCTTTGATAATTGGACTAAATTCGAGGAAATTATAGTGGTTGAAACACATTTTAGAAAAGTTAGTTTCGAGTGTGATTATCTTCAGTTCAATTTTTCAGTTATTGGGGAAGTTTTACCCATAGTTACTATATTGTTATTGGGATTGCTCTTTTGATAGTATATGTCATTTGTACTTTTTATTTTCATTGATCTAATAAAATTCTTTAGTATTTTTATATATAAAAAAAACCTAAATAGTTTATTTAATGTCTAGTATACATATTCACTTTTTTTTTCGTTAAATATGTTATATTAATCATGTGTAAATTAAAGCATGTAATTATGACTCGTAAATCATAATCATGAAGGAGTAAGTTTTGAGAGGGGGAGGTGTTGAAGTTTTTAGGGAGTTTCACTAAAACACCCAAAATGGGAGCTGAAATTATAAAAAAACCCAACACTCAAAACACTTTATAAACACACCCAAAACCCATCATTACACACACTCAAAACCCATTTATAAACACACCCAAAAAATATACAATTATTGATTTTGGGTGTGTTTCTATGTTTAAATAATGTTTGAGTTTTTTTATAAATACATGTCTAGGATTGGGTTTATTTATAAATTTGTAAAGTTTTTATTGGAAAAAGTTGGCCTAGGTTTTTACAAGCACAATCAAGAAGATCTTTTGACTTTCCATTACACATAGGCCATTTGATTTATTTAGTGCTAGTTTGGCATTGCTTATTTAGGGTGATAAGTGATTTTTAAAAAATTTTGAGAAGCCTAATCCGTTTGGTAAACTGTGAGAAAATCACTTATTGTTAAAAATTGCTGTGAGAGAAAGCTATAAGGAATCAGTTTCGAAGAGGCGCTGGGTTTAATGATTATGCGTAAAATCAATACCAACAACACTTTTAACAAAAAATTTACCAAACGTCAAACTGCTTTCTCTCACATCTGATTTCTCTTACAGCAAATCTGACAGCGATTATTTTCACAGCACAGCAATGCCAAACTAGCCCTTAATATTTTCCCATTCTCTCATTCCAAATAGTTTTCGTCGTTAACAAAAAGCGCTATCCAAATGCATTTGCCTATAGTTTGGCCAAAAGAACATTGCCTATAAATTTACCCATACAAGATACCAACCATCAAGTTTTGATATTCATAAAGATACCAACTATCTATTTACCCTAAAAAATAATCATTGGTAATTGATATCTGATAGAAAATTGGATCAAATGAAAGCTATAAAATTTTGACCAAAAACGTAAAAAGAAGAAGGATTTTTATGTGACCGAAAAAATTAACGTGGGCTTATCCACCGTCAAATCCAATAAGCCCAAATACATGACCCAAAATAAAACAAACAAACAAAAAAAAAAAAAAAAAAAAAAAAAAAAAACAGCCAGCTCTTTACGACAGTCCATAGCAGCACCCACAAAACGAAGTCGTAGCTTTTCTCATATGCAGATTCATTTTTGCAACGAAGCGCTCCTTCTCATCAGCTCTCATTAATCTTCCATCGACGCCCGGGATCTGAGCGAGCCAAACCCGCGCGACTCACCCCGAGCCGCATCGACCCGGTGAGTGGCTCAGTGACGTCATTGAGCCCGAGTTGAGAGGGTCGTCGTCGTCGTCGTCCTCACCCAATTTCAGAGGGGAACCAAAATGGTGGATCCGGTGAATACGCCACTTGGCAGAATGCTGTTGGACGAGATCAGTCCCGTTGTCATGGTGCTCCGCACACCTCTCGTCGAAGAAGCTTGCCTCAAGAACGGCCTCACCTTCATTCAAATGCTCAAGCCCTTCTGCGTCTTCAACAACATCGACGGTGAACACACCACACTCTTTTTCACTTTTCTGCTAATTTATGCATTTACGTATATGTAATTGTATGTTAGGGTTTTTTAGGGTGGAAATTGAGGCTCTTTTGTTTGGTTTTGGTGCAGTGCCCGTACGGACGGCGAGTGATCAACCTTACCGGCTTCAGAAGTTCGGGTTGCGGTTGTTTTATGAGTCGGATATTCGGCAACCGAATTTGGAGGTAACTTTCTGATTGTCTTGTTGAGCTGCTGTGAAAATGCGGGAACTGAAAGAAAATAGACCGTTTGAATTTAGGATTTTCGTTGGAATTTGGGAAACCATAAACCTTCACTTCAGCTGCACTATGATTGTGCGGGTAGTTGAAAATACCATTTTCACTAATGGGCATGCCTGAAGCCCAATTTTTTTAAAGTTAGTTTCACTCAAGTTTTCTGGGCTACTAATTTGACTAATGGATATTAGTAGGCTTCTATTTATAAACATTTAATTCGAAGTTTCAAAGTGCGAACATCTAGGAGAGATGGAAAAAGGAAAAGGGAGAAAGAATGATTGTAATTGTAAAGATATTTAAGCTCTACTTGAAACGATTACAAGTTGAACTTGTTAAATGTTATATGTTCCTTATTGGCCAGTTCAATCTATCATGTGTACTGTGTTTCTGTGGTATTTGAATATTAGATCCATTGTTCATATGTCGTTTTATGGCTCAGATTAATTTTCTCTGGAGTTCTCAACTGTCAGAGCCTGAGATATATTGTTTAATCTTACCTAGGTAGCCAAAGAGAGGTTGAAACAAGTCATAACCCAGGCTGCAGAGAAAGATCTTTCTGAATTGTGTTCCGACTTGCCTCAAATTAATAATGCAGTGTCCAGTAAGTGATATTCGTTATTTAGATTCGTGGTTGAGCTCTCAAGGGAGTTGTGTTGAATTTTAAAAAGTTGTTATTTTATTTTAAAGAAATGATTCAGCATTTATCTTTCTAAGACTATCCTATGCATCTACCTTTACTTGTATAATTGGAATTGAGACGAATTTTTGTAGTTTACCGGATCTGCAGTTTTAGCAGTGATTATGGTTTTCCTTTGCAGGATCTGAAAATGAAGTTCTACCGTCATGGTTTCAGTTTTTCAACAAAGAGCTTGTACATACTGTGTCTTTTTCAGACCATGAAGCTTTTGATCATCCTGTGGCATGTAAGGTGTTGAAACTTAAGAAGTACCTGTTATCTTGCTTATTTAGTTACAATTTAATGTCAAGGCTCAGCAAGTATGGTCCACGCTATCAGTCATAGACTCATAGTTCTTAATATGATATTTTCTTTTTTGAGATATTAATTGCCATAGAGTTGTAAGTTTCTTGTTTGATTTTACTTGCAGGTCTTGTAGTAGTTTCTTCAAAGGATGATCAGCCGATCAACAGATTTGTTGACCTCTTTAACACCAACACGTTACCCTCCCTTCTTACCAGTGGGGCAATGGACCCCAAGATTTTGAAGCATTATTTGCTAGTGCATGATAATCAAGATGGCCCTTTGGAGAAGTATGTATCCTTCCCGGCATTCTAATCATGGTAGAAATTGAATTAATAATCTGCATAGCCATGAAATAAGGAATAATTTGTTGTTGGTTTTGTTATCTTTCCTAAGATGGACATTTTGTTTCTCTGTCCTTGTACTTCTTTCTATTATTTTTTGAACAACAATGTTGTAACTTTTCTGCTTGACAAGTTAAACGTGTTGATAAAAATGGATAAGAGTTCTAAGAGAAATTGGAACTTTAGAAAATCAAAGGTGACATCCATGGAAAATTGATATTGTTAGAGTCTTATTTATTTTTGCAGGCCAACTAAAATTTTAACTGAAATGAGGAGCACCTTCGGCTCTGACTGTCAATTACTATGCATTAATTCTTCTCAAGATGGCGTGGTTGAACATCAAGATTATCCCTGGGTGCTCTATGTAAGCTATTCTCTAGTATTCAGATCTTACCTTGTTCTTCACTGGTTTGCTATAGATATATTACCCAACGGTATCATTATTGACAGAAATCTGATGATTTTCCTAGTCAACCTCTTCGTTGCTTCCTTAATGTTGACGATTTTAATGAGGTAAAGTGCTTTTCATTCTCATTATCTAATGTTCTTACAATACTTTGTAAGGTTGATAATTCAAATTTTTTGCTTACGTCAGAATTTTGATCATGATATCCAATTTGTACAAACTGGGACAGATAAAAGATGTTATGCAAGATTTATCAACTAAACACATTATTCCTTACATGGAGCAAAAAATTCGTGTGCTCAATCAGCAGGTATGTATCTCAATAATATCACCTTTAGTTTTTGGGAGTATTTTACTTTCCGGTTTACAGTCTGTCTAATCCTTTCGTTTATATATGCACTTACACACATATTAATTATTAATTTTTATCCAATTCTATGGTTTTCAGGTTTCTGCAACAAGGAAAGGTTTTCGGAACCAAATAAAAAATCTATGGTGGAGAAAAGGGAAAGAAGACGTGGTGGACTCTCCCAGTGGCCCTACGTATGCTGTACAAGAGATTTTATTTCGTTGTTGATGTGTTAGTGTGTGTTCTTAATTATGTCCCTTTATTCTTCTAATATGGGTTTTACATTCCTTGTTCTAGGTATACCTTTAACTCCAATGAATCTCAGATTAGAGTTTTGGGTGATTATGCCTTCATGCTACGTGATTATGAACTTGCATTATCGAATTATCGTCTAATCTCCACAGATTACAAGCTTGATAAAGCCTGGAAACGCTATGCTGGCGTACAGGTGTGTTTAATTTCTTCTGGGTTTTTTCCCCTAAGTTTAAATTTCCTTTTTGGATTTCAATTTTACCCATCTGCTGACATATCCTTACATTTGATATCTCTCTCTCTCTCGTGGCTGAAAAGTCTATATTTCCTTTCGTGAATGGTCTCATGGCGTAACAAATCTGACTTATCTCATTTTTTCTTGCAGGAAATGATGGGGCTTGCATATTTCATGTCAGACCAGTCAAGAAAGGAGGCAGAGTATTGCATGGAAAATGCATTTAATACCTATTTAGTATGTATTTTTCTCCCCACTTTCTAATCAATTGCCAATTGTTTCTTTGAGGTTTGAGATTAAGCGTCTTTGCTCCGCCACCGTTCATTTGCAACTGAGACCAAGTCCAAGATCTGTCACCCCATAATAAAATCCCTTGAGACATAGGTATCACATAACCAAATGCCTTTCCCAATCTCAAGGATAAAACTTTAGCTAAAATCGTACAGATGCTAGTGACCAAACTTATAGGTCTATGATCCATGAATTGAATCGATGAAGTTTTAAGAATCAAGCATATTTTAGTGGCATTAGTGCTCACATAACAACCCCACTCTTAAAATACTCAGAGTCTTTAGTTAGATCATCTCTAGTCACTACCCAGCAATCTTGAGAAGCTGTCATGGAAGGACCCATCCAACCCAAGGGACTTATCCCTTCCACAATCAAACATAACCCTCCAAGTTTTGTCTTCCTTCAAAGGCCTTGCAACCAATATGCTCTCTCCTCGTCACTTGGATGCCAACCCTGCCCATCCACCTGAAATCCAACTGTCTCGTCCATAGTGTATAACCTCCCAACAAAGAAGCTGCGTACTTACAATTCCATCTTTGCTCTCAATGAGCATCTCAGGTTTGCATGTGCATGAATTGTTCTGCAGGTTTTCTGGAAGGAAATTTTGAAGTACTGTTGATATATATTATAATATCCACTTGCAGCTTCTTCCCCCATATTTCCTGCCTTATTTTCTTCTTTCTGGTTGGACTCTGCGTAACTTATTACACTTGTCATTGGTGTTCAAGCAGAAAGTTGCACCATCTAGTCAGCAAAACGCAACAAGGTGTGGTCTTTGGTGGGTAGAGATGTTGAAGGCAAGATATCAGTATAAAGAGGCTGCCACTGTTTACTTCCGTGTTTGCACTGAGGTAATGTTAATTTTTCAATATAGTAAGTTATTAAGACTCGTTTTCTTACTACTGACTATTTCTTTCTCAGGAGCCGCTACATTCCGCTGTAATGCTTGAGCAAGCATCTTATTGCTACTTGTTGTCCAAACCACCTATGTTACACAAATATGGATTTCATCTTGTTCTTTCTGGTGACCGTTACAAGAAATGTGATCAGGTAGCTATATCTCTAAGTTATGCAAAACGTAACTTGTTTAAGTGTTGCGTCTTTTGAAGAATAGGTTTTTGCCTTGTGCTCTTCAGATCAAGCATGCAATTCGCACTTATAGAAGTGCCATGTCTGTTTATAAAGGAACTACGTGGAGCCATATCAAAGACCATGTTCATTTCCATATTGGACAGTAAGTTATATGGACTTAGATGCAGCTTTAGTTTTTGTATAATTTTGTATGCCAACTTCTTGTTTTACAATCTATAGAGTTTTTTTTCATACAGTTTCTGTGATTCAGGTGGTATGCTCTTCTTGGGTTATATGATTTGGCTGCAAATCATGTGTTGGAGGTCCTGGCCTGTAGTCATCAGTCCAAGACAATGCAGGAGTTATTCCTGAGGGACTTCCTTCAAATTGTTCAGGTCAGTACTAGTAATCTTTGTATTCTATGCGTAATAGAGAAGGTAAAAGTGCAAAGTCCTTAAAGTAACTTGGATTTGCTCTGATAAACAAACTTACCTTTCATTTGCTAGCTCTCTAGGTCTAGTTTAGTTTAGCATGAATTTTTATTTCCTTGACCTACATTCAGAGTTAATGTCTAACATATATTTAGTACTTAAAAAAAAATGTACGGTATTTTCTTCTCATCCCAAACTATGGTGGGCATAGATGTTAGGTAGTTCCTAACTGTTTCAGAAGGCGCTGCAAACACCCAAAGCGTTTGTAAAGTTAAAATGTGATCCTGACAGGTAACAGGAAAGAACCTCCCAGTCTAGACATCCATTGAACTGTTCAAGTTAGAAACAAAGAGTATGGGTAACTTCTTTAGCAAATATTAGTAGACTGCCCTATTTTATGTTTTACTCTTTTACGTTGGCACTTTCTGCTTTCATTCTTTTCTGAGATTGAGCAATCTAAATTTCTCAAAAAGAATTTAAGCAATCTAAATGACTACAACGTAATCCTTCAGCTAGCTTTTACTGAGAACTGACTGAGCTTTCTTTTGGATCATGTAGAAAACAGGGAAAACATTTGAGGTATTAAAGCTTCAATTGCCTGAGATCAATATCTCATCTCTTAGGGTATTTTTTGAAGATCATCGGACCTATGCATCATCTGCAGCTGTAAGTTGTATCATAAATTCTTTTCTAGTTTATAAATGTTCTGCTTAATGCCCCCTCTTTTTCTCTGTCTCATTTCTTCATAATTGTATTACTTCTTTCTCTCATTTGATGGTGCTATTAGTAGGCTTGTAAGTTTATTTGTAGAATATGAGGATGATGTTCTTATTGTAAATAAGGGTTACACCCTCTTTTGAATATATATACAAGGATGATGCTGTAGGAATATGTTTGGTACAACATTTCGGTAAAACAACAATAGTTGGAAATATGACAGCTCTTGTAAGCCTCGAGTACTTTGTAATGTTAATGCATATGTGTTTTGAGGCTTTCTCAAGGTGCGTGCATTCATTCATTCAATGATGCTGTTGTACCTTATTAAGTCGTCATGTATTTTTGTTGAGACATATGTTGTTGTCACTTTATGTGTTCCTTTTGTGATGGTGTAGAGATTGCCACACTGTACGACACAACAAATAGAACTGCCTGAATGTGTCGTTTGACATGCATGACTATTTTAGCGTTCTTCTGCTGCTGCAGTTCATTGTAGAACCATTTCGTAACACACACACACAACATGGTTGGGTAAATGTCTATGGATGGTTTGCAAATCAATTTCTTATATTTTTACTGATACATAATACTTTGTAGCCTTTCTAAATTGTGAACTGGTTTTCCGGGAACTTCAATAAAAGAATTTTGAGAGGACTGTATATGAAGTTCTAAATGTGGTAAACATCATAAGATGCACTAATGAGCATGGATTACTTATTGAGAAGTCATGTAAATTGGGCTATGGTCATAGTCACTGATTATGTGATCATACCTTTTGTATTTGTTCAATTTCGTTTTGATGCTGATGAGAAGCATTTCTTTCTCATGGACTTTCTTGAATGACTCTTTAAGTTGGTTTAGACTGCGGATTGTAATTAGCATTATTTTGTTCCAAAACATTCCAGGCAAGTGTCAAGGAAAAAATATGGGTCTCCTTAGAGGAGGAAATGATTCCAAATTTGTCAACTGCCAGAACTAATTGGTTGGAGCTACAATCAAAGCTTATACCAAAGAAGTACAAAGAGTCGAATGTTTGTGTTGCAGGAGGTATGGAGGTGACTGAATATTAAATGAAGTTGCATGATTGATTTATATAACAAACTGTGTCCTTCTTAGTGGTATGTCTTTGTGGCTCATTGCAACTGTATGATCTGCTGATGTTAACAATGTACTTTGGTGCCTAGTGATTAAGTAATGATGCACATTCTTCTTTCATTGATATGGAAGAAGGAAAAGCTGTAGTAAGTAGGGTTCTTTTACACTCCATTGAGATACGTACCCTAATATTTTGTTTTTCATCACCATATGCAGAAGCTGTCAAGGTTGATATCGAATTCAAAAATCCGTTGCAAATCCCCCTCTTCCTGTCTAGTGTATCCCTAATATGCGAGCTTTCAGAAAACTCTGATGAAATGCAATCTGGTAATTCTCTCTCACTCTTTTTCCCCTCAAACACCACCACTACACGAATTTATCTGTTTAAATTGATTATTTGTAAGTAGTAAGTCCTTGTCACAATCATAGACTGATCATTTCTTTATGATGCAGATGCAAATAGCTCGATGGCAGGGGTTCAGAATGATGGTGAATCTACTAAATTAAACCATAGGTGCGTACACAATTGTTTATAATTACTTCCAGTCTTTTCAAAGGCATTGGTGAGGCATCTGATGCTTCCTCTCCTTTTCTCCGTTGGCTATACAAGTATCTACCTGTAGAAAAATTCTAATTCGGTCAGTAGTATGGCTGACTGCATGCCTCTATATTTGGCCCCCATTTGCACAACTGGTTGCTTTTTAATATGGACCAGTTTGTTGTGTTTGTAAAATGAGTTTTGGCTTTGCTGAATTCGGGCCTTATATTGGGATGATATTAACATGCTATATTGCATGTTTTTAATGGGTTCTAGGCTGCCTCATGGACTTCTAAGGGTGGCCTGTTTGCTCTTAAACCATAACCAGTGTATATTTCTTATTTTAAAACTTTGAGGCCCAAAGGTATACTCCTGAATGCTTTGATATTTAGGCTTTGCCTTGCAGGTAGTAAAACACCTCAATCACGTCTTTGTCTTTGAAGAAATTTCTTACTTGTCTATAGCATTATCCCTATTCCAGTTCTCATCATGTTTGCACCTGCTAAGGTGGATTTTTTTGCTGGAGTTTTACAGGGATGTAAACTTTGAGAGTTCTTTATTTTCTGTGTCGGATGTTGGCTTTTCATTAAGGGGAGGTGAAACAACTGTGGTGAGTACTTCATTTGAGTTGTCAAAGTAATGCTGAACAAATTGTTAATAAGATCGTCTTTGCGGTAAATTTTAAATACTTCTGGAATTCTGCTTATTGTCAGTTCCTGTTACTTTCAGGTGCAACTAACGGTTACGCCTAGAGTAGAAGGCATTTTACAAATTGTTGGTGTAAAGTGGAAATTGTCAGGTTTTGTTGTTGGTTTACATAAATTTGAGACTAACCCTGTGAAGATGATAAGAAAGCGAATACAGAAGGCTAAGCATCCTCATAGTGATAATTTAAAGTTTGTGGTCGTTAAGGTGCTTGCCCTTGCCCTTCCTTTTTATTCCACCTTCAGATTTGCAATGTAAACTAAGTTTGGGCATCTTTTCCATCTAACTATATTCTTTCCGATGTCAGAGTGTACCAAAGCTTGAGGGTGTCATTCATCCACTACCCAAAAGGGCATATGTGGGAGATTTACGGAATCTTGTGTTAGAGTTGAGGAACAAATCTGAATTTGCGATTAAGGTATGGGTTTTTTTTCCACTCTATGTTCTCAATGATGATCCTTGGTAGGTGGTTTGTCCATGTATGTTTTTGTAGAATGTATCTTGCAGTGTGTTAACTTTTATGGATAGTTCTTTCTTATCGTTTAGGAGGTAGTCTAGGTAGTCGGCTTGAACTATGTTTGATTACTTTGAGTTGTACTGTTATGTAGATACCATTGCATGAGGTAATGATTACACATTATTACATTCATGCTCTTGAACAACAGATATACCCTGCTCGTCTTTATGTTATGCAGGGGCTAACTTTGTGTATTGATGCATCCAATGTGTTTATTGTGCTTATATGGCTTAATATGCTTGCAGAATCTGAAAATGAAGATTAGTCATCCTAGATTCCTGAATATCGGGAAGCGAGAAAGTTTGAACACAGAGTTTCCTGCTTGCTTAGAAAAGACAAATTCTGATCATTCTGGTGTTCCTGCTAACCCTACTGACGTTTCTCATTCCATGTTTCTATTTCCAGAGGTCAGTACCATTTTGTCCTGATGTTTATCTTTTCATGATTTATTATGAGTCTTTAACTAGGCATTTTCTGGTCTTATGATCTTTATCTCTTTCTATACTTCAGGACATGATAATTCAAGGGGAAACACCATTATTGTGGCCTCTTTGGTTTCGAGCAGCTGTTCCTGGGAACATTTCCTTGTGCATAACTATATATTATGAGATGGGAGATATTTCAAGCACCATGAGATATCGCACTTTACGCATGCATTACAACTTGCAGGTGTGTGCATCAATATCGATTGTGAAAGTTTCTTGATTTGGTTCACTTTTCTAAGTATAATTTGACTGTTTTCCTATTATTGTGAAGGTCTGAGTTATATTGAGTTGGTGATTTACGCATTCCTTTGTAAATCAATGTAATATTTTCAAATGAATGCGTACCTTCAAATATGTTAATTTTAAAATTCATTTTCGTAGGTGTTGCCCTCATTAGATGTGTCATTCCAAATCAGTCCTTGTCCATCAAGATTGCAAGAGTTCCTTGTGCGCATGGATGTTGTCAACAAGACAAGCTCAGAGAGTTTCCAGGTTCATCAGTTGTCATCCGTTGGGCACCAATGGGAAATCTCATTGCTTCAACCTGTTGATGCCATCTTTCCTTCACAATCTTTAATGGCTCATCAAGCGTTGTCATGTTTCTTCATGCTCAAGGTTTCTGCGGATGCTGATACTGTGGTTTCGTCTTTTTATATAATTGTTCTATATGACTTGCCATTTGATTTACATTTTTGCATAACACCTCACAATAATTGCAATCTGGTTAAGAAGACCTGAGGGTCTGGTTAATATATAGAATTGTATTTGTTTTGACATCAGCAACTTAAGCTCTTATTTTCCTTTCCCTCCCCTTTATTCTAATGAATTACCTTTTTGGATTCAGAATCATGGCAAGCCATCAACTTCTGAAGATGAGATATCTTCTCATTTCCGACTTCAGGGAACTGATGTGAGATTGGGTACTCAGGGCAGTAGTGGACCACATTTTGATATAGCTAGCTCTCCCCTGGCAGATTTCCACCATTGTGAAAGACTGCACCAAGAAATTTTACAGAAGGTAGATAGATTTCTTGCTATAACAGTTCTAACATCTTTCTCTGTTCAATATTACTGATCATATCACTTGGATTTGGTTGTCTCCTGAATCATCATGTCTTGAAGGGGAACTAAAGTGCTGGATAATAATTAGTCCTTGTTGATTGTGATTTGGGCATCAGACATATATGACCCATTAATATGCTTTTGTACATTATTGATGCTTTTTGGCATTTAACCGTATTGAGCTTTTTCTTTCTGTGTGGATCAGGGAGACACCAGTACAGTTGACTTCATATTGATTTCTCGGCCTCTGAAGAATGACAATAATCCTGTGGGTTCCGATCCATCACATCTTTTTTCTCATCATGCATGTCACTGCAGGCAAGTATTGTTTCAATATGAAAGGTTTTGATTATGAATCTGAAAACTATCTTGTTTGTTTTTCCTTTTCTATCTTTCGCTATCTTTCTTTGCTTAACTTTTATTTCCAATTTTAAGGTTATGTTATGCTAACATATGTTTGGCCGTTAATTGTACAGTACTGCAAGCACAAGTTCTATATCATGGCTAGTTGACGGACCTCGAACCATATATCATGACTTCTTTACTCCTTTCTGTGAAATAAATCTTAGCATGACTTTATTCAACTCATCGGATGTCGTTGCGTCTGTACACATAAACACCTTGGACTACAGTACTAGTGATAATTTAAATGATGCAACTCCAGTTCAACCGGCCACGTCTTCTGACAACCAAGAAGGGTGGCATGACCTCTCCTTACTGACTGACATCAAGGTAACGTCTGATGTCCTTAAAGTCCGGACAAGTAAATCAACACCGGTGGAGAGTGTCTCCCCGTTTATTTGGTCTGGGTCAAGCTCTACCAGAGTCCAACTTGAGCCTATGTCAAGAACTGAAATTCCTCTTCAAGTTTGTGTATTCTCTCCAGGGACATATGATCTGTCAAACTATGTTTTGCATTGGAATCTTTTACTTTCTAATGATCAAGGAAACCGTGATAGAAGATCGTCCGGGAAATGCCAGGGATATCCCTATTACCTTACAGTGCTCCAGTCAGATTAAAATTTTCTTTCATTTTTGCATCCTTCTCTATTCTCAATTATAGGAATCACGGGTGTACTATGTTATGTATCTTTGGCCTGTAAATTGTTATGTTTGTGTATCTTTTGTTTTTCGTCTTTTTCTTCTTTTTCTCTCACCAGAATAGGAATATTATGAAAGGCTTAGGAAAGGTAGGAGATGAAATGAAATTGTTTTATGTTCTCTGAATAATAATAGCAATGAATGTTTAATTGGTGTATTGCCAAATTATTGTACACGAATGTGCCATTTTGAATAGAAAAACATGATAACTACGCATTTTCATGCGTATTTTGTTACTCGGAGAAATTTATGCTCGCTTTCTTTAAGTTGGTGGATTGTTTATGTTTTTGGCTAAATGAATCTATTTATGCTGCACTTGCAAAGACTTCCTTAGGAGTAATGCACGGGGTTCATTGTGATCCCTAAAAAACGTTCTTTTGTGTTTGAAAACTGTCTTGGTAGTTGGTAACCAAATAGAACCAAATAAGCTTGCAACCTTCCCCCACAAAACTGAGACCATATGAAGTCAAAAACGCTTATTTTAAAATAATATTATTTAGGAAGGCATCCTTTTAAGTCCATCCGTGCTTGTAGGTTCCATCTATAATCACATTCCATATGGCAAACAGCGAAATGGGAGGTTTTTTTTTATGCAAACAACGAAACATCATAGAAGACAAAGGCCGAATGAAGACGCCACCAAGTCTCTTGTTTTAGGAAAATATTTGCAAGCCATCCCTCTATGTATATAAATCATAGTCTCCTATGTGCGCGTAATTTCTTTTTTGTGTTCTTCATTTGGATGGAGTGATTCCAAATCCGGGATTTGGATGACATTATGAGATTAAATTGTTTGTTTAGATTACTATAATTATGTATCCCAAGATTTGAATAAGAGGAAAAAAGAAAAAAAAGAAAAACAAATACATTTCAAATTAATCCTTGCATATAGTAATTTCAAATCCATTTTAAATGTACTATATCTTATTATTTCAAATATGTCACGTTGAATTGTAATCTAATCTTACAATTTAACCTTATAATGTCATTCAAATTATAGAATCTGTGAGAATTAACCAATGATTAGGATAGGAGTTCCCTAATTTCCTTCTTTCCCACACAAAAAAATCACAATTAACATTCAAATAAATCGAAGCCAATTTTCCCAATTTCCTTTTTCCCTCACGCGTTTTTTAGTCCCAAACAAGTAATAACCCAATTGCGGCAGAGTCATCATCAGATTCATAGATAGGACTGGGTCTCCTCCATCAAAGAGACAGAGTTAGTTCACCTTCTAAGAAACGACCTCTTTCATTTTCAAAACAAAATACACAACACCGCGTCCACGTCTCTACGTCTCCTCTTCTCTCGTCCTGCAGAAGAAGACTCAGACACCTCGTTGACTAATTACACCTAAACCAAACACCCCTCTGCCCCTTCCTCTTCAAAACCCACCAGATTTCGTCTCTCCATTTACTCCCATTCTACTATCGATTCAATCGGATTTCGATTTCCATTTCGATTTTGATTTTTGGATTTGAGAAGCAGCAGCCATGAACGACTTGTTCTCGGGCTCGTTTTCGCGGTTCCGGAGCGAGCAGAACACGAACGACGATCACGTGATCGAGATGTCGTCGGCGGGGTCGAGCACCGGCGGCGTCAACCTAGACAAGTTCTTCGGCGACGTGGAGTCCGTGAAGGACGAGCTCAAGGAGCTGGAGCGCCTCCACCAGAACCTCCAGTCCTCTCACGAGCACAGCAAGACGCTCCACAACGCCAAGGCTGTCAAGGACCTCCGATCTCGCATGGACGCCGACGTCACCCTCGCCCTCAAGAAGGCCAAGGTCCTCAAGGTCCGCCTCGAGGCTCTCGACCGCTCCAACGCCGCTAACCGGAGCCTCCCCGGCTGCGGACCCGGTTCGTCCTCCGATCGGACCCGGATCTCCGTCGTCAACGGCCTCCGCAAGAAGCTCAAGGACTCCATGGACAGCTTCAACTCCCTCAGGCAGAAAATCTCGTCCGAGTACAGAGAGACGGTGCAGCGCAGGTACTTCACCGTCTCTGGTGAAAATCCCGATGAGAAAACCCTCGACCGCCTCATCTCCACCGGTAAGGGCAATCCGTCACTTGTTTTTTGCTCTTACCACAATTTATTTCCTCTAAAGAATTTAGACTCGAACTTGATGCAAGTGGGCGGATTCATGGCGGTGGCCAACCGGCCTAATCCACGTCTGCCCCTTTTTTAAATTTTGTTGCTTGATTTATGATTGGATTTTAATTAATTTTGCAGGAGAGAGCGAAACGTTTCTGCAGAAGGCTATACAGGAGCAGGGGAGGGGCCAGGTTCTGGACACGATCCATGAGATCCAGGAGCGGCACGACGCCGTAAAGGACATGGAGAAGAATCTGCAGGAGCTGCACCAGGTGTTCCTGGACATGGCGGTGCTGGTGCAGGCGCAGGGGGAGCAGCTGGACGACATCGAGAGCCACGTGGCGAGGGCCAACTCGTTCGTGAGGGGCGGAACCCAGCAGCTGAACAAGGCCAGGTTTTACCAGAAAAACACCCGCAAGTGGACTTGCTTCTTGATCATTTTGCTGCTGGTTATTGCGTTGATTGTTATTCTGAGCTTGAAGCCCTGGAACTGGAACAATGGAAATAATAATAATAATAATAATAATAATAATCCCACGGCTTCTCCACCACCACCACCACCAGCATAGGAGAGACTAGTTTTGTCACATTGATTTCATATATATTTTTTCTTTCTATTTTTTTGAACTGGGGTTCATTTCCTCTGTAATTAAATTACGTGTCTTCTGGGTATAGCTTGCATATTTTCTTGGGGTGTTTTTTTATTTATTTTTTTACATCTTCTATTTTCTTTTCATTATGCACACAATAATAATGAGTTTCGATTAGGTGAAACAGTGTTTTCAGTGACTGTGATGTGAGTGTAGAAGCTTTGTGGAATTGTGGCCAAATGGGCAGAGCAATATTGACTCTAATTTCTTAACTTCAAGGATGGGGCAATTGGGTGATCAATCAATACATTTGTGAATACTAATAAATGTAGCAAAATAGAAAGAAAAAAAAAAGGATTTTAAAAAAACTAGACAGCTTTCAACATTTTTGTTGGTTTAGATTCTGAGAATTTAGATGAGTGATAAATTGGTACCTAAATTAATAAATATCAACGTTAGAAATAGTTCAAAAGAATTCATCTGTTGGATTACAAGCGGTGAGAAGAGTGATGAAGGTTATATTAAAGTGGTGAGCAAAAATACTCTCATTATTTTGTGTGTAAATAATCTAATGTAATTCGTTTTGGTTGCAAACTAATCAAAACAATTAGTTTATGAACCCGAAACGAAATTGTGAACGCTAATTCCACATCAATAAAAAAAATTACAATTTACAAGTTCATAACCATCAAAATGAAATTTAGACGGAAGTCACAAAACTATGAGCAAAACTATATGGGGATAACTGAATCCCAACAAGGATTTTGAACTGAGATTACGTCCAAAGCAAAACCAGTTTTTGCACATATTTTATCAAGTACAAAAACCCGATTGTTTTTTCACACCTTGTAATATTAAAACCAACTTTTAACATTATGTTCTTTGTCAACTGAAGTTGTTACGAATAAACTTTTAAATTATTGGAGGAGTCGGTCTAATTTTGTACACAACTTGGATATTCCTAAATTATTCCAATTTGTATACATAAACACACATATAAATATAGGAGAATAAGTATCAAATAATTTTTAATGTAATGGTACTTCTCTTCTTAATATTAATAAAACGTGTTTACGCATCCCCGGGAACAAAATAGCCAAATGAAACCTTCAGAAAATAATTATCATGGGACAAGGTAGATTACTTTTTAGGATTAACTAGTCCACACAACAATAGTCCTGAATTGCTCCAAATAGACACTAGAAGGGTGGAAAAAAGGTGGGTTCTTTTCCTTTGGCTGCTAAAGGAACGTACTTGGTACCTGGTACTTGGGATAACTTTGAACCCTTCAAAGTTAGAAGAAGTTGATCAAACGCGGCCAAGACTTGACCACCAAGTCAAAAACGACTGCCATAAACCATTCTCTGTGCATAACGTCCCCAACACAAACCAAAAAATTAATTTGAACACGCAGAAGCTCAGAGAGAGAGGCGCCACCAATTTCTGAGTTTCCGAACATTTCCATAGCCTCCCGGAAGAAATGAACGACTTGCTCTCAAGCTCCTTGTCCAAGGCCTCGCCGGACCACCATGTCATCGAAATGACCCCTTCGAAGGGCGACGACCTCGGTAAGTTCTTCCAGGACGTTGAGGCTGTCCAGAGCGAGCTCGACGAGCTGCAGAAGCTCAACAAGAGTCTTCGGAGCGCCCACGAGCAGAGCAAGACCCTCCACAACGCCAAGGCTGTCAAGGAGCTCAGAACCCGCATGGACGCTGACGTCCACCTAGCCTTAAAGAACGCGAAGATCCTTAAGGTGAGGTTGGACGCCTTGGATCGGTCCAACGCCGCCAACCGAAGCCTGCCTGGCTGCGGCCCCGGATCATCGTCGGACCGGACAAGGACGTCTGTGGTCAACGGGCTGAGGAAGAAGCTCAAGGATTCTATGGATAGCTTTAATGACTTGAGGCAGAAGATATCGTCTGAGTATAGAGAGACTGTTCAGCGTAGGTACTTCACCGTCACCGGAGACAACCCTGATGAGAAAACCGTTGACCTTCTTATCTCCACCGGTGAGATAACAGTTCCAATACCATATTTTGTCAAACATTTGAATTTACAATATTTCCTTACATAGCCTTGTCTTGCCCGTTAGAAAATAGAGTTTACCTTTCAACAAAGGTTGGCTGATCAAATTTAGTCATCAAATTGGTTCACTAAATCAAATGAAAAATGTTATTAGCCGGGCGTATCTCACATCACGTGACATGTTGATAAAGTATATCACACTGTCACCCTAAATTATCACATGCATATTCATGTAGAACGGTCAGAGTTTTTTTTGTTTAAAAAAAAAACATTAGTACATGAGGAAACTGTCACACTGTCACTTAATATTACAAGTCTATCCATATTATAACATATGTATTTATTTATTAATACTCGAATATAAGTTCATGACGTATCAACTATGTCTTTCACTCATATTATAACACATGAATTAGTAATTAACAATACGTAATTGTGTGAGCATAAAACTAAAAAATTTGTTACGAAATTCGAATTTGAAACCTCTCTCAGCATTGAGAAGAAAGATATAACTAACGAATTGTTAGTTAGTACATATATACATATATCGTTAGAATTTAGATATTTGTAAATACACTTAGTATATAATTTGGGTGAATTCGATATCTCATATCAACATGTCACATGGTACATGGTACAACATCTTACTTGTTAGAAGTCATGATTGAAATTTAAACAATTGATACAATGCCACGAGCAAAATTATATGCTTTAGAATTAATTAGATGTAGCAACTATATGCAGGTGAAAGCGAGACATTTTTGCAGAAGGCAATCCAAGAGCAAGGAAGAGGGAGGGTTCTGGACACCATATCCGAGATCCAAGAGAGGCACGATGGTGTGAAAGCCATGGAGAGGAATCTGAATGAGCTGCACCAGGTGTTCATGGACATGGCAGTTCTGGTGCAGGCTCAAGGTGAGCAGCTGGACGACATTCAGAGCCACGTGGAGCGAGCTAATTCTTACGTGCATGCCGGCAATCAGCAGTTGCAGAAGGCCAGGTTCTTTCAGAAAAACACCCGAAAATGGACCTGCTATGGCATCCTAATCTTGCTCATCATCGTCGGCATTATATTGGCCTCAACGCTGACTAATTAAGTACATAGTAGATCAAATATTTTATAGGCAATCGGAAAATTTAGATGAATTATAGAATCATGCAGTGAATGAAATTGATATGTGTTTGGCATAGTCTGCTTGCGGTCCTCCATCTATACTTTTGTTTTTATTTTCCTTCATTATTATTTTTTAATGCTGGAGGTGCTCTCTATGTATATTGCAAGTATATTTTATTTTTTGATTGAAGAGTGTATTTTTTATGGGATATTTGTATGATATGTAGCATTTTTCTCTGTTAAAGAATTTGTTTGATCAATTTTTTTTTAATTTCCAACTAGTTTAGTAGAATTTTGTAACAAAGTATTCTCGTTACGACCGTTCACTAATCCTAGAACTAAAGTCTCAAATTATAAAAAATAAAACTTATATAACGAGGGACTATGTTGAAGGGTTAATCCAACCATATGATAATATTGAACTTGAACATACTCAAAGCTCGATTGTTGAAACCCTACCCCGAAATGGGCTTAAACGGACCCAATTATATTGGTTTTATAATTATGACCGATTTCTGTTCAGAATTTGGGCTCTAAACCGGACCAAACGGGAGCTTTCCTCTCACAAACCAAAAGCAAAACGAGATTTTAGTAATATCAGCTCGTCTTTCCTTTCCCCCTCGCTCTCAGCTTGGCTATGGCGACAGCAGTCCGCATGATAGGCAAGTAGTTCTTCCAAAATCCTTTCTTTCTACATCAATACCTTCATTCATTCATTCATTCTCACACGCAATTAATAAGTCTCTCTCTCTCTGCGGTTTTGGTGACACCAAATACAGATATAGCCGTCAACTTCACAGGTGAGGCATTTCATCAAACGCTTCTCATAACATTTTTGCTTCTTAAATTCGAGAATCGAAGCTGAATTTAAAACGAAATCAGATGGCATGTTCAAAGGAATCTACAATGGGAAGCAGTGCCACGTCTCGGATATAGCTACGGTTTTGAGCAGGGCTTGGACTGCCGGCGTCGACCGCATCATCGTAATTCTCTTTCTCTCTTTCTTCTTTTATTTTCTTTTTGAGCATATAATAGTTAGCTAATTATTATGGTTTAATGCGCTCTGAAATTAGAATTAGGCTTATGGATAATGTAGGTCACTGGTGGATCACTTGAGGAATCAAAGGAAGCTCTAACAATTGCAGAAACCGATGGTTTTTTTTCACTTGCTCCTTTTTGTTGCGATTACTATATTGTTGTATATAAATATCTTTGTCAAGTTTCAAAAATGTATCTTTTGAGCAACAAATGTGGGGTTTCCTCTGGTTTTTTGCAGCAAGGCTTTTTTGTACAGTTGGTGTGCACCCAACTAGATGCAAGGTTTGCTCTTTTTTATATCATAATTGTGTGGAAATAGTTGAAATGTACATTTGTTTGATTTTGGGTTTGGATTAGAGATGCTTGTGAGTGAATTAGGCTTATTGAGTATTGTGTATTCTGTTTAGGAATTCGAAGAGAGTGGGGATCCAGATAAGCATTTTCAGGCGCTTTTGTCATTGGCCAAAGAGGGAATAGAGAAAGGAAAGGTATGTCCCATAGCCAACGGCCCATTCTCTTTATCATGAAGAAAATAAGGCATGCACTATCAGGTTCTTAAAAAGAGTGGTCTGTTCAGATATTGATATCAGGAAGTAATATATTTTATGCTGCTTAATTTTTTCTCCCTTGTGTTTGTAAGGTGGTTGCAATTGGTGAATGTGGATTGGACTATGATAGGCTTCAGTTTTGCCCAGCAGAGATTCAAAAGAAGTATGTGGTTTCTGAAAGATTTTCTTTTTCTCCATTTTCTGCTTGTTCCCGATTACTTTTCTTTCGATCAAATGATACATTCTGTCGTTCCCATCATTTTTCTGAATCGCAAAATCTAGGTATTTTGAGAAGCAGTTTGAATTAGCACATGCCACTAAGCTGCCCATGTTTCTGCATATGCGTGCAGCTGCTCCAGATTTTTGTGAAATTGTGGAGAGAAATAGGAGCAGGTGAGAATGCTGTGAGCACCATAATTCTATAATCAAAATGTTATTTTTAAGTGTTCCTATTTATTTCCTTTCTTTTCTCTTTTTAAATTTTCGCCCACCCTCAAATTCCCTAGTTCTGGTTGACGGGGAAAGTAGAATAAAACTGAAAAAAATGAGTTGACGGGGGGAGCAGTGTCTGTGCTTTGTGCATGAACTTGTTACATTTCCTCTGCTATTTCACAGATTCAGTGCAGGGGTGGCCCATTCATTTACTGGTAGTGCAGAAGATCGTGATAAACTTCTTTCCATCAGCAACATGTATATAGGTGAAAATGTTATTAAAAATAGCATGTCTTAAAATATTAATCTGTCTATCCCTGTTTAAGTTTATGATGTCTAGTTCTTTCTCTAACATTGTTTTAAACTGAATTTCTTTGAATATGATATATTCAGGTTAAATATGGAAAAAAGGAAAAGAAAATAAGATGTACTATGCCTAGAGGATTTCATAAAAGTTGATGGTTAGGCATGGCTTTTGATTGGTCAGTTTCTGCATTTGTTAGTCGACCCTGATTCTCCAAAAGAGGGAGGAATAAATTAGACGAAAGGATGATACAACTGAGTCTGTTTTAGTGTCTAGATTGGAACGTATATATGTTTGTGAAAATAAGAAAGATGTTTAAAGAAACTTTGGGGCTTTATGAGAGATCAAGATGACCCCAATATAGGCCAAACTGGGGGGTAGATGCAAGAACAGATGATGGATGTCTTAAATCCCCTTCATAATGTAAAAAGACATGCTGCTAGTCTAGATTGATTTACCAAAAGGAGTGATATTGGGGTTGAGCAGAAAGTTAATGTTTTTGTACAGAGGGGATTTTGATTTGAACATTTACTTTTTTTATTAGGATCAGGAAAGTCAGTGTCCTATATACTGAGTTCTCCTCCATAGTTAAACAACACCTGCTGTTACATAATGAACATTTTATGTTGATTTAGATGGGGCTTATGATTATCTTTTTGTACCAAACAGGTGTAAATGGTTGCTCTGTGAAGACAACTGAGAATCTCGATGTTGTGAGGAGCATTCCTATTGAGAGGATGATGATTGAGACAGATTCTCCATATTGTGGAATCAAGAACACAAGTGCCGGGATTAAATTTGTAAAGTCCACTTGGCCTTCTAAGAAGAAAGAGAAGTACGATCAAGAGTGCATTGTTAAAGACCGCAATGAACCGTGTTTGGTTCGGTAAGTGGAAATGTTTTTCTACCACCATACCATGAACTTTTTATTTTCTTTTATTTCCTTATGTGAAAAACAGAAGAATAATGAACCTATAACGTGTATGCAGAAAACTCTTACAGCATGAGTTGAACTGTTATACTGTTCAGTGAAAAGTAATTTCACCTAATTAGAAATCATATACTGCTCCTGTAAGAAGTCCCAGTACTGCATAGCTTTTACAATAAGATATCTAATAATCTTATGTCACAAGGTGTTATATAAGAACTGAAGGTGTGTGATGTGTCTAGTAGGGAAATTATATTTGTTAGATGGAAGTGTTTTATAATGGACTACCCATGTATTTATCTTTGTTGGGACGACCTTACTGTTGGGAAACGTGAATCTTACATTAGATTCACGTTTCCCTCAATATTGCATTCTGGATCTTCTGTCTTCTCTTTTGTAACTTGACATGTAGTTTGACCTTAGTGATAATCAAATTCTATGTCAACAGGTGTCTCTTGGCATGTTCCTTTGAAGTGGTTTTTCCTAAATTATGTATCTGCTTCTTAATTGAACATGGTTGTTGTTTTCAGTCAAGTTCTAGAGGTGGTAGCTGGTTGCAAAGGAATAAGTGAAATAGGTCAGCTGAGCAGGACACTATACCACAACACTTGCCGGTAATTTTTCTTGAACTTTTTGGACTGTCTGCATCTTCTTTAGATGTGTAGTGGACCTCATGGAGTAAACTCGTAGCCCTCTCTGCTGGAACACCAATTCACATTGTATGGCAGATTTTATGAGTTTTGTCAGTGCAACCTGAGCATGATCAGACCAGTAGTTACATCTCATATTTGCCAGTAGAGTCTGTCACCGTGGTGCTTTATTCACGGGTCATTGTAAGGTATGAGGTTTGCTTCATAACAACTTACTGTTGTGCAGGGTTTTCTTTCCTCAGGACTTGGATTCTGCAGCAGATTCTCTACTTGCTGGTCATGACCCTCAGTGATAAAACCAAATTCCTTCCCGCGGAAGGTTATTCAGTTCCTCTTTTATATCTTGAGACAGGTCACTTTTTTATTTATTTTCCTTCTGAAAGTGACATTCATCATCGGTGGATAGTAGCCATATTTAGTTAAACTCCATTCTGTATTTAATTTGCTAGCTACCTCCAGTTATGAAAATCGAGGATTCGTTTTATTATTGAGTTGAGGATTTACCAAATATGTTTAAGAGATCAAATTATTTATTCTCAGGCTGTATTAGTAAACTCATTGTCGTTGCTTTCAAAAAAATTAGTTAAAAACATTGATGCACTTCCATGGTTAACAAATTGAACTTTTAAAAAGACTGAAAAAAAGAAAGAAATCCCCGCGGACGGAAAAAAACCACTGGCGGTTCATCGGCATGAACTGAAAATGGAAGGTGACTTATTTTTCACGTAGCAATAATATTAATTTAAAATATTTTCCTCTCTTTTATATATAATGTAAAAGAAATTACATTATTAATTATAATTCATTATCAGTATACGACAAGCGTATCAATGCACTAATTGAATGAAAGTTAAAATACAGGGCCGATTAAGAGCTGGATTCTGCCATTGTTCCAGGACCTATAGCCACTGCCTCAAATATCAGTTTTTGTGGCACAAAACTCGTACAAGGCAACCTCCTTGTGCCTACGTTAACTGCATGCACGTTTGCTCTACAACCATGTAACTCTTGCTCTTACCAAACAAAAAAGAAAACCATTTTAACTCTCGAATTTGCCTCATACCAACTTGGCAATTTGCACACAGCTGTGGAAAAGGAACAGGATATTGGAGCAAGAATAAACCACATTCAAGCACCCACTCCTCTTCAATAATAACCCCGGAATTCAGACGCTAACGCTAGAAGAAACCAATTCACTGCTGCCAGCATCTTCTGTCGTTGTTTCTGATGCTGGGGGAGACACCAACTCGCTGCTGTCTGTGTTTTCTGCGGTTGTTGTTTCTGATGCTGGAGGAGAAACCACTTCACTGCTGTCTGTGTCTTGTGCAGTTGCTTCTGATGCTGGCGAGGAGGAAACAGAAACAGTCCTAGCCCTTTCTGCAGCCATATTTAATCGCAAAGGCCGCCCATCAACCTCCTGTTTTTCAATTCCACACACAAACAAACGGATTATTATGGAACCACAATATCAATCACAAGGATCAATTGCCATTACTCATTTGGTACCCCGTAATAGATCGCATTAGACCTACTTATGTTGTCAGACAAATGCTTATGCTGCCATTTGAGTGTGAGCCACACATGCGGGCAAGAATCAACTTGATCAATGGTTCATATTCAGAGTCTGACAACATAAGCCAGTCAATTCCTTCCTATACCGCGTACCAAATGAGGGGTTAACAAAATTTTCTTACCATTTCATTCATGGCAGCAACAGCAGCTACTGCAGCCTCATTAGTTTCAAAAGTGACAAATCCAAAACCTCTGGATCTTCCAGAGCCCCTCTCATATATGACCTTGGCACCCAACAGCCCTGGCTGCCCTTCAAAGGCATCTTTGAGACCCTGTGAAGTCAGGCCCCAGCCAAGGTTTCCAGCATAAATCTTATGAGGGCTATCTATGTACACCTTGAACCCACTCCTTATGCTCTTAGGTCCCAATATTTCCCTTTCCCCTCCTTTTGGCACTTCTGGGAAGTTCACCTTCACATTTCTTCCTCCTACTTGCTATCAAAATTGCCATCATCACCAACAAATAAATTAATAAATACACAAAACCCCCCAAAAAAAAAAGTTATTGCATTAAAAAATCAACTAACAAAACCAAATTTGATTGATACTTACAGAGCCATCAAACATCCGAATGGCCTGTTGAGCTTCCTCCAGAGTTGACATTGTAACAAACCCAAATCCCCTGCTCCTATCTGTGACTCTGTCATAAATAATCTGCAACAAAATTCAACAAAAACCCACAAACAAAATCATCAAAAATTCTACAAACCCATTAAAGCAAACAATGGAAACACAAAGAAGAAAAGCTCAAACCTCTGAGAAAACCACAGTGCCCGCCTCACCAAACACCTCTGCCAGTTGGGTTGAAGTCAAAGAATAAGGCAAATTCCCCACATAGAGCCTCCCAGCGTCATTGTAAGACGCTACCTTTGGCTCTTCCTCTCTTTGTTCTTGTTCTTCTTCCTTTTCAATGGGTTCTGCTTCTGGGTTTTGTTGTTCTTTACTTTCACTGTCTTCTTGGACTTCGAAACCGTCTAAGGCCGCCAAGGGGCGGCGAAATTGGGTGAGAGAAGAGCGGCGAGAGAAGGTGGGGAAATGGGCTTTGAGCTTGAGGGGTTTAGGGGGTTTAATATGTGGCGGGAAGTGGCTTGGGATTGGGGTGGGTGAGTTGGGGATTGAGAAGTTGGAGATTTTGTTGCAGAGTGAAGAAGAACAAGAAGTACTTGTAGAAGCCATGGATAGAGAGGAAGCTAGCATTGTGAGAGGAAATGGTGGGATTGAAAAGTTGGCTTTTGGTTGGGGAAGGTCTTCAAGTAGAAGACGGGAGGGGCTTTGCGTTTGACTAAGAAGCAGCCTATTGGCATGGATAAGGTTTGCTCTGCTTTTTGGATTTTCATTTGATAATTTAATCTATATTTTGTTTTGTTTGGGGTTTTTTTTTCCTCAGATGGGGGTTTAGAATTTTTTACTCTTTGAATACAGACGATAGTCAATAGGGAAATTCATCACACACACTAAATAGGTGTTGTGAGAATTCGAACATGAACCTACAAGTCAATACCCTTTTTCACTAAGCTAAACTATTGGTTAAGGACCTAAGTAATAGAGGGATATTTCAAAACTCCACATTGAAACAAAATATCATTCAAAAGTTGTTCATATCGAGATTATGTGCTATTATGGGCAAAATCGTGCATGACATTTACCATTTGACTAATTCGTTTGAGGATGCATGGCATTCACCATTTCACTTTTAAACCTTATATTTTAAAAGATGGCAAATCTAGTATATTATATTTTTTAAAGGTGATTGAAAGAGCTGTTTTTCAATCAATGAGGCAAGAATGCTGTCTTACAAAATGATGAAGTCTTTCCTCCCTTGAAAGTCAACTGGCAGAAAGAGAAAATAATAATAATAATAATAATAAAGAGGACATCCACTGTTCTTAAGATATAATACATTATTCTTCCAAACGTACAAATAACACAACATTAAGTTATACATTACACCAACCCAGGAGGTCAAAAATCCAGATACTAGATACTAGAGAATTACACAACAATTTAGCCTGTTTAGTTTAGATCACAAATGCATACCAGACTCTTAAGTTCTTATTCAGACTTATGGGAAGAGAGCCATACATATCATATATTTATATTCATATATAGTCTACCGCATTAATTTTATGTAGCTTCAAGGTTTTCGCTAGCCACCCGAGCGAGCAGGATGATTGCATGGAATGGCAGGAGAACCTATCCGTACATGAGCCAAGAATGAGTTGCCTTTGATAGCAACCAGATGGGGGCGGGCAATCCTAGAACCAAAAGCTGTTGCAATAACCATAACAGAAACTGCAACAAAGCTTCTCCATCTGGTTGTGGAATAGATGGGGCTAGCACAAAAAGTTTGCACCAACCCCACCTTTTCCCTTGCTATCAAACTTTGAGGTTGCAGCAGTTATCTCCTGCTGCAACCCATTTGGTCGGAATGACCATACCACGCACACTATCCATCACGTCTGACAGAGAGTGCACAGAGGGACCGAGATGATTGATGGAAAAACGATCAAGATCTCTCCTAGAGTACACGCTGGTCACCTCTGACCCTGATATGTTTGAACTGCTGCCATTCGTTTCCTTTGAGGAGTTTAAGGTTCCACTTTCAGATTGCAGGAGTTCAGAACTATGAGAACCAGAGTGCCTAAACAGCCGTCCATCACCAACTTGCGTCCCTTCAGTTCCGTTTTTCCCATTGTTCATAGTCTTTGTGTTCAGAAAACGACCACCACATCCCCTTGGTCGACGCATTGCATGAAGATGGCGTGACTCATGCATATATGGCTGTGTAAAGAAGAAAGATCATTAAATAAAAGAGAAAAATCTTTTCCTCAGATGTGCAATTTGGTTTTGAATCATATATCCTACTGGAAATTTGGTAAAGTTGTCATTTTACTTATACCTATTTTATAAAATATTAAAGCTGGTCAAGATTTTAAACTCCCTTGAAAACCAAAAAGATCTTGAATTGAAAAACCAAATGAATAAAGACATCCACCCATATCCAATAGGCCAAACAAATTGGGTGGATGGATGACTATCAATCCTTGAATTCCATAAGTAGCTAAATTATGTTGTTTTATCTGTCAACGAGAAGCCAAGAATCTAGCTGGCCTAAACTTGTCACTTCATATTTCATGTAACACATTCAGATTTTCCATCCAGTGACAGTAATCAACTTTTGGAATACCTTTATAGCAGTCACATTATATTGATGTTTCCCCCTTACAGATAACAGATAATGAAATTTTGAGATATCATACCTTACGAAGTGCAGCTGCTCTGTTCTCCATGACTGCCTTGGCACGGGATTGTCGGCGTCGGATGATCCCATGGTATTGCTTAGCATTTACATAGATTGGTCCTTCATCGGCAGTCAAGTTCAGCGGCAGCATAATGCGCCCCTAATCCATTGCAAATGGATGAGTATGCGCATCAGTAAATTTGCCAACCTTAAGAACATATCATGAAAAATGTAGAGCAACAGCCAAGCAACAACAAAGATCCTTTGAAGAGTAAAACTCATATATACAAAACCTGCATAACCTTATATTTCCCTGATGACATTTGAAACCACACTTTCAGATGTATGAACAGTTACTGACTGATAATGCAGCTTCAATTGGCTCTTTTCTTTACTAATATTTAGGTGGAATTTCTCTTTCGCTTCTATATAAGGTTTCTTATTATTTTCCTTAAGAAATGAATTCTCTGCTTGTCTTGACATTGCTTAATTTTTAATCAGAGTAAAATATCAAAGACAAGCAGAGACGTGCTAATTCTCATGCTCGTGCACAGAGAGGGGAACAAAGATAGATTTTCCAAGTTAATCCTAAAAATGGTTTCTAGTTCTCATAACTATAGTATCAGGAGAGACAAAGATGAGCATGTTTCACTACGAAATTAATAGAACGAAACTCGTACTAAAACAAGTTATATGTCTCATATTTCTCTTTAGATATGCTATCAAGGAAAAGATAGAATATTCTAAAGTTAAAGAAAAAAAAAGAAAAAGAAAATCTCTTCGCAAGAATAACATAATTGCGATAGCGTAGATCCACATACAAAGAGGTAGGAGAAATGATAAAAGACTCACCGAAATTTGAGGTCCATATGTTGAGAAGAGTCCATAACATTGATCCATATATGGATATTTTGCACAGATCTGCAGTTCAAGTCCAGAACAAAGAACCAAGTAATAAGCAAGAGTCACCAAAACCATATTCACTAGTCCTAAAAAGTTATTAATTCAAAAAATACAAAAAAGAAAAGAAAGGCTTACCATAGGCTGGCTGAATCCCAGCTCAAAACGAGCACGATATTTTTGCGGAGATGATTGCAGGGAGATTGCTACCTGGGATTTTTGACCATCCCCTGCAAATTAACAATTAAACCCGACTGTGAAACTACTTTGCTGGTTAGCCATGATTGAACAGAAGTTCCCAGGGTATGAAGAGCTTTTGGGTATCAAAACCTTTCCAAAAACCAAAAAGAGCTTTGATAGAAATTAAAACCTCTATGTGCATATTTTCATATTTTGGGTATTAAAATTTTGTTAAACATATTTCTGTCAAGATGATAATCAAATTAAGTCTACAACCAAAAGTGCAATCAAAGAATGAAAACCTGGGTTTCATTGGAGAAGGAAATCATTTTAAACAAGTTGTGAAACAAAGATATGTGAACTAGATGATATTTCATCCATCAGTAAGGTTTTGTTTTCCCCTCTATTTAACAAGGGCTTGTGAGGGAGAATAGAAAGTTTTTGGTTAAGGCATTCTAGTATGTTCTAATACTATTGTCACAGAATAGTATTATCGTTTATTTATCAAGTAATTTCTACATACTGGGATGTCCACTCAGCAGGTGAATCTTCAAGAGTTTATTTTCTACCCCAGTAGAGGTACTGCAAATTAACTTCCCACACTTCTACAGATATTTTTCTATATGTGTTGTCAATGGTACTGGAAATGACCCTCAGAATGCTTCTAAAACTAACACCCAACCTTTGTACTAATTGATTCAAGTCCAATGTTGGATACAATTTCTCCCAAGTAATGCTGTTACCTTGGACCTAATCCCTACAAGGCAGCATTTGGTGGGCATTTTGGAACAGAAGCGTGTGAAACAAAGTAACACAAGCAAACTTTAAATAGGCTGCTCATAAGTCTCACCAGTCATCAATGCTAAAGTCCTCTCCTCCCCTGGGTGCCCTTAAAGGTGTCATGTACTTCAAATTTTCCACTCCCAGATTACTAAATAATTATTAAAATCTAATAACTTCTATTTTAAAAAGAGCATGGTTCTTGCTATCATTTATTTTGTACTCATTGTTTCCCTGTACAACCAATTTCATCATTTTCATACTCTTTCTCTAGCATTTTTGAGAATTGGTAATTACAGTCCAACGGAAGGTACAATTAGTTACATCCTCTGTAAATTAGCACTGGACTAGATAGTTCAACAAACCAGACCAGATCTTTTGGGGAAGAGAAGCCCTTCTTTACATTTCCCATGCATGATGAAGAAAAAAGCTTCAACATTTACAGGACAGAGATGGGTACTCAGGGTATACAGTGGCCCCATTCAAATCATTTGATATGACAAATTAAATTTTCAAGAACCAACTTTCTAAATAACATGTGCAATGTGTTTGATTTACGTTACGAAGAATTTTGGATACCAAATAGATGTGGGTGCTATGACCACACAACTGTGCCATCTGTCAATGCTTAGTCAAACTTCAAACAGAAGACGGTTATTCATTTCACGAAAAAGATGTTCCTTTTGTGATGCTTGTCTATATCTACTTTAACAACTAAGTCCATTTTGTTGTTCTTACTTCACAATAAGTCAGTTATACTGTATTGCCAGTTGGCCGCTACTTATTTTCCATCCCAAGGTCCACTAGTTAAACTAAACAGAAACGTTTTTTCAATTACTGCAACTATACCACATAAAGATTCTTTCTTATCTTGAATAAGAACTAATAGGAATTTGCAAATAAAAAGGGTACTGGAAAAAACATTTTCACCAACAGCTGAAAACCTTTAGGGCTAAATCTCTGATCATCATAGCATAAGTACTGTAATGTGGTCCTAAAAGGAAAACCATTCCTATTATCTCAGTTCTGGTCTTCCACAAATCTTTTTAACTAGTTATAGTTTGTTCTTTGTTGCAGCAGTACTGTTATCATCTATGATGTTTAAGCCACTTATCAAAAAACTCACATGAAGCAAAATTCACCTTGAGGATGTCATAGAAAGATTCTTGTACCAGCTATACTATCTATTACGTATTAACTACACTAACTCTCTTCACACTATATGACTAAACCTTTACTTGCCACATGCAATTTGGCTACAGAAGGTTAATCCTTCGTTGCCTTCAATTATCAGAAAAGGGGCTATATCCTCCAACTTTTTTACATGAAAACTTTTCCCGACCCCACATTGCAGCTTATTTCCAATCAGTCTAAGGTGAAAAAGGAAACAAAGAGATATCTTCGTGACGAAGGATACAAACCTTATGTCAAAGGCATAAACTGAAATGAAGATAAGGAAGCCAGAAAATCTTTTCTTTTCCCTTTTAAAGTCGCTAAGTAAATGCTATAAACCAAACAACTAAATAAAGAAAAATATTTTGGAAAAAGAGATGCATCAAAAGTAAAGGAGGAGATTACCAGGAAAGATAGTGAACTGATTTGTGTTCCCTTTATCGAGTCCTTGTTCAGTACCTCGCCCTGTAAGTTTAGTGGCAGTGAGTTGGTCCCCACTACTGGGGTGTTCCATGGTAAAAGTTTTAGACTGGCCACAGGATTCTCCATAAGATGGTTGAGATCCGAAGGCACTCCACCAAGGTCCTGACAATGCTGATGACAGCTGCCCCATGGGATTAGTAATCCCTTCATGTTCCTTGAAATAGACAGTCTGCATAGCCATAGTCTTTCCTCCAAATTTAATGATCCCAACAACAAGTCTTAATTAGTTTGAACTCGAATATTCCATATAATGCCTGCAAATTCAAAGTTACTGTTGAGAAAAAACCAACTACGCTAGCTTTCGCAAAAGAAGAAAGAAAATAAAGGACAGAAATGTATCTATTTTGTTAAAATCCACCAAAGATCATAGTTTTCGTTCATATGTAATTAATTAGCGAAATTTATTGAGTTTCTGCTCGATTTACAGATGCATCAATGAAGGGTGGCGAGAAAAAAAATTAATGGGAAATGAAAGAATTAATAAGCATATGCAACTAAAAAGTTCCCTGATAACATGAAATGAAACTATTAGAAGATGAAAGATCATAACTTTTCCAAAAATTATTTTGAGGAAAATATGAAAAGAATGTCTAACTACCCCATATGAGCTTCCTGCTAGTATAAGCAGAAAACAAGCTGAATTTAAAGGGGGAAAAGGGAAAATTGAGAGAGAGTGAAGAAAAACTAGACACACATAAACCAAGCGAATAGATAACAGAAAATTATCAGCAATAGCAGAAAGAGTAGAAAGAGCTCAACCAAAGAAATAGAACTGTGAAAGATATAAGCAAAAATATAATTACCCAGAAGAGAAGCAACAATCACGTCAGCAAAAACCAGAAATCACAGCCATAGAAGCTAAATAACAGCAAGAAAAGAAAGAAAGACAGCATAACGCCAAGTCAAGCTAAAGATTCTGAACAGACCCTTTTAACAGTGAGGTTGCTGAAGAAGTACCCAATTGCAGTGCTTGACAAAGAAGTGAAAGCAGCAGCTGAATTTGAGTTTTAAGCAGAAGCAGAGAAACCCCCACTTGCTAGGAGCCATGTCGGTACAATTACAAGCAAATCAGAGCAATGGAGACAGAGAGAGAGAGAGAGAGAGAGGAGAAGGAAGGAGAAAGACGGCCGAAAGAGCGATGATATATGCGCACAAGCGTAATGGAACTACACACCAGCGGCCAATGAGCTTTGGCTTTCATGCAACACCCCTTTGTATTATGTGCAATTGTGCCATACTTAATACTATAAAATTACATACACATTCTCTCTCTCCAACCTCTTTGTTTATTTCTTTTATTTATTTATTTATAATAATAATATAATACTTAAGCTCTTTTTAATTAAATTTATTAATATTAATTATAATGATATACTAAGTTTTTGGGGCCACTGTTTTCTTAATTCTTCCCAAATTCAAAACTAAGGGTGTTGAGATCTGTTAGTGAGAGGGTAGTGACCACAAAAAACAATACCAATTGACCCAAAAGATAAAAAGGGCTGATGGTGTAACCACCCCATATCCCTATCTAAATGTCTTTTTTTTTCAATAACTTTTTCTGGTTTTTTTTTCTTTTAAAGTTAGTAAGAGAGAGAGAGTTTTCTCACAAGCAATGCTAAAGGTGCCATGAAACTACTAGTTTGCAAGTTAAAATCCTTTTCCATTGGACTAGACCCGTTTGTTTCTGTTTTTTTTCTTTTGGTTGTGTCTGTCACATACGTTTGGGAAGTGGTGACACTATTCACAATTGCCCTTTGTTTTTACTAATACAAGTGCGTTACAGATAAGTTTAAGCACAAGATTGATAAAGATAAGCCAACAATTAAGATATATAGGACTTTACTTTTGGGGCGGTTTCTTTTTTAGCCCTAGGTTTGCTAGCTCAAACATTTCTTACATTTCTAGGTTGGCCCGTCGAGTCATTGTATGGATGGGTTGGGATGTTAGATGGATATTTCTTTAAAGTTTTTATTTTGTTCTTGTTTCATTTTATTTCAACCTTTTCTTTGTGTTTTTTTGATGTTAGATTACCATTGGTGAGCTATCATCAATGTGAACTCAGTAAGATGCGTTATGCTATTTTTTTGATACATGCATAGGGTAGAACACACGTCGCAATTTTGATGATATGATTTTGAATTTGGACTATCAAATATTCACCCCAAAAAAAAAGAACTATCAATTGCGTTGCGTGTGTCTATGATGGTCGGCCTTGAGGTAACTGTCTCAAACTCCTAATTATATTTAGTCTAAATAAAAATTCCAATCCATGTTCAACTCTTTATCATTTTAGATTATGATGGTCGGCCTAGAACTTATTGTTGACTTGGAGTTTCAAAGCTTACTTTTGCCCACTTCAAAATTGACTTTGGCCAAAGGGACGTTGCACATTTACTTATTTTCTGGGAAATATATATATTTTAGCTTGTATATAAACGTCCAAACACCAAATTAGCGAGTTAATCTCGCAATTTGCTTTTATGATCAGAACCATTCATTTTTAGATTTTCCTTGATAGATCACTCATGCAATAATCAACCAAATTATAAAATACGCATCCTGTTAAATAAACGAAAACAATATTTTTCATAAGCACTAATCATTGTGACAATTAAATGGCTAATCAGTTAGGGTTTGAAAGCTCCTGTATGTACATATATATATATATATATATATATATATATGGCAATGTTCAATCTTAACTGGCCATACAATACACCGCTGTAAAGGTAGATCATTTTTTAGGTAGATTATTGTTTCAACCCTAAAACTTAATTCCAAGTTCCTAAATTAACAGTCTGATAACATAATATGCACATACATAACGAGATAACACTATCATGTGTATAAGAATATATTAATCAAAATACATGTGGTAATTCTCTTGCTAGGTACTTTAACACTATCATGAAGCAAGACTACTTATTTAGTCATGATACTACTTAATCAATGATACTTATTGATAGCATGTGAGACAATTTGACACGTTAAATTATGGTGAGACTATCAATATCAACAATTAATAAAGTTACTTGAATGTATGTTCAATATGGACAATGTAAGAAACCATTACCACATAAATGTATTTGTATGTGTGCATGCATAAGTTGATATATTGCTTTTGCTCGAAAATCAATATGCAGTCTTAATTGACAATTTACCAATATAACATATCAGACAGAATAACATGTCATAACACTTGATCGGTAATGATATTTCGAAATTGCTATTTACAGTCACAAGTGTCATTGTTGCCAAATCAATGTATGCCACATCACGTTACTCATCTGTTTCATTTCCTATAAGATTAAGGTTTGTATGTTGGGTAACAAGAACACTCGATGAGGGTCGTGACTCGTGAGTGTCACTATCATGCTTAACCCTATTTAGTATCTCGAAGTTAACTTCAAATTTTAAACTCTCTATTTATCAATATATAGTTTTTTGAGAATTGTATCTTGAGCTTAGCTCATGTAGCAAGAGGTAAGACAAGGTTGGCATAAGTTTTAGAGTCAAGTTCCGCAAATATTTTTCTCGTTTTTTTTCTTTAAAATCATAATTTAACTATCAATTAACAAGGTATTTAATCTTTTAAATAATTAATATTTTAAAATTCATACGTGAAATTTCAAGGTGACTAATTATGATGGTACTAGATAATTAAGGGATGAGACCTTTTTTTTTCTTCTCGAATACAAGCGATAGTCTAAATTTTAAGGGGAGGTTGGGTTTCTCTCTCTCTCTCTCTCTCTCTCTCTCTCTCACACACACACACACACACACTACCAAGGTGTTATTGGGGTCCAAACCTGAGATAACTGATCTGCAAGTTAAGGCCATTTTCCACTGAGTTAGACTCATTGACAGGAATGAGAGTTTTTAGTTACGCTGAAAATTGCATCATTTGTATATCTATATATCTTCTATATAATAAAACAAAACGCGTCTATAGTTAAGTTAATTATATGAGGATAGTAAAAGTAATATGTTAAGAGAGACATATTCACCAAACTACCGCGAGTTATTCATACTCCCTCGTGTCACCCTCCTACTCCAACTACAGTGATGAGCAATTAGATTAAATTCATGGATTGTAACAAAAAATATACACAAAAAATAAATAATAATGAAACTTAACGCATGCGAAGATGCTAGGTACTCATAATTTGTGTTTTAAACTTTCAACAACAGAAACAAAGTATTTGGAAACGTGTATACAAATACTAGTCCAAGTCACAGCATGTATTATCATTCTCTTGAAAAACTAATGGATATATATCGATTGTCGTTGAACATGTCCAAACCATCATTATGGAGTTCACTCAAATTTTATCTCCAATGAGTGCTACTTTAACCTACTTACGTATACGTATACGTATGTGATCATTCAAATACCCCTTCTTATCTTTTCATTTGTTTATTTTTAATTTCCTAATATCACCCATACTTAACTCAACCCATTAAGGACATTTATCCATGCACTTGAGGTTCTAGGTTAAATTCCCTTCGTTCACCCCATATTATTTATTAATGTTTATACACATTAAGGGAATATAATGAGTTTTATATTTTGCAATGAAATATGAACGATCATGTTTTACTGTGTCTTGTCTCTCTATTTTGAAAGTTTGTCTCGTTTTTATATTTGTATCATGTCATTTTTGTGTTGTGTGTCGATATTTATTCGTCATAATATTAGAAAAAAATTATATTGTAAATTGAGATGGAGTCATGTATTACATTACATGTGGAAGGAACCCCAAAAAAACAAAGAGTCTACTAGTCTTTTGTTTTTTTCTTCTATAAAGTGGTTTGGAGTAGGAGAGAAGTTAATTGCATTGGGCAATCATGCTCAATTCCAAATGGATAGAAAAGTTCCAAAAGCAAGTACACATTTAAAAAGTACACAGCTAGAGGCATGCTATTTGCATATTGTAAATTCAGATGAATGCATGCATTGCACATGGAAAATGACCAAAGAAAAAAAAATGTGTTGTAGATTTTATTTATTTATATTTTTCTGCTGAGTAAACACCCAAAAAAAAGAACCCCTCTTGTTAAAAGATGCTTATTAGCTAGTTAAGTACAAACAAAAGAGCAAATTTGAAACGTAATATACTTGGGATGGTGACTGCAATAGAATCCCTTGTTCCCTTTTAGAGGGCAACAATGATTAGACACGTCAACACCGTTAATGCCCCCAGGCTTTGAGTTTGGGCTCAATAAGCCGGCCATGTCCCCTAAAATGTTAGAATAAAGTGGATGGACAGAGACTCTACCCAAAAAAAAAGGAAAAAAAAACAGGGAAAAAATGGCTTTCTCAGCCATTGAAAATGTGCATGCACACCAAGTGCATGACTAATTGACTCTATGATGAGTACATGACACATGTGCGTGCTGCCCTAATACAACTTAATTAAATTTAATTAAACCCTTTTTTGGCTGTGTTTTAGGCCGGCCATGCGGCAAATGTTAGATTAGAACAAATTAGGGTTAATTAGGAGGTGCCCCGTGTTTTGCGTAGAGGCAAAGCTCGTTCATCATGTGACATCATCATTTTTAGTGTCGAGTGCCCCCTTTCAGAATTTCAATCTAATTTTGTTTAATTAATGTGCAGAACCATAAACGTGAATGATTAACAAAACCCTTCTTTTTTACTCTAGCAAAGCAATCAAAGGTCGAAATTAATATTAAAAATTAAAAAGTATAAAAAGAAGGCTTAATTATGTACATGCCCCCTGTGCTTTCCAACTTATCTCAGATTACCACCTGTGTTTGAAAACGTCTCAAAGTACCCCCCAACGTGCAAAAAAACCGTCTCACGTTACCCTTTCCGTCAGTTTTTTTGAAGTTCCGTTACGAACGTTACTGTTCATCTCCCCCAAAATTCCAGAACAGCAGCTCCTCCCATTTGTTACTGTTCATCGACCAGTTTTTGGGCTGCCATCGCCTCCTCCGGCCACCCCAAGCGACGACATGGATATCAAAAGAACCAGCACGTTGTCCTCTACCACCCTCACATCTCAGCCGCTGCCAACCGTCGTCTGGATCACCGAAAAAAGCAAGAAATTGGCCGGTTTTTACCCAAAATCTCCATTGCTCGTTCGGGCGATTCCGAGCATCATTTTCTTCGATCCAGGTATGATTTTTCAACCTCTCGAGTTGTTCTTGCTGCTAGTTGTGTTGGTTAGGAGAAATTTCTGAGTTTTGGAGGGTAAATAAGCGATGAACAGTAACAAAGGGGAGGGGCTACTGTTCTGGAATTTTGGGGGAGATGAACAGTAACATTTGTAACGGAACTTCAAAAAACTGACGGAAAGGGTAACGTGAGATGGTTTTTTGCACGTTGGGGGGTACTTTGAGACGTTTTCAAACCCATGTGGTAATCTGAGATAAGTTGGAAAGCACAGGGGACATGTACATAATTAAGCCTAAAAGAATTATGGTTTGGACCACAAGAAATGTTTGAAGATTTCTGCACAGTCCTTGTCTTGGTATAGCTTTTGAGTTCTTCTTGTGAACATTGACAAAGGATATACTTAATTATTTAGTCAAAAGACTCATCAGAAGTTCAAGCTGTTTCTCATTAGGCACATTGTAATGTGATCCTAATATCAGCAAATTAGTTTGCAGAAAGTGATTTTATCCAAACAAAATGTATATATTTATATATGCATGCCGCAGCCGGCAAGCAGTCCAACAGCTTTTGCTGGTTGTTGTAAGTTCGAGATCATATTTTTCTCATTCGATAAGTGTACTTGTACGGCCTAGCTAGGATTCAAAATCAAAACAAAATTTTCTTTTGTTAAGGAATAAGTATTATACCAATACTATTTCTAACGCTGCATTTCCTATATTTTCATGTTATGAACAGCTCACACTCCAATTGAAATAATAATAATAAAAAATTACAAACTATTTCTATATTAATTAATCTTGTCAAAGCATATCAACTTTTGATTTGTCAGTACCTTGGTAGTGTATGTGAGAAACCCTCTTTTTTCTTGTAGTTTAGACTATCGTTTATATATAAAAAAGAAGTAAAAAGATGAACCCTAATATGAGCTATTTGTGTTGTGTTCAACTTGATTTCAACGTGAATACAATAGCACCCAATCTAAACTTTTCAGGTACATATTGAGTTGTGTCCAAAATTTGGTTCCCTAATTTTCAATTAAAGAAAGCAAAATGAAATGAAAAAACAAGTATGTGATTAAACAAGAACATTAAATTACATATACAATCCATGTAGCTTCCAAAATAAGTTTTTGCACTTTCATCATCAAATGTATTAAAACGTGTCTCACAACGGAAACTTGATTAAATAAAATATAACATATAATAAATGGTTCAACTACTCATATGACCGATGAATTTTATGATAAAATCTCATACCTATTGAGCTTTGTAAGTGGTTAAGTTGGGGACAATATCGATATTGTTAGTAGTGGGCCGATGCTCCGTCTCTTTGAAATTTAATAAGGTATCAAAGTCGAGGCTTGAATATTTGACTCCGTTGTAGAATTGGCTTCAATTGTGGCCCACTATGTGATGGTCTCATGTGAGGGGACGTGTTGAATAATATAAGTCTCACATCGGAAAACTTGACTAAATAAAATACGACATATAATGTGTTGCTAATAATAGGCCGCTGACCCGCCTATCTGAAATTTAATATTATCATATCAAAAGTGCAAAAACTAATAAAATATGTTAAGTTTACATTTAAAATGATTAACATTTTACTACATTTGATGTGTTAACATAATTATAGACAAGCGTATAATTGTTTTAAGTTGTTAACACAGAGCTCGTTTATGACTGTTTCTCTAGGAAGTACATATGCTCATAAGCGCTTCTAACAAAAATGTTTTTATTATAAAGTTGTTGAAAATTTCATAAAAAATCGAAGTGCTTCTTGAACAAGCACATGGCGGGTGCTTTTCCAGAAAGCGCTTCTATGGCCCAGAAAACACTTTTAAACTTTTCTACCAGACGCTGTTAGAAACGCTTTCGGTTGTCAGAAAGCGCTTTTAGCCTTTCCAGAAGCATTCCCAAACGAGCCCACAGATTTTGGAAACCTGAAGCAAACTAATAAGATGGGCACATCCTTCTTAAGGTTTTCTATAATGTAGTTCAACAATTGGAATTGTCTTCATTTCATGAAATTTTCAAGGATTATTCGTGCTAAAAAAAATCTAGACCGGAAACAGTTTGGGCATTTATAGATAAAATTAAAACAAAAATGCGGACAATCAAGTGACTAAACAAATTTTAATTTATCTAATTTTTTGCATGAATAATCCTCGAATGAAAATCTAAAAACTAAATGGTTTGGACCATTGAAATATAGCCTAGAAATAAAATGTCCTTACTTTTCTTACTGAACGGAGAAAACCTTTTATGTAATGTATGTATGTATCGAGTCCTATGTTGTCCAAAACAATAGAGTTGGGCCAAATTGAGTCTTTTTTCTCGAAGTAAAATTTTGAAATTTGAGGACCCCAGCGCTTGCTTCATCTGGCTCCCCTCATGGTCTGCCCTCGAATTAATTTTTATTTCATTTTTTATAGACCAAAACTGTAGACACAAAGAAGAGGGAGAGAGAGAAGGGACAAGGTGGGGTAGGGTGGGTTTTGGCTGGGTGTGGGTTGTTTGGGCGGTGGGGCTAGTTGAGATGAGGGAGAAGGTGGTGGGGGCTAATGATTTAGGGAGAAAAAAAACAAGGAGACATTTTTATCTTTTTTTTTATACCTATTTAAAGTAATTTCAAACAATTTTTATATTTAATAGTTAAATTTACCAAAATATCCATGCACTTCAATTGATTTAACGATTTTTATCTAACAATTAACAAAATGAGGCAACCTTAGTCACGAAATGAAAGTTTATGAAAAGATTGAGCCATTTGAAACGTCATGAGACAAATTAAGACTATTTAAAAACCAAAAGAGCATTTCAATAAATAAGCCTTTAATTAATTATGTAAGAGAGAGAGAACCCTGTGGCCAGGAATGTCCTAATTAGGTCCCCATCATATTTTAATTTTCCTTTTCCTTAAACTTTTGCTTTACTTTTTACTTTTGTCCCCACGTGATTAGGTCAACATTTGGATTAAACCCATGATTTGAAGGATGAGACAAGCTCCATTGTCCTGGCCACACATTCCAAAGCTAGAAAACCAAGAAGTTTTGTTAAGACTCATTTTAGACATCAAAATTTATTTGTTTTGGTTCTAGAATTCACCGTATTTTAGTTCAATTGTGACAATGAGTGAGCAAGTCGAAGTCTTTAGAGAGGATGGTTGGTAGGGCAGGGGACAAGAACAACCTATCAGTTCAAGCTTTCATCATAAGGACGTCTCAAATAACAGCTACACCTAATCAAGAAGGGAGACTTAGTCCTTATGGTACGAACGACGATTATTATCAACCGACAGACTGGGAGAAGTTAGGAGAAAGACTTCTATGAAATGGAAATAGCACTATCTTGTTATTTCCGACCAATAACATTCTGACACGCATAACAACACTTCCATGTGACATAGTATTATTGGTCGAGGGTAGCAAAATAGTACTATCTCCATTGCAACTTAGTTTTTCTTTGAAGGTAAACCCTAAATGGCCCCTACATCATCTAAAAAGTTATATATACACAAATTTTTTCTTTTAATTTTATTAGCATCAATTTTTTTAATGTGCAGGGACCATATTAAAATGTTTAGTTTAAAATGCATATATATAATACACATGGTTAAAGTTGTAATTAACTCGGTAATCATTGATGTTTAAGATTTAAGCAAAACTTTTATAATGGCAGCTTTTAACGTTAATGAGAGTGGCTTGTATTTGTGGGTTGATAAAGTGTTTATGTGCTTGTAATTGACAAGAAACTTGAAATCAAATTCTGATGAGAAATTATTTATAGCGAGATAGGGCCAAAGGGATAACTTTAAATTAAGAAATATAACTTCCGTCACAAATACACATTTCGATTGCCTATTTATTATTAATGGCTCAACGGCATATCAATTGTTTAGTACTGAACCAAACTGATGACTCAACGACATATCAATTATTGTTTGATTTTGGCATGACATTGGCTGTTAAATATTGTAAGGTATCGTACGGTTGCTGATCTCAAAGTTTTAAGGAGAGAAAAGTACTAATCTTGATTTGGGAGAGAAAAGTACGGTTTTCACCTTCGCATTCCCATGTTTAAAGAGAGCTAGGATGTAGAAATTGTACATTATCTTGGTTAAGCAGGAAACACAGAGGATCAAGTCCTCTCTTTCTTAGTCCCAAACCCTTAAACGACATCATTTTGAACACAAGCACGATATCAGTATCGAAATAAAAAGATAGAAATAGTACTTAATAAGATTCTATTTTCAGAAATATATATATATATATATATCTTCTTTTTTTCTCTAGAGTAAAAGCTATCTATGCTCTTTCTTTCTCGAGAAGAATCTATACCTATATAATTGGAACTTCGACCTAATTTATAATTGTCAACCAAACAGGCAAATCTCATTAGATATAGTCTTTTCTTCCATGAGTCAGACCATACTTTTTCAAGTTTCTCAGAGAAGCTATAGCTGGCTGGCTTTCTAGTCTTATAGCTTCTCTTCTCTCCTCAATTATTCAAGAATCTTGTTAGCCAAATAGTACGTACGTAGTTAAAGGTGGTTAATACCATACTAGGGCCACCTCCTCTTTGGGAAAAACCAAATTATCCGACAAGCTCCTCACTCAAACAATTATTTTACTCCTAATGAACAAACCCTTTGCAACTTCTCTCTCTCTCTCTCTCTCTCTTTTCTTTTGTTCTGTTCTTTCTCCCACTGTTGATGTTGAATTGGGAAACATCTAGCTCCACCACTCAAGACTGTTATATGGGGTCTGACGTGTGAGGCGTGGCCATTATAAATATATATACATATGCAGCACCAGAAAAGGGTGCCATGCTGGCTCACCACAAACCGTCCAAGTGGAAGTATCGTGACGACACATGCAAAAGGTGGACTGGTGTTTTTGTGCCTGTTAGATTTGCATTCCACATCATCCTGTGCCATGCTTTTGAGCTTCTTTAATCCTAACCCTAGCAAACACCACCAGGGCCTGGCCTCATTTGGATGCATGTGGAGGGATAAAGAGAGAGAGAGAGAGAGAGAGCTTTATTTGTTTGTGCACGTCTAAAGGGTTTGCTTTCTTGAATCCACAATAGGCTCGAGTGGACATGTATAACATGTTTCTATTATTTATGTTTTTGTTAGTACACGCGTGAATTGGAATTCATAATAGCCCTAACAAAAACTTTTAGCTTCAATTATGAAGAGGTCGAACGTGAGGTAATTTAGTGTTTTGATAATGATAGTCATAGAAGGGATGCGAACCAAAATGGAAAACGATAAGAGAACTATTCAAACTTACACTAAGGTCACGCTTGGTGATTCGGATTGGAGTGGACTATTTTAATTAAATTGGACATAAATGTCTTGACTGCTGTTTGATGAACTTATAAATATTGAGACTGAACTTATTAAATTTAACAACATCCCAACGTATTATATCTTGTATTAGTACCATATAAGAACAAACTTGGACTCAACTCCAATTTAGTCCAAGCCGAGTCACCAAAGGATCAACATTGATTTGGATGACTTGATTTATGGTTTTCTTGACCAAAATATATTAACATGAATGATGACTTCACTATGTAATGGTATGATATAAAATAGTTGAATGGTATGCTTCGTCCTTGGCTAGAAAGTACATAAAATCATAACTATCGCTTAGTGATAGTGATAAACAACATGGAATTCTTAACCTTTTTGTGGGGGAGTTTTCATAAAAGACACATTCGATTCAATTATTTGGAATTAGTATGCAAATTCACTTCACTTATCACTTACTTACTAAGGCCAAGCCGCCAAGGTGTCAAAGTTACCAAATCAAATTAATTAGGCAGAAAAATGGATGCTTTTCCTCACTTTTAGCTAAATAACAATAATTGGTGAAAAGTATTATAGGGTGGACGAAATGGGATTGGCACTAAGCAAGTGGATTAGCGTTTCTTAAGCTTTGTCTTTCCCAAGTAGTGGTGATTACACATCTCCTGCATGATAGTTAATTAAAAGTAAAAAAATCATTCAAAGAATCTTCTCCAACTTTAAATAATTTGAGGGTTGAGATTCTTTTTTGGTGAATGGAGGGACCAATTTGCAAGTGGGGAAGTTCCTGATTTTTGTATGGTATTATAATAAACATAATGGAATTGTTATTCTCGTTAATTAGTGACAACATTAAGGTGGATATTATCATTATCAGGAGTTCGTGTCAGGAATATTGACATCAAAAACTTCGGTGCTCAATGATTGTCTTGCTATTTTGGCAAAGCTTATGGGTTTAAGACGGGTTGGTTTTGAATTGGGAACGTAACCCCAAAGAGTGAATGGAACAAAAAAGAGATTTTTACGTTAAAAAAAATCTCAAATCAAGAAGGAAGAACTACTTCATGTAGAGAAAACTTCAATCCACTATATATTGGGAAGGGAATTAAGAACTTCTTCTCTCTCCGTTGCTATATGGAATAGAAAGGAAAAAAAAAGGTTATCCGTATCACTTTTCTAACGCATTCCTTATTCTCTACACAAGGGTGGCCTTGAGGTGGTGCAAGTAGCACCATTGTATAGGGCCCGGATTTTTTTTGGCCCCCAAAAAAAAATGTCTTTATATTATATATATTAATATTACAGAAATGGTATATATACTTTAGCGTGCTACATATTATTACAAAACTGTGTGTGACTGAGCTGGCTTTATAGTTCGTACCCTACTACATTTTACAATTTGAGCGATGAAGAGAATTTCGTCGCGCAAAGTAGACTTTTGTCGAACAAATTTTAGCACGACAAAAACTTCGTCGCGCAAAGATCGTGAAGAAAGACTTTGTGCGACGAAGTTTTTTCATTGGTTGTGCAACGAAACGTATTGGTCGTTCAAAGTTTTGCACGACGAAAAAATATTGGTCGCGCAAAAAAAAATTTCCCGCGTCCCATTTTTCGTACCCGCCCAAATTTTTAGAGTTTTGCGTGACGAAATATTTTTTGTGTTCTAAAATTTTTTAATTAAAATAAACTAATTTAATAGTTTGCATGGTGAAATATTTTGTCGTGCAAGGTTTTTGACTTTTTGTTTTATTATTTCTTTAATATTAATTTAATTATATTAATTTTTTCGAATTCTTACTTTTTAAATTTAATTTAATTTAATTGTATGATTTTTTTAATTACTTTAATTCAAATTGAAATTAATTTAATTATATTAATCTATTCAAATTTTTACTTTATAAATTTAATTTAATTGTATGATTTTTTTAATTACTTTAATTTAAATTGAAATACTCAAAATAAAATTACATATGAAAAATAGTGATCAAATTATCCACTATATATATATAATATTCAAAATGTACGCATAAATTAACAAAGTACAATAATAAAATCCTAATACAAGCCTAGTGGTAGTGGCGGATGATATGTTTTGATAGCGTCCTAATCCTCAACTTTAGCGGTCAAAGTCTTGATGATTCCCTACACACCAAAAAAAAAAAATTTAATTTAAAAAATAAAATAAAATGGTCAAATAACAAAAAAGAAAAAAAAATAAAATTGGCATAATCTCCCCTAAAATAGTTATACCATAAATCCAACCCAAACTCCAATCCTCACCCTATACTCAACCCCAAACCCCACACAAACTCAAAACTAACTCCAAAAACACATATTAATGAAAAAAAAATTAAAATTTGGAGAGAATATACCTTTTGGTAAGATTGAGAGTGAGTGAGAATGAGAGGGAGAAGTGAGTGTGAGAGAATTAGAGAAGATAGTGAGAGAGAGATGAGAGAGTGAGTGAGAGTGAGAGATAGTGAAAAGAGAGATGAGAGAGTGAGTGAGAGTGAGAGATAGTGAAGAGAGAGATGAGAGATTAAGTGAGTGTGAGAGAAAGGGTGGGATTTGAGGAGAGGGAAGAGTAGAGAAAGACATTGAAAAAATGGTGGAGGAGTTATTTTGGTTTTAAAAACCGTATCACTTCGCACGACGAAAAATATTGGAATATTAGTCGCGCAAAGTCTAAAAAAATTATTAAAAAAAAATTCTCGCGTCCTATTTTTGGTACCCACCTAAATTTTTAAATTTTTGCGGGATGAAAAATATATATTGGTCTCGCAAAGTCTAAAAAATATATATATATATATATTTTTAAAATCCCACGTCCCATTTTTGGTACCCACCCAAATTTTTAGAGTTTTGCACGACGAACTGTTGGTCACACAAACTTTTGAGAGACGATTTGAGAGACGAAAAATTGGTTCGTAGCACAATATTTATAAAAATAATTTTTATGAATAATAAAAAAATAAAATAATTTTATTTTACGATTTAAAATATAAATAAGGTTAAAGCTACTTAATAAATATATATACTATTCAATTTCTTAAGTGTTATACGTACAAAATAAATAAATTTAAAGCTACTTAATAAATAAATAAATATATATATATACACACACCATTTAAGAATCCAACCGTCAAACTTGTTTGTATATACTTCAAGATCGTATACCCCAAAAATTGCAAAAAACAAACATTCAAAGATCTAGTAACGGGACAATACTTTTCGATTGTTATAAAAGAAAACTCACGATTTAACGATTATTTTAACTCCGATTTTGATGATTTTTTACAGCTACACTCCTTGACCCTATATGAATACAATGACTGAATTTGATCTTGAATTTAAAATATTTACACTAATGGATATCACAAAATCTTATGTTATATTTAACGAAAGTATAAATAAACTCTTAATTGTTAGTGAATATATTGTTTTGATGGCATACGCATTCTACGAAACTAGTTTCAATGATCCAACCGTCAAACTTGTTTGTTTATACTTCGAGATCATATACGCCAAAAATTGGAAAAAATAAACATTCAGAGATCAAGTAACGGGACAAAACTTTTCAACGGTTATAAATGAAAAATCATGATTTAACGTTTATTTTAACTTTGATTTTGATGATTTTTTTACAGCTACACTCCTTGAACCTAGATGAATATAATGACTAAATTTGATCTTCAATTTAAAATATTTACACTAGTGGATACCACAAAATCTTATGTTATATTTAACGAGAGTATAAATAAACTCTTAGTTGTTAGTGAATATATTTTTTTGATAGCATACGCATTCTACGAAACTATTTTCAATGATCCAACCGTCAAACTTGTTTGTTTATACTTCGAGATCATATACGTCAAAAATCGAAAAAAATAAACATTCAGATATCAAGTAATGGGACAAAACTTTTCGACGGTTATAAATGAAAAATCATGATTTAACGATTATTTTAACTCCGATTTTGATGATTTTTTTACAGCTACACTCCTTGAACTAATTCGATCATCAATTTAAAATATATATTTTCTAACAAAAACCCAATCCGAACTACAATAATATATTTTTCTAACAAAAATCCGATCCGATCTAAAATAATAAATTTAAAGCTACTTAATAAATATATATATCGTTTAATTTCTTAAATGTTATGCATACAAAATAAAAATACAAAAATAAATTGGATTAGGCGATGCAATGTTTGGATTACGTCATGCAAAGATTTTAAAAATAAATTTTTTATTTTATTTATTTTTAAAAAGACATTGTGCGACGAAGTTTATTGTTTCGTTGTGCAAAGTCACTTTGAGTGACGATGTATTCTTGTCGCGCAAAATTTTGTTGCGCAAAGACTTTGTGCGACGAATTGTTTTTCGTCGCGCAAAATTGGTCGCACAAGACTTTGAGCGATGAAATTTTTTTCGTCGCTTTTGATTTTTTCTATTATGTGAAGTCATTCTCACCTATTTTAATTATTATTTTTGCATTATAATTACAAATTTTAAATATTTATAAACAAAAACACCTTAAAAAAGGGACACATCAAACTAAACTAACCATATTTATGAACAATTTTTGGATTATAAGGTTTGTCATTACATGTTGTTGAGGCCCAAAAATCCAAGGGGCTAGGCCCAAATTAACCCTTAGCCCAATATGAGTGATTGGATGCAAAATAAGCTCAATCGGGATAAAAGAAAATTTATAAGAGCCGCCAACACAAGCTACAAGCTACAAATCATGCTAAACAAGCACGTGCAGAAGGAGCCAAGGACATACCGATATTACTAAATCACGCTCACATGCTCATTCGATGCTACTTGGCCCAACTATAGCCTATCATGGCATAATAAAACCCCAAGCACGAGCATAGAAATCATGCGCATTCTAATACCGAGCTACGTCACGAGCTTAAGTGGGCCCAAGCCACAAAATTAACTGGGGCTTACTGAGAAGGTTGTGGTATGGAAGGAAACAAGCAATCACGGGGCCCATTGAGGGTGCAAGGAACGTAGGTTTCAAAGCCATTTGGGGGCTTTGGAACCCAAGCCCGTTCCTAGGACCCAAGCATATGGGTTAGCATGAGAGAGAGGAGAAAAAATTGACCCATGCTCTAGGAAGACACCAAAGAACCTACCAAGATGTTTAGCCCAGCCGACATCAATAGAAAACCTTTCTAGCAGCTCGACGAAAGCCTGTCAAGCGATAGAAGCAACAAAGCCAGAGGACCCAATACCATATGTACAAGCCCAAGCCCAGCAACTTGCAAAAATCTGGCGTCAAGTCCTATTCCCGTTTGAACTCCAAACAATGGTCACAAGGGAGCCATGGCAAGACCAGAGGAAATCCATGGGGGTGAGAGAAGTGTCCATCAGACAAAAGGCTTCAGCCCTCCCCTTTTCCTCTGTAAGCTCTGCCTTGGAGAAAACATAAGAAAAGCATGTGGCGCCTTCCCCTCTATGGGAAAGCCCAGCTGCGTCAAACCATTGGAACCATAAAGGGTTCCATACCCATACTCCTTGGATGGAGAAATTCATCAAAATAGGGCTAAGTAGGAGCTGCCAAGGAAAAAGGGAAGAGGAAAACCAGAAGAAATTAGAGCTCCTAACGCCTATAAAAGGAGACTTTTGCTACCCAGAAAACACATCCACAACTCAACGATCCAGAGCCTGACCAAGTTTTGTCAAGCAACCTGAAATTTACTCAAGCCACCCCAAACCTCTCTTCTGTTCATCTTTCTTCTTCTTTTAGGATAGGGCTCGTACTAATATTTCTTCTGTAAGAAACCTACGCTGTTTTCTCTCTCTCAAATTGCTAAACTTGTGAAAGCTTAGCTCCCATGCCACATACTCCTCAGGCTAAGCCATTAATGAAATCTTCATGCTTATTTGGGTGTTAGTGAAGTGATCGTGAGAGTGTTCTTTTAAAATCTCATTAGATTTTCCAAAAACTCTCTTGGGAGCTTGTTTTTCGAACTCAGGCATTTGGGGGATTTTGCTCGTTGTCTTCTTACAGCAGCCCAGACCCATTCGTCAGGCTGCTGGAACAAAAAACCCCCTACACATGTTTATTGATGATGACTTTTAGTTATAAATATTTTTGTATTAGATTATGTGAGGCCCCAATTTCAATTTAACACGGGGCCCTCAAAATCTCAAGGACGGCCCTGACTCTATATATATAGAATATGTCAGAAAAGTGATACGAGTAACACAATTTTTTTAAAACCAAATTTATTTACCATTACTAGAATCACCAAATTTATTCACATAATATAGTAAAATTTCCTTAACAAGTGAAAGGGGCATGAATGAAGTTTTTGAGTTTTCTTTTGAAAAAGTTCTCATAGGGGAGGAGCTTCCTTTGTAGCCATAATTCTTGGGGGGTAACAAGTATACATTGGGTTCGAATTAGTGCCTAAGACAGCTAGGAACATACGAGAGCTGGTTCCTTCGCAGTTTGTTTTTTTCAGTTGAGCTTCATATTGAGTGAGTCTGGGCTTTTACTCTAGTTTGGATCGAGTGATTCTACGGACACCCATTATATGCTCTATGGACACCCATGTTCTAATAATTTGATCTGGACGTATATAATGGGTACCCTCCAAATTATTATTTCAATTTTTTTTTTCTTCAAACATTTCAAACGAGTACCCAAATTAGTAGATCACCTACTGAGACATAGATGAGATATGGGTAGCTTGTTTCACTGAGAGCAAGAAATGAGAGATGGGTTAGAGAAGTGGTGGATCTAGCTGGGTATTGGGTAGGTTGTTGACTACCCGAAAATTTTCGGAAAAATAAAATAGGTATTAGGTAGCTGGTTCTGTTACGTCACGTAACTATGTGTGTCTTTCTATGTTTATTAATAAAATTTACTCAAATCGTCAAATTTAGTATATAAGGTTTGCCTACCCGACTTTTTATGATTCAGTTTTGGTTGAGGAACATGTATCGAGACCCATCTGACTAAGCTAAAAGAAGAAATACACACTAGTAAATTGCATAATATTACTATAAAATATAACAATAATTGATTAAAGATGAAAACTTTGATGCATTAATTTAAAAATGTGGGGAAAAATGGAAAAAAAACAAACCATATGACATCAAACACCACTGCAAAGAGTACATTAATGGGTGTGTGTTTTTTTTTATTGGTTTCACAGTAAAGTAAATTGCAATCCAAGGAGAGCATGGATTTTTTCAAGTTTTGCTAACATCATAGGGAAGCCCTGCGTCACTTCCACCGTTGTTGCCTCCAAACAATCCAGCAGGCAACCCTAATCCACTTCCCTTATCACCTTCGACGCTCAGCTGTTGGGGCAGAAGCCCTAGTCTATCACCATATCCAGCATTGGTTCCTCTAGTACCCCATCCAGTATTGCCTACAATATTATCCCCATAATAATGTGGAAGCATGTCATGCCTCATCTCACTTCCACCAGTAGAACTTCCTCCATAATTCACGTGAGGCATCCCCAAATCAGTTCCATAATGCCTAACACTGCTACTCGAACCAGCAATGTTATGAATTTGCTTGGGAAGCCCTAAATCACTTCCACCATAGCTGTAATTGCCTTCAAAGTTCACGCTAGGAAACCCTATCCCGTTTGCAGGATTAACAGAACTACCAAAATAGGTATATTCGGGCAGTCCCATATCACTCCTCACACTACTGCTAGCTCCAACAATGTTCTCCATTTGCTTCGTCTTTTCCTTGTGCAAATAATTAAACAAAGATTCTGTAGCGTTCCATTCATCATTATGTGGAGAAGCACATAGTGGAACATTAGGATCCATCCGTTTCTCGATCTCTTTCATCTTATCCTTCATAAAAAAAACCAAATCAGTTAGCTCTCTAGCGTGAAATGCATCTAGTGGCTTACCATTTTGAAGAATCTGGTGCATGATATAATTCATCTCCATCTCATTGTTCTTCTTCTGAATCTTCCTTATTTGTTCTTGTATTTTGGCTGCACTATCCTTGAGGTAAGTCTCTTGGTTCGTCATCTTCTTCCACCGCTCGAATTCCGGTATGCTGAGAAACCTTGCCAGTAGTTCTTGAACCATTGGGCGTTCAGGCCACACAACAGGCTCGTCACTATCGGGCCCATAAACGATGATCAAGCCGTTCACATCACATAAAATGGTCAGCTCTCTCAGTTTTTTCAACAAGTTTGCCCTCCTCTTTCTGAAGGTGGCTTTCCTAGCAGCATCATTCACAATCCATGCAAGTTTCACCTTTCTCCTTGTCATGGTTGATGACTCTATACTCCACCCATCCAAGCGTATTTATATCATGTATGACATTTGTTCTCATAGATACAGGGGTAGTTTGGTCATTAAAATTGTTACATTCTTTTGTAATATTTGAATATTTTGAGATAATATAGTGTTTCGTTAAAAAAAATTAACATTTTTAAGCACAAAAATAATTATCGAGAAAATCCTCGACAAATTTTAAAGCCAAAATTATCGAAAGTTAACCTATGTGACACAAAATAAGCTAAAATTTCAACATTTTTTTTGTCAAGCATACTTCAACACATTTAAAACATATATTACATAAAATAATGACATAGTAAGTTTATTTTGACAATTTAAAGGGATGAAATGACCATTTAGTACTTCGAATAAGTGCAACTGCATATGAGAATATTAACCAGAAACGAAAAAAATCTACAACTAAAACTTAATCTCTCTATCGTCTTAGGTGGACGATTATTTCCTTCTACGTATTTACCATTTTAGTCATATCGGGTGAAACAAGTGCATGCCTCAGCCTTGGGCGAGCAGTGAGACTTGCAAAGTATTTCCATTTTAGTCATATAAAATGGAAAATATAACCAAGATGGAAAATATAATGATGATACAGAAAATATATTGTAAAGTGTTTCCATTTTAGTCATATAAAATGATGATACAGATAAAATTATTTCTAAAAAAGGAAATATAAATGGACATTTAATCGGTATATGTATTAGGTAGACATTATTTCCATTTTTTTTTTTTTTTTTTTTTTTTTTTTTTTTTGGCCTATTTTTAGTTAAGTATGGGCAGAATGTTTTTCTTTTTGGTAAATAATTATTAATTGTATTTTGGAAAATAAAATAAAATAAATGAATTTGTATAACCAAAAGAGGGAATCACCCATATGCCCAATATAATGTGAGTTGTAGTTTTCTTTTTGTGGGTAAATAAATGAAATGTGTAACCAAAAGAGGGAAATCACTAATATGATTTGTAGTTTTTCTTTTTAGTAAATATATGAATGGTGTGGGAACACATATTTCGCCGGCCAATAAGGAGATGACATGTGGAAAAAAAATTTCTTAGGTCAACTAATTATCATAATTAAAAAAATTATATTTGATTTAAGATAGGAATATATCCTTAAATCAAGAAACCAATTTCCACCAAACCTCTTGAAATAATTATTATCTTTTTGGGTAAGAATAATTTTAACCAAATAAGGATTATTCTCCCAAAACTCTAAAACACAAAGAGCTTATAAATATATGGCTACACAAGGCATTCAAGGTAATTTTTTTTTTTAAACCCTAAAATCCTCTCTTGTCGCCACTCTCTCTCTCATCTCTCCCATAAGGTTAAGTGACACCACACACGGTTATGGCCACCTGGCTTTCCCCGTAAGAGAAAACTTCATCCACTTTAGCTATTGTTGTATTTTTATCAAGATCCAATCGAACTAACTTAGGTATCGGAGGGCCTTTGGCCAACACCCCCTGGGTGTTGTCTATTTACTCCTATTTATTTCATAGGAATCGAAGAAGAGAGAGAAGGAAGATCGAAAATTGAGGAACCAACTCGCAAATATTCCCTGTGCGAAAATTTGCTCAAACATATTTGGTGCTTTCAACACCATAACTCTACGGCGTATGTCAAAAGATGTGATCGAGGTTGTGAAGACCCGTATTTTAAATGGATAAAAGAAGATATTTATCATTTGAATAAACTTGGACGATATTATCTTTTTAATATATTTATTTTTTGGATAAACTTGGATGATTTTATCTTGTTAGGATATTTATCTTTTGGATAAACTTGGATAATCTTATCTTGTTAAGATATTTATCTTTTGGATAAATTTGGATGTTCTTATCCTTTTAATATTGAAGTTTATCCTATCCCTATAACCACTATAAATAGGAGCATAATCTTATAGTTTCAAAACATGAGAAATTAGAAAGAAATTTAGAGAGAAGAAGAATTGTTAAGAAAAAAAAGTGGGAGACTGAGTTTGTGGATGCAGTGGAAAATTGGTAAAACACCTTACATTTCAAGCAAAAGCTTTGGTGTTAAGGTAGGGGTTTCTTAGGGGCCTTTACGGGGATTGATCTAATTAAATTTCGTGAGCTCTATATTATGTGTGATATTATAATGGATGTTCTTGATATTACAGTTTGGTTGACATTCCTTGTATTGGGTATTTACATATTCTTAACTATTTGAACAATGTTGGCATAATTGTATATACGTTAGTGATGTTTTAATGGTTACATTGTTGTGAGATACATGGGATATGTGAAAGGCATAATTATATCATGTCATGAAAATTGGTTGGAGTTGTTGGATTGAGAAAATAATGATGGAAAAGAGGGTAATGGAAATAGTCTTTTGTGTAGTTGAGTCTAACTCTTGGCAGGTACCAGGTCTTAGGGATCCCATAGTGCACATAGTTTTTATTGGGTGATTCGGGACTGGCGACAAGAAGTTAGACAAGATGATTAACAAAATGGGAATTATAGGATGATTGAAATGGGTGTTAGTTCTAGGCATTCGGGACCAAGTGGTATAAGCATGGTATGAGACGTGCAGATCTGCTTGTCCAGTTATATGAATTAATGAGAGTAGATGAAGAGCATTCATTCATGTATTATTATTAATGTGATATTTGGCTATGTGATTGTAAGTCACTTAAGTTAGTTATATCAATCCATTGTGGTAAGGTCTCATGTCCCTACTGAGCGGTGGTTGCTCATCTCTCACTCTATTTAATTTTTTAGATGAATTAGTTGGTAAGACAATAACTAAACCAGTTGCTCATCCCTCACCCTGTTTAATATTTCTTGTAAAGTTATAAGATTTTGGAGCTATTTTTATAAGAGAAGTTTATTTTAAACCCATATTTTGGCTCAAAAGGGATCTCGGTGGCAAATCGGGAATGACCACAATATACATATATGGGAGACCGACGGTTGACTGGTTTTGAATTTTTTCAAGTTTCCTCCCCTTGGGCTTAGGGGTTTGAGGAGGCAAGAGTGAACATTCTTATCAACGTAGTCACTTTGCAATGGAGGGAGGAGCTTTTGTAAGCCTGGTTCTCAAACGAGGAAGTGAACTGCATCTTAAAAATCCCTTTATGTTTCAGACATCCACTTGTCACTTTAACACTTTCAAAGAGGTGGTTAGTACATAGTACAGAGCGGGTATGAAGTTGCTTGAATCTTTTTGCTCCAGCAAGACGAGGACGATACCCCCATAAACGGAGGATTTATCGATGCTTTTGAACATGTTTGGAAGAAGATTTGGAAGGCCCAAATGCCACTAAAGGTTCACATATTCGTTTGACGCTCTTTATTAAATATTTTACCCACCAAGGATAACTTGAATCATCACGACATCTCTAAATTGGGAGGCTGTACCTTTTGTGAGGCTAACGAAACTGTGTCCCATGTCCTCCTCCAATGCCCCATGGCTACTTTTTCTTGGTCTTTATATCCGACATAGGCAAACTTTTATACTAAATCAATGGATGAGTTACAAATGTGGTTCCAATGACTTGATGCGGACCACCTACTTCATGAGCTAGAGAAAGTAATGATGTGTTTGTGGATGCTGTGGTATGAGCGTAATCAAATGGTTTCGACAAGACATTATTGGAGTTCAACGGAAATTGTTAGTGGAGCAATATGTTGTCTGCAAGAGTTTCAAGAATTAAATCCTCATCATATGTGCCATACTTCATGGGCCAAAGCTAAATGACAACTGCCACCGCTTGGGGCTATTAAAATTAATGTGAATGAAGTTATTCATTTCAAAGCTGGCTTTGGTGGGGTTGGTTTAGTGGTTCGAAACTGTACAAGCTCTTAGCATGCAAGTTGATTGTGTTCCATGAGGTCTCCAATTCCATGCATGCCAAGCTAATTGCACTAAGAGAGGGCTTAGCCTATGTTGGCAAGTGGTCAAGTCTGGTGTGTCATATCGAATGGGATTCTCAAGGTGTGTTACACTCAATACAACAGGGCCAAGCTGATCTGTCCCACCTAAGATGCTTAATTGAGGATTGTAAAGCACTTTGGGCCAAACAAGAGATTGTCTATTTGAGGTATATGGAGAGGGATGCTAATGGGGTTGCAACTTGCTATGCTCTGTACTCCCAGGGAATGGCAGAATGGGTTATTGATCCACCAGATTTCCTATAGGATGTTTTGTTTATTGATGCTATGTAATTTATTTATAGTTTTGTACTTCTTTGACATGTGTTGTACTCTTTTCTACCCCGAAGATTTTCCCATGTGGTTTTCTCCAAGAATGTTTTAACAAGGCCACGAATAACATGCCTATTATTCCCACTTTCTAATGGAATGAAATCTACCTATTCAAAAAACTATTGAACAACCATTATGAATGGAATATTGTGGGAATGGTGTTGTGTAAAGATTTCTAAAAACTTTACAACCAAACTTTGAGAGTATAAATTACCTAGCAAGTCATATCTAATATGAAATCAAAGTAAGAGTGGAAACATGAAATAAACTAGGGATTCATGCAAGTTTCATTTGGTCCTAATCTTTATAAGTCTATGAAAGTGTGCACCAAAGACTCTGTAAATCTTATTTGAGAGAAAGATAAGATGTTCATACCCGCAGAGCGAATCTTGAAACCAAGAATGGTGTTCAAGTAGAGGGAGTGGTCCCTTTGTTGTTGGCTCTCCCTTTGATGTTGATTCTCCACCTTGTAGCTCTCCAAATAGGTACAAAGATATGCACCTCCCCAAAGCCCTTCACCAAGGATTGAATGGGATGAGAGAATGAGTAGACAACAAGTGAAGAGTGGTGCTAGCACCTTCACTTGATGTGATAGATTCAAGGGGTTAGGGAGAGAAAGCTCTGATGTTTTATGTCTTCAAATTTCACCAACTTGAAAAATCCTAGGATGAAAGGATTCTATAGCTACACACTTGGGGCTTGTTTGTTACACCTCTTTGGCTTGGATTGCTTGGCTAAAAGTTAATCCCATGTTTGTCGTCACCTGGTCCTAGTATTAAGTGGGATTAGTAATCCCAGGTCCACCAAAAACACCTTCTTAGGTGTTCTTAGCTAAACTCATGTGAAAATGAGGGATTAATAGTCCTGACCAAAGATCTGTAACCAACTCCACCCAAGCGCCAATGGCAACCACTGATCACCCAAACGGTAATCACAACCACCGACTATGGGTTGCAGATGGCGATGGCAGGCAACAACAACAATGGCAGACATCGACGGCAGACCACCATGGAGATTGAAGTTGTTTAACGATTTATCTTTGGGTCTTCATTAATTTGAGTCTGCTTCTACCTCTCTCTCAAGTTTGTTTGTGGATGATGATTTTGGTGTGGGCTGTGGATTTCTGCCATGATTTAGGTGTGAGCTCTTGCCTCTCCCTCAAATTTGTTTATGCAAATTACTTACCACAGCAAAGCCAAAGTATCTAATCAGAATGATGTTTTTAAGCGGGGTAGAAATTAAAAGAAGAAAGAATATAGATTGAGAAGAAGAGGAGAAGGAGAGAGCAAGGAGAAGAAGAGATGAAAAAAACGCAGAGAGAGAAGATGAAGAAGAAAGAGCAGAGCGAGAGAGAAGAAAAGTAAAAAATATAAAAAATTCATTTGCTTTCTTTTTAAAAATTTAAAAATTTAGTCGTAGTCCAATCGTACACCAAACGCAGTATTAGGCTTATCCAGCTTATGCCAAGCCAAGCCAATCCAATACAATCCAGTGTTTAGTCTAGTCCATGACAGTCCAACGTACCAAATGACCCCTTATAGGATCAAAAATGTCACAAAAATGACAAAAATACCCCTAAGCCCTAGTGTAGCCACACCCCACCTTTTGTGTGTCATCTTTTGCTATTTTGGTCTAACACATTAATCTTATAGTGTGCCACATATGTGTCTAAGTCCATATGCTCAAATCCCTCTTGAATTTCCAAGTCATATGAGACCTTTAATTAAAGTTTCATAACTTTAATTGAATAATTAAATTAATCTAATCAATTTAATTACTCTAGTGACTTGACTGATTCAATTACTCACTTGTTTAACGAGTGTTGGTCCCAGTCATCCTTAGTTGACCATGTCAAGTGTCGGATCAACCGTTTAACCTTTGACCTTTGACTTTTGACTTTGACCTATGACTTTCACATTGACTTTGACTAAGTCACAAAATCATTCGTTCTCTTCATAATTTCCCAATCGATTCCTTTTCAGTGTGCGATCTTATAGGTTCTAATTAGCTAGGCAGTGGGTATGAATGATTCACTTTGAATCAAGTGTGAATTGTATCCCTCCATCCCATTCTCCTTATTGGTGAAGGCTAATTATAATTTGTCCTTACAGGGCTTCCACAAGCCATGAGTGACACCTACAGTATGTCATGGCTACACAAGCTAAAAAGAATTCATTTAGAGAACCTAATCAGTTTGTGATTACAATGCAATTTGATCCTTCTCTAATTCAATACTCTATGTCATATTCTCGGGATATGGTAAACTTGTGTCAAAATCCCTAATATGACATCTCTTGGTTATATGATTCAATTTGATGAAATTGAAAACGTTCTTGTTTCAATTTCCATCCAATACTTTGGCCAAAGATTCATGAATCATATCTTTAAAGTATTCTTTCTTCTTACTAAGAGTATAGATTCTTTGTATATTCACATGTCTCTGCGTACACGCTGAAAATCCTGAAGAACACCTTTAAGTCACATCATTTGATACGACCGTATAGTGCTCTCAAAGAGAAACAACATATACATAAGACAACTGTGATGTCTCAAGTCTAAGGATTAATTTGCATTATCACAACTTAGAATTCTTCGTTTGACACTTGTGAGTAAGACTTCCATACAAGAATTATAGAGTTGATCACGTTCAATAGACTCCATCTTCTATAGAGCACCTACACATCCTCCCAATTGAGCAGACATAATGTGTACCAGTCTTTGCAGTACAACATTGTCCAATTGGTGATCCTATGATGAGGAAAATTTTAGGATACGATATTTATATGTATGGAAAGGTCTCGTGCGTCTAACTTCTTTAGACCACTTGCCATTTATATCTTAATCCATGGACTTGTTACTTTGTGTACGTTATATATCTAAAGTAACGTTCTTGTCCCTTTACTATTATATATTATTTCCTTAGAATTATCCATTTTATATTGACTTATAGGGCATATATCTGACAGATTACAGAAGCTCTTAATGGCATAATGCATTTATTGCTGTAATTTTTTCTATTTTTAATTAGCATAACTAAATCACACTATTACAAGTTATATTTTACTGTTTTAGTTCAATTTCATGCAATAATAATGCATTGATCATAACCATTACAGATGCTCTTAGACGAAATGATTGAAGAATGTGAACGTGTCATTATTAGCATTGCAAAAAGCCTAATAGATGAAATGAAAATTGAATAACTTGCATGCCAAGAAACCTAACTCTTAATCAGACCATTGTGAATTGAGTGGAGAATTGGTTCTATATAAGTTATTTTCTATGCATTGAATGATACAAAGATCTTTAAAATCCATTTGGATAAATGGTAAAAGCAATTGAGTTAAACTAAAGTCAACTTGTAGAAATTTGTCTTAAAACTGCAATTTTAACAGGAATCAAAACTCAGTATGAATTATAAATACAACCGAAACTAAAAAAACCTCCTTAAGAAACATTAAAATTAAAGAATATGTAAGAGAATCACTAAAAATAAAATTGTTTTTGAATTCCGATTAATTAGTAATCAGCGAGTTTCAGCTTATTAAAATGACTAAGACGCAATTCTATTGAAATCTCCTGCACCTCAACTTAATAGTTTTCACTTGAAAACTAATACCAAAGCCTTGCTTGGTAGAGTTCTCAACAAGGAGAAAAACTTAGTTGCAGCTGGGATAACACTATTTTTCTATCCCCGACCAATAATGCTATTCTACGTGGAAGTATTATCACACATATTATGCGTTATTGGCCGGAAATAAGTGAAATATTGCTATCCTCATTTCATGGAAGTCTTTCTCCTCAACAAGAATGAATCTTGTAATCTGGATACCCTCAAGAAGGCTTGGAACCTTTATGACATATCTTAGAAATCTAAGTTGAAATCTATGAAAAAAGTTGTTGAAATTTATTTGTTATATCTTTGGAAATAAGTGTTTCCTTGAACCCAACTCCAAGGCGGTTTAGATTATGTGCTTAGCAATTAAGTCTCTAATGGGTTTCATTAATCCTTTATTAGAGTAACTTGGCGGGCCTTTTTCGTTATTTATGAATTCTGAATAATCATGAAGTGCTATTGTAATTTCTAAACCTTAAAAGAGTTTTAAAAGTATGAAAAACCTCAAAGGATGCCCTCGTAAATAACTGCATGTGCTTAAAACTAAAGCAAATAAGACAATGACATAGAATTAAAAGCCAACATATTAATGCTCCATTATAGCTGAGAAATGGATACATGGATCAACCATGATTAGGCAAAGAACAAAAACTAAAGAAACACAACCAAATACAACCACATGGGAAACAACAAAGACTAGAGAACTACAATGCAGGTGTTCCCTATATCTAATTTGATCTTGTTGTGATTGTTTTTTTATTATTCATCCTATCCACATCAACTGTGGTTCAAAGAAAGAAGCGATTTTTCTAGGTTTTCATAAGGAAGCCCAACATCATCAACGTTGCCACCTCCATACAACCCATGAGGCAAGCCCTATCACTTCTGAGTGCCTCCATTATTGCCCTCATGTAGTAGATGCCCCACTTTAATATCAACACCCATCAGTCTAAAGCCACTCTTTTCATTTTCTCCCATATTATTGCTGCTGCAGATGCCTCCAGTAATATTCTCATTTGGAGGGATATTAACAGCATTGTTCTCAATCTCCTTCCCCTTCTCTTTTTCACCAGCACCTTGTGGAACATGCTGCTCCAAAAGCTCAACCCGTTCCTGGATCTCTAGCATCTTCTCCTCCAAAAACAAAATGAAATCAATTAGGTCGCTAGTTTCAAATTCACTCAGTGGCTTACCTTCTTGAATTTTGTGCAAGATGTCTTTCATCTTCATCTCATGGTTCTTTTTCTTTGCCTTCCTTATTTGCTCCTCTATTTTGGCTGCCCTCTCCTTGAGGTAAGCCTTTTGATCCAGCATCTTTCTGCATTGGTCTGCTAGTGGCAGCCTCAAGAACTTTTCAAGCAGTTCTTGCACCACCGGCCGGGAAGGCCACACAACCAGCTCATCCGTTTCGGGGCCATAGATGATGACAAAGGCAGACACGTCACATAAAATGGTAAGCTCATTTAATTTCTTCAGCAAGCATATCTTCCTCTTTCTATAGCAGGCCTTCCTGGACTTATCATCCTCTATCCATGCAGTTTTCAGCTTGTTATTCATGGTTGGTGTTGCTTTCTAGTTAGTAATTAAGCTATTTGCTACTTCTCTAGGCTCAAACTCTATCGTGTTCTAAATTATGTGCCCCCTAGGGATTTATATACATCATGGACAGCTGAGATAAGACTCAATGTCCTTATATAGACTTCGACAAAATTGGAAAAATCAAAGAAGTCGGTGCAGGATGATGTAGGTCATTCATGCATTGGGAGTGAAAAAAATCTGTACTTGAATATTATCGGACTATGGTTTTTGGTAAGAGAATTTAATGTTGTATCTGGCAAATGTGTGGGAATTGGTTATCATTAATTTATATGGAAAGTGTTGAAAATGCACATGAACAATTTGGAAGCGACATGTATCTTTAAGGAATGTTCAATCAACTATGAAGCCATACAAACCTTTCATCGTTAAATTAGGAAGTGAAACTTAATAAGGTATGACATTATAGGATGAGAGGGGCCAGATTTTCGATTCCTTCCTTGGCTCTTACTATAAATGAACAACTTTTTGACCATAACACCGCTACGCCGCTTCTCGGCATAAATATAAGGACAAATGAAACAAAACCAAAGTACAAACAAACAAAAGGAATATATATGAAGAGAACATCAAGCAAGATAATAACAAGTCAATATCCTTATTCATAAAATTATGAGCAAGGGGACGGGCGGGGGAATGTGTTGGTCCTCTCTTTAAGGATTGTGGATGTTTATGCATTCCATGATCAATTCTAATAAGCTAATCTCGCATAATCCCTTATTCTATTTAATATATATATATATATATGTATAGTTTTTCTCTAATGCGGACATCCGCATTGTGTTAAAGTCCGGTCGTGTCCTTCCAACTTCTTTTGTGTAGGTGGATTTGCTTTCATACATGTATAAAGCAAAAACATGGTAAGCACTCCATATATAAATATATAATTAGGGGTTGGGCCTTCCAAAAAGTATCCCAAAAGTGGGAAGGTGTGCAGAAGAACAATAAGCAATACCATTGGTTGCTACTGTAAGCTTGCTTCTTTTTCTGTTTAATTATAGAGCCATGTCAGTGATGAATGGGTTCCACTAAGCCAGTATGGCTCCTCAAGCCAAGTGAGTTCCACTAAGAACCAAATTCACTTGCAAAAAGAAGTTGCAAAAGAGACGACTGGACTTTAACATAATGCGACGTCCGCATTAGAGAAGAACTCTCTATATATATATATATCAATACCCTGTGCATAAAAACAAGGAGTGATCATTTAGAAGCTTGGCTCACTTTCAGACAAGAAGAAATTCTTCCCATTAGTTGGTGAGAGAGCCTGCATTGACAAAACTGCCTCATTTAATAGCATATTTTAAAACATCTATTCACATGCATATATGCAATTCTAATCAGTTACCGTCTCATCTAAGAGGGAGGTGATCGATGGGACAATGTTTTCTTCCTAATTAATTTCAAGAAGAGGCTGAGAAAGGTATCATTTTCATCTATATCATAAATCATTTGGTAATAAAGCACTTTGATTTCTGAAATATTAAAAAAAATATATTATTGGGATTTAATATAATAGCCTCATGCTGATGGGGTTTTCAAACTAAAATGTTGATGGCAGAAGGAGAAAACTTCTTAGGGCGCTGGTGTAACGGGGAGGGGGGCTATCCTTCCGGCATTCTCCCTGGCAAGTTTCTCTGGCTCTCTTCCACGGTAGATAGTTCCACAATCTGCATTTCGAAAAGAAGAATGGAAGTACAAGGTGATGCCAGAGCTTTGGACGAGTTTTCTTGTTTGCCACAATCTCCATAAACCAAAAGCCTCACCTCTCGATGTCATCTCATGATTTGAGCTTTTCATTTTTAAGTCTATTTAATTATATTCCTACAATAACTTGGAAAATTTGAAATCAAACATAGATGAATGTTTCCGCGATAGATAAACAAACTATTTTAAAATTCTATTTGAATACTACTAGACTTTTATTCATTGCTTAAAAATCTTAATTGAATACCATTGAACTTTTAAGTTTCAAAAACAATCTATTAAAATCCTAATTGAATGCGCCCTCCTAAAATAATCATGATAATATTCAAATGACTAAATAATTCCCCAATGAATTGTTTTTTAAATGATTATCCAAAAAATAGACTGTTACAGTTATATTGAACCAACTAATGTCATAGATTGGAAAGTTAATCTCCCCATACCCTCTTGGGTGGACAAAATATTTCCCTTTCTAATGTATTACACCGTTTAATTAGTCATCGCACTCAGGCTCCCCCAATGCCATACTTATGTACATAGCATGGTAATTGTTATTTTTCTACTATGGACTGAATCAAATATATGAGTTCTAGATTACACATATATTATGACCTGTTCCTTTTCAAATATGAACTTATTTATATCTGTTTCCGTAGTTTGTGATGTGGCCAAATTTTTCAGCCAAATCCTAAAAAAATTAATCAAAATATACATAACACGTAATACACATACGTGTTCTTCTCGTTATGTGTGAGTTAGGCTATCCGCAATCATATATTCTTTAAATGGGGCTCTAAAAATGGTAGATAGAGACCTATTTAGAGATCCATAGGAATATTCTAGGCTCTAAAAGTATTCTACAATGGGAGGCTCTATATCCGAGGCTCTATATGAATTTTTTTATGATGTAATTTGTTTTACATGTTGATTTTTGTTGTTATTAACTTAGTTTGTCTTATTGTATGTTTATGTTATGTTAGCTTTTTTTTTTAATGAACATTTCTACCCAAAAAAATAAAAATTTGGAGTGGTAATTCTAAAGGTAAATTATAATGAATAAAAAAAATAACATTTCTACCCCATTTATAATTTTTAAAAAATTAAAAGAAACATAGAAAAATTGTAGTAATCCTAAAGGTAAATTATAACAATTGAAAGCAAAAGGAAAGGAAAAAAAAAGAGAGAGAAGGAAATATCAAACCAAAAAAATAAAAATAAAAAATAAAAATAAAAAAACAAAAGGAGTAGAAAAAGCCTTTTATTTGGGGGAAAAAAAAACATTAAACAAAGCCTGATGTATGTTGCATCTTTTCAAAATGTAGGACCCGGTTGGACTCTAGGGGCTCTATCTGAGTCCATAGATTTAGATATAGCTCTGGTGGGGCTTTATGATATAGGGCCCCAAAGCTCTTCCATTGGGGATGCCTTTTTACACATGGGCTGTATATTATAGAGCCCCAAGGGGGTTGAGCCCCATTTAAGGCACCCATTAAGGATGGCGTTGCAGGTTATGCTTAAAACTAAAACAAGACAATGGCACAATTAGAAAGAAAGATATTACTTCATTTAGATCCTAAGAAATTAATGGATACATGAAGCAAACACAATGAGACAAAAACAAAAACTAAATAAAAACAACCAGAGAAGTACATACAAATGCATATGCTTTCTCTGATGTTTCAATGTGTTTTGGTTGTCATTTTATTTATTTCATCAAACTACATTTCAAATTTGTTACCTCTAAATTACCCCATGAGGCACTTCCTATATCACTCCTCACCACCTCCATTATCACCAGCGATGTTGCTTCCAATATCAAAACCCATCAATCTGATGCCTCCAATTTTTCTTCCCACTGCATTGATGCTGCTCCTTCCAGCAACATTCTCATCATCACGACCCGCCTGAGAAGAGACATCAGCTAGTGGAAGATCCTTCTCCAGACGCTCCATAATTTTTGAGATTCCCTTCATTTTCTCCTCTAAAAAAGAAGCCAGATCACTTATTTTACTAGTTTCAAGTAGATACATTGGCATACCTTTGTAAAGATCGTGCATGATATCGTTCATTTCCATCTCATAGTTCTGCCTCTTGATCTTCCTCAATTGTTGTTCTAGCTTGGCTATTGTCTCCTTTAGGTAAGTCTCGTGATCCGTCATCTTCTTAGACCGTTCTGCTTCTGGGATGCTCTGGAACTTTGCAATTAGTTCTTTCACCTCTGAGGGAGAAGGCCACACATCTGGCTTGTCGCTGTCTGGGGCATAGACAATGGCGAAAGCACCCACATCACATAAGGTGCTTATTTCACTAACTTTCTTCAACAAGCTTTCCTTCCTCCTTCGGAACCTTTTCTTCCTAGCGCTATCGTTCTCTATCCATGCAAGCTTCACCTTTGTCCTAGCCATGGTAAAGCAACTCTCTAATCTCTCTAGGATTGATTTCTTTGGTGCTCTAAACTATACCCACACATGGCTATATACATAGCTAAAGCAGAGGAAACATTAAGACTCAATGTCATTATTTTGATATTGACAAAGGTGGTAAGTCAAGGAGAGAAAAGACGCAGACGATATTGGTCATTAAAATTGTTTATTCATAGAGAGTAAAAAAAAATCTGTATTTGGAGATTCTTGGATATGGCTTGGTAGGAAAATTAAATTTTGCATCTGGCTAATGTAGGCAATTCTACATGTACTACTGACTTAAATGGTATGTGTTTTTAAGGAATGTTAGGTAATCTACAAAGTTACATAAAACCTTCGTCTGATTTTTGACTAAAGTACAAACTCATCACCCCACTCATATATAGCCCGTGAATCAGTAACACCACATGAATATATTCTAGTAACACAATAGTTTCTCAAAACATTGTCGTTAAGAAAATAGAAGTGAAATTTAGTAAGGTATGACAATATAGGAAGAGACGAGCCTACATGCAAGGTAGTATTAGAATGTGATAGCATCCAATTCATAAGAACTATTGCAATGTTTCAATCTTTCAAACAATTCTTATTGGGTGGTGTGGGAGCATATGAGACTATTAGGCGTTCTACTTGGATAGCCAGCTTTGATAACATATTAGAATTTGAGTATTTCAACCCAAACTCAATTGGCAATGGATGAAAATCTTGAGAAGTAGTAGCCGATTGGTTAGTATTCCAGAACAACCGGTTGCATTCTTGATGAGAGAAAGATTGTGTGGATGGTGGAATGCAGCCGGCGACTGGTAGGTCTGGAGCATCATGCGGGAAACGATTGGTCATCGCTTGTGCTACATGTAACATCCTGTCCCGATATTTTTATTAAATTTCAAATTTTAAAATTGAAAGGATGGTTTTACCTTAGGGTTTCTAAGTGGTTTAAGGTTCACCTTTTGTTCGGGACTAGTTTTGAAAATTTTCTTCGCTCCATGATGTAGAGCTGGTTCTCATGAGTTCATAGACACATAATCAGAGTTTTATAAGGGAGTTAACGTTAATGGAAGTGTAGTGGCACAACCATAATCTTGGGAAAGTCATATTCTTTAACAAGGTGCACTAGCTAGCCCAAGAGGCGCCAACCATTTCTCTCTCCGCTTCCATCTCTTCCTCATGACCTATCCCTTTCTCTCTCATCAATGTACACAGTGTCGCCACTTTCACCGCCAATTTCTTCATCATCCGACCACCCAAGCTGGTGCCACCACCCACAAATGATTCTCTCCTTCCCTTATACTCTATCCACCCAGATTTGACACAAACAACATCGGAATAATTCGGAATTGTAAAGCTTCGACCTGTAGTTTCCGGCAATCTGTGCTTCCTTCACAAAAAATACTCCCTAACCTCTCCTCTATTTTTTTCCCTAGGATTTTCTCGTCGAAAAACCTTCAAATTTGGACACTTCCAGCCACACCCGACCATTGATGTAGATATAAAGTTTGCACATCTCATCTTGCTTGACCTTTTAGCATAGGTGGAGACCGTCAATTTAAAGTTTCGTGGTCATTGGAAATCTACTCAAGTCACCCGCCGATACTCGCGGCGCATGGGCCACCTAGTGAAGGCCCACTTGGACCTATCATTCTCCTCAAATCGTTCTGAGCATGACGGTATATTCGGATTGGCAAGATTTCGTCGTTTGATCGACGATCCAAATTTTGCCTATTATGTATCGTTTGATCGGGAATTATCTAATTTTTTATATCAAATCTAGCATTTTGGTGTCTTTGGTTGTTTCAATTATGGCTTAGTGCAAACTTATGTTCAATTAATGAACTATATACAATTTTGGGTTAAATGTTAAAATGGCCTATGTGTTTTAGGAAGAGATTGTGTTGGCCAATTTAGTCCATGTGTTCAGGCCTAAGAGGGGTTGATGAGCAGAGGGCACACGGCCGAAGGGGGATAGATGAAGAGGTGGCGGGAGTGGGATGAGGGTGGAGGTCTGGAGGTGGTGTTAGGGATGGGTCAAAGGGCAATGGAATGGTTGGTGAAAGGGTGTAGCGTAGGGGTTGTTCTTGAGAGAGATAGAGTGATTGTGAGTAGGATCAAACATGGTATGGTGGGCTATTGTTGGGGAGGTAGATGAAGAAAGTTGAGGTTCCACCCCAAAATCAATTGGCAATGGGGGAAGTAGCCCAACTCCTTATAAGCCCTTGCTAGGTTTATCAACTTTCCAATGTGAAACTTTTTACCATGCACGTGTGACGAATTTTCAAACCTAGCATGTGGACAACACATATTGGGCTTTCACACGTGAGCTAACCCGCTCTGATAGCACAAAAAAGTTGAGGTTCCACCCCAAAACCAATTGGCAATGGGGGAGAGTAGCCCAACTCCTTATAAGCCTTTGCTAAGGTTTCTCAACTTTTCAATTTGGGACTTTTTACCTTCACATTCTCACAAGCCTCTCCCCCCTCAACGTGTGGCGAATTTTCAAGCCTAGCATGAGGACACACATACTGGGTGACGTGGAGTTGTTGGGCTTTCATACATAGGCTACCTTGGCTTTGATACCATGAAGAAAGTTGAGGTTCTACAACAAAATCAATTGGCAATGGGGGGAGTAGCCCAACTCCTTATAAGCCCTGGCTAGGTTTATCAGCTTTCCAATGTGGGACTTTTTACCTACACATTCTCATGATTGGTGGTGGTGGCTGTTGGATGTGTTTGTTTTTTTTTTTTTTTTTTTTTTTTTTTTTAATTTAAATTTTTTATTTAGTTTATTTGTATTTTTATTATTAGTTATGTTTTTTTTAATTAATATTTAAATAGTTTTAAATTATTTTAACAGAAAATTAACGGAATGGACAACATTGGCTAATAGTTCTAAACACAAAGATTAAATTGGCCAAATTGAAAGCACATGAACTAAATTGGCCAACATTGTAAAACACAAGGACCATTTTTTGCATTTAAGCCTACAATTTTTCTTCTTAGGGAAGGATATCGAACTCAAACCGTTGCGATTTGAGTAAATGCTCTTAATCATCTTAGCTATAAGTTTTTTTTACAACTCTGGCTGATTTTTAGATGGATTGAATCGGAATTAGGGGATTCCAATTCCATTCCAAAAATATTCGGAATGAAAATTCTTTTCCAATTCCGTTCCAAAGAATTTCGGAATTTTAACATCCATTCCAATTTGGAAATCTCCGATTTTTCGGAATTATTGGAAAATTTCGAAACTTACATATTTCGATTTCTTTTTGGGAAGTTTCAGAAACTCATTGAAAATTCTAAACATGACTACCAATTTGAAAGGTTAAAATTGGCTCAAAATTGAAAAATCATACGAAAAAACTCGAAAAACTATTATATGCTATCAATTATATGTTGTTATTCATTGTGAAATAGCTTGTCTATGTCTATTTGGTCATTAATTCATATCAAATTCAATATGAAACTAGTCATTATGTATAGTCTAAGCTTGAATTCTCAATATATTTCGAATTTCGGAATTCGGAATTCGGAATTTTCGGAATCTTGAACTACTTTCCAATGCCAATCCAAATTTTTTTAGAGTTTTCGGATTTCGGAACTTTCGTATGTCGGAATTGATTTGGACTCGCCATATTCAGAAATTTTCAGTTCTAAATGGAATTTTCAATCCAACTTACACCCGTATTTACAACTGATAGTCTTTACAAAACCATACAACAAAAAGAAATCATGGTGGGTGATTAGCTCATTGGTATTCTTTGTCCTTCCATGCCCATACTTTATGCCTCTTGCAATCGAAAATAAAAGCATCTCTAACAGCCTCTTCAACAACTTTAAAATGCTAAAATAGGTGAGCCACATCGTTAAAATGCTCTCCAACAACCTTGTCATACTCAGTCATCAAAGCTGCCACCTCTCTCTCTCTCTCTCTCTTCAAGATTGGTAAGTTGACATTGGCTCTTCAAAACATTTAATTTTGCTTTGGAAAAACAAAATCTACCTTGAAAATGTTTTTAAAATATGCATTTATTCTTTTCGAATAATAAATACATAGATATTTTTCACATATTTTCATTCTTTTTCATAACATTGCAATAATTTAATTAAAAAGTATGTTGGGGCATAATTGTTAAAGTAGCAAATAAGCCTTTCAAATTATCAAATAGGTCAACAAATTTTAATTTGAAGAGTTTAATTTTTCTACGATCGCCTTAACATCATTATGACAGGACAGGTTTGCCATCTTTATGGTTAATGTCACATTTATATATTTTTCCATCTATAATTGATGCATCGATCATTAATCTCATACAAACACAATTTTTTTCATACAGAACATATGTGGTCCCAGTCATGTGAAAACCATATATACATAGGTATCACAGTTTTAAGATGAGACATCTTGTGTCAATAAAAAAAACGATGAGATATCTATTAGATAAGGAAGGATTTTTTCGTAAACCTAAGAGCATGTTTCAACAAATTTGCAACTACAAAAATTGAGATATTGGGAGAAACTAAAGTCAGTCAATGAACGGATTCTTATTGTTTTAAAATCTCTGTCATTCAAGATTTTTTGAGAAATGAATTTGGGATCTTAATGTGTGAAATTTTAGAATTAACTTATGTATTTTAACATTGTTATAGTTCTAATGCACCCTCTAAATATTTTTAGATATTGCACGGAGTATATCTTAACACTCTCTTTTCCATTTCTTCAAGACCCTGTAGATAATCCACTTTCCATTTCTTCAACACCCTGTTATCTACAGGGGTTCATAATTAGCGGCTTTGGTGCGGGTTGCTAAACTGACAAAACAACTGAGTTGATTTTTGGGTATACCCTAAACTATTAGGTTCTTAACCGACAAAACAACTGAGTTGGATTTTGGACATACCCTAAACTGCGTGGTGCTTAACTAAGTTGTTTCTCCAGGTGAGCAAGCAAAGCTTTTTCGGCGAGCAAGCAAAGTTGTGTTATTCCTCCAGTGATTTAGTACATAAAAAGAGTGATTAATACTAATTTCGCCAATTCTGAAGAAGCAATTTTGCAAATTGAACCATTAATACACTAACAATTCCAAACCAGCCAACTACAAAGTTGGGTGTCACAAACAGGCCGAACGCACATGTAATAACATTGATATCTCTTTTCAGCAATCACAAAATGATCCTCAAAGTTAATAAATTTACAACAAATATTTGTCTGAATCTGAAACACAAATAAGTAAATGATGAAACCTACTGGGGTGGATCTATGTAGTAAGAAAATTACAACACTCTTAGCACAAAAGTCTACATCAGAAAATCTTGTTGTACTGGCTAGTGAGAGAGCCCTTCAAATTTGAATAAAGACCATAGAGTGAGTACTGCCTGAGGTTTTTCACTTCATACCATGAGTTAAGCACTGAAAGGTGCTTGTCTGTGCCGGAAAATGCCAACTGGATCCCAAGGCTGCAGTCCACAGAGCCTCCATGGGTTTTGCAGCTGGAGGTCCTGAATGCACAGTCCTGATTGTTGAGGCAAACAAGGCCGGTGCTCCCTGAACATTTGGAGCACCCATCCCTTTTCCAATACAGGTTCTGCAGCCTCCCCTTGTTGAACTCAAGCACCTGCATAACACAAATCTCACTCACTTCAAACCATATAGAACCAAGAATCACAATGACTAGAAAAAAAAAATTCCAATTCCAGTTCCAAGTTCAATTCGAATTCGAGCGTATTTACTTACAAGGGTAAAGCTGGTGACAGTGTAGGTAGCATTGGCAACAAAAGCAGGAATGGACCTTGCAGCATATTTTCTCCCAGCAAATGCAACCATATAGCCATAAGAATCCTGGTAATTATTCAAAAACCCAAGAAATATAATCAATTGGATTGAATTCAAAACATGCCAAAACTCAAACACATCTAATAAAAAAACCAGAATTTTTTTTAAGTAAAGTTCGAAAATTTAATCTAAATTTGATTCTGGGAGGGTGTTCAAGTTTCAATTTCGTCTGATGTTGCAAACTTCTAAAGCAAAATAAATATAAAATTGCAATTTCCATCTTATTAAACAAAGCACTTTAAAACCAACAATTGAGAAAGAAAAAAATTAGAAAAGAGAAAGAAATAAGAGGAGAGAGAACGAACCGCAGTGAAGGAGGAGGAGTTGACGGAGAGGAGAGAGATCTCGTCAACCTTTGGCCGGAAAACGGAGATCTGGGAATTGCCGTTGGAGAGAGAGAGTCTGGAGTCGCAGGGAGACAACTGAACGCTGCCGTTTCGGAAGAAGGAATCCCTGGATGCGAAGGCAATCCCGAAGGTGAACCCGTCGGACCTCTCCACCTTCGTGTCCGCGCACGGAGAGTACACGTGGTTGTTGTTGCTGCCGTCGATTAAACGCACCGTCGTGGTCATCATCATTATCGCGATGATCAAGCTCGTCGTCGTCCATGGGCCAACAACCGCCATGGTTGGTTCGGCGATTGGGATTTTTGGAGGACAGAGAAGATGACTTGTTTGTTGAGTTGTGCTTGAGTGGACGCGGAGTTGGAGACGTGAGATCCAGCGGTAGGAGGAAACTGAGATTGAATAGAAACCGTTGGATCTGTTTGATGATTTGGATTAGATTACACTTCTAAATTGGGCCTCCAAAATAAAGAATTTTTTGCCACGGCCCAAAACCTTAAACATGAACATCAATTCCCTTTTCTTTTTTTTCTTTTTTTTTGGTTTCATTACATCAATTGCTTTTGATCAAAATAAAAGGTTGAGTGGATATTCAATCAACAAAAAAGGGGAAAATAATTGTGTCCTTATCTTGTAAATAGGAACTCTTACATTCCTGCCAATCATATTTTAACACGTGTATATAAATTTATTTTTTGTATTTTTTTATATGTGTTAAATCTATAATTTGCAGGAAAGAAGGATGTCTCCTTCCAAGAAAGACGGCAAGCATTGTCCAAAACATCAAGTTATAGCTCATTTGACTCGGTACATTTCTTTTGAATGTTGTTTATACAGCTTCATGGGTTGCTTCCTTTAGATGCTTATAATTGTTTATTGATTGTTCTTTTTCTCGACGGGTTTGACATAGTTTGGGTAATTTTTCGGATTTCCCTATTTCGACAGCTACTAACCCACGTATATCACGTACTTGTATTTGGTTTTGTAATTTTCCTTTGAAGTATTTTTCATGAAACTAATATGGTAGCTTCGTGGTTTTGTAATTTTCCTTCGAAGTATCTCTCGTGAAACTAATATGGTAGCTTCGGCCTGCCTTTCAATGAATCCACATCCAATTTCATAATTCATAATATGTACAAATAAAAGCACCCAAAAAAATAAAGTGCTTTTGGCTACCACCCATATATATAAAGAACCAATTGCATCTTGTACCAAAAATGAAATTTTAAAAAACAAACAGTTGCATCCATTGAAGAGGGCCAACCACACGCATGATGAGCCCAAATAATTTGTTTTCTGGTTAAATGATAAGGCTCATACCAATAAAAACAAGTAAACAAGTGCTAACTTCCAATTCATATCTTGGCAGAGAGAGAAGAAGAAAATGCGTTACCTATGAGGCTACGTAGATGTTTATGATCAACTTGTTGTGGCCACATAAAATCAGCCTTAAAATGTATTAGCAGTAAACACCAACTAACCTTGCAATGCATGGAACGTGCGTTACACGCCTATACAGATAGAAAATTAAAAATAATTACATCAGATATACAGATGATGATTTGTTGTGAGTTGATAGAGATGTGAGATATAATTAATTTAAAAATTACTTAATTAATTATATAGCAGATACAGATGCTCACTTGAAAGAAAGACGTTACCCATAAGAGACAACAGGTAAAACCAGAAACGTTGACCTTCAAAAACTTGCAGACACAAAACACATAATCAAACGTACAGGTACAGAAAAACCATAATGTAATCACATGTTATCCCTCTCTCTCTCTCTCTCTCTCTCTCTCTCTCTCTTTACTTAGGACCAACTGCATCTTCCCTTAATTAAAACTCCACCAATACTCTCTCTCTCTCTCCACCTCATCCACCAGTTGACTTCACAAAACTTGAATTCCCCAAATAACCAATTCTTTTGTCATTGAGCTATGGCTGACCAAACCAAAACAGCTTCTATCATATGCAACTTCTTCCATCACAACCCCACCTGCTTGGCTTTTCTTTCTCAAGGAGGTGAGAGATCATGAACAACACAAGTGACTCTGGTGGCTTCCTTGGTTCCAACAACATTGGTGGCTTTGGTTATGGCATTGGTGTCTCAGTTGGCATCCTCCTGCTCATCACAACCATCACCCTTGCTTCCTACTTCTGCACCAGAACTCAGCAGCCACCTGCCCCAGCGACACACAGGAACAACAACACCCTTGATCCACCTGACCTGCAAAACTTTGTTGTTGATATAGGACTTGATGACAGCACCATTGAGAGCTACCCAAAGATGCTTTACTCCGAGGCCAAGCTCCAAAAGACAGGCTCCACTGCCTCCTGCTGCTCCATATGTCTTGCTGATTACAAGGGCACCGATACACTCCGTCTACTGCCGGATTGTAAACACCTCTTCCACCTCAAGTGTGTTGATCCGTGGCTGCGGCTGCATCCTACCTGTCCCGTCTGCAGAACATCTCCAATCCCAACACCTCTGTCGACTCCTCTGGCAGAGGTGGTTCCATTGGCAAGCAGGCGAGACTGACGGAATGGATAGAGTGAAGGGCGCATGGATTTGATTTTGTGGTGTTTTTGCATTATTTGTATACAGAAAAGTCATTAGCATATATCATCGAAGTTCTCCCAAATGTTGATGGAGCTCTCCCATAGTGAAACTTTCTTCAATTCTTTCTTTTATGTAGCTTGAGATCTGGTTGTAAGAATTCATAATAATTTTGGGATTTATACATTATTTAAAAGCATGGTTTCCTGTGGCAGGAACAGAAACTGCTACAAAATTCTAACACATGTGCAAGCCTGCAAGGTACACATTGCAGAGGGTTAGGCTAGTAGTAGGTGTCAATTACTATTAGGTTAGACATATGAGAAGATGAATCAAATGGGGCAAGACAATTTAAGAAGCTTTTAAAAATAAATAATAAATAAAAACCTCCATGGAAGAATCCTACAATCCACTTGGGATGAAACATCGATGAACACAAGGCAGTTTATTATTTAATCATCCACAGATTTTAACATTTGCAGATTAAACCTGATTAGGAAGGTCCAGTATGTACAAATATGACTCAATTTAATATCTAAGCAGATCTGTACCTAAATCTTACCAGCCTGAATGAATATCATAAAAGAAACTACTAGGTAAGTCATTTACTAATACAGGTCACCCTTGTTTAAGCCTTTAATAGCACAACTACTGAAATTGATGGGGCCAGTGACATTCCTTCTGACAACAGAACCTTATCCTCCAAGATGCAAAGACCTTTCTGGTGAGCCTTATAGCAACTCTATTCAGAAAAATATGAAAGAGGCATGCTCTTGTTGCAAAAACTATTTAAGTGGACAGACAAATTCCTATATTATTAAATCCCTCATAAAGAAACCCATCAATTTCCTTTACTTCTCTTGTTGATGGAAATGGGAATACATGATTTCTTTGTCCATCCTGAAAACCAACCTCCAGAGCTTCATTGAAACAAGACCATCGTCGGCCACTTTAACATGCAGAAGTTCTCTTTATTATATGCCTTTTGCTCCAACATATTTCTTTAGAGCTTCTAATAAGTTCTACAAAAAGTTGAACAGCTTGCCACAATCCCTCACCTTCACCCCCATCTCTCTTTTCCAAATAGCCTCACAAGCACCAATAAGACAAGATGGAAAACAGATCGTGAAAAACGAACTGAAGTAATATCAAAGAAGTGTTCCTCTACATGTGATGTACTTACCAAACAAGAAAAGAGAGTAATTCAAATTATAAGCCAAATAAAAGAGGAATTGTATTACTCCAACAATTTACATCTAAAATTTTTCGAACTATTACTTGGAAGTACCCCCTAATTTTGCAGAAGAAAATCATATTACATTGATTCCTTATAAGTGCAGAAAATTTTTAAAAATATATCTAACAATAGCAATGTTTAGGTCCTCCCTCAACAAGGGTTTAACTTAATACATGGGCAATAAATCTGAAACACCTCCCCCACCTCCTTCTGAAATAATAATAAAGTACTACAAATACAGATACCTACCATAAATAAATTCTAGCGGATTCTGCCAACTTAATTCATTTATAATAGCACCACAGCAGATGCTGTATGGATGCACCATACTTGCTTTGCTCCCACCCCTTACCACATAAACTCCATTCCACTTCATCAAAGAACAAGAAGGGTGTATTCTAGTGTTATGACAACCCACGACATTACCAGTTCTTCAAATAACTAAAAATGGGCCTCAACACATGCAGAATCACATATACGGTGTCCTCATTGTTTATTCTAGCTGATCATTTCTGGAATATCAAAACTTTACCTACCTCTCTGTCTCTCTCAATAATTTACACGTCCCACTTGTGTTTCCGTTTCTTATGCAACCAGATAGGTGATGGTATCTTGAGCGCATCTGAAACCTCCTCAAACTCAAAGCCAGCAGGTAAAGGGCATCTAAGCCTATATCAATGCACAACTTAGAATCCAATTCACATGGTCCAGTAAAGGAAAATGACTAGAGACTACTTGTCTGTGTCCATGGGCTCCATTTACCAGCTACTTTTGCCGATTAATGATCAAATTTGTAGGTGCAATTATCATGCACATCATCATCCACATGAAAAATCTCGTCTTTCCTTTTCAAGTGCCTTGGATTCCTATTTTGGCACATTGATAGCAACATAGTATTGTCGTGTCTGTCAATGTCATAGTGTAAGATACCTTGCACACCATCATGCATGAATTATTTTTGTATGGTGTGGGTGCCTTCGTGTTCCCTGGTCAACTGGAAACATTGCTTCCTATTCTAATATCATGTGGCATTCATTTTCACTGACTAGTGGCTAAGACAATTAACCATTAACCATTCCAAATCTCAACTTGAAAGTTGAAAGTAGATCCCAAGTTCCACCACAGCTACCATCTACAAATTTCAGACTCATGGATCTTTTTCTTCTGAAAGGAAACCGAAAACATACCCTCTACTACCCCAACAACAACAAAAAACTGAATTTGCAAATCGTATAACACTCCAACCAACTATACGAAAAGGGTTTATAGCTCAAATGTTTAATTCAACCTTAGAAATCCAAGCATGAACTATGAAGCCATGAATCACTACATATATTGAGCATGCAACTACTTTTTTTCTTTCTTTGGGTACCAATTTATTTACTGTACAATTCATAGCTACGGAAAGCGATCGAAATTATAATAAAACACTGATCTTGGAAGTGACAATATTTGAAACCAACCAAGAAAATAAGCATCAATACTCACAAACAAGTTAAACGAAACGAGTTAGAAGCAAGAAAACAATAGAGCTTGCCTGCAAATACAAAACATGCCTACCAATACCAGGTACAAGTTAGTCTCTATGGGGTTACCTGGACAAGCTTACTGAGGCCACTGTGAGAGCCCAGCGTAGGCTCTGTGGTCCCTCCCTAACAAGAGTAGCGTCGCTTTCGACTGCCTGCAATTGTTCGAAGTACAGGGCAAAGCCCAAAACACAAAAGTGAAATTTCCACTTCTGTTTATTTTTTCGCTTTTTTATATTTTGTTTGGATAAATATGTTTTCCCAGAACTAATGGCCGAAAAATAAAAAATAAACAGAATGCAAATCAATGAGTAATGAAATATCAATCTATTATTTGGGTTTGGGCTCAACGCTCTTGGAATTTGAATATCAACGTTGGGTCCGCTCGAGTTCTAGCCTAGGGTAAGTGATAGCGTTTGGGACTCAAGGTCCAAGATCGAGTTCTGGGCCTAATGTTGAGCGATTGATTGTCCAGGATCGTGGTCCAAGTCCATGATACCTGGAGGCTCATGTCCAATAATCGCATTTCTAGAGTCTCTTCCATATAAAATTACTTTAAAACCATTTGAGAGAGACTTTAGATAAGTCAATAATCACTTATATGAAGAATCACTCATTGATGGAAAATTTACATTTGATTGTGACTTCTACAGGACATCAGTTTTGGCCCAACACAGTGAGCATCGGAGGGAGAGATTGGAAATCAGCTTTGGCTTTGCCATAGAGATTGTAACCTCGAAGTTGTAGGTTTACTTGTAATTAACTCTTGACCTTCTTTTCCTGTTTTTTCTTACTATGCATCCAAATTACAAAGAAAAAAATGCAGTGGACATAAGCCAAGTCACAACCTCAAACGATATCGACCCCCAAAAACATAACACTGCGCAAGTACACAACACAAGCCTAGTTTAAGCGTAAACCCTCGTAAAAGATTATAGACATAAAATGAAAAATGCATTGTAATACAATATGGTACCACAATTTTTAACATTGTTCCGTTTCAAACAATGAAAAAGAATGTGCAATGATTAAGTCAACGTTATGTGTCTGGTAAGGTGAGCTTCTGAAAGTCAGCAATAATAATTTCAGAAGTTCACCTTACAAACACATTCAACTCGTCTTCAACAGGAAAAGGTGTCTCTCCCAGCGAAGTACAAGGCTGACTGAACAGAGGCTGAGTATATGTCGAATCATGGCAATTCAACGGATCTACCAAGATCATCGAGCTCCAAGAATTGCTCATTGTCACCTAGCAGCATTTGAGCCGGAGCACATATTGAATTATGACCAGCGGAGAAATTATAACCATCTTCACTCACTGTAGCCAGCTTGCCCAAGTCTCCTAAATTTTCATAAATATCATCACAATTGACAAGAGGTGTAGCACTAGCATTTCCAGAAGGAATGACATTACCAAGCTCCTGCAAACCGTGGAGAAGTTTGACATTATCATACCTTAGAAGTTTAAAGAACATTTGCAAGATAATTTATGTGTACCAATGTACTTACGGAAGTAATATATTTCTATTACTTCCGTAATTTATGTGTACTAATGTTCTTATAGGTGCATATAAGAACATCCAAAAGGATCCAGCATAAAATGAAAATTTCAAAATTAAAGTTCAATACCATCAACTTCTCAAGTTACACCATCTAGTTTAAAACTCTAGCTTCAAGAAATAACATTTGCACTATAATTATTAACAGAGTCCATAGTCACAGCTTCCACAGATTATCATTATAGCTATAGGCAAATATAGGCAGCAAAAGATCATTACAAAAAACAAGGAGAGAGATCACCTCATCAGCAGAGGATAATAACATATCATTTCTTCATGAATAAAGAGTAGGAAAATTTACCCTCCATCAATTGAAAAGTAAAAACAAAAAATAACAGTAAGAGAAGCACCAAACATCTGCGAAAGCAGTATGAAATAAGAATAAGGAACCAATTAGGTTGATGAAGGAGACCAAGAGAAATATATATATATATATATATATATATATATAGAGAGAGAGAGAGAGAGAGAGAGAGAGGAAATAAGGCAAAGTACAGATGCACTGAAGTTGCAGAGCCAAGACCCTCATCAGGAAGAAAAAAAGGCTAATTTGTCTCTTTCAACAACCTGGATGACATCAATGACAAAAGTAAAATGCAAATTACTTGTGTTCACCAAAATTTAACCCAACTCTATTGTGCCGCATTAGCACATATGCATTGGAAAGCTATGGCATGAGCAAAGTGTCACAACATAAACCTATCTCGATTCCAACACTAAGAAAATGATAAATTAGATTATGATGCATTTCCACTTTGCTATGATCAGGAATGATATATACTACATAGTAAAAAGAGAAGGAAGAATTACACACCTCAGTTTTGTCATTTTCTTTCATTAAGGAAGTGCTTCTTTCAGTAAAGCAATTCAACATTGACAGGATATCATCATTGGAAACATGAGGCTTCTCCATCGTAACATGATTACTGGAAACCAATTGGAGAACATTGCAAGAAGGTGGTAAAGCATCTGATATGCACGATTCAGATGAAGGACCTATGTGTATACCCTCCAGGATGTTGGAACTATTATAGTTGCTTGGCGCCACAAGGTTTGGCTCAGGCATGTTTGCATGTGGGACTGCTTCTGAACAAATTTCAGCCTCATCATCAGCCCAGTCTTCCTCTTTAAAGGGTGCACCATATTCTGCACCATTTCTTGGCCCTGGCCCATCTTTTTGGAAAATCATACAGATCACATACGAGTCCTGCAACATCAAAAAGCCACAAAACTTAATCAACATAAACCCACTAGCCATGAAAAGCTAATAACAAATTGTATGAAGTAAGGAAAACTAACATTATCAGTCCAATTCAGCAGCATGAAAAAATTCTAATCATATGAAACATTAAAGAATAACAAGCTTTAAAAAAGGAGAGTACAATACTAAATCATTTCAGAGTGTAGGACTAATTTTATTAAAACCAAAGAAGAATACAAAATAGTGAGAGGAAGAGTGTCATTTACCAGGAGCACATCACTATCAGCCAGGTTCTTAGCTTCAAGCCTATACTCATGCATAACCCAATCTGTTCTTTCTCCTTTTGGAGCTCGACCTGTATGAAAGATCAATGTTCTTATCCACCCGGAAACTTCTCCATTGTAAAGAACAGATCTATCCTTTCCCGTGGCCTTCCAGTAACCGCATTCGTTGGCACGTTTCACTCTAGCCCCAGTTGGATACTTCCTTGATGTCGGACAAAAGAAGTACCATTTTAGATCACCTTGCCAACAAGATTTTCCTGAAAATATAAGGCACAACACAATCAGAAACTACATGAGACAAAGAAGGAAAGCCAATGTTAATTAGAATGACAAGGTCAATGACAGTGAAGAAAACAAGGAAGAGAAATTAGAATGACATATACCTGGAAGATCCCAGGGAGCATACTTGTGAATGTCGACCTCTGCAATGAAGTTAAAATGGAGCCTTTTCCCCATTACCTTCCTCTTCAAATAATATTGTACAAGTTCCACATCAGTTGGAGAAAACCGGAAACCAGGAGGGAACGGTGCTTTCCTCATCACAAAATCCAAATGTAAAGTCTTAACTATCTAACAATAGCCTTAAATCCCCAATGTAGAAATTCCTCACAATATGCGAAGAAAATAATGTCTCTTAAAAGTAAACAGCAAGTAAAGCAGAGGTTACAAAAAGAACACAATTATAAACAACGCCCCTCCCAAAACACAACTAGGTCAAGTCCAGTGCCGGAACAAGATTCTGCGCGAACACCACAGCCTCCCTCGGTTCATAAAATAAAACTGTCCAATAATTGATGAATGTTTGTTGTTGAGATCAAAAGACATTTGGATGCGCAATGAAGACCCTGTACTCCAACATTATTAGACATACGCTCAGAATAAGCAGCAGAAAACTAAACAACACAGCACAGGAGAGAAAGCATATCAAAACAATTTTTTTCGTATATAAAAACTTTCAAGACAAACCAACCCCATCAAAATTGATATGCGAAACCTCAAAACCCTAATTGGTAATCACCTTTTAAATATCCCTGCATACAAATTATATATGAATGATACCCATTTATCAAAATTAAAATAAAATATATTTTTCTTAAAGTCAAACCCAGATCATAAAGTCATCTAAAAAAACCCATAGAAACAATCATATAGAATCCGAAAAATACAAAACTGAAAACCACATTGAAAACCCACAGAACGCTAGCCCGCCAAAGAAAATAACGAAACTTGAGCTGAGGGCAAAACCTTAACTTGAATACAAACTAAGACACGTACGACGTAACAGCTAGTACAGAGAGAGCGCTTTGATTCGAAAATAAAAAACGAAACCAGGAAAAACAATCAAATGTCTAAATATTTTTTTTTCAAAAAAAAATAAAGAACTGGGATCAACTGAAACGTACCATCAAGAGAGAGAGTTATACCTGAAGATGGGATGATGGGTTGAATGGGAGAAATGGCGAGCGAGGATGGCGTGAATGGGAGGAAGAGTCGAAGCGCGGAGTGAAATAAGCTAACAGGTGACGACTCTGGTTCTTCAGGGGTTTTAGGGGTATTTAAATCACGGAAGATTCAGACGTGGCCATAGTTTCTTTATTTCTTTTGTGCCCAAAAATGTTTCCTTCATTATATGAGCCTGGCCCAGCTGTAGATGGGCTATGTGTAGCCCAAAACCCCCGGTCATGTGATTTAAATGAGTTAAGAAATTTTATGAAATCAACCAATTAGCTATTAATTTTCTTGAATTTATCCAGTTTTTGAAAGAAAAAAAAAATTCCAACTTCAAAATCAAAACCAGCTTGCTCAAAAAAAATTTCCTTGTAAGGTTTTATAACCGAACCCTTAATACTTAATGGTAAAAGTCATTCACCCTTAAATCACAATCACAATCCGACACATACAAAATTGACTCGTCAATAAAAGCTTATGTTCGCATGTCAGATTGTCAGTTGTCTATAAAGTGGAATGAGTCGTTGCATGTACAGAACCAAGATTTTTCCTTGAGAAAATTAGGGATGAAAAGGGTTAGGCGATGAGAAACAATGAGATTGAAAAGGGTAATGGCATAAGAAACAACATCTCATATATATAGCTCACCGAGCTGCTGAAGCTGGTGTTCAGTGCAAATGAGTTCAGTTTTGCCGGTGTGATAGTTGCACACCTTCTTTGCCATCAATGGATAAATCAGAAGCATGGAGAAAGGCCTTGTTGGTTCACCTATCATTCCTTAAATTGCCTTCATTATATGTTTTACATTTCTATGAATTCTAAATTCTTTCTTTTGCAAACGGATGATTTTGATTGTGAGGTTTTGAAATATTCGCTTGTGCCATGCTATTTGCTTCTGTTACTAGCCACAGACATTTTTGTTAGCCCTAAAAAAAATTCTCTGACAGCCTTCATTTTACTTGAACTTAGATGAGGTTGCCTTCATTTTTCATTCTTCATTTCTCTTTCCTGAAAAGGAAAATAGATTTGGGCACGGAGGAGTATATATGCTTTCCAATTATCCGAATTCCACCAGCAGAATACAATGGTGCTTCGATTCAGGCAGCACACAAAATGAAACTGAAGGCTTTTATACGTGGAAATAAACCCACAGACCTGAAGTCTTGAATAAAGATAATGGCCTTCACAATGGATTACAAGTGTTCACTGGATTTTGTTGCGCATTACTTGAACATGTGAGCTAAAGATATGGCCCTTGTAGTTGGTTTCCATGGTATAATCTTGAATTCTCTAACAGCAAATGGATTAGATCAGAGACTAATTACTTCTTATGAACATGTGAACAGATGTGTTTGGTATTGGCTCTTGTAGCAGATGATAATTGAGGAGACTCAAATACTCAACCAGGGAAAACCCAGGTGAGTTCAAAGTTGCCAGTGCTAGAGTCATGGATTTCATTTACATGGCTGAATGATTAAAATATATAGGTAAGGGAGATTGATAGTCATTCTCCTGATGTTCTGACAAATATGGAAAACAAACATTTTCAAAACAGAAATCTATATGCATCCCCTTTTTGGTTCCTATTTGAGGAATAGATTGGGTTAGGTGCCTGAATGAAATTGGTCTCTACATTCCCTTGGAAATAATGATGATGTTGATCAAATACTCTGCACATGCAGAGGGGATCTAAACACGATATCATGTGTGCACCTGTTTTGGTAATCCAAATAAAGCTGAAGCTTAGGTAACAAATTGGCATCTGAGCAATTTCACTTTTGTTGAGTGTATTCAGGATCCTATGTTATGTGCAGTTGTGTTGAGTGTATTTGGGATCCTATGTTATGTGAAGTTTAGGTTTGATCTTACACAAGCCAATTGAACATACGTTTGTCTCCAATCTATACGAAACAAAGTATTCCTTACTTGGACTCAATGGCGGAGCCAGGAATCTTACCACAAGGGATCTTAGTGTAGAAGTCCAAATAAAAATTTAGGATGGAAAAACATATTGAAAATGAAATCATAGTATTTTCATTCATAATTCATAACAGAAACAATATTACATTCTATAATTGTTCACGACGAGGTTTCATATTTTGAAAATGAAGCTATACAAGCAAAAAAATCTCTCTCAATATAAACAAGCAAGCTATCACTCAACCATTGATCTCCCATTTTGTTCATAAGTGGACCCTTAACAATATTCATGACAGAAAAAGCTCTCTCCATTGAAGCAGTTGTAACCGGTAAAACTAAAGACAATGTAATGAGCAAATACACATAATTGAATACTTGCATGCTTTTGTTTCTCTCCCCCCCACCCCCCCACCCACCCCCTTTTTTTTTTTTTTTTTTTTTTTTTTTTTTTTTTTTTTTTTTTTTTTGCACCAGATCACCTTCCTTCAATTGAGAAATCACAACTAGAACGCACATAATGGATATAAATCTCAACTTGATCTTCATCCGAAAAGTCTTGAGGATAAAATTGAGCAAGACGAAGTAACTTTGATTTATTGAAAGCTACAAATGAATCTTTCGGAGTCAAACATGCCAAACAAATAAGCAATTTGGTATTTACCTCATTAAAGCGATCATCTAACTCCGTAATTTGCTCATCAATGACGTAAATAAAGAGCTTCACACGATAATGATGACGATTTGTCCTTATTGGAGCATTACGCCTTGATCTCCCTGGAAGTATAAATGCCTCTTCCATATTAGGAACATCAATATGATGCTTCTCACAAAAAGAAGATACTTCATTAACCAATGCATCGAACCCATATTCCTCATCTAATGTAGCTTTTCCTTGCATAATTTCACTAAAGCCATTGCATTCACAATTTCTTGATCTTTCCTTTGCAATGCTTGTGACAAATCATTTGTGAGTCCTAATATGACTTTTATCAAGAAAAGGTGAAACACAAACTCAAAAGTACGTATTTCTCTCATTAACTTATTTGCTACACCCGCACTTTCATTGGGATTATCATCAATAACCATTTGAGGCACATGAACCACGGATGAAAACATAGAAATGATGCTAATCAAGGTACCATAGTGTGAGTTCCATCATGTGTCACCGGCACGTTTGAGACTTGTTTCTTGATTTAAGTATAAAACAATCGTTTTCAAAAGCTATCACAAGCTCTTCTTAGAGTTGTCCTCTAAGTAAATCACGCCGCTTACAAGATGCTCCAACATGATTAACCACACTATTAGCCGTTGCAAAAAAAATAGGCAATATCTATTCTTCTTTGCTACGGCAACAAGAGCTAGTTGAAGTTGATGAGCAACGCAATGAACATAATATGCACAAGGTTGTTCTCTCAATATCTTTGTTTTAAGGCCATTCAACTCACCTATCATATTGCTAGCACCATCATAACTTTGTCCTCGTAGCTTGGAAAGGTTCAAACCGTTGGGAGAAACGAATGTATCAATAACATCCTTTAGTGAACTTGAAGTAATGTCAGTAACATGTTGGATACCCATAAATCTTTCAATTACATGCCCTTTGTCATCCACATAACGCAACACCATAGCCATTTGCTCTTTCACCGACACACCACGTGCTTCATCCACCAATATTGAAAAGAATCTATCTTTTAGACCATCCATGACAGCATCAAGTGTTTCAAGGGCACATGAATTCACAATTTCTTTTTGAATGCATGGAGCTAGTAATTTGAGATTCCCCGGAGCATTTTCCATCACAACTTCTTTAACTTTATCATCATTATCTGCAAGGAACTGCAATAGCTCCAAGTAATTTCCCCTATTGCTTGAAGTGACACTTTCATCATGGCCACGAAAAGCAAGACATTGTCGCAATAAAAACTTAGTGCACTTGATTGATGCATTCAAGCATGTGCAATAAGCCTTACGAGCTTGGTCGGAGTGTTTGCTCACTGCCATTTCAATATGTGTATTTTGATTCATCAACTTTGTAGTAGCTTTTCTAGCCTTATTATGAACTTGGTCAGAATGTTTGCTTACTGCCATTTCAACATGTGTATTTTGATTCATCAACTTTGTAGCAGCTTTTCTAGCCTTATTATGAACACTCCCAACTGGTCCAACATGCATCTTAAATCTTTCTTTCCCTTTCTTCCAATTCTTAAATCCATCTCCAGGGAAAGCTTCATTACCCACTTGTTCAAAATTAGTTTTAAAGAGATAGCAATAGAGACAAAATACCGCATCTTTAGATATACTATATTACAACCAATCAAACTCATCAAACCATTGGGGGATGAAGAGTCGATTAATTCCTGTCATATTAGTTATTGGGAAATTATGACGTCTAGGTTGACAATGTCCTTTTTGTAAATATGATCTTCGGACCTCATCTCTCATATTAGCATCATAATCTATCATTTGAGTTCTTAATCCAGGGTCTGCTTGAAGATTACCCAAAACACCATCTAACTGACTTTCTCTTGAACTTGGAGTTCTTGAACTACCAACATTATTTGAACAATCAACATTAGCCGAACTACTCGAACTCGATGATGACTTTCTCTTAAAAAAACCGTTCCATAATAATTCTACATATACAAAATAATCAAAATAAATACTCACAATATAAACAAACCATCAACATAATCAAAATACATATGAATTGGATTTTAATTAAATTAAATATATTCTACGTATACAAAATAATGAAAACAAAAACTCACAATATAAACAAACCATCAATATAATCAAAATAAATATGAATTGAATTTCAATTAAATTAAATATATTCTACATATACAAAATAATGAAAATAAAAACTCACAATATAATCAAACCACCAATATAATCAAAATAAATATGAATTAGGTTTCAATTAAATTAATTATATCATACATAGTAACATAGGGTTTAGAACTTACTTGAATTGTGAAATTTCACAATAACAATGAGCAAATACAAAGAGAGTAGTTGGCGGCACCACCACAATGATGACGACAGCAAATGAGGAGATAGAGTTGAGGGTTTTTTTTTGGCGGGGGGGGGGAGGGGGATTGAGTTGGGAACTTAGGGTTGGAAGAGGAGAAAACAAAAGAAAATTTGGGGTTTTGGAAAGGAGGAATTGGGTTTGTGGAGAAGCAATGGCTGGAGGATACGCTGGTCATTATTTTTTTTCTTCAGACCTGGCCCAAAACAACGTCGTTTTGCCCAGGTTGTTTTAAAAACAAAACTCGCACGCCAGCTAGCCTTCTTCTTCTTCAGCCTGCGAACCTTCCTTTTTCTTTCAGACATTTCGTCGACCACTTGGTGTGCATCTCCAAGAGGTCGCACCAGCAGCTCCAGGGGACCTCTAAGCTTATTTCCATGGCTTCCAAGAGGTCATGCGACCCCATTGACCCCACTGTGGCTCCGCCTCTGCTTGGACTACCACATCGAGAACTTACAAGCATTTTGTCACTTGGACCAAACTTTTGAAATACCATGCAGTGGTTATTGTGAAGAACCTTTAGATGGTTTAGTGCAACCGGAACACTACTATTATCCCACGAGAAGAGTATACATTATGGCTGTTGAAGTGCTTAGAAGGACAAACAATGAAATGCATATAGGGTAGGAGTCTAGTCAAAACCGGTGTCTTGGATTACAAACATGTTAAATACTAAAGTTTAGCACTGCTGTATCATTTTCTTTTGCTTTTGTATATGTGTAGTGTTTGCAGCTAGTATAATTGAATGGCATATGATAGCACACGTTAAAAGGGCCACATTGTGTGCCATATAGCTAGCAGATCAGAATATATGGTAAAATAATGAGTTTCGCTTTTGACAGCCTTCTTTTCTATGAGTGTGTTTCTTCGTCTAATTTCGTTTTTTAGTTTTTTTGTTGGGTGGGTTTTTTTTTTTTTTTTTTTTTTTTTTTTTTTTTCCATTAGCCAACAAAATCTATAGCGCAAATGAGAGATGCCTCAGAAGATGTCGGGAACTTATATCTGAGCCTTGCTAGAGATTATACACGCCTTAGTTATACAAAGCTTGTGGGATTTGACATCAGTTTCTTTTAATAATATATTCTAATGCAATATAGAACTGAAATTTTAGGAGACATGTCGTAGCCAGAGGCGAAGCCACATTGGGGTCAATGGGGTTGCACGACCTCTTGGAAGCCATAGAAATAAGCTTAGAGGTCTCTTGGAGCTGCTAGTGCGACCTCCTGGAGCTGCACACCAAGTGGTCGACGAAATGTCTGAAAAAAAAAAAGGAAGGTTCGCAGGCTGAAGAAGAAGAAGGCTAGCTGGCACGCGAGTTTTGTTTTTAAAACAACCTGGGCAAAACGACTTCGTTTTGCCCCAGGAAATTTTTTTTAAATGACCTTGCCAAAACAACGTCGTTTTTTGCCAGGCCTGAAGAAAAAAAATAATGACCAGCATATCCTCCAGCCATTGCTTCTCCACAGACCCGATTCCTTCTTTCCAAAACCCCCAATTTTCTTTTGTTTTCTCCTCCTCCAACCCTAAGTTCCCAACCAACCCTCCCCCCCCCCCCCCCCCCCCCCCCCCCCCCCCCCCCCCCAAACCCTCAACTCCATCTCCTCTCCTTCCTGCCGCCATTGAGGTGCCTTTGTGCTGCTGTCGTCATCGTTGTGGTGGTGCCGCCAGCTACTCTCTTTAAATTTGCTCATTGTTATTGTGAAATTTCACAATTCGAGTAAGTTCTAAACCCTATGTTACTATGTATGATATAATTAATTTAATTGAAACCTAATTCATATTTATTTTGATTATATTGGTGGTTTAATTATATTGTGAGTTTTTATTTTCATTATTTTGTATATGTAGAATATATTTAATTTAATTGAAATTCAATTCATATTTATTTTGATTATATTGATGGTTTGTTTATATTGTGAGTTTTTATTTTCATTATTTTGTATATGTAGAATATATTTAATTTCATTGAAATCCAATTCATATGTATTTTGATTATGTTGATGGTTTGTTTATATTGTGAGTATTTATTTTGATTATTTTGTATATGTAGAATTATTATGGAATGGTTTTTTAAGAGAAAGTCATCATCGGATTTGGGTAGTTCGGCTAATGTTGATAGTTCAAATAATGTTGGTAGTTCAAGAACTCCAAGTTCAAGAGAAAGTCAGTTAGATGGTGTTTTGGGTAATCTTCAAGCGGACCCTAGATTAAGAACTCGAATGATAGATTATGATGCTAATATGAGAGATGAGGTCTGAAGATCATATCTACAAAAAGGACCTTGTCAACCTAGACGTCATAATTTCCCAATAACTAATATGACAGGAATTAATCGACGCTTCATCCCCCAATGGTTTGATGAGTTTGATTGGTTGGAGTATAGTATATCTAAAGATGCGGCGTTTTGTCTCTATTGCTATCTCTTTAAAACCAATTTTGAACAAGTGGGTAGTGAAGCTTTCACTAGAGATGGATTTAATAATTGGAAGAAAAGGAAAGAAAGATTTAAGATGCATGTTGGACCGGTTGGGAGTGTTCATAATAAGGCTAGAAAAGTTGCTACAAAGTTGATGAATCAAAATACACATATTGAAATGGCAGTGAGCAAACACTCCGACCAAGCTCGTAAGGCTTATTGCACATGCTTGAATGCATCAATCAAGTGCACTAAGTTTTTATTGCGACAATGTCTTGCTTTTTGTGGCCATGATGAAAGTGTCACTTCAAGCAATAGGGAAAATTACTTGGAGCTATTGCAATTCCTTGCAGATAATGATGATAAAGTTAAAGAAGTTGTGATGGCAAAAGCTCCGGGGAATCTCAAATTACTAGCTCCATGCATTCAAAAAGAAATTGTGAATTCATGTGCCCTTGAAACACTTGATGATGTCATGGATGGTCTAAAAGATAGATTCTTTTCAATATTGGTAGATGAAGCACGTGATGTGTCGGTGAAAGAGAAAATGGCTATGGTGTTGCGTTATGTGGATGACAAAGGGCATGTAATTGAAAGATTTATGGGTATCCAACATGTTACTGACACTACTTCAAGTTTACTAAAGGATGCTATTGATACATTCGTTTCTCGCAACATTTTGAGCCTTTCCAAGCTACGATGACAAGGTTATGATGGTGCTAGCAATATGAGAGGTGAGTTGAATGGCCTTAAAACAAAGATATTGAGAGAACAACCTTGTGCATATTATGTTCATTGCTTTGCTCGTCAACTTTAACTAGCTCTTGTTGCCGTAACAAAGAAGAATAGACATTGCCTCTTTTTTTTTGTTGCAACGGTTAATAGTGTGGTTAATCATGTTGGAGCATCTTGTAAGCGGCGTGATTTACTTAGAGGACAAGTCCAAGAAGAGCTTGTGATAGCTTTTGAAAATGATTGCCTTATAACGGGGCGAGGCTTAAATCAAGAAACAAGTCTCAAATGTGCCGGTGACACACAATGGAACCCACACTATGGTACCTTGATTAGCATCATTTTTATGTTTTCATCCGTGTTTCATGTGCTTCAAATGGTTATTGATGATAATCCCAATGAAAGTGCGAGTGAAGCAAATAAGTTAATGAGAGAAATACGTACTTTTGAGTTTTATTTCACCTTTTCTTGATAAAATACATATTATGACTCACAAATAATTTGTCACAATCATTGCAAAGGAAAGATCAAGAAATTGTGAATGCAATAGCTTTAGTGAAATCATGCAATGAAAGGCTACATTGGATGAGGAATAATGGGTTCGATGCATTGGTTAATGAAGTATCTTCTTTTTGTGAGAAGCATCATATTGATGTTCCTAACATAAAAGAGGCATTTATACTTCCAGGGAGGTCAAGGCGTGCTCCAATAAAGACAAATCGTCATCATTATCGTGTGAAGCTCTTTATTTATGTCATTGATGAGCAAATTACGGAGTTAGAGGATCGCTTTAATGAGGTTAATACCGAATTGCTTATTTGTTTGGCATGTTTGACTCCAAAAGATTCATTTGTAGCTTTTGATAAATCAAAGTTACTTCATCTTACTCAATTTTATCCTCAAGACTTTTCGAATAAAGATCAACTTGAGATTTATATCCATTATGTGCGTTCCAGTAGTGATTTCTCTCAATTGGAAGGGATTGGTGATCTTGCAAAAAAAAATGGAGGAAACAAGGATGCATCAAGTATTCAATTATGTGTATTTGCTCATTACATTGTCTTCAGTTTTACCGGTTGCAACTGCTTCAGTGGAGAGAGCTTTTTCTGTCATGAATATTGTTAAGGGTCCACTTATGAACAAAATGGGAGATAAATGGTTGAGTGATAGCGTGCTTGTTTATATTGAGAGATATATTTTTGCTTGTATTGAAAATGAAGCTATAATGCTTCGTTTTCAAAATATGAAACCTCATCGTGGACAATTATAGCTTGTAATATTGTTTCCGTTATGAATTATGAATGAAAGTACTATGATTTCATTTTCAATATGTTTTTCCATCCTAAATTTTTATTTGGACTTTTACACTAAAACCCCTTGTGGTAAGATTCCTGGCTCTGCCACTGGTCGCAGCCCAAAGCTTTTGTTTAGTCTTTGTCTAGTTGCTAACCATACCTTCGGCATTCACCAATGTCTTGGCTTTCATTAGTTGATATGCTGATGACTTGAGGCGAAGAGGTGGTGACCAAGATTGCGTATACAAGAAGATATCCATGTTTAACATTTTTTTTCTAGTATAATTATTTAGTTCGCAAAAACAACTACAAATCTGCCAAACATGGTTCCATCAACGAGGTTCACTTGAAAAATTATCACAATTTCTTTATCAGTCCAATTTACTTCAAATCATGTAGAATCAAACTAGAGACATTAACTTCACCTAACAAAACATTAGAGTCGTTTGAATCCAATTAATAGCCTCAAGACATCCAAAGTCAACTTGCGAAACCTGCCGGCACATATTTCTTCTCTAACATAAGTTACTTCAAAATTTACTATAAATAGATTATGTATCCATGATAATTGACAGTTTATGGTAAGAGAAGACACATATATGATATATCCAAAAATCCTTCAACTATTTGAGTTACATGATTTGAAGTCACGTAACTTCAACTCCTGTATTTCTCAAACTCTAACTTGGGCAATAGAGCCTCTTTGACAAACACCACACCGGTTTCCAAGAAACTTAGTCGTTTCGTTTTATTTTGGTCATAGTAGAGGACATTTTTGCCGCTCCTATGCGTTCCATTTTTTTTGGGTCAAATTCACCTTCTCCCTTTTATTAAAGAGTTAGCGAAAATGTCCTCAATCCCTCTTTTACCCAATTTTCCATTATTTTGTTGAAATTATGAGAAACAAGATAAGAGGTTTTTGTGTTGCAAGTGTGTAGAATCGTTCATGTGAGACCACCATTAGTTACATGCATGTACTTCTTACCTGAGTCAAACTTAAGACAGAGAGATGGCCGAGATTGTGTACACACCATACAAACATAAAATAGATTCAAATAGACATTGTTTGCAAAGAAGAAAAAAAAAAGGAAAAAAAAAAAGAGAGCCATTGTTTGCAAGTGTAGCTTGGGCCAAGCACTGGGTCCTTACACGCTAAGCAAAAAACCAAGGGACCATCCTTCTTCTACTCTTCCTTGAACATCAATGGAAGCTCGTCACTGAAATTTAGAATTTGCTTCTCAGCCATCTCTCTCTATCCATTTTTGAAAACCTTAAGACTTTAACCTTAAATCAGAATTCAAATCAGAGACACTTTTGTCTTCTTTAGTGGGATATACAGTAACCTTTTCGGTGGATATTGGCATTACACTCGGAACATTCCCAGACCAACCCTTCACATGGTTTACCACATTCTTGACAATCAAGAATGTGCTCCCTTTTATCAGAAGGAATGACACTCCTTTCCTTATAAACAAGAGTAACAGTGTGTGGGTGAGCGTCGTGCTTATAAGCTCCCCCTAACTTGACTTGCGGATACCTCCCTAGAATGCAATGAGGATGGCAATGAAAGTCGCAATCTGAGCAGGAGTAGAACCAATATTTCGGATCTCGTGGTCCTTCGCATATTTCACAATAATGTTCAGCTAGCATGTCTGTAACACTATAGGTGAGCTTGAGATGGTGATCGTCGTATCTGTGCTGGGCTGTGAGAGGTAATTTAACACATGGAATACAAAGGTTGAAGTTGCATGCCAAAATAGTACAACTGAACCAACCAATGTGCTTAGAAGCACCACAACCCTTACATTGATTAGAACTTCTACCCCGTTTTATTTTGAAGTAGAGGTCATGATGATGTGCCTCATGTTTAAGAGACTTATTATATTCCCAAAGAATACTGCAGTGAAGGTCAAGGTAGAAGCCTTCCTCCTTGATAATGTAGACGTCACAGACGTCCCTATTATCACAGTAGTATCCGAAGCCTTGGCTAAAAGTATTGCACATGTAACACCTAAAAACGCCATCAATAGAAGGAGCCCTCGGAAGGAGTGTGAGCTCGTGCTTCCTGTGAAGTTCAAAATGCCTCTTTCGATCGAATTGGGCACAAATTAAGTGGAGAAAGAAATGACATGACGACTCTTCTTGTCCTGCACATCTATAAAAGGCATCTGTAGTAGTGATGGGCCGCATGCAACCATTACAAGTATTTATTCTATCATCAAGGTGATCATCATCTTTATCTTTATCTACCTCATGATGATCAGTGATGAGGGTTAAGCGATGTTGATGACTAAAATGATTGATCTGCGCAGCTGGTTCTGATTTTGTTTGGTTGTTCTTATGTTTGGAGTTGTCGTCGGGAGTGGTCTTGGTGGCGTCAGTGATTTGAGCATTTTTTATGGCGCATGTATTGTGGGCAACATAACTGCGACATTCATGACAATAATAAACAGCGCGGCTTTGGTCCATGAGTCCATTGCAAACGGAGCAGAAACGTTGGTTTTTGGGGTAAGTGTCTTCAAAGCTCCAGGTGAGCTTGAGTCTGTGATTGTGGTATCCTATTTTGACATGGAGTGGTAGCCAAGAACATTGCTTATGCACCATGAGCTGGCAGATGCCACAGAGGTATAAGTCGACGTCGCCATTTTTGCCACAGACATCACAAGTGAATTTAATAGTACGGTTCTTCAGGACGGTGAATTTGTGGTCATGACAGTAGTTTTTCCACTTTGAAGCGCATTTGAGGTCTATTCCGAATTTACAGACACGACAATAGTAGATGAAGCCGCTGCATGGTTGGTTACAGTCACTACAGAAGTTGCCATTTTGGGGTGGTTGGAGACTAAGTGGGTGTTTGGGGTGGATCGGGTTGTCTATCTCACGAGTTATTTTATCTGCACAAGATTTATGGAGAATGAAGGCCGGGCTGCATTGGTTGCAAGTGTAGCTTGAGCCAAGCACTGGGTCCTCGCACACTGAGCAAAAAACCAAGCCACTGTCGTTCTGCTCCTTCTTGAATATCAATGGATGCTTGTGACTGAAATGTTGAATTTGCTCCTCAGCCATCTCTCTTTCTATCACTAATAAGTTGGTCAGGTCGTTCATTAACCAATCACAAAATTAAAAACAAATGAAATATGTACGTGTATATATATATTAAGGATGAACCAATCACAAGAGTGTTTCCGTACATTACCTAAATTAAGGATGAACTGGGAATTGCGAAAGAATTCAGCTCAAGTGGTTAAGAGAAGTTATCCTTGTCACCGAGAGCATGTGTTAGAATCCACCCTCCACAGTATTATTTGTATGAAATATAAAAAAAAGAGGAAAGGATGAACTGCGAATTCTGCACGGATAAGCAAATCAATGGCTGTGAAGAGAGAGAAATGTAGAAGTAGCTGTTAATAGCAACAAGAAAGAGAGACAGACAGAAAGGAAGGAAGCTCGCTCTCTCAGTAAAACATCCCTGATGCATTCTTGCTTTTATAGGTAATGGGATTTAGAATTTTTATAGTAATTTTGTTCAAGTTGTTGTGTCTTCGTCTTCTTCTACAAAGAAGCTCACACACACGCCAGTCTAAAAGAGAAAGAATATTGGAGTTTAAAGAAGTCGCTTTGATTGCTGCTTGACAACGAAGATTCTTGAACTCAACCACTAGTAGGAATTTATCCTTTTCTTTTCCTTTAAAAAAGAAAAAGGTATTGTTTTTTTTTTTAAGAATATGTGTATTTAACAGGGGATGTTTTCTTTGGTTCTGTCTGTTTACTCTGTTCAGTCTATTTAGTGTGGGAGATGTGTAACTTTTAGTTTGCATCTTACCTTGCTTGAGATTTAGTCCAATGGAAAATCAAAAGATAAACCTATTTTCTTGGAGGACATGTCACAGTCTTGCACAGGCTTTAAAAAATCAACCAATTAGTTATTAATTGTCTTGAATTTATCCAGTTTTTGAAAAATAAAATCCAAGTTCAAAATCAAAACCAGCTTGCTCAAAAAAAATTCCTTATAAGGTTTTATAACTGAAGCCTTAATGCTTACTGGTAAGAGTCATTCACCCTTAAATCACAATCACAATCTAACACATACAAAATTGACTCATCAATAAAAGCTTATGTGCGTATGTTAGATTGTCAGTTGCTTGTAAAGTGAAATGCGTCCTTGCACGTGCGGAACCAAGAATTTTCCTTGAGAAAAATTGGGGACGAAGAGGGTCATGCAATGAGAAACAATGGGGTTGAGAAGGGTAATGAAATAAGAAACATCATCTCATGTGTGTAGCTCATTGATCACAAATAGGGAAGTTAAAAAAAAATCTGAACTTTATTCATTGAATCTTTAATTTTTATTGTTTTATAAATTAGATGTCAAATTTGAACGCAAACAAAATGCTCAAGCATCAAAAAGTTATACAAAATACTTCTCAAATAAGGATTTGTATTAAGAATTAGTTAAAAAAATTCTAATCTCAGTCATTCTTAGATATGTTAGTGGATTAAACATTAGTTTAGTTGACGGAGCCAAACCCATACCTAATTATTGTTCCGATTCTTCAATTTTCAACATAGTATACATACTCTACCAGACTATCAACCAAAACCAAAACACATGCACACCATTACCATTTTCAATGAAAACTCAAAGACCAAAATACCCAGAATCCAAAATCACCCATTTTGTTTGAAAACCAGATACAAGCATCACCATCCAATAAATCCATACCGAATAAAATAAAACATTCAGGCCCCATTTGGTTCATGAGAAAGGAGGCTTGAGAATGTAAAATCAATTGTTTTCTCATGTTTGGTAAGTCCAAGTATAGGAAATAGTTGCATAGTTCATGGGAAAGTATGGGGGAAAGTAAAGCCCTCATCCCCTTTGGGTTTTGTTTTCGGTCCTCATGAGAAAATTTGGGAAAATAAGCCAACATTAAATGCATATTTTTTATGACTATTTTGTCACCACTAACAATTTAGAATTACAATATATATCATTTAATGTATTCTTTTATATATATATATATATATTTAATATGGGTATAATGGGAAAAGTATACAAACTTTGTTTTCCATTCTTACTCAAAACAAACATGAGTGATATCTCCCGGTTACTTTCCTAGCACTGCCAAACATGATTCATTTTCTATCCTTGAAAAATGACATAGGAAGTAATTTCCCCTCAAATTCGTCTTGTGAACTGGGGCCTATCAAAAGAAATGATTTCCCATCCCCTAGGATAACCAGCAGAATCAACAAAAGAATCAGTCAACTTTCATGACAAAAGAAATGAATAATTAACCACATAGATTCTTATCAAAAGGAAAGAGTTCGTGTAGTCCCAATTATATTCCAGTTGAAAAAATGATAACCATGAAATAGTTTTCTTCCCTCTAGCACCATCAAGCTACTCCAAGTAAGAAAAAAAGAATGAGAGAGAGTGAAACCATCTTCCATATACCATTAAATTTAATCAACCATCTTCATCTCACATCTCCAAAATCCAAAGCGACATCGTTTTCAATCTTAGAAGCAAATCACCCAATTCACAGGAACAAATGAGGATATAAAACCCCAAATAAACATAATAAAACCGAAAATGGCCAAAACAAATTTTCAAATATTGTTGAATCATACCAAGTCTATATTCATCAACTTCCAAATATACAAAATAGTATTCAAACAATTATCCAAGTATTGATTGTAGCTACATGAAACCACCAGAGTTTCAAGCAAATTTTCCATTTAAATAAGGACATATGGTGTGTCTTTGTACACAACGGACTCATATTTAGTCAATGAGTCACCGTTCAACAAATGATCAGAGTTCTGATGCAAATTTATAACAGAAATTGTAACTTCAATATTTTCAGAACGTGTACACCTTACAACAATTATTATTGTCCCTCAGTAGAAATAAGAAAATTTAGACCTTCACCCACCTCATTCCTTACCAGTTGAGCGACAATTACAGCATAGACATGCAATTTTTAAGCCAAGATTCTTAAATCATAGGCTAGTCCTGTCCAAGAATAATCATCAGTGAATCCTTCAGTTTAACATCTAAAATTTAATGTGTTCAGAGGTTAACTTCGTCTCCACTATGGTTCTGAAGTAGGAGAAACCTGAACTCCATAGTCCATTCAGGAAAGCCCCAAAAGTAGAGACTACGAAACCTAAATGAGGATAAGGGATCAACTAAGAAACCTATATTAAAAAGACAATAGTTTGAAAGCAAACCCCAGACTACTGTTATTTTCTGATTACAACCAGAACGCAAAAAGAAAGATTACCAATTTCCACCCATAGATAAGCTTTGAGACATCCAATCACTTAGACTTCTTTCCTTGCTTCTTCTTAATAACTTCATCAACGTACATTATTCCCTTGCCTTTGTAAACTTCAGGTGGCTTACAACTACGCACGGAAGCAGCAAACTGGTGCACCCTATCTTTATCAATTCCAGTGCAGCAAACGACATTGTTCTTGAAGCAGAAAACACGAACAGCAGGGGGAACGGTCAACTCAACCTCATGACTGTAACCCAATTTCAGAAGCAACAGGCGTCCTTCAGCTTCAGCCCTGCTTTGTAGCCCACACCCACAATCTTAAGAAAGCGAAAAAATTTGGCTTCCATTTAAGTAAATGCTCCTGAAAACACCCACCCAGTAAGCATTCTGGAAACAGAATAATTAACATTTTATGGATCTCACACAAATTCAGGCCTATTTATCATAACCTATGCTCCAAAGCAACTATATATAGGTTATGAAAAAATAAAAAATAAAAAATAACTCATAAACATTTTACATCCACACTATTCGATATGTGTAGCCTACACTTGGGAATAAAGGAAACAATACTACAATCATCAATGCAATGAGAAACAACTGGAAACAAACCATACTTCATATAACCATACATCAACATGAGAATACCAAGCTCACAATACGAGAGAAATGGATATGTTTTTATCATAAGTCTAAGTTGCAGGAAAGATGGCAGCAGCAGTCTCACAACACAACACAGTCCAAATTACTGCGTGTGTGTCAAGGGTTTTTTCATTTCCATAATAATTTCCTTCATACATTGAATTTTCAATAAAAGAGGACTATCAACATACCCAAAAAAAAACCCAGATGAAAAAACAGAAAGGTGAATGACATGAATCAAATTCAAACAGTCCAAAACCCCTAAATCGGAAACATCAACGCATTAAAACGGTCAAAAACAAATAAATAACATCAAAACTATAGAAATTTTCAGAAGTTTTCATACCGATGGAAAACCAGAGCCAGAGAGAGGGAGAGAGAGAGGGGGGGAGAGGAGGGAGGAGGCGGGGTGAAAAACAAAATCTGAAATGAATCTTGGTGAGCATTAAAATTCCTACATATACATGTTTGAGTGTGAGAGTAAGCGACTGGGGCTTACCACTTTAAGATAGATCACCGCTGTCGTTGTCGTCGTCGTCGGAAGACTAAGGTTTAGCTTGGGTTCAGAAGATGGAGGAGGCGGCAGCTTGAGACCAAAGAGATTTCTTTGGAAGTCTCAAAACGAATAAGGCCTCAAAATTACATTTCCTAATTTCAAAGCCCAATACTTTCAGCTCGCCTAATGAGTAACAGTTCGCCAGCAAGATTGGAGACTTGAAATTGTACATTGTCAAATAACAAAACAAAGAACTAACTTTTATTAATTTCTAGATCATAGTTTCATAGTCAATACCAGCTATGAGGTTTGAATTTACCATGATTTGGTGGTAAATTATGTACACTATTTATTCGCTTAATTAAGTTTTAATTTTTTTATAGAAACAATTTCGGTTGTTGAACCAATGGGTAATTACATATCTTATAATAGGACAAGCGACATTTTAGTCCCTCGAAATTTAGGTGCAATATCAAAATGGGCCTTGAGGTTTAAATTTTATAAATTTAATACCCAACGTTACTGCACAATCCAATTAGTCCGCGTGAAGGGCATTTCCGAAAAGAAAAAACTAGCTCATCCTTGGAATGCATTCCAAGGTTTCCAAGTCGTTGCCCCCTTTAACCCAACATCAATTCAATACAAAAATTCTCACATAACGTTGTGAAGAAGAAGATCAAGAAGCAAGTTCGAATCCTAGAATGGAGAAAGAGGCGTCGAATTGTTTGTGTGGCTACAATTCGAATGTCGTGGACATATTCAAATCCTGGAGGCGATTTGCTCTATGTGCAAAGGTACGTGAGGGTAAGAATAGTTGTGGGTTCTGAAAGCACTTCCAAGTGCTTACTAGAAAAGGGCTTTTGCTAGAAGCTTTTATGAGCATAAGTGATTTCTAGAGGAGCAGTCACAAACGATCTCATTAGGTTATTATTCATAGAAGTGATTGTTGCCCTATTCAAAATCAATCCCAAGTAAACCTTGAATGAAACTATCATGTATTGGGCTGCTAGTACGATTTTTAAGGCCATGTGCTAAAGTGGGACTGGCACACTACCGCAACATACCAGGGCCGGGCCTCATTATATAAAGGTAAATTTGTTTTATTTTATTATTTACTTACGTCAATAGTAAATTAGTAAAGTAAATTATGGAAGTTTTTAAATAAGTCGGTGCCAGCGGAGAAACCCATAAATAAGAAAAGTCTTTACTATGTTCCACCTAACGTTCCTCTGTCTCTAACCAATAAGTCGTCGCTCATCTTCAGACTCATTCTTCTTCTCATCTACCTTCAATCCTTTCTCTCACAGATCAAAAAACCTGTCTTTCTCTCTCTGTCTCTCTGTCTTCTGGTCTTTATAAACCCTTAATTTCTCACAGGTTTTTTTCGGATAATATTGTTTATTTTTGAATCGAGGAAAGCAATCCGTGAAGATATGGCTCAGTTCAAGCTCATCGCTTCCCTCCTTGTATCTCTATGTCTCGTTCTACCTCTCATCCAAGCCAAGGACGTTAACTACTGCGGTTCGTCTCTCTAATTCTTGGCTCTTTTCCTTTCAAAATTTTTATTAAAGTATGATACTTTGCTTGCAGATTAAGCTTTTACTTATCTGTTTGATTCCCGAGAAAATCATTACTTTTCCACTTTTTACCGTATTTCAACTGATTGTTTGAAGTCAAATTCGATTTGGGCTCTGTTTATTTTGACACAAACACAACATGAAGAAATCTTTGATATTGCGTAGTCAAAGTTGAATTTTGCAATTTTCGTAGTATTTATTTTCCAAGAGAAGAAAAAATATATATCTGAATGTTGTTTCTCTTTAGGAAATTTTGGTATCGTATGTATGCATGTATTCAAACAAATGGTGTTTCAGTGTCGTATTTTATTGTGGTTTCTTTGTTGCTTGTTGCACTGCTTTTGGTTCAATGAAACTTAAGCGGGTTTTTGGAATATGTTCAGATAAGAAGGCTGACTATGATGTCAAGGTCAAGGCAGTCGAGATAATTCCTTACCCTGTGGCGAGAGGCAAGCCTGCCAGCTTCAGCATTTCTGCAACTACAGGTTCTACTTCAGTCCAACATTTAACTTCTTGAGTGACTCTTTTTTTTTCATGTAATTTTAGATAAACACAAAAACCACTCGGATAATCCAATATCATTCGAAGAGCTTGGGGAGTTTAGTTTTGACTGGAGTTCTATATGTTCTGCTAACAGGTGAATCAATCTCTGGAGGAAAATTGGTGATTGAGGTTTCATACTTTGGTTGGCACATCCACAGTGAGACTCATGACCTTTGCTCAGAAACATCTTGCCCTGTTTCAACTGGTGATTTCGTGATTGCTCACTCGCAAGATTTGCCTGGATATACTCCACCTGTAAGTCCTTGCCTAATAAACTTGTATGATTTAAGTTTTTCAGTGTTTCTAGTGAGTTGTCTCTACAAACTTGAATAAGGCACTGAGTTTAATTTTTAGTTTCCAAATAATCCAATACAAATTTAAGGTGATCCCGCCCACATTTTGTGAATACAATGAAATAGTTTATATTAACTGTTAGATAGCCACATTAGAAAGTGAATGAAGACAGCCAAATGCATTATTCTAAGTTATCACATTGGTGCAATTTCACTGTCCATGACCATGGCGCACAATGGATCACTTTATTGAATTCATGTTTGCAAAGTGTTGCTGTTTTCCAATCTTCTTCTTCGTGTGTATTCTGTGTAGTGCGAAGAGGACATAAAACCAAGCAAGGTTATCGATCATCACTGCTGTGATCAAAATTCTTGTTCTTCTTCTAGGCTTCTAGCATTACAATATCTTTTCCCCTCTTTCTCTGCATGTCCAGCATTGCACCCACTTCTTTATAGCCAAGCTAAAAAACTTCTTGGTATATTCTTCAACAAACAAAATTTCCTTGCACCAATTCTATGAGCTGTAGGTGAACTCATTGTTTGCAGTTAGTTTGTAATTAGTAGCATGTAATAGTCATCTTCTTAAGTTGTCTAAGAAGTGTGCTTTTTCTGAAACCAAGTGCTTTGCCTTTTGCTGCTACTTTCCATTTTCAGTCTGTATTTGGGCATTTTAAATTCAAGTTTCTCTTTCGACCAAATTTTTTTTTCAGGTTTCGCTTACTTATCGTAGATCTGTTAATTGAATGTTGCATATGAATTTTGAGATTTGAATTCTATTGAATCTCAAGCTCCATAAATTAGACATTCCTGTGATTAAAAAATTACTAGGATCATCCCTCTTGTTTAGCTCATGGTAAAACTTCAACTTTTGAATACTCTAATAATCTGCATTTGGATTATACGTCATTATTCAAATTGCTGCTGTGTTGTGTTTGATTTGTTTCCTATTCGATTCTCAAATTGCTTTTGGAATTACCCTGTCCCCATTATAATTGCCACTGTCATTATGTCCTCTCTATTATCAGCAGTTTTCTTTTGTGATGTTTATATTTGTGTTCTTCTGCTGCGTCTTGTATTCTGACCAAATTTGGGACATGCAGGGTTCATACTCTCTCAAAATGAGGTTGTACGACGGAAACAAACATGAACTGACATGCATTGCCTTTGATTTTGACATCGGGTTTGCATCATCTGATTCATCCGTGGCTGATAGTTAAGTGCGTCAAATGTTGGTCTTTTGGTATATCTATCGAAACTACATTATGTAGCATGTAAGAATTATCCAGGTCCATACTTATACTTCAAATTTGCTGGTACGTTGTGATGTGTAAATCATTGTCATTCCATCTACTTGTTAAGACTATTGGAAGTTATGGAACAGGAATTTAAATATGAGATATTGTTATATTTCATGCTGTAAAGTGTAATCCTAGGCTGACAAGAAATTTTTGGCTTGGCTAGGAAAAACCATAAAGAACAATAAAATTGTTAAATCATATAACAAGCAGGTGCAAGGCACATGCAATCTTTGGCCCAGTCGAGTGTAGCTCCAGAGTGCCTAAGCCTTACTTCATACAGAAATTTGTGCTTCCATCCATGAACTGATTATAGACTACATTTGTGGGTAGAAGAAACTGTTTCATACACTACACAGAAAATAGTTGATGACCATGAATCAATGATCCCGTTGGTGGTATTTTTTTTCCAGTCAAACATTAATAGAGGTCTTAATAGAGGTCTCAGGTCTTAAGTTCGAATCTTCCTTTCGATCCCCAAAAAAGAACTGAATTGCAAGCCGCCAGTCACGGTGGCCAATCATTGCGAACTGCGTGGACTCTATGGATTATGCTTTATATAGGTAGCGTCCCAACCCAAGAGACCCCATCCCCAACAACTACCTGTCTGATATCAAATGATAGAACCACCGCGCTCTAACTTACCCTTACAAAATCGGCATAGAAAGATACAGGGCCCAAGATTTGATGCACCCACAATTAACGCATGCTTTATGCAAGCAAACTACCTTGTGGTTGAGGATATTCTTGCTGCTTACTGCTATAATAACACAATTTTTTGAGGGTTTTGAGCCGAGTGTAGAAGCTTTTGAGTTTAGACTTCATCTTGCAACATGATGGCCGTGATGGTTGGGTGGTGATTGCGGGTACAAAAAGTCACTTTAGTTGTCATCTCGAGGGTTCCAAAGCCCAGCTGATAGAAAGAGGAAAAAAGAAAAAGCTCTGCTTTTTGCTCTCTTCAGAATGAATCATGGTCTAATAGGCACACCTCACTGTCTCCCCGGAATTAACTCTTGTCCCTCGGACATACGAAAGGCATAACCGCATTGTAAGGGATTTATAGCTCAAGTGGTTAGAAACATATACTCATACACCCGAGATCCTAGGTTCGATTTCTCATTCCCTGATATCGCTCGTATCCAAAAAATAAAAATAAAGCTGACCACCGCATTTCAGTGATCATAAGAGGACATTTCAGTCATTTGTACTAGTAATTATGTGATGGAATTAATTACAATCATACCACTTAAATCATGAATGGTATTTGGTGACGGGTCAATTAGCCCTAAGAAACAGCCCCCACCTAAACACTAAAAAGCGTCCAACACCCAACTTTTCTCAGTTTTCACTTTGGAGAGCCACTGGAAGACAAAAGAGAAAATGTCATCCTACTCTGGACCTCCAATCTCCTGACCAGTCATTTTCACTCAAATACACTCTTCCTTTCTCCCCACTCTTTATCTGAATGTTGATCACATGCCATTCCATGAACTAAACAAAGCAAAGAGATGAAAGGAGTGAGAGGAAAATTTCTCAAGAAATTGAAGTCCATCCCAACAATTGGCACTTTCACAAATGGCCTGCTCTTTCAGCTGAACCCCACAGAAAAATTCTTCAATCACAACCATCAAACACTGTCTCTGCGAGTTCACAATGATGAAGTAGAGCTCAAAGATGAAGATATGGAATTCGATTTCAATGTTGGCCACAAGGAGAATATTGTTATACCACCCTCCATGAAGTCCACAGAGACAGTGCCTTCCAATGATAGCTCGGGGGATATGGTCTTGTCTCACATCGATTTGGAGCATGAAATTTTTCATGAAGCAAAGGATGATGAGGAGGACCAACATCCATCTTTATCAGATTTTGAGGAGAAGTGTCCACCAGGAGGAGGCAATTCTGTCATTCTCTACTCAACAAGCTTGACAGGTGTCAGAAAAACGTTTGAGGCATGCAAGGCTATCCGGTTTTTGCTGGAAAGCTTCAAAGTATCGGTGCATGAGAGGGACGTTTCGATGCACATGGGATTCAGGGAAGAGTTGTGGAGGATATTTGGTGGTAGAGTGATCCCTCCAAGGCTTTTCATCAAGGGAAGATACATTGGAGGAGCTGATGAAGTAATAGGACTTCATGAGCAAGGGAACCTGAAGAAGCTCCTAAAAGGAATCCCAATAGACCTGTCTAACTCCCCATGCACCGGCTGTGCCAACATGCGTTTTGTGGTGTGCTTCAACTGCAATGGCAGTCGCAGAGTCTTCAAAGACGGTGATCTTGATGAGAATGATGAGCTGCACATTAGATGTCCCGAGTGCAATGAAAATGGTTTAGTTAAATGCTCCATCTGCTGCTGAAAAACTCAACTAGCTTTCCTGTTTCGATGTTATTACGTTTCGGTTTGTAAAATGCTTAGTATTTGTGATGCATTAGCTTGTCTGAAATATGAAGAACTAACAATCTGATGTTGTAGAATTTCAGCTGTAAGAATCTCTGACATATAGTAGAGTACTAAGTAGTATTGTTGTGGTCCCACAACCATGTTAAATTGTTATATTTATAATCCTGACTGTTCTGTTTTTGCATAGTTTGGAACTGAACATGGAATTTTGAGGCTTGAAGAAAGCTTCCATTTCCATTTATTTCGATTTCAAAGCCGAAAGAACTGCAAGTGGAATGAGTTCTTGGGGTTTTTGGTCAGGTGAGAGGACTTTGTTTATGCTAATTTTCTCCTCAGGTTGTAAGTAGATTAATGAAACTTCTTGTGGTCAGATGAAAGATTTGAAATGATGGGCAATCGAAGACCATGCACATGGCTCTTCCTAAAATTTAGATAAAAGTCACTCATTGATATGGAAAAGTTTAGGTACTAAAGGATGGTGTGGGGCTCATGATAATGAAGCATTCACGCCAACAACTTTATGTTAAAAGTGCCAAGGCATCTTTCCCTTGTTTTAATTTTTTTGTATTTTGATGGGCAAGGAGAGAAAATATAAGAGCAAGCCAGCCTACCACTGCATCTTGGGACTCAAGATTATGAAGTTTACTGTTAGATTACAAATAACCTGTGTTAGTTGGCTAGTATTTGTACCGGCTTGATATTCTAATTAAGTGAAATGTTCTCTTGTCAAACAGTCTAGTATCGTATATTTAAATGTTCTCTCCGGTGTACCATCTCCACCGTGACAAGTAGGCTTTGCTCTGTTGCTTTCAAGTTTATTTCTTCTAACCTTGTTGTGGCTGCTGACTGCTGAGTGGAGATTGCCTTAGCTGATGATGACATGGTTTCCTTTGGTTGCTGGTCTTGTTACATGGGATGCTGTTCTTGGTTGATTTCGGCCCTTGTTTCGTTTCCTTCCTTTTGTTTTGCTGTTCAAGTAGGTTGTTGTTGAGGTATAATTATGTTGTCTTTTCTTTCTTGGTTGGGGTTTGCTCTCTTTGCTACCATTAGCTTCTATGAATTCATCTATTCATACCCACAAAAAGAAAAAGAAAAAGAAAAAAAAAAAAAAAAAATATATATATATATATATGTAAGTGATGTTAGACTATGGTATCAAATATGGATCATTAATTATGTGAACTGATGTTTGAACGAATGTCTACCACATAACACTGTTGGCCATGCTTTCATGGGCTAGGGCATAGTTAAGACACGGTGAAGATAGGAAATGATTTATGTTTACAAAGTTGTATTTATACAATTAGATAATCCCCTCATAATGGGTCCCGCCGCAAGTAAGTATCAAACTTGCATCAAATACAGTACCCAACTCGTATGCATTGAATCAAACTAGATACCTACTCTGCCTTAAGTAAGTATCAAACTCACATCAAATACGGTACCGAATTCGTATGCATTGAATCAAACCAAATACCTGCTCTAATTAAGTGGAGATAACTAAGTGCCAGTTAGTAGATTGGAAAATGGTTTAGCTTTGGATTGTTGAAACTTGAAAGTTTGGAAGCTACCCAATTTTTTGATATAACCAATATTAGGGGAGGGGGTTTTTCTCGCACACATTGTCAAGATGTCATAAGGGTTCAAACTTGAGACCATTGACCTGCAAATCAAGGTCATTTTCATTGGGCTAGACCTGTTGGCGTGGAAGCTACCCAATTAATAAAGCAATGGTCATTCTATAGTGAGGACCTTATATATAGCTCTTAAGTGATTCTTATCTCTTAACCGTTAGATTACGTTTGATTCAACGATTAAAATATATGGCCTTATGTAAGAGCCATATATAAGACCCTTAATATAGAATTCTTATAAAATCTTAACAAGCCGAGCCCAATCCTTTGACACCAATCGCTTAGAAGCCCATAAATCCATACCAATATTTAGAGGCTGCAACGTCAAGTCGTTTTAAGGCTGGCTCAAGACAGTGACTGGATGTAAACTGAAAGCTTTCTTTTTCTTTTTTTGTTTGGTTTGAGTAAATAAATCAAAAGCTTTGTACATCTACCACTTTAATGTGCAAATCCTTTTTCTTTTTTTCTTTTTTTTTGCTTTTCTGTACGGAATAGAATTGCTTTAATGAATTGAAATTTAAAAAAAATGATTCAACCCTATCCATAATGTTGATGGCTCTTTCAACTTTTTCTCAGTTGTTGCATTCAAGCTTAGTTGGATTTGTGTTGCGAATACAATTACATTGACAAGGCAAATGTCTTGGTCTATTTGTCTGCTTTGTTGAGTGCCTCAAAAGCCGGCTTGAATTGATGTAACCCTCCATTACATTATGCAAAAAAAAATCCCATTTGAAGAGGTGGAAAAAATATATATTCAACCTAAACCATCACTATCATAATAAGGTAATTACCGAAATAAATAATTTAAATTCGAGAAAAATATCCAAAGGAACATCGTGCCGGAAAAGAAGTAGGAAATAAATTGTGAAGGTGGTTTGAGATTAGGCCTGATAAGGATTATGAAAATCAATTAGGGCCACAAAGAAAAGAAAAATGTAAAATCAGATCTACTGGTTATAGAAGAAAATCATTTAACCTTTTAAAAAGAACAATATTCTTGAGGTATGCTATCTAATCCCTAATTTTATCACACTGTTAATTTGGACTACATATTCAAACATGAATTTACTATTATTATTTCTAGTTATGTCCGGATGTCAGATAACATATGTTCGGATCCCCTTTTTGTTGATAAAAAAAAATAATAATAAGAAGGCATTTCAGCCAAACCATGACAGAAACTTGTACCTACAGCCTAGAGGTTGGTATATTCTGAACGTGCACTACAGGAGCCAAAATTCTAAAGAAAACCCTCACAACAAACACCACATGCCATATGCAGAGTTAAATGTTTATGTTTTTTAGGTAGTGCCCTAGTGGTGGAAAATTTCCAGGCTTCAACTTTTCCTTCAAGACAGCGTGCATGTTTTGAAGAATCTTTTCATGTCCTCGTAGACCAAACTTGAAAGGCATAATCCATCTTTTTGTTTCTTTTCTTTTTTGCTCAGGAAAAAGTTTCCCCATGCATCTTTACAGCTAATGAGATGCACCAATTTGGGAATGGAATATCAGATTTACCAAAAAAAGAAGGAATATCTGAAATCAATTTTATACATAATATATTTTTACAAAACCAGAATCCATCTGTCAAATGTAAGAGGTGGATATAAAGCTATCAGAAATAATATGGGAAATTGGAACCACAAAGTAGCTGCAGAACAGAATAGTTGGATTTTCACTACACCAGTCTGCAAAAGTTAAAAGCCATTGAAAGGGAATTTTGAGATGTGTAGAAAGAGTGATAACATTGGCTAAGAAGTCAGAGCTGAGTCAGATGAAAGAGAAAGTACACGGTCATGTAAAGAACGGTCAAAGTTAAAGGGCTATGCCACAAAATTAAGTTAACAAGCACAAAGCTCCAACCGTGGAAACACACACTTTCATTTCCACCCTAAAATCATACACTTTCATTTCCACCCTAAATCATACACCTTCATTTCCAGCCTAAATTAGAAAGGGATACAAGCTTTACCTCTCCCATGCCACTCAAAAAGCTTAAGACAACTTTCCTATTGGTTAAATCCCTGTTCCATTAAGAACACTCAGTTGAAGGGAAAAAACAAAGGGAAAAAACAATACAGTTAGAGTAATCACACTTCCTACAATTTATGCAGCGACCTCTGTTGTGGAAAGTTCGAGACTTTGTGAAGCATTTGCCATCACTTCTGCTACCGGAGTAGTAGGCAACAGTTTTAAGAACTGGGTGTAGTGGAATTCAATCTGTAACCGGTGATGAAGAGGTGTGGATGCCATTAGCCCTTTCTTGATATCTGCCTGCAATTCCCTTATTGGAATTGCAGCCAAAAAGCTCTTTATATACTCTTTGCATGACTCCTTCCCTCGACACACAACCTCCTCTTCCTCCTTCTGCTCCTCCAGCTTGGTTATCTCTGCCTCTACTGTTGATCCTTCCTCCTTTTCATTGACCTGCTCGGCTTGCTGGGCCTGCTGGTTCTTGGATTCACCTGCTCCTGCCACAATTGGCTGATCACTGGTTGTTTTATCATCAGATGATTCTGCGATATTTTGCATTTTGTAAATTATCGTGCTGCTGTCAAACTTTAAGATATACGCCTGGTTGCATCCCTCATAGAGCCTCTCCCCTAGTGTATCAATGATGTAATAGGCTTCTGCTTCCACCTTGAGGATGAAGAAATGGTCATTCCAGCTGACAATATAAACTTGAGGTTCACCATTGCTAGCACATTCTGATCCAGCACGGCTAATCTCATCCCAAATGTTATCAAAGGACATTGCACCATGTAAAAAGTCAAATCGTCCCTCTTCCACTACCTCAGGATGGAAAAAACCAATAAAGGATTTCCCGGAAACTACAGAAAGAGGACGTATTTTGGCTTGAAGGACTGTTTCAAGATCAAAGTGCTTGTCCGGAAATCGCTCCCTATAGGTCTCATTTTCACAAAGATTCCTCCATTCTAATGAGCCTTCTCGAATCAGACTATCAAACTGGGACTTTATGGGCATGAGCTCTCGGTTATTCTGAAACCAATCAGCAATTACTGCCACAAGAGCTGTGCATGCACTCTCACCTGCTGCTCGCTCACTTCGCTGATCGATAGAAGCAAAAAAGATCTCAGTTTGAAGCTTCATGTGTCCATCACGGTTTGTCACTTCCTTGTTCTCCCAACTACCTATGGCAAATTATCATCTCCAAATTCAGACACTGACGACCGATTAGCAGATGAATCCTCCTCCGTCTTGTTCCACTGTGAAAAAATTTGACATTATTTGTAATAAGAACTTGAGAATCTTTATTTATAAAGAAATTTAGAAGGAAACAAGCTTATAAGATCATGAAAATCATCCAAGCAACATATGTCTCGTACTTTAGTTAGGTTCAGAAACTTTAGATTCAAGGTTGGTAGGAAAGACCAAGTTCTATCTAAGTTCAACTACTTCGTTAATTAATTCTGATATCCAGGACAAATTAAGATCTTGGCACAAGGGTTTTTAAGACAGAAGTTTCCATAACCCAGGATTCAAATTAACAACCAAAACCTGAGTCGATAAACAAACTTTGGAAGCAAGCTTCCACTAGTTATGGTCAAAAATTGGTAATGCAACCTATCTTATCTTTTAAACCATGGTAACACGAACAATTAATAATGAATTCTTACCCCGAGAGATAGGGATTCATCGGAGCTAAGCTGCCGACGATCAAAATCAATGTCATCACCACCTTCTTCACCATAGGCCTTCTTCAACAATGGTTCTCCTTTGGCTTTAGGAGAGCGAATGAAGCTCAGCTTTCTCTTCCTCCATGATAGTAAGCCTCGCTTTGAACTTGCAGAGGGCTCAGAGACTGATGCAGTTGAATCCTCAGCTTGTGAGCACCCCACATCTGATTTACGATTGCTGTAGTAAACCCAATCCTCACCTTCACCATTGATTCTCATATTGGAGTAAATTGATCCTCCAGCATAATTTGCATGAGCCAGTGTGCCATAACTGAATGACTTCCTAACAGTGGAATCCTCTTTGACCTCTTCTGATTCACCTTCCTCAAAATCATCCAGTGAATCAGAGTCAAAAGGATAGTTATACTCACCATCCTCACTCCTGGCAGAGCACCTACCCTCACTGCCATCCTCCTCACGACAGGGCTTTTTTGCTTTTCTAGCAGACACATACTCGGTAAAAATCTTTACTTTTCTAAGCCCAGCTTTAAGAGCAGAAAGCTCATCTTTTTCTGTCGAGATAGTCTCTGCTGACTGAGGCGGTGATGGAACAGGCACGAGTGATCTTTGCACTGGCTCTGTGATTTCTTGAGCAGTTCTCAGTTCCAATAAGCTGAGTGATATCTGAAAGTTTATCAGAACTTGAGATCAGAAATTCTAAAACTTCAGCAAATTAAGAAACAGCAGGATCAAGCTAATTTCTACCAAGAAAGGATAGCAAGTGAAAGAATAACTGGAAAATAATGGGGAGGAACGTACACAAAGTGAGGGGCATGGCTCAGCAGCACCACCAGATGATGTGAGGGGGATGTTTAACTGAAGCTCCTTCTGTTCAGCTTCCGAAACAAATTCAGCAAGGTTCACTGATGCTGTTCCAACAACAGGAGCCTTATTTTTGGGCCCTTGATTCAAACCCTGTATTAGAATTGCACCTCAGTTCTCTAGAAAATGGTATAGAGTATACCAAAAACGAAAAGAACTATGAGAAAATATTAAATGATATTGAAATGGAAATTTGAACACCACTCTAATTCCATATATTTCATTCATGCTAAGGAAATATGTATTGCAAAACACATCTACTTTCAAGCACCAAATCGCATAAAACCCATAACAAAAGAAGCAATTCTGAGTATAGAGGTGTTGAATTCAAAGACAGATAATAACTTTCAGTGATTCGAAGACCTTGAGGAATGGGTAATTAAAGCAACTATTCATAGATTGTAAAGCTTATGGGCTGAAAAACCCCCTTGACGATCATATATGATTTTCAACAACACTGCCCCAATCTATTGTTAACTCTGTCTCTAAGTCTCAGTGTGAAAAGGCCGCAGTCAATGACCCTCCAAAAGAGTCCAACAGCCAAAATTTGACCTTGTTAAAAGCATAAAAAAAAAATACTCCACCAAATCCATCCAACCCTTAATTATACAGGGAGATGATTTTATTTTAAGGAAATTTAAAACAAATCCTCTGGAGAAGAAGTCAAATGACAACAACAGCTTTGAAAGAGAAATTAGGAGTTGCAGGCACATACAATAAGTATCTAATTTTAATTTCAAAAATTAGGTCTCTACTTTCAAGCTATTTTCAGAATAAATTCTCTAAATAACATTATAATTTTTTTATTTTTTTTTAAACAACACACATAAGGATATGATTTTCACAACTGAAATTCTAAAACAACAAATTTAACCAAAAAGGAACAGAAAAAGCAAAATTCCTCCATATCCCATCAAAATTTTATACCAAATTTCATTATCAATTGCTGAAAGAAAGAAGGAAGAAGAAGAGTAAAAAAAAACCCACTAAATTTTGCACACTAATTAGAACATTATCACATGATTGAGACCCAAAAGAGATCGAAGGAGAAATATGAGAACCAAAATTGGAACTTACATTGAAGACAGTGAAGACGATCTCCCAAGGGTGAAACACATTGTCCTTGTAAGCCGAGAAAGAGCAAACGCTGTGAAATTCCTCGTCCCACTGAATGACGCCGTTTTCGGAAGAAGCCTCGACCTCTCTGGTAAAGTTCCTCTTGACGATGGCACGCCTGAGAGAGCTCAAGGCCCCGACCTTGACCTTCGATCCCTTCCACATAATCTCCGCCGTCCACTTGTCCTCTTTCTCCAGTGGGTCGGCCCCACCTGCAGCCTCCCGCACCAGATCCCAGCCCTCCAACCTCCGCACCACAAGCCTCACTTCGTACTTCTTCGTGGTCAGAGGAGGCCATGGACGCCACCTCATCATCTTCACCACCATTCTTTTGAATCAGTCCCCAGACACCCACAAAAGAAAAAATTTCAAAAACAAATTAAGAGAACAACCCTTAATCTGAATCAAAAAATTCTCTAAGTGCTGTTTGGTTCCCGGGAAAATTGATAATTTTGAAGGGTTTTTTGGGTTTGGTTTGAAGGATTTTCCAAGAAAAGTTGGGAGCAAAAGAGAGAGATGGGGAGAAAGAGAAGAGAATATGCCGTTATTTTGGGTGTGAAAATTCTTAGAGAGAGAGAGAGTGTGCGTGGGTTTTAGAGAGAGAGCGTATTGGGAAGGGTTGAATTGAGGTATTTGTGTTTGTTTGTATGGTAGAATAGAAGAAAACGTTGGGTTGGGTTGGGTTGGGTGGGGGTTTGTTTTTGTTTACTTGGGTTAAATTCTCCACCTACGGTTAATAGTTTATACCATATGGTAGGGTATATAGCTCTACCAATACAAGTATTTCATATAATGCCGTATAAAAGACGTAGGTTGACTCGGTGCTCAATCTTGCGCTGGAATTTCTTCCCAAATCTACTGTCTTTTTGTGGTTGCTTCGTTAATGGCATTTGGGTTGTTTGAGTTTTGTTAGCTTTTTATGTTGTGTGTGCAGCATAGCATGCTCTGTCTCTAGGTTGACTTGGTAACACTTTTCTTCTTAAGGGTGTACTTATCTTTCTCGAAATGTTAACTTATCGCCTCTAAATATGTTAATTCAACTTATTCTTAATATGTGTCCGAATTATAATGTGACATTATCAATTTTGATCTACATTATGATTGTGTTTTCAATACAATGATATAGTGTGCATATCAAATGTCACGTAAGTATGGAATACTTTTAAAGGATTTGATTAGTTATTTTTTCTTCTTATTTTATCTTTTCATGTTGAATGTCGTATTTTTCATTGCTTACTTGATTAATGATTCATATTAAAAATATAATTAAAGATCATTCAGATTAAAAATCTAATTAGAGTGTGGTATAAGACACTCAAATCCCATCCGAAAGTTTTACGAGCTATAACATCGACATTTTTCAAGTGGTTGAGCCTTGAGTGGCTCTATGATCTATCTATCATCTCTATGTCTATGTAAGACTTGACCCAACATATATATCCAAGCATTTCTTAGTTTGTATCACTCTTTTTAGATTTTAGGAACATAACAAAGTTGAATCGGCAACCATTTGACACCCAAAAACTTAGAAGTTTCTTGCTTGAGGATTTGGAACTCTATATCCAACATGCAACATCCACAAGATTCTTTTTCCAAATGCTGCAAAATGGGCAACGGAAAACAATTCTTCTTTCTTACATGAAAACCTCTCCCCTAGAAAGATTTGATTCTTCAAACTAATTACAACCATTCCCAAGTATCTATTTATGCAAAGTAAAGCACTCAATCTTGATTGTGTCACAATCATGAACCCAACATGTGCTTATAAGAACATCACTTTAGGTGGTGGCATGCTCAATATTTCTTTGCTGGTGATAATTGATGTGCTTATGATGTCATGCTTGGTTAGTGAGCAATGTATATGAGTCAACGTCTAAATTAATCCATCCCCCTTTTTTCTTTTTCTTTTTTCTTTTTTCTTTTTTAATTAAAAAAAATCCAACCCAATATTGTTGACTGTTTCTTATACAGCAAGCAGCAAGTGAAGGAGTTTTAATTAATTGGTGTTGGAGCTTTTTGACTCCATGTGCAACACGAGTCACATGTACACTCGATTGCATGTGCATTTTTTGCTTCATGGGTTGGGTAGGGATCGAAGACCTTTGAAGCCAGAAAGAATCCTAGAGATAACAGGTAGGTTTTTTTCATGTCAACCGATTGGGGGTTGGTAAAAAAAAATTTTTTTTTTTTTTTTTTTTTTTTTTTTTTTTTTTTTTTTAAAACAGCATGTTGAGAGAGGGGAAATCAAATTTAGAATCTCGGATACATGAATAATGGGTTTTTTATTTTAAAATTCAAACTGAAGATTTAGATAAAGCCAACTAGATCTAGTTCAGTGGAAAATGCCTTTGACTTATAGACTAGTAGCATCATATTCGAACCCTCATAACATCATTGCAGTGTGTGTATGAGAAACTATCACTTGTATTAAAACAAAAACAAAAAAACCTTTGGACTTGGGATTTGATTTTGGTTGTTGATTGCAAGTTGAAAGGAATCATTGCCTCATGTTAGCTAGAGATGATGATTATCATGATTGATCAAGTTATACCATAGATTAAAATATGTGGGCTCCAAAAGTAGTTATACGTAACAAATTGGCTCCACCATTATAAGCTGGATCTCAATTCAAAATTTAAGCTTCACATGAAAGGTTTATAAACTTTTTCAGTAGATGGTCAATTTAAGTACTTAGCATAAGTTGGGTGCCAACCACAAGAATTGAATAATATTAATCTAAAAGTATAAGGATACTCATTTCATATAGCTAAGTTGAAGAGAAAAGTTTCTGTCTAAGAAAAAATAAATACTTTGGTAAAAGATAAATTCTTTCAATTCGTGTACTAGTTATTCTTCAACATAAGTTTCTATAATACCGATATGATATATAAAGATCTTGTACGTATCTAAAGTTTATCTTCTGAATTAAGGACTTAATTTGTGTGTGTGTGAGAAATCATCCTCCTTTATAATTTAGAATATCACTTATACGACTATTAAAAAAAACAAAAAAAAAACCATTATCAATGCATAATGACACGATCTCAACTAACTAATTTAACCACTCAAAATAACTTTTAAAAACATGGTTCAGAATTCAGATGACTAAGAAATAAAAATAAAACTATATAAAATAAAATAAAAGGTTGTTGAATTGCAAGACAACCCTATAATCTCCACATGCACTAACTTTATATTTGTCCTTTTAGAAAATGCTGATGAAATCAAGTAAGACTAGTAGACTCTTGAAATATCTTTAACAATGAGAAAGCAAAGTAAACACCAACTGACCACATGCATCTGGATTCTGACTTTTGATGCTCTCTGTTTCTCGTTCCTTTCATTATGTCGATGTCATTAATTAGGAATTTAGCCAGAGCTTAATTATCATTATTTTAACCCTTCAAATGTGTAATTTACTTGTTTTTTTAGGTCTTCAATTATACTATAATGTTTTCTCTTCAAATTAGTTGCTAGGTTTTACTTAATCATGGCTGTTTTTCATGCAAGCAGGTAGGGGCACTGGCGGACCTAGTAAGGTGCAAGGAGGTGCAGCTGCCCCTCCCCTCGCAGGAAAAATCATTGTAGGTGCTTCAAATTGCTCATTTGCTCAACTGATGTACAAATTACCTTATTTCCATTTTCAACATTTAAGTAAATGGAGTAATATAAAAATAACATTTACTTAAGTTTACAATGTAAATAAGAAAGTACCCCCCATTTGGATTCAAATAAAAATACTAGAACATCAAATTCCCACCAAATCAAAATATGAAAATTCGGTTTTAGTGCAAAATATGATTTAGGCTAAAAATGATGGCTCATTAAGTCAATATATACTTCATACTAAAATCCCATAAAATTAAGTTTTCTTATTTGATATGTAAGGAATAAAAGCTGCCAAAAATTATCTTGAGAAAATGATTATTCCGAAAAACAATTTTTCATACTTAATCAATATTGCACATCCACTAAAAAATTTATGGGTCCGCCAGTGGGTTGGGGTGTTTATCGGTTCGAAACCAATTCAATTTCACCAATCCTCATATGATTCCAATATAGATTGGATTATGATTTTTCCAATCTAATCCGTTCACGTTAGAGGTTTAAATCCAATTTAATCCAATATTGGATTGGATGATCGGTTTTCATAATGGAAAAAGATGATAATGAAATATGAAACATTTATCGTCAAGTTTAATAGAATCAAACATTTTAATAGACCTAAATGTAAAATATAAATGAAATGTTGGAGAAAATTGTTTTGATTTTATAATATATTAAACATAACTTCATCAAATTACTTAAAATATTTATAACTTCCTTAATGAAAATTACTTCAGGGTCATGCTAAGGAGACCATCTTTAGATACTAATTTGTGTACCATGTCTCTAATATAGGTGGAGTCCACCAATACAATGGGTCTCACTCTTTATTAGAGAAATGGTACACAAGTTTGTATCTAAAAATGGTCTCCCTAGCATTTTTCATTACCTAATGAGCAAAATAAGCATGAAACTAACTAGATTGGATTTGATTGGATTGGATTGGATCCTCACAAGCAAATCTGTCATCCGATCCAATCATGTCGGTTTTGGAAATTAGGGATCCAATCCAATACACCAAATCATTGAAACCAATTAAAATTGGATTGAATTAGTCGATTTGGGCCATCCCAAAAAGATAAAATCATAGTCCAAAACAATAGAAAATTAAATAAATAGGCATGTCAATTTAAGAAAAAGAAATATATTAGTGGCCAAGGAAAACCCAAATTTTCCACCAATTCTAGAAGGTTGCCTTTGATAGTTTCCCAATTGTATATCTAATACATACGATATCAATTTATTATTTTACACATGTGTCAAACATGACGACAAAATACACGATGAAGTATATATATAATCAGAAAAAAAATAAAAATATAAGATATCTAGTAAATTTTATTTCGATATTCTGTTAATGAAAAATACTATCATCAATCATGCTTGGGCGTATGGAGCATGGTAAACCATCGAGGCTGAACGCTTTCATGCACGTAGATACCATTGATGATATGAGTACGTGACTTCTCTCACCGATTGGGATGTATCTGATTTCGAAAGCTCATTGGCAGGATTGGAGACCAAATTAACAAACCTTCGTGTTGTTTTTGTGGTAAATTAATTTGCAAAAAATGAACAGATAATTGCAATTATTTTTTCTTTTAACACACACGTTCAACAGCCTAATGAAAAGACAAGCACAGAGAACCGTCCCAACAAAAGATACCACAAAATCACACAAATGCATCTCCAAAGCCCCAGAAAGCCAGAAAGCGACATGTGGAATAAGTAGCCACCAATCAAAGAAAGGGGCATGGTGGGCCTACAGTGAGGAGCCACCAATCACAATCACAACACGAAAAAGGAGAGCCTATTGGCCAATGGAAGGATGCCACATGTAAAACAAGAATAGCCCTTATTGGCCCAGAGAGTGATTGCTCCACCTTTGCACTGTAGGAGAAAGCGGCCATTTTCGCGAGGACTCGACATTTCACCTATTATTTTAATCTTCTTTACTTTCGTAATAATAATCGTTCTCTCTTTCACTAGGGTTTTGTAAAACGCACGTCAAAATTGTTAAGCAGTTTTCTTCCCTTTTTCACTAGGATTTGTAATTCTTTAAATCACATTACTAGCTTCTTGATGCCAATTGGTTTGTTTTTCTTTTCTTAGAATTAAAAAAGATAATTGATACTTGTGTTCTATATAATTTTTTTTAATATAAACAAATGTAAATTTATCATATTATCCTTATTTAATAGTTAATGTCTAACTCTTTCTTTCACTTATTATCAAGCCGTTGTGTCAAGAATTTATCAAAAATAGCCAAAACTTGACTCTTAATTTCAAAAATGTCAATTTTTGTACTAAATTTCAAATATAGCAGAAAACTCACATAAATAGACACAAATGCCCTCAAATTTAAAACCTATATAAACCTAAAAAAGAAACCTTATTAAATAAAACTTTGAAATATTTCCTCCAAAACTTTTCCAATCACTTCTATTTTTTTTTTTTTCTTTTTCCGTTTGTTTCCAGCATCACTCCCTTTCTTTTCTTTTTTTCTTTCTTCTTCTCTCCATCTCTCTCTCTCTCTTTTCTTCTTCTCTCCATCTCTCTCTCTCTCTTTTCTTCTTCTTCTCATCTTCTTCTCTCCCATACAGACCAAAAATTGACAATGAAACCACAAACATTAGCTATAAAACAAAGTAGAAATTAATATAGCTTTTAAACTACGGAACAAAAATGAAATTAGAAATAGCATAGAGATATGATCTGTCTACAATGATATCAAATATCAACTTTTATATTACTACTATTTATTAAGTTATAACTAAATGTATCAATCCATCACAATATCAGTGAAATAACTAATACTTAATAATCTGCAGCATACAAAATCTAGCCTTCCATACCGTATAATAATAGCCTACACACTAGCTTTGCAGTTCTATTTGATGTATTCTAACTCTGTAAACTGGCTTTCTCCTGGCACTCAGAGTAAAAGCAAGAACTTTAATATTTGAACCAGAAAAATTACAAAACTTAATGGATACCAAATAAACCTTAGACACATCCAAGTTAGTCAAAGGTCCATACTGATGAACTAATAACATCAGCATGTAATTACATCTTCTACTACACATATGTCAGAATCATCATATTACTAGACTCGATAATTTTCCAAGCCTATCTGCACTAACCTTTGATGTAGGCTCAAAGCGAATTGACAATATTAAATCATAGCACTTTGAATAGGGCTCAAGAGTCCATTAACATAAATGTCGCAACCATGGACATTAAGTCAACAAAACTAGAGTTGAAATTTTATAAATATAGTATGAAGAATAAACGAAGAAATGAAGAAGAAATTGAACGAAGAACCAAGGAAGAACTGCACTGGCAGCAATACGTCTGTGAACAAACTCTACGTACAAAGATTCCCAATCTAATAGGGTTTTCTTTTTTAGGTTTATGTTGGTTTTAAATTTGAGGGTATTTTTGTCTATTTATGTGAGTTTTTTGCTATATTTGAAATTTTTTACAAAAACTGACATTTTTGAAATTAAGGGTCAAGTTTTGGCTATTTTTGATAAATTCTCCGTTGCATCTTTAATTCAACTTGAAGAAGAATTTGGATGGCTGAGAGCAAGGAGCAAAGGCGGAGCCACATTTTCGCCGTGTATAAATTGAACCAACAATTAGGATAAGCATGAAAATTAAAGCTTCTATAAATACGGATACTCCCAATACATCGAAACTCATTGCCCATGGATAAAGAATCCTAACAATAACAGATGTTTAATATAAATTTAACATGAAATGCATGAGGAGTTTAGCAGGATTGGTCACTTCAGCACCCCAAGGAAATGGAAACTAACTCCGCCCTGACCCAAGGATATTGTTACCATAACATATCTAAATAACACAAAATGAGAAGATAATGATGCAACGACCAATATGAACAATATACAAAAGAAGAAGAAAAAAAATCATAACGTAACCATTGGAAGGGGCAACTTGCAAAAGTCCTTAGTCTTACAAGTACGAAGTGTGCGCATGTTGTTTTGTAGACCAAGGTGCCAAAGGTCCTTAATTGCAATTGCACCAACCCCCAATCTTTGCAGCTCGTCGTTTATGTAAATTAAAATGGTGTGAAAGCTAATCAACCAATTCTTTAAACGGAAAACATGTCACCCCAAAAAGGCAGATCTGGCTATGACTCAGAATCTCTTCAAACCTCATCAATATTGGAGTTTTTTGTTGATTGATTCTTAAGTCCTCGTTTGGGAGTGAGTCTAGGAGGACCATAATAATTTATAGAAAGAAGTATCTTCCACGTGTTTCTCCATGTAATCACTTTAAGTGATTTTATAAGTGATTTTGGAGAGAACCTCCTCTCATAAAGAAGTGATTTTCCATAAAAGTGAATTGTCCTATCCAAAATCACTCCCAAATGAGCCGACATGAAATTTTTCAACAAATATATAATTTGCCATTTGGGTTTTTTCAAAAGTATTTTGTCATCACATATTCACATTCATATTGTTCCCTTTGTCTTATTCTTCCATTCAACAATTAAATAGCCAAATCTGTGCATTCACCAAGAACATAAACAAATAAGGGTTAGCTAATCTGTTGAATATTTTGCAACTTTTTTTTAGTCAAAAAGTGCTGGTAAGACCTAAATTTCTTATAAAATATGGGATGTACTAAAAATATTTAGGTCACAGCAAACCAAGCCAACTACCATTCCATGATATTAAATTGGATAATATTAAGCCCCTTTTTATATTCAATATATACATTTTGTACCGTTGGTTGTTACTGTTAGAGTGTTTGTTTGTCAGAATTGGATTTTAAAATTTTTCTTTTTGTACTAAGATTTTTGAATTTCAAAGCTATAGGAATGAGTGTTTTTGCTAGAACACCAATGCAATTTTGTTCTAGGTGAACCTTCTCTTGTGTTTGGTAGGAAAATCAACCTAAACAAATTTGCAAATATGATTTAGTTTGGTCGGGAGAGCAATGCTTCTGTCTCTACCTAAGTTCGAGTTTCCGTCACCGTAAACTAGAGTAATTTAAAATGTAACATTGGAAAAAAAAAGGAAAAAGAATAACAAGTAGCACCTGTCTATCTATGCTACACAATTACATATGGACAAAACGCAACAGTTCCCACAACTTTCTTGGTTCTAGGCCTCTGGACTCCTAGTCACATGCTTGTTTTTATCTACGAAAAAACTTTATATATGGTTGTAAAATTTTGAAAAAGAAAATTTTAATTGTCACGGAATCCGTGTCTGATATTATGATAGAAGCAGCTCAGAACCATATGTCTTTTTCCAAAATCAAATACCAAATTAAGATAAAAACAAGATGTGAAACCCCAAAATCCCACGGACCACATAAAGAAGACAAAATTGAAGGGCAGCCTCGAAACAAAAGCAAGTGATGCATACAATGCTGGACACCAATTGAAAACCCACAAAAGTAAATAATAAAAAAATCGCAATGAATATTCTATGTCTGCCCGTAGAAAACTGGCAAAATGCTATATATGCAGGGATGTATAAATTAGGTTAGTTGGTCAAGATAGTGTGTCCGTCTTGTTATACTCGTATTTGACTCCTATTTTTGTATATAGAGTAGTTAGAATGTTGTTTTGTTAAAATTACAAAAAAAGAAGGCCCTAATTGGAATAATGAAATTTTTTTTTCTTTGCATATAAATTGAAAATATGGGTTTTGAGAGTATCATATATACATACTAGTACATAATTTTTCTATAATTTATACATATAGAATGATTATTTTGGTTCATCATCTTAGGGTGATTCTTTTGTCAATGGATGCTCTATTACACTCGTAGTCTCTAAAAGATGAAAATTGACTATGTAGCATTTACATCAAGAATTCAAGTACTGTATACGTCATTAGTACAGCCACTTGAAATTTTGAATAATTTAGATTTTAACCACACACAAAATTTCACTTTTTGAAAAAGCCAAAACTTTTTAAAAAAAAGATAGAAAAACCTCTCAACTTTCAAACAAAAAACTTGCAAATGTAAAGGATTCCTTAGGAAATCCAAAAATAAATAAAGGCAATTTTGTTCATTTTGGCTTCTTTTAAAAAAAATTCTCCCTCTTTTTGTCTTTTCCAAAGTCTCCCTTGAATTTTCAATATTCTTTTTTATTTCTCAACAAACGAATGACATCTTCTTCTAGAAATCCTAGTTATTCTTATATATATATATATATATATATGGGAATGGGAAAGTATTTAGATGATTGATATATATTAGTGACAACTAAATAATTCATGGTTCAACCATTATTTTATACCTTTACCCAAAAAAAACCATTATTTTATACACTTTATTTGTATGTGAGGGTTATTGTTGTGGGCACCCCAACTGGATAATTATGGTCAAAGATAAACAGATACCTAATCCCACATGAAACTAATTATTGTTGATTAGGATCCAAGGCAGCTAGTATACAGTCTTAACTTAATCACCTTCTCATTTGGCCGTTAGCCTCCAATAAATTATTAGTTATCTGACTTTTCCACCCGTTTAGGAGCAAACTTGTACGACTGTTCATACTTTGTCTAGTTCAATTCTAAAGGGGAAAAAAAACTTTATAACTAAACTTTCTCACACAAAGTAGGGCTGATAATATTACAAACATGATAGTAAAAATTTAAACTTTATGCAAACGAAGCCAAAACCCTAAAAAAACAAGCAATTACAAGCTCCGAAAACAATTTTGCTCATCATTTTTAATGATGGTAAAAACATTTATCAACTCAGTTAACATACGTAGATATATATAATATAGCTAACCTCATTTGATCATCCACGTGTTATAATATAGTTAACTCCGTATAATCATTTAAGGATCTGACTTCTTAGGTATAAAAAGGAAAAAGAGAAAAGAGGAAAGAGAAAAAAGAGCCTAATTTTGGATGGAGCAGAGATGATGGGTGGGGATTTTTGACCTTCAAATTGTAAGCCATGAAGAATGATTATAGGCCATTAGTGGTGGGGTGAAAGAGGCCTTGAGAGCTTTGAGGGCCATGTTTTCCACTTAGGTTTCTCACCTCACGTGTATGTGTGATACTGTTCCGAAGGAATCCCAGGAGGACTAATGAAGAAATGGTGCCTTGGGCGTTGGAGGACAGAAATACATATTGTTCTACTTTCTTGTCAACCTACTAATGAACCAAATGGCACCATTTGCCTCACCAAAATTGAGAGCCTCCCCCTCCACTCTCGACAAAGTTAAAGTAGCCATGGCTTATTGGCCAGCACATTTTACCTTTTTCCTGTTACACACATGGACACAGACAAAGTACAAGCACAAATGCGTTTGGTCATTGTTGGATTCTTGAATGGACAAGACAAGAATTATGGCGATGCCAAGCTTTCTACTCCTATCTCATAGGGGGCAATAAAAGATCTGTGTGTCGCATTATTAGTGATCACATTTTTTGTAGAGATGCGATGGACTCACGTAGATGAGTCTCGTATATGTAAAAGATGTGATTCTTAAATGTGATAAAAGTAATGTTAATTATATGACATTTGAACATGTTCGATTTTAATTTCTTGAATGACTAAAAGTGATTGTAGGTAACCAACGTGCGTTTAGAAAAGCATGGTTAAAGATGTTTATTTTTTGGTCAAATAGTTAAAAATGTTTGTGGGGCTATAAAAATGCATGAAGTTGCAATTTGGCATAAATCTTTCCTACAAAGCAGTATCAATCGGATTCTTATAAAGAACAAACACCCTAAGTTTATAGCAGCCCAGATATTATAATTGTTGTGACAAATATTTAATAGGTGTTTGAACAGAGGAATTTCGCAAGCATCAGAAGAGATGCATACTTCATCAGGACCCAACTTATTAGAGATCCTATAAGCCTAATCCACTCATAAGCATATGAACCCACGCATGAACCCATGAAGATGGCATCTTGGTAATGCTTTTTCGGCCCATAGATTTAGAAACAGAAGTTGGGCTTAAGGCAGATGCACAGCTGGTTCCAAGAGCCCTTTGAGTGTATGTGTTTGGGCTCTTTTAAGTGAAATTCATAAAAAAACGAAGATTAAGAAGCAAGGGATATTCATTTTTTCCTTTTTATACAAGCGATATTGGGGGAGAGGGAAATAATATCTAAGACCTTAGGCGTACGGACAAATACTCTTAATCACTTGAGTTACAAACCCATAGCAAGTGAAATTCAATTGATAAAGTCATAAATGATCAATTTATGTACCAATCTCTTCACCTACATTATAATTTCATTTATTTAGTTATTAAAACTATGATTACTCAATTGTATTCATTAAGGGCTCATTTGATCATTCTTGTGAGTATTTTTAACCACTAATCAAGAAAAAAGTGAGGGGCAAGTTTTTTTCCCCAACATAATGTACATACAAATGTGCTTAAGAGCTATTGCTCTGTAATAGTAGCAGTCATTGGCGGACACATGAAGCGGAGGTGCAATTTTTAAAGGCTACAAGCTCAAAATAAGAAGAAGATAGACAACTAAATATCCTTATAATTTAAACAATACAAATGTTATTCATAATTAATTGAAAAAAATAACATTACAATTAACCTACAATTGTTGTCTACGAGGTAAATATTAAAAAAAAAGAATAAACAAAATTGGCATTTGCTCAAGAAGAAAAGAAATATCCATTCGACTTACTTTGGATTAGCGTACTAAAAAAGGAAAAAAAAAACTAAGGATTCTTGTGATGCAAGCACACTTTAATAAAATTGGATGATGTTCAATTGGTTCTTTATAAAGAGAATTCTCAGGCCCCGTTTGAGATTGCTTTTTTTGGCCAAAAACTTGTTTCACTTTAAAGTTAAGTAGTTTAAGGTGTTTGGTAAAAAAAAATATCCCGATTATTTTAAAAGTAATGGCATTTTGATAGCAGCTTTTAAAAGCAGACTCTGGGTTGCTTTTCAAAGCTGCTTTCAAAAGAAGAAGAGATGAACCTTTAATGAATTTTTTAATTCTCAAAATACCATCATTCTTTTTCTAAAAATGACACCACCTCCACTTCCACATCCAACTTCATCACTTGCACCACCACATTCATTACCTCCACAACCGCCACCACCACCACATCCTCCTCCTCTTTATCTTATGCCACCACCACCTCCTCCACCACCACCATCACCACCACTACCTCCACAACCGCCATCCCCACCACCACCACTACCACAATCACCAACGTCACCTTCATCACCACCACCATCACCACTACTACCACCACATGATTAGCACATAACACTTTCAACATCATGTCTATTTTAGTCATTATTCACAGTTACAACAATTTTATATTAAAATTTACCAAACGATTTTGACATTGCTTTTTGTATTAACAACACTTTAAAAATATTATTTACCAAACATAAAGCTGCTTTATTTTACATTTAATTATTTTCAAAGCACAGTAGAAACAACTTTTTTTAAAAGCAACAGCAATCCCAAACACGGCCTCCCACTTAAATAAGGAATTGTGCAAGCCCTATTAAAGCCCAATTAAATAAAGAGAACTCTCGATCCCATTTAATTAAGGAATTATAGAAGCCCGATTAAAAGCCCATGAAATGGCAGCAGGTTTCCTCTTTATTTATTTATTTATTTTTAAAGTTAGTCCAAAACGACGTCGTTTTGGCCAAACCTTTTTTATATAGAAAAAAAAAACGTGTGCTGCGCGCAGCGCCCAGAAACACAAAGTTCTCTTAGGCATTTCGTCGAACACCTACGCTGCAACTCCAAGTCTGAGCAGAGGTGCAATATGCATCACTTCTTATGGATTTTCCGGCGATGGGAGGTGTAGCTGCACTTCCTTGCGCCTTAATAAGTCCGCCACTGTTTGTAGTTATAGAGGTCTCATAAGGGACTCTAAATGGTGCATGGATAAAGGGATTTTATTTATTTATAAATTTTGGGTGTGGAAAAATCTTTGGAGCAGAGTTTTGGGGTATTTTTTTTTATGGGTTTTCCTTAGTTGGAATGAAGGAATCTAAGGAGATAAAATGGAATTTGACTATATTTTGGTTGTTTCTTTGATTAAATGTGAGATTATCACTGGTTATTTTTGTTTAGTCACATTTGTAGATGCTTTTTTTGGGTTAGAAACTGGAATTTCATTTTAACGGGAAAATGCTACAAAAGCCATACCCAATAACAATACAAATACAAGGAAGTCCAGCCATATGGGGTAAACGAAAGTAAACTAAAACATATTCAAGGTTTGGGAGGGGAGAGGAAGACACATCATTCTCAGCCTAACAGACGTGTCAAGGGACCTCTCACCCTACAAAACTAAACTATTTCTTAGGGGGCATGTTAGACCATCGTTATCCAAAATGGACATGAGGAAGGATGGGGAATGTGAGGGAGGATGAGGGTCGTACATCTCAAACTTCCATGCACATCCTTAACTTAGCGAGCGTCGCCAAGTGATCAGTCGCTTGATTGGCGGTTTGGTGAATCTAAGACCAAGAACGAGCCTGAAAATTCTCAAGTAGGTCCTTTATGTTGCTCATCACAAGGTAAATTTTCCAACGCCCTCTAATACTTTTCACAGCGTCCAAACATTCAGGTTCAAAGGCCACCATCCGATCAGCCCTATCGAGGGCAAATTTAAAACCATCATAACATGCCAAACATTCAACCATTAGAGCTGACTTCCACCTCATTGTAAAGGGATTTTCATGCAATAAAGTGCCATGGTAATCTCTCATAACAATACCAATACCAGCTTTCTTCGAATATGAGTCCCATGCCTAGTCCACATTAAGTTCTACAAAAAGGTAGCAACGGGATCCATAAACTCAAGTGTTGTGCGCTGCTAAGGAATCCATAAACTCAAAAGCAGAAACAAAAGCTCTTTGGATAGTATCCATTGAGGATAGTTGACAATGATCAATCATAGCTTTGCACATTTCTTTCCAAATGTGCTAGTAGACAAAATTGATAATGATTTTTTTTTCCTTTCTAAGTCAATTTAAGTTGCACCATCTCCATAAATAATATTCTTGGCTGAGAGGAACATCGTGTTCCAGGCTTCGCAGGGATCGATTCTCAAGGGTAGGATGATTGATCGCTTCTATGTAAAGATGAATTCCTCATTTTTCTAGGTTGTTCCAATTTCGCACTGCATTTTGTATCTCCCCCTGAAGTGGAGAATTGGATACCAAGGCATGAAAGAACATCTTGGACTCTAAAAAGGTGAAGTCCAAAGTGACATAGGTGCGACGAGTAGGAGGATGATAATATCGATAACCTTTCTGATGAGTGGCATACACCATAAACACACACTGAAGTACACATGGATCAAGTTTTCTTCATTGGTTTTATTGAAGATGAACATAAGCCACACATCCAAAGACCCGTGGTGTAAGCATCAGGATAAAGGGCATGGGCCTGTGTTGGGTAAACACCTATACTGGAATATGAAAGCCAACGACACGAGATGACATACGGTTGAGCAAATACATGAATGTGATGATGACATCATCCTAATGGTGGCGAGGAACACGAGCCCTGATAAAAAATGCCCGGATTGTTTCAAGGAGATGTAGATTTTTTTGTTCGGCAATGCCATTATGTTGCGATGTTTCAAGACAAGTCATCTCATGAATAATTCCATGTGTCTGGAAGTAAGTCTAAATGTCGCGGTTGACATATTTGCCTCCATTGTCATAGCGGAGGATCTAGATTTTAGCAAAGAATTAGGTTTCAATATGTTTGTGGAACAACTTAAACTTAGTAAACACTTCGCTTTTGGTCTTCATCATGGAGAGCCATGTCGTACGAGTATAATCATCCACAAATGTTACAAACCATCTAAAGCCAGAAATAATAGAGATAGGTGACGGACCCCAAACATTATAGTGAATTAAAGTAAAATGAACATTATTTTTATTCATACTCAAAGGATAAGAAACTCAATTACCGTTGGCTAAGATGCAAGTGTCACATGTAAAGTCTGAATCGCTAAAATCAGAAAATAAATAGGGGAACAAATGTCTATGTAACCAAAAGATGAATGCCTTAAATGTTTGTGCCACAAAAAAAATCAATCAATACTTATCATTAGAGAGATGTTTCACACCGTTTGCCTATCTCATACTAAAGTTATCCACATAGTAAAGCCCCCCCCTCTTTTAGTACCATGTCCAATGATTTCCTTGGTGAGAATATCCTTTGAAAACAAAAAGTATGATAAATTAGTGCACAACAATTCAGTTGCTTAGTAGTGTGGCCAACATACATAAACTTATTGGACAAAGACAAAAAAAGCAAGGTAATCAAAAGTGAGAGAGACGTGAAAGGGCAACAACGCCCGCCCTTGTCAGAGTATAAGTCATGTTATTCGATTAGCAATACTTTTTCGTCTTGGGGAAGTTGTGCTCAGAAAATCATTCGAATCAAATGTTATATGGTCGATTGCGCTTGAATCAATAATCCATCTAGTCAAGTCACTCGTATAAGAAGTAAGAAATATATAATTGCAATTACTTGAGTCAATTAGAGTACGAGATTCATCAACATGTGCCAAGGTATTAGTGGACACTATATAAGGAACAAAAAATAGAGGGTTTGTGGAAACAAGAGTAGAACGGCCGGATCCATTGGCAGCTTTTCAAGCTTTGAGTCTCTTCCACCAATCTAGGCAACCATGTAACTTAAAACAAGTTTCCCTAGTGTGCTTCGAGTTTCCACAATAAGTCTACTAACTACCGTCTATCGAAGCCTTCATTATAGGAGGTGAAGTAGTCTTACTTGACGGTGAGCCATTAACCGAGACATATGACTGGATTTGAAGCGGGACAATAACATTATGAGTATTCGGTGTCTGGCTAGGTTGTTTGATAGCCGATGAGTGACTGGCTGGTCAGTTTGTACTATTTGCCTCAAAACCAACTGCAGTCGACACATAAGTGCCCATCATTACAGCTTGTTAAAGATCTTCATGTCGAATATAGGCATATGCCTACTCCACTGTGGGAAATGGAGTCATTTGAAGGACATCACTTCATGTCTTGTCAAGTCGATCATTCAAGTTATCCAAGAAGATATAAACACGATTTTCCTGGATAAGCTCGTTATACCTTTTGATATTACATTTATACTCCATAATATTCAGACGATTAAAGATGATTTCTTTCCATAAGCCTTGGAGATCATTGTAGTAGGTTTCAATCGAGCCACTGGCTTGTCGCATCCGCTGAGTTCGCCACTTAAGGTCAAACACCCGAGAGGTGTCAATGCCATCAAAGTAAGTCGTGGCAATCTCATCCCATACTGATTTTGTCGTCAGAAATCTAATAAAGTTTCTAACCAATCTAAGCTCCAAAGAATTGATTAGCCATCCTTTCACAACTGCATTCTCTATATGCTAGCAGTTGAAAGTTGGGTCGGTATGAAAAGATGGTGGGAGTTTGCTAGTGACGTATCCCAACTTGTCTTTGTCAGTGACATATATCTCAACAACATGGGACCAAATAGGGTAGTTGGAGCCATTTAACTTAATTTATAACCCCAACTCACTTAAAATCTTGTATTCATGAAGTATAATGAAGTATCAAATTAATTATCATCTAAACCATTCTTATGAGAATGATATTTCTACGTTTTGCACAATTTTTAGTTCTAAAAATCAAAAGTAAATGACTAGGCGAATACAGGAAAAATGAGGATGTGACAATTGAACTCGTTAATGAGGTTCTAACCAACTTTGACAAATATTATTTCTCTAAAAAATTAGTTACAGAGTTTCTCCCTATTTTGATTGAAGTCATATGCGATATAGTCTCAAGTAGCAAGTCATCTTCAATTCAATTCAGGGATGATTGCCTGTTAACCACCGAAATGTTTTCATAGTCGTGAAAAATATAATCAAATAAAAACTACATGCCCAGTTCGATTTTAAAATTGCCTCAGATTTTATATGACCCAACCATACTGTATAGATATTTAGAGAAGTGGCTTACAACCAAAAACATCACCTTAAACTATGGCAACAATGGGATGTCCATCTGGATTGTTGGAAAAGATGGTAAGAAAATGGTTTAAGAAGAAATAATTAACGGTGTAAAAGTCTTTCTGGACCAACAAGACAATGGGTGTAGATTTATATATTGTGGTGTTTCCCAACCATGGTTATATTATTTCTGGAGAAATAATTAACGGTGTATGAGTCTTTTGGGACTAAGAAGACAGTGGGTATAGACTTATTATTGTGGAGTTTCCCAAACGTCGTCCTATTGTGGTGTTTCCCAACAAGTGTGACTGAAACGATGCTTCACACAGTTGGATGAAAGTGGAGGCATCTAATTATTGGTATTCTCTCAGCAAGTGGAGGTGGAGTCAAGTCCATTTATAATACTAATTATGCAAATCACATCACCAATAAAGAAAATCAAATATTATAGTTATAAAGGTAACTAAAATTACATTTCAACTAAAACAAGTCATACGTTTCATTTTGGCGGGTAAAATGAAAAGACTTCTGGTGTATAAATACCAAAGTTCATTATTTACTTCCCATTACAACCATTTAATCCAAATAACCCTAAACTTACAATGTGTTCACCTACCAAAATCCCCCCATATTTATAAAAACTCCACCATAAAAAAAATGTAGAGACTTTGTCACAGAGTAAGAATAAATGTGAAAATGTTGGTGAGGGAGTTGCCAAATGTATAAAATTTTCATATGATGTTGAAGATGCAGTTGGTATTGGATAACATAGGTATGAGGCGTTGATGGTGGAAATCAAACGACAACAGATACATCTAAAGTGGTATGAGGAAACCTTGGGGGATGAGAAAAAAGAAAGCCAAATTACACCTTCGATCAGTGAAAAAAATGAAACTCAGGCTTAGGCTTGCGAAAGAAAATGTTTTTATGAAGGTTGAGTGATTCGAATGAGGGTGTGCAGATGAGGGAAGCATAAGCATGTAAAGGCTTTGACTTCTTCTACGAGTATGCAAGATGTGTTGTCCCATGCTATAACTGGGATGAGATTACCATGGACTCAAATTTTAAGTCCGCAACTTTATTAAATTGTTTAAGAATGGTTTAAGTCTAATTTTATTTTTATTTTTTATGAAGAACTTTTCTTCATTAAATCTTTTTAAATAACTTCATAATTAAATTTTTTGAACAATTTGACCTAAAAAAATTAAAATTCCACAAATATAATTTTATTTCAAAAGAAAACACACAACATAATTCTAAAAGAAAACACACAATACTTCAAATTCACCATACATGAAACCCAATAGGAATAAACTAATAACCACCATCGTGGGGGCTTGGTTAATAGTTCCCTGAGTTGTCTTCAGGATTAACGGTAGATTGTTGACCCCATGCATGTTCTTGCATAATTTCATCTTATTTATCCCCCCAATACTTCTTCTTTCGTGGAGTAAATTTGGACACGTCCATGGACGTTATTTTTTGTTCTTGGGCTTCCTTATCTTGTTGCTTCTGATACGCATAAACATCAGCTTGATCTTGGACAAACTTGTCCAATATGTTGAGCTTTCGTCTCTTATCCTCCTCGAAAGCAATACCTTGCTCCACCAATATTTCCAAGTACTTATCCATTTTTTTCAGTCTTTTTTTTTTTTTTTTTTTTTTTTTTTTTGTCTTTTGTTTAGCCTCTTTTTTGTCGGTTTGTTTTTTAGGCCCTGGACTAGGGCCATGGTGATGATCGTCTGCATCATTATCCAAATTCACCATACTTGCACTAGCTCCAAAAGAATGTTGTGTGGGAGGCTCATTTATATCATTCCACTTTGGGCAATCTTTTAAGATTTCCCAATTATGGTACAACTTGAAAGGCCTATTTGGAGGCTTATTATCATTAAGAAATATTGTTTTTGCATACACATCCTATGCATGAAAAAAAAATTTAAGTTTGGAGTTAAATAAAATTACAAATATAAATTTAAAGCTTTAATAAGAATGGTTACTTACCACATCATGTAAATTTGAGCCATTTTGTGGGTTCATATTGGCCTTAGTCAAGCATGTCTTCCAAAGAGAACATTGTTGGTTGATAGTCTTGAACCGAGAAGTAATGGCTTCATATGTTTGTCGCTCGGGTCCACAAATGCCCAAATCATTTTCCAGAAACTTTTGATATACACGCTTCCAAAATGTATCGTTTGCTTAATTGGTGCCAATAACCCCATCTTCATTGACAGAAACCCACCCTTTGCACAATGCCTCATCTTCTTCAAGCCTCCAATTCACACATTTTTGAGATTTTGTGAACATCTTCAACAAGAATGAAAAGAGATTGATGAGATTGACAAAGGAAAAATAAATTAAGAAATAGATAAAATATTTTTGGTGGATTATTTGAGAAATGGATGGATATTTATAGAGTTTGGAGTGAGTTTTGGGGTTGGATATAATCTAGATTAATTTAAAATATTATTTTGACTATTGGATTTAAATTTCAGCCGTTTGATATTTTTTTTAACCTTTAAAATAGCTTAGGTTTGATCCTCATCGTTGATTTTAAGTTATATGTATATTTAAAATAAAAACAAACAACAATTTATTCAAATGTTGCCGTTGGATTCCAATGGCAACTCCATAGGACATCGACACGTGGTGCAGACATAAGACAAAAAGGTAGTATCAAATTTGAAGGTGGGGCCTCGTCAGAATCTTTGCACATGGGGGCTGTTTGATATGAAGGTGAGCTTCACGAAAGAATTTGGGTCCAGGTAATAAGTGGTCTGGTATTTGGGTAAAAATTTTGGAAACCCAAATTTTGACCCATTCATTTTCTTGGGTTAGGAGAGGTTTGGGGTAATAATTTGGGATATTTTGGGTTTAGGTCCTTGGGTTGGAGATGACCTTATAACATCAAATTCTATCCAATTCACTCGATCATTCGATCAGGGTGGAGGTGGAGGTAGAGGAGGTGAATGATTCTCTTGCAGAACCATGTTCATACTGTGATCAGGAGGTAGAGGTGAAGGAGACATCGAATAAACCGGGCTTAAACTGTCTTCAAGAGGTAGAGATGAAAGTGACACATATGTATCCGCGCTCAGAGGAGGTGGAGGTAGAACAACTAGAGGCAAAACCCAAACACTATCGAGATAGAAATGGAGATTCGACCATAAGGTAGTCCTATGAGGTGGTGGAAGAGGAAGAGCGGGAAAGCGAACAATTGTGGAAGAGGAAGAATAGCATGGGGGTTACAGTGGAGGGGGAAGAACATGGGGTGACGATAAAAGAGGAAGAGCATGAGGTGACAATGGAAGAGGAAGAGGGGGAATCAGAACAATCGTACCTTGAGGGCTTATTCTTGAGATAGCCGCCGCTAACTGGGATGTCCCAAACTCTATCACCAACGGTCTTGCTACGGTTGCAAGATTTGCATGTGTACCGTGGTTGTTTGACAGTTTTATTGTTGTAGTGTGAAAACTTAGGGCTTGTTCGTTTACATTTTAAATGCTCATTGTCGTTTTAAAAAAACAAAAAACAAAGAAAAAACGTGTTCGGTGAATAAAAATAGAAAACATTGAAAACATTTTCATAAAATGAGACCAACTTCACGTTTACTTCTACAAAATAGAAAAAAGATGTTTTTGTTCTCCCAGAAAACAAATGCTCAAAACACATTGCTTCTGCTCAATTTCTTTCTCAATTTTCTCTCCCTATCAGAATAAAAACTATTCTTCTCTCCTCCTCACTCACCCTTCTCTTCTTTCCCCATTTCTTGACCACTATTCTCTCTGGCTTGGCTCATTCCTCTCTTTGGCGACAGTCACTTTTCCCTTATTCACCACTAAGGCTTTTTGTTATCTCTGATTGCTCCATCGCCGTAAACCACATGAAGATTGCTGCTCTTGGAAGATCTTGGTAATTTTCTATCTTTTTCCTCTTTCTCTAGCTTTGGATATTTTGTGCCTTTAGATTTAGGGTTTTTTTTTCATGGTTGTTCTAAAAATAATTGTTGTATTATGTAAATTAGGTTTCTTATACATCTAAAAATTACTGCGAAGAAGGAAAAGAGGAGCGACGCAGACCTCACATTAACTGAGGTAATTCCTCGGTTTTCTTCTCATTGGTGCTTCATTATTTATTTGGGCAATTCAGCTTTATAATTTTCTCAATTGGGTTCCTTGTTGTGCTTAATTTTGGGATATTTGATAATGATTTTCATAGTTTCAAGTTGGGTTTTGTATATGGTGGTCTGTTATTCAGTGTGCTTAATTTTGGGATCTTTGATAATGATTTTCATAGTTTTGAGTTGAGTTTTGTATATGGTTGTCTGTTATTCAGTTTACTTTTGGAAGAAGCTGAAGAACAACGACAAAAACCTCACATTGACTGAGGTAATTCCTCTGTTTTCTTCTCTTTGGTGCTTCATTATTCATTTGGGCAATTCCGCTTTGTAATTTTCTAAAATGGGTTATTTGATAATGGTTTTCATAATTTTTAGTTGGATTTTGTAATTGGTGGTATGTTAGTCAGTTTACTTTTGGAAGATTGCTTATTTATAGTTATGAACTTGTCATGTTGTCTGGGGTAGACTAGAATGCATGAATCTTGGTAGTTTTTTACTGTCTATTGTAGATCGTTTAAGATTCGTACAACCACATCTAAATGGAATCATCCCATCATTTGTATCAAGTTCTCCTCCCTAAAAAAAAAATGAAAGCATCGTTATACTCATCTACATATGTTGGAAAAGCTTCTTAATAAGTAGAAACACCACTAAAAACTGTACATGGTTCACATTTAGGGTCAGAATAATTGATTTGATTTGTTCTGTCACCTGCTCCAGTTCTCTCTCTATAAACTCAACTTGCTCATACCTGTAATTGAAATCAGAATAGTGATAAAATATGAACTTTTATATGCACTTTTGTGTTTTATGTCTGTGTATGTGTGAGAGAGAGAAAGAGAGCATAGTTGAACCAAATTAATGTCCACAAAATATAGCCTAACAATCAACAGATTAAACCCATAAACCAATAATAATTGAATAGTTCATGTTCCCTATACTCCACGCCAAGTCACCAAACTCAATTGAGTGGAAACATCCTTCACAATTTGATTTAAGGATAGTTGACACCAAGATATTCATATTTTTTTATGCGAAAAATGTACCACTGGAGCAGGGAAAAGATATGTTTTCATATTGAATTTTTATTTTATTTATTTATTTAAAGGATATGTTTTCTTATTTGTAAATATGTGATTCATATATATGGTGATGATATGTGCGATGTTCTGAAATGCAATAAATTATTGGATTGTCTTAATTGTTTTTTCTTTATAAGAATATGGCTCCTAAGAATGTTGATGGTGAGGAAAAGGTACAATGGACTTCCAAACATGAAGAGTTTTTTTATACATATATTGCATGATCATGTGAAGAAGGGTGACTTGCAAGCATCAACCTTTAAAATAAAAGTTTGGTATGAAATAAACGAGGAGTTGTTAGCAAAATGTGGAAGAAAAAAAATGCACTGTTAAGCAACTCAAGTCTAAGTTTAATAGGTTGCGAATTGCACATCGTGAGTTCTCGGACCTAATTGAGCATACTAGATTTGGGTGGGATCCTAATGCTAACACAGTCACTGCCTAAAAGGATGTTTGGGCTAGTTACATTAAGGTATACCAAGCCTTTATTTAAGTTTTTTTTTCACTTCACTTCACATACTTAAGTGAATTGCTTATGATGTCTGAGTATAATATTTGTCATGGTTTGTAGAGTAAGCCAAGAGCGAAGCAATATCACACTCAAGGTTTAGTGCACTATCAACTTTTAGGGGAGATATTCAACACCACTACTACAACCGGTCAGTTGTGTTATGCCTCTAATCAACTTTCTCCTAACTCAGATGAGGAGCGTGAGTTAGAGAAAAAATTTCTTAACATGGGTGTTCCTATTGATGTTGACTTGGATGATAATGGTGTTAACCTGGAAACTGATCATGGTAAAGGAAAAAGAAAGAGTGTAATTGCTACCCCACCCGAGCGTCGTCCAAAGAAATGGGATAAAATGGAATTCTATTTGGAGGTTTGCAGTGAAGTTATGAGTCAAAGATTACAAACAATTCAAAAGGAAAAGGGTGTTGAGGAAATGGGAGACGTTGAAGAAATGGGAGATATTGATAATGATACATTCAACAAGATGCTAGAAAAAATTGTGCTTATTGAATGGAGAAAAATAATTGTTACAATGTCGGATGCTAGGGGGAGAGCTTGGTTAGCTAGTTTTTAGGAATACTAATATGATTGTGGTTTCTCTTTAGTTGAGATTATGGAATTTCTTTGATATGTTTTTTAGTTTATGAATTTCTTTTATATGTTATGAATTATGTGTTATTTGAGTTTATGAATATCTTTGATATGTTATTATATTAATGGATAGTCCTTGTGTTCTTTTATATTTGAATAGTATGGTTGTGGATATGTTATTATTGTTTCAATGTTAGTGACGATTACTTAATTTGAATATTTGAAGGTATTAGACATGTCTACTAGTAATGGAGGCAATAACTCATATAGTGATTCAGATATAGAAGAACTTGAAGAAATGACACATCATATGCTAATATGTATGAATATTTATGAATATTGGCAATCATATGTTGATATAACTTCTTGCCATAATTCAGTTTTATCAGGGCATGAATATGTTCAAGAGTTGTTAAATGGAAATCCGGATAGAATTTATGACTCATTTCGCATGGACAAACATGTATTTTTAAGGTTATGTCAAACCCTTGAGACTTTAGATCTTTTACACCATGATAGACATGTGGGAATTCAAGAAGCAGTTGGTATTTTCTTATTTATAGTTTCTCATAATATTCGTATGCGAGTTGCGGCTTAGTATTTTCAAAGATCTAAAGATACAATTCACAAACAATTTAAGCATGTATTGACAACTTTATGTGGATTATCACCATGTATTATACACTCAAGTAGTAGAGGGGAAACACTGCTCGAAATCTTGAATAGCCCAAAGTATTATCCTTATTTTGAGGTGAGGAATTTTTGATTTTTGATTTTGCAATTGATCACATGATACTATATACATCATTTAGTTATTTTTATTATTTAGCATAGTAACTTTTCACTATATTGTAGAAGTGTATTGGTGCAATTGACGGGACACATGTTGCTGCTTGGGCACCAGCACAAAAACAAACCTCATATCGGGGTAGAAAGGTTCTTATTACTCAAAATGTTATGTGCGCATGCTCTTTCGATATGATGTTCACATTTGTTTACACCGGATGGGAAGGGACTGCAAATGATTCTAGAGTGTTCACAGATGTAGTGTTGAGGCCAGATAATGAATTTCCTTTTCCAGAAGAAGGTATGAATAAATATAGAAAATTAAATTGAAATTATTACTAACATTATTATCACATTCAAATAACGAATTAAGTAACAAGATATTACTATGTTGGGGATGCTGGATATACAAATATGCCTGGATTCTTGGCACCTTACCAAGGTGAGGGATATCATTTGCGTGATTATAGGGGACCACGCCGAGCACCAAGAGGTCCTATAGAATTATTCAATTATAGACATTCTTCATTACGTAATATAATTGAGCAGTGTTTTGGTGTGTTGAAAGCTCGTTTTCCAATTTTGAAATTGATGCCCAATAATCCTCCACATAGGCAATGACGTATCTCTATTGCATGTTGTGTGTTACATAATTTTATCCGAAGAGAAGCACGTCGTGATAGGTTGTTCGAAGAGTTTCAAGTATAAGACATCATTGTTGAGGGTGAAGATATGGCTACACCAAATTTAGATATGTCTCCGGAAAATATTGCACAAATGACCAACATTAGAGATAAGATTGCACAAGATTTGTGGCGTGATTTCACCCAAGGCTCTTGATTATATCATTGTAATTTTTAATTAAATTTTTTTTTTGGTGTGGCAATGAACAAGTTTTTGTAATATTTGGTCTAGAAGCCAATGAATGTTTCAATCGACTAATTTTTAAACTAAGCCAAATGCATAGATATATCACTTTTTCTTAAATCTAACTTAATCCGAGCTCTTTAATTTTAGTAAAATAGGTCAAATGAGAAAAACATGTTTGGTGTGCATAATAAAAAAAGAGTTGGACTAATTACATACATAAATGTGTGAAAATGTTAGTTTAAAAAATAAAATAAAATCCTCCTACCGATCGCATATTCACTATTTTTATCATTTTCACATATTACTGCCAGACACATTTTCACTTTTTTTGTTCTCTGAAAACAGTTTTCAACTAAGCTACTAGACGCGTTTTTGTTCTCTGAAAATGCATTTTCATTTTCTCGTTTTCATTATATGAAAATATTCTCTGAAAATGCTCTCTGAAAACATTACCAGACGAGCCCTTAGTGTATGTGGAGTGGTAGCCAGGGCATTAAGGGGGTTGGTTTGGGGCAGTGGTGCCAAACCCAAAAAGGCTCGCTTTGGCATCTGGCTTCTCGAGAGAGAGTTTCAATTTGGGTGGGTGAGGAGATGTGAATAAAAAAGGAAGAAAGTGGAAAAATGGGGCTGTGAACCAAACGGGGCCTTATAATATGTGTGATAGCACTCCTCTCGTTAGGAAAGGTCCTAAAAAAAGAGTTTCATAAATTGTCCTAATCAAGCTTTTCCTCCAACATGTTACTTCTAAAAATTTGAAACTCAACAGAAATTGGCTTAGACAAGTTGACTAGAGCAGATATTGGCTTAGACAATTTGAAACTCTAACTTTCAGATATTGGTCGTCGATACACTCCTGCCCTTAATTAGCCATGTCGTGCCTTTGGTGCTGTTACTTTAAAGAAATTAGAGTGCTCAAGCAAGCATAAGTTGTGGATACATTAGCATGGGATAACATCATAGGATTTCGCTCCTATTCTGTTGGCTTTTAAGATCAGATTAATAATTAACAGGGACAGTTCGGGGCATTCGTATTTCATAAGCAGATGTGAAATTCTTGGATTTATGAAAGACGAACAATTGTGAAAACATTTGCCAAACATTCTTGTCCTTAAGTTTTCTTGTAACTTAGGCTAATGATGTTTCTAGTGTGGCCATTGCTAAAGTGATCTCAATGTAGTTTCATTGTTGTTTTCGCTTTAATCCAACTAGTAAAAAAAAATATGCACAAATTTGCGTCTTTAAATTAAATCAAATAGACAAAACTAAAAGGGACAAATCAAATACAAATTCGTGTTTATTTGTATGGGTTATGGGTAAAATATTCCCTTATAAATTATTTACAGAAGAAGAAAAAGACTTTTTAAAGTCGATTTTTAGAGTTGTCTTTAAATCAAATGAGGAGATCTTCAAATGACCTAGAACATTTGAAATTCATTGACAAACTTGATTGATGATGATGACGATCATAATTTGAAGCTTTGATTCGGAACAAATTAGAAATTAACAACAATTAAAACTTTTGCTAAACACAGTAAAGAGATTAAGCAAAGAAGAACCTTCTAGCCTTCTCCCTCTCACAAAAACTCTAGAAACGCCTCAACTCCCCCACCCTCACTTTTTGCCCGTGCACTACACTCTTCCAATCCACTCATGTATAAACACGGGTGGGTCCAAAATTATTTTGGTTTTAAATTTATTTAATTGGAGAAAGCCGGTGTGTGATTGATTGTGTGGCGATGAGTGAATAGGTAAAGGCGGGCTCTGACTCACTCTCTCTATTATGACCCGACTCTCCGAGAAGCTCCGTCTCTCTCTCTTCCTGTACAAGCCAACCCGCTTTCTCTCTCTAAACCTCCTCCCCAACCTCTCTCTCTCCTCCACGCTCCACCTCTGCAAGTCCCTCGCACGCGCCCTCGCCTCCAAAACCCTAGCCTTCTTCTCCTCCTCGTCCTCCGCCATGGACGACCCCTACTGGGACCTCGATTTCCGCCCCAGCTTTCGCTCCCAGCGCCTCCGCCTCCACGACGACTACGACGACGACTGCTCGAACGACGACGTTTCGCACAATGCCGTCGATAAGCTCTACCTCGTTCCCTACAGGTGCGCCTCCAGCGAGTGACTTGGCTACTGAATTGCTCTCGAGCCCTTTTTTGAGTTGTTGAGATGGTTCTGTTGCTGCATTGGATTTCATTTCGTGTTTTCGTTTGGTTTCAGGTGGTGGAAGGAGGTTCGAACGGAATACGATCAGATGGGAGGGGTCTTGTACACTGCGTCTACGGACGACGATGCTGGCTCGGAGATTTTTCTGAATTTGAAGAAGAAGGACGTCGCTGAAGAAGGGTTTTCGGGGCGTGAGTATGCATTGGTCCCTGAACCTACATGGTGTCGCGCTCTCAGACGGTGAGGAAGCTATCTGTCTCTTATTTTGCAATTCTTTTTCTCATTTTAGATGGTCAGAATTGTGGTATCTTAAGTTGCCATTAGATTAGGGTAGGTCTTAATGGAGGGTTCATTGTAGGTCCCAACTGTTACTCTAATGCTGTCAAATGAGGCCCATTTTCAATTATTCTGGTAGCTTGCCAAAATCTTTGATTGCCCGTTTACGGTCGACCTTTAATGATAATAATAGCACATTTCCCTACTTGGCCCTTTTTCTTTTCTTTTCTTTTTTTGGTGGAAAGAAAAGAGGTGTATTACTTCTGGGGAAATGTGGTATGATGGCAATTTTCTTGATTATATAGGCGTAAACGAATAGGAGGGTTTTTGAGAATGTTCTTGGTGAAGAGGGTGGAGTGCTTATGGGATTAGGGTCTGCTTTTTGTCTTCTTTGTGGGCGTCTATGGTTTGGGGTTTAGGGAGCTGTCTTTCTATGTTATCTTATCGGATTTGAAAGCAGATGTTTTGTAGTTTTTCCAGAAGTGGACTCCTTGTTCGCTAGTTGTACATTTTTTAGAATTTAATGAATAGTTTTGTTTCTCATAAAACAAAGTTGCTAAAAGCTTAAAAGGGGTCGTGATTTCATTGTTTAGGCTTATGTTTACTGTGCTTCGTGGGATTATAGGAGAAGGTAGAAAACAAACTGATTTTCTTTTGCACTCAGGGATTTCTTTCTTTCTTCTCCAATTTCTCCTGAAGTGCCTTAAGTTATTGTTATTTTTATGTCTATATGATTTGACAGTGATTTATGAGAATGGAGCTTTCTCTCTTTATTCTCCACCACCTCCTAAATAATAATGGCATTGATTTGTCCACTCTTCCTGTAGGCATAATGATTTCTACACGGCAGCAAAGGATAACGTGAGCCTTTTTGGTGCAGAAATTTTCTTGAAGGATGTGTTTTCTTTACAAATTAGGCTGTTTGTCTCATGGGAAACAAATTCATTGGTTGTAAAGATCAGCCAAAAGGTAAGTTTTGTAATTTAGCCTTATTTTGCATCCCTTTCTCTCTCATTACATTCCTGTATTAGATGAATTCTAAAAAAAAATTAGTTGTGGAAGTTGGATACCTGTTGTACTTTGGAGAGGAATGTCTGGGAGAATAATGCCTCAGATTAGAGTTGGCATAATCTAAAGTACGTAAATTGATTTCGTGAAAATTTTATTATTATTATTATTTTAAAAACTTGTGATGCTCAAAACATTATAGGTAGGTGAAGTTGCTGGATAATACACGCATTAATCCTAATTTAATTTGAGGTAGCAATTGACCAACTGTGTTTTGTGGACCAAAGTGGTGAGGAACAACAGAATGATATAGTTATTGAACAAGATGCTGAGAAGATGAGTAAAAGAGAGAGATCAAGAAGGGGAATGGACTTTGAATAGCAAGGATTGTAGTCCCAATAAGTGATGATGAACTTTTTTATTATTATCAGCTTATCAGATATTGGATTGGAATTGTTGTGTGATGTTTGGAGGTGGCGTGAAAAGGAAGGTTATTTGAGCTAAGAGGAGTCAGATTAAGAAATTAATAAAGAATCAGAATAGAAAGCACACGGTTGATGGATTATGACTTTTAGCAGGTTGGCATGAAGCGGAACAGTTAGCTTTTACAATTTAAATGCTTGAATGTGGTATTTGTGTGGCATTGGGATCCTACTGAAACATGGGCTGTGCAACTTTCACTTTCTTTTCTTTAAACTTTTGTGTGTTTGTGACATGCATATGATTCTCATTATTGCGTTTTTTTTGATACATTCCCGTGCTTAAATGTGATTGTTTCTATGGTCTTGGTCACAACATCAATTTAGGAAAGATGTTATCACTTGGACCCAGTTAGTTGGGGCTATAATGGAAACACAATCCAGTGAATGGACTAGCAGTTGTTTCCTTAGAATCTGCTGGAACAGTTGTAGTTGGGAAAATTCCATGCAACTAGGCAACAAATCAGTAGGTAGTTATGCAAGCAACACATGTTTTGTTTTATGGACTCCTGCTTCACAAACACTTACAAATCTTTTTGTCTGGCATATAAGTTGTAATTACTAGGAAATAGTGATGTATATGCCTTGGAATTGCTATATATTTGTGCCCTTGCTTAATAGGGTTCATATGCTGTCATATAGAATACATCATAAACTGTGTTTTACTCTTCATTTTAGTAAAGTTAATAACCACTTTTTATTTCTTTAGAGTTTCGATTGATTACCTTCTGAATTTGACTAGACTGCAATTTTCAGGATAATACAGTTGATTCTTACAAGAGGGCCTGCAATATTTTCAGTTCAGAGTATGTTCCGGTGAGTTACCTGACGAGTGACAATTAGTCATTTACAATTGGTCTGATATGCATGTGATGATATTTACTCATCCATGGATTGATTTTACAGTTGCATATTTGGGACTTCTCAGGGCAGACAACCCAAATTTTCATGAATGACAGTATTAATTTGCCAAATGATATTCCTGGACAACTGAACAAAGAGGTGAGTAATTATAATGTATGGTTCTTATTTATTTGTTAACTCTCATATTTCCTCAATCTGGTGGGTGCCTTTCACCAGAAAGCGGATGGATACTTTCTATTTGATATTTCACAATCTACTGGAGAGTAGCGGCTCAACTTTTTACTGTTTGTGCTACCTTTCTAGTTTAGGCCTTTGAATTTTTAATTCCATTTACTGAATTTTGGAATTGCACATACTGTCTGAATTGCATTGATGGTTATGTTAGTAAATATTATTATGATCGGAAGTTGGTTGGCGTTGAACTTTCGCACCAGCATGCTCACGTTGATCCTTTGTTACTGGGAAGTATGCTACATCGAGTCTCAATTTTTTTCTTAAAAAATGGATCCAGATTTTGTATACAAATATCTACCAAAATTAATTTTAATGCTCAGTGTTGCAGTTTATATATATCTTTACGTGCAGATTAATTTCTACAGTTTAGTTATATGGCCTTTCGTTTCATGATGTCCTTTCAGATTCTCCTTGAACTGCGACTCCATGGATTTTCAGATTATATGAAAGGTAGAGATTGGAGGAGCGATGAAGTGGCCGATAAACATCCCAGTATGGATAGTTCTACTTATGGTGGCTCTATGAAGATGAATGGGAGCACTGACTATGTGAATCCTTATTTAACTCCAACCAACTCCTTGCAAAGTGGTACAATCTATAGAGGAGCTGGTTCCTTAGGCCTTATTGGACTAGAAAATCTTGGGAATACTTGTTTTATGAACAGTGCCATCCAATGCTTGGTGCATACCCCAAAGCTTGTTGATTATTTTCTAGGAGATTACCGGAAGGACATAAATTATTCAAATCCACTAGGAATGAAAGTATGTAAATGGGTTAATCCTTTAGTTTTCATTTTAAGTGGCTGCTTTTTTGTGGCATCTTGCGCTTACTTTGATTGTTGGCTCTCCTTTTTACTATAGACTTATTTTCCAGGGAGAACTTGCTTTAGCATTTGGAGAGTTGTTGAGGAAGTTATGGGCTCCAGGTGCAAAGCCAGTGGCTCCAAGAATGTTCAAGCTAAAACTTGCGAGTTTTGCTCCCCAATTCAGTGGCTATAATCAGCATGATTCCCAGGTTAGTTCATTTGGTTTTATGTTTAGTTTTTCTTCTTTTGTTTTTTTCACTAGGCGTAAATGTTTAATTTTGTTGCATGGGAAATAGGTTTATAAATTGTAATTTGTCGAAGTGCCTCATGTAGGAACTTCTTGCTTTTTTGTTGGATGGTCTCCATGAAGATCTAAATCGTGTGAAATGCAAGCCGTATATCGAAGCTCAGGATGTAGAGGGTCGTCCAGATGAAGAAGTGGCAGAAGAATATTGGCAAAATCACCTTGCTCGCAATGACTCCATCATTGTTGATGTGTGCCAAGTCAGTTTTATGGTTTAAATGCATTTGTAATTTGTAGATTTAAGTTTCGCTTATTCCCTCTTAAGATAAGTTTATTGGGATCAACTTCATTAAATTTATTTTTTTAACACTATATTGCAATTTCTTTTCCCCTTGCTACTGTAGGGCCAGTACCGGTCAAAATTGGTTTGCCCTGTTTGCAACAAGGTGTCCGTTACATTTGACCCATTTATGTACCTTTCTCTACCATTACCTTCAACAACAATGCGGACTATGACTTTGACGGTCCTAAGCACAGATGGGACTGCATTGCCATGTACATTTACTGTGACAGTGCCCAAGAGTGGAAGGTCGTTGGATCTGACTAATGCCTTAAGCGCTGCATGTTCTTTACGAGATGATGAAACCCTAATGCTTGCTGAGGTATATTCCTGGAGCTCTGTTTTTAGAGTTATTGAAACATTGCTGTATGTCATTGGAGTGGGGGGGTGGGGTGGGAATGGGAGTTGTCATATGGATGACATGCATGCATAGTAGCTACGGTCATGGAGCAGTCATGCAGTGTTGTGTGTGGACTCTGGTTCTTTAGCACCATTTGTTGGCATTTTGACAATTACGTGGTCTGTATTTGCTTTTTGCATGCCATCATAGTAAATTCATGTCCACGATTGATTTTGTAACTATTTGTAATCTTTTAAAGATCCTTCACTGAGAGGTTAAGAATGCCAAGGCATTGACCCTTTGTTTGTAGGTATACAAGTGTCGCATATTTCGTCTACTGGAAGATCCATTTGATTCATTAGACTTGATCAGAGATGGTGACCGATTGGTCGCTTATCGGTTACCAAAGGGTTGTGAGACGTCCCTTTTGGTTACGTTTATTCATCAGCAGATGGACATGTAAGTTTTGTTTCTTGAGTAAATCATCACTGCTTTATCAGTTGCCCAACTCAAATTACTTTATTAAAAAATTAAAAGTGATAATGCTTCTAATTTTTGCTATAATTAGTTCAATGACCTTTTTCCCCTTGCATTTTAAACTAAATAGGTTAGTGAACTCAGTGAGCAACCTAAAGAATTTTTATGTGATTGCCAAAATAGCTCAGGGACCTTTTGGGAAATGTTCAACATGATAATTTCAGTTACCTGGTAATCAAGGTATGTTGTATGCTTACTATAAGCTTAGACATGAAAGGACACATGATGTTAATAGCAATGATGGTGCCTGGTTCACACAATTCAATAGAAACTGTGTACAAAATATACTCTTTGTGATATGTTACCCCTAAAACTGTACTTGCTAGTATGTGTTAATGCTCGTGTAATAGAAGCTGTTGTTGAATAATGCAAGTAGTTGGTGTGGTGAGAAGTATCCCTTTTCTTATTTATGTTGTCAAAATGATGGAAAATCTGGTCAGACTCCCAAAGTATATTGTAACATTCATTTTTTATTCATTTGAAAGTTTACGGCATAAAATTTGTCTTATGGGATGGTATTTATGATATATACATTGTTTTTGTTTCTTTTAGTAACTAATGATATTTTTTGTATGGCAATGAACTCAATTCTACTAGACTTTGATATGGTAATGATAGAATTACAAGCAACCTGATTCCAGACTTGAATCTTTGGACACTTTGAAATCTCTGTAACCAAGAAAGAAGTCAATTAGCTCCTGAACCAATTTCCTTCATTTATGTACTTGAGAAGTCTATGATTTTTTGAAATAAGATCTTCCTCATAAAACTTTACGACCAACATAACAGTTAGTCTCATGTCCAGATGGTAAGTTGTCACTTTTTATCAAGTATTTCATGCGTGAATTGTGTTTAGGTTTGAACCCAGATTTTGTTGCTCTTCCAACTATCATCTTCAGGTGTATCTTGTTTAAAAGTCTGTATAAACCATTGCCTTGTCAAATACAACATCAGTTACGGCTTGCATATTGTTTTTATTTATTATTATTTTGGTATCTGGTATTGCTGTTTGTTGAAGATTTTATTTATGTTAGGGAATGATTGCATATAGAAAGAGTCAAATTTGGTTGTCTTGTTCATTCCATCTCATTCTGACATGTTGAGGCATTTTCGTTCACACCTTATATGTCATGGCTGAAATTATTTTACCGCAGAAATAGAAAACAAATTTTAAAAAAATGAAGTTGAAAGATGACCATCTATGAGTGATACTGGTGGTGCGTAATATGTTTTTGTTTGATATAGTTGGGTCTGTTTAATATATATCACAGCCTTTGTATATGCAAGACAAAGGGTGGTTCAATGCATGACACTCCTTCCAATGTGTCTGGGGAAGGCTAGATGCATCAGCCATACCCCTTGTCCCAGAGAGGTGGTTTCCATGATTTGAACCTGCAACAGTTTGGTTAGGGAAAACCAGGCTGTTGTAGCGTCATGCCTTGCCCTCATGTTACTAGCCACCTTTTTAATAAAGAAATCTGATTACCTATTCGTACACTGTAGGATTTTAGAGTAGTTGAAAGGTCATTGTTGCTGTAGAAACTTGGTTCTGTTGGGATATGTGGAGTTTGAAGTTTTGATTGAATTCAGGGTTCTATCTCTATGCAAACTTTCTGAATTTTGGATAATCCTATATGTATTGAGCAGATGTTTGCAAGTGCGTACTGAATTAATAATTTTTAAATGTTTTTATGATCCAACCTTGTAACTATCTCCTGCAGTAAGTTAGGCCTTCTCTGTAAGTTTCTTGACCGATTTGAAAGTCTTCCCTTATTACGTCTTTTAGGTTGTAAATAAATACCACTGGCTTCCTGTTCTTTGGAGGCCATATGGCCATCAGGTTTCAATAACTGTTTTATTACAAGTACATGTGAATGATTTCTCTGTGGAAAAATACAATGGACCTCATAAATGTGGATAATGATGTTAATTCATTTTGTGTTGTGATGATAATGTTTTTATCTTTTCCCTCTGTTACATGATCTCTTAAAGGGATACAGCTTGCATTTCTATGTTTTCACTATGGAAAATATTATTATTATTATTATTATTATTATTATTATTATTATTATTATTATTATTATTATTATTATTGTTGCTGCAAAAAAGCCTAAATACATATTTTTTGTCTGGGATCAGGTGTCACAATAATGGGGAGATGAGATTAGTCCCACAGGTGTTTGGCATTCCCCTTGTAGCAACATTGCCTGATGTTTGCAATGGATCTGATATTCGTAACGCGTTCCTGAAAGTACTAAATCCATACTTGATGAGCCCTGGAGATCTATTAAATATTTTTGATGATGATTTTGCTAATGAAGATTCTAATGCTACTACTACCACTACTACTACAATTATGGATAATGATGCCGACTCAGACAGGGAATCAAGGGATGAAGCAAATTCGGATACTGACTTCCAGTTTTACTTACCAGATGCCAAAGAAGCTATAGAAGATACCTTGATAGATATGAATGAGCCGATCGTGGTCTCAGGGTTGCCTAAGAGGTTGGAGGTGCTTGTTTTATGGTCCGATAATATGACTAAAAAGTACGATACATGCCTTTTAAACACTTTGCCAGAGGTTTTCAAGCCCCAATTTTTCATGAGGGAGCCTGAAGAATCTGTCTCTCTGTACAAATGCCTTAAAGCCTTTATGAAGGAAGAACCTCTAGGACCAGAGGATATGTGGTTAGCATCTAACTTCATTTGAATTACAAGAACAAAACTGTTATGCATCCTCGACTGTTGTTTCTTGGCTTAATCTAGCTAGAGATAGAGCATAAAGTTTATTTTGTTCATTAATTATGTCATCTGAGCAGTTTGTCTTTTTCGGTTTTCAGAATTTTTTAAATAATAGATTGTAGTCATATACCTGCTGCCTATCTTAATGCTAGCTTTTGCAATGATATGTTGTTTACAGGTACTGCCCTATCTGCAAGAAGCCTCAGCAAGCTAGCAAAAAGTTAGACCTTTGGAGATTGCCTGAGATTCTGGTTATTCATCTGAAAAGATTCTCGTACAGCAATTTATTCAAGAACAAGCTCGAAACATTTGTTGATTTTCCAATTTATGATCTAGATTTCTCACCCTACATTAGTCACCGAAATAGCCAGTTATCCTGCCAATATATGTTGTATGCAATTAGTAATCACTATGGCGGCATGGGTGGTGGTCACTATACAGCATTTGTTCATGTAAGTTCTGTTTCTCTTATTGTTAGAAAATTCCTTAGGCTTTTGTCCAAGTTTCTCAATTCAATCATTTATACTCAGTGAAAGCCAGACTGCACTTAGATGCTCCTTTCTTTTCTTTTTTTATTACATGCATTTTATCCCCAAGTTTTCTTCACTTTAGGGCTTTCTCAATTGAATTGGTAAACAATTTTTGTTCCCTGTGCAGCTTGGTAATGGTTTGTGGTATGAGTTTGATGATGAAAAGGTTCTTGCTGTTGGTCAAGAGAGGATCAGGACATCAGCTGCATACGTTCTTTTCTACCGAAGAGTACCGGATATATAAACACATAAACAGACAGTTGTATAGTTAAGTAACAGTTGGGAAGCAGGTTGCCGGCGGCGGGATGCACCCGGTTTAGATATTGGAGAGAGGATATTTTGTAGAGAAAAGGAGCACAGGATTCATGTTGTACAGCTTTTAATGACGTCAGTGAAAGAGGCACAATAGAAGACCTTTTTTGGTATTTGCTTACATTGTATATGTATACTTCGACCCAGAAAAATTATTCAAATCCCATCCCTTGTTCAACAGGGTTATCTTTCCCTCTTTCTTCAGTATTTGTTTTATCTATGTTTCCCTTTTACGGAGTAGCGATTCGAACTTCCACTTCTCCTAACATTAAAACAGAAATACCATTAGCCCTGTCTAATTTTTATATGGTGCTAAAATTGCAGAACGCGAGAGGGGGGCACTCATATTATTAATATTATTTTTAATAGAATCTTTTCTGTTGAGGTGCGACAAATAGTATTCGAACCTAGAACTCTTGGGAGTATTTGTTCTAAATCACTACATTACTTCATCCTTTGCTGAGAGGGATTTAAAGTTAAACTAAACTATAAGGCCCTGTTCGGTGAGTCGATGGGTCGAATTGGATTGGACAGATTCAATTAAAATCGACATGGATCCTAACCATAATTTGATAGGCTTAAAAAATATCAGGGCGTGGATATGGGTATTGGACAGCTCAGAATATGAGCGGCTCGAGAACCCAACGCCAGACATGGGTTTGTAACGAAGTCGTCGTCTCTGGTTTGCCTTCTTCGTCGTCTTTGGTTTGCCTTCTTCTGACTTCTCCTCTCTCTCTCTCTCTCTCTCTTTCTCTCTCTCTTCTATTCTCTCTCCCCGTACGAAAAAAAGCTTCAGATTTCTCTCTGAATCTTTGTTTTTTATATTATTGTTAAATATTTTGATATTTTGATGAGTTTGTCTTGCTCTTTTGGTTTTGTTGGGAAAAAGAAAAGAAAAAGAAAACTAACTTATTTTTTTAATAATGACAATTTCATTAGTTGGTATTTCGGTCCAAGTTTGAATATTCTTCCAAAATATTCAAATAAAAAGAAAATTGATTTGCCAATTTTGCCATTTGTTGCTTACGTAATAACGGTCTAGCCGATGCCAATGTAGGTGTAGCGCGCGCTATCCGGTAACCATCTGTTGAATAGTGTTAGATTCTTTGTGGAGGAGAGAGAAATAAAGAAATATTCTTTGTGGGTTCAATTCTCACATGCACAGGCGCTCTCGCGGCTGTTCTGCGCCGAATATACATTTAGAACTAATGGCTGCGCACACTTCTGGTAATATGGAATTCTACTCATAACCACATACTGCTTACTTTTCTTGTATTTTTCATATCGAAAAGGTGTATATTTGAGATGTAGGTAATGGGTTCTGAAGCCTTTGTGCTTAGGAGCATATTGGCATCACTGGGTTCCTCCTGGATTTACAGATTTTGAAGAGGAAGATGGAGAGAAAACAGAGAAAGATGTCTCTTTGTGGTGGGTCCAAGGAATTTTGGGTATCCCAATTCCGTTAAAACAAAATTCCCATTCCCACATGAATAATTCTTGTCTAGCTTAGAAATCCATGTAGGATATTAGGAGTTGGGGATAGTTTACAAGCAAAGATGTAGTTTTTAATAACTGGTTTTGTCTGTGAGCATGAACTTTTGTCCCTTGTGTCTTTCTTTTGATGGTTGGTGTTATTGTGATAATTGACTTTCATCAGGAACAGTACAGGAAGATGCTGCAATAAGAGGGGGAGATAAGCTCATATTAAGGGGCTTGAAGTTCCATGGTTTTCATGGAGTGAAGCCAGAAGAAAGGACGCTGGGTCAGAAATTTGTGATAGATGTTGATGCTTGGATGGATCTCCGGGAGGCTGGTAAATCTGATCGTTTGTCAGATACCATTAGTTACACCGAAATTTATCGGTTAGTAACAATATGACCACACCATCTTCATTTTCCATTACCTCGAAACTTGGCATATATCATGTTTTAGTCTAGTCTAGTGCTGCAGTCCCATCCTTTGCATATTGTTGTCAAATTTTTACCTCAATTTGCAATGGCATTGAAAAATTATATTCTATATGGGTCCTTTTTTAGTTCGGTCTGTTTTGATTCAGTGGTTGTGGTCATAGAAAATGGAGATGCAAAAAGCTAGGAATTTGTATGTCCAGAAGAAAATATTAAACACAATATGCTTATCGTTTTATATCTAAGGTTTTCTCAGACTGATACTAGGTCACTTTTGATGTTTTGCGTTTGTAAACCACAGCATTGTAAAGGAAGTTGTAGAAGGGCCACCTCATAATCTTCTGGAGTCTGTGGCTCAACTCATCGCATCTACCACTCTGAAAAATTATCCCCAGATATCTGCTGTCTCTGTGAAAGTTGGGAAGCCGCATGTCGCTGTTCATGGTCCTCTTGACTACTTGGGTGTCGAGATATTTAGATACAGAAGTGTTGATGCGCCAAACTAAGATTTTATGAGTTACTCAAAAAGAGGCAAATCTATGCCCCTTGTGACAGCCTGACACAGGTTTGACTTGGGTGTTATTTTGTTTTCTTCCCTTTGAACTTGTTTGTGGGGATCCTTGTTCGATATCTTGAACCAGCGACAGTTATTGTGCTTATCCTGATTTTTTACTTGGGATTTCATCTTGGTTACATTCTTTTTAGTACTTGGTACACCTCTGAACTTCCTTTTATTGAATTTCTTCGTCAAGATTGCAGCAACGGGTCAAAACCCGAACTTATACAGCAAATAAGAATTAAGTCAGATGCAAAGTCAGCTGGTCTTGACTCATGGGTGAAAATAGTTTAAATCAGTTGGCATGATTTGTTAGTAGTTGTAATGAGTTGCAAATGTGGTGGAAGAAATGAGTGGATCTTGTCAACAATGGCTACTATGCACACAATTACAACCATTCAGAAAATAAAATACAAAATTGTTGAGGCTATCTTTGGAAGATGACAAATTACATTCTATTATGCATTGCTATGCCGAGAGCACTCTCTCTCTCTCTCTCTCTCTCTCTCTCTCTCTCTCTCTCTCTCTCTCTCTCTCTCTCTAGAGTTTTCCAAGATTGCATCTGTCTTCAGTTGTCTGAGTCTTGTTGGTTTCATTAAAACGAGCAACCATTGTGGGCAGCTTCTTTGATCAAAGATCATTCCAAGATTTAAATCAGTTCCTTTTGTTTTCCTGCCATCATATGATCATATATATGCTTAGAGTCGGAGAAATTCTTCCCAATAGCTTTTGCAGTTCGAATCAGTATGTTCTCAATGCTTACCGTCTGGAATCAAAATTTGAGTTGTGTAATCGTTGCTTCCACTAGCGTCTCTAACCTTTCCAAAACATTTGAAGATTCTTATACAAATATACAGCTAATATACTAATATGGACACGTGGAGTATACAGCCTGCCGAGAAATGTTAAAGTCCCACAGTAGTCAGTATGGTTTAAACTTCAAAGGAAATACCAATATCCAAAAGAGTTTAGGGGCTGCCATTTTCAGTCGTTTGCTGTTTGTGAGAATTCTGGAACCAACAGCAGTGCAAACACACACACTATATTTCTTTTACTGCACCATCTAACGGATAATTTGGTTTTTCATTTGTTTACCTGTGAACTCCACTTAGGCGTAAACATGAGAGCTCATTCTCTGCTTCAATCAGAGGCCAAGGAAGAAGGGGAAAGAGTAATAATTTATTCTCTCAAATGAAGCCAACTAAGAGGGGACTACGATGATAATCAACATATCAAGCGTTCAAAACTATAATGGCTAAAAAAAACACATTTAAAACTGCATGCAGCCACTACCAGAAACTGTGACAAGGTTGCTCTTCCTACTCTGGCACTTCATCATTCACACTCAGAACATTATTCAAGGACACAGGAGGAGTCTCAAAAATTTCTTTTAGAATATGAGAGCATGGGAAGGAAGCTTGCTCATGCAGGGGCACCATTTCGTTCACGCTCACGGGCTTTGCCTTTGCGGTTCCAAATTGGAGTTGTCTCAATAAGCTTGTGAGGAACAAGCCTTCTTTCGCGCTTTGTGAGCTTCACGAAATTCTTAACTTTCAGTTTGGCTATCTCTGCCTCCTCGTCAGGGGTGATCTCCCTTACTACCACTGTCAGTCGGCATTCCGGTCTCACTTTAACTCCACATTTGCCTTTAGCATGGTAGGACAGTCTCTTTTTGAAGTATCCCTTTCCAACAAATGCCTCAGCTACAAATAAGGAGATAATGCAGAATGAGGGTTGAAATTGGAAACAAAGAGAAAGAAGAAATTAATTTCGCTTTCATTATTTACCAACAAGGAGACGGTCTGGATCCAACCCGTGATTATGAGTAGCATTTGCTCTGGCTGAGTGAATGACCTGCAAATAGTAGTTTCTCACATAATGTTGAAATACCCAACCTCTATACTGATTTCAAATGATGATAACTAGCTGAAGAACTATTTTTTTAAGTAAAATTAAAAATAAAAATTCTCAATGATACCACAAGAAGATGCATCTCCTCCATTTCTGTCTTCTCAGAAGTCAAAATAATTCAAAAAATAAATCACTGAAATGTTCAATCCATTAATTCCTGTCCTCTAAAAAAGATGCATGATGGCTGTATCACCTGGTACACAGTTTTGGAAGCTCGCTTTACTGTCACTTGCAACTGCAACAATGCATCTTCAACACGCATACCACGTACTAGTGCAGCAACCAAGTTAACCTTCTTAGGACTCTGAGAGTGAAAGTGAGTGAGCTAAAATCACTAAAAGTAATTATGTATAAGGGGGAAACTTGAAAATAATATCAACTATACAACTTTTAGAACAGCCATTTAGGTGACCAGGGATCCTTTACGTTAATGTCTAAACTGCAAGAACATGAACTATCCAAGAAACAACTCCAATGCTAGGACATTAACCTCCAAACTGAATGAAAAAAAGGAATAGACATCATTTTTAACAAAAGGCATGCCTCCCTGTGGCATAGAGAAGGTCTGCAAGATTACTGTTTTCACTGTTGTCCTTTCTTAAATACATCACACACCCACATAATCAGAAAAAAGGAATAATATTTGTTTTCAGAGGAACTTGTTTAGTCAGCCATCCAATCATTTCTAAATACATTACACACATAATCAGAAACAGGTATGATAATTTTCCTTTCTAAGAACTTGTTTTCACCACCTCCCCCCCTCCTCCCTCTTCATTGGTCATCAATTCTAAGGTAACATTGGTAGTCATGCACAAATGTTTACCCAAAAATAAAATTTGATCATTCGGCAGCAAAGGAACATACCACATGATAGAACAAAGTGTTTGATGCCCAGATGCATCAAAAACCAAATCCCATAGAACTTTATAATCCATTACAAAGCTTTATAACGATGCAACCAGAGTGCAATATTAATACCTGTTTGATGCCCTTTAAGATAGCTTGAACTTTATCAGGTTTAGTCAGTGATTTTTGCTTGTGCTCTTCATCTTTTCCAGTCTTTGATGTCAGAAGAGGAGTCAATGGAGATGGAGAAGGTGTTTCCTCAGCTAGTAAAGTCCTTGAACTCGAAATTCCCTGAGACAAAAAAAGCCAAGACAAGTTGAGGACAATACAGAAATGAACAATTATCGAAAGAACATAAAAATTACAGATATCACAACTACCAAGTGCTGAAAATATTGATGAAGGGGCCTTGAAATGGTTGGAGAAGATGGTTTGCAAAGTGTTTGAAAATAAGGCAAGAAACCTGCAACATTAAGATTCTTATTAATGAACACTTTCTTATAAAACCAACTAAGCAATAGGACATTTTGAAGCTACTAACCCTCTAACCGAGAAGAAGAAGAAGAAGAAGAGAAGTTAACAGAAGGGTTGTAACTACATTCCACCCTTTTCCCAATTTGACGGATTGCTGACTGAAGATGCCTCTGCCAACCCACCATGGCTGCAACAGAGAAATTACCCACCTACCAGAACACGAAAAATACACACATTCAGTATCATATTTGGGCATTTGGCTGAGAATCTAAGACTGGGAAATCTGAAAGTTCACTTCTTTTTGTTCATGGCTGCTCAAAACCCAAATCGACCCACTCCTACCTGAGCCTTCTTTCAAACCAGAACGGTACCGCGAGCCTCAAGCTTTAAGTCTCTCAAAGCCCTCTTACCGCTGCAAACCTAATACTCCCATTTCTCTGTATTTTACGGGACTAAAAATTTGAAGGCGGAAGCTTTTTGGAAAAATATTTTAGAAAATATTTATTTCATTTAGAATTTATATGATTTAAAGTTACCCAAATAAATAAATAACAAGAAGCTCATTCTATATTTTTTTCATATTATAACATAAGTAAAAGGATATATAGTCTTTTCTTTGTAGAAAAAAGGATTACATAAATTAGTTTTAATTAGCTCGTCCCTGATAGTAATATATATATTTTTAAATATAAAAAGTGCAATAGCCCTATTTTTTGTACACCCATGATCTACCAACACAATGATGGATTGGAATTTGGACGTATAGTTTGGCTAATTGATAGATGGCTCCTTTCCATTATGACTCCACAAATTAATTAAGTGCACTCTTAGAAATGTAATATACTCGTATGTATCACTATTTTAAGCAGTAACATCATACCCGTAGCCCTTTTTGTGAAATTTTTGCTCCCCCATGGGAAAACATTTGATGAATCTTTAAAATTAAAAAAAACTAACTTACCCTTATTCTAATATTCTAATATCACTTTTTATTAATAATTTTTAATTAAAAAATAAGAGTACTATTGAAAAATTGAACAACTTTTCATTCATAATATTACACAAACCAAATTTAAGAATGAAAGAAGATGGCCTTTTTTGGTTGTCATTTCCTAGCATTCCCAAACACTGTAAAGAACATATTTCATTCCCATCTTTTAATATTAGACATGTGAGTTTCATTCCCAACAAATTTATTCCGCAAATCAAATATAAGATTTTGTTCGTTTATAATTAATAGCAAAACTACAAATATGTTATAACTAAACATGTAACACGTCGGACCAAATTAGGCCCGCATTAGGTAAATCAAGCGGTCCAAGCACAACATGAAGTAGAACTAAGCTGGCCTTAAATGTCTCGTCTGGCCCATTGTAACCTAACATTAATAATAAGCAACATTTTGAAAAAAAGAAAGAAAAAATAAAACTTAGACTAATTACAAATTTACGTACACTAAATTATAAGAATAATAAAAAAAACTGAAACAGGAATGAATTTGAACAAGTCATTACCATAATGCTCTCTTGTATACATAATCTTCATTCCGAACAAGTAAAATTTTTTTTTTTTTTTTTTTTTTTATTTTAAAAAAAACCAAAGGTTACCAAAAATAATATTGATTGAAAAATTACATCCCCATTCGAAATGTGGGGGAATGATGATGAGTAACAAACAAGGAAAAGGTTTGGATATATATCAAGACTAAATTAAATTAAAAACGAAGAAGGAAACCGAAACTGATTTTTAGAGTTTTTTTCTTGCCTAATCAAGTATATATCCCCTCAAAGGCGCTCTATATTTCTTCCTATATATATATATATATATATATATATATATCTCCTCCTCTATAGAAACACCAACCCTACCTAGTATACATCGCCTCGCCTGCTCAATCAATCTTTTCTCCCTCCATTTTTTTTTGGGCTAGAGATATGTCAGACGATTCTAGTAGCACTGTTACAAAACAAAAAGCACCATGGGCCGCAAGAAGATTGATATCAAGAAAATACAGAACACAAGCTCCCTCCAGGTCACGTTTTCCAAGCGACGAACCGGCCTTTTCAGGAAGGCCAGCCAACTCGGTGCACTCTGCGGCGCTGAGGTGGCCATCCTCGTCTTTTCTCCCCACGGCAGGCCGTTTGTCTTCGGCCACCCCTCCGTGGACTCCGTCATCTCCCGCCTTGCAGGCACAAGCGCCAGCGCTGAGTGCAAGCATGCAAGTGGTGATGACGAGGAGACGCAAAGTAGTATAGTCCAGTCCAATCCGGCCCACTCTGGTACAACTTACGAAACAAGTCCAGATAAAGAAAGCCTTTGCCTGCGATTGCGAGTTGGTGGCGGCGGAAGCATGGGACTAGTGAAGGAGGAGACACACGAGGTGGCGGAGGCGTGTAGCGGAGGCCGTGGGTTTTGGTGGGACCAGCCGACTGAGAAGATGAAATTGCATGAACTCAAGCAGTTCAAGACATCCCTAGAAGATCTGAGGGCTAAGGTGGGCATGCAGTTGGATGAGATGGCGAGGCGTAAATTGGCTGCGAGGGATTTTCTGGGTGTATATCGTAATGGCAGCTGTGGTTAATGATCTTTGGGTTTCATGGAGGCGCGGCAGATTAGGTTAAAATGTGTTTAAATTTTATCAATTTCGTTTTGAGTTCACATATTTTAATTTTGATTTGTTGTCATTTGATGTCGTTATTAAATTCTTGATTCTTTTGTTTTTGGTAAGAGTTAGATATTATTTGATGCTTTCGCCACAAGCATGGAAAGTTTACTGCACGTATATATGGAATGTTTATTGTTCTTGCAAACTAACATTAAGAAAGAAAATCGCATGACCTAAATTGGAAATTTTATAACTCTTACTACACCAAAACTCGTATTCAACAAAGGGCAGTAAACATTGTGAATGTCCTTTGACAACACGCTTGAGGGTGTCGTGTACCTTGAAGTCTTGCACTTTTAATGTCTCTTTGATGTTGTCGTACATATCGATGCACGTTGTTTAAACTTATTTCACGACATTCGAAAACTTATTTGACAACGCTCCAAGGACATGGTAGAAACTACCACTCTTGTTCTTTTAACATCCTATGAGCATTGCAAATTAGGTTTTCACAACACTGTTAATGTTGTCATGTTGCTATCCACAACGGGATTATGTGCGCTGTCAAATCCTAACTTTTTTTTTATAAAAAATATATATAAATTAAAATATGTGAATCCTATTCATTCAAATCATATGATATAAGCATAAATGAAATGATAAAATTTAGCAATTCTTGGATTAATGCTAAAAATATTCAACAGAACTATCTACCAAAAAGATCTTTTGCACTCACAGATGAGGAAGTTCAAATTTGAATGCCATTTTATTACTATGCATAAAATAAATTCAATACAAGAGCAAGGCTCTAGCCCTAGAAGAGAGAGAAATTAAAATATGTTGTCGAAATAATGGAAAAGAAATTAAAATATTACTGTCATTAGATTTAACCCTACATCAACTGATTCAATGACCCTTACTGCAACCCAAAGCAAGTATAATGACTGTAAAATTCTTGACCACTTGACTGGAGAATTGAGAAAGGTATACACTTGTACAGCTAATGGGGAGGAAAAAGATGGATTACTGTGGACGAAGCTTTCTAATCAACCACTTCTTTCGGAGAGCTGCATCCAGTGCTAAAAACATTCTGGCTCTCCCTTCATCCTCTAAAAAGTCACAGGCATCTAGTAATAGATCATCGTCAATGTCTGGTATAGACTTCAAGACACCAATAACCTTCTCTATGGATACAGATTCCTCTTTCTTTAGTTTCTTCTTCAATGAAGACACTACGACTGCCATATCTTCTAGAGCTTTAACGGCCACAACTCTATCCGTTCTTCGTGCTTTTTTAGACTGTTGTAAGGTTTCTGGTATTTGAAGATAATGCCTTTTCTTTTGATCTGATAAATTCTTGACACTACCTGAACCTAATGGTTTTCCGTGAGCATAATGTTTGTCAACAATAGGCATAGCTTCTCCATCAGTTTTCCTAGCAAGGGTTCCCTTATCAAGAGCTAGATTGCAACTTGAAGTAGCTTTTTTCAAAATTCTAGCTTCATTTCCACATATGATGCACATATCAGAATAATATGGCATAGCTTTATTTCTATACATACGAAATCTGGGATGTGCCTGCATTCATAACAAAGTAAGGTGCAAGCAATAGACAGCGTTTTCCCTTTAATAATTAATCAAGAACAGTTCATATACCTTGATATATTTATTCCAGACCCGATCATCAGCTACCACCTTTTGTTCTGTTTCATCCCACTTAAACCCCCTTTGATCAAGCAGAATCTTAATGCTACTGTAATGCCTCCTAAATATACTGTAACGGTTTTTCAAGACAGCCCTACCATGCTGAAACCTGAATTTCTCATTAAAAGACGTGATCATGGACACCCATGATTTCTTCTTGAAAGAGCGACCGACCTTATTCCCTTTACACACCTCATCCAACATAAGTTCAACAAAAAATTGGTCCATAGTCTGTGACCACTCAATTTTAGGATCATCATTAATGGGATCTTGACAATCAATTCCTATTGCTACAAAATTTGAGAAACATTAATAATGTTGCAACACTGTTTGCAGATAATGATCAAATAGAAAATTAGCTTAACCAAAGATCACCAAATTGACAGTGATGAATAGCAATTTCTCACACTATACGTACCTTCGTTTTCAAAGTCTACATCATAACATGAAAGACTGTATCTTCCATCAGCAAATGCATGCCCACATATTATGCACAACTCGTTATAATATGAAACGACTTTTGTTCTGTATAGTTGCATTTCAGGGTGGGCCTGCATGGAACATATGCAATCTAACTGCAAAATAACTTACTTTTTGGACAATGGAATTTAAAGATTTAGGTAAAATGGTGCACCTTGATATAGTCATTCCATACACTATCATCAGCTGTTATCATCTGTTGTGATTCATCCCATCTAAAATGACCCTGATCGACAAGGCTCTTCATCTCACTGTACTGCTTCCTCAATCTTTTGTATCGATTTTTCAGAATATCTGTATCATACTTAAATCCAAATTTGGTATTAAAGAGTACAATCATATCTGCCCATGCTTGTTTCCTAAATCCATGACCAGTTTTGTTCCCTTTGCTCACTTGTTCTAGCAAAAGGTCAATGAAGAAGCTGTCTTGAGGTGGAGTCCAGTTAGCCCTCAAATGGTCACCGGTGCTAGAAAAACCAGAATTCATCCTTCACCTGCAATTTGAAGAATCTTGTCAATGAAAAGAACAGCTGATGCTAATGAAAATGCAATAAACTTAAAAGAGGTACTTAAGTCACAATAGCTCATTCTGCCTAGATGAACACCAGATTTGTAGTTGTAAATAACTGCATGCTGCATTATATTGCTTTTAATGTCAAAATTAGACATTCATCCACAACCACTTAGACCAACAATGCCACCAGCATCAATCTCACTGCTAACACAACCACCGTGCCGCTTTGTGCTACAACTAAAGTCTCATCCATTGCCACCATTTGCTTATGCTATGGCCTCCCTTCCCCACCAAGACTGCCCACATAAACTTGTCCACCAGTAGTCATGACCCTGCTACTCTCAGTCTTATAACTCTTTTTTATTTTATTTTTAATATTGATAAGATTCAGCCTTATAACTCCTAAAGAAATAATGATTTTTTTTAATTAAAAAAAATAAGTTCTTAGGGCTGCAAAATTATTTTGGCCACATAATTTTAATTGGATTTCAAAACTTCGACTAACCAACAACGCGTAATTGCTTCAAAACAATTAGATAGAAACCCTAATCCTCTGCTTGGTTGCCGAGAAACCGTTTCCGGACGATTTCTCAAGATTCAGAAAAATTAAAATTCACATACAAGCAGAAATCATATGGAAAAAGGATAAAAATCAGAACTTTGATAAAACAAGCAGCAGTGAAGAACAGAAAGTACCTGTTGGATTGGACTGGCCTTGAGCCAACGAACTGTGGGCGGCAAAAAAAAAGGGAATAAGATTATCCACGGATAAGAGTGAGAAAACTTGTGTTTAGCTTTGGATTTGGCTTTTGCTTAATTTTAGGAATGGGCTTAAGAGTATCCACAATCATACTCTCTATGTTTTTTTTGTTAAATTTTAACTAAAAACATATAAAAATTATTTTAAGAATTCTCTATAAAATTTAAACTTCAATTGTTCTATCTAGTTTAGAGAGTTATAAATGCTATAACTCGTTTTTTATTAGTCCATCTCTATTAAAAAATAAAATAAAAAATAGTTAGCATTAAATAAAGATTTAAAATACTTATCAAATAAAACAGTATTAAATTATAAGGAACCACTAGGAGTCATTTCTGCCTCCTTATATTTAAAAGCTCCTAGAGGTCTTCCTATTTTAGGAGGTAGATAGGAAGCATGATTGGAGTTATATTTTTATAATTTCTCCCTAAAATTTGTCTAAAGATGTGGTTTAAGAAGTCCATTGTGGATGCTCTAAACTATCAGAAAAACTTACAACGATTTGGATTTTGAGTTACTCAACCGAACCGATCAACCTAATCATAAAAAGTTTAGGTTGAATTAGAGTGGCCTAAAAAACAATCATAAACCACTATATAAATCAGATTGGGACTAAAATCAACCCAACTCATCTCATGCCCACCCTTAGCACTAGCTTAAGAGAGGGCCCCAAAATATATATTTTTAATTGTGAGGTCATATTCAACGCCAGCCGTGATGGTGAGGTCTAGTTTTTAATTCAAGTCCTTTCTTATATAGATATATATATATATATATATATCTATATCTATAATAAATTATATTATATCTTTCATTTTATAATATTCTACAGCCATATAGATTTTTATTTATTTATTTATTGGTTGTGGTGTGTATATATGGTCTATTTTCGGCGTCGTTTCAGGCCTGTAAAATGTTAGAGCCGTTCATGGTTTTAGTCCCCCAACCCACATTCGTTAGCATGATTGGTTATGTCGTCATATTTGTAACTTTTTGTGTTAAATTTAGGGCCCAAATAGTTATGTCATGTCCAACCCCCTCCACTTTGTAAATCCACCACCAATCTGTAAACCCAAATTCCTACCGCCACTAACAAAGAACGATCTCATGACCCAATCGTCATCAATTTCAATCAACGAAGGTCCCAACCAATCCAACTCTAACAAGGTACAACCTCATCCAACTTCGACATGGAACCACCTGTCCCGCTACTTAGCCAAGCTAAAAACCCACATTCAATGTCACATCAACTTCAATCAATTATAACCCAAAGTCCCAACATCGGCAGGGCAACCCATACCACACAAACAAACTCCTTGTATTTTCCCAACCTCAACGGTTCTTTGTGTTAAATTTCATAGTTTTGTTAGAAAAGAAGAGCCTCTGAGTATTCTATGAAAATATTTTCCATCTGAATACCATAAAGACAGAGAAAGACACTGATGGTGATGTGTGTGCTGAAAAAGGATGGTCGGCTCGGTTGCTGTGGCTATGTGGGGAGGGTTGGGGTCGGGGCTACTGGTTTTCGCCTATTAAAAAGAACATGAAATATAAAGTTTTGCCCCAAACATTTTCTTCTAAATGACCTCAAACCTTAGTTTTGTTATATAATCTCACTCAAATTTAATTTTTGCACCCACGGCTTTTAGTTATTTAAAATCACATACTCACTACAATATTGAATAATTATATATATTTCCAAAATTAGAAAGATGAGGGACAAAACTCACACATACGATGACACAGATACCATAAAAACTTGAACCCAAGACGAATCGGAGCACACCCAAAACTGGACCTCAACCAACACACACCATATTCGTATTCTATCCCCCTTTTTGGTAATAGAGGTCTATTTATTTTACTCACCCACCAACTTGCAAGTGGCAAAACAAGTGTGATGAGTGCAGGCCCGTACTTTTGATGTTTGCATTCAATACTTTATTAGGTTACTAAGAATAATAATATGATCTAGATAAAATGCTCTGTTCCTTTTCGGAAAATTTATCTCGAAAGGGTGGAGGGTTGGTGGATATTGAACTAGTCAACTTTGCTCACCCCATTTAAATCCTCAATAGGCGCGTGGGTGGGGGGGAAGCGAATCTAAGGGTCATGCCATTCCCACCGCCCACAAAAGTAGAAAAGCATTCCGACGTCACGCAATTCCTTACGTGCGACACTGCTTGGCGAATAACATGTGTCTGATTCACTCACCCGTCTTGCTCAAAAACGGCATCATTCTGAAGTATAATGCACTCATCAAACTTGATTGGGGAATTTTATTTCCGGTTAGTATCACGTTATCACAAATACCGCTATTACTATAAATTGAATAGCTTGTTTGGTATTCAACTTGAATCTAACTTTTTAAATTCAAAAACAGAATTTGAGTCCAAAGCAAAGAAAATCTGTTTGGTATCCTTATTTTTAAAAACTCAAACTCAAGAATAACAAAAAAACACCTCAATTATTAAATAATAATAATAAAATAAAATAAAAAATCTGTTTTTTCAATTTTTTTTCTAACAACCCAAAAGTTCTCAAATTTTTAAGATTTGAAAACAGTTTTCAAGTTGCATACCAAACAAGTTTTTGAATCTTAAAAATAGATTTAAGAACTCATTGTTTTTAAGAAAAATCAAAGTTTTTGAGTTCCCTATTTGAATAGGATATCAAACACCCTCTAAAGTTTTAATAGTCTTCATGTGATCATTATGAAAAACAAAAATAGTATTTATATAATATGTATTAGAGAAGTGGTAAGTAATGTAATACTATAATGATGATACTTACAGCATTTACTTTTTATTTAGATGTGACATACCCTAAAATTCATAGAGCAATGCTAGTGACACTCGGACATGTTCGTGATCAACTGATGCTATCACAATTTAAAATACATTTATTTTTACTTTATTTATCTCTAACATATAAGATCATAGTGAAATTAGCTTGTAATTGACCAGGCTATCGTCCACCCGAATTTCTTAATTTTTTTCTTTTTTCCTATGAGAATTTAATCCACTTACCAAATAGTTCTCAATCCAAACTTCATCTTATGTGTCCCAGCCCAACCTAAAGGAAAAACATAGTTCCGGCACATTGAATAGATATCGAAGCATTATTTTGCAAGTAAACTCTATATCGGTAAATATAACGTTATTGTATAAGAATTGCGAGTATATAAATGTAATTATCGAACTATAAAATTGTCTATATCTCTCATTACGTAACAAAAAAATATATTATAATTGCACTCAACTGGAATAGGGAAGAATTAGTCTGACTCAGATTTCATCTTTTACTTATTTGCTATAATTTGCTAGGTTTTTTTTTCGTACCTATTAATTTCCCCCAACCTCCCGTATTAAGGATGTGGTTGATAGGCACCTTCAAGTTGTGCCTCACCCGCCCGACAGTCTTCTTCATCCTTGTCTTAAAGCCAATACAAGTACAACTGCAAACCAACCGTATGAATTCTCTACTGCCATATTTATTCCATTTTCATTTTTCTTAAAACAAATACGTTTTGTTTGGTTATTTATGATTATATTGATAGTTTAGTTATCTGCTATGCGTCAGCAGTCCGTTACACCCAAGAAAAAATAGGCCTTCTATGTTCAACATCCGTCTGGGCGGTATCAACATCAGCTGGCCTTGTCTCTCGTTACAGAGCTGAGAATCATTCCTTTTTATTGAGATCTGCATTTGAACAGTGAAGATTTCAGGTTTTATAATCCGGGTTCTGTTCAGACTTCAGAGCTGTGAAGCAACTGGAACTGGGTTCTGTTCATAGTTTTCCGCAGACTTAGTTCCTGTGAGTTAAAGTTTTATGATTTTGATGTGATTTCAATCATGGGTACTTTCATTTTTGTTATTTATGCTGTTGTTTTGGATTGGTTTTTGATTTCATGCTAACTTTATATTTGCAAGGGACATGAATTAGTTTCTGTTTCATTTTTAAATTCAACTGGTCAAAGCTGAGAAATTTTATGCTTTCAGTTATTGGACTGAGTTTCCTTCAGCTTCTATTGGCTCTCAGTTAGTATGCTTGTAAATTTCGATATTTTTCAGTATTGTTTCTGAGGCTAGCTTATTGTGTATGCTCAATGATATGCTTAAATATCTATTTCTGGTTGCTGGTGATTGAGAATTCTTTTTCTACTGGTGATCATAGAGAACTTCCTTGATTGCAGTTTCTAATTTTTCGTTTTGGATTTAATTATAATAAATCAGGGTATGAAACTGAAGTCTGTCAGGAATACCAGGCTTAAATTTCCCTCATAGCTTTGTTAAGGGGGCTCTTCCCAGTTCGTTGGAGATGCAAAGATGGAGAAAACACAAAAGATCATTCAGTACAGAGAGAGGCTAGACAAGACACTGGCATCTCCTAATCTAACAAATAAGGAGGCCTTAAAACTCCTTGTCAAGAATCAGCTGATTCATTTTTCCGAAAATGAAATTGGAGGTTGCTAATTATTTTCTTTTTGTGTTCTTTAATCAGTCACCAGTTGTATGTCTGTATCTTAAAATAGTGTAAGAAAATATCGACAAAAGCTAATTGTATTCGGCAAACACATAATAATTTTAGCTTTATGGGTCCTGCAGGATGTAATGAGAATGTGATAGAAGAAAAGACTGCTGAAGTATCCAATTTACTTGATATGTTGAGGAGTGCTTGCATTGTTGATGACAAGGGATTGACTACTTGTGAGACCACATCACATCCTGAATGGAAAGTATGCTATCTAATCTGCATTATCTTCTTCAAATCCTGTTTTGCTCTAGAACTGTTTTCTTGGTTATAATATTTTTCGCTTTTCCTGTATTGTATATGCGTGTAAGTGCGCGTGCGTTTCTCCCTGACAGCCACACCTATAAATTTACTTCTATTGAATCAATTCTGTAATAAGTGAGGCTGATGAGTTTCATTGTTATCATTCATAAAGGATAAGAGGTTCTGACTTCTTATGTCTGTGGTTGGGCCTTTACAGATGCTGTTTGAGTCTCTTTTTTAATATGTACAACTTCTATAACTTAAATTTGTCATTAACATTTTAAAGTTGTAAATTGTTACATTCGCGTATTTGAAACTTATTTCTAAAATTAAAAAAATTTAATACAGTTCATTTAATTACAGCATATTTCATATTTTAGTCTTGACCAGTCGTCATTAAATGTTATTGAATTTGTACTAATGAGACATTGTGACCCTTATATTGTGAAACTTACATAGTTGCAAATATACTTCATTCTACAGTTAAAACATGACAATGAACAGTTCCGTGTTATGTATCGCGAGGGAATCCAAGGCACTCCCTTTCATACATTACTTGTTGAAGGCTACGTAGATGGATCTGTTGATGACTGTAAGTTAAACTAAAACACTTGAAAGTTCGTATGCCTCATGCTACAATGGTGAACTTTAAATAAGTCAAGTCTTTTTGAGACAAACAAGTTTCATTTTATTGCAGGTTTATGCGCCTCATGGGAGTCAGACCTTTACAAGAAATGGTAAGTCATTTCAATCATTGCATGTGCACTTCATTTATGCATCTCACTTGAAATTAGATCTGATCAGCTTGATGGAAATTTATGTTGAAATAGTTGTTTCGTGTTTCCTCCTACGTGTCTGTCATCAATAAAATGTTGTGTGTGTGAGACAGAGACAGAGACAGAGATTACAAAAACTCTTATTCTGTTTAAAAGGAATTTAACTCTTATTTATGCAATAATTTGTTTTGTATCCTTCTCCCAGGTGGCCTCAGTCTACCATTCCAACTTTCAAAATTCTCTCTGCCAAATGTTTGCAGAAGGTCCGGATTGGTGAACAGATTTCTTTAGTGAGGTTTGTCTAAAATAAGGCATAAAACCAAATCATATGTTAAAGATTTTTTTTTTCCTTCCACTTATGAGAATGTTTCCATTCAAAATGCTGACTTTTATTTATATTTTTGGAAGAAAGGATGAAGGTTCCATGGCCACTTTCACCTAGGGAGGCTGTTGTACACTATTTTATGTTTGAGTACTTCCAAGATGATCTGATTGTTGTTCTCTTAAAATCGGTAGTTAACTGAAATAGCCTGTTGACTTCAATTGTTATTTTGCTTTCCATATGTCCAATGTTCCTAAAATTCCAGGATAGAAACCTGATAAAATTGACTTTATTGCAAATCCTGTCTCAGGTCTCTGATTCGGAAAGCATTGATGGTGTTCATGGTCTCACAAATGAGGAAACTGCTGGAGCAAAGGATTTGGTAAGGATAGATGTGGTGGGTGGCTTTGCTATACAGAAGGTTACCAAAGAAAGAAGTTACTTTCGGTAAGCTGTGGCGGCGTGAATGTGAAATTTGTTCACTTTGTTCAGTTGTTTGTAATTAAAGCCCTCAACATTGTCAATTTTTGTAGGACAATAGCAACTATGGATATAAAATTGGACTTTGTCCCGCCATCCCTTATAAATTTTTTCTCAAGGCAGCTCATTGGCAATGGTTTCCGACTCTATCAAAAGGTTATATGGTTTCCGGCTCAGAAATTTCCTTTATCTTTCCATTACCAAGATCCAAAAAGAGCCTTCAAAAAGGAAAGGGGTGGATAAATTTTTTGAATTTACGTGTTGGCCATTTTGCCGAAACTGCATGGAAACATCCCTTCATTCTCATGACATGAGACTCTGTTTTTATCATTTTCTTCTCACATTTTCCAATGCTTAACACCATTACAAACTTACAGGCAGTGTCTTCTAAGCTTAACGGTGATGGAGATTACAGTAAGGCCTTGGAAGGCCCGCTGTACACTCAGATACGTGAAGCTCTTTTTCCACTTAATGAACCAAACAGACCTCTGGAAGGAGAAAGGCTAAACAGTGACACGTCCAATCTCTCTGAAGAACATCTAATGAAAAATCAGATGAGTGACTTGAAGTTGGTGGATATGGATCAGAAAGTTGAAAATGATCACCCTGCAAGTGAAGCTGCCCCAGATGATGCACAAGTTCACCCTGCAAGTGAATTGATGTCAGATGATGCATTAGTTACTGGCAGAAGCACTTTTGGTGAGATTGAGGAGGTAGAGAGCGAAGACGGCAGGCAGTTTGAGAATCAAACATCCAACAGAGTTGCAGAAAAGGGTCTAGTAAATGGAAAGATAAATGTTGTTATCAGTTCTGAGGTAGAACAAGCTTTAGGAACATTAGAAAAGATAATTTATAAGGTTCGAAAAAATGGATTGAATGCTCAAATTCGGTCTTCTTCTGGCTTCACCAATGAAATCCCCCAAAAGGAAACTTATGGAGGTAACCCAAAAGCCTTAGAAGGTGGAGTGTGTATAAGTGGTGAACGTTTTGTTGAAGCATCTAAAGAAGAAGTCATTGAGAGGACTTTGCCTAAGTCTGTGACAAATAGCTCTGGCATTCACAACTTAAGGTAATTAATTATGCATATTATTGATCATAATCATTTCCTGCGCATTTTCCTAGAAATTTGGGTTCCGAATCGTATACCTTCCTTTAACGCCATGATTTTATCTAGGAGCCAAAAGGTTAACCTTTTTTATTTTTCTTATGTCCCAGCTATGAAGGATCAAATTCTCTGTCAAAGGAAGTTAACCATAACAGAATAGTACCTACTTCCCTAGAGCAGGAACTTTCAATTTCTTGCGATAATAACCAGTCTGCCTTGTGTTCCTCTAAAGATGGGACTGCAGAGGTACCTGTATTAGACTTGGATCATATTATGTACGGCACCACCAACCACATGAGCTCCATGAAAAATGGCAAGGATGAAAATATCCCTAATAGAACGAAGAAATCGACGAAGAAAAGAAAGCATTGGTACTGTTGCTTCAGCATGAATTAAAGACAGGCAGATTTTTCAGAGGTTGGGATTTGAAAATGCAAGTCTGAGTTTTGTTAAGTCACTCTTCGTTGTCAGCCTAATAGATGACTGGAGTGGATTTGTAACATTTTACTTATAGAATGGTTAAATGTATAATACATTGTTTAGAAGGTCCAAGAGGCAGTGAAGGATGTACCAATATTTTATAATAATCATCTACATAATAAGTAGTAATGAAAAATTTATTTTTTAATATAGAACATGGGACTTGTTCTTTCATCAGTTCTGTGATGAAAATTATTGTTCTTATTATAGTTGAGAGTTGTGATTTGAGAATACTTTTTAGCCCCCATCATGAAAGTACTGCTAGTCCACTTGGATGAGCAATGCTTGGGAAATAAAACAGTGAAAATGGCATTGAACAACTTGCATCCAAGTTGCTCTCCTGGTTGTGAATCTTCTCTTTTGTCCAGTTGTCTGGCAACACAAGATGCTGACGTTGTCAGAGTATGAAGCACATAAGCATTTGACTGACAACAGACATTATCCTACAAAGAACAATAGATAACTTGTACCAATGATTACTTGGGTTTTTTTATTTTTTATTTCTTATACAAGAGATACTGGAGAAAGGGAAATCGAACCTAAGAACTCAGGTGCATAGATAAATTCAGGTTTTATACACATAATTTTCGTATATTATTGAATAAAAATAATATATATTTAAAAAATTAAAACAAATCATATTAAAATATTATATAGTGGCCGAACTTATCAGTTATAATTTGCCAAAATATTGCCGAATAAAACACGTACGTGTTTTATTCACATTTTCCTGTTCTGTATTTTACTAATTGAAAGAATGTGAGAGGCTAAGATTATAACTTGTTGTAACAAAAATGCAAGATGGTGATTTTGCAAACTCTTTGCCAACTAGAACAACAATTTCAAACAAAGATTTATGGGTATAGTAGTAAGCGAGGTGGTAGTATTCTTCATGTAAAGTGTTGTTTGAAATGTCAAGCAATTAACAAAAACACTCCAACTCAGCATGCATTTCTCTACAACAAATAATGTGTGCAGTAACAGAATTTTGTAGCACTAGAGAGAACGAGATAGACCAAAGGCAAACGTTCCCACACCAAAAAAAAAGAAAAAAAACTCTCAAATTGATTTATTGTGAAATTTCTCTCTTCAAAATCTGCTTCGGAGATGTCGAAACTAACAAATTCATCTATATATCTATATATATAAAGCAAAAGACAGAGAATAGTGAAACATTCAAAATATCAGAAAATGCCCTTGGTTAATTTAAACATTAAGAATTGAAATTATTTATTGAATGAGGATAATATGGTAAATTCATATTTTTTCATATTAAAAAAAATTAAAATTAAAAACAAAATAAGATAATAAATCCTACTTTTATGGAACATAACTATCCATATTATATTTTCTTAATTCTAAAAATAAAATAAAAAATAAAAAAGAAAAACAATTGGCACATGCTCACGCATGTGCCAAGGGGCTAGTATATATAAAGCAAAAGGCAGAGAATGGTGAAACATTTAAAATACCAGAAAATGCCCTTGGTTAATACAAATATTAAGAATTGAAATTATTAATTAAATGAGGATAATATGGTAAATTCACTTTTTCATATTACAAAAATTAAAATTAAAAGAAAAATAAGATAATGGATCCTATTTTTATGGAACACAACTACCCTTATCTTTTTTAATTCTAAAATAAATTATTTTTTTTTAAAAGCCTCTCGCAAGCGCGAAAGCACATGTAGAGCTGCTAGTATCTATAAAGTATAAACTAATGCAACTAAGAGGGTCATTTTATTTTATTTATTCTTTTAATAAATTGTATAGCCGTGCGGCTATACTCCTATTAAATAAAATATACTTAAATAGTATCGTCAGGCGGCTATACTACATTTTTATTATAAAAAAAGCGTATAGCCTCACGGCTATACTCTTGCGCTAGGCCCAGACCAGGCAGGTGATCTTTTTTGGGTATAAATAGTATAGCCGGGCCATAATCGAGGTTTTTTTTAATAAAAAAGAGTATCGCCATCTGGCTTTACTAATTTTGACACGTGGCGAAATGGCGCAGTCGATCTTTTTTTCTTTAATAAAGCGTATAACCAGGCAGCTATAACCGGATTTTTTAATAATAAAATAGTATAGCCGAGCGGCTATACTACGGTTTTTATTATAAAGATTAGGTTAGCCGCACGGCTATACGGTTTTTTTTTACACCTGGGGCCCTTTTTATCAGTAGTATAGCCGCCCGGCTATACTTTGGTTTTTTTAAAAGAGTATATCCGTGCGGCTATACACTGTTTTTTTTAAAAAGAATATAGCCGCACGGCTCTGCTATGGTTTTTATTATAAAAAAGATAGTATAGCCGCTCGGCTATACACGAGATATTTTTTCCAAAAATGAGTATAGCCGCGCGGCTATACACTTCAGTAAAATTCCAACATTCCCGGAAAATGTAACCAAAAGTACCCTTTTTATCCTTCTCCTTTGGTAAAATTCCTCCTTTGTCCCCTAAAATATTGCCATTATTCCTTGAACCCTGGAAGTTGCAAGACACTTGTTAACCCAACCGCCAGAGGTCTGTGAGCTCCAACAATGTCGAACAAACACCTACTTACTTCTCTCTCCTCCGTTCTCCGACGAACCCTAACTCCGACGTCTCATTTCTCATTCAATTCCACCAGGTGGTTTCAATCTGGCACTTTCTTCTCACCCTATGTAAAAACACACCACCGCCTTTTCCCGTGTAGCGGATTGGATTTTCTCGAGATTCACAACATTCCCGGAAAATGTTTTACCTCCTCCCAATCAGCGGAGAAAGCCAGCGCCAAGTGCTGGAACTGTAGTGCCGCGGCTGAAGCGGTGCCGTTTCTGTTGTGTTCATCTTGTCGGTGCATTCAACCTGTGGATCAGTCGGTGGATTACTTTCAGATATTTGGACTGTAAGTAATTGAATCTTTGAGAACTAGAAATTCTTATCAGTATTTCGTGAATTCAGTTGTGGTGGTTTTTTTATTCTCTCTGCTTTGAATTTATGGTTCGTATTTGTTTGGTTACCGAGAAAGCGGAGAGGGAGGTGGAAAGAAAGTGAAAATTTTGAAACTTGTTTAACGAATTATTGGTTTCAAATCTTTAGTTTATGTTATTCTGATTTGAGCATTTCCTTTCACAAATTAAAAAGAATGAAAATTTGGAAGTTTTAGATAGTGTTCACTCTTCAATGTGATTTCCCTTTTTTTTCTGATAAAAATTAGTTTTGACAGGGAGAGAAAGTATGACAGTGTGGTGGACAATCTGGAGGGACAGTATAAGGAATGGCAGAAAAAATTGCACCCTGATCTTGTTCATACAAAATCAAAGGTATTTCTGATACATCTTTGTATTTCAAAACATAAGATATAAAAATAGTAACTATACGAAGGAGAAAGTTTTGTTTTGCTTTAATGTTTATTATGTTGTTAGGAGGAAAGAGAGTATGCTGCTGAACAGTCTGCTCGTGTGATTGATGCATACCTCACACTTAGCAAGCCCTTGGCGAGGGCAATCTACATTGTAAGTGTACTTTTCGCCTATTAGATTTGTATTCGTTGTTGTGCTCAGAGTTGATTCATTTTCATGGTACCTTGTTGTGTTGAAAACAATGTTATGAGAACCGCACTGTTAATCAGAAAATGGTCTTGGTCGAATGTGGTTACTTGGTAAATACACACACTCACATATACATTTATATATATACTACGGGTTTTAGAATTTAATTGTGCTATTTTGTTTTCAGTTGAAGCTTGAAGGTGTGGATGTTGATGAAGAAGAGACACTTTCAGAATCAGAGTTGTTAACTGAGGTAATTTGCAAAAAGTTGACTTTGTTGTCTTTATGCAGTATATTCTCTCCTTGTTTTTCCAGACATAACAACTATATCTGTTTGTAACTGGAGCGTTATAAATTATCATTTTTCCCATAGTCCAAAATTTTGGTGCAAAGTGACTGAAAATCTGCGAAAGAGTTTGATGCTCTATATCATATGGAATCTTTGACATTTAGAGTGCACATGTTTCGAGACAAACATCACCCATCAGGGTCTCCCCCATCTTGACAAATCTTTCATGGTGAAAATATTTTGTAAACTTAAAGATAGTTGACACGTGCTTCATAGAGTAATTTGCATTGGTATTTGAGGTTATCAATATGGCTTTGGCTGTTGGGCATGTTGCAAGTGACATGACAGTTTTGTGGTGGAAGTTTGGCATGGTTTGCAGTGGAGATAGTTTATTTTTCTATTTTTTTTTTCTTCAAAAAAATAAACTTGGGTTATAAATATTGGAGAAAGCATAGTACCTATAGACGTTTTGGAGTCACTGACTTGTTTTTATTTTGTTTGCATGGATATACTGAAGTTGATGAGAGTCATTGAGTCAATTTTTTCTTGTTCTGATATCTGGTCTCCATTAAAGACTTTGATTTTCTTATACCTTCTGACTCTGAAATTGCAGATTCTGGAAATCAGGGAAGCTGTTGAAGAAGCTGCTGACGCTCAGGCTTTAGTTCAGATTCAGTCTCAGGTATGACCCGAGACCTTTCAAATACATTTGGGAATGATTAGTTAAACATCACAGTAGCATGGCACTTCTCTTATCCTGCCACATATGTGGCTTGCAGTCTAATTTGTAGAGCCTTTTTAATTCACGTGTTAAGTTAATCAGAATATGCATGATGGCGAGTTTAGTGCCCTTTCATTTGTTTTATTTCTTTTCTTAACTAACTTTTCTTCTTGCTCATCCAGATGCAAGAGAAAATGAAGCACTGGTCTAACTCTTTTGCAAATGCATTTCGAAGCCGGAACTTTGATGAAGCTCTAAAAGCTATCCGGAGAATGACTTACTATCAGCGTGTGAAAGAGACTATTATAAAGAAGCTGTAGTCAAGGTACTGTATACAAGTCCTTAGCTAAATAATCAATTTTCAATAGACACCATGAGTGTAGGAGACATCATATAGGGCAAAGTCTATAATTATGTCTGTGTATGAACCTGAGTTCGGGAAAAGGGCTCTGTTCTATCCAATTCATGTGTTTGGTCTTGCTCTGTTCTATCCAATGCATATGTGTTTGGTTTTCTCCGAGGCATGGTAGTCTACGGTCGTGCATGCCTACACACACATACTTCGTAGGTATTGACCCAGAAAACTCACGCTTGACCTCCTACTTATGGGAAAATGACGGGCACCATTTGCTCCATATGGTTATGAACTTATGTTGTCATCCTATAATGTCAAGTAATAAATCGAATATACAGAATTGCCAGTTGGTTTTCCTAAAAATTTCTTTATTGGAAAAGATTGGACCTTTTTTTATATATTATTATTAAATTATGAACATATGAACAATTCTAATGAGCCTGTCATTTGGTAACTTTCAGGCTCTTTAGTTCTGAAATTGGTATGGTTCTGGAGCAAACCAAATATAATTCCATGATTGAGAAGTAGAAGATTTGATGGCAACATGTGAGTATTTTTAGATTTTAGAAAAACAATGTGATGCTTTGTTATTTTCTTTTATCCTCTTTTAATTTGCATGAATGAAAGCTGATCCTAGATTGTTCCTCATTGCAGCCAGATTTTGATTGAAGACCTGGTTGAGATTTGCCCGGCATCCTTCCGAGACAAATTAAATGTCAGAAAATACGAAGATTGGGCTGACATTTGGTCCAGCTGCAAGTACTTTTTTCATCATACTATTCTGTAACCTCTTATGATGGTTTAGAGATAGCTCTTAATAATACGAATGCTTGTTGGATGTATTGTCCATGCACAAGCTGTACCTGGCAAGCACTCTCTTGCAGAATAAGTGTTCTATTTATCTTGTTATAAAATGAAAAGATTGTTCCAAATAAATGCCACAGAAGAGCGAGCCAAATCAAACACCATACCAGTCATGCCCTTAAAACAAGGATTAGGAATTATGTTAACAACTTACGTTTTCTTATTAAAGACAACTTTTGCTGCATTACATTGCGAGCCAAATCTTGCTTACCTTCTCTGTTAAGCCCATAAAATACGGTTCGAAAATTGACCACACTGGGAACAATCCCAGTGTTCAACATTTCAGGTATAAGCTGCATGGCTTCTTCAGCTTTTCCCACCTTACAAAGACAAGAAATGAACATTGAATAAGTTCTGAAATCAGGCAATGGCCCTTTTTGTTTCATCTTGTGGAAGACTTCCCAAGCTTCAGCAAACATTTCCATGTTCATGTACCCTCGAATGAGCGCAGAATACGTAACAATTGTTGGTTCACAACCCTCCTGTTGCATTTCCTTGAAAATTTCTAAAGCTTTTCCTCTCTGCTTCTCTTTGAAGAAATGAACTATTAAAGAGGTATATACATGGACGGTTGGATATATGCCTGCCTGCTTCATAGAATCCACCTTGGCCAGTGCTGCTTCTAACTGTCCACTCCTCAGAAGTCCATGAACAAGGCTCCCATAAGTGTACTGATCCAGTTTTGACCGGTCCTCCCTGACATCATCCATCAGTGCTGCAGCTTCTTGCAATCTCCCAGCTCGACAAAGAGCCCTAATGTACAAGGAATAACAAAGAGGAATTGTAAAACCAGCTTTAGAGAGCAAATCTATGCATCTTCTAGCATCTGATAGCTCACCAACTTCACATAAACAACCAAGATAAGATTCAACCAATTCTTTGTCAGGTACATGATTGGCACGAATCATCTCCTGGAATATTCTAATTGCTTCATCTGCCTTTCTACCTTTTCTCCCACAAAGAGATATGATCAAATACTTGTAGGTACTGCCAGTTGGGCTGTAATTATTAGACTTCATCTCTTCAAAAATCTGAAGAGCAATCTCTGTCAGACCTGTTCGACCATATTGCATTATCATTATTGTCCATGTATCTGCTGTCATTGAGAAACCTTTTCTTCTCATTTCATAGAAAAGGCTTCTCATGTGTTTGAAATCTTTCCCTTGTCCTGAGATTTTGATAGCCATGTTATAAGTTTCGGTAGTGTGGCTATAACCAGTTTGTTTTCCCACCCATGAGAAAAATTGTAATGCTACCAAACCATGCATACTGCTACTCCTCAAAATTTCCAGAACGAGCCCTGGAGTGAAATCAACAGAAGAATTCTCCAAAGCTTCCTGAATAGAGCACCAATCTGTTGACGAGGACAGAATTCTACAAATTTTTTGCAAGTCCTGCTCATCATAAGCTTTTGAAAGTGGCTCCAATAAAGGATTGCGATCCATCCTCGCTGGTTCTGAATGGTTAAAGTCCAACCCAGTATTGAGCTCCTCTCCCTTGCACAGATCCTTACTAAATACCTCTTCTTCTTGTGGTTGAAGTTTATAGATTCTCTGCATCTGTTTTACTTTTTCAAGGTTCTCCGTCTCTCCCTTTTTCTCCATATGATGCATAGCCAAGTTAAATATGTCATCTCGAATGACTATACTAGATGCTTGCATATCATCCAAGACCTTGAGAATCTCATCTGTCCTTGAAATTCTGCATAGCTCCTTGATGAATACAGAATATGACTTGACAGTGGGCTCGATGCCTTTCTCCTTCATATTATTAAATACTTTCCATGCTTCAGATATATGGTTTTGGCGGATGTGACCTGCAACCACAGCTGTGATTGCCACACTATCTGGTTCAACTCCACTTTCCAGCATCTCTTCATAGAGCTCACAGCCTTTTTGATATTCATTCAACTTAAAAAGGTGTTGCATCAGCTCTGTGTAGGTAGAAGTCACAGGAAAATATCCAGATTCTTTCATGCTATGAAACAGATCAAGTGCTTTAGAAACATCATTTATTCTTAAGTACCCGTTGATGATAATCCCATAAACCTTCCCATCAAGAATATTTCTTCTCTTCATGATATCCAAAATTTCCAACGCGTCTACAATTCTATCAGCCCTACACAGTCCTTTCACCAAAGTCTCAAAATACTCAGGGCCAAGAATAACCTCTTTGTTCTTAAGCACACGAATAAATTCTAAAGCTTCTCTGATTCTTCCAGAGATACAGAAACACTTGAGGACAGAACCATAAACAATGTGTTCTGGAATCTGTGAGACTCTAATCATGTCATCTGAAACCAAGGCAACAGCACCAGTCTCTCCGGATCTAGCTATACCATTCAATAACAGCTTGTACAAATTCGTGTCAAGCCCAATGTCCTTCTTTACCATCTCCTTGTAAAATTCCATTGCAACGTCAGATTTTCCAGCAGCACAGAGTGCACGTATCATCAACCTATAAAACACTGCATCCGGTTCATAACCGCATTTCCTCATCTCTTCATAGACCAACAAGGCTTTGCCAATTAACTTAGCCTTCCCATACAGTGAGATAAGAATAGTCCAAGTCTTAACATCTTTCTGGCACAAATTCTTTCCCATTTCATCCACCAACTTCTCCACCATTGCAAACTCTTTGGCTTCCCCAGCTATAAAGAGCATGGTATTATAAGTCTCTGTGGTATGACGAAACCCTTCTTTGAGCTTCACCCAATTGAAGAATCTCAAAGCCAAATGTGGCACTTTAAAGCACCTCTTCAAAACTTTGTCAACAATCTCTGAATCTAACTGAAAACCCAAGTTTTCTAACAGCTCTTCCATAGAAACCAAACCATTTTCCGCCCTGACAATCTTTGTAACCTCATGAACAACCGGGCTGACATCAATTTCAGCCACATTTTCCAAGTGGGCATCTTCCAAAACCGTTATATCTTCCTTTTGTTGCAGTACACTATCCTCCGCATTTCTACGAACAGCTAGCGTGCAAGGCGGGCACTCTTCCCCAATCTCACCAACCCTCATCTGGGCTTCTTCAGATATGAAAATCCCAGACGGAGTTTTCTCCGCAGTAACATTCTCAGCGCCCAAAATCTCACTTATTTCACTGAAGAGCGAGCCAAAGCCGCTGCTTTCTGCTTCTTGTTTCGAGTGGGCTTTCTTAGGCTTAGATGGTTTGTTGAGTGTTGCAAAATGATCTGCCTTGTAATACTTTGAGAAGCGGAAATGAAGTATCTTGCAGGTTGAGCTCGAACACAAGGTCTGCAGTTTGATGAAGCTTCTCATGATTTGCCTTCAAATTCTCTTCTTAGCGGGAATTCATATATACATGATACATCTCATCAATCAACAGAACAACAAAGAAAGTGTGCCCTCCAAAAAAAGCAAACAAACAAAAGAGGAGGAGGACGAAAAAAAAAAAAAAAAAAAAAAAAAAAAAAAAAAAAAGGGAGAATTGTAAAGAAAATAAATCTTGTTGTTTTAAAGCAAAGGCGCCCGTGGCCTAATGGATAAGGCGTCTGACTTCTAATCAGGCGATTGTGGGTTCGAGTCCCACCGGGCGTGACTCTGCAAAATTTAGTTAAAATAATTTCTGTTTTTTAAAAGAAAATTGTACGGTTATACCAATAATAAGCTAATGACTAATTTTCTTTTTGTAATATACCACTTTTTATTTCTCGATTAAAAAAGTAGAATCAATATTTTTTCTGAGATGGAAAATTGCAACAAACACAATATAATCACTATATTGAGATATAAATAATAAATACTTTGGCAAAAAAAGAGATATAATAATAAATACTATTTGCATTGAAATTATTTAATTCCCGTAACTTGAGCCAAATTTTAATTTTCGCAAAAATGGATAATAGTTTAAGTGACTAAGAGTTAACTCTTGCACATAAGGTTATGTGTTGAAATCCCCCTTAATCCAATATTGCTTATATATATAACAAAAAAAAATTGCTCATTTTGTCTACAAATTATCTCAACAACAAAGATAATAGCTTAATTCTGCAACCAAAGAAAATCTGACATAATTAGCATGTGAGTGCCATAATGCCAAGTGAAGGGAGCGTGCCCGCGTTCTTGCACCTGAATTTGATCCCTTTTCTATACATTAGAGTAGTTTAAAAAATAACTTTGTAACAAAATAATAATAATTTGAGACTATCTACCAACGATTTCTCGTTCTTTGACTTCAATGTGATTTTTTAATTCAATTATATGAGATGTCGGTTTACGTGATCGGGCCGAAGCCCCTTTTCCAAGCAAGTGCACAAAGGCCCAAATCTAGCCCAACGAGCCGCCTTGGAGCCCAAGTAAAGCGGCAATCTTCCCGGACCTTCCACCGAATAGTGAAAAATCGCAGAGAGATTTTCTGGAGTTCGCTCAAAGGCACACAGAGAAAGAGGCATAGAAGGAAAGCAAACAGAGAAGAAAAAAAATGGGGTGGGTGTGGAGGGACGATGAAGACGACAACAATTCAACTGCGGGTGACATAAACCCTCGGTCGGACGGTGAGCGATGCTCGACGAGGAAGGTGATGAAGACGCAGTGCAAGACTGAGGAGGTGGAGCCTGGAAAGTTCGTCCGAAAGTGCGAGAAGACCGAGCAGCTTCTCAGGGACTGCGCTGGAAGGTTTGCCTCTCTCTCCATTTCCCTAAAATCCTGTGGCAAATTAGGAGTAGTTTTATCTAGGGTTTCAATGAATTGCCTAATCAAAGCACTGTGATTTTAGCGGCCTCTATCTTTTATGCTTTGATATACAGTTTCAATATATTTTTTATATAACTAGTTCTAACCCTTTTGATCTCTATTTCAATTTGGGGTTTTTTTCTTTTTCTCTGTATTTTTTGGTTGGATTTTTTGTGTTATGAGGATTATGGGTTAGGATAAAACATGTTAAGAGTCATCAAATTATGATATTTGAAGCTAAATTAAAGAAGCAAATGTTGGTTATGCTGTGATGATTATGAAAACACAGGACGAAAGAGAATCAAATTTCTTTCTTCTGTCTTGTTGACAATACATGATAATATGGACCATGTTTTGATGCCTGAACTATATAAATTGCTCAAGTGCGCTTGACTTACAGTCTAGCAAAGTATGATTATAGCATGTGATTATTTATAGGGTTGTTTTAGTTTTCTTCGTTCCAATCAGAGTACAACAGCTAAGACCTCTAAATTTGTTTTACAAAAAGTATTATGGCTTTGGCTACATTGTTCAGATGAGTATGCTCAGAGGTCCTGTATTGGTCATGCAAAATAGGTTGTTGACGTTCTTGTTAGAGCCAATATAATCAAATTTTTTACATTGGTTTGGGAATTAGTTTCAGAAATTTGTGATGCTACTGGTTACTTGATAAATTGTTTTTGAGATTAATTTGAATGATTCCGCGACAACGTGTAAACCAGATTGGCATGTCAAATTGGTTGAGCTGTTGATGAAGTGCTTTATGCTTATTTGGACAAATTGCATGGACTTTAAAGCTGAATACTAGGATTGTTCAGTGGGTGGATGAGCTATACCTTAGTAGAAAAATATTTCTGTGGGTATCATGTCTCCCAACTCTGTCTTTGCTAGCCTCTGAATGTAATTGGAGCGATCCGCTACATAAAAAGTATCCATCTCTTTTTCTTCTCCCTGTTTGAGCATTGGTATTATTTATGTTACTACAACATTGACCAATGTTGGGCACTTTACCTTTTGTTAGGCCTGTCGAAGTGGTGCAATCCAATAAAGAGTACACTGAAGATGATGTCACGGAAGAGGTGCTCAAAGGGTCTGTCTACTCTGGGTCATCACAGCATGGAGCATTTGACTTCCCTGGGCTACGCAGTGATATTGAAGACATTGAACGTACCTTTATGGGTGGCCTCAGCCGTTTCTTTGATGCTGCTGAGGAGATGAGGAATGGATTCTTCAGTGCATTTGGGGTTCCACGCATCTTTGATGAGGGACCCTCTTGTTCACTACCATCTAAGAGGCAAGAGGTACCCATTGAAGGTGGTCAGCAGGAAGCTTTTCCTAAAGCAAATGGCGGCAACAACTCAGGGCAAGTTGATCTTTCTGGATTGGCGAGAGATGTTTGAAGCAAGCCCACGGTAGGTCACATCAATGTTGTCCAGTAGCTTGTTAATAGAGTGACTATCAGACTTCCGCTGTTATTTTCCTATCTTCCCCATTCGCCTCAAAATAGAATATGCGATATATCTCACCTGTAGTAGAATGCAGTTCCTACGAGGGCTCGACTACAATTCCATTTGACAATAATGCGTTCATGTTATAATGCAATGGTTTCCCAATGGTTTTATGTTTTAGCATGAATCATCTTTCTCGCCCTATATATGAATGTGCCTACTAATGTTAGAAAAATCCTATTTTCTGATTAGCACATCAATTATTTTCTCACATCAATTGATAGAATTACAAAACAGGGGATATACTTTATGACATCTTGATGACATATTATGCTGCTCTTATTTCGTTTTCACACTAATTTCAAACTTTCATATAGAATGAGAATGGGCCAGGCGATGCCTAGTTAGTGCCACACCTCACAGTATTGTTGGATAAAATATAACGTTTTTTACTCTAGGACAATTTTAGGATCCTCTGTTTTTGACGAAGTTTCCAGTTACCTACCAAAAACCAATACTAAAATGCAGAGATAGTGGTGTTCCACGACTACAAAGCCATTATTGACCAAGGAAAGATTCATCAAACCAAAAACACAGCCAACCTCGTGGAGCCAAACAAGTTCCTACGATGTTATCTGAAATACAGTTGGATCAGTGTCAAGTCAAGTCAATGGTCTCCCTCTCTCTCTCTCTCTCTCTCTCTCTCTCTCTCTCTCTCTCTCTCTCTTGGGTATAAAAAAGATGGTCATTTCAGTTGTTAACAACAATAATATTCGCATGGAGAGAATTGGAAAAAAAAATTGGAAGACTGCATTTAGTGCTTGGCATGTCATATGCTCTAGGAATTTGGGAGGAAACTTCTACATTACCTAGAGACACATCTAAGAATGAATCTAAACTCTTGATAAAAGAAAGAAGGCAAGATGAAGCATGCTTTGTGAATATTGCTACCAACCCCAATTTGTGTACCAAAAATTTTGTTTGCCTAGTGGTAGTTGTGTCTTATTTATTCGAACAAAGACAAATTATAAATCTCACTTATTTTTATTTCTAATAAGTAAAATACCCGATACATTGTCAGCTAAGAAAATTTGGCGATTCTATTAATTATTAGTAGATTTGTCTTCTATGATTCTGTGGTTAGTGACATAACCAAAAGCGGTACAAACATAATTCAATTGCTAACTACATTTTCTCAACCAAGTAACAATATTCATATTACCCTCCAATTGTTGTAATTGAACATATTAAGAAAATAGAAAGGAAATCACACCGGCTTGGGCCGGCAGCCGGCGGTAGCCCGGCCCACTAAGATCCCGCAAACCGGCAAATCCTTCTTGTACAGCTGTAATAACTTGGTGGTGTGCCGGTCATAACAAAACAATCTGAAAGTCCTCCAAATCACAAGATCTCAGCCGTCCATTCCGCTTTGCAGTCCAAGATCGTAAATATATTTTATCAAGTGGGTCCCAATCCGAAAGGTAAAAGGTTTTTGTTTGGGTCATCACAGTCAAACATAAGGCAAAGAAAGAAAAAAAAACGCGTCTTTATAAGTTTTGAAACATTCCAACAGAAAAACCTACCTTCTCTCTCCCTCCCTCCCTCTCTCTCTCTTTCGTTCCTCAATTTCCTTCCTTCTTCTTGTGCATGATTATATAAATTTGGAACAAAGGTAGAGAGAAAACCCTAGTACTCTTTTTCACAATTCCAAAACCACACAAGACGACTGTGTTTTCATTTTTTTCCCTTTTTCTTCTGCCATTGTTCATTTCTCTGTTTTTTTTCCCTCCCTTCAGAATCTGAAAATTCTCTTCCTTTTTTGACGTGGAATTTGTCAATATAGTTGGCCTCAAAATATTGGGTTTCGTCGAAGTTTGGGTTTTGGATAGTCTTTCTTCTCCGTCGGGTAATGCATTGGAAGGTTGAATGGTTTTTGAGGAAATTTTATGTTTTTTTCTAACTTGTAAGAGAGTTTAGGCAATTGGGTCTTTTGGGTTAGCTTGATTTGGTTGATGTGTTTGGACTTTTTTTTGGCTGAGGCTGAGGCTGAGTCTTTGTGTATATTTGAGACTCTTTCTGGGGCACAGCTTTTGTTTGAGAAGATTATAATATGTTGATTAGAATTGTTTGAATTCTTTATTACAGTGAGCAATACAGAATTCTCTGCTGGTTGGTGGATTCATTTCAAGTATTTATTGTCGTTAAAGTAATTGCGATTGAGTTGGTAATTGGGGGATAATGCTCCATTTTTGGTCCTTTCATTTTAATATCCATTACCTTTTTGGGAGGAAAGAAATGGGATTTTGGCCTTCATATGATATGTCTCTGCTTTTAGATTTTTGATGAGAATAGAGATCAATATCCGATGGGAAACAACTGCGTTGGATCGACGAAGGATGGTCTCTTCCATTCAGTCTCGAATTCGCTTTGGTGGTCTCGATCGACAGGTTTTGTTTCTCATGGCAGTAGAGAAATTAATAGTACTGATGCAACACCACAATTGAGTAAGAAGAACTCAGAAGCTCCTCTTTATGTTCAAAACAAGGCCCCGGAACAAGTTAAAATAGCTACGGAAGACTATAAGCCGGTGCAGCCTTCAAATCAAAAGGAGAAGGTTCAACCAGACAAGCCTAAGGAACCGGCACAACCTCAGAAGCAGAAAGAAGAGACCATACTTGCAAGGCAAGTAACATTTCAAAAAGGAGAGACTAAACCAGCACAACCAAAAATTCTCAAGGAACCAGGAGAACCAATACCACAAAAGGCAGAGACTAAGCCAGCAGTGGTGGCAAGACCAAAGAAGCCTCATAGTGTCAAGAGGGTAGCAAGTGCAGGGCTTCAGGCTGACTCTGTCTTGCAAACCAAAACAGGTCATTTGAAGGATTTCTTCGATTTGGGCGAAAAGCTTGGACATGGACAGTTTGGGACAACTTTTCATTGTGTGGAGAAATCAACTGGAAAGGAGTATGCTTGTAAATCCATTGCTAAAAGGAAACTGCTGAATACAGAAGATGTGGAGGATGTGAGGAGAGAAATTCAAATAATGCATCACTTGGCAGGGAATCAAAATGTGATCGCGATTAAGGCAGCGTATGAGGATGCTGTTGCAGTTCATGTTGTCATGGAATTATGTTCAGGTGGTGAGCTGTTTGATCGGATTATCAAGCGGGGCCATTTCACCGAAAGAAAGGCAGCACAACTAACAAGGACTATAGTTGGTGTTATAGAAGCCTGCCATTCTTTGGGTGTCATGCATCGTGATCTTAAGCCGGAGAACTTTCTTTTCGTCAATGAAGACGAGGATTCATCCCTTAAGGCTATAGATTTTGGATTATCAATATTCTTTAAGCCAGGTATGTCTTAACAATTGTCCTCTTTCTTACCTTACAGATCAATTCCTTTTTATGATTTTATTTACTGGTACATTTTCTCCCATCTGAAGTGATAGCATATATTATTAAGCAGGGCGTTACACCTTAGATGATTTTAATATATATATATATATATATATATATAAACTTCTTTTACTTTGTCAAAACATATGTAGCTCTCTTAATTATTGGTTGACTTTTAGGTAAACTGTGAACTCTGTTTCTTTGCATGCTTCCCACTGCTTATTTTCATGCCTACAATATTTTATAAGTTTTGTGGTGCTGCATCCTACTTTTCTTTGTCTTCTATATCATTGACACACTTAAATTGACAGGGGAGATTTTCGGTGATGTGGTTGGAAGCCCGTATTATGTTGCACCTGAAGTCCTGCGCAAGCGCTATGGTCCGGAAGCAGATGTATGGAGTGCTGGTGTTATCATTTACATTCTCTTAAGTGGGGTGCCTCCGTTTTGGGGTGGTAAGAGTTTTACAATGTCTTTCCTGTCTCGAGTGTGTGCGTGTGTGTGTGCCTGTGCTTTTCCACAAAGCACTTGACATTTTTCTCCTCTTCTTATTCTCTCTTTTCCATTTGAAACAGAAACAGAGCAAGAGATATTTGAAGAGGTTTTGCATGGTGATCTTGACTTCTCATCAGATCCCTGGCCTAGTATTTCTCGAAGTGCCAAAGATCTAGTTAAGAAGATGCTTGTTAGAAACCCGAAAAAGCGGATAACTGCTCATCAAGTTCTGTGTAAGTTTATACATTTCTGTTTATTATCAAGAAAGTGAGACTAGGACAATCCCCTTCGTCAAGAGAGGCACAAATTCAATTACATTTCTCTTAGAATCAGATCCTGCAATATGTTTAGCCTAGAATGTAGAATGAATTCTATCGTCAGAGCCATTATTGGTTTAAATGAATCTTGAGGCTGTGCAGTTTTAAAAGGGAAAGATTGGTCTCATATGTTGGAGGATGCCATCAGCATTGCAAAACAATAATGTTTGCTCTGATTTCTTGCAGGCCACCCTTGGGTTCAGGTTGATGGAGTGGCTCCAGACAAGCCTCTTGATTCCGCAGTTTTAAGTCGCTTGAAGCAGTTTTCTGCAATGCACAAAATTAAGAAAATGGCTCTTAGAGTAAGAGTCTTTGCCATTGTATTTTATACTTCTAAGTTCATTAATTCTTGTGAAGCTGGCTTCTAACTCTACTTGTATTGCCTGCAGGTCATTGCAGAGCACCTCTCTGAAGAAGAAATTGCTGGCTTAAAAGAAATGTTCAAAATGATAGATACTGACAATAGCGGTCAAATTACTTTTGAAGAACTTAGAGATGGACTGAAAAGATTTGGAGCTAATCTAAATGAGTCTGAGATATATGATCTTATGCAAGCTGTGAGTATTTATATCAGCATTATCCTTCTAAACTGAATGATGCTACCTATTGCCTTTGATAGGTTTCTGGAAAAGTATGCCTCAGAAACAAAAATTTGCAATTCCACATATTTCCTTCATCCAACTTGTTTGTGGATCTTCAATTGTTCTTATGCAAATGTTACTTGTTCTGAATTGCAGGCAGATGTTGACAATAGTGGCACAATCGATTATGGGGAGTTCATAGCAGCAACTTTGCATCTAAACAAAGTAGAGAGAGAAGATCATTTGTTTGCAGCTTTCTCATACTTTGACAAAGATGGCAGTGGTTATATCACTCAAGATGAGCTTCAACAAGCCTGTGAGGAGTTTGGCATTGTGGATGTTCACTTGGAAGAGCTAATCCGGGAAGTCGATCAGGACAATGTGAGTACTTCTGTGGCACATAGAGAGAGTAAACTCAGAACTTTCTGATCATTTACATGAAGAACTAATTTTCAAACTTGTTTCTTTCTTCTTCTTTTTCCAGGATGGTCGGATCGATTACAACGAGTTTGTTGCCATGATGAAGAAAGGCAATGCAGATTTTGACAAGAAGGGCCTTCATACAAGTGCTCTTAGCATTGGATTTAGGGAGGCTCTATCTGTTTGTTAACTGGCAGTGAGGCATTTTCTTTGGACACATTTTCCTTCCACCTTTTATGAATGTCTGCAACTTTTCAAGGCTTACAGATAGATCATGAGGGCTCTGGTAAATATGATTAGATGCCTGCAACTTCACTGCTCCAACATTTGAATTTGCCCAATTAGTTCCCATTCACTAATTTGTATTGGAACAGATGGTACAATAGACTATCTTCTCATGTAATATATGGTAGAAAGAAATTACTGTACATAAAGAGGCATAACCTCATTCTTGTTATTAGTTTATGTATTTTTTTTTTCTTAATGGTTGTTATTAAATCAAGAGGACGGTGTGTGTGCACCATATAGCCTATAGGAAGATTTTTTTTTAAAGATAATAAAAAGAGGATTTAAGTATATCTATCGCTCCTGGATTTGAATTTAAAATCTCCAACAAAATGTATATTGTGTGTCGATAGATAAAATGGTCATTGGCTAACAGTTTTGATTCAGTGTAACATGCCTGAGGTTTTTTTCCTTTTGTCGAAGTTAGGAAGGAGAGGGAGGGTTTTCTCACACATATTGCCACGGTGTCATGAGGATTCGAACATGATTGGTCTACCAATCAAAGCCATTTTTCCACTGGACTAATTCAAAGCAAATTGTACATAACACTTTCATGGGAATGAATAAGACATAAAAGCAAATTATATAATCTTTGCCCAAATTAGGGATCTGAGTTAAAGCCATTTGTGTGGAACAAATCACCAGTGTTTGATTAAAGGACATTATTGAGTGATGGTGGTACGATAAGGATCAATTCCATCATATCTAAGTGGGGTTTGTTTGGTGCATTACAGGATAACAACTATTAAAACCATATCATAGTGGGGCCATCCAACTTAATTATTCTCATTAATTAACATCGAATTCCTATTCTCCTATTATCTTTTTGTTTCCAACAATTGAAGACAACCGATATAAAGTCAAATCGAGGTGGCGAGGAAAGTGTGTAAAAAGGAGAAAATTGTGTGAAGTTGTTGCTATTACGTGTCAATGAGGAGTGATAGAATAATCGAATTACTATCATGTGGCAAAGCAATTGAAATTAAGATAAGTCGCAAATTCAATCTCACTCAATAGATTAAAACGAGATCTACACACCCGTGTTGCTCATATTGAAGACCTAAAAGATTAAGAAGAGGAGTAGACGAACCATGGTCTCTTAACATAAAGGGATTAGAAAGTAATTTACCCTAAGAAATGCTTATGATACATTGCATAATATATGGTTTATGAGAAAATGATGCTTGGCAAAGGGGACATTGACACTATCTGGCCAGTGGCCAATGACCAGTTTGTCTACGCTAATAGACAAGTCGTAGAAAAACTGCAGTTTAGACTACAAACAACGCATGAGCTTCACATTATGGAGCAATGCCAATTATGTGTTCATTTTTGGCCCCCATCCTCCAAAAACTTTTTGGTCCTATTTCTTTTTGTTTTTAGTTTTTAGTCTCCATGGGAAAGGTGGGCTCTTATTGTTTGTTTTCTTTGATATTGCCCATGGTGCGGTTGTTTTTTTATTTTTATATATAGTTATATTATAGAGAAATTGATGTTAAGGACATTGTTGGAGAGACTAAGAAATGTCCGGCATTGGAAGAGAATTTGTAATTATAATAGGGTTGACCGTGAATAGTAAAATGAGTTTTGTTCGTCCATGTTGAGATGCTTGATTTGAATTTATTTATTCAACAATACAATAAATTTTCGTCCATAAAATTTGAAACCGATACTTAATCTAACAAAATAAAAACTAAACGTCATTAGCTCAAACGGCCATTAGCAAATGCCCGGTTTAGATTGAAGTTCGTTTTTCTTTGATTTTCAGTTCGGGTTAGTTTATTATTTGTAATATGGCCCCCTTTAATTAAAAAATAAATAAACAAACAAATTGTCAGTGAATCAATAGGTGAAAATTGGATGAAAGAAAAAGAATTTATTTATTTTTCTTGTGGCATGAGGCCGATGAGGGCAAAGTGCCAAATCACAAATGAAGAGGATACTCGAGAAGCCAGCCTAGCCGTTGAATGCAACTCACCACCTACAAAATCCCCAAAAAATAAAGAAAATAAAATCCAAGTTCTCCCCAAACGTGGAGCACGATTGACCCCCGAACGGACGGCCAAGATTGTCTGGTTAAACGGAACCAGCCGTAGGATTGGCACTGCGCTCGTAATCTCCCCCGCACGTTGTTACAGCTCACGCGCGGTTGGTGGACGTGGGTGGGGTGTCCAGGTTGGCCTAACGTGAAACCAATCATGTTCCTTGGTCGTTCCACGTCAGCGAGAAAGACAGCAACGCCACCTGTGACCCCCACACACATAAAAACACTCTTTTCTCAAGTCCCAACGTTCTCCAACAGTAACCCCGTCCGGCTGTTTACAATCATTGGTTCCTTTTTAATTTACCATTTTACCCTCACAGTTCATTCTATTGGTTTATGTTGCCTGACCATAATGCCCTTTTGCTTGCTTGCTCTGTTATTTGACCTCAACTTCATGCTGATGAATAATGATAAAACCCAATTTTTCTTGAATTTGATAATCAAGTACCATCAAAATCTAAATCAAAAAATTAAAGCAAAAAAAAATATTTTTTCTCCTTTTTTTAAAATTAGTTTTTATTTATTATTTATTGCTTTGAGACATCACTATGGTGTTTTGAGTAAGCTCCATCTAGTGGATGATAATATACCCTTCAATTAGTTTTCTTTGTTTGGTATTGATAAGATATATATATATATATATATCTTCATCTGATTGTCTATCACACCCACTATTTGAAGGAGATTGACAATGAAATAAGATAATCCACTAACAAAAAAATTGAGTGAAACATTATTCATACTTTTGATCATCCTTGTAAATTGTAGAAGATTGGGGTAATGCTAGAGAATTTCTGATTAAATATGGTGCATGAAAAATGTTGGATGGAATATGAATGCTACACTTGTTTTTTTAAAATTCATACTCTTAGGTTTGGAGATAAATGCTACACTAAAGCTATAATATCTTGTGAATTAGGTCTATTCCAGTGAAAAATGACCTTGACTTGTAGACCAGTGGTCTTAGGTTCGAACTTCCATGGCACATTGATAGTGTGATAGTGTGTGTGTGTGTGAGAGAGATAGAAAACTCCCCTCCCCTAATATCACTTTTATAAAATTAAAAAAAATGCTATAAGATCTTATGCTTCGAATCCGATTGTACCATATTCATGTTCATGACCTTTTGATAGTGTTATTTAGTTTTTATTTTGTTGAAAGAGGTGCATGAATTCAAATATCATATATGAATTTTTTTTTGAATGAATGAATAAAAAAAAATAAAATACAATTTAAAAAAAAAAAAAAAAAAAAAAAAAAAAAAAAAAAAAAAAAATGTACCTTCATTCGGATGCCATCCCTTCTTGCCATTAATTTGAAATTAGTTAGAGCAAATAAAAACTACAAAATTCCTGGATATTTCACTTGTTCCATTTTAAGGTTTTAGAAGTTGATTGATATTATTATATAGAGTGTATCTTTAAATCATTTATAATTATGCAGGAAACCAACAACAACCCTTGTACTCCAAAGTACAGAATGACCCAAATTTGCTGCTTGATATGCATGCTGAGACTTAGAAAACTAGCTTTAATATGGGTGAGTTTTATTCAATTTCAACTCCTTTTTATTTTTCCTTTTAAGACAAGATGTGAGCTCCATACCTCAAAGCAAATGTGAAGGGCAATAGAAGCCTCCACCATTGTTAAAACAATATTTGTTTCTAAAGTTCCAATGCCCCTTTTTGAGTGATACACAAAATGAAAAGGAATTGTTTGAAGACAAAAATGAACGGAATTACATTTAAAAAAATCTTCATATTTATTATTTTGTATTTTCTTTAAGTAAACCCTTTAATTATAGTTTTCAAAACTTGTAAATTTTTTTTATCAGTGGGTGAGAAGGATTCTAACTTGGGACTTCTTCTAAAATTGGAAAAAGAAATAAAACAAAATTGCTAGGTAGTTTCAGAACTCGCAGTTGAGACATAATGAATTGACATAAATTAGTTTTTTTTTTTAAATTAAAAAAAAATCAAAATCAAAGTTGACAATATCCATCCAAAGAATTGCTAGAAATCATTTACAACATAATTCATGACATCTTATACTTGACCTTGTGTAAGAAACACATAAGCGTCTTCTCACTTATATGTATGTGTAAGCTTTTCTATAATATGGTTAACTGCATTTGCAGATAATTCCTATTTTGTATATTGGTAACCGTTCAACCGACAATACAAAAATAGATTATCCTCAAACACAATTAACCACATTACAAGAAATTCAATGTAAATTATCTTAGTTGTTAATAATTGATTCAAAGATTGAAAAACTTGTCCTCATTAGAACGATATTTGAGAATAATTTTCCCTCCAAACCTCAGAGCTGCATAAATGGTATCCAAAAAAAAAATCAAATTACTCAGATTTGAGCAAAATCCATGAACTTGTTTGCCATAATCTCATTATAGAGGAGAGAAAATCCTAATGTCCTTTTTCTTACCTTAACAAGAGAAATTTTGACAGCTTCCTACTTCACAAGATAAACGAAGTGAGACTGTAAATAAGTAACTCCGTTTCCCTCCATCATCATTCAGAATTCAAAACTGCTAGTAACTTCCATAGTGGCAGTTTAGTCATTTCCTAACTATTACCCATCTCTATCCACTTCATTGACATACCCCTCTCTCTCTCTCTCTCTCTCTCTGAATTCTCGGAACCAAACCAGAGCGTGTCACCAACTCTCTATAGCTTTCATGCTCAACTATCACCAAGTGCTTCTAATCTAAACCACTATCAATATATTGAATATATTCCTATACTCTCTGCTCTGTTCCTATCTTCTCTTCTTCGTTCCCTCTCTATCATAATTCCATCTTGAAATTTTGTTTGCATTGCCCCTTTGGTCTCAGTATCAATCAGTCTTTGAGTGCTTATTTAAATCACTATAGCCCAAATTCAAAAACCCAAGTTTGGAAACTGCCTGCTAATCTCTGTAAGTTCTATATCTTTTTGATCTCTAATGTCTTGTACCTTGGAAATTTGAATTCTTTAACCTCTGTGTTGCTTATTGTATTGGGTATCTGCTCTTTCTTTGATAATGTTGCTTATCCTTTTCTGGGTCTGTTTTGAGAACTTTGCATGTATTGATGATCTCAAGAAAATTGGGTTTACTTGGAAAATGTGAGTGCACAAGAACTTAAAGCCATGAGCCTGGCAGTGTGTTCTGTATTGATACTTGAGATTGAGAAAACAATATTGACTGCAGTTGACTTGTTATACAATTTGGTATAATTGGTCAGGTTTCCTTCTTCTTTTGAAGTAATTTGGAGCCACATAACTTTTGTTGTGCAAGGCTGTTAGCCTGATAAGAGGGTTATCTTCTACTGCTTGTAGATGCTTGGTTATTCGACGAATTTTGCAGAACTGTTGTCATGTTGAGAGTTATGCATTGTGGGCCTAGAACGATATGCATTATGATTTAGAAATTTCATGACTGAAATTATGGGAACTCTTTCTTGGAGGCTATATTGGGATAATTTCAGAATGAAAAATTTCATGGTTGGGTAGTCATGCTACAGATTGTGTTTTTACGTTTTCTTTTGGATGGGGGCTCCTCATCTTGTTATTTGGTGCATAGGGAAATAGCAGAATAGACCCTTACCCTTTTGAGGATATGATCAGTAGTTGAACATGATAGACATCTTATTACATTTCTGGCTGTTGCATGCCTGCTCATGTGGGTTTTCTGGGTGTTTTATGTATTGTTATTTCCTGCCCCTCATTATGTCTTGCTGGTATTTACTGAAGTTGCATCATCGATGTCAATCGAAATGGCATAAAACATAAAGTTTCTTTTTTTTTTTTTTGGTTTCCTCTTTTTTTTTTTCTTTTTTTTTTTTGGCCGAAAAGGTTCATAATTCACTGTCAATATTAGTTTTGTGATTTGTGGAGTAAGCCAAGTGTTATGCTCTTTTGCATCGTGGAGATACTGCCCAACTTTGCTAACTTTTGTATTTCTGTTCTTTAGTATTTTCCAAATGGAGTCTGCAAATGGGATTACTTCCGAGCATGAGAGTATTGCTATTGAGGAAAAACATGTGGACATGCCAGTACCGGATTTGAACAAGGATGGTAAGAATGATAGTAATGTAGAAGTTCATGCCGTGAATGGAATATCTGAAATTGGAACAAAAGATGAAGGCATCAACTCTTCTGGAGTTGCAGTTGAAGCCTCTGCAACTGTTCCGCCTGGTAAAAATTCGAAAACCATGAAGGTACTGCATGCATGCCAGAGTTCTTTGTCTTTTGAGCTATTTCTCTTATGAATTTGCATGACACGGACATGTACTAACTGCACCTTTTCTCTCCTACTTGTGTTTTATGTTCAGGATCCTCATGCTCCAAACAATGGTTTTTCAAAGAGCAAACTGGCCAAGGATAAACCTAACTTGAAAGGCATAACTCAGATTCCTCGTAACCAGAGGGCAATACTTTCTCAGAGCCTTTCTTTCCCATCAAGAGGATCTCGTGCAGATCCTATGAAGAAGAGCATTGATGTGTACCCAGTGAAAGCAGTGGCCAAACATGCTCGAGGAAATGCAACCAAAGCTGAGGCCCCTTTTTCAGTTTCTCGCTTGAATCCAAATAGGCGTGCATCCACAGGAGTGCATTCAAAGGAAGAGAACACAACTGGTGGAGCTTCCTTTAAGAGGAATTCTTTAGCAGCAATACCTAGCGTTAGATGCTCTTCAGTAAGGCTTTTTCGATATGTTGCATCTACATTTTACTCATCTTAATATCTTCCTTAATGTAGCTAATCTCCATTCTTATTTGTGTCAGTCTGGGAAGCCTGGTTCTGTGAATACATCTGCTAATAGCCTATCTAATGTGGTCCGGTAGGTTACAACCTCTATTCAGTACAGGAGTATACTTAACCTTTCTTATTTTTCGTTCAAATAAATAGGTCGATTTTACTGTTCCATTTTTCTTCTGCATGTTTGTATATGGGAAAAAAAATGCATCCGCGGCAACTGCTGAATCATTGATTTTATGATGTTTTATGTAATTGCAGAGCAGTTGATCAAAGTTTAAATCCTGTAAAAACAACTCTGCCGATCAAAGAGGATGATGATGCTCATTCCATTGCTTCGTATGTCTCATATCCTAGAACATTATTCTTCTTGTTGCTCATCTATTTACTGCCAGTATCTGAGTTATCCTGTCTGTTTTATTCACACTTCCATGTGTACTTTATTTTATCAGAAGTACTACACCAAGTGGACGGCGGAGCAGTGGTTCTTTTGCCTTCAGGTTGGATGAACGTGCTGAGAAACGGAAGGAGGTTGCTAACACATACCTTTAATATCTGGTTGATAGTTTTTGATAAATATTCCTTAAAACTTTTAGGATGTGAGACAGCAATTGTTTTGTATTCTAAAACACAAGTGGCTCTCTCTCCACCATTGGAGACCAACATGTGGAATTCAACTTATTGGGAGGATGGGTTTGCAGGGATTCACACAGGATCTCCTGCTCAAATACCATGATAAAGTTTGCTGGTTCTATTCCCAGAAGCTTAAGCTTTAGGATGTGGGCCAACTAGGGATATATGTTGACAGTTTTATTTTCAATGTGTGACACTAATCAGGCTTATTCATTGTTTATTAGTTCTTTGAAAAGCTAGAAGAGAAGATACAGGCTAAGGAAGCAGAAAAAAATAACTCACAGGCAAAATCGAAGGTGTGGGACTAATTTACAGCACTTATTATATTATACCCTTGCCGTTCATATATTAATTTGTTTATTTCTATTTTCCTGTTTCATATATGTTCCATTTCAGCATATTCACTCTGTTTTCTACATGCTTACAGGAAAGCCAAGAAGCAGAGATCAAGAAACTAAGGAAGAGCCTAACATTCAAGGCAGCACCCATGCCAAGTTTCTACAAAGAGCCTCCTCCGAAAGTTGAACTAAAGAAGGTAACTGTTAGAGTTTATCTGATGCGAAAAATCCTTCTATTTCCAGATCTTTTCACAAGCTGAAGTTCATTTTTCATCATCATTTTTTTTTCAATTTTCCATTGCTACTCTCCTCTTCCACCTCTGCTTCACTTTGCTTGCTTTTGTATAGCAACATTGTGTGTGACTCTTCTCTACCAATCAATTTAGATACCAACTACTCGCGCAAAATCTCCAAAGCTTGGAAGGAACAAGAGCTCCATTTCTTCATTGAACAACTCTTCCGAAGGTGGTGGGGCGTGTCTTAGCCCTCGTCTGAATCAAGAACTGAATAACTCAAAGAAAGCATTAAAGACTAAAAGCGAAAAAGATGTCCTAGACTCAAAGAAGCCTATTAGGAAGTCCCACAGCAGGCTTCATTCTCAGGAAAATGTTGCTACCAAAGATGAAGCAAAATCTGTTAAGTCCCCACCAAAGGCTATTGGAGAAGAAAGAAAATACCAGAAAACATGCACCACAGAAACAGAAGAAGGTCAGGATAAATCTGGGCTTCTTTCTGAGTGCAAAGAGAAGATAGAGTCTGAAGTGAATGTTGCCGAGATCGAAGAACCAATCCTCAGTGCACCTACTCCCGATATCATGCCTCATGAAGTTAGCATTGGAGCTTAATGACATATTTGTGATGCATTCTGTTCATAGTCTGGAAAGTTTTAAGTTTCATATCGTTGTGAATATAGAGATCATGGGATGCTCCTTAAAGTCATATATAATGTAGTTTATATGTGAGTTTTTTTTTTCAATCATCAAATTACTGTGGAAGTTTGAAGACATTATGCTGTCTTCAGCAATCTATGGATTATGAGTCTTTCATATATAGTTGATGATTGCCATTTCTCCCTACATAGTTGATTAGTTTTTTATTTGAATTATCTTGTTTGGAAGAAATGAAGAAATTTATTATTTCTTAACTTATTCATACCATTGTTAAAGAAACACAACTAAATAGGCCAATCCGAAAGGAAATTAAGGGCTGCCGATGCCGTTGAACACATCACTCACATGCCGAATAGTTATCGCAAAAGTATCTCTCAACTTGGTCCACCTTGTACCAAAGAAAATCTTTGTGCTACAACAAGACTTTAGTAGGGGTTGCTCGGCCTAGGTCCATTTGTATTAGCCCCATGGGCTAGTTTTTAGTTTTCTTCTCTTTTTCAGTGTACGGGGTGCCCCTACTAACCCGATGGGGATAGATAGGGCATGATGAATGCAAACTCACGCGCCACATAATTGTGATTTCACCAGACCAATTTTACCCGCCTAGTTTAAACTCCGTCACAAATCAATCATTTTAATAGTCTACAAGCTCACGTTACAAGATTCGGCATTCTAAAACAATTTTTCATATGAGAGTCTAACCACAACAAGAGGATGAAAACCTACGTCCAAAGCAAGTAGAGTTGAAATCCATTGGGACTTAAAATCTTTGGGCCAATTACACATTGCGCCAGCCATTGTAGCTTGTCAATGATACTCTAGTTCATGTATTTTAAAATTTGAAGAAAACAATTATAAAGTTACGAATCGTTACACCATTGGCCCTCTCTATAAGAATAACCATGAAGTCAAATGTTGCTTTTTTGAAATAGCACTTAGAAGGCCAATTCTTAGCGAATATGGGAGTCATATATATTTTAGGGTTATTAATGAAATTAATAGATACCATATAGACAAGGAATAATAATTTCTCTTTTAAAGAATGAAGAATTGCCTCCGCTTGATCAATCTGGCGTTCTTGCGTCAGTGTGACCAACAGTATTTGACAAGTCTAATTGACCCAAAATGTTTAAAACTATCAGATCCCTTTAAAAAGGGTCAACAAATTAAATGTACATCATATGATTTTGTAAGTAATAAAAACTCCAAATTGCCACATTTTACATTAGGGTTTTTTCCCACAACATGTTCCATGTAGTGGCCAATTAGAATCTTAATAATATTTTCTTCATGATCCTTGATACTTATATATGCTAAACCAGAGGTTAAGGAATAAGCCTTGCTTTGACCCCAAACAAAGCAGACTGCTGGATAAAAGAAGATTCCTCATTCCCACTGCTGGCACAGCTTGTCAAGTTTTGAGAAAAGATCTTGGGAATTTTAGTCTGACAAAAAAAAAGATTTGGGAATTTAAGTGCCAGTGAGAATGCATGGTGCCTGGCTTGTGAGAGAAATGTAAGTTTTGTCCAAAACCTGCCCCTGAAAACAAGGCTTGTAATTGAAACTTATCTCAGATAGTGTACATGTTTTCTTCTTCTTTGACCATAGGCACGCACATTTGAGGTCAAAACTAATGAAGCACGTGCATTTTTGTGTGGAAAAAAAATGAAGCTATGGTCGCATCTCACATGTTTAATAAAGTTCAGTTTTTCTTCATTGTAATGCTGAACTTTACACATCGTCCGGTTTTTTGGAGTGGTAATTGGGTCTACATAATTTCAAGCACAAAAACTTGAATTTGATGCATCACCACGGCAAGCATAAACATTATGAAGCTCATGAGAATAAAAATCGAATAAAGCTTAAGCTTCCAATAAGGCCTCAATCTGTAACATCAACCCTTCAACCCTTTACAAATTCTTTATCCCTTTTGAAGTTTTAACACACACGTTGCACTAAAAGCTATGTTAGTCTGTTCTATGTTGCATTATAACCATAACCAAAGCCTTTGGTTATGCGATATGTCAAAATAAGACGTTTCAACTTTTAAGCTTTCAGCCATGGTCATCTCCAGCTTTCACTGTTGCCAAAAGGGTCCTACTTACCTAGCACATAGTTTTATTTTAGCCCAGTCCATCTTCTCCTAGCTTTGACTGCTTTATTAATTTATTTAATAATTAAGTATGAGGAACTTTCTTCTTTATACTTCTATTTTCTATTTTAGTTTATTTCGTTCTCATAATTTTGCGTTGTTTGATAATAAGAACCGTCTGTCTTCTAAATTCCTTTAAAAATCATTTATAAAAAAATAAAAAAAACAACCAAATTTGAAAATTGTTTAGTTATCTAACTCTTCAAATAGGTAAATGGACTATGTATTTTGGTAGATATTGAATCATAGCATTGTTAATCAAATAGCTAAACGATGCTTTAGTTGATCTTTTACGCATAAATTTATAAATGATGATGTTGAAATGAACGATCTCAATTATCATACAATATTACGCATAAAGAATAAAAAAGAATAATGTAGAGAGAGAGAGAAAGTATATAAAATATTCACTTTTACACATAATTTGTAAATGATGATCTCGAAATGAACGATCTCAATTATCATACAGCATTACGCATAAAGAATAAGAATAATAAGGCAAAAAGACGTGATTTGTAAATGAATGATCTCGAAATGAACGATCTCAATTACTATACAGCATTATGCATAAAGAATAAGAATAATAAGGCAGAGAGAGAAAAAGTACAGAAAATATTCTTCATCAAAATATGAAAAAAGAACAACAAATTCGATTTCAATGAAAATATGGTCTCTCAATTAATTCCCCAAAGAAAGAAAACAAAAATGGGACCTATCTTTGAAAGGGTCCTACTTGTACAGTCTTAAAACAATATCAGTTGGTAGCTGTCACCGATCAATGATGCTTAAAAGGTTGAATTTATGGGTGCAAAGCCCATTTTTATTACACTGAAAATAACTAAACACTAGTAAATTTTTTATTTAGGTAGACTTTAAACTTTCTTTTTTTATTTCTTTCTTTTTAATTTTTTTTTTTTTTTTTTTTTTTTTTTTTTTTTTTTTGTGTTTGTTCTTGGGTTCTCTTCGAGTCGAATGGTATATATAAACTTTGCTTTATTTTTTAAAAATAAAAGGCAAAAAATACATGTTCCACGTGGGTTCTAATCAGTGATCACTCCACTTGTAAAGGATCTTGCTACAGTCAAGGCTCAGTGTGGTAGGCTAATATTTATTCCATTTTTATAATCATTTTTTTTTCATAATCAGTTTTTATGTCCCTTAAGCTTGATTAGAAGAAACAAAAAGAAGATTGTTATGATTATAATTAATATATGAGCATGCAGGAAGAAGGGTTTTCTTTTTATTTAATTAAACAACAACCAATAATTGACCACAATCTGTTGTTTTTCTTTGTGATTTTATTACAGAGTGAAAATGAATACCAACTAATCATACCATGAAAGACCACCAACCAACTTGGTGTGTCTATATTGAATCCTCCTGCAACTACCAAACTCAATCTCAAATATTTTATATTTCTGAATTAATGCCAAAGCAAGTTGAGGTCTACATTCATATAACAGAAGCTTTGTTTATTTATTTATTTTTGCTTTCAAGAATTTGGGACAATTGCATGCATTCTTTTATGTATTTGTGAATGAGATGTATCGGAAGCTAATTTTGAAGTGCATAATAATTTTTCGAAGAGAAAACATTTCGTTTGAGTAAAGTTCAACCTAATATTAACTAGTTCTTAGTTTAGTAGTATTTCTCTTTGATATTAGAAGAAGTCGTCAGTTCCAAAAAGTTCCAACCGCCAAACCCATGTCATTACAGTCAAAACTTAGAGCAAGATTGAGAAATTGTTGTATATGTAATAATTTTTGTAAATTCGATATCGTATTATCATGTCACAGTATATCAGATACACCTAATAATTATTCGTTCATGTAGCTCAAAAGCCATAACTTCAACCACAGTTTGAATGGTATGTATCTGTGGTAAGGGTTGAGTAAGAGTAGTTAGATTGGAAAAAATCATGACATGATTTTGGAAGAATGCCAAATCAGGAACCAGGATGAATCCATAGGGCAACCAATTTTATCCCCAATCTGAAAATCAGTTTTTTCTACTAATGCTCTAGGTTTGCTCCTATGTCATTATCATATCTCAGTGATTAATCCATTTCAGCAACTCAATTATCACTTTCTTGGTTACTTAATTGCACAATAATACTTTCATTTTTATCATATCTTGTTCATTAATAGCTCTGAAAGTCCTTCATATCCCAAAAGGAAAGCAGAACAAACAACATAACATAACCTAAACAGCTAGGTTGTTGCTTTCCTTATAACACAAGTTCAAATTATTATAAGTCAAATTCTTTTTGCATGCCTTTTATGCCTATTTTCTACTCAGCCTAGTTTTAGACTGATTCGCAAGGCGACACGTGGCGATCCCAAAAGGGCACGAGAATTTTGCTTGGTTACACCGCAAGCAAAACATCATGCTGAAATTTGATTCACAAGCAATGTCACAGAAGAAAGGGCAACCAAAGCATAAAAAAAATAATAATTAAAAAAATGAATATGTAGTGCTAATTACAGTTTTGATAACAAATCAAGAGGGTGGAAGATCCTTTTTGTTGAATCAAAAGAAATCCTGCAAACCAATCGCTCCCTCTGTTTATACATTCATTCATTCATTATAATATAAATGCAGAGACTCGTGATCCTAACACTGCACATATATGATTTAAACAAAACTCTGTTTACCCAAAAACAAACGTGTTTGAAACAAATTACAATGAACGTAGAGAAGGGAACTGTATTTACCATTATCAGTAACTGTTTACAGTGAAAATAATTTTTTTTCCTCTTTTTTTTTCTTTTCTTTTTTTTGGTTTCATTGGGGGAGAGAGAGAGACCATTTTCTTCATTGACAAGTAGAGAAGTGAGAATCATGTCCAAAAGCTCCAAGCATTCTACAAGCTACTTCCACCAACTTTCCTGTTAAGCACAATTAGATGAATGAGAAAAAGCAATTAGTCAACTGCAGAACAAGCCATCTGTCTATACATCACATGCACATAAAATAATATAAAAAAAGGAACAACTTGGGCAAGCATAAAATTTCAATAAAAAAATAATATAAAAAACAAAATTTTATTTTATTTTTAAAAGAAAAGAATAATGAAGGTCAGCTAGTGAGGAGGCCAGCTGACTTTTAAATTAGGGGCATGGAATTAATTAGGGACAGGCTGTGTTTGGTGGCATCAAATTTGTGGTGGGTCATATAACATAAAGGTCACAGCTGGGCAAAGCCAGGCTTGATTGCTTGGCATCTCAGAGTGGTGTCACATGGATTAAGACCCATTACATTTTTCATATGATTTGGAATCACACTACCTATGGTGTGTGAGGGGCGCTGGGACCCTCTTTACTTTCTCCCGATAACAAAATCCGTGACATCAATTTCTCTTTGCACCGACACTTTGCAGCCTAAAACTATTCCCAACCTTCCCCTCCTCCTAAATACAACCCCAGGAAAATATTAATATGCTCTTATGCCGAACTTAGAACTTCAGATGCACGGGTAAATATTCTCGGTCATGACTCATTTCTAACTCTAACAAATACTGTATTTCTTGTCGTCTATACGTATTTATATTATATATAGGTGACTAATAACCGCTGATTGATGTAAGTCTCACGATAATCGACTGTTCAAAATTCTCAATGCTAGAAACTTAGGGTAGTTGTCTCTCTTTCTAGGATATGCCTATGCCTACAGCTTAGTGACAACTCATATAAACCCCAATAAATCAATCAATGATCACATCATCATCCTAATCATTTGTGACAGTGGGCATAAAGTTCCCATTTTTCTAATGCCCTAATCAATCCCAGCCCATTTGTGAACTTAACCCACTCCAGAACTGAACCCACTCCACCATGAACATCAATCCTAATCTAACCTAAAAATAAATGCATTTTCACCAGCCTAATTAACCCATTTACCTGTCGGTCCAAATTTTAGCATCTCAGAACATGCATTCATGAGTTTTCAGACATTTACAAACCTAATTACTCAATCAATCAATATCAGCAAACAGATAACAAACACCAATTCAATCAATTACCCCAAAAAAAAAACATCACAAAAAACTCTCCTGGATTATGGGAGGTCCACTAAAAGCTTCGAAAACCAGAATATCAACAATGGAGGATGGGAGTGTGATCTAACTTAGGGTTCTTAACTGCTATATAGGGAGGGGAAAAGGGCAGAGGGTTAAGAAAATAACTGAAAAAGAGTAAATTTCCCCGAACACATGACCTCGAGTGCAGGGTTAAGCCCTTGAAATAACTTGTAGCATTTAGCATAACATAATTGAACCATTTTTACAATGCCCAATTTGTAAACGGACACTCAAAATTCAACCCACTCAGGTCTCCACCACGAACATCAATCAACAGTTAAATCACTCAAAATTAGTCAGCACATGAAATAAAAAACATCAAATTCAAGCAATTAGTCAAAAAGAAGAACAAAATAGTAATGCAGAGAAAGATAAATAAAATAAAATAAAAATAAATGAACATACCTCTCCTGGGCTTAGCAGCAACCTTAACAACAGGGGCCGTTTTCTTCTCGGCCTTGGCCTCCTCCTCCTCAAACGGAAACAGAACCCCATCAATCCCCTGCACCGAAATCCTCCCGTCCGTATAAATATCGGGGTCAAACAAGTACGCCGAAACATCGCCCTGGCCGAATTTCACCGACCCATCGGCCTCCTGCGCCACCACTTTATGCGGCAGCCTCAGCGTATCGTACCGGACCTTCCCGAATCTTCTCACTGAGTTGTACATGCTCTCCTCCGTCTGATACTCGGGTATGATGTGGTAGTACACAATCTGCTCCGGCGCCCCCGGTTCGCTCAACTGGTCGGTCGTCAGCTTGGCCATGGCCTCGTCGTTCGGAGCAAGCACCGTCAACACGTAGCCCTCCGAAACTAATCGGCCCATCTCGGTCGCTAGAGAAGTCAAATTGACCAGAATATCGGCCATCTCGTTGTACCCGCCGTAGTGCAGCAGAGTGTGGATGAAGTCCTTCACCTGGCTCTCGCCGTCGAAGTGGTGGTGGGGACCCCCGGGACCCGGAGCCGGAGCTGGAGCTAGAGACGGGCCGGGAGCTAGAGCGTCGTAAACGGGTAGAACTGGCGGAGCCCCGGCTGGAACCGGAGCTGCTGGTTTTTTCAGACGGTGGGTTCTCGGGTCGACCTCGGGTGCTCCCTCCGGTAGAATGGCGGATATGGTGCGGAGATTCCGCCTCCGGTTGAAGTCGTCCTCGACGGAGCGCGGGATCAGGAGGCGCTCGATGCCGTGGATGACGCCATCGGGTCGGGTAACATCGTCGGGTCGGATGATCTGGGCGGAATTGACCGATTTGCGGCTGTCGTTTTTGTGGGTGGCCAGGTGGAGGCGCTCGTGGCTGCTGCAGAGGGTCTGGTGGTGACGACCCGACCCGGGATGAGGCCACTGGGTGGAACCGATGCGGTTGGGGATAATGTGGAACATGAGGAGGGTTTGGAGGGACTTGAGGTTGCCGGGTTCGAGCAGGAAGCGCTTGAATTCGGGGTCCAGCTGGCGCTCGAGAGCCTCATTTTTCGGGGCGAAGATGGTGATGTTGTGGTTGCCCACGGCCTCCTCGAGGGTCTGGAGTAGGAGGGCCTTCTCGACGAGCTCAGCGAGCTCAGTGTAATGCGAGTCGAGGAGCGCGACGAGGACGGAATTGGAGTTGATCTGCGCTGTCGTTGTGGCTGCCGCCGCTTTCGTAGAGGACGACGATGTTGTTGGAGAGTGAGATTTGGGTTGTGGGTTGTTGGGCAATGCGGCGAGCGTGGAAGTAGAGAGAGAAGCAATGGCGAAGACGATTAGGAAGAAGATGGAGCGACCATAGATCTGAGAATCCATGGTGCTCAGTTCAGCTTTGGGCTGCGTTTTTACTTGTTTTCCGGCGAAGTGGGGTTTTGAGGTCGTGGAAGCAAATGAAGAGAGGAAGAATGCGGAGACACAAGAAGAAGAAGAAGAAGAAGAGAGGGTTGGGAGAGAGTTGTGTGGGATTAAAGGCTTAGAAAAAGGTGAGCGAGAGACGAGTTAATTTTGCGACAGGCTGGAGGTGGGGACCACACGGCGACTTCCTCTCTATCTCTCTCTACTCGCCACCTGCATACAGAGAGAGTAGTAGGCTTAAGCTTAGGGTTAGGCTTGGCTTCAGATACTTCTTCTTCTTCTTCTGTGAAACTGAGCCCGAAGCTGAAGCCGCGCCATTTTTATTACGTTACAGAAAATGTTCTTTTCATCTTTTCTTTTTTTTGTTTTGTTTTTGTTGTCTTTTGATGCAATTAATGTTATTTTATAGAAAATGTTGGGGAAGAAAGATGTAGGGTAGCTGTCAAAATAGTGGAGCCATTTGGCGGGCTATTGTTTTTTTCTTTGGGATTTTAGTTTTCACTGTGTCGGTTGATGCATTATAGCTAGGCCCTATTTGCTTGCGTGGCAACTTTAAGAAAGAAACTCTTTTGTTGTTCATATATCTTTTAATCACGTTGCATTGCACAGTTGCATTCAACTTCAAATTTTCATGTTTAGGTTTTTCTTTTCTTCTTACTCATTTTCTAATAAAACAACATTGTCTAATCATTTTACCCTTGAGAAAAAAAAATTTAAAAAAAAATTTAAATACAAGAACAAAAACATCTTCTTCTTTTTTTTCTTTGTATGATATGATACGGAGATTAATCATCGTTGTATGTGGCTAAGTAGCATCAAAACCTCGTGTTGAAAATTTGTCCGAAGCTCAGTGAAAATGCCAACCAATTTAGGAGTCATTCACAACTTAAATGTTTATATATTAGTTATTGTACCTGACTTACAATCTAATAAATGTATACCCTACATTTATTTGCTTAATTTAAATAAAGGTTTTCCTCATATCATGAAGTTTTTCTCCACACAAAAAACTATATTCATTAATTTCTTGTTATGCGACGATATTCTGGTATTATACAATAATTTCTCGTCTCTCTCATTTTTAATGTTTTGGGTAAGGGTTGTTTGAGGGGTAATTAAAGACTGTTTTAATTGAAATGCTGAATTAGTTTATTTTGTATTTCTTTGTTTAATCCAGAAAGAGTTGGTACCGTACAAGTTGGGAGTCAAGTGCATGTGAGTTGGTGCAAAAGGTGAAGCCGAAGGGGCAGCTGTTTTAGCTTAAAAGGCTCAAAAGGCTCAAAAGGCTTCATGGCAAGCTGTCGGTGTCTTTTTTTTTTTTTTTCTTCCCTACGAACAAAGAACAAAATCACATACAATGCCCTCAGTTCTACGCTAAGCTACAAAAACCCAACCTCCTTACGTCACCCCTAAAGCGCGAATGCAACGCGTGAGCTCACTTTCCCTCCTTATTAAATTCCCGGACGGCGACGTTTTGTCCACTGGCAGATTGCTTGTCAGCCTCAGCTCTCCAAAAATTCCAGAGTCCACATAAACCCAATACAGCACAACACACATTAGCATAAAGTATCTATTTAGGGTTTCTCATTTTTCGGTGTGCTCAAATTATTTGGAATTTAATTTTTAACTACTTCTTGTGACAATCTCTCGTGAACTTTAGAAACCACATTGGTAAAAAAGTAAAAACAAAAAGATTTTTATTATTTTGGTATAAATAATGTGAAAGGTGGTTAGGTTAAATGGCCTTCCGACAATATTATGTTGTATATATTTGACAAGTGTATATGATGTTATTTTAATAATCAATCACGTGATCAGCAAATACGAACAACTGTGATAGGAACTTTCATTTTGTCAAAAGTTCTTATTGAAGGAAAGATGAAGAAATTAATCGGTAAATTGTAGTAATTTCGAATTAGACATACGAAATTAATAGCTACGATGGAATTTTGCAAATTATGAAGAGACAAGACAAATGGAATTAGAAAAGAACCTTCAACCTTTTTGAAGCATGAAAGTGATCGAACAAGCTTACTATTTGGTTAATTATTGAATGTATGCCCGACTTTTTCCTGCTTTTCTAGAACATCACTCTTTATATTTACCAATTATTGTTCAACACACAGTTGGAAAACGATACACCAACTTTTGATGTGTTTTTTTTATATAATTAATTTAGTATTTTGGAGATGAAGTAAAATAAAAATATTTACGAGGCTTAAAGATTTAGCAAAAAGAAGGGGACAGTGGAGTTGTCATTAGGGTTATATCCCTCCTCTTTACTTTAGGAATAAGTTTTCATCTAAATTTCCATGTGAAAAAGTGACCATTGTGCCTTTTTAATGATAACGAAAACTGAGAAATGAAGAATGAAAATGAAATTTCTTGGTCCGAATAATCGTTTTAATAAGAAAATGAAGAACACAGTGTGTGATTTCCATTTGACATTGTCTGAGTATGGTGTAGGAATGGGACATTGAAACTGTTTTATAGTGTTGTTTTTGGTGAATTAAGTAATTAGTCCAATGGGTCAAATTGCATCAGTTTACCACATTTGGGTACCCCGAAAAAAATAAACCAACAGATTTCATGGCTTCCATTCCAGATTGGAATTAGTTCAGTCGCTTGCGGGCACATGAGCAACCTCAAAGCATCATCGATCAAGAATCACTCATACTCGCATGGACGACTAACCACATCACTACTCTTAGTCTCAGCTTTCAGATGTTTTCTGCGCATAACATGTTTTGATATTTTCTTCACGCACCTAAGATCTTGTGTTCAAACCTCCCCTCCTCATTATCACTTGTATAAAGCTCCGTTGTGCTTATTATCTCTTCATGAAATGAAATATTTCACTAAAAAGAAACATATGGCATTTCCAAAGGGAAACTAGGACACACTGAAGCAAAGCCAAAAAGCCCTTTTGTTCCATATTTGAGAATTCAAATTTAAATCTCTTTAGAGGAGAGATGTGCTATCATCTGGGATATGTTGTATAGCTCAAGACCACTCAAAGCTTCTTAAAGCCCAGGACAGGGAGGTTAGGAACTAATGTGAGACATGAGTACGAAAATCTAATGCTGAAATTTACACCTTTTTTTTTTGTTGGTCGGAGAAATTTACAGATGCATCTTCAGTGAAATGGTCTCTTACCAGACTTATGCTGCTAAACGATAAATCTAAACCATTGATCAAGTTGAGTAGTTGCCAGATTCACAATTTAACATGAGAACATGACTCCAGTTCAATAGAACATAAAAAGCATTTTCATACCTTACCAAAGGGTTGTGTAGATTTTAATTTTATTTAGAGAGGGAGAGCAAAATATCTCAGATAATTTTTTGTTCAGTTTATCCTAAATGTTCAATGGCGAATAGCTGGTCCTGATACGAGTGTGAACTGAAATTTCAGTGCCCGATTGATATCCACCGGGAAGTATACTCAGAAAGGCTTCCATAACATTTCTCCTCAGTATATCCATAATAAATCAATGCCATTACAAGAGCATCCAGACATGTTAAAGGTTACATATAAACATATTCACATAAATATACCCATTTATAAATGTCTGTCCAGATGGAAGCTCTTCTGTCAAGACCTCTTCTTTATTTTAATTCAGACCACAATCACGATAATTTCACATACCCGAATACTTAAAACTCCGGCCTGAAGCGCAAAGCATCCCATCCTCAGCATGCCATGTCCTGTGAAATGGCTAACGTGGATCAACCTGAAAAGGTGAAAAAGTACATCAAGCAAAAAGATTCGAAATTTCAAACACTAAATACCACTTCATCGATTTAAGGTCCCATGAAAAGTTGATGGAGTGGTTTACTTTGATACCAGAATAATAACAATTGAAATCAACATCACTACTCACCTTAAATTATGAAATGCTGACGACAGATGCATTGCTGAAACAATTAATAACAGATCAATTTGAAGCAGAACCTGCGGGACAAGTAGTACCAGGCCTATTGTTGTCACTCAAACGGTTTTCTCCATGAATCTCTAAACTGTTTGGGTTGTTGCTCTGATCTGCAGCAGAACCATCTGCCGTATGATTTGCTACAGAAGCCTCGGGGGCTCTACCATTATCTTTGGTCTCAAGGCGTTCCATCATACGTGATACAGTGGCGATTCCAGCATTGACCTCTCTACGAACTTCAGAACTGAGTTCTGACATAGAAGTGCTACGTGAGAACAGCCTCTCCTTCCATCCTCTTGTACTCCTTGAAAACGACTCCTTGTACCTTTACAGCAATTGAAAATGGTAAAAGAGCAAATCTATAGGTATGCACAGATGCACACTGATTAAGCTAGTCAGATGATGGCCAAAATAGAAGAGTGGTTACATCATGTATCATACCTCATTGACATGGAATTAAACTTAGATTTCAGAGACTCTGAAATGGACTGAAGGTCTGATGGTCCTGCTCGGTCCTGATTCAATGGAGAGGATTGACTAGTAGAGTTCCTACAAAAAGATACTAAATAGTCATAAAAATACCTAGCACACCAGTGCATACCACAAAACTGATCTGCACAATCACCCAAATGCAACATAAGAAAATGATTACTACCAGTGACTGGAGGAAAGTCCTTGACGATTTCTGTGCATGCGTACAGACCCAGATGCTGAGGGCGAAATTCCATCAGTCTGAACAGAAGGAAAATGTGCACTCCTTCGTGATGATTCATCCCCATCAGATGTAAGTGGGGTAGACGGACTTGCTACAGTTATTTCGGCAGGTTCACTGTCCCCTCCTGGGGCAGAAACAGGACCAAGAGGAGATGCACTAGGATGAGTAGAAAACACCGAGAAGTGTGGATGACCACGAGCAGATGACCGGCTCCTCTGGCCTTCCCTTCTACCATTGTGGTGGGCCCTTCCCATGGAAGCAGCAGCTGCCAAGTGCTGGATTATACGCTCTTCAAGTTCAGCATTGTTAGTACCCCCAGGTAACTGCATTGCATTGCATAAACACATTAAATAACATGATTGCAAAATCTTTAAATTAATAGTTTTAATTTCTTCAATGCCTTTTCTTTTTTTCTTTTTTTTTGGAGAGTCAACATTTGATCAAGGCCTTGCAATGTTTTAAAGAACCCAAGAACTATTCCCAGAAAAGAAAAAAAGAAAAAAGAAAAAAAGGAGATGAAAGATAGATATTAGACATGCTGAAATTCAAAATCGCCAAGGGTGGGATGATGAAATATAGTTGCATTTCTTGATGTATTCCTAAAGCTCCTCTCCCGTTCAACTGCCTCAAGTAACTCTTGACTGCCAATATATGCATCAGAGTTAACTCCAGGTAAATAATTACGACACATGTAAAATTAAATAACAGCAAAACGAACCTGCAAGAATCCTTCAAGCTAATGGCCTGCCAACACATGGGGCACTGAGAGCTTCTCTGGCACCTATATGTATATGTATAACCTTGTTTAGATTTTTAGAGCATTGTACCTTTTCCCAAATAATATTATAAAGTGAACATAACTGTGCAGATAATTTACTCCAAATTTAAAAAGTTATTGATGAACTAAGGATTCCTCGTAAACGCATGTGGAGAAAGTGTGTCAACATGTGTGTTTGGGGAGATGGAGAGATAGAGTACTGAAAAACTAAAAGATTGAAACACAGATGTTCTCATAAAACCAAGAAAGAGTATGTAAAGTGAACGGAAAAAAAAAAACAATTAAGTGGATCTCTCATAAGCAGATGAAATCCAAAATAATATCTTCAAGAAGTCCTAGTTTAAATTTATCAGCTAAGTCACTGGACCCCTTTAATAAAGAGTGGCACAATTGCCAGTGCCACCCATTAATCAAATTGTGGTACAAGCCCTAAAAACAAATTTTATTGCTTGGTGGACAACTCTAGCCTCCTATGGAGGTCAGCAACATACTAGCTTAAATAAGTGTAAATCAAAGATTAATTACAACTCAATGAAATTAAAATGATAATTGATTTTTATTATAAATATAATTACTTAACAGAAAAATAAAGAATGATTAAATATTTTGAAATTTAGTATGGTAATACCATTCAAGGATGCAGTGGAGGTGAAACTCATGCTTGCAAGTAGTCACCTGCAAGGCAAGGCACAAAATGGAGTTGAAGGTACATCTGTATAATAAGATAAACACATTAAGAAAATGTGTAAGATTCTCAGGCATGAGCAGGAAAAAAAGAAGGGGAATGTATCTTCTGATATGTTACCACTGAAGGATCACTTTCACAAAACTCCTCAAGGCATATGCTGCAGGCCTCAGCACAAGCCTCTTGTATTCCCCCTTCCACAAATGCTGCAGCTGATATCATATGACTTTCACTCTTCTTTGCCTCCATATGTGGAACCTTTTGACACACAAAATACAAAATCAATATTGACCAGTAGAGTACCGGGTTCATGAAAAGCAGCATAATTAAACCCCAAACACAGTAAGCACCCATTCTCAAAGTGTTGACCAATCTCAGTCCTAAACTGATGAGAAGTAAAATAAGTACTGAAAACGAAAACGAAAAATATATAAGATTCAGTTCGATTATGAACAAAAAATCTGAGTCCAATCATTATTTTTTGTTTCTTTGGGCTTCAAGAAGAGTTGAGTCGACAAAATGAATTTAAATCTAAACTTTTCCTTTATTTTCTCAGTAACCAAACAAAAAATAAACCATGTTTCAATAACCAAACTTTCCTGAACAATAAATAAACCATATACAAGAAGTACAACCATGACTAAGACACCAGCACCGTGTTCTCCAGTGGAAGGCCGCTGACAACGAAAGATCCAAGTGCGATCAGCACTGTGACTTACGTGGAGAGAGAGAGAGAGAGAGAGAGAGAGAGAGAGACACACACACACACACACACACACACACACACAAATGAGAAAGAGAAGCACAGGAGAGAGAACGTGGACAGATGAGGAGAGGGAGAGGTACAAAAGAGAGAGGCTGAGAGAAATGTTCAAAATGAAAAAACAGACCCTACCATTGGAATGCGGCCAGTTCTATTCCAAGAGTATAGAACTGGTGCAGAAACCAATCAGAATTAGTTGACTTTTTTAGTCAACAGAGTTTTTTTAAATTTTATTTTGACTAGGTTTATCGGTTCTTTGGTTCCAGTGCCCACCCCTAACTAACAGACATACAGCCGAACGCTAAGAGCATCTCCAAGGGAAGAGGCAAATGAAATAGGCAAAATTGTACTATAACAACCTAGGTGGCATGTTGCCTACCCATTTGCCTCATGAAAAAAGTTGGTCACTCAAAGGGACTAGGCAATGCAAGTCTACAAACCATTATTATATTATTTATTTTTATCTTTACATTTTTTATTATATTTTATAGAAAATAGGTGAGAGAGTGGAGATGGTATTTTATTATAAAAAGCAGTTGGGCCCAATATACCTCTTCACTTTGGAGTAGGCAATATTGCCTTGTTGGGGGAGAGTAGGTATATTTTGTCTACCCATTTGCCTCTTCCCTTGGCGCATGAAAATGCTGATGTGGCAAGGCAAATGAGGTTTGCCTACTCTTTTGCCTCTTCCCTTGGATATGCTCTAAGCTAACAAATTCTCATGAATAGCCAAAATTATAAACCCCAGCTCAGTGAACCTTAACCAACTATCTGAAGCTGGTGACACGATCTCTCAAGGCTTACACTGTGTAGCTCTATATCGAACCACATCCACCGTTAATTTTTTAGGTATCATTTCCTAGCTTACCACTACAACCACCTCCTTTCTAGCCTTCCACTAGTTCTTTTTCCTATATGTTGAAAACAACACATTCAAGAGATAAATCTAAAAAAGTAACATTTCTTAAAATGATAAATTATATTCTCTTAAACGTTGAGATTGGAGAAGCTCACAAACTGTATTATCAACATCACAAATCAAAATCACTTATTTTCTTACTTCCCTTTTTTTTTCTCTTTGATAGAAAAGTGATTTTTTTTTCTCAAAGAAATTGAACCGATAGGTGAAGGTTCATATATATTTCAGAAACCTTCAAATGTTTCATGTAGGGTGCAGAATTCAAACAGCTAAACTATATCTTTTACAGCTGTATCAGAGATTAACAACAGCTCTGGAAGGTCTTTCACCAAAGTAACTCCAAAAGAGTGGAAAAACATTACAAATTGCCAGTAGATATTTCACAAATTAAACAAACTCTAACACATCCACGAGGTAGTTTAGTAGGTAAATTAAAGCAAGCTTTTAGCTTTGTGCTCACCAGCAGAAAAACTTCCTATGGCAATTACCATTATTTCTAACTCGGAACCAATTTCATATTAAAACTCCTTCACACAGTATAACACTTTAAGTCAAGTACATAAATATCATCATTCAGATTTTGCATATTCTTACATAACCCGGGTGAAAAAGAAAAAAAAAATCTGAACACTGAAATCAAAGCAACAACGTACTTGAAAAACATCAAATTTCAATCCTACATGAAAACAAAATCAAAACTTTAATAAAATTCCAAATGAAAAAATATTGATGGGTTTACCTCCATTTAAGGGGATTGGAGATGGGTGGTCAAGAAATTCAGAGAAGAACGACCATGAAATTCAGAGAAGCATCGTGTTCTCCGGTGGAAGGCCAAATTTCGTGTTCTCTAGTGGAAGGCCGCGGACAACGAAAGACCCAAGAGCCACCAGCACCGTGTCTAGCGTGGGGAGAGAGAGAGAGACAGACAGACAGGGACAGATAGGACGGAGGGAGGAGAGAGAGACACAGATGAGAAGACGGAGAGGTAGAGGAGAGAGAGCGTGGACGGTACAGGAGAGAGATGCTGGGGACAACCAACCCTAGCGTTGGAAGGAAATCGTAACTGGTTTTTGTTGGGTGCGGCCGGTTCTATTCCAAGAATAGAATAGGTGCAGCAACCAATCGGTTCGGTCCAGTTCAGTTTTCGAACCTCAGTTAACTTTTGTACACAATACAGTTTTTTTTTAACTCGGTTCGACTCAGATTACAGGTTATTCTTTGTAGCATCCGTAATGATTGTTGAACAGTTCAATGCAATAAAAAAAATACAATAATCTGCCGTTCAATTCAATAGATATCAAAAAATATTAATTTATTGAACTATTGCATTGAACTATTGAACAACAATTGTGGATACTCTTAACAAGATAATACATTAATTGCTGTATTTTTTCTATTTTTTATTTGCATGTGGGTCTTATAGCACTTTCTATTGCAGTTGCATCTATTGCAATGAACTAAATCACACCATTGCAAGTGAGATTTTACCATTTTAGTTCAATTTCATGCAATATTACATTAATTCTAAGCATTGCGGATGCTCTTAACAGACTTGCAGCCGAAGGCTAAGGCTAACAAATTCACATGAATAACATGTGAAAATTTTGGAAAATCATTACTTCTAACTCAGAACCAATTTCATATCAAAACTCCTTCACACAGCATAACATCTTACATCAAGTGCATAAATATCATCATTCATATTCATCCATCCATTATATCCATTCGTCCATTTGCATATTCTTACATAACCCATATGAACAAATGATCTTAAATAATCAAATCAAAGCCAAAACACAAATGAAAACAATCAAATTTCAATGCCACAAAGAAAATAATGAAAACTTTAATCAAATTCCAAATAAAAGATTGATGGGTTTACCTCCATTGAGGGGATTAGAGATGGTAGCCCAGAAATTCAGAGAAGAACGGCCATGAAATGCAGCAGATCGAGCTCTGAATTTCCCAACCAAAGAACCCCGCTAGAGATTCACAGCAGCCTAGAATTCAGTGGTGCACAAAGATTAATGGTCAAAAAAGAGAAGAGAAAATGAGGAGGAAGATGAATAATTGAATTAATGGTGCACAAATAATACATGTCCACCTCCTCCTTTACCTTAATTATGGGTGTGTCTTGTTTTTGGCCTCTCCTGGTTTTTGTCTGGAGCAAATTCTGGTTTAAATTGCTGTGTTTTCACAAAAAACACACCAATTTCATTAAATTACGGAAAGTGTTTTAACATTTTCAAATGAATATATAATAACGTTACAGGCATCAACTTGTTTACCAATTTATTGATACCAATACATCTGGCAAATAACATTGCCACTACGTTTCAATAACATATTCATTTCACCTCATTATATGCTAAAAATAATAAGATTATGCAACTAATTTTTCTATATAAAAATATAACCCATTTGTGTGGCTTCCCACTTTCGGGTTTTTTGCTTTATTTGTTTTTGTCTTTTGTTGTGCATTGGGAAACAGAGCATACCCACAACCACAACATCACAGAACAGAACAGAACACACAGGGGTGGCCTCAAGAGTCAACAGTCTCGTCTCATCCTTTGATTCACTTCACACCCTTTGGATCTTATCTTTATAGGTCTTTTACAATCAAACAACACAACGCATCAAACTGTCGAATATAGAAGATAACTTTTCTTATAAGTAACCGTTGGGATGCACACTCTAACTTATTTCTGAAACTAGAATATTCTAGAGGGATGAGTTGGTTAGCTATAGGTTGCTTTAAGGCAAACTAGGCATAATGGCAAGAAATAGTTGGAGAAGAGTGTGAACCACTCCTTAGGAAAAGTTGCAACAAAATGCTAAGCCACATCTTCAAAAAGTCTTCAAAAAGTCACACTGTCCTGGATCATACCTTAATTAGTTATTGAAGTAATAACCTGGCTTAATCGTATAATTAGACACTTAATTACTATATGAAGTGTTTTGCTCATCAACTATTTTGTTAGAAAAAAAGTTTTACTAGGACGTCCTGAGTTTGATTATCCTCTCCTTTCAATATCGCTTGTATAAATGTTTTCTTTAAAGCATCTTCACTAGAAAACACTAAAACGTTTTTTCTAATCCTAAAAACTGCTTTCACCTATTCAACCGAACTTTATGGAAAATCATACTTTCAATTATGAGAAATCCCTTTTAGCATGCCAAGTTTATCCCATTATATGGTCATTGATAGACTAGTGGGGTTCTCTTAGAGGATTTGGTTCCCTTGATTGTATAGTACATCGCTTTTCTATTATTGATAACAAATTGTAACTAACATCATGATAGTCCTGTTTCTTCTAAATTTTTACTTTGCTAACTAATAATAGGTAGAGGTTACAAGAGGAGTAGTATCTCCCCCCTAAGTTTTGTCCTTATGTTAGTAAAATTTTCTTATATGTAAAAAGAAGAGAAATATATCCAGATCGTAACAGAGTCACGTATTTTTTTTGGTAGAAATAATGAACATGTCATTATCAAACAGAGATTACAAAACGCCCAATACAAAGTCATAAAAAGAAAAACAAGGGCTAAAAAAATAAAAGCCTAACTCCAAGTACAAAATACAAGCCCAAAACAACAAACAACCCAAAAAATACATAAAGCCTAGAATCATATTCTACAAACAATAAGTCGCTAGTGTCGCCATAGAAGAAGGTCTAGAGGAACTAACAAATGGGATTTGCATTATGTAGGGCATGGGTTTGGGTGAGCAAGTCACCAATAGTCATCTTACTCAAGCGATCAAATTGGGGTCAAAAGTGACCCGTAAGTTACAGAGCCCAGAGTTCCATAGCAAAAGCTCATATATGAGGATGGGTTGTAGGGGAGAAGCATTTGCATTAAGTCATTAGACGACCAAGAAAATCATAGGAAAAGAGAAGGATTTTAGGGTTTCAGATCTCATGGGAGGGGTAGAGGAAAGAACTAATGTGTGGGTGAGGAGGGGAGAGGATAAGAAGAAGGATGTGAGAGAGGTGTGATGGTTGAAGTGAAGTGGGAGAAGAGATGCAGATGGAATAAGGAAGGATATACGAAGCAAAATTTGGAAAAGCAAACCACCATGAACAAACAAGAACAACAAAATATAACTCTCACAAGGAGAAATGAAACTCTCACATAGGAGAGAGATACTTACTTTTAACATAATCACATATTTTTATCGATCTATTATATTATAACACATATATATCTTTTTAATACTGTACTCGACATCTACTCATATTTTAACATACATATCAGCAACATACATAACAATACTGTTTACAACATAGTCATCTTACAATAATTTCTCCACAAATATATGCCAAAAGATCATTAGGGTTTGGCCTATTTTGATTATCTAGAAGAGTCTTTGTTATTGTTCAATCAAATTTCTTGGGTTGCCTTTGTGGCTGCAAGGAGAGACAAGTACTAGTCTGTAGAGTCACTTAAAAGTGGGCAGCATAAGTGTACTTGGAAAAGATGTTGCTCAAAAAATAGAAAGCTGCACATGAGGGTGCTTTTTTTAGCTGACCAAACCCATCAGTTTTCTTCATTGTAATTATGGTAAAGATGATACAAAACTCCAACAACATCATGGATAAGCATATATCCATTATTTTCCTCATACCAACCAACCATCAAATATACATTTGGCCATCATGTTCTAGATAATTAGAGGACTTTTTTTTTTGGGGAGATTTCTTTTTGTTTTTTTATATGCCTTTGTGAACGGAACTTGATTACCTTTTAAGGCTATGTCTGTATTTAAGATCTAAACAAAAGAATTCGTGTTAGTAATATGCCTACTAATTATGTAATAGTTAGAGTTAATGACATTTTTGATAGCTGACATATTATGTAATCAATATGTAGAACAACCATAGTCTAGGGAATACACAAGTGGATATGAGGGCTATGTAATGAGATTGCATACATGGAGACTTCTCATCATCCCTAAATCTTGAATATGTTCCTGTTCATAGAAATATTGATTGGGCATCAATATTCCGCAAATACCAGTATACACAATGTCATCTCTATATGCAGAGAATTGCGAGGTCTCAAGTCATTAAGTGTGGAGATACATCGATATGTGTGTATGTGCCCGTAGAAGAACAAGTACACTAAACATGATCCAATACATGAGTTACAACATGGAAGTCTACCTACATGTCAAGTTGGAGCTCATCAATTACAATGGTGCAAACTAATCCTTAGACTTGAGGCATCATAGATGTTTTGTGGCTATGTTGTTAATCTTTGAGGACACTATATAATCATGCTGAATTAGGCATAGCTTACATGCTACATAATGTAGTTTCGATAGATATACCAAAAGACCAACATTTGACGCAGTTAACTATCAGCCACGGATGAATCAGATGATGCAAACCCGATGTCAAAATCAAAGGCAATGCATGTCAGTTCATGTTTGTTTCCGTCGTACAACCTCATTTTGAGAGAGTATGAACCCTGCATGTCCCAAATTTGGTCAGAATACAAGACGCAGCAGAAGAACACAAATATAAACATCACAAAAGAAAACTGCTGATAATAGAGAGGACATCATGACAGTGGCAATTATAATGGGGACAGGGTAATTCCAAAAGCAATTTGAGAATCGAATAGGAAACAAATCAAACACAACACAGCAGCAATTTGAATAATTATTTTTTAGTCCGACACAACACTAAACATAGTTCTTCACTATTTTTACAATCCACCTTCTTAGTCTGACGCAGCACCAAACTTAGGTCAGTACTTAATCCAGTTGAGGCCAATCCGAACTAATCCAAGATAGTCCCAGGATTTCCAGTATATAATAGTCTGCCTGAATGTATTGCTAGTGAAGTGTATTCTCCACCAATCTCTTGAAGTTCCCTCTTCTTTTTTTCTTTTTCTTTTTTGAATCTCAAACTTGAAGAGATATCATTTGAATATTTAGTGAATTAATAACTTAATTAGTAAATAATTAAACTTTTATACAATAAGAACCTAGGTTTCAATTAGTATTGCAAACTCATCGGTTGTGTTGGTAATTATGTTAGGTTGTTACTAGTGGGTTAGTCGAGATAATCTCTAGCTTGCAATCTATTTAGTTGATTAATTTTGCATTAGCAGGATTGGGGATTGTATTGGTATATTTCTAATAATAAAGTTCATTCTCTCCATATATGAGTTAAGGAATCATTGCAAATGATAGAAAGTTCTGCTTATTTTAGCTGTATTTTTAAGCATGAGCAAAACTTTAAAATTTCTTCTCCCCTTGCCTCAACCTAAAACTCCAGTCCCTACCCACCAACCCTAGCCACGCCAACTACTCCCTCTCCATCCTCCAGACCTCGTTCCCAGCGAGATATGATGGTTTACATCTAGGAATTTTACCTCATAGGGTCATAGTGTAAAAGGGTTTGGGGGACGCAGCGACAGGCTAGAGGAGATGGGGGTAAGGGTTTGGGGGGTTAAGGTTGAAGAAAAATTGATTTGGAGGGTTTTGGATCGAGTGGGATTTGTTTTTGGGGGAAAAGGGTTGATTATTTTATTTTATTTTTTTAAAAGACTTGGGCCAAAACGACGTCCTTTTGCTTAGGGAGTTTTTAAATATAAAATAAATAATAAATAAAAAAAAACGCAAGAACTCTCAAACATTGCCATAATTGAGTTTGTTTATGACCTCTAGTTTAGAACTAGTTAAAGCTCTTGGAATTTTGTTTTGTTTTTGTTTTGGTGAACAAGACGTTGGAGTTGTTATTACTGTTAGTTAATAGAGGCAGGGAAAACAGAAAGTTGTGTATAGGGAAAAAGAAGAACAACAACAAAAAGTCAGTTGTAGAATGCTTCATCTGGAGAATTTCCAAATCAAATTCTTTTTTTTTTTTTTTTTTTTTTTTTTTTTTTTTTTTTTTTTTTTTGCTTATTGGTTTTTCTATCTTTTCCATATATATTAATAATTTTTAAAAACATGCACAATTTTAAAAGGGTTTTTTAAAGGTTTTACAGACTGACAGAGAAAACCAATCAATTTTGGTGTTCTGGATTTGTGTGGATGAGGCCGAATGATCATACAAGAAGCCTAGTGTTTTCAATGGGCCACTGTGGGTACAAAATAACGTTTTCTGGTCCATTAGATGAATAAAAAATCATTTTGGGAATATAATGTAGAAAACGAAAGAAAATGAAAGGTGTCAAATTTGGGAATAGATGTTAACTTTGAAAAATGCTAAAGTGTAGTTTGAAAATGAAAAGAAAAATAAGAATAACTTACACATTTTCCACTAAGAGCATCTCAGACAGTAGTAGCAAATAAAACTTTTTAAATTGAAGTTTGTTAACTCACGTGATAATTTGAAAAACCTTATTTGCATTACTCTTCAAATATGATAAATAAATAAATAAATAAAATGAATTATATTAAATTTTAAAATCAGCTGTACATCAAACCCAGCCAGCAAAATAAATGTTTCTAACATTTTTCTTGTGCAGCTTTTGAGCATCTTACATCTTTTCTAAGTACACTTATGCTGCCCACTTTTAAGTGACGCTGCAGACTAATCCTTGTCTCTCTTTGACCCCTTATTAGCAGCCACAAGGACGACCTAATAAACTTTATTGAACAAGAACAAAGACTCTTCTACATAATCAAAATAGGCCAAACCCAAATGATCTTTTGGCATATATTTGTGGAGAAGTTATTGTAAGATGATTGTGTTATAAACACTATTGTTATTCCATGTTATTGATACATATGTTAAAATATGAGTAGATGACGAGTTTAGTGTAGTATTAAAAAGACGTATATGTATTATAACATAATAGATCAATAATAATACGTGATTATGTTAAAAGTAAGTATCTCTCTCTTATGTGAGAGTTTTATTTTGTTGTTCTTGTTTGTTCATAACTGTTTGCTTTTCCAGATTTTGGCCCATATATCCTTCCTTATTTCATATGCATCTCCTCTCCAACTTCACTTCAGTCATCACACCTCTCTCACCTCCTTCTCCTTCTCCTCTCCTCCCCTCCCCTCCCCTCACCCACACATCAGTTCCTTCCTCTCCCCCACCCATGAGATCTGAACCTCCTCTTTCCCTATGATTTTCTTGATTGTCTAATGACTTGCTACATATGCTTATCCCCTACAACCCATCCTCATATGAATTTCTTAATCGCTTGAGTAAGATGACTACTGGTGGCTTGCTCCCCAAAACCCTTGCTCTACAGAATGCAAATCCCATTTGTTGGTTCCTTTGGACCTTCTTCTTTTGATGGCAGCAGTGGCGACTTATTGTTTGTAGGATATGATTCTAGGGTTCATGTATTTGTTGGGTTGTTTGTTGTTTTGGGCTTGAATTTTGTACTTGGAGTTGGGCTTTTATTTTACTTTATTTTATCTTTTTGTTGAGCCCTTGTTTTTCTTTTTCTGACTTTATATTGGACTTTTTGTAATCTCCATTTGGTATTGACATGTTCATTCTTTCGACCGAAAAAAAAAACGTGACTATGTTACAATCCGGAAATATTTCCCTTATTTTTACATATCAGAAAATTTTATGTTAATGTTAGGAGGGAGATACTACTCCTGTAACCTCTGACTATTATTAGTTAGCAATAGTAAAAATTTAGAAGAAAAAGGCAACTATCATGATGTTAGTTACAATTTGTTATCAATAATAGAAAAGCCATGGACTATACAGTCAAGGGAACCAAATCCTCTAAGAGAATCCTACCAAATTAATGAGTTTGTTTATGGTAGGTTGACCATTCTTGTACTAGTCTATCAATGATCATATATATAATGGGATAAACTTGGCATGCCAAAAGGGATTTCTCAGAATTGAAAGTATGATTTTCCATAAAGTTAAGTTGAATAGGTGTAAGCGGTTGTTAGGATTAGAAAAAACGTTTTCTAGTGAGGATGCTTTCAAGAGAACATTAATACAAGCGATATTGAAAGAAGATAATAATCGCACTTAAGACGTCCTAGTCCAAAAAAAAATTATAACAAAATAGTTAATGGGCAAAGCGCTTCATATAGAAGAACTCTCACACATTGCCCTAATGCCATAAGTGAGCTTGTTTTTTTACCTCTAGTTTAGAACTTGTTAAAGCTCTTGGAAAACAGAAAGTTGTATAGGGAAAAAGAAGAAGAACAAAAAAGTCGGTTGTAGAATGCTTCATCTGGGGAATTTCCAAATCAAGATCATTTTGGAATATAATGTAGAAAACGAAAGAAAATGAAAGGTATCAATTTGGGAATTTATGTTAACTTTGAGAAATGCTAAAGTGTGGTTCGAAAATGAAAAAAAGAAGAAAGACATGCAAATTCTGGGATTTTAGGCTGAAATCATGATTTATATACTGTACTTTGAACACCTACAAATACAGATATTTTTTTGCTTTGTTTTAAAGTGGCCCCCTTCCCATCTCACTTCAATTGGGTTTGGAATATTCTAGTTGGATAAAGAACAAGAACATAGATAATTATAGTTGTCCACATGTGTGATTATTGGTACTTTCTAATTTCACCGCCCAAGTACATCTGCAATTTTGGTCCGGTGTGAGAGAACCAAAACCAAAAATTTATGCACGAGTAGTAACTGGGATTTTACCTTTTTTACTTTGGTAAATAGGATGAAACAAATAAATAACTGGGAGGGAGGGCAGAGAGAGAGAGAGAGAGGCATTAAATTTAAAGGGTACCCTTTATTTTGTAGGACAAGGACAAAAGTAGGGGTCCCAATCCCACTAATTTATAGGGAACAAAAGGGACAGTTTACACGCCCACACAACTAGCACACTGATTCAATATTCAGATCCGAACCACCTGACTTCACAGCATCATGTGTATAGGGTCTGGAAAGTGACTTCGAATTTCTTTTTCGTTTTTATTATTATCGTTTGGTTCTTCTCAGCCACAAGATGAGAAAACGCCTCACCACCATAAAATTCAACATTTACAACTCTCACTACCGCCTCAAAATATCGAACTTATGACATCAAATGCGGAGTTAAATCTTCTCAATCACTTGAATTACAGTTCATTTGTGGCAAAAGGGTGAGTCGGACGTTTATGTCAACTAGTTCTTAGTTTCTGTGTATGTTTCTTCTCAATGTTCTCAAATTCGACATGTTTTACAATTAGCTATTTAATGCGCTGATATGTATGAGACTCACATTTCATCTACGATGGAAAATTGTTCGCATACGCATAGACAACTGATTTTAGTAAAATTGAAGAAATTATTCAAAGGGGAGTGTAATATGAGACATTTCTTTATTATTGTGGTGAGTGTGAATTTGACCCAAAAAAATGTATAGTCAAAAGGTGAAGCAACAATTCAGAAAGAAAAATGTTATTTTGAAACAGCAAAGAAAGCTATCTGCATATCCAAGAGAAAGCCAGATACATATTGGCCCTACCAGGATCCTCATGTTTTTCATTTGAATTATCCAACCAACTCTAGATTACTCTAGATGAAAGCCACTAAATATATGGCCAACCTAGGACGTTTCCTTGATCCTGCATTTAAGGGTTACTATCATATTACCTACCATGATAAGAAGAAATATCACAACTTCACATTAAAACCCTTTACATACGAGCAATCAAATCGTTACATAGTTTTCCAAATAAAAGCTGTTATTGACACTCCAAAATAATCATCATATAATGATAGAGTCGAACTATAAGCTCATAAACAAAATGATTATTTTGAAATGTCAATAACAACTCACCGTAACACAAATTCCGGAAAGCTATGGACTTAGGTTATGTCCAAACTAATGGTCAAGCATCAAATTTAACTTGATAGTGAAACTATAGACACTAGTTCCTCAAATGCATCACCTTGCCACATAACCCACCACAAAAATCAGCAAAAAATTAAAGGCAGAGTTTCTTACACATTTCTTTTTGCTGAGACAAATAAATAAATAATGTAGAAAGCCGGCAAAGAATTCGATTCCATTAATCTTTGAAACCCTCAACATTTTTTTTTTTTCAAATGCCCACAAGATCCACATAAAACCCCCAAAGTCCACACGACCAATTCTCCATCACCCAGAAAATAAAAACAAACCCATTTCCACATCCCCAATATTTACATGATTAACCAGAAATTACAAATAGTTTTAAATAATTTTAAAATAAAATTAAATCCCTGACCTTTGGCAAGACCAAAACCAAAGAACACACACAAACACACATGCACCACCCTGCAGCCAATCAAATCAAAGATATGGAAGAAAGGGAAATTCAATTCCCAGGTGAAATTGAACCAAACGAAACAAATCTCTTTTGTTTGTTTTTTTTTGGGTTGTTTAAAACTTGGGGGTATTTTGGTCATCTCCGGTGGTTGATATATAATTAAATATTAAAATTATATACCAGGGAGAACCTTGGAGGGTTCTCTCTGGGATGGGCTTCTCCAAAACCCAGTGCTGTAAAACCTGTCCCACATCTCCTTCTCGAGCTTCAGCACATCCTCATCAACCGACTCGTCGTCCGCGACCTTATGCGACATGTCGTTGATCTCCAACCCGCAATCGAAACCCACTTGGTGGAACTGGAGCTCCGACCCGTCGAAGCCGCACGTGCACTTGCAATGCCTGGGCTGCAAGAGCCCCTTCTTGACGTGCCTCTTGCGCCGCTTCTTCTTCAGGACGCGCCGGCAGATCCCCGCCGGCACCTTGTAGATCACCAGGACGAGGAGGTTGACGAGCCCGCACGGGCAGCAGCAGCACACGGCGGCGCACTCGGCGGCGGTGCCGCCGGCGACTTCCGCCAATCGAACAGTGCTGTGGGAGACTTGGGTCCGGAGCAGCGGCTGCCGGCGGTTGGAGGAGGTCTGCCGGAGAAAGAGTTGCCGCGATGAGGTTATGGATTGTGACATGGTTGAAAAGTTTGAAGAAAAAATGGGAGGTGGGTTGTCTTAGGGTCGATGGAAAATCGGGAAAACGGAGAAAATGGTTCTGATCTGGGTCTTAGAGATTGGGCGATTTTCTGGGATTTCAGAGCCTTTTTATTACTGGGAATCTCAAGAACTTTGCAGAAAATCAAAATCTCTAAGATGAGATGAAAAAGAGGGAAAAAGAAATGATCTTTGGTGTTTGGTTTTGCCAAGAAAATGAAAATAAAAAAGAAATTAAAAGGGTCTCGGATCCTGAACAAGGAAGAAGATGAATCTGAAAGGGAATTTAAATTCCTTGCTCCAGGATCACCTGGGACCCTTTTACCATACAGAAGGTCAGAGGGTGGAAAATAATATTAAAGAAAGTGGAGTCTCCATCAAAGAAAAATGATGAAGACGAATGAGGAGGAGGAGAAGGGAGGAGGGTGGGGTGTGTGTTTGGGAAAATGGGTTGGCCTTGCGAGGAGAGTGACAGGGCAAAAGGCAGCTTATCAATGGAGTTGGTAGAGGTTGGAGATAGGAGGCCGAAAATGAATGGAGGGAGGGAGTTGGGGGGAAACGAGTATTGCGGTGGTGGAAGTTTTGGTGTTTTGGTTGGAGGGCCTCTTGCTTTATTTGATTTTGTGGGAAATGGGGTCTTTGCTTTTTTTGACCTCCTAAAAAATTGCAACAAATTAAAAAAGGTTGGATGAGAGAGAGAGAGAGAGAGAGAGAGAGAGAGATGAGATTAATTTAATTAGTGAAATGATTAAGAAGACAAAACAAAGAGTGAGGCAGCTCGGGAGAGAGAGAAAGATGAGTCAATTGGCAATCAAATAAAGAGATAAATTATAATATAGTTTTTGTCTTTTTTTGATAATATTTTTATTATATGATATGATAAGCAATCGATTGAAACGTCCTTGGGTTGTGATTGTCCATGATTTTAATATTTTTAGAGAAATAAAGTGATTTTTGTATGAAATTCGAAAGATGGCAACAACTTTTTTTTTTTATAGTTGTCAAGTGGTAAAGAACTTAGTTTTAATAGTCAAATGATTTTTTAAGAAGTGTAGTTTTCATACGTACGTAAGTAGAGAGTCCAATCTTTTGAAGCCGACGTCCTTTTATGTAGCGAGTAATGCTGTTCTTACCACATTTGTATATCACAATTTTATACCATTTTATGCAACAGATGACATAAACAATCATATCAATTAAAAAATGTCAGTAAATCATAAAGAAAAGAAAATGTTAAATTAATTTTATGTCACGTAAAATAGTATACAAATATGATAAGAATAATATTACTCGTAATGAGTAATATTATTTTATATTCTCATGACACACACCCAACTATCAGAAAATGTAATACGTTATGTTAGTGCGTCGTGAATTGAAATGACGATTCACATAATTTGGTAATTCTCAAATTTTCATTTGCTTCCGTGCTCCAAACACATCTCGTAATGTGATTGCTCTGTTGGTGGTATGATTTTGATTGATCTTCTAAAAGCCCAATCCTCCAACAACGAGAGGGTCCTCCATGATGTGCCGTCACGACTCATTCATTCGAACACGTGGCATTTATTTATTTATTTAATAATTAAATAAACAAAGCAAGCTCCATCCCGCGTACTTCGAGACTTTTTGTTGTTGTTGTATTAGATTAGATTAGATTGGATTAAATAAATAAAATATAAATTAGTCGGAGTAAGAGAGAGAAATTGCGGGGCTGTTTTCTGACGTGGAAATTCAACCGTTTATGATGGGAAATAGGACCCTCACGTTTTGGTCTATCTGTACTGATGTGACCTGCTTTGGCTTTCACTGTAGCCCAATTTTCCTTTTCTTTTAACTTTTTACAGCTTTGACCCAAGGTTTGGTCACACAACGACCCAAATCCCGTTCACCATCCACTATACAATTAGGAAATTTAGGAGTGCAAATTAGGCTTGTTGGTGTCCAATCAACCTTATTAAGAATTTAAGATCATCTGGATTAAGGCGGTTGATTAAGGCAATAAGTTCATCTCCTTGTATACAAGTTCGAATCTCTCTTCTCGTAGATTATATTAATTTAGAATAGCTCACGTGGTTAAAAGTATTTACCTTGCACTCGAGGTCCAAGTTTTGAATTTGATTTCCCCCGTCCTTAATATCGCTTATATCAAAAGAATAATTTAAACTATCACTCATATATAATATAAAAAAAGAAATTAAGGCTAGCCTCTAACATTTCTTACTCTAGCTACTGGAATACGTGTGATTAATAATTTTGAAAAAAGAACGTCATATCACTAATGTGTCCTTCAGAGATCACTTGTTAAGAAGATGATCTATAATTGGAGTTTTAATCATCAATAATATATATTTTATTCTAGAGTTTGACCTATCGCGTAGGAACACATTGAGCTCAACGCACAAAAATGAGTCATATAACTTATTATAAATGTTCGGCACAATTCGTGGAGTATGCATAATAATCTTTGCTTCAAGAGGAAGAGATTCAAGTAAAATTTATTTCGTTGTGGTAGTAATTTCTAGTATAAGTAAATAAATAAAGATGGTTTTTTCATTTCGAATTCGATACTTTTTTTTTGGAGTTTTTCTCATATAACTTTCAATAAAATGGTCTTGACTCAAGAAAGAAAGAAAGAAAGAAAGAAATAAGAATTATGTGGCATTTGGAATATATACACGTATCTATACATGACCAAAAATTAGGCAAAATATATAAAATTTTAGAAGCTTGAGATATACAAATAAAAATCCATACCCAAAACGAAGGCCAAGAAGTTTTGATTTTAACATCAGAACTGAAGCTTGGACGAGAAATATGTGTCTTGATTGACATGAACCAAATTTGTACTCAATTTGCAATTAATCATTCAATTGCGTCACATCGCAACTTGTACAGTTTAATTATTATCCTTCCAACTTGAATAATTATTTATTTAATTGTGAAATACAATTTGTTCTTGTTCATCATCAATAAATACTATCGTTTTTTTCTCAAAAAATAAAAAAGGAGAAATATCTAAGATGATATATATACGCACAAATCAGCGACCTTGATCACTTTTTCAATTAGAAATATTAAATTCCAGGGATCAAACAATTTCTTGACACATTTCTGCCCTGTAACTTGCTTGCTAATTATATATGTTTAGTGCAGATGGTGAGTCATATGAGTTCCGTGAACTAACTGTGAATGGGACGATTGATTGAGTTGATGAGGCATGATATTAGATCATTCTAGAGTTTTGACTTTTAATCAACTATTAAATAATTCCTTGTGCTTTTTTTGTTGGCAAATTGAAGAAACACACACACACAAAAACTACGAAAATAACCCCAATAACCAAGTCTCATTAGGCTGATATCGACCCACCAAAATGGGTGATTCATATCCGTCATTATGCTAATGGAGTGGCTCATCATGTTGCACAGTTCATTTTACACATCGAAACTTCTTTTATATTGGTATGAGGAATCTTTAGATTCTATATTCTAATATGCTTTTTGAGGATTGTAATAGACGTTGGCTTTAGAAGGGATAAAGAGTTCTCTATAAGAGCAGTTCCAGCCATGCAGCCCAGCCCGAGGGGAGGGGGGAAAAAAACAAAAATCTCGTTCCAGCGCATGAGCCCAGGCCCGGGGGGGGTGTGGGACCCACCTACCCGGGCTGGCCCGAAGGCAACTTTCGCCCCAGGTCCAAAACGCGGGGGGGTGACGTCACGACGACGTCACGCTAACGTCGTCACGCGGTTTTCAATTTTTTTTTACCGTTGGCGCGTGCAATGCACGCGCCAACGTTAAAAAAATTTGAACCCGCGTGCGCTGACGTCAGCGCGACGCCAGCCACAACGGGTGGAAGCCACGTGGCAGTCCCCCAGCGCTCCGATTTGATTCCAAATTTTAATCCAACGGCTGGCGATTTTTGGACAATAAAATTATGAAAAAAAATCGAAATTTTTTTAAAAAAAATACTAAAAAATCCTAAAAAATTCTGATTTTTTTTCCTATAAATACCTATAAATACCCTTCACTTTCAACACCAATTCTCATACATTTTATTCTACTTCTACAATTACTCAACATATTTTTCACTCTTTACTCAACATTTTCTTCACTTTTCACTCAACATTTTCATCTCTTTCACCTTGTAATTTTAGTTATTATTTTTATGGCTTCTTCTATTGAAACCGGAGGGGCGTGGAGCACCATGGAAGATGTTTCTTTGTGTGAGGTTTGGCTCCGAGTTTGGCTTCGAAAATCAACATCAGAGTACAAAGCAGTTGGGATAAAATAATCTTCCAAAAGATTCTTACCCCGAGAATGCCTATGTCTGTCCACATTCCGGCGACGGCCGACTTGTGAACCATGGCGGCGACCTTGGTTCTCTTCCTCTTCCATTGCCACTGCTATGAGAACTTGCTCATCGACTTGCCTCTGCAACTCATTCATTTCATCGGCTCTACGGTTTCTCTCCTTTCTTTCTCTCTCGTGCCTCTCCAAGCATCTCCTATATTCTTCCATTGAGAATGAATGGAGTATGAATTCTAAACTCTAAGAAATGAAAATATTGAAAGATGTGGTGTGAGAGGTATGATGTGAGCCTCTGGTTTTATAGAAAAATTTGGCAAGATAGAGATGCCACGTGGCTTGATTTGATTGGATGAAAATCTTATCTGAAATTTGAAATTCATCCGAAATTTGAACCCAAATTCATCTGAATTTTGAATTTTGAAATTCATCCGAAATTTGAATTTTGAAATTCATTCGAAATTTGAACCCAAAAATTTATCTGAAATTTGAATTTTGAAATTCATCCGAAATTTGAACCCAAAAATCTTATCCCGAAATTTTATCCGATTATGAATAGTGTTGACACGTAGGAACCCGTAAATCTTATCCGAAAATATTATCCAAATTAATTATTGAGGTAAAAAAAATTGTGAATAAAACAAAAAAATGAATAGTAACTGCCCTTAGCTAGGGCAATGGGTGGAAACACAAAATTCTGATTTTGCAAGGGCAACCACTATTCACGTGAATAGTGGCAGCCCTAGCTCCCCCCTTGCCATGGCTAAGGGCAATATGGGTGGAGTTGCTCTAATCAGCTGGGGTTCCCTTTAACCGCTACTAGGCTACCTCATTAGTCTGATGATCATTTCCTTATATATAGAAATGCTTGCCTAATCCTCTTTGTTTATTTTATTTTAGTCACTTTGTACCATGTTCTTTATTTTTTCAATAAATTTATATTGCTTTTCCTTTTAAAAAGAAAACGGGCGATTTGGATCCATCTTAGGTGATCGTATCCACAATAGAATTAGTTATCTTTGTTGAAGAATATAAGTCCCACATAAAAAACTTGACTAAATAAAATACAACATATAATGAATGGTTTTATTACTAATATCATCGAGACCTTTTGTGTAAAATTTCACACGTGTTAAACATGTAATTAAATTGGGGACAATATTGATATTGCTAGTAGTGGGCCAAGGGTATGTCCCTATGAAATTTAACTTTGATTCATGTTCAGCTAAGACGCACTTTGTTCATGGTGGAGGCGACTTAAGTAAAAACTCCTAGAGCGGTGGATAAAGATGAAGCGGGCTAGTGGAGCAAAGGCTCAAGAAAATCCTAGGTGTAAGTGGAGCAAGGACTCCTAGCAATGCTCTAGAAAATCCTTGTCGGAAGAGGTGGAGTTGCGAATTGGTTGCACAAGGCCTTTTGTGATAAAACCCCGCACATATTGGGCTTTATAGGTGGTTAAGTTGGAGACAATATCGATGTTGCTAGTAATGGGACCCTGAACCGTCTCTCTAAAATTTGACGTGGTATCAGAGCGGGTTTATTGACTGAGCCTGAATTACTGGGCCTTTACTCTTACCCTTTACCCAATACGTGATGTTCACATGTTGAACTTGAATGTTTACCTTTACCCAAGACATGGTGTTCACATGTTGAGCTTGAATGTTTGACTTCGATGTGGACTTGGCTCTACGTGTGACCCACTATATTTCACTACTAATATAATCAAGACCTATTGTGTAAAATCTCACACGTGCTAAACAGATGGTTGAGTTGGGTATAATACTGATGTTGCTAGTAATGGGTTAAGGGTCCATCCCTCTAAAATTTAACCATCTCATAAAATAACTAATAAATATTTAATTAATTACAGTTGTAAATAGGAAAAAAAAAGTGATTGTGAAGATAGCCATATACAGTGGCGGACCTATTAAGGTGCAAGGATGTGCAGTTATCCCTCCATTCGCCGAAAAAGCCTTTGTAGGCGCTACATATTGCCCTTTTGCTGAGGATGGGTGGTGCACTCTAAGTATTCGATGAATTGCCTCAAAGTAGTGCAGCGCACTTCGCACATATTTTTTTCCAAAACATCCTGGCTAAAACGACACTGTTTTGAACCAGGTTTTAATAAATAAATAAATAAATAGATATTTTTAAAGGAAACCTAGACTTTCGTTTCGTGGGCTTTAACAAGGACTTTCATGGACATATTCTAGGGCCTGCTTAATAAATGATTTAAAAAAACTTTAGAACAATGGCTTTAAATTCTAGGGTTTTTAACAAGCTTTATTTTTCTTTTTCTTTTTAAACAAGGATTTTTAAATAATATAAAAAATAAAAAATAAAAAAGAGAAGGAAACTCTTGCATTGATTGCAAAACTCCTTATTTAAATTGGACTTGGAGAATTATTTATCTTTATAAAGGCTGCATTTTTTTTTCCATATTACAAGAATTAAAATAATCCAAAGTATTCTGCATTTTTTTTTCCTCAAAGCCTTTGTAGGTTATTTGTAATGCTATTTTTTTCTATGACTTATGAATGACATTGATATTGTTTAAATTATAAGGATATTTGGTTGTTAATTTTTCTTTTAATAAAGCTTTTAGCCTTTCAAATTGCATCTCCACTAAAAAATTGATGGGTCTCGAGTGGCCACATACTACTTAATAACCATATATGTTGTGTTAAAATCTTTGTTAACAAATACCGGCTAATTGGAGTTAGTGTCAATCAACACCTAATGATGCTTAAGTTAGCTAACGAAACTAACTAACTCATATAATTTTCCCTAATTTGTTAGACAACTCCACGACCATGTTGAGTATGAGAATGTCTAAAAAATATATAAATTATAAATTAAATTCTATTCGGAACATATCACCATAAGCTCCCAATATCACCACACCACCCTAACCTTCGTTTGTGTCGCTCTACTACTTTTCTGATAATCCAAAAATGAGTGGAATTGGCTACACTTCTACTTTGATTGGATGTGATTATGCTACTTGGACAGGGAAGTGTGCCACTTTTTTACAACCAAAAGTTCATTTCTCATTTCTCATTTCTTCTAGATTACAGTAGTTTAAGACTAATTTAGACTATTGCTTGTATTAAAAGAAAAACGTGATTGTTAATGTAAGGCATTCACTACATATAAAACATTTATATAATTTTACTAATTTTTATTATTTTTTTGTTGTTGGTAAAATTATGGGCAAAGCCAAAAAACACAATTATACAGAAAACGACGAAAATGCTATAATGAGGGGGTTGTGAAAGGGGTTCAATCCTGCCGATAGTAAAAATATTGGACTTCAACTTTTTTAATGATTGGATGGTTGGATTGAACCCCTCCTTCAATCCCCTCACCCAAATTCCCCTCATTGTAGCATCTCCCGAAAACGAAACTATGCCAAAAAGAGGCTAGACTTATCCTCATCTAAATGTTTGAGTTGAAAGTTGTATACAGTCAAAAAAGTAGTGTTGGGTAATATCCACGAGGCCCATAAACATGTGATCAAAGATCATGGATCCAAACCCAAATGAAGATAGTATTACTCTGTATGGACTTTTGAAAAAAGGCCCAAGCCTGTTAAGAGCCGCAAAAAATGCAGTTTTTGGGAAACCCATGTTTAACTTCAAGAGGGATTGAAAATTCCCATGTAACACGGGGAAATGGAGACTGAAAAAATATCGGTATTAGAAGTCAAGGTTTATTCAAATTTTTTTTCTTTCAATAATACACTTATATTTTTTATTTATTAAAATTTACAATACCTGCAGAAGAAGACTAGTCATAATTGCAAACATAGGTTTAGCCAATTGACTAAGGGCTCGTTTGAGACTGCTTTTTTAGGAAGCACTTATGCTCCTAAGCGCTTCTAACAAAAGCGTTTTTATTATAAAGTTGTTGAAATTTTCATAAAAAATCTAAGTGCTTCTTGAAAAAGCACTCCTGAGTGCTTCCTGAAGAAGCACATGATAGGTGCTTCTCCAGAAAACGCTTCTATGGCCCAAAAGCACTTCTAAACTTTTCTGCCAAACGCTGTTAGAAGCGCTTTCGGTTATCAGAAAGCGCTTTTAGCCCTTCCAGAAGCACTCCCAAACGAGCTCTAAGGCAGTGTGCCTCCCTCCTTATACCAGGTCCAATTCGCCTTATCATACATTAAAATAATTTAGAATATCGTTTTGTCCAAAAAATAAAAAATGACAAATAATCGTAGCATATTCATCCCCTCTATACTGCATTGATTCATTGACCAATGATCTACCTAAATAAGTAAATTTCAAGAGAGAGAACAAAGATTCATATTCCCTAGACATTTATCCCCCCACCCATAAAGGTAACTTCTCTTTCTTCTTCTTAATTTACAAGAAATGTAACTTTTGGTAAGGTGAATCCACGTGATCCTCTGATGTATTTTCCCATTCCAAATATGTATTTTCTTTGAGTTCCCCCTTCATCGTTTGTAAAACCTATTAACCAAAATTAGAAAATATAAATATAACGCTGCAAAACCACTGCACAAAGAATTTACAATGAGCACTGTTTTATTTATGTCCATTTTTTATTATACAAGATGCAGAAACATTACACAGAGTAAAAATACAACCAAAGACTGAGTCATGCAGTACATGTCAATCTTTGATGGAATTATCCTTGATATTTCCAAGGTTTTGGTCACAAGAAACTACTTTCTATGCCCAAATTACCTAAAAGACTTTTCAAATCCATGGAGCTAAGTCTATGGGCGGCTAAACTTCTGAGGAAGTCTTCACTACGGTGCGGCTTATACACTTTCATCTCATAATCTTTTCGTCACATAAATAACACATGACGAGTCGCTATGAAATGAATAATACATAAGCTTGCCCCGACCATAGTTTTTTTCTTAAACCACTCATTATTTGTTTTAAGAAGGGAGGAAAGTTAAAATTAAAAAAAATGAAACAAACACCTAAATATACACAAATTAACGACATGCAAACACGACACGAACACGAAAAAAAAACAAAATTAAGCTTCAATATACATGTGCCCCCTTGAGGGACTTAAATTCAATGATCCCTTTGTAAAGAGCTTGCCTATTGAGTGGCATGGTGTCCATTTTATAATTTCCATTTCCCTCTTTGGCCTGCTTTGTTGTTGGTGCAAAGCGCCTCTTGCGGTACTCTTTGTTGTTTGATGATGGCTCCGCAACATCCGCTGCAAATCTAACACACTTCTTGCCTTGGATTTTCTCAGATCCTAATCCTCGAAAAATCGAAACAAAAAAAGATAGTTGAATTTTCGAAGTTTCGAGAGAAGACGGGTCAAAGTTTAGGGACTATCGCTAAATTATTCCCGCGATAAATGAAATGAAAAAACTTACCAGAAGCCATTTTTTTGTGGTGATCAAGCAAACCTCCCATTTCACATTCAATGTTCTTCATGAAATCTGAGAGAAGGCGCTTGTGGACTTGATGGGCAAGAAGAACCACGCTTCCAGATACAGCAACAACAGCCATGAACCCAACTCCAATAGAGTTATCCATCTCTCTCTCTCTCTCTCTCTCTCTCTCGCTCTCTCGCTCTCTCTCTCTTAGAATAAAAAAAGTTTCAATTTGGATCAAACACTGTCAAGAACATTTTGTACCAATAAGAACATGGAAAAAACCCAAGAAACGCATCATAACAAATGATTAAAAAAAGAAATTGGCGTTGATTGAAGTTGGTGTAAGATGAATATATAGTGTGAAAAGGATAAAAAGGGGTTTAAGATCGACGAAGTTTCCAAGAACGCATGACATTGACCATATTAAGGCAAGTGACTAAAAAAATATCTGGACCCAGTTAAAAAAAGACGGCTAAACTAAATTAATTCATTTGTTCTTTGTTAATTGTGTTAATTTCTGCCTGTAATTATCCTCTGCCTCTAATTTTAATTGCAAACAAGTAACAAACTTGCTGTCAATTTCGGTTTCCTTTTTTTAAATTTGGTGACGAGGAAAATCCTACGATTCACTTCTTTATTAGGTACAAAATCTTAAAATAAATCCGTGATAAAAATAAGCACCCAATGATTGTTTTTAATGTATATAAAATAGGATGATGTTTTTTTTTTTTCCTTAAAAAAAAATTAGAAATAGAAAACTTATTTTCTCACCAGAGCAAACAAAAATCCAAAAGGGAACCAATTAAATTCGTTTTATAGACAAAAGGAAAAAAAGAGAAGAGTAGGATGACTTCTACTAAGGCTTTCATTGGATATGGAGGGAAAGTATGAATTATGCAACATGGTTGTACTTGTGCCTTGTACATACTTTAGTTTTTCATTTTTAGCAAAAGGAAACGAATCTAATTAGATTGTGTTTGACTTATATTACGTTTGAAGGAAACACGTATCTAAGATTTTTTCTAACAATTGACGGTGATGAAGTCAGAAACTTAATCTTGAAGTATAATGGTAAATAAGATTTCGAGTTTCTGTATTTACGTTCATTTAGTTGTCACATCAGTTAGTCTAAGTAAGTGTAAATATTAATATTAAGCTATCAAGGCCAATGGTTTTTATTTTATCATTTTGGATTTGAACACACCAGTAGGGAAGCTGGTTTCCAAATAATACAAGGAACTCTGAGGTGGTTCTGCATGATTATAGTCAAGACCAGTGATATAAACAATGGATATGATCAAGAATAAGTTAACATACAATTTTAAAATTCAACCAAACAGCTTTTATTCAACTTTGAAAATTTCAATTCAGGAATCTGATTTTTATTTTCTTTTTTCTGAGTCCAATTCTCCAAGCAACACCAACGTCATGTCTCATCATGACTCATGAATGCTAATCCCTAGCCCAACAAAGAAAAGCTTCATGACCCGCCCACCACCATCGTAAGCATTCCAGATAGCCACCACACATCATAAAAACATAATTGAAAATTTACGATACAAGTCCATAAAACAAACAGTTCCCATGACTATAAAATCAAGCCATTAGCTAAACAAATGAACTTCAATCAAACAGTGTTGGCACCAAAATACATCAAACTAAATCAACAAATGCACACTTCATCCTCACTTATAAAAACTTGCAATATCAATACCACACACACCAACAACGTAACCCACAAACAATACAAACCCGATTGAATTATACATATAAACAAAAAAACAAACCAAAATACCTATTTTGTGGCTAGCTAACCCAATTTTTTCTTCTTGTTTTTGGTTAACATTTGACCTGGTGGAGCCTTAGCTTCCCATCAGTCCTCAGGTGGTGTAGTAGAATACTGGGTGGAGCATAAGGTGGATGAGCTTGATGCAGGCGCACGAGAACGACAGAAACAGCACCCCATACACAATTCTAAATCCCATTTCTGTGTTCTAAACCTCTCTCTCTCTCTCTCTCTCTCTCTCTCTCTCTCTCATTTGAGATCCACAAAAATGGGCATATTTATAGAGGCGGGGAGGGAGAGTTAGATTTGAAGCTGGGAAAGTGGATAGGGTTTTGAATAAATGATTTGAACGTTTGAGTATGGTTTTTATCTCATACGTGTCATGATGGGCAACTTTGACTTGCCACCTGGGAAATTGGATGGAGGAGTGTTACGTGTGGTGCTTTGGTTTAGTGCACCTGTATGTTTGCACATGTAAGCTTAAACTGTGACCAAGCAAAGCACCAATGCAATGCAATTCAAAATATGATATGATATGCAGTTATTTTGGATCATTTCAGGGTTTTATTGTCATTTTCGTTCCATAAATGGATTGGGCAATGTGTGGTTTGGGATATTGGGGACTTTGGAAATTGCAATGTTTTTCTGTGGTTACTCATCATCATGTGTTGTTTGTGTTATGTAAATCTTATGATACGTGTTGAGTTAAGGATTTTAACGTTTTATGTTAATGATTATTTTCAACTTTTCACGGGGTATGATTTAGGTGAATTCAAGTTAGCATCTCACATGGTGTTAACTTTACATACAAAAAATGTCTCGGGTCAGGAGCTCCGACCTATTCAGTCTATAGTTCCTATTGATTAAAAAAGTACAAATTTATAAATAAACCCAATCCTAGACATGTATTTATAAAAAAACTCAAGCACTATTTAAACATAGAAACACACCCAAAATCAACCTCAAAGTCAACTTTTTGGGTGTGTTTATAAATGGGTTTTGAGTGTGTGTAATGATGGGTTTTGGGTGTGTTTATATGTTTAAATAGTGCTTGGGTTTTTTTATAATTTCAACCCCCATTTTGGGTGTTTTAGTGAAACTCCCTTAAAAAAGTGAAATGATACACTCTCACTCCTAAGAGCATCTGCAATGATTAGAATCAATACAATTTTATTGCATGAAATTGAACTAAAACAGTAAAATCTCACTTGCAATGGTGTGATTTAGTTCATCGCAATAGAGGGTGCTATGTGATGAACCTCTATTGCAATTGCAATAAACTAACCATGGGATCCACATGCTAATTAAAAATAGAAAACAAAATTACATCAAATGCATTATGCCATTAAGAGCATTTGCAATGGTAGTTCAATGCAATAGAAAAAAATACATAAATTAATACATATATTTTAAATATATTCAAAAGGCTTATTTACTGTAGCACCCCCTGAAACTTCGGTCAAATCTCACTTAACCCCCTCAAAGTTAAAATTGCCCACTTTACCCCATTGACCGTGGTTTTCTGTTCCACTTCCCCCACCCCACCCCACCCCACCCCACCGTTAACGCCATCCAAAAGACCGTAAAGAAAGCTAATGTGGCAGGAACATTATGGTAAAAGCACCCACGTGGGCCAATTGCTGACCTTAGTCAGCGGCCTACGTGACATATTGGACCTCACAGGTGTTGAAAATCCTAATTTAAGCGGCTGATGATGAGAATCCTCTCTCTTCTCCTTCGATAATAGGGTTTCTAAACTTAGAGCAACTACTTAGCATCATTTGAAGGATTTAAGGTTCTCCAGAGAAAGATCTCTCCATCTTTGTTCTATTAAAGGGTGTGAAGATGAGGAAAGAACCTCCACGAGGAGAAGAGGTGACCGTTGCTGCACCTAATTGCTATTGTGGGAGGCTTGCTTGGCTGCTGACTTCTTGGATAAAGTCCAACCCACTTTGGAGGTTCTTTGTGTGTCCAAAGTCAGAGGTCGGTTTTGTATTTACTATTTTATCGAAAATTAGAAGAAGAAAAAAATTGTGAGAATGTGATGGAATTGTTGTTTGAATGCAGAGGGGGAAAAAAAGGTTGTGGGTTTTTTGTATGGGTTGATATTGAAATGCCTCCCCGTGAGAGATCTCTGATGGCTTGGCTGCTGAGGACAAAGAGAGAAGTTGAAGATCAGATTGGGCGTGCAAGAGCAAGAGAGAAGAAGTTGTGGATTTCTCTGTTTATTTCTTGGGCCTTTGTGTTTATGATTTGGTTTGGCAATGTTGTGTAATGTAACTTAGGCAATGTGGTATGTTTGAAAGTTAGGTAATGTTGTGTAATGTACCTAGTTGAATGGCAATTTAGGGAGATGAGAGTCTTTATGCAATGGCTCTAGCATTTTGCAAATGTAATGGTTTCAAAGCTCTTTTGTAATGGTTAAGACTAAAGACTTATGTAAGCAACAGTAACTGTTGAAACCTTTAAGAGTTTTACAACTGCCATTGATTCTTAACTTTACGTAAACCGCATATAGTCTTGTACATAAATTGTACAATTTAAACCATAACTCAAAATACTTTCTAAGCACATGTTTAAACCATGGTAATGCCAAAACAAAATACAAAAGATCTCATATGCACCTGTTCACTGAATATGCACCATCCATGGCAATGCTGTACAATCTTGTAAAAAACAAAGTAGACAATCAAATATCAAATAGACAGTTTTTACCCAAAAACACATGTGTTCCCCAAGACACGGCAAAAACAGAGGGGAGATTTTCAATATCTCAATGGCTTAAACTTTGCCAAGAAGGCTTTCTTCTTAGCTAGATACTTAAACCTAACTTTCCTTTGTGGGAATCTTGTAAAGGTTGAGACGAATTTGGTGCTTGAGATTGGGAGACTTGTTCAAACAGAGCAACTTTATAGGCTTGTTCAAATTGATGAGCTTGAGAGGCTTGTTCAAACTGAGAAGCTTCAAAGGATTGTTCAAACTAAAATGCTTGAGATGGTTGTTCAAACTGAGATGCTTAAGCTGGTTGGTAAGATGGTTGAGCTGCTTGGTGAGATGGTTGAGGAGTTTGGTTAGACTGAGAAGAAGCTTGAGATGGTTGAGGAGCTTGGCTAGACTGAGAATAAGCTTGGTGATGATTGGCCCTTTTTTTAGCCTTTGATATGATCTGAAAATTATGGAAGAGTTATATTAAATGCATGTTGTTGGATTAATATCTACAAATGAAGAGTCTCAAACTGTTACTTAAATAAAAGAAACCCAACTTACTAGTTGTTTTTGCCTTGATTGTCTTGTAATTCTCCGAGTGGATGTGTTGGCTTGATATGTTGTCTTTTTTTGCCTTTGTGATGGTACCTAACCAACAAACATCACTGGGAAATCCATATCAGAATGCCAAACATACAGAATTTTAAAAATCACATGCTTTGAATATACCTGGCTGCTACTCCCTGCTTCATTTAGCCTTGGACATTTCCTCTTATTATGGCCTGGTTGCTTACATATGGAACACTTGATTTCCAAATTATACCTTGACAAATGTTTAGCTTTAGGATTAGAGCTTGGAGATGGTTCACCGACTGAGCTTATCTTGGTTTTCTTTGGCCTCCCTGTCTGTTTATGAAACTTAGGTGGCCGCAAAGGTGACAAATTTGTTTTAGCCCACAAGTCTTGACCTACCATTGGATGAACCATGGGTTTGTAAGCTTTCATGAAGGCATCTTTTTTGTAATAATCATGGACATAGCTGATGTGATTGCCATTTAATTTCCCAAAGGCATCACAAGCATGCTTACATGGGATCCCAGTTAGATCCCATTGCCTACATGAACAACTTATGTTTCTCAAATCAACTCCCACCTGAGTGCCTCCAAAACACTTAACCTCATATTTGCTCTCCCCTGCAAGCCTTGGAATGCACCAGGTTGACTGCTTCTTAAGCTTCTCTAGAGTTGCAAAAACTCTTGGCCCCACATCATAGCCCATTTCTCCATAGCTTCTTTTCTATTTGCTATCAACAACATGATGTAATACCTAATCCTCTCATGCAATGTTATGATAGGCTTGTCTCTAGCATCAAGAATAGACTTGTTGAATGCCTCACACATGTTATTTAAGGGAATGTCACATTTTGAGTGTGTTTTGAAGTGAGATTTACACCACTGCATTAGATCAAGCCTTGACAACCACTCAAAAGCTGGTCTTGAAAAATCTTGGAGCTTTTTCATCTCTGCTTGAAACCAAGGTATAGTTGTATTTCTTGCAGCAACCTCCATATGTTGTTTTAGAACTAATCCTCTATGGTCAGCAAGTATAAAATTGGGATACAAATGTTTAGGGCAATGCCTATACTCAGAGTTTGGAAACATGTCACCAATTGTATCAATTAAGCTCTTTTGTCTATCTGTAATGAACACGTAGCCATTGCTATTTTCAATGCCAAGATCAACAGCTAAGAGTTCTAAAAACCAAGTCCAAGTTGCATAATTCTCAGCCTTTGCCACTACATAAGCTATTGGATACATGCCGTTGTTATGATTAACACCAACAACAGATAGTAATTGGCCAGGGTGTTTCCCTTTGATGTAACAACCATCCAAACCAACAACTGGCCTCAAAACATCAATAAATCTTTTCTTTGTAGCTGCTAAGCATATATAAATCCTTTCAAATCTATATTTGCCACCCTCCAAATTGGACTTAATCTTTACGGTAGTTCCCACATTTGTCTTTTTTAGCTCCTCAACATAATCCCAAAGAGTCTCAAACTGTTTTGTGTAAGTCCCTTCACTTACAGCAGTTGCCTTTTGCCTTACTCTATAGAGCTGTGATCTTGAAGCTATGACACATAGATCTTCATTCACCATTTCTTTAAAAGCTCCTATATCCCAATTTATTATTATAGACAACTGTGTAGTATATCTCTCTACTAACCATGATGAGTTAGCATGAACATTGCGTTCAATAGTCCCACAGGTGTGCTCCTTTTCATAACTCTTAATTTGAACAATGCTACTTCCATTTACAGCTGAAGCATAAATAAATAATGGACATTTTCCATTCTTGATCTCATTACAAACTGCTCGAACTTTATCTTTATCATTCTTGGAGAACTTAATCTTTCTTATGTTGAACACTGAGTACTTTCTCACTGCTTTCCTAAAAACGTAGACACTGGGAAATCTTAGACCAAGCTTAAATATTGGTTTATTCAAATATGTTTTAGGCCTAAAATCTTCAAACTTGGGTAGTTTTCTCTTCCTTTTTTCTCATAGGCAATTCAACCTCATCACATGAGCTATTATCCAAGTTATTAACATCACTTATAGCCATATCATCTGATTTCTCTCCTTCATTTGCAGTTGGATCAATATCTGGAGCATTGTGGTCAACATTCATTCTTTTCCAGCAAGCATTGTTCATCTTCACTTTGGTTATAAGTACTATCATAAAATTCAGGGTCTTCACTATCATTTTCAGCCCTTTTGTCATTCTCTCCCTCTTCATATAATCTCATCCTCCACATTTATACCATCCGGAACAGTACCTTTATCATCTTCCTCATCCACATTTATACCCTCAGGAACAGTTCCTTCATGCCTATCCTCAACCACATTTGTACCCTCAAGAATAGTGCATTCATCACTAGCTTCCTCCACATGCATAGGCTCAGGAATAGTACCTTCATCACCCTCATCCTCCTCATGCTCTTCATCCTCCTCATACATACACTCATAACTAGATTGTTTAAATTCAGCAGTTATGTTTCTTGCAATAGGACCCCTCTCACTCCAAGCCACTGTAGATTCATCCACACTAATAACAGTAGGGTGTTCCAAGTAAATGACAATCACTCTTTGAAAGTTAGTAGGCACCAAATTACACCAATCAAGTAGCTGAGCATCATTATCTATACACACTTTTTTATCATTTTGTATCTATGTCACAACCACTTGGTCATGATGCCCAAGCTCTTTTGCATAAGCGTATGTCTCTAACAAATTTATGTAGTCCAAAAGACACCAGTCCAAATAATCAACAGACCCCCCACATAAAACCACCACTTATTGAGGTTTGAGGATTTTACTATTCTACCTCAATGGTGTACTTCAAAGGTGACTATTCCTTTGTCATTTGCACAACAGAATATAAAAACACACACTTCAAACACTGCCTAGTCATATGTATAGCAATGCAACCACCAAACTACTAGTAAACACTAAAACGACCCTTAAACAACTAGCAAACAAGAAAACAACTAGTAAAGTACTAAAACGACCTTTAATCACCTAGTAAACAAGAAAACATAACAGCAACACGTAGGGGACCACAACAATTTTTTATTCGAAGCTAATCAAACTCAACACCGTTGGACCCGACCCAACAAAGCAAGTAGACAATAAAGAAGTTTAAACCTGAACCACACTTTATAAATCTATCGCTTTTTCGATTTCATTTCAAAAGCAAAAGCAAAGGGCCACTTACCGTACTCGGGTTGAGAACCTCATTTCTCTCTCGGCACCGTCATTGTCCAATATGTCCAATATTCGTGCAATGCCCAGATTTTGATTCTTCTGATTTCACTATTATGAAATTTTCGGTTCTTCTTAAATGTTCGAATCTCTCTCTTCGATACGGTCCAAACTCTAATCTCCCAAAATTATATCGGCTGAGAAAAGAGTCTTTGGTCAGACTTTACGAACTCAGCCGCTTAGATTAGGATTTTCAAAGCCTGTGGGGTCCAATATGCCACATAGGCCGCTGACTAAGGTCAACAAGTTGCCCACATGGGTGCTTTTACCATAATGCCCTTGCCACGTCAGCTTTTTTGACGATCTTTTGGATGGCATTAACCAGGGGGGAAGTGGAACACAAAACCACAGTCAAGGGGGGTAAAGTGGGCCATTTTAACTTTTAGGCGGGTTAAGTGAGATTTGACTGAAGTTTCAGGGGGTGCTACAGTAAATAAGCCTATTCAAAATTGGTCTATTTTTAAAGATCTTTTTTAGAATATTTCAATGGTGCAATTTTTAGTGTTATTAAATTTATCCGTTTTATTTTATTTGAGTATGTAAAAAAGACAAGTAAGAAGATATAACTATTGATATGAAGCTATTGAACTATATCATTGCAAGTAAAAATGTAGTTCAATTCAATAAATGCCAAAAGAGTTCAATACATTGAACTAACAACCATTGTAAATGCTTTAAGGCAATTTGAATTTGAGGTCAAATATCAAACATTAAATTTGAATTTAAAGACTTATATGGCAATTTGACATATAGTTTTACATTCCACCCTACATGTCAAATTAAAATATTATTTTATTACATATTATTTATTGGTTTACAACGATCTAGGCACATGGATTGAAAAATAATAATAAAATAACAAAATAACATCACAAAGTCAAACAACCAAAAATAACAGTAAGAGAGAGAGATGTTATTCCACGTATGATTTAACATTTCGGTCGGAGTGAGTCTTAGCTTCTTTTTCTACATGTTAAAAGTGCCAAGTTGAATTTAACATCTTCCTTGGAGATGTTCTAAATGGTCATCAATGAATTTAACAAGTTGAATTTAACATTTCGGTTTACGTGTGTTTTAAAGTGATAAAATATATATATATTTAGGAAAAAGGAAACTTACAACTAGAAACCACGAGGGCACGTAGGCCCAACTAAATCAAAATAAAATGGAGCGGAGCAACTAAGAGGAAGCCCCTGCTCCCAAAGGTGGGAAGGGTTCATATTATGGTCTAAATTAGCTAAAGCATCAACAGTAAAGTTTGCTTCTTGAAAAACATGGTGCAAGGAAATTTCTTCACAATAGGAGCTAAGCAACCTTATGTCTTAAACCAAGAGACGAATGCTCCAAGGAACCAAAAATTTGTTATTGATACAATCAATGACGAGCTTGGAGTCACCTTCAATTAAAACTTTACACCAACCATTATTGATGGCATGGGCCAGGCCATCCCGAAGAGCCAAACACTCTACCACATTGATCGAGACCTGCCCTATGTTCTTAGCTTCTACAAGCCTAACGTTACCATTCTAGTCCCGAATCACAAAACCAGTAGCAGCCATATTGTCACGCACCGAACCATCAAAATTCACTTTTATCCAGTCACGATGAGGCATTTTCCATTTGATAGTAGGCTCACCACTAAGCTTTAGGGGGGGATGGGTGGGATGGAGTTGATTTTCCAATAGTCAAGACCAACCTGACCAACAACATTAAGAGCTCTAAACGGGTGAAAGGCAATGTCTTTAAAAACACAGTTGTTCCGAGCCTCCCAGACTTACCAGCAGAAAATGAGAGCTTTTGAAAGACTATTCAGTCCATCTATATCCTTTAAATGAGGGAGCGTATCTAAGCACTTGATTCCATCAAAATTCAATTGAGAAGTTGTGGGGATCATGGAGGTACACCTTCAAATATTAGCAGCAAAATGACATTAAAAAAATATATGGTTAATAGTCTCCAAGTGATTGTTACAAAGAGGGCACTCAGGATTGATATTAGGTAAATATTTATGTAAGTGACTTCTAACTTGTAATCTTTTCCGAATAAATTACCAAGCAAAGAGCTTGACTTTGGGAGGCAGAGTTAAACTCCACATTTTCTTTAATAAGGAAGCTCTAGGATGGGAATGCTCATCTTGTAACTGAAGGTTATAAGCATATTTGATAGGAAACTTTCCATTGGGGTTGGGCCCCCAGATTAATTCATCCTGCAGTGGAGAAAGAGGGGGAGGGATAGCTAGAATTATTTCCAAAATGTCTTCATTAACTTCTTGAAGGAGCTTATCAAGCTGCCAAACCTGGTTTTGAATAAAATCTAGTAAAGGAACTAGGAAAACCTAATTTGCTGTTCAGAAAAGGATGGATTCACTATTACCAACAATCCATCTAATACCTTTATGCAGAAATGTGCAAGCTTCAAGAATAGCCTTCCAAGTTAAAGAATGAAAAGTCTTTTTGTGGACAGAGAGAAAACAATTTTTTTTAAAAGTACTTCTTAGTTATGATATGAGCCCACCAATTAGTAGGATCAGATAGGCAAATCCAGCCTAATTTAGCTAAAGTCGCCTTGTTAAAATGAACAGCTGATCGAAACCCTAGACCCCTTAAATGTTTAGGCAAGCAAATATCTTTCCAAGAAATAGGAGGGACCTTATTACCACTACCCCAAAAAAAAACGCATGCTACAAGCATTCAATTCCTTACAAACTTCTTTGGGATATTTGAAACAGGAAAGGGTATGGTTAGGAATACCAGAAGCACTAGCCTTAATTAAGGTGAGACGACCAACTTTAGATAGCGTTTGGGCCTTCCAACCTGCAAACTTTTCAAATTCTTTCCATCATCATTTTGGCATTAGCTGGATCTTTCCAGAAGATAACATCGTGGATGCCAAGGTAGCGCCCTAATGTAGCCTTATACTGAATCTGCAGCAGATTACTTAGGGTAGTTCTAACTTTTGAGTGAACATTTCCAGAGAAGTAAACAGTGGATTTATCTAAGTTAATTTTTTGACCAGAGACTTTAGCATTTTTTTTCTAATAAAGTGTTAATATTTCTGGCAGCCACAACAATAGCCCTGGCAAAGACAATCATTAGCAAAAACCAAGTTAGAGACTTGATCCCTTCCAGGGGAAGAAAGTAGACCCACATTAGATTTAGGATTTTTAGTAAGAATATTAAAATGCCTAATAAAAGGCTCTATACACAGGATAAAAATATAAGGAGATAAAGCATCTCCTTACCGAATTCCCCTAGAGGCATTGAAATGACCATAGGGAGAACCATTAATAAGCAAGGAGAATGAAGGACTAGAAACACAATTCATAATTTGATCACACCACCTAGGACTAAAACCAACTTTGGACAGGCAACCTCTAATAAACCCCCAATCCAGGAGGTCATAGGCCTTTTCAAGGTCGAGTTTGATAGCCCCTATACCCTTAACAGCACATTCCAGTTCAAAGTCTGTGACAGGAGCCAACAGATTTACGTTATCTTGGCTGGTGACACAAGGCTCAATTGGGAGCCTGCTCAGCTGTGAATCTAAGCTTGAAAGCTTTAATAAAAGTCTGATGGAGGACATCACCATCAACCCAAAGCCCATCAGGATCTTAATTCTAATAATTTGGTTTCGTTTCCTTCTAATGAGAGCTTGGGTGTGAAAATATTTAGTGTTTTTGTCACCAAGTTGGAGCCAATTATCTCTAGCTTTCTGAGCATAGAAAACTTCTTCTTGCTCAAGCAAAATCCTCAAATATGTATCTAACTTGCGGTCTTTGTCTAAGAGACAAAGGTTGTAGGGATTCTGGGTGAACTATTCTTGGATAAGAAGTAAATTCTCTTGTGTTAATCTAAGTTTTTGGAACAGGTCTCCAAAAACATTTCTATTCCAAGATTTTAGTTTATGTTTGAAGGTGTTATAGCACGATTGGATTTTCTGAGCAACATTCCCACTGTAAGAATTATTCCAGGTTTGGGAGACCACTTGATCAAAATCTCTATGAGCTAATCACATGGCTTCAAATCTAAAGGCTTTTGGGACTCTTCTAGAGGTGTCATTACAGGTGAAAAGGATGGGACCATGGTCTGATCTTAGAATAGGAGCATTTTGGAGTTCAGAATTGGGGAAAAAAGTCATCCATGCAAGGTTAACAAGAGCCCGATCTAGTCTTTCATAGATAACAGAATTATCATGATGCCCATTGCACCAAGTGAAAGGAACACCGGAAGTGTTCATAGTAAATACTTCACAATCATTGAGAAATTTATTAAACTTTATCATGGCCAACCACCCATTTTTTTCATTTAAGGAGCAAATGTTATTGAAGTCTCCTAGAAGAAGCCAAGGGATATTAGACACTGGTTTTAAGGATATAAGATCTGTCCACAGAGCCTCTTGCTTAGCATTTTGAGGGTAGGCATAAACAAAGGTAGCTAACCATACCTTCTTAGTAGATAACTCTTGAATCTCACAATTAATATAACCCTCATGGTAATTCAAAATGCTTATATTTAACATAGAAGGGTTTCACATCAAGATAATTCCCCCACATTATCCTATGAAGGGGACACAAAAACTACTACTAAAACCTAACCTCTGAACCAAGTGATCAGCCTGATCCCGAGAGGCCATAGAGTCCACAATACAACAGAGATCTAAGCAAAATGTACTAATATGAAATAAGGATTGCGGGATGAAACCACGCCAAGCACTGCCTCGACAATTCCAGCTTAAGAGCTTCATGGATTGGGATTCTCAACTCCTGGAGCATAAGGGTTAAAGGACCCCATGATTTCTACACTCGATTTTAAATTTTTCCTAGACTTCTTCAAATAGTTCTCTAGCTCTTTTCTTGGGGCTTTTAAAAGTAGTAAGAGCAGAAATACTATTTTCCTCCTGAGAAAGGCTTGGATTAGACAACACATTATTCCCTTTGTCCACCCCGCTTGGCCCAACTTCCTTGAAATAAACTTTGGGGATAAGACTAGAAACCTCATCATCAATACGAATACCTCTCGCCACTTCGTTGAAAGTTCTGCCTTCTCTCACCGCACTTTTTGCCTTCCCTGTGCGGTTAGAGATCACAGTCCAGCCAAATCATTTTCTTTATTATTCTGCACGAAACCTTCCTCAACTTCCCCACCATTATTATTTTATGAATATCCTCAACCGTAAGAGCCATTCTTCACTGACAGAGGCGAAGTTTGTTGAGAAACCCGGACAATTCTAGTGAAGAATGAAATTTTTCCTTATTCCGACACCTTTTTCTCTTTCTGATCTTCCAGATCCCTAAATGTTTAAGTCCCAATTGTGCCCTAGTTCCTTTTCCCTCTTTCCCTCTCCAGATCTTTTCTCTCTTCATTTTTTTTTATGAGCATAAAATTTTTAAGTTTTGAGTGCAAGATAAGTAATTAGGAGTGTAAAAGTGAAAAAATATTAAGTTCGGAGTAGTTGCAATAAGGTATAGATCTTTCACCAATTTATTGTCATTTTGACTAATCTTATATTGACTATGGAGTTGTAATTAGATTTAGTTCCAAGGAAAAAAAGAAGCTGAAGTGACTTTCATTATGAAATTTAATGATTTGGCGCCAATGACATAATAATTATAAAAATAAATTAAATTAAAAATCTTACCAAAGAGAAAGGCATGGGCCCGGGGATGTTCTAGTGGACCTAAACTGGATTTGATGTATAATGGGGATCTTTATTTGAATTTAGACCCAAAAAGTTCACAAGTACGGCAGCCAACCCAATTTTATTTGTCATTGGACTTCCCATTTTACCCTTATCTTCAACTTTCAGTTTAAAGGTTTAGCAGAACTGAGAAAGAAAAAAAAAAAAAAAAAAAAAAAAAAAAAAAAAGAGAGAGAGAGTGAGGAAGAAAGAGTGTCTGCCGGCGCCGATAATAGAGGTAGCTGGTGGGTGCTTGATGTGGGGAGATGTAATGGATTTGTTGAAAATAAGGCCCCGTTTGGTTCACGGAATGAATTTGAAGGAAAATTATTTCCCATGCCATTTTCTAAGGGATGAGAAATGGAAGATTTCTTTCCCACGTTTGGTAATGTTGGGAAAGTAACCGAGAGATATTACTTAATTTCATTTTCCATATTTGTTTTGAGTATAAATGGAAAACAAAGTTTGTATAAATTTTCAATTATACCCATATTAAATCAAATAAAAAAAGAATGCATTTAATGATTTATTGTAATTCTAAATTGTTAATGGGGACAAAATGGTCATGAAAAATGTTTATTTAATATTGGCTAATTTTCCCAAACTTTCCCATGATAAGGGAAAATAAAACCCAAGCTAAGAGGATGGTTTCACTTTCCCCTTACTTTCTCATTGGCCAGGCAACGATTTCTCATACTTGGACTTACCAAACATGGAAAAGCAATTAATTTCCCATCACCAAGTTTTCTTTCCCATAAACCAAACGCGGCCTAAGGGTATAATAGGAACTTCGTTCGTTGACAAAAAAAAATTGGTTGGGTTTACTTATGAATTTTTGGGTTCAAAATAAAGGCACCCATGATTGTATTTATGGGTTGGGTTTTCTTATATGATCTCTAATTTATGTCTAATGAGTCTTTTGCCTTTTCCAGAAAGTCTTTAGGTTTAGTCTTTTGCCTTTCTCTTTTTTTTTGGGGGGGGGGGAGGTTCAAATCATCTTTCCAAAAATAACTAATCCCAGTTTCGTTTACTTTCCAACATCATTGGGAAATAATTTTGTAGCATAATGAAATTGGGTTTTTGAAGCCATTGATTCAACGTACTAAATATGCTAAAAAAAACAATGTACTATTTATAAATATATTTGTCTCATAATCCTAACCCAGATCATATATTTTTGTGTGTTGATATTGTGATTATTTAATAGGATGCAAAGTTAATCCTAACACAAAAATATTGTGATTATTTTTGTGTGTGTTGATATATTTTTGTGTGTTGATATTTTTGTGTGTTGATATTTTTGTGTGCTGATGCAAAGTTATTTTGAATTTCGAAATTAAGTATGCATATTTTAAATAATGAATCACAAGTTCGCATCAACTTAATAGGATATTTTTCTGTACATCAGATAGGGTTAAAGTCGCAATCAAACACCTTATAACAAGTAATTAGTCCTTTTTCACTAAGTTAGATCTCGTTAGCACTAATTATTGAGTTTTGTAGGATTGAGACAAAAGGTATTATCACAATTCACACACATATTTAGTAAAACCAAGTGTAATATCTTAAAATAAAACCAAGTGGATAAAGTATAGTTTGTAAGCCCTTGAAAATCCACAAGAAAAACAACTCATAATCACTCATTAGCAGTTATTAGTACTAATTATTGAGTTTTAAACGTGTTATCTTCGTGTGTTTACGTGCATTTTGCAAATAATAGTAAATAGATAAAAAAAAATTATTTAAAAAAAAAGTACATTTATTTAGTAGTTATATATAGTTTCAAAAGCCACGGTAATTAGTTGGAGAGGTTGGACAGGGCTCCCTCCCAACAACAAGGTCTCTCTCTCTCTCCACTGAAAAACACGAGATACCCAAAAATCCAAATTCAACCGTCCGTCTCTTTCTCTTTCCCAAGACATCACGAAATTCGAGACGAGAGAAAAAAAAGAAAAAAAGAAAAAAAAAGAGGCCGAAGAATTTTAACAAACAAAAGATCTAGGGTTTGCATAATTTTCTCTCTCTTTCTCTTCGATTTTCTTTCCCTCCAAACGGCCCCGCGATTTCTAAACTTTTTTCACGAGAACGCGGGGCGGAATCTTTTTTTTTTTCCAGCTCGGCCCGGTTTGGTCGTCGTCTTTTTTCTTTTCGGTTTTTTTTTCTTTTCTTTTGTTTCCTCTTCAGATCCTATATTTTCTCCGGGAAAAGCTTTTTCCGGGAAAATTTGGCCTGCACCTCCTGCTCTCCACGACTTTCTACGGTTTTTTGTTCTTCAAGCTCTTTCGAGGTAAATCTCCCCCTCTCCCTCTCCCGTTCTCTCTCTTTCTCTCTGTCTCTCTCTGTCTATCAGTGTTTCTGTTTTTTTCAATGGAATTTCGTTTCCTGGACTATTTTCCGGGAAAGTTTGTTTATTCAAAATCTTCAATTTCCTTAATGCTCCAATAGGTAACTTTACCCTACCATGTTTCCGCAATTTTAAGGGAAACTGTAATCTTGTATACATGCTTGTTTTGTAGTTATTCATTTTTGGTAATATTTATCGTTTTCAATCAGAGCATAAAATTTCTTTTGCACTTTTAGGTTTAATTTGTTATAAATTTTCTGTTTTAGGAGTTTTACGTGTGAATTGTTGATCTGAGAGGAACAATAGCTGATGGTCGGAGTGCGGGGAAGGAGGGAAATGCATTAAAGGTCTTGGATTCAAAGAGAGAGGATTTGGGAGCGAATGTGTACGTTAGATGGTTGATTTGTTTGAATAGTCGAATTATCGTCTCTTGATCTTGAATTGGTTGAATTTTGAATGCACATAGCTTCATGGATTCGGAAGGATTTCCATCTTCGAGGCAGGTGGTGAAGTGTTCTAATTGCGAGTGCAGTTCTTCGGTTATGAGCGTTTCTTCAGGGACTTGGCTCCGTTCGGTAAAGAGAAAGTATAGCGAGTATGAGGATGGTAACCGTTTCTTTATACCTGGGCTTGAAATTTATTATAATGCACGAGTCCAAATGGAGAACGAATGTGTTGCATTACGTGAGACTCTTAGTAGCCAGCAGAATACAATACAAGATTTGTATACTGAACTGGATGAGGAGAGGAATGCTTCATCATCGGCCGCGAACGAGGCTATGTCAATGATATTGAGATTGCAGAGGGAGAAGGCGGAAATACAGATGGAGGCTCGGCAATTCAAGTGTTTTGTTGAGGAGAAGATGGCACATGACCAGCAAGAGCTTTTGGCACTGGAAGATTTGTTGTATAAGAGAGAACAAGCAATTCAGGCACTCACATGTGAAGTACAGGCCTATAAGCATAGAATGATGAGTTATGGGCTCACAGAGTCTGAGGCAGAGGGTGAGAAGGGTGGGTTTAGCCGTATCCAGAGTATGGGTGATTTTGAAGCGCAGTATGAACTCCCCACAACGCCCACATATGAGTATCCACCTCTGAAATGCAAGCTAAATGAGACTCAAGGTCCATTGGAGGAGGATGATGATGTTACAGATATTGAGAAATATGCATTTGGTGAGACCCCTCGTGGGAGAGATCATTTGAGAAATCTGGAAAACAGGCTCTCTCAGATGGAGAGGTGTCCGAGCAGCAATCAGCTGGATGGGGATTTTTCGGGTTCCAAGAACATTTTCGAAAAGGTGGTGGTTGGTTATTCTCCTAGGCGGTCAAGACAGTCCGGGAGACTTTCAAGTGATTCACCCATGTATACGGTTAGAGAAGCTGGTTCAGATTTTGGTGCTGAATCTCCTAGGTATAACAGCAGCTTGAAGAAGGTGGATTATGTCTCACAGTCAGAGGACTACCCAAATACGAGAAAGCTAGATAACGCATCAGAATTTGGAGATGACATGAGTGACAGAGTTTATACCATTGACTCTATCCATAATGGAGCACCTTACAATGGTTTTACAGACGCCAAAGCTGGAGTTGGAGATTACATAACTGCTCCAAGGGGATCACTTAATCAGCCTGATTTTGAGGATCCTGATATCATGAAGCTCTATATGAGGCTTCAGGCACTTGAGGCTGACAGGGAGTCGATGAGGCAGGCAATGCTTTCGATGCGGACTGACAAAGCTCAACTGGTATTACTTAAAGAAATAGCTCAACATTTGTGTAAAGACATGTCAGCGGAGAAACAAATGACTGTAAAGAAGCCATCTCTTGTTGGAAGTTCCTCCTTCATGTCAGTTTTTAAGGTAATTTTGGATTCTTTTGTTGGCAAATGAGATATAACTTTTCCAATAGTGCTACATGGTTGATTATTCTTTATTTTTATTTTTTAAGCCAGAGAGTGCTATCAAAATTATCATTTTCACGGACCATTTTGCTTAATTAACACTTATTTTTGTTTCATCTCTGTGTTCAGTGGATCAAGTCCTTTGTTTTCTGGAGAAGAAGAGCGCATCGAAGCAAGTAAGTAGTTCACAACATCATAATAGATATAAATCAGTAGTTTATCTTGTCTTATAACTGACACAATCTAATTTATATATTTGTTTTAAAGATCAAATGAAAAACAATGGATTTGTTAACCATCTAAGCATCAAGCACCTGTTACAGCACTCTGGAAATTGAACCTATATAGAAATATATTTGAAATTTAAAACTTGTAGTGCTCTTAACTATGATGACATCTTTGTAGCAATTTATTTTTTTGGTGAGAATAGTGTTGTAGTATCAATAGATCTTTTAAAGCCTTGAGAGCAAAACCTCTGCCTCCCACAGCACTCTGGAACTTTTTCGCTTTGTTGATTGATCAAGTGCAATTAATCCTGTTATAATGTCTTGAATTGGTTTGAATCTAATTTCAGGTATATGTTTGGGCTATCAGCCAACGTGGGTTTGCTTATGCTTCTAGACAACAGTCCCCATGCAAGGCAGTGGAGATGTCTTACAAGCACACAAGTGTGAAACCAGTTAGCAAACATCAGTATCCATATGAAGGATATGCTCTCACGATACACCGAGGGCATTTTAATCACACTTGTACGAGTAGATTTTGTATTCTTTTCCTGGTTTGGTTGTTGCTGAATTTGGGTATTTGTGCAGAGTGTTCTTTTGATTCAAATTTTTTTTTTCTTCGGGGGTTTGAGTGACCGGTTTCTGGATACGGTTTGGGCATGCTTGCTCATACGGTTCTTAGGAATTCTTCAGCTCAAGCTATGTGTCATTTGACTGTCCTCTCCTGTACATTGCAGATGCTTGTATGATTGATTTCCAATTCAAATATGCAAGGCCTATTCTTTCAGCCCTAGCTTATGCAGGTTTACCCCAAAAGGGGATTTTAAATCTTGTTTCTCTTGGACCGTATTGTGGCCCTCTCTATCCCTTTCTTTTTTCTCCTCTCTGAAAGCAAAGTTGTTGGTTAAAGCATTGGTGGATGCTTTTGGTCCACCACACAGGGACTTTCACAAATTCCTCTACTTTCTGATAATGCTGGTTTTTTGTTTTTGAGGATAAGAACTAATAATGCTGGTTTCATAGGTCCATTTGTATTGTCTTTCTCAACTGTTAGCTGTAGTTGGCCCCAAAATAAAAAGAGTGAATTGTAGTTTGCAAATTCTTTTTTCTTTTTCCCCCATTTTACCTGGGTTTTATATTGCAGAAAATATAAAATAAAACCCTTAATGAAAAAGGTTGTGGGACAGATGAACTGATGTGCCTGCCAATCCTGGTACTAACATTCTTTTGAGGATCGCATGGCTGTGGGTGGTACATTGTTTCACAAGGAAGGGAAAGGTCATAGTCTTATCTTAACCTTGTATGTCACTTCTGGTGATATCAAGACGCAAAACCATTTTTATGAATATTTTTACACTTTTCCGGCGAGATGTAAATTTACATCATCAATATTCCGGCACATCGGAGCTCTAAATTTATTTTTCAGATGTAAGATGTTCATTTCAAGGCATTTTACATCTTCCAAATTAGGGATGGAGTGAAGAGTTTAAAAATGCTTTTTAACAACCAAAAAATATTTCATCAGCGTTTACCAAAAGAACTCAAATTACCGAGCAGTGGAAAACGATCATGAGTAACTTAGATGGTTTGGAATGCTCAGAAAATACTCATAACTGCCTGTACTTCGTTGTCTCCTCCCTAACAGGCCAAACTACGAAAGAGCTTAATACCAGCTCCCAAATTAATTAAACAGTCCAGGCCTCTGTCTGTGTGTGGTGTTGGGTAAATTCGTTCATTTTTATCCATATTTTTCTCGACCACTTGTTGTTTGGTAAAAAATCCAGTCCGTGTAAATAACTTGCCAAAAAAAGAAAATGAGATGATTTTCTCACTCATCTTTTCTCCACTTTCACTCCCTTTTACTTTTTAATCAATTTTTTTCTTTTTTTTCTTTTTTCTATTTCATATTCTACCCTTACCCTACATTAATGTTTTGATTACTAAAATTAAGAAAAGGAAAATGCTAGGGACTTGTGTACCATATCTCTAATAGAGCATGAGACCCATTATATTGGTGGGCTCCACTTCTATTAGAGAAATAGTACAGAAGTTAGTATCTAAAGTTGGTCTCTCTAGCATGACCCTTAAGAAAAATTAACATTAAAATAAAAAACAGAAGTGACAGAGCGTCTTCTACTCCTTTAGTGAACACATCATAAGAGCTCCTTTTTTTTCGTGTAAATATTTTCCTGGAAAATATAAATTTATACGTGGACGACATTTCCAAATTGATCGTCTAGCTTGGGTTTGGGGATTAATTCACGAAGGTTTCCTTCATTATGTCAAAAGTGGTTTTGTGGATTGCATGTTTTGCTGCAAAGACTTTGCTTTTTTTCAATTAGGAGGCATGATTAATGGTCACCAGATCAGTTCATGTCAGCACCCATTTCAACCTTTAATTTTTTAAAACAAACACATCGAAAATTGAATAAGAAGCCTTCAATTTTAAATTATTGTGTATTTTCTTGTGGGTTCTTATAGAAATTGGAAAAGCATGATCCATAACAGACTGAGAAAATAATTCATGTAGATTCATATGCCAGAATTTGGGTATTTGCTGGAAACAACTCAAGTTCGTCGGAGATGTGGCTGAGTTCCGTCGTATGAGGTGATGGAGGAGTGGGAAAGACACGATGAAGGAGTAGAAGACGCTCTGATTTAATTTAATTTAATTTATTTAATGTTAACTTTTCTTAATTTTAGTTATCGGAACATTAATGTAGGGTAAAGGTAGAATATGAAAGAAAGAACAAAACGTTTTCGGTAAAGTTTTCTAAGAATAATTTTTAAGAATGAAAACAAAAAAACGAATTTGCATTTTCAAGATCGAAAATGTGTGTTGTAGATTAATTGGAAAACATATTTATAAAATAAAAATAGTGAAAATGTGTTTGGTAGGATAATTTGGGAATAATAATATGTGAGTTATTTTTGCTAATTTCTGTCCTAAAAATATATATATATATTAAATTCTGATATTTTAAAGGTTAAAATTATTACAAACAATAAAAAATGTATAATAAAAATAATTTTTTTCTTTCTAATTTTAGAAAAACCTAGATAATAAAATTATATTATCTTTAGTTTAAAATTGAATAATATATGATGGTTTTATCCTAAAATTAATATACACTGGTGTAGCAAAAATAAAATAATGAAGTGGAATGAAAAAACTGAAAATTGAGAAAAAAAAAATTTAAAAAGAAAAGAAAAAAGAAAATAAATCAATCATACCAATACACCGGGTAGAAAATGAAAACGATAATTTGGTGTTTTCAATTTTTGTACATAAGTTTGAATTTGTTTTCAGAAAATAAATTCAAGGGAAAATGAAAACCACGTACCGAATGTATTTTTGGTAAAAACGAAAACGGACTTTGACAACGTTACCGGCCCTAAAGAAATGCGTTTCTAACTGCGCCACTCTAAAACCCTGCCCCATTGCTCGGCCATTCTTCTGTTTCAGCAGCGCCACAAAACGCTCTCCAATGCTTAGCTGCAAAACCTTATTGTCCAGAAGGACCAAAATCATAAGGAAAAATAAGAAAAAGAAAAGCAAAAACAACAAAAGAAGCAACAGTTTTTCTACAAAACAAAACCCCATTTCCGAAATATACCAGCAAGAAGAAGATATAGAGGAAGAGGAAGAAGAAGATGGTGATGATGTTGAGGAAGGTTTTAATCTTAAAGCCTCCGCCCCATCACAATCACATGGGGTTCAACCACTGGGAAATCTCTACCTCAGCCCAGGCTCTGTCAACTCAAGGAACACTGGCTTAGGTAATCTCCAAACCCTAACAGATGAGCTTGTTCTTGAGGTTTTGGGGTTTTTGGGTGGGGCCCATTTGGGGTTTTTGGCCTCTGTGAGCAAATCTTTCTATGTCTTTGCAAACCATGAGCCCCTTTGGAGGAACCTTGTGTTGGATAATCTAAAGGGTAGGCTTTTGTATAATGGCTCTTGGAAATCTACTTACATTGCTGCTCGTTACCCTTCATTTGATGTGTCTAATATCTGTGTTTCGGGTTTGAGAGTGAGAGACTTTTATTCTGACTATCTCTTTCAGAGTTGGCTCTGTGCCAATCTCGAAATGAAACCTGAATGGCTTCAAAGAGATAATATAATCCGAAGAAGGGGCATTTCGGTTGAGGAATTCATTTCTGATTTTGAGGAACCAAATAAGCCGGTGCTGTTGGAAGGGTGTATGGATAATTGGGTTGCATTGGAGAAGTGGGATAGAGATTATTTGGTTCAGGTGTGTGGTGATGTACAATTTTCAGTTGGGCCAGTGGAGATGAAACTTGGGGAGTATTTTAGGTATGCTGATCAGGCGAGGGAAGAGAGGCCACTGTATCTATTTGACCCAAAATTTGGAGAAAAAGTTGCAATATTGGGTTCAGAGTATGAAGTTCCAGTGTATTTTAGGGAGGACTTATTTAGTGTATTGGGAAGTGAGAGGCCAGATTACAGATGGATTATAATTGGACCAGCTGGATCAGGTTCCTCATTCCACATTGATCCTAATTCGACTTCAGCTTGGAATGCGGTGATCAAGGGGTCAAAGAAGTGGGTATTGTTTCCTCCTGATGTGGTTCCTCCAGGAGTGCATCCCAGTCCAGATGGTGCAGAGGTGGCATGTCCTGTTTCAATAATTGAATGGTTCATGAACTTTTATGGTGCAACAAAGACTTGGAAAAGGAAGCCTATCGAGTGCATTTGTAAGGCGGGGGAGGTGATTTTTGTACCTCAAGGATGGTGGCATTTGGTGATCAACTTGGAGGAATCAGTTGCCATTACACAGAATTATGTTAGCAGGTATGGATTTTCTGTAAGTTATGCCTTTTAATCTGAAAATTCTCATATTTTCTGTTGCATTTCTTGTAAGAATCATAAACTGGTAGTATATAACTAGTCCTATTAGTTGGTCAAATAATGTTAATATGGCCTTCTGAGCCCTATTTTGATGATTAGTGCTACTATGTATTAACAGAGCAAATTGGAAATAACACTGTTTTCAAAAAGCCATAGGAAAATATGGGCGAATTTAGCTGAAGTTTAGGTGTAATTTCAAGCATCCACTAGTGATATTTGAAAAATCAAAACAGATTAGTTTATAGAAAGATGCCTGAAGAAGAGGCATCTTTGGTCAAGTAAAGATTGGATTTCCAAATTGAGAGATGTATCTTTTTAATAGGCCTGAAGGAAAGCCAGTGGATTGTAAGGGTTGTGTGTATCCTTGACCTGACATTTCTAAGAAACTAAGAAGTTCAGCTACTTTTGCGTTTTTGTTATTTTGTAAAATATTCGCTCAGTGAGGAAGTTGAATGTTAGATAACAGATGTTTGTGTGGTGTAGGTATCTGAATTCAAGGATATGGGAGAAAGTATAATTTTTTTTATCAAAAAATCAAAACATGTAGTAATATGTTTACAGCTCTAGATTAAAATGAAACTCCAAAAAGAACCCAAATACATAGCATGCAAAAAAAAAAAAATTAATGTTATATTTCTTCAACTTCGTATGGCAGGATGAGGATGTGCAGTGCATTCCCCATTCATAAAATCCACTGTTTTGGAACATAGAAAGGTTTACGGTTAAACTTACCTGGTTTTTATGTTTTGCAGGAGAAATTTGTTGAATGTCTTGGATTTTCTTAAGAGGCCAAATGCCAGCACTCTTGTATCTGGAACGAGAGATCGGGTGAATTTGTATGATAAGTTTAAAAGTGCTATTGAGGCTTCTTTTCCTGGTACTATTGATCATCTTACACAGAAGGCAGAAGAGAAGAAGGCCCAACAGAAAAAACCATCCTTCTGGGATTCAGTTACAGATTCGAAGGCCGGTGCTTTCAAGTTCTCTTTCTAGAGGAAAGGGACCACAAGACTGAGCAAACTGGAACTAATCTTGCCTCCAGAAAAATGAGAGGAAAAGAACAACAATTTTGACACTAATTTGATTCATTAGACATTGTTGTATTTCTATCATTTTTTACCATATAATGGCATTGAGTGTTTTACTTTCTCCTGCTTTAGTGCATCTCATAGGCATGGGGGAAAATTGAATTCAAATCTCATAGGCAATGAGCTTCTACCTATTTGTTGTTCCCATTTTTCGAGCATTAGGTTCACTAGGCACTTGCCTGGCCCTGACTAAAGTAGGAAACTCATAAACTTGAACAAACTCAGCTCAACATAACGTTAGCCTAATACCCCCACCCTTAGCTGGAACTCAAGATTACTCACCATCGAACCATGAATCATAAAGATCGATTCTGGAAATCGATTCTTGCCTGGCCTTTTCAGGAGCATTTCCATATTGCCATTCCCAGGGTTACTCATGTTGAAAGTGCCAACAGGTGTTTTTGTTGTCGAATTTTGAGTAACACGCTACACAAAAGGAGTTGCCCCTCAGCTTGAACCCCTTCCCTCTCTTACGTAGTTTCAAATAGAAACCTTAAAAACATAACCTTGTTCGCAAAATCTTGCATGCAAAAATTGTATACAGCCCCTTAATGCTGGGCACGTGACCAACTTTCTAGTACAACAAGAATTTCTCCTCAAGGTCATAAAATCTTGTAACGTATTTAGTATCCACTACAACAACCAAAAACTTTTGAAACTTTTTTTGGACAATCGTCTTGAGTTGAAACTTTTTCGGCACAATTACGATATGGTCATAAGTTTGTCAATGCATATGAAGTTGCAACTGCATACCAAGAGCGTAGATTATAGTACATTTTCAGATAATTCTTTGTCAATAAAACCATGAATCATGCGGCATGTATTGCCATATTTCCAGGATTCATGTAAGCACAATTTAATTGGTAAAACAAATCTTATAGAAGCAAAACAAGGCCATCCAAAATTAGATTAGACCAAATCAAAGCACATACAATTAGTTAGGATTAAAGAATGAAATCAGCCAGAAACATTGTGAAAACAAATTATTGTATTTCTAGTCGGCTTCTAAAACCGAAGAAAGAGAAGCTGAATAAGAACCATTTGAGAACTTCAAAGTTTCCAATAATCCCATGCGCAAGTAAGGAATAACAGTGGCTTCTGGAATACCATATGCATAAGTGCTTTCTTGCAAGTCTTCAGCTGCCGCATCTTGACAATCAGATTTCTCAGGAACTGCTTCTATAGCAACATTCAAACCGTTTGAGGTAGGTTCATTCATAAAGCTGGAAACAACCCAAATCAAGTAAAGCCACGGGTAAGCTCCAAATTCAGACTACTTAAAACAAAGAAAATCTCTCAATTCAGACTAGTATGCAAGGGTTCATATGAAACGAAAATTACGCTAATGTTTACCTTGCCTCAAAGCTTTTCCCTTCGGAGCCCATTATGGCACATAGGCTGCAAATGATCCATGGTGGAAGATATGCGTCCTTAATTTCAACACTTGAGCAGAGACCAGCTGATGAGCTTTTAATGGATCCATCATCATTAATGATGGATCCTTTATTGGGAGAAACAATATGGTCCGGTCTTTTCAATTCCATGCATTTAACCTGCAAATATATTTCAGAGAAAATTCAACATAATGAAAAGGCAAGTTAGCATATTCATGAAAAAACGGTGGGAATTGTTCTCTGCACAGGTCTGGGATCTCTATTAGGTAAAAACATAGGCCCAGTAAGTCATTATCTATGATACGGTGAAGGCTATAAATCATGCCTTGACTCTAATAGTTACTAATAGCATTGGCAGTGGCAAGCATAAAGCTCCACCCAAAAGCACATACTCAAACAGATTCAGAATTCAGTTTTATGGCAACAAGACATGCTGACATAGTATGCTACAATCTCCGTGGCATAACAATTAATGTTATTAAGGAACCACAAACATTTTTCACACCCACCTCCGGAGAAGAAATTGCAGCATTCTGAAATGGCACAGGTGAATATAATACAGGAACATCCATTCCCATCAAGACAGTCAAGAAAGATCTGAATTGTAATCAGAAGAAAGCAAGATCAAATGAGAAGATAATACATAACAAATAAGTGTTTAATCAGTTTAGCCAGATACATGGAATTTGAAAACCAAGTGGCTGAGGTTACAACAGAGTTATCTTTTTACAATTACATACCTATAATTTAACAAAATATCGAACAGACCATGTACGTTCGTATTGCCACTGAAAACAAGCAATGATTCCGGAGTATTATCTATATCAGACAAGGAACTCGAGCGCCGAGTCTGCAAAATTTGCAATGGAGGCACAAATAAGTTAAGCAGATAAAGGATCTTTAAAACATGTTAACCTGGAAATGGCACGAGGACGTGACCAATGCATATATGGTTTGGCATGCGTGATCATCCTTCCAACCAATATCTTTAAAAAGATAATAGTGGAATGATACAAACCTCATTATCAAGTGTAAGACTATTTGTCCCCAAAAAAAAAGTGTAAGACTCTCAGACTACCCTTTTCTTGTTCTCTGAAACTGTCGAAAGTTTTTATATTATCAAGTGGTGGATAAGAACAGACAATTGCTGGCCAGTATTGGCGACTCAGTAGAACAATGAAGCAACTAATCTTCACCATATCCCACAAAAAATAGAGAAAGGTATTTCATGACCTCACCAGGCCTGAAATAAAATAAGCAAAACAACAACAAAGAGTGATATGTGGGAAAGAAAAAACAGATATTAACCTGGCTGAAATTCTGCTTCTCCATCTCTGAGAGCTCAATAAGAACTTCTTGAGCGACTTGCTCTACTTTAGAACGGCAAAGAGGCATAGAGAAACAAACATCCTGATGCCAATATTGTACAGTGAAAAAACGTAAGACAGAGAAAAAAAAGGACAAAGAAAGCAATACAAGGTCCATACTCAGCTGATACACAAAATACACACAACAAAGACAAGGTTACACACAACAGTACAAGGGCCATCCTCAGACTGAAACATTACATTTAAAGAACAAAAAGGCAAAAATAACAAGAGAACTGTGAACATTTATACAATTAAGATGAATACACTTCGAAAAAAATAATAATAATACTCGCAACTTACATGCTCTCTTAACAATGATCGCAAGGTTACTGTTGACTGTGAGATATAAGCATTGTTGAAGCGTTTTGAGCCTCCAGCGACATCAGAACCAGTGAACATCACCACAAAATATGGAGTACACACTATAAGATTTGTAAATGAAAACAGAAATCAGTGTGGAGTTCATATGGAAAAAATAAAGAGGGTTTAGGGCATAAGACTCCACAAAGTAAAGTCTATGCCTTCTTGAAGCTACATCAATGAAATAAGACATTCTTGTTTTGTGTATGACGATTTATAGTTATATGCAAAAGCTACCATAAAAAAAGATTTAGCAGAGACTGAAAAATGGGGAGAAATTAATCCTTGTATGTTATCCCCACTCTTAGAAGAAGGCTAGGAGCCTTTGCAGTAGAGGAACAATTGTACATCAATAAATAATAAATTAAGAGAGTTCAAAAAGTATTACATATATAAACACACATAAAAGTGGCTTGAAAAAACACAATATATCGGCACAAGTAATTACCATAAAAGATATTACAGGTCCCATTGCGAAGCATGTAGTAAAGACTTTGAAATGAGTCCTCCCATGCTACCTGTCGTTTTCTTAAGAATTCCATTTCTGCTGCAAAAGTAAAAGTAAAACTACTGATAATAAGACAATTTCAGGAAAATAAGAAAGGGGAAAATCAAAATAGTTTGCAACAAACAAAAAAAAAAAAAATATATATATATATATATATTTGGCGCACCTCCCTCAGCTGTTGATGAGGTCAACACTTGTATAAGAGAAGGTGGTAGCGTAGATTGAGGGTAAACCCATGAATGTAGAAGTTTAGAACTAATGACTTGGGAAGTTGATGTGAGCCCTGAGCTGTGGCTCCTATTTTGATCCTCATAAGAATTAGACTGGAACTTGAGATAAGGCATAGTAGTGTAGGCTCCGCATGTTACTGACCTATGAATCCTGAAAATACAAAATGAATGAACTAATTACAAACATCCTGCCAACTATGACCAATGAAAAACTAATGGAAATAAGCAATGCATTAGCACAAAATGGGTGTAGCAGGCGAATAGAATGTGCAAGAGACACCCTCTAACCAAAATGAAATGACTAGTTTTCTCATGTCTGCACTGTCCATATATATATATATATATAATTACTTTACTAATGAAAAACTAATGTATGGATAGAAATAATATGGTACTTGCATCTGGGCACAGGTTTAAAATTATAGTATTTTCACATAATCCATTCACAAGCATAAATTGATGATTTGACTTAGACATCAACACCTAGCCAATATCTGCTAATAATTCATATTTTTTTGTCACTTATTTTGACCCAGTCTTCAAGTTTATTGAACCTGCATAACAGATTATCTTGGTTGACGGATTTATGCATGTGCACAAGTAATTAACTACGCATTGGGATGGATTAACAAACCAAAAGAATGCAAAAGTAGCGATCCTGTCTTTAAGTACTCGAAACTAAACGAACTGTTTTTTTAAGGACCTTTTTTGTTAGCAACTCTATATAAATACAAAATTTTAGAACACAGAGATACAAACTCAAGATAACTATCAGGAATGAAACAAGTAAATTTCCAACTATATCAGCAATTTTTTTGTGGAATCTAAAGAAATTGTTATAGCAGCTTTAGCTGTATACTAACCAATTCACTGGGGAAGAGGACACCACCCGCATACTAGTTTTCAAAGTAAAATCCAGAGGAACCTTTGCACCAGGTAAGCAAAAGTTGCCTGAACCAGTTGATGTAAGATCCCGGCATCTTTCAAAAGAATAAGCAGGTAAACCAGTGGTGACTGAGGATTCATGGGCAGCCATTCCTTTTAACGCTTTATCCTGGTAAAATAAGTGCAGAATCATTAACAAAAAATTCTTTGAGATTATGTAGTTAAAAGGAAATTCTACTAAGTTTACCACATCGACAGTTGCAAAACCAGACAATCTGTCACCGCCTGATGAAAGCTCAGTAACACTACGGAAAGTACTTTGACTACACTTTCCAATTGTTTGAAAAGCTTGCGCCACACCATTTTCAGTGTTTTTATCAGAAGCTACATTCTCTGGACTGTTTGGAGAAAAAAGATAGAATTGATAAGAAAATAAAGATGGCCTGTTTGTCATTAATTAGGTAGCATAGTACTGAAAGACACACCTGAAATTTTGGTGTTTTCTCTTGGAAACCAAACTTGAGACCACAGAAACATTCTTCAGGCTGCTAGGTTGCTCCACTGAAATACTTCCCTAAGCACAATGATAGGGTAGTTTTGCATAAGCCCAACAATAGTTAAATTTTAATAGTAAAATAAGAGGGGAAAAGGTTTTTATGATTATGTGCAAACCTTAGCATTCTCTTTTCCAGAAAGAGTCCTGAACCTAGATTTTTTTGCAGCATACACTTCATCCATACGAATGTCAGTGTATCTAGGATTCCTGAACGGTTCTGGTTTCTTAAGCCCATTTTCCACTTCACTAGTGTTACATTAAGAAGACATGTCAGTAATGAGACCAAGAAAAAAACAAAAGGAACACATGTTGGTGATTTACAAAACTAAACTAAAAAAGAAGTAGAGAAATTAAACCTTGTGGAACCAAGCAAAGGAGCTGGAGATTCATCACTAATCTCCATTGCGTTCATCCGCTGCTCTCCCTGTCATGCACACATTATAAATGAAAACCTTCTTAACTACATCGCCTGTAGAATTATATGAAAAGCTTCTTGAAAGCACACATCAATAAAAATGAGTACTAATCCATACATAATCTTTTGTTTGTAATAGGCAGATATATCACCATACAATAACTACATAAAGCACTAAGTCTTTAACAGAATGTATCGTAAACTGAATCGCCTGTCCATAACCCAGTGCGGTAGCGAATCCCACTTAATGTGAAGCCCTGGGAGGGGAGATTTTGGCAAGCAAAATAACACAACAATACATGGAGAAAAACAAGCCCAATGGTTCAACAACTTACTCTCAGTTCAGATGGTGTCTTTCTTTTCACTGTTGCACCAGCCTTCAAAGTCCCACCACCAATCTTCATTGAAGTGGAAGGTAGAGAACCAGGTGGAGCAACCTTCGCCATATCTTGGTCTCAAACACGATTGACGAAAGGTCGTTTCAGGTCCTACATATGGTTAGAGCATCGATTCAATAAGCAAAGGCAACAAAACCCTTCAAAGTCCCAGCTAGCTATTACAACAAGGATTAAACTAACAGAAATTTACCAAAAAAAGAACGACTTTTACGATTCGTTCACCAATTCAGCAGTTAATCTGTATGTAAGCAATCCGATTCAAATTCCAGATAACCCAAATTGATTACCATCAAATACGAAATGAACCCTAATCGACTAATTAGCATATATTGCGTCAAAATCTTGCAATTTTAGAACCAGAGAGTCTAACCTCAGTGAAGAAGAGATCTCCAGAGCAAAAGCATTGACGAAGAAGAGCTCTCAGTGCAGCGTAGCGTCGAACGAGATCAATCTCTATTGTTTCGATCGATTTGCCCCAAAAATCAAATCCCAGTCCCAGATACTAGGGCAAACCGAAGGGGCAGAGAGAAGAGAAGAGAATAGAAGAGAGAGAGAGAAAGGGTGGGAAAATGCGGCAAAGTTATGAGATTTGACAAATTTTGTTTGAACAATTTGGAATTTCCCTCCTGAAGGTGACGCCGTAAACTCACGGACGTTAATGACCGTTTATCTCCCTCGCGCTGTCACGGTCTGAAGTCACAATCTAAATAAATGGAATCTGAAACTTCCAAAGTCTCTTTCTTTTAAAATTTCCTTCGAAAATGTTACTGTCTTTACTCTCTAGAGTCCTAGTTGGGTATATTATATAGAGAGTGAAAATAACCGTTAAATTTCAGAAAGACGGGTCAGTGGTCCACTACTAACAACACTGATATTGTCCTTAACTTAACCATCTACAAATGTCAATAGGTGTGGAGTTTTATCATAAAAAACTCAGTGTTATTAAGAATGAAACCACTTATTATAAGTTGTAATTTATTCAGTCAAGTTTTTAAGGTGGAACTTTACATTCTTCAACAATAACTTCCCTCTCAAGGCAAATCCTAAATCTTTTAATTAGTTTATGAAAATGAGCTTCTTCCTTTTTGTTTGGACCAAATAAATTGAAACATGCAACTTTTGCTTAACAAATTTTTTGACAATTTACTGCATCAACAAATATGTGCTGAGTTTTAATGTCCTAATTCTTCTACATCAACGTCTGTTTTGGGGAGCACTAATGGCGGGCCTAATTCATCGGGTGCCTTCCTCCCAAGCATCCGTTTGTTAAAGATTCTTCATTGTCGCCTTCAGATTATGTCTTAGAGATTAATTATCAAATTCTAATGTGGCTTGTGCTTTCAATTTAGGATATTCAGTCCAAATATTTAGAATAACATATTCTATTATGGTATTTCAAAATTCTTGTTTGAATGTTATTTGAGCCCAGAATATTTGGAAAATCGTTTCTTCCTACCATATTCTATTATGGTATTTCAAAATCCACCAAGCTCAAATAACATTCAAACAAGAATCAACCTGATCAATTAACATTCACATACGAAAACATATAAATAATATAAAAAAGATGGTATATATATCCATCAAAGTCAAAAGCTATAATGTATACAAGAAGTAATCTATGCAAGAAGTAATCTATGTTGAGCTTCTGTTGGTTCTCACTGAAGTGATCTTCTTCATGGCTGATCAAACAGGAAAGCACACTTAGAAGAAAGAGCAAGACCTAGAACTCAGAAGCAAAGCAAATTTCTTAACCTAGCATCCATGGCCAACTAATTTAACCTTGATTATTATTATTATTATTTCCGGTAAGCCGTTGCACGAGATCCATAAACTCTTGAGGCTGCACATGAATAACCTTTGGTGAAATCAGATAAACTATAACTGGATTTGACGAAATCGGCTGCTGCTGCTGCTTCTTCTTCTTCATCGCCTGCCTTGAATTCTTGCTCACCACAAGAGGTTTAGGCCTTGGACCCTGCAACTCCAAATGCCTTCTCATCATGTTGCTACAACTCATCATCTTTATTCCCTTAATTACTTCTGATGTCTCTGAAATATTATCGAGCAAGTGAGTAGTGAAAACCTGAAAAGAGTTGCAGACATTTATATAGTAATGTTGGTTGAGAAAAGGCCAATTATTTGGTGACTTTTCAGCTGTTTTTTTCCATTAGAATTTGAATTGGTCTTTCTTGTGATAAAATATTTGGTGACTATTTATTCAGTATCGTTTGCCGGCTGTCTCCCCAGGGACGAGAGAAACCAAGAATTTTGCTTCTTTAATATATTTTTATATATTTTGAACAAATTTTCAAAAGTAGGGTCAGGTGTGACAAGTCAGTCAAGGTCGTCAAAGTCATTTGTTGGTGTACTTTTCCTCCTTGGCGTGCAGTTTTTTATATATATTTATTTCTTCGGCCTTCAGAATTTTGAGCTTCTTATGGTGTCTCATCTTAGTTTTCTGGTATAAATAAATCATCAGGGTTTACTAAATCAGAGACGTCTTCTGGAAAGAATGAGAGAGGGGACCAGGGGAGAGACCGAGTGAGGGAGGCATGATACAACGCAGATCATATTCTAGAATATATGAGAAAAGAAATAAACATGTTATATATAGAAGCAAGTTACATTTTAGTCTTGATATACTAAAGTAGTATATTGACACTAAATTCGGCACCAAAAGTCTCAACAATAATTCCTTTTGTGGATAACAACGTTCATACCCATTGATCTTTTGTTTATTAATGATGTAGTACATTTGGAATTGATTTGAAATGACTAAATGCAATGAGTAATTTGAACCCACTTGTTTTTCTCTTTTATTCAAATCTTGCATGTAGTAGTAAAAAAATAAAAAATAAAACCTACAATGTTATCTAAATCCATCAAAGGAACCGTAAAAAAAAAAATTCAAATTATAAAGGGATTTTTGTAGAAATGTCACCTGAACTTATATATCAGTTTCAATTTGTCACCTTTAAAAAAATAAAGAGAAATGTCAACTTTATTTTTCAAAATCCATGATTTGTCATCTGACTTTAACATCATCTAATTTTCCATCCATTCTAAGGGTCTTTTAGCATTTCCATTTTCAAAAAAATAAGAGAGAAAACTTATACATCTATCTCCCTTTCTCCCCCATCCTATCCTAACCCCACCTCCCCCAAAACACATTGCACAACCCCCCCCCCCCCCCCCTCCCCCCCTATCTCTCTCTCTCTCTCACACAATTTTCAATATGCAAATGGAAAAATACCAAAAAGAAAAATAATACGAAAAGGTGGATTTGTTTTGGGTGGGCTAAGGGAATTTGTGTGTGGATGGTAGGTGTTCCATGGTTGAGAGAGAAGGAAGAAGTGGTAATAGATTTCAAGGTGGGCGGGGTTGGTCGAAGCCGCCAGTACCGCACATGGGATGGGAGAAGGTGGGATTTTTTTATATACAATTTTTTATATAATTATTTTTCTATTTTTAAAAGAATAATGTTACTCTTACCACATTTGTATACCATATTTTTATACTATCTTATGTGGCAGCTGAGGTAGACAGCCACATCAATTAAAATTATTTAATATTTTCTTTTCTTTTATGATTTATTCCAATATTTATTTTTCTAATTGTCTTAATTAAAATACACTTCATTGATTTAATTGATGTGGCATATGATATAGACATGCCACATCATGTGGTATAGAAATGTGGGATAAAAATATGGTAAGTGTAACATTACTCTTTTTAAAATACTCTTGAAAATGGAAAGACTGAAATATCCTTTAAAATGTATGAAAAATTGGATGGTGTTAAAGTCAGATGACAAGTCATGGATTTTGAAAAATTAAGGTGACATTTCTCTTAAATTTTTCTTTAAGGTGACAAATTGAAACTGATGTATGAGTTCATGTGACATTTTTACAAAAAATTCAATTATAAATCATTTAGCTATTGATTATCATCATGATCTTATAAGTAACTTCAATAAATACGATTGGTAACAAAATGGGTAAACTACTTTTGATTAAATGATGATGAAATATTTCATCAAGCTAAGTTATCACTCTCTGAATGATTATAAGATGTGTGGAGATGGGTTGAAGGTTAGAACAAATGTGAATGAAGGGCCCATTGGGTTTCTTATTTATGTCAACAATTGGGGTGTTTGTAAGGGATTTCAAATGATTAAGTTAGAGCTTAAAAAATCAAATCAAGCTGAACATGGAAAATAATTAGGAGGTCATGCCCCTCTGTATTGTAGGAGAAATTACAAAATGAGAGGAAAATAAAGAAGGGTGTGAGATATAGAAAGTGGGTTTTGACCCAGAAAAAAGATATAGAAAGTAGGTGAGTAAAGGAAAGATAAATCCTAGGGGAAAATATTAAAACGAAAACTATCACAAAGTCACATGATTAATTTAGGGGTGGAGAGAAAAAAAATTCACATGAGTCACGACATATATCATATATGGATACCTCTCCTTTCTTGGCAAGATAAATGATAAGTAGATCAAAATGATGTAAGAGCATCTCCAACAGCCTCTTCAACAGTTTTCGAATGCTAAAATAGGTGAGCCACATCATCAAAACTCTCTTCAACAGTCTTGTCAAACTCAATCATTAAAGTTGCAATCTCTTTCTCTCTCTCTCTCTCTCTTCAGGACTAATAAGTTAACATTGGCTTCTCAAAATATTTAATTTTACTTCGGAAACATAAAACCTACATTGAAAATGTTAAAAACGTGCATTTTTTTTCTTTTCAAACGATAACTTCATAGACATTTTTCACATGGTTTCATTCTTTTCCATAACATTGCATTAATTGAATTGAAGAGTCTGTTGAGGCATAAATTATTAAAGTATCAAACAAAGCTTTTTAGTAGGTCAACAAACTTCAATTTGAAAATTTTGGTTTGCTACTACTATTGGAGATGCTCTGATCTTATGTTTGACTTTTCAAATGAATTCAAGTTGGATTAAAAGTAATACAATCCTTTACTTTATAAAAAAAATTTGGATAACTTAAAACAAAATCAAGATCTTTGTAGTTCAAGCGATAAAAAACATTCTGCTATGCAATCGTGGTTTTGTCTTAGAAATCCCATCTCCATTATCATTTGTACAAAAATAAGCTTAATCTAGGAAAACTAAAACTACGCATTTGAGCTCAAGCCTGAAACACAACCTAAAAATATTGAAGTACCTTGGACACGAGCCTTCCAACTTAAACTTAGGACCTTAGATTGGGACCTTAAATCTGAGACTTACTGTGCATGAAACCTCGGTACCAAACAAAAAAATAACATTATATAATCAATGTAGCTGTTTAACATCATGTTAAAATGATATTAATAATTCACTCTGAGATATTGAGGAAGGGAAAATCGAACCTATGACCTCGATTGCATGAGTATATGGTCTTAATCATTTGAGCTATAAGTTACTTACGAAATTTTAGATTTATGCATACTCCATTTGTTTCAAATAATTTTGTTATTTTATAAGTTTTAGATTGTTTTTTGGAACTAGATTAGAATATAATTCACAATAACGATTTATGGATTTGTATTTTGTTTTAAAAATCATTAAATTTAAGAAGTAAGATAATTCAAATAATTCCTCGCACACAAAAAGAAAAATCCTTATTAAGAAAAAACAAAATATAATTCAAATATAATAATTAATGGATTATGTGGCATAAGCTTAACACGTAATTATGGATTTGTAGCGTCGATCACGATCTCTCTCTCCCTCTCCTTCTCTACATGCAGAACTTGGATATGGCGTCCCTTCAATTTTCGAAAATTAACCAAAACTTCAGAGTCACAGCATTTGATTCCTTTCAATTGCTTCTCATTCTTCTTCACGACTCTGCTACCCGCTCTCAATAGCTTCATTTCCCGCACTTTCCATCGATTTTTTTTTTTCCAATTTCCAATATTAGGGTTTTCATTTTCCGGAGAAATTTTTGTTCTCATCATTTAAATATTGTTTTTTTGTGTACATTTTTGGGGCAACAATTCAATTCTTGAATTTCGTTATTTTCCCTTACTATTTTATTGTAGTTTCGATTTTCTGGAAGAAATTTTGATTCAATTTATTCACAGTTGATTTTTGAGATATATCTCGAAATTTTGGACGTTTCTATACGTTTTCGGATGCAATGTTTTAATTTTTGCTATGGAATTTGTGGGAAAAATTGAATTTTGGGGTGCTTTTGTGGGAATTTGAACAGAACAGGGTGCAGTTGGGATTTCCTAACATATGCTGTTGGGCGCAAAGAATCGAGCTAGGTTTTGTTCAGGTCCCTGATCTGACCGCAGAGGTAGGGACTTGATTGGATTGTTCTTTGTAGTTAATGGGATTCAAGAAGATTGATTTGGATGTTGAAATTCATAGAGGGAGCTGAGATTGGTGTTTTTGTTTGATGGGGAACACATGTGTAGGACCAAATCTTGGTGGTGGGTTCTTGCAATCTTTTACTGCTGCGGTTTGGCGAAACCGGCCACCAGAGGACAGGCTTCCTCCTCCTAAATCTAAGGAAGAAAACAGTAGTAAAAATGGCGCAAATTCAAACCATGGTTCCTCTAAAGGTTCTGAATCTGATGCTCCTAAAGCTCCTCCTGATCAGGCTCCTAAAGCCATTGAGGCTCCCCCAAATCCAGTTCAAAGCACACCGCCTCTAACTGTGAAAATTAATGATGATCCACCTCAAAAGGCAGAACCTGAAAAACCCAATAAACCAGAGGTGAAGGAGGAGGTGAGTAAGCCCCCGGATGCTGAGAAACAGAAGAAACCTGCTCACATGAAGAGGATTTCGAGCGTCGGGCTGCAAGTCGAATCTGTGTTAGGAAGGAAGACTGGCAATATAAAGGATGTTTATAGTTTGGGACGGAAGCTTGGGCAAGGGCAATTTGGGACAACGTTTCTTTGTGTGGAGAAGGAAACCAATAAAGAGTTTGCATGCAAGTCAATTGCAAAAAGGAAATTGACAACACAGGAGGATGTGGAGGATGTTAGGAGGGAAATTCAGATAATGCATCACTTGGCAGGTCACCCCAATGTGATACAAATCATCAGCGCTTATGAGGATGCTGTGGCAGTTCATGTTGTGATGGAACTTTGTGCAGGTGGGGAGCTTTTTGATAGGATTATACAAAGGGGGCATTATACAGAGAGAAAGGCAGCTAAGCTTGCAAGGGTTATAGTTGGTGTTCTCGAAGCATGCCATTCTTTAGGTGTCATGCATCGGGACTTGAAGCCAGAGAATTTTCTATTTGTCGATCATGATGAGGAAGCACCACTTAAAACAATAGATTTTGGGCTCTCGGTGTTCTTTAGGCCAGGTATGATGCCATATTCGTGGAAGATAGAGTTATATTCGTCTATGGAATCCATATGGAAAAAATTGGACGCAAACTTTGTTGCTCGACCCTGTTGTCATAAATATGTGAAAGAGATATATGCTTTTGCCTCATACTACTGCTGGTATTTGGTTGTGGTAGAATTCACTTACTATTTCTTCCATTTTATCTTGTTTGTTTACTTTGATAAGTGCAAGGTTCTTGATTTTATACTTCTACAGTGGTTATGTGGAGTAGGCTCAACCATGTTTCTCTTATGGTTGCTTCTGAAGTGATCTGAAGAATTAAATGTTAGGATCTATGTTCTTAAAGTAAAAATCTGTTGACCATAAGTGCGAAGATATTTGGCACATATATAAGCAACCAATCTTTAACCAAGATGAGAATGGAAAAGAGAGGTGTGTGGATGGGAATGTACTGGGAGAGGTAAGAGTGTTAAAGGTCGTGGCAGGGTAGATATCAAATGTTAAGAGTTGGGGTGTGTGGCGTTGGAGAAGGAGGCGGACAAGTGATGTAACTGCTAAGAGATGAAAAGGGTGGATGGCTTTGTATAATATTATGGTATGATAATTAGCAAAATCATTGTTGAAGCTCAAAAGACGAAGGATTTGGTATTGCTTGATATGAAATTGAATCTAGTGTGTATTTCAGGGGTTTATTCTTTCGGTAGAACTTAGCTTTCCCTTTTCTTCCTTTTTTAAGCCTTGGTTCAAAATTTCAAGAACTGGCAGGTTTATTCGATTTGGTTTGGTTGCTTCTACATATAGCCTATACTGCACTTTGTAAGATTACTGGAGACATAGGTTACCCTCCCCTTAAAGATTCATCACCAAATGTCAAGTCTACGCTTGTATAACAGCCATTTTGGGGATTTTTGTGACTAACCTTTAGGTGCTTTCGTAATGCTATGATGTTTTCTCAGGTTTCAAGCATTTGCATGCGTCTGTCCAAAATCTGTAGTATTTGAATATTCATGGCAAAAAAAAGTTTTCAAATATAGAAGAAATAGAAAATAATGATAGTAAATGTTTATGCTTACAAGGTTAGCTGAACTATGACAGCTGGATTCGACGGAGAAATCCCATTTGTTTATTTTCCTTTGGTATATGATTTTCTTTCTCATTTCATTATTAATTTAATGTGTATATGGCTTGTGTACATGGTGTGCTACCACTAAACCAAACTGTTGCTTGTGTAAATGGGTTGCAGCCCTTTCTGGCTCTTTTCTAAAAAGTCATGCCCACATGCTAAGTGAAGACCACAGAGGGATGTAATCCTAATACACTAGCTATTCTAAAGAGAGTTATTTAGAAAAGGGATATAGTGTGTGATTTAATCTTCGAATAATCATTAAGCGATTGATAACCATGCCAAATGCCATTGTTGTTTCCTATTCAAATGATTCATTCCCATGCCCCATATATGGCTGCTGCAAGTCAGTATGTTTAAAGTTTCCAATCATTCTCTTTTGTAAATTTTGTGTTTTCCTAAGTCAGCAACATGTCTAACTGTTACTTTTTCTCATTGGAACTTATTCAACGTAGTTAACATTGCTAGCCCGAATTCTTTCCATGTCTAAATTGTAACAAAAAACCCATCCTCCCAGGAGAAACATTTACTGATGTTGTTGGGAGCCCTTATTATGTGGCTCCAGAAGTACTTCGAAAGCTTTATGGTCAAGAATGTGATGTTTGGAGTGCTGGTGTGATCATTTATATCTTACTCAGTGGAGTGCCCCCATTCTGGGATGGTGAGAATATCATGGCTTTGATGTATTGAATATTCATTGAAATTTTATCCATATAAGAATTACATCTAATTTCTAGTTTGCTTATGATGTCCTGGATCAGAAACGGAGCAAGGTATATTTGAGCAGGTTTTGAAAGGCGAACTTGATTTCATATCAGAACCATGGCCCAGCATATCTGAAAGTGCTAAGGATTTGGTTCGGAGAATGCTTGTGAGGGACCCAAAAAAGCGGCTAACGGCCCATGAAGTTCTTTGTGAGTAAAATTTCTCTGCAAGTTGGACTTCTTGTTGCAACCTAAAAGTTTCATTTTATCATGTCATTAGGGATAACGGACAAGTGTTTGTTATTTAACTGGGCGGTGCAATATTAATTGTGAACAGTTCAAAATTTCATTTACCAAGGTGATAAGTGATTGAGAAATAGACTACTAAGAATGATTGATCAAATATAGGGATGGATTCTCCATTGTAAATGTAACCCAATCAACATAAGCGGAAGCATTAGTTAGCCTAAGTGGTTTCTCTTCTTAAACATCTCATAGAACATAATCAGGGACTTGAAAAGGCAGATCACGGATGCAGTTTATTGGAGACATTTCTCAATATTTCTTTTTCATTGTAAGAGGTCATTTTTTTAAGAAGTATCTATTAGTCCAATCATTACATGATAATATGAAAGTGTAAACATAGTTAGCCTCACAATTGGTTTTTTGAAAATTTACTTGGCCTTGTTGTTTGCATATTATGCCTTTAGTGCCTTTTATGATTTATGTTAAGAGGGTGTTTGCAACTTGGTTTTTGCTATGTCAAGTAAAATTTCTTCGTAATCAATAGAATCCATTTTTCTTTTGAGCATATAAATGAGTAGATAACTGGATGCATAATTGAAGGTGGCAAATGCTTATTTGTTTCTGTTCAAACTTTTCGACCTTAGCATGTTCTCAGCATTTCTTCTACCATGAATCATAGTGTTGCATTAAGTAGCACTTTTTTCCTCTTGCAGGCCACCCTTGGGTTCAGGTAGATGGTGTTGCTCCTGATAAACCTCTTGATTCTGCAGTCTTAACTCGCTTGAAGCAATTCTCGGCCATGAACAAACTCAAGAAAATGGCCATCAGAGTGAGTATCATCCTTAAATTTTACAACATTAAAAGATGTTAAGGTCAGGTTTGGATGGTTAGGTATTGTCATTCAAATTTTCTGTAACAGTATTGATTCATTCTAGTGTGTTGCATTACAAAGTACAAGCACACACAGGATGTTGTGTCTGACATGTTACAGTTGTTACAAAGCTATTTGTTATGCAATGCGATAGTTACTATATCTATATAAGCTCTTCTCAAAGTATTTTTTTGTAAGTGACGAATCTTGGTCTGGTTGCCTAGACTTTGTTGATAATTGGAAAGCAGAAGCAATCAAGTTTGATATCACTACTGGCAGTCTAATCATTTCCTGCCTGAAGATTTTTGTGATATCTTGTTCTGTATTTGGGTATGACTTGCCCATCTTTGTTTGTTTTGTAGGTCATTGCAGAAAGCCTCTCTGAAGAGGAAATTGCAGGCCTGAGAGAAATGTTCAAGATGATAGACACAGATAATAGTGGGCATATCACCCTTGAGGAACTGAAGACTGGCTTGGAAAGAGTGGGTGCTGATCTCAAGGATTCTGAAATCAGTTGGTTAATGCAAGCGGTAAGTGCTAGGTTTGGACACAGAACTTTATGTAGTCATGTAGCAAACATGCTATGTTTTAAGAGTTTTTATAGGCAAAATTACAAGTTGCCTTGTGTGCCGAGAGCAAGCCTTTTGGTCTGCATAGTTTTTTTTTTTTTTTTTTTTTTTTTTCTCATTTTTAATATTTTTTTAAATAAATTTATTCTGAAACTGAAATGAGGCCAATACAGGTTGAATTCAGGAGATAGGTTAGATTACGGAGTTCGTGTAATATTTAAAGTTATGTGCAAAGTTATCTTAATGAAGGAAAGCAATAAGACTGATTATTGTTAAATAAGAATTCTGTAAGACTTAGCAAGCTTTGTATGGAGGGATTTTAGCACACTATGAACAATAAGAAGGTTTAAGTATAGAAACAGTAGAGCGTGGGAGAGAGAAATTGGGGTTTCAATTACTATATTATCCCTAGTTTAAATTTATTACTTGTTTAATATAAGAGAGGCATAATTGATATTTCTGTGTTCCAATTGATGGAGGAGTTTTCTTAACAGTTGGTATATTCAGCCAGGTGAATTGCAAGATGACCTGGCCGAATATTTCCTATGTGTCTAGGCTTGTAAGCAAATTAATTAGCAATTTTCTGTTTCCTGATTGATGAAGGATTTCCTTTTCTTATAAAAATTTCAGGCGGATATAGACAACAGTGGTACCATAGACTACGGTGAATTCATAGCAGCAATGCTCCACCTAAACAAGGTCCAGAAGGAGGATCACCTGTATGCAGCATTCTCGTACTTCGACAAAGATGGAAGTGGGTACATCACTAGGGATGAGCTGCAACAGGCCTGTGAGAAGTTTGGATTAGAAGATGTTCAGTTAGACGACATCATACGAGAAGTTGACCAGGATAATGTAATTGACTCCCCTGCTCAATTTTCACCTCATGTGTACAAAATTGTTCACAGAAGTTTCAAACTGATTTGTTATCTTTTTCAGGACGGCCACATTGATTATAACGAGTTTGTCGCCATGATGCAAGACACCGGTTTCGGCAAGGGATTGCAAAGTAACATGAGTAGAAAGGTAGGGTGAGTCTCCGATTCTCGGGAAGCCATCAAGCATAAGGAAAAAAGAATCAACGACACAGTCTATGTAGTCAATATGTACCAATATTTGCTCCTTCATAAAAAAAGGAATTAACAGAACTAGAGATGCATACTGTTGTAGAGATCAGCCAGCAGGTTTCAGGGGGTGAGAGAGAGAGAGTTAGTGCCCTATTCTTTCTTTTCTTCTAGTGCTCTCATTTTGTATTTACCATTTAGTTTTCTGTTCACTATTTCTTTTTCACTTTGGAATTGACTGCAGCATGTCACTTTTATTTTGAAGTTATTTGTAATTGAATCCATTTTTCTCTTGTACTTGTCTTTTTATCGTCTATTTTTGGTACGTAATTAAAGCACGTCCATGCGTTTAGAAGCTTGAATTTATGGTTCAGATTTCTGATTTTGACAAGCTTCCCTAACCTATTCATATACTTTATATGTTTTATATAATTAAATTTCCAGAGGACAAACAGATAGGTACTTACTGTTTGATCGTTTTCAGAGGTTTATGCATAACAGACGTACAAATTTTTTTGCAGAGAAAACGACGGAGGTAGCATATAGTCATATCAACCAGAAAAGCCTTCAACCCACCAAATAAGCTAAACTAATTTGATGGACGCGTTTATAGGGTAGCTCACTCTGCATTGTATTTTAATGATCTCAACCGTCAATCTCTGAAGTATTTCCTTAAAATTCGACTTTGTGAAAGATACCCATACAAAACAGAAAACCATTTAACCATTTGATTAAGTTATCATATCTTAATGTCTTTATGATTTACAATTTGTCCAACTCTTTACAAGAAAAAATTATAATCGAAAAACTTTAAAGATTTACTGCTCGAATAACTGTTTTATAATGCGTAATGCACTTTACAAGATCTAGTGTAAAAGTGAATTTGATTTTGGTTATAAATGCACCTCATATATATGTACATATGTCTGTATGTGTGAGTGGTACGTACGTACTGTCAAAGTGCAAAATGTCCATATCCGTCATCGTTGATTGATAGGGCCCAGAGAGAGAGAGAGAGAGAGAGAGAGAGAGCACATACTGAAACTGAACCATCAAATTTGTCCAATATGCACCAGCTGCTTGCCATTAAATTTAAATTATTGCTGTTAGGTTGTCCACAAATACTCAGAATGGAACCACACATGTGATGTCAAACAGTGATCATAGACAGGGGAAGGGATAATGAGATCGATATGCTCTTCACATCGAGTTTTAAGAGATGATCACTTGACTTCCATCGGTGAGATAGGGTTTTAGTGGGAAATTAATGCATGTATATCGTTTTTGATTTTGATACAAAGTGACATTGAAGGCTGAGGGATTCGAATAGAACCTCGGGTGCAAGAGTAATTACTAATGCATTCAACTTATAATTCAAAATACATATATACTATCGAAAAATATATATATAAATAACAGATAGCAAATTCTTTTAAGTTGATGATGGATCCGAGGTTTTCCTTTAATTTCCAGGAAAAAAAATCAACCTAGTATACTTTTACTTTTCTTTTTATTTTCATAATTTGGTTTCAGCAATGGCTCGAAGCACATGATATTTGACCTACCACACACCATCTTTTTCCATTGCAGATACAGCTTTTTATGAACTTTCTAAAAACTGTACCAACTTTTAATTCATCCTTCACTTTCAAGCCCTCTTTCTTATGGGATGAAAACGAGAGAGAGAAGAAGAAGAAGAAGAAGAAGAAGAAGAAAATAAGAAAAAAGTTGCAAGTCCCCACCATGACACCCTTTCCTGCTGTCGGTTTCACCTTTGCATTATTTGGACCACTTCTTTTATTTCTTCGTTGAAATATTTTCTCATTGAAATTAAAACAGAAAGAAACAGTCTGTGTTGGATTGGATGAAGGTGTCCCCTACAGCCTTTCCCCTGATTGCTCTCTCACAATCAAAACCCTCGAGGACACCATGCATATGATGCTTGTATGTTCATTTTGGTTTTTGTATTTTATGGGACGAAAGTCAAATAAGTCATCAACTTCATTTATTTTCTATCTTTTTTCTGTGTTAATATGAAGTACGTACTACTTGGTACTCTCCAAGTGGGTCTTTCATTTTAAATAGTAGGGTATAGAACTATTGGAAAAATTATAATAGACCGAATCTTACTTGTTAGAAATAAATGTAATTTAAAGTTAATTCAAATTTAAATAAATAATCGAGTCACTTGACAAACAAAACCAAGGGAATAAATTTGGCTATTTCAAGATCCCATTTTTTATAAAATATTTATAAAGCATTCCTTTTCGACATCGGCTCCATGAAAAATCCGATTCTTTAATTATTGTTGTAGCAGCTATATATATATATATATATATAGGGAAGGTGGAGTTAGCTCAAACTTCAAATTCTGGTCTATCAATCAAGCCCTTTATTGCTCAAAGGTGTTTTTTTAAGTGGGAATCTTTCATTTACAACAAAAGGTTCGTGTCACCATAACTGGTCTTTTGCCATCTGTTCTTCTTAGTGGGAGGCTGCAACAAGTGGTACATGTTGAATCTTGAGTTTGATTTTGCTACGATGCCTTTATTAATTAATTAGAAACCAAATAGGCATCACTACCCTAGTGCCATAGCCACTTCCAATTCACTCATTGCTGATGCATGTTGCCCAGTCCACCACTTTCTTCCACTAGGGTTTAGGGCCTTCCACTTCTACTAAATAATTGAGATTATACTTTTTAGATGCTTAAATAGTTACCCTTTCTTCATCCCCAAATTACAAAGTCTCTTTTGCACTTTTAACTTTTGACTGTCTAATCAGTCGTATATGTGAGCTGTAAATTCAAACATTTTAAGTTCGAATATTCACAAACAGAAATGTATATTCTCGATTTTTCTTGATATTTGTGATTCACGAGTTATGATACGTATCTATAATTTTCTCAAATTTTTTTGCGTGATAAGATAAGAGGACTGACGGGGAAGATAAGAAGAAGAAAATTCCCAATCTGTATAGCTTTTTGCCGTTTCCATCTTTTGCCCATCCAATTCCTTTTGTGCTGGCTTCCTTCCACAGAAAGGTCCTCCAACTTTTTAAGCTTTTGTGTTTGTGTGTGGTCTGCAAATTGAATTTCATAATTCCTCCACCTGCTTTGCACTTGGTTGTGCAATGCACATGCATGAAGGGACCAAAAAGGAGCCAAAAAGATTGTGTCACAATGCTATCAGCTGCGTGATCTTGAGGACCACGTGTAAACACTACAGGGCAGCTGAATGGGATCGAGCCATTTGACCTGCCTACGTGTCATGGCATTTGTGGTGCTGGACTCACAGCCAATGAGCCATCAAGTCAAGCTGGACCGTGCGTGGCTGGGCGATTGCTGACCCTACACGTGGCAAGCGAGTGACAGCTTCAGCTTGTATCAATAACAACTGTTGACACTGGTACAAATAATATGCTGGCTACGATCCTCTCTCAGGACACTCGACCTCAACTCAGACTGACTGCCTAATCCCTTGCAGTCACGTCTTTGTCACGTGCCTTTCCCTCAGTTGGACGGCACCGCCTTGGAGATTTGGAGGGATAAATTTTTCCAACAGGTTTCTTTGTTTTTATTTGTTTGTTTTTATTTTGAAAAAAAGAAGAAGAGAAAATTCGACAATGTATTTCGTGATGGATAACAATTAGTTTTTATATATATTTATTTATAGCGTATAATAATAATAATTAAATATTAAATACTATTTATATAGATTAATAACATTATGTGACAGTGTGATTCGCTTAAAAAAAAATTTATCCTAAACTCAAGGGTACTCACCATTAGAATTTCTTGGGTCAACAAATGATTAATTAACATAAATTCTAACAAGCAACACAATTTAATTAGTTTACAATCTTAATCAATCTATTTGAATATGACCTAAACTCCACCATGCATAGTTCTCAACGTTCTTGCCTCCATTCCAGTGTCTTTGGAAACCCTAACAACAACAGCAAGCAACACACACAAACAACACATGGACATTAAAAGTAGCGTTGATGTATAGTTCCTCAAACCATATTACATTTGTTGTCTTTATCTAATAAATTCAGAGTATCATATATAAGTGACATATTAAAGTATATTTATATTTATATATATATATATATGATGAAAATCTATGTTGTATGGACACAGATACAGCGACACGGGTATACGGAAAAACAGCAAACTTCAAAAAATTAGTACACAAGGACACGACAATTAATTTTTTATAATAATAATAATATTTATATAAATTAAATAAAAACAAAATATTGATGTTCATATTCCAATTTCACAATACCATATATAGTGAAAGTCATGCTTTCTAAGCTTTTCAAATGTAATTTATTAATTTTATATGAATTATAATTGAATTAACACATTAGTTGACCATGAATATGAGTTGATCTATATTCGAAGAGTGTCCTGACTATAAACAAGACGTTAACCGTTGAACATAGGTGTCTAAGAAATGTTTGAGTGAGTGTCCGACACTCGGACACTTAATAAAGTGTCTATTCAACATGGATGAGAACTATAAATAATATGACGAAAATGTCGTAAAAAAGAATTTTCTTTTTTGGAGCTAAATAAAGAGATATTCTTGAGGATGGGAACCAGCTGGTTAATTATTATTAGGATAGTTAACAATAGGGTGCCACGAGGCAGGATTTGGTGGAGCCATCGAATTCGAGGGTGACCTACCATGAAACAACCACCGCAGCTCCTCCCTGATCCTTATCATCAGGAACCACCAAAATTGTCCTTTTGGCTTTTGGGGCCACTTTTTGTCCAAACCCTAGCTATTTCTGGACACCTATCACCTGCCAAATGGTCCATCAACCCATCCCTTCACCCCTAAATTACTACTCTACCCTTCCACTCCTTTTCCTTTTAGGTTTGCCCTTCATTATTTGCTCTAATTTGACATGTATTTTATATTTCATGAAAAAATCATAATAATTTATCAAGATATATAAAAAAACAGCTAGCAGGATAAAGCATTATCCCTTTGCCCAACTTGCCAAAAATAATTTCGACGATGCTACAGACTACAAGTTCCCTCTGGATTGCTCTAAAATTTATATGAATTTGGTCAAACACACCCCGGCCACGGAGAAAATTCAATGATCTTGAGTGACCAAGTTGCATTCATGAAAATAACAACATATATAGCACCAAAAAGAAATTTTTTGTCATTCATCTGTCGATGTTTAAATATTTTTTGGTTTAGTTCATGGGTTAATTATAAAGAACACGCTCTTACAAGAAATTTGTACGTAATTTAAGTGATTAAAAACGTTCATTTCCACAACCACAGTCTTGCATATTTGATTTCCTCATATTCCACTATCGCTTGTATCTATTTTTACTTTCATTCATTTTGTTTTTCGCTCAACATAGCATGAACCAATTTCTCTTTGCATGCCAATGGATATAAACAGCAAAATCTGTTTTGCGTTTTCCTCATATAACGGAGAACGTTTAAAAATAGAAACGTGATAAAATCTAAGTTTAGTATCCTTGAAAGGTCAAAGAAAGTGGGAGGGTGGTACAGACAAAGGAAACTTCAAATCCAAATTACGTGCAATAAGGTGCCAATAAGAGTCTAAATTTACAAAATAATGGTGGGAATTATTGTCCGTACCTAAATCTATCATGCGTCATGTCAATGTGATCATTTAATTTAGAATACTTGTACACTAAACGTCATATAATTTCTTGTTTATGAGGTACACTATATAATTTTTCAAGAACATTACGAATCAACCCAAATTTAAACATGTGTGTGATCATTAGTTTAACTTAAACTTACTATATTAATGATTGAATATATGTTATAATATAGGTGTATTCGAAAGCATATGCTAGATTATATCGAAAGCACAAGATAATCTTTATTTTTAATGCACGTACTGAAATTAATCCCAGTATTACATATATATATATATATATATATATACAGTCCCAATTTCTTGGGAGAAAAATAAATAATGTGGACCGTTTGGGAGAAAAATACCAAAAGACATTAATTGGTGCCCTGTTTAAAGGGTAATCTAAGACCAAACCAAGACCTCATATTACAGAGACATGTAGGCCCTCCAACAAAGCAAACAAATTCGTGGTCTTTGTCTGCATTTGGGCTACTTGATTAGGCGGCACATCATCCATCCAAATGAGGTTAACAAATCACCAATGTCAAAAGTTGCTTAATTGATCGCTCATACCATAGCAGCTAGCAACTCATCACCAATTTTGATTTCATACAGAAACAAGATCACCAAAATTCCACCCTTAACAGCAACAACAAATCGTCCTAACACGTGTACGACAATGATATATGCATCATGGATGCACTCGATGAGTTATACAAGTATGATTTAGATTGTTCCGTTATTAATGAATCGTGTCTCTCGTAGATTCGTACCTTTTATCTCAAGTTAAAAATATCAACTAACTTATCATTATCAATTTCTTATTGGCTGTGAATAAATAAGATTTATAGTATTAGACCCAGACAGAAACAAACGAAACAATACGAAATCAGTATAATATAATAAGGTTTGAGTGAAGTTGTTATCACACGGTTTTAGGAGAGTTACATGTGTTCTGTAAATAATGAGGGGACTACAAGGGTATTTTGGTAACTTCACATTCCCTCTTGATTGGGCTTTGCTCTCTATAAAGAGAGGGGGAGGATGCACCCACAAGTTGAAAGATCATGCATCATACCTCTCAAAACACCAAAGGTGGCTCTCTCTCTCTCTCTCTCTCTCTCTCTAGTCATCCTCTACTCCATGCTCATTCCTTTTCAGTCATATAACTAAGAATAAGGTATGGATACATTGGGAGTTTTTTCTTTCTTTCTTTCTTCCTACCTTCTAATCATATTGTTTTGGACTTTCAACATTTTCATTTCATTTCCTCTCTCTTACTTCTATGCTAATTAGTATATCACGATGCAACCCCAACTATCATTTCTTTCCACTAATTACATTGTGATTTCATCATTTTTCTCTTTAAGTTTGCTTTGCAACTTAATTTCTCAAGTTTTCTTCTGCTAATTATAAGGAATGAGGACATTGTTGAAGTGTAGAAGAAGATTAATTAGGTTTCTCTCCAACTTCTAACCAGATGACATTATTAATGCTCCTACCTTAAAGCTCCTCCCATTTTGTGGTGTGGGTTCCTTTGCAACTTTACACCATACAATCTTTTGTTAGCACTGCACACCTACCTCTCCACACAGATTTTCCCAATTACATTTTGCTTTTATTTTTCCACACCAAGCCTTGTAATTTTCTCGTCACATTCATTTTCCAAAGGTTAATAAAACATTATGAATTAATTATCACATTCATGCAAATGAATTTAATTAACTTGAACAATTTTTTTTTTTCTAATTTCCCTCTAGTGAAAAATGGAGAAATTACCAAACTCATCCGTGCTGGCAAGGACCAAGTCCGATCAACTAGTGGAAACCGTGGCGGCCGCGTTCAAGTCACCTCCACCAGGCGAAGCCATTGCGGGGTCAGCAGACGGCAGCAGCACCCTATCGAGGAAGTCTAGCCGACGCGTGATGGGGGCGTCACCCGGGCGTGGAAGCGGCAGTGTTGGCAAAAACACACACATTAGGAAGTCTAGGAGCGCCCAAATGAAGCTGGACCTGGATGAGGTCAGCAGTGGCGCTGCTCTAAGCCGAGCCTCCAGCGCCAGCTTGGGGTTCTCATTCTCCTTCACTGGCTTCACTGTGCCCCCGGATGACATCGCCGACTCAAAGCCTTTTAGCGACGACGATGATATCCGTAAGCAGTATTTCATGCAAATGCTTAATTAGCGACTTAATGCATGTGCTCTTCACCCATAAGTATATAATTAAAAATTAAAAACTATAAATTAGGAAATTAAATCTGTCCCAATGCAAGAGCTAAAATACAAAGGCCAGATCGAATTAACCATTTTTATTTATTTCACTTTTGAGTATGTATGCACATGTTCTTGCTTTTGGTCTTTTTTTTTTTGTCCTTGTTAAATTTATTTCATTTTGTTGTTATTGTTGTTGTCTTTGTTTTTGTTTTGATGATGCATGTTACTTCCACTCTCCCTACCAGCTAGTCTTTGTTTCCCAACATGTGCTGCCATTCAAAGAGTAAGAGAGGTTTTTGTTTTTGTTTATTTATTTAAATTATTTAATTTTTAAAAAATTATGTAATTTAAATCACTTTTAACTTTTGTGGGTTTTTAAAATTAATATAAATAAAAAATATTTAAGATTTTTTTGGGATTTTTTTGGGTCCTTTTGCTCTTTGAGGGGCAGTTTTGGTAAAATTAGGGGAAGAGAGTGAAGCTTTTGAGTAAATGATTGTTGTGGTGCTCAATTGGTAGCCAGAGAGAAAAAGACCAAATACAGTTTCCAACTCTTTGGTAGAAATAATCCAATCAGATTCTTAGGAACTTGCCAAATGACTTTTAAAAAGAGAACAGTGCTTTACAATGACATGGAAATGTGAAGATGGTTAGGGATTGGGTCCCAACTGCTCCCAGAAAAGGAGATAAGATTTGGCTTTATGGTCATTGATTATGAAATATGAAAGGGAAAAGAACAATACTAATCTAACATCTAACAAGAAGTTTGAAAGGAAGGGGAAGAAACCACCCACAAGTGGTTTGGATGAATTGTTTATTTTAAAAAGATTTTGGATTCGAGTCCTAGCATCCGTGTAGTGTGTGTAACTTTAGATATGCAGATTCCCATTCCAATTATACATTTTGTGTTCGGGACCATTGTTAGCAGAGAATTAGTACAACTAGAACAGAACAGTGGTGTAGCGGTGAGGCATGTTTAATTTTTCCACCAACCATACCATAAAATTTAGAACACAAGCATTCCCTTCTTTTTTCTTGGCCATCTTTTTCATGTCTGGTTTTTTTAATTTTTCTCACTTGGCCTTTTTTTAACCTGTGATGATTTGCTTCACATCAGTCTCCTAATCACCACACTGTGCATTCTTTGACAAATGCGACCACCAGAAGAAAACTAGTCGTCTGTGGGTCCCCATTTTGAGAGCAATTGTGGGTCCCAAATGGTTTAATGAGAGATTAGGTCCTCTCCAAATCCCATTTGTGCTGGGTTAATTGGGCCTGATTGGTGGTCATCAAAAGTTTACATTTTATTTTTCAACAGTGGACCAGAGTCTACCTTAACTAGACTTTTGATCTGATGTGAGATTACATCAAATTTAATATGGAAAAATTTGACATGCATGTGGAAGGAAAAAAAACATCTAATTAAATACCATGTCTTAATCAGTTTGACCTTAAACTATAGTTTGAGGGTTGTTCTTGAGTATGAGTTCATAAATGAAGGGTCGATAGATTGGTAGATAAAAAGTTGTTCTTGCTCCTTATTAATATTTACTTGATATTGAAAAATCCATAAGAAAAAGACATGCTTTCAAGCATAAAAAAATTCTTGCTGCATAAGCATAAGCATAAGCATAGTGTTTTTTTCTTTTTCTTTGAATGCCTTAATTTTCAGCTGCTAATAGTGAAATAATAATATAATAACAGAGAACTATGTATGATTCATTGCATAATGCAGCAGAAGATCTTGAAGCTGGCACCACCAGGAAGCCGAAATTCCAAACAGAACCTACTCTGCCAATTTATCTCAAGGTTTTTCTCCCTTCCAAGTAGTTACACAATTTATACAAGTTACAAGTTGCCATGTTTGCCATGTATGCTTTCCTTCTCCCTCTTCCGGAAAACCATTGCAATTTGCAACTGCATCTACCGGTGTACGTTCAAAACCTGTACATGTTCAAATCGTAGTGCTCGAATTGATGTGATACTTACTATCTATTTGGACAGGCAAGGGTGGAGAATGATCTAACACACATCAAGGGCGATCCATAGAACATGGCTAGCAATATAAGCATGGTCAGGTTCAGTCTTGTACAGAGTTTCATTCTATATGACTTGTATGTACAAGACTTGCCCTTCTTTCCAGCCAAAAGGTGCTACATGTTCATATAAATAAACTCACATAAACTGCTTTTAGGGTCCTAGAAGAAGTAAGAAATCATGGGTTTTAAACCCTACAGAAATAGTTTAGACACCTGCATATTGAGCCACGCAGGTTTTTAGCCTTCAGTAAGGGCTTAAACAATCCCAAATAGGAACACCAAAAGCATCAAAGGAAAGAAGGGTATGGACAGTCTGACATATTCTTCCTGAAAAGTAATTAACTATCTTTCTACGTTGCAATAAGTTTGATATATTACTGCAAGTAACTAGTTGACAGTCTTAATTACTGATGAAGGCTAAATCTTGTTCTGGTTTTGTTTCAGTTCACAGATGTGACATACAAGATCATTCTCAAAGGCATGAGGACAACTGAAGAGAAGGATATCTTGAATGGGATTACCGGTTCGGTGCACCCGGGAGAAGTTTTGGCCCTAATGGGACCATCTGGAAGTGGAAAGACCAGCCTCCTTAATCTGCTTGGAGGCAGGGCAGTTCAAGCCAATGTCACTGGTTCCATTACTTACAATGACCAGACATACTCCAAGTTCCTAAAAAGCAGGTACGAATCTGAAACTAAAATTTTATCACTGTAATAAAAAATATTATATGGACACAGATTATAGGCATGGAGGCTTCTTTAGTTATTCTTTTGGCAATCAAAATGGTTTTCCATTAAAAATCTGCTTGATTGAAGCAGAGTACATGGTTTCTTTTCTCCTTCAGATTCCAAATATAATATATATTTATGCATGTGTGCAACAAAATTGACACGAAGTGTATGGCAGGATAGGGTTCGTTACGCAGGACGATGTTCTATTTCCTCACCTTACAGTGAAAGAGACATTAACATATGCAGCCCTCCTTCGGCTGTCAAAGACATTGACAAAAGAGCAGAAGGAAAAACGAGCTCTAGATGTCATTTATGAGCTAGGCTTAGAAAGGTAAGTTCTCCCTCTACTGCTGCCATTGGACTTATAAGCATTGTCATCACTGATCTTACTAGATTAAAAAGCTAACTAGCAAAAATTCTTGATGCGCACAGGTGCCAAGACACTATGATTGGTGGCTCCTTTGTCCGTGGGGTATCAGGTGGAGAGAGGAAGAGAGTTTGCATTGGCAATGAGATCATAATTAACCCTTCCCTTCTGTTTCTGGACGAACCAACCTCTGGCTTGGATTCTACGACTGCACTTAGAATCGTTCAGATGTTACAAGACATAGCAGAGGTATGTACTTCAGTTTTGACAGACAGATTCGGTATGGCAATTAGTTTTATAATTGCAAGGCAATGCAGAGCTGCTTTTAGTTTCTCCAAATTCTGAGGAAATACAAATTATTTTCATTCGAAAAAGTTAAACCTCAACTTTATTAGTATATTTTTCAGAAGCAGCTAATAATTGAATTGAGAAATAAGTAGTAAGATTCTTTATATGGCAGGCTGGCAAAACAGTGGTGACAACAATCCACCAGCCATCAAGTAGACTCTTCCACAAATTTGACAAGTTGATCCTTCTTGGGAAGGGAAGCTTGCTTTACTTTGGGAAAGCATCAGAAGCAATGGTTTATTTCTCATCCATAGGATGTTCCCCACTTATTGCCATGAACCCGGCAGAGTTCTTGCTAGACCTTGCAAACGGAAACATAAACGACGTTTCTGTACCATCAGAGTTAGAGGATAAAGTGCAAATGGGAAATTCAGAAGCAGCTGATACAAGAAATGGAAAGCCATCTCCAGCAGTTGTGCATGAGGTATGTTCTGATTGATTTCTTAAATTTCTAAGAGAGGCGCTCAAAAGAGAAAATTATCTTCCACATATATATATTAACAATGTGCACACGTCAGGAATAATTACTGCCAAGTATAAAGTTCACAAATATAGATAGGGATACATAATACTTATTGATCATTGCAACTTACTTGTCCTACAAGAAAAATCTGTCTGATTTCGGACTGCATCATCAAACGCACTAATCTGATGTGTCTATTTGAAAGCAGTATCTTGTGGAGGCCTACGAGACACGAGTTGCAGACGAGGAGAAGAAGAAGATTATGGTTCCTCTTCCCCTTGACGATCAACTGAAGTTGAAGGTGTCGATTTCAAAACGAGAATGGGGAGGAAGCTGGTGGGAACAATTTTCCATCTTGTTTTGTAGAGGAATTAAAGAACGAAGGCATGACTACTTCAGCTGGTTGAGAATTACCCAAGTCCTCTCCACTGCAGTTATTCTGGGCTTGCTCTGGTGGCAGTCAGATAGCAACAATCCCAAAGGCCTGGAGGATCAGGTAAATCTTTGCCTTGTCAAAGCAATAAAAGTTACAAATATCACAGAAAGGTCTTTGGGGGAAAGGTCTCAAAAGGAAACAAATTAAGAAGCAACCAGGATTTTCAACATCTGTTATTTATTTGTTTATTTTTCTTCATTGCAGGCAGGATTGCTTTTCTTCATTGCTGTCTTCTGGGGATTTTTTCCTGTCTTCACAGCAATTTTTACATTTCCTCAAGAAAGGGCCATGCTGACGAAGGAACGAGCAGCTGACATGTACAGATTAAGTGCATATTTTGTTGCTAGGACTACAAGTGATCTCCCACTAGACCTATTGCTACCGGTACTGTTCCTCGTCATTGTATATTTCATGGCAGGCTTAAGGCTGAGTGCTGACACCTTCTTCCTAAGCATGCTTATAGTTTTCCTCTGCATTGTGGCAGCGCAGGTATGCCTCTTTCCAGCTACTGGTTGATATTTTAATTTATTTTTTTAAAGCTGAATATTTGACCTCTTCCAAAACATTAGGTGAAAAATACCATATTTAACTACTTAAATGGATGCAAAACAGGGACTTGGACTAGCTATTGGAGCTACATTGATGGACTTAAAGAGGGCCACAACTCTAGCTTCTGTAACTGTCATGACATTCATGCTGGCTGGGGGGTTCTTTGTGAAAGTAAGCATGCAATCCTTGACTGAAAATTTATATTTTGTCTACAAATTTATTTCCTAAAAGATTTCACATTTCCTATAGGATGGAAGATATATATATCTAACACAACATGTTGTTTAAAATGTTGCAGAAAGTTCCGGTGTTCATATCTTGGATTCGGTATATGTCTTTCAACTACCACACATACAGGCTTCTTCTTAAGGTGCAGTACGAAGCAATCACACCAGCCATTAATGGGTTGAGCACAGACTGTGGTTTAACAGGAGTCGGTGCCCTTGTAGCCATGGTATTTGGATACCGGCTCTTGGCATACCTTTCTTTGCGGAGAATGAAGCTTCAAGGTGGAGCTTAAATGCGATGAAGTCTTCAAGGAAGCCTAGAATCTATTAGAAGCTATCTTTTGAAGCATGAGTTTCAAATTAACTGAGGAAAACTAGCTGACGATCACTGATCTGGAACTTATGCATTCTTCATTCTAAGAACTTCGTAAAATTTATGTCATGTAGCAGGTAAAAAGCCAGATAGACCGGTTAGTTGTTGTGTAGCTAATTCTCTATATGGAGAAATTTAGGGTTGTTTTTGGAAAATTTTAACTCCAGGTAACGAAAGAAGTTCAGATCGAAATCTATACTTTGTATGACAATTGTAATCGACCAGAACTCCCTACGACTTTACTGAATTCATGAATGAACCTTTTCAAATTCAGTTCTAGATGGCAAGGGTCCAAAATGAAGGCAAAATTTCTATAGATTGATTTAATGAAAATCAGTTTATGGAGTTGCCACTTATACATATGCATTTCTTGAGAAAGAAAATAAAACAATCAGCTAACAGACTTAGCAGGAAAAGGTTGTACTTTATACAGCATGTAGACCACTGTACATTTCTCTAGAGCTCATGTATAAACTTTATCCTACGAAATAAAAACTACAGAAGGCAATTCAACTGAGCCAAATTTGATAAAATGGCTAGAGCCATAAGTACCTACTCAGTGTCTATCAACATACTCCAACCTGCCGTCTATCACTGCTACCGTGCTATGTAATTAGGAAGATAATGCTTCTCCAGCCAAATTGTCAAGTTGCTTTTCATATTTTCCTGTATGAAATCTCATGCTAATGTCCTTAACCATCCAAGAAGTCGAAGGAGGGCAGCATCCAATACTGGGGACTTCTTCTCAAGCCCTGTGAAAGAAATAAAAAATAAGGAAAAGAAATAAATAAGTCAACAAAAAAGCTCAAAAGAGTTCTCAACGTTAAGGTCAGTTACGGATGGCTCTATTTGAACACCCTTTATTAGCTCTTCAATCCCATTATCCTTTATCAATATTTTTATTCCACATCTTTTACTTATTTACTCTTTCATTTTCTTTACTGAAAATTAAACACTGCCCATTAGGACCAAACTTGGCAGCCTTTAACTAGAGAGGAGGTGCCATGATGCCTCATGGTTCAGAAAGAGGAGCTGCCCATGGCGCACCTTTTTTCCATGCTTGAAGGGAAGGAGAGGGAAAGGGTGAGGTGGTGAGGAAAGGGGTGGGAAAGGGAGAGGGAATTATTTTAATTTTCTCTTCAAGGGTAAACTTATAAAAATTTAAATTGAGCAAATAAGGGGTCGCCAACCCCTATGATTTCACATTGAATTAAGCCTCTAGAATACCTATATCAGCAGCTACTCGATGAGCACACATTACTCCTGAGAAGGATACAGCTATAACTCCTTGTCCCGGAAAGCAGCTATCACCAACACAGTAGAGACCCTCTATGGCCTGCATTATTCATCATTGCATAGCTCCCCTTGTTCAGTATGCTTAAAGTCGATAAATATTGAAACATCCATTGATATTATAATTGAACTTACTGTTGTATTGAATGGCATTCCCAATAAGCCCTTAGGAGTTCTACGTGGTATTGGTCCATAAGTACCCTTGTCACGAGCCAGGTACCGCCTGTGTGTCTTTGGTGTTCCCACCTGCCATGATTGGAGAAACTTTTAATGGACATATCAAATACTGTAAACTAAAATTTGTGGAATACCAAAGTATTCACCCATAGAAGGGGGCAAAATCAGCTTCATTAAGCTCATAGAGAGAGCAGAGAGCCTAAAAAGCAAATGCCTCCAGAGGGACATTTGTTAAGATACCATCACTCTCACAAAGGAATTTTAACTCGTTAAAACCTCAATAACAATTGAATCCATTTCCATTATTTAAATTTTTTTGTTCATAGGTTGTGAACATAAGATTTATGATGGTTTGCTGCCTCCCACAACAAGGGGCGTAATCTATTTTCACCAACTTGAGAGAGAATGGAATCATAAGCCTTTGTTATTATTTATATTTTGTACAAGATTCACAAACTTTTCCTAATTTCATCTCATCTTTCTCTCTCCGTTTCTCTCCTTTCAATGTCACAAGATTCGCAATCTTAACACTATTTCATATATCTCAAATGCTTCAGTATAGATTAGTCGTGAGAGGGTATGGTATTACCTCCTTAAAAACGATGGATGATTTTAGCCCTGGAAATAGTTTATCCTCTAATCTGCCAATGATTTCATCTGCTACAATCTCTTTCTTTGCTTCGTAGTCCTTTCGAGAGAGTCCCTATATAGAAACCGCCACCTCACTAGTTATTCAAATTTCATAGATACGTACTAGGAGGGGTTAGGGAAGAGAGTGGGGGGAATAATCAATGTCAACTATTCATTTTAACTTTGATAACAGATAGTTACCTCCCAGTCCTCTATGGAAGAGGTTGTAAATATGTGAAGTATGTGGCGTCCTTCTGGAGCCAACGATGGGTCAAGGACAGTTGGAATGCTTAAAAAGATACTTCCATAAGGCTCTTCTAACCTTGTCCAATCATCCTGAAAACAAGATGGAAGACAATGACGAACAGATGAGTGAGAATATTCCAATTTCAACGCCCCAAAAAGTTTCCATGCAAATGATGGTACTGAAAAAGAAAAACAAAGCACCTCAAGCACAAAATGGTGGCAATCCGTATCTGGTGGCAGAACTTCAGCTTTCACCCCCATGTGAATGGAAAGAAAAGATGGGGCCTTAACATAAACTTTCTGAAAATTTTCCTCTTCTTTTGGAACATCGTCTCCTTTTAGCAGTGTTCCTAAAATAAAGTTGAAGGTAATTAGATTTCGATTGAAATAAGTAAATATAACAGCACAACAATCAGCAGCAAATATTGAACATCCCAAAGTTAGTCCAATAAATTCTTGAACTCCTGGCCACACTAACCAAAGGTATTCCATCTAGTAGCATTTGATATTATGGTTTTGGCAAAGAATTCCCTCCCATCTGAAAGCCTTACTCCAACCTACATGCCGACTAAAATAAAATCATCTTTTGACAAATACAATGACTACAGCAAGACAAAGAGTAGATATCTTTGCATCACATATCCAAGATTAAATTTGAACTCACAGCTCTGCCCTGATCAACTATGATGCTAGTAACATTGGCCTTGTAAAGTATCTCACTGCCCTGGTCTACTAGACCTTTTGCTAAGGACTTTGCAATTCCGCCAACACCACCAACAGGGTAGTTAATCCCACCATAATGCCTGTCACACATAACCTGTTGAAAACATGAATGAGGAAACAAGAGAAAAATACACAAGATAGGGCCCAAAAAGCTATTTGAAAAGCTTACCATGCTTGCATTGATCATTGGTGTCTGCAAAGCCTTGACTGTACTCACAATAAAACACTGTAGATATAAACGTAAAATATCTTTATGAGATGGAGGGGAAGACCATTTGTGGACCAACAAAGTTGCAAAGGAATAAATATATAAAATCATAACTAAGAACTTCAATAGGATGAAACAACTTCACCCCACCTCCGCATCTATGAAAGACAACAGCTGGGGATCCTGAATGTATTTACGAGCTATGTCCCCAGCATTTTGAGGCAAATAGTAGGCTGCAATAGATAACACATAATGTAAGCATTTGGGAACACAGATAACATATTATGGCCGGGACCAAAAGTGCATTAATCGTCACCATGAATAATCCAAATTCAAGAAGACTATTGATACGAATTAAATAAAGATATCCAAGAAGACTAACATTATCATTTTTTAATCTATTCCAGTAACTGCACCAGATTCTATTGGGGACTGATATCTCAAAATTTTGAAGGTGTCAATATTGTCAACTGTATCAATGACAACAGTGCTGCAATCAATTGTTCTACATCCCCATTTCGTGGAGAAAAAGCATTGTAATTGGTGGTAAAATGTCTTTTGAACATCAATAGATCTCATTATATAACTACAACCATCAGGTCAATTAGGGATGCATCTTTTCCCTGTTTCAACTATTTTAACCAATGATTTAATCCTACGGACATCAAAGATTCATTAGTATATTATTGCCCAAAATATCCTGGCTAAAGCTGGAAAAACCAACCAAAGACTAAACTAAATCTTGCATGACGGCTCGAATTAAGGATTGAAGATTCATTGCAGTTTTATAAAATATAAAAAAACAGAAAAACAAAAATGATAATACCAAGTGTCCAAGCCATTCAAGAGGCTTCTGAAAGAACTGTCCAAAAAGGTAGATTGGCTCCTCAAGTGACTTCAGTTCCAATGAGTTCAAGGCATTGAAAATCTATCCATTTGTACACAATCTATTAATGTAAGTTTTGAATTACAAGTACTGGCAAAACCCCAAAGGAACTCCCAGTCAACTTGCAAAAGAAAAGATGAATTAAAGAAAAAATGAAAAAGAACAGACCTTCCAACATTCACCATAGAATTTGAGAATCCCTTCCTTTTCATGGGGAAATTTACCAGTAAGTTCTGTGATAAATTCACTATATTCTCTGTGCACTAGGACAGAAAGATTATTGGGGAGATGATAATGGACAGTAGTTGGATCAGGTATCACCTGCATCTCACAACCCACTGCTGCCAATGCTTGGGTTATCAAATTTAGATTGCCCTGCCCATATTTGTGCAGTAAAGAGTCAAAGAAGATTACCAATTCAGTGACCACATTTTATGTGAAAATATCAAGACTGAAAAAATGCAGGCTGCACTGAAACATGACACATTCGGCACTTTAAGGCAAAAAAGAGTTCTTTATCCAGTACAAAACGCCAACAAGATATAAATCATGAATTAGAAAATTAGAACCCAATGTCATTACCAAAAAGGAAAATCTCGAATTATATCAAAATATACAAAATGCATGAGATTTTACATATTTGCACACCGAACTTGCTGTAAATTTAAATGGTCTCAGATGATTGACTACTTTCCCCATTCAGACATGCCTCTGCCCTTGGACAAATCTCTCCTTTTCCCCCCAGAGTCGATGATCTTTAAGCTTTATATGTCACTTGTTTAGTAACTGTAGCATGTCTATGTGAAATAGTGCAACGAAGAATGTCTGCTATTACATTCTCATGCTTACAAGTTTCTATCAGGATACAATGCTCCTCATGATTCAAACTTCCAACCTCCAATGAGTTTCCATGAGTCTATTACACTCCGGATCACCAATCTCAACATCATATTTGTAGGATACAATGCTCTTCATGATTCAAACTTCCACCACAGACATTAAACAACTATAACAGAAAGTCAAAATCATAGTGAAAAATAACTTTCAATAACTCAAGAAAGAGCCACCTATAATAACAATGCATATTCTACAGTCACAAAACTTTCATAAATTTGCTTCAGTTTTTGGTTTTTAGTTTTCATTTTGAGTACCATTCCACATCCCTCCCATTATCCTTCCTCCACCCTTCTTCATATCTCATTCCTCCCATGCATTTCCCCTCTATCTCTATCTCTAACATAAAAGAAAAGAAAACTAAAACCTAAAAACGAATGGTTATCAAAGGTGCCCTCAATTATAAGCAGAGCTAAGAATTTCAGCTTTAATAGACTAGTCTTAACTTGTGGAATAATCAAGTTCTATTCAACCATTTTCAACTCAACTCATATAGCTAACAACTAAAGCGCAGTGTACGTAAAGAAAAATCAAAACTTTAACTAAAACTTACCTTATCGCTGAAACCGAACATCACAGAAGATCCAACATCAAAAGTATAACCATCTCTCTCATAATACCCAGAGCTCCCACCAGGAATCACATACTTCTCTAACACTAAAACCCTGGCACCCTTCACAGCCAACTGGGTAGCTGCAACCAACCCTCCAATTCCTGACCCTATAACAATGGCGTCATAGTAGCTCTTACCACCACCTCCCTCTCTCTCCACCACTTTATCTACACTCAATGTTGAACTTGACCTCATCACAAAGTTCAAATTCCTGGAATTCACCTCAGACAACCCTAATTGCACACTACCATGTCTACATTTACTGAAATTTGAACCTCCCAAATGACACCCTTGAATCAATTTGCTTTTGGGAACTTTGGGTCTCAGAGTGTCCAGGTCTCTGGTCTTATAAAACCCTAAATTCAATCCACTGAGCTTGTAATCACTGAGAAATGAGGTTCTACCATGCCCAAAAGAGAGTTTTCTATGTTTTTGGCTTCTGGGTCTGATTGTACCCAACTGCACACTATATCCATGACCAAGGAGCTGAGAATTCTGAGACCCCAATTTCAATTCACAGAGATTATGACCATTGCCCTGAGAGCCATGCTGGCTAAGAATAAGCTGAAACCTGTGCTCTTGAATTCTGGGTCTTGAAGTACCCAATTGGGTGCTGCAGTGGTGGTGACTGGGAAACTGAGAAATGTGCATGGAAGCAGGGGAAGAAGTAAATCCAAGCTCAGGCATGGAAAGTGAGTGGGGAAAGGACATTTTTGATTTGGTAGCAAAAGCTTTGGTGGGAGAGAAGGTGATGGAGCTATTGCTATAACATTTTTTTTTCTGGTTTTGTTAAGTATAATTCAATTGTGAGTAAGTTGTGATTCCACTTCAGGATTCCTCAAGAAGATGGGACAAGAGGTTTTGTTTTTTGGTTAAGAAGTGGGTTGGTCGAGTTTATTTTGCGTTTTGTTGGAACTTGGCCGTTAGAAATTTGGAATTTGGTGGGTGAGTCACTATATCTTTTTTTTCTTTTTTTTTTAAATTTTATTTTGGGTAGTGGTGAGTCATTATTTCTTTAAGAACACACCAACAAATATTTCCAAGGCTCTATTTTTAAAAATAAAAAAAAAATAAAAATTAGTACTTGTTTTAACCAATTTTTTTTCATATAAAATCATTACAATAATTAAATACTCACATTTATCATTACATTTATGTATTTTTATTTTTTTAAATACTCACACAAATCATTACAATAATTACTAAAATACAATTTCATCTTATAATATCATTGTTTAGCACACTCAAGATCGAAAACCAAAACCAACTAAATTGGTTAAAATTTTCTTAAACTCTTTTCATTTGATTTGATTAACGAATTAATTTGGCATTTTGGTATTTAATTGTGACATGTGGGTTAATGAATTGTTGGATTCTTCTTATGTTATAACTGCATGGGGCCTCTTTATATGTGTTTAGGCCTTAAAAACACTTTTAATTATTCTTAAAATTAAGTAAAAAGTAAAACAATTTAAGTCAGAAAATACAAACAAAAATGGCGCCGAGAGTACACAAAGGCTTGAATCACTCTCCACTAAATGACCCAACAAATATGCCCTAACAAACACATATGTAACCAAGCCTGATAAAAGTTTAAACCTAATTCGCTATGTATCTACTTAGAAGTAATGTTGAAAGAAGGAGAACCGAACTCGAAACCTCATAACAAAATGAACGTTTTTAGACTATTTGAGCTAAAATAATCTTTCAAACCCTCCTACAAATTGAAAGAAGATTATGTACCCTAGCAACCTCTTACATTGCATGAGAAACTATCTTTTAAAAATAGATGAGAGTATATGGGTGGGGAATATGATAAGAATATGCTACTTTCTATCCTAAAATTATTTACTTCATCAATTGCAAACCCTTCAAATAATATAAAGAAGAAACAAAAGAACTAATTCTATTTTGGCCTTTTTGGGGTTCCTTTCTTCGCGTGTATGCGCGCAGGCCTACCGAATCAACGGGAAACCGTCATGTCATAGCGGGTCCCACAGTCGGGTAACCTCCGGGCTCTCCCCACCCTCGGCCATCACGGCCGTCCACGTCTTACCCAACCCCATCATCACCGTCCAAAATGGACCCCACACACACAACACATGTCCACCCTACCCCCGTAAGTTGACACGTGTCCATAACGTTCCCAAATCTATAACCTCTGTTTTGTTGTCTCACAGCCCACAAAAGAAGCGCCAACGAATTTGGATCCAATTCGCTTCCCATTATCGCTTCGCTCGTTTTATGTATACCTTCCAATCACTCACTTCATCACTCTCTCTCGTTCCTCCAATTCCTCAGAAACCTAATCTCAACCTTCATTTTCCAATCACTTCAAATCCAAGTTTCGCTCTCAAGTTTCCAGGTCATTTCTGAAATTCCTGTTAATTGTTTATCGCATCGTTGTTGATTCATTATGTTTAGCTTCAATTTCTGTGTAACTGTTTAGTTTCTGGGAAAATAGCCTAGAAACTGAAATCAAGCTCGGAAATTTGAGTGTTTTTTTTGGGACATGAGACCTCAGAATGCGTAAAGACTCGGATTGAACTTTCCCAATTAAATTTTTTTTTGACTATCTTCATATATGTTGGCTAAAGAATTTAATACAAAATCCGTACTTTTTTCGTTTTAATTAAAAGTTTTGGATTTGATTCAGGATCATCTTAATAGAAAATTGTCATCACAGGTGTTTTACAGATGTTTGCATTTTTAATTTGAATATTTATAAATTCAGTGCAGGTTTGCGTTGGAATTAGGATAATCATGGATCGGCTAAAAGCTCCTGCCCGTCTAATGATAGTTTCAGATCTTGATCACACAATGGTAGGTTCTCTTACTGATTGTGTCATTGGGGTGTCATTTCATTCATTCCATTTCTGCAGTGATTTTAGTGGAGAAATGCTTTTGTTGCAGGTTGATCATCATGACACTGAGAACCTTTCTCTGCTCAGATTCAACTCGTTGTGGGAAGCAAATTACCGTCACGATTCTCTGCTAGTTTTTTCAACTGGTAGGTCACCAACACTTTACAAAGAATTGAGGAAAGAGAAACCCATGTTAACTCCAGATATAACAATAATGTCTGTGGGAACTGAGATAACATATGGTAACTCAATGGTTCCTGATAATGGCTGGGTTGAGGTTCTGAATAAAAAATGGGATAGGAACGTAGTCAAGGAGGAAGCCAGCAAATTTTCTGAACTTAAACTTCAGGTACATTTTATAGGCTATGGCAATTGATTAGTGTCTCTGGTTGTGTGATGCAAATAAACTCAAGTGATATGTAAATAAAGAAACTAGTTTTTGAAATTTCTCAAGTCTTGAACTTTATGAGGACTGCAGGCAGAAACAGAGCAACGGCCACACAAGGTTAGCTTTTATGTAGAGAAAGACAAGGCTCAGGCAGTAACAAAGGCTCTTTCAGAGGTTTATGAAAAGCGTGGGGTAAGATATAACTCTTAGACAGCGGTTTTCATATATACTGCAGACTGCGTTGAGAATTGTGTAAACTTTGCCTAAAGAAAAGTCATTGCTTTCAGAATATCATAGGGTATTGTTGTTTTTGATATTGAACTTAAGTTTTTGCTTCATCTTTGGTCAGTTGGATGTTAAGATAATCTATAGTGGAGGAATGGATTTGGATATATTACCACAAGGTGCTGGCAAAGGACAAGCTCTTGCATATCTGCTTAAGAAATTTAAGACTGAGGGAAGTCCACCTGTCAACACTCTTGTTTGTGGTGACTCTGGAAATGATGCTGAGCTTTTTAGCATTCCAGAAGTATATGGTGTCATGGTTTGTATCTCACCTTGTTTCTCTTCATATTTAAACCCTATTTTCTCAATGTGAAATGAGTTTTCCTCATTAATTGGCATTGTTTTTGTTATTGCTGATCATGCAGGTTAGCAATGCCCAAGAAGAATTGTTGCAGTGGCATGCTGAAAATGCTAAGGGTAACACAAGGATTATTCATGCAACAGAGAGATGTTCTGCTGGAATCATACAAGCCATTGGGCACTTTAAACTAGGTCCAAATTTGCCACCCAGAGATATTGCTGATTTTTCTGACTATAAGCTGGAAAATCCAAATCCTGGTCACGAAGTAGTGAAATTTTTCTTATTCTATGAGAAATGGAGACGTGCAGAAGTTGAGAATTCGGCGGTCTATTTGGCAAGTCTGAAAGCCGATTGTGTATGTTTATTATCTTCCTTTCTTCTGAATACTGAGTTTTATGATATTACACCTTGTATAGTTTTACACTGTCAGAAGAACTATTATCCTTTCCATGTCAGATTTCAACATCTTTTGGAAATACGTCTAAATTTGTTTCTGGTAATTTGTAGTTAATGCAATTACATAACTCGTGGGGTGGTTTTTCTAGTAAATTTTTAGGCGGGAAAGAAAAAGTAGTCACTTCTCATTTTGTAGATGGCATAGAAGGCATCAACTTAGAATTCATATCTATTTTCCCTTTGTTTTCAGTTACTTTTTCTGACTACTTAATAAATCTAGGACTCCCGCCCAGATTGTAACACTCATTTTCTATACGAATAAAACTTAGTCTTACTGTGATCGGATATAGCAAGGGAGTTGAGTTTGTACGATATGAAGTTTTTAGGATTTATTGAGCATGCATGCGACATGATTATAACTATTGACATGTGGTAGCTTGTTTTCTAAGACGCCAACATACATGAAGATTGTGAACTGAAAAAAATGAAATTAATAATCGTATGTTTGGACAATGCATATAAGTGTTTTATCTGCATGTCAGTGTGAACTTGCTCAATTTAGTTGAATGTGTATTGCAGTGTCCACTCTATAACATCTTTACAAAGAGAAATAATTCCCTGAAGTTACTAAAGAACCTGTGAGATTGTTTAGTGACAGGGTAATACATTTGGTTCCTATTGACTGAAAATGGCTGTCAAAACATTATTGTTTAATCCTGGATTAAATCCTTTGATTGAGTTAACTTCTTTCTGTGTACTTTTGTAGAATTAAATAGACCTTGGATATCTTGTACTTTTATTTCACATCATGGGGTCTCCTTTTGCATCTGAATCACCTTAATTGTGTTCGTCTCATCAGTAACTAACCTTTAGTTATGTTTTCTTTGGGTCAGTGTCCATCTGGTACATTTGTCCATCCTTCTGGAGTTGAGCAATCTCTTCCAGAGTGCATAAATGGTCTGAGAAGCAGCTATGGAGACAAACAGGGAAAACAATTTCGGGTTTGGGTAGATGAGGTGTTAGCTACACAAGTTGGTTCAGATACATGGCTAGTGAAGTTCGATAAGTGGGAATTATCTGGTTGGACTCTCTCTCTCTCTCTCTCTCTCTCTGCAATCCAACATGTTTATACTTTTTCATGCTGTATTTAAGAAAATCAATATCTATGAGAGACAGCTCCCTGGAATAAGCTGCATGCTATAACTTATTCATATCCTGCATTTGAAAACTTCAGCAGAGAGAACATTGCATCTTTTTTTCTGGACTAACATCACAATTATTTGACTTGATGACCATAGACATTGTAGTAAAACGTTGTATATATTTAGACGTATCATGAACAGCTAGGTTAACTCCATATACTTGCAAATTTCTGCTGCTCTTTTGACTCTAATCATCATTGTAGGTGAGGAGCGTCATGCAACAAAGACAACTGCTGTTATAAGTTCAAAGGTGAGATAGGAGATTGTAATTGGTTAGTGTCCTCCAACAGTTGCGCTTTAACATTTTCTAAGATCATATTATTTGGTTTCAGGTTTCTGATGTTTCAGATGGTTTCACTTGGATTCGAGTGCATCAGACGTGGTACAAAGGATATGAAGGAAAAGATGATACAACATGGCACTTCTAAAATGTGACTACTACTGCTTCATTTCAAAGGTCTTTAGTGTCCTGAAATGTCCTCTCAAAATAATTGTCAGATGATTGTGTATGCTTAATTTCAAGTTTTCATAATGCATGTGTAATCATCAGCTACATGGAGATGGCTTACTAGGTGATTAATTCAGTGAAAAAATAATGGTAAGGCTGATATTCATGATCTCATGGCTTCCTTTGTCATAAACTTTTTAGCTGACAGAGAAGAATGAGAATGATGTTAAGTGATCCTAGGTTCAAGTCCTCATGGTACCCGTGTATGTGTTTCTCCCTTCTCCTTCCTAACTTTGACAAAAAAGAAAAAACAAAGAAAAAGAGAGTGATGTCAAATTAATCCTCACCTTTAATTATGAAAATTCGGTCTTTTGCATAAAATTTGTACATTGTCATGGATGGCTCATATTTTCTTAAAATGTAGAGATTTTGGCACTCCTATTGTTAGCCATGTGCAATTGAAACTAAACCCTAAACCTCACAGGGGAGAAGGCTAAGGCTGATGCTAAAGGAGACCAGTTTTACATATTTTAATAGATCCGTCACTCAAATTTATTAGATTGGATCAACTAGAACATCCACGGATACTATGAAATAATTACATCGTTGCATATGTGCATACGTTTATTTTGAATATGGAAGAAAATAAATGAATTTCAAATAATTCGTTGCGTATGATTGTATCGTTGAATTGTCTTGGTGTCAAATTCGAATCATTTATATAAAATTCTTAATGAATCTTTTAAAAGTCTTTAAACGCCTTTTTCTATTTTTATAACAAAGTATCTAGAAGTCATGATTCAATACCACATTACTTTTTGTTTTGGAAAAATAATACCACATCACTTTCATGGACTCTTTAAATATTTATATTGAGTATTCCTAATTAAGAAACCCCTCATATATACTTTGTAGCTTAATGGGGCACCAAACCACACAAAAAGAGGAAATTTTCGAGACTTACCAAATCCAAGAATGGTTTACCTTAACTTGTAGAGCTCGTTCCTACAATCCTAATGGCGAAAGCGGCGTAAGAATTGGAGGAATGAAATATAATATCATAGGCTAACTTTGTCATTTAAATATATATATATATATATATGTATAATATTTGATCGAAAAATTATCGGAAAGGGATTTTTGTTAAAACAATTTAAAAAATCCAGATATGTTCGTGTAATTTCTGAAACTTTATGAAGTTTTGTGAAAACAGTGAAAACCCCATGGGTGTTAGTGTAAATAGTTTAATTTAAAAAGGCTTAATTACACCAATGCCCCCTGAAATTTCGGTTAAATCTCACTTTGCCTCCCAAACTTAAAATAGCCCACTTCCATGTCCCTTGACCGAGGTTTGATGACCCACTTTGCCCTTTGCTGTTAATTCCGTCCAAAACTTTGTTATCAAGCAAAATAATAATAATAATAATAAAGACATCAATAAAAATTCAAAAAGCCAAAAGAAAAAAGGAAAAAAAATTTAAACAAATTTTTGGATGGAATTAATGGTAGGGGCAAACTAGGTCACAAAACCTCAGTTAATGGATGAAAGTGGACAATTTGGGGGGGGGGGGGGGGGGGGGGGGGGGGGGGGAGAATTTGACTAAAGTTTCAGGGGCATTGGTGTAATTAGGCCATTTAAAAATAGGGCAACGGATCCTTTTTAGGTTTTTTCTTCAATTTATAGGTTTGAGTGTTTATTAGGGGTGAATATTTGAACCAGTGAACTGAGCCGAAAAAACCTGTGTTGACAAAAAAAAGAGTCAAACTAAGCTTAAAAACCGAATTGGACCGCTTTGGATTGTTTCGGATTCTTGTCTTGGAAAAACTAGTCTAAACTGAACATGATCGGTTATGTTAACTTTACTTATTCATTGATATCCAAATTTATTAGTAAGCCTAATTAATATTCAAATCATATTAGTTACTCCAAGGAATATCGATATATTTCAGCCCAATTACTATCCAATCCCACATTTGTAATTTTTTTTGACAAATATCTCTTTCTTTCCTTTTTCTGAATTTTTTTTTCTCTCAACACTACCCAAATGTCTTTGTTTCAATTTTTTTTTGGTCCAATAGTTTCAATTTATACCAATTTAAAAACTACTTCAGCCCAATGCCTTTTCTTTTAAGTGAATAATACAAATCCTCGTTGCACTTACGTTTTCTTTATGAAAACGAAACCGAATTAGATCGTGTGTAAGTTTTGGTTTTGGTTCCTATTCGAGGGAAAACTAAACTGAATTGAACCGTGCCCACCCATAGCGTTTATATGTAAAACCAATGCCAGAAATTGAGTTTATTATAAATTTCTCTTTTCTTTATTTAAAAAAAAAAGGTAAAATGAAATTTGTTTTAATTTTCTAATTTTTGGGTCATAATTATGAGCGTACACGTATTCGGGTTTACTTGGTAACCAAGAAAATCAAGTAAAGGGTGCTTCATGAGGGAAATTCTAAATTGTTCAAACAAAACTTTTTAATCTCAGAAGTTCGCCCATACACATTTGTCCGCCGCTTGGGTGCCCTAGCCTCATTTGGGTCAAATCTGAAAAAGCAAGAGGTATGGAACCCTGCTCTGCACACTATCGTTCCTCTCTCTCTCCCCTCTCTGGGCAAGTTGTTCAGAGCAAAATGCCTTGGGCAAGTTCTCCCCTCTCTGATATGATGTCTTGCGAAAGTTTACTGGTTGTGTTAACTTTTGGCTGGGGTTTCTTTTTGTTTTGTTTTCTTTTATTTAACAGATAGACAAAGGAATGATGGATGAGTTGAAAGAAGTTAAGAAGGTATTGAACCCCATAGAAGTTTTGCTTGTTGTGGATGCAATGACTGGCCAAGAAGCTGCAGGTGTTCAGACTTATCATTCAATTTTTTGAGTTTTTTAGTACTCTAAAGCTTAATCACCCAAATTATGCATATTCTATTTTCTTTTCCTTCCGTTATTGCTGCAAAATTGGATATAGAAGCAAAATTAGCACTGTGTATGATCTATCTGCAATATCATGTACACATAAGAGTTCCACATAAGCAATTAATTGCATTTGAAATTAAAAAAATTCACACCTATCCAAATTAAATTATAAGTTTTGTCTACATTCGTTGATTTGAACCATATTGTTAGTTTATGCAAGTGTGATTTCACATATTCTACTTTATGATGAACATGCACAATGATTTGATTAGTTCGTTTTGCTGACAAATGCTTATCGTTGTGTAATATTTAATTTGATACTGTAAATGAGAGAGATGTCAAATAGAAGGTCTATGTCTTGGAGGATCCAAAGAAAAACCATGGTGTTATGGTCAAACTTTAAATTTTTTATTATTAAGAAGCAGAATGTGTGGAAGATGATGGCCCATAAGTTGCCCTATCAGCTCAACTGTAGTATATGGCCATTAACTGATCAATGGGGACATAAAATAGCAGAGATATAGCAGCCATTTGACACTTGTTGACATAAAATTAAAAGTTCAATTTGATGAATTCTTGTGTTGGCTTGATGTAATCTGGATTGAGGAATACTCTTTATGAAGATCGGGTGTTCACTTTATTGTAGTTCTTGATGTATAGGATGTCTCTATATGTTTGTTAAAATTGTTTCCTTTGCAGAAAGTTATATGGATATTAAGGAAGTAAATTTATTTCTAAGCTAGGAATAAACATCACTATGCTAGTAGAAGCCAAATGAAATAGGGCATGAGCTTAGAGAAGTAGTTTACTGATGTCTAGACCGTTGCTCATATAACATTATACTCATCATCTTCATCAATGTCATACACTCAGCTTTTATTGTATTGATGGTAGGGGGCTGTTGGAAATCAGACACTTCCTCGGCCAAACATCATATCAGGTTGCAATTTCAATCATATTTCTTGGTGCATATTTAGATCCCATGGCACATGTGACCTGTGAATATGTAAGTATGGGTGGAAAGGAAGGGTTATGGTTGGTTTGAAGTTTTGAACAGATTAAAATGGACTGAAATAGAGCTACAGTTCAGCAAATGCTATCATTAAACATTATCAAGTTCAAAATTATGTTCATATTGTGTAACTTAACCGCAAATAGACATCAAGTTTTTACATTGTGTAAAATAAATATAGATGTTATATGTATATGTAAGAAGGAAGCACTAATCGGAAAACCTATTTGAGACCATTGTATTGTGCATCCAGTATAGAACATATGATTCTGTTTGACATTCTCCTTTTTGCACAAGATATATGTAGTGTGTTCAGTTTCTTTAAACGACACAGATTTTGTTAATGATTTGTTCTTTTTCGTTCCCGCCCTGTCACAATGCGGTCCTTTCTCTTTGCAATAGCGTTTTTATTAATAATATGTGTAAACATCCAAATAGCTGCCTGCGATGGGGGAATTCGTTCTCCCATGGCAGGTTTACATTCGGAGGTTCCCCCCGACACCGGTGTTCCCCAAGGGGCACCATCCCATTTGATGATCTTTGTGTGTTCAAAACTTCAAATACACAACCGGCACAATTCCAGTTATTGATGTTCAGAAAGTGTAATATAACCATGTCACAAAGAGAATTATGAATACTTCTAGAAATAGGCTGACTATCTTCTTTGAATTTTGCAGCTTTAGTCACAACATTCAACTTAGAGATTGGGATTACTGGAGCTATTTTAACAAAGCTAGATGGGGATTCCAGAGGAGGAGCAACTTTGAGTGTTAAGGAGGTTTGGCTGTTGTTGCATTACTTATTTGTCATAGTAATCTCGTTTGTTCTGTTCATCATTAAATATCAGGGGAATGCAATACTAAGAGTAATTGATAGCAGAATCATGATTTGAAAATCTCAAGAGTTGAGAAAATTAACTCTAATCTCAAGAGAAGAGATAGTTAACTCTTTTTAGAGGAAGAATCACTTATGATATTTAGTTTTGTATAATTTGTCATGAATTTTATTTTCAATATTGTTCGTGGAATGTAACAATATTTGAACAAGATATAATTTATGCATTCCTCTTTAGCATTCAGAGTACTTAATGTTGCGTTTTGACATGCCATGCATCATAAAGTTGCTCCAGTGGAGGTTGTTCAGATCCTTTGATCAAGATGGAGATGTCTTCTGGAGTTGTTCTGTAAATTTGAGTGATGGGAGATAGTATTACTGCAGTCATTGCCTCATTGTGGGCTTAGTAGTCTCTATTGAGTGTTGACTTCTAATGAATTATGACACTCAGTTGGTGCTTCTTTCAGATTGTGAATGATGAGCTAGTGAAACTGATGGGCGGAGAGGTGTTTGAACTTGATGATGATGATGGTGGTGATGATGATGATGATGATGGTGATGATGATCATGATGATGATGGAGGTGATGATGATCATGATGATGATGGTGATGATGATGATGATCATGATGATGATAGAGGTGATCATGATTATGATGATGATGGTGGTGATCATGATCATGATGATGATGATGGTGGTGGTGATCATGATGACGATGAGGATGAGGTAAACCAATTATTTTGAAAAAATTCATTAGTAAATTACGTTTAGTAGATTTATAAGTTCTCACATATGGTAATTTTACAGGTTGGGGGTGGCTTGGTTAAGATGGTTAGTTGTTTAGAGACACATATGATGGAGTCAGTCACATATTATTTGACTTGATGACCCATAGACATTGTAGTAAAACGTTGTATATATTTAGACGTATCATGAACAGCTAGGTTAACTCCATATACTTGCAAATTTCTGCTGCTCTTTTGACTCTAATCATCATTGTAGGTGAGGAGCGTTATGCAACAAAGACAACTGCTGTTATAAGTTCAAAGGTGAGATAGGAGATTGTAATTGGTCAGTGTCCTCCAACAGTTGCGCTTTAACATTTTCTAAGATCATATTATTCGGTTTCAGGGTTCTGATGTTTCAGATGGTTTCACTTGGATTCGAGTGCATCAGACGTGGTACAAAGGATATGAAGGAAAAGATAATACAACATGGCACTTCTAAAATGTGACTACTACTGCTTCATTTCAAAGGTCTATAGTGCCATGAAATGTCCAAAATAATTGTCAGATGATTGTGTATGCTTAATTTCAAGTTTTCATAATTCATGTGTAATCATTAGCTACATCAAGATGGCTTACTAGGTATTAATTCAGTAGAAAAAATAATGGTAAGGCTAATATTCATGATCTCATGGCTTCCTTTGTCATGAACTTTTTAGCTGACAAAGAAAAATGAGAATGATGTTAAGTGATCCTAGGTTCAAGTTCTCATGGTACCTCGTGTGTGTGTTTCTCCCTTTCCCTTCCTAACTTTGGCAAAAAAGAAAAAAAGAAAAAAGAAAAAAGAAAAAGAGAATGATGTCAAATTAATCCTCACCTTTAATTATGAAAATTCGGTCTTTTGCATAAAATTTGCATATTGTCATGGATCATGGCTCATATTTTCTTAAAATGTAGAGATTTTGGCACTCCTATTGTTAGCCATGTGCAAATTGAAACTAAACCCTAAACCCTCACATGAGAGGGGTAGAAGGCTAAGACTAAGGCTAAAGGAGTTTAAAACCAGTTTTACATATTTGAATGGATCCGTCACTCAAATTTATTAGATTGGATCAACTAGAACATCCATGGATACTATGAAATAATTACGTCGTTGCATATGTTTGTTTTGAATATGGAAGAAAATAAATGAATTTTAAATAATTTGTTGCATATGATTATTTCGTTGAATTGTCTTGGTGTCAAATTCAAATCATTTATTTAAAATTCTTTAAACACCTTTTTCTATTTTTATAACAAAGTATTTAGAAGTCATGATTCAATACCACATTACTTTTTGTTTTGGAAAAATAATACCACATCACTTTCATGGACAAATGTAAATAATTCATAAAAAAAACATGGAAGTCATAAGTTATAGCAATTTCTTAAGCAATCAATCCACAGGAGAGAGTTTAAGAAGCAAAATAATTAATCAAATATTTCAGTTGCCCATGCTTCCATTGTCATTTCCATCAAAACACAACAAAAGGGGAAAAACCAAATTAAATCATGTTGTAAAACCAAAGCATATTAGGCAAACTTGACCACATATTATCAAGTAACACCGTTCTATTAGTACATACGGCCATAGAAACAACAAAAATGGCACAAGAGTTGGCTTTTAAGGATGAGGTTGGGGTGGAAAATTGGAAATGGTGGAGGAGTTGGTTGGGAAAATTTATGGGATGTGAGGCCCCCCATAGTAAACTGAAAAAAATCAACAATTTCTCTGAGAGGCATATCACCACGTACAAGGAATGGATAGCCAATAAAACTATGTGAAACCCCGCTCATTTAAGACAAGCTATGAATACACAAATGAACTTGGAATTTGTCTTTCATTGCAGCGGCAATTGGGTTTCACACCCTTGGGTTGGAGTTGGTCTTACAAGTAGGGTGGCAATTTTCGACACGATCAATGGCGAAGTCATGATTTTATTTGTGGGGAGCCTCTCACAAAATATATAATAAAAGATTCGAGCTCACAATACATGATCAACAGGACCAAAAACACATAATGTATATTACATATATCAAAATATACAACTTTGTGAAGACTCATTAAACTCAATGGAGAGAATAAATCAAAATTTCACAAACGCAAACAAACCATGGCGAAGTCATGATTTTATTTGTGAGGAGCCTTTCACAAAATATATATATAAACATATTCGTACTCACAATACATGATTAAGAGGACAAAAAAACATAATGTATATTAAATATATCGACAATTTTTACAACTTTGTTTCATTTGGGAATCTACACATAATTTTTTTGGAAGGCTCATTAAAAACAATGGAGAGAATAATCAAAATTTCACAAACCCAAACAAACCATAGGTGAAGAGAAAACAATTAAAAAAAGTAAGAGAAATTTTAACAAACCTTAATTAAGTGAGTTAACTCAATTGAAACTTGATAATATATTATATGGAGAATAAGAAAATAAATAAAAGTCACAAACATGGTTGTAGGAGCAAAGGGGAAATTTGTTGTGCCCACTGTTTCACTAAAAGGAGGCCAATAACAAAATGGTGTGTATTGTTTATTAGGCCCCAAGACACGCCAGACATCGTCTTCTTCGACAGGCATACAGTGCCTCCTCTGCAACTCAGAAGACTCTTTGCAAGGCTAAGCTAACATATCGACCTATTTGTTTTTTTTGGAAAATTTTGGGCTGGGCTGTGTTTAGAACCGCCCTTGGCGCGCAGCAAAAGAAAGGAGCGCAGCAAATTTGCTTAAGCTTTTTGTCAAAACACTTGGAGTGCAGTGCAGTAGCAGCCAGAGCAGAGGAGCAACTTTCCAATTTTTTTATATAAAAGAAATAGTATCGTTACCCTAATTGACGGAATGGGAGAAGTGGGACATAGTGACCTAGTTTGAAATGCAGAGCGCAAATTGAGATTTTTAATAAACTACATGGCTTATCGATAATTTAGCTATTAATAATAAGAGGGAGAAAAAAAAAACAGTTTTATTGTAAACCGGACGCTGAAAAGGTTGGTATAAAATTATAAATTGAGGCTTCTTGATTGAAACTAGAAATCGGAAACGGGTCTGTTCATGATAATTCTCCCCTCTTTTAATTGATTTTGACCGTCTGTTATTTTCACAGTTCACAACCAATCAATTCTTCAATTACCGAAACCCTAATCAATTCTCGCCTTTGATGTTGTGATTTTATTTCTGGGTAAGACCATTTCGTATGGGGTTTGATGTTTCGTTGTTTGACAATTGGCAGGGAAGAGTCGCAGTGGGAGTTTCGCCATGGCCGAAAGCTCTTTCAAGAATGAATATCCTCAGGGTATGTTTTTCCTTTTTTGGGGGTTCAAAACTTTCAGAGATGCAGAGTTGATATATGGGAGTTTTGTTTATTTTAGAAAATGGTTATTGGTTTTTGTCTTTGTCATCTGTTTTCCGCTGATGGTTTTGGAATAAAATCTTTAGGAATGAACCAAGCAGAAGAGTACAATGCAGATCCGACACCAGTAAGAATTTCACTGAATCAAATATGTTTAGTTACTAGGCATTCACTGGGCATACTCTGTTCTAATTTGAGCCTTTATGCAGATGATTGTTGAAAATTCTGCAACCATTGGCATTCCTGACCTTGGAAAGAAGAAGTTAGTTTCCAATTTCCTTGTTTTTTAAAATCTTGATTTGTATTGCTACATTGTAACAGGATTGTTTCCTTTTCACTTATGCTTTTGATATGTGCTCAGAAATTCGTCAAGAAAAGGAAGGAAAAATTTGGGGCCCGTTGATTGGCCATGGCCCGTTATTCGTTTAGAACGTTCTGATTACAAATTGGTAAGAATTTCACTGAATTAAATATGTTTACATCCTATACTCTAATTTGAGGCTCCATGCATGTGATTTGTGGATAAGGTTTCGAAGACCAAGATTCCTAGCCAGGTTGTGACTCATAGCTGGCTTGCGAGGTTAGTTGCCGTGTCACTTGTGCTTTACTTATCTTGATTTTAATGGAATAGGATTCTTATTTTCTTCATTTATCCTTTTGATATATGTTAAGGATTCAACCAGAGGGCGACAAAGTCTGCCGACCTTGTTTAGATCCACCTTGTTTAGATCCTGTGTATTTGAGGGCGACACGCCCAGATCTTATACCAGTACGAATTTCAGCGCATCAACAATTTTTACGTCCTATGCATTCAGTGGATATAGTCTGTTCTAATTTGAGCTTTCATGCAGGTGATGTTGGAGAAGGATGCAAGGAGTTACCTTCCTGTCATGAACACGAAGAAGTTAGTTTCAAAAATTCCTTTGTGCTTTAATTATCTTGATTCGTATTTATAGGATTGTTCCCTTTGCATTTGTTCTTTTGATACACGTTATGAAATTGGTCAAGAAAAGAAACTAAATTGTGAAAAGTGCCCACTACTTTTTATGTTTTTATTGTGAGTTTTCATTTTAATGTGTATGTGCAATCTATAGTACGCGGATTGGATCTAGTCACGACTCATGTGTATGGTTCATCTATAGTTGCACTTTTCCACTCTATATGTATATGTACGTAAATACATGGGGTACTGATTTTCCCACTCCCTTTTTGTACACTTACACTCCCTTTTGTTTTTTTTAATACTTTTTACTGTAACATACAAAGGAGTGTAGGTGGACAAAAGAGGAGTGGGAAAATCAGCTCTCTCTCTCTCTCTCTCCCTATATATATATATATATATATATATATATATATATTTTGTGTGGAAAAAACATTTCACTGCATTAGGTGAAGTTGTAGGAGGGCTAAGGGAATGGTATTCTTGGTTATGGTTTGAATGAATTGATTAACTAAGTAGCGAAGGCTTTCTACCGAGTAATTTTCATTTTCCATATCACTACATAAGAATTACATGCAGAAAGGAAAACCTGCTTATTACTACATAGAACGGAGAACACCAAGTTCGTTTGTGTTCATAGCTTGTTATGTTCTTGTTGTGTGAGGTGTGCATTTTAATGTGTACATGCAATCTATATGCACACAAAGAGGATTTAGTTGTGTGTATCATTCTTTTAAACTTGCATTGTTGTGGGGGAAAAAACGTGTCAGAACACTAGGTGAAGTTCTAGGAGTGTTTAGGAATGGTGCTGATTATGATGGTTTGCATGAATTGGTTTCCTAAGTAGAAAAATATTCCAACCAAGTAATCCTATACTCCATATTAGTTTATAGGATTTGCAGACCGACAGGAAAACGTACTTATTACTGCAATGGAAAATTCGAATTTCATTGATGTTGGTAGCTTGTCTTAAATGAAGGGGTTCTCATATAGTTTTATTGCGTATCCTCTTTTTCTTTCTGCAGATACCTTGTCTGTGGTGACATGCCCATTAGAGAATTTGTTAATTTTATTCGGTACAATATCAAGGTCAGCAGAAAGAAGCCTATATTTGTCTGTTTCAAGAACACTAAACCTCCCACTGGTGAGTTGCAGCTCGTTTTAGTTTTAAGGCATAATAATACCGTTTTCCCAAATTTGTGGCTGTATAATTCATCGATCCAATGTTACAGGTGCCTTGATGTCGGCAATCGATGAGGAAAATAAGGATGAAGATGGATTTCTTCACATTACGTACAGTGGAAAAAGAATACAGGGTAACATATACAAATATGAGCCTTTCATGAATCATGCCTATGTATTACTAGCTTGGATTGGTAGGTGTGGTAGGGGACCTAATTGCTGGATTGAAACTTTTATGCATGCATGGTTTCAACTACACACATTTATCAAAGTTACACGAAAAGACTTTGTACTTTAAATTGTGTCATACCCTTTGGATTTCATACAGAAGTAGAAATCCTTTGATGCTGGGTATGTTATTATGTGTGATTTTGGTGGTAGGAACTTTAAGATTTACTTTTCTGTAAACAAAGAACAATTATGATTTGCTTTATGAATAGTGATAACCATAAAATTCACGGAAAAAAAAGTCTGAAGTTTCATGAGACTTGATATGGAAGGCGAGTATGTATAACCCGAAACCCTTTTAAAATCCATATTAAATACAACCAAAAATTTGAAATTTGTGCGCTAATTAAATGAGTATCTTTGCTGAGGTCAGGCATTTTATTTCGCTTCCGCTTAATATTGCTTGTGTTAGTAATAAAAGAAAAACAAAAAACCAAGAGAGGGAAAAAAAAAGAAAAAGAAAAAAGGAATAGTTGTGTGAATTGGACGCGTAAAGAGTTGGTTGGAACACGCTGACCAAAACAGAGATACAAATTGAGAGGATTTAAATGCATGTACTATAGACCTATTCTCGGTAACAAAATTTCGTATGCGGTTTTGATGTTTCCTTGTTTGAAAATTGGCAGAGAACAGTGGCAGCGTGTGTTTCACCTTGGATGAATGCTCATACAAGAACACATATCCTCAGGGTATGTATTTCCTTCTTTTGTAGGGATTAATTATATGACCTGTATAGATCTGTAACGATTAGCTTAAATTTCATAGATGCAGTGTTGTGATTTATTTTGGAAATTGGTGATTTGGTTTTGTCTAAGTTATCTGTCTCATCTCTTTTCTACTGATGTTTTTGGAGTAAGGAATGACGCAAGCAGAAACGAATCCAACACCAGTAAGAACTTCACAGAATCAGATATGTTTAGTTCCTAGTCGTTCACATGCCATAACGTTTGACAGTCCTGACATTGAAGAAAAACTGTTAGTTTCCAATTTCCTTGTGCTTTAAAATCTTGATTGGTATTGCAATAATGGAACGTGATTGTTTCCTTTTCATTTGTGCTTTTGATTTATGGTCAGAAATTGGTCAAGGCCCATTTCTCTTTTAGACAATTGGAGGAGTGTCGCCGAGAAGGTAAGAAATTCACTGAATCAAATATGCTCATGTCCTATGCATTCAATTGATGCTCCATGTGCTAATTTGAGTCTCCATGCATGTGATTGTGGAAAGGCTTTGAGGAACCCTGGAAAGAAGAGGTTGGTTGCCGATTCACTTGTGCTTTACTTATCTTGATTTTAATGTAATAGGATTGTTATTTTTTTCATTTATGCTTTAATATGGGTTGAGGGATTCTATGAGTAGGTACAAAGGCCTCCTTACTTCTTTAGATGGTGATTATTTGAGGGAGATGCGTCCAAATTATATACCAGTAAGAATTTCACTGCATCAACTACGTTTACTTCCTATGCAGTATGTTTTAATTTGACCTTTCATGCAGGTGATTTTGGAGAAAGATGCAAGGAGTGACATTCCTGACATGGTCTGGAAGAAGTTAGTTTCGAATTCCCTTTTGCTTTAGTTATGTTGATTTGTATATCTACAATAGAATAGGATGTTTCCTTTTCATTTATACTTTCGATAAATGTTCCGAAATTGGGCACACACAAAAAGGGACGAGGAGAGAGAATAAGAAAGAATATTGTTGAAAGCCCCAATACGTGTTATGTTTTCATTGTTAGTTGTGCGTTTTAGTTTGTACATGCAATCCTATTGTTTGGATGAGTTGGTTACATAAGTAGCGAAGGCTTCCTACCAAGTAATTTCCTATTGCATGCCGCTATATTAGATTTACATACAGAAAGGAAAACATCAAATTCATTTGTGTTCATAACTTGTCTTAAATGAAGGGGGTTCTCACTCACACAGTTGTATTGCCTATCCCCTTTTTTCTGACTGCAGATTCCTTATCCCTGATGATATGCCTCTTGGAGATTTTTTTAATTATATTCGGTATAGAGTCAAGCGCAGCACACGGTTCGTCGTCGGCGTAATAAAGCCTATATTTATGTTTTTCAAGAACACTAAACCTCCCATTGGTGAGTTGCAACTCGATCATCTTTGTTTTACTCATTTTAGTTGTGGTTGTAATAGTTCATTGATCCAATGGTTACAGACGCCTTGATGTCCGCAATCTATGAGGAAAACAAGGATGAAGATGGATATCTTCACATTACGTACAGTGGAGAGGAGAGTGTATGTGGATCCAATGAAGCGCAAGAATGCATGCTATGTGGTAGATCTTAAGGAAAAGTGTAAAATCTCGGAGCTCCGAGTGAATGATCTGACCTGCTTAAATCCTCATCTTGTGGCCTTATTATGGTGCTGGAAGTATGTAGTTTTATGACATTGAAAGAAATGGACTTGGCGGCCGCATGCATGGAGTTGAGATAATTTTAATGATTTCCCCGTTCGGTTAGAAGTGAGTCTTTCCATTGATATTCCTTCCCAGCTTTTGGGGGCTTTAAGGAAGCGTCTCTTTGTCCCCAAAAAAATTGTTTTTCTCTTCCCCATCTTCATGATCCATTCCTTCTATTGAAGGACCCACCATCCTCGCATGATCACAACATGAGTTAGGAAGGGATGAAGCAACCAACTGCTGCAACTCGAGCCTCATCTAATTAATATCCCACAATTAGCAACCCCTCACATCCAAACCCAGCAATAAAAAATCACCCTCTCTTTAAAACCACAATACGAAATCAAATCCTTCAATCCCTTTGTAACCCAAAAAAGAAAAAAAGAAAAAAAAGAAGAAGAAAGAAAGTAAAATAAGTAGAAAAGCTTATGGTTGTTCTTTCCCCACTCTATTATCTATCAATCTCAACCCTAATCGCTAATCCCTGATATCATTTGAGATTTTTTCTGAAACAGAAACGCTCCAGCTCTTCTATCTCTCTCTCGACGGCGATGAACAATCCGCCCATCTAAACCGCCAACTCCTCCATTTTTTGATGTCGTTTTCCTCCCATATACATGTTGCTCAGCTCTCCTCTCCCTCGACAGTGACAACGGCTTGATGTGCATGTTGGAAATTTAATATTAACTAATATTAATTTTCCTATTTGAATGGAAATTGATAAAATTCATTGGGTTAAAGACATGACCCTTGGGTTAAAGACATCTTCACATGGGGGGTGACAACTCTTCAAATAAGAGATGCATTGTTTGGGGTGACAACTCTTTAGACCAAGGGATGCATTGTTTGCCTTTTCATATTGGGATACATTTTTGGAATTGGTATTTCATTATCTATAAATAGAGCAATCCTCATGCAGCTTTATTCATTCAAATAATTCTCTACATACTGACTTTCATTGATAGAGAGCATTAGAGTTTTTATAAAGAGAGGTTCTTGCATAATTTGGTTCAAAGTTCCTTGTGAATTGCATTGCTTCTTTCATAAAGAGGAGAGTCGTTGTATCCTAGAAGGCGAACGCTAGTGAATCATAAGCACTAGTGTGGGGTGTAATTCGTCTTAAGGTTAAAGTGTCCAACACTTGCCTCGACTCAATTAAGGTTCTTCTAATTCAATTCTTCTTTTGTAAAAATCTGTTTTGTGTGCAGTATTTATTTTGTTTATTTTATAGCAATTTAGCACTCATATTTCCAACAATCTTAAGACGAATTAATTTGTATTAATTGCTATGTATATTAGTCTCTGTTTATGCATTTAGATGAAAAGGTGCAAAACAATTTAAATTTGATGCATATGTCAGCCTTATTTGCATTACTGACCTGAGTTTTTAAAGTACGATTTTTTGTCTGTATCTCAAGTGCCTTACTGTATTGATGACTTGAGTTTTAATTAGTTGATTATTTTATTGAGTTGATTTCCTTTAATTAACATTGATATTAACGCTGCAAACAAACAGCAATCAATTTTTAATTATTTTCCCTTTTTAGTTCGTTTTCTTTTCCTTTTGTCTTATATACAATTCAAAGTTGAATTAATAGAAAGTTATAGCCTTTTGTTAGTTTCTTTTGTTTTATACAATTCAAAGTTGAACAAATCTAAGTTACAGTTCAGAAATTTGCAAAAGTTTTATTTTGTAAATTGTGTGAGACTTTGTTACTCTGTATGAGAAATGAGAAAGCATGTAGGACTATGTTAACAATCATAGATCATGTCAGCAACCATGTTGGTTATGGTTAGAAACCAGTCAAAATATTTCGAGTAAGGCACTTTGAGGCTTTAAAGAGGGAAAGCTAATTAGTAGTTCTATTACAAAGAGCCTAAGAAGTGAAGATATTTTAAGAATAAATATCTCTATTGTACTACCTATAGAATGAGATGCATATGAACAAAGGGTACCAAAGCCTTACCCTATGTATTAATTGATGTGCACTTTATAAAGGAAAATTAGTTTTTATAATGATTTGCTTTGATCAATTAATGAGGGTATGGTAACTAGAACATGTTAATTATGTTATAAACATGGTTCTATTTTTTATGGCATATGAAAAAATGATTAACAGATTGCTAAATACCTTTCACAACTTCCACAATTATGTGAAAATTGTGGGGGTGACAAACATGAAGGAAAATTTGGAATTTTATTTCCTAATAGAGAAAATGGAAGTTTTCTAGCACCACGTTTTGTGGAGAGAGGCTTTGGTGTTCATAAGAATTTAAATTTCTCTTATACAAGGTATGAGAAGGTTAGAGACCTTCCTATAAGTACCACAAATGTGGGGGGTGTCTAACTGAGTATTAGAAGGTTACTCAGTTGGCACAATAATTAAGTCTTAACAAAATAAATTAAACGCTCAACTACTCTTGAATGGAATTTATTTCCATATATGAAATTATGACGGCAATATATTACAGAAATAGTCAACCTAGTGGATCCAATATTTAAAGGTCAGACTAGAGAGTTAGTTGATCATTGAGGGGAATGAGAGTATAAGCCTAAATATTTAAAGTCTCCATAGTGGATACCCAACCTAGCTGACTGGAGATTCCAAGATCTAGGTTCAAAAGGGACAACCAAATTATGGATGACTAAGTAGTAGCATTGCCGAGATTACATCTCCTACGCATGTTCTATGATGAAATAGTGCTGCTTGTAGCGTGTTTTAGGGTAATCTTTGACTTTAATGATTCATATAGCTTGGAAATCTGAGTGGGGGTAGTGTAGAATACTCTTAGTAGGAAGTCACCTATGTGAGTGTGAAATGAGGCCGTTTCTATGAGAATTTTTTAAGGCTTGAATTCTCTAAAGCTCTCATGAATACCAGGAATCGCTCAGAGCCAAAACAAGCACAACCTATCGAACCAAATATGTTTAGAAGGGTATTGTGTGAGTGCTATTGTCTAGGTTTACACAAACGGCTGAACAGTTCAAGACATCACGTTCATTGATTAGCCAAGTAAACCCGATAGTATTCCACTATGGAAGGTTCAAGGCCAAAAGCTACCTATCAAGATGCAGTATTCTTCTAATAGGGACTCTCTCTAGTGTCTTCATTTTTTATTTTGCATGTTGTTGAGTTAATTTCCATTCATGCGGGGGATTGTTGGAAATTTAATATTAACTAATATTAATTTTCCTATTTGAATGGAAATTAATAAAATCAATTGGGTTAAAGACATGACCCTTGGGTTAAAGACATCTTCACATGGGGGGTGACAACTCTTCAAACCAGAGATGCATTGTTTGGGGTGACAACTATTCAGACCAAGGGATGCATTGTTTGCCTTTTCAGATTGGGATACCTTTTTGGAATGAGTATTTCATCATCTATAAATAGAGCAATCCTCCTATAGTTTTATTCATTCAATTAATTCTCTACATACAGACTTTCATAGATAGAGAGAGCATTAGAGTTTTCATAAAGAGAGGTTCCTGCATAATTTGGTTCAAAGTTCCTTATGAATTGCAGTGCTTCTTTCATAAGGAGGAGAGTTGTTGTATCCTGGGAGGCGAATGCTAGTGAACCATAAGCACCAATGTGGGGCGTAATTCGTCTTAAGGTCAAAGTGTCCAACACTTGCCTCGACTCAATTAAGATTCTTTTAATTCAATTCTTCTTTTGTAAAAATCTGTTTTGTGTGCAGTATTTGTTTTGTTTATTTTATAGCAATTTAGCACTCATATTTCCAACAGTACAACCATCTTCGATCTCATCTCATCCCAAGTATGATGTCTCATCTCATCACAAATTTAAGTCTCAACGGGATGAGACTTGTTGAGATTGATCTTTATGTAATATATATTTTACGTTGACCTATAATGTTTTGAACACTGAGTTTGTTTTTGTTGGATTTTTCGTTATGTATTTAAAGTTATTTAATTCAGTTTTTTATTTTGAAATGTACAGAAAACGCTCACACCCGTTAAGTAGCGTTAAAATATCATTGACTATATATGCTTGTGTCTTTTTTGCATAAAATTATATATGACCATTGAAAGAAGTTAAGAGAAAATCAATTAAAGCCTTCCGCAGTTGATTGACAGAAACTATTAATATTCGTTTGATCATGTAAATTAGATTGTTTGGCAATTGCACATTATCTAGAATATGAGCAACTTCTATGAAGGCATTGGTATGCCTAGTTAGGGGACTATTTTACTATGTTGGGGATAGATTAATGTTTAAAAAGAATTATGTTTGGTGTGTTGTGATTTAAAGTAAAAGGGGAAAAATAATTCTAGAAATAACTTATTTGTACTATTGGAAATGGTTGTATATCATCTGGTTCGTGATTATGGATGAAAGAACCACGTGTGGCTTGATCCCTCACAAGGGGTACGTAGGTAGCCTAGGGTAGTACCTAGTTGCAACCGTGGACTAAATCTTACTGATGATTGTTTTTATTGAGTGTGGTTCTGACCTTGTTGTTGGTCTTAAAACTCGGCTGAAACCGAGGTGCAATTAAATAATTTTTCATATTCTAGTTTGGCTAAGGGAGGGTTGTTTAAATGTGTTCTGGTCAAAACAGGTATGAAACTCGTTTTGGATAGTCCTGCGATTGGGGTTGAGGCCTTAAACTACTTGCATTTGTGTTAGGAGGTTAAACCTCGCATGATTGAAATTCGGGAAGTTAAATTATGTTAATTGCAATGGGCATTCATAAATAAGTATGAGTTTATCATTTGCATTGTTTAATGCATTATTTGATTTAAGAACGTTGTTGGCGATCTGTTTCCAATTATTTGAAGGCTGGAGGCTGGTTATGTGAATTGCATGAAATTATCTTATGCATGCTGCTAGTTGGTGATATTAAATGTGTTTTAACAGGTTGAGAAGTTTTGGGAAATGTCCATTTTGTAGGGGAGACTTTGCAGAAATTTCGGCAGAAAGTCTCGTGCCATTTTTCCTTAATTTTGGAAAAGAAGATATAGTAATTGAAGTGGGCCCGACATCGGTGTGATGTCGGAATTTTCACAGGATTCGTCCTAGGTTCTGAGGAATTCGGGGCAGGTCCTGTCATGGCTAGTATAGTCCACGTGCTACTAAAGTTATTTACAAATTGACACATTATCTACCACATGATGCGGTATAGTCTTCTAGTCTTTCTCCAATTAGTTTTAACAGCCACACACATGTTCCCCCAACCAAAATAGGAGTCATTGGTATTTAAGTCTTCCTCTAGTCTTCATTGATTGACTGGTAAAGTCTTCCGCTAGTCTTCATTGATTAATTGGTAAAAGCCTTCCTCAAAGTCAGTCTTATAAACACCCCTTTTTTGAGAACAACAAACACAGCTAACTAATCCCGACTATTACGCTAACAAACACAACTGACACGGCTCTGTCTCGGATTTTGATAGAGTGTTTAAGAAGATAGGGCATGTTTCACACAAATAACAGTCAACAGTGTAGACTGAATTTGTGCATGTTGCAGCTCTACTGCCCAGTCATCCCGTGCACAAAACGCAATCATCAAACATGTGGTATGTGTCCAATACATTATTTTGAGAATAGTCGTATGCCGTATTATTTTTTGCCAAATTAATACGGCATGATGATTGAACATATATGACTTAAACGGTCCATTAATATCTTATTATAATACTAAAAATCCCAATTTTAATTTAAATGTTGCGTTTGGTACCTCTTCACTTGGCAATCATTTTCTTTATTCTATAAATACAACTTTAAAGTGGCTGTCTTGCTCTATTTTACAAACACTTGCCTCAATCAACCAAATAACTATAACAAAGCTCTCTTCAAGTATTCGGTTCACATTAATTATATATGATTAATCACCGTTTAAGTTTTAATTTAATAGAAAATTTGGCATAAATTCAATTCTGATGAGAGATATTGGGTGCAATGCAGAAGTTGTTGTTGATCAAAGTACTTTGACTTTTACGCTACATAAGTTACATGTTTTTATTTATTTATTGTTCTAATTATGCCCATAAAACCTAATTAAGGTACATTATGAATTTGTAAAATCGGTAAGTTATTGATTTGAGGGGAAACTTCATACCTTAATTTAAATTATCAAGTTAGCCATATCTATATATATAGGGTAGTGTGTGACACCCAAAAACCCAAGCCCCTACCTCTCATATCACTTGCATGTTGAGCCAAGCAAGCCTTGTTGCTAAATCTATGCAATTTCTTTCTTTGCCCTATACCAGATATTCTTCATAAACTCCAACTGCTAGCTACACTTACTTATTGTCCCTTTCAATTTGATACCACTCTCTAAATCCATGGAGACCATGAACAACTCAAAGCAACATGCAGCGCTTCTCTGCAGCCCAGGCATGGGCCATCTCATCCCCATCCTCGAGCTCGCAAAACAACTTGTCGCACACCAAAATTTCACTGTCACAATCTTCGTCGTCTCTTCCCAAACTTCCCATGCAGAATCTCAACTCCTCAACAGTACACCTACAAACCCACAACTCTGGCACGTCGTCCAGCTCCCGCCACCTGACATTTCCGGCCTTGTGGATCCCGACGATGCTGTCGTTACCATCCTTGCCATGATGATGCGAGAAGTACGACATGCGTTTCGGTCAGTGATGCAGGAGCATCCCAAGCCAAACTAGGGAAGCCCAAGAGATCAGTTAAACCTCCTAATTACCTTAAAGATTATATCCCAAAATAAATTAGGAGACCTTTCCTACTGCTGATTGACTTCCTTTTATGTTTTCCTTCTGTTTTGGGTTTCCTTATTGTACTAGAATTATAATTCCTTATATTCCTAGGATTTAGTTGTTATTTAAACCTTTCTCTTGTAGACCATTTGGTCAGATTGAATTAGTGAATTTATTCAGAAAACGCAGCTAAGTTTAGCCGCAAATTGTGAGTGCTCGTTCTATATTTCTAGTGTTCGTGTAGTTTCGTTGGAGGTTCGTGTTTGAGATACCATCTCCCCATCAATTTGGTATCAGCGCTTTGGTTCTTGTGGGTGGAGAGAAGCCTTCATGGCTCATCATAGGCGTGGTCGGGGTGGTGTCCGAATGGAGGGCCGTAACTCTACAGACGACATGGATGAAATTAAAAGAATGATTCAACAACTCACTGATCGTGTCGCTCGCATCGAGACTCAAAGCCATGGTGGTGAGAGTTCCGACGGGGAGGGAGACGAAAATCCCTTTTACAACCACATGCCGATGGAAGGTGTGCAAAGGGGACGAGATCATTATGGTCGAAATTTCGACATGAAAGTAGACTTACCTGAGTTCGAGGGAAAGATGCAACCTGATGACTTTGTTGATTGGCTCAATACTGTTGAGCGTATATTTGACTACAAAGAGGTGCCGGACGAGAAGAAAGTTAAGATCGTAGCCATTAAATTGAAGAGGAATGCCTCTGCATGGTGGGAGCAGCTAAAGACTCGGCGTGATCGTACCGGAAAATCCAAAATTAAAAGCTGGGAGAAAATGAAGAAAGAGCTAAAGAGAAAATTTTTGCCAGAAAACTACCGTCAAGCAAACTTCCTGAAACTTCATAATCTGCGACAGGGAAATCGGACTATTGAGGAATATACTGAAGAATTCGATCTCTTAACCATGAGGTGTGGACTCGTCGAAGAAGAAGAACACACAGTTGCACGTTATCTGGGAGGGATGCGTAGAGAACTTCATGATGTGGTGGTCTTACAGCAATACTGGAGTTATGATGATGTCTTCAAGTTAGCCATACAAGTAGAGAAACAGATAAAGACACGGTCACGGCGTGTTGGAATAGAGGGTTCTGAGCAAAAAAATTCTTGGATGACTAAAGGCTCATCAAATTCTGAGCCAGGGAAGCATGAAGCACCTAAGACCAATGCACCAGAGAAGTTTACTACCAACAAACCGAAAGGGATCAAGTGTTTCAAATGTTCTGGCCTAGGACATATTGCTTCTGAATGTCCTAACCGAAAAATTGTCAGTTTGGTTGAGGAATTGGGCGAATCTAGCGGTGTGTTAAAAGAGATGCTGCCTATATTTGATAATTATGGGGACAATGAAGAAGAAGAGATCACATGGAGTGACCATGGAGAGTCCTTGGTGATTCGAAGGATAATGAATGCTGCCAAGGTGGAGGAGAACTCAGATTGGCTTCGGAATAATATATTCCATACCAAGTGTACCTCTCATGGAAAGGTATGTAGTGTTATTATTGATAGTGGGTAGTTGTGAAAACATTGTTTCACAGGAGATGGTTGATAAACTGAATTTGAAGACTGAAAAGAAGCCAGTCTCGTACAAGCTGTCTTGGGTCAAAAAAGGGAATGAAGTCGTGGTGAATCAACGCTGCCTAGTGACATTCTCCATTGGGCAAAAGTATCAGGATTCTCAATGGTGTGATGTAATTCCAATGGATGCGTGCCACATACTATTGGGGAGACCTTGGCAATTTGATCGCAAGGCCACACATGACGGATACAAAAATACATATACCTTCATCAAAGATGGTGCGAAGGTTATTTTAGGCCCCTCCCAATCCGAATTTAATGTCAAATCCACGAAAATTGGTGCTGGAAGCTTTCTAACCAAAGGAGAATTCCTAAAAGAAGCGGAGGAGAGTGGCGATATGTACATGTTGATGGGTGAAAGAGTCAAATCCAGATGAGCTTAATTTTCCTAAAGAATTAACACCTCTCTTGCAGGAATTCAATGATGTTATTCCTGAAGAATTACCGCTGGGCTACCTCCTATGCGAGATATCCAGCATTGCATAGATTTGATTCCAGGTTCAACTCTCCCAAATAAAGCTCATTATCGGATGAGCCCATTAGAGTACGAGGAGCTAAATAGGCAAGTGACAGAATTGTTGAAGAAAGGGGTTATCCGAGAGAGCATGAGCCCGTGTGCAGTACCTGCATTGCTTGCGCCCAAAAAGATGGGACTTGGCGTATGTGCGTCGACAGTCGGGCAATAAATAAGATCACCGTGAAGTACAGATTTCCAATTCCTCGTCTCGATGATATGTTGGATCACTTGTCGGGAGCAAAAATATTTTCGAAAATAGACTTAAGGAGTGGATACCACCAAATACGAATGAGGCCCGGTGACGAATGGAAGACAGCCTTTAAAACTCGGGATGGCTTATTTGAATGGTTGGTGATGCCATTCGGATTGACAAATGCTCCTAGCACATTTATGAGACTCATGAACCAGGTATTTCGTCCTTTTATTGGAAAGTTTGTAGTTGTTTACTTTGACGATATTCTGGTTTATAGTCATAATGCTGTTCAACACATGGAGCACTTAAGACAAATCTTTGAAGTTTACGGGAGCAGCAACTCTTTGGCAATTTGAAGAAGTGTGAATTTTTGACAGATAGCTTAATTTTTCTTGGGTATGTGATATCATCAGAAGGTATTAAAATGGATACAAAAAAAATTGAAGCAATACAAGAATGGCCTATACCACAATCTGTCCATGAGGTGCGAAGTTTCCATGGCTTAGCTTCATTCTACCGAAGATTTATCAGAAATTTCAGCTCCATTATGGCGCCCGTGACTGATTGTATGAAGCATAATATTTTCAAATGGACTGAAACTGCAGAGAAGAGCTTTCAAACCATAAAGAAAGCTATGACTGAAGCACCATTATTAATTCTACCAGATTACCAAAAGGTTTTTGAGGTAGATTGTGATGCATCCAAAGTTGGGATTGGAGCTGTTCTTAGCCAGGAGGGGAGACCAGTTGCCTTCTTTAGTGAAAAACTCAATGACACTAGACAACGCTACTCTACTTATGATATTGAGTTTTATGCCATTATGCAATCTCTTAGACAATGGAGGCAATATCTGATCTACAAGGAATTTATCCTTTACTCTGATCATGAAGCATTGAGATTTATCAATGGGCAACACAAATTGAATCGGAGACATGCCAGATGGGTGGAAGAATTGCAGGAGTACAATTTTGTGATTAAACACAAGGCTGGAATCCACAATAGAGTAGCAGATGCTTTAAGTCGCAAGGTGGCCTTATTATCTGTCATGCAAATTAGAGTGGAGGGCTTTGAGCAAGTGCAGGAGTTATATAAAGGAGACAAAGAATTTGGTGAAATCTGGTCCGAATGTGTGCACAATAATTCAGTACAAGATTACCATATTCAAGATGGATATTTATTCAAGGGGAGCAAATTATGCATTCCTGATTGTTCTTTACGGTTATGGATAATTGAGGAGCAACATGGGGGAGGCCTTGGAGGACACTTTGGGCGAGACAAAACAATTGATCTTGTTGAGAACAAATTTCATTGGCCCAAGTTGCGAAGAGATGTGGAGAGATACGTACAAAGATGTAGGACTTGCCACGTGGCCAAGAGTCGTAGTCAGAACACGGGGCTTATATTCCTTTGCCAGAGCCACGGGCACCGTGGGAAGACATTAGCATGGATTTCGTTGTTGGCCTTCCAAAGACAAAACAAGGATTTGATTCAGTCATGGTAGTTGTTGATCGCTTTTCGAAGATGGCCCATTTCGTTCCTTGTAAAACAACCATGGATGCTAGCAATATTGCCCATATTTATTTTCAGGAGATTGTCAAATTGCATGGGATTCCCACTACAATTACATCAGATAGAGACACCAAGTTTGTGGGACATTTTTGGAGGACTTTGTGGCGTAAGATGGGGACCCGGCTCCAATTTAGCAGTGCACATCATCCCCAAACGGATGGTCAGACAGAGGTTGTCAATAGGACCCTTGGTAACTTATTGAGGTCTTTGGTTAGTAGCAATAAAACGGGCTGGAGTGATGTTCTACCGCATGCAGAATTTGCATATAACCAGTCAAAAAGTAGAACCATTGGAATGAGCCCATTTGAAGCTGTCTATGGTCGCAACCCTTCTAGTCCAATTGACTTAATTCCTTTGCCGGTAGAGAATCGTTTTAGTGGGGATGCCAATGACATGGTTGATCATATCAAGAAGGTCCATGAACGTGTTAGCCTTCGACTTAAAGAGAGCAACACCAAGTATAAAGAAAGTGCTGATAAACATAGGCGTTACAAGGAGTTCCAAGAAGGGGATTTAGTGTGGATCAACTTAAGAAAGGAGAGATTCCCTCGTGGAAAATATGGTAAATTGCATGATAGAGGTGGTGGACCATACAAAATATTGAAAAGGGCTGGTCAAAATGCTTATGTGCTTGAGTTGCCGAATGACATTGGTGTCTCGCCTACATTCAACGTCGCTGACTTACAAGCTTACTATGGTGAGAATGAAACTCCAGATTTTGACTCGAGGTCGAGTCCTTTCCAACCCGAGGAGTCTGATGCAGGAGCATCCCAAGCCAAACTAGGGAAGCCCAAGAGATCAGTTAAACCTCCTAATTACCTTAAAGATTATATCCCAAAATAAATTAGGAGACCTTTCCTACTGCTGATTGACTTCCTTTTATGTTTTCCTTCTGTTTTGGGTTTCCTTATTGTACTAGAATTATAATTCCTTATATTCCTAGGATTTAGTTGTTATTTAAACCTTTCTCTTGTAGACCATTTGGTCAGATTGAATTAGTGAATTTATTCAGAAAACGCAGCTAAGTTTAGCCGCAAATTGTGAGTGCTCGTTCTATATTTCTAGTGTTCGTGTAGTTTCGTTGGAGGTTCGTGTTTGAGATACCATCTCCCCATCAGTCAGCCTTGCTTGGCATGGAGGTTTGTCCCACCATGCTTATCGTGGACCTCTTCGGCACTGAATCTCTGCCCATTGCCGAAGAGTTGGGGATTTCCAAGTTCGTTTATGTGCCTTCTAATGCATGGTTTCTTTCTCTCATGGTGTATTGTCCGGTTCTGGATGTTGAAGTCAAAGGAGACTTTGTCCACCAAAAAGAACCAATCCAAATCCCGGGTTGTAGGTCAATACTTCCACACCTCGATCTCGATGACACTTTGTTGGTCCGGTCCCACAAGGAGTACTTGGATTTTGTAGAAATTATTTCAAGTGGGGTTTCTAAAGGGGATGCGATTTTGGTGAACATATGGGAGGATTTGGAGCCCAAGACTCTTGCAGCCCTAAGAGATGAGAAATTATTGGGCCGGTACACAAAGGTTCCGGTCTATCCTATTGGGCCGCTGATTAGGTCCACTGAATCATCTGGTTCGAGGGGGAAGGTGTTTGATTGGTTAGACAAGCAGCCCAATGAGTCTGTGATTTATGTGTCGCTTGGTAGCGGCGGGACTTTGTCGTACGAGCAAATGACCGAAATGGCTTGGGGTTTAGAGCTTAGCAAACAGAGGTTTGTCTGGGTGATACGTAAGCCCACCCAAACGGCAGATGGGGCCTTTTTCACGGGTGGAAGTGGCAATGGTGGTGACGAGGACAACCCATCAAAGTACTTGCCCAAGGGGTTCTTGGAGCGGACCAAGGACGTTGGGCTCGTCATCCCTTTGTGGGCTCCACAAGTGGACATCTTGGCCCATCCATCGGTTGGAGGGTTTTTGTCCCATTGTGGGTGGAATTCGACCCTAGAGAGCATCAGCAATGGGGTGCCGATGATTGCTTGGCCGCTCTATGCGGAGCAGAGGATGAACTCCACGCTGCTGACAGAGGAGTTTGGCGTGGCAGTTCGGTCAAAAATACCACCATGGAAGAAAGTTGTGGAGAGGGAGGAGATAGAAGAAATGGTGAGAAAGATTATGGAGGAGAAGGAAGGTTTTGCAATGAGAGATAGAGTGAGGAAGCTAAAAACAAGAGGTGCCAAAGCTTTGGAGAAAGGGGGTTCATCTTATAATGCTCTTTCTCAATTCGCAAAGCATGGTGAGTTAAGGTGCATGAAATTTGCCAACGGGAGGAAGTGATGGATCCATGAACACATGCGTGCACGGTTCCGCAACTGCTTGATCAAGAAGATGTTTGTTCCGTTGTTTTTTTTTATTGGTCAACCATGAATTAGATTCCAAGCCAAAGGCAACTGCAAGGAAATACACAAAAAGCAGAAACTGAGACAATTACAGAATCTCCTTCATCTGAATCGCTACAATCCAGCAAAGAAGGAAAACTCCTACTCTAAAAACAAAAATTAAGGAGGACCTGGAAGACCATCAGACACCAAAACATGTTTGTTCCGTTGTTATGTGTTGTGATTTGTTTATGGAGTTGTTTTAGCATTATATAATTTATCAAGATCAACATGTGCTGCAACTAGTGTTAACTTAATGTTTCAATAATGAAGAAGTTGTGTACGTGTATTATATATTATTATTAATATAGTAAATTGAGCTTAGACTCATAAAATTCATTTTAAATCACCTACAACCATTTCCTTTAGTTTTCTATTTAAGATACCCAATTTTTTCAAATAATACCCGATGACTAGAATCCAACTAAGGAAGTTACCTAATATAACTTAAAATCTGATTTATTGTATTTTTAGGATTCCAAAACTACCCCTATTTATAAGTTAATGTGTTATGGGGGGTGTAACTAATGACACCCGTTCAATTTGGAAATATCTCCAAATAGTTGTAAAGGATGTAGGAACCAATTTAGAAACTTATTTGAAATTAAATATTAAATTCCACATTAAAGTATTAGTAATCTATTTTACGACTAGTAATCTATTTTTGAATTAATGGTGTTTTCCTTCTATGAATTACGACTAGTAATCTATTTAAAGTATTAATAATTTAAATTCAATATTAAATTTAGGAATTAATGTTGTTTTCTTTTTATGAATTATACGACCAGTATTCTTTTTTATTATAGTTTTATGAATAATAGTGTACATTCTAATTATGTTGAAAAATAATTTGATAATCTATTTATTATTTTGTTTTTAAAACATTTTTTTAATGAACCTATTTTTTTTTGCTTTATTACTTGTTTTATTAATTTGATCATCTTTTTATTGTTATGAAAAATAATTTGATCATCTTTTTATTGTTTGTTTTATGAAAACAATTGTTTTTTTAAATGAGCCTATTTTTTCTCTCAAATAATGTACCTACTTTTTTTTCTCTAATAATGTACCTGTAATGAACCTATTTTTTTCTCTAATAATGTACATATTTTTTTCCCTCAAAATAATGTACCTATTTTTTCTCTCAAAATAATGTACCTATTTTTCTCTCAAAATAATGTACCTATTTTTTTTAATGACTGTTATTACTATTTTAATTTTATTATATTTAAAGGTTTATGTTTGTTGTAATTTTTCAATTTAATTATATTTAAAGGTTTTGTTTTTTGTTTTTTTTCCTTGCATTCATTCAGACTTTGTAAAGAAAAATTATGGCCTACTACGTTCATATACTAAATATCAACCCAGCAGCTTATCCAAAATATTAATAAATAAAAAATTAATCAAGAATATTAATATAATACACATGCATGCTTTTTCTCTTTGACTTGTCGGCTATCTCAAGTGTTTTTGGTTTTGTTTTTCTCTTTCTTCCTTGACTGGTTGTACCGGTTGCTGGGTGTTGAGGCCCAAAAAATCCACACTTCGGCCCAAATAAATTTTCGGCCCAATGCGATACCTTACCGAGAAGAAACCCGATTTGGGCACGCGAAAGTTCATCATATGCGCTTGCACACATGCCACGCCAAGCGACACGCCACGCCACGCCAAGCAAGGAATTATTATTCCGCACCTAATCACGCCACAAGCTTAAGTGGGCCCCAAGCCACTCAAATACCCGGGGCTTGCTTGAGTGGGTTGGGGTATGGATGGTAATAAATCAACATGAGGCCCATTGATGAGGCGAGAAATAGAAGTCTCAGGTTACTTGGGAGCCTCGAGACTCAAGCCCATTCTTAAGCCCAAACATATGGGTGAGCACAAAAGAGGAAATAGCCCATTAGCTTAACCAAATTAGACCAACACCTCATAAAAAATAGTCCAACACTTGTTGAGGTTAGCCCATTTATTTTGACAAACCAACCCATTATCTTAGAAGGCCCATACAATTAGAAAAGAGAAGAAGCCAAAGCGTCAGCTCCTTGCTGGAAAAACACAGAAGCCACGAAGGAGATGTCCACATATGCAGAGTTGCTGGAAAGGAACAAGTTCCAAGCACAAAACACCCGAAGAACCAAAGAATATTAACGTGCAAGCTGCCAGGAAGAGAAGCACCCTTCGAACCAGCATACATACCCCAATTCCTTCCCCCATCAGACCTGGCCATGGAAAAAGGAAAGAAAGAAAGGAAGGAGATGGCTGGGAATGGAAGTCTCACACTGAAACAGCTGCGGGAAAAAGGGCCTTGAGCTCCCAAAATTCCTAATTTTGTGCAAATAGATAGAGGAAATTTCACTAAGATAGAAAAGTCAAGGAAGGAGAGGAGAAAGGAAGAAAAACCTTGGCCAAGTTGGGAAGAAACCATTAGGGTTTCTTGGGAAAGGATAGTTTCTAGCAAGCTATAAAATGAGGCTTCTTCTACCCAACAAAAAAAACCCATATTCAGAGAGCAAGCTTTCTCTCTTACCTGCAAAAACCCAGCAATTTCGTGCACTATTCACCATTCTTCTCCGTTTGCCTCTTATGGCAGACCACTTTTACATCTGTCAGAAGCTTTGTCAAGCTGCATGAAGAATATTGTTCTTTCTTTCTCTCTTCTCAGCCAAATCAGCTTGCAAACCTCTTCGTCCTCACCTTAAACACTCCCATTTCTCCCTAGGAAGCCATATTTTCCTCTTTGGTGCTAAACTCATGCTGATTTTGCTTCCATGCCACAAGCATCTCATGCCAAGCTAGAAAATTTATTTGTAAGCATCAAGAAATCATCTGTAAGTTGCTGTTATTTTAGTTGATGAAGATAACTAAGATGTTTCCTAAGGCTCTATTGCCCTTTCGAAGCATATTTGAGGCTTGATTTTCGAACTCAGACAAAGGGGACAATTTCATCAATCTTCCCTTTACGGCAACCCAGCCCATTTACAGCTGCCGGTTGCCAAAAGAAAAAGGCCCCTACACTAGGCTTAAGTTGTTGTGGTTATTGACAGCCATAGACAAGGGTAGAATCATGAATTTTTCAACGGATGGGCTAGCTAAAGTTATTAACTTAAAATTTAATGATTATTTTTTTTGGTACTTACAATTTCTAGTCTTTCTAGAAATAAAAGTAAACATTAAATCATATAAACCAAGCTAGTTCATAGCTCCATAAACTAATTTTCAATAAGTTTTGACATAAACCAAATAGGGTTTAACACCATAGTGGATTGAACATATAAGGCTTTTTACCTAGATTGACCTTAGGTTCCTTTATGAATTCATATCATACATGAAAAGTTGTTTTATGTAAAAATATTGACTAAGCATGAAAAATGGGTTTTCAGAATAATCATTTTCAAGATAATTTTTGGAGGCTTTTATTCCTCACACATCAAATAAGAAAACTTGATTTTATGGGATTTTAGTATGAAGTATATATTGACTTAATGAGCCATCATTTTAAGCCTAAATCGTATTTTGCACTAAAACCGATTTTTCATATTTTGATTTGGTGGGAATTTGATTTTCTAGTATTTTAATTTGAATTCAAATGGGGGGTACTTTCTTATTTACATTGTAAACTTAAGTAAATGGAATAAAAATAATTCCATTTACTTAAATGTTAAAAATGGAATAAAAATAATTCCATTTACTTAAATGTTAAAAATGGAAATAAGGTAATCTATACAGCGTCATTGATTAGGCTAATATTGAAAATAAGTTAAATATATAGGTTTTATTTTTTATTTTTCTTAAAAAACCACACTGGGCTATAGCCCACTGTAGCCCTTAGTGTGGTTCCGCCCTTGGCCATAGATTTCAAGTGATCCAATGGCATAGATTCCATACACTGCCGCACCGTAGAATTTTCCTTGTTTTCTAAGTCGATCAAGACTACAATTCTTTCACAACTTCCACATTTGAAGTCCTAATTCAATTGTGATTGGTTTAGCTAAAAGGGATGAGCTTACGCTGATGACCTGTCATGGGCTAACTAATAAAAAATGTCAAGGTATAGAAGCAGATGATTGGATTGTCAAAAATTGCCCATTTATGTCACATGAGCCCAAAATATTTAATGGGTGATTCGCCAACTAAATACCCATTAAATCTGTTGTAGCCCAAATTACTTATTAGGTGGTTAATGGATCAATTTTAAATCCTTAAAGTCATATTTAGGTTTGCAATGATCTTCCCCTGTAGTGTAGTAAGCCAAGGCAAAGCTTCCTCAGGTCAGGGCAGATGCGGAGGACCATGCAGCTAAGGCTGCGAAGTAGATGGTGCTGGTTAAGCAGAGTTAGGCTGTTGTTAGTGAGGATGATCAGGAGGTAGTTTAGGGTGTAGTCGGCTAAGGGTCATCTGTTGAAGCCCCTTAGGAGATGTAGCCCCCTTTGCTATTTTTGAACGTTGTAATTTTTTTCAATAAGTGGTCTTTAGTCGACCATCTTCTTTCATGTTGAACTTGGCCGGTTGACAGCTTTGCTATGGAATTTTCAGTTGTTTTTCAAACATCAATTCGCATTGCATCTTGTAAGTATATGTTCGGAGACATAGCTCCCTTAAAACACGGCATTGAAAAATCTCATACTTGTATTGATGTTGGTGTGACAACATCGAAAGTAACTTGTCTTCATCGGAGGTGAGGCTCATTGCCTGTAAGTGTATGTCCAGAGACATATCTCTCGAGAAATACTCAATTGAAAAAGCTTGTACTCAAAAGTCACTTGTCTTCAACGGAGGTAAGGCTCGTTGCCTGTAAGTGTATGTCCGGAGACATAGATTTCGTAAAATACTTTATTAAAAAAGCTTGTAATCAAAAGTAATTTGTCTTCAACAGAGGTAAGGCTCGTCGCCTGTAAGTGTATGTCCGAAGACATAGCTCTCGTAAAATACTCCATTGAAAAGCTTGTACTCGAAAGTAACTTGTCTTCAACTAAAGTAAGGCTCGTCACTTGTAAGTATATGTCCGGAGACATATCTCTCGAAAAGTACTCCATTGAAAGAGCTTGTCTTCAATGGAGGTGTGGCTCGTCGCTTGTAAGTGTATGTTCGGAGACACAACTCTCGTAAAATACTCCATTGAAGAAGCTTATACTCGAAAATAACTTGTCTTGAACAAAGGTAAGGCTTGTTGGCTATAAGTGTATGTCCGGGGACATAGCTCTCGTAAAATACTCTATTGAAAAAGCTTGTACTCGTATTGATGTTGGTGTGATTATATCAATTTATTGAATAAAAGAAATTAACAACATGAATAACATGGAAAGTAATTTGTCTTCAATGGAGGTGAGGGAGACTCATCGCCTGCTAGGAGCCCAACTGGTAAGTGAGGAGCTTCAGGGATAATACCTCCAAAGGTGGTGGGCATTCCATTATCTCGAAATCTCTTTCCCTTCTAGAGTGTCGAGGCTGTAACTTCCTTTGCCCTCAAGTCGGCTGATCACGTAGGGGCTTTCCTAGTTAGGCTTTATCTGATTTCACCCTTGCTTTGGCCCTGTGATAAAAGTTTTTCTGAGCACAAGATCTCTAGGTTGAAATTGTCTGATCTTGGCATTCTTTGCAACATCCCGAACCAAAATATTAATAATTTTGAATTAAATTAAATTTAAGTGTGAAATTACAATTTTGCCCTTGGGATAGGGGTGATTTTGGTCACTTTTAATCCAGAAGGATTTTGGGACAACGAGTGGTATGTTTATGTAGGTCGTATTGAGACCAGTCCGTAGACATGAGGTAGGCTTGAATCGGAGCTGTAACAAAGAATTGGCGATCAAAATTAGCTTAATGGCAAACTTGTAAATATTTCGCACTTAGGAGTAGAAAAATCTGAAACTGCCTTTCGCTCTCCTCGCGCGCGAGCACAACTCTCTCTCTCTCTCTCTCTCTCTCTCCTATCTCTATCTCTCCCCGACATCGTCACTCTTCCTCTCTCTCTCTCTCTTCAATTCTCTAAGTTCCGGCCACGGCAATGGCCATGACCGATCCCAATTGATCCCTCTCGAAGTCCTGAACTCAAACCACCATTTTTCTTGACTGGAAAGCTCGAGTTTCGTCGACAATTTCGAATGGTTTGAACCGGTTTTCCTCCGTCGTCATGCCGTCGCCATCGCCGCCCAATCCCGGTGTAACAGGTGAGGTTTCTTACTCTTTTTCCGAGCTCTAGTTGCCTGTTGGGTAGGATTGGAATGATTGTGGCATTTTGGAGTTCAATTCTCAACCTAGGTTTTGGTCGGATTTCAAAGTGAAATTCCGGTCCGTTGCCGTCCAAATTGGACCTTCCCGTAGTAGAATAAAATGATCCCCGCATTGAGTAGTAGCTAGGGTAGGAAGGGTGAATCGTGGTGTGGAGTTTTTCCGTCGCTGGAAATTACTCTACACACCCACGCGCTGCTGGCATGTGTGGTGGGGCATGGGGAAGGTGGTGAAGCCACATTTTGTCCTGATGTAATCCTCATGTTGTCACGAGCGCGTAGGTGTGCTCAGATTCCAATTCGGATGTCGTTTGACTATCGAACGGATTTACGCCTATTGTGCGTTATCCGAGTTTGATATGTTCGGACCGTTGGATCGAGTCCAAATTAGTATATGTTGATCTAGCCACTCCTAGAATCGTGAATTGGAGCCTCGGATGTCTCGATTCAATAACTTGAAGTTTGTGGTTTGCGATAACCGTTCAATTGTGAGCGATCCGTCCGTCCATTTCGGATCAAACTTGCAAGATGTATTTCCTAACCCGTAGTTGGACCCTAGAATACCTCGTTCTACGTACACACACTGGGAACTTGGGGAAATAGGTATTTAAATTGTGAATTCCTTTTCGAAGTGATTTTATATTAATTAAGGGTTCATATCTCGAAATAGGTGCTCCGGCCGCTCGTACGCAGCAGGCGAGACCCTCTCAAAGTCAAGCAGCGTGGGACTACTTGTGAGTGGACATTTATTTTGAATAAGCATTATTTTCAATGATTGAAAGAACATGCATGAAATTGAGTTATATACTTATATATTTTTGGATTAATGATTGAGAAATTAACAAGTTGCGATATTAGTAATATTTAATTGAGAACTTGGTTTTGAATGGAGATTGGAAGGTTTGAATAATTTGGTGGTGAGTTTCAAAAAGGGCCAGTTATTTATGATTTAAGTCTTGGTTGAAATTTGGGGGAATTGGGAATTTAATATTATGGTTTATGGTGGGAAATTATATGATTGCACTATGTTAAGTATCATCCCCTAGTTACTAGGCTTCCCACACGTAGTGTTGGAAATTTTCCGGCATGTGGGAAGAACATATGATTATCCGGCCTCACACGTGGCGTTGGAAATTTTCTGGCATGTGATGATGTAGTCTGCGCGCGTAGGACTTACTATTGGAGCTACACGTGGCGTTGGAAATTTTCCGGCGTGTGAGCTATAGAGTTTCGTCCCTTGGTTGGACCGCTCATCCCTAGACGCAGGATAGCTACTGGAAATCTTGCGGACTAGCCAAACAATCCCCAGGTTGGATTGTTTCCCCGATACCTAAGTAGTATGTGATAAATATTATGTATATTTATAGATATGTATATACTTATATATATGTGGGTTTAAATCAGTTAAGGTATATGTAGTGGTTGGGAAGAAGCAGTTTAAATTTTGTGAATAAAGTTTTTGGATAGACTGCTTGGTTTTAAAGGGTTTCGGAGAATAACGTTTTTTTATCAATAAATAAAAGTTAGTGAATCTCCATGTTTTCAGCATTATTTTTACACGGTGGGGTTATTATGTTGTTTTGAATGCAAACTTTGTTTTTGTCCACTAATATGTTTTTTGTTTTGCACCCCCCAGACAGTAGTCGCTCAAGGGAGAGTTGCAAGCCGTGTTCGAGGCCCCGAATCGTGAACATCAGTAGATTAGGCTTCAAGTAATTTCTATCTACTCAACTGGCTGTCTTGTAAATTAAATTCGTTAGATGCTCTGTTATTGCCCATGTTAGGTTTACTTGTGAGGCCAGAGGCCATGTAGTTTGTAATGTTGAATGTTGAATGTTGAATGCATGCTGCTGGTTGGGACTTTATTGTTTTTTTATGCTGGTTGAAATTTTTGGGATTGTTCAATTTACATGAGAGACTCTGCCAAAATTTTGGTAGAAAGTCTCAATCTTTAGGAAGTGGGCCCATCATCGGGGTGATGTCGGTAACAAGACGGGATTCATCCTGGTTTCCGAGGAGTTCCAGGGCGGGTCCTGTCATTCTTATTGTAGTAAGATGTCGGCTGCTGCTAGTAAGTTGCAACTCGAACAATGGCCTTCTCTCGTTTCTTTTCAAGTAGACCAATGTTGACTTTCATCAACTTGTAGTTCTGGTCAAGACTGTTCACTTAAATTGGTTTTAAATGGGATTAATGCTCCAACCCTGTCGTCATATTGGAATCACAATTCTGAGTGCATTGAGAATGTTAATGAGTACATTTACACAATACAGTATCCTAAGCTTCTTCAGAAGTTACGATTTTTCTATGGTATGAAAACTTATTAAGTAGGAATACGAACGCTGACAAATGACCAATCAAATATTGTATTAGACCAAATATACGGTGTATTAAACCCTTACTCTATAATGAAACCCTTCAACTATGCCATTTTGCTTTTCGTTGGATTCTTTCATTAATAACCCACGTATCTTTAAAAATAGAGAGACTCTAATATAAGCCCATACAACTGATATCCCATAGACACAAACTCATCTATCTATATAACTACGTTGAAAACCCAAATTCAAATTTAAATGACCAGTAGGATATAAGAGGTCGTAGTATTTCTATGTTTTTACATCGTTGCCACTAAACTTCATATTTTATTTGTAATTTATTTCAAGCATTTCCTTAACTGCCATAATTGTAATTAATATACTCCCTATTAATTGAATATCAATCACTCCATTTCTTTTAGTTGTCATTCCCTCTCACATCTCGCCCCCTAAGATTGCAAACAAAAAAAAAAAATTCTGTAAATTACATATCCAATAATGTACCTATGAAAAATATAATATAAATATATACATATAAAATATAGGTATATTATTTACCCAAAAAAAAAAAAGTCAGTTACTTTGTAATTGCGTATATTTTTCATAATTAAAAATAGGTATACAATAATTTATATAAAATATAGGTACATTATTTGAAGAGGAAAGATAGGTACATTATTAGAGGAAAAAAATTGGTAAGTTATTTGGAGAGAGAAAATAGGTTCATTTAAAAAAATTACGTTTGATAAAACAAATAATAGGTACTTTATTCAGAGAAAAAAGGCTATATTATTTATAGTAAAAAATAGGTACATTATTTAGATAAATAATAGGTACTTTATTTGTAGTAGGTATATTATTCAAATGGTAGGTACATTGGATGACATATAATACCTAAATCCTAATTGTAAGTACATTAAAATTAATGTAGGTATATTGGAATAGATAATTATGTACACTTTTCATACTAGGTAAATTATATTTTTCATAAAACAAATAGGTACATTATTTTTTCAACATAATTAGTATGTACAGTTTTATTCATAAACAATTATAAAGTGGATTATTAGTCATGTATAATTCATAAAAAGAAAATAACATAAACATTTTATTAAACAAACCAATTACCCAAATTTGAATTTATTGTTAAATTTTTTTAAAATGTTCCAAAATTAATTCCTACATCTATTACAACCATTTGGAGATATTTCCAAATTCAACATCTGTCATTATATACAATCCAATTAAAAACTGTTTCCATATTGATTCCTACATTAATATACAAAATGCAATAATGGCTTAGTTGGGGGTATTTTTGGAATCTGAAAAGTACAATAAATCAGATTTTATGCTTAATTAGGTAACTTGCTGAGTTGGATCCTAGTCATGGGTTTTTACTTATACAAATTGGGTATTATTTATAGGAACAAAAAGTGAAGGGTTTTAGGTATAGCAAATTGAATTTAAAGGGTGTAAGTCAAATTTACTATTAAAAATATAAAGTTGGGATAATGATAGATATATATATAGATCTTCCATTGAGGGATCTCTCAAATTAGCTTATTTAATGGACACCTTTGTAGAGCCCAATTCACATTATATTTCACTAATCCAAACTGTCTATGTTTTAGATAATCATTCAAAGATTATCTTTATAAAAAAAATCGCTTAAATCCGATATCGTTTGACCACTTTGTTATTGAAATTTTAATACTTTCTTAAAACACCGTGTTCATTGATTTTGTAGGATACAATTGTATGTCGAAACGTTTTTTGATTTGTTTAGTTTTTTGCAAGGATGATCTATGAATGTAAACTTAAAAAATAGATGGTTTGGATCTTCGGAAAAAAAATTGTAGGTACCCTAAAGGTTGTCCCTAAAAAATATTCGTTGGATTGAAATATGGGGAATGATTACCAATTTTGAGGTGGGGCCCACTTACTTTTTATTCCCTGATAAGTAAGTAAACATGGAAAAAACAAAGAATTGAAATCATTCTCCTTCTCCCCATTCTCATTACTGATAAGTAAACATATTCTATATTCTATATGTAGTGAGCAATATTTGATATCAATCCCAATATCACCTTCCTTTTTTTGTTCTTTCTTTTTTTCTTTAGCATCACATACCTTGCTTAATCAATTAGTAAGAGCATCTCCAGGAGACTCTCCAAATTTTACCCAAATTCTAGGTAAAGTAGCTAGAAAGCTAAAATAGTTATCCACTTAAAAGGTGATTCCTCCGACAGTCTCTCTATTTTAGCTAACATCAAATATTTTATTATTTTAAATTCATTAAAAAAATAAAAAAACAAAGAACCCAAAAGCTAATTGCCTCAACCCCACCGAACCTTTTTCTTGTCTTCTTTCTCTTTTCCTCTCTCTGTTCCAGTTTTTTCTTCTCTCTCTCTCTCTCTCTCCTCTCTCTCTCTCTCTCTCTCTCTTGCGTTGCTTTCAGTTGGCGAGCCTGAATTTCTCTGTAGCGAGCCAAAATAGCGAGAAAGGTAAAGACTTTGCTGGAGGGTAGTTTTTCCTTTTTTTTGGCTAAAATGGCTAGAGATAAGGGAGTAGCGATGCAGCTGGAGATGCTCTAACAAAGTAACACGTATGCCAACCCACAGTCATAAAGTTTTAAAAAGAAAAAGTAATAAAGCAAAAGTAGAATTACAATTTAAAAGAAGCAATCAAATAAATTAAACTTGTGAATTATAAGGATCATGCATGAATCACGTTTTGGTACGACTTGAGAAATTATAAATAAAAGCATGACACAAACACACTGTCTGGCATACACGCTTTTATTTCAAGGATGTTAACTTCTTCCGGAAAATACATAAAAGGAGGGGGGAAAACACCGACAAAGGAGGAAGAACAGGGAACCTTCTAACTGAGAGCTACAGCTGCATTCTTATTCTAAAGTACGTCCTCTTACAACACCTAAGTTTCTTTTTAATGTCTTTCAAACCTTTGAAAAATACTTCATAAAAACGATTATGGTTGAGCCCAAACATAGAAAAAGGAAGAATGGCAACAACAACGTAAATGAGGGAAATAGTCCATATCTTTTGATGATGAATCAAGAGCACAATAGTAGCAGCGAAGGTGAGCATGGACACTAGCAGCGAGCAGAAGAGAAGGAGGAACCCTAAATTCAGCTTGAAGGGAAGAGAATGGTGAAAGTTTTTGTACTCAAATGGAGACCTCGTGATATTGAGAAACGTACCCAAAGAAGTCAATGAGAAGACAAGCGAGACAGTGTTCGAAATGGTGAATGCTTTGAAGAAAGGAGAGTGCCGGAGATTAGGAAGCCCGTTCTGATTAGTACCCCCGGGAACCGTGTACACAGCTGCATAGGCCACGGTGGCCACCAAAGCCGCCACGACCGAGCCTGACTGAGCAGTTTCTTTCATCCATACTTTTGCTGACTGAAGAAGCTTTTCATGCTGACTAGAAAAGAGCTCATCCGCTGTCACACCCTTCTTGTTGCAGTGCATGGTGTAATTAACTGGGATTATCTTTTGCACACGCTGCCCACAAATGGGAAAAACATTGTTACCATTTGGTACTCCTATAAGGTTTTCACACAGACACACACACATACACTATGATGTCATGGGGGTTTGAACACTTGAAACCACTAGTCTGCAAATCAATGCTATTTTTCATTAGGATAAGGGAATCTCCATTTAAAATCTGTATTTTAAATGCACATGCATGCATGTCCTAGTAGATGAACTTCAATTGACTTAAATAAAGGGTAATTCAGATTAGGGTTAAGGCTTATATATATCACTCACCGCCATCCAATGCAATTCTTCTTGCAACTGAAATGCAGGACCATATGTACCTTTAGCGTCCACAGAGTAATAGCTCATATCTGCAGCGTGGTGCAATATGGTGTTCCCATCGTTATCAATCACGTCAGCCAGCCTTGAGGTTATGAATTTGTTCTTCTTTGCAATCTTAAAGATGGCCAACCGACGATACTTAATTGCCATGTGCAAAATGTTTTGTTGATGCTTGATATCGTGCGCCTCCACTGCTTGAGGATGAAACTTCAAAATCTTTTCCACAATTTGTGATATTCCAGTTCTAGTTGCTATAAACAATGGAATATACTCATAAGTAGATTTGGTTTCAGCATCTTCTTTTTCCTGCGGAATATTATTTGGTTTTGACACCAGAGAAAATGTATTGACTACTTCTTCTGTTTCAATTTCCCCCCATGAATAGTCCTTCCGGACGAGCAAATCAGTGAATTCCAATAGTACGTTTTGATTTTGCATTTCCTCGCCCATAATACAGATTGGTGCCCATCGTATAGTAGTCCTTCCGATCTTTCCTATTCATGAGAGAGATATTGAATTAATATGAAGATAAGAAAGAAAGAAAAAAAGTAAAAACAAATCAAGTGTATAAAATTTTATGGTCCTTCTTAAGCTTGGGTAAGGCCTAATTACTTTTACCTGGCTGTTAGTTTGGTTTTTTAATTTTATTTATTTATTTATAAATTCTCTAACTCTTATATATATATATATATATATATATATATAGTTATTCTCTAGGCAGATGTCTGTACGTGTGGACGCCATTGTAAATAGTAAGGGGTAGTAAAAAATACATGGCATACTCACGGTAATAATGTCCAGACGTTATTACCATCCAGATGTCATTATAAACAGGGAAGAAAATATGGAGGGATAGTAGAAAATACATAAAATCTGCACGGTAATAAATAAATATATATTTGTAGTACGTACGTTATTATTAATTAAATTGTAAACATATATACATTGGTAGGTATATTGATATACTAACTTAATTATGATCATATATAATTTACTATATTAGAATACATATCTATGAATAAATTACTTGTCGACCCGGTCTCCAAGTCATCGTTTGAAAAAGTAGATTGGGAAGGTTGATTAAATCCGCTCTCCAAGTCATCGTTTTGATTTGCTGGGTCCCGATCAATGTTATCATCATTACGTAGGCCTGAATGTATAATAAGGGGAGCACAAAAATCAGCATCATCATCATCATTAGAAAGGCTAATTGCATAAAATAAACTTAGTACGTAGCCTATCCTAATTAACTAAACCCTAGCACTTCTGAACCGAACCGGCGTATATTTAGCCCAATCTCATGAGAAATAAATTTAATTTATAGCTAGCCCTCCCTTCCCTGTTGAAAATTTCTGACTTTGCCATTGAAAAATAGGCTGACTCGTCATCATGGTCATTGATAATTTTTTTTAGTTTATATCTAATTTTAGCAGTGCCAGTAGCGTATAAGCAGTGGAGAGAGTAGATGGTAGGTACATATATGACGGTGCAGCTTCATCCATATGCTTTCGCGAAATTTGTTTTTGAAGGCAGACGGCATTTGGGCTAGCAATTGAAGACTTGTGAGTCCATTCTCTTCCCTTCTATTCGCAAGATCTGGGTACTCCGTTACTAACCAAAGAGCAGTCTCTGCATTGCAATTTGCATTGAAGGAAAACCATGGATGCGTGTTAATCATAATATATAATAAAGTCAAATATAATAGCTAGACGAATGCTATTCTATTATTTGAATGTCCATACGTTATTATTGTGCAGATGTCATTATAAACAAAAATAGACATGTAGCATAAAATACATGACGTCTGCACGATAATAACGTCCGGACCTCTGCGTATATATTGTCAAGTTGGTTTTGAAGAGAAAGATAGGGAGAAAGAGAGACCAAAATGTTGGCCAAGTACTGCCATATGAAGAATGGATACTTTATCCTTTCTACGGAAGTGCCGCTCTATATCGCCGCTTACTTGGTTAGCCAAATATTGAACCAATTTTGTGTGACCAAAAGCAGCAGCCCTGTAGAGTGGGGTTTCTCCTAAGTGGTTACTAATCTCCACCAAAGCACCATGATAATCCACCAACAGCTTTGCTGAGTCCAAATTTCCGGACGCAGCTACCTCATGAAGCGGGGTGTTACCGCGGTTGTTCTCCACTATCAACGCATCCTTGTCTTCTATCAGTGAAATCAAAAAATCAAGCACGTCTTTGCGTCCAGCCAAGCCTGCCACGTGAAGTACAGTGTCGTTCTTCGTTGTCATTTGCCCAAGTACTTCAAACTCATCACTATCCTTGTAGAATCGTTTTAGGCTTTCCCACTGGCCGTTCATGGCCAATTCATATTGCTTTCTCGAGCGACTAAGTGCTTCTCCTGTTGAAGCCTTGTCTATCAACTCCTCCATCTCCATATTTTTCCACTCAACTCAACTGATAATAGCCGCCCGCGCCCTCTCCCAGTCTATATATTTGCTTCTATTTCTCTTTTTAGCATCACATCACATATATACCTTGCTCAATTAATAAGTAACAAAAGTAACACATATACTAACTTAAAACATTTTAAAAAGAAAAAGTGATAAAGCAAAAGTACAATAACAAGTACTAAAACCGCATCAAATAAATTAAACTTGCTGTTAAAGGGATCAGCCAATACTTGAATCACGTTTTGTTACGACTTAGGCATAAGTATTAGATACAGAGGGGAGCTTCTATTACATTTTTTTTTAAAAAAAATTTTAAAATTTAGTACAAACAATAGTTTTAAACTCACATACAACTAAAATATTATGGGAGTTCGAACCTGAGACTTCTGATATGCAAATCAAAGTCATTTTTCATTGGGTTAGACCTCATTGGCTTCTATAACGTAAATCATGTCATCTCCTATAGAAGAAATTATAGAATACTACGACAAGCCATGTAATTAATCTGCCACATCATATTTTTCTTAATTACTCATTATTTTGTCTGGAAAAGTAAAAAGAATATAACCAAGAAAAACAGCAGAATAGACCGCGAGCCCACCAAGCTTAGATCCAAACCGTTAAACCCATGTGCCAGGGAAATAGTTCTGCTTTACAGTTATAAAATTTGAAAAAGAAAAAGTAATATCTCGTACATTCATAGATTTGTGAGTTGTAGTATCAGATGTGGTGGTTTCTTTGGAATTTTAGCTTTTCTAGCTGTCTATTTTTTCCTTTCTTGCTTCTGAAACTTCAATTTTCATTAAAATCTTGTACAGGAAGAATCATGTTCGTTGATATTCTTCTATCATTTCATAAATACCAAGAATTGACAGTCTTTGATTTGGTGAATTTGGTTATATATTAATGTAAGATGAAAAAAGCTTTGATTTGTTTGTGTTTTTATAATGCAATTTTAATTTTGTGTCGCACAAAATGTGTGAGATGGCAGCAACATCTATCTTCTCTATTGGAATCACATGTTCCCTTGGTCATAAGTGTTAGATTTCTATAATATTCATGATCTTTCACACAACTTGAAATACATATAAGACATATATGGCATCATCTTCTTTGAGTACACGATCTCATAACTCATTCAATTGCAGCAGCGGCAACACGAGCAAAAGGAACGAACGACTCTACTCTCTCTCAGAAACTACTTTAACTCTCTTTTTATGATGAGATTAAGGTCAGAGAATGTGTCTGATGAGAGTAGGGTCTTAAGCTTATATAGGATTAGGTCAAGTTGTCTCTACTACTCATCACCAAGGGTCCACTTGACTAACACTCTAAGCCCATCAAACAATGGTTCATGTACAAAAGGAAATAAATAGGACCCCTTTAATTGGCTTCAAAACTTTCCTTATTTCACAAGGTATTGGGCCTCAAGGTATAACCCAATTTAAACTCTTATCAAACCTCATATAACTTAGTATATAGTGCACCAATCTAAATAGGAATATAACATTCTCTCATTAGATCATGCACTAGAGCACTAAGCTTTTGTATTGCAAAAGTTTGATAATATTTATTGGCCATGAGTTTAAAACAATTAAGTCCTTCCCTTCAAGCTACAGTGAAAAGCGATTAGACAAAAATGAACTATAGACAAGCACTGCTCTTCTTTATTAAAAACGGGTCATCTATAATCACATAATGCAATCTCAAAATACATGAAGCACCACCTACAAACGCGAACCTTAACATGTACTGACCCATAATGTGAATCTTTATACTTTTCAGTACATGTATCCTTTTACGACAGTAAGAGTCAATCCGCAATGTTATTAAAACAATAGTATTTCAAAAGAGACCATAAACTCACATACATAAACAAAATGCATAATAAGTTTAAATAGCTAAATAATCAAAATGGTAGAAAACATTCAATAATTAAAACTGTCAAGCAAATTAACATCCTTAAATACAAATCCCTCAATCCAGAAAATAGAAAAAATTAGACATACTAGAAAACTATCAAAATGGGAACAAGACTCCCACTAGATTGAAGCATCTAAGCTAGGAAATAATCTCATGTTCTCAACATGTCTCAAAAAACCTTTTGAAGGCAGAAACTTTGTAAACGAATATGCAATCATATCTTGAGTTCTGATATGATCAAACCTGACTAGTTGTCTGCCACCTTCTCCCTCACTATCAAATACGTTTTGTCAATGTGCTAAAGTCTAAACGACATCTTGTTGTTCATGCAGTGAAAAACAGTCGCAATGTTGTCATTGTATATATGCACTGGTCTTGAAATCTATTCCACCACCTTAATGTTTTTGATAAAATTCCTTAGCCATACTACATGAGTATTGGCTTCATAGAAATTTATGTATTCTAAGAACATAGTTGAACTCAAAACACCAGTTTGTTTAGCACTCTTCCAAGCTATAACTGCTTGTGCCATCTTGAAAAGAAAACATGAAGTATAGATGTAATCATCATCTACTTTTCCAAGATTCACATTAGCATAACCAACAAACTCTAATTTCTTTGTGCGTTTGTAAATCAACATGTAAACCTTTGTTCTGTCTAGGTACCTCAGAATCTTCTCTCTAGCTATCCAATGTTGCATTCCCATATTTGACTGATCATATCTCCCCATCTTACTAATGCACAAGCCTAGGTTTGGCCTTGTACACAGTGTTGCATTCCCAAATTTCATTCAATTCTATCTCAGTCAACCTAATTTTTCACACCAACACAAAATTTTATAAGTTCCCTCTCGATGAAGCCATCTTTCCCCATCTTCTCCTCACTTTCAAACCCTCTCTCTTCATCTCTATCATATCTCTAAAAAAATTTCTTGATCCTATCGATTCTGACTCAAAACGATGAAGACCCATCCAAAACCAAAACTCATAAACTCTACCCCTTATTCCAAGCTCTCGAAGTCTACCCCTAATCCTAACTTGGTTGAACTCCATAACCTAGCTACCTGAGCTTCCTCTCACACCTCATAGCTATTAACGAAGAGGATCGAGCAAGCTTTGTTAATGCTCTCAAGATCAATGTGAAAGCTTCTCAGTCGAACTGTTAAGAACCCATGGATAGAACTTGCTTATAAAAACTAGCTTGTAAGGGAATGGTGCTCGGTGGTTGCCCTTTCGTTCCTTTGAGGTTGCTTCACTCAACTACTAGTATTCAATGACTCGATATCATCTTAAGAAGTTGCGTGGTGAAACTAGGCTCTGATACCAACTGTTAAGAAGAACCCATGAGTAGAACTTGCTCCTAAAAATTGACTTGTAAGGGAAGGGTGCCTATGAACTCTGAAACCATTCTATGATATGCTATTTTTCCAATGTGGGATTTTGAGTCCTAACACGAACCCACATAACCAATCTCGAAACTTCTAGTGAACCTTCGTGCGCAGTTGTCGCAGACCATGTTCTCAAGTAAACTTGTCGATCTGTTTTGAGTTTTCTATTTTGTTTGGGTTTTATTTCATCTGAATTTAGTTTTGGCAATTTCAAGAAGAGCGACGACGACACCGTGTTCGGTGATGGTTGGGAGTTAGATTGTCGTTGTAGGAGCACGATGCTAGCAACTTTGGCATGGGTTCCACCTCCCCTATCTTCTGCTCCATCATTTACTAACTATGTTCCTACCTCAGCCCCATCTTTCCTTTCTTCTCCCTTTTCCTTTTCTCCCTTCCACACTGCTCCTTAAATCTCCACCCTTTTACCCATCATACTGACTTAGGACAACTACCTCTTAGTAAATAACTTTTCCTCCCACTACCAAAAAAAAACAAAAACAAAAAAAAGTGGCAACAGTTACCATTATTTGGCGACATTTGGTGACTAATGTGGGGGTGACTAAAGACTTTAGTCACCCTACATTAGTCACCAAATAATAGTAACTGTTGCCACTTTTTTTTGTAGTGTCCCTATCCTTCAAACTTATGATATGCTTGGCATTATTGATGGTTATGATCCATGCCTTTCACAATATATCTCTAACCCTAACAATCCCCACAACCCTCTTCTCAACCCTTCTTCTCTTCACTGGCTAAAAAAGGATCGAACTTGCAAGATTTGGATTAACTCCTCCCTTTCTGAATCCATCTTCCCATACACTCCTCCTTCTTTTCATGTCCCTTTTGTTTTGTTTTTGTTTTTGAAATTTTTTTAAAAAACAAGTGGTTGTAACATGTATTGCATGTGAATTTTGAAATATTTTTTTGGTGGAATTAAAAGTTTTTTTTTTTGGTTCCAAGGAACTAAAAGTTTGAGTTATTAAACTTTTGAACAGTTTATAAAAGATAAATTAAAATTTGCACAAAAAATAAATATTTATATTACTATGCACAGTAATTCAAGTACCATCCTGATAAATCACATATTACTATATCTAAAATACATAATACTTTTGAGGTGTCTCTAGTATGGGCACCTGCAAAACATTTTTTTATATATTTTTTTACTTAATTTAATTTAAACATATTTTTATTGTACCAATTTATGTTTATTTAATAAAATATCTTCTTTATTCACCAAGTGGAATATATGGGGTTTTGAATGTGCCAACCTTTCTACCTTTATATAGATAGATAAATACAGAAAAATCAAAAAAAATTTGTATTACAATTTTTACATGTATGTAATTTATCATATGGGACATAAAATGGGGAAGAAAAAAAACATGTGAAATATATATATATATATATATATATATATTGTTAGTTATATTAATACCCTTCAAGTTTTTGGCTTTTTCACAAAATCTTATGAGGTTTTTGAAATTACACAAACACCCTATGAGATTTCAAATTATTTTCACAAAGCCTCTGAAGTTTTCACAAAACCTCTTTTTGTTAACCGTTGGTCCAAAACTTGATGATTCATTTAAAAAGACGTGTGCAAATGACAAAATCGACCATGGTAAAAATAAAATGCAAGGGTGAAGTTGGAAAGTAAATAATTTTTGTTTAAGAAGCTGTTGCCAGCTGGTGTCCGTACGCGGGTTTTTGGTGAAACCCGATCGATCGATGCGAATTTAAATACAAGTCGGTAGTTGATATGAAAAGCCAATCTCTGTTTTGATTTCTTCAATTTGGCGCCTTAGCTTCGTCGTTTTCACGCACAGTGAGATACAGGGAAAAATGAGTTCGAGTTCATCGAGCAACATCTTCAGGAACCCTCTTGGATAACAAAATTCCTTATGAGAAAGCCTAATTAGGAGAATGTAAGTGAATCTTTTCTGGGTTCTGTTGCCTTGTTTGAATTTCAATTTTCCTTGTCTTTTTGGGTTATCTGTCAATTTGCAATTTTAGGGTTTTAATTTGTAAGATTTTAGAGCATTGGGTTGATAATTGAGTCAACAGAGCCGCAATTTCATTTATTATTTCGCTGGGTCTGCTGCTTTTCACAAAAATCAAATGCTAATTATGATACTAAAGTTCATAGCATCAAGGGGAGATCCTTATTCTCATTCAACCTGAGATTTTTTTTGTACTAAAGTTCTGGCCTTTGGAGAAACATTGATAATCTGCAGAGATGAAACTGTGAATTGACAAGTAACCCTTTACCCATTTAATAAAAGTAGTGTGTGCAAGAAACTTTACCCATTCAACACTTCCTGAATTTTTGTGTGCGGAACTATGCTTTTTGGGACATATGAAACATAACTTCATAAGACAGGGATAGTATTTTACGCAAGAAACTTTGCATGTTGGGTTTTTTATGTTGCTGATATTTAACTCTCCCCTGCCTTTCTAGATTGATTGAAATTGTATAAGTAGCAGTTCTGTAAATGGATAGGTTTCCATTCAATTATTAAATGATGCTAATATTTAAATGGGATTCTTCTTGTGCCTTAGAGCATCCACAATGGTTGCTCAACGGTTCATTTCTTGTGCCTTAGGTTATGTGAACACGATTTTTTGTTTTCAAACTTACTCAGTTAATCTAGTTGTCCAATCCAGTGTAGGAGTTAAAAAACCAATATGGTCTGTTTAAGATAAAATAGGTCTGAGAGATTCACTTTTCTGTCATTTTCTTTGAAACCAAACAGAGGGGTATTAACGTGTCTGGTTTTTGGTTTGCTTCTGACTAATAAATATGTTTGTTATTTACTGTTGGATAGGTTTATACCCAATCGGGCGGCAATGGACCTTGATTACATGCATTACATGGTCACAGGAAGGAGAAAAGGAATCGAGAACCCATGGGCTGCAAGCCCTACATATCAGAAGCTACTGACTGAGACCTTCAACATGAACCGAGCACGGATCTTCACATTCAAGAACAAACTGCCAACCCCAGTTGAAGCCATTCCAAGGAGATTGCTCTCACCCCCTCTTCGTAAGGCCAAATCTACCAAGCCCTGTCGAAGAATTCCTAAGGTATAATTGCACTAATATCATCATACTTGAATTTGGATTGTGGACACTTGAATTCCTTGTGAGAATGTGAAGGTGACCATGTCTCACATTGGAAAGTTAGAAAACCTTGCAAGGGCTTATAAGGAGTTGGGCTGCTTCGCCATTGCCAATTGGTTTTGGGGTGCAACCTCAACTTCCTTCTCTCCTAAGGTATAGGTAATGCTAGATTTAAGGGAATGTAAATCTGCCTGTTTAGTGCCTGAAACGATGATAATATGTAGTGTGTGTAGTGATCATCATATAAGGGAATATAATTTTTCTTAGGATTGTGACTGTAATGATGATCATATTGATTTTTGTGTGTGGCTGTTCTAATTCTTTCAATTTGATTTTGCAGGATCCAGAGAGAACATTGGACGTTCCCGGTATTGTAGATAATTTCTACTTGAATTTACTAGACTGGATCAGCAGCAACATTCTTGCAATTGCTCTTGGAAACTCAGTGTACCTACGGAATCCTTCGCACCGTTCCATCGTAGAACTTGTCACAATTGATGACGAAGATGGTCCCATTACAAGCATCAGCTGGGCTCTTGATGGGCAGCATATTGCCGTTGGCTTGAACAATTCCTGGGTCCAGTTATGGGATTCTGTTAGATTGGTAAGAACATTATTGTTGCTTATAATTGTTGGTTGCTTTCCTTATAAAATGAAACCTTGGTTATAGTACTAATCATCTGCTGATTTTGTTACTGCAGAAAGGAACATTGAGAGGTGGTCACCATGGAAGAGTAGGTTCACTGGCCTGGAACAAACACATTCTTACTACAGGAGGAATGGATGGTAGAATTATCAACAATGCTGTAAGAGTGAGATCCCACATTGTTGGAACCTAAAAGGGTCATGGGCCCGAGGACGTCTGTGGATTAAAATGGTCACCCTCAGACCAGCATTTAGCCAGTGGAGGAAACGATCATGTTCTCTTCATATGGGACAGGTCAACAGCCTCCTCCAGTTCACCAAGAGAGTGGCTTCAAAGGCTTGAAGACCACACTGCAGCAGTCAAGTCCATTTCAAGAGAATTTTTTGGCCTCTGGTGGTGAACTTGACCTGTGCATTAAGTTCTGGAACACACAAACAGGCTTGTGCTTGAGCTCGGTTGACACTGGCTCGCAGGTGTGTGGTTTTTTGTGGAACAATTATGAGCGTGAATTGCTTAGTTGTCATGGTTTTAGCAAGAATGAGCTTATCCTTTGGAAGTACCGTCAATGGTGAGGACGACAGAGCTAACTGGCCATACCTCCAGAGTTCTCTTCATGACTCAGGTACTAATTTGGACTTTAAATTGCACTTTGGCGAATTCAATTCTGTTTGTGTATTTGATTTCATGGATTGGTAAATTTTCATGGCAACTTCATATGGTAGTTACATTTACACATTCTAATTGTTTGTAACCGCTGCTGTTTATGTTTTCAGATCCCAGATGGATGCACTGTGGCCACTGCAGCCGCGGATGAGACGGTTCAAGCTTGGAATGTGTTTGGGATTCCGGGAGTTTCAGAACCCGTACGAAAAGAAAATCTGCTGCCATCTGCTCATCCATACTCCATTCGTTGAAGATCATGCAAATGCTGGAGAGAAGTTTGTCTGTTTTGTCTCGAATGCCCAACCAAACAGATAAGTGTATATGGTGTAAATTATTGTTTACAAGAAAAAAAATAAAAAAAATAAAAAAATAAATAACAGGTAAGTAAGTGTATATGGTTACACGAATAGAGAAAAAGAAAAAAGCAGTTTTGATTAGTGATTGGCATGCAGTCGCTCAGTTCAGTATATCTGAATAGACAATATAACTGTATTATCGTGTCATATTGAAGCGACAATTCTGAGTGCGTTGAGAATATTAATGAGTACACTTACACAATACAATCTCTCTTCAGAATATACATTTTTTCTATGGTATGAATAACACTTACTAAGTACGTATACAAACACTGACAAATGATCAATCAAAGTGTATTAGACCAAACAGACAGTGTATTAAGGACACTGCTTTCCTCTTTCCTGAGAGAGAGGCATTCTTACTTCCTGTAAATAACAGCTTCACACATATGCAAAAATAATTTATTAAAAACACAAATTGAAAAATCTATACACACACACGTCAAACTGTGATTCGTAGGAAAATAGGAGTTCTTACTTTCAAATATACACACACGTCAAACTGTGATTCGTAAGAAAATAGAAGTTCTTACTTTCAAAGAAAAAGGCAATTATGTTCGGTGTATCAAACCTTTAAAATAATACTAAATGACAAATGACTAATCAACAAGTCATAATGACGTAACAAATGTGATATTTTCAAGAGTTCGTACTATAATGAAACCCTAGAGCCATGCCATTTTGCTTTCTCTCTCTAAAAACCCACCTAGACTAGGTCGAGAACCAGCCAAACTCAATCAATAGAATTACATATTGGATATTAAGCCTCATGCACTGCACTATAATTTCACTATCAAAATGGCGTGGACATGCCAAATGAAGAACAACAACTTTATATGTTTTGGCCATTTATATCCTGTCCAGAGCAATGATCGGCTTTTCATATGAACATGTAAGAACACGTTTATCTTTAAAAATATAAAGTTGGGATAATGATATATGTGAAATCATAAACATAACGGACCCATAAATAATCCCTATGGTCTTGTTAGTAGGATCGGATAGTCACAAGATAAGGCACAATTCAGATTGAAAGATGAATATAATATTCAAAATCTAATCCAAAACAAGGGCATGGATTGATGATTGTGGACCCACAAAATCCTCTCAAAAGGATCCTCATAATACGACAATTAAATCTCATACGCAAAGTTTGACTCGAGTTTGAGGCTAGTCTAAAAGTTATCGATATGGACGTCTTCTACTATTATTAAAATAATAGATATCTTACTTTATATTTCCCTTTTCTTTTTAATATCGCCCTAATAAGTGAATTTAGAACCAATTAAAAATATGTAATAAACTTAGTGGAAATAGAGATAATGGGGTGTAATTGTGCACGTTTTCTTACACATAAATTCGAATCTCCTTTTTATAATTTAGAATATCGCATTGTTAAAACAAAAACAAAAGTGTGAAGAAATTAGCACTACATGATAATATAAAATTCTTCCAAATTAAGTTATTCTTATTCATTACTAATTGCTAATTAATCATGCATCCATGTTATGATTTAGTGTCAACTAATACCAATTTTAACCCTCTCAAACATTGTGTTGGTTTTTTTTTCTTTTTGTATACAAGAGATATTGAAAAAAGGGGGAATCGAATCTAAAATCTCTATTGTAGAAGTAAATACTCTTAATCACTTCAAGTGCAAACCATCAAGTTGGATTTGAATGATGTATTGTGTTACATATGACAAATACCATAACCATGAGGATAAGATAAATTCATCATGCAAAGTGATAACCCCACTTTTCCCCAATTACTCTCTCATCCTTGATGTGGTATGCTCCACAACTTATATATTCTTGAAATTGTTAATAATACACATTACGATTAATAAACACTAGCCCCCAATTGGTTTTGTTTTTTTAATTTTTATTTTGGAATTAAGAAAATATAAAATGGTAGTCATGTTCCATACAAGTAGGACTCATTATCTAATTTTGTTTTTAATTTTAATTTTAATTTTTCAATAAGAAAAATATAAATTGACCTTATTATTCTCATTTAATTAATAATTTCAATTTTTAATGTTTGCATTAACCAAAAACATTTTCTGATATTTTGAATGTTTCACCTGTCTTTTACTTTATATATATAAATATATCTTGCTCAGATTCACAAGAAAACACGCTATATATATATCTTGTTCAGATTCACAAGAAAGCATACTACTAGCTATATAGATCTAAAAACTCGTGTACAAATCAACATACAATACAACAACCTCAAACACTTAGACTAAATAATTAAATCAAAGTTCTAGGAACTGAACAAACATTACATGCATGATGATGCTTAATTTAGTTGGAGTTTTCAATCATAAATCTTTTAATAAATTGCAAAGCTTCATTTGAGACTTCTGAGTATGGATCAGCCGTCAAAAACCCATGTTGTTGTCCCTCAAATTCCACATACTCAATTTTCTTCCCCAACTCTTCCAGCTTTCTCCAGTAGCTCTCCACCCTATCTTTCAAAATTTCATTGCCACCCACAATAACCAAGATTGGATCAAGGGCCACTTTCTCTAGGTTTGGGCTGTTCGGTCCAAATGGGTTCACCAGTGGGTGGTCTCTGGTTTCTCCTGCTGGCAGTGAGAGTCTCCAAAATCTGTATGGCAATTAAGTCAAAGAAGAGTTAGCGATGAAATTATGAGTTCAAATCTCACGAAAGACAATTGTTTCGATCAAACTAATAATTTCTTTTCTTAGATATCATATCTCATGATAGATTTCTATGTATTCAGGGTCAAATACGTGTACAATATTAGAACCATCAAATAATGATTGGTTAAGGGGAGTTGATAATGGATATAGCACTATCTTAAGTCATACTCATATTGGATTAAGCACTACTTACATGACAATTAGGCTTACACGCTTATATTATGAGATAATATCAAGGGCTATCTAGATTTATATCTTAATCACTTCGGGTTGGGTAGGTCATGCTTAGACTGGATTAAGCACTATCTTATGTATTAATAATGATTAATTAGTGGTAGGTCATTGAGATTATAATTATTATTTTGAAATTGGCCATGCTTTGATTTATTATTTTGAATTTGGATAAGACACCTCCAATATTAAATGGTGTCAAGATCACACTCACACGTAAAAGGAGATAAATGAATTTCACATCATCAACTTTAGAGGGATTTGGAGGTGCATATTCTATTTAGACCACAAAAGCTAGTCTAGACTTCTAGTCTTGGTCTTGTTAGAGGACAAAATTGCAATCCACATGTGCAACATCTTTTTTTTTTTTAGTCAAGATGATGGAACATTTTTAATTTTCATTGACAAAGAACCCAGACGATACATGTCCCTAGTCAAATTTGATTGAAAGGCCTCATATCAGAAACCTTAAATTTGGATGGTTTTGGTTTTAGTCAAATTTTACTCCGTGAGATTATCATTTCTTCGTTGCTAGTAAGTTTGTTGCTTTTTGGAATGACGATTTTTGGATCCTTATGGATAAAAATGAAGGTGAATAAAAGACAGTCTCGACGCATAAGTAGCTAAGTATTTTTCTTTCAAAATACAGATGCCGAAAACGGGAAAATTCTTAGCCTAACACATTAAAATTTGTGTAGAAGAAACTGTTTTCTTATTATCTTTTAAATTTAGGTTTTCAAAAAGGAACCATTAAAATGAATATATTTTGTTGGGTTAATCGTTTTATTAGTTCCTAAACTTAGACCAAATTTGTTTTTGAGTCCCTCAATTTTTAAAATCGTTCCGTGGTCCTTTAACTTCACTTTCGTTAGGACAAATGGTCTTGCTGTCAATTTTGTTAACCTTTTCTATTAAATGCAAGGGCAAAATGGTATTTTTATATTAAAACAAAATAAATAAATAAATAATCATATTTTTAAAATAACAATAAAAAATCAAATAAAAAACCCACCCACCCAAAAAAAAAAAAAAAAAAAAAAAAAAAAAAAAAAAAAGTTAAGTAGAAATCGGGATAGAGAGGATGAGAGGAGAGAGAGTAGTTTAGTTTTATAATTTTTTTATTCATATTTTAATCAAGTTAATACAAAAATACCATTTTGCCCTTGCATTTAATAGAAAAGTTAACAAAATTGACGGCAAGACCATTTGTCCTAACGAAACTGAAGTTGAAGGACCACAGGAACGATTTTAAAAATTAAGAAATTCAAATACAAATCAGATCTAAGTTCATGAATTAATAAAATGATTAACTTTATTTTTTTAAATATGTAATCTAGTTTGAATGTGTACCGTTGAGCAAACTAACAAAGGGACAAAAACTCAAAACAAACAAAAAAACGTTTTGAATTACCTGTCAAGTATGTCCAAACTCAGCAATGCCTCACAAGGCCCCTCCTCTGACCTTGTCCTCTCCACCCCACCAAAAAATGGCGCTAGTAGCACATACCCACGTACCCGAACCGGGGCCACCTTGGCCGACCCGGCCTCGAGCCGAACCGCCAGGTGGTGGGCTATATTCCCGCCAGAAGAGTCGCCCACAATGAAAACCCGGTCAAAGTCAGCGGTACCACCCATCCATGCATCACAATCGCCACTTTTACTCATCAAAGCCTCCCTTTGCAGCCACTCCACCGCACTCACCGCATCATCAATTGGCGCTGGGAGCTTGTGCTCCGGCGCAAGCCTGTAGTCCGGGGAAACCACAAGAGCGTGGAGCCCCGCGGACAGGCGGAGGCAGCAGTTGTGGCAGTTTGGCCACACACATGAGCCGACACAAAAACCGCCACCATGAAAGTAGAACACCACGGGGAGCTTAGAATTGCGGTTTGCCGATTTGGGTTTGTACAAACGGAGGGAGAGGTTATGTCTTTTGTCGAAAGTGACGTCTTTGAAGGCCACAGAGTGGTCATCAACGACAGGAATGTTGAAGTCTATGTCCATTAAAGAGCAACGGTTGATCGTACCATCGCTAAAGACTTGTAGGACTCCCATGCAGTCTTCTACTATGTGAGGGAGGGAGCCCATTTTGGTAATTTTGTGTGTGGAAGATGGTCTGGTTGGAGAAATGGAGGGTGAACTGAAGTGGGAAGGTTCATGGTTGTGGGGTATATATATAGACTAGAGAGGACCAACGACTGAGATATTGAAGGGTGGTGGTGGGAATAGAGTGAAATTTGGGGGGTGATAATGTAAATTAATAAATGGGGACATTTTTGTAAGTGGTGGCATATGCATGCATGGCCATTGGTTTATCTTATTGTTTTGAATATGGACCATATATAGATGAGCTTGGTGGCTGTGGTAATGTTTGTTTGGACGGTTGAAAATTACCAGTTGTACTTGCTGAATCTTGGAAGACTTATCAAAATATATTGTTATCCTATAAATCTTATCACCTATCAATTGCCTTACAAATCTCGTTAAAGAAATGAAGAATTTTGACCATCCCAATGGTCGGCTAGCTAGTTGTTCACCTTTTCTTCCTTTTTTGTTCACTGGCATTAGTCCTCACTCGATGAAACGGCATCTAGGGGAATTGGATTTGGATCCTCTGTTATTGTATCCTAGCGCTTTGGTTTTGAAAACTCAGGCCACTAGTGGTTGATGGAATTGAATAGAAATTGGCTGTATGTGGAATGCAATTATATTGACAAAGGAAATTCGTTCTGTTGTTTTGGTTTGCAAAATAGGAATAAGTTTGGACTCAAATTTGGAAAAGGGGTTTGCTTCATGGGGGACCAAGGTTTAGGTTTAGGTCTCAGATTCAAGATCCACTTTTAAACCTTTTTGGATTCTCAATTTGGAATTTAGAGTTTGACCGTTAACGCGTCTCAAATCTCAAATCTCAAGTTCGAAGTTAGGTTAGGACTTGAAGTTCTAAAAGGGGATCTAGGATTTGGAGCTCGGATCTTTAGGCTAAAGTGAATTGTAACATAAGATTAATGGTTTGGAGATCCTCATCCTATTAGCTATTTGCCTACTAAATATGTGAAAAACAATGGAAGGAACATAAATGTTGTTTCCATTTCATTGCATGAAACCAAAACCCTAAAAATACATAATGCTTAATCTTTGGATTGGATTTGTAATACAAATATCTCATATTAAATGTCAAGTAATGCTAGTTCAATTCAAACCAAAAACCCTATACGCTCTTTAAGAAAATCATAAGGAAAGTGGCCTCCTTCCCTATCAATGACAGAGCCAGAATTTTATATTAGATGGAGCCCTTCATAGAACTTGTCTTCTCTTCATAAATTAATTATCATGAATTTCATATTTTAATTTGGTTAAATATTAATTTCATCATCTGCACTATTAAAGACTTAAAAATTAATCATTTATATTCCAGCAGAAAAAAGAAATTTTTTAAAAAAAAAAAGGTTCATAAAGCACAATATTAAGGTATCCAATTACATGAAGAAAAAAAATGGGGAAAGGAAAATAAAAAATTCACAAAGCTTTAAACAAAAGAGGAGGAGAAAAAAAGGTTAAAACTTTAGGAGTTTATATTGCAAATATCATAAACTAACCTAGAAGATTTAAGGGAGATGAGTAGAAGGGAGATCAAGAAATTTTAGGTTTATTTGTAGACAAAAAGAACCTAATATATTATTTTATTGGGCTTTTTAGATCTAGGTCCAAAACGATTAGTTGTCATTGGGTTTAATTTTTGCAATTTTTTGTTTTAGATGTAGGTTCTTTGATATTTATTACTTTTTTTGTTGTGTCTATTTTACCATTTGAGGTAAATAAGGAAAATACATTGAAAATCTAAATTTAATGCATTATTTCCTTGTAATTGAATTCCAGAATTTAAATTTTGTATTATTTCCTTGATAATATTCATAATATATGGATAAAATACAATTTAATCAATAAAAAGTAAAGACCCACATATCATACCAATCGATTAGACAAGCACCCACATTAAATTATGTACCTGACATACAAGTAAATAATGTTATTATTAGCAACGAAAAATACTTAGTGATAAATCATGACATATAAGTTAAGAACATAAATTAGAAGACTACCTATAAGTCAGATACAAAAATAGACAAAATAAAATTGTATGTTACCTATAATAAAAAAGGTACATAAAATACTATTATACATTGTTGAAAATATGAAAAAACATATATTTATATATATATATATATATATATATATACCTATGCAATATGCAATAGGCAATATGACATAAATGACTATTACCCGACTCAAGTAATAAGGAGCAACATTGGAACAAAAAATAATTTTAAAAATAAAATAATAAAAAGGTTACATCATAAAATATTTAAAAATGAATGTAATTCTATGTCCCACAAGAGTCAAGGGACTTGGATCGAAGTCACCAAATCTGATGATTAAACCCAACTTCTCAATATGAATTTGAATCTACATCAACTTTTCTATATTTTATTTTAGGGTAAATATCCTAAAACCAATCTAATATATTATAATACTATATATTATATATTATATATAATATGCAAATAAAAGAGATAAAAATGGAGTGGGAGCTTGGGACCACACTGGTCCCATGCTAGCTCCACCCCTGCTCCCTACCGACCTCCCCTCTCTTCTCCTCATCCCTTCTGCACCACACAAAAGCCGCGGGTATGACATTATAGCTCTCTTTGAATTGTCCGGTTGGATGTGGAGCGATAGTTCTGCTTCTGACAGAGATAGAAACCTCATACGAAAATATGAAAGTTTTTAACCACTTGATGAGTATAGATTAAAATTGAATCAAATAAAACATTACTTCAAATCACCCTCAGTCGACATATAGTCCTGACTCCCACTAACAATATACAATACAAATCTATTATATATTCCAGTGTAAGATTTGGTGAGATTTCACCCTATCATGAATAAAACAAGTACAGTACTCTTCAGCCTTCATCGACATAATAGACACTAAGAGATATCAATACTTTATGGGAAAATCCAAATTAACCAAAATAGAGGGACCCTGAGCTTTAACGTAAAAGTTAATTTAAGCCAAATTTAAAATTGCAAATCACTATTGCCACAGCCCACGTGAACTAATGTTGTAATCAAATGAAACCATTTACAAATGTCAAATAGGGTTTGGTCTTCCCTCAACAAGTAAAAAAATATTACGCATCGCTTTGACCGCAACCCATGCAAGTTGCTAAAACAATTCCAGGTTAAACCTTTCTTCTTTGCTTGGACCATTTGTGATGGCAAAATAAGTGATATATAATTGGAAATTATTGCATGTATGTGCACATCTGGTGGCGGCTGTGATGGTGTGGCATGTGATGATGATGATGATGATGGTGGTGGTGGCGGCGGCGGCGGCGTTGACAGTGGTGGTGGCCATAGATTAGTCAGAATCAAAGCCGAAGCACTAGGAGAAGCTTGACCTCAGCCATTTTCAGGTCTAGACACAAGTGTAGTAGTTGCACGTTTAAGTCATGGTTGAGCATTCACACTTGGCTCGGATAGACAACTCTCATAATCACTCTCACTATCGACTTCCAATTTTATGGTTATATTATTCTTTTGTGTGACTTTCATTTAACGTTTTTTTTTCCTATCACGAATAGGCTATGTATTCTTCCAAACACATAATTTTGATCATCATTTTTTAAATTCAATCAATGTCATCCTCGTCCTTGTCTCGCACATCAATGTTATCCAATATCAAATGCGTCCAAATTTTCGTTATAATTAAAGGTAATATTGTCAAATTTCTAACTTCTGTCAATTAATTTTGAAATATTCAATTAAGAAAAAAAAAACTTGGAAGAAAAAGAAAAACTAGCAGCCCCCTAATCACAGCCACCCTAGCTAGCCCATCAAGCCACCACCATCAACCACCTCTCTCTCTCATTCTCTCCCCACCCACGCCCTAACCCTACCCCTTCCCATGCGACTCAACCCCTAAACAACCCATCAATCAACCCCATCCACAGTGCACCCCAGCCCCCACCACCTCAGGTAGATCAATGAGAGAGAATGAGGAGGGGGGTGGGGGGTGGTGTTATTTTGACACATTTCCATCATGAGTTAGTGTGTTTCGATGATATTGCCCTCAATTTGGACGGAGAAATGAATGGAATTGACGTTAAGGATGACATTGATGTGCAGGATATATATAAGAAGATGAGACTGACATTAATCGAATTTGAAGGATAGAGACCAAAATGATGAGTTTACAACAGTACAGGGACTATTCACGATAAATAAAAACCCTATAATGATTATGATACCTTAATCACCTCACTGAACAATAATTAGCCCATCCTACTCCAACATCTCTCACGATAGAAGCCAGACACGTATATGGGGGGGAAATTTTGGGTTCTGCCCTTGTCCTTATGGGTGTCACTGTCAACTCCTTTACATAGGCACTAATGTGCACAATATGAGTACTGTGTGTGCATGCTTCAAATAACCCTAGGCAAAAGATCCAAAATCCAGCTTATAGCTGAGAGTGCCCCCCACAATCCAAGTTGGTGGAAGCTGGCGTGATTGTGATTGTTGTAAGGTTGCCATTGTTAAAAGTCGAGCTCCGTACCTCAAATTCGCAGGAGAGCGGTCCTGCATTTGTTGTATTGTTTCCATCATAATACCTATTGCCCAAATTATCTATGGGTCGACCACATTTTTTTTTTACTTTTGCTTGGAAGTCGCCACCACATGCCAACACAAGCCATGATTCAAATAGAAAATGGGACAAGAAAATGATGTTTACTTCTCCATCTTACAACTCTCTGTTGTACAAGTGGGGGATGAAAGTAAAGAGAAAAGGTCATGAGAGAGCATAGGACTTACCAAGAAGTGTGAAGTGCCATTTAACTCTTAATTCAGTGATATTTCTCTTCTCAATGCTAGAAGATCGGTTGAAAGTTCGAAACCGTGGTAGAAGAGATAAACCTAACAACTATATGATAATATGCTCCACCACAATACCAGTAATACCCGAAGTTTTTTTCCTAATGGCAAGTTTTAGGTATAACATAGTAAGGTGGTGGTGTTGTACATACCTAAGGCCTCCTCCTCTAGAAGCTAGATTCTATCAATTATTGGTTGGTTCCAATTTAAGGATCAATTGCCTCCTTGGTCATCAGTAATAATACTGAGGATCTTAAACTTTTTTAAAGAAAAAAACAAAACACTTTATTCAAATCCATGCGAATCTTATCATTGTTCTATTTTGTCATATTCTTGTTTTGTCAGCTTCCAAACTTGATCATTGACTTCTATCCAAGTCTCCCGGCAAATGCATTGAGCCATAGAAATTCACGGCCTACCCTAAAGCCTATCCAATAAAGCCTCGAGCCATGCAACATCCACCCCATTGGCCAACAAGAGCCAATTGACCTCTCTTTCACATAATCCTATGCATTACAATATTTTTCTTCCTTTTCTTTTAACTTCAATCACCCTCTACTACTACTAATCCATTGAGAAGTCTTGAGATTGAGTATAACTAAAGGGAAGTCATAAGTTTGGACCCTTAGGTTGCATTTGGTTCACGGGAAAATGGATTTGGGAATGGGAAATTATTTGCTTTCCCATGAATGGGGTAAGTAATCTAATGGAAAAACATTAGAGAAAGGAGCAAATGGGAACAAGGAATAGAAGTTGACAAAGCTCTTAAAATGCTTAAAGAACAAAGGAACATTAAGCCTGCCTTATCAAAGCCAACATAAGTTTGTTCATTTCTACCAGCATAAAGAGGAGGGGCTTGTTTAGTGTTTAAATTTAACTCTAACTAATTTGGTTCACATTTATCTTTGAACTAGACTCTAGTCATAAGATACCAACAGAAATGTATAATATTCAACTAAAATGAAGCTTAATACGATCCAGTTACAAACGAAAATATTTAATCTATAGCTAGCAGACAGGTTTTCACCTTAACCCCTTCTATGTATTCCCTCTTATAAGAGATAAGGGGAGCCTGGGAGACCAATTAAGATTACAAGTACTTCAGAGAACTATATGAAACCATATCCGCTTCATTTCTCAATTCCGACAGCGACTGGAAGGGTAATGGTAGACATAGGGGTGCACACATGCATATCCATGCATAAAGAGAGTAAGCACTTAAAAACAAACATGAGAAGGGATAAGCTTTCCTGGATTCATAGTATTGTTCGGATCTAATGCTGCTTTTATTCTTTTCATTGTCTTCAAAGCCTCCATCCCCAATTCTTGTTCCAGATACTGAAAGCGAAAAAGAGAATCGCTTTAGAATAAAGAATATACTCAGTCTTCAAGCCAAGTCCATTATTGTAATGGTCCCAACCATCAAGTTTATTCATAATTTTTGCTCTATACCAACTATCCCTTTCAATGTATGCCTGACATTAGCCAGAAACGGCAGTTCCAAAGCATAATATTCATCTGACTAATATACTAATGGCTGGATTCCACATTCCAAAGCATATGATCATACCTATTTTACATTAAATGGCTAGCAAGTCCACAGATAAATTAAGTACCTTCATTTTTCCTGTACCAACGCCATGTTCACCCGTACATGTTCCTGCTCAGTTGTCAAATACCAACTTTTAGCACCATAATTAGTCAACCATTGTGGTTTAATAATATTTGGCCAGTGGAAAACCTAAAAAAATTAATTGACTTGGGATAACATCAACTATTGGTGACTACATGTAGATATAATAGATTAATAAACTTAACATGCATAGATACCAAGAAAGAGAATCTGAAAAGATATTTTTAATAATAGCCACTTTCCATAGCCCCTCAATAATTCATTGACTTGGAGAATAGAAAAATTCTAAATTGGGCCCTAGAATAGTTCGTACCTTCCATTGACAAGGCAGTATGGACCATAAAATGGTTTAGTCTCTGTGCTTCTTGTCGGTGTTCTTCATTGTTAGGGTCAAAAAGAATCACTGTGTGGAAGTTCCCATCACCAGCATGAGCAATAACTGTGCTGTTGTTAGGAAAAAACAAAAAATGGCACTACAACAGTTAGTCCATTTAATCGTCCAGGCTATCGGTGAACAACAATATATTTCATCATAACTTCTCTCCTGAATAATATGGGAATACAGTCATTTGGCTATACATTACCAAATCAGTTCTGATGCATCCAGCTCTTGTTTGGACCTTGATATCAATTCTGCAAGGCACGATAGAGGAACACATACGTCCTGCACATAGTGAAATATAAAACATAAAAAAATAAAAAAATAAAAAAAAAATAAAAGAGCACCTTTGAGAATCGAAGGAAACCAAAAATGTGAGTTTAACAACCCTTAAACTATTTCTTTGTATTTAATATAATTCCATGTATGCAACTGAAGAGAATTAGGAAGCATAGGAAACCGTTGAAACTTTTAGGAACTTGTAATGAAAAACTTAAGTTAATTTTCAAAAGATCCACCAGGTTGCCTGAAAGGATGAAAGGTAAGAAAAGAAAACAAAGCGAGATTCTTAAGAATCCTTCCCCTTTCACACGCAATACATTCTTTTCTTCTCTACTATGCTCTTACTGAGCCAACAAGGAAAAATGCTTTTAGAGAAATGGCAGCATATAAAACATGTACAAAGCAACAAATTAAATTAATAGAACAAGAGAAAAACATCCTAGTGGTCACCCCATCTCTTCCCCACCCGCGCACCAAAGTTAAAAAGAAAAAGAAAAAGCACAGGAATATACGCCATGTCAAGCATAAGCACATGTAGGATTCACTGATTGCTCTCAGTAGCATATTCTGATAGCAATGTTTGAACTCATTTAAAATGTTTGGCAACTTTATATGCAGAGATAAACAAATGCACATAAAAGTCCAGAACTATAATTCAAATATACTGATATTAACTGACCGAAATCATTGCCTCGAAATTAGGCTCCATTGCAAAGCATGCCCAAAGTGCCTCCTTCCTCATCTGCATGTAACAAAAGATTTAAATATAGAGTAAGACAACAAGGACTAGCTGGATCTATCAAAGAACTCAACTATCTACGTCAGAAATATAATATCAAAACAATTTGAAATCAAGCTGCAATTAACCTGTAAGTTTGGACAATAGGTGCACCTAGGAACATAATTCTTTCAATAGAAATGAATATGCAGCCACATATTTTATTCAGTGAAATATCAAATAGCGAGGACAAGAATCTACAAGCCAAAGTGCGGCATATGACAAAATACTTGATTTTTTATTTGCACTTGGCCCAATTTTGAAAGCCAATGAGTGATAAAGTAATAAAATCAAGTGTGATTTTTTTCGTTGAGTATAGTTCAAACAAAAGAAATTGTAAGTTCCATAAATAAAGAGCACACATAATGCCTCGGTGACATTAGTAGTGGAACCATTCATTATATATTGTACTTTATTTAGTCAAGTTTCTGATGTGAGACTTATATTCTTCAACCCGCCCTCTCACGTGAGACCACCACATAGTGGGCCACGCGTGGAGCCAAGTCCACATCCGAGTCAATCATTTAAGCCCAACATGTGAACACCATGTATTGGGTGAGGAGTTGGGGTAAAAATTCAATCCCAACATCTGAACACCACATATTGGGTAAGTGTAAAGGCCCAATTCAGGCCCAGTCAATCAACACGCTCTAATACCATGTTAAATTCAGAGAGACAGACCAGCAGCCCACTACTAAGAACACAGATATTGTCCCCAAGTTAACTACCTACAAAGCTCAGTAGGTGTGGGGTTTTATCACAAAAGGCCTTGGTGATACTAGTAGTGGAACCATTCATTATATATTGTATTTTATTTAGTCAAGTTTCCGATGTGGGACTTTTATTCTTCAACACATACAAAGAGAGATTTACCAACCACAAACCCACAACTGACACAAGAAAAGAATTCCATTTTCTTGTTGTACACCAATCAAGCATTGAATACCTTCCAGAGTTCCTTTTTAGTTTCAGGATCTTCCGCAAAAACAAAGTCTGACCCATTGTGTTCAGAAGCAATCTTCTTAACTATAAGGGTTTGTTCACGGGAATATGCCTCTGAAAAACAGAAAGAAAAGAAATCGCGAATCACAAGAAGTAGAGAAGGCATCTTAATAACTTTTTTTGTAAAATGAAATGTCAATGTTGACTTGATGGGAAGAGGGGCAAGGGTTCAACAAAATAAAGCCTGTGGTCACAATGAAAATACTATTTCTTGGTTCCTTGCTGAGCATACTAATCTAGCTCTTCTAGTGCAATTGATCGTAGAAATTTGGCATCCACTTGGACATGAATATTCTCTCTTGTTTCCCTCAGTTTTCTTTTTGTTTCCCCATATTTTTTTCTCCAGGAAACTGGTACAGCCAGGGCCAATTAAAAAATCAGCAGTTGATCCAAGAGGCAATTACAGACCTTTACCTACTAAGATAATCAACTGCTTTTTTCAATGCCTAAATAATAGGATTAAGTCAGTTAGAAACTAGAGCATGAACTGCCGGATTCCACCTATGTTCCCTGTGTGTCAAATCATTTGTAAATTTCATGACTTCGTCATATATCGAGAGAGGGAAAAACGAAATAGTTTTTTGACATCGGGTGCAGTTAGCTCAATTGTAGAAATGTTCTCCTTTTAGAAATATATTTAGCCAAAAATAAATAAAAACAGTACATGACAGCCAAGACAGAAAAGAAGAGACCCTATTTCACCTGTGCCTATAAATTCGAACATTAAAGTCGGAGTTTCAGGCAAACTCTTCCCATTAGCAATGTTGATGGCCCTCATTTGAACCTCATCCAGTAGTTCAACCCTTGACACCTAATGATTATGAAGAGGAGATCTATGAAGAATTTAAAACGTGAGTGCATATATGTTAGCAGCTAAGGCTCTACCTGTATTCCAGACAGCATAGTAGCAATAGCAACATCTGCAGCATCCTTAACTGTAGGAAAATTACACACAGCAACCTGCAAATTTCTGTCACAATTAATAATGGAATGCTATATAAAAGTACCTTTAAACATAATTGTAAGTGAGGATAATGTAACTGCAAGAATTAATCAACTGAGACGAAAATTTCTTGTGGAAGGGAGAAATCATAATATTAATGAATATCATAGGAGAGGTCCAAAGAGAGGTCACAATTTTTCAGAAAAATGAAGTTTTAGATATAATAGAAGACCTATCAGCATACCACTGAATATTGTGGAATTTTTTGAAGCCGTAAAGTGACTTCTGTTATTACACCAAGAGTTCCTTCACTACCAATCACCAGGCGGGTTAAATCATACCTATGACATGCATATTTTATAAGGCTCACAACATGACTGAGTTTCCAAGAATCTCCTAGAAGATAAACCACATCTCTATTTTTAAAAAAACTTAAAACGAACCCTGCAGCACTCTTTCGAGCACGAGATGCAGTCTTCACAACATCTCCATTTGCAAGAACTACCTGGAAGATAAACAACATAAGAAAACAGAATAACACATGTGATCCAAGCTGTTTGTTCATTGTCCAGAAGCTTTAATGAAAGGAGAAAATCCTGATCATCTGTTTGTTCATTGTTAATGTTGTGGTATTTATTATTCAAGGAGGCTGGGTGATTCTAGAAGGGTATTATTCACTGCTTTGTGAAAATATTGCTACTTTCGTAAAGGAAAGAAGGCTAAAGTGTGGTTGGGTTGCTGCAGGATGGCTCTTTTGTGGGTAGTATGGATGGAGAGGAATAGAAGAATTTTTCACTGTAATAAGGGGTGGGATAGAAGAGCTTTGGGAGGGTGAGATTTTTTTCTTCACTTTGGGCTTCTGCTTCATCAGAATTCAGGGACCTTTCGCTCTTTTCTATTCTGCTATACTGGAAGGCATCTATTGGATAACTCCTCTGTTATATTTTCGTTTGGGATTCTTCACTCTCTTATTTATGCTAGATTGTAAGGAAGCTTTTGGTTAGTTTCTTTATTGTAATCAGTTGTATTTTGTTTGTTGGCGGACTCCTTGTTCACTTTCTTGTACTCTTTTAATTTTTCTATTGTTTCTTCTAAAAAATAAAAAGTGTTTCAAGCATTAGTAAAAATAATCAAACCTTGAGACTGATGACATTATCACGCATGGTTCCATACCTACATTCTAAAAACAAAATCATTAAAATGAATAGTAAACTAGACCAAAGAAGCTAAAATTTACGTGCTAAGACCCCAAACATAAGATTAAAGAAAAGAAATATTACTACCACAGAATGAGTAGCTTGAACGTTAAGTTAGAGAGAGAGAGAGAGAGAGAGAGAGAGAGAGAGAGAGAGAGAGAGAGAGAGAGAGGGAGAGAGGCCTAGGGCACGTAAAAGAGGTCCTAAAGAAAGTGGACAGCAGGGCGGCTAATGTTAGGAGGAGACATGTGACAAAATCTACCATTCATCTTCAAAATTTACCAGATCTCATTGATGTTATTATGAGTTTCTTGTAAAACACGTATTTATGCCTAAGTAATGATAAAGGATATCACATGACACGTATCAACAAGAACAGGTAGAGCTAGGGTGACAGCATCATCTGAGCTTAAACCAATAACTTCCATAAGACACTGAATTAGGTGATAATTTAAAGAGTTTCTTTATATTAAAGGTTAAAGCTCAGTCAAGGACCTTGTATATTAGCACTGAAAAAGTTAAATGCATTTATTCAATTAAGTTTAATTACAGCAGTAAATAATCAGAAAGCAATCTCACATGTAATGAGTCAAAGGATATTGAGTCGATCACAAAATTAAAAGCTAAAAGAGCAGAATAACTACCTAACAGCTAGGGATCCGGAGCAACGTGTAGCACACATTCCTCCAATTGTTGCACCAGGCCCTGCTAGTCAACAATGATGAAATACATGAAAATGGAAATAGCACATTTACTTAAGAGAAAGAAAAAGGACACCTAATGGAGGAATGAAATACATCAAAACATTATCTTTACCTATAAAAAACATAGTATGGTACTTAGTTACTCTCACCACATTCAAGTGAAAATGATGTTCAAAAGCTAAGACATAGAATTATAGTAACTTAAGGAGTTTCTCCTCAAATTTCATGCATATAACTCAAATGGCTATGCGGAAACACCAAAAAGTAGCACTTTTAAACAAAAGCTTTCAAGCTCATTGAAAATGCATAACATTAATGAGGAAACTGATAACACATACCTTGATGATGGAAACAAAACAACATTCCAGGTAAGGTTTTTTGGTTAGCTCAAATGTCAAGTAAACATAACTATATTGTAAATTTGTAATTATTTGACCTTCATGGTATGGTTCCAATTTGGCCTTTGAAAGAGAAGGTACTAGGGTCAACATATGAGTATGAGCAGGTTACTCATTTAAAGCAAATTGAAACTGTGTATATAACCAATTCATATAGATAACAACCTCCAAATACATGCACTACGAACCAGAAAATGCTTTGACACATGCATTGCATTCATACAGCTTCTGATGCCATGTTTTATACGTAATGCACCACTAGCATGCATTTAAAAAGAAAAAAAAAAATTCTTCAAACAGTGTATCAAATAAACTTGAAAAACAATTAATACATACCATGGATAGATTACAGTGTTTGATATGACCAATAACCATTACCCAAAAAGAAAAAACAAACTAACCTGGATCCAGGGGAAAGAATAGACCATAAGGCTCCACATATTCATTAAGCTCCATCCATCCAACCCCAGGCTCAACAACCACATCCATGTCCTCAACATGTAATGCTTTAACACGCTAAAATTTGAAAATTTTGGGGAATATGACTTAGACACAGAAAAGAAAATTGCCCACAGAGGGATATGAATTAGACACATTCATAATTTAATCTAGTCTATAAACTTTGCTGCTAATCCCAATATTAGAAGGAAATATGTGATGTATGTTACACAGACAGTATTGATTCCAGATCTGCATATGTTCAAAACTGAAGAAAACTTGGAACTTTATTAGGATCATGCACTGAAGCAACAAGTTGAGAGATCTAAAAGTTAATCATTTTACAATCTTGCTAGTTGCATACTGAACCTCAAGTTACAAAAGGCAGTTACTATCATGAGCTTTACTTATTGCGAAAAATCAGGACTGACAGTAGACGAATTGGCAGGTGAAGAATATTTTAATTGTGAAAAATAAAAGTTTTTATACTAAATCGCACTTGATGCATATACATACATTCATTAATGACATGTCTATGCAAACACCTCCATTGGGAGACAAGGTGTGACCCTCAAGTGATGTAGCTCCACCATATGGTACAATGGGTACCTGATTTACATAAAAAGCAAAAGCAGTTAGTATTTTTAAGGTAAATTTAATTGTCCAACACCAGTGAAGTTAGAAAGCAAAATACACGAGATCAGATGTGTGCTTCTTCACGTATTGTTTTCAATCACAAAGTTCATGTGAGAATTATATTCACTACATTATTGGGTTCACAATCCCAAGAGAAAGGTGAAATTTTAAACATTCAAAAGCATAACAAGTAGCATGGATTAAAAGAAAACCAAGAGGGTAGAAGATCATTAACTCTATGAAGGAAGGAGAATTTCAGACCTTATGCTTGTCGCATGACTTGACTATCTTAGAAACTTGCTCTTCAGACCTGAAAATTATGAATCATTTGCGGTGAAGATTGGAATTACATACATAATAATATTTAGACGGCTTATTTTCCTGTGAAAACTATCATCACATGTTGAAGAGTCTTCAATCTTAAGTTGACAGAACCACCAAGGGAAAACAAAAGAAGCATAAAGGAAAATCTTTATGGCATTGAAGTGGAGGTGAAGCATGACTCTCACCTAGGGAAAACAACCACGTCAGGAATATTAACTGCTTTGTGAAAGCTGTTTTGTGGTTTTCCATGGTTATACCTCTCTTCATAATCCAGTGTCATATTATCCTACACAGCCAGATATCATTATCAATAATATCATCAGGGATTTTCAAACTGAAGAAAGAAAACAATGAATTGAACAGATTGCCAAATTGGGTAAATGCAATACTTGACAAATAGCCTTCAATTCATCAATAAGCTCTCGTGGGACTTCCTTGTGCGAGCCTTTAACCACAAACTCGGCGCTATTGGACCAAAGACAGAGTCTTTAAATAACTATTTAAACAAAATAACACAAACGTGATTGAAATGAAAGAAAGTTACCGAGAATTGACACTGGAAGCTTCACAGAGTGATGGGTCTGATTGGGGATGGAGGGCAAGTGATCCAGCTGAGACTGCGAGAGCGATTGGAAGCAGCGAGCGCGACCAGAATAGAAATGGGTTTCTTGTGCTCTCAGAGTTTGTGGTTGTCTGAGTTCTGACAAGCTTGCGGGACACTGAGGTTCGTAGAGCCAAGGAGTTGAGGAAGCACTTTGAGGAACAGCGTAGGCGAGAGAACCACGACGACATTGCCATGGTGGATGTTAGAGAGAGAGGGAGAGAATGGGCGGTGTTCGAGTGTTTGATCAAATGCTTGGTGATTACATTATATGAATTTGATAGAACAGACGACGAACTGGACTTTCTTAACCGATCACTGAGCTCAATGCAAAGATGTCAAAACACTTGGATTTTAGTATGGTGGTAACATTTTATTATAAAAGTGACAAATGAATCCAATCAATGTGACAAATGAATGTCTAATTACTCTATTATTTTATTACAACAGTAACATTTGGATTTTAGCATGGTAGCTTTTAAGATTTTCCACTTAATTTTACTCACAGTGACAAATGAATGTCTAATTACTCTATATAAAAGTGAATAAGGTTAAAAAAAAATTGTAAGAAGTAAAAGTTTAGGGTAAATTACTTAAATGGTCCTCAAATTTGTACGCGATTTACATTTTGGTTCCTAAATTAAATTATTAGTCCAAATGGTACATAAACTCTATTTTAATCGCCGATTTGATCCAACCTTTACATTCTGTCAATGTTGTTGCTAAATAAGAGGGTAAATCGGTGATTTCGTACGTTAAAAATAAATAAATGCTAAAAAATAAATAAACACTCTCTCTCTCTCTCTTCTCTCTCTCTCTCTCTCCCTATTCCCCCATTGCCACCACCCTCAAGCTTCAACCCCCAAACCCATCCCACAACCACTCTCCATCCAAACCTATCCAACAACCACCCTCCATCCCAAACCCATCTCTCCATTTATAATCCGCCGACCTCTCAATTCATTCAGCAAAATCTCATCTCTATCAAATTGCCTTTTATTTCCAACATCATCCGCCCGCATTCATAAAACATTTCTTAGGCTCCAGATTTTTGTTCAACATCATCTCCAGTTCTATATTCATTTATGCATTTCATTGAACACATGAGAAGCAACCCATGATGCAGAACATACAAATCCCCCACCCCACCTCCGCTCATTTCTTTTTTACCCTGAACCTACCCGTAGCAAGCATTGGCTAAGAGGATCTGTGCCCCAGCCATCTTGGTGGAGGTGGTCTCCGACCAACTCCTCAACACCATCCTTCGAAAACTGAAGCTAAACCTGGTAGCCTGCTTCAGCTTTTTCAAATTGGCTTCAAAGTAGCAAAAATTTAGGCCCAACCTCAAGTCTTATGGTATAATTGTACATATATTGTCAAGAGCTCGAATGTACGATCAAATCAGAGCGTATTTGAACAAATTGGTTGGCCTCTGCAACAATAATTATTCAGCCTCTATGGTATGGGATGAGCTTGTTAGGGTTTATAGGGAATTTACTCATAACCCCATCTCAACAACCACCCAGACCCTCTCCCCCTCCCCCTTAATTTCCCTTTGTTGTTGAGAGACAACCACCCACCACCCTCCTCCCCACCTCATCACCCGGCAACCCCACCTCCCAAAATCACAGCCACTGTCAATTTTTCATGTGCTTGATGAGTTTCCCAGTAGTTCACAAATTGAGTAGTAAAAATGAAGAAAAATATTAACTTTCAGGAAAATTTGTGATACCTCTTGACGTTCTTAGCCGAAGAACCCAAGAGTTTTTCAATTCCAAAACATAATCGAATGGCATTTGCTTGTCAGCTTCAACTTTTTCATCCCCGTTTGCTTCCAAGATGCTTTTGTGTTTAGCATGAAGAATAGATAGAGTCCAAGTACCTGCAAATTAAACAGCTTTTGGTTATTCAATATGTCTTTGTTTCTTCCAGCCATTGAAATGGGTTCAATGGGATTATGAAGAGAGAAGAAGAAAGTATTGCAGAGCATCATCTTCATCGCCATTTTTGTATTTTATATTTATTTTAACCCTATTTTATTTGTTAATTATGAAAAGTCGTATTTGCCCCTAAAATTTGGTTACATTTAACAGAAAATGTAACGGTTGGATCAAATGGGCGATTAAAATAAAGTTTATGTACCATTTGGACTAATAATTTAATTTATGGACCAAAATGTAAATCACGTACAAGTTTGAGGACCATTTGAGTAATTTACCCTAAAAGTTTATCTTTCTTTTTCAAACTCAATTTTGAACCGTCTTGGAACGAAGTTGAACCCTAAAATTAGGAGAAATTATTGTATGATATTTGAGTACAAACACATGATGATATAATTCGGTGTAAAAATATAGGTGAAAGAAAGGGTTAATATTTTCCACTTCTAAAATATAATATTATGTTATAAAACTAAGGGAGAAAATGTTGAGAGAAGTGATATGCTAAAGATAAAGTTTTACCATGTTCATTCTACTTTCATTTTTGGTATAGCCACCTATTTATGGATTACAAGATAGGAGATTGAATAACATCATTTACAATATAATTATGGGTTACAAGCACAAATTACAAATATTTAGTGCATAGGTTACATAAAATTCAAAGGGTGAAATATTAAGAGGAAGTCCACCCCTGCTCTAAAACCGGGCAAAAGGCCCCCCATGTGAGCCCAGAAGGCCTCTAGCGCGCGAGGAGCAGCCGGGGCAAATGATGGGTCCCACCAACCCGAGCTAGCCCACGAGCAAAATCTGTTTGGGCTCAAGCCCAAAGGTGCTGACGTCAGCCGTGACATCACACTGACAGAAACCAACATAAAAATGCCACGTGGCGCTTCCTAGGCGCTGTGATGGTTTTTTTGTTTCCAAAAATCCAATGGCCCTCGTTTTTTCGGCAAAAAAAATTCGAAATTTTTTTAAAAATACTGTAATTTTTCCCTATAAATACCTATTAATTGTATTCACTTTTCACACCAAATATTCATACATACTCTTCTCTTTCCAATTTTTTTTTCCATTCCACTCACATTTTTCTACTAGTTTCCATTTGTATCAAAAAACAAATGGCATCTTCTGTCAAAGCCGGAGGTGCTTGGACTACTGTCAAAGATATTGTGTTGTATGAGTCTTGGGTGAAAGTTAGTCATTGCCCTATGGCAGGCAATGAGATGAAGTTTTCTCATATGAGGAAAAAAATTCATGAAGAATTTACTGAAAGATCCGATTTGGCTAGGACGGAACGGAAATGGCCTTACAGTCCAAGTGGAAAATTTTGAATAAAGAGTTAGGCAAATGGAGGGATGCCTTGGCAAAAGCGAGGGATAATATTCGAAGCAGTCAAAATCTTACCGATGAGGTAAAATATTTATAATTCTCGTTTTATTCAACTTAATGTAACTTTTTTTTTTTCTAGCATATTAATTTTTTTTCTTGCCATTATTTATTTATATTTTTTTTTATTTTTTTTTTTTTTTTTTTTTTTTTTTTTTTTTTTTTTTTTTTTTTATTGTTTATATTTTCTTTTATATTTATTTTTTTTTTTTATTTTTTTATTTCTTTCTATTTCTTGCATTTCTAAATTGTTTATATTTTGTTGCATAATCATTTTATTTCTTGCATTTCTAATTTATTTATATTTTGTTGCATAATCATTTATTTCTTGCATTTCTAAATTGTTTATATTTTGTTGCATAATCATTTTTTTTCTTGCATTCCAAATTATTTATTTTTTCTTCCATATTCATTTCTTTGGTTGCATTTCCAATTATTTATTTTTAATAGATCATACAAGCACAAATGTGGTTCGGTGCCACGGGGCAAGGCAAAAAAAGTTTCCAGAGTCACCAATGTTGGGAAATTGTGAAGAATTGTTCAAGATTCAAAATCATTTGCACTGCTTCGCCGGTTGTGTTGAATGAGACACCGCTACACGAATCACCAGCAACCGATTCGTCATTGGACTCCCCAATGGATCAAGACTCACCACTCCGACATGCACCGAGACCTATTGGGAGAAAGGCGACAAAGGCGAAGAAATGGAGCACTTCGAACAATGAATGTGCACAATTTTTGGAGCAAGTTGCTAAGAATAATGCACTGAGACTTGAGAGAGACATAAAAAGAGAAGAAGCAGACAAGGCACGACATGAAGTATTTGCAATTGAAAGGCAACAGGCACAAGAAAAAGACATGGAGGATAGAGAGATGAAAATCATGGCCATGGATACCACCCATATGTCTCCTGAAACAAAGTCCTATTGGAAGATGAAACGAAGGGATGTGATGAGAAGAAAACTTTTCCATGATGACGGACCAAGCAATACGGATTGGTTAAATGATCAAAACCATTAGGTTGGATTGAAAGATTTGCCATATGCATTAAGAATTGTTGTATTGTTTCTCTTTTATTCAATAAAGAAAGCATTAAATAATATGACTATTTATTAAAAATATTTGCACATGAAAACAAAGATTAATTAAAAACAAACCTTATTTTATTGCGAACAACACACAAAACAAAGCATAATTAAAAGCATAATTAAAAACAAAGCATAATTCCAAACACACCACACACAAAATAAAACATAATTAAAAACAAAACATAATTCCAACCACACTACATACAAAATAAAGAAAACTTGAAAACAAAGCATTAATCTTGACTTCATCCATTGTGATTGCCTTTCATCTCCCATAAGTGCTCAATCAAGTCAACTTGATGCCTCTCGTGAACATACGAAGATTGCATTTCCTGGTAACGATCAAGCATGGGGTTGTTGAATCGACCATCCCAAACTAACAGTTCTTGCTCCAATGTATTTCCATTTGGTCCCATCGGCCATTCATAAATCCTTGTCAAGGTTGTGTTCATTGGATTCGGTTCGAACACCTTTGGAGCATCATAATCAAACTCATCCTCTACAATCATGTTGTGGAGGATGATGCAAGTTATCATAATGCTTCGTAGCACCTCCTCATCAAACATCCGAGCAGCATCCGTAATAATACCCCAACGAGCTTGCAAGATACCGAAACACCTTTCCACATTTTTCTTGTAATTTTCTTGAAAGGCAGCAAAGCTTTTTTCCTTCTCTAATTGGGGATTCGGAACTGTTTTCACGAATTTCGTCTACCTAGGATAAATTCCGTCGACAAGGTAATATGCACCAGAGTATATGGTATTATTAATTTGGTACGTGATCTGGGGGGAATGACCTTGTAATACATTGTTGAACACAGGGGATTGACCAAACACATTGAGGTCATTCTGAGATCCAGCAACTCCGAAGAAGGCATGCCAAACCCAACAGTCGAATGAAGCTACGACTTCCAAAATTATACTTCTTTGGCCATTTCGATTCTCATAGTCTCCTTGCCAAGTAGTGGGGCAATTCTTCCACTGCCAATGCATGCAATTGATGTTTCCAATAAGTCCTAGGAAACCTAGAGCCTCAGCTTTTTGTAGAAGCCTTTGCAGGTCCCTAGGCGTAGGTTTGCGAAGATACTCCCTCGTGTACAGATTTTCTACTGCATTATAGAATCTTACCAAGCACTTTAGGATAGTTGATTTTCCCATCTTTGCAATCTCATCCACCTGCTCTGCAGATGCCCTATAAGCAAGCATCCGCAAAGTAGCTGTAAGTTTTTGCTCCTGGAGGAGACCCAAAACTCTAACAGCATCATACTTCTGAATGAAGTATGTGTCGTAATTACAAATAGCATGCATGATTTTTTTGGAACAAATTTGGCTGCATTCTATATCTCTCTCGAAACTTAGAAACAAGATATAAAGAATTTGGGATAAAGTAATCTTCCAACATATTCTTACCCTGAGACTGCCTACGTCTATCCACATTCGGGGCATGACAACGGTGGTGTTGCCTTGATTGATTAAGCATAGACGCCGCTACAAGCATTTCTTCCTCTTCTTCATTGGCGTCCCGATCTTCCTCAACACGTCTGCGCCGGATTTCTTTCTCTTCTCGCTCTTGCCTCTCCAACACCCTGCTTAAGTTTGACATTGAGAGTAGAATGTGTTTTGTAAATTATGAGAAATGAAGGAATAGATAAGATATGGTATGAGAGGTATGAGTTGATGGTGTAGTTTTATAGAGGGATTCAGAAGATAGAGATGACACGTGGCGCAATTTTAAAGGGCAAAAATCTTATTTGAAATATGAGATTATAATTTTTTTATAATATGAAAATCTTATCTAACATGGGACACGTGGCGCAATTTTGGAGGGTGAAAATCTTATCTGAAATATGAGATTATAAATTATTTTTTTTTAAATATATGAAAATCTTGCAATTTTAGAGTGTGCAAATCTTATCTGAAATTTGATATTATAATTTTTTTTATTAAATATCCAAAAAATTTATTTGAAATAAGACACGTGGCAACCGAGAATCTCATCCGAAAATCTTTTCTAAAAAATGATGGACACGTGGCAACCAAAAATCTTATCCGAAAATTTAATTCGAAAATTTTATCCAAAAATGGTATCTGAAATTTTAGGTGATAAATTAGTAATAAATAGTGACACGTGGCAACCGAAAATATTATCTGAAAAGCTTATCAAAATTAATGGTTTAAAGTATAAAAAAATTAGAAAATAAAGTACAATGAATAGTATTTTTCCTTGCTCTAGCCTTTTAGGGTGGAACCATAAAGGACAAGGCTGCCACTATTTACCTGAATGGTGGCAGCCCTTGCATTGCCTTTGCCTTACCTTATCCTCTTGGGATGGACTTGCTCTAAGAGGTATGGTGGTCATCCACTAACTCATCTATTTACAATACTCCCTCTTGAATGTCTGCCATACAATGACATAGTTGTCTCATTAAAAACTTTGCTTGGAAAACCCAGTATGACAAAACCAAATACGAGGGAAAAAGAGTACAACTTTCTTGTAGATCATTGATATGGTGTTGGACACGCTTATGTTGACTCGTTAAAACCTTGCCAGGAAAAATTTAGTGGGACAAAAACTTAGTTGAAGGGAAAAGAGTACAATGCGCATATGTCATGTATGTAGTAGAATTGGTATGCTCCCCTTGATTTTCATTAACTTATGGAATTTAAACTTCAGAAAAGTTTTGGTAAAAAGGTTCGCCAGATTATCTTGTGAATGAATTTGTTTGACTCTAATCTCTTGGCTTTCTCTGAAACTATGTCACATTTGGTGAACCCTTCTTTGATTTGAGCAATACAAGCAACATTGTTTTCATACATGATTGTTTATCACACTATTCGACATTCTTTTCAGTTTTTGAATGATTGAACTCTTTAGAAGCATCAACAACTAATCTAATAGTTAGAATATGTTACAACAATATCAAATTTGAATTCAAAATACTCAAACCCTTAGTGTAAACTCTTAATTAAGAATATTGTGGTACTTTATATCCTTCAAGGAGTCACTTCATCCGATATATCTCAAATATTTCACGAGCTTTAGATTGATTTCAGATTTGTTTTTATTGTGGATTTGCTCTTGTATTTTGGTTTGAGTTGTGGTGAAAATTTTGTGATATTCGATTTAATTGAGGTATGGTTTTTCAGTTGAATCTGATTATATTCGTGTTTTTTCTATTTATGCACTATTGGTTTTTGAGTCGACTATAATGCACTGTCAATGCACTCGGCATCCACTATTATTGCTAGTAGTCATTTTTGTTTTGTTTGTTGTTTTTCTGTAGAGATATGGATGATTCGAGAGTGGCGAAATGCACCTATGGTGCTGGAACTTTAATGCTTATTTTGTCTTCAACTACTACTTTTGATTGGGTGTCCAACGAGTTGTGTAGTAGGTTTAAGCTTAAGTTAGGTAATTTTGAGTTGAGGTGCTCTTTTACGGATTGCTCTAATTGTTTATTGGAATCGGATGATGATGTGAAAATCATGTTTATGGTATGTGGATTGATGAAGGATCAATTAATTCACATTGCTGTTAGGGATAAGGCTATAGTGAATTATGTTCAAATTGTTAATACGAACATAATTGCTTCTTCTTTTTTGTTAGAGGTTGTTCCTAACAATGACAGTTTTGCACAAGATGAGGATACATGTAAAGATTCTAGTCAAACTAGTAGTATTTTTTATTCAAGTGCAGCTTCTTCTTGTTGTTTGAGTATGAATTTTGATGGTATTAGTAGTGAGTTTGGAAATGAATATTTAGGCAAATATGATAGTTGTGGAGGTCGTAAGTATTTGTCTACTGATTGGGAGAGTTATATTACTCATGAGGGTCAGAGTTTGAGGGTGGAGTTTGTGAATTTCGTGATAAGTTGGCTAAGTACGCGATTGAGAATGGTTTTAAGATGAAGCATTTGAAAAATGAGCCTCGTCGTGTTACTGCTGTGTGTGATAAGAAGGAATCAAATGGCTGTGAGTGGCATGTGCATGCTGTTAAGTCCAATGTAAATGGATTTTTTATATTAAGAATTTAAATAATGTATACAGTTGCAGTGGTTTGATCCATGAGAAGATAAATAAGGCAATGGGATCTCGTTTAGTGTCTTCAATTGTCAAAGATAAAGTTCGTAGCAATCCTTTGGTAAGGCCTATTGAGCTGATTACTGATTTGAGGGAAAATTATGGATTGGATATCCCTTATCATGTTGCGTGGTATGGGAAGGAGTCAGCTACTAAGGATTTACATGGTGATGAGAAGTTGTCTTATGCTCACCTGCCTTGGTATGTGTATGTTTTGAAGGCCAGTAATGTCGGATCTCATTGTGTGCTTAACTGTGGTGAGGATGGTTCTCGTTTCCAGCAGATCTTTATATGTTTTAAGGCCTCCATTGATGGTTTTCGATGGTGTAGGCCTATGTTGTTCATTGATGGTACTTTCATCACAAACAAGTGCAAGGGTACTCTTTTAAGAGCTACTGCAAAGAACGGAAATAAAGGTATGCAATGCTTTTTTTTTTCACTGCTGTCAAAATAAACTATGAGCTGCTTGGGATAAAGTTACGAATGCAGCCTCTGATGGGGTTGTGATAAGGGATCATACTGGTATTTTGCTTGATGGCATTACACATTGTTTCCAATCATTATCAGCTGTGCAGGCTGAATGTCATGTGATCCGGAGTGGATTGGAGATGGCATATGTACGAGGTTTCACCAATGTTATTGTGGAAACTGATTTCAAGGTTTGTTTTGCTGCTGTCCGAGAAGATATTTCTGTCTCAAACTGGACTCTTTACCCTATTCTCTATGACATTAGAATGCTAAAAGCTTCATTCTCTTCTCTCCGGTGGGCATGGACTACTCGAGACGCAAACCATGCAGCTGACTGGGTGGCTTCGCAAGCACGAAGGGGTTTGTGTGCTGAGGCTTGGGTCATTCGACCTCCAACTGCCCTGGTCTACATACTTTCACGGGATGGATTACCTTGCCCACCGAACTAGACACTTTTCTAAGTTTTCTCTTTCGTTTTTTTTCGTTTATTTTGTTTACTGTTTTGAGACTGACCTCTCTGGTTGGTATTTTTGGTTTGTAGCCCTTCACAGTTTTGTTGTTCTTCTATAAAGGACTCCTTTTACCAAATAAAAAATAAAAAATCCACGCGAATCTTATCATTGTTCTATTTTGTCACATTCTTGTTTTGTCAGTTTCCAATTTGATCATTGACTTCTATCCAAGTCTCCCGGCAAATGCATTGAGCCATAGAAATTCACTGCCTACCCTAAAGTCTATCCAGTAAAAGCCTCGAGCCATACAACATCCACCCCATTGGCCAACAAGAGCCAATTGACCATTCTTTCACATAATCATATGAACTACAATATTTTTCTTCCTTTTTTTCAACTTCAATCACCGTCTACTTCTTCTAATCTAACAGGGAAGTCTTACGTTTGGACCCTTAGGTAGCGTTTGGTTCACAGGAAAATGGATTTAGGAATGGGAAATTATTTGCTTTCCCATGAATGGGGTAAGTAATCTAATGGAAAGACAATAGAGAGAGGAGGAAATCGGAACAAGGAACAGAAGTTGACAAAGCTCTTAAAATGCTTATGAGAATAGAAGAATAAAATTTAAAGAACTAAGGAACATAAAGCCTGCCATATCAGAGCCAACATAAGTATGTATTTCTCTAGCATAAAGAAGGAAAAGGTTTGGACTTAACAAAATGTACATTAATTTTTTTCATTTCTACCGGCATAAAGAGGAGAGGCTTGTTTAGCGTTTAAATTTAACTCAAACTAATTTGGTTCACATTTCTCTTTGAAATAGACTCCAGTCACAAGATTCTAACAGAAATGTATAATGTTCAACTCAAAGGAAGCTTAATACGATCCAGTTACAAACGAAAATATTTAATCTATAGCTAGCAGACAGGTTTTCACCTCAACCCCTTCTATGTATAGGGGTGCACACATGCATGTCCGTGTGTAAAGAGAGTAAGCGCTTAAAAACAAACATGAGAAGGAATAAGCTTTCCTGGATTCATAGTATTGTTCGGATCTAATGCTGCTTTTATTCTTTTCATTGTCTTCAAAGCCTCCATCCCCAATTCTTGTTCCAGATACTGAAAGTGAAAAAGACAATTGCATTAGAATAAAGAATATACTCAGTCTTCAAGCTAAGTCCATTATTGTAATGGTCCCAACCATCAAGTTTACTTATAATTTTTGCTCTATACCAACTATCCCTTTCAATGTATGGCCGGGACATTACCCAGAAACGGCAGTTCCAAAGCATATGACCATACCTATTTAACATTAAATCGCTAGCAAGTCCACATATAAATTAAGTACCTTCATTTTTCCTGTACCAACGCCATGTTCACCCGTACATGTTCCTGCTCAGTTGTCAAATACCAATTTTTTGCACCATAATTAGTCAACCATTGTGGTTTAATAATATTTGTCCAGTGGAAAACCTAAAAGAATTAACTAAAAGAATTAACTGACTTGGGATATGTATTGGTGACTACATGTAGATATAATAGATTAACAAACTTCACATGTATAGATACCAAGAAAGAGAATCCGAAAAAGATATTTTAATAATAGCCATTTCCATAGCACCTAGATAATTCATTGACTCGGAGAATAGAAAAATTCTAAAGTGGGCCCCAGAATAGTTCATACCTTCCATTGACAAGGCAGTATGGACCATAAAATGGTTCAGTCTCTGTGCTTCTCGTCTATGTTCTTCATTGTAAGGGTCAAAAAGAATCAGTGAGTGGAAATTCCCGTCACCAGCATGAGCAATAACCGTGCTGTGGTTAGGAAAAAACAATAAAAGGCACTACAACAGTCAGTCCATTTAATCGTCCAGGCTATCGGTGAACAAAAATATATTTCATCATAACTTCTCTCCTGAATAATATGGGAATACAGTCATTTGACTATACATTACCAAGTCAGTTCTGATGCATCCAGCTCTTGTTTGGACCTTGATATCAATTCGGCAAGGCACGATAGAGGAACACATACGTCCTGCACATAGTGAAAAATAAAACATAAAAAAGAGCACCTTTGAGAATCTGAGGAAACCAAAAATGTGATTTTAACAACCCATAAACTATTTCTTTGTATTTAATAATTCCATGTATGCAACTGAAGAGAATTAGGAAGCATAGGAAACCGTTGAAACTTTTTAGGAACTTCAAATGAAAAACTTATAAGTTAATTTTCAAAAGATCCACCAGGTTACCTGAAAGGATGAAAGGTAAGAAAAGAAAACAAAGCGAGATTCTTAGAAATCCTTCCCCTTTCACACGCAATACATTCTTTTCTTCTCTACTATGCTCTTACTGAGCCAACAAGGAAAAATGCTTTAAGAGATGGCAGCATATAAAACATGTACAAAGGAAAGAATTAAATTAATAGAACAAAAGAAAAAGGAAAAGCACAGGAATATACGCCGTGTCAACCATAAGCACATGCAGGATTCACTGATTGCTCTCAGAAGCATGTTCTGAGAACAATTTTGGAACTCATTTAAAATGTTTGGCAACTTTATACGCAGAGATAAACAAATGCACATAAAAGTCCAGAACTATAATTCAAATATACTGATATTAACTGACCGAAATCATTGCCTCGAAATTAGGCTCCATTGCAAAACATGCCCAGAGTGCCTCCTTCCTCATCTGCATGTAACAAAAGATTTAAATATAGAGTATGACAAAAAGGACTAGTTGGATTGATAGATCCAAACAATTTGAAGTATAATATCAAAACAATTTGAAATCGAGCTGCAATTAACCTGTAAGTTTGGACAATAGGTGCAACTAGGAACATAATTCTATCAATAGAAATGAATATGCAGCCATATATTTTATTCAGTGAAAATATCAAAAAGTCAGGACAAGAATCTACAAGCCAAAGCGCGGCATATGACAAATTAATTGATTTTTTATTTGCACTTGCCCCAATTTTGAAAGCCAATAAGTGATAAAGTAATAAATAAAATCAAAAGTGTGATTTTTTTCGTTGAGTATAGTTGAAACAAAAGAAATTGTAAGTCCCATAAATAAGGAGCACACATACAAAGAGAGATTTAACAACCACAAACCCACAGCGGACACAAGAAAATAATTCCATTTATTTGTTGTACACCAATCAAATATTCAAAACCTTCCAGAGTTCCTTTTTAGTTTCAGGATCTTCCGCAAAGACAAAGTCTGACCCATTGTGTTCGGAAGCAATCTTCTGAACTATAAGGGTTTGTTCACGAGAATATGCCTCTGAAAAACAGAAAGAAAAGAAATCGTGAATCACTAGAAGTAGAGAAGGCATCTTAATAACTTTTTTTGTAAAATGAAATGTCAATGTTGACTTGATGGGAAGAGGGGCAGGGGTTCAACAAAATAAAGACCGTGGTCACAATGAAAATACTATTTCTTGGTTCCTTGCTGAGCATGCTAATCTAGCTCTTCTAGTGCAATTGATCGTAGATATTTGGCATCCACTTAGACACTCATATTCTTGTTTCGCTCTTTTTTCATTTTCCTTCCCCATATTTTTTCCCGAGGAAACCGGCACAGCCTGGGCCAATTAAAGAATCACCAGTTGATCCAAGAGGCAATAACAGACCTTTACCTACTAACATAATCAACTGCTTTTTCCAATGCCTATACAAACTAGAGCATGAACTGCCGGATTCCTCCTTAATGTTCACTGTGTGTCAAATCATTTGTAGATTTCATGACTTTGTCATATACCGAGAGAGGGAAAAACGAAATAGTTTTTTGATACCGGGTGCAGCTCAATTGTAGAAATGTTCTCCTTTTAGAAATATATTTAGCCAAAATAAATAAAAACAATACATGACAGCCAAGACTGAAAAAGAAGAGGCCCTATTTCACCTGTGCCTATAAATTCGAACATTAAAGTCGGAGTTTCAGACAAACTCTTCCCATTAGCAATGTTGATGGCCCTCACTTGAACCTCATCCAGTAGTTCAACCCTTGACACCTATTGATTATGAAGAGGAAATCTATGAAGAATTTAAAACGTGAATGCATATATGTAAGCAGCTAAAGCTCTACCTGTATTCCAGACAGCATAGTAGCAATAGCAACATCTGCAGCATCCTTAACTGTAGGAAAATTACACACAGCAACCTGCAAATTGCTGTCACAATTAATAATGGAATGCTATATAAAAGTACCTGTAAACATAATTGTAAGTGAGGATAATGTAACTGCAAGAATTAATCAACTGAGACGAAAATTTCTCGTGGAAGAAAGAAATCATAATATTAACGAATATCATAGGAGAGGTCCAAAGAGAGGTCACAATTTTTAAGATAAATGAAGTTTTTAGATATAATAGAAGACCTATCAGCATACCACTGAATATTGCGGAATTTTTTGAAGCCGTAAAGTGACTTCTGTTATTACACCAAGAGTTCCTTCACTTCCAATGACCAGGCGGGTCAAATCATACCTATGACATGCAAATTTTATAAAGCTCACAACATGACTGAGTTTCCAAGAATCTCCTAGCAGATAAACAACGTATTTTTTTATAAAAATAAAAAATAAAACGAACCCTGCAGCACTCTTTCGAGCACGAGATGCAGTCTTAACAACATCTCCATTTGCAAGAACTACCTGGAAGATAAACAACATAAGAAATACAGAATAACACATGTGATCCAAGCCGTTTGTTCATTGTCCAGTAGCTTTAATGAAAGGAGAGAATGCCGATCATCTGTTTGTTCATTGTTAATGTTGTGGTATTTATTATTCAAGGAGGCTGGGTGATTCCAGAAGGGTGTTATTCACTGCTTTGTGAAAATATTGCTGCTCTTCGTAAAGGAAAGAAGGCTAAAGTGAGGTTGGGTTGCTGCAGGATGGCTCTTTTGTGGGTAGTATAGATGGAGAGGAATAGAAGGATTTTTCACAGTAGTAAGGGGTAGGGTAGAAGAGCTTTTGGAGAGGATGAGATTTTTGTCTCCACTTTGGGCTTCTGCTTCATCAGAGTTCAAGGACCCTTCACTCTCTTCTATTCTGCTAGGCTGGAAGATATCTATTGGATAACTCCTCTGTTATATTTTCATTTGGGATTCTTCACTCTTTTTTATACTAGATTGGAAGGAAGCTTTTGGTTAGTTTCTTTATTGTAATCAGTTGTATTTTGTTCGTTGGCGGACTCCTTGTTCACTTTCTTGTACCCTTTTAATTTTTTTAACTGTTTCTTCTATAAAATAAAATAAAAAGTGTTCCAAGCATTAGTAAAAATAATTAACATACCTTGAGACTGATGACATTATCACGCATGGTTCCATACCTACATGCTAAAAACAAAATCATTAAAATGAAAAGTAAACCAGACCCAATAAGCCAAAATTTACATGCTAAGACCTCAAACATATCCGCCCAAACATAAGATTAAAGAAAAGAAATACAACCACCACAGGAATCAGTAGCTTGAACATTAAGTCACAGAGAGAGAGAGAGAGAGAGAGAGAGAGAGAGAGAGAGAGAGAGGGAGAGGCCCAGGGCACGTAAAGAGGTCCTAAATAAAGTGGACAGCAGGGCAGCTAATGTTGGAGGAGACATGTGACAAAATCTACCATTCATCTTCAAAATTTACCAGATCTCATTGATGTTATTATGAGTTTCTTGTAAAACACGTATTTATGCCTAAGTAATGATAAAGGATATCACACGACACATATCAAGAAGAACGGGTAGAGCTAGGGTGACAGCATCATATGTGCTTAAACCAATAACTTCCATAAGACACTTAATTAGGTGCTAATTTAAAGAGTTTCTTATATAAAGGTTAAAGCTCAGTCAAAGGCCTTGTATATTAGCACTAAAAAATGCATTTATTCAATGAAGTTTAATTAACCAGTAAATAAACAGAAAGCAATCTCACATGTGATGAGTCAAAAGATATTGAGTGGATCCCAAAATTAAAAGCTAAAAGAGCAGAATAACTACCTAACAGCTAAGGATCCGGAGCAACGTGTAGCACACATTCCTCCAATTGTTGCACCAGGCCCTGCTAGTCAACAATGGTGAAATACATGAAAATGGAAATAGCACAATTTACTTAAGAGAAAGAGAAAGGACACCTTACGGAGGAATGAAATACATCAAGACATAATCTTTACCTTAAAAAAACATCAAACATAGTATAGTACTTAGTTACTTAAGGAGTTTCTCCTCAAATTTCATGCATATAAGTCAAATGGTTATATGGAAACACCAAAAAAGTAGCACTTTTAAACAAAAGCTTTCAAGCTCATTGAAAATACATATCAAACTTGAATTAGGAAACTGATGATAACACATACCTTGATGATGGAAACAAAACAATGTTCCAGGTAAGGTTTTTTGGTTAGCTCAAATGTCAAGTAAACACCACTATATTGTAATTATTTGACTTGGTTCCAACTTGACCTTAGAAAGAGAAGGTACTAGGGTCAACCTATGAGTAGGTTGCTCATTTAAAGCAAATTTAAACGGTGTATATAACCAAATCATATAGATAACAACCACCAAATACCTGCAAATTAAGAACCAGATAATGCTTTAACACATGCATTGCATTCATACAGCTTCTGACGCCATGTTTTATACATAATGCACCACTAGAATGCATTTGAAAAGAAAAAAAAATTCTTCAAACAGTGTATCAAATAAACTTGAAAAACAATTAATACATCCAGTGGATACATTACAGTGTTTGATATGACCAATAACCATTACCCAAAAAGAAAAAACTAACTAACCTGGATCAAGGGGAAAGAATAGACCATAAGGCTCCAGGTATTCATTAAGCTCCATCCATCCAACCCCAGGCTCAACAACCACATCCATGTCCTCAACATGTAATGCTTTAACGTGCTAAAATTTGAAAATTTTGAGGAATATAAGCATGACAGTAGAAAAGAAAATTGTCCGCAGAGGGATATGAATTAGACACATTCATAATTTAATTTAAGCCAGTCTATAAACTCTGCTGCTAATCCCAATATTAGAAGGAAATAGGTGAAGCATGTTACACAGACAGTATTGATTCCAGATCTGTTATGCATTCAAAACTGAAGAAAACTTGGAACTTTATTAGGATGATGCACTGAAGCAACAAGTTGAGAGATTTAAAGGTTAACCATTTTACAATCTTGCTAGTTGCATACTGAACCTCAAGTTACAAAAGGCAGTTACTATTATGAGCCTTACTTATTGCGAAAAATCAGGACTGACAGTAGACCAGAATTGGCAGGTGAAGAATATTTTAATTGTGAAAAATAAAAGTTTTAATACTAAATCACACTCGGTGCATATACATACATTCATTAATGACATGTCTATGCAAACACCTCCATTGGGAGACAAGGTGTGACCCTCAATTGATGTGGCTCCACCATATGGTACAATGGGAACCTGATTTACATATAAAAGCAAAAGCAGTTAGTACTTTTTAAGGTAAATTTAATTGTCCAACACCAGTGAAATTAGAAAGCAAAATACACAAGATCAGATATGTGCTTCTTCACGTATTGTTTTCAATCACAAAGTTCATGTGTGAATTATATTCACTACATTATTGGGTTCACAATCCCAAGAGAAAAGTGAAATTTTAAACATTCAAAAGCACAACAAGTAACACGGATTAAAAGAAAACAAAGAGGGTAGAAAATCATAAAATTTATGAAGGAAGGAGAATTTCAGACCTTATGCTTGTCACATGACTTGACTATCTTAGAAACTTGCTCTTCAGACCTGAAAATTATGAATCATCTGTGGTGAAGATTGGAATTACAGACATAATAATATTTAGACGGCATATTTTCCTGTGAAAACTATCATCACATGTTGAAGAGTCTTCATTCTTAAGTTGACAGAACCACCAAGGGAAAACAAAAGAAGCATAAAGGAAAATCTTTATGGCATTGAAGTGGAGGTGAAGCATGACTCTCACCTAGGGAAAACAACAACGTCAGGAATATTAACTGCTTTGTGAAAGCTGTTCTGTGGTTTTCCATGGTTATACCTCTCCTCATAATCCAGTGTCATATTATCCTACACAACCAGATACCATTATCAATATTATCATAATCCCATCTAAAAAAACAGCAGGGGTTTTCAAACTGAAGAAAGAAAACAATGAATTGAACAGATTGCCAAATTGGGTAAATGCAATACTTGACAAATAGCCTTCAATTCATCAATAAGCTCTCGGGGGACTTCCTTGTGCGAGCCTTTAACCACAAACTCGGCGCTATTGGACCAAAAATACAGAGTCTTTAAATAAATATTTAAACAAAATAACACAAATGTGATTGAAATGAAAGAAAGTTACCGAGAATGGACACTGGAAGCTTCGCAGAATGATGGGTCTGATTGGGGATGGAGGGCAAGTGATCCAGCTGAGACTGCGAGAGCGATTGGAAGCAGCGAGCTCGACCAGAATAAAAATGGGTTTTTTGTGCTCTCAGAGTTTGTGGTTGTTTGAGTTCTGACAAGCTTGCGGGACACTGAGGTTCGTAGAGCCAAAGAGTTGAAGAAGCACTTTGAGGAACAGCGTAGGCGAGAGAACCACGACGACATTGCCATGGTGGATGTTAGAGAGAGAGAGAGAGAGAGAGAGAGAGAGAGAGAGAGAGAATGGACGGTGCTTGAGTGTTTGATCAAATGCTTGGTTTCGACCAAAAAGAAAAAAGATATCAAATGCTTGGTCTTGGTGATTACTTTATATGAATTTGATAGAACACACGAACTGGACTTCGTTTTGCCTGACCACTGAGCTCAATACAAAGATGTCAAAACACTTGGATTTTAGCATGGTAGGAGGGCCACTAACAGTAACATTTTATTATAAAAGTGACAAATGAATCCAATCACTGTGACAAATGAATGTCTAATTACTCTATTATTTTATTATAAAAGTGAACAAGGTTAAAAAAAAATCTGCAAGAAGTATAAGATTATCTTTCTTTTTCAAACCATCTTAGAATGAAGTTTAACCCTAAAATTGAGAGAAATTATTGTATGATATTTGAGTATCGGACATGTGATGATATAATTTGGTCTTAAAATATAGGTGAAAGAAAGGGTTAATATTTTTTACTTTTAAAGTATAATATATTCACTTATATTATAACACATAAAATTCTCAAAAATATATAATTTTCTTCGTTTATAAGTAAATAATGTATTTATTAACACATTCATCAGTAATGGAAGTCAGAAAGTGCATATAAATGATGATAATAACAATAATATCCATTTTATCAGAAAGTGCATATTTATTAACACACTCATCGGTTCAATGTTAGTTTCTTATTCTTGGGATGTTTTGCTTTTAAATGATCATAATAATAATAATATCCATTTTGTAATACGTGATTGAGATTTTGATGCCTTTTTTTTTCCCACCTTTCTGTTTACAGGTTGCATATAAATTTTGCTTTCTTTGAATTACATAGTAAAACTTACCCAAAAGAAGAAAAAAGAAGTTCTGGAATGTCTCCTCCATTTAAGCAGAAACCAAGCCGATGTAATGTAAGTGTAACCTAATGAAAATATCCACCATTCGACAAAATCTAAAATCTAATTTCCTCTTTAAAGCATACAATTTAGTGCTCTTTTCTTTCTTTGCTTACACAAATTCGAAGGTCTGTGCTCACATATCACTTCAGTTAAGGCTCACGGGCCAAACAATTTTTATTTGAAACACTTGAAAGACTTGAAAGACAAGTCATGTATGCTAAGAAGATCTAATTTTCCTAACATGTCAATGAATAAACTAAGAAGGATGATCTTTCTAAACCGATGCATTTTGCAGCTTCCACAGCTTTATTGGGTAAGATAGGAGCTCCCGTTGATCGATCAATACACTGCATATTTGGCTTGTAAATCCCAAAACTCCTTACTTTGCTTCAGTATCTCTGCACGTTCTGCAGTATACCTCTCTTTCCAGTAGTCTTTGCACCTGTGAAAGGTTTTCTTAGGAGTCAAAATTTGTTGACCTTTCTCATATTAACTTTAGAACAATGGAGGTTTCAGTTTATTCACCTTATTTTCAGGAGCAGATCTAGTTCCAACATGTGCACTGCTTTAGCATACACTCCGGCCTGCATTAGAGGAGAATAGGAACTTAAGATCAAACAGTTTAAGATATGAAACTTCAAAAAAAAAATTATTTTATTTTAATCAATGAGATAATGAAGCTTACAAAATGAGAAAACTCGAGTTAAAGAAAGATCAAACATCAAAATCAAGTGAGAATATCATATGTTTGATGCACAGCAAGAGAACGTTATCCGATAGATCGTATTTTAAAATAGTTTCATTGTGCATATATTTCCAAGGGCTAGATTCTGCTAATGATAGATGAGAAATAGAAGGACATAGTTCTCACTCAAATGCAAAGTTGGAAGATATATTTGGACAGAACTTCAATAATTTTAGCATTTACGTTATAAATCCTGCTATTAAACCTTGCACCCTTTAACTAAAGATATACTTGTGGAGAATGTTATGAATATGTTTGTATAGTTTAAAAGTATATATATATATATATATATATATATATATATATTAACAAAGAAAAGGGGGCTTGGATTATCACCAACCTCTCTGCATATTGGGCACTTTGCATCCAGGGCTGCAGATTTAGGGCCTTGGAAGATAAACACAGAAGCAGCTGAGCAAGCACAAGACTTGCAGAAAAGGTGGCCGCAGCTCAAAGCATATGGATTGAAAACAGTTTCCTGTGAGATCAAATACACATCAGAACACCTATGTACAAATGCCAACTTTTTATCCTTCAGAATGCAACTGAAAGTAAGACCTTACCAAGCATACAGCACAAGTCAGATCATATTCCATCTTCAAGGAGTCAGGAAGCATCAATGTCATTATAGGTGGTGTCGCATCAAGATCACAAGAGAAGTGACCAGAAAGTTCATTGAGGCCTTCACCATCTGATCCATGAAGATTCAAAGAAAAAGCACCCAATTCTATAAGCCAAGGTGATTGCAAAAGCTCGATATGTTCAGCCCGCATCTTGGATTTGAAAATCTTGCCATTTTCAGAGCTATGTACCTGTAGTAGAAGATTTAAAACAAAGAAGGTCATTGTTAGATACAGAGCAGTATCAACCAAGTTAGAGAGAAAATAAATATTGACCAGTCTGGTGCATACTTTATCATATTTCTTAAGGATTTTTCTGATAGCAATTGCGTTCATTGTAACATATTCTATCAGCATCTGCCCTTTTCTACCATCGCTTGCTGATCATTCATAAAACATTGACGCAACCTCAGTAAGTATCTCTGCATTCCAGTAGCAACATGGAGATGGAGGAGATGTCTGACTCTCAAACTGAAGCATAGAGCTATGTCTGAAACTTCCTTCATTAACTCTGTGAAGAATGCCTGATCACACGCTGCGACATAGAAAATTGAGATTAGATAAGACTACGAGCTTTACTCTTAGTAAGCAACAATACTAATAGGCCTTCCATGTTTTGAATGAACATAAACTCTTGAATGCTTTTTTTTAAGACAAGAACACCGATAACAAATAAGTCTTACAAAATAGGCCTCAAACTTCTAAGCTTACATTAATTGTCACTATAAAAGGGATCCAAAATTTTGAATTTTGAAAACTTAAATGACCACCGAATGGTAACGGTCATTATTTTGAAGTGGGACTATGAGAAGCATTGATTAGAAATGCTATACACGTAAACTCATTCTATAGAAACATCTTTTAAGGAATAAGAAAATGAAGTAGGAAAGGATAACAGGGCAAGATCGCACATTCTTTAAAAAATCAAATCTTGTAAGCGCGATCGCACACATGCACTTGTACAACAACATAACTATGGTCAAACAAAAGTTCAAAAAGGGGCCAAAGCACAAAAACAGCATGGTTTAAGCCTATGATTTCTTCAAAAACTCTGAGCAGAATGTAGCTACCTGAACTAAGCAATTGGGTAAATCTCAACCTCAGTCTTTAAACCCTGCAACCTTGATGATGACAAAAATCAAACACAGGTTTCCTACAGTTGTTAAACACACTCAAATAGTTGTTTTCCTACCAGGTAACATAGTATCTGTGATCCTTTTGCTCATTGAAAATTGCACACTCCACAAATCCAATTGAACCACAGAAAAACAATTAAAACCATCATTCACATTATCATATTGTATCATCAACATTAGGTTAATAAGCTTCATTCAAACAGAACTAAAAACAAACACAAAAAGTGCAAAAACAAAATAGATAGGAAATCAATTCTTACCAGGGCAAGATTGACATTGACACAACTGTTTATTTTGATTAGCAGCACCTTCTTGTTGATCAGCGGTTGAAGCTTCTTGCAATGTCTTACAACTCTGACAAGTCTTGAGGACTTTCTTCAGCCGCTTATACTCGACATGCGAGCACTTCTCCGAGAATCGTACTTCTTCCTTATGCAGAAACTCCGTATAAGTATCTCCGAATTTCATATTTCCCCAGTCGAAAATTAACCTAAATTAGTCCGGCTTCTTATACCCTAAAATTGGCTGAAATAGTCGGAAAAATAAACAAATAAATAAAAATTGAAGCTTTTTTTAGTAAGAAGAGAATAAAGGAGGAGATGGAAGAATGTTCTCGGAGTGTCTGAGCTCGCAATTGCAATGCTCAACACACTCTTTGCATTTTTCTTTTGTTTTCCTTTCTTCTTCTCAATTTTCTGGGGAAACAAACGGGAGGGGTGTTAAGAAAAAGGAAATCTGAGTGGTGGCCACTTGTTTCCAGACGAAGTACACGGAAGTGGAAGATCGTTTTTAAACGGCGAAGTCCCCGCGCTTTTTTCGGGGGGTTTTGAAGAAAAACACCAAAAGGGACATATGGTATATACGTCAGCGCCAGCACCACACCAAATACGGCCGTAAGACAAACGGCTGTTGTGAAATACGTGTAGAAAAGGGAGCCTCTTGGCGTCCAGCTGCTAGTTTGACCATTTGACCAACAAAATTGTAGGCTTTCTAGCTGTTACTTGACTAGAAAAGTTACTTGCTTAAAATACATGTGACGGTTTAGGCCCCGTTCGGTTCATTAAATAAATTTGAGGGGAAATCATTTTTCATGTCATTTCCTAAATAATGGGAAATGGAATATTCATTTATCATGTTTGGTAATGCAGGGAAAGTAATCGAGAGATATCATTTTATTTCTTTTCCTATGTTTGTTTTGAGTATGAATGAAAAACAAAGTTTGTATAAGTTTTCAATTATACCCATATTAAATCAAATAAAAAAAGAATGTGTTTAATGATTTATTGTAATTCTAAATTGTTAATGAGGACAAAATTGTCATGAAAAATATTTATTTAATATTGGCTCAGTTTCCCAAACTTTCTCATGATGAGGGAAAACAAAATCCAAATTGAGAGAATGGCTTCACTTTCCTCCTTACTTTCCCATGAGCTAAGAAACGATTTCCTATGCCTGGACTTACCAAACATGGGAAAGCAATTGATTTCCTATGTCCAAGTCTCATTTCCCATGAACCAAATGGGTTAGGATTTAGGGTTTAAGGCAATACTATTAACAGTACTAAAATGAATTGTTATATATAATTCAACGAGTGATTTAGTTGTTTGAAAATAAAATGTAATTTTATTCATTTAACTAAAAATTATTTTATAATTATTTTTAGGGGATTTTGAAAAACTTTGTTGCAACGTGGAGGAAGGCATCACCTCCCTCCCATTCATTCCCCTTTCCCTCAAGTCTTCAAATCAAATGAAGATTTGCTTTAAATGATAAGATGAAGTGTAAGTCTAGGGAGATGAGTCACTTAAGCTAGGGTTATGAGCGAGGTCTAAAATATCGATGATTTCGAAAATATCGGTGGTCTAAAAATACTGAAATTTTAATGGAAATATTCAGGAAATTATCGATATCGAAAAAAATATTGAATAAAAATTATGGAAATTGTAACAAAAATTTGAAATTTTTTATTGAAACTTTGGATGATGTTTATTTAGTTAATTATCTATTACTTTATCACAAAAAATTGGAAGGAAATGCATTGCATGATGGATTTAATCAATTTAAGTTGATTATATAAACAAACACTGCGAGTGTAGAAAATATGTAGTAATTAATGAAAGAATATTGAACACACCATAATTATTATTTATAATGATTTACTACAATATTTTATACTTTATACATTGCATGGTAAAATACATGAGTGACTTAGTACCACATAGAGTTCGTATAAGGTTCAAATTTGAGTTATTTACACTAACACCCCCTGAGGTTTTCGACTTTTTCACAAAACTCCTTGAGGTTTTAGAAATTACACAAACAGCCCCTGAGGTTTTAAATTGTTTTCACAAAACTCTTTTTCATTGATTTTTCATCCAAAAATTGATGATTTTATACAAAACAATTCTCCAAATTACAAAGTTGAGATTAGATTGCATATACTTCATTGAGGTTAATTTTATCATTTGCATAAGCTTTTTTTTTTCAATGAAATCATCAATTTTTGGACAAAAAATCAACAAAAGGGAGTTTTGTGAAAACAAATTGAAACCTCAAGGGGTGTTCGTGTAATTTTTGAGACCTTAGGGGTTTTTTTTGAAAACACAAGAAACCTCAGGGGGTGTTAGTGTAAATTACTCTTCAAATTTTTCACTATCATCATCATCTAGCGATATTTTGGCCAAATGTTGTTGAAGCGTGTGAAAAATTATTGACATCAATATTTTCCGATATTATCGATAATTATATGATATGTGTATGAACATGTTCCAAAATATCCTATACCCAAAAAAACGATAATATCGGTGATATTTTAATCCTTGATTATGAGTCATCTAGCCTATGAATTTAGTAATGATGAGATTCATCTCATTTAGTTAGAATGAGTTAGATTAATGGAAATGGGAAGATAGTAAGCCTATCTCCAAACATGGGGTCAAACCCAAATAATCTATTTTTTAAGCCTAAAATCATCTCTAACCCATGTATAGCGAGGGGTGAAAATTTGGGTTGACTGATAATCTGGGTGAAATACCAGTCCAGTGTTCAGTCCAGGGGAAAAGTTTGGTGGAGCCCAAGTACACAAAAGCTAAAGCCCAAGTGAGGCAAAAAAGAAGAATGGGTTAGCCTCTCCGCCTTATAATGGGACGCGTGTTGCGCATGGCCATTTAGCCATTGCAATCCAACAACCAGCAAAAGAGGCGCATGTTTGACATATATATATATTTTTTTTTCAAAATTTAAGTCCAACGGCTAGGATTAAAAGTTGGCTATTTTAACGTGAAAAAATATATCCAACTACTGAAATTAAAATCCAATTGTTAAATAAAAATAAATTATTCTAAATTAGATCCAACCCCAAAACACATCTTAAGTTCTATAAATACTCATCCATTTGTTACATAAATACTCATATTTTGGAATTTGAATTTTTTAGGTTAAACTATTTAGAAAATTAAATCACGAATGTTTAAATAAAAATATTGTCAAGAAAAATTAACCACATAAAAAATTAGGGATTAATCATTCTTAAACAATTTAATAAAGTTGTGGACTCAAATTATAAGTCTACATGGCTGGAGAAAAAAATTGTTTGAGTCCGAGCAATACATGAATAGTTGTATTTTAAATGGTGGAAATTTGAGTTTAGCCACGACATAGTTGGAGATGGTCTAAGAGAGAGGAAAAATTTGAGGAAAAGCTTGGAATAAAAAGATAGAAATGAAATCGTCACTCATGTTTATCATTCTGAAACTTCCATTTTTTTTACTCAAATGAAAATGATTTCTTCATCAAAGTTGTTTGTCTGCTCAAATCCTAGAACATATCAAAAATTCAACTCAATCACATAACCACAACTTTAGAAAATCTTTACGCTCATTACTGTCTGTTATGTAGTAACAGAAAAATACTTTTACACTAGTCTTTATTATGTAGTAACAATTAAAGTGCTTCTTCACTCAGCATTCTTTCTTATGCAGTAACATTGTAGTGTTTTTGCACCCAGTATCTTCAGCAACAAAAAAACCTCTTTATCTTCAACAACAAATACATACAAGTCCTAGGCTCCTCTACTCCACCGAAGACAAAGCCATATTTGAATTGCTTTTGTCTTCTTGTGCCTTGTAATTGTTTGGTTGTTTTGCATATGACTCTCTTGAGGAGTGTATCTTTTTGCTTTACGTTTTTTTAGTGTTTTTTTTTCTTTATCTTTGTGTGCATGTGATGAAGGTGGTGTGAATTGTTTGTATGAGTGCATGTGAAGTGGTGTGAATTGTTTGTATGTGTGCATGTGAACATGATGGAAACATGAGATGAACAAGAATTTCCTAACAAGCACAAGCAGCCATAATGAAGCCGTAGCAGCATCATGAGGTCATGTGAAGATATCATAATTGTAAGTGTATGCATTTTGTAATTTTCTTTTGGCATCCCTTGACAATTTTGTAATAGGACAATCATTGTATTTTCTCAAGCTCTAGTTTAGATTAAGAATTACATCTCTAAGTGTTCTTATCTGGTTGCATTATGATGAACAACAATGTGTTTGACAAAGGTAGGTTTTGCATTGCATTAACTAAATTCCTGAAAATTATGACCAGTCATCTTTCTTTCATATGACTTGTCAACTTTTGTATTGTTAGAATTTCCAGCTCACTGTTTTCAGCTAGACCCTACCCATTTATTTTTGTCCTATTCTGCGAAATTCTCTACTGCCTTGTACGATTCTAACCTAGGAATTTTGGTGTAAAAACAACAGCATTCCTCATTTGGCAGCCGTCACTTTGGTAGGCAAGTTTTGGAAAGTTTCTTTGCAAACTTTCTCTTCTTCCTCAAGTGTAACATTCATATTTTTCATCTTTGATTTTTCCAAATTGTTTCTTTTTGAAAAACTGCATTTGAATATGAAAACCTCATCTTGCTAGATTAAACACTCTCTCATATATTTCTAGGTCATATTCAAGATTGATTTCTTCAATAGTATGGTTTCTTGAAGAAATTGGTCATTCTCCCTTTGAATCCAAATTTCGTTCTTGTTCAAGTTGGAGCTAGTCAGCTGGTGCCATGGGATTAAAAAGCTGAAGAAGGAGCTGTCGTTGCCATGAAGACCTAAGTTGCTGGTTTTGCTAAGTTGGAGAAGAAAATTGCACAAATGAGGTAAAGCTCATCTCCTAAATAGACCTAGGATTTCTTGAGCTTGCGAGCGTTTCTTTGTAAGAATAATTTTTCTTAGTGGATTGCTTGGTCGGTTGATGACCCCTAGTTTTTCCCAATGGTGGGTTTCTAGGTGAACAATTTATGGTTTGCATCTCTGTAATTTTCTGGGTTTAAGTTCTTGATAGTTGACTAGTTATCACATGATGTTCATGTATTTTTGGGTTTGTGTTCTTGCAATTGCCTAGTCATCATTTCCTGTTGTTTAATTTTTACTTGATTATGATGTCTTCACATACTTTCACCATAGTTATTGCTAGCATAGGGGATGCCTAGATTGACGGGTTCTTCTGAGTGCCTAGATTGTCAATAGTAATTCTCTAAGCTTGCATGTACATCTTGGTATGCTCTGTATATGTTATTGGTTATGGTAATTCATGTATGACAGTTGACTAGTCATAAGAGTATCTAGTCAAGGTTTAAAGTGTGTGAAGTTTGTTGTGTCTTACTTGATTATCATTTAAATTTACCCCTCATCACCTAAGTACCAATTTCAATAATATACGATGTGAAAGCAGTGCCCGCCCTGGACAGGGGCAGTCACACTGTCTAAGGGCCAATTTTTATTTTTATTTTTTATAAAGAGGTATATTATTTTATTTTTTTAATAAAAAAAAAAAAAAAAAAAAAAAAATATGGGGTGTTTCAACTCTTTAGGCTCTAATTCGAAGTTTTAAGTTTGTTTTTTGTGAAGGGGGATTTCTTAAATTCAAAGTTATATTGTTCTTCGTTTATTATTTGAAGTGTTAAAATTTCATTGGATTTCCTTGTACTGTTTCTAATTTCAAGTAGCAATAATTCTTGAAAACAACACTCTAGAAGTCAAAAGAGAAAAAGAAATGATTGAATTGTTACAAGTATTTATCTTGTTTATGCATTAGATTTGAATGTATCAAGTGCAACCTCATATTTTAGATTTTTATATATTTTATATAATTTATTTATCTTGTTATCCACATTTAATTAAAAATTTCGATTCTTGATGTTTGCATTAACTAAGGGCATTTTCAGGTATTTTGAATGTTTCACCATTCTCTGCATTTTGCTTTATATATATATATATATTAATTTGCTAGTTACAACATATCCAAAGTATATATTAATCTTCCACTATATAATATTTCAATAGATTTTTTTTTATAAGGAAATAGCTCAAAATGCCACCCATGTTATAATTTTTTATGAAAATAACACCCTTCCCCCAAAATTTTAAAACTATTACCTATAAATACATTTTTATTGTCCATTGATTGCATAGATATCATATTTTTAGAAATTTTGTTCTCTCTCACCTCTCTTGGCTCCATCTTTCGTTGTAGCTCAACTCTCACTCTCTCTTTGTTCTGTCTCTCTGTCGCTCAAGTCTCAGTCCGTCTTTGCTCAGCTCTCACTCTCACTCTCGGTCTTTCTCAGTTTCTCTCTCTCTCTCTCTCTCTCTCTCTCTCTCTCTCTCTCTCTCTCTCTCTCTTTGTGACGCAGTGGTCTTCCTCCCTCAACGGTGTCTGTTCATCGAAGCTTAACTCTACTGTTCACATCCAAAAGGTACTGTTCATCATCATTTTCTTTGGGTTTAATGGTTTCTTCTAAATTGATTTTGGGTTTAGGTGTTTGTCTGAAATTGGTTTAAGGGTTTGTCTGAAATTGGTTTAGGGTTTATGAGTTTCTATGAAATTGGTTTAGGGTGGGTTTCTCTGAATTTGGTTTAGGGTTGAAGGATTTCTCTGAAATTGTCTTATTGTGATGATTCCTTGTTTGAAACAGTGAAGGAGTGTGTTCTTTGTTCTTTGTTTGAAACTGTTGTTGTTTTGCTGCTGTTATTGGTATCGTATTGGTGTTTTATTGATGTTGGATTGCCATTTTAGTGGTATTATATTGGCATCGTAGTGCTGTGTTATTGCTAGTTTATTATTGTTTTATTCTCGTTCCATTGTGGTTTTAATGGTTTTGGCTATTTATGCAATTGGATTCTGTGTTTGTTTGTTGTTTTTGTTTCATCCAAAGAAGGGAAATTGTAGGTGTTCATTTATAGTCTCTACATTAGGCACATGAATCTTTATAGTTTGTTTTTGTAGTTACAGTAGCTTTTGTTGGAATTTTAATATTAAGCAATATTTATTTTCCTATTTCAATGGAAATTAATAGAGTTCATTGGATGATTGTGTCCTTTGTCAATTTGTAGGAAGAGGTATCAAAGCATCTGTTTATTCAATTGATGCATTAGTTTGTTTTTTTTATATGGTTTGCAGTATTGGAGATGTGCCACAACAACATGATGGGTAAGTTATGTGAATTTAGTGCAGTTTATCAATATTATACATAACTGCAGTTCTAATTTCTATACTTATTGGCCCGACAATACCTCATGCGGAATCATAACGGTCAAATTCATTGAGCATCTTAGTGCTAGCATTTCATTGGATAAAGTTGACTCTTCAAAGATTACATATTACCGACTCAAACTTGCAATTGAGGCTTTAAGAGGGGAGGCATATATATGAGGTAAATATGATAATGTCAATGAATTGAGTTCAGTCTTCACTTATCACTTGGGAATTCACTGTGCTCCTTAATTATGTCATGAAATCATTTATATGAAGATGCAGATATCGAAGCTGTGCTAGAGGTGCTTTATATGGTCATCCATACATTTTAATAGAGCTATTTGATTTAGGTATTCTGTGTAGTAAGGTGAAATGTAATGTTGTACAGTCGGTGGCAGTGGCTAATTGCCTTACATGGCACATACATTGATTCCATTTTTGAGTTTTGTTTTCGAGTTGCAATCATGGTTAGCCTACTTATTATTTGGATTGTGAAGTTCAACTATTTCATACTGCTTGATATATAAGCATACTTGCTCTTTATGGAGGTATGGCAGTTTACTTGTTTGAAACGATGTGTTCATTTCCACTGACTTCTACTCTTTTTTGTATCCTTTTTTGACATTTGGTCCGTGTAGTTTTGTTCATTTTTCTGTGCACAATCCAATCATATACATAACACAAAATTTGCATAATGGGTAGAAAACATAGGAAGTGCATAATTCATTTCTGCATAAAATGCAATAAACTGGTGATACAGTGGCGATATAGTGGCAATAAAAGGGTGTTGGAAATTGATGTTTGTGTTTATTTTGGGTTTCTTGTTTTGTTTCATTTCATTTACTCATCTTGACCAATTACTAGTTAATAATGGGATGATTACGAGATTAATTAGTGTCACTTATTAATACAACAATTACATATATGAAGATTAAGCCGAACAACATATCATATCACCAAATACAATCATGCTTTTCTTCAACCCATCACCAAGCATTTGCATATTTATTCATACCTTCCTTTTTTTCTAAATAATTTTTTCATACTTATAATTTTTAATAATTATTTCTTATAATGTCTTATGATGTAATTATGATGCAACTAAGTGCCTCTTTTTGAAAGGAACGTTGCTCCTTTCTCCTATTCTTGTTTTCGAATAAAGTAAGCCCTAAACTCTAAACCCAATGACAAGCCCTAGTCAATATACATACAATATAATCACAATATTTGGGAAATATACAGACAATCTAGCGGCAATATGAGGGCAATATAATTACAATAAGGTAGCAATAACTATCGCTGGGATACACGCAATAGGGTGGCAATTGGAGTCAGAGGTAGAGATGGGAACGACACATGCCACGACTGGTCTCCCGAGTAACTGACATCTTTGTTTGGAGGCCGTACGTCCGACATCTTTAACTATTACTAGGGAAAATTGACAACTACAATATGGCAAAACAAATTTCAAAGGTACATTCAGTCTCACAATTGTATTTATTGAAAACTTGTAAACAAAAATTATATATGACGAAATTGGGTATGTAGTTGATGCATTAAATTGATTGGATTGAAATGTACACCATGTAATTTAAAGCATTAGAACATTACAATAATAGCAATAAAATTGGATTTCATGCCAAAAATGGATTATGTAACTAAGCAATTTTTGGAAATTTTAAAAACATAGAAAACGAAATTGCCAAATTGGAAAATCGAAAAATTACCTTACTGGGAAATGCCTAATTTCCGAATATACTCAAATTAGAGAAAGATTGAAAATGACAAAATCTGAAGAACAATGAAAATATAGATACGTGATACGGCCGAAAAACAAATACAAAGCACTGCATATAAAATTGGAAATTTGGGAAAATACCAAATTTGTATTACTAATCTGATGCACACGATCCAACAGTTCAGCAAACGTGATGGTCCGTGAAACTATTAAGTCTTTTGAGTCACCCCCTTCGTATTTGCACATCTTATTTGAGGTTACCCATTTTCTATTGTGGCAAACCATAATAACAATTGTCTTCATTTCTAACCATGACAAAACAACATTTCACTACCACAGTACAACCACAATAACCAGGCAATAAGAAGGCAATACAACAGCAATATAAGGGCAATATAACTACAATATAATAGCAATATAACATCAACATAACAACAATACGACTACAAAATAACATGAACACAACAGCATCCACTACATCAAAAGGAAAATCCCAAGTTTCTAGATTCACATATCCAGATCAATCTAAATGCAATTGGTCAAACCCAGATTGATGAGCATGAAGATTCAAAAAACCTAATCGAAAGCAATTAAACCCAAAACCAATTTAACAAATCCCAAGCAATCAAACAAAACCTATTTCACATAATCCCACAAATATTAAGAAAATAACCATCAACCCTACCTTTTCAAGGTCGCCGATCCAGTAGAGCTTCAAGGTTGCAAGCACCTATTCAGAAGACATACCTAAAATACGGGGTCGAGGGAAGGGTTCGAGATTCAAAAGAGAAAGCGAGACAGAGTTGCGAGAGAGAGAGAGAAAGAGAGAGAGAGAGAGAGATAGCAAAGAGATAGACATATAGATGCGCCAGAGAAAGAACAAGAGAGGTGAGAGAGACCAAAATTTCTAAAAAAAGTGATATGTGTGCAATCAATGAATAATAAAAATGTATTTTTCGGTGATAGTTTTAAAATTTTAGGGGAGGGGTGGTATTTTCACAAAAAATTATAAAATGGGTGGTATTTTGAGCTATTTCTCTTTTTTTTATTTATAACATATGTTATTCTTATTATTAATGTGAGAATTATTTGTATAATACATGAATTTTATGTGTCTTATTGAAAATTTTGTAAAAAATATGTGCATTAAACATTACAAATACGTATGTGCATGTATAATATGACTATTGTACGTTTGTTTTATAAAAAAATGTGAGACGTGTATAACACGAATGTATTATTGAAAAATATATATGTATATATATATATATGTAAAAGCCTATATCCGCTTGTCTATACTATTTTTTAAAGACAATTTAAAAATAATAATAATCCGTAAAACCGGCCGGCTATACTATTTTTAAAAAAATTAGAAAAAAATGGAGTATCACCGCATGGCTATACTCGCAATCGTCGTATAGCCAAATGGCTATACTATTTAAATATATTATTTTTAAAAGGTAAAGCCACCCGGCCACACTATTTAATAAATAAATAAATAAATAAAAAGGACCCTCCTATTTGCATTAGTTTGCACTTTATGTGTGTGTGTGTGTGTATATATATATATATGTAAAAGCCTATAGCTGCTCCTCTATACTATTTAATAAAGACCATTTAAAAAAATTAATTTTATTTAAAAAACAGTAGAGCCGCCCGGCTATACTGTTTTAAACAAATTTTAAAAATAAGTATAGCCGGTCGGCTATACTATTTTTTAATATATAAAAAATTGGAACCCCCAGCGATAGGCACCACGTGTCAACAGAAGTCTATGTTTTCAAAACAAATTAAAAACATGAAGTACAGCCATGTCGCTGTACTTTTTTTTATTATTATTTAAAAGAATGCCCTCTATCTACTAGGTCCCACATGTCCAAAAAAAAAACAAAACAGTAGAGTCGAACGGCTATACTATTTTTGAAAAAAATTAGAAAAAAAAAATCGAGTATAACCTGAAGAGCGCAAATGCGCCCACGTGTAAAATAGTATAGTCATACTACGATACAGTTTTTTTTTTAAAAAAAAATTAATGAGTATAGCCCGGTAGTGGCTGTTCTATTTTTTTAATATAAAAAAGTGGACCCCTCAGCGATAGGCGCCACATGTCAATAGAAGTATTTTTATAAAAATTAGAAAAAAAGAATACCCTCTATCAATTAGGCTCCACGTGTCAATAATAAGTATAGCTGCCCTGCTATACGATTTAAATACATTATTTTTAAAAAGTAAAGCCAACTGGCTATACTATTTACTAAAATTTAAAATTTTAAAAAAAGTACCCTCCTATTTGCATTAGTTTGTACTTTATAGATCTTAATTTGCTAGTTTCAACATATCCATAGTAGACATTAATCTTCCACTATATAATATCTCAATATATTTTTTATAACATATGTTATTCTTATTCAATAATATGTGAGAATTATTTGTATAATACGCGAATTTTATGTGTCTTACTGAAAACTTTGTAAAAAATATGTGTATTAAATGTTAAAAATATGTACGTACATGTACAATACGACTATTCTATGTTTGCTTATTAAAAAAAGTGAGACGTATATAGAACACTAATGTATTATTGAAAAATATAGGTGTGTATATATATATATATATATATATGTGTGTGTGTGTAAAAGCCTATAGCCACTCGTCTATACTATTTAATAAAGATAATTTTTTAAAAAGAAATTAAAAAAAGTAACGCCTCACGGCTATACGATTTTTGAAAAAAAAAAATAGAAAAAATTGAGTATAGTTGCACGGCTATACTATTTAAAATGTTTTTTAAAAATGCGTATAGCAGGGCAGCAATACTATTTTTTAATATAAAAAAAGTGGACCCCCCAGCGATAGGCACCACATGTCAACAAAATTTTTTTTTTTTTTTTTTTTTTTTTTTTTTTTTAAATTTTAAACAAACTATAGCCGTTAGCCGTTCAGCTGTACCATTTTAAAAATAAAAAAAATATACCCTCTATCGATTAGGTGCCACGTGTCAAAATACGTATAGCCACCCGACTATACTATTTTTTTAAAATAAAAAATCGTCTTATAGCCTCGCGGCTAAACTATTTAAATACATTATTTTTTAAAGGCAAAGCCGCCCGGCTATACGATTTAATTTTTTTTATTTTTTTTTATTTTTAAAAAGGACCCTCCTATTTGCATTAGTTTGTACTTTATAGATCTTAATTTGCTAGTTTCAACAAATCCAAAGTAGATATTAATCTTCCACTATATAATATTTCAATATATTTTTTATAACATATGTTATTCTTATTCAATAATATGTGAGAATTATTTGTATAATACGCGAATTTTGTGTGTCTTATGGAAAATTTTGTAAAAAACACGTGTATTAAATGTTAGAAATACGTGCGTACATGTACAATACGACTATTTTATGTTTGCTTATTAAAAAAACTTGAGATGTGTATAGAACACTAATGTATTATTGAAAAATGTATGTGCGCATATATATATATATATAGCCGCTCATCTAAACTATTTAATAAAGACAATATTTTTTAAAAAAAAACAATAACATCGCACAGCGATTAATTTTTGAAAAAAAATTTTTTCTGCTGTACTCTTAAGGGCGCAAAGGCGTCCACATGTAAAATAGTATAGCCCTACGGCTACATTGTTTAATTTTTTTTTTAATAAAAAATGTGTATAGCCGGCCGGCTGTACTATTTTTAATATAAAAAAGGGACCCCCCAGCGATAGGTGTCACGTGTCAACAGAAGTCTATTTTTAAAATAAAAAATAAAAAACACGAAGTATAGCCGTGCGGCTGTACCATTTTAAAAAAAAAAGAATACCATCTATCAATTAGGTGCCACGTGTAAAAATAAGTATAGCCGCCCGGCTATACTATGTTTTTATACCCACATGTAAAATAGTATAGCCATGCGGCTATACTGGTTTTAAAACAATTAAAAATGGAGTACACCCGGACGGCTATACTAGTTTTTTAATACCTGAAACCTATTAAATGGGAATGGATTCGGAGATGGGGGCAGGGATAGAGAGCGGGGACAGAGATAATATTGTCATATTTGGCCCCTACCCGACCCGTTGCCATTCCTGCTTGGAAGGATGATCCATGATTTGGCACTATACGGAAAGCAAAAGGAAGAAGTTCTCTGCAGCCATTTCAAGAAGCCTTCTAAGAGCATCTCCAGCGCCAGACCCAAACTCGGGGAAAGGCAGCCCTGGCGAGCCCAAGAGACCTCCAGCGCAGGAAATCCAACCCGAGCAAGGCGTGGGACCCACAAGCCCACGAGCTAATCTTGCCTGGGCACCAAACCTCGGGCTGCTGACGTCAGCATGACGTTAGCAGCTGATTTTCAAATTTTTTTTACTTTTGGACCCACCAGTCCACATTGCCCAATGGTTACAAGCCATGTGGCTTCTCTTGGAGCTTCCGATAAAAAATCTTGCACAATCCAACAGTTGTCCAATTTTTGGCTAAAAAAAATTGAAAAAAGTATCAAAATTTTTTTTAAATTATCAAAAAATTTTGGAAATTTTTTCTATACATACCTACCAATATGTTCACTTTACACACCAATTTAATTTCAAAATTTTATCCAAAAATGTTATCTTGATTTTTAAGTGAGGATTTTATGATAAATATTAACACTTGGGAATTGAAAATCTTATCCGAAAAGCTTATCAAAATCAATGTTTTAAGTATAAAAAATAAAAAATAAATTTAAGTGAATAGTAATTGCCTTAGACTTGCCCTAGACTTAGCCCTCATGGGTGGAACTACAAATGGCAAGGCTGACACTATTCACATGAATAGTGGCAGCCCTTACTTGCCCTTGCCTTAGACTTAGCCCTTGTGGGTAAAAGTGCTCTAAGGCAATTTAGAAAATGAATGAGGATATTATTGTCTAACTACTGAAAAATACGTCGGTATAATACGACTCTTGTACGGGCTGAATCCAAAATGCCCCAAATCTTAATGGCTTATTGACGTGGGTCTCTGAATCCCCCACATCGATTGACAATTGTAGTTCGTCCATGCGCGCTTGCTACATGATCACTCCCTCAACTCGGTTCGAGCCCCTCCTGCTATCGACAGAAGAGGATCCACAGAGACTTGCTCTTCCCCTAAACCAAAAAATTCAGGCTTCAGCTGCGAACCCAACTGAAAACTCAAACCCACCCGCCCAACCAACCCAAACCCGTTTGATCTGAGATCCACCCAAGTCCAGAGGACCCAGAAGGCTTCCTCAGAGAAACAACCGCCTACCCATCAGCTGCTTCTGTATCAACGCCTCCTTCAGCTGTCTCTACTGGTAAATTTCCTCTTTGTTTTTTCTTGTTCTTTCTTTTTCAAATTGCCCACTACTCTTTTAGTTGCACTATCTGTTTGTGCAAGTATTGTTCAATGTTTCAGTAACTTTTGGGATTGTTTGGGTTCTGAGGATGGCTAGGTTTAGATAAATGTTGATTCTTGAGCCAGACTTGAGGCTATAATCCAAAACAGAAGTTTTATTTCGCTTAAGTTTTCTTCCATCCAAACAAGACAGTAGGCATAAACAATTCAGTTTTGTACAAATTACCAACAAATTAAGATCCTGTTGTTTTGGTGTTTGGGTCATATTTGGTTTCTTGGGAAATCTAAAGAATATCAAGATTAATCTTTTTATCCGATGCTCTCTGATGTGTTAGGGGAAGGAGAGAATTGATAGTTGAGTGGTTTAGTTCATCTGAAAACAAGGCTGGGCACACAAAAAATTTCAATTTTGTTCCTTTGTTGTTACACCTATTTTTTAATACTAGCTCAATAACCAGAAATGATGCACTGCTTGCTGCTTATAATAGTTATAGTATTGTCGAAATTTTTTCTCGACTTTATTTCTGAATTCTGATATGAACAAATTGTAGCCCTGAGAATCTTTTACAAGGGAAAACTTTTACATGCTAAGAGATTATGTACCCAGTGGTCTTCTGTAGGGATTCATAGGAGTTGCGTAGAGTTCATAGTTATTTTTGTTACTTGTTTTAATTATATTGCAGTTGTGTCTTAAATGCTAAAGATAAGGAGGGGAATTTTAAACCCAGTTTCCAATTCAGATAATATGTGAAGTCCTGCTATTTGTTTGTTACATTTTTGGTAAAAGCAGCTTTTTTCTTTTCATTTTTGTTTTGTGTAAGATAATTATTGTTTGGTCGTCAGCTGCTAGAGTTTGAGCAGTATATGTTCAATTGTCTGGTCGTATTTGCCTTCAACAATGATCTCATTGGTTTTTTATCCAATCAACGTTTAATTTCACAAGCAGGTTCTCTGCTGATGGCAAAGAAAAGGCAAAGACAGCTGGTGGTTGCCCTGCACAAGAATAATACTCCCAGTGGTCTAATTGAGTCTTCAAACTCCGATAATGATCTTGATCTGCAAGATAGTTGGGTGATAGTTAAAAAGCAGAGAGTCAAAATTCTGATACCTCCGCTGCCTGTTGCTAATAAATCTCCACCACCAAACTCAGGACCAATTCAGCTGCAACCTGTGGCCACAGAAGTGGCAGGCGATGGATCACAATTACCTGTTGAGACGTGTCCCAAAACGGCTTCAATTCATGAGCGAAAGAAGATTGAATATCTTGCTCCTAAAAGGGGTATTCAACTTACTAGAAAACGTCCTCCTGCTAAACACAATTTGACATTTTCCAAGTCATTTGGGCGAGATTTAAGAATGGAATTACGAAATCAAGATCAAATAGTTTCTTCTCAATGTCATAGAACTCTGGGAGTATCCAAAACCTCAAAAGCTATCTTGCAGCCAAGGCGATCACATGGACCGTGTATTTTCCTTGATCAGGGAATGTTGCTGAACCAAAGGCTAAGAGCTCTGAATCTTGAGAGGAAGCTTCAGAAAGCTGGCGGGTTAAGCCGGTGGCTAGCGTCACTAGGACTGGGGCAGTTTGTTAGGATTTTCCAGAGGAAGGGTCTCACTAAATTTCAGTTAGTTAATCTGACCATGAAGAAGCTCAAAGATATGGGTGCAAATGCAGTAGGGCCTAGGAGGAAGCTCATGCATGCAATCGACTGCTTCTGCCAGCCATGCTTTTATTAAAGCAAATACAAGCAGAGAAACAAACAAACCCAAGTCGGGCATCCTTAACCAGTATATGTATCATGGAAATTAATTGTGTGAGAGAGAAGAAGAAAGTGGCTCTAAATGCAGTGAGGTATGTGGTTTCATTTTGGATGTGTACAGAATTTGGATTGGTATAGTTTATGGAAAGAAAATGTCTACAAATGCATCAGGCTACTGGGTACATATGCTTTGTGCAAATATGGAAAGGTACAGGCCTCTATACAGCAGAATGGCCAAAGCACATGATTTGCTAATTTCAAACGAGTATTCATAATGCTGCATGAAGTTGGTTGTTTAAGAAAACTTGGGTGTAATTAATTGTGTCCATTAGATTATAGAAAATTAGGGGATGATCATCAAATTATGGTTCTTTATCATCCCAAATGAAATCACTGAAGAATTTATGGTAAGCAAATCTGTTCTCTTTGTGGGTAGGTAAATCATAATTCGAAATACTTTGATAGAAGGATTAGATTTTATTGTAAACCATATGCTCTTCACAAATAAGTCCCACAAAATTCAATTTCATTGCCCGAAGAAACACTTAATCATCATTTTGAAAAATAAAAATAAAAATCTCTTGATTTAACTGATATTGGACCCAATATTTTTTCCTTCTTCCTCCGAACTCAAAATCCCAACAAATCATGAACTCCAAATCTCAACCAACAAAATGAAGATTAATATCCAAACTAAGTGGATTAAAGACCATATAAAAGTAGAAAAGCTTGTGTGAAACGGATGGCTCAAGTCAAAAACTGAGTTTGGATCAAGTGTGGAAAGGTTCATGGTATCTTTAAGATGAATGGTCATTCATCCATATGCATTCCTACCTACCCATCTGAAGGTCCAGATCCAATCAAAAGTCTTCGATTTGATCAAATGTCCAGATCTGATCTAGAATTAGATCAATAGTTCAGATGAAATGAGCTCACGGAATAGTACTATAGAAACTAGTCAAATTTTGAGTCAAAAGTCAAATTCAATATTGAGTTGGACCAGCCAATCACATGCTGCCATGTGGCGGTGATGCGTCAACTCTATTTAATTTTTCCTATATTCCAACTTCAAAAATTCACCAAAAATACTTCCGAGTTCCGAAAATTCTCCCAAAAATACCACATGCTAGTATGGACATCTGCTATTTTTCAATGACATCAAAAATACCAAAATTTCAACTTCATATATTCAGGAAATTTTTATAGTGATCTTAATAAAAATATTTGGAAATTTTTCTGAGGCTCACAGTAGGTGTTGGAGTGGCAAGGGATCTGCTGACTCCAAGACATATGCGGGTAATGGTAAAGAAGGATGAGAATACTGCAATAGATGACGTAATGGCTCTAACCTTCCAATGTGCAACATCTGATTCAGAAAAATCAGAATAATAAAAACTCAACATTATTCATAGACAAATCAAAACATTCTATCACATACAATCCTGATTCTTTGATCCAATGATTCCCATGAATTCAAATATGTGCAATCATGATTTTAGATCTACATAATTGAAGGCTATGTCGTAAGGAGACTATAGCAATTTTTGGTATATTTTTCTGAGTTTTATTTAATTTCTTATGAATTATTTAAGATAGAACACAATAAAAAATGACACATGTTGCCCTCTTATAGCCACAACAGATAAAATCAGAAAAATTCATATTATGACCCTCGCAAATAGACATCCTTTTGCGAGAATTAATGATTGCCCTCAAAAGTACATAATCACTTCGGACAACAACTAATTACCCTCGCAAATAGAAAAATCAATTACAATAATAACCACTTATTGCCCTAAAAAATAGGCTATAATTTTCGACAACATGAAGATACCCTCGCAAATAGAAAAATTAATTCCAACGACCACTTAATGCCCTCGAAAATAAGCTAAGTTATATTGTGTTTAGTGTTCCATCGAATAACAACAGATCAAACTATTTATTTAAAATTCTTCAATAATTTATGGGATCATTCCCTTAATCCAATTTCCCATTTTCCTTGGCAGAATTCCCTCATTCAGTCATATCCCCCACTGGTCCTTGGACAGCCTCAAATCCCACAACTTTAACACCCATGCCTTCCATGGTCCACCAAGGAACATCCTTAAAGCACTTCCACCCATGGTGTCATGGTAAGGGTAAGGGCAGACACTATTCACATGAATAGTGATTACCTTACCCTTTTTTATTTTATTTTTCCAGCCATTGCCATGGCAACCCAAGAGCAATTAATATTCATATGGGATTAATTTTATTTATATGTATGAGATTAATAATAATAAAAAATTGCTAGGTATGTATAGAAAAATATTTCTAAATATTTTCCCATTTTTAATATAATTTTTAATTTTTAATTTTTTTATGTTGATGACGTCAGGTTGAAAAATTGGTGGTGGTGTTGGTGTTGGTGTTGGTGTTGTGGTTGAAAAATTGGATTTGAAAAAGATGATTGAAGAGCTTGAGGCCATTGAGATGGGTTAACCCTCATCAATGATGCAGCGCATGGGGCGCTCTTAAAGCTCGTGGCTCACACTCGCTGCTTAGAGGAGGAGGCCGGCGAGCTTCTTCATCTTGGATCGAGCTTGGCGCAATCTTTCTTGAATGAATGTACCTTGTTGGCTGGAAAAGGAGAAAGAGAAGAAGAGGAAGTGCAGGACTATAGGGGAAGGGCTAGAGTTAGGTTGGTGGGCGAGAGTTGGGATGGGGAAACGGCTAGGGTTGGGTTGGTGCTGCTCAGGAAGGTTGGGAAATTGATTTTGTAATTTTGTAATTAATTTTTTTTTTTGTCCATGCTGGATGTGGGATCCAATTTGCCTGATCAGATTAGTGGGTAAATATCCCATGTGTTGAAAATAACTAAAATACCCCTATCACGCCATAAATTTTAACATACTTTTGGATGGAGTTGATGGTAGGGAGTAAAGTGGAACACAAAACCATAGTCAAGGGGGTTAAGTAGGTCACATTAACTTTCAAGGGGAAGTGAGATTTAACCAAAGTTTCAGGGGGTACTATAGTAAATAAGAGCATCTACAATAGGATCCCTAAACCACTTTCTTATATAAATTTTAGGGAGGAATTGGAAAAATACAACTCCAACCATTTTCCTATTCACCTCCTAAAATAAAAAGACCTCTATGTGCTCCTAAATCTGAGGAGAGAGAAAAGACTCTTACTAGCTCCTAATAATTTAATGTTGCCTTGTTTTATGCATAGTTTAAACTTTTAATTAATATTAATTATATATATTCTTTTTATAGAGATAGACCAATTATATTGAATTAAAAAATAACTATAGTATTTATGACTACCTAAACTAGGGAGTATGACTGGAGTTAAAATTTTATAGAGAGTTCATAAAATAACTTTTGTGTGTTTTTAGCTAAATTTTAACTAAAAAATAGGTAGCATGATTGTATATGCTTTAAGCCTATTTTATATCAAGAGGGAGCATTTATGCTAAACTAAAACAATAAATAAATCATTTATGAAAAATAAATGAAATTTTTTGAGAAATGGCAATTTTGCCAACAATGGGGGATTTGAACCCCTCTCTTTCCCATCCATCTATTGGGCCTTATCCAACACGCCGCAAATGAGTTTGTTAATAAAGTTATGACGTGTAATATTTATATGGTCTTTAAAATTTCTGCAAGCTAATATTATCTAGAATAAATTTCCATTAAAAAAAAATCCCTAATGATAAATTTAGGCAGATGTTGATATTTATTATTTTATTATTTGGAGATATGAGATTTTTTTTTTTTTTTTTTTTTTTTTTTTTTTTTTTTTTTTTTTTATTTATTTGTATTTATTTATTTCATTATTGAGTTTTAATATTGTTCATTATATGTGATACCAAGTTTTAACTTTAATAGTAATTCTTTCTATATGGTACTAAGTTACTTAAATATTTTATTTTTGTTTTTTTGTCAAGCTCATATATCTTATCATATGAAATATATTGTGGTAAATTATTATAACTAAAAAATTATGGTGTGTTAAATTTTCTTTCACTAATTACTACATATTTTCTAAAGACACAATGCTTGTCAGGTCGATACATAATCAACTTAAATCACTCAAACCCACCATGCCATGCCTTTTATTCCAATTTTTTGTGATAAAATAATAGATAATTGATTAAATAAACATCCTCTATAGTTTCAATAAAAAAATTTACAAGTTTTTCTCACAATTAAATGTTGGCCGCATGTTGTGTTTAATTCATGTAGCCATTGAGACCCAACGACTACATTTAATATGCTTTTGTAATTTTATTTTTTTAAAATGTAAGCTTAATCTGACGGCCCCAGATTGTCTAAGACTGATTTTAACAGAAAAGAAAATTATAGGGAGATTCACTATTATACCCAATATAGAAGCCCAAATTATAAAATAAATAAAAAACCTTACATGAAATGAACTTTAGAAACACACCCAAAGCCCATTCACAACATAATAATCTTTTAAATTACAAAACTATCATTGATTTCTTAGAACAAACTCAACCCCAAAACCTCATAAAAAAAAGCCAAAAACACTCAATAGGGCATTTTTGAGGCCCAAAAATCCAAGGTTGAGCCCAAATAAATTCCCGGCCCAATGCAATGCCTTACTAAGAAAAGACCCGATTTGGAGCACATGAAAGTTCGTCATTCACGCTCACACGAGTCATGATTCACGTGCCATACCAAATAAATATACAATTTATCATGCTAAGAGTTGAAATAAGCACTAGCTTTATAAGCCCAAACTAATTATCAAGCGTCATATCCCTCTTCAAAGTGACAAAATTCAAGCACGCCAAACGACATGCAATGCCAAATGGAAAATCATTATTATTACACCTAGCCATGCTACAAGCTTAAGTGGGCCCAAGCCACGCAAAATGCCCAGGGCTTACTTGAGTGGGTTGTGGTATGGATGGTAACGAACTTTCATGAGGCTCATTGATGAGCTGAGAAATGGAAGTTTTGAGCTGCTTAGGAGCCCTAAAACTCAAGCCTATGAGCCCAAATATGTAGGTAAGCATAAAGGAGATAAAAAAGCCCAATACTCTAGAAGAGATGACCCAATATCTTAGGAATGCCCAAATAGCCCAAGTGGCTTAGAAAATATCCAAAAAATCTCCAGCACATGGTTTGAAATTAAACAACGATAGAAAACCAGGAGATGTTTGTACGCTCAGGCTACTAGGAGACTCTAGCACATGGCCAAAGACAAACCCAACGCAAGCCATCAGAAAAACCAAAAGGAATTCGTACGTGTAGGAGGAATACCCATTAGGCAAAAACTCTATCCATTCTCCTTTCCTCTGCGAGCTCTAATGGGGAACCAAGAAGAAAAGCAGGTGGCGCCTCATCCCCATGGGAAGATCCAGACTCACAAAAACCTTGGAACTAAAGAAATTTCACCAAAAGGGAGTGAATGGAAAGAAGCAGAGGAAAAGTGGGAATGGAGGATTGACATAATTAGGGTTCTAAGTGCCTATAAAAGGGAGCTTCCTCTACCCAGCAGAAATCATCATCCAGAGTGCGACCAAACTTCGTCAAGCAACTGGAAATTCACTCGATCCACATCCAGAGAGCAAGCTTCCTCTCTTGCTTCCAAAACCCAGCAATTTCGTGCTCTGTTCATCCTTCTCCCCCTATTTTTCCCTCTTGGCAGACTGTTCTGTTACTTGATAGAGTTTTCGTCAAGCTATCAGAAACTGCTCAACACACCCATTATTTCTCCCATCTCTCTCCCACTTCAACAAACCCTCTTAGAATCTCTTCCCCCTTTCCTTAGGACCCCTATTTTTCATAAGAACTCACAGCTCTCTCTCTGTTTATGCTAAACTCATGATTGTTTTGCTCCCATGCCACGATCTCCTCATGCCAAGCTAAAAATTCATCTGTAAGCGCTAAGAATCTATCTGTAAGCAGCCATTATTTTCGTTGGTGAAGGTAACCCAGGTGTTTCCTAAGGCCCTATTGTTCTTTCGAAGCATCCTTAGGGCTTGATTTCTGAACTCAAGCACAGGGGACGATTTCTTCAGTTTGCTCCTTACGGCAGACCAGCCCATTTATAGCTGCCAAAAGAAAAAAAAAAAAAAAAAAAAAAAAAAAAAAGGCATCCAAAGTAAATAATTAATAATCAAAATTAAATTTAATAGGGTCAGCTATTATTTTTTGGGTTTGTTTATAGAAATTAAATGATGTAGGGTTTATTCATAGTTTTAGTGCTAAGAATGGGTATATGACTAAATATCTCAAAATTATATTCAACGACCCAAATTAAATCCAATAGTCAAAATAATATTATTTATTAATCTACATGAGATTCAACTTTAAAACTCATTCCAAATTCTATAAATACCGATTTATTAAATAATCCATTAAAATCAAATTTTAAGTGAAATTATAATTTTTTTAGGTTTTTCAAAAAAATAAATTATGAAGCTATAAACAAAAATCAACTTAAGAAAAATTAACCAACAATAGAAAAATAGAGTTAAACTATTTTTAAACAATTTAATGAAACTACTAACTTAAATTTTGAGTCAAGGTTGAAGGAAAAAACTGTTTGAGTCTAAGTAATATATGAATAGTTGTATTTTGAAATGTGAAAATTTGAATTTAGCCCATTTATGAATTGAGTATTAAAAGCACAATCCATTTAACATAGTCCGGTAATTAATTAAATAATACAATTTCACACCCGACAACATGGCGAAGAATTCAGGGGTTTTGATACGGCAGTTGCTTGGCAATCACATCCACCCGTGTGCTGCAGGTCTTCTTCATCATCTTCATCAGAAACCCATCCAAAACCTAACTTCAGTATCAAATACCGCACCATCTTCACCACAGACAATCGATATCCGGTGGTCCGCTTCCAAACCCTTCTCCTATTATTCCCTTCACACCCCAAACCTTCAATTTCTGCAACAGCGACGATGCCTCTCCTCACTCGCAGATTCAGATTCAGATTCATATACTTTACCTTCAGGCCCCTCAAACCTATACGTCATTGAGACCCTCGACATGTATTATAGGCTACTTGAAAAAGTTAAAGGTATGCCAGTTTCTCCACCAACTTTGTCCGCCTCTTTAATTTTACAAATATTCAAAATAGGATAATAAGTTTTGTTGTGCATTTTTATTTTTAATTTTTCTAATTCCTTTGGATAGATGAACGTTTGTCTGTGGTTGTCTTCCACACTGCACCTGGGTGCCAGCGTAGTAAGTTATAGTTAATGAATTTACTTTCAATTTTCCAAGTATAATTTTACTTTCATCAATCAAGTAATTTGCAATAAATTGCTCCTTTTTTGTATACTTCTTGTGCAGCCCTTAAGTGGATAACTCCAATCTTTGATGATTTGTGTGAGCAATTCCAACATATAACAATGTATAAGGTTTACATGGATAAGGTGTGTAATTTTAATATGGTCTTCCTTGAACTTTGATAAATTTTTTATTTCTCTTTTTATTTTTTCGGGGTGCATGTAGTTTTTTGATTATGAATTTTATGAATCCCATCTTTAAGATTCGGTCAAAACAACGCAAGTGTTGTCAGTCATGTAATCCAGTTGTTGGTCTGAAGTTTAATAATTACTGTAATTTTTTAAATTTTTAATGGGTTTCTTGGAAACAGTAGTTTGGCAACTTTCTTACTCCTAGCTATGTACTTCTTGTGCAGCATGCTATGCTGTTTCATATACCACAACCAAATTCAGATTGTTTAGGCTGATGGATAAGTTTGGCTTATAAAGGAACCTGTAATATGGATTTAATGATTAAAAAAGCAGTGCATAAGTTGAAGGAAAACAATTGAACAAGATGTGAAAATCATTAATATAATGTTGGTATACTGTTTACCTGTATGAGATCATTGAAATGTTGGAACAATCCATGTGAAAAGATTTTGTTGACAATTACATCTTGTTTTGTTTTTCTTGTGCCTGGTAGGATGGATGGTTTTGTGAACTAGTTCATTGTCTTTGAAACAATATTTTCTTTGATTGATTTGATAAGTCGGGTGTGTTTTCTTGCAAATCCTACAATTTTTTTCTTCTCAACAATGGCAGCATGCATCTTTCATCTGTTTCCCAGATTTGGAAGTCTAAGTTTCCCCTAAAAATAAAATTTCATGCATGGCTACTGGCCCTTGGGAAGCTTAATACTTGTGATCAAATTCAAAGGAGAAGGCCTTCCTTTTATCTTTCTCCTCAGTGGTGTGTTTTGAGCAAATCTAATTTGGAAAACCTGGATCATGTGTTCCTACATTGTCCTTTTTCCTTACAAGTTTGGTTGAAGTTATTTAGTGAGATTGGTTCCAGCTGGGTTATTCCAAAAGGTTGTTTTGATTTTTGGTGTACCAAGTTTGAGGCTTTTGGTGGGGGGAAGAAAGCCACACTTGTATGCCATATTCTCATTGATATCCTTTCCTTTATTACCATTGAGGAGCAAAAGGAGTCAACTTTCACATGTAACATCATAACCTTTATATAAGATGGTGAAATTTTTTGAAGGTCACATGATGGCTAATGGAAATTCACAATACACGAGGGCACAGTAGATTGGTTGAGTGACTGTTTGGTGGGGCTCAATTCAATAGTATGCTTATACCTGTGTTGCTAATTTTTTTAGTTTCTTAGAGGATCTTGAATAAAGAAGATGAATCAAGAAGTCCCATTTGTAGCTTGTTTGTGGGCATGTTTTATTGTTGCTCCTTGGGGATTTTCTATTGTTGGAAAGGGGATTACTATTTTATCCCAACTATTTTACTGTTTGATTGCAAGAATATGAATTTGTTTCAGAACATGCTTTACAATAACTGAACCTGGTAAACAAAGTAATCAATAGTTCAAGCTGCTGCACTAGATACGATGAGGATGTTGTTACATTTGGTGGAAGGGCTGGTAGTTTTCTGGTGTAAAAGAAAGAAGAAAAAAAAAAAAGTATTTCTGATGGCAAAACAAAATAAAATAAAAATCTGGTCAGGCACAAATCTAAAGAGGCAACTTATTATTAACAAGCAAAAGAAACCATGGCCGCAATTCAAAAGAAAACACACAAAACTCCAACTTAAGCCTCTAGAAATAAACTCAAACGATAAAAAACAATAGTTTCCAAGGGGGACATTGTTTCAGCCTTGCTTTTATGCTATGTTTCCTTAAGCACGAATTCCTCTGTTTAGACTGACCAAACGGGTTGAAGTATCCATCTGAGACCCCCTTGCAGATGAACCAGCTTGATATCCAGCCCTTCCTGACCCTCCGTATGCAGCATCTTGATACCGTGTGTTGTGACCTGTTCCCCGGTACTGGCCTGTGCCTGTTCGATCCCTCGAATACCCACCTGCAGCTTGACCATATGCCATTGATCTATATCCTGTGCGCCCGGAGGCACCACCTTGCCTTCCTTGCGTGTATGACAAGTTATCTTGCCACCTGCCACTCACTGCAGTTGTTCCAGCACCATAGTCCTGGCTGTCCCTACGCCTCAAAGGCTCTATAGCACCGCCACCTATCTTCAATTCGGTTGCCCTCTCGTTACTTTCTGCAATGATTGACAATTTCTGAGTCAATTGGAAAGCTAGATCCTGCAGCCTAGTGTGCTCAACATCATGGAAAACAATGCAGTGTGTCGGCTGATCCCAACTAGCACGCAGCTCATCGTTGATCATCATCTTGCTCACAATGCAATGAGCCTGCGCCTCTGAGAGCTCGAACATCTGGGTGAGCTGTGCCAAACTTAGAGTCTTGTATGCGGGGGAGTAGGTCAAGAGGTAGGTTCTCAGAGCCTCCTCCTTGATCTTAGCCTCGAGCATCTCAAGAACACTCTCGCGCCTCCTGAGGAGCTTCCAGACATGAAGGGAACTGATGACCTTAAAGGCCTTTTCAAAGTCACCTTTGCTGAGGGCTCTGGTAGCTGCCATTACATGATCCCTGACATTTTCAGGGGGTCCTGTGAATGTTTGCTTCTCATTCATTTCAAGAAACCGCCTGAACGTCTTGCTAATCACTCTGTGTTTTGTATCGTGGATGTTAGCTGCCGTATTAGGCACTTCTAGCAGCATGGCACATATCAAATGAACTGCCTCCAGGAGCTCAGGGTTTATGTGCATATGGTACGGCATCTGCCGTCTTCTCTCCAGCCTTTCCTGAAAAATAAAAACAGAAACAAAGAAACAAAAAGATTAGGGGGGGATCAGTTCTATAAAATAGAGTTGATAGCAAATTAGACATAGAACATTACTATTATCTACTATAACTAAATAAATCGGTACAGAAAATCTAATTTAAGATTTCTTAGGCTCCAATCAAAATGCTCTGTTTATGGTTTCAGCTTTTCAGAATATGTTGTTTCCCTTGAATGGCTTGTTTAACCAATTTGCTTCTTCAAATCCTTTGGTTTGTTTCTTAAGAATCTTGAAGATTATGCTAAATTGCAATTTGACAAAGAGCAGCACTCTTATCGTTTCATAATTGTAACACCGGAAACTAGGCTAATCTTGTGGCAGGGAATCAAATTGACAACTTGTGGAATCAGTTAACTCAAAGAACATTCAAAGTCTCGTGGGAAATGCAATATATATACTCCTTTGCAAGAACAACACACAGCCATTTCCCCATCACATAGCTCAAAAATGAAATCAATTCACGCCTAAGGTAAGAACACATCAGGAGTTTCCTTGGGATCGAGTCTGACCAAACCGAAAGTAACACATCTTACAAAATATATTAGGTCACATCTGCTTAAAAAAATTCTTCAAATGGGACATAACTAATTAATCCAGAACTAGCTGAAGGTCATATGTCGCAAACAGATTTACCAACATTAATGTTCTTTGTGGAATTTTGATTATAAATCTATACCATCAGTGCGCCTAATGAATTCAGATCATAAAGAAAGTACGAGGAAAACATAGAGAATAACAATATAGAAAAACAAAACAAAAGAATTGGTACCTGTTCAGGAGTTTTCTCATGATATCTACTTTGGGAGACACCTTGTGCAAGCAACTCCTTTACTCTTCCACCAGAATATAGCTCAGAAAGGCAGCTATGCCCTTCAGGGATCAGTCCGCTCCGAAATGCACACAGACCAAGTTGTGCCATTGCCCTATTAAACAGTATTTGGGTGGAAATGTCCATATGCGAGATACTATCTTGCAGGTGACTCATTAGCAGCAAGTCACGGGCAATAGAGAACTCGTCCAGGAGAGCATGGTGGTAAATGTCACAAAGCATTGCTCGAGCTTTCGTCCGGTCATCTCCATACTTATATATGAGGGAAACTAGAATATCCATCAAGGCCCTACTACTCTCAGTAAAAGTAGTTTTCCGAGGAACGAGCTCAGGAGTTAAAACAAATGCAGGTGGACCTCGACTTTCCTCAACTGCTTTAGGCTCCTGGCCTTCACCACCAGTTTCACCATCTTCTGTCTGCTCTGCCAATATCTTCATGGCAGCATAAACTTCTTGCGGTTTATAATACACGAGCTCAACCCGCCTTAGGGCCACCTTTGCAGCAGCTTTAAAGCTTCCAGCTTTCTCGAGATACTCTTGAACATTTTGAGCAAGAGTCAAAAACATAGGTTCATCTCTGAGTCTTTCAATGTACTCATGGGTGTGAGGGTCAATGCACTGCAAGCTCTTGAAGAACTCAGTATCTATCCTTTCCACAAAGGCCACCAAGTTTCCCCAAACTCTGATTGTCTCGTTATAATCTGGTCCCTTCTGGGATTCATTCTCATCGGGCTCAATCATGTCATCCACCGTAATGTTAGGATATTGCACCAGAATATCAAGTATAACAAGCATATTCTGCACACACTTTTTCCATACATTTATAGGCATGTGCCCACTGAGACCAGGGTTCACATCAAACTGAGCAGAAACAAGACTGAAAAGAATCTCAAGCTTCTGTGCTGGGGTCTTAGCAACCTTTGTTAAGAAGGTAAGCTGCTCAACCTGTTCAAACCTTCCAGTTCCCTTCCTGCCCCGAGCCGCCACAACCTCTTTGAATTTCTTGTTAATCATATCCCATGTGATCTCACTAGGGTCCCTCATGAACTGCTTGTCCATGAGCTTATCCTTCTTACTCATTTTCTTCACCCAACCATCCTCATTGTCCCCATCACCTTCTTCCTCTTCATCACCATCTCCACTAACCGAAAGCGCAATATCTTTCGGATCCTCAATTTCAGAATCTGTCTCTTCATTCTCACTTACCTCATCTTCTGCCCCCCCTTCTTCCTCGCTCTGCTCTGGATTCTCCCTGTACTTACTAATCAAATCCTCGTACTGCTTATTGTTCTTCTTCAGCTTCTGTTTCATAGCGTTCAAGGCCTTGGCATTGCTGCTACTCATCTTCTTCTTAGCATCCTTATTTGCAAGAGCCTGAGCCAAAAAGTCCTCCAACAAAACAAGCGCTTTGATGTACAGAGACGGTACTTTTTCAGACTCAGTCACACGCATCACCTTCTCAAGCTGCTTGTTCATCTTGTCAAAGCAGTCCTGCATGCTCACCCAGTCATTTATGTTCTTTGCATTCTTTATTTTGTCAACAGTGGCATTCATTTCATTGAAACGTTTGTCCTTCACCGATCTAACAACACGCTTCTCATCCTCAGATTGATAGTCAGGAAGCACATTGGTGCGGTATTTGTTGTCAATCTGTTTGGAAGTCTCAACGCTTGTGGCTTCAGCCTCCTCATCATACTCACTATCAGCATCTTCCGAATCACTACCAGTCTAAAATGACACATGAAAATTTTATTAAAAAAATGAAGAAAACAAGGAACTAGCACATAACATGCTTCTTAACATTTCATCAAAATGTAGAATCCAGGAGTTAAGAAGAAAAATTGATCCAACTACAGAGGTGAAGTACAAACCTGGTTCCAGAACTTCGATTCCATTCTGTCCTACAAGGCTACAACAAACTGAAACAGGTCGAGAGAAAATCACAAGAATCTGTTTGGTTGATTATGCGAAACGGCTTCGAAAATCAGCCTCAAAGTTTATCTTCCTGTTCATTACAACCCAAACCCAATTCATGAAAATTGAAAAAACCAAATAGCAAACAACTGATTCAGAAACAAAATCAACACACCAGACATAATTCTCAAATTTACAAAATGTTTTAACACGTTACATGAATTATCATACAAAATATATTAACCAAAACTCATTAAAACAATAACTAGATTGCAATTTCTTTTGTTCTTTTACTTAGGCCCTGAAAAATCACTATATGATAAGCCAACACATTCATCCATCCATATACATATATATATATATATATAGAGAGAGAGAGAGAGAGAGAGAGAGAGAGAGAGATTGAAAATGAATTGGAGGCTTACGGTGGACGAAGAGAGCTTCCAAGCTTTGGTAGCAGATTTAAGGCAGAGCTTGTTTGTGTTATTTTAATTGATCAGAGAGAGAAAAGAGTGCGGAGGGTTTGATTGTTGGTTGAGAAACTCAATATATAAAGGGATTCGTTTGGAATCTGCCTTTTTATGAAACCGTTTTGTTTTTCAAGTGAAAATAGGAAAACCAATCTCACCAAAAATAAAAAAGGAATGTTTTATCTGAAAAGGAAAAAAGTTGTATGCAAAGCAGTAATTCTTTCTCGGACAAGTTTTTTTTTTTTCCGTAGCCCCCAAGCAAGACTAGACCTCTCCAGCTAACAAATTCCATTACCGTAAACTACACAACTTGGTCCCCAAGCAAGACATAAATTAATCGTATCCATTTTTTATTTTCACAAGTGAGAGTGGGGGATGTAAGTCTGTACTAAACCTTTATGCAATAATACTAACCTTGTTCAGCCATTGAAGCAGAAGAGAAATCTGGTTTCGTCTAGAAAGTCTTCTTCCCTCTGCAGCTCTTTATGTCTCTGTCTCTTAGATAGGGTGAGTACTGATTTTAGAGCGTGTTTGCTGCAAGGGAAGGGACCTCTATTTTTAGATGCATCACTACGAAAACCTTGCCTATCAAGAAGTATTCGAGTGTCCTTTTTGCATTAGAATAGGTTTGTTTCAATCCATGTTGTATTAGGAATCCTGATAATACTTGTGTTTGATTTTAATAAGCTCTGTACAAGCATTATCTAATAAGGATTGAGTTGTATCTCCTGATCAAACCAAAACCCGAGTCCTCTTAGGATTAGAAGATCACCTTTTATGGATTAAGACAATAAATTGTCTTACAGGGGAAAATCAGACCTAGTACCAGGCCCGGCTCACAGGGTATGTGGGTTAGGCGACAGCACAGTGCCTCAAAAAAATGGGGCCTCCCACAAAACCTTTTAGCCCAAGAGTTATAATAGCAAAAAGGCCTTTTATGTGTGTAACTCATACTTTTTCGGCTTTATTTCTTGGGCTTGTCCAATATAGATCCCTACATTTTATATTTCCTAGACATATACCCATCACTCTATAAATCTATGTGTAAAACCCAATTTCAAATTTAAATGACCAGTAGGATATAAGAGGTCGTAGTATGTCTATGTTTTTACATCGTTGCCACTAAACTTCATATTTTATTTATAATTTATTTCAAGCATTTCATTAACTGCCATAATTGTAATTAATATACTCCCTATTAATAGCATATCAATCACCCCATTTCTTTTAGTTATCATTCCCTCTCACATCTTGCCCCCAATTAAAAAAAAAAAAACAAAAAAAAAAAAAAAAAAAAAATATACATATCCAATAATGTACCAATATGAAAAATATAATATAAATATATACATATAAAATATAGGTATATTATTTACCCAAAAAAAAAAGTCAGTTACTTTGTAATTACGTATATTTTTCATAATTAAAAATAGGTACACAATAATTTATATAAAATATAGGTACATTATTTGGAGAGGAAAGATAGGTACATTATTAGAGGAAAAAAATTGGTAAGTTATTTGGAGAGAGAAAATAGTTTAATTTAAAAAATTACGTTTAATAAAACAAATAATAGGTACTTTATTCAGAGAAAAAAGGCTATATTATTTATAGAAAAAAATAGGTATATTATTTAGATAAATAATAGGTACTTTATTCGTAGTAGGTATATTATTCAAATGGTAGGTACATTGGATGACATATAATACCTAAATCCTAATTGTAAGTACATTAAAATTAATGTAGGTATATTGGAATAGATAATTATGTACACTTTTCATACTAGGTAAATTATATTTTTCATAAAACAAATAGGTACATTATTTTTTCAACATAATTAGTATGTACAGTTTTATTCATAAACAATTATAAAGTGGATTATTAGTCATGTATAATTCATAAAAAGAAAATAACATAAATATTTTATTAAACAAACCAATTACCCAAATTTGTATTTATTGTTAAATTTTTTTTTAAATGTTCCAAAATTAATTCCTATATCCATTACAACCATTTGGAGATCTTTCCAAATTAAACATCTGTCATTATATACAATCCAATTAAAAACTGTTTCCATATTGATTCATACATTAATATACAAAATGCAATAATGGCTTAGTTAGGGGTATTTTTGGAATCTGAAAAGTACAATAAATCAGATTTTATGCTTAATTAGGTAACTTGCTGAGTTGGATCCTAGTCATGGGTTTTTACTTATACATTTTGGGTATTATTTATAGGAACAAAAAGTGAAGGGTTTTAGGTATGACAAATTGAATTTGAAGGGTGTAAGCCAAATTTTCTATTATTTCTTTTACTTTCATACATTGAGCCTATTTTATATAAACTAACAAACTTAGCACCTAAGCTTGAAACTTTTTATTTTAAGTTTTGTTCAAAGTAAGGTAAGCGTTGAACATAAAAGACCTCAAAACTTAGCACCATTGCTATCTAAATGGTGAAATGGTATCTAAGATTGGTTTATTTGGATTGCAAATTATGTGGGCAAAGCTCTACAGGTAATTCATTTCTTCCTTACGTTACATTTCGTGCTTTTGCATATTTCTGAAGGCAGTCATATATTGGTGCCTATTGGTGTTTTTTGACAGTTCCCAGTTAAGTTTTCTCCGAATATGATCACTCTATATGTTACTCAATCTTTTATTTCTATCTTTCTGATATATAGATGAATTCTATGTCATAGTTACTAAACTTTATTATTGATGTGTACATGTACTTGCTACTGAAAGGAATGTCGTCCCAGTCGAAACCACGAAACCTACAGGTTCATCTGGGATGGGGGAAAGGAGAGCTGAACAACTTGTCATGCAAGCTAGGAAAGATGAGAATGATGGAGGAGTTGTAAGAGGGTGGAAAGTGGGAAGTGAGCGGAGAGGTGCTGCAACACTGTTAGAACAGAGGGGTGGCCTTGTTGAGGCAGTTGAGAGTATTACTGCACCTTCACTTCATGAAGTGATGCAGGCTGTTGAATCTTTACCTGGGGGACGTTCTGATAGTTGTTTGCGGTGGTTTTCAAGAGGGCTATTTAAATGTCAGCCTAAGAAGAGAGTGATGTTTTCTAAAGTGCAAGGTCCTTTCTTCAAGGTTGCTTGACTTCTTCGTGAAATGGCTAAGGAATAAGTTGGATGGATGCACTTCAATTATGAATTATATTATGTTGTTGTTGACATTACAGTTTGGACTTGTGTAGTTTAAAATTTGGATCGATTACCTTATGATGTACTGTTTCTTGGACAATTGTAGTAAGCACGTTTGACTTTTATTTGGATGTCTATGCATATGTGTGGCTGTGTTCCTGTTATCTGCATTCAAGACTGGACCCTAGACCCAAGGAACTTGTAGGAATTGCCACACAACACTTGTATACTTTTAAGATACGTCTGTTTTTATTCGACAATTGATTCAACATCATCGGAAAGTTCCAGATCTGATTCACTCAATAGGGCTGACACCATCACCTTCACGTGCCATGGAAACATTACCCACGACATGCATACAGAGGTAGAAAGCATCAGAATTGCAGAAGTTTCTTTCTTTAAAAGATAAATAAAAGATGTGGAAATATAAAACTGATGATATTTTGTACAAGCTACAATTGATGCTAACAAAAGACTATGAGAACATCTCTCGATATTGGCCTACATATAATGAGTATGGGAGAATCACAATAGCACAAAGAGAAGGAAATCATGATCTTCATTCATCACATAATACATCATACATGATTTTTTTTAGAAAAATTCATAATTAACTTTACTAATTAGTATTTGATACGTTGGGCATTTTTGTTTGGGTTTTAATACCCAAAAAAGAATTGTGATTTTGGATTAAGTCGAAGAGGAGGCCTAGATTCGTTGGGCCTGTTTTAACCCAAAAAAGAATATGCAAATTGTTAGAAAAACATCACAAATTCTCAATTATCTGCTACATGGTTTGCGTTATTTGTATTGGTTAGAAGTGAGGCCAGGGCTTTATTGACTTCTTGCGCTGCCAACCATTATGAAAGGCCTTTTTCTTTTTGTATGAAAGGTCATATATGAATCATAGATATGAACCTTTATATTTACCACATGATTCACTTAAAGTTTAATGAAATGATCTTATTGCTAATATGAAGGTCCATATATGGCACCCTCACTATAGAATTTCGCCATAAAGTCCTCACACACTTGACTGTGGCATGCAGCACTTTGATCCAAAGTACACTCACAAACACAAACTTGAAGAAAATTAAGTAATAATATAGGTTGCACTCACTCTGTCCGCAAAAAAGATTCTGTTTACAGCTGCTTTGAAATAGTGCAAGTTGGAACTCTTCCTGTTCATATCATGTCAAAGATTTAGTGCAAGCCCTATTAAGAAAATGAAACAGTAAAGATTCTATTTCGAGTCTGCAACAATTTCAGATTGCAGTTCAAACACTCAGTCATCTCAAGTAATATGTCAGAAGATTGAAAATGCAGTTCAGATTGCAACCGCAGTCCTAGAGTTTGTGTTTTGGCAGCTGCAACATTGCCTAGCATGACCAAGTGACAGAAAGGGCATGGCACTGCCTTGGAAGAACTTTAACATGTGAATATAAAGGCGCATACATAGTATATACTTCCTCCTTCCAACTCACAAAGAGAGAGGCTAGAGGAGGAAGGACAATCAGTAGTAGAAAGCTATATGCACAGCACGGCATCAACACGATGGCTTCATGTACAATGCCAGAAATAAATACATGCAGGCAACTCAATCAACATAAATTTGTTAAAGCTCCACAACAAGTGAAAAACTGTGCCAAGTAATTAAAGCAACTCTCGAGTCTTCTACTTACAAGCAGTTTCTGAAGCAAGACTAGTAGGGTCTTCATACCCAAGTCTATGTCTATCAACTTTGGAACTCTTCAAGCAAAGGTAGTGCAGGAAACGACGCATGGTTCCAATACAAGATTATCAGATGTTTGATCTGCCAGAATCCAATGAAAAATGCATCAAACTAACAGGTATTATGAGCAGCAATTTCATCCATCCCAGCAGCAAAAAGATAACACCACCAAGAAAATGGAGACTGAGCCACGAACTTTCCATGTTGAAATAAAAAATTAAACTACGGTCATGATTGACCCTTAAACAATCAATTTAGGATCAAATCCAGCAAATTTAAACAAAATTTTAGACACCCATCTGCGCAAAATGGGTGTCAATAGTTAGTTAGTAAGCACTGTTTCATAGCCAGGGGTCCAAAGCAAATGGTCATGATCTGGATACCAGTACTTTTTGGTGGGAATAAAATACATCAATTATCAATGGCATACTGCAACCATTTGTATAGCGACTACTAGATGAAATCTATCCAGCAATAAAAATCTCTTGATTTAACTATTATTGGACCCAATATTTTTTTTTCTTCTTCTTCCAAACTCAAAATCCCAACAAATCATAAACTCCAAATCTCAACCAACAAAATGAAGATTAATATCCAAACTTAGTGGATTAAAGACCATATAAAAGCGGAAAAGCTTGTGTGAAATGGATAGCTTAGGTAAAAAAACTCAGTTTGGATCAAGTGTGGAAAGGTTCACGGTATCTTAAGTGAGAGAGAACCTTGTGTTGTAATTTCATTTCTGTTCAATAAAAACATTTGTTTATTATAAAAAATTAAAAAATTAAAAAGATAAATAGAGTAGTTAGAGTGATTAGTTAAAGAGAGCAGGTAGAGCTTGAGGAAGATGAAAACAAAAATAACATGGATCGAGGTAATTAGGAAAGTATTGCAGCATTAATGGAAATATTTCCCAGGAATAGAGGTGGAATGGAGGACGAGGTTTCATACATGGGTGGGCCAAGGCTTTAGTTGTTTTTTCTTGTATGCCATATTCTCATTGATATCCTTTCCTTTATTACCATTGAGGAGCAAAAGGAGTCAACTTTCACACGTAACATCATAACCTTTATATCAGATGGTGAAATTTTTTGAAGGTCACATGATGGCTAATGGAAATTCACAATACACGAGAGCATGTTTTATTGTTGCTTCTTGGGGATTTTCTACTGTTGGAAAGGAGATTACTATTTTATCCCAACTATTTTACTATTTGATTGCAAGAATATGAATTTGTTTCAGAACATGCTTTACAATAACTGAACCTGCTAAACAAAGATATCAATATTTCATCATATAATCCCAAAACAGAACCTGTTGCTAACAAACATTAACATTTTCATCATAAAAATCAAAATTCCCAGCAAATCCAACATTCAAACTCATCCAAATTACCAACATACAATCCCACATTTCCATAGAAATACAAATAAACTTTGATTCCCAACTGATTAATACAGATTAAACTAGGATTTTCTACAACTCTAAAGACAACAAATAACAATTAGCATCATTTGCCACCATCCCCTGCGGATGTGCTCCTCTTCTGCTCCCTATTTTTGTCATGAGAGATATGAACCCATATACATAAGCTCCCATTGACCCAATATTCTTTCAATTTCAAATGAGTAAGGTACAAAAATATTCTCTTAAAGCAAAACACAATTTGTTGTATTTCTACTTGTTTCATGTAAAGTTAAAACTCAATAAATGCACATATTACCAAATGAAATTAGCAAAGCTGCAAATAAAGATCTGTCAAGAAATTAAGAATTTATAAAAACCAAAACTACCTGGCTTGTATGCTATTGAACCCGCAATTATGCGTCTATTTTGTTGTAACTAGGATCCATAGCATATAGAATGAACCACCAACGTCAGGTTAAAAACAAACCTCCAACCTAGGTGGTTGCTATCAAAGAGGCGCTTCACTAGATAGAACCTATACTCCAGTTTAACTCTTGGCACCATGAATAGCGGGCTATGACTCAGTAGGCCAGGCAATGTCCTGTTACAATTCAAATATGACATTATACAACCAACCATAGCATTAATGATAATGTAACAATATAAAAATATACTTAGTTCTCATCATATTTCAAAACCCGTAAGAAGAAGTCCAACTCTTTTGGAAAGTTGTTCCCATGAATTTTGTAACAGAGGTTTGTGAACATCTTATCATCTCCAAAAATGACACAAGCAGAGTGAGGCAGACCGAGACATCCCAATAGAGTCCTCACGTTCCTCATCCATACCCCATGAGTGGATAATACATATGAGTTAATAGATCCAAATAGCCAATACATCATCCCGGAGCTGCGTACGATACACAGGTATAATAATTTGCAATTATTTTTATTCATATTCATTTATTTTACAGCAGTATTTTGTTTTTCATTTTTATTTATTCGTATTCATTTTTTAATGTTGCATCGATATTATTAGTGCCATGCTCCATGTTTTGAGGTTTTATAAAAAGATCACCTAAATATTACTCTTCATGGGGTATGGATGAGGAACGGGAGGACTCTATTGGAATGTATCGATCTGCCTCACTCTAATCGTGTCATTTTGGGAGATGATAAGTTGTTCGCAGAACTCTGTTACAAAATTCATGGGAACAACTTTCCAAAGGAGTTGGACTTTCTCTTATGGGCTTTGAAATATGATGAGAACTAAGTATATTTTCATATTGTTACATTGTCATTAATGCTAGAGTTGGTTGTAAATATCATATTTGAATTGTAAAAGGACATTGCTTAACCTACTGAGTCATAGTTAAACTGGAGTACAGATTTTATCTAATGAGGCGCCTTTTTGATAGCAACCACCTTGGTTTTAGGATTGTTTTAACCCTAAAATTTAGGCGTTGGTGGTTCATACTATATGCTAAGGACCCTAAACCCATGAATAGCGACGCATGAATTTCACAACGAGGGGGGTCCACCTAGAAGGAGACCAGTACCAAATTCCAACTAAACATCATCAATACAAATTGTATGAAAATGCAAACCAATTAAACAGATCTACTATGACTAACATGAATAACATAGGAGATCCAAAATGGATCGAATTGGAATTTGGGATCTGGTGGTCCTAGTTCAACCAAAAAAACGGGTTGAATTTTAATGCCAAGACATTGTATTAGAAGTATTAGGGTTTAGGGAAATGGGAAATTTGGTAGTATTAGAGAGCGGCCAAAACGCAGCGTTTTTAAATCACCGAAATGGCGACAAGTAAGAGCTACTACGCTAGGCCGAGGCCTAGCGGTACCTCTCCGCTGGAGTTTTAAGCAAATTTTGGGATGGGCGCCACCAGCCCATATATTTTTGGGAGTTTCACTAAAACACCCAAAATGGAGGCTGAAATTATAAAAAAACCCAACACCCAAAACACTTTATAAACACACCCAAAATCCAACATTACACACACTCAAAACCCATTTATAAACACACCCAAAAAATATACAATTGTTGATTTTGGGGTTGATTTTGGGTGTGTTTCTATGTTTAAATAGTGCTTGGGTTTTTTTATAAATACATGTATAGGATTGAGTTTATTTATACATTTGTATATATTTTTCTAGGGCATGCTGGTGTGCCGGTAGTAGATCCGTAGGATTGATCTTCCCCGACAAGAAGAACAACATAAGAAATAAATAAAAAGTTAAATTAAATTAAATTAGGATTTTAAGTAATAGATCTGACTATATGAGTAAATAAAATTGGATATATAGATCTGAATTTGAAATATCCAAGATGCAAAATTCACCTTTCTTGATGAGATGGGCAACGCGGCTGGGGCTTCTCTGCTCCTGGAGTTGCGGCAATGCGGCTGGGGCTTGACATAAGTGAGGCAGCCGAGCTAGGTCATTAGTACAAACGTAGTGAATGAAATTACGATATTGCCCTCAATAGCCTAAACCAACTCTTATCTTTGAGCCAGTTTGGATTGGGCTTTTCCCAATTGAATCTGCATCCCCAATGAGGAGCCAGTTTGGATTGGGAGGAGGAGGCATCCGTGAACACGAGGAGCGAAGGTCTGTGGTAGAGAGGTGGCGATAAGAGACAACAATAGACAAAGAACCTTCATAAATGAGAATAAAGCCCAAGCAAAATCACCACAAAGGGTGAGGAGGATGCGGTAAAAGAAAGAGGGGTAAAACCAAAAACAAGGAGAGATTAACAGAGAGAAAGGAAGAGGAGGGAAGAGGGGGGAAGAAGAATGAAAAAGGAGGAAGAGGAAGGGAGGAGGGGCAGACCACCTCCCCCAAAAGATGCGGCGTTGAAGGGTTGGGTAGTGTTTTTTCTCTGCTAGGGTTTTTTTGGAGGAGAGATAAAGTATCCACTCTCTGCTAGGGTATTGAACTCGTATCACTACCGATACCGGAAATTAAAACCGATATGGTACGGTATGAGATTATCGTTTGCCAAAGTTAGTACCGTACCATACCGTGCCAAATCGGTATCAGTACCATTTCAGTACCAACTTGACACAACTAAAGAATGAACCAATTCAATATTCAACATATTCCTTCACCAAAATAAGTGATGCCTAAGTTACAGATTCAAAGATTCAACATACTCAATATCCAAATCTTAATCAACATATTCAATATCCATAAACATATTCAACATCCAAATCAACCAAATCAATATCCATCAACAGATTCAACAGATTCATCAAATCCAAATGGTTAAAACTCATGTCTTATGGCTTACAAACCAAAATAGTTAAAATTATACATTATGCCTTATGGCTTACATACCCAATAACAAAGCTCAGTCAATTTTTAATAAAAGATTCTTTATATTATTATTGTTTTAACAGTGATGATGCCAAAACTGTCACGTCTGACTAGTCAATGAAAGAAACCATATAGATGATGCATACATGGAAATTTAAGAACAAAATAATGAAGATACTAATCTTCAAACTAACAGAACCCATAGGCCACTCTGAAAACTATTCTAGGGTAGAATAATACTGTTTTTAAATTTAATACAGGAGGTTCTTGTTTGTATCTCACAGAAAAAAGTTAATGGAATTCAAGTCCTGGTTACAAAAGGCTTTTATATGTTTCTATTTGAAACAGCTTTTAATTATCAAATGAATCAAAGAAAAATGCTCTATAAACACACACAAAGGCTATAAAAAATATAGAAAAAGCAAGAAATCAACAACACAGCACAAATGGCATAATCCAAAATCAACAACACAACACAAATACTTATATTTCAGTATTAAAAAAAATTATATTTCAATATTCGGTACGGTACGGTATTGACCGGTACCAAATACTTGATACCGCTACCATACCATACTCTATTGGTACGGTACAGTATCGAATATCTCCCCATCCTTATGAAATTGGTATTGTACGGTATGATTAGTGTACGGTTTCGATATTTCGGCTTTAGATGCCCACCCCTATCCGGGATTGTGGGGTTTCTCGAGCAGCAGCTTTATTGCTCATGCCCCTGTTTACTTTAATATGTTTTTAAAACAACAAAAAACTTAAACAAACGACATCATTTTGAAGCAAAAGATGAAAACATAACAGAAGCGCGGTGCGCGCAACGTTGCTTGCTGCGCTCAAGATGATGCGTCCCTTTGAGGCATTTCCTCGAACAGATAGCGGGCATGACTTGCCCAGCCATCCAGCCATTGCAGGGTCAATTTTCTTTCCTCATGTGGCGGATTCTTGGGTTGCAGGGTCAATTGACCACCCTTGCTCCTCTGTGGACTGCCCTTGTGCTCACCATCACTCTTAAAGAGTGACATATGTCCTGAGTACTGATATACACCAGTCCTGCTTGTGAAATTAAATTGCAAGAAATAAGAGAAAAATGTTTTGTGCTGAGGTTTACTTAGAGCCACTTCTATTAGTTTCTCTCTGTTATTATGCTTCTGAACTTATTTATTGTTGTCTACATTAGATTGTCTCATGAATCAAATTATCAGGCATGGTGTTTAGAACTAGACTGAACTTGATGATGAACTGGATGACGAGCGTGGGCAGTGGCACAACGGATATTCTAGTGAGTAAAAGATAAGGCATATGGTTAACAAGATCCAGAAGCTGGTCAGTGCTGGAATTGTCTAGCTTAGTTTGACTTAGGGGAAAGACACAATCACCTAGACAAGTAGCTTTTGCTCCTTCAATTTGTAACTTTCCAATGTCTATCTCAACCATGTATTGTTTTGAAATTAGTGTGGATGTGTTATGTATCTATCTCAACCATGTTATACATTGCAATTTTTTCAAGTCTGTTAGAATGTAATTCTAGTGGGAGTGTGGAGTTTTGTATTGCCATTGAATTGCCTTCCTATTGCCCTGATATTGCTGCTGTATTTCCCATGTACTGCCGTTGTATTTCCCCTGTATTGTCGCTGTATTGCCATCATATCACCTTCTGTTTCAAGTATTTTCAATTGATTTGTTGCACAACTAGAGCTTCATATCTGCGTGTAGAAGACGGTATGTTATCATTGTTTTTCACTAATCTCATTGGAGCATACTTAGTATGTTTAATTGCTTTTCTATGAAGCAGGCCAGTGCTTCTGAACGGACAGTGTTTGCTAACTCAGATATCAAGCCTGCCTTTTGGTGAAAGGTAAAATCATAGCTGTTGACAGCTTTGGTGCCATAGTGCAATATCCTGGTGGTGTGAAGGCACTTTGTCCTCTTAATCATATGTCTGAATTTGAAATTGCAAGTCCGAGAGAATAACCGTTACACACAAGAAAACACTTGTATGTAACATATTTCTAACTTTTCATTATCTTATATTCTTTATTGGTTGGCATAGTATTCCTTAGATGCATACCTTGTCGATTTCCTGACAAACCTTTCCTACAGAGAACTTACTGGAGTAACCTCATTAACTTGTTGTGTATATTTCAAAATCTCAATGTCGTCTCTTAACATATAAAATGATGGTGTTATATGTAAATACTACGGTACAAGAATTTATTTTCTGGCTCTAACTCTGGATTTAGGTCGAAGAAAAACAGATTTGCAAGTAGGTAAATTACCTTTATGTTGGAAATTATATTTGTGGCTGGTTAAGCAAAGGGTTGGGCAGATCAAGTGGAAGATGCAGCATTATTGACAGTTTTGGAGAATTTTCAGTTCTCAACACAGGTCAAATAGGTGGAAGTGGGAACTGGGTTCATCAAGGGTTTTCTCTTTTAAGACGTTTTATTTTTATTTTGTGTGATATGAAATTTCTTGTTCCAGAGTGAATGATTTGGAAATCTAGTGTTCCTACTAAGGTTTGTGGTTTGGCTTGGCTCTTAGCTCATGGAAGAGCAACGAAGTGACAAAGTCTTCACATGGTCTAGTTGTTTGAAGGCAAAATCTTCACATGTAGGCCTGGTCTCTTCACATGCTGATGGTGGAGGAAAGAGCTTTGGACTTGCATGTCTTTGATGCTAAAGATAATGGACTTTTTCGTCATTTTGAAAAGATTTTGGGTTTTTTTGAGAGCTGGCTGCTTCTTGGGGGTTTTCACTAAATTCCTAAAATAGAAATAGCCTATTGGCTATACCCTTACTATTTTTCATATTATTGAGTGTTATCAAATTTTTCGTCACAAGGTGTACGCATGCCAAATTTGACGGAGAGATAGAAGGAATATTGAGAAATATGATGGTGGGGGTGAACATTGGCTAAAAAAATTAATTCATATCCTTAATTGACTAAAAAAAAGATCAGGGGAAAATTGAAAAATTAAGTGAAAGTTCAAAAGGCAATTCAGCAGTTTACTATTTTCTCAATTTGCCTTCATTATTTTCTAAATTTCTTCCATTGTTTTCTAGATTTCTTTTCTTTTCCTTTTTTGTTTTGGTTTTTTGGCTAGATGTGCATTTTATACGCGCATGGACTGTTGTTGTAGAGTTGACAATCACTTTGGAAAAAAAATCTACTCTCTGATTACCATTATGCTCCGTTTGGATGAAGGAATTGCAAATTACATAGAATTTTAAAATAACGGAATTTAGATTTCCGTCATTTCAATTTCTGACAATTGAAAATTTCAGTGTTTGGATTTATGTATGTCAAATTTTGCAAATGATAGAAATTGAAATTTTGAATGTTTGGATAGCTCATGTAAATTATAAATGAAAGAAATGAAATATTTCGAAAGAACAAAAAAACTAATAATCGACATAGAAGGTATTCCTTGAAGTATGAAATAACATATTGGTTGATGAACTAAATAACTCAACTTAAACAAAGAAAGCATATTAGCAAACTAAATCACTCCCCACGTGCAATGAACATCAGTAACATACTTTTTTTTCTTTTTTTTTTCTCAATTGGGAGTGCCTATGGAATTAGAGCTAGAAGCAATCAGCAATCAAGACCCTAATACTTCTTTTTCACTTGGCAAAAGACCAATGACCAGAGAAACTGAAAGAGCTTTGATTAAAAAGTTGCAAACAAAAGTATAGGGATAAATGATGAAATCAATGAATCACTATCATAAGACTTAATTCAAGTCCCAAAGAATGAAGGAGCACCTTGGCCAAGCTGCAGCTTACGGGCAAGTTGGTGTAGCTTACAATCAACATCTAATGGCTCACACAAAGCGATAAAGCTAACAAACAACTATAGAGCAAGGCGATAACACAAAGTGATAAAGCTAGCAAACAACTACAGAGCTGTACCATAAACATCAATCACACACCAATATCCATGGGCATAGAGTATTTGTTAAAACTTCCCAAAAATCCAGCCATAGTGCCGCAAAGATCACAAAACCCAACACATTCATAAATTTAGTCAGAAACACCTAATTTTGATAGCCATTCAGAAACCATGGTAACCCTAAAATAAAAAATATATAAATTGAAGGAGAGAAAGGCTTGAAGACTAACCTTCAAACTTGATCCAAAGAGCCACGTAACCCGAAGAACTCCTTCTCCTTACTTCTCTGGCTATACTCGGTTTCATAGGTTTTTGGTGTTGTTCTTTTTTTTTTTTTAATGAAAAGTTTGGTGGGTTTTTTTTTATATGTAAGTTTTGGCACACTGGAAAATATGAATCTCACACTACAGAAATTGTGAAATGACGCCTATTTTGGTGGAAATTAAACTCGGGAATTTGATGCATCAATTTCCATGATTTTTTCCATGCATCATTTAGTAAGTTCGGCGTTTAAGTTGCCAAACAAGGGAATTGTCAATTTCTCTTCTTCAATTCCCGACTTTTACCTAAATGGACTAGACGAGTCTCCCATGGATTCTCCTCGCGCTTATCATATAATGCCACGTCTTAACTTTCGCAATCGACAAAGTAACGAAAATTTGCATGAGACAAGAGAATAAATTTGCACGAAACGAAAGTTACTATCTCACTCATCACATGATGTGCATATATATTGTTTTATTATTCCGAGCTAAGAGCATCCACAGTGGGGGGGTGTATTTTCGGGGGTGTAAAGCCACTTTTACATCCCTTTTACACCTCCGGATGGTGTAAATACGTTTTTTGCTCTAATGAGAAACGATGTAAATCTAAATATGTATAATTGATTTGGTTGTCTTAATTCGTTTTTGTTCTAAATTTGTATTTTGTGTTTACTTTATCAAATTAATTTTTTTTGTATTAAGTTAATTTTATTTTTTCAAACAAATAGACCTAAAAATATTTAAATTCGGAGAAGATATGATTTCATCCAAAAATTCCCAAAATTGCTCCGCATGTGAATTTTTTTACAGCAATTACTGTAGCAACGGGTCCCACTCTTTTATGATGACTTTTCTCCACTTTTCCTCTTTCTTTCTCCGGTGGGTCCCACGTGCAAGAGATGTAAAAATAAATGTAAAAATACATTTTATTTTACATCCCCATGGTGGTGATGTATATTTACATCCATTTACATCTCCCCATTGGAGACGATTCCGGTGACTCGGGATGTATTTAACATACACCCACCACTGTGGATGCTCTAATCATAGATATTCACATGACATGCATGGCATGCCCGTATAATATGCGTGGCATGCCGTAATAGACCGGGATAGCAAAACAATGCCATCACGTTTCACATAAAACAGAATCCACATATCGCTCAAAGAAGCAAACAAAATTTTGTGTCCCGTGACAGATTGGAAGGTCGCCGTAGAATTCGACATCTGTTGATAAAATCAGAATCTCCCATCGACTGTAGCTCACATGGAGCTCTGAGCGCGACTCATACCAAACCCTCCCCATCTAATTAAAACCTTTCCAAGTTTAGAGAGCAAAGAAAAAGAAGATTCCATCGAAAAACCCAATTATCATCATCACTTGGACAGGTTTGGTGCAATGAACCAATATCCAGAAAAATTACCCGTATGAGATCTCATCTTATCAAAGATTTTCACTCTCTACCAAACCCCCATATTAGTTTTTATATATCAACCATGGAATTTGCTAGCTACCCATGAAGTCTTCCATAGTTATAGTTCTCAAGCTCTCAGTTTCACAGACAGAAAACAATGGAGTGTGGAGGAGGACAGAGCAAGGCGGTTCCTTTGCTTGACAAGCCAGCTGGGGCTTCTACGGCTCAGACTCTCGGAAACATAATCGTTTCCGTTGTTGGGACCGGCGTTTTGGGTCTCCCTTTCGCTTTGAGAATCGCTGGCTGGCTTGCGGGTTCGCTTGGTGTGATTATTGCTGGCCTCGGCACCTACTATTGCATGCTCCTCCTTGTTAGTTTCTTCGGCTCCCTCTCTTTTTCTTCAGTTTTTCATTCTTGTTTTAATCTGTTCTTTTTGGTTTAACGTCCTTTTCGAGATGTTATGTTGTTAGACTATGTGGCATATTATGTTGCTAGACTGTTCGACTCTACATTTTCAAACTACCTTACATGTTATTAACTTGTTCATTTGGGCATTTAGATTATTTTGACATGTTAATTTGTGACTTTTGTTATGTTGCTCGAGTATATGAACATGCTATGCTAATGTCTAGAGCGTTTTAGGTGTTTTATTTATTTGGAGATGTATTTGAACAAACATCACTTAGATCAATCATTCAGATTACCATATGACCCGCTTAGATCAATCTTCGTGAACACAGTAATCTTCTTTTTTGCCCTTCTTAATTCACATTTCTGGTTTGGTATAGTTGGACCCTTTTTTTTTTCCTTGGGGATGGGGAAAAGTTTAAAATTGATCTTTATGTTTTGATTCCGTGATAATGAATAGGTGGAATGTAGGGAGAAGTTGGCATCAGTAGAAGACTCAGCAAATAGAAAAACTTATGGTGATTTGGGTTATGGATGCATGGGAAGGACAGGTCGTTATATAACCGAATCTGTGATTCTGGTTGCCCAATGTGGAGGCTCTGTGGCGTATCTTGTATTTGTTGGGCAAAACCTTTCATCGATATTGAATGGCTACGGTTTCTCAGTTGCTTCCTGTATATTTTTATTAGTTCCAATTGAAATTGGGCTGTCTTGGATAGGCAGTCTATCTGCTTTAGCACCCTTTAGTGTCTTTGCATCAGTCTGCAATTTGTTGGCTATGCTATTTGTGGTGAAAGAAGACATACAGCAGGCATTCGAGGGTGAGTTTTCTTTTAGTGATAGGACCGCGGTCACATCAAGTATAGGAGGGTTGCCATTTGCAGGAGGCGTGGCAGTGTTTTGTTTTGAGGGGTTTGGGATGACATTAGCTCTGGAAGGTTCTATGCGAGACAAAACCTCGTTCCCAAGGTTGCTTGGTCAGGCTTTGACAGGTATAACCCTTGTCTATGTTTTATTCGGATTCGCCGGTTACATGGCTTACGGTGATCAAACCAGAGACAGTGTCACTCTCAATCTCCCTCGAAATTGGTCTGCCATAGTAATTCAGGTAATGCACTCTAACCCTCCCTGTCATACTTGTCAACACTCATCTTGCTTTCAAATTTTCATTGCACTTGCTTACTTTTATTGTCTTGGTCTTTTCTGTTTTTAGGGTATGCTTTGAAATTTAGATTTACCATTAAGATAAGAAGTTCTTGGTGGCTGTGGGTTGTGGGTATATATAAAGAAGTTGTAAGAAATACATTTTGGACAGAAAAATGAAAAGGAATGTACATTTCTTAGTTGGAACAGTCTCTTGAGCTTAGGCTTAGTTGGCAAGATAGATCCAATTACCATCATCCACCTTCTTAGAAGCTTAATTAATAGTTCCCCTCCCAAACTATATATAGTACTATTTGTCTCATGATTGGTATGCACTATTTCAGTTTTCATCAGTCTTCCTGTTTCCTTATAATTGCTTTGCCCAAAAAGGATATGGTATTGGCATAATAATAAGTTAATACAATTATGATATATCTTTAAGTATAAGGGAAGTACTTGTTATGTTTATACATATACTGATATGCATGCATATTGTTACAACGAAACTGAAGTTTTCTCAATTTGTCTTTCTCTAATTTCAAGTATCAAATAAATTCTATTAAGGTAAACTATCTTTTAGTGTGCTTCCCCGATCCCATAGCAAAGATATCATGATTTAATAGCTGAACTGATGACTTGGTAACCATGCACATTGACTGGCATGTGAAATCCAGGTGGAAAATATGGTTTCAAGGTTGCTTGATGGGTTTTTACTTTTCAATGTATAGTTTTCTTGATAAGTTCTGTAGGTAGTAATCATAACATCTGACTAGGTTGATGCAGAATGTCTTTCTGTTCAATTATACCTTATGTAACTGTAGGAGATTTTGGCTGATCTTTTGGCTGACTGCATGGTAACAGATTGGTTTGTGCTTGGGGCTAATATTTACGTTCCCAATCATGCTACACCCAATTAATGAGATCATAGAGGGAAAGCTAGCGAAAGTAAAATGGTTTCAGAAGGCTCATGACAATAACGATGAGTATTCAACAACACGAATTGGAAAATTTGCAATATACATGACTCGAGCAATGGTGGTGATCCAATTGGCAGTCTTGGCCTCATGTGTTCCAGGGTTTGCAGTATTTGCCTCGCTTGTGGGGAGTACTGTATGTGCACTGATCTCGTTTGTTTTGCCAGCTACATTTCACTTAGCATTATTGGGTTCTTCTCTAAAACTCTGGCAGAGAACTGTGGATTTTTCCATTTTATTGTGTGGAATGCTTTTCGCTGCTTACGGTACTTACAATGCCATAGTCGGTGTTTGAAGAGCTTCTTCACTCAAAACATTAAATTTTACAAAAGATACATAAATAGTAACTGTACAAGGGAACTACCCTCAAAAGATACTGTATATTGTATCTGGGTTTCGAGATTAGATGTACCAGCAGAATGTATAATATTGTTTTCATGTTGTACCTAAATTGTTTGTCAGTTGCTTCAGAAATGTGATCCTTTGAATTCTTCTTGTCTCCAGAAAGCACATTTTTCCTTACTTTCTGTTGCATTGTTTCCTTGGTGATCAAACTTTTGCATTTGTCTTCTCAGTATTGTTTTGATTGTTTATTTTTTGGTTCAGATTTTTGTAGAGATGGAAAATAGTCACATGTCACAAGCACAACCAAGGTTGCCATTGTTGATGCTAATTTGATGAACGAAAATAGAGCAGGCAACAAACAAGTTCCTATTTAGAGAGTCACTCTCAGTTGAACCAAAAAGAACACAAGTTGGATCCAAGTCCAGCCCAACTCTAAAGCCCAACCTGATAAGAATAATAATGTTTAAAACTACGAAAATCATGGTCATTGGACAACATAACATACCATGAGCAATTCTGACCCCCAAAAAACACCTATATGGGCAAGAGACTTTGGTTAAGAGCAGTTATCTCAATTTGATCCAATGTTTAAGAAATAGGATTTCACCTAAGGGCCATTTATAAGACCTTCATTATAGAATTCTTGTTCACCCGAGATCCTGTGTTCGATTTCCTTCTTCCCCAATATAACTTGTATCATAAAAACATATTAGATTGTGCCAATGAAGAATGAACGAAGGATCTCTAATTCTAAACATGAACTTTCACAATGAACAGTTTAGATTATGCCACCGCAATATATAGTAAACCCAGAAGAATAATTTGTTCCACAGATTTCCATATTAAGTTACATACCGCTATGCATTATAAAATTTCTCTATATTTAAATTACATAAAGATATTCGATTCTCAATTGCGGACTTCGCATACACCTTTTTGTACTATTGAAAATATCGAATTTCCCATTTGTTTGGTAGTTGGTAGTGTTTCTGATAATTCTAAGAAGAAATATTATAAAATTTTGATTCGATTTTCGTAAATCCGAAAAAGGAACCAAATCGACCGAAAATAGGCCTGGCTTTATCTACAAAGCTGAATAATTTATCAAATGATTGCATTCATTGGTGGCATATCAGATTTGGGTGCATCAATCAAAGCTAATGCTCTTGCCACTCACCTCGGCATGAACACCCCACTCTGATTTTTGGCATAGATTACAAAGTGGGAAATGAAAGTGAAAGGGAAAAATAGACACTGATTCTCATTCTTGGCATTGTAAAAATCAAGGTAGAAGGCAAAATTTCAAAAATTCCAAAGGATAGCTACCTACCTTCTATTTGTACATACGTGTAATCAATTCTATAATGTTGTTGTCTGATGATCGAAATCGTCATTATGGTTCAATTTTGTTAAATATCATTCGTGTAGATCAATTTTGTCAAATATCATTCATTCAACATAAATGATATTTGGAGTCTGACTTAGAAGATAGACGATTTCAGTGAAAAGTCTTCTTCGTTTAGCAAGGGTTTGTTTCGTGACATGACACCTACAAATTTGATTATTATTAGTATCTACTAAAGATTTGCCACTAAGGAACAAAAATATTCGTGTGGGGAGAGGGCAATAGACAACACTTGATTGTTAGGGTGAAAATGAAAGGGCTTTTTTCTTGGGGACTTGTAGCTAATGTGAAACTGACTCTATATGACTCAATCCACCCCCGAACATGAAAGAGAAATAAAGTGGTCCCGTTTTTCATGTCTTGTCTTCACTTTAACCCAATTATTAGAAGTATGCAGTCTAGCTGTCTTGGTGCAATTCCCTTTTCGTTTAGGTGGAAAAGGTAGGGAATTGTTGGTTTTGCCAGAACTTTTTGAGAAGTTTAATATTTTTGCCCATTCTCATATCAACCACAACCGTGAAAAAGTAGGCTACAAATATCAGTGATTGTGACTCTTCGTAATCCAATACCAAGGGTGAATGGAACATGGATCATGGTGTTATGACAACATAATTCCATCCACTCCATCTTAGTAATGGGAAATACTATATATGTGTTTGATGTAGACCTCGAACTCCATACTCAAACCCAAAACCTAATTCATATATGAACCTCAGAACTCAAGCCTATAGCGTCGACTCTCGAGCTGAGTTAGGCCATAAATTTGAGTCCTTAGATCCAAAGTTGTGCTTTAGCTCAACACCTTAGAACATGGATTCGAAACCCTAGACCTCAAAACCCGAAATTGGGTATAAAAAATTGTACCCTAAGTCTGCCTCAAATTCAAACTTTGAATTTTAGAGGTCGAATCCAAAAATCTGAACATGGACTTCGAATCCTAAACACAAACCATGTGCTCGTTCTTAATTTGATTGGGATAAGTTATCCCAGCTTTCTAGTTAGTGACAACTTTCCCACATAATTAGGGCAATTAGCCAAACATGAGTTTGAATTAGTATGTTTTAATCACTCTTTAATCTCACGTATGAAAATTTCAACTAAATAAGGAAATTCTTAATCCATAATAAAATGATCACCATATAGGTTCCAACGATGATCCGATTAGGTACAATGATCTCAATGCATCCAACGATCACCAAGACAAGTCCCGTCCTTGACCAAACGGTCAATCTAATGAACGGGGTGAATTGGTCATATTTAGATACATTAGGTATGAAATTGGAATCTTGGGGCTCATTTTGATACTGACCCTAAACCTCTAGGGGCTAAAGTGTAGTTAATCCAAAAAAAAAAGACAAGTCCCGTCTAAGCATTTTATGTGAGACATGTAGGGAAGGGAACTAAGAGAAAGAGAATACCAATCCAATTCGGTTTACTTGAACCGGTCTAAACCGGACCAGTTTGACCCGGATTCGATGACAAAGATTACTATGTTTAACGAGATGGAGTGACATGATTCCTCCTCATAGTAACGAGATGGAGCCTCCACTTTTAAATTCTAGTGGGGCCCAATTCCGAAACACGGACAGCATGCACTGCCACTGATACCTACACATTCCCTCCCTTATTTTAATCTAACATTTTTGCTTTCGCTTTTTCTGGGAGAAATCTGGTGGGCCACCAAACTAAAAATATTAAAAGTTATGGGTGGGCCCAAACATCACAGCTCAATCGCCTTGAAAGCGTCTCTTTTGCTTGCGTCAACTTGTCGTTTACTTTCCATAATAATACTTTTGCTTTATATTTTTAAATCAAATTCTTTATATCAAATTTATTGTTTTCTTTAAACCCTTTTGATTTTTTTTTTTTTTTTTTTTTTTTTTTTTTTTTTTTTTTTCGTTTTGTCTTTATTTATTGACTTTTTTTTTTTATATTGTTTTTTTTTTTTGGAGCATAAAATTGAAACTCTAGCGAACCATTTTATTCGTAAAATAATCAATTTGGTCAACAAATGTCAAAATTTGGCCTGTTAATTAATTTGTGATATATTCTATTGAGTTTTCTGTTAATTAATTTGGCCTGCAATTGGATTATAATATGTAAATATCAAAATTAAACTAGCGGCCGGAAAAAAAATTCTTAAAACGGACTAGAATATACAAAAATCTTAAATGTGATGTCACAATGAAAGAAACATTTCCTTTTTATAATCTAGTCCCCATCTCTTGGACCACAGGAGTCTAAGAGATTGTGTTCACTCATCGTTGAATATTAATATAATGGTTCAAAAAAGTCTCTTAAAAGGAGTGCAAAAATGAATGAACTGTTGAATTTACATTCAACGGTGAGTGACCACAAATCTCTTAGAACCATGTAGTCCAAGAGATCGTGATTGTATAAAATAAAAGACAGAGAATTGTGAAACATTCAAAATATCAGAAAATGCCTTTAATTAATGCAAACATTAAAAATTGAAGGGAGTTTCACTAAAACACCCAAAATGGGGGCTGAAATTATAAAAAAACCAAACACCCAAAACACTTTATAAACACACCAAAAACCCATCATTACACACACTCAAAACCCATTTATAAACACACCCAAAAAATATACAATTGTTGATTTTGGGGTTGATTTTGAGTGTGTTTCTATGTTTAAATAGTGTTTGAGTTTTTTTTTATAAATACATGTCTAGGATTGAGTTTATTTATAAATTTGTAAAAATTGAAATGATTAATTAAATGAGGACAATATTGTCAATTTATATTTATCCTATTAAAAATATAAAAACAAATAAAATAATGTGTCCTATTTTTATGGAACATAACTACCCATTTTATCTTTTCTTAGTTCTAAAATAAAAATAAACAAAACAAAACAAAAAACCAATTGACAAGGGGCTAGTTTAAATATATAAAAAATTGGTATGCCTCAACGAAGGTTTAAAAAATATATTAAAATAGTTTGGAATGTATTCTCTACTTTTATTTATAGGACAAAACTCCTCATTGAACCAAAAATTGTTGATGATAAATGATAGTAATCCACCATTTTATTTTTTTTGTAAAAAGATTCTTAAAATCGTGTAAGAGGAAAGAAATTCCGGAATTTCAATCCTGAGTGCCAAACAAGGGGAAAGGGGAAGGCCACAACCACTGTGATAACCCCACTCGACCTTATAAACTTCTATTTTTTAAAGTTCATGTCAACCCAACAACATTAACATGTTCATGGAAAGGCACTAAGTATGCATAATCAAGAAGCTTATAGGTCAAAATATTAATTATTAGCTCACAAACTCGAAGTTATGGTATAAAAACTCGCAAAAGACATGTAGTTGATATTTCTGCACCCGAGTTTCTATTTTCATTTTCGAATTCTCTTTTTTAATATCGTTTGTAATTATATAAGAAAAAAAAAACAATTAAAAAGAAAAGAAAAAAAGTAATTCCCACCGAAACGCTCGAACTTTTATAGTGTTTTTGTCAATAGCAGCTCAGACTCGGAGCAAGTTCCTCAAAAACCACCACCACCCTCCCCTCTGTTTCTCTTCCCCTCCTCCTCTCTCACTCATAACTCTCTGAACTAAAAAAATTTCTCTCTCTAGGAGTAAAAGTCAAAATGGGTCAACGTCTGCCCAATCCCACCACCCTCTTCACTTCAAAGCCCTCCGCAGCATGCACCTTCCTCTCTCTCCTCGTCATCTGCATTCTGGGCTTTTATACTCTGCATTACGTCCACCCTGCACCCTCCTCCTCAAATCCCCAAACTGCCCTCCGATTCCGCCGGATTTTCCTCTCCCACGCCACCAACGCCACCGTCGCCTCCTACCTCCGCGCCCTCACCCTGCACCCTCACCTCGCCGGAACCCGGCCCTCCCTCGACACCGCCCACTTCGTCAGGGCCCACTTCATGGGCCTGGGCCTCGACACCCGCTGGGCCCACTACAACTCCCTCCTCTCCTACCCACTCCGCTCCTCACTCTCCGCGCATTTTAGCAACGGCTCCCACGTGGACATCCCGTTGACCGAACAGGGTCTCTCCGCCGAAAACGGCGTCGTCGGAGCCTACCACGCCTACTCTCCCTCCGGGTCGGCGCACGCTAAGGTGGTGTTCGCCAACCACGGCACGGACGAGGACTATCGTGCGCTGGCGGAGCTGGGGGTGAACGTTAGCGGGTGTGTAGTGCTGGTGAAGAGAGGCGGTGACTTGCCCAGAGGCGAAGCGGTTGGAAAGGCTGAGCAGAACGGTGCGCTGGCTGTGCTATTGTATACCGAGGGGGGTGATGGGTTTAAAAAGGGTTTTGAGAGGGGGCTTGTGAGAAGCGGCGCGGGGGACCCACTGACCCCTGGGTGGGCCGGGGTTGACGGAGCCGAGAGACTGGACCCGGAGGACCCTGAGGTTTTGAAGAGGTTCCCAAAAATTCCATCTATGCCGCTGTCGGCGAAGGCCGCCGAGCTCCTTCTGGCGACGCTGGGCCGCTCTCCGGTGCCCAATCAATGGCGAGCGTCGCTGCCCGCCGGAGTCAGGGGTGTCGGGCCTGGCCCAACAGTGGTGAACTTCACTTACCAGGTTGGTGCCAAATTTTTTTCTGTTGCATGGTTTTTAGTCAAATGTGGGGGAAAAAGTTGTTTTGGAAATTTTCTGTCTGGAATTGTGTTGATATAAAGCCTTGATTAGAATGTGTGTTCTTTGACTTTTGTGTGTTCTGTTATTTCTGTTTTGTTATCCAGACTGGCAGTTGTGTAAAAGTTTTAGTCAAAATTGGATGTGGGCACTGGGGAGGTATAGCTTCAGCTGTAAATTTGGGATTTTGCTGGAAACAGTGTTGTGGAAAAGCTAGTAGAATTTGGGACCAATCTTGGAAGAATTATTGACTTGACTGAAATTTTAGTCAAATGTGGAAATATTTGCTTGGTTTGTCTGTATCTCAATTTGCAAACTTTTAGCTAAGAATTAGATAACTGGAAAGTTTCAAAATTTTGACCTTATAAATTGCAGTAAATTTTTTTAGAATCATGACTTTTGTATACTAGTTGTGGGAGTATCATTTTATGGGTGTTGCCACAGGAGAATTGCTTGACTGAGTCCATTGCCTGCATTCTTTCGGGTGTGGATCAGACAGAGTAGCCTAATGGTTGTAATGTTTTTGGGCAGTATATTATACATGTGTTTTATTCATTTCCCCAATATTTTGCGCATATGAACTTGTGTTACACCCAGACTCTCAATTCATAGTAAGCTCACCTATTTAAGGAAGCGTAGCCAAATGCTATTTTTTTCCTTCTGTCAACAGCATAAGAGAAGAATGCAGAGTAAGAAATGGCAAATAATTTGGTTGAATTAAATAAACGTTTAAATAAGATTGATGACATTTCCATAACTGCACAATATTGAGAATTTTGAGTGCCACAATGTTCATATTTATGTGGAAATTTGATACTCGTTTGCTGAGGAGTACACATGTTTCTTTCATTGTGCTTATGAGAGCTTATTTTTTAGTCTCTGTTAGAAAGCCTTTTGTTCTGTCGCTTTGTGTTGCATCATCTACCATGTCATCGATATCTCCTTTCGATAAATGTCTTTCTGCATTCTTTTATATTCTCCTCTTTTGCTTTTAAATAATTTGTTTATCTACTATTAGAGTTTCTGAAACAAACAACCCTAAAGAAATAAGGAGAAATTATTACAATTTAACCCTGTTCCCCTGATAACATTCTTCCCCACTCCCTCTCTCCATGTATATTTTTTTTAATCTTGTGCTTTATGTGTCTTAATTTTAGGGGGAGAAAAAGTTGGTGGCAATTCATAATGTTTTTGCTGTCATAAGGGGAGCAGAGGAGCCTGACCGCTATGTGCTGCTTGGCAACCATAGAGATGCATGGACATATGGGGCTGTTGATCCCAATAGTGGAACTGCAGCGTTACTTGACATTGCTCGTAGATACGCTCTTTTGATGCGTTCGGGTTGGATTCCTAGGAGGACGATTATTCTCTGTAGTTGGGACGCGGAAGAGTTTGGAATGGTAGGTGATTCTTAATCATAATTGCCAGTTGATGTTAACCAGTGTTTTTGTGTGTGTGTTTTGGAAGAGAGGTGGCTGAATCCGGGCACCCATCCTTATTTTAAAAGAGACCCGTGGGTTGGTGACAGAGCTGCAGTTGCAATTATTTTAGAGACTCCACTATGGATGCTCGAAGTAGTGCACTTGTTTTGTTTGTATATGCATGGAATAGATTAGTGTCTCTCTTTGTTTGTATTTACATAATACTACATAATAGTTGTTCTATCTGAAAACTTCAATGTGTTGATCTCTCAAGTTTAAATGCATTATGTTCTATCCTTCCAGGTAGGATCTACTGAGTGGGTTGAACAAAACCTTGCTAATTTGGGCTCCAAAGCTGTTGCCTACCTTAATGTAGACTGTGCAGTTCAAGGGCCAGGATTATTTGTTCGTGCGACTCCTCAGCTGGACAATATTATTGTTGAGGTTACAAAGAAGGTAAACTAAATAATCATAGAAAATGCCTACGATTATAAACAAATTATGGTCAGTTTCCATGGATGTGAGTCGGTGTTGACGCCTGTATTTGAGTAAATGTGCTTAACTTGTATTCAATCTGACTTCAGGTTAAAGATCCTGATTCAGAGGGTGCCACTGTATATGAAACGTGGATGTCTGCAAATAGAAGCATTGACGTAAGTGAACATCCACAACTCCCTTTCTTGCTCCATACTTTCAGTATTATCTGCTATGACTGTTTTGGTGAGCATGTTCTGTCATGGATTTGCAGATCCAAAGACTTAGTGCACTGGATTCTGATTTTGCCCCATTTGTGCAACATGCAGGAGTTCCTTCCATTGATATGTACTATGGGAGAGGTACACCCTCTTATTTTCCATACTTCTGGATTGACAAATTTTTGGGCCAAAATTTAAGGGCTTACCAAATTGTATAAACATGTAGGTTTGCTTGTAAGTCGAGTAGCAAAGTTAAGTTTTCATGTTAATATTGCAGTAGTGATGAATCTTCATTCTTGTTCAGATTTTCCCGTCTATCACACTGCTTTTGATGCCTATGACTGGATGGTAAACTTTGGAGATCCTTTGTTTCAGCGTCATGTGGCTGGTCAGCATACTATTCTCATTTGTCCACAAAAGTATTTGTTATCGGGTTTTTTATAATAGATTTGAAGACTTTTACTTTATTGTTGAAAGTTCAATGTTACTTCTCCTGTGGTTTTCTCAGTTGCTGGAATATGGGGACTTCTAGCCCTTCACCTGGCTGACGATTCAATTCTACCTTTCAATTTCCTCTCTTATGTGGATCAATTAAAGGTGTTAAATCTTCTCCGAGTAGTGTTAAGAACTTTTTTTTTTCCTTAAATTTCTTCTTTATGTGAAATATGGATTGTTAACATTTTTCCCTACTGATTTTGTTTGGTGGAATTGGGAATTGCTAAACTATATAATTTTAAGTTGAGTTTGGGCAGCCGAAATAAAAAATGTCTTTCAGATACAGCACAGTTTCTCTAAAGTAATTTATTGGATTTGAGTGTCAGATGAATCACTTATGACAAAGGCTTTCTCTTCTTAAAAATCAAAGTTTTGTTTTTGGTTCGAAAAAAGCAAAGTCAAATATTTGAAATAGGCACAAATTTAAGGTCCCGTGAATGCAAGGTAGAATGAATAAAATTAAGATAGAAATGACGAAAGCATTTTTTTAATTTTAAATAAGTGCTTGTGGTTGAATGATGGGCAGCCTAAGGTTCCTTTATGCATCTGGTTGGCCCTTTTGAACTTAATACTAACCCTATATCTTTTCGAATTGTGGGCAGCATTATAAAGATGTTTTGAGCAGCTTGTTGGATGGGAGTGTATCTCTACATCCCCTCACAACAGCAATTCAGGAATTTGCCTACGCCGCCAAAGAAGTTGAACATGAAGCGCAGGTGAAATCAGAAATTTACGCAAAACTCTTTGTTTTTTTTTATACTAGCCTTTCTTTGCTGTCAATTTGTCAAAATTAATGGTCAAAGATTGATTAAAAAATAATTGAAAATTTTATTCATGTCAACTCAAAACATTCGAATTAGTTCTTTTTTGTTTTTTTGTTTTTTTTTTCTGGTCGAGCATTCCAATTAGGTCATGCCAAGAGAAGCATTTAAAAGCTTTAAACACTTCCACAATAAGGTCTGGAACAACTAAGACAACCACAGCAATCGAATCAATCCCATGGGTATATTATTCCTCGTCTGGATAAACGGGGAGTTAACGCTGTTCAATGACAATCAAATAGTACCAATTGGTCCATGCATATGGGCAATTGAGTCTTAGATTTGTTTTATTTAACTGCATATCTTCATGCAATTTTTGTTCACATTTTCTGGGAAAGAAATTCAATTTTTACGCAGATACATCTCTGCATTGAATTTTTTTCCCTTCTTGGAAAACTCAGTGAAACTTATCCTTCTTGTTTTGAAATGCAGAGGCTGAGAGATGTACAAAGTACAAGTGAGTTAGTATTGTTGAAGAAGCGGGCCCTGAATGATCGGCTGATGCTTGCCGAAAGAGGCTTCCTTGATTCAGATGGACTTGAAGGAAGACACTGGTTCAAGCATCTTGTAAGTACTTCTGTTTTCCTTGGTTCGCTAAAGTTGATGGCCAATGATTACATATTGAATTGTAGTAGTAGTCTTGTCTTGTACGCGTCAGTAGGCCTTTGACATACAGAGGAGAGGTCATACAAGCACATTGCATAATTTTTCCCTCTTCTTCTTGTAGGTTTATGCGCCTTCTAGTGACCATGAAAGCGAACTATTCTTCTTTCCGGGAGTAGCAGATGCAATATTTCAAGCAAAGAGAATGAGTGGGAGAGAAGGGCAGGCCAAAATTCAGCATGAGATTTGGAGAGTGGCCAGAGCCATTCAGAGGGCAGCCAGTTCTCTAAGAGGAGAAATTTTCTGATCAATGTATACAAAAAGAAAAGAAAACCTCAGAAACATATCCGCCCTGACTTGTATGTATGAGAGCAATGAGTAGAAGAATAGATCTTTTTGCCCTGTAATGTAAACCTACAGTTTTTGTACACAGTAATAAAGTTATCTGAATGAAATTACATATAGAGATTAGAAGCTTTTTTTTCTTATAAATAGCAAGGGACTTGTAACTCAAGTGGTTAAGATCGTTCTTGCACTCGAAGTCCCGTATTCGAATCCCCCTCTCTAACTATCGCATTAATACAAAGAAAAGAAAGTGAGTCAAATGGGGAGGAGAGAAAAAGTGTTATTGATTCATAAATTGAACTAAAACCAAAAGGTATATTCTAAAACCAAAAAGGCAAAAAGTATATATATATTTTTTTCAAATATAAACAATTTGTAAAAAGGTTCGCGCCAGGTAGGGGTCGAACCTACGACCTTCTGCTTAGGAAACAGACGCTCTATCCACTGAGCTACAGGCGCTTGTTGTTCTACCTTCTTCCGTTAATTGCATATGTACACATTTGATAAGCTTCCCGCCTATTTAATTCGAAATTAACAAGCAGAAATTAGCAGATTCTTCAGAACTTCAGAATTTGAGAGAGAGAGAGAGAGAGAGAGAGATGGAGGAATCTATACGGAGCTTGTGCAAGGGCGTAGCGTCCTTCTGCAACCACCTCCAGAGCAGCTGCGACGCCTTAAAAACCTCAGTCGACCGCCGCGCAATCCCTCTGGATACGGCGTCGTCCACCTTCCTCCAATCCCTCAACCGCCGCGTCTCCGCCGCCAGCACCCAGCTCAACCTCCTCGAAACGATGTCGTTCGGAACCGTCTCCTTCGAGGAGCTCCTGGGCCACTGCACCGAGGTCTACAAGGACAACCAAACCCGCCTCCTCCACCTCCAACGTCGTCTCTCTCCTTCGTCCGTTTACGACCCCGGTACTCATTTTCTCGCCGGCCAAACACGCCCTTATATTTATTCGTAATTGTTGACTAATTCTGATTTTGACGTAGAAATTGAGATCGACGATCACGAAACGACGCTGGTTGATCCAGAGGACGGATTCGATCCACGTATCAGTGATGAAGAAGACGACTCTTTGTATCCTTATTAAAGAAATGAAAATTGGAATTGAAATTGAATTTGCATTTGTGTTTTCTTAGTGAGCTTTTGCTTAGATTGGACGAGTCTTTGAGTTTAAAGAAGCTTGGACTTTCGGATGCTTCCCTTGCCACTTTAGCATTTCAAGGTGAGAAATTGAAATGAAACCCTAAGTCTTTGTTTGTCTGTAATTTCTTGTTCACAAATATGCTGGAAATTTTCTTACTTGTTTTCTAGCTGCTATGCAATTCACTTCTATCGCTTACTATCTTGCAGCTAATGCTAGAAATGAGGATCCAGATATATCTTTGCATGAGTTTAAGTCTTTTAAGGGGTCATATGATCATTCCACGGATACCTCGGGAGCATCTGGAGATGGATTGCTCTCTGATTTTGGTATGTAACGTCGTCTTTATCTGGCCATTTTGTTAGAGACTCGTCACTTTAGTTGTGAACAAAATCAAATGATTGCCCGTATTGGTATTGGCATTCTGTGTGAAATAAATGCAGGGGAAGGTGAGGATAAACCAAAGCTAGCTCAAGTTCCTTTGCCTCTTGTAAATGTATCTAGGGATGATTATGAGAGTCTTCCTTCCTACATGAAAAGCCTAGCACCTTGGGAGGTATGGAATTTCTACCTCATGTTCCTTGTAGTTGAATTTATGTCTGCAAGTTTTGCGTACTTTAGTGCAATGTAATGCTTTGATCATCTGCATCATGAAAAAGGGAACTGCTCCTGTACCTGTATTTTGGAATCATATGGTGAAATTATAGCCAGTATTATCTAACAATTGAGAATGGATTAAATTAAGTTAGTAACGAAAAGACAAAAGGAGAGCAGAGATAGTTGCTTAATGAATTTATACCATTCTGATAGCTCTAAGATGAACAATTTTGGATATTGAATTGTACAATTTTGCTTAATTGAGAATTGATATTGAATTGTGCAATTTTGGCTTATGATACTGACTAAAGTAATGATGAACATTCCAAGTTAGTTGTGCTAGACCTTTGAGAATGATAACCCCAAAATTTTACATTATGACAAGCCCAAAGGTAAAAGACCAGAAAAGAAAGCGCAGTTTCGTCATTGTTCATCTTCTGGTGTAGAAACATAATTTGAGGATGTTGCATAGCAGATTTAACCATGGTTCATGGATTTCTAGTCTAAATCTCAATTTCCTTGCACATGGATATGCTGTATCTTTAAAGCTAATTGATAGAGTTAAAATGGCTTTTCAAATTTGTATAAACCCTATCAAATGAACCAAGATGCGAAGTTTATGAATATGCATGTAGCCTAAATGATTTTGATATAGTGGCATTATATGTAACATAAAAATAATGCTGACAAATTGTCTCTGGTTTCATAGAAACCAAAAACAAAAAATGGTGCATTAGAAACTTACAAAGTTCAAATTTTTACTCTATACTCATCAAAATATCACAGTTTGCTTCATAGTTTATCACCCAAAAGAACAAATGAACTGATTGCTATATGATATCCGAGCATAATTTTGAATTTGTGGTGTCGATTTAGTTGCTCATGTTGATTTCGATTTCTAAAGTTTTTGTGTGTTGTACTTGTACTGAACTCGACTTTAAGGACCTGCTTGCTGCTGTTGAGAAAATTAATTCAGGCCTGAAAGGAAAAGCAAAGGGAAGTAGTTTCTTCCACCAAGATGAAATTTCATCCTTGGGTTTGGGTAAGTGATTCTTTAAACTCTGCCTGAACTTTTGTTTGATTCAATATAGGCTGCTGATAACTATGCTTGCTTCTTGGCATATGCAAAACTCTCACTCGAAATCTCTTAACCGTCAAAATTTTCGACGTAAAATTATTTATTTATTTATTTATAGATGTAAATATCCAAGACCTGATTTTGGTGATATTTTTGTTAATAATAGGGCCTAAAGCGAGATCTTATTTGCTGCTGCTTGTACGCATGAATCGATTAGTTGTTGAGACTGTAGATGGGTTAATATCATACAGAGTTTTGTAAGGAATTGGCGCATTGATATGTACTCTTTATTATTATTATTATTATTATTAATTGCAATGTATATATTTGTTTTCTTTTTCATGTACTCAATAGTTAAAATGATTATTATTTTTAAAAAAGGAAAGAAAAAAAAACCAGAGCAAAATCAAAGCAAATGGAAGAAAACGAAACCCTGCACCTGGGCCTTTTACTCATTCGATATGGAGGCCATACATTTGAAAGGGTAAAAACTAAAATTGTTCTAGAAAACCATGTACTTATAATCATTTCGTGGTTCAAAAACGATGTACTTACATCTGATATCAATTAAAGAATAAACTAGACAATAAGAAACGTGTTCTCCAAGAAATCAGAAGGCTCGGCACTTCCTGGAGCTGGTCAGAAACTTGTTCTTTGCCAAAACCCGACCTCGTCCCGGCTTAGACGGCAAAGGCAAGTTCTTGACGTCGATAACTTGAATTTTCTTTCGCTTGTTTTGGAACTCTTGATAGCCTTGGTGAAGCTTTCGAACACTAGTCTCCAACTTCTCTTCATCATCCCAATCTTGCCGATGATGAAGATCATGATCAGTGGATTTTGAGAGCCCCTTAGGGTTTTGTTGGCTCTCCGAAAAATCAGAGAATGCTCCGCACTTGCTCGAACTGGTCTTGCTCAAAACCCGGCCTGGCTGCGGCTTAGACGGCAAAGGCAAGTTTTTGACGTCAAGAAGTTGAATTCTCTTTCTCTTGTTTTGGAACTCTTGATAGCCTTGGTGAAGCTTTCGCTTGCTATTCTCCAACTTCTCTTCATCATCCCAGTCTTGCCGTTGACGATGAGCATCAGATTTTGTTGGCCCCGTAGGGTTTTGTTGACAAGAAGACGGAGGTGGTGCGCTTAGCATCAAGCGGAGGGTCTCCAAATCCTTGCCCTTGCCGAAATTGCCGTAACATGGCGGTTTCTTGGGCTTCTGGAGAATTGGCAAGTTGCGCTCATCAAGTTTGATGTCGTTGAACAAGTTGGAGGGATCGAAAGTCGTGGTTTCACTTTCAAGGCAGTAGAGGGGAAGGCAAGCGAGTCCACCAAAGTCGTCATCGTCGACAACGTCAACGTCAACAGGAGCCTCTCGCTCGCATTGCTCTTCCTTCGAAGACTTCATCTTGTCTGAAAGAGAAAGTAGCTAGTGAAGTGAAGGGTCTCTCGATCGTTCGAAAGAGAAAAGATTATAGCGAATTTTGGAAACCCTAAATCACAGTAGCTAGTGTTTACAAAAGGCTGAGGCTACAACTGTATTTATAGTTTTCCGTTTCCTAATCTCGTTGGGAAAACTAATATTTTATTTAAATTAATTCTAGTGCACTTTCTAACCCTAACTTGCCACACCCTCGCCAAACGCAGATTTGCTTTATAACTACGCAAGCGAAGTTGGACTTTTTTTTTTGTTGCGGAAGTTGGGAGTTATTTAGAAACTCTCTTTCATTACCCCAAACAACATACAATTATTTTCCTCTGATCAAGTTTATTTTATTTTATTTTGCCAGGTTTCTTTTTTGTCAACCCAACCCAAATGAAAAATCAATGCACGTGCACGTCTAATATCACTCTAGTGTTACTACTAAAACAGGTATTACTATTTCTAATAATTACATGTCCTATGAAAATTCATTTTCATATGTATATAGGAAAATATTATCTTACTAGAGAGTTCACAATAGAAAGAAAAAATATATAAATATATTTATATAATCAGGGGAGGCTCTGAGCACAAGTAAGCAAAGGCGGCAACCTAAAGCCTCCAAACTCATAGGCTTCCCGTTTTTATATATATCTAGTATGACACTATATATAAAATTTTAAATTTTAAAAATAAAAATTATGTTAGGCCAAATTATTCGATCAAAATTAAGAAAAGTTCAGCTTGAAAAAAGGCCCACTTATTCATTAAATTCATAGTCTAAGCCAATTAACCCTTCACACCTTCCCCTAATTTCTGTCAAACACAAATTATTTTTTTTTTTTTTTCTTTTTTTTTTTTTGTTGTTTTTTTGTTCAACCAACCAAATGAAAAATCAATGCACGTCTAATTTCACTTGAGTGTTACTACTTTCATTTGTTACTGCTAAACCAAGTATTACTATTTCTAATAATTGCATGTCCTATGAAAATAAATTTTCATATATATGCCAAGTTATGTTCGCAAGCTGATCAAAATATTGGAAACTATCAAATGATTGCATGTCCTATGAAAATGAAGAAGTTAAGATAAAATTTCTTTATTAATTTTCAACAAATTAGTAATTACAACCAAATTAATATGAACTTGTACTATAATAATCCTAATCCAAATATGATATGCATTCCTAAATAGGAAACTAATAAAACTGAACAAACCTTAAAGTACCAGAATATGAGGCCCCTTAATTACTTCGTGATGGAATGCAGATCTGCCACTGCATGCAATATATTACAATTTTATATAACGATGAAAAGACTGACTAGTTTTGAGAAAAAAAGAGATGTCTTGATGATCAGTTCAAGCGTAAGAATGATGTCTATGGCGGTCCTCATCCCGTGAAGAATAGGAGGAATTGTGATAGTCACGATCTCTGTGATGTCTTGATTTCTCCAAATGCCCCCTAATCTTTTGCTGCTCAATCCTTGGAACGATAACTTCGGTCATGCTTCTGTATCTGCCTATGTCTCTCTCCTTCTCCCTCTCCTTGCTTTTATCGTCAATAGCTGATGGGCTATTTTCCTTTGGAATTGGTTGAGAGATTGAATTCCATGACTTGTTGGTAAAAGAAGAATCTCCTCCATCCTTACAGACTGGTATGTAGTTTGCTTTAGGAAGGCTGTACAGATGAGCCAGCACCCTACAAACTTGGTCAATCCCTGATTTCTCAGCATCAAATGCCTTCCACCATGGAGGATTCTCAGGAAGGGGAACTCGAAACCTCCGAGCAGCAGCGTAAACTACACCACAAGCAACAACCTCACTCTTGAATCGCACACACAATGTCGTACGCAAACTGTCATTTGCTAGATTCCAGGCTTCTTGTGTTAATTCCCGCGGTGTCGGTGTCCCCAGAGTGGCAAGATAATTTGATATGAACTTATGAGGATGCTCAACATGACAAACGAAACCCATCTCCTTTAAAATATGTCTTTCTGCTCTACTCAACTCCGTCTTCAAGTCCGAATATTTCTTTGAATTCAAGTCCAAAGGCTCAGTGGCTAGCTTGTTCTCCCTCCTACATTCCATCCTGTGGAAAACAATGATAACCTGCCTGGCTTTTTTAGGGCATTCCTCCTCCAGTTTTGATGCAAGCCACAAACAGCTAGCAGCAACTTTCTTGACGTCGAAGCCTGCAAACGACTTCTTACAATAGAATCGGTGAAACAGAACCTGACCAGTGGCCATAACTGCTTGAGGTAATTTGAGCAAAATTCCGCTTTCTTGGATTAACTCACAGCCATAGATTCTGAGCATGGTCTCCGTGGCCTCATCTATGCCGTCCTTTCTCGACGGTGAGTTGTGCAATTGCTCATCGGTCAGATAGAAGGTGTCTAAAATCGCCCTGTATATCATTGTATAGCTTCTGCCTTCTTTCTTGGCTCTTTTCTTTTTATAGTTTTGCCTTGCTTTCATTCATAGTATAATTTAAAATAATTATTAGTCCGGATAGGATTAGGATTGCTAGCTACTAACTAGTCTTAGTAGGAATATGATTTAATTATTAATTAAATTAAACTAGTCCTACTCTCCTACTCCTAGTAGGATTAGGTTTTCTAAATGAAAAACCTAGTACTGCTGACAACTCAGGAGGAGGAGGAGCAAAAGAACCTTGTATTAATTAAATTAAACCGCGGCCGCCACCACTGCCGACGACTCAGGAGGAGGAGGAGGAGGAGGACTCTTCTTCTACTTGTAGCAAGCAGAACTAGTACTGCTGGGCTGGAGATGGGCTCTGATTGTTCAGTTTTAGTAGTTTCCTATTTAGGAATGCAGATCCTTCATATTTGCATTTGGATTAGGAGGATTAGTTGTACAAGTCTTCATATTTGGTTGTAATTCCATACTAATTTGTTGTTGAAACTTGAAACTAATAAAGAAATTTTACCTAAACTTGTTCATTACTAGAATAGTGCCTCTAGACAGTTTCCATTATTTGATCAGCGTGCGAACATAACTTGGCAGAGTGCTGACTTTGCTGGTAGAACTAGTAATGGGATGGAAGAGGAGTGGGGTGTAAACTACAATAGCCATCTAATAAAAAATGGATAGCTTAAAACTTCTCAAGTAATGAGGAGTTGGGGAGGATGGTTTAATTGTTTGCCTCTCAATGATTTCTACCTTGATTCCCATGACCATTTTGCTCCTCGTGAATTGGTCATAGAGCCGAGCCGGCTTTATAAGGGAAAAAAATAAATAGAAAAACAGCTTCTAAGAAAATCCCACTTGAGGTTTGTAATTGTTCGTCTAAAATAATCTAATGTGCATAACTTCTGGCAACATATATTATTCAATTATTGCATGGTGGTCTGTTTTGGTGGTAACATAAGTTATTGTATGGTGTGGCTTTTCTGTTTTATGAAAAGTTAATTAAAGGCTCAACTTCACTTCGACCAAAAAAAAGAAAAGGCTCAACTTCACAGCTAGATCAACAAGGATCAATTTGGCCCATCCCTCAATCCATTATATTATTATATACTCACAAGTTCTTATATTACCTTCTAAGGTTAGAGAATCTCTCTCTTTGGGATTTTACACCGCTTTGTGAAGGAAAAAAAAAAAAAAAAAAACAACAATTATTAGGATTTTATCATTTCTCATTGTATTTGAAGTCAAGGGGTCACATGACTCAACCGCTAAGACTTTTTTTAAATTTTCATTCCAATTGTCGCCTATTTCTTTCTCTATCTCTCAAATACACACAAGGAGAGGAAAAAGGAAAGAAGAAAATAAGAAAATTTACAACTCATAGCATATACAACAACGAGCACATAACAAAGAGAAAACCAGCAGCAGCAGAAGGAATTTCAATATATATATATATATATATATATATATATATAAGAGAGAGGAAGGAAAAAAAAGTGGAAAGCCTTCTATTCAGCAGCAGATTGTGGACCACATTCTCTTCTAGTATGATAATCTTGTTCCATCTGGGACTGGTTGTGGTTAGAATCTTCATCATGAACATGATGAGCCTGAGCTTGAGCCTTTGGAATATTATGAGCACTACTGGAAAATAAATCCCATGCTTGTATGCAACCCTCACATTGTTGGAAAACCACAACCATTTCCAAAGGAGTTTTGACAGGAATTAGAGGTCGTCAGAAATGATTATTTGTTGCCGAGGGCAATCAGTAGCTCTCGCAAAAGGATGTCTATTTGTGATGGCATCTAGTGGTCGTTCGAAAGGACTATTTTGTACCCAGTTTATACTTTTCCACCATTATTTTAGTTATACATGTACATGCTATTTTAACAATATTTAAATTATAGTCACTATATATATATATATATATATATATAGGTTTTTTTTTTTTTTTTTTTTTTTTTTTTTTTTTTTTTTTTTTTATAAATTTTGACACATGCTTTATGTTGTGAAATTGTGAATATGGATCATGGACATTCCTTAAATAAATTAATACGTGGACAAAGAGAACATTAAAGTTTATTTTATATGACATCCTCTTAACAAAACATAACTTATTACTCCTAAAAAACCCTCCTAGACACGTTTTCACTTTGAGGGGGGAGGAAAGCCACTGTTCTTCTTCCCCTCTCCCTTCTTCTCTTCCTCCTTCTCTTCTTCCCTCATTTTCAGAGACAAAATGTTTTCCCTATTTGTCTTCATTTTGTTATGATTTTCTTCCAACCATCACAGGCGGATGCGTCTTAGCGTCGGATCTCCACTTGCATTTCGGCATCGAATATCCACCTGCGTTTCGGTATCAAATCTCCACCACTATCCTTTTGGTTGTTTCTTTATGTTCAAAATAAGTCACATAGACTCCTTGGGTTCTCTATGCAGTTTTCACCTCTCCTTTTGTGAGAGTTTTATTTGTATTGTTATAGTTGGTTTATTCAAGCTTTATCCTTTTTTTAAATTAAAAAAAAAATTCTGAGTTTGCAATCTTAGTTGGGATGCCTATACCAAAGTTTCTTCGATCCTGGGTAATCATTAGTGGAGGCGAACCAGATTGTCTTAATTTTGATGATAGACTGCTATGTTATTATAATGGCCATTTTGTGGCTAGTTTGTATTGGCCCTTTGGCTAATGACTTTTTTGACTGAATTATAAATGCAATCCTAGAATTTCTATAATAATAATAAAATAAAAAACAACAACAACCACCTAACTTATTGGAATATCCAATTGAGGATTTGATTACACAATGTAATTATATAATAGTCACTTCTCATTGAATAAAAGCTGGTCCCCTCTAAAATTTGTTTTATTATGGGTACCACAACATAAACTTGTTCTTTAATTGAGAACTAGATTATATTCTACTACTAATCTCTTGTCACAAGCTCAAATGGGTACCAATAGGCTTTCTTTTTGTTTTTTATTTTGTAATTTTATTATATCCTTCTTTGTTGAGAATATTGTTGGACATTAACTCTTAATTTTTTTAATTAATTTAAATTTATATATTACTTTTTTTTTTTTTTTTTTTTTTTTTTTTTTTTTTTTTATGTATTCGACCCCTAAAAAAATTTGATTTAAAAAAAAAGACCCTCTAAAAATTTGTTGCCGCCTATTTTTTCCCTAAAAATTAAGAAAGTAATTAAAGCAATAAGTCAGAATTAATGATATTTATCAATGAGAAAATTATGACTGATTTGAAGGTCAATTGATGACCTACCAAATTGATATGGTCATACCATGTCAATTAATATTGCCATGTGAAATCTATTTTTATTTATTTCTCTTTTTCAATAATCCTTCAAACCTGAAAAAATGACAAATATAAAGTAACCCTAGCAGCGTCGCTGGTCTGTAGCCTCACGTTGGTTCTCTACTCTTCCTAATGTTTCTAGATCTCTCTTCCTCCATCAAATGTATCCATCCCCATCCTCCATTGTTGGAGACGAAAAGAAAAAACTAGAGAGCACCATAACTAGAACATGGAGTAGAAGAGAAAAGCGACATTGCACACATGCAAGGAACTCGTCAAAAAGCTAAGCACATATAAACCAGCGAACAGACTAAGTTGGAGACGATCTTGTTAATTCAAGAATAATCATATTGAGCTGCTATAATTGACACGGCATGACCACGTCAGCTGCCACAAAATGTGGCCAGCTAATGTGGTCAGTCTTATGTGTCTAAATAGCATTATTGAATTGAAAACAACATATGATAAACAACGAAACAATAAGGGAAAATGCGATGAAGCACAAATATGGTGCAAACATCTAAACGATTATGAGAGATATCATCAATGATCCACAACAGCATATCCCTCTAAGAAGCATAAGAGGGTACTAATTAAACGACACTCGGATTCATAGAAGCATATGCAAGCAGGTACTCATTGCGTTCAAATATGGCCATGTGTTCTTCTTCCAAACTGAAAAACGCTTCTATGCCAACGCCATCACTCATGTCCGTCAGTATAGTTGTATTCTTGGATTCATTGCGACAGAAATTCATCCATGATGGCTTTCCCCAACCAAAATCGGCTTGGTTGAACGGAAACCTGCACCAACTGGTGCAACCATAGGTCTCAATGCTATCCTTCATTATGAGATTCTTAAGCCCTTCGATGATTTGAAATGCATCCTCACCACTAACTCCATTAGCATACTTTTCTTTATATTCGTCAATGCCCTTCCTCAACTTATGAACCAAGCTTTCAAGTTCCACTGCTTCACTTTCCATAGTCATTGCTGTAAAATACGAAACAAAGTTCCCCAATATGTTTTCTGCCATGGCAAGCCCTGATCTTTTCCTCAAGTTCACCACTTGAACCCACGCGGATGGCTTTGTAAAACCCAAGTTTGATCTCGATGTTTGCAACGCGCATTTCCAAATGAGTGCAGACACTACTTCAACACGCGTAGGATTTGGCACTGCGGCACTGGCAGCTTTGGACTTGAGAGCAGCAATTTTTGAGGCATCAAACACAAACCTCTTGGTTATACAGTTGTCTCTAATCAACTCCACGATCGGTTGGGGTGAATTGAAGACATCTTGTGGTGGGAATAGAGTAGCTGCAACACCAAATTCAGCAGGAAGCAGAACTTGATCACTAGCAGTACTGGCTGAGCCAAGGGCAATTGTAGCCCAGCTTTTGATGAATGTGCTGAATGTAGAGGCATCGGCGACCTTATGTGAAATGCTGACCCCAATTGTCAATCCACCGCATTCAAACAAGTTGACCTGGACTAGTAGAAGATGCCCTGCTTCAACGCTTTTGGATTTTATTGCAACTGGAATCAACTGTTCCAGGATCCCGAAATCGGGTTTGTCCAAAACCTTCCGTATGGGACAGTTGACTTTGGATTCAATAAATCCAGCCCCATGGTCATTGCAGCTGATTGAAACATTATATTCGAACTCCCCCGCAAAGGGGTAGAATTGGGTGAGAGCTTCAGATAATGATGTTTTGAGAAGCTTAGATCTTTCAGCAAACAAGGAATTGTGATCAATGTTGTTGACCACATCATCACTAATATTGTTGGGGTAGAAGAGAAGTAACGTGATATACATATCAGGTTGTAACTGATCAAAAACAGAGAGACTGGAAGTTCTAAGGTGGTGAGGAGTTGGAGAGGATGGCTTAATTGTTTCTTTGCGAATGACTTCAACTTTGACTTCTGAAGCCATCTTTTGTTTCACACTTGCTTGAGAGTTTCATTACAAAGACCTCTATTTAAAGACGCAGAGTCACCACGCAACTTCTTCTGTGAGTGATTAGTTTAGTTAGGTGGGATTTTATGATGACGAGAATTATAGTTGTGATTCGTTTAGTTAGGTGGGATTTTATGAAGACGAGACTTATATAGTTTTGATTGGTGGCTCTGGCTCTGGCTCTAGCTCAAAAAAAAGCTGTCAGATCAGGGGTGGTCCTACCCTAAGGGCAGGGAAGGCAGCCGCCAACTTTTTGCCAAACTTAAAATTACCCAATACCCAATACAGTCAAATTTCTTCTGCCTACTCAAACCCAACCCACCAAGAGCCGTCCTACCCTAAGAGTAGGGTAGGCAGCGGATCCATTTTTTGCCAAACCAAAAATTATCCAATACCCAATACAATCAAATTTCTTCAGTCTACTCAAACTCAACCCTCTCAATTTTTTTCCTTTAACAAAAACAATAGCCCATCACACTCAAACTTTCTCCTTTAACAAAAACAATATAAGCAACAATATAAGCAACAAAAACAATAGCCCATCACACTCAGACAGTGAGGTTTCTTTCTCCACAAATTACAATGGTGGTAGAGAGAACCAATTTCAGGTTCCAATATATGGATAGAGCATGCTTACTACAAGTACAACTATTTTCCTATTCCTCATCTCTCTCCTCTTTAATCAACAAAAGAAAACATCCAATACACTTAAAAAGGTAAAATGAACCTTGGTCTTGCATAAAACAAGGTAACCGAGTTTTATTAGTGAAAAAGGAAAGACGACAATAAACAAAGCTGTGAATGCCAAACCTTTTTTTTTTTTTTTTTTTTAAAAAAAAAAAAAAGGAAAAAAAAATTTTTTTGAGCCCAAAACAACAAGCCCAAACAACCAGCTACCACCAAAAGGTAAGGAAATAAGCCCAAACAACAAGGGCACCAGCTACACCAAAGACAAGGGCAGGCAAACAAAGAAACGAAGACCGAAGCGCAAACTAGCCATCTCAGACCCCGCCGCCACAGGAGGACAAGGCAAGCCGTCTTGAGATAAAATGAAGACGACGGAGGAAGGGGAACGGTCAAACCCATTGTTAAGAAGGTAACAAATTTAGGTAGAGTTTTCAATTACATTGCTTATTAATATTTTTACTTAAATTCAACACACCATTTCTTTACATTTATTTGAGAATTGAAATACTAAATCATAAGCTCTCCCACGGATGAACCGGCAAATGGCCCGATAAACACAAACATACTTCAGACCCAAAAAAAAAAACACAAACATACTGATCCAATCATATATCTTATAAAATCCGAAAGCCATAATTGTGGGCCAGCCAAACCTTGCTAATACAGACTCATTTCCATAGGTTTTGTTAATTCTTTCACTCGTCTTGCACCAAATTACGATAAAATTAATTGAACATGAAGAAAAATAATATTACGGAACAATCCTAAATGCAGCCGACTGTACCCGATATACATGCTCTCAAAATCTCCTTATGTACTGCTAAATTACAGTGGAGCTGTATAAGGAAAGCAACCAACCTCTCAAAGCAAGGAGGTGCCCTCAATACAGAGTAAAAAACAAACAAAAAGAACAGAGCAGAACTCAAGCAGGGAGTAATAATCTTACTACACATCCAGGAGATGATCCCCCCATTCCCCCACCCACATGAATGAATAATTGAGCTCACAATACAATAACTGAATCCTACCCGAAGCACCTACATGTGAGCTTCGTTCTTTGGATGTGCCACTCGTTCGCATCGTGCCTATTTCTGGACTGCCTCTGTGGCAGGGAAGGATGCTTAGTACAAGCTGATGCACCACTCGAGGGTCATCGGTCTTATTAGTTGTATATTTTAACCGGCTTCTCATATGTGTGACGGTTCTGCAAAAACAGTTTGAGGTGAATCAATAGTAAGAAATGGGAGGTATCCATTTTTTACACACCCTATTCTAGCATGAGCATGTGAAGTTTGTATGATGTGAGTGGCTTTGTCTTCCCCTCCCTTTTCTTTTTGCAAACTTCATAATTTGGAAAACCCTGATAATATGGTTCTATTCAGTGCATTGGACGCCATTAAGGATTTAAACTCACTTGATTTGCGGCATAAGCTCTCTTAGGAGCATTATCAGAGTGCTCCAACCCAAGGTACTGCTCCCAAGCACCATAAACATCTCTTCTCTATAGAAAACACAGCCAAAATACTGGAATTAAAGAACCCACACACGCAATACACAAAACCACAGTTCAGATTTAACCTCATTAGACCAAAGACATACCTGAAATCGGCTGGAAACAATATCAGAATCCTGCAAGTACTCTGGACGACCAAGTGACAAGAATGCAAACTTCCACTGCACAAACAAAAGGGAATCAGATGAGGAAGAAGAGTAAAAAAACCATTAATTATAGCCATAGAACACTCTTTCCCTCTAGTGACCTTCGAATAGATACAAGGTGTGTGTCAAGTACCTTTGAAAACTCATCATCGGGGACCTGTAATTTCTTTTGTACACGTACTTTAACTTCAGCTAAAGTTTCACCTTCATGGATGACCAAGAAGAAAGGTTCCCCGAAATTTTGTACTTGCTGTTGAAGAAAAGATCATTACCAAGAAATAAGAATCACAAGTATTTGGATGAAATCATCCAACATCATTAATTGAAACAGTAATGAAATAGTTCATTTTTAAAAAGCAAAATTCTATTAAAATTTGTCAAATTCTCATCTACATTCATAAAAGATTCCAATACCATCTGGTTCTGTGCAGTGTCCTTTGTAAAGTGGTAAACATGAATCAAGCGATCATGGACAGCCAAGTTTTTCTCTTCTTCTGGAATCTGATAAACAGAAATAAAAACCAGTCAGCTTAAAAAATAACAGTGACATGATACCAATCCAGTCCAGTCCTATACAATATAAGCAAAGCTAATTCAAAAGGGAAAAGTAGATTACAAATCTTGCCAATAAACTAGATTCTTAGTCCGAAAATGTTCAACTGCATAAAAGAAGAATCTCTTCAAATAAAACTAAATAAAGAAAAAGGGGGGGAAAGGAACTTGCCTCCTCAGCGCGCAGAGTCCAGTACTGGTCATTTATGTTCTCAATCTTTTCAGTGTGTGGGAAGATCTGAAGAAATAAGGAATTATTAGTGCTCACTACTCCTTTGATTAAAACAAATAAATTATAAAGGAGAACGAAAAAACCCCCCAACACAATTGGAGATCCATACGGAAAACATGCAAGAACATCATCATTCGTAATCAACAGTACAAATGGTGCTAGGTCCAAGCATATCACTTCTGGGGAAAATATGACCCAGAAAAAGAGCTAACATCCTGATACATCTGGCATACAAGTAGTTACCTTGTAGATCTTGTGATAGAAAACCTCAAGCAGTCTGAGTTCTGCATTTGGATGAGACAGCTCTACCTGTTACAGGTACACCATACATAGAGTGAAATCCATTATAGCTTTATCAGCAACTTCAAAAAGGAGGGGATAATCTTATCAAGCATTCAGGGACATCTCACATGGTTGGCGAAAATTTCAATATGGACATTCATGGATAGTAAATAAATGAAAAACCACAATAAAGAGAAACCTTACCTTTGTTTTAAGTACATTAATCACATCGCCAACAGTGCTCTGTTTTGGCAATCTAATATTGTGAATCACCACCTGTAAACAAATTACACAAGATTAGGATATACAGAATAGGGTAAGCATGCTCTATAAACAGGAAATACTGGCCAAATATTTCACACGAACCTCATCTTTTGTAGCATGATGAAAAGCAACTTTCAGGTTTTTCAGGCCTTGCAATTCTGGAAGAGGGATGTCCAAGACCTCATAATACAAAATATCAGAGCTCTGTGAAAGGGAATGACAAACACAATCAGCAGCCACAATACATGATGTTTATGAGAGTGTGAATTAAATAACAGAATCTGTTCAATGCAATACCACCTACTTGATTGTAATGGACTAGCATATCTGTTAAATGCTCTACTCCCCGATATTTGATTGGTTGGGGCTTAGGTTGCTGAGAATAGCAGTTATGAGCGGTGAGTCTGATTTTAGTAGGATCTTCCAAACCAATTTGGCGAGCCACCTTCTCCACCACATCATCATAAGTGTGTAGCTTTGACCTAGAAAACAACAAGAATAAAACAGTTTTAGCACTGAATAACACAACAATGATGGACAGTCCAACTATGAGGGGCAATGGTTCCAGACAGAAGTACTTACAATTCTAAACTAAAATCCTCCTCCTTTGGTTTCTCCAAAGAACGGAAATGAACAATCTGCAAAGCATCAAATCATTCCATATAGTTAGAATTAACATTCAACACAATAAAGCTATAAGAAAATACTGCAAAGGTAAAAGTAGCTGCAAAAGCCGCGCTGACTGTTATGATGCAATAATTGAATAATGCCATCTCAACTAAAAACTAAACAAAAGTTTCCGCAGCCTGTACCTGGCGATTGTGTACATATTCCAAAAATGAAGGAACATCAGGATATTTACATTCTTCTTCACTTTCAAGTGGAGTAGATTTCTGAAAGCAAATGATGTCTCCGTCTTCAATCTGGAAAAGGAAAGCATCCGACAGTTAACTAGCAATGTACTTATAAAAGCATCAAAACGTTAATGATGTCCTCTTGCAAGCATGCAATATAGCAATGTTTACCTGACTTGATCGAAATGAGGTCCTCTTGTCAAGGTGTTCGCACATGATACAAGGCTCAAACTTTATTTCCTGAATGTAGCACAAAAACACATATCAACTGTGGCTTGAGATATATTAAATCTTGCTTAAGAATGCTATATCAAAGCATGCATCAAATATTAAACATGCATATACACAATACATAATGTATATATGCAGGGTATGACACAGCTGATGCCCAAAAAATGAATGTGAAACAAACCTCATAAAGTTCAATTTCTTCATCGGGGCCAAAACCAGCCAGTTGATTTAATTTTGCCAAAATATCTACTGGCTTACTAGAACTCTTCACAAATAGCCTACCGACAAAACTGGAAACACACAAGAAACTTAGATGAGCAAACATGAATAAAGTTGGAAGAAAATATTCAGCTCAGCAAATAGAGCCTTAGGTACCGTAGTTCTCGTTTCTCAGGTTCATAAAGCTTAAAGAACAGCAGGATATCTTCCTTGGTTTTGTCAGGCAGAGGAATAGGGCGTAGATCCTGAAGCAATTACAGGAGCAATAAATTGTAAAATAAGATCCCTTTCATGCAGCAATTGGAACAGCAATAAGCCTCAAACCACAGGTTATAACAACCATAGAGTAAGAATGGATTACCGGCCCAAACTCTACTTCCAAAAACAGCTTCAGCTCTGCATTGTGTGTTTTATTTGATACCTCTCTCAAGTGTCCGACCTGAAAAACGCAACCAGTCGTCATTAGCTTACGTAAGGTGCATAGACCAAGCTCTTCTTGGCACAGCTGTGCAATTCGAAACATTATTAATCATTTCAAAATCTGAGATCAAAAGGTTACCACTGGCCAACACAATTTTTTCTCTATAGTGGAATAATTTCATTTTAAAATGCTACGGAGGTGTTTCCCATGAACGCATTTACACGAGAGAGAGAGAGAGAGAGAGAGAGAGATGTATAGCAGAAGAACTCCCCTTGTCCCCAAACAATATCGAATGCAGAATGACTATCTGAATTCTATAAAATTCATTCATTAAGCACTTCTTCTCAAAGAAATTGGCAGTTAAAATCATCAATCTTACAACGATATGCTCGAACATTCCAGTGTCACAGGAAACATTCTCCATCAAAACCAGGTGGCCAAATAGCAAAGGTGCAGAGATAAAGCAGAAAGGCTAGGACCAGGGCCTCCAGGTTTATGCTTGTAAATTTGAAAATCCTTTAAAAAGTAACAAGGGTGAAGTACATACTGATTGTAGTTCTTCTTGAGGTGTCAATGGTCGATTGGGGCGATATGTGTGGTTTTGTCTCTTAGCCCAAATCCAGAAGCGCTGAAATTGCACTGGTATACCAAACTCTTTTGCAACCTCCTCCTGTGAGAATCATTTGAAATTTGAAATTCTCATAATAATAAAACTGAATTCAGAATCTGTTGCACTAAAAATCACCAATCTTCTTCCATAACCCCAAAAGTAGGGAAAAGAAAAAGGAAGACATAAATGCATAAAAGTCAGCTTGTAGAGATGTACCTTGAAAAGATTAAATGGTGTCTGTTTCTGAATACGGAAACTACGAACTTTGTCATGGTCCACAAGATCAAAATATATATCCCTTCCAATTTGTTCTGCCAGGTCCTCATCTCGGGCAACCTAAACATACCAATAAATTGCCTCTAACATAATTTTTTGATGTACACCAAATACCTGTACAAGCACTTTTGAACAAGCAGTGGTGATAACGGGGACGGACAAGAGTCTTTACCTTTATAATCGTATAGAGGTGTGCTTGTGCCTTATATCTCCTTTTGTCTTCTTTTTCTTCTTGTTCTTTCTTCAACCTTATCTGAAATGAAACAAAGAATGTCAGTCCCATCTCTTACTTGGACACTTTAATGCAGAACTTACACTTGATATAAACATGAACTAGATTTAAAAACAAGTATTTACCCTTAAGTGTTCAGCTATGTCTTTCTCATCAACGTTACATATTATTTTGTCCTTATCACTGTCCCGTATATACACAAGCATGTATGCATTCGAGTATTTTGTAAATTTGAAAGGAGTATTGTTGAAGCCAGGATTGGTCTGTGGCAACTGTAAGAAATAGAAGACAACAAAAGGTCAGTTCACAATTAACCCACGTTTAAAACATTAAGGATGATTGGACAGTTGGGATAAAGCGAAAAAACAAAGAATTTACCTCTTCCTCACCACCGTACTGCTCTTCTAATGCCCTCTTCACATCCTCTTTTGTCACACGTTCATCATCAAACTTGTACCTAAAACAAGGGAGGACAAATTAAATCGAAATTACATCAACTGACAGATAATCAACGTATATGAAAATGCATGTGCAAAAACACTCAAAGCCATACATAACACTCCAAATAAACACCAAAGTAAAACTCGAAAACACATTACTTAAAATTACTAAAAAAAATTCACACCAACATTTCTGCCCAAAAACTGAAAAACCATAACCCAGAAATCATGTAACCTTTGAGATAGAAAGATGAAAATCCTTTCCAATTTCTCATGATCAAATGCCGATAACAAAATTGGTGCTTTCTTTACAGTTTACAATCAGGCAAGAGGCTGTGGTGAGAAGGGTAAACCTAACTCATAAGAGAAGGCAAGGAAAAACATAGCATTATGAGTGGTCAGTGTGTGTGCACACTCGTGTCTATCTGTGGGCAAGAGACAGTACAAACAATCATAAAAAGAATTGATTATGCAGGTACATACCACTGGTCAGAGAGGGTTGGCCTGATAAAAGCATAGTAATGTCCGCCATGCACCCCACCACTATGAACCAAGACACTGCAACAGTAAATAAACATTATAGTAACTAAGTAATTCCAAAGGAAAGATAATGAATCTACACACCACATGAAAAAAGAGACTTGAGAAACCATCTTACGTATCTTTCATTAGGAATTTTCATACTATTATTAGAGTTGAGCACAACCAAATGATATATAAAACCTGAACCTTTTTTCAGGATCCAACCCAATCAACTAGGGTAGACAGGCACCATCCCTCAATAGTCACAGGCATGAAGAAACTTTGATAAAGAAGGGGATTCCAAATATCATCAATGGTCATACATAAGACAGAAAGTTATATAACACAACTCAACGTCAAGGAAAAAAGGTGATCCATCCACTGTGTACATCATATGCAAAGCAGAGGCAAATTTCTATGATTATGTTACACTCAGCAAGGGAACACCTTCCACATGGAGCATGCAAGGTCTAGAAAGTATATTTCATTGAAATAAATTGCCAAATTTAGGAAACAGATTCACTATATGATATCATAGACAATGGATACCTATGAAGAGTGTAGAGGTTGCGGACACTCTTATCTGAGTCAGGTGATAGATATTTGCCATTCTCCCTATCAAGGTCAAGTTGAAGAGGAAATTCATAGCGATCATTTATCTGCCACAAACAAATAATACAACATTTTTACCATGATAATGAATTCACTTTCCATTTAAGAAATACCATTATCACACACAGCAAACGAATAAAAAGGTAAAAACAAATTTGATTAGATATATAATTTCAAATAAAAATAATTCATTAGATTGAGAAGGTTCAACTAAAAGGGGGAAGAAAATAAAGTACACACTGCAGATTTTAATAATAAAGAAAAAAAGAATTCCTATAAGTTAATATAATAACACAGAAAGGTTTTTGTCCTTCTTTCAGCATGCAGTCCTAAAACAAAAATTTTAAATAAAAAATTTTTAATTGAAGCAATTAGGTAAATACAAGTCCTTGACCTGGAGTTATTAAGAATTTGAAGAAACATACTTTACATGCTACAGTTTTAAGTTCGACTCAGAAGCTTTACTTTAGTAGTAAAACATTACAGTACATCTTACAGGTCAACTCGAGTAAATGCTGAGCACATGATGGAACCAAGTGATAAAGCACAGTAGAAACTGAAGCAGGAAAATTTAATTCCAATACAAACCTTAACCATTGTATCTCGCATAAAATCATATTCAAATCGCTTTAACTGAAGTTGAAGAACGGGAGGGAAGTCAATAAACAGGACACCCTTCTTAGCATCCTGGAATAAACATCAGTTCCAAAAATGCCTTGAGAAAATTATTCAAAAATTTTCATAATCAAAGAAATATACATAAGAACACTGGCTTCAGCAAGTGATTTAATGGAAGGATGAAAACTAAGGACAGAATCCATAAAAAATTACACAACATAACATGCCCAAAGCCACGCACAAATGCCTTGAGAACCACATATTCAAAATCTCACTGACAAAGTAAATAAATCCAAAAACACTAGTTTTGGCAAGTGATATATCAACACAGCTTCAGATCAGAATTTACAGTGCAAATGCAAAGTTGCCAATAGAAGTTCAGTAATTGACCTGCAAACCATGTTCTTCAGCATGGTATTTGTTGTCACCCTCAAGACGCTCAACTTCCACATACTTGTCAAAAGAAGCATAAACATCCCGACAGCCTTTGACATCGAGCTGGAGGTCTGCAAGGAAATAAGTAGGAACCAGTGGCATGCACTGACATTCACAAAATATTTCCAACTCTTAACAACGGAAATTTGTGCAATAAATACATACCATAGAATGATTCTTTTCTTGTAGATTTGTAATCCACATTTATGCATTCAATGTAATTCATGTGATGTCCTTCAAACAATTGTTGTATTGTACCCTCCACAACAGTTCCCTGAACCCATAGAACAATGATAAAAATGATAATGAAACAACAAATATACTCATAGACCCAAAATTGATAACTTCGTTCATCCCAAAAAAAAAATTGAAAACTTCCTATACCTTCATTTTATCTTCAAGCTTTTCACAAAGAACTCTATTAAGTTCCTGCACATCATGTTGCATAAAGGAATCATATGTATCCCATCCAAAAGACTTGGTCAATTCTTTCGTTGCAACACTGCTGTCATTGTATTGAAGCTTATAGAATAAACTTTGTAGTGCCAAAGGGATGCTTCCTGAAGGCATGTCATTCTCAGTTGTTGGCATATGATACACAGCCTGATAAGTAAGTCCACAATTGAGATAACTCTTTTCATATAAAACCCACAAGACAATTCATTTTGAGCTCATGATGAAAACAAAAGATCATGTAAATGACCTTTCTGAAGTAAGGTATATGGTACAAAGTCTGGAGTAGAGAATTCATATAGCACGTTGCTCCCTGATTCTTGAGCCCAACATAACCAGTTTCCTTTTTTGAGTCATACGACCAGTAATCAAGAACCTTACGGACAGCAACCTCAGCTTCAACGACGACTGTATCATTCACCAGATACCCCCTACTAGGGTCATAAAGATCACCGAGCGGCATGAATGATGTGAATCCCCAGTCACTTTCTCTTGCATTGAACTGGTGTTGTGTATCTGCAACATGATACAAGAATCAAGAATAATGGAATATATAAACACACACTAGTAATGGCAAAACAAATGTCTATGATATAATCAAAGTTTATTAGGTTCTCGAACACATCAACAAAATACAATTTATTACCATATCTGTACTTCACATCTCCAATTTTAACAAGGTCACTAGACCCAATTCACGCTGATCTATTAATAAATAAATATCCTTGATTTAGTGTGTTCGGCCCCTTTATTAATTAGAATTCAATCTGCCCATAATCTTTTAATTGCACACAGTTTCGGAAAACATTCTACCTCTAGATCCTTGTAAAAGGACTAATATATTATTTTTCAATCAATTCCTTGACCACATACATTTCAAATGCATGCAGGCTGTGGTGACATTTAATGGCCAGTGAGATGAGATATCCGTTAAGATCTTATTTCTTTCTTTAACCGATTGCCCCTGTTCTGGATGGAAACTAATGTTGTGTGTTTTTTACTTTGCCCCATGGCTTAATGTTTCCTCTCAAGCACAAGGAAAACAATAACATATCACATTAACAGATGAAAAATATAGGTGATGATAATTTCCAAATTTTAATCTAGTACATGCTAGGTAAGAACAGATAATGAAGAATTAATTAAAGTGTTGTATGAATCTTTAACAGAACTTGGGTTATTCTATTTGAACCGAAGAATCTGCACAGTTTGCCCCTTTCAATTATTTGTTGGTGAACAACGTTTATGTCCCTAATTGTTCTTTTCTCTTTTCAAACTTGAGAAATTCAAACTAAGATAAAAGCTACCAAGGGCAGATGGTCAGGCCATGGTGCTGCCGGCGTCAGCCATGGTGCTGCTGGCGTCAGCCAAGGTGTTAGAGAGAAAGGGGGTAGAAGAGTTTGTTTTTATTTTTTGTTTTAAATTTTAACGAGTAAAAGTTGGAATTAAAAGCTTACAAAAAAAACACAGAGGTTATTACTTAGCAATTCATTGTGTACAAAATGAAATCACCCAAGAACTGTGAAGTTGAAAGCCAGTACGTCCACTCCATGAAAAAGAAGTTCTAATTGTAACCCCTAACTACAAATTACTACTGAATGACAGCGAAGCAAAAGCTCTCGAAAGGGAAAAAAAAACAAAAAAGGAAAAGGAAAACGACAACCTAGCAAATGCACAAGGGAAATAAGACTAATAACGAAATATACCCTTTCTTATTGAGTACTTGGTATGGATCTGATTAACTACAGCCAAGCTGAAGTGCGCATATCTACTCCACCCATATGGCAATGTCCCGGAATCCGCCACATCCAAATACATTGACAAGTAGTCCACATTGTTTCCCTTGGGAAATATAAGTATCCGCCTGACGAAACAAACCAAAGCAATTAATCGAATCACCAAGATACCAAATAAGCCAACTTGCGGGGCGTAAATCAGTTTTTGACAATTGATTGACAAGGGAAAAATACCATTTATAGCCGCCAACAATAAACATGTCAGAGTAGTGCTTCTTGGTGTTCAACCTAGCAAAGTTCTCAATAGTCCAAGTGAATTTCATGGTTGGAGGATCCTCCACTGGCTGACTTTCAACTGTACTAGCAGCCGGCTCCACTTGGGCTACTACCAACACACCAAATGCCGTAAATTTCAAAACAACAAAACGAAAACCCTAAAGAAAATGCAATCACTTGAACTCTAATCACATATCATGATACCAAACTCACACAAAAATGAATTCTTTCAGATCAATTATGCAACATTTAAAGCTCTAAAACCACGCTGTAAACACAAATTTATGAATTTCAAACAGTGAATCATCGAAAAATTGATAAAAATGAAACCTTCCATAGGCTGAGGGCCTTCGACCAAATCCGAGTGCGGCACAAGCATCTCTTCGTCCTCTTGCTGCTGGAAAAGGAAACAAAATCAGAGCTCTGATCGAGCAAAACCTAACCCTATCCTACTGAATCATAACCCTAGCAAATCAATCACTGTAAGTAGGTGAATTTTAAAAAATTCAAGTCAATTCGAAAACACCGGATGCCACTAGGAAACCTAGTCGATCAGAAACAAAGAACCGAGCCGAAATTCAATGGAAAACGACAGTGGAAACGTTGATTAGAACTTGGTACGTACATCTAACGGTGCAGGAGTCATCATAGTCATTGATGGCGAGCAATGAGCCGTCCGATCGACGAATCTGAAAGACGAATGGAAACAGTGAAAGATAGAGAGGCAGAGAGAGAGAGAGAGAGAGAGAAGCGGGGCTTCGTTTTGCAAAGGAGGGGACACTCCCGAAAGAAACTGGCTCCGAGACAAGCCGCTGAGTGCAACTTCAGGGAGGGGCAGATTGGGGATTTTACGAAAACGAGAGGGCAATATGGGAAATGGAGGATGGCGTGCGGTGGGTTTTTGTGAGTCGTGAGATCTTGAGCGTGTGAGAGGACCAGTGGGAGGTCGACAGCTATGGCGGATGGGTTGGGTTGGGTGGGGCCATACCAAAATAGCAGACGTGGCGGCCTCAGGAGGTCACGTGCGTGTGCACAGGCCATGACGGTATGTGATCCTTCCTCGTACACTGGTACTGGTTTTTTTTTAATAAAGTGATTTGTTTATCAAAAATTAGAGTTCGAGCAGTATTCTCATTATTTGATTGAAAATAAGTAAATAAAATAATAAATAAACAATTGTTTGAACATTGCTAATAAAATGATGTGTAATAGATTAATTGTGTTTACGTTGGATATAAACTGCTTAGTATGTAGTTGTTGTGTTTGTATTGTAATTGTGTTAACCTGCCTAATTCGAAAATGACATAAACTAACATGCTAAATCATTGTGTTTTCATGACATGTTTACCAATCGTTTTTAACATACTTTAGTTTTTTAAAAGTTTTTATGTTATATATGCTTTCAAGTTTAGTTTTAGTGAGAATTAGGTTAGATTGTAATTATTTTAGGTAATAAAACGAGTTATACATGTAATCTCGTATTATGCTTGTAAGATCGTGTTACGTTTGTTTTTTGAGACTCTCAAGTAAAAGTGACATGCTTGTGATGGCCTTAATCGTGTTCACTTATGCCATGGGCACAATTCACTAACACGATATCCATTTTAATACTCAATATGATACTCGACATTCCAAGCATATCCTTCGATCCACAAATTCAATTTATTTATTGAAAACAGTTGCACAACAATTTTTACTTTAAACACCCAAAAACTTTTGGAGTTGGGGACCTAAAATGGAAGAGCAAGTCTCACAATGTCACTCATGGCGAGTGGTCACCAAATTAGGACAAACCAATTTGTGGTGTAGAATATGGGAGAAGGAAAATGTCATCGAAAGAATTAGGATGGAGAAAGAAATTCACAATCATAGACAGATTTCTAATGAGATTATCAGAATTGTCGATTTGTTTGGCGCATGTAGATTTTATTAAACGAATACAAACGATAGTCTAAACTATAAGGGGAATAGAGGTACCATGAGAGTTCGAATTTAAAACCACTGATTTACGATCTCTAATTTAGTTAATTTTTTGTCGAGATGATCTTTAAATTGTGATTCAGAAAATGAGTTATTTCGATAATAACATGTGTATGGTGAAGACCACGCTCGATAAGTTGAGAGCAACTAACTATGTATTGTTCCAAACAAATACATCAAGAAACTATGTGTTGTTCCAAACAAATACATCAAGATGTAATGATCGACCCTTGTTGATTAGGTTAGGTTTTGCATCTGCTTTCATTCTTTTGACTTGGTCTTTGTTCGACCTTTGTTGTTCTTTTTGCTTTTTGAGAAATTTCAATTCAGAATCAAAGAAAGATACTTCTACTTGCTTCTTTTTCTCCTCCTATAGTTTTCAAACAACAACTAGCTTTACGTTTCCCATCTACAAGACTACAAACATTAGATCCAAATTGCCAAAACCTCTATAGTTATCATGCACTCTTCCCTCGTACAACAATAAAAGTTTTCTGACAATCAAAGTTTTCTGAATCGATTACCCGAAGACCACACAGTAAGGGCATGTTTACGTATTAGTAATGGGTATGGAAGGAAATGGAATGATTTCCATTCCTGACTTCTCATGCGTTTACTTGCAATCAAGAATGAAAAAATAAGTGGGCCCCACCTCAAAATCCGTAATCACATTCTCTCAAAACTAGGAATCAGATCAACTAGGGGGGAGTAGTCGATACGATTCCCATTCCTGTTTTCTCTTAATAACTTCCAAAAATACCCTTATCACTTTACCATAATTCTAAAATTAATTTGGATTCTGATTCATGCAAATTAGTAAACAATAACAATGGGAATCAATCTCATTCCATTGCTAATTCCATATGTTTAGTAAACAGCTTAATGGGAATGATTCTTTCCATACCGATTCAGTAGTTCTCCCATTCCTAAATTCTTTGATTCCTTAATTTCTCCATTACTGATACGTAAACATGCCCTAAAAGGAAAACTAAACTTACACAAATAGGATGATCATGTTGCCCATTTTAATGATCCAATGTGGTAATGATAGTTAGTTCATGTCAGTTTCCATATGCATTACTACCCATTTTACCTCGGTGTGCAAAGAGGTATAAATGAGACACATTAGGGTGGGTAAGTTATGCCTAGGGCAAAACTTAGGAGACAAAATTGTGATGACCAAAGTCAACAAAAGATGAAAACCAAAATCTGGACATTGGACCTTGTGTATCTCACTCTTGTCACTTCCTCTTTTTTCTTTCAGGTGCTTAAAATTTGAGTCCAGATCTAGTGTCCTTATTTTCGGCGTCCCTTGCTGTTTCTTGACACATGTCCAACCTTTTAACCCCGAGAGCCACCAACCCTACCCACACAACCCCACTGGCAGCAACTGCACTCCACTGTTAGCAAACCCTTCCCTCCTCTTTCTCAATCTTTCTCTTTCTACACTCGACTGGTCTATGGTTTAGTTCGATACCAAATCATTCCTAGTATATATAGACTTAAGAGGGTAAAGAGGTAGTGATGCGATAAACTCTCAACACAATAATGTCAGTGACAGTGCTAACGTGATTGAAACAAAATTCATGTGAAACAACATAGTAATCCATATAAAGTTGCACTTGCAGGATCCGAACTAAACAGAAACATCCATCATGTTCAACTATTAACCAGACATACACTAGAAATTGCATCAGCTAATAACACACACACACTCAAAGTCATGATAAATAAACAAACAAAATGAGAGCATAAAATGGCAACACAACTGCACTGCACTGCACCAACACAAACAACAGTCTTATGCGAGTAACCAAAACATCAAACAGGGAGAGGTAGGAGCTTCACCAAAGAAGACCCATCTCCAATCAACGCAACCTTCTTGCTTCCCTCTCAGACTCGAGCAAGGTCAGGATATCCCCCTCCCTCACTGGCCCCTTGACATTCCTCATAATGAACCGATTCTGGTCATCCAGAAACTTGACTCGCACTTGAGTCACCTGCCCTCGAGACCCAGTCCGACCCATAACTTTCACCACCACAGCATGCTTTATAGTGGAATCCATTCTTCACCACAAAATAATACAACAAAAGGAAAATCAGAAAAAATAAATAAACAAATTTTTTATTCCGTTCAAACCCTACAAATTACTTCCCAATGCATCCATTAAGTCTCCTCCAAATCTTTGAATTGTAAGAGGAGGACAGACCATTTCATTAAAAAATGACAATTAGTAAAAAAAAACAAAAGTTATTTCAAACCCAATTACAAATTCAACCCACAAAAGCAGCCGCAAAGAATTGAACAGGGTATTTTCCAAAAAACCAAATCATCAGAAAAGTATCAGAATCCATTAGAGTTGCATAGCAGCACCTGAGTAACATACAAACTAGTTTCACAGCACAATAGTTAATCAAAAGCCAAAGCTACTTATTATAAGCCAAATACAACTTACCCATGTGTCTCCTTTTCTCTCTTAGGAAAAAAAGCACCACTAGCCATAACACACAAAACATTCCCAAGCTACCATTTTTACAGGTCTCAACAAAATTTTCACAAATATGACATATGGTAATATAGAGTTTATAGCTTCAATTTTGTATACGATTGTTGCACACCCCAAAAAAAAGCGAGAGAGAAGAAGCTGAAGCATGAAAACCACAGAAAGAAAATTGAACAACTCGAAATTCAGGTGGGTACCAATTACCCACGATAAAAAATGAAAAAAAAAATCATAAACCTAAGTCGAACTTTTGGGCTTTGAAGAAGCACCAGTTTCATCAATTCACTTTGACAATTTATAAAATTAAATATCGTGCTTACTATTGTCCATAAAAGATAAAAACAAAGAGGGGAGATTAGAGGTAAGCTGTAGGTACCTCTGATTGTCCAGAGGTTGAGACTGCAACACTGGCCGTCGGGAATATAGAGAGAGAGACGCACAGACAGAAGGGAGAGGAGAGAGAGAGAGAGGAAGTTATAGGAGGTTTTAGAATTAGGATTTATTTGGTATTGGAATTACAGAAACACCCTTAGCCCATTGACTCAATGGTTTCCTTATGGATTAGGCCCATAAACTTAATGGGTTGCTTCTGGATTTGCCGTTAGTATCTCTTCCCTTTTAGAGAGCCCATTAGTATCTAAGAGTATCCACAACATCGAATTAAATGTACACGAGAAAACGTAAGTAGTTAAGAGTATTTATTCTTGCACTCAAGATTCTATGTTTGATTTTCTCATTTTTTCAATATCGTTTGTATTATTAAAAATAAATAAAAAACACACAAAAAATAATAATTTAAATAATTAATTACCGATGCTCACTATTTATAAAATATCAAAGATATAGTCGATGCAATTTGGTGTACTTGGTCAGAATATTAAAATTAATTTGGCATTAAAAAAACCTCCAAATAAGCTTGTACACATATATGACTGTTTTTATTTTAATTTTTAAGAACAAATGCATTGCCGTACACCATCACTTTACTAAATGCTTTTTGCAATTTGGAGGACAAAATTATTGTCGACGACGGTATATATATAGTATGGGAGCAGATCCGCGGTCCCCAAACCCCTGTCCCCTCTGTGTCCCTTGCTTAACTGGGTGACATCTGAACTTCCACTTAACCAACGTATTAACAGAATAGAGTTAGCGCTGTTAATACTTTAGTTAAGTGGAGGTACAGATGTCACTCATCTATGCAAGGGACAGGCGCAATGCGCTAACGGCTCCTATGGGCATACTTCACCAGTATGATGACACAACGACACGGACAAACACCATACAACACAAAAAGTTGCATGTGGAATTGGAATGTTCTATTTGCATGGTTGCCACGTACATAAACGTGTCCCTGCACCTCCAAATGGAAACTCACCAAAAAAAAAGTAGAAAAAGAGACCGACAAAAATTTATATATAATTCAAAAGCACCAACAAAAACAACACAAGATATCTCAGCCGAGAAAGTGATGGAGACGAAAGTTGCAGAGCAGGCAGTGGGGGAGCAAGGCAGCAAGGACGAGCAACAGGGGAAGAAGAAGATGAGGGTGATGGTGGCCATAGACGAGAGTGACTGGAGCTTCTACGCGCTCAAGTGGGCGCTTGACCATCTTTTTGTGGGGCCCAATGACAAGGCCGGTGTGGCGGCGACCCTGGAAGCACCTGCGGGGAGCCAAGAGAATGTGAGCATGGCCACTTTGGTCCACGTTATGCCGCCGTTCTATAACTACGTCCTCCCGGCTGGGCCCGGTGGGGCTGCATATTATGTGACGCCGGCTCTGTTGGAATCTGTGCGCAAGGCTCAAGAAGACGGTGCTGCCGATGTAGTCTCCCGCGCTTTGGAGATGTGCAAGGATAAGATGGTAATTAATTAGTTTATAATACTCTCCCGTCCCGTGTTGTGTTATATAAAACTTAATTAACATGATGTGCAGATCAAAGCAGAAACCCTAATTCTACGTGGAGATCCGAAGGACATGATTTGCGAAGCCACTGAGCAGAGGTATGTGGATCTTCTGGTTGTAGGTAGCCGTGGCCTTGGCATGGTCAAGAGGTGATTTCTCCATCTACACACAGCTTATTACATGTTTACTGAACTCAGATTATTTTCTCTGTCAAATTCAGGATGTTCATTTGGAATTCACTCAAAATCCCAAAAATACATATAAATATTTATTTTCATCAGCATTATTGTATTTAATTTGTATTATTAATTATTATTATTTTTAAAAAAAATTGGTTGGGTGGTGGTGCAGAGCATTCTTAGGAAGCGTGAGTGACTACTGCGCGCATCATGCAAAATGCCCAGTTGTAATTGTGAAGCCACCAAAGGAGACTGGAAAGAAGTAGCTTTTTATTAGAGTTTTTATTTATTTATTATGAAATGTATCAAGAGCAGAAGGTGTAAACTGTAAAAGTTCCTTTTCATGTAATTATTATTATGAATGGTTTCTTCTGGTAAGTTTTTTGTTCATCTAATTACAAAACTCCAGTCTCCCAGCTACGTACATAATACATTGACCAATTTCAGATTGTGAATAGATATAATTAGGGGCATTTTTTGTCTTCTCGTCATCAATATAAAGACGAAATGTAGAAGTGTTTGGGAATGCTTATGTAAGAAGCAATACGGGAGCGTGCTTATCTAAAAACCGATTCTACTGCTTTAGAAACGTGTTTATATTATAAACACAACAGAACTTTCATTTAAAGTGCTTATCTAAAAGAGATGCTATGGGCACTGCCTTAAATATCAACTTATTAATACTAACTTATGGGGTATATGACATGGCAATTTATGTCATCAAAATTTTTTTTTTTTTTTTTTTTTTTTTTTTTTTTTTTTTTTTTTTTTTTTTAATAATAATTAGTTAATAATTTTTTTATTAAAAATAAATAAAAAACTAAACCTAAATAAATAAATCTTCTTCTCACGCCTTCCTTCTTTCTCAGATCTACCATGGCCTCCTCTTTCAAAAATACTCATACCCCTTCCCCTCTTCTCCGTTTGACCTTTTACCAATCTCATATGTCTTATTGGTCCTCATCCAAACAAATGTTGAAGCAAACGGCATCTCATGCCTCCTGTAAACCGAGTATCCTTCCCTAGATGATGTGTCGTTCCCCCAAGGTTGGGATGTACTATGTGGGGGACCTGCACATTTAGAACAACTATCAGGGTAGGAGCAAACTAGGGGTGATCCCAATAGAACTCCCTCTGATGATGAAGTAAGGTTGGGATGTACTATGTGGGGGACCTACACATTTAGAACAACTATCAGGGTAGGAGCAAACTAGGGGTGATCCCAATAGAACTCCCTCTGATGATGAAGTCAGGTAAGGCAATAGGATAAGGATAATGTATATAGGGTTTATTTTGTGAGAGTAGTTATTACCTTTGTCCAGAGATAGGTGATGGGTATTTATAAGGGGGAGAATAAAAGGTAAATATATTTTTTGGAAGAGATCTTTTCCCCTATCTCCCCTATCCTGAGTTACATTTAATGTTCTATCTCAGTTCACCATATTGCTTACTTGGAGATGGAAGGGTAAGGTGACACCTAGTCGAGGACAGGACACACATTAACTGACCCTTCTTGCTTGTCAGGTTTGTTGGTCATCCATGTACCTCTGGTTGAATAGAGTGCTCTGGTGATCGGTTAAGCACTAAAACACCCGATCACTGGTCCAATCTCTGGTCCATTGTACTCCGACTGGTTGGTCATGGCCGCGTGGTGTCTTCTGATGGGCTCGGCTCGTAGAGGGTATGAGCTATTAATACATCCTAAGTATGCAAACCAACAATTTATTCTGATTCAAAGATTGGATTCATACGAATAAACAAACCAACAATTTACTTTGATCCAAAAATTGTGTCACAGAGAAAAAAAATTGTTTAAATAGTTTGCATTGAATTTTTTTGCGTGGAAGGCAACAACTCGAAGTTATACAAACAAAAACAAAATGATCACAGCATGCCCAAACCCAACAGTCCCAATGAAACCAAACGTTAATTTCAGCCTTCACGGCTCTCCCTCCAACGTGGTTTGTACACTCTTCTATGCCTTCACGTATGCAGACCAGTGTTTTCAAAGGCATGCCTTCGCGCGATTCGAAGCGCGCGTCGGAGCGAGGCGGGAGGAAAACGCCCGAGGTGGTCGGCTGTTTCGCGAGTTGCACGTTTAGCGCTGGGAAGGCGTGAGAAGGCGTTGCAAGGCGTGGCCAGCCAGAGCGAAGCGTTCCAAGGCGCACCTAGAAACTTCTGAACCAGAAGAAATTTTCAGTTTGCAACTCGTCTGCGGGGAAGACGGCGTCGCGAGGAAGACGACTCCTTTTTTTTTATAGGTTTATTGTAATGAAACAACGTCGTTTTGATTGTAGTGTTAAAAAAAAAAAAACGATGTCGTTTCACTGGTGTTGAAAAAAAACACGCTGTTTCAGTTTTTTTTTTTTTTTTTAAAAACACTGTTTCAGTTTTTTTAACTTACCTTTATTGTAATAAACTTATTGCAAGAATTAATAATTTTTTTTTCTACTTACCTTTTTGTTTTTCTCTTCTTCCTTTCTCTAAATTAATATATTAACACATGGACTATATATATATATATATATATATATTGTATAGTACATGTAGAACCCTAATTTCTACCCTTAGCAGATAACTCCATCAATTTCAAGAATTCTCTTCATCTTTCGACTGCAAGTAAGTCATTTGTTTTTGTATGTACATGCATCATACTTGTATAATTTGACTGTAATAAACTATAATTTGAAGTTCCGTACAATTTTTTCAATTTTTATTTATTTATAAATATACTAGTTATCTTATTTGTTTATGTGATATAATAGAAATATGACGTACATGCATCATACTTATATTTTAGAAATATTAATGGTATTGTTTTATAGGTATGATATTAGTGTTGAGGAGTGGGATGAGTGAATTATGTTTTTGTTTTGATGTTGAATAAATATTTTATGTTTTGGAATTGATTATTATGCTTTGAATGACAATTAGTACTTATATTTGATTATATTTAAAAGACTGTTATGGTTGAATAAGAATTAATTGTACAATTTAATCGTATTGTATTATTCATAAATTTTTCTTATTAAAATAAATTAATGTTCAAAAGGCTTACGCCTCAACGCTTCAAGGCTTACGCCTCGCATAGCACTACTAAAAACGCCTCACCTATACGCCTCGCCTTTGAAAACATTGATGCAGACTAATGTTTGCAAAAAAATTCTCATACATGACCACGACACTGATACATAAATGAGAAGAGAATTCCTTGGTAAGTATCAATATTGCGAAACAGTTGCAGCATTGAAGGGTTGTGTGATGTATTGCTTGATGTGGAAGATGGCCCAAACTAATAAAAATGAGGAAGATGGATAAACATATGGGAGATGCCCAGAATATCTATATAGTCTGTTAACTGAAACCATGACAAGATTTGGGAAGTGAGGCCATGGCAGATGACATGGGTTGACATGTCATGTGTCAAATAAGTTGGTATCACTAAGTTGGTATTTAAGTTGGTGTCTATAGCATTACTCTGTCTAAAAAGCGATTCTGCTTTAGAAACGTGTTTATTATAAACACAATAGAACTTTCATTTAAAGAACTTAATAGGTGTTTCGAGAAAGCACTACTAAACAGCCCCAAGTCGAAGCACATCATAGAAGATAATGGGTAACAAACAATGCAAAGCTAAAGGTGTGGATCTAACTAAGACGAACCAGGGGTAATTGGGACTTCGTTACAGACCACCTCTCTAAGCTCACCAACTCGGACAGGTGTCGCCATATGATTGGAGAGAGAATTTAATGCATTCCTAATCCCCTCCAACTGTCCCCACTTGCTGGTCTCCTTTGTAATCAGCACAACAACCCATGCATAACCACTCCCTCTAAACTTTTTATTATAGTTATAAAAAGCTATATTTTCTAATATTCTACACACATGTAAATAAAATCAAATAATTTTTTTTATGTGAAGCTATATATGCAGGATTTATTTTCGACTTCGTCATGGCCTTAAAAATCTCATGTCCGACGCACTTTGATAAGAAGAAGAAGATCATCCATTATGTTCTGACCGAATAAAACTCTGACAATCGGATCAAAAGTCCTCAGTTGACCACCCGATCTTCCAAGTGTCAACAGATAAAACAAGACACGAAAATAGTAAAACACAGAGTTGCGTCGAGGTCCATCTCATCTCATATACCGATAATACAATTAGCTCTCAACCCACAGAAATGCCAAAATTGCATGAGGAATTGGAATTTTCTATTTGCATGGTTGCCACGTACAGAAACGTGTCCTTGTACCTCCACCTTTAAGAAAAAGAGACCGACATATATACATATATATACCATTCAAAAGCACCAACAAAACCACACAAGAAGAAGAAGAAGATATCTCAGCCAAGCAAGTGTTGCAGACACCAATAGTTGCAGAGCAGGCAGTGGTGCAAAGCAGGGACGACGAGCAACAGAGGAAGAAGATGAAGGTGATAGTGGCCATAGACGGAAGTGAGGAGAGCTTCTATGCGCTCAAGTGGGCCCTTGACCGTCTTCTTGTCGGGCCCAAGGACAACGCCGATGATGTCGCCACAAGCACAGGCACGGCGACCCTGGAAGCACCTCAAGCAGGGAGCCATGAGAATGTGAGCATGGTGACTCTGGTTTATGTTATGCAGCCGTTCCAGAACTACGTCCTCCCTGCTGCTGGGTCTGCTGAATTGCGCAAGGAACAAGAAGAAAAGGCTGCTGCTATACTCGCCCGTGCTTTGGAGATTTGCAAGGATAAGATGGTAATTAATGAGAGATTCCTTACATATGAGTTTTAAGATTCCTCAATAGAATAGCACTAACACACACGATGTTTTAATGTTTATGCCGAATTGGTTAGAGCAGATGTACTCATCACATTATACCCGAGTTTTAATCCCCTTTATCAGTAGTTTAGATTAGATGCTTATATTAAAGTAGAATATCGCTTTTATAAAAAATAAAAAAAAAAAAAAAAAAAAAAAAAAAAAAAAAAAGTATTAAAAAAAAATTGGTTTTAAAAAATAAAATTATGTTTTTTTTAATTAATCATTTATCAGGTTGGTTGGTTTCTTAATTATATTTTTTTTTATTAAGGATTTTAATTATGGGTTTGTAGCGATGCATTTTGGATGAACTTAATTAACATGATGTGCAGATCAAAGCAGAAACCCTAATCCTACGTGGAGATCCGAAGGACATGATTTGCGAAGCCACAGAGCAGAGGCATGTGGATCTTCTGGTTGTAGGTAGCCGTGGCCTTGGCATGGTCAAGAGGTGATTTTCTCCATCCACACAGACACAGCTTATTACATGTTTACTGAACTCAGATTATTTTCCCTGTCAAATTCAGGATGTTCATTTGGAATTCACTCAAAATGCAATATATATATATATATATATATATATATATGATTTTCATCAGCACTATTGTCTTTGATTTGTATTATTATTTTATTTTTTAATTCGTTTTGTTGGGTGGTGCAGAGCATTCTTAGGAAGCGTGAGTAGCTACTGTGCACATCATGCAAAATGCCCAGTTGTAATTGTGAAGCCACCCAAGGAGTCTGGAAAGCAGTAGGTTTTTATATATGAAAATGAAATGTATCAATAAATAACAGATGGCATGAATTGAAAAAGTTCCTTTTCATGCAATCATTACAAATGCTTATGTAGAAAACGCTTTTGCTCCCGTTTGGGATTGCTTATCTAGAAGCACTTATGCTCTAGAAACACTTTTATTATAAGCACAACAAAAATTTTACTCATAATTGAAGTCCTATTTGAGAAAACAAATTAGATAAAGCACTACCAAACAAGCCTTAAATCAAAACACTACCAAACAGACCCTAAGTCAGGCTTTAAGTCAAAGCACTATCAAACTATTAAATAGACTCTAAGTCAGGCCCTAAGTCAAAGAACTATGATCAACCGGACCCTAAGTCAAGTCCTAAGTCAAAGAACTATCAAACAGACCCTAAGTCGAAGCACGATACAAGAAGATAACGGGTAACAAACAATGCAAAGCTAAAGGCTTGGATGTTATATCACAACTCTAGTTTTTCCATTGCTGTCAAACATATAATAACTTCTGTGCTTTCATTTAATCAGAAGTTAGTGTGTGTAGTGATATCCCAACCCAATGTGTTACTTTCAAGTGTCGACAGATAAAACCACCCGGCCTCCCAAGTGTCGACAGATAAAACAGAGCACAATGTGTTACTTTCACAAATAAGCTTTGAGTTTACATATTACGAATTAAATTTAAATTGAGAAGAATTTCACAGGTCACGAGGATGACACGACACCAAAATAGTAAAACACAAAGAGTTGCGTCGAGGTATATCTCATCTCATGTACCCCACGGAAATGCCAAATTTGCATGAGGAATTGGAATTTTCTATTTGCATGGTTGCCACGTACATAAACGTGTCCTTGTACCTCCAATCCAAACAAACAAATGGAAATTCACCTTTAAGAAAAAGAGACCGACATATATACATATACATATATATATATATATATATATATTCCATTCAAAAGCACCAATAAAACCACACAAGAAGAAGAAGAAGATATCTCAGCCAAGCAAGTGTTGCAGACAACAATAGTTGCAGAGCAGGCAGTGGTGCAAAGCGGGGACGACGAGCAACAGAGGAAGGAGGAGAAGATGAGGGTGGTGGTGGCCATAGACGGAAGTGAGGGGAGCTTCTATGCGCTCAAGTGGGCCCTTGACCTTCTTCTTGTGGGGCCCAAGGACAACGCCGATGATGTGGCTACAAGCACAGGCACGGCGACCCTGGAAGCACCTCATGCAGGGAGCCATGAGAATGTGAGCATGGTGACTCTGGTTTATGTTATGCAGCCGTTCCAGAACTACGTCCTCTCTGCTGCTGTGTCTGGTGAATTGCGCAAGGAACAAGAAGAAAGGGCCGCCGCTATACTCGCCCACGCTTTGGAGATTTGCAAGGATAAGAAGGTAATTAATTTAGTTTAGTAGGACGAAATATTAAAGGAATTTAGAAGTTCCACCTCAAAATCAATTGGCAATGGGGAGTAATCCAACTCCTTATAAGTCATTGTTAGGTTTTTCAAATTTTCAATGTGAGACTTTTTACCTTCATGTCCTCTCACGTCCTCTCTGATACCATGAAGGAAGTTGAAGTTTTACCCCAAAACCAATTGACTATGAGGCGAGAAAATCAACTCCTTATAAGTCTTTGTTAGGTTCCTTTAACTTTCTAATATGGGACTCTTTATCTTTATATTTTGACACTCGCTTAAACACTGTGTTTATCAAATTTGTGGATGACAAATCCTTTTAACTTTATGAATGAAACTTAGAAAATAAACGGTTCTGATTGTGAAAATACAATGCGAGTCGACATTGCATAAGTTTAAGATCCCTCAATAGATTAGCACTCTTAACACACACACACACACGATGTTTTAATGTTTATGTTGTTATTTTGTGAATTAATCATTTATCAGGTTGGTTTATGTATCTAAGGATTTCTCTTCCGTTATTAGTTTCTTCATTAATGATTCTAATTATGGGTTCAGATAATTAGATGAGAGGTTTTGTGATGCATTTGGGGGAACTTAACTAACATGATTCTAGTAATTGTGCAGATCAAAGCAGAAACCCTAATTCTAAGTGGAGATCCGAATGACATGATTTGTCAAGCCACAGAGCAGATGCATGTGGATCTTTTGGTTGTAGGCAGCCGTGGCCTTGGCACGGTCAAGAGGTGATTTTCTTATTAATGTTCATTTGGAATTCCAGCTTACAATTGTCACTCAAAATCCAAACAACATTTATTCTATTTTATTTGCATAATTAATTTAATTTAATTTAATTTTGTTTTTTGTTGGGTGGTGCAGAACATTCATAGGAAGCGTGAGTGACTACTGCGCACATCATGCAAAATGCCCAGTTGTAATTGTGAAGCCACCCAAGGAGTCTGGAAAGCAGTAGGTTTTTATATATGAGAAATAAAATGTATCAATAAATAACAGATGGTGTGAATTGAAAAAGTTCCTTTTCATGTAATCATTACAAATGCTTATGTAGAAAACGCTTTTGCTCCCGTTTGGGAGTGCTTATCTAGAAGCAATTTTGCTCTAGAACCACTTTTATTACTCAAAATTGAAGTCCTATTTGAGAAAACAAATTAGATAGGAGTTTCGAGAAAAGCACTACCAAACAGGCTCTAAATGAATACAAGAAGATAATGGGTAAAAAACAATGCAAAGCTAAAGGTGTGGATGTTATATTACAACCCTAGTTTTTCATTGCTGTCAAACATGTTATAAGATACTTTGTGCTTTCATTTAAACAGATGTTAGTGTGCGTGTGGTGATATCCCATTCAGAATCTTCTTTCCCCCAGACCAAATAATCTCAGCATGCTCTCAAACAATACACAGTATACAGACATGGAACTTTACATAAACGAGAAAATGAACATGTAACTATACATAAACGTGAAGATGAACCGGGCCCATCAAACCGGGTCAACCGAGGTCCATTTTGAGAAGTCAAATAGTTAGCTCGCTTGCTTTGATTAGCCCTGCAGATAATTCCCAATCCCATTATTAAACCAAGAAATCTCAAGACTCAACAATTTGGGAAATAAATGAGTTTGAAAGACAGACCTGTTGGCTCAGAATTTCCACTGCCACATTAAGATCCCCATCTGCAGCTGCAAGAGCAACTTCTACCTGTGTCTGTAACCCATACCAAGACATTTATTGACATTCAAAGATCTTCTTCATTAAAGCAAGCATCAGCTATAATGCTGAACATAAAACTATGCTCCTCGATCCTAAAACATTTTTCATAACTAGCCTTGCATTATTCAACTCTACGAATATGAATCAACCTAGATAAGGAAAATGTATACTATATAGGATGGTTAGCTCATTTGATCAAGGAAAAGGAATTTTCAAGTTTTTTACCCTTTCAAAGCCCATTGATACAAGCTTCTGGATTTCTTCTTCAGAAACAACATAATCCTGCACCCAAATGACAAGTAAACCAAGATATATGTGTGAATCAGATGAGCTGGAAGATGTTGAAAGGAAAACTCAACTTATTGATTAAAAGAACAAACCTGATGGTTAACAGGAACTTCTGCTGCAGCGACTGCTGTATTATTTAGGGTTGACCGCCTGAAAATATCAAGGAAATAGATAGTACCAGTTTCCAGTCAGATGCATGGTTGGGAACTCTTCGAATAACAAACTAATGTAAAAATTCTGTTTTTGCACTATTTAAACATGACTCGGACCCGAGGTTAGGAGTGATGGGTTTACTGTCCAAGTCACAAAAGTAAAGACATTCCTTTGTATTTGATAGCACAGAAAATTTCTCTCTCTATCTCTAAAACATGCCATCAGTAGTGATTAATCATAGGCAAGATACTTTCTATCTTTACAACAAGCCATTAGTAGTGATTAATCATTAACAATGTTACTGCCAGAATCACCTTTACCACCACAACCGCTAACATTATAACCTTTTCCACATCTGGAAAAAAATTACTCATGCATCTTAATCACGTTAAAGACTGTTGCAATAGTGTAACCTCAGTTTACATATCTTTTCTCACCAACGAGAAAAACTCTTCTGAATCCATTCAATATAAAAATGCATGAGTAAAAGAACAAGAAAGCCTCTACAAGTGATGAACTACCAAATTTATTGTAAACTGAAAAACACAATCCATGAACAGAAATAACTCGTTAGCCTAGAAGCAGGAAGTTTTCCTAGTACCTTCCATCAGATAACTGCTGTCCTGTACCAATAACTGCCATGTCTGATGGATGTTCTGAGTTGCTATTATCCAAAAGTCTAGCCTGTAAGTTTGATTCTGAATTAGCATCAGAAGCAGTATTTCGACCAGATCCAAGTGTTCTTCCCCTCCCAGGAAACATGTGACCGTCTTGTGCTGACTGCATTATTACAATAGGAAGTCATTAAATTCAATAACTTAATCTACATTCACCAAACACCAAGGGTTAAAGATTACAACAAAGTGTGCAATTTTAAAGATTGAATTGAAGGCTATAACACCCTTAACGCAAGTGGAAGAAAAAAAAACACAAAACCTGTGCAGATGTTTCCCTCTGTGGAATCCATGAAGACAAGTTTCTCCAGATACTTCCGGCAGAGAATCCACTGGTTAAGAAAATATATCATTTTACGACTCTTATAGTACATATAATTGTAGTTGTTAAGAAACAGACGGTGCTTAATTTATCAACAAGGAAACATTAAAAAGCAAAAAATATTACTTACCTAGATGCTGTACCTTGGCTTGAATATGTAGGGATGAAGGCTGAAGGATTCCCACCAGTGCACAAAATAAATTTAGGCCGCCTCACACAAGTTGACTGAAAACATAATATTTTAAAAGAACAACAATTAGACATCCATGCAAATTATGAATGCACAGGTTGGAAAAGATAAAAGAATAATAGTAAGTTTCCAAATTGATTGATCATCAAAAGCAGTTTACTTACAAACAACGAGGAGGCCTCAATTGTAGAATAGAAGGATGGTCCGGGAATGAGGAAATTGAATAATCCGTAAGTATCTGTATTGTAAAGACAAGACATAGAATTGTCACCAACTCCCTTGTGTAACATGGCACAAGCAAAATAGAAGAGGGGAATAATATTAGAATGGGAGAAAACTTACATGCAAAGCCAGACAAAATGCCACATAGGTGCCCCAGTAAAGAAACATTTGTCATAACAACTTGGAACACTACCAGCAAGATCCATACATACCTGAAACAGATATTTAAGTAAATATGTCAAAATATTACCAAAAAGGGCGATGTAAAATGAACAGAATTAGACATCACATAAGCATGTTACTGTAATTACCATTTAGCGGGTACGTTAAAGAGTCCAAAGACACTGCAGAGAGAAAAGTTTGTGAGTTAGTAGAACCCAATACATTTGCCAAGAATGAAAGAAAACAGGGAAAAGAATTCTAATAATGTGCAGCTGTGTATGCAATGGATGTCTTAGCACCCATTTGTATGATCAAATACATAAAAGCTTCAGAATATCTAATTATTCTAGGTTAGGGAAAATATAGCATTTGCAAAATTCTCACTCAGTGAAAAAACAAAACCATGGTATGTAATACATTTGAAATTAAACATTAGAAAAGCCAACCTTCTAGACTGGTGTCCACTTAGACTCGTCTCTATCACAATCATAGAAAACAAGATTCCCGAGAAGCCTATTGCACATTCATTCATGAGATACGGATCAGAGTGAATGGGATTATAGGCCACCAAAAGCGCAATCGTAAGATGAAACAGTGCATTGCTTATGGCCAATAGAAAGATTATGTACAACATGCGGACAGATCCCATGATTCTCTCCAACTCAGAACCCAAAGGAACCAATGCCATCATGTTGAACAATACATGAAGCACTGAACCATGAAAGATAATGGAGGTGAAAATCCTGTACACTGAAAAGGAGAACAGAAAGTGACCATGAGATGTGTCAGATTGCATGCAATAAAGGGATATTATTTTTATCTATTAACAGAACAAATCACCCAAATACTTTTTGTTGATTATTAAACATAAGCTAAATTGAGCTTTTGACTGACGAAAAAAAGAGAGATCAAAACAAGCAGCTGTTCAATTCTCTATTCGAGGCTTCAAATTGGGACAATCAGGTTACACAAAGATTGTGTTGTAGCTGGATAATAGAGGGACTAAAATACAGGTTGTAGCTTGATCATAAAAGATCATGATATAGGGCAATACTAAATCGAAGAAACTACTGGCAGGTTTCTAGGCCAGTGTGCTGGACTTATACACAAAAGAATCCAAGGGAGCAACCAAAACAGCTAAGCAGTACTAATGGTTTTAAAGTCACTTAATTAATCTTATAACTTCAAGCCTCCACATTCACGCAACAAATTATCTCCAATATTGGCGAAATAGTGACAACACCAGAATAATATAAAACATAAGGTCTATTACCAAAATCATGTGAACTTGAACATAACTTGAAATGATGTTTGACCAAAAAAAAAATTATGGACCTCTGCTTTGTGGCAAAGAAAAATTTTAGTAGCATCATCAAAATTATTGAAATCAGAACAGAAGAATAACAGGGATGTTAAGTTGTGCAATCCTCAAAAGTATCCAGAAGTGAAACATAATAGTGTGAGAATGAGGGGCAGGGAAGGGCATGTTTAACCCCAGGAGAGAGGCTGGAAAAATTGGACTTCTTTCCAATAACTAATAAATTCAAAACTGACCAATGAATGTACCAATCATGTCAGATTTCAGTTTCAAACAATTTACCTTGAAATCTTGATAGAACTGCAGAGGGCAAAAAGCATATTTCGTAAAAGGAGTCATATCCAACCAGGAGACAGATCAAGTAAATAGTTCCGCACACGCCAACCACCGCAGAAGTAAGAAAAGGAATGCTCTCCCACCATTGCCCCAACCTAGTTTGCAGTCCTGCCTATACACCCAAACATAGAATCAATATGAAATTTACTAGAACACAAAATTAATTAGATATAAAAACAAACACACAAGCCATGAATGTCCAAGTAAATACTAATTTCAACATAAATAAATAAATAAAGCAACCAATGGTCTATATAGGTTCCATGATGTTGCAGCTAAACACAACCAAGACAAGCTCAAACATGAAAGTATATATGTGCAATAAAGAACGAAGAAGAAGAAGAAGAAGCAAGAAACTCCTAACAGATCACTCATGAGAGCAGAGTACAAATGTAAATCAAATATCTGCCCATTTTTATCCAAAAAAAAAAAAGTATCAGCATATTTTTAGCAACAAAAATTGAGAAGCTCAAAGCAACTAAATTCCATTGTTATAATATTGCCAGTTTTCCAAGAAAAAAATTACCTCGTGCTGTACTTAACTAGATTCAAAAATTTCCGCATTTTCTCAGCAACCAAACAAAACATTAAGAGAAAACTATAACTCTCTGAGGAATATGCGAAGTTGAAGGTAAAAACGAATGGGAAAGAGAGCCAGATCGGAGAGTTGTGAGATTTACCTCGGAAACGATGTTTGGCCTCATTTCTTCTTGCTGCTGCTGCTGCAGTTATGTGACTTGGTTTTGAAAAAACTTTAGTTGGAATAGTCTTGGAGAGCACCAAGTCGCTTTTTGGCGTTTGCGTTGTGCGGGGATCTCGAACTCTCTATCTTTTCGAACTCGGATCGTGAAATACGGGCGGGTCGAGTCCATGAAACAAATCATGGGTTGGGTTGAGAAGGCCCGCATTTATATTGGAACCCGGGTTAAATCCAAGAAGAAGTGTTCTCTTGTCTTAATGCTAATGGAATTTCCCTAATTTTGTTTTGATAATTAAGGAATTTCTCATTTGGAACACGTTGTTTGAGTTGTATCTAAAATATCTATGTGAAGAGAGTAACTTCTTTGAATCTTTTCGAACAAGGAGTGCAAAGTTTCGAAAGTTCCCAAAATTTGCACTAAGTTAGATCTCTTCCTAACCCGAGCATAGTTCAAGGTTGTATTCTTCAACTGAAAACGATTTTCCCATGCAGAAGCACTGCACCAAAATTCACGTTTAAGGTCGTCTCTAATGCAGAAAGAATATTTTGGCTTGGCTAGAAGAAAACTACTATAGAAGATGCAAATTGGTTAGAAAAATGTAGTATTTTGTAACATAGATTTTTCATTTGATAGAATGCAGGAAATGTATGCATCCGACAGTTGCGATGAATTACATTTTACATCCAACGATTGGTGTGAGGTCATGAGCAATGTCTCATAAAGTAATGACCTTCAGATTTGATACTCGAACTATCAATTTGGTTATGAGCCCCATAACTTTTAAAACGTGCCAATTTGCCTTTAACGTCAAATTTGTCAATTTTTTCGTTAAATTTAAGGTTATTTTGTCCATTCAAATGAAACAAATTAACATGGAAGCATAGCACTTTTCTGTCCCTCCCATCTGCTTGTGTGTTGTTATTCTGTTGAGTGAGTGAGAGGAAGGAAACTCGAAGACTCTAAGCAAATAAAGAGAGAATTGATATTTGTCATGATGCAAGTACTGATCAGAGGATGTCGATTTATCTTCCAATAAAAAAGAGAAGATACATTTCAATCCTGTGAAATTTTGGGCGAGGCAAATACACATAACAAATCAAATTTGGCTTACAAAAGTTGGGTGGGGAGTTGAAGAAACTGAAAAACAACTACAGATGATAAAACAGACTGGAGTAGCAACGTATACTGATCTGCTTTAGCCTGAATTGATGCCACATGACAGATTCAGACATCATCTTTCTAGCATCCAGAATATGCCTAGCAGGCGACACAGTTTGATTCTCCAGCAGTTGAATCTGCAGACAAAAGTTCACCCATATAACCACAATAACATTCCACCACCTAGAGCTTTAGGCATTATTATAACTTGGTAAGACACAAAGAAAATGCCAGTAGAATGATTACCGCACGCTCAGAAGTCAGAACAGTTCAGAGTTCACAAAATACTTGGTCCTAATTAAGTATGAATATTATAACTGTGCTCATAGCATGTGGAGATGACATTGAGAACAACAAAATTTATCACACATAAAATGTAAGATTCCACTGCATAATATTGAGCAGGAAGAAAGAAATTTCCCCCGACCAATCTATGCTTACCAGTTTAGGGTCGCAAGAGAATAAAGAGTTCCTACTTCTCAACATCCCACCCTTCTAATCTCATTGCAGGATCATAGTTTGTGAATAGCCGAAACTCGTTTCCTAGTTTGCTAGAGTGTTGGGGCCTAAAACCACATGGATGTAATCCCATGAGTTCAGCTGCTCTCTCTTTCTGCACCGCTCCTGCAAGTCATCATATAACAGTTAGTTTCAACAAACTGAAAGGTGCTAGCAATAACACTTGTTCAATTTCTGATTCCAATAACAAAAATCTCACTGGTGAAATGTTTTAATCATGTCTTGTAACGCAGTAATTACAATGTAGCCTGTGCAGGAATGGCAATATTCTTATTATGTTTTGCCAATTATATAGGAGGGAAATGTCTACCTGTGAGGAGAAGCAGGTAAGATTTTTCTGATCGTGCAAGAAATGAAACAGTTTGAGCAACTTTCTCCAAGCACTCCCGACTCTGTAAACACCAGTTATACTATATCAGCAATTTGTTCATAACCACAACTTCACAGTCCTACCTATGAATACAGATTCGACCCCTATACGAGAGATGTAGAAAAAGCAATGCAGTCACCAAGCATGGTACAAACACAGTCACGAAAATGTATTTCGATGCTAGATCTTAATTCATACAGAGTGCATGAAGACTCAGATTCAAATTATTTTGCTACATAACACACATACCCATGAGTTATAACACTGAACCAAATGACATAAAGAAGCATAATTTTGCTCACCAGGTAAGGGGGATCAGCAACTACAATGTCAAAAGCATGCTTGAGCTCCAATGGCAAGTCTTCAGGTCGGTTGTAATCATAAAACGTGAAATCACTCCCGTACTGCTCAAACCGCTTGTCATACTCAAGCAGTTGCACAGGCACGTCAGAATCATTGTTCTGAAAATAGAAATAAATAAATAAAAATCAGTAAAAACATTAAATTTAAAAACAAACAAACATTAAATTAACCCAGATAGCGAAAAGATGAAAGGGACCTTGAGATAGGCGTAGAGTGAGGGGCAAGCGACGCAAGCAACCCTAGCGGCCGAGTCGGGGAGCGAGTTGCAGAGAGTGAGGACCTCTTGGGCTAGGGTTTCGGCGGTGTGGGGGTCGTACCAGAACTGGCTCAGTCTCCAGTCTTCGGAGATGAGAGCTGGAGCTGCCGAGTCTGCGGCTCGGCTCTCGGCGGCGGCGTCAGGTAAGGCCTGGCTTTGCTCCGCTAGGAACTCCTTGAGAGCTTCTAGGGCTTGAAGGCTTAGGGACGGTGGGTCGTCATCGTCGGCGGCGGCCACGACGTCGTCTTGGTGGTTGGAGAGTGAGTTGGGGAGGGTTTGGGCCGAGAGGTTTTGTTCCATTTTGGCAGGGTTTTCGAAAGGAGATTGGTTTATTTTTCACTTAATAAAATCCAGAATCAGATAAATAAAAAAAACGCAAAATACCAATATTACCCTCCACTAAACACTGTTAATTTTAGTAGGAGCTTTAATTACTTCGCTGCTTTTTTTTTTAGTACAAACAATTGAGAGAGGGAGATTCGAGCCTCTGTAAAAAGAGTTTGAGGCTAAAGAGCTATTTCCCACTCGCTACTTCACTACATCTCAATTGCTGGAATTGTTGATTAATTTTAAATGAGTTGGGTTTGTGTTTTTTTACTGCTCATTATTAATTTCCCTTTGTTGGGTATGAAGATGACAGCTTATTTATACACAGAAATCTTCAGGAACCTCAAAGTTGCAGTTCAAGTGTGGTTTTTAGTAGAAACAAGCATGCCAATAGTACCAGAAAATTGTTCAGGGAATTTCTGCATCTTCATGAATAGGAAAAATAAATTCTCAGGAAGGAAAAGTACAAAATAAAATTCATTCAAGTCCTCTATATATGCAGCAAACTTCATGATCAGATTAGAGAAACAAAAGCGACATCTTCATTGACAGAAAAATGATATCTTGAATACACGTCAGCTTCATCCTCACGCACATCTTTACAAGTCCCTGCAGTTGACTTGCCTTTACCTAAATTTTCAGTCTCTAATCCTAACTACTACTAGTCCCCTAGGCTTCTAAAGGGCCACTTGTTTCTTTATCTCCATTCAAATCATCCCATTCCACTTCACCTGGTTCTAGAGACTGAATCATCTTTATTAATATAATCCAACAATCTCTCCTGCAGACTTACGGGGATAACACACTTATCCCCGAGCTGTCTTATAAACTCCTCAGCTCCCTCCAGATCTGCTCTCTTTTTCATGTGTCGCAAACAGACAGCCAAAACACCCTTTTCATGGATCCACTGAAGCCCCTCAGTCGAAAGCGCTCTCCTCATCAACTCAACTGCCCTCTCAATTTGATTATCTTCAAGATACAATCTTGCCAAAGTAAACCATGACCATGTATCCGGTTTCCCACCCTTAAGTATTACCCTGTTAAGAAAGGCTTCAGCCTTGTCAAAAAGGCCCCTTCTGGCATAAGCACCAAGTAAGTGATTCAGTATACGAATATCAAAAGTTAATTTCCTGGATTCCCATTCTTCATAGATCTTCTCAGCACTTTCAACATCACCAAACTTCAAGAATGAGGTTATTATGGCTATATAACCCTTATTGTATATTTTCATGTGCTTGCTGTAAAGTTCCCAGAGTCACACAACATCATCTTCTTCCCTAGCACTGCATATTGAGTAATGAGGTGCTCATATGCTGCCCTCTGTCTTTCAGAGCTTGATATCAGTTTTTCAGACTTCTCTAGCATTTCCAAAGCCTTTTCCACATTTCCTACTTTCACATAACCATTTGCCGCAACGGAATAATTAGTCCAATTCACCTGGAACCCAGGATTGGATTCCCATTCTGCCAGAACCTTGTCAATTCCCTCATGATCAGAAGCAGCAGCATATGCACTGAGACGGATCCCATATGTGAATCTGTCACAACCGATGCCACTCTCTTCCATTTCATTCAGCAGAACGTCAAATTTATCAGTGTTTCCAGTCTTATAATACAAATTGAGCAAAACGTTATAGACCAAAGATGTCCTGGCGAACCCCAGATCCCTCATCTTCTGCATGGTGGCCTCGGCTTTTTCCACAAGTTTTACATGGGCATATAGCAGTTGAGGAGAGTACTGTAAACCTCGTGAGCTTTCAATTGTTTTGGAATGTTTTCAAAATAATTCTCAGCTTGTTCAATTCCGTGAACTTTTGAAATCAAGTCCAGCCGGATGGCAACATCAGCCTTGATAAGGCTGAAGTACCTTTTGTCAGTCAACCACATAGATAGCTGAGAATCAATAAACCAAAAACAATTTTCAGAATCTGGGGTTGCCAACATACCATACAATCTCTCTTCAGAAATCCAAATATGAAGAAGATGAAAAAGATGAAAACTTTGCTACTTGGGCTGACTTATTTTGAAGTCTATATAGCATTGCTCTCACCATTAGCAGTTTAAATCCTCCAAATTACAATGAAAGCACTCCCATTTAGCAGTTAAGCTAACAGAATTTAAGCTACTCTATAGCATAATTTGAATTTCCATCCATTCACAATTCAATTTTACCGAGTTGAACATAATATTTGATAAATTAAAGATAAAAAACCAAATAAAGACCCTAAATGAATTCCATTTCCACACTTTCTGAGCAATCAAACAGAAATTAGTACCTACCTCAAGAGCGTGCTTATATTTCTTGAATTCCCTGAGCTCCTTGATTATGGTGACGAGGTCATCTCATCTTTCTCTGCGTTTCCGCCTTCTTCGATCCATTCGTCGAGAATCGGCAAAATGGATGCATTGCGATCTCCGACTCGAGAAATCCGACCGTAGAGGTTGTTCAGGACACCATTCCAGTACTTTCTAGCGAGAGAGAGACGAGAAGATGATGCAGTGGAAATGATAACGACGTCGTATTTGGGCTTTCAATAAGCAATCCATAAAATAAATAAAATATTACATTTTGAAGAAAAAACAAATTCACTATAAAAGAAAAACCTTGAGAACCCTAGTGCCCTAAACGCAGACGCACTCTTTTTTTTTCTCCCCTTGACGCAGCCGCGCACACTCCTTCTCGTCACTTTTCCATTGAAGACTCTCTCTCTACCAAAGGTGAATTTCTTACTCTTCTGTAAATGCTTAATCTTCAATATTGTTATTTCCAATCTCTGTTTGCATTTTTATTTACTTTTATTGAGCGATTTATTCTCTGAAACTTTCAATCTCTGTTTGCGTTTTTGGCTGGATTATTTACTCAACCCAAAACTCATAAATTCAGATTACTATGTTGTTTTTAGATCTTAAAAATAAGATAAGAAAAGTGTTCATGGAATTAGGGAATTATATCAAACTTTCATGACTGTTATAAATCAAGATTTCTGCTCATTATTTGTTTAGGGAATTAGATCTGGTTGATTGCAGCTTTCCTTATGGCATCAATCAAAGTGGAGATTTATGGCTTTTGTTTGCTGTTTCGGTTTGATTTACTAGTGTGCTATGGAATTGAAGTGTGTTTTGTAGGACAATTTCTGATAGTTTTCGAGGATTCGGTTATCGGAAAATAAGATGAAATTATGATACCCCATTTAGTTCTTCGCTCTGTTTTTGTAGTTTATAACTCGTGTTCTATTTCCAATCGTAATGCTTAATAGAATAGTCTGGCCTCTTGACTTTGTTGCTTTCCAATTTACCACCATCGTGCCGGCAGAGTGCTACAAGAGCGTTCTCTTGCTAATTTTCCTTTTGTATTTGCGTGTAGAATGGACTCCACTGTGAAGCATGCTGTGGTGGTGAAAGTTATGGGTCGGACTGGATCTCGTGGGCAGGTGACTCAAGTTAGAGTCAAGTTTCTGGATGACCAGAACCGGTTCATCATGAGGAACGTCAAGGGACCAGTGAGGGAGGGGGATATCCTTACCTTGCTCGAGTCTGAGAGGGAAGCTAGGAGGTTGCGTTGATCGGAGATGGCTCTTGTTTGTTGATGCTTGAACTTCAAAGTTTTGGTTACTTGCAAGCAACTGGTGTTTATGTTGGTGAATGGCAGTTGTGTTGCCAATCTCTGTTCTTATTTTTTTAGTTTATGTGTCTTGGTATTTTCTAGCAACGTAGACTTGATTGTTCTGATGAGAGTTCTTTATGGAATCTTGCTAAACTTCTGTCGGGAAAAAGCCCTAGGTTTTGTTTGAACAAGTAACAAATATTCCTGGTTTCTGTGTCAAATCTTTGATTTCCTTCTACCCTGAGCTCTTGGGTGTTGAGTAACAAATCTGATCGGGCGACGAAGACTGTTGTCTCAATAATTTGCTGCTACTTCAAAGTTGAAATTTTTAATAAATCGTTGCGAAATCATGTAGATGCTCCTATATTCCCGACTTTCTCCGCAGGATGCTAGGAGTGAAAATCATGATATCTTTAGGCTTTAATATTTTTTGAAAGAGGAAAAACATCTTATGGTTCAAGGATATGGCGGAAGCCATGACTCAGAAGCAAGTGAAAAGCAATTATATGAACAAAGAAGAGGTCGAAATTTTAAAAAACTCGTACAAAAGCAATTCTAGAAACTTCTATTAGTATAAGGCCCTGTTTGAGATTGTTTTTTTTGGCCAAAAATCTATTTCACTTTAAAGTTAAGCAGTTTAAAAGGTGTTTGGTAAAAATAAAATATCCTGATTATTTTAAAAGTAGTGGCATTTAGACAACAACTTTTAAAAACAGGCTCTGAGTTGCTTTTCAAACCTGTTTTCAAAATAAGCATACATGAACATTTAATGAGTTTTTAATTCCCAAAATATCATCATTCATTTTAAAAAATGACACCACCTCCATTTTCACATCCAACTCCACCACTTGCAGCACCACATTCACTACCTCCACAACCACCGCCACCACCACCACCACCTCCTCCAAAACCTCCACATCCACCACCACCTCCACAACCAACACCATCACCACCACCACCATGCTGCCATCTCCACCACCATGGTTACCACCACCACCACCACCTGCACAAGTGCCATCCCTACCACGACCACTACCACAACCACCAACTCCACCTTCATCACCACCACCACCTCCACTCCATCAAAACACTACTACCACATGATTAGTACATAACATTTTTAACATCATGTCTATTTTAGTCATTATTCACAGTTACAATAATTTTATATTAAAATTTACCAAACGGTTTTGACACTGTTTTTTGTACAAATAGCACTTTAAAAAAATTGTTTACCAAACATGGAACTGCTTTACTTTACAGCTAATTATTTTTTAAACACAACATAAACAACCTTTTTTTAAAAGTGACAGCAATCCCAAACTGGGCCTAAGAAGATTTATGCGATCACTATAAACATAAACGTTCTTAAACTTAATTGTTGACAAATAAACCACATTGTTGTACAATTAATTTTAGGGCAATGTTCGAGATAAAAAAAGATGATATCTTCAACAACATACAAGTGATGATTATTGTCATCTGGTGTAGTAAGTATGGTCGTCGAAAAGCCACATGTGCTCGTCCCTCCACATGAAAATAATATACGAGCCTTACATGCTTACCATCCAGCTTGTGCATATAGTCAACAAGTAAAGCAAAAATAAGTCCTAACACCACATGATGGCTTGACTAATCCACTCATATTGTAATACACGTATTTATTCATCTATGTTATACTCTCCATAACATATGAACTTAGTGTTACACATGCCACTATATTATATCATATAAGTTCCTATAACATGCTATTAGCTAACAAAATTGCATATTGGACTCATATATTTTAATGAATGAAACATTGTTTGGTGAACGAAGTTTGATACTATATATTGCTCACAATTAATAATTCCGCTAAACATATATAAAGCTTTGATTTTGATCTTTTTACATGAAACTCATACTTTAGGAACTTAAGTATAACTCATGCGATAATCCCTCTTATTCCACCTTCATCAATACTAAGAATAGTGATGAGACTTCCGTTAGTAAGAAAATGAAGGGATGATCGTGTTGTCTATTATTGGTGAGAGATTGAAGAGACGGCAATGCACAAGGCTTAATCTAGAAATAAAAACCAGAGAGAGAGAGAGAGAGATTAATTTGAAGTTTGATGAATCTCAAACATTGTAATCTATTAAAAATAAAAAAAAACGAAAAGACCCTACTACCCTTAAAGGACCTTAAGGTAATTTTCAGGTCAGTCATGCTTATAAACATGAACTAGGGTTTTCCTGTGTTCAGCACCACTCTGTACAAGCTCTCTCGCATTCTCGTCTGAAGGTCCAACCTCCGAACAAGAGGTAAGCTTTATCATCCGTCGTTGTTACTTACAATGAATTTCCTTTTACATTTTATACTTGAATTTTCAGTGGGTATATTAATTGAACCAAGAAATTAAAAATCACAGCCAACCTCTTTTTCAATTTAACACTCTAACTTTGGATCTTCGATTGCGTTATGCAGAGCCATGTCTGTTGCAGTGGAACCAATGGCACCAACGGCACCAACGGCACCAACGGTACAAATTGAGCCTCACCTTGACGTGAAGCTGTTCAACCGCTGGAGCTTCGACGATGTTCAGGTTTGTAACCATTACTTCCAATTTTGTGCATTTCAATATCATCAATGGAATTTTATGGGGTTTTAAATGTATACATTGGTTATAGATTTGCTATTTGTTCAATATCGATTAAGTTAGCTGGAAGTAGATAAAATTTATTTTAAAAAAAGATCCCATAAATTTCTTTACCTGTGCTTTAATTTATGGGTTTTATTCTTTAATTGATTTAGTTTTAGTTTTTTTCTCATAAGATGTAATGAATCAGATGAGCTGGGGTTGAGTTTGATAAATTAATTTATCTCGAATCTAATTCTTCGCTGTATGTTTTAGTGATTCATTTGTTTTAATGTAGCTGTACTTTGAGCTCTTAAATACTGTGTCTAGATGCATGTTTCCCCCGTTGGATAGTCGGAAGAAAACATAGCGTATATGTTGCTAAATGTCGGTAATTGGGACTGGCTTTTGTTAGGTTTTAGATTTGTAATAAGTGCAACCTGTGTGTCCTTGTGTTGAATTGATTCACAGTAGGTGTAAATTAGTAGGCTAATGCTAACAGTTGATTTTCTTATTGTCTGGTGCCCTTGGCTTCATCTCTACACTGATTTTAAGTTTTTCTGTGTATTTTTTTTAAATAATTTATTTTGGTAAAGTTTTATGGACGTTTAGATAATTTTCATATGTGTTATACAAATACTCAAATCTATTTCCCTTATATATTTGAAATGATAATCATGTTATTTGTAACATATAGGTCAGTGACATTTCACTGGCGGACTACGTTGGAGTTGTCCCAGCCAAGCATGCAACTTATGTACCTCACACTGCCGGGAGGTACTCAGTCAAACGATTCAGGAAAGCCCAGTGCCCTATAGTGGAGAGGCTTACAAACTCACTCATGATGCACGGCAGGAACAATGGGAAGAAACTTATGGCTGTAAGGATCATTAGGCATGCAATGGAAATTATCCATTTGCTGACTGATCAGAATCCCATTCAAATTATTGTTGACGCTGTTGTTAATAGGTAAGTGGATGCAAATTTGTTATTATATTCCTCATAGTAATTGCATACTTGCCTTGTGCTTAGGGTCTGTAGAAGGTATTGATGTTGGAGGGGAACCTCAAGTGGTCTTTTAATAAAATTGATCCTGATTACTTTCTGATTTTGGAAGTCTTGTGGGTACCATAACCACAATGGATGGTGACCCTTATGGAAATACTGATTCTAAGTGTATGTCTTCTTTGTGACCATCAGTGGTCCACGAGAAGATGCAACTCGTATTGGATCTGCTGGAGTTGTTAGGCGTCAGGCTGTGGATATTTCACCTTTGAGACGCGTGAATCAGGCTATCTATCTCCTTACAACTGGTGCTCGTGAATCTGCTTTTAGAAACATCAAAACTATTGCAGAATGTTTGGCCGACGAACTGATTAATGCTGCAAAAGGTTCATCTAACAGGTACTGATACATCGCTTTCTTAATGTTTATTTTCGTATAATTGTGATTTTCTCCAAAATCTCATCTATCTCATTGTTTATTTCTGTTCTGTTTTGTTTAGCTTAGTCTGATTTCATTTTCTTCAACTTGATACTTTTCTGACAATTGGTTGGTCTGTTTGTGCTCAGTTACGCTATAAAGAAGAAGGATGAGATTGAAAGAGTTGCCAAGGCCAACCGTTAAGGGGCTGCCGAAACCTACGAGTATCTTGTCATTTGCTGTTCAAAGGAAGCTCCAAATGATCTCACTGTGCGAGCTCCTATTTTTCAAGATTTTTAGCTAGTTCCGTTTTGTTTCATGAAAAATGGCCGATGCTTGTTTTTCTCATATTTTTTGTTTAATTTCTAGGATGTGAAAAAATATGAATGGAAGAACAGGAGTTACAAATATTTCTAAAATTTGTGTTGTTCCTTTTGCTCTCCTCTAATTGACATTTGACCTTCTGAAAGTGCACACAATTTTCCTTGCACAATGTGAAACTCTCAAGTATCACGATCATATTCACGGTTAAGGAAACCCATATCATCTCAAGTGAACTGACTAATGGGGTGTTAGTTGGATTGACCAATGTCTTTGGTGTGCTCTTAAGTGGTTTTGCATTTAAACCCCTATGTGTGTGAGTTTTCCCCACTCCCCCTTCCTAAGTTTTGCAACCGAAAAAAAGAGAGCAATTGAGCAACATATTGACCAAATCCATCTAGGAATATTCGAGAAAGAAAAAACTTATGTCAATGTGACACTAGCCATGGCCTTCAAAGGGGTTCAAAAGGGTGGGCATCAATCGGCCGAATTAATGAAACTGACCGATCTAAACCGTAATTATCGATTTGGTTTGATTTTGATTAAGAAAAAGTCAAATGGTTTGATTTTGATCTAAACCGAATTGAAAAAATTGACCGATCTAAACCTAGTTGCATTAGTTTATACTTTATTGATATTAATTAGTTTCAACATATCCAAAGCGGATATTGAAGAGAGATAAATTTCACAATAAATCAATATGAGATTTCAAATTTTTCTGCTTATTTTTGTGTGGGAATGTTTGCTAATCTAACTCGTTCGCTTGAGTGAAACTTGTTGGAGGAACAACAATCAATGTTATTATAATAATTTAATTAAACAACAAATAGAATTATGAAATTAAATATGGCAGTAGATTAAAAATCGACTGTTCTTGCAGATAGAGAGGCTTGCACAATTACAATGTCCTTGAAATAGAATTTCACCCCTACTTAGTGCTTGTAGTTCTACAGGCGTTTGCTCCAGCATGATACAACTATCTAAATCAAAATCCTAGCACTAGGGCTTTGATTTATGGCTAAATTTTTGTGTTTATCTCTAAGGCTCAAGAATTATGATATGAATGTTCTCTGAGAATTTGATGTAATTGTACATATGCAAGGCTTGTGTTTAAATAGAGTGGTTGATACCTTTTCCAATAGGCATTGGATAAGGACAAACTCAATCAAACAAAAACATTATATGATATTTGAATTTTAAAAATAATTCAAATAAATAATTAGTTAATTACCTAATCGGGTTTAATTTAAATATAGAATTAATTAATTAACTATTGACCTAACTAATTAGGCATTTAACCACATGTCATACCCACAAGTTACTCAATTGGGCCACTTGCATAGCCAATACAAACTATTTTATTTCCAAGAGTAAGTCTTATAAAGACCTCCAAGGAACTCTAGTGTTCCAAGTTCCAATGTGGGAACTCAAACATATTTGCAATGCCTTGCAAAACCAACAAAACTAAATTATGTTACTGCACACATTATTTGTCATAAGGAATTGCATGCTTAGTTGGAGTGTTCATGATAATTGCATCACTTTTCAACAACACTTTACATGAAGAATACTACAACATCTCTTACTACTATACCCATAAATATTTGTTTGAAATTGTTGTTCTGCTTGGCATAGAGATTGCAAAATTACCATCTTGCATTTTTGTTACAACAAGTAAAAACTAATTTTTGCCACTCACATTCTTTCATAGTTAGTAAAATACGGAACGAGAAAAGACGAATAAAATATTCAGCAAAATAAAAAATAAAAGGACCCCACTAGAAAACAAGTATAGCCAAAAGGCTATACTACGTTTTTAATAATAAAAAACTGTCGTAAGGCCGAGCGGCTAGTGTTTTTAAAAAAATATATAAAAAGAGCCGAGTAAGGCCGGTCGGCTATACTGTTTTTCTTTAAAAAAAAACCCGAGTATAGCCTCGCGGCGTTACTATGTTGAAAGTCGAGTATAGCGCGGTTGTACTATTTATAGAAAAAGAGAGGAACCTGCCTAGCGGTTAGGCGTCCACGTGTCGACACAGTATCGCCGCACGACTATACTATTGTTTAAAAAAACTTACCGTAGTAAAGCCGGCCGGCTATACGATTTTTTAAAATAAAAAAACCCGAGTATAGCCTCGCGGCGTTACTATGTTGAAAAATACCCGATAGCATAGCCGCATGGCTACACTATTTAGTACCAAAAAAAAAAAAGGGGGCTCACGCTGCGCTTCTATGATCATATTTGAAAAAAATGAAATAAAAGTAAAAAACAGAGGATATGATTTTTTAACAAAACAAAAATAAAAACAAAATGAGGAAGGGTAAAATAGTAAACGTAACCTAAAACCCAAACCCTAGCTGATTAAAGACTTTTTCCTCTCCCCTGCGCCGTTCTCTTGTCTTGAGCGTTTCAGAACCCACTCCAGGCGCCATTTGCTCTGTCTTCTCCAAGCTTCTGAAACTCCAACCTCCAGGTCTGTGGTTACCTCTCTCATCCATCTCTGCTACTTCCTCGGGTAGATAAGATTGTGCTAGGGTTTTGGTGTGGGTTTATTGTTTTGTATGGAAGAGAGCCATACAGTTTTTATTTTGTTTTTTTTTTTGTTGGGGGGTTGGCTGGTTTTTTTTTTTTTTTTTTTTTTTTTTTTTTTTTTTTTTTTTTTAATGCTTTCTTTATTTTGCTGCACTTGCTAGATAAAGCTAAAAGTATTAAAAGAAACAAGAATTCTGCTTGAAATTTTTTGTTGGGTTTGTGAATTGAGCTACGAAACTAAGAATCGCAAAATCTTGAGGTTTCCCTTTTGCTTCTCCCTTTTTTAATATTAATATATATGTTTTTTTATAAAAAGCTTGATTCAATGTTTACCCTAATCTCATTTTTTAATTATACATTTACTCCATCCACTTTGATATGGAATTCTCGTAATTGAAAAATTAATTTGCAGCATTGATTCTAGTCCCTGCTGTTGTTAACAAATGTTAACAGGTTTTGTTGCTTTAATTGTGTTTATACAGAACCATGGCTGCTCCTGCCGTAGATGCTCCTATCCCAGCTGCTCCTGTCGTAGCTGCTTCTGTTGTGGAACCAACGGAGCCTCACTTTGACGTGAAGCTGTTCAACCGCTGGAGCTTTGATGATGTTCAGGTATCTGGATTTTGTTTTGCTTTACTTGATTTAATTATACTTTTGATATCTGTTATGAATTAGACGAACTAAGGTTGGGTTTGGTAAACATACGTTTAGCTGGTTGGTTAGCAGCCAAGGATAGGCGTCCTTGCATTTCCTTGTTGGGTTGTAAGTATCATAATGTGTATGTTGCTCAACCTCAAGATGTGTAATTGGGACTTGCTTTTGTAATTTAGACATCTCTGTGGCCTCTTTGTGTGGACATCTTGTGTTTCTTAGATTCACTGTAGGTGTAACTTAGTAGGCTAAAGTTTATTGTTATTATTATTGTTTATTGCACTTGTTTTGGTCACATGTATTTGGTGCCCTCCCTGAATATGCTGATTTTATTCACGCCTTTTTTTTATAATTTATATCGATAAAATGAAAGTTTATGTCTGCTTCAGTTAAATTCATATGTGGGTCAAATCGTTTCCTGTCTATTAAGTATATTGATTAATTGGTATTTATGTGTCAAATTGTTCTTAGTATTTTTAGATGCTGACTAAATCTTTTATTATCAATTATTTGGTAATATTATCGTTTCACATTTTCAATCATATAGATTAGTTTGTTGTATTAATTTGTTCATCACATCTACTGATGGTAATATGTAATTTGCAATGTATAGGTCAGTGACATTTCATTGGCAGACTACGTTGGAGTGGTACCTGCCAAGCATGCAACCTATGTACCTCACACTGCTGGGAGATACTCAGTCAAACGATTCAGGAAGGCTCAGTGCCCTATTGTGGAGAGGCTTACTAACTCACTCATGATGCACGGCAGAAACAATGGAAAGAAACTCATGGCTGTAAGGATTATTAGGCATGCTATGGAAATTATCCATTTGCTGACTGATCAGAACCCCATTCAAGTTATTGTTGATGCTGTTGTTAATAGGTAAGTGGATGCAGATTTGTTATTATGTTTATCATAGTAATTGCATACTTGCCTTGTGGTTAGTCCTTTTTTTTTTATATTGGAGGGGAAGCTCAAGTGGCCTTTAATATAATTTCTCCCGATTATATGTTGATTTTTTATATCTCCTTAAATTGATCAAACATTTTTTCTTTTCTTTTGTATGTCTGCTTTGTGCTGATCAGTGGTCCACGTGAAGACGCAACTCGTATTGGATCTGCTGGAGTTGTTAGGCGTCAGGCTGTGGATATCTCACCTTTGAGACGTGTGAATCAAGCTATCTATCTCCTCACAACTGGTGCTCGTGAGTCTGCTTTTAGAAATATCAAAACTATTGCAGAATGTTTGGCTGATGAACTTATTAATGCTGCCAAAGGTTCCTCTAACAGGTACTGATTGATGGCTTGATTTCTAAGCGCTTATTTTCTTACTACTTATTATTCTCGGCCAAAGCTCTTTTATCCCGGAGTTTATTTCCGTTTTTGTTATGTAGTCGGATTTAATTTCCTTCCCTTGATTCTTTGTTTCTTTTGTGTGCAGTTATGCGATCAAGAAGAAGGATGAGATTGAAAGAGTTGCCAAGGCCAACCGTTAAGGGGATGCAGAAAACTATGTTGGCAACAAGGAGAATTTTGTCTGCGTTTGTTTGTTTACTCATTATTTAGTGATTGTCGGATTTACCCTTTGAATATGAGAGTTGTCTCTGCCCTTTTATGTTGATGATCCTCTGGTTTTATGTGGTTGGATGTTGTGGTTCACTCGAATTTTATTTAGATTAATGTTACTTTGACATTCATGCGTTTGCTTTTTAGAGTTATTTTACCTTTATGGTTTCCTCTAAGGTGACCCTGAAGATTTCCTTAATTGTCCGCAAATAATAAAATGGATCCTAAGCAGTGACCCTTTTTCTTTTGGAATTCCTACCATGTTAATAGTGCTGTTGCCTCTTATCTTATGGAAGCTACCATGGCACAATTGTCTTACCACCACACCATCTTTCGGAGGGTCGTCGTAATGTGAAGGGTGTCGAAGGGAGGGAGGAGGGTGTGATTTTTCTATTTCCTCTCTTGTTAAAAAGGCACTACAAAATGAGAGGGATGCTGCTTCAATTTTGAACTATTGAGCAAAATGGTTGGGGTGTGAACTGTCTTTGCAATATAGAAGACATCAAAACTCTCTATCATTTCCTTGAGTGACCTACAATTTACCAATGTTGCTCTATAAAAAATAAAAAACTAGTTTGTAGTGTAGCGATACTTATGTTCTAATGTTGGAAAAAGTTTACAATTTCAAATCTGCCATTTATTAGGAAAAAAAAATGTGAGCAATTTGGCACAGTTGTAGTTCCTTTAAACATTGTATAAATTAATTAGTATGAAACTTATCAGCAACTTGGGGATGTAGCTCACATGGTAGAGCGCTCGCTTTGCATGCGAGAGGTACGGGGTTCGATACCCCGCATCTCCATTTTTCGTTTAACTTCCTTTTTTTTGGGTCCGTACTTTCCTTTTTCTTTTTGGAGTATCTACGACATGTCGTTTTACCTCCGTCTTTTCGTGTGTCTGTGTTTCGAAGTGCTATCCTCTCTACTTTCTCGGAGGCAGACTCTTGTTTCTCGCCCTCTGTCTGTGTTTAGCATGGAGCTCTCATTTGCTCCCTCATCTTCTCCACGGTTTCCAGCTCTAACCCCTCATTGCAAGACCTCCTCTTCTTTTCCTTCAACTTTCGTTAAGCCAACTTCCAAACCCCCCTTTGCTTCTCTCTCAAAATGCACACAAAACTTGTACTCAATTGGGCTCTACAGAAGCTCAAAGTCCTTACCCAACTGTCAGAAGAGGAGAAATTCCATCTGGGTATGCTGCATTTCTTCCTCAATGATATAAATTACATTCAACTTTTAGTTGGTCCAATTGGGTTCTGCTCTAAGCACTGTTCATTAGGAAATGCCACTATGAAACTGGTTGGTTTGATTTATTTTTTTTTTTTTTTTTTTTTTTTTTTTCGGTATGTTTTGATTTTGCTCCAATTAGTGAATTTGGTGGTCTGTGTAATTTTTTCCTTTATCTGTTATTGTTAGCTTGTGGAACTGGAAGTTTCTACTTGATTATTATTCTGAAGTGATGCTGCAATTATGACATTATGTCAAGGTTTGAAGGACTAATATAGGGTAAGCGGTTGATAGTAGGCAATCCTACTATTGAACATGTCAAAGCGGCAAAAAAACTAGTTAGAAGCTTGATATAGTTGTACCTATTTGCTTTACTGTGGAACATACAAATAGAAAAGAAGAAAAAAAAGAAGAAAAAAAGGAAATTTGGTGTCTGTTTATAGACCTGTCCCTTGTTGCTGATTTTGATTTTGATTTTACATGTGTTAGTACTTGATTCGGTTCCATATACATGGTTGCATATAGATTTTGGAGACTGTAGTCTATGAGACTCAAGCCCTTTCTTTTTATGGTATTAAAGTGAAAGTGAATGCTGCCAGGCCTGCAGTAAAGTTGAAGCTGCTGGATCTGATCCAGTATTGACCAGAATTTCAGATTTTAAAGATGCTTGTTGGAGATTCCTGAGGCCCCATACCATACGTGGAACAGTTCTGGGTTCTACGTAAGTAATTAGCACACAGAACACTAATTTTTATTAGTAAACTGGTTTCATTTCCAACAGACCAGGTGTAGTTGACCAAATTTCTTTGTTGTTTTGTCCACAGTGCTTTGGTGACTAGAGCGTTGATTGAGAACTCCAATTTGATAAAGTGGTCTCTGCTGTTTAAGGCATTCTCTGGTCTTTTTGCTCTACTATGTGGGAATGGTTACATAGTTGGCATCAACCAGATTTACGATATCAAAATTGACAAGTACGATGGACGTATATTTTTATGTATTTCTGTTTCTTAAGCATGCTATTAGACAAGGATTTGCGCAACAGTCTTAAACTCAAAACATTGGTTTCCAACAACCACAATAGGGTTTGTACACATTTTTTGTTGTTTAAGATCCATCATAAGTTGGCCCTTGTCAGAATGTAATTGATGCCTTAACATAGTTGATGAATATCAATCATCTGATCTAGAGACTCTTGATAGAACCTGTTCCTTAGTCATTGGTAAAAGGAAAAATATAGAACCAGACGATCTTGACCTTTGGTAAATCATCTTTTCTGTTTTTTCTTTGTTTCTGTTGTGTGACAGACTGTCCGTGGACATTATTGCATATTAGTTTCTTTGAACTTATTCTGTATCTCTCTGTTGTGTTTGCAGGGTAAACAAACCTTATTTACCTATTGCTGCAGGGGACCTTTCAGTTCAATCAGCATGGCTTCTGGTGGTATTTTTTGTAGTGACTGGCCTGTTGATTGTCGGAATGAACTTTGGGCCATTCATTACTTCTCTATATAGTCTTGGTCTTTTCCTTGGTACCATATATTCTGTTCCTCCGTTTAGAATGAAGAGATTTCCTGTTGCAGCATTTCTTATAATTGCTACGGTATCACTTTTTTCTCCTGTTATCTAATTCTCACAATAGAAGTATGTGCTCATTTTTTGTAATATTTTTTTTCTTCTCCATTATAAAGTCAGTAACTACTCAAATTGCTTGATATTTTTTATACATGGGATTTGAAATTCATGCACCCACCTTAAAATGTCCAAATAAAAAGTAAAGTAGATAATAGTTAATACATTTATAATCATCACAATCTAAGCAAGTTCTGGTAAAAAAAGCCTGAAAGTCATAGAGAAATAAAGTTAAACATTCACAAATTATACCCATGAAAAAAAGAGAGTAGAAAAGTGTTGGCGGAAGCAGACCTGTGAGTCACGGGAAAGCGAGTAGTTTATTTTTGAAGCAATGTGAAACAAAAAACAAAAAATTCCAAATATGAATATTACCCTCAAAACAGCAGTTAGACATTATTATGGCTGAAGCACCAAATGCTATTGTAGCATAACACTCTTTATAGTTGAATTGCTGCAATAGTATAGTTCTACTGATCTAATATAGTTGTCTAAAAATTTCTGTGCATGAATTCAAACAACTTTTGAGCAAGGAGCCTGGAAAGTAAATATATTATTAAGAGGATAGGATCTGTTCAATGACTATTATGTTGATTCACAAATATATTTTGAAAATTATTTTGCCTTATTTTTCTCCAATGGTAGTTATGTCACAAGAGATTAACAAAATAACTACTGCAGGTACGGGGTTTCCTTCTTAATTTTGGTGTATATTATGCCACTAGAGCTGCCCTTGGGCTTCAATTTGAGTGGAGGTGTGTTACCATTTGTCGTATTTTAACTGGTATGACTATACAATTGGATGGACTAATACAGGATTGATAAGGAACTGCTGTAGTTTACACACCAATATGGATTTTGAAAGTTAACAAAAAGGGACCTTTTCTAAATCCAACACATGAGCATTACTAATTTTCAATTTTCAATTTTATTATGCAAACAAATGTGTATTGATTGATCTAATTGTCCAACTTTCTCTTGTGAATGTCACTCTATCCTTCTGATATTATAGCTGTGTAATGTTCATAATTTAAATTTTTGAAGAGACTGATGCTTAAATTCAAATTCTACCTGCAGCTCGCCCGTGGCTTTTATCACTACCTTTGTAACATTATTTGCTTTGGTTATTGCCATAACAAAAGATCTTCCTGATGTAGAGGGAGACCGCAAGTAAGTTGCAGGGCCTAGTTACTTTCTGGCAGCTGATTTCTCATTTGATTCTTACCCCATATAATACTTTCTGAGTCGTTAAAAACAATCCCAAAGTTTGGTTATTAATTTTAATGTCACCCTTTTTTCTTTTTGTTTTGGTTAATTTACACATGAATCAGTGTACATTAAATTTCCGCACCCTCTACCCCATACTTGCATAGAGAGAGTGGGTATCATTTTGCCATGTAATTAGCATATTTGATGTCACTCACTGTAATTGTTAATGTCTTATATTATGCTTAACCAATATTGGTACTCTTTTTTCTACATTTTCAAATCAGAATGCAGCATTGTTTTTGTTTAAAGATTAATATTCCAGTTGCCCACCAATATTTATTTCAAATATATGCTTACAGGTTTCAGATATCAACATTTGCAACAAAACTTGGAGTTAGAAAGATTGCGTTCCTGGGTTCTGGGCTTTTGCTGCTAAACTATGTTGGTTCTATATTCGCAGCTAGTTTCATGCCTCAGGTAGGCATGTATTCCTTTGAACTTTGAAGTGTATCTCTAGATGCTTGCATGGTTCATGCATTTAGACAAAAGCTAATGGGTGTGAAATTCTTCGTGTTTTCCTTTGACTCAAAAATTAAAGCCCTTATGTTGCTTGTGTACAGGCATTCAGGCGTAGCTTAATGATACCGACCCATACAATTTTGGCACTGATTTTAATTTTTCAGGTTTGTATCTTGCTGTTCTGAACTCTTTACCACTATATCCATTCTAAACGGCTTCTTTTTCTTTTTTTTGTTTGTTCCTTGTTTTTATGAATGTGTTACATCCCCCCTCGCTTTTCTCTCAATGCTCCAAGAGGACCCTAGCATCATTTCATTTATGCTTATGATATCAGACAAATTTACTGTCGAAAATGGCATCCCACCTCTCTGTAGTTTCTTCTCACTGAATGATAGTTTCAGTTAGGCATTTATGATACTGATTCTTTTCAATATTAGGACTTCTGGTATATTTTGTGTGTGTGTGTGTGGTGAGGACTTGGGAGAATAAAGTGACAATGGCAACTTGTGCTGTTTCGAGCTTTCTAATCCGCATTTAATTGGATGTGAATGGTTTATGTTAGAGCTCTTTCGCACACACAAACAAACAACACTTAATGAAAAATTGTATTTTATTGTTAAACTCTTATGTAAATTTTGTTCTCATGTACTTTCAGACTTGGGTGCTCGAGCAAGCAAATTACACCAAGGTATAAAATTCCATTTTTTGTAAATAGCATTTTACTGGTCAAGCAGTACAGTTTGGAATAGGATAATTTGGCACAACTATTTCGAATGATCTATTCAGATTCCAATAAAATGACAGAGAGTATTTGATTCATCATCTGATGATAAGTTTGAATGCGTTCTGCAGGAAGCAATTGCCGCCTACTACAGATTTATTGGAATCTCTTCTATGCTGAGTATATCATTTTTCCTTTCATCTAGCGACTCCCTCAGCATTTGCTGAATCTTTGATGAGAGAGAGAGAGTTTGTATCTTGTCAGCTTGTAAATATTGGCATAAGTAACTAGCATATGTTTTATGAATCCATATGTAACAAGTTTTTCCTGCATCAAATTCTTATCCTATGTAAGGAACGTGGTAGATATGTAATATGATACTGGCCGATTCTTTTAAAGCCTGACCTTGATATATATATAGTTGGACATATGAAGTTTTTCTATGTTAAGTCCTTATAAGAAAAGTGCACACATCATTTCTACGGTTGCCTGTAATATATTTCAACGATCGAAATCGTCTATATTTAGGTCATCTTTCAAGGAGAATAAGGACATCTCTACTTTAGAAAGCCTCCATTTTAACATGACATCGTACACAAATTGTTAGTCAATGTAACAAAACGATCATTATAATTTTGAAAAGTCATGTGAGATTTTATCATAGCTTCATATATGTATCATGCACTCAGATGCTGACTGGTTGACCAATGTACAAGTTTTCTCTTTCAATTTTCTCACACGCCAAACACCTAATTTACCTAAACCAGTAATCTCCGAAGTCCAAAATCTAATCCATGCCTTGAAACTTGCCAAAAGTCCTTTTTCTTCTTCTCTTCATCAACTACTATAAATAAAATAGGAGCGAGTGAATTGACTGTTTAGTTGTGAGTGTGTCGGTGCATTACAAAAACAAAACAAACGCGTTGGACTTGGACCAAAAAAATACATGTCGGGCTCTGTAATTAGAATAAGTCAGAATTAAAAGCACTTTTGCGGAAAGCTACTTGTTCTCCAGCTGCCCATAGAATCTAATCCAAACAAATCCTACTCTGACAGGCCGTACTGCGACAGTACATGAGCTGTACTCGTTCTTGAATCACAATGAAGTCTACTTCTTGTCAGAACTGGTTCGTCCAAATATTACATCACTCAAAAATTACTAGACCTGATAAAATCATATACGATGTAATTCTCGTCCGAATTTTATCGTGTTGAGTTCACAAGTGTTAATACGATAATGATATGTTTTTTTTGTTCAATGAGAGGACAATGTTCATTCGCGGAACATATTTAACACGCTATAGTTATGAAATGTTGTTTAAAAAAAAATCATTTATGCAAATAAATTCATCTTTTGAATTTGCATATTCAAACATAAGAAAATTATTTATTTAATTTGCTCATAGGTAATACAACATGCTCATATATAAATTAATGATAGAATGTAAGTGTTAAAATTCTTTTGCACAATATGAACATGACATTTGAGCACGTAGCTGCAATAAGCCTAATTTGAGAAGAAGAAGAAGAAGAAGAAAAAGACAAAAAAGTGGTACGGCAAAAGAGAAGGGAAAATAATAATAATAGTTTAAGGACGGCACTTACAATTATGCCGTGGCGGTGACCCACTTGCATTTAAGAAGGTGGTGGGCAAAAGGGTAATATTTATTTCTTGAAACTTAATTTTTGGGTGGAAAGTTAATTCCACAGGGCCAGGCAGGCAGTGTGAGGAATGTAGCAAATTTAACATGTTGGATCAACCTCAACCACAACCAAATGTTGAATCAAATAATGGTCTATATTAAGCTGCATCTTATAGGGGTGAATGTGGATTTTTCTTCTTTTTCAAATGTGGATTAGATTAGTTGGCTAAGGCTGTGTATTCAGCCCGTTACATCCGAGTTCAAACTCTCCTTTACATACATTAGAATAATTTAACTACCGCTCTTGTAAAAAAAAATATCTTTTCGTCATTTGCTAATTTAATCAGCATAATTAGTTAATGTAATTAAAATCATGTATGAATGTGTGGTCTTTTTTTATATATGACATTTTCGACTATTTGACAACAGAATATTTTTTCATAAAAAGGGGAAACCCTATACTTTTCATAAGTTTTTTCGCATGATGCAAATAACACTCATTTAAGAGAATATTGGGTAGGAGAAATGTATTGTTTTCTAACCAAAGAAGTTTCCATGCATCTGTGGCCATACAATACTAAATAGGGTTATTAGAAACCATCCCATTCCCACCCAAATTTTGTGAGAAGAGAAAAAGAAAAGATTCCTTGACCAAAAAAAAAAAAAAAAGAGAAAAAGATTGGAAAAGGGTTTGGATGACTAATGTCAAGTTAAAACTTAAAAAGGGGATAAACAACATGAATAAGATAGATGAAGAAAAAAAAAAACCAAAAAATCAAAAAAAAAAAAAAAAAAAAAAAAAAAAATTTGGTTGGAACTTTCTCTTGTGGTCAATAACATGTGTGGGGAGACTATGATCCAACTGTTGCTCTTTTCTTCCCCCCTCTTCTCTCTATATAGAAATTCTCTCTCTAACTTCTATATATAAATGTTGCAAGAATAGCATTTAGCCAACGTAGGTGCTGTGTAAGCCAGAGACAGAAAAAAAAGTAAAGCTCTCTGTGGAAGGAGAGAAGCAAGCCCATGAAAGCCACTCTGTAACCTTTGAAACCTCTACAAAATAAAACCCCTTCAACTTCCCACATTCTCCGCTCTCTCTCCCGTCATTCGTCCATTTCTTTACTTCCTCTCCATCTTTCTCTCTCTACCCTTCTTTGGTTCTCTCTTTCCTCAGCCTTGTCTTAAACCAGTCTCCATCTCTGCTTCCATTCTGTCTCTGATTAAGGTAAGACTCATTGTGCACCCTTCATTCATAAATGTATCAAAAGGCTTTCTTGTGAGTTATTCACTTAATTTGTTGGTTGAATGTTGCAATGGGAGTGGCATAATGGTCCCACTGGGAAATGATTGGTGATGTGTGTGTGTGTTAGTATTTGCATTTAATGCATTTGAGACTTTTAATATTTTCCAATTTAAATGTTGCAAAATTTTTTATCACCCAATTTAGAGTGTTGGATATAAAACCCTCCTCTGCAATTTGCATGGGATTGTAAAATGGCTTTTGAGGAACCATGCTTTAGATTCTAGTAGAAAGGCTGGAAAGAGGAGGAAATGGATGTGTGCCTATATATTCAATGGTAGACCTCCATTCATGAATGTTGAAACAATGTTTGTTGGTACCAAGTTTGATTATATTGCCTTTCATGGATATCAAGTTTGGTGAACTTTTTTTTGTTTAATTCTGTACATTCTGTTCAGTTTTTTATAGGTAAAGAGACCCGATAGATCTCGATCATCTCGTCGATTCAGATCTTGGTTATTTGTAGTATAATCTTGCTGATATCCCTTGTTGGCCAATGGGGTTTCCAGTGTCCTGCCCACTTTCTGATTTTGATGATTTGGATAGTCATTGTGGAGCTGTTCTTGTAAGTCCAGTTAGTCTTAGGAAAGAAGAAGAGAGGAAGCCCTTGCGGTCATTAAGCTCCAATAGCCCTGATTCAGAACCAACCACCACAAATGGTTCAGGAAAGATGAATATTGAAGGATCGCTTAGCTTTGAAGGGAAGGAGTTAAACACCAATCCCTTAACAAAGACATGTTCGGCAGATATGGAAAACAATTCGTCTACCAGAGCAGAAAGCGATGCTGGAGACCCGTTGCAGACATCTGAAAACCAGTCCCAGGAGCCAGGAAAACACAGATACCAGGCTGCATTGAAGTTGCAGAAAGTGTATAAAAGTTTCCGCACGAGAAGACAGCTAGCAGATTGTGCAATTCTTGTTGAGCAAAGATGGTATGCTTTCATGTCTTCTTTCAATTTGAAGAGCTATGGCATCAATTTTTCGGTGTCACACATGAAAAGGAAATGGAAAAGTTTTATGCCTACTAGTCCTGTCCACATATCCCCTATTTGTATCCTTCTGAAGTTAGATTTATATTTTGGTGAACTCAATTTGTAGGTGGAAGGCACTAGATTTTGCTGAGCTCAAACGGAGCTCAATATCATTTTTTGACATTCAGAAACCCGAGACAGCTGTTTCTCGCTGGTCTAGGGCAAGAACCAGAGCTGCCAAGGTTAGTTAGTATTACACTACGTGATGTGCACTTCTATACTGCTATATTATGGCTCTAACTGCTGCTGCATCATCTCTTTTGAAGGTGGGAAAAGGTTTGTCTAAGGATAAAAAGGCCCGTAAACTTGCTTTGCAGCATTGGCTTGAGGCAGTAAGTTTTATACCTTATAGTGCAATATACCTTAGAATCAATGTACACAATTTTCTTTATGATTTCTTACTCTTGTTCCTTCCTATTAACAGATTGATCCTCGACATCGCTATGGCCATAATCTTCACTTTTATTATGCGAAATGGCTCCATTGTGAGAGTACACAGCCCTTCTTCTATTGGTAAGTTTAATCTGGGACATCATGCAAAGCAATTAGAAATGCTCCTTGATCACAGCCAAGAATGTTGTAGCACCTATTTAATAATCATTTTTTTTCTCTTAAAAATGCAGGCTTGACATAGGAGATGGAAGAGAAGTCAACCATGAAGTATGTCCTCGGCCAAAGCTTCAAACACAATGCATCAAGTATCTTGGCCCAGTGAGTCTCATCTTCCATTATGATTTCTCATTTTTTTATGTTTTCGTGAAGCAGTTTGAATATCTTCTCACCATGGCATTTCAATCTGAATATGTCCCATAAACCTATTCACCATGGTATTTCAATCTTCTACCCATAAACCTTAAGAATGAAACAAATTCCCAAGACATTTTAGATCAAACAAAACCGGTGTACCTACCGATAACTGTTGCTTCATTTCTGCAGATAGAAAGAGAGGCTTATGAAGTTGTAATGAAAGATGGGAAGTTCATTTACAAGCAGACTGGAAATCTTCTTGATACAACAGAAGTCAGAGATGCTAAGTGGATATTTGTCCTTAGCACATCCAAGACCTTGTATATTGGACAGAAGAGCAAAGGTACGTTTCAACATTCAAGCTTCTTGGCAGGTGGAGCCACACTCTCTGCTGGAAGATTAGTGGTGGAACAGGGAATTCTTAAGGTAGGAAAGAGTAATCTATCAACGATTTTCGTTTACCTAGTAGATTGAATCCTGTATCTATCTTTGAGATTAGGCTTTAATATAATAGTTACTAACACTCTTTTTTTCTTTTTTGGTTTAACAGTCAGTTTGGCCTCATAGTGGCCATTATCTCCCAACAGAGGAAAATTTTCAGGAATTCATGTTGTTCCTTATTGATCACAACGTAGATCTCACAAATGTTAAGGTACGTCGGGCAAAATTCGATTATTTTAACTCAAGAAGTTACCATCTTCTACTGTCTCAGCAGATGATGTTTTGTGTAGCAGTATATGACATGATAGGATACTATTAACTGGACAGAGCTGATCGAAATCTATCTTTACCACGTATCGGGGTTTTTCCATAAATTAATGCTCTGAGATGAGATCATCAGACACAAATGCAACCTTGTAGCTAGCAAAACTCTTCCCTATACTATATGAAACATAATGTTCCCATGATTCATAGCAGATACTGTTTCCATTAAAGAAATAGTAATGTACAATTGACCTAGTAATAATGTACCTTTCTTTCAATTTTCAGAGAAGTGCAGCTGATGATGAAGAAGGAGGCCTCAGCAAAAAGAGCAGCAACATTGGAATTCGAAACAGTCCCAAAAAACCAAATCCATCTAAAGATACTGGAACAACAAATGCTGAAGGCTCAGGGCAAGATAGCACTGATCCAAGCAATGAGGACTCTAACCCTGTAGAAAATGCTAATCCTATTCTGTCAAGATTGCCTGAAAGATTCTGCTCAAAGATAGCCAAACTTGAAATACCACAAAGAAATGATGCGTTTGACATTCTCAAGGAGGGAATACCAATAACTTGTCGCGAATATTTTCCAGATTCTGCTTCCGACGATGGTTATGAGACGGCTGAAGAATCGGTCTTAACAGAGGAAGATTTCATGATCCCTAAACTAAACTTGTTTGAAGACGATGAATTTGAAGAAGACGAAAAGCCAGTGCCAAAAGAGAAAATCATGCAAAGGATTGATTCACATAAAGGAATGAAGTCATATCAGTTGGCTCAGCAATTAACCAGTAGGTGGACAACAGGAGCTGGACCGCGGATTGGTTGCATGAGGGACTATCCTTCGGAGCTTCAGTTCCGAGTTTTAGAGCAAGCCAACTTGTCTCCAAGAAGAACTGGAAGAAGTCCCCGGCCCTTGCTTCCATCTCCTTTAAGTACAGAGAGAATTGCAGGGAAAAGTCCCCTTGGCCCTCGGAAGAGCAAGAGACACAACACCATAGGCTGACTGCTACATATTAGATCAAGGGATCATCTGTAGCAATTATTTCATGTTTTGATAGAGAAGATGATATAGGAATTGTTTTTGCATTCTTTTAGAACTTTTTTTGTAGAGTTTGGACTCAACAGCTCTTCAGAAAGAGATCTTTTACAGCGCTTAAGTGCTTTTTCTTACGCTGGCCTGACCCATTGATTTAGATTCACGGGTTCCATACCGAAAGAAACGTAGTCATGTCACAGGCAAAGAATATGCAGAAGCTTGTTAACATGGCTTTGCAGATGCAGACTTACAGAACCCTACATGTTTTTTCTTCTTTATTTACTAACTTGCTTCTTACAAATAAAACTAGAAATAGTTTTTGGAGGACAGCAAGTTATATATTTCTCATATCCTTGTTTCTGCAAATCAGCCTCCTGGATCTTGCTTCCCTCCAAGCAAAGAATTAAACTGAAGATTTCTTCTTAAAATCGATACATGCATTCAGCATTCTCTTTTTTTGCCTTTTGTTTCTTCGGTATTCAGAATGTGTTGTATGAATAGGCACAAGTATTCTAAAATGTGATATATTTCTTGGAACCCTCCTGTTTCTTTCTCCTCCATTTTCACACAATCTTATCCATCCATGATCAATTATGTCATAAGAGTGACCGAAAAAAAAAAGTGCTATTTACGAAAATATAATATATTTCTTAAAAATAAATGGGAGTTGATTTCCCCACTCCCTTTTGCTTTTTAATACTTTTTAATCAATTTTGTTATTTCTCTTTCCTATTCTATCCTTACCCTACATTAATTTCTTTTTTACTTCACTTTCTTAAATTTTCAACTTACACTCCATTTTCAGTATTATAGAGAAAAATAAAACTTAATTTCTTACTCGATTAAAGAAAAAAAAAATACAAATTTATAAATAAACCCAATCCTAGACATGTATTTATAAAAAAACCCAAGCACTATTTAAACATAGAAACAAACCCAAAATCAACCGCAAAATAAACAATTGTATATTTTTTGGGTGTGTTTATAAATGGGTTTTGAATGTGTGTAATGATGGGTTTTGGGTGTGTTTATAAAGTGTTTTGGGTGTTGGGTTTTTTTATAATTTCAACCCCCATTTTGGGTGTTTTAGTGAAACTCCCAAAAAAATATATACTAAAAATGGAGTGCAAGTTGGAAAATTAAGTATTTTAAAAAAAAAAACTAATATAAAAGTGAAGTAAAATGAAATTAATGTAGGGTAAGGGTAGAATAGGAAAGAGAAAGAACAAAATTGATTAAAAAGTATTAAAAAGCAAAAGGGAGTGTAAGTGGAGAAAATGAGACTGGGGAAATCATATCGCTTTATCAAATAGAAACTTCATTAGATAAACTTTAATAATACAATCAAAGACATCAACAAGACATCTAACATAGCAATCCCAAGAGGGCAACAAACTAATATGCTAAAAACACAACTAACGCGGACAAAAGACGCACTGAAACTATTAGCCCAGATCACCACAATTAACCGTAAGTCCAAACAAAGCTTACAAACCCAACATAACCAAAACCCTAAAACAACCCATGAGCCTAGACGGACCCTACCACCACCACCTAATGAAGCGCCTTTGCAGCCACACTTACCATCACATCTGTAACATATCTTGGGAAAATATGATTTATAATGATCTACCTTCGCATAACAGTTTAATGGTGTTAAGTTCCTGTTAGTTCAATTAGGATTTTTTTCCCCTTTTTAATTATGAGAAAATTGGGTTATATTTTAAAGATAACGTGTCAACTTAAAGTCTTTTAGATTAAATTTTTATGAGGTGACATACTCAAAAGAAAAGTCAAGCAGATTGTGGTAGATAGAAAAACAAGCAAATGACCTAAATCCCTTGTCAATGTACTAGTGACTTTTATAAACTTTATAAAAATATTTAAGAATATGTCAACATTATAAAAATCACTCACTTAAAACAAATATTTTATTACACTCCTTTAAAATCTTGATTGAATATCTCTGAATTTATAAACCTTTTTAAAAATTGTGAAAATCCGAATGGAATACAGCCTGAAAAAGCAGGAACCACCCAATTCAACACCAATGCAAAGTGGAGAATCTCAAACGTGGGGTCCACACTTTCTCATTTTCCAAATCACACTCGAATTCAGGATTTGTTTTTTGTTACATATATATTCCACTTTTTGCTTGGAAAAAGAAAAGCCCTTATTCCCTTTGATTTCCAAGTCAAAATCATCAAACCTCTCTCTCTCCCTCCTCCTCCGTGAGACCAAAAACCAAAGGGAACATGCAGATTTTCGTGAAAACCCTAACTGGAAAGACCATCACTCTTGAGGTTGAGAGCAGTGACACCATCGACAATGTCAAAGCCAAGATCCAGGTACTGTATCTCTCTCTAATTTGAGTTTTCGTCTCATGTATTTATTTGATTCATTTAGAGGAACAACTTTATTTTATGGAAGCGTTTCTTCGCGATATAATTAGGGTTTCGGTTTCTAGTTAAGATTTGGTTGTTGTTGTATTATGATTTTGTTATTCGGTTTGGTTAATATTTGTATCAGAGTTTGTGATTGTGTGTGTATATATATGTTGGAACAATTCTATAGCGAGGGTTAGGGTTTCTAATTTGAGCTGTTGATGCACTGGATTTTATCGAGTACAAAATTTATTGATTTTCTGAGTTTGTTTAGTTTTATTGTTCTTGGCAAGTAAAAATACAACTGAAGATTTTGCAAAAAACTAGGCCTTGCTGTCATCCAATGGGTTGAGTAGTTCTTGTTTATTTGTGTTCCGTCTTTCCCATAGAACTTTTCATTCCTAATTGTATGATTAAGCCTTTATAACATTGGTTTTGTGAAATGAGATTGTTTCTGTAAGGTTATTGCATATTTCTGTTACTATCATTACTATTCTGCAGTACAAGAAATCCATATAAGCAGACTTGTGTAGTAATTTATACAGAACTAGGGAACTGATTGATAAACACGATGTCAAACAGTTTCAGAGTGTCCTCTGTCTTGAACTAATACTAATGTACTGTAGATTTATCTATTAAAGAACAACTTTTCATCACAAAGAGCTAATCAATTATGTATTTTTACGGCATCACGGAAAAATACCTTAATCACCCAGACAGCTTAGTAGAAATTTGTAAGCGAATTGGATTTAAAATCCGGAAATCATATGATGTTTCGGTCTTTGATATGTACTTTTCTTTTTGCAATTTTTCTTTACTTCCCTTTACATTTATATGCATCAAAGAGATTTATTATTCTTTTTCGTCATGGAATTGCATGGTAACTCATAGATATTTGTTTTCAGGATAAGGAAGGCATCCCTCCTGATCAGCAGAGATTGATTTTTGCTGGTAAGCAATTGGAGGATGGCCGAACTCTTGCAGATTATAACATCCAGAAGGAGTCAACGCTTCACCTGGTTTTGAGGCTGAGGGGAGGAACTATGATTAAGGTGAAGACTCTTACTGGGAAAGAAATTGAGATTGATATTGAACCAAATGATACCATTGACCGGATCAAGGAAAGGGTTGAGGAGAAAGAGGGAATTCCTCCAGTGCAACAAAGGTATATTTTCTTTTGTTATTATATTTTATTTCACTAAAATAATGTGTTGCTTGAACTCAAGTTATTTCTGAGTTTTCATTGTCTTTTCATCAGTATATATTAGATGTTAATCATTTCACTTCACAGTGTATTTATATCTCATGCCATTTTTCATGTAAATATAATATTATTTGGGTTTTGCTGTATGTGGTAATGGAATTTCTTATGACTAGAGTAAATTTGATGAATTAAAAAATTGATGTACTGAGATTATTGCTTTTCCCTTGATCTAGCTATGTGTGTTTGCATTAAAATTGGGCAGTGAGTGTGCATGAACTTAGTGCCCTTTTTTTTCGGTTACACTGGAGGAAAGAAAACCCCACTGGGGTTTGATACTGTGTGCCATGGGGGAAGGGGGAATCCACCACCACTGTGGTGGGAACCCATTGGCCCATTTTGTCTTTTTAGTGTTGGATGTTTTACCGACTCATTATTTCTTTACTTCGAAAAGGCTTTGATTCATGAATTACGCTCTCTATCTCTATAGCACTGAGAATTTCTTTTCCAGTGGGTGAGATTGTTCAAAATAATAGGTTGTCAACATATAACTTTTGTTTGTATTCCTATTTGGGATATTTTAGTTGCTTCTAGTTTGAATTGGATATTGTCTTCTTGTGTGATTCAACATTTGTTTTGAATTTTTTGTGAGAGATGGTTCAAAATCTTGGGGATTTGAAATGGCACGGCCTTCTTGTTATTGAATCTTACATAGCTCTTATTGTTTGTCTTCATAGCTCATGTTATTAGAAATGGCACGGCCTTCTTGTTATTGAATCTTACATAGATCTTATTGTTTGTCTTCTTAGCTCATGTTGTTTGTCTTCTGCAACATTGTTATTTTTATTAATTTTATACTTGACAGCTCCTATTAAGATATCGTTTGGCCACGTGTTTAATGGCCAACTAAACAAGTCAGGAGATGTTTTTGATGTCTAATGATTTGTAATGTAATATTTGATTCAAAGATCTAATTTATTTTACAACTGTTTGCAGGCTTATCTACGCTGGCAAGCAGCTTGGAGACGACAAAACAGCTAAAGACTACAACATTGAGGGGGGCTCTGTCCTTCATCTGGTGCTTGCACTACGGGGTGGCAGTCTTTAAATCGTATTTTCGGTTAAGGCAAACTCTTTTGTTTGGGCTTTTATTGAGTCTTGATACTTGAAAGCGTTTGAGTTGCATGTCTTTGTTGATAAATTCGAATACATGGCAAAAAAGCTTCTTGTTCTAAGTTGGTTATTGTGGACATAATTATTACTGTGTTACATACATAATTCTCTCTCTCTCTCTCTTGCTCTCGCTCTCCCCCTCCCTCCCTCCCTGTTTTATTTGTGATGCTTTCCCTCGAGATACGTATTAACCAAAGTAAATGAATCTGTGTGAGAGAGGCTATATCCATCTGAAAATACTCTCTTTTGTTTTAAATTGGTTATACGCCAGTATTAAGAATGTTAATGGTTGCATTTACACAATATAACGTCCTAAGCCTCTAGTTTTTTCTATGGTAATTGTATCAGGGCCAACCCTGAGCCTGGGCCTCGAATATATTATATGTAATTGGTCAGGCCCATATTGCAATAAATTTCTTAAGAGTTTAAAAATTTAAGGCCCAAATAAAAATCACACATTAACATTAAAAATTATTAATTTGCGTTGGAACAACATTTATCCATCTAATGGGGAGTGCTAGCAACCTTCTCTCTAACGAAGTGTAGAAAAAGTCGCTAGCATTCCCCTTATCTAATTAATTCGACACTTTCTTCAAGAAAATGCTTAATTCTTCTAGTTTGATGGTTTTTTTAATTTTTTTTAATGTTTCATAGCTAATATATTTTTGTTGTTTTAGTTTAATGGAACTACCATATTTAAATCAAACGAAAGAACAGGTGTATAAATTTTTTTCTTCTTATAAAACTGTGATTATATACAAAGGAAAATTAGCCTCTTTTTAATTATTGCCCTGTGCCACTCAAAAGGCAAGGCCGGACCTCTACAAAAGGTTGCAGGTTGAAGTATTTCAGGAAAACATCACACCAAACCCGAAAAGGAACCGATATGATTAGGGTTTTGGCAATTGAAGAATTGATTGGTCTATAACTGGGACAACAACAAAAAGAGAGAGAATTCTATATACGAGACATTTGAATCTTCTCTATTTATATAGCGTTTTAGGCAGTGTGTTTCTTGTCCGCTTCACAACAGGACTCTTTTTTTCTCCTAGTTTTTTTTTTAACACAATTTTTAAAATCAATTGGTTGTTATAAAATAGGCAGAGTATGAAAGTACCACTGAATATTGAGTGGGATTGTATTTGCTCTTGTGGTATTACACTGATAGAATTTTCTCTCTCGAATAAAGCTTTCCAACTCTCAAACTTCTCTCTCTATTTCTCTTCGGATTTGTGTCTCTCAAAATCTAAAGATTGCCTCTATTTATAGGCAGATGATATATGCTTCACAATCAGAGCATTCACTCTACAACATTAACTCATTATTGCTTCTTACTATTTGTAAATAGTGACTAAGCCTATAAGTCATCAACTTTACGTAAAACATGGTATTTCACTCAATGTTACTTCACATTTTCAACATGTGGGTCATCCATCATTTAAAACAGTGGTTGTATCAAATATGAATTTTGAAATATTTTTTTGGTTCCAAGGAATTATAAAGTTTGGGTCATTAAAGTTTTGAACAATTTATAAAAGATGAATTGAAAATTGAAAATAGCACAAAAAATGTATTTCTATTACTATGCAAAATAATTCAAGTTCCATACTCATAAACCACATAAATGTTATTGAAACACAGAGTTTCATAAATTTTATTAAAAAAATATATCTAAAATGCTTTACAGCTTTGGAGTTTTATAACTCTTTTATGGGCAAGTGCAAAATATGGTATTTTTTATTTAATTTAATTTAGGGGTGTATTCAATTCAACACATTGTGAATGTACTAATTTATCTTTATGTAATAAAATGTCTTCTCTTTTAACATTTTTATTAACTAAGTGGGATTTATGAGATTTTGAAAGTTTCACCCATCTGATCTGCTAAAGGAGTTTAGTCCAGTAAAAAATTGTCTTGACAGGTAGATCAATCTTAAGTTCAAACTTTCATGTCACTTTGATAGTGTGTGATAATAAATTTTTTAAGTTGGAAAAAAAATACGTGAAACCAGATTTATTTTTTTAATAAGATGCGAAAAGTGTAAAATGTCGTATACTTTTAAATTGTAACCTTGGTGAAAATAAAATAAATCTAAAAAATGCAAGGGTAAAATTGGAAAATCAAGAATTTTTGTTTAAGGAGCTGACCAGCTGGGGTCCGCTCGCGGGTTTTCCTTGCAGGACAAGGATTTTCGTGAAACAAAAATTTACAACTGTACTCCGGTCGATGCCTATTTAAATCCAAGTCTGTAGTTGAAACCCACTTTCATTCAGTTTCCTTCAATTTGCTTTAGCTTCGTTTTCACGCATTCAATTTGCCTCAGCTTCGTTTTCACGCACAGCGATACAAGGAAAATGAGTTCATCGAGCAACACCAGGAACCCTCTTGGAGAACAAAACTTCCTTCTGAGAAAGCCTAATTGGGAAAATGTAAGTGAATCTTTTCTGGGTTTTTTTTTAATTTTCGTTGTATTTTGATTATCTGTCCGTTTGGAATTCTAGGGTTTTTATTTGTTAAAGAATTGCGTTGAATCGTTATGTTTGATTACTTAGGAACACAAGCGCAAGCAAACACAATTCTGGGCTTTTTGTTTTTCAAACTCACGAAGTTAAGCTAGTTGTCCAATACAATGTAGAAAACCAACATGTTCTGTTTAAGGGTAGACTAAGTCTGAGAGATTCTCACTTTTCTGGCATTTTCTTTGAAACCAAACAGAGCTTTATTAACGCGTCTGGTTTTTGGTTTTCTTCTGGCTAATAAAATCTGTTTGGCATTTACAGTTGGATAGGTTTATACCCAATCGGGCGGCACTGGACCTTGATTACGCGCATTACATGGTCAGAGGAGGGAGAAAGGGAATCGAGAACCCGGAGGCTGCAAGCACTCCATACCAGAAGCTACTGACTGAGACCTTCAACATGAACCGAGGACGAATCTTCACATTCAAGAACAAGCCCCCCACCCCAGTTGAAGCCATTCCGAGGAGATTGCTTTCACCCCCTCTTCATAAGGCCAAATCTACCAAGCCCTCTCGACGGGTTCCTCAGGTATAATAATTGCATTAATATCATCATACTTGAATCTAATTGTGCTTAGGATTGTGTCTGTAATGAATCATATTGATTTTGCTTTGTGGATTATGTTCTAATTCTTCCAAATTGATTTTTCAGGGTCCAGAGAGAACAATGGACGCTCCCGGTGTTGTAGATAATTTCTACTCGAATTTACTAGACTGGAGCAGCAGCAACATTCTTGCAATTGCTCTTGGAAACTCAGTGTACCTATGGAATCCTTCTGACCATTCCATCGTAGAACTCGTCACAATTGATGATGAAGATGGTCCCGTTACAAGCATCAGCTGGGCTCCTGATGGGCAACATATTGCCGTCGGCTTGGACAATTCCTGGGTCCAGTTATGGGATTCTGTTTCTGTTAGACTGGTAAGAACATTGTTGTTGCTTATTATTGTTGGTCGTTTTCCTTAGAAAATGAAACCTTGGTTCTAATACTAATCTACTGCTGATTTTGTTACTGCAGGTAAGAACATTAAGAGGTGGTCACCATGGAAGAGTAGGTTCACTGGCCTGGAACAAACGCCTTCTTACTACAGGAGGAATGGATGGTAGAATTATCAACAACGATGTAAGAGTGAGATCCCACATTGTGGGAACCTACAAGGGTCACGAGGCCGAGATCTGTGGATTAAAATGGTCACCCTCAGGCCAGCATTTAGCTAGTGGAGGGAACGATAATGTTCTCTTCATATGGGACAGGTCAACAGCCTCTTCCAATTCACCAAGACAATGGCTTCAAAGGCTTGAAGACCACACTGCAGCAGTCAAGGCCCTTGCTTGGTGTCCATTTCAAGAGAATTTGTTGGCCTCTGGTGGTGGTGAACGTGACCGGTGCATTAAGTTATGGAACACACAAACAGGCTCGTGCTTGAGCTCGGTTGACACTGGCTCGCAGGTGTGTGGTCTTTTGTGGAACAATTATGAGCGTGAATTGCTTAGTTGTCATGGTTTTAGCAAGAATGAGCTTATCCTTTGGAAGTACCCGTCAATGGTGAGGGTGGCAGAGCTCACTGGCCATACCTCCAGAGTTCTCTTCATGACTCAGGTACAAATTTGGACTTTAATTTGCACTTTGTGAATTCAATTCTGTTTGTGTATTTGATTTCATGGATTGATTTTCATTTCGAATAATTTTTCATGGCAACTTCATATGGTAGTTACATATTCTAATTGTTTGTAACTTCTGTTGTATATGTTTTCAGAGCCCAGATGGATGCACTGTGGCCACTGCAGCCGCGGATGAGACGGTTCGAACTTGGAATGTGTTTGGGATTCCTGGAGTTTCAAAACCTGCACGAAAAGAAAATCCATTGCCATTTGCTCCTTTATACACCATTCGTTGAAGATCATGTAAATGCTGGAGAGAATTCTATCTGTTTTGTCTGGGATGCCAAATGAAACAGATGGGTGTATATGGTGTACATTGTTTACAAGAAAAAAAGCAGATAAGTGTATATGGAGAGAATTCATACAATTTGTATGAATATATAATGTATATGGTTACACGAAGAGGAAAAAAAGAAGAAGCAGTTTTGATATAAATTCTTCTTTCTAGTTGTCTTTTTGCTATCTAATTTCAGACCATGTTTTCAACATAAAGTTGGACCAGAAAACTTAACCTGGGGCTGGGAGAAGTCTGACCAATTGTGATAGGCTTAGTAGGATGATTAGTGATTAGTGATTAGTGAGTAAAGAACGTCACCCAATGACTAGCTAAGTCTTTGTAATAATTATTTTTTGATAATGGCTAATGTGAACATTTGTGGATGTACTGTAACTCAAAATTTTAGCCAATTTGAAGACACTGATTTTTTTAAAACTCAAGTACTTGCAACTTAAACTGAACAAAACATCATTCACTACCTCGAAATATCATCTCATTCTTATTACTTTTTCAAATTCAAAAAGAAAAAAAAATGAAAAGGTCGTCTTATTCAAAACCCCAATCCAATTATGAAATCCCTTCTCTCCCACTTCACACCTCGGAACGCACCGTTCTTATATTTATATAGAGAGAGGCGCTTTCACATCTTCTTAACCGGAAACGGCTGGGGAGAGGAAAGGTCCATTACACTGATCACACATACAACTCAAAGCATCATTCATTACATCTAACCCACTTCAACAATTTAACCCCTAATGCATCTATCCCACTTCAATAACCCAACTACATAGGACCATAATTGCCATTTTCTTTGGCACAAGCCAACCAAATGATCAAGAAAAAAGCAAACGACACCCAAAACCATGGGTTTTTCCCCTTATGTTTCTCATAATTTTTTTATTATTCTTCCAAGTGATTGATCTTCCGCAGCAAACCGGGTATTATTTGCTTTGATCGCTCGCACATAAAGCCCATTCCCAAAATTCACATTCACCCCTTCCACACACTACTTCAAAACTGGTCAACAAGCACGAACATAAGAACACAAATACAGTATAGTCACATAGCGACGATAACAAACACCATTTATCTACATAGCAATTGTATCAGCGTTATGAACAGTTGTAGATGAATGATGTTTGCTATCGTCGCTATGTGACTCCCGTTACGTGCTGTCCGTTAATCTCATCCTAAGGTTTCACGATGGGAGCACGCTTGTCTTTTCCGAGTCAGCAGACTGCTGCCTCAGATATTGGGTGGATAATATATATGAGTTGATGGATCCAAATAGCCAATACATCATCCCGGAGCTGCGTACGATATACATATATAATAATTTGCAATTCTTTTTATTCGTATTCATTTATTTTACTGGAGTATGTTGTTTTTCATTTTTATTTATTCGTATTCATTTTTTAATGTTGCAGCGATATTATTAGTGTCATGCTCCATGTTTTGAGGTTTTATAAAAAAATCACCTAAATATTACTCTTCATGGGGTATGGATGAGGAATGAGAGCACTCTATTGGGATGTCCCGGTCTGCCTCACTCTGCTTGTGTTATTTTGGGAGATCATAAGATGTACACGGACCTCTGTTACAGGAACAACTTTCCAAATGAGTTGGACTTCTTCTTATGTGTTTTGGAATATGAGGAGAACTAAGTATATTTTTATATTGTTACATTGTCATTAATGCTATATGCTAAGGATCCTAGCTACAGCAGGAACTGAGCAAGTACGAAAATTACAATTTCATCTTAGGCCGGCGTAATTGGTGTCCGGTTGCATTTCTCATATGTGGCAGAGAGCACAATTCTTTGGTAAGAACGTAATCTTGATTCAATTTTATTATTATTATTATTTCAAATTGCATTTAATTAATTTTTTCGTTTGGTACAGAGGCTGTGTATGACCTCATACTTAGCGAAGTGTGGCTTGATCATTTGGATATGGTCAGCTACCTATTTTCTAGTTTCTTCCCTAACTGCATATTCAACAAAATCGACGCATAATTGCGAGAATATTTTTGTACCTTACTCATTTGAAATTGAAAGAATATTGGGTCAATGGGAGCTTATGTATATGGGTTCATATCTCTCATGACAAAAATAGGGAGCAGAAGAGGAGCACATCCGCAGGGGATGGTGGCAAATGATGCTAATTGTTATTTGTTGTCTTTAGAGTTGTAGAAAATCCTAGTTTAATCTGTATTAATCAGTTGGGAATCAAAGTTTATTTGTATTTCTATGGAAATGTGGGATTGTATGTTGGTAATTTGGATGAGTTTGAATGTTGGATTTGCTGGGAATTTTGATTTTTATGATGAAAATGTTAATGTTTGTGTATTGTGAATTTCCATTAGCCATCATGTGACCTTCAAAAAATTTCACCATCTTATATAAAGGTTATGATGTTACATCTGAAAGTTGACTCCTTTTGCTCCTCAATGGTAATAAAGGAAAGGATATCAATGAGAAAAAACAACTAAAGCCTTGGCCCACCCATGTATGAAACCTCGTCCTCCATTCCACCTCTATTCCTGGGAAATATTTCCATTAATGCTGCAATACTTTCCTAATTACCTCGATCCATGTTATTTTTGTTTTCATCTTCCTCAAGCTCCACCTGCTCTCTTTAACTAATCACTCTAACTACTCTATTTATCTTTTTAATTTTTTAATTTTTTATAATAAACAAATGTTTTTATTGAACAGAAATGAAATTACAACACAAGGTTCTCTCTCACTTAAGATACCGTGAACCTTTCCACACTTGATCCAAACTGAGTTTTTTTACCTAAGCTATCCATTTCACACAAGCTTTTCCGCTTTTATATGGTCTTTAATCCACTAAGTTTGGATATTAATCTTCATTTTGTTGGTTGAGATTTGGAGTTTATGATTTGTTGGGATTTTGAGTTTGGAAGAAGAAGAAAAAATAAATTATTGGGTCCAATAATAGTTAAATCAAGAGATTTTTATTGCTGGATAGATTTCATCTAGTAGTCCCTATACAAATGGTTGCAGCATGCCATTGCTTTGGACCCTGGCTATGAAACAGTGCTTACTAACTAACTATTGACACCCATTTTGCGCAGATGGGTGTCTAAAATTTTGCTTAAATTTGCTGGATTTGATCCTAAATTGATTGTTTAAGGGTCAATCATGACCGTAGTTTAATTTTTTATTTACACATGGAAAGTTCGTGGCTCAGTCTCCATTTTCTTGGTGGTGTTATCTTTTTTCTGCTGGGATGGATGAAATTGCTGCTCATAATACCTGTTAGTTTGATGCATTTTTCATTGGATTCTGGCAGATCAAACATCTGATAATCTTGTATTGGAACCATGCGTCGTTTCCTGCACTACTTTTGCTTGAAGAGTTCCAAAGTTGATAGACATAGACTTGGGTATGAAGACCCTACTAGTCTTGCTTCAGAAACTGCTTGTAAGTAGAAGACTCGAGAGTTGCTTTAATTACTTGGCACAGTTATTCACTTGTTGTGGAGCTTTAACAAATTTATGTTGATTGAGTTGCCTGCATGTATTTATTTCTGGCATTGTACATGAAGCCATCGTGTTGATGCCGTGCTGTGCATATAGCTTTCTACTACTGATTGTCCTTCCTCCTCTAGCCTTTCTCTTTGTGAGTTGGGAGGAGGAAGTATATACTATGTATGCGCCTTTATATTCACATGTTAAAGTTCTTCCAAGGCAGTGCCATGTCCTTTCTGGTACCTTGGTCATGCTAGGCAATGTTGAAGCTGCCAAAACACAAACTCTGGGACTGCGGTGCTATTGCCCAATGTTTGCTACTTTACTATTAATGTTGCTTGCTTCTTTTTATTGTGTTACCATAGAATTCCTCCCTCTTTCACCTGCTGTGATTGGTTTGCATAGATGCAAGGTTCACCACATATCACTGACTCATCATATACTTGCTGTTTGAAATTTTTTGTGTATTTGCTTTGCTAATTGCTAGTTTTTGTATGGATTATACGGGTGGTCATAATCTGTACAGCTCAAATTTCTAAATTTTGGTGCTTAAATTATTTAACAGTTACAGTAAATGAAGTGGAGGCCTTGTTTGTATGATCTGTTTAAGAAACTAAGCAGTTCCATAATTAAAGATGGTCTTCTACACAAGGTATTTCCAGCATTTTCAATCTTGAGATGACTGAGTGTTTGATCTGCAATCTGAAATTGTTGCGGACTCGAAATAGAATCTTTACTGTTTCATTTTCTTAATAGGGCTTGCACTAAATCTTTGACATGATATGAACAGGAAGAATTCCAACTTGCACTATTTCAAAGCAGCTGTAAACAGAATCTTTTTTGCGGACAGAGTGAGTGCAACCTATATTATTACTTAATTTTCTTCAAGTTTGTGTTTGTGAGTTTGTACTTTGGATCAAATGCTGCATGCTACAGTCAAGTGAGTGAGGACTTTATGGTGAAATTCTATAGTGCGGGTACCATATATGGACCTTCATATTAGCATGTGGTAAATATGAAGGTCTACATCTATGGTCTATATATGGCACCCTCACCATAGAATGACTCGGACTTCATGACCTTCCATGGCACGTGAAGGAGATGGTGTCAGCCCTACTGAGTGAATCAGATCTGGAACTTTCCGATGATGTTGACTCAATTGTCGAATAAAAACAGACGTATCTTAAAAGTATACAAGTGTAGTGTGGCAATTCCTACAAGTTCCTTGGGTCTAGGGTCCAGTCTTGAATGCAGATAACAGGAACACAGCCACACATATGCATAGACATCCAAATAAAAGTCAAACGTGCTTACTACAATTGTCCAAGAAACAGTACGTCATAAGGTAATCGATCCAAATTTTAAACTACAAAAGTCCAAACTATAATGTCAACAACATAATATAATTCATAATTGAAGTGCATCCATCCAACTTATTCCTTAGCCATTTCACGAAGAAAGGACCTTGCACTTTAGAAAACATCACTCTCTTCTTAGGCTGACATTTAAATAGCCCTCTCGCAAACCACCGCAAACAACTATCAGAACGTCCCCCAGGTAAAGATTCAACAGCCTGCATCACTTCATGAAGTGAAGGTGCAGTAATACTCTCAACTGCCTCAATAAGGCCACCCCTCTGTTCTAACAGTGTTGCAGCACCTCTCCGCTCACTTCCCACTTTCCACCCTCTTACAACTCCTCTATCATTCTCATCTTTCCTAGCTTGCATGACAAGTTGTTCAGCTCTCCTTTCCCCCATCCCAGATGAACCTGTAGGTTTCGTGGTTTCGACTGGGACGACATTCCTTTCAGTAGCAAGTACATGTACACATCAATAATAGAGTTTAGTAACTATGATATAGAATTCATCTATATATCAGAAAGATAGAAATAAAAGATTGAGTAACATATAGAGTGATCACATTCGGAGAAAACTTAACTGGGAACTGTCAAAAAACACCAATAGGCACCAATATATGATTGCCTTCAGAAATATGCAAAAGCACGAAATGTAGCATAAGGAAGAAATGAATTACCAGTAGAGCTCTGCCCACACACTTTGCAATCCAAATAAACCAATCTTAGATACCATTTCACCATTTAGATAGCAATGGTGCTAAGTTTTGAGGTCTTTTATGTTCAACGCTTACCTTATTTTGAACAAAACTTAAAATAAAAAGTTTCAAGCTTAGGTGCTAAGTTTGTTAGTTTATGTAAAATAGGCCCAATGTATGAAAGTAGAAGAAATAAAGCCGAAAAAGCATGAGTTACACACATAAAAGGCCTTTTTGCTACTATAACTCTTGGGCTAAAAGGTTTTGTAGGAGGCCCCATTTTTTTGAGGCGCTGTGCTGTACCCTGTGAGCCGGGCCTGGTCCTAGGTCTGATTTTCCCCCACTATCACTTGTGAAAATAAAAAATGGATACGATTAATTTATGTCTTGCTTGGGGACCAAGTTGTGTAGTTTACGGTAATGGAATTTGTTAGCTGGAGAGGTCTAGTCTTGCTTGGGGGCTACGGAAAAAAAAAACTTGGCCGAGAAAGAATTACTGCTTTGCATACAACTTTTTTCCTTTTCAGATAAAACATTCCTTTTTTATTTTTGGTGAGATTGGTTTTCCTATTTTCACTTGAAAAACAAAACGGTTTCATAAAAAGGCAGATTCCAAACGAATCCCTTTATATATTGAGTTTCTCAACCAACAATCAAACCCTCCACACTCTTTTCTCTCTCTGATCAATTAAAATAACACAAACAAGCTCTGCCTTAAATCTGCTACCAAAGCTTGGAAGCTCTCTTCGTCCACCGTAAGCCTCCAATTCATTTTCAATCTCTCTCTCTCTCTCTCTCTCTCTCTCTCTCTCTCTCTCTATATATATATATATATATATGTATATGGATGGATGAATGTGTTGGATTATCATATAGTGATTTTTCAGGGCCTAAGTAAAAGAACAAAAGAAATTGCAATCTAGTTATTGTTTTAATGAGTTTTGGTTAATATATTTTGTATGATAATTCATGTAACGTGTTAAAACATTTTGTAAATTTGAGAATTATGTCTGGTGTGTTGATTTTGTTTCTGAATCAGTTGTTTGCTATTTGGTTTTTTCAATTTTCATGAATTGGGTTTGGGTTGTAATGAACAGGAAGATAAACTTTGAGGCTGATTTTCGAAGCCGTTTCGCATAATCAACCAAACAGATTCTTGTGATTTTCTCTCGACCTGTTTCAGTTTGTTGTAGCCTTGTAGGACAGAATGGAATCGAAGTTCTGGAACCAGGTTTGTACTTCACCTCTGTAGTTGGATCAATTTTTCTTCTTTAACTCCTGGATTCTACATTTTGATGAAATGTTAAGAAGCATGTTATGTGCTAGTTCCTTGTTTTCTTCATTTTTTAATAAAATTTTCATGTGTCATTTTAGACTGGTAGTGATTCGGAAGATGCTGATAGTGAGTATGATGAGGAGGCTGAAGCCACAAGCGTTGAGACTTCCAAACAGATTGACAACAAATACCGCACCAATGTGCTTCCTGACTATCAATCTGAGGATGAGAAGCGTGTTGTTAGATCGGTGAAGGACAAACGTTTCAATGAAATGAATGCCACTGTTGACAAAATAAAGAATGCAAAGAACATAAATGACTGGGTGAGCATGCAGGACTGCTTTGACAAGATGAACAAGCAGCTTGAGAAGGTGATGCGTGTGACTGAGTCAGAAAAAGTACCGTCTCTGTACATCAAAGCGCTTGTTTTGTTGGAGGACTTTTTGGCTCAGGCTCTTGCAAATAAGGATGCTAAGAAGAAGATGAGTAGCAGCAATGCCAAGGCCTTGAACGCTATGAAACAGAAGCTGAAGAAGAACAATAAGCAGTACGAGGATTTGATTAGTAAGTACAGGGAGAATCCAGAGCAGAGCGAGGAAGAAGGGGGGGCAGAAGATGAGGTAAGTGAGAATGAAGAGACAGATTCTGAAATTGAGGATCCAAAAGATATTGCGCTTTCGGTTAGTGGAGATGGTGATGAAGAGGAAGAAGGTGATGGGGACAGTGAGGATGGTTGGGTGAAGAAAATGAGTAAGAAGGATAAGCTCATGGACAAGCAGTTCATGAGGGACCCTAGTGAGATCACATGGGATATGATTAACAAGAAATTCAAAGAGGTTGTGGCGGCTCGGGGCAGGAAGGGAACTGGAAGGTTTGAACAGGTTGAGCAGCTTACCTTCTTAACAAAGGTTGCTAAGACCCCAGCACAGAAGCTTGAGATTCTTTTCAGTCTTGTTTCTGCTCAGTTTGATGTGAACCCTGGTCTCAGTGGGCACATGCCTATAAATGTATGGAAAAAGTGTGTGCAGAATATGCTTGTTATACTTGATATTCTGGTGCAATATCCTAACATTACGGTGGATGACATGATTGAGCCTGATGAGAATGAATCCCAGAAGGGACCAGATTATAACGAGACAATCAGAGTTTGGGGAAACTTGGTGGCCTTTGTGGAAAGGATAGATACTGAGTTCTTCAAGAGCTTGCAGTGCATTGACCCTCACACCCGTGAGTACATTGAAAGACTCAGAGATGAACCTATGTTTTTGACTCTTGCTCAAAATGTTCAAGAGTATCTCGAGAAAGCTGGAAGCTTTAAAGCTGCTGCAAAGGTGGCCCTAAGGCGGGTTGAGCTCGTGTATTATAAACCGCAAGAAGTTTATGCTGCCATGAAGATATTGGCAGAGCAGACAGAAGATGGTGAAACTGGTGGTGAAGGACAGGAGCCTAAAGCAGTTGAGGAAAGTCGAGGTCCACCTGCATTTGTTTTAACTCCTGAGCTCGTTCCTCGGAAACCTACTTTTACTGAGAGTAGTAGGGCCTTGATGGATATTCTAGTTTCCCTCATATATAAGTATGGAGATGACCGGACGAAAGCTCGAGCAATGCTTTGTGACATTTACCACCATGCTCTCCTGGACGAGTTCTCTATCGCCCGTGACTTGCTGCTAATGAGTCACCTGCAAGATAGTATCTCGCATATGGACATTTCCACCCAAATACTGTTTAATAGGGCAATGGCACAACTTGGTCTCTGTGCATTTCAGAGCGGACTGATCCCTGAAGGGCATAGCTGCCTTTCTGAGCTATATTCTGGTGGAAGAGTAAAGGAGTTGCTTGCACAAGGTGTCTCCCAAAGTAGATATCATGAGAAAACTCCTGAACAGGTACCAATTCTTTTGTTTTGTTTTTCTATATAGTTATTCTCTATGTTTTCCTCGTACTTTCTTTACGATCTGAATTCATTAGGCGCACTGATGGTATAGATTTATAATCAAAATTCCACAAAGAGCATTAATGTTGGTAAATCTGTTTGACGACATATGACCTTCAGCTAGTTCTGGATTAATTAGTTATGTCCCATTTGAAGAATTTTTTAAAGCAGATGTGACCTAATATTTTTTGTAAGATGTGTTACTTTCGGTTTGGTCAGACTCGATCCCAAGGAAACTCCTGATGTGTTCTTACCTTAGGCGTGAATTGATTTCATTTTTGAGCTATGTGATGGGGAAATGGCTGTGTGTTGTTCTTGCAAAGGAGTATATATATTGCATTTCTCTGCTTCTGTGCCTTTTGTGTTTGTCTATAGTCATTGAAACACGAGACTTTGAATGTTCTTTGAGTCAACTGATTCCACAAGTTGTCAATTTGATTCCCTGCCACAAGATTAGCTTAGTTTCCGGTGTTACAATTATGAAACGATAAGAGTGCTGCTCTTTGTCAAATTGCAATTTAGCATAATCTTCAAGATTCTTAAGAAACAAACCAAAGGATTTGAAGAAGCAAATTGGTTAAACAAGCCATTCAAGGGAAACAACATATTCTGAAAAGCTGAAACCATAAACAGAGCATTTTGATTGGAGCCTAAGAAATCTTAAATTAGATTTTCTGTACCGATTTATTTAGTTATAGTAGATAATAGTAATGTTCTATGTCTAATTTGCTATCAACTCTATTTTATAGAACTGATTCCCCCCCTAATCTTTTTGTTTCTTTGTTTCTGTTTTTATTTTTCAGGAAAGGCTGGAGAGAAGACGGCAGATGCCGTACCATATGCACATAAACCCTGAGCTCCTGGAGGCAGTTCATTTGATATGTGCCATGCTGCTAGAAGTGCCTAATACGGCAGCTAACATCCACGATACAAAACACAGAGTGATTAGCAAGACGTTCAGGCGGTTTCTTGAAATGAATGAGAAGCAAACATTCACAGGACCCCCTGAAAATGTCAGGGATCATGTAATGGCAGCTACCAGAGCCCTCAGCAAAGGTGACTTTGAAAAGGCCTTTAAGGTCATCAGTTCCCTTCATGTCTGGAAGCTCCTCAGGAAGCGCGAGAGTGTTCTTGAGATGCTCGAGGCTAAGATCAAGGAGGAGGCTCTGAGAACCTACCTCTTGACCTACTCCCCCGCATACAAGACTCTAAGTTTGGCACAGCTCACCCAGATGTTCGAGCTCTCAGAGGCGCAGGCTCATTGCATTGTGAGCAAGATGATGATCAACGATGAGCTGCGTGCTAGTTGGGATCAGCCGACACACTGCATTGTTTTCCATGATGTTGAGCACACTAGGCTGCAGGATCTAGCTTTCCAATTGACTCAGAAATTGTCAATCATTGCAGAAAGTAACGAGAGGGCAACCGAATTGAAGATAGGTGGCGGTGCTATAGAGCCTTTGAGGCGTAGGGACAGCCAGGACTATGGTGCTGGAACAACTGCAGTGAGTGGCAGGTGGCAAGATAACTTGTCATACACGCAAGGAAGACAAGGTGGTGCCTCCGGGCGCACAGGATATAGATCAATGGCATATGGTCAAGCTGCAGGTGGGTATTCGAGGGATCGAACAGGCACAGGCCAGTACCGGGGAACAGGTCACAACACACGGTATCAAGATGCTGCATACGGAGGGTCAGGAAGGGCTGGATATCAAGCTGGTTCATCTGCAAGGGGGTCTCAGATGGATACTTCAACCCGTTTGGTCAGTCTAAACAGAGGAATTCGTGCTTAAGGAAACATAGCATAAAAGCAAGGCTGAAACTTTTTCCCCCTTGGAAACTATTGTTTTTTTATCGTTTGAGTTTATTTCTAGAGGCTTAAGTTGGAGTTTTGTGTGTTTTCTTTTGAATTGCGGCCATGTTTTCTTTTGCTTGTTAATAATAAGTTGCCTCTTTAGATTTGTGCCTGACCAGATTTTTATTTGATTTTTGTTTTGCCATCAGAAATACTTTCTTTTTTTTTTTCTTCTTTCTTTTACACCAGAAAACTACCAGCCCTTCCACCAAATGTAACAACATCCTCATCGTATCTAGTGCAGCAGCTTGAACTAAGTAGAAGAGGCATAGCATATTTTATGAGCTTTGCTTTTAGTAAGTTTTCACAAAGCCAATAAATGGTTTCCAAGGGTCACTAGCTGATCCACAATTCCACAATTCCCAAAGTAATTGCCATTCAACAAGTTATTATCCCACCCATACATACCCCACATTTCTTCTTCTTACGGCATTGCATACACACAATAGGTCATTAAGTGTGCACGTTTTATAATTCGACACATACGACATCAGATATACACAATAATTTAACTATATAATTTATTAACGATTGCAAATTAAATCATTTTCGACAATTTTAGACCTAGTTGCAACTTGCAATAATTAATAAACTACAAGGTGCAATTGAAAAACTTTCGTGGAAAACACATCAATTTTTTATTTATTTAAATTTTATCTGAAAAACCAGATCAACAATATAATTTAGCAATAAGTATGATGAATAAAATAAATATTAAAAAGCAAACCCCTCCCTTCTTTTCTATTTTTCTTCTCATGTTGTCAAAGTCCTTGAAGAAAGCACGCGAATCTCCCTCTCCACAACATGAGAAGAAATCACCTCTTGAGCCTCTGAACGAAAGGTGAGGTTTTAGCATCTTCCTCAGTGAGGCCAAGAGAGAACTTGGCGATGAGGGTTCCGGTTATGGCGAATCCAACCAGGAACGCCCAGTTCCGGTTCTATTCTCGCTCGAAAAAAATCGGCCACGGATTGAACTTACCTCATTTCTGATTTTCTCTTTCCTTCTCCAATTGCTCTCTCTCTCTCTCTCTTCTATAGCTTTATATTTGTTTTCTGAGTTAAAGGTTTAATTTTCGAGTGATATAATTATCTTTTTTCTCATTCAGTAAATCAATTGCTTCTGTGCATCAAATCCCAATTTCAGTTCAGCTGCCGGAGTTAGGTTCTTTGAGTTCAGGTAAGTTTGCTTTGTGTATAATTTTACATTTGTATTGTTATGAATTTCTGATTTTAGTTTGGGAATAGATTTATTTTATTTTATTACCATTTATTGTTTCTTATGACAAGGTCTTAGGCTAATGTAAATAATTTATAACAATACGTTGCAAAGTTCACATTCTATCAGCAGCTAATACATATGGAGGTGTGGATTTAATTTATGGGATGGTTTCGGGTTCCCTGTAATCTTTTGAGATTGTTTTGTTTATGGCATTTTTAAATGGGCTTGATTTTTGGTTTGGTAGAATGCGTTTGATTGTGGTTTGGGTGATAGAGTGGTGGAGATGCAGATGGAGGTGTGGGTACTTTGTGTCTGTTAAAAGGAAATTGCAGGTTTATGGCTTGGTTTAAACAATTGTGTGGCTTTGTGTTCGCTTTAGGTGTCAGTGTCGTGATGCAAAGGAGACTGTGTTTCTAGGTTTAAATTCTGTGTTTCTATACATAATTGGATGATTTCTTAATATTTCTATTAGGTTATTTCAGTTTGTTTTCTGTTTGATTTGGAGAGCTGTGCTTGGCATGATTGTTTTCTTTAAACTTGGTTGATTTAGGTTTGGCCGGAAGGTGCTGGCAATGGCTACAGCAACATATCCACCACCACCACCGTATTATAAGCTCTACAAAGATTACTTGCAAGATCCCAAATCAGCTCCGGAGCCGCCCCCTCCGATTGAAGGGACATACATTTGCTATGGTGGCAATTACACTGTGAGCTTTTCTCATTCTTTGCATTCTTCCTGTCAAAATTTATATAAACTGTGTAATTTGATTTCTGAAAATTGCTTTTGTCACTAATGACTGGATGCTAGAAGTTTTGGTGAAAAGTAAAGTTTGTTGAATTTACTGTTTGAATAATGCCATCTCTCCTTTATAGCAGTTGCTTTAGCCAGGAATGTCATATATGTACCTTTAAAGTTGTTGGCTTTGAATGTTGAGTTTGGAAAATATGTGTAATTCTATTATTTACTGTGTTGATGTTATCAATGTATGATTTCTTTGCTTTCCTTGTAATCTCTTCTTAATTAGTTTTATCTTATTTTATATAGACTGATGACATTCTTCCGAGCTTGGAAGATCAGGGAGTGCGTCAACTCTATCCAAAAGGCCCAAACATTGGTATCCCTCCGTTCTAGTTTTAATTATTTGTATTGTCATGTGAAATTACTGCTTTTGAAATTTAGGAATTAATGTGAACATTTTCTTGCTTCAACCATTGTTGCAATCATCATTTATTGCAGTTTTTTCTTAGCGTTGGTTGAATTATCTTATTATTATTTATCATTTTTATAAACTAGTTAACTATAATTTTCTTTGGAAAGATGTTAGCAAAAGAGAGGTTTTCTTTGCTAAGTTAGAACACGGTTACTAGACTGAGAAATGTTCTCTTGGTTACAGTTATCTACGACTTTCTTGGTTACAGTTACTCCACATTTCTGATTGATTGCCATAGTTTTGTAGGCTATGGCATATATCCAATCCATACTAGAAAATGTTGTCATGCATGATAGATCCGTCATTACGACTAAAATATGATCCCTTAATGAGCCTTCTTTAGTGCAATACAAAAGTCCTCTCTAGAAAGGAGAAGAATGTTAGGGGTTATGTATCATATGGTTTGCAGAGTATGATTTTATTGATAATAACTAACAAGAAACAAATAAGAACTGCATGTGCACATGCGTGTATGTCTGTGTTTATTCTAGTGTTTTCTTTTATATATATATATATATATATATATTTTATTTTATTTTTTTGTGCAAATGCATGCATTTGTTTTTCACCTCTAAAATGTTTTATGCTTCTCTGACAAAAATTGTGATCCTTCTTAGATTTTAAGAAGGAACTGAGGTCACTTAACAGAGAATTGCAGCTGCACATTTTGGAGCTGGCTGATATTCTTGTAGAGAGACCATCACAGTACGCAAGGAGAGTAGAAGATATATCTCTTATCTTCAAGAACTTGCATCATCTTCTCAACTCATTGCGTCCACATCAAGTAAGATAGTTTTGGGTCCTAGAATGCGCTGTATTGGTTTGTGTTTGAGGTACTTTATTTTGTAATGTATTTTATCATACAGGCTAGGGCAACGCTAATTCACATTCTAGAACTTCAGATACAACGTCGTAAACAAGCTGTGGAGGATATAAAGAGGTATGCTTTCAACAATTACTGAAAAGATTTGTGGTCTGAGGCTGAAATGTTTTGCTTTTTTTTTCCAAAACAGTTGAAAGAAATTTTCATTGTCCTTTGATCATTTAAATGAATAGCTTATTAGCATTTTATTTAGAGTAAAATTACTTGAATCTACTGGGCTATTATTTTGGTGCATTGTAGAAGTTGTTATAGAAAAACTCCCCTGTTCCTGTATGTGAGGCATCGAAATGTTGATTTTTAGTTTCTTTCAACTTTGAATTATGAGGTTAAAAGTAAACAGCGGTGTGTGCGTGGTCGGTGTAAGAGTTCGAATATGCATATAAATTCCTTAAATCTACTGGTACTGTGACTGTAATCAAACTGCCATGTGGATTGGATGTTACATAATTGCTTGTGACTATTTGCTTCACTTTCTTGTTTAGGAGGAGAGAAGAAGCACAGAGACTTCTCAAGGAGTCTATTGGAACGTTGGAGGACACCGGCGCATCTTTTGTGCTAAAGTAAGGGAGTGTGCTCATGTTCATCATGCCGCGGATTGAAGCCTCTTGGACAGTTGCATCTTAATACCTTCATCATGCTTTATGTATTAGAAAAATTATAGGTTCAATTGTCATTGTAATCAGAGTTAAAGCAATTTGATAGCGTGCATCATAGTGTTCTCTCTTGCTCTGAAATTCTTATTTACCAATTGGCAAAGAAGAAAACATAGTTTCGACAAAGTCAATAGATCATTACAAGAACCCTAGAATACACTAGCGGAACTAGGACAAAGGCTACAGTGGGCTGTAGCCTAGGGAGGTTTTTGGGGATAAACAAAAATCAAACCTATATATTTGCCTTATTTTAAATATATGGGGTATGTATTAACCTATTAAAATCCAAAACAAATCTAATTCCTTATGAATTTAGTTGCAGGGCAACAATAAAAGTACACATTAGAATAAGTATATTTTCAATTATGTTGTTGAACATATTTTCATTTTGACAATATGTGATTTTTGGTTGTATTTAATATATATTTGTTTTTATGTTAAAGCTTATTGGAAATTGTTAGGGGCTAGCTCCAATAGTTGAGACCATTTACAATTGCACTTGAGGTTCTTGGTTCGATTCCCCTACTCCAATATTGTTTATCACAAAAGAAACTTATTGAAAATAGTGAATGAAACTATGAACAAATGTTGTTTATATAATTTAATGTACACTTTTATTTTTTTTTAAATTATAGAAACTGTAAGTACATAAATTAATGATAATAAAATTTGTGGTTAATAACTTTAGCTAGCCCAATTCACCCGTTGAAAAACTCGTACTTCCGCTATTGCTAGAATATGTTCAATAAATGGATCTGTAGGAGAGGCGGCAAACAGGAAGATGAAAATGACGCACTATGGGATGGGACAGGTCCGTTTTTGATAAGCTTTAATCGATTATTGACATTAAAATGGTGAAACAGGTGGCGTCGGTATGAATATGGTGTAAGGTCTTGTCCATTCACAATGCGGACAGCGGACAAAAAATATAATTGCCCAATAGGAGAATACTAAACTAGTTATTAATTCGGTGATATTTTTCTTCGCATTATAGAGTTTATGTCAAACTTGAATTCGTGTATTGCAAATTACAAAAGATACGTGGTTTAAGTCAATTGATCAGGTAGTCTTTCGATCTTCTTGCACGTGAGTTAGATCATGTACAACATTGTATAAAAATTGATTGATGTCCTTGTTGGTAGGCCATGTATTAGACGTCATGTGTTAATGACTAGACCATTTTATACAACCTACTTTTCTTAATTTCCAACTTACATGGTGTAAGCATGCTTATATTGAATATTATGCATTGTAAACGTGTCGATGGGATGTGCTCCATCATATATGCGTGTTAGTTGAGAAATAATAGTTAGGAAGACAGTTGGGTAGCGTTTGTTTTGTAGGAGCAAAGGCTTGAAAGAAGAAAATAAATTTGGAATTTAGATAAAAGTCATGACTTCTGAATTGACATGCACCTACACTTTTGTTTGGATTCATTAAAATATATAAATTTAAAATATTTTTGTGAAAAAAATTTAGAATTTCGAAGTTATAAATTATAAATTATAAAATTAAATTTTATCTAAATAGTCGTCATTTTTTAAAGTTTAAGAGCTATAATTTTAAAAGAGAAAATAAAAATAAAACATATACCACATCTTTATATCACCACCACTTTATCATGAGTATCGCCATTGATTTTCAATTCTATATAAATAGTAATTATTTCTAAAATTTCAAGAGTGAAAGATTTAAAGATAAATAAAACAAAATCAATTATGTATCACATCGCCTATACCGCAATCACCACCGTCAGCACCTCCCCACAACAATTGCGGTTAACCATCTCATTAGCATTGCCGCGGTTGCTGCCACCGCACTCTTACCACACCACCACCTTACTACTAGTAGCACTAAAACCATCATTACACATGATGCCACCTCTACTGTCACTTGTCATTAATCCCTCCAAAAAGATAAGTTTTAAATTTCATTAGAGTTTTAATTTGCAAAGCATTAAATTCTTGATAAAATCCTCATTGCTATAAATATCTAATTACTTAATTAGTATAACACATGATCAGTCTTAATTAATTTTCTAAACTCTCCGTCTGTCTCTCTCAGTGAGGACACCTGGAGCCTTGACGACAAACGCCTAAGAAATAGAGACCTTTTAGTTGTCGGAAAATCAAAGAGTCGTTTAAGTTTTCCCGAGAAACAAACAGAAAACCCTAGCTTTGAAATTCTCGGGGCCATCGTCAATGGCGGTCTCAGAGGAAGAGTGTTCGTCTGCAAAGTCCCGATCATCGTCATCAGCCTCCTCCAGCAGCTCTCACTACCTCGCCAAGTGCGTCCTCCGAGGGAGCGTTGTTCTTCAGGTTCTCTATGGTCACATCCGCTTTCCCACTTCCTACGACGTCGTCTTCGGGAAGGTCATCTATCTCTCTCACTTTTCATGTTGTTCACCCACTTGCCTGCAGCTATTGTGAGCAGGAGGGTAATTTTGTTGGATTTAGAAACAAAGAGTACTGCTTTTGTGATCAAGCTCTTCTTATTTAATTGTAATTTTGTTGGAATTAGAAAAGAAAAGAACTGCTTTTGCTTGATATTAATCTTGCCTAAGCTCAGAAGTAAATAGCTTAATCTAACTGTTAATGGTTCGTGGCAAATTTGAAATTCAGGAGACTTCCATAGAGTTGGTCATAATTGGTGAAGATGGGATTGTACAGTCTATATGTGAGCAGCCTGTGTTTGGTACCATTAAAGACATTGCCATCCTACCCTCGAATGACAAATTCCGCACCCAAAACCCACAGGTTTCTCGTTTACTTGGAGAACCTTACAAATTTCTTTCTTCCTTTTTGTATTTCAAAAATTAACAAAGTTGTATTCATTGAAATAAGTTTATCTTCTCGTGGTAGATGCTGGGTAAAGACCTTTTGGTTGTTATTTCTGATTCTGGGAACCTCTCATTTCTCTCTTTTTGCAATGAAATGCACAGGTAAATATACGTTTTCTTGCTTTCTTCAACTTTTCGTTTTTGGTGTTACTTCTTGATGAACAGTGCAATAAAATAAAAAACCAGCTTTATGACAGTAAGCGTCTCCAATACCATGCAAAAGGTTTGTTTAGGATATGCACCAAGTATAATAATGGAACCTAACCATGCCTCCCAATTATATATTCCAAATTGTCAACACTGACAATCCACCCTTCTCTGCTGCTTGCTCTTATCATATTTGGAAATGTTTTACGTAGGTTTTTTCCTGTGACACAAGTTCAACTTTCTAACCCTGGAAATTCAAGGAATCAGCTTGGAAGAATGCTAGCCATTGATTCAAGGTAAGTCACCATTGTGGTTGAAACTTTTTGAAAAAAGGTTTTATAACTTAGTTTGGTTTAACATGTATTCCTTCTCCTCTCCTTTCAATTTCCATGATGAAATTACTTTGTACTTGCAATATAATCATTTGCTCTGTCGTGTCATGTCTTCTCATGTAATAGTTTAAAATCTTTAGCTAGTTGCTATGCACCCTGAACTAGTTCAGCCAATAAAGATATGCAAATTATTTGTTTACTAGATTTCTTGTTGTTTTCCTGGAAAACTTTAGGACATTGCTATAGAATATTAAATGTAATTTTACTTCTCTTGCATTAGATTCTGCAAACAATGTATGTTCTTGTGTGATAGAAAGTGTAACTTAAACATTGTCGAGTAAAAAAATTAAAATTAGTTTTTTTAGTAGTTAGGAGAGGGAGAAAATAAAAGTGGGTAAGAAAGAGGGAATATAAGGGGGAATTAGGTAAAGGACTGAAAGTTGAACTGAAAAGTGGAGCAGTGTAATATTTTTTGTTGTTAAATAAATGCTTTTTTTTATTTATAACCATTTTAATCCTGAATGTACCTCTTTTTCCCCCCTATCAAACAGCTGTGGGTATTCTGTGGAATAATTGTAAGCTTTGTTTTTTAGGAAGAAAGTTTAGTACATGGAGTAGAGCACAACTTCGCTTGTTCATATGTTTGCTTATTATATGTTTGTTCTTTTCTTATGCTCTAGTGCATGTGGTAGAGATTTCAGTGAAACATATATTCTCTGATAGGTATAGTCTATGCATAAACTCTTCCATACCACCTCAGCCGCATCAGGCCACTTCTTGGGATGGGAGTGACCCAGCCTACATGCATCATTTGATGAAAATAGTGCAGTCCATAAACTAATGAATATGTAAATAGAAGCTCTTGGCAGTCCAATTATTTTTTTGTAGTCCTAATTTCTATGTTTATGCTTTTACAGTGGCTGTTTCATTGCTGCTAGTGCTTATGAAAACCAGTTGGCTATGTTCTCTGTTTCAGTGTCTGGAGGCAGTGACGTTATTGATAAGGTTGAGCTGCGTTCCCTTCTTCTTATTATAGGTTTTACAGTATTGTATATTTTAGAGAAAATGACATGAATTTTGTTTGTATAGAAAAAGAACATATGAAGCTTCTTTATTTTCTTTTTGACCACAAATTTTTCATGCGAAGTTTTTCAGATGTTCTGTTGTCCAAATTTCAGAAAATAGTCTTCCCCCCTGAAAAAGAAGCAGATGCTAGTGCTGCCAGAGTTCAAAAAGACAGTATATGTGGTACTATATGGAGCATGAGCTTTATTTCAAAGGATCCTAGTCAATCAAGTAAGGGGCATAATCCTGTACTTGCCGTTCTTCTAAATAGGTATGATTGTCATGTGTGTTAGGGGTAAAAAAATGCGCTTTCAATTGTTTACATGGTTTGAAGATAGAAGTCATTTTCGCATTCTGATTACTCTATATACAATGGGAAAATTTTGGCATTGCAGGAGGGGGGCAGTCCTTAATGAATTGCTGTTACTGGGATGGAATATTAGTGAACAGGAAATTTATGTGATTTCTACGTATACTGAAGATGGACCGTTAGCACATAGTATTGTTGAAGTTCCTCATTCTTATGGATTTGCTTTTATGTTTAGGGAGGGTGATGCTCTCCTAATGGATCTTAGAGATGCACAGATCCCATATTGTGTCCACAAAACAAGCCCAAATTTCTTATCCAATGTGGTTGATGAGGCAAATTTTGTTCAAGAGTCATCTAGAGGATGTGATCTATCTAGAGTACTTCAGGTTGATGATGAAGGAGGTTTATTTAATGTAGCTGCATGTGCTTTACTAGAACTAAGCGATTTAGATCCAATGTGTATAGATGGTGACAAATACAATGTGAATGTGACTTACAAACATGTGTGTTCATGGAGTTGGGAACCGGGAAACGCTAAAAATCCCAGAATGATCATTTGTGCAGATACAGGAGAATATTTCATGATTGAAATTATCTTTGGTCCTGATGGACTTAAGGTTCAAGAATCTGAGTGTCTTTACAAAGGTTTACCCTGCAAGGCAGTTTTGTGGGTTGAAGGCGGGTTTCTGGCTGCAATAGTAGAGATGGGAGACGGGATGGTATTGAAAATGGAAAATGGGGGACTTCTTTATGCAAGTCCTATTCAAAATATTGCCCCAGTATTGGATATGTCAGTTGTGGATTACCATGATGAAAAACATGATCAAATGTTTGCCTGTTGCGGAGTGGCACCGGAGGGGTCACTAAGGATTATTAGAAATGGTATAAGTGTGGAAAAGCTACTGAGGACTGCACCTATATATCAAGGGATTACTGGTACTTGGACATTACGAATGAAAGTAATTGATTCTTACCATTCTTTTCTTGTGCTATCATTTGTTGAGGAGACCAGAGTATTATCAGTTGGTTTAAGCTTTACTGATGTGACGGATTCAGTTGGTTTTCAGCCTGACGTTTCTACTTTGGCCTCCGGTGTTGTAAATGATGGATTGCTGATTCAGATTCACAAAAGTGCAGTTAGGCTCTGTTTACCCACCAAGGCTGCCCATTCTGAAGGTATTCCACTGCCTTCTCCGGTTTGCACATCTTGGTTCCCAGAAAATATGAGTATCAGTTTGGGGGCTGTTGGACATAATCTAATTGTTGTTTCTTCGTCTAATCCATGCTTTTTATTCATTCTTGGGGTTAGATTGCTTTCGGCGCATCATTATGAAATATATGAAATGCAACATTTGAGATTGCAAAATGAATTATCGTGTGTTTCCATTCCTCAGAAACGTTTTGAGGGAACCAGTCTGGTGGATAATAGCTGTGCTGCCACCCTTCCATTTGGAGTTGACATCAGTAATATCTTTGTTATTGGCACGCACAAGCCTTCAGTGGAAGTTTTGTCTCTTGTGCCTAATGAAGGACTGAGAGTTCTTGCTTCTGGGACGATCTCGTTAACAAATACTTTGGGAACTGCTATTAGTGGCTGCATTCCTCAAGATGTAAGGCTTGTATTAGTGGACCGATTGTATGTCCTTTCGGGATTGAGGAATGGAATGCTGCTTCGTTTCGAATGGCCTGCTTCCCCAACAATGCCTGTTGGATCTCTTTCAGTTAATACAAATACTGTTTTTCCATCAACAGGAAATTCGTTTGGCCCGAAAATATATGATGTTAAGTTCTCTGAGAAGACAAAAGACAGATTTCCTATTGAACTTCAGTTGATTGCTACACGTCGGATTGGCATCACCCCTGTTTTCTTGGTTCCTTTGAGTGACTCACTAGATGGTGATATAGTTGTTCTCAGTGATAGGCCTTGGTTGTTGCATACTGCAAGGCACAGCCTCTCATATACTTCTATCTCATTTCAATCTTCGACGCATGTGACTCCTGTATGTTATGTGGAATGCCCTAAGGGAATTTTATTTGTTGCAGAAAACTGTCTACATTTGGTAAAAGTTCTACTCCATATTGTTATTTGCTCTTGTTGGTCTATGTATTTCATTTTGTTGAATCTAGTTTTATCAATATGTTTTTGTTTGATTCTAGTTCTACTCTTGTCAGCTTGTAATTATGCCTTCAATCTATGAAGTGTATGGAGCCTTGTGCAAAAAGGTTTATCTTGAGTATATTACCATATTAACTGCAGCTAATTTTTCTATATAGTTTAGATTTAATTTTCACAGAACTGGGATTTCTAGATTTTCATGGAATTTCTATTTTCTTTTCATTTTGGAACTGTGGATGTTTGTGTCCATTTGATGGTATTTTCGAGGTTTTGAATAAATATACTTATTTTCATTCTTAATCACTATTGTCTTTCAGAACGTAGGACTATGGGAATTATGTTCCAGTTAAAAAATTTGTTCTATGCTATTATATGATTAGAATTAGACAGATGTTCATGCATTTCCACAGATGTCCTAGCAGGCTAGATGTTCCTATATGATTGTTGGAGCAAAAGGTTGATGGTTTGTATATCCCATTGAATGTATTGTCAGTAAATGGAATTTCACTTGCGCTCAATGTCTTTGCCTTGTTAAATAAAAGAGATATTCCCTGACAATATTTGGAACAAGATTGATGAGTATAACTGGCCGAATCTGTGAAGTTGATTAGCTTCTAATGTTTTGATACTGAATTTATTAAAGAATGATAAGGTGTAGTAAATAAACTAACACTTCCCTAGAAAATCTTATCATAGTTGCTGAGGTCATTTGGCATTGTCCAAGGACATTTGACTGAGTTATGCCTTAACCAAGGTTGGGTAGAGTTTGGGACCTCCCAATGCATAGGAATTGCAAGTCTTTGTATTTTCAAATTACGCTTGTGTGTATGCATATGTGAGTGAGTGCTTGCTTGTGAGCTTAAAAGCTTGTGAGTCTATGGGGCTCATGTTTGTAATGTTTTTTTTTCCTTAATTTTTTTTACTAAATTATCTTGAAGTTGGATATATTGATTCTAGTTAATGTTATATGATGATTCTAGGTAGAGATGGTGCATAGCAAGAGGCTTAATGTGCAGAAGTTTCATCTTGGAGGCACTCCGAGGGAGGTCCTTTATCATAGTGAAAGCAGGCTATTGCTTGTGATGAGGACTGATTTGAGTAATGATACATCTTCATCCGATATATGCTGTGTAGATCCTCTTAGTGGGTCAGTGCTGTCATCTTTCAAACTTGAACCCGGTGAAACAGGGAAATCCATGGAGTTAGTGAGGGTTGGAAATGAACAGGTTCTTGTGGTTGGGACGAGTTTATCTTCTGGTCCAGCCATAATGCCTAGTGGTGAGGCTGAGAGGTAAAGCATGTGTCCTTATTTCTCTCTCTTCCTCAGAGTTTAAAAGGTTCAGTTGTAAATGGAAGTTTTTCAGGGTCTTCAATGTTAAATAATTTCCAGGCATTGTGTCAATGTGTAAATGTTTGAGGGTCATTCTCAATTCCTTTTGTTTGATAGGCATGCATTCTAACTGGATTCTTGTTAACAGTACCAAGGGACGTCTTATTGTTCTCTGTCTTGAACATGTGCAAAATTCAGACAGTGGCTCAATGACATTGTGCTCAAAGGCAGGGTCATCTTCTCAACGAGCATCTCCATTTCATGAAATTGTTGGGTATGCTACAGAACAGCTTTCAAGCAGTAGTCTTTGCAGTAGCCCAGATGATACGAGCTGTGATGGAATTAAACTTGAAGAAACTGAAGCATGGCAGTTTCGATTGGCTTATGTAACCAAATGGCCTGGGATGGTGCTTGCAATCTGTCCTTATCTTGATCGTTACTTCTTGGCGTCTTCTGGTAATGCTGTAAGTGGCAAACTTCTTTTTTTCTTATTCTTTCTTCTTTCTTTTCCCTATATATTGTTCTATATGCGTGTTTTAAAGTTTTGTAGTTGGAAGATAAGGTTAATCTGGTTTATTGCATGACAACTGTTGATGAATATATTGGTCTTCTTTTCTCAGTTTTATGTATGCGGGTTTCCAAATGACAATTCCCAAAGAGTGAGAAAGTTTGCTTGGGCAAGGACACGTTTTATGATTACGTCTTTGACTGCACATTTCACTACAATTGCTGTTGGTGATTGTCGTGATGGTGTCCTTTTCTATGCTTATCATGAGGTAAGCATTATCACTCTCTCCTCTCTCTACTTTTGTTGTTTATTTTTCTTTGTCTAAGTAACTTTTACATTAGAAGTTACGATATGGTCACACCTTGTACTTTGTATTATTTGTCCTGATATTGTTTGCTTTTCTTTCTTGTGTGGAAGGATTCCAAAAAGCTGCAGCAACTGTACTTTGATCCATGTCAGAGATTAGTTGCTGATTGCATTCTTATGGATGTCAATACTGCTGTTGTTTCAGATCGTAAGGGAAGCATTGCTGTTCTTTCTTGTGCAGATTATTTAGAAGGTAAAAGATTAAATTTCCTGTGAAATTGTAAATCAATGTCTGCAAATCTTTTTGTCTTCCAGCTTAAGTCCTGTAAAACCCAGTTGAGGGTTGGAACAGAAGCAGCAGGATGTGCAACTCAGAAATTGCTTATAGAGATTAACATTGGACTATCTGTGTATTTGCTTTAAATATGAAGAGAAATTGATTGTCTTTTGGAAGTATGATTTTTTAGCTGATACCAATTTGTATAGCATTCAAAATGATTGTCTTGTTTGACTACAATGTGCAAGTTGATTTGGTCAGAAATATAGAAATTTTGTGAAACACAAAAGGAAGAAACTAATATCAGATATATTATTTCACAACTTATTTGTTATTGACACGAAGCTTGTAACATAGTCAAATGCATTTTCCTTATCACGATGTTGGGAAAACATTGCTAATGTGGTACTTGCTTGTCAGGAACAGATTCTATGATTTAAATCATTATAGAGAAATGCTCCACTGCAATTGGCATGATGGTGAAGTAGAAATTTATTTTGTGGGAAACTGAGTTTTTTGTTTTACAAATGGTTTTTTATATTTCAGACAGCCTTAAATTAAATGCTAATGAGCCTACACTACTTCATAAATTTCGTGCTGTTTAATGTCAAGATAGTGTTATCAATGTATGGTGGTGGTGGATTCTTGACAGACAAATAATGGTGGTAGTCAAATTTATTGATACCTTCATATTGTTCGGTTTCTATCATTTTTTCTTCAGACCCTGTTCATGCTCTATGCTTCGTCTGGAAGTGGTACCGTTTTAACTTTTTTCTTCGTACAATTCTGTGTACCAGATACCGCAAGTCCAGAATGTAATTTAACAGTGAGCTGTGCTTATTATATGGGCGAGATAGCTATGAGCATCAGGAAGGTAAATCTTTACTCTCTGTCTTCTTAGCTACTGGATTATAGCCTTTAAACGTTCGAAGTTCAAATTGTTAATGCCTAAAGTAACTGAAGGAATTGAATTTAGGTATACCTATCTGGAGTTGACACATAATGATGATGCGGAAAAATTAGGAAGAAAGCAAAAAGAGGGAAATAGAGGGAGAGGAGAGAGAGAGAGAACAAGAGGAATGAAGATAGGATTTCAATCTTTAATATCAATCCTGGTATTAAAAAATCTGTAATTTCACTCCAATATTCAAGTCTGCTTTTGTAGGTTGCAATCAGCCGTACTTGGAGCCCCAATGAGGAAATAAAGCCAACAAGAAACCTTTCTAGTAAATAGGAAAGCAAACCCTAATAGTTATTGACTCCTTTTTTTTTTCCTCAAAATAAGTGAAAGAGATCCTGATTAAAAAGCAGTCCTTACAAGGTTAATTTGCTCCTGCTAGATATTAATTTTCATGACTCATGAGTATATAAAAGACTAACATAAATGGGCTGTAACTTACAAGCAACATTCACCAAGACCAACTTTTTTCTTTTGTTAATGAATGAAAGTAATAATATACATCATGAATTTAACAGTTTGGTACAAAAGTGCGTACATAAGTGGATGCTTGCAATATAGAAATGATGAAATGTCCATGAGAGCGTGATAACTTGATATTAATAGATTAGAAAATATACTTTCAGAAACTATTTCTATTGCTCGTTGCCGAACTTCTGGTTCTTAAAGTATCTTATAAATTGTTGTGAAATGTCTTGATGCTTACCTTGTGGTTACATTAATAATTTTCTTTCTAGGGATCATTTTCATATAAACTTCCAGCTGATGATGTATTGAAGGGTAGTGATGGAAATATCGACTTCTCTCAAAACGCCATCATTGTGAGTACACTGCTTGGAAGCATAATAACCTTCGTGCCAATATCAAGGTATGCAAAATAGCCTTAATTCCCTTTTACTAACCTTTTCAAAAAAGTTGCACCATCATGCTTTTAGACCTGGCGTCAAATAAAAGGCGTCAGACATCCTAGAGATGCATCTAAAGTCTTTATGTGCTATTATAGCCTACACATAGTGGTAGATCATTTGAGCAAGTAAGCTTGGCTCACCACCAATTTCCGGGGATTTAGCCTGTGTTTTTATAACTCGTTTTACCATTAACATAGTGAAGCTGCCTCTGGAAAGACATAATTTTTTTTGAAGAAAATGTCTGTTAGTTTGTTGAGCTAGGTGAGGCAATGAAAAATATAAGAATCCTGACTTTTGTAGTTAAGGTACTAATCATCTATACCCTCCTAAAGTGAAAGTCTCTAGTCACCATAAACCAATATGCATTATGCATCTTGTCTTTATTGGTTCCCCCAGCCACAGATGCACTGAAGTTTCTATGGTTACTTCTACAAATGTTCAATGTTCTTCTTAATAGTAGATGGTCAATGTGTGTCTTTTTATTGTAAATCTTGATTGGAATTTAACATCATGCTTAATAGATATCTATTTTATTTTATTTTATTTTACTAAAATATTTATTTATGTTTTCCAGGGAAGAATATGAACTCTTAGAAGCTGTCCAAGATAGACTAGTGGTGCATCCATTAACTGCTCCTATTCTTGGGAATGATCATAATGAGTATCGTAGTCGTGAAAATCCGGTAAGAACTGTGGGATCTCGTAAATCTTTTCCTATTACTGGCATGCTTACTTGTGCATGAACACTATTACTATGCATAAAATATGTCATGTTATTTATCTTTTGGATATATTTTTCCTGTCATCTTTTTCCCTTTTGCCTTTGGAGTTTGTTACGGGGGTAAACCATGAATGTGTTGCTATTTCTATTAGTGCTTAAAGTGATTGGGTTGACAAAGAAATTGGTCGATGCCAGCATCCAAATTTAATCAGATTAGATTCATTTAGTATAATACACGGTTGACAGTTCGATTTAGAATCTGATTCTTAAAATTGATTACAACTGATTGAGAAAATTGTTTCCAACAGAAACCTTAATAAATTTGGTGGTTTGGTTTTCATTCTAATGTGCCTTTGATTAGCTGGAGAGATGAGTATGAGAGTAAGAAATAAAAAAAGAATACTGCTACATCATACGTAGTTTCATTTTGAAATATGGGGTGCATCAGATGTTATTGTATGTAAAGATGAATATTTTATGTTGTTATCATGCCACTCTGTGCATGAGTGATGCGGGTGTGAGCATGTGTGTATTATTTGTTGATGCAGGTAGGAGTACCTAAGATACTTGATGGTGACATGCTCTCTCAATTCTTGGAGCTGACTGGTATGCAACAAGAGGCAGTATTATCATCACCTCTTGGGGCACAAGGCACTGTAAAGCCCGGTTTGAAATCACGATATGCGCTAATCCCTGTTAATCAGGTTGTGCAGCTCCTTGAGCGGGTTCACTATGCCCTAAACTAAATATTTATTTTCTTTCAATCATGATCTGGAGATGGGCTTTCAAGTCTCCACGGAGGAAGCATCTGATGCCAATTATCTTTAGTTGTACCTCCTTTTTGCCTGGACAAGTGAATGGCAACTGTGCACATTTGAGTGTGCACGACCTTGTTGCGAATCTCAACTCTCAACTGTTAATACCATGGAGCTAACGATCATACTGATGAAGCGTATCTTAGATTCACATTCTTTCATCAAATTCAAAGAGCGGGGCAAAAAGTGCGCAACATGGATAAATTTGCCTGTCATTTTATGTAACATATCTTGCATTGTTCCTTGTATTGTAGAATTGGGTTATACGTATAATACGCGGAGAAACAGATGAGAGAGTTCATTCTGTATATTAGATAAATGTGCCTGTTCTTCTGTGGCTGCAGAAGCATAAAGCAATTAATGTAACATTTTGCTTACGGCTGGACTCATTTTTTTTAATGAAGTGCCTTTTACATCTGTATGTCAAAGCTTTCCTGAAAAAAGTATTTATCTGGTGCCATTTACCTAAGTACGTTATAAAAAGTAATTTTAGTTATAAAGTACTCCCAAATAGATCCCAATTAAACAAGACCCGAACGTATTCCTCCCAACTAGAAAGGAAGGCTGAAAGCCGCATCGAGCTACCACCTAAACCATTCCTATCCACCACAAGAGATGAGAAGACATAAAAAACCAAAAAGATCGTCTCATCAGGATGATCTTTTAGCCCTGCTGACCATGGACGTTCACATTAAGATCCTTAACCCTAGTGACCCATTTTAGTGCTCGAACTGATTAAGGCTTCGCTTTAGTGCGTAGATCTCGGATGCAAAGGATGCTATATGTCCAACTGATCTAACACTCACATATACTCGTGCATGAAACATTATCCTTAGAATATCTTAACCTTACTCCGGAAATTATTGTCAGTTTTTGGCTCAAAGAGCAATTTACTTGACTTGCTTGAAGATCTTTGATTATAAACTCCCTTTAGAAGAAAGTCCTCTCTCTTTGCCCCTACTTAATACCATATACAAACAAAGTTAGTTGTTGTTGTGTAATTTCCATATCCAAACAATATTTTCCGTATAGTCAGTCAGATGAGTTCGATAGCTGATTCCCAGAAGAAAAGGTTATCGAAAATAGAAAAAGATTGGTACATCTTCAAGTGGATTAGTGATGATTACTTGTACAGTACAGGGCATGGGACAAGAAGTGAATTGTAGATCTATCATTTTCGATCGAAAAAACTGAAAGGCAAAGACACTTCAAAACCCTAATAAGCAGTAAAATTCCAAGCACTTTGAAGAAACATCCTTGCATATGAAGCGTGCATGCATACTCTTAACAATCTCCAGATTTCAAAGTCTTAAAGTTGTTGGGAAATACATGTAATCAATGTATATCAAGCTTACACCCTTATCGCGCCACATGCAACTCCAAACAGCTACAGAGGTGGACATGTGCAGGTCAACCATGCACATTGCAACCTAGCAAAGAAGTCTGGATTGTGATTTGAATGTTTCGTATACTTGGGGCATTTGCAAACCATAACTCTAATCATATCCCCAAAAAAATTTGATTGTTATAGAAATTCGAACAAGAATAATAACTGAGTACATGAGCGATGTTATTGTGAAAAGAAAGTTGTATACTTTGCGGTATACAATAAGTTTTCACTGCTAGTCTTTTCTTTTGATGTTTTTGGGTGTTAGGGAAATGAATCGAATCATTGAGCTAACTTAATTCTAATCAATTTTCTCACTCATTCTCACCGCTTGGAGTAATTTTTTAGTCAGACTGTAACACAGTTATTTAGTTTTACAAAATTCTCCACTCCGTTTGGTTCAAGGTTTAGGAGTTTGGTAATGGGTTTCAAATTGCATTCCCATGTTTGATAAGTGCACTCTTGAATGTAATTATGGACTTATAGAATGGACTTCCCATGTAGTGCGGAATTTCATATCCTTAGCTCACCTTGGGAAACTTTTTTCCCCCACTTGGAAAAGCATTTAATGCAGCTCTTTTTGCACTAGCTTACCCATCTATATATTTTTTAAATACCGCTTTTGATCCTTAAAAAACTCTTCTATTAATAACTTTTAATAATAATAAATCAAGGATATTGTTGGAAAACTAAACAACTTTTCATTCCTAATACTGCACTAGCCAAACATGAGAATGCGATAAAATGTCATTTCATAGTCCTCATTTCTCAGCATTCCCAAACATGGGAACGAATATCCTCCATTCCCATCTCTTAGAATTATTAGACATGAAAAGTTTATTCTAAGAAGTATTTTTCATTGTTAACCTTTTAAGAAGTATTTGGGTGGGTTGGACTAAATTTGGTTTGACCTTGTAAGTTGAAACCAAAAAAGAATTTGGTCTAACGAAACGAAGACTCGATGTGAAAATAAAAGCTAGTAGAAGAGGAAGAGCCTTTTGTGCCTAAACCGACAGTATCAACATTCATCATTGAACTCAAAAAAGCACATGCATACAATACAACTACCACAAAAACAACAATAAATTCAAGGACGGCAAATTTGTTGAATTGCATTTACGCAGCTTTTATTTTGTCTATAAGAATTCAAATACCCAACTGCACTGATGTCGTGCCTAGCAACAACTCAGAAAAGAGACCCTCCTTCCTTTACAATTTTATCATACCGAATACAAGTATCCTCCTCATCAAATTGAAACACAAAAGGCCCACCTGCACCAGAAGGCAGTTGGGAAGGTGGATATGCATGGGATGGCTAAAACTTAAAAGCAAGGACTGTGTTGGTTGGGTTTGCTGCATCGTTTAGATAAGCAAAAAACCCACAAGACAAGAGAATGAAATAGAATTACGTTCAAATCTTAGCTGGGAAGTTTTAAAATTGATTTCAGCTTAACTATTGACAACTGAACATATGGAAATTAAGAGACAACGTAACATCACATATTTAGACAAAGAATAATATTGATTGATTCGACATAACGTTTGAATGTCTCATTTTAATTCGCAGTTTGAAAATATAACATATTTGCATGTATATTCATTGAAATTGAACATCAACATATGCTAATACCTAGTATTGTTTGAGTAGAATTACATTTTAATGTGGCATATATATTAGGCTTATTTATACCAATGCCCCCGAAACTACGGTCAAATCTCACTTTACCCTCCAAACTTAAAGTGGCTATCGTCAATTCCATTCAAAACTCTGTTAAATCTAATGACGTGGCAGGGGTAGTTTTGTAAGTTTGTACACATGGATCATTATCCACCAATTAGGTAGGTGATGTGGCAAGTAGAGCCTACCTCCAAATAGATAAAAACATAATAAAATATTCTAATATTTAAAAAGAACTACAAATTAAAATAAATCAGAAAAAAAAAATCAAATATTTAAAAATCCTCCATCATCAGCATCATCATCTCTACAGCACCATCCCTCCATCATCATCTCTACAGCACCAAAAACACCATCCCTCCAGCTCATAAACCCACAAATTACCTTGCTGGAACGGAGGATCTGAGAGATAGAAAATCCAGAAAAAAAGAAAAAAATCCTCAGTGGTTTCTAAATGATATCCTTGGAGCTCTAGTTTTTGTAGTCTTAATTATCCAATTCTCTCTTTATGTACAAGCTCGGCAGTTACTAGTTTCTTTAGAGGAATTTTAATCAAAGATGATCAAGTTAGCTATTTTTTCTCCACCCAAACGAATTTACAGTCTTACGTCATGAGACTTTTTGACAAGAGACTTTTTGGTGTTTGCTTTTGTCTAAAATTGGAAAGGAGGTTCCAACTTCAAACCATGATGGAGGTTTTTTAATTATTTGAATTTTTTTCTTTTAAAATTTTAGTTATTTTTAAAAATTAGAATATTTAATTATATTTTTATTTATGTGAAGTTGGGCTCCACTTGCCACATCACCCACCCAATTGGTGAATAATGATCCATATGTATGAAATTACAAAAAACCCCTGACACATCATCAAATTTATCAGACTTTAGATGTAGTTGATAGTAGGTCACCAAACTTTGGTTAAGCGGAAAAAGTGGGCCACTTTAAGGTTGGGGAGACAAAGTGAAATTTGATCGTAGTTTTAGTGACTAATATATTATGTCCAGTGGCAGTTCTACAACAAGGGCAGGGTAGGCAACTGCCTATCCAAATTTTTTCACAAAAAAAACCTAAATAATGTAAGCAAAGTTATTCCTACCCATCCTATGTAAATTGTAATGGTGTGAACCCATGCCTACCCAAACTTAAGAGCAACCCACATATTATATGGCCCAGTCAAACTTAAAAAAAGAAAAGGGGGGGAAGCAATATAAGTAAGCAGCCAATTCCCTTTCGACTGTGCAATTAGTCGACAGTCCCAAATCATTATCTTTTGCAGCTTCTTCTTGAGTCTGGACATTCTCTCTTGGTAACATTTTCTCATATCTAAGGCCAATAAGTATTCTTCTATTGGGTTTTTCCTAAAATAAATGTATGCATCTTAAGTTTTTTAATAGTTTAATTTAGTTTTAGATTTAAATGGTTTAGTTTTTTGTTGCATTGCATTAATTTGTTTTTTTAGTTGTTTTTTTGTTAAGTTTTTATATGTGAGGGTAAATCTCATTACGCTCTCCCCGACTAGGTGTATTTTTTTATTTTTATGAATGAAATTCATTTGTACCGTCGAGTTTTTAAGGTAAGTTTCGCCTACCTGACTCTTGAATCTTGGATCTGCCACTGATTACGCCTGTATACATATGCATAAGAAAAAGACGAACATTACCGGTCATGAACGAATGTAGCAATTGCATTCATGCAACCAAAAAAATTACAGCACGCCACTTTTCTGCAGTTTTTTCATGTGCTGTTGGAAGGAACTTTCAACTTATTTATGTACATATTTATATCTTTTTCCATAACGTGACTGATATGTTCAGTCCATGATCAATGTTCTCTCTATCTCTCTCGAGCCACCTAGTGATATAGAAAAGACCTATTTATACAAACCACATCCATCCACAACACAACCCAAATCCAGAAGTTGAGAAATCTAGTTTCTAATAAATGGAAGCCCTATGCCATGGAGGAGGCATTGTCCAAGCCCTAAACACTCATGTGTATGGAAATGGCAGCCAGACTTTGGTTCTGGCTCATGGGTTTGGTTCAGACCAAACAGTTTGGCACTTCCTCATTCCCTTTCTTGCATGCTATTTCAAGGTTGTGGTTTTCGACTTGATTTTCTCACCAAATGTTGATCCAAAACTCTATGACCCCGGAAGGTACGACTCAAATTTTGGTGCCTACGCAGAGGACTTGCTGTGCCTTCTTGATCATCTCAAAGTCAATAAGACTGTATATCTGGGCCACTCCATGTCTGCCATGGTTGGATGTATCGCTTCTATTCAAAGACCACACCTGTTTCAGCACCTTATCCTGCTAGGTGGCTCTCCCAGGTCATGATGCATCTCTCTCTCTCTCTCTCTCTCTCTCTCTCTCTCTCCACACACACACACACACACACAAAATTTGGCATAGAACCCTGCTTGCCCTATCTCTGATGAGTAGCAAATCACAGTAGGAGCCAAGTACTTCTTTGGAGTAACTGACAATATGCAATCTTTGCCATTGACTTTTGGAAAGTCAATCCTGGTTTGGTATGCTGCTTTTCAAAAAAGTACTTTAGCATACTATATACTCTTTAAAAGCTCATGTTTTACTATGATATAATCCACTTTTATATTTGTTTTTCGTTTAAATAATATGTGATTAGTAAATATGGTACATGTAGACAATATCAGAATTTGTCGTTCACTCAATTTTGTGTTGATTTTGTTTGTAGATACCTCAACACAACAAGATACAATGGGGGCTTTACCAGAGCACAACTCGATGCATTCTTCAACCAAATCGATCAGAATTTCTCAAATTGGGTTCTAAGTTTTGCTCCAATAGCAGTAGGTGTAGAAGACACAAGTGCCATAGCCGAGTTCGAAAACAGTTTGGGAAGAATGACACCCAAGATTGCAGTGACTTGCTAGAACTGTGTTTCTAAGCGACCTCAGAAGAATTTTGCCACAAGTTGTGGTGCCAAGTAGCATAATCCAATCCAGGAAAGATTTTATTGTTCCAAAAACGGTTGCGTTTTACATGAAGAAAAGGCTTGGTGGTCCTGCCAGAGTTAAGATACTAAATACAGAAGGCCATTTTCCCCAGTTGACAGTTTACCCTTTGCTCTTAAAAGTTTTGAAAAGGTTTCTTCACATCAAATAGACACATGGTGGTGTTCTTAACTAATCATTGGGAGTACCTACAGAAAATTGAAAAAAATAAAAAAACGATCCTTGCAAGTCACCTTTATTGCAAATTATTGCCTCCCTGAAATGTTATTTTCAAGAATAATTTTCATTTTACTACGAAAATTTATCGACTTTCAACCACTTAACAATAAGATCATATTATGGAGTTCAATTTATTTTTCTAATTAATTTATCGTTCCTAAGTTAATATTTCAGAGTAGATTAATTATTAGGATGGAAGCTGGTCGCACTCCCAAGTAGGTTGAAAAAGAGATAAATTGTTCAATTAGATTGTTTAAAAAGAAATTGGTCTGATATCGAGAATTTTCATAATAGAGAGAATCTTACAATTCTCAAGGATACAAAATAGAGCAAAAAAGCATTGCAATTTCACTAGAATATCTGTACTGAACTGAAGAATTCTATTAACTTACAATTCCCAAGAATACAAAAGAGAGCAAAACTCCACCCCCGGTGGAAAACCAATTTCACAGTTTCAGGGTAATAAATATAACAAGAACGGCGATCCTACGTAAATCTTACATCATCGTCTGTTATTTCTGACAATGATCAAGGGTACCTTCTCCATCTTTACAATGGTACCCTTCCACATCCTGCCATATAGCCTCCTCAAAAAGCTGAAACAGCATTGCAAGTGTGGTTGTGGAGACAGTGGTGTCATGATGGCGATAAACTGACAATAACCTCGTTTCTCTTGTACAAGGTTGACAAATAAATTTGGGTAGCAATCTGAATCAGGAAACTTGTCTCCTTCATGTGAGAGGAACAATTGATATCAAGCCACAGAAGTCACATAATCCATTGCCTTCTGTTTCACATATTCGATCTTCTCTTCATCACCATGAGACTTCTCATACTGCAGATACTTATTGAATAAGAACTGCAAAACCATACATGAAGCACCAATATAAGGTATAACAGAAAATACAACGGCAAAACATTCTCAGTTAAAGGAATATGATTGTACACACTTTCATCTTTTTTGCTGGGAGGCTCAAACTAGTTGCCCGCTCAAATAGTGCATGTATCAGATCACTATCTCCAAGTCGAATTTCCTGCCACAGTTGATACAAAAGAGTAGGTAACTACTGTCTTGAATTTGAGAAAGTAAAAGAAATAATACTGAAATGCTGGTAAAAGGAGATTTACTTGATCAAGATAGACGCTCCACAAGTCTGTTCTCTTTGGATTATTCCGCAAAATATTTTCAAACATGGATCGCCCTCTCTCTGGATTTCCACATTTAAACTCAAGGATGGCTGTCTGTGAATTGAATTTGATATGTTTATGCTTGGGAAGGACTTTTTCAGCCTGACTGACAACATCCTGAATCCCATCCCGCTGTTGTGTCAAGAGCATCTGGACCCGCCTTAGCCAAACCTAAATTTCCATTAAATTTAGTGTTTATAAATTAACTGAGCGTTTGAACATCTACACAACGCACACACGCAATAGGAGAGCACAAATATAGGAGATAATAATATACCTTGCAAGACTTCTTGAACTTCTTGATCATTTTATCAAATAGCTCATCAGCCAACCTGTGTTGCTCAGTCCTTTCATACACTCCTAAGAGTGCTAGATGAACCTTTTTGGGATCATTGTATTGCACTGCTCTTTGGAAGACTTTCATTACAGCCTCCTGAAAAATGAAAAACAGATTAAAGGACTTCATATCAACGTTAAAAAGACAAGGAGACCTTTTACTAGTTTTATTACCTCTGGAGGACTTCCATATTTGTTTTCCAAATTAAAATAGGCCACCCAAATATTGAGCTTCTCATTCTCTTCTCGGAAGTTTATTGTTCGCAAAGCCCTTGACAGAAAAAGAGAGCTACATTTAGTCGAAATTATGTAAATAAGGGTTATCCTAGTATAACATGCATGCACGTCGACACACACATGAGAGAACCGGAAAAAGCTATAAGCACCATAAATGGACTTCTCGGTTCAGCATAAGTGTCTATGGTACTCCAAACAGAAACCTTATTCTTACAATAATTCAAATCACAACCTTCAAGTTCCTCAAAACTTTAGTGCAATTAAATCAGTTGTTCCTCTTAACCCTCTTGTTCCATACCCTAAAACAAGTTTTGAAACCCTATACCTCACTACCAAACATATATTACATGGAAATCTGTATAACATTTCAAGAGAGAGAGACTCAGGTCAAGTAGCATTATATGTTTAAACGATTATGCCAGCAGCACATCATTGTCATAGTAGCAAATTAGCAACAAGTATTTTTGCTAAGGAGTACCTTTCGGCAATAGAGCGTGCCTTCTCAACATTAGCTGTAGAGAGAACAAATTCCATATACTTTATCCAAACATAACTGCTATTTGGAGAGCTTCTAACTAGTTTCTCATACTCCTCATCAGTTCTTGGTATATCTTTCTCCAATAGTCTTTCCTCGGCAGCCCTTATCTCATGCTCCCTGCACAAAATTGTTTCCAAATTAAAAACAAAAGGGTAAGAGGGGAGTGAGTTGACAACCTTAGACAAAGAAACAAGAGCCAAAGACAAATTAGTACAAAACTAACCTTTCTTCCTTAGCTTTTTTCTTTGTAAGCCGCTTTTTCTTTTCATTTACAGTGTCCACATCAGGATGTTCTTGATCTTGACTAACAATATTATCACCGTTGAATTGGTCTATGTCATCAAGAGTGACTTCAAGAGGAGGAACAGAAGCTCTTGATTCTGCTTGTGCAAGAAACTGGGGCTCTGCATTTTCATATTCAACATCCATGTTCTGGGTACAAAACGAACTGCTTCCAGGAAACATTGCAGACAAACTACCATCCGTTATGCCATTTTCTATAATGTCTTCATCGGGATCTTGTTCTGAAGACGTTTGAAGGTCATTATCTTCCATGATATATACATCCTTCATCCCAAGAGAAATTCGGTGCCTATCTTTGTCCACCTGATAAATAAAGTTGAATAATTAACATGACAATTGTCATGAATGCATAACACAACCCTAAAATTACCACATTGAAATTATTAAAATGAAATATGATAACATGCATCTTTTTATGGGAGACAGTACCTTTTTTTTTATTTAAGGAAATGTGTAAACAGCACAAACAGAGTGAACCAGATATTCTCATCACGTTCTGTGTTATGCAGTTAAACAGATCCCACAAATTGCAAAAAAATAAAATGCCACAGTAATTGGGTTTTAGTGGCTAACTATACATTTCCAACCTATTCTACTATTGAAACATCAAGAACCCCAAGAGGATGCAAGAGTGAGGAATGTGCTCCAACCATAACAGACAATAATACCTTCAATACTTTTGCTGTCACCCTCTCTCCTGTTCTGTACTTGGTTTCAATATTCTCTACTTTATCTTCTGAAAGCTCTGACACATGGCATAGTCCAACCTAAGCACAAAAGCAAAATACTTGAAATCATTTCAGCGAAAACTGATTCATGAATTATTAAAGCATTCCCACGTGTATAACAAAACAGATGCATTTCTTAGTTGAAAATTAGAGAACTCTTTTTTTAAAAAAAATTGCCCGTGTATGTTTGTTGTCAAAGGAATATTAAATGCTTAACCAGGAAATGGAATTATATCAAAAATTGCAAATTTATCAAGAAGGAAAAACTTTGGGCAAATGTTGTCAAACACACACACAAATATACATAGAAAGAAAACATTAATTTTGCTTGATATTACTCATCCTTTACCACGTTTGAGTTGTCAATCGTGATGAATAAACCATATCGCTCCACTCGTTTTACCCTGCCAGAGATAATATCTCCAACATGCAAGCTATCCAAATTATTACTTCCAGATTGTGTCGCACTGGTTGCACCCAATGACTTCAATGTCACTTCAACTCGCTTCGATAGCGGCTCTACAGATGACACCCTGAACTTAAGCTTCTTAGTAATAGTACAGCATTACATCAATTTTCTACCAACAAGTAAAACTTTTTTAACACAGCCTGCAAATTTTTTATTTAAAAAAAAAAAGTAAAATAGAAAAAACTCCTTACCTGCCAATTACAAGTTTTCCAACTGGGAATTCTTTTTCAAGATCTTGAACATATCCATCAGATAAATTGGAGACAAGAATTTTGGCATCAATCTTCCGGGAAAGAAAAATAAAACATCCTTTTGGAGTAATATTTTTCACATAACCCTATGAGATCCAGAAATAATCACGACCAACATAAGACACTGCATTATCCCAGATCAGAAAGTACATAGAATAAAAATAAAAAATCAGTGAAGCTTTGGGAGAGAATAAATTCTACAACACCTGAACCATCATATTAGGATTAAGATCTTCGATCTTTTCCACGCGTTTGGTATGAGTATGCCTGAAGAGAAAAAATGTTAGTCTTTAGTAGCAAAACGAGGAAAACAAGAACCAAAGCAAGAAACAATTAGTGAAAACCAAAGAATAACAATTTAGATTGTAAGATTTTAGACAGCGACTATGCAAAAGTAAAAGCAAAATTTGTTCAGCATAACAAAAGGAAAAATGTTATTCACACCCCCAGTTTGTCATTCTACACTCTTTTTGTTCACGTTATAAAATAATAAAATATTGATTATGGAGTGCAGGACGACAAAGTGAAGTGTGAATATCAGCTGTATCAAAAACTAATAGAATAAGCCACCTTTTTAGTGACTCGTCATGTAATGACTGATACTTTATTCAAAGCAACAGAAGTCCAGCAGAATGCTAATATGTTTCAAACAACACCATCAGCACACTAGTGTTTATATACACACGCACACCTTTACATCATTAACATGCATGTATCCCACATCGAGAGAACGTATGCAAACAAATTCTAGACTGAAAGCATACGAAAAAGAAGTTTAAAAATAAATATTTTGGACAATTGCATGAATTATATATGCAACTTATTAAAAAGAGAGCAACAAAAGAGGTAATAAAAGTTCTGCTTTGAGGTTTTTATGGTGATTAAGACCATGACTTACGTGTCATCATGGGATCCCTTGGAATCTGGACCAAGCATGCCAACTAAAGAAGAGCGTAATGACAAATCTATGTGATAAGTACCCCTTACAGAGCGGATAAGTTCAAGGACCTTGCATTTGACAAATTGCCCTTCATGATATCCAGACAATGGGTTAGTCACCCATGAGTCAGAAAGTTCACTATAATGAACCCTGCCGTACATATGGGGTCCAATTTGCACGGTCAACCCACCGACACCTGGAAGTTTTTTTATTATTCTCCCACCTACAACACTTCCCTCGCGAATATGAGCAGTTACATTCTCATTCAAGATGTTATTGTGCGGATCTTCGATCTTTGAAGCTTCATGATCAACAGTTTTGCCAGAGACGGGAAATAAAGGATGCAGAACTAGTCGCAATAGCCTTTTCTCCCTGTTAACACTTAATACATAACCAGATACAGCATTTCCCAGATGAAAGCGTTTCTGAAATTCTTGAAGTTCACTAGGCTCACAAGCACTATCAAGATAAAAAGCTGAGCCCTAACATTTCGAGATATGGTCAACCAGACCCATTCACCATCCACTTTATAAACATAACCAGTGACACATTGCCCTGTTGAGAAATCTAGATCTTCAGTCATAATCTTCTCCCCTATTTCGCAGGATCCTGAAAGGAAAATGCATATTCCACACCAAGTAAGACTTCATCAATGATCGAGGAACAAGTAGGTAAAATAAATGAAACAATATTTCGCCAGAACACCATTAATAAAATAATTAAGAGCAGGCAACACAACTTAAATATCCAAATCAAATAATATCCATGAGAGAATGACTAATAAACTCAAACACAGCTAGAACGTCACATAATGAAGTTTTCCTGGGAATATGTGCAGCTAAAAATTGATGCTATAAAAATTGGATTAATTAGAATTAGAAAAAGGTAAATGAGGAATCATAAAGAAAAAAAGGTAAATGAGAAGTTTTTAAAAGAGAACCGCAAGGGAGAAGCTAAATGAATAGCATATTATTTCTAGAATGGAGAACTACAATTGACAGTGTCATACAAGTTGAGGAAATTTTTAAAAACAAAGTTGCTATGGCTATGATGACCCAAGATTTTGTGGTCCAAGACATTACTATACATCTAAGATAGACATTTTATTTTCTTTGAGAAGAAGATAGACATTTATTAAGTAGGAGGCTTGGATTAGGATTAGAAAATTTAAGCAACCATCAGTCTGTGCAAGACATTACAATCAAATGAAACATACTAATTCAAGCAAAAAATTAGATCAAAATTTACCTGTTAGCATGGTAGGTTTCAAGGAAAGATCCCACTGATAGCTCTTTTTGTTGCTATTTGAATAATTAGTCTTAGCAACGATCCTTGCAGTCACTGTTTGCCCAATTCTGAAGTTATTAAATGGTTCTTCCAGAAGCTCATCATTTACCTGCGTGAAGGGTTATTGCATAAAAAATTACTTTAAAAGGTACAAATTTAAACTTTCAAAAGTTCAACTCAATTATTCATAAATTTTACCTCTGTTATATGAACTCGCCCATGAAAGCCGATTCCAAATTTCAATCTTAGTTCAAGAGGCTTTATTTCAGTAATCTGGATTGTGGCAACACGTGATAAGTGCAATACATGAGTAGTTAACCAGTCCAAAAGATAGGTATATATTTGTATTCATACATATTGTTCCAAACAAATCAAAGCGGAAAAAAAAAAAAAAAAACCACATATAACTCAAACAGTTGATGACCAACAGGTGATGATCTTGGTAAATTAACCAGAAACAGAAATTAACCCTCGGCCTGAACACACAGATCCCACTTTATAGCTGGACTTCTTTTTTTCCCTTTTTGAACTGGATGTCCTCAGCGGACTCACTTAGAGAGTTAAGTAGCATAAGCAACCTTCCTGCTGTTGTAGGCCTTGGAAGGGCCATGACCGTGGCATTGACACTGCATTAAGATATATAATTTCATGTTGCTGGGCCATTTTCTTTAAAACAACAAGAACACAACCTTCGTTGCCATATGGAACAATAAACAGATTGATAAAGAGCAGAAAAAATATCTATCACCACGACCAACACCATGATCACCTTTGTCCATTCAAAAACTGTCTCTGAGGAAATTTTTGAGTGTTGTAGTCAGAGATTGATGCATATCCTATAGCATAGTTATACTTCAGGATTGAAAGAACCTGCAATATACATCATAAAAATCAGATAAAAAGAGGCCAAGGACATGAATAAATCAATTATAACTTATATTAACATCAAAACTTGCCAGGTAATTCTCCTTCACAATCTCAACAATTGCATTTACTGTCTGATGTTCCTCCAGGCCATCCGAAGCTTCTCTTTTTCGTTTCTGAAATCAATATGTAATAAAGTAGAGCAATACAACAAATCTACAGGTTAGGAAAAAAATAAAACACGAATACAGAAAGAGTGACACAAAATCTTCACTAGTGAGAAATAAATTATATTTTTCAAAAATAATTACTGTCTGCCCTCATTACATATTCATTATGAAGTTCACACATCAAACTAAAAAAAAGTAGAGATAGACAAGGAATGCATTTAACCTTCTTATGACTTTGGCTGTTAGAACTTTCTTTTAATTTATTATTGAACTCTTGTTTCAGTGATAAATCAACAAGGTGCTCTGCATTGGCAATATCGAGGACAACTGCCTGAATGATGGAGCCTGTTTCTACATTGGTACCACCTACTACAGAGAGTATAGAGGGGGGAAAACAAAGGAAATTTATTACAGTTGAAAGAAAATAATAAATCAAATAATTAACCATACCTTGAGTGAAATAACTTACATTGATAGTGTGTGATGAAACCAAAGACATCATTATATTTCTCAAAGCCGACAACAACTCCAATGTCCTTTACCTCCTGTACTTTTCCCTCAACAACACTGCCAATTGTAAATCCTTCTGACCAATTTGACTTGGGTTCTTTTGAGTCCAACAATTGCATCTTAGCAATCTGAATCAAAAGTAAGATTTGAAGATTTAGAACTATAAAATAAAATTAAAAATCTAGCAAAATATCTTAATAGAGGCTCCAGCAATGTGAAATAACAATTATGTGATATGAAATATGTATGAAACAACCTATAAAATAATTTAGGAAGATGATTCATATTAGAACGGTGCCAATAATGTTTACCTTTTCTTCCAAAATAAAGTATTCCTGAATAAAGGACGCATCTGTTGAAGTGCAAGACGACTGCTTCAATGAGAGAGTTATCCGACTTGTTTCACTACTAACCTGGGGAGAAAATAAGTAGTTAAAAAATATGATTACTACTTACTAGTCTCTTAATAACTCTAAATTTTAAAGTATCAGTCTCAAACAGTTCACCAACATCGAGTATATTACTGCGAACAGATTGTCCAATGTAATAGGCTTCTGAAAGATCAGCTTTATGGTCATCCATTGCCTATAAAATGATGAAGAGGATACAAAACATCATTGGATTCAGATGTAACAGAGGTGGAGTGAAGAATAAGGGAAATTTTAAGGGGAAGAAATGAACCTTGTGCCTGGGGGGAGAAACCAGTCAAACGCCCAAGAAAGCGCACAAAGCACCCAGTTTCAATTAAGTTACAAATGTAGCCCTGGTTCAAATAAACAATAGATAAAGTCACGTACAAGTACTAAGCAATCACCTCACACAAAAAAAAAAAAAAAAAAAAAAACAAAAAAAGAACCTAAAGTGTTCCAGAAAGAGAAAAAACAATCCATACACATTGAAAACTCCAGTTGCTTACATGTACTACTGAGTTAGGATGAATTTGACTAAGTTCTGAGGGAAGCTGCTGAGCTGAATTAATCAGAGAATATTTTGCAGAGAGGATCAGATTGTTCCCTTCAATGTCTACATCAATTCAAGAAAAACTTCCAAAATTATATTATTAATCTAATATTAGTATAAAGGATGATACTGATTTCATCTGACTGTAAGAAATTGAAAACTGCAACAATAATACGAATTGTGAGAGCCAAGAGAAATATCAAATAAGAACTATCGTGCCAAAAAATTTCCACAACCATTGAGCGAGCTAAGAAATAATAAATGAATATAATTGCAAATTAGACACTCCAGGAGAAAAAAAAATATTAGTAATTGGAGGTTAAGAACTCTGGTTGTTGAACAAAAAATTAGAAATTCATTTTATTTTCTTTTGTCTTTTCTCTTCTGAGATTCTTTCCAAAATTTGTCCACATAATAAGTATAATAAAACATAAATTAATCATTTATCTTATACAAAAATTATTAATTAACTTACAGCAGATAGTTTCATACAGGGAAGAAATGCATCAAATACTCAAATTTGACTTAAATGTCAAGGCTAGGAGCCTAGGATGAACAAGGATATCACAAACTAAAGGCTTTGCAATATCCAACTTCATTTGCTTGCATTCGATTCCTCAAAATTTTGGTTATAGTTGAGGTAATTTTAAAAAATTTGCTCCGGATTTAGGAGTTGTTTATCATGATTTAACAACACAGTCAACAAACAGAGCTTATTCTTTTTCTAAAAGGGGTAGAGGAGAAAAGCAGAATAAAAACTTATGGAAGAAAATTCCAACTCTATGGAACTTTTTCCATAGATTCTTCTGTTCTAATTGTATATTTTCCTCTTAATCCGAGAATGGTGATCCACCCTTCTCTCTGTTCTCTTATTATTGTTTTATTTCTCGAAGTAAAGATAAAAGAATGCATTTCGAAATACTCTGTAATTGTCAGTTCAAAAAACATCAAACAAAAACGGATGAGAGAGAGAGAGAGAGAGAGAGAGAAATAAATAAATAACCCAAAGTCAATATGGACAATAAATTTCCCATACCTAATACCAGCAACTGATCAAATTCATATCCAGGCTTCAAAACTGACTTCATCAAAGCAGCAAGCCCTGCATAGCAAGAGATACAATAAGAGAACACCATACAAGAGAGCAAAATATTCAATATCGAAGGCAAAGAAATATATACCGTGGTGATCGGCCAAGTGTTCAGTAAAAATTGTACCCATCGAGTAACCTTTTCCATTAACATAAACAGCATTGGGGGTTACTCGATCAACAACTCCTGAAACAAGGCAACCCAACTTGGCCATATCATCCTCAGAAACCCTGTCAGTAAAACACTAATTAAATTAGTAGAAAAAACTATCATGCTTGTCTCCTTTTTCTTTGGTAAACAAAAATTCAAAATCTAAATAGATGTTCTGGTTTTGAAATTTTTAAAACGTAATCCACTGTACAAATCCAATCAAGCTACAGCCTACGGCTGACTGGAAATATTTTCAGCACCTTTCCAGGTATAGATACATTAGAACATTTGTGTTCTCTCCAAAATCTACTAAAAAAACACTGATAAATGCATTTTATTTTATTTTATTTAATCATGGAATAAGAAATCAAACCTTGGGGGCCTTATTATGAAGCTAAGCTTGATCCGCCTTGATGTAGGATTAGAATTAATAACTCTACATTTGACAACTTGCCCAACATGATACATGGAACTTGGATCCGATCCGGGTTCTAATCCGAGTTCAGACCTGGTTTCAAATTAAGAAAGTAATCAATAACAAAAAGTGAGTCTTATGAAAGAAAAAACAAGGAAACAAACATAACAAAAGAGAGAAGTCTCTTCAGCTTAAGAATGGAGAAGTCTCATGCAACTTTAGAATGCAGAAGTCTCTTCAGCTTTAATGGATCAGATGAAGGAAAACAAACAAACATTTTGCACAAACATCCAAATACAAATGAAGTACCAAAAAAAGATATAGAGCAACTCTTTACTTTCCAAATATATAGTTAAGCAAACATATACCATTAAACATCTACGATAAAGAAATCACCAACCAAGCAGGAAAAAGAAAAGCCACATGCAGCTTGCAAGCAAGTAAAATGCACTTTGTCACCATTCAAGTCCAAGAGACTAATTAAATTTGCAAGCTAAGTGGTCAGGGCCTTGCCTTGGTGCAAATCCTTGGACCCCATTGTAAAAATGGATAAAGCATCCATGTTCCTCAATCTTTCTTATCCAGCCATGGGTTATTAATCCATCAGCTGCGTCAGCATATGAACTTACAATCCCAAGATTAGATTTCACCTATAATCAACAATAAATCTTTGCTTCAGAAAATGAACCAGGCTACTTTGAAACATGAAAAAACATATCAGATCACAAAGATAGCCAATGAATAGTTGATATTTATGACTAAGAATGCATGAGGTCAAGATATGGTAATTAAAAATATATAAGAAAACGAATTTGCTCTTCCATGAGCTATGAGCCAAGCCAAACCACAAACCTTAGTAGGAGCACTAGATTTCCAAATCAACACAAAGGTAATTTCCCTACCCAACAATCTTCCCAAAATCTCAGTCCCCCATCCCACTAACTGACAGCAGCCAGAAAAATCTCCAACCATGATAACTATATTTCCCTGGGTACTGGCTCGAACCCACTAACCTTGCATCCCAACCATTCTCCTGAAGCCCATATCACAGCATGCGACAGATTTATCTTCCAAAGGAAAACCCCCACGACCACTTTCCTAAATGTGCCCTTGTTTCACTATATCGCATTTCCAATTCCCAATCCACCCTTTTCCTTCACATATGAGACCTCATCCAATCTTATTAAGTGGTCCTGGGTTATGTATTATTACACATTAACAGTCAAAATTGAGGGCATATGAGCAAACCCTTACCAGATCTGACAGTTGAACTGATAGTAAAAAGGAAAAAAGGATCCTACTTGCAAGTCTGTTTTTCTTCGACCTAAATCCATGGAGTTAGAGCCAGAAAATAAACTCTGCTACCATAGTATTTACATACAATACCATCATTTAATATGTTAAGAAACAACATTGAGATTTTGAAATATACACAAGAAGTTAATGAGGATAACTCCATTAAGTTCTCCGTAGGAGTGGTTTGTCAGGAAATCGACAAGATGCATCTAAGGAATACTAAGCCAGCCAATAAAGAATATAAGATAATTTAAAGAAGTACAAATATATTACATACAAGTGTTTTCTTGTGTGTAACGGTTATTCTCTTGGACTTGCAACCAAGCACACGGAACAGAAGTTCAGCTCCAATCTGCACAGTGACATGGAAATGGAATGAAAGGTTCCAAATTAATTTTTCAAAAGATGAATTATCACCTCAATGTCATCAACTGACAAAATAAAATAAAATCCACATGAGGTTCCAGTGATCATATATTAGGTGTGTGTGTGTGTGTGTTTGTGGGTGGATATAAAAAATGAAAACGCACCTAAAAGGGTACAAATATGACATACCTTAAATTTTTTTCTAGGCTTTGCAATTTCAAATTCAGACATATGATTAAGAGGGCAAAGTGCCTTCACACCACCAGGAAATTGCACTATAGCACCAAAGCTGTCAACAGCTATGATTTTACCTTTCACCACCATCCCAGGCTTGACATCTGAGTGAGTGAACACTGTCCCTTCAAAAGCACTGGCCTGTTTCATAGAAAAGCAATTAAACATACTCGTATATATTAATAAAAAACAAACTAGTAAATAACTAAGGGCAACATCTGAAAGTGAAATAATCAACATCATGTTAGAAAGCACAATACACAACAACAGTATACTTGGAAATCACCAATCAAAATCTCTGGTTATCAATAGACATTAACAATGCTGAGAGAGAGAGAGAGAGAGAGAGTAAATCTTGATTTTCTAGATGTCGAAACATAAGCTTTACGTATAGAATCAAGGTCTATGGTATGAAACGCTACAACAAGCGAGTTGTCAACATATTCAGTTACGAACAGATACCATTCAGTTGCTTCATAACAACATGCAAACAACTCTGAAACAACATATAACACAAAGAACCTTTACATAACACTAAAAGGCTCATCCAGTGAAAATATCAGGGAACACGGTTGCAACCACCAATGACGTTTACAACGTAACATATAAAAAAATAAATATAAAAAATTGCTAGCATCTAAGCAATTATGTATTAACTGTTGTGTAAATGGAAGAACACAAATTCTACTTTCATGCAAAGCTGCAAACAAAATGAGGTAAACTAGATATTCAGTTCTTCAAGTATGACTCAAAGAAACTCGATAAATTCTAATTGGACCACTGATTGGTAAATACAAATATACGAAGAAAAAAAAAAGAAATTACCAAGTGCAGTTGTTCTTTCTTGATTGGTCTACTTATATATGTCAAATTCAAAGCAATAAAAGTTGGCAATAAGAATCAAATTCTTCACTTGCTGACAATTATGTCAGCAAATCCTCCCTGGGACCATATGCTTTACAATAGACAGTAGAGATTGCTCGTATTTGGTCTGTCTATGCAACAAGTCGTCCTTGGATCCTATGATGGCCAGCTCATATTTGTATATTAAGTTTACCTAAGTTTAATTAAAAGGAAAATAATCCTGTCCTTTAACACAAATCCATCATTAGATGCCCATATAATTAAAGCATCCATCTTCAGATTGGGCTAATATGACCATATGCCTATATGAGTTCTAGTTTCAACATTTTAGCCCTAATATACCAACATTTGCGAAAAATGAGACATGTTACATGCCACTCAGACGCAAGCTTTTTTTCAGCAGAAAAGCATGAACATCGAAGTTCAAGTCAAAGTCGTTTGGTAAATGACCATTCCAAGACAGAGTAAAACAGCTCATTTATGGAAAAACTCTTTTGCAGCTCCCCATCTACTATACAGTATACAGCAAGGTGTAATATCAAATAAGTGTCTATCACCGGAAACAAGGTTAAATATAGAAGCATAACCTTCAAACTCCCTGTCGCAAGTCCTTCCAAGTGCCTAAAACCAAGAACTCTGACACGAACATGACTACCTTGCTTGAACTTCTTTTCAAGCTTCCGAACTTCCTCTTCAGCCACATCACATATCTATAATTGACGCAATAAATAATAAATAAAACAGAAACATTATCCAAATGATAAGGACTGTGTAAGCAAAAGAAGTCTCTGAATCAAAGCCACTAAATGAACATACACTAACGTATGCCGGAGTTGAAACCGGGGTAGATGGTATTTCAAGCAGAAGACCCAACCCTCTATCTACCCTGACTACTTTTGAGCCATCGCATATGTCTCCAATTTTGACAGGCTGCACATTAAAGCAAACGATGTTAGTATCAAGCAAGTTATGCTACTTACCAACATTATTAACCAGCAGATTATTAAAACATGAGTTCAGCTTATTGACAAAGAGCCTCCATAAGCAGTTATAAGATTGCCACAAGAGAGAGAGAGGGGGGGTGGGTCGAAGCGGGTAGAAGAGTGTCCCACTTTTTAAAAAGCTTGCTAATTTAAATCTTAATATTCTCTCTATCACATGTACCAAACGAAAAAAAACTATTAATATGTGAAAAGAAAAAGTTCCATGCAGTGTTGATAATTTTTTATTTATTTTGATAGGAATCCACAATGTTGGTAGTTACTCAACAAAAGCTTCAATAGCATGGGATGACCAAAGATTTCCACGCTAGTTCTTAGAAAAATAAGGCATGTTCTTTTTTAATAATCCTAACTTTGATAATAAACTCTGATTGATGTGGAAGAAACAAATCAATCCAAAAACAAGGTAACACATTAATGGAAACCCCTGCTCAGCATCTGCTTGCGACAAGACAAATAAAACCCAACATGTGCCCTCAGTCATCTGTTAGACATGGAATTATGGACCAGGAATGACTCGGTTACCCTATTTCTATGTGCCCGAGTCAAATCCTGCTCACAAAAAGGTTATACAACTACAGACTACAGCTACAAGACAAGTGAAATTAAAAATTTATAAAGGAAAGACAAACTTCTGATTCCAAAATTTATCCCAGCGCATACAGTACATGACCTAAGAAACTTATGACTATGAAATAACTTACTGAAGGAGGAGCCTTGTTGCGGACAAGATGTGGATTCAGCGTCAAACCAACAGCTCTAGTTGAAGGGTCAATAAACAATATTCGAGCATTAACCTAAACCAAATAGCATAAAACAGATTAAAAAAACCAATTAGAAACACGAAACTTAAAAATAACAAAGTTAACAAACAAGGACGACAGAGAACTCAATCAACCAAAATTAATTGGATAACAGACATAGTACTTAAATAACTTAATAAAAGCATAAATCAAAAGTATTAGAAGATTAAGCATGCAAAAGAACAAAAGCACAACGCTGCAAATGAACCAATCAATTCAGATCTACATCCTTTTTTTTTTTTCTAAGACTTCACATCCAAAGTCTATGATGCCATAACTGAATGAATAATGCACTTTTTATTTTTCAATATTTTAAAATAAAATAAAATAATTAAACAAGAGTCATACTTTTTGTAAATTACAACCATAATTTATAAGCAAAAAGTTATATCGCCAAAATAGTTTTAAAAGATTTACAACATACATACAATTATACAAACGTGTATGATAAAAGCCAATCATGTTATATTTTCCAAATTGAATGCTTTGATTTATCATGTTAGGTACTGTACTTGAACCAACACCAACATGGCAACCGAACTTTACAAGGGAAAACTTAATCAGGGAGGACAATTTGGAGAGGATAACTTATACAAACATCATAACATAAAATGGAAAACATAATAAAGGAGGAAGACAGTCTACTAGATGGCTAACCCACTAATCTGACAAGATTATGATCTGGAGCTTGACAACAGAACCTTTTGCAATTTTTAATTTTCTACTATAGCAAAACCAGATAAGAGCGATGCAGCAAACAAGAAGGCCAGCTCAGACATAGCAGTTGATTCCAAAAAAGAAAAAAGCATACATGTTTGAAAGGAGAACCATTTGTAACAATCTTCCATCAAACATATCAAATTATCAAAATTCAAAGCAAACCCAAATCAAGCATCCATGCTAAGGACTTATCACAGACCATACATCACATGCAATGGAAATATATCATTTTTTTATTTCCGATTTCTCCATAGTTATGCACCTTTAACTGGCTAAAAAGTACCACAACTCTCACATCAAGCATGTAGCACCTATATGTTAAATTCATGTTTCCAATTGCCACTAAATCATCAACAGCACTAAGAACTATAGAGATAAATTGATTACAGATTTTAACACTTGCCTTCTTGTGTTGATTATAATCCTCCTTCCAGTTTAGGGTAGGGTAACTATTTTGCAGATGAAATATGTCAACCTGAAAAATTGAAGTGGATAAATATATATATAAAGCACCACAGAACTTAAAATTTATATGCATAGCCTATCAAGCTGTCATCTTAGGCTTGTATGATTCTTGTAAGCAACTCATATAGAAGGAATACAGAACTGACAACTTACAGTTCCAGTAAAGTAAGTAAGAAATGATAACATAACCCCATTTTCAAGGGTGGATAGCACACGAGCATTAACCAGCATGCCCGGAACAAGTAGATCAATTGAAATTCCCTTGAGATCCTTGGTCTGTATATCAGTTCAGAAAAAAAAATCTTAAATGAGAAGAGAAGCTGTGAAACTATGACAGTGAAACAAGCAGCATGGAACGCATATGAATTTCTGAAGAAAAGCACGGGGCATACCACACATTTTGATACAGTTTCTAGGTCTGAACTCAAATGCACAACCTTGCGGACTTTATCAATACTTCTAACAGCGCCTTGAAGTAGTTGCCCAGTGTTCACTTGAATCTCCTTGCTATCTGAAAAGACAACAGAATTAACAGGAAATGAAAAGGAGAGGAAAAAGAGTTTATATATCAATTAGCGAAATGAGAAATTACAGCTACAGTGTATGGCTACTCACAATTGATTGAAAAACAAGTGAGAACGAAGAAATGGAATATAGTATAATAACAAAGTACATAGAACAAACCACATAAAAACATCAATTGTGAATTTCAGATCTGAAACAGATTCATATTCTTGCAATCAAACAGTAAAATAGTTGGGAGAAAATAGTAATCCCCTTTCCAACTATAGAAAATCCCCAACAAGCAACAATAAAACATGCCCACAAACAAGCTACAAATGGGACTTCTTAATGATTCATCTTCTTTACCCAAGAAAAAGACATGCAAACATATCAGGCCACCTGTCCACTGGTTTTGTGCAGAAGGAAATTGCATCTATATGCTGAGTACTACCCATAATTTTTATTCAAGATCCTCTAAGCAACTGAAAAATTAGGAACACAGGTATAAGCATACTATTCAATTGAGCTCCACCAAACAGTCACTCAACCAATCTACTGTGACCTCGTGTATTGTGAATTTCCATTAGCCATCATGTGACCTTCAAAAAATTTCACGATCTTATTATGAAGGTTAGTATGTTACACGTGAAAGTGGACTCCTTTTGCTCTTCAATGGTATAAAGGAAAGGATAGTAATGAAATAACTTTTTACCAGCATGAGAATATGGTATACAAGAAAAAACAAATCAAGCCTTGTCCCACCCATGTATGAAACCTCGTCCTCCATTCCACATACTCCTGGGAAATATTTTTTTTGAAAAACACTTACTCCTGGGAAACATTTCCATTAATGCTGCAATACTTTTCCTAATTACCTCTATCCATGTTATTTTTGTTTTCATCTTCCTCAAGCTCCACCTGCTATGTTTATCTAATCAGTCTAACTATTCTATTTATCTTCTTTTTCATAATAAACAAATGTTTTTATTGAACAGAAATGAAATTACAACACAAGGTTCTCTCTCACTTTATCTCCAATGAGTGATACTTTAACCTTCTCACAGATCAATTGGAATACCATCCTTCACTGGTCCGTTGGTTAATAGTAAAAGAATGAGAAGAATAAGCAGAGTAGCTCTTGTGGCTTCAAGAGAGTGCTTCAACAATGCAACAAGAAAAATTGAAGGAAAAGAATGAGAAGAGTAGCTCTGGACTGAGGAACATGGAAGAGAAGGAGTGAAGATAAACGATGGGAAGTAGAAGAACGAGGAGAAAGAGACGTGAGCGTGAAAACATATGAGGTTATTTTTGGAATTCTGAAATTTTCGTTATACTCTAGTGCCTCTCCAAACTGATTGCCGCATAATCAGAAAATGAAAGCAGCTCTATACCAGCTTTCCCTTATAGCTTTCTCTCACAGCAATTTTTAACAAGAAGTAATTTTCTCATGGTTTACCAAACGGGTTGGGCTTCCCAAAATTTTTTAAAAATCACTGATCACCCCAAGTAATCAATGTCAAACGGGCACGAACTGTTATCTAATTAATCAGCAGCAATAACCAGTGCCTTCTACAACACAATACTTATTTATGTTACTCTCACTAGAACGAAATTCTAACTTTTAGTCAACCACATAATACTTTGAGAGAGTAATTAATCACACAATATAAATGGAAACATGTTTGTATTTCGATAATTACAGTTCCTTAAATAAATTCATGTTTCTCAACCTTCATATCAAATATGGACAGCTCACGTGCACCGTGAGTAAGATGCATCTCAAAAAATTTGAATCATCCTATCTAATATAACAGCTGTGAAATATGATCTCATTTAAGAATCTAACTTAAGGACCTCATGAGAGAATATTGTGTGCACGTTTAGATTTATATTGGGCTAAAAAGAGGTAAAGGAGAAGGCACTTAAAAGTAACTGGTAAAACTAAACCTGTACAAGTCGACTTACCAGCTTGGCTATTTTTGGGCAAAAATCCCGTGAATGAAGATAAGCCAAAATGAAGCATGTAACCATGATCTTCAATGCTTTTAACATATGCAGTAAGGACCTGAAATAATAAACAATGGCAAAGCAAAATTTAGAAGGCCACCCCAAAAATGCAAAATGACCATAGCAGGCCAACAGCAAAGATGGACCTAACTATAGAAAACTAGGAAATACTCTGGAACATTTACACCTAAATTCCATGAATATTAAGCGCAACACAGTATTAAAAAAAAAAATTAATAACTAAAAGAAGCAGGTCCGTTTATCGGCCAAATGGACAGATTAGCATCTTTCAACTTTAAAAGCAGTGCATTCCAAAGGCAGAGACAAATTCTCCTAATTAAAAATAGAAAAATGGGAAAAACACTATAGTCGATTGCTTGTCTGGGTTCATATGTTGTTGCTGCATTTTTACGATGGTATGTGGTTGCTCCACTATTGTAGGATGCTTACTGTTGAAGATTGATAAAGAACCAATAATGTCTCTCCTTCTACTACAGATGTGGCATCAACTATTTTTTTAATAATCTTATCAATTATAAAATTCATATTATGATACAGAAGCTTTCAAAGTATTCATCAATCAAGGAAAAGCAATATATGAAGAAAACGAAAATGAAAGTGAAAACCTATGTGATCAGATTATCTCTTTCTTAGTTCACATACCATGCCTTCTTGGACAGAATCCAAAGTGAAGCCCTTATGCAACAAAGATAGGCGCAAAGAAAGCCAGATCTTCCTTTTCCCTTTCTCTTTCTTATCCTCATCCAACTGCAACACAATGCAAGATACCAGCTGTCCAACATGGAATACGCTAGCAAGGAGATTATCTGCTACAGCCTGGTAAATATTAAAATGTAAAGATTGCTTACATGAAAATATATTAAACATACTTCAATAAAGAATGGGATATAGTGACAATAACAATGGGTTACAGGGAAAGAAATGTTTATCATTACCTTCGTTTCATTATCCAAAATAGGATCCAAAGCTTCAGAAGCACGAACTAATCCACGCAATCCCCCTGGAAGGCTAATTACAAGGTCCTTCTCATTTACTTCAGCAACAACTCCCCAAACCTTCATTCCAGCAGATATGTTCTGACCAGACATACAGGTATAAGTACATCAACAATTTTTAACCCCAAAAAAAAAGGGAAAATCCCACATGATGCATAGACTACAAAAAATCTACAACACTTTACATAATTTTTTTAAGGGTATTAAGTATTATAGGTGAACTACAAAAACTTCACTTGTCAGAGTGTAATAACGTCATTTATCTAAGCTGTCTTATACATACAAACATTTATATATGCACATAAGAAAATTTAAATTCTGTAAAATGAAAGTTAGAAATCACAATGCTTTATGTTTTCAGATGGATACCTTCATAGTGATCTTGTTTGCATATTTAGGTAGTTTTCCAGTAATACCATCACCGAAAAGCGAACCCAAATCGTCCTCCGATGAGAGACTCTTCTTCTGCATCCCTATCTTCTTTCTTTTCTTCATCTCCCGCTCCTCTGCCTCAAATTCTGCATCGACTTCAGCCCGAATTTCATTGCGCTCCTGTCTGTTCAAAGCACTTCCTCCACCTTCAATTCAAAAAAATAAAAAATCAATAACTTAGACCCCGTTAATTGCCAATATAGTTCAACATAAAAACACATAATTGAGAAACAAAAACTACTGAAGTTCGAACCTCTGGGGAAATCAGGGACGTCGTCTTCCAGCTGCAAAGCGACGGCTTCGGACCGGGCAGTGTCGTTTCGGTCCTTGTTTGGTTTGAATGGCTGTTTGGAGGACTTGTTGAACTTTGGGGGGTCTCTGGCCTTCTTCTTGCCTTGGGGTTTCTGGGAAGACGCCGCCATTTTCACAAAACGATAGTGGTGGCTGTATGCAACGAGTGATATGTATATATATTATGCGTGGATTGCTTCAGGGATTGGGGTTTTAGAGGTTTTAGAGGTTTTAGAAGACAAGCTTTGGGAGACTGAGAAGGTAGTCTATAGAGCAGCAGACCGCAAGGGTTTAGGGCGAGTGGGTGAGGAGGATCAAGTCAAACGGCGTCGTAAGTTTATAGTAGGGACTTTTTTTTTTTGGGCCATAGTGAGTAAGGGTGGTTGCGGTTCGGTTACCCAACTTTTCAATGAAAACGTGAATTTTCAATATAGGAAACAACATATTACGATCGGTATACCACAATTACCACAATTGTCGATATAGGAAACAACATAACATTACAAAACTTTCTATCAACAGAAAAAGAGTATGCTCATGCTTAAAAATACTGTTGAAATAAGCAAAACTTCCATCATTGGCAATGATTCTTTAACTCATATACGGAGAGGATGAACTCTATTATTAAAAATAAACCAATACAATCCACAATCCTGCTAATACACAATTAATCAACTAAATAGTTTATTGCAAGGTAGAGATTATCTCTGCTAACTCACTAGTAACAACTTAAAAAAATTACCAACACAACCGATGAGTTTGCAATACTAATTGAAACTCAAGTTCCTCCTAGATAAAAGTTTAAGTATTTACTACTTAAGTTATATTAATTCACTAAATATTCCAATGATATTTCTTCAAGACTAAGATTATAAAAAATAAAAAAATAAAAAAATAGGCGGAGAATACACTTCATTAGTAATATATTAAATACAAATTTATAAATAAACCCAATCCTAGACATGTATTTATAAAAAACTCAAACACTATTTAAACATAGAAATACACCCAAAATCAACAATTATATATTTTTGGGTGTGTTTGTCAATGGATTTTGAGTGTGTGTAATGATGAGTTTTTGGTGTGTTTATAAAGTGTTTTGGGTGTTGGGTTTTTTTATAATTTCAGCCCCCATTTTGGGTGTTTTAGTGAAACTCCCTATATTAAAAGCCTAGGTGAGTCCCGCAGAGAGGAAGAAGATGAGAGAGAGAGAGAGATATATATATATATATATATATATAATAAAAAGAAAAAAAAGAGAAACATTCATCTAAATGATGAAGTCCTAGCCTTAATTAGTTAATATAAAATAATTATAAGTATTTATTTTAATAATTAATTAAATTATGTTGTGATTTGCTGTATATCGCATTATTTGGATATGCGGAACCGCAACCGCATATTGCAATTGGTTCTATAAACCACATGTTGCAGTCGATTTCCATGATATGTCAGTTTAGATGCAGTAAAACCTTCATCAGTATTTGCGGTTTTTCAAATTTTCGGTTTAAAATGCCAATCTTAATAGTGAGCATCTATAAGAGGAAGAGGCAAAAAAGTAGGCAAACCTCATTTGCCTTGCCACATCAACATTTTCATGCTCCAAGGGAAGAGGCAAATGGGTAGGCAAAATATACCTACTCTACCCAACAAGGCAATATTGCCTAGTTCAAAATGAAGAGGTATATCGGGTCCCACTTGCTTTTTATAATAAAATATCATCTCCACTGTCTCACATACTTGGGGTTTCTGTCTCTCATGTGGGTCTACTGTGTTGGTCTTTAGTTATGGTTCTCGTCAGAGGTCTTTGTGTTATTTTTTGTTTTTGACTTGTTTTTTTATTGTAATGGTCCAAAGTGACTTGAATTGGACTCTCTTGTTAGTTAATGACATGTGTGGTACTCTTTCCTCTCTGGGGATTTGTCTCAAGAAGTTGTCCTAGGAAGGTTTTAACGAGACCACTGTATCATGTCACTCTTTGTACGTCAGTGGTTTTATGAATGAATTATCCTTCTAAAAAAATAGTAAATATAAAACATAAAAATAAATAATATAATAATAATTTGTGGACTTGCATTGCCTAGTCCCTTGAAGTGACCAACTTTTTTCATGAGGCAAATGGGTAGGCAACATGCCACCTAGGTTGTTATAGTACAATTTTACATATTTCATTTGCATACACCCTTGGAAATGCTCTTAGAGATGGCAATTTTCCCGCAGATAAGGGTCTTTGCAGGGCTTCAATCATAATGGGTCGGATATGAAGGATAAAAAAAGGGTATAGGGACGAGTTCAGATAATTTTTTGGGTATGGTATTTGGGTCCAAACACTCCCTGTTTAGAATATATATAATTTATTTTTCATATAAATATATTATAAATATGTGTGATTGTGGTGCTACCTCTATAATGATAATCAAGTCTTGGACATAGTTTTAACATGTAATAATTTTTTTTAAATAGTTTAGATTTTTAGTTAATAGAAATTGAATTGATAGATATCTTGTGCTCGCTTTTTTTCTTGTTCAACAAAGTAGTTTCTTTTCTTCTTTTTTTGTAATTGGGGAGGTCGGGGAACTCATTCCCTAACAAAGGCAGGGATGGGGAATACCTGATTTGAGTATTGCGAGTATAAAGGCATAGATGGGGATGGGAATGGCATACCCACCCTCGATTTGATCCATTGTCATCCCTAGTAAGGCTTTTTACTCAACAATGTCGTTTACGACCAAAATAAAATATGCAATAATATTGTTTGGTGATGCACGCTCAATGCACTATAAAATTTTATTGGAGTAAATTACACGTATGATGTTACTAATGGATTGTTATTTGGATTGGTACAGTGTAATTCGAGCACAGTCGAAGGTTGATCCATCCAACCCTAATTCATTCTTCATTATATGGGTTGGAGTTTGAATGTGGGTTTGGTTAGAGCATGTCTAACGAGACTAATCTGGCCTAGGCTATGTCCAGATTTGGCCTCAAATGAAAAACAATCACTTTCAAATGCATGTGTTGCCCTAAGGCAAGATAAGGGGTTAGTTTTTCCCACATGCTGACCCGCCCAAGATAAGGGGCCCATTGTCAATTTTTTAAAAGAAAAAAAGACTCCAACAGGCATTGAGGAGCTACCACGTGGCGCTCTAAAATGCAACAGCCCAATGACTAGTTGTTGAACCATTATTATTATTTTTATTTTTATCACAAATAAATAATAATAAACTAAAATAACAAGTTTTGAGTTTTAGCTCCTATCCCCTAGCCCCTAGCCCCTCGCCATCACTAGAACCGCAAAAAAATTGAGAGGCTGTATTTTGTGAATAGTACCATTTTGAGGGGCTAAAACATCACTTAGCCCTTTGTCCTTGCATTAGACATGCTCTTAGGTGGTCAAGACACTGAGTTCATACCTTTGGACCCAAGTTCAAATCCTCTTCATCATAAATTATACTCTTACGTACCAATACAAATATTTAAAATCTTTTGTTTAAGTTATTTAATATATAAGAGCATAATTGGTTTTTCTGACATAATTGTGATATATTACATCCATTTAAAGGATAAATTGGTCTTGTAAGGGGTCTCCTTAGTAGTTAAGAATGTTTACTTATGCACTCATCAATGTCATTTGTTCGATTTCTCCATCTCCTAAATATCACTTGTATAAAAAAGGGATAAATTGGTTTGGCAAAAAGTCATTTATAGTCTCTGTTGTTTCTCGATTTTACCACTTAGGCCTCTATTGTTTCAATTTTTGCAATTTTATCCTTGTTGTTTTCAATTTTATTAATTTTATCCTCACAGTTTCTAATTCTAAGCAATTCAATGACACATTTCATTTTTGGCTTTTTATCACAAAACGTCTCTGACCTTTGCAAATCTATCAGATTGCATCCTTAAAGTTTTTTTGTATCACTCATGGTCACTAACGTTAATATAGGTGTTCTTAAATAGTCTTTCTGTCAAAAAAATTGTTAAATCCAGGGATATAATCGTCAAATCAATCCAAAATTATAAAATAAATAAATCCAAAATTATAAAATATATATAATTTAGTTTCCAACCAATTCCAAGTAGCCACTAGGATTTTAGGCGGTAGAGTTGATCTCATGGGTGTAAGACAGGTAATTTTGTTTGACATGCCAAATTCCATGAGGGAGTATGTCCATGAGATTGGTAGGCCATCTAGGCTGGGAGACGAGGGTGCAGCAATTGTGTTTGTAAGTGAGGAGAATAAGAACTTGTTTCCAGATTTGGTTGAGATTCTATAATCTTCTGGTGCAGCTATATCTCAGGAGCTTGTTAATTCACGGTATATGACAGTGACACGCCCATTCTCCAATGGCGGAGGCCAGAAAAAGAGGAAGCATGAATGAAAGGGAATAACATAAAGGTGAGCACTAAAAATGGAAGGGAATAACATAAACAAATTGAACTATAAAAACCCAGATGCTGTTTTGCCCAGAAATTTGAAGATTTTTTATCACCAAAAGTTTTTAGAGACAGATGTTCATCAAATTTTTCGTCGCTAAACATTTTCTGCAACAGTATTTTTCAGATTTTTCGTCACTAAAAAAGTCAAATTTCCAGATCAACTTCAGACTTATATATGCCTTGGGCTCTGGCCAATTGCGACGGATGTTCCAAATTTCCTGATTTTTTATATTTCCCCGATCCTGTTTATGGTTACAGGTTCCCGATCAAAAAAGAAGACTTGATTTTGTGATGTGTAAATATGTACAAAAAAACTTACTACTGAGTCTTTTGACAGTTGGAGGCAACCCCAATGTATCCATTATACAAGGGTAAGTTCCAGGTTTCTATCTTTAGTTTAATCGTTTCTTGATTTTATTTGTAGGCTGTTTCACAAATTAGACAAGAATAATAACACATACATATCATCACATGAGCTGAGAGCATTGATCCTAGGAATACAAATAAAAGAAGTAGGTCTGGATGACGATGATTGTGGAGCAAAAGTGATGGAGGAATTTGATATCTTTGGTGATTCTCAAATAGTTGAGACAGAGTTTGTCAATGGAATCTCAAAATGGATTAATCCAGCTAAGCCCTCTGCCAACTATAACAGTCATGAACATATATATATACAGTCCCCTTCTATTGAGGGATCCCTCAAATAAAATTATTTGAGGGACGCCCTTTAGGGTACCCTACAATTTTTTTTCCAATATCCAAACCATCTATTTTTTAGGTCTTCATTCATAGACCATCCTTACAAAAAATTAGACAAATCGAAAACCGTTTCGATATCCAATTGTGTCATACAAAATCAATGAACACGATGCTTTAAGAAAGTACTAAAATTTCAATAACTCAATTGAATGGTTAAATGATATCGGATTCAAGTAATTTTTTGTAGAGATGATCTTTGAATGACTATCTACAAAATAGACAGTTTGGATTAGTGAAATACACTCCGGAGTGGGCCCTAGAACCAGTGTCCCTCAAATAAGCTTGTTTGAGAGATCCCTCAATGGAAGCTCTCTGTATATATATATTATAATTTTAGATTGATTTGACGATTATATCCCTAGAATTAATAGATTTTTTATTTTATTTTTACAGATGAACTATTTAAGAGCACCTATATTAACGTTAGGGACCATGAGTGATACAAAAAAAACTTTAATGATGCAATTTGATAGTTTCACAAACGTCAATGATGTTTTGTGATTAAAAGCCTTCATTTTTTGACAAAATTCCTCTCAATTTTGTTAAGTTTTGACCCAGTGCCACTCACATAGAGGGGTATTTTGGTAAACTCGAGCCAAATTCCTCCCAAATTCCTTCCAATTTTCCTTTATTTCAAATCATAGAGATATAAATTTTTTTGAAACCATGCCCCCCAAAATAAAGCATTAAGTGAATAGGAAGAGTTCCAGTTTGTGTTTAGATGGCTCGACTGAACCTCCACATGAGGGGCACATGGTCAAAACTTGACGAAATTGGAGGAATTTGATAGAAATTGAAATGTATCCTTGAATTCGTTAAAATTGAAACTACTACAATGATAAAATTGAAACTATAGGTACTAAAGTGGTAAAAACGACAAACTATAGTGACCAAAAGTAAACTTTTGCCAATTGGTTTCTAACAACTTTTATGCGTCATTTTATAGTGAGGGCCTTAAAAAAAAATAATTAAAAAATCTTAAAAATTACCAAAAAAATTCAGAATATTTTTTTTTATACATACCTAGCAATTTTTATTATTATTAATCTTATATATATAAATAAAATTAATCTCATATGAATAGTAATTGCCCTTGAGTTGCTATGGCAATGGATGAAAAAACAACAAAAATATTTATAAGGCAGATACTATTTACGTGAACAATAAGTGAGCTTGCCTCCCTTTACTTTTTGTCATGACAACTAAATGAAAATGCTCTAAGGCCCTCGCTATAGAATTATTGCAACTTTTAAAACTCAGGCATGTCCAAAGACTTTGACATGAGCCCACGAGCCTAAAAGCTATAGCCCAAATGCAGGCATAGGGCTATGAGCCTGAAAGTTATAGCCCAAATGCAGACATACTTACCCTAACGTTACTATCCAATCACAGCCATCCAGTACATATCAACGGCTGGATTTCGCCACGTCTCATCAAAACACATATCCGGAGAAAGTAGACAAAAATAGCCCTCCTCAGCCGAGCCTTCTCGAATGTAACTATTTAAAGCCAATCTGAGATTCACAGCCACAACCATAACAATTGATCAGAAAACACCAGATCCCGTAGTTTCGATCGCGTTCCCAAATCTCGATACCGTACGTCTTCTTCTTTTTCTTTAGGTTCGTCTTCAATTTCGGTTTTTAATATGTTATGATGAAATTAGGGTTCGTATTCGATTTTGGTTTGTAATTTGCCATGATGACTGTTGTAGGTGAAAGAAAATGAGGGGTAGGAGTTATAGTTACAGCCCTTCACCGCCTAGGGGTTACAGCAGACGACGTCGTAGCCCTAGCCCTAGAGGTCGCTATGGAGGTCGTGGTAGGGATCTTCCCACCAGTCTCTTGGTTCGCAATCTTCGCCATAACTGCAGGTATTTTATTATTTATTTTGATTTAATTTCTATAATTATTTTGAGTGAAATATATATATATATATATATATATATTTTTTGCAGAATATGTATTTTATAGTAATAATTTTGGAGGATTTAAATTTGTGGTTGTGCTTGATTTATATTCCTGCAATTGGGTTTTGTTGCATCGATTAGAAAATTATGTTCTTCTGATTTTTCAAGTCCTGAAATTTATATTCCTGCTTCTGGTTTGCAGGCCAGAGGATTTGCGTGGGCCATTTGGGCAATTTGGCCCCCTCAAGGACATCTACTTGCCCAGGGATTATTATACCGGGTAAGAACGCTTTTTATCTATGCAAATTCTGGGATTTTGTTTTTAAAAATTATGTGATATTTTTGGGAGTATTTTGTGGTTGAATTGAACTAAAACTTGTGAATTGTGACAACTGTTTGGGTTTGATCCGCATGTTTGATGACGGGAATAGTAAATTTGTTTTTGGTATTTTTAAATATTTATTGGAATTTGGTTGTTTTTATTGAAAGTGTTGAAGACACCAATGAAGTAATAAGAGTACTGTGTTGAAGACAACAATGAAGTATATAGAGTCTTGTTATGAAGAGACCAATCAAGTAAGTAAGAGTGTTCAAGGTGGTCTTAGTGTACATGAAGATGTGAAGAAAGTTGATTTGAATACATTGAGAAGAAGTTGAAGTCTGGTCTTAGTGTACATGAAGATGTGAAGAAAGTTGGTTTGAACACATTGAGAAGAAGTTGAAGTCTTGAAGAATTTCAACTCAATTTTATCCTTGACTCCAACAAGGTTAGCAGCCAGTGATGTTTCCACTTGAATTGTATAAAGTCTGGGGAGCTATTTGTGCTTATGATGCTCATTGTAAAACATGCTGGAGTTTCAACCATATATATGGATTTTCTGTAATACAAGAAGGTTCCAGTAACATTGATAGAAGAATGTGTTTTTTGTTTGTTATACTGACTGTTATTGTATGGTTCAGGGAGCCACGTGGCTTTGGATTTGTTCAGTTTGTAGACCCTGCTGATGCTGCAGATGCCAAATACCATATGGATGGGCAAATTCTCCTTGGACGGGAAGTAACAGTTGTATTTGCCGAGGAAAACAGAAAGAAGCCATCAGAAATGAGGGCAAGAGATCGTGTTAGGTAAGTAATGTTGTTGTTGACGGATATACCCTACATTATGGGTATTCTATTTTTAAATAGAGTAATTGGCTACAGGTCTAGGTGGTTTTTCTGTCTTTCTATTTAACAGATAAGGATTACAAGGGTGTTCAATCATGTTTATCTTAGTGACTTGTTTTGATCTAAAATTTTGATTTGTAAAATTTGATTCTCTATGTGATCAGTTTATACTTGTTCAACTTCATATCCCCCACCAATTTGTCTTGTAATTATATCTTCTTTGTTATTTGATATTAGGGGTCGGTCATACGATAGAAGACGGTCTTCCTCTCGGTATTCTCGTTCACCGCGATATGCTCGAACCTACTCTCGAAGTCCTGATTGCTATTCACCTTCTCCTAGGCGGAGGCGGTACTCAAGGTATGCGCTAACTTTAATTTTATTTGTTTTGATCTTTTACCTATATGCACCAGTAAAGGGGGGAAATATAACTATGAGAACTGTTTTACTCAGCATTTCTTATTCTGATTCAGGTCAATTTCACCTAGGGACAGAAGGTACCGGGAGCCATCACGCTCAAGATCTCCCTATGGTTCAAGGAGCCGTAGCCGAAGCTTTAGTAGGAGCCGGAGTCATAGCTTGGACTACTCTCAGTAGTGGGACTTTGTAGAGGTGCTTAATCAGAAAGTTGAAGAATCTATGTTTGAAGTTGTGATCTAAATAAATATTCAGTGATTCTACTCCCTGGGATTAATGTTGACATTAAAAGTACTGCTGCATTGTATTCTAGTTTCTTTGTTCGACCATGAGTTGAATGCCCCATTTTATCATGAACTTGTTTCTCTTTGAAGCTTTTAGCTATGCCCAATTGGAATGAGTTTTTGTTTAATAGAGCATTTTATTCGATAGTGGCCAAAATATTCTTAATTTTTTTTTTAAACCTGACATTCACAGAAGACACAACGGTTGCTAATGGGGTTGTGATTAAAAAGAGAGAGAGAGCTTTACTGATAATTCCGCAACCAAACTGGATATATGTGTGTGTAGGCATCTTGTACATTGAAATGAAAAGGAAGGGGGGAGGGGGTTAGGGTGGGGTGGTTTGGGTTTGAGTTGCCTATTAGCATTGAAATGAACTGTATTTGCCAGAGAATTGAGGGTTCCTATCGTAATGCATGATTACTTAACAGGGGGATTCACTGCAAATACTAGCTTGGCTCGTTATTGCCGAGATAATGGTTTACTTCTTCACAGGGTTGGGTTTGAGTTGACTATCATAATACAGGGCAAATGTTGATGTGTAGGTTGACGGCGAGTCCCAAATTTATCATTTTTGTATAGTTTTACTTGTTAATTTACCCAAAAAATAATCTAAGAAGTAAATTGACAGACAAAACAGATATAAGGGAATCTTTTGGGCTGTGCTTATTTAGGGTTTTTAGGGCGGGATTGATTTATGTGTTGTCTTTTTGGTTGAGGTTCTCCCCTCATTACCAGGAAGAAAAAGGGAGGGTGTTAATTTAATTTATTATAGAGATTTTCTATTTAAACCCCACACTTCTCTTAGTTCACCCCATGTTCTAAGTTCACCCCAATTTTTAATTTAAATTTTCACAATTTCTAAGTAAACCCCACTATCTTTCCAAACTACCCTTAAATACACCCCAAGCTGAAAAAATAAGAAATAAAAGAGATTTTCTATTTAAACCCCACAAGCTACCTTTAGAGGAGAAAATAAGTTTATTTATTTGTATGGTGGGTTTGGGGTTGTATGAGTTAGGAAAGTGGGGCTGCTCGGTATTTAGAAGTTGAAGACATGGAAAATTGGTTTTCCAGGGGGGAAAAGCTTATTACTTGTGTTGCTTGTGTCACTGATATTTTCTTATGATTATATATGTTTTGTGTCAATAGGTCCTGCATTGTTAGTTGACGTTCCGAGGGATAAGAACATAACTGTTATGTATTTTTGCTTCTGGCTATCTATTCTCCATGTGGATGAAAGCATAGCCTGCTGTTTCAGTTAATATATCATTCTGTCCCAATATGCATACAAATACATAGACCATGTCTACTGCTGAAGCAGCAACCGAAAGGCCAGATACATTAGCCTTTTCGTTGCTAAACAAACTCTACTTATAAATAAGTGAGGAGAACATATCATGTATTTTCTGAAAGATGGTGTAACAGAAGAAGGAATGCTTTTTCTATATCATTATTAATTCCGTCTCAAAAACAAGGTATATATATACAACCCTATACAACCCTACAGAGTAAAGGAAAGAATAATTACATCCTAAACTAGGAAACCAAATATGGTAGGAATCCCACAATTGTAGGAATTCTAATACAAGTCAACACTCCCCCTCAAGTTGGTGCATAGATGTTGCACATGCCCAACTTGTCTAGAAACCTGGAGAACTTGTCACTCGAAAACCGCTTTAGTGAGAATATCTGCTACTTGGTCGTTCGTTCCTATGGGAGGAACCTCAATTACTTTGCTATCTAGCTTCTCCTTAATAAAGAACCTGTCAACCTCTACATGCTTGGTCCTATCATGTTGCACTGGATTATGAGCAATATCACGAGCAGCTTTATTGTCACAGAATAACTTCATCGGCTGACCACATTTGACCCCCACATCTTGTAATAGAAACTTAAGCCACAAGAGTTCACAAATACCGAGTGCCATGCCTCTAAATTCGGCTTCTGCGCTTGACCTTGATACAACATTCTGCTTCTTACTTCTCCACGTTACTAGATTTCCCCCAACAAAGGTAAAATACCCGGATGTCGAGCGCCTATCATCCGTTGATCCGGCCCAGTCAGCATCTGTATAGCACTCAATTCTGAAATGCCCATTTTTTCGAAATAAAATTCCTTTACCAAGGCTTCCTTTCAAGTAACTCAATATTCTCATAACTGCACTCATGTGTTGTTCTCCCGGATTGTGCATATATTGACTAATTACACTTAAGGCATGAGCAAGATCCGGCCTAGTGTGAGCCAAGTACATCAATCTTCCCACTAACCTTTGATACCTCCCTTTATCAATCGATCCTTGGTTATGATCAATACCCAACTTCATTCCTTCGGCCAATGGAGTAGACACCGGCTTGCACGCTGTCATGCCAGTTTCTTTTAACAGGTCAAGAATATACTTCCTTTGTGATAGAAATATCCCAGACTTGCACCTCGACACCTCAATCCCAAGAAAATATTTCAAAGAACCAAGATCTTTCATTTCAAATTCTGTGGACAAATATTTTTTCAAGGCTGCTTGCTCAATAGGATCGTTACCAGTAACCACCATATCATCCACATATACGATGAGAGCTGTAACCTTTCCATTCCTGCGTTTCAGGAATAACGTGTGATCCCAATTACTTTGCCTATACCCGAATGCTCTCATGGATTTGGTAAATCTACCAAACCAGGCTCTTGGAGACTGCTTCAATCCATACAATGATTTCTTGAGCCTACATACCTTTTGTTTCCGTATGTCCGGATCACTCCACCCTGGTGGAAGGTCCATGTAAATCTCCTCAATTAGATCTCCATGGAGGAATGCATTTTTCACATCGAACTGTTGCAAAGGCCAATCTAGATTTGCTGCTAAGGACAGTAGAACACGAACTGTATTAATCTTTGCCACTGGTGCGAACGTATCAGTGTAGTCAATGCCATATTTTTGTGTATACCCCTTGGCCACCAATCTTGCCTTAAAGTGATCAATTGTTCCATCTGCTTTGTATTTCACTGTATAAACCCATTTGCATCCCACAGACTTCTTTCCGGCTGGCAAGTCGGTTATTTCCCAGGTAGCACTCTTCTTCAACGACCTTAATTCTTCGTTCATTGCATCTTTCCAGCGGGAATCTGCTAAGGCCTCCTGCACACTGTTAGGAATAGATACAGTAGATAATTGATATACAAATGACTTATTTGATTCTGACAGGTGACAGGTAGACACATAATTGTTTAATGGGTATCTCACTTTTGAATCGGAATTTGGCTCACTCAAGGAATACTTGTGTTTACACTTAGGATCTGCCTCGTAAGTGGGTTTGGGAATACCTCGATTAATACGCTCTGGAAGGCGACGGAGTGGAGTTGCATCCGGTGTAGAAGACGATTGGTTATGAGAATTAACATAAGACGAGTTTATACTTGGATCTGATATAACATCGGAAGGAAAATCCTGTGGCAATTGCTGTAGTTGCTGCTCGGTTCCATTACAAATAATGGGCTGCAGCTCATCATCAAGCCCAAACCCCGTGGGACCCGTGGGATGCTCTTCCTCCTGCAATGTTTGCTGCTCCTCAGGGACCTGCTCAGTGGGCTGATGACCAAAGCACACAGGCTGCTGCCCGTTGCCAGATGCTGTGAGCTGATCACCATAACACGTGGACTGCTGCCCTTCTCTAGGTGCTGTGTACTCCAAACGTGATGACTGCAATGGTTACTCTTCATGCAGCTCATTTCTAGACACAGGAGAATAATCAAATGTCAAAACTTCAGTATTATCTCGGGTCAGAACTTCACTACTTCGGTGCTCCCCCTGAAGTGAGGACGTGGAGGATCCAAAAAACATTTCATTCTCATGGAAAATCACATCCTGAGTAATAAACATTTTTTTACTCGAAGGATGATAACAACGATATCCTTTCTGGGTAGTAGCATAACCCAAAAAAACACAACGAATGGCTCGAGGCTCAAGTTTATTATGCCGTTGATGGGGATGGAGGTGAACAAAAGCAACACACCCCAAGATCCGTGGGGGAAGATTGGGAGTCGGTGGTACTAGTCTGAGATGTGAGAGCCTGAAATGGTGTATGGAAGTTGATAGTACGAGAAGGAAGACGATTAATAAGATAGGCTGCGGACGTAAGCGCCTCTCCCCAATAATATAGAGGCAGATGTGCCTCAATGAGTGAAGCACGAACCATTTCTAACAGGTGTCTATTTTTGCGTTCAGCAACCCCATTCTGTTGAGGAGTATACGGGCACGTGGTCTGATGAACAATACCATGCAGTTCTAGGAAGGAACGAAGTTCCATATTAACATATTCACCACCATTGTCACTTCTAAGAACCTGGATATTCCTGTTGTATTGCACAGCAACCATTTTATGGAACCTTTGAAAGGCTGAACTAACTTCGCTTTTTGATTTTAACAAAATAACCCAAGTCATTCTGGTGCAATCGTTAATAAAAGTAACAAACCAGTGAGCACCACCAAGAGTAGCTATTTTCGACGGTCCCCATACATCAGAATGCACAATCATAAAAGGAATGATACTTTTATTGAAACTGGGAGGAAAAGAGGTTCGATGGCTCTTAGCCATTTCACAAACATCACACTTAAATTGAGAAACATCAGTCTTGACAAACAAACTAGGAAATAACTTATGTAGATAACTAAAGGAAGCATGCCCAAGGCGCCTGTGCCACATCCAGATGTCCGACACTTTATTAGTATCCCCTTGAGAATCATCAACAGAGAGAGCTTAAGTCAGCAAGCTAGAACTACTGGTGGTCAATTCCAAGTAATAAAGTTTTCCTCTTCTAATACCATAACCAATCGTCTTCCGCGTCCGGATGTCCTTAAAAACACAAAAATATGGCCAAAAAATAACCAAACACTGTAAGGCAAGGGTTATTTGAGCAACAGACAACAAATTATAATTTAAAGAGGGAACCACAAGAACAGTGTCAAGTTTCATGGTATCATAAAGGGAAACAGTGCCTTCCCCAATAACAGGGACGACATTACCATTAGCAACATTGACCTCGGTTTGGGTTGATGTTTTTAGTGATGGAACCTGTCTAGAATCGCAAGTCATATGTTCAGTAGCTCCGGAATCAATTATCCATGTATTATTCATAACAGAAGTAGAGGTACTTAGTGCCTTACCATCACTACCTGCCGCAGCAATCATGGCAGATGCCTTGTCCTCTATTTGGTCTGAATCATTCTTGGTTTCTGCAACGGAGGCTCGAGACTTGTTGCACCGAGGATCACGGGTCCTATCCCAATTCTCGGGATATCCAATCAGCTCAAAACAACGACTCTTGGAATGTCCTGGCATGCCACAGTGTGGGCACTTACCTTGGGGACGATCCCGGCTTGGCTGGCTAGGCCGAGTTTGTCCTGGCCGGTTTTGTGACCCTTCTCGGTTAGGCCCATAAGATGATCCACGGGCCTTTGCTGCCATGGCAGCGGGTTCACTTTTGTCCACCTCCGTCTTCATTGCTTCCTTCCGATCGGCTTCACGACGAACATATGCATAAGAAGCCTGAAGGCCAAGTGGGGGATCCTTCCGTAGCACTTCTCCACGCACCTGATCAAACCCATCATCGAGACCACCAAGAAACACATAGACTCGTTGTCTCTCAGTGGATTTTTGAAACACTTTGATGTCGTTTTCACACTCCATGGATACTTTATTAAAATGATCCAATTCTTGGAAAATCTCAGTTAGCTCCCCAAAATAGGTAGCCAAAGGTCGGCCATTCTGACGAAGACGTGATGCCTTCTGATTCAACGAATAAATTCTAGCCTCGTCATTCTCATCGAAGTATGCTGCCTTAAGGGAGTCCCAAATCTCCTTCGATGTAGACAGCCTAATGTACCGTTTCATAATCTCAGGCTTCATCGAAGACAAAAGCCAACTCTTAATTTTTTGATCTTCAGAGAACCAATCATCATATTTAGGATCGTCTTCGCTAGGTGCCTTGATAGACCCACGAAGATATCCCATCTTCTTCCTTCCAGCAATATGGATTTGAATGAGAGGAGCCCATAAATCATAGTTCTTTTCATCCAAAACCATACCAATATTAAAACTTGAATTCTCTGACTGCACCATAATTGGAGTAGCCGCTGGAACAATCTGAGAACCGGCTCCCTTTTCTTCAGCCATCTCTCTTGCTGTCGGTATAGCCTAAAACCTGCAGCGTTGATGGGATTCTGGAACAATACGGACAAACTGACAAAACAGGGGGCAGCAACAACTTCACAGTTGCTCGCTGCAATTGATCAGGAACACGGCAGAAGGAAAAAACAATTAGGGTTCGGTGTTTTCCTTTTCTAACCACGCTCTGATACCAAGAAGAAGGAATGCTTTTTCTATATCATTATTAATTCCGTCTCAAAAACAAGGTATATATATACAACCCTATACAACCCTACAGAGTAAAGGAAAGAATAATTACATCCTAAACTAGGAAACCAAATATGGTAGGAATCCCACAATTGTAGGAATTCTAATACAAGTCAACAGTAACATGATAATACTTTATAAAAGTTTACAAAACCCAGTAAGTCGGATGAAAATAAAACTATTGTGACAAAACATCTAATAGTAAGGGATCAATATACATTAAGATGTGCATCAAATGAACTAGTAAGCTCTTTCTAATTGTCAATGCGATCTCGATATGGACCATACCAATCAAATTCTTTGAGGTTGGAAATATCAAGCCAACGATTCAAGTTACCCCATACTTTCTTGGTTTCGTGCCTTTTGAATGTGTATGTCAATTAATATAATATGAAGAAAAATTCAAATTACCCTATACTTTCTAGAGAAAGAGAACAATTTTACCAAAACATCAGGTATAAATTTTAAATCAAAAATCAAAAATCAAAACAATCAAGCAATCAACAGCTAAGAGTACAAAAAAAAAACAGTCAACAAAGGGAAGAGAATAAGATCATTACTGCGAAACAATCAACAAGTCTTTCCATTAGCTTTCGCGCAGATTTCAAAGTGGTAGGCTCAACAATGTTCAACATCTTTAAAAGAGAAAAGTAATATGACATAGGATGTAGAAGAGTTTGTATTTTTTTTTAAACTTAATTTTGAAGAGTTATGGGGTGTGTGGGGTGTGTATATAGATGTACTAGGGTTAATTATTAAGTTGGATGACCTTTTTTGTCTTTTTACACATTAATAAAACTTACAGTTTAATGATTTAATTATTAGAGTGAACTAAGAGAAGTGTGAGGTTTAAATAGAAAAAAATCTAATTATATTTGTGTTTGCATTTTCTAAAAGAGCAAAATTATACCGCCGGTCGCCTCTATGCATTTCTGACAAGTGGTGGGCCAAAAATATTTAAAGTATTTTAGTTTTTAGGCATTCGGCTCTCAACCGTTTATTTTGTGTCATAATGGAAGTGGATCTTTTTCACTTTTTTTCCCGTCATTGGAGGTGGGAAAGAGACAGAATCTTTACCAAAGATTGCTATGCTCTGCATTATTAAATTCACATCATTGTTGAAATATACCAAAAGCAAATGCTCTTAAATCCCTTTTGTTTGATGACAATAATTTCCCGAAAGACGAGAACTAGAAAAATTCATTTCCCGAATTTGATAATGACAATAAAATAATTAGGAAATATCACTTTCTTTTTCATATTTGGAGTGTGTAGACTTTAAAAATAAACTTTATTTAAATTAAGGGTTTTATTTTCTCCCATCTTTTCTCATATAGCAGGAAACTTTAGACAGAGCCAGGCTTAGGGGTGGGCGGGAAGGGCCATAGCCATAGGCTTTCAAGTAAAGGGTCCCCAAAAAAATTTATATTATATATATTTATCGGCGTTCAAATTTTTTTATAAATAAAACACATACACGATGAAATTAAATGAGGAAACAAGATTCCTCTTTCTAGTAGAAACCCCAACACTCTTCCTCTTTAACCGCATAACATCGCCTACTCCTAGTTTCTCCGTGGAAGAACATTCTGTGTCTTTGAAATTGACCATAACCAAAAGGAGAGGAGCATGAAAATTTGAAAAGGTAATCAGATTTATGAATTTTTCTTTATATTTATTCCTATAAACTTTTTTTTTTATCAATTTCCAATACGAACAAAACACGAGAGACCCCATTCTTTACACACTCCGGCACTCAAAAGCCGGACCTGACCTTGGATGGCCCAAACGGTATTTCTCATGAACCAAACGCATCCTCGTATGTTTCAAACTAGTCATACACAACTAAAATGAGTCGGACAATGCTCAGGAAAACAAAATAAAAAGTATTTTACAAGTTGAAACAAAATCCGCTTACAACTTAAAAAACATATACACTCTCATCTTTTCGCTTAAAAAAGTGGGAGAAAAAAAAAACAAAGCCACAAAAGACAACCCTCAATTTTCTTTTTGTAAACTCGAAAAATTGAAAATCTCAAATCTCCACGCAGCAACCGGACTGCACGAACCCAGAGAACTCATCGGGAGCTTCCACATTCCTCAATTTACCATTTTGCCCTTCGACCAAAAATGACCCTTGCGCCCCGCCTTGGTAAGCCGACCCTGACACCAAGGCCCACGGGCCCAACTCAACCGCGCTGGTACCGACCCGAACCCGCGAGTCACAGTCGCCCCAACAAAACAGCTTCCCATCCTTCCCAACCCCAACGCAAGACCTCGGGCACTGACCCGCACGCCACGCGTCCTCAACCCGCCTCCACTGACCCGACCCGATTTCATAAACCTCAGCGCACCCCACGAAGCCCCCTTGACTGTCCGTACCATACCCGCTCACGACCCAAAACTCCGACCCGGATACAAACCCCTCGCACTCGTCTCGCTCCTGACTCATCCCAGGCAACTCGCTCCACTCGTTCTCCCTCACGTCGTAGACCCTCGCCGATTTTAACGCGTTCTTGTTCTGGTCGTGGCCTCCGGCGACGTAGACCCGGCCGTTGAACTCGCCGGCGGCGAAGAACGATCGGGTTTCCGGCATATCCTTGCCCCGAGTCCACCTCTGAGTCGTGAACTCGTACACGAACACGTCCCTCACGGGCTGGTAACTCGCCGGGTCCCACCCGCCCATCAACACGAGCTTGCCCTCGCAGGCGGTCACTTGGCAGAACGGCGGAAGCCCATGTGGGTACTTCGGAACCGGGTCCACCCGGTCCCAGCTCCCACTCACAGGGTCAAAAACCGAGACGCCGTAAACAGGAGGTCCAGCCGGTTTGGTCTCGTCAACCCTGGTCTGAACCGGAAGCGCCTGGACGAGGCAAGCGGGCTTGTGGGTGCGCCCGGATTGCTTTCTGTGGTTGTAAAAATCCCGACTTTGAAGCATGTCCTGCCAGCAGCGGCAAACTCGTGAGGCGACTCGGTGAGTCGAGTAGTGCAAACGAGTCAGGCACTCGTGCCCGAGTTCCTCTGGTAGACCGGGTATTAACTCGGTCATTTGCATTTTTTTTGGATTTTTTTTTCTTTTCTTTTGTTGGCGATAAAAATTAGAATGTTTCAGAAGATGGATGGTGAGGTGGGCTTTAACTCACTCTGCTCGGCTATTTATAAGCGAACAGAAAATGATGGATGGAGCCTGGGGTGTAAATCAACGGTTGCCATGCGCCGCACACAGATTTGGGAAATTTACGCATTTTAAAATTGAAACTTAAAATATCCAAATCCGTCTTTTTTGGGGTAAGAAAAATCGAAGGAAATCGAACCGAAGAGCTCGAGTGCAGGATGGTTATCAGTTCAGTTATGCTGGTTTTGGTTGGGTTTTTATAAAATTAAATTTTGAACTTCAAAATATCCAAATTTGTTTTTGGTTTTTTTGGGTTAAGAAAAATCGAAGCAAATCGAACCGAAGACCTTAGATGCAAGATGGTTAACAGTTCAGTTATGCTGGTTTTGGTTGGGTTTTTATAAAAATAAATTTTGAACTTTAAATATATATCTTTTTTTTTTTTTTTTTTTTTTTTTTTTTTTTTTTTGGGTTAAAAATCGAAGCAAATCGAACTGAAGACCTCAAATGCAATATGGTTATCAGTTTAGTTATGCTGGTTTTGGCTGGGTTTTTCTTAAATAAATTTTTAGCTTTTTTATTTTCCTCATTTTTGCTTTGCTTTAATGGTGATTAAAGGACACGTTGAGAAGAGGGTTTGACTGGTTGTTTTAAAGAGGAAAAGGATAAGGGTTGACGACGTGTGGAAACGGTAACAAGGTTCGTGTCCTTTGGTCCCAGACTGTCGGGTTCTCAGTAAAGCCAAAAGCTTCTAGAAGAAAACCGACGTGGATGGATAAAAAATGATTTATTTTGGAATAATAATATCATACCCATTTTCGTTTTTAATTTCTATAAAAAAAGATTTTTTTCTATTTATTGGGTTATTTTCCTAATTTATTTCCATCTAGATAATGATCCAAATACCAAGACGCACCAATTATCAAATCTAATCCGCAAAATAAATAAATAAATAAATAATTTATACTATTTGAGTCAATTGAATTCAATATGTGTCTCCTTCACATATTCTTAACAATATTTTAAGTAGCACTGCTGAGCTGGATGTGGCAGCGGTTAACACGTATCGGGAGTTGCCACATGGTCATGTGGGATTGGAGAGTATCAGAAACAAAGCTCAATTAGTTACTGGTGTGTTGTCACCATTACATGAATTATGAGAGGAGGAGCATTTGGTTGGTTATTGGTACAAACATGATGTTGAAGTTACGCCTAAATAGGCCTTCATCAAAGATCCTGTGTGAATCAAAACTTCTATATTAAAGCGAAAGTAGAATTCAACATGACACTACCTTTGTCTCATCTCTTTTAAATACACTGAATTGTGTGAAATTTTGTTTTGTTGAGTGCAAACGATAATCTAAACTACAAGAGAACGAGATTTATCATACACACAACACAACTGCAATGCGGAGTTAAAATCAGAACTAATCACGGCATTAGCTTCAACATCATTTTAAGTCAGTTAGGGTTTTAGGCGTTACATGGTCAATACATTTATCTTTTCTTTTGGGTTACATACAGTCCTTTTGAGATATGCTTTTGTGAATACTGCGGAATTTTAAGTTTACAAAAATATCCTGTAAAAGCGATGGTAGAACCACTTCTGCTAAGTGTGGGCAAGGTTGGTGTTTGGTCCAATAATACTGTAGGGTCTTGTCTTGTGGAAAGGGCAAAACGTTCTAGAAGAAAACCGACGTGGATTGATAAATGGGATTTTGGAATATCATAGCCACTAAATTTATTTTCATTTTCTCTTCTAATTTAATGCCACCGATCCTACAGATATAATCGCCAAATCCTATCACCTATTTTAAAATATAATCACAAAAAAAAAACTCACTATACCTTTTTTGTCTATATATATATATATATATATATTAGCCTCTTTGCATGAGTTTTCGCGCTTGTGAGAGGTTTAAAAAAGATAATGGGTAGTTGTGTTTCATAAAAATAGGATCCATTATCTAATTTTTCTTTTAATTTTATTTTTTAATATGAAAAATGTGAATTTACCATTTATCCTCATTTAATTAATAATTTCAATTCTTAAAGTTTGTATTAACCAAGGGCATTTTTTGGTATTTTGAATATTTTACAATTCTCTGCCTTTTGCTTTATATATACTACCCCCTTGGCACATGCTGATATGTGCCATTTATTTTTTTTTTTTTTTTTTTTTTTTTTTTTTTTTTTTTTTTTTTTATATATAGAATTAAGAAAACATAGGTAGTTATGTTCTATAAAAGTATGGCTTGGAATTTGATTTTGTTTTTAATTTGATTTTGTTTTAATATGAAAAAAATGTGAATTTACCATATTATCCTCATTTAAGTAATAATTTCAATTTTTAATGTTTGAATTAACCAATGACATTTTCGGTATTTTGAATGTTTCATATTCTCTGCTTTTTGCTTTATATATATAGATTAGCCTCTTGACACATGCTCACGCATATGCCAATTGGTTTTTTTATTTTTAGAATTATGAAAATATAACATGAGTTAGTTATATTCCATAAAAGTATGACCTATTATCTGATTTTGTTTTTAATTTTAATTTTTTTTAATATGAAAAAGGTGAATTTACCATATTATTCACATTTAATTAATAATTTCAATTCTTAATGTTTGAATTAACTAGGGGAATTTTATGGTATTTTGAATGTTTCACAATTCTTTACCTTTTGTTTTATATATACTAGCCTCTCTACACGTGCTTCCACACTTGCGAGAGGTTTTTTTAAAAAAATAAATAAATTTATTTTAGAATTATAGAAGACAACGGATAGTTGTGTTCCATAAAAATGGGATCCATTATCTGATTTTTCTTTTAATTTTAATTTTCTTTAATATGAAAAAGTGTGAATTTACCATATTATCCTCATTTAATTAATAATTTCAATTCTTAATATTTGCATTAACCAAAGGCATTTTCTATTATTTTAAATATTTTACCATTCTCTGCTTTTTGCTTTATATATATATATATATATATTCTAATACAAATGATAGTCTAAATTATCAGTCCCGATCTCTTGGACCATAGGAGTCCAAGAGATTGTGGTTACCCACTGTTGGATATTAATCTAATGGTTTAAAAAAGTTTCTTGAAAGGAGTGCAAGAGTGAGTGAACTGTTGAATTTACATCCAACGGTGAGTGACCACAAATCTCTTCGACTCCTGTAGTCTAAGAGATCAAGACTGTCTAAATTATAAACATTGTCGATCTTAAGTAATGGCGGATCCATGAATTTTTCTAGGGGTGGGCTAAATTTTTTTTTCGGAGATCTTTTATACCCAAGAATTTTTGGGCTAATTAATATTATATGGTAGGATTATAATTTTTTTATATATATAGAAAATATGGTAGGATTTCAGTGGGTTGAAAATAAAATCTGATTTAGGCGGCTAGAATAGGCTGAATTCTAAAAGATTAGTTGGCTAATATTTAATGTGTAGTGGATTTTGTTGTACAATGAAGACTAAAGTACAAAACAAACACTGGGCTAAAGCCGAGTTAAGCCCCTTCATAGGTTCGCCCTTGATTTTAAGTATGGGCACCGAAGGGGACCGCTTTAGATCTCAAACCAAGAGGAAGGACTTATATGTCACGGGAATATCAACTGTTTTGTTATCCCAATCTAATCACACTTCGAAATGTGAAATCCTTATCACGTATACTGAACATTATTAATTAACGATAACAAAACAGTGTTATTATCTTGATATACAAGTTTTTCTCCATTCCAAGGGCGCCCATTTTTGTATATGCAAGTTGTAAGAGATGGTGACCAGTTCGCAATCCGGTTTTTAAAACCATGGTTTTACCTATGCTCAACCCAAAACCTTTATCCAGCCACCACTCATTAATAATTTTTTTTGGGCTTATTATCACAAAACGTCCCTAAGGTTTATGAAACTATCATATTGCATCCTCAATGTTTTTTTTTGGTCATTTGTGGTCTTCAAAGTTAGTATGCATGATCATAAATGGTCCCTGCCGTTAGGTCCGTCAAAAACTCTGTTAGTTTGCTGACGTGACATAAATGTATATCACAAAACATCCTTGAGGTTCACACACCTATCACAAATGGTCCCTACAAATTTTTTTAATTTTTGAAATTTAAAATTCATAAATTTTTTGTTTTCTTTTTAAAATTTTATCAATTATAATTATTTTAAAATATTTATTAAATTTTAAATACATGTGACACTATATTATTGTAGTTGTGGGCTCCATATATATGCCACATCAACAAACTAATGAAGTTTTTAAAAATAATTTAAAATTCATAAAATTTAAAAACGAAAAAAACTAAAGGTTTAGGGTTCATAAATGGTCCTTAAGATTAAAATCCTAATATAAATGGTTTTTTCATTTATAAATAATTTTAAAAAGGAAACCAAAATTTTATGAATTTTAAATTAAAAAATAAAAAAAAATTGTGGGGACCATTTGTGATAAGTGTGTAAACCTCAAGGATGTTTTGTGATATATATGTATGCCACGTCAGCAAACTGTTACCTAACGGCAATGACTATTTGTGATAAGTGACATAAAAAAACATTAAGAATACGAAACTGTGATAATAAACCTTTTTTTTTGGGGGGGTACGAACTCATTAATCATGAAATGATTTAATTTAAATCATATATAGCATAGCATGGAAGTTGTACGCATGCGGTTTTAAGTAGCTGCTCCTATATTGTATATATTATTGTCCAGGGCCATTTTAAAAGTGAATTTTTGAGTCAAATGACACAAAGGGTTCAAATAAAAATCACTTCAAGTTCATTAGCAATTACAAGGGGCCGCATTTAACAATTGAATGTTATTTCTTTGGAACAACAAACATCCAATTAATCCAATATTTCCTTTTTTTTTAAAAAAAAGCGATTAATTCTTCTGTTGTTGTTTTTTTTTTTTTTTTTTTTTTTTTTTTTTTTTTTGGGGGTGATGATGGTTTTTTTGGGTGGGTATAAATGTTTTACGATTCATGTTCTTGTTGTTTTACTAGAAGTACTATATTTGAGTACCAAAAAGAAAATATATGTGAGAAATATTTTATTTTATTTCTAATTGTTGAGGCCCAAAAAATCCATGGATTGGGCCCGAACAATTATCAGCCCAATACAATATTTCATAAGGGAAAAGAAAAAAGGGATCTATCGCATGCAAGTTATAACCCACACGCCACGCTAAATAAACAAATTATCATGCTATGATAAAATATAATCATGCCACAAAAATTAAAACAATCCTTCCCAAGGGCGATAAAATAAAATATGCCGAGCAACATGCCGTGCCGTTATCTCGCACCCAACCACGCTACAAGCCTAGGTGGGCCCAAGCCACTCAAAAAAGACCCGGGGCTTGCTTGAGTGGGTTGTGGCATGGATGGTAATAAATCAACATGAGGCCCATTGATGGACCAAGAAATGGAAAGTCTCGGGTCGCTTGGGAGCCTCGAGACTCAAGCCCATTTCTTAGGTCCAAACATGTGGGTAGGCACAAGAGAGAAAAATAGCCCAAAAGCCCAAGCAAAATAACCTAGCCAAGAGATAACCCAACCAAAAATAATAATAAGCCCAAATCAAGCCCAATAAGCCCATTTGCTTAGAAAGCCATCTTGGCCCTTAGAAAAACCCAGAAAAAAGGCCCACAAGAGCTTCAGCCTTTTTTGAAAAACAGAGAACACGTGAAGGAGTAGATGGCAGGCTCCTTAAGTAAGCTGCTGGAAACCAGTCCCAAGCCAGAGACATCCAAAGAACCGATGAATACCATCCTGCATGCTGTCAGAAGCATCCCTTGGACCAGCATACATTTGCACCTCCTTTCCTTCATCAGATTCAGCCAAGGAAGAGGAAAGAAAAGGAAGAAAAACAGCAAACTAAGAGTGGAAGCCCTCATTGCACAGCCGCGGGAAAGAGGGATGTTGAGCCCCCAAAATCTCCTAAATTCATGAAGATAGACAGAAGCCATCTTTGCCAAGAAAGGGAAGTCAGAGAAGGGGAGGAGAAAGGAAGAAAATCTCAGCCAAAGTAAGAAGGAGCCATTAGGGTTTCTTGAAAAATGGTGATTTCCGGCAGCTATAAATTGAGCCTTCCCCTACCCAACAAACACAACTCACAACCTGCAGGGAGCAAGCTTTTCTCTCTATCTTGCAAAACTTAGATTCGTGCACTGTTCATCTTCTTCTCCAATTTGTTCTTCTGGCAGCTGCTGGAAGAACCCTGTCTCTCTTTTTCTCTTTCTCTAGCCAAAATTCCTCACAAAACACCCCATTCCTTACTTAAACGCTTTCATTCCTCATAAACCAAGCCTAATTTCTCTCTTAGTGCTAAACCCATGTTGGTTTTGCTCTCCATGCCTCATGCCACTCATGCTGAGCCTAAAAACCATCTGAAAGCATGCCAAAATTATCTGTAAGTCACTATTATTCTCATTGGTGAAGATTACTCAAAATATCTCCTAAGGTTTCGCTGCCCTTTCGAGGTATTTTGAGGCTTAATTTTCGAACCTAAACGAAAAGGGGCAATCTCCTCAGTCCACCTTTTGCAGCAGCCCAGCCCGTTAGCTGCAGGAAGAAAAAGTCCCCTACACTAATTTAAACTATGATTGTATACAAAGTTAAATGACCTCATTTTAATTTTTAGTCTTGGACCACATAAAAGTCAGGGTTGTTTCGGACTATACAGGGAGTGAGAGTTTTCACATACACTATTAAGATGTTATAGGAGTTCGAACTTAAAACTACTAGTCTACAAATTAAGGTCTTTTTCCACCAAGCTATACCCTATTAACTAGATACTCTTTATATTTAAATAGCAATGCTAAGTTAGATGTGTCAACAGCTGACATGTATTGAGAGTTGCCATGTGGTGGTCACGGGAGATTGGAGCACATAAAAAAAAAACTCAATGAGTTATTGGCTTGTCGACATGACATTAATTATGAGAAGTAGCACGTCGTTGGTATTGGTACTATGGTCCCAAGCATCATCCAGAGCAGCTCAGATGTTAAATGTGATTGCATGCATACGTAGCGGATCTATTAAGGTGTAAGGAGGTGCAATTGCACGTTTTTTTACTGGAAAAATCAAAGTAGGTGCTTCAAATTGCCCATTTGCTCAGCTGGTATACAGATTTCCTTATTTCCATTTTCATCTTTGTCCTTTTACTTTCATTTATTTTTATATTACTCAATTTACTTAAGTTTACAATGTAAATAAGGAAGTACCCCTCATTTGGATTCAAATAAAAATACTAGAAAATAAAATTCCTACCAAATCAAAATATGAAAATTCAATTTTGGCACAAAATACGATTTAAGCTAAAAATTATGGCTTATTAAGTCAATATAGACTTCATACTAAAATCCCATAAAATCAAGTTTTCTTATTTGATGTGTAAGGAATAAAAGCTGCCAAAAATTATTTTGAGAAAATGATTATTATGAAAAAACCATTTTTATACTTAGTTAATATTTTTACATAAAACAATTTTTCATGTATGATATGAATGCATGAAGGGACTTAAGGTCAATCCATATATATATAAAAAAACCCTTAGATGTTCAATCACAAGAGTTTTTAGCTTTTCAAAATTGCACGTCCACTAAAAATTCCTAGGTCTGCCAGTTCATGCATAAAATGAAATTTTGAAGCTTGGTGTTTAAGTTATGCCAAAATAGCTGTTTTGGAAATCTTGTGAGAAAGCAATAGGAGAACCAACCGTGAGACTGGCTTGTTCCCAAACCCTTCTGGACATACATTATCTTTTACCGTTATCTCATTCTTTTTTAGATGTGTTTCTTTTTTCTTTTCTTTTTTGGTTTTATAATATTTTTTTATTATTTAGAGTAAATGATAATTGTATTCGCAACTTAAGCACCAAGATCATTAGCCACAATGGCATAAACCACTCAAAAAAGGTTAATACAAATGTGAAAGCACATTATTTTTATCACGCAATCACCCGTTTCTTTTTAAATTCCAGTTCATCCCTTCCAATTTTCAGACTCTTCTATATGCCCATTGTTTTCTCTAACAATTTTCTTTACCATTGGCCCAGTTTTCACAGAGCAGCACATATGCATATGCTTTCAAATTTCCTTTTCTTCTATAGCAATGGTGCAAACCCAGATGGGGGAATTCAATTCGAAAGACCTCTCTCCCAAACCCAAGTGCGATCAAGATGGGAAAAGTTTAAATGCAAAAATTAATAAGGACGCCAAAATACATATTAGAGATGTGACATGTCATAGTTTTCGAAGGGTTGTAAATGGAGAAAAATTGTTAAGGTTTAAGAAGAGAGAAGAACGACACTAAACCCTTTGATAAGAGAATTGATAGAGAAAAATTCTATCAACTTGGGTGGTGTTTTGATGCTAAAGTCCTTTAGTTTTCTTTTTGATAAATTACTCTAAAAATTATTTCCCCCAAAAAATTGACATTAAAAATTAGGTAAATTAGCATGAATACCATCTGAACTTTTGGGCATGTGTGAGATTACCACATAAACTTTTATTTTTTGTTATTAACCACCCGAACTTTGTAAAGTATCGAAATTTACCACCTATGTTCTCTGTTAAAGTTAACCTTTAACTCAATTCAATTTATAACTAAAAAACTTTTTAAATAGCAAATGGAGGAGTTTTTATGCAAAGGATGAGAGGGTGGGAAGAGGGATGTGATGCGATGGGTTTTGGGTGGGAGAGGAGGCTGCTGTGCGTTAGGGGAGAAAAGTTTTTCCTTTTCTAATTTTGTTACTTATATCGAATTGACAAAATTATCCTTCAACAAACAACAGATGTGCAGTATGTATGTGACTTGATTTAACGAAAATTTTAATGGAATTAGGCGTAGGTGGTGAATTGCAACATTTTACATAGTTTAGCTGGTTAATAGTAAAAATTAATAGTACAAGTGGTAGTCATGCACATGCCTAAAAGTTCATGTGGTAATTTTTTTTATTTTTTATTTTATTTATCAAAGTGAGATAACTTCATTGAAACAACAATGTCATAGTATAAAAAGAAAAAATGAACTTAATGTAACAAGTGTGGTCTCATTAAAACTTTGCCTTTAAAAACCCGAAATGGAGGAAAATCAGGTTAAATAAAAAGAGTACCACTACATCACATTCAATATAAAATTAATTTAAGAAAATAATTTGTCATTGGCCAAAACATCATAAATCCATAAAGAACCATCCTAAGTTCATGTGGTATTTATACGAATTTTCCTAAAAACTTTAAAGTAAGTTTATTTTTTAAACTCTTATGCACCGTTGGATTTAATCCAATGACAGTTGCCCAAGAAACTCCTTGATCCCTGTGGACCAAGAGAACGGGAATGTTAAATATATGGTGTAATGATTATGTGGTATTTTAAAGTTTTAATAATGCTATTTGTATCATATTAATTAACTATCTTATTGACCATCTCTCAAAATTGTGTTTATTAATGGATCATTAATAGTGGCTGATTTTCTTAACGACTTGTCTGTTGGTTTTAAAGTTTCCAACGACTATTTTATTCAGTATAATGTATAGATATATATTATCTATAGTTTGCAAAAGAAGACTTACAAAAATGCCACAGCCTTCTTCCTCTTCATCCCTATGAAATTCTCTCTTTCTTTTATTTTATGTACTAAGATTTCTGAGCAACATAGTCAGAAATGTGTTTGTATTCAGGTCCTTCCTCAGTGCAAAGAAGAATTTAGATAGAAGAGATTCTGGGGCTGTTTTATCCTAAGGACGTAATGACCTTTTTCTGAACTGCTTACCGCAAAACGTTTTAAAGAGAGCAACTTTGTACGCAACTCATCTCAAGAATCGTTCAGAGCTATATATTGTATTTTTCAAGTAACATTGTTCTTTTATTTTAATTTCTACATCAACAATGTAGGTTAGACCTACCTGTTTTAAAAAGGTGATCAACAATATGCTCAATAAATATGATACAAATAACATCACCTTTTTTTAGTTTAGTTATTTTAGTCATTACAACAAAAGGTGATATCGACAGTCATCACTATAAGTCAAAACTCTCTCTCCTCAGCTTTATTATTTTTTTCTCAACCATTGGTTGTTCTCATGCATAATTTTCTCAACCATTTGACAAGATATTTGAACCTAAATAACACGTTGGTTTGGTTTTTTTCGCTTTTACTGATTTTTATATTGCTCACATTGGTTTAGATGTTTCAAGGGCCAGCACCTTTTTCTCATTTTCTAATTGTCGCATTGGTTTTCCTTTTCAACATTGCTTTCGGTGGGCATCACCCAACCACATTTTTATTTCCATTTTGTTCAAAAAAAAGTTATTGACTTTGTGCTAAATTCATTCATTCTTTCAAGTAAGTTCATGATTGCAATTAAATCTTCTTGTGAAAGATAGGTGGGAAGTAGGCTTTTGGGACTGGTGATATTGAACTCATTTCTTTTTTTCTTTTCTAAATGAGCGTAATACTACACTTGTTTGCTAAAAGTTTCTGGGTGAATGAACATTTGTTTAGTAATACTTAGTCTCTATTTTATTAAAGAAAATTTCACGTTCAACTTAATTTTATAATAAATAAAGGGAATGCTACTTACCTTCTCTCTAACATTCTCCTTTGGACTTTCTCCCTTTTTTGCTTAACATGTGTCATTCTCCTTACACTTAAAACCATGTTATTAATATATTATACAAGTTAACTTTTGTTTTCCAAGTTTACCCATATTAAATGTATTCAATTTATCCGAAAAAATTCACAATTTTCTTACCATCTTATTATTATTATTATTATTTTATTTTTATAAAGAAAATGTTTGCTTATTTCAAAAAAGAGGAAATGTCCCTTTTTTTTATAAACACAAAGGACTTTTTTTTTTTCCTCTATCTAAACCCTTTGTGTTAAAAAAAAAAGAAAGAAAAAAAAAGTGACATTTCCTCTTAAAAGCATATATATTATAAAAAAAAAAGATAAAAAAAAAAAAAAAAAAAAATTTTGTGTGGATAAATTGAATACATTTAATAAGGGTAAACTTGGAAAGCAAAAGTTAGCTTGTATAATAGGGTGGTGATTTTCCCACTCCCTTTTTGTCTACTTACACTCCCTTTTGTTTTTTAGTAGTTTTTACTATAACAAAAAAAGGAGTGTAAGTGGACAAAAGAGGAGTGAGAACATACAATTTCTAACAAAGAAAGTGTAAGTAGATAAAAGAGAAGTGAGAAAATCAGCTCTCTATATTAATGACATTGTTTTAAGTGTAAGGAGAATGACACATGTCAAGCAAAAAATGGAGAATGTCCAAAGAAGAAGGCTACTAGCATTCCTCTTATAATAAATAGAAAAACTGTTTGATACAAGCAATAGTTTAAATTACTCTAAGAGCATCTCCAACCGATATTTCAAAAGTGCCACATAGACATTTAATAGCTAGAAATAACATGGGAGTTTCACTAAAACACCCAAAATGGGGGCTGAAATTATAAAAAAACCTAACACCCAAAACACTTTATAAACACACCCAAAACCCATCATTACACATACTCAAAACCCATTTATAAACACACCCAAAAAATATACAATTGTTGATTTTGGGTGTGTTTCTATGTTTAAATAGTGCTTGAGTTTTTTTATAAATACATGTCTAGGATTGAGTTTATTTATAAATTTGTAAAATAACATTTCACATCACTCTAACCAATGTGTCAAAGCTGATGTGGAATGAAGGCTGAAGGTTGAGATGTTGTTTTTGACATCCCAAAAGCAAGATGTCAAATGAATATTTTATTATTTAATTAAAAATAAATCAACACTAAAATATAATAATTTAATAATTTAATTTGATATATTGGGTGAAGTGTAAAGCTGTGTGAGATGTCAAATTGCCACATCAGCCATCAAATTTAAGTTTAATGTTTGACATTTGACATCTCCTCTGGAAATGCTCTAAGTTAATCTAATATATATCGAGGGGGAATCGAATTTCGATATAAGGGAGTTGGCTCATTGCGCTTACTAACTTGAAAGAGGATCATTGTGTCTAGAAGGGAGCTCGACCACCTCTCATGGAGCGTGCCCCTCTCAACGGTGTTAATTATGGTTGCATGGGATGAGGATAAGCATGATGGAAGGGGGTCCAGTGGAAAGGGAGGAGGAGAGTGTCAAATTATTATATATATTTTTTCAAATGTGTGTTTTTTTTTTTAATTTGATAAATGAGTATATAAATTTGGGATATGACACATAAAACCCCAGTCCAAAAACCAGAAGACAATCTAAACTTGTCCTAGAGTCTAGAATTCAAAAACTTCCTAAGCTCCCTTCTTAGGATCTTCCCAGCTAGAGACTTCGGAATTGAATCTACAAACACCACCTTCCTGACCTTCTTGTATGGAGCAACCTGTGCGGCCACAAAATCCATGACAGCTTCATGGTTTAGTTCACTTCTGTGCTTCCTCACCACAAAAGCCACAGGCACCTCTCCACTTTCTTCATCCATAGCACCTGCCACAGCAACATCAAGTATCTCGGGATGGTTGATCAGCACACCTTCTAAATCTGCAGGAGCAATCTGAAAGCCCTTGTATTTGATCGCATCTTTCAAGCGGTCTTGTAGATGTAAGTATCCATCTTCATCAAAAAACACAATGTCTCCAGTGTGTAGCCAGCCCTCTTCATCAATTGTTGACAATGTTGCCTTGGCATTGTTCAAGTAGCCCTTCATAATCCCCGGTCCATGTAGCCATAGCTCACCGGTACTTGTTGGAGGCAGAGGGGATCCAGTGTTCCAGTCCACCACTTTAGCTTGCATGTTTGGAGCTAAAAGCCCTATTGAAGAGGGTTTCCTAAGCTTTTCGGTGTTGAAACCGCGAGTTCCTACCGCGGTGGTCTCAGTCATGCCGTAGCCCTGAATGAGATCAATGTGAGGAAGGGTTTGAACAAAGTCCTCTATGGTTTTCATGCTCAACAGAGCTGCACCACAAGAAACCTGCTTTAAACTCTTGAGGCTATGAGGGGCCAAGCCATCCTTGGCTCTTGTTGTCAATGCTGTCAATATTGGTGGAACAACTGGGAAGTGCGTAACTTTATACCTATCAATTGCCCTGATCGCCTCATTGACATCAAATCTCTTCATCACAACAACTCTAGATCCTAAAGACAACAACCCCATCACGAAAAGTGACAACCCGTATATATGAAACATTGGCAGAACAGCTAAATACACATTATCCAAGCTTGAACCCTCATACTGTGAAGCCTCAAAACGCACAAAATGGGCAACTGTGGCTATGAAATTCCTGTGTGTTAGCATAACACCTTTGCTCACACCAGTAGTCCCGGACGAATACATTATTGCAGCAGTGTCTTGCTGCTTAATCACTGGCCTTGGAGCCAAATCAAACCTACTATAAATAAGCTTATAAAAAACCAAAAAAATGCCCTCCTTCAAACCCGAAATTGCATTTTCTGGTACCAGAATTGCAGGAATGCCCAATGCTTGTAATTTATCAGCATTCTCAGGTCCAGTAAAAGCATGACATGCTTTGGTCTCAGCAATCTGTTTCTTGATTTCTGCTACACTGCTGAGGGGATTCATGGTTGTGACAATAGCACCAAGGTACAAAACACCCAAGAAAACAATGGGATAGTAAATGGAATTTGGCAAAAGAAGCAAAATAACATCACCTTGTGAGATGCCCATTTGCTGGAGACCAGAGGCCATGGACTTGACAGAGGAGTAGAGCTGTGAGTAAGATATTGCAGACTCACAAGAGGAACCAATGAGAGCTGAGGAAACCCCATCATGCTGGTATGAGAAAATGAAGGAGACAACATCAAGAAAAGGGTCTGATGGGAGGTCAATGGAAAGGTGTTTGCTTTGGTAAATCCCCGTTTCTGGTGAAAACCACCAAGGAAACTGTTCTGCAGCTAAAGCTTTCTGGTTCTGAATGCTTTGTTTTCCTGAGATATGGGAGTTGAAGTTGGTGTTTGAGGGTGTGGCCATGGTAGCTAGCTAGAGAGTACTATAAAAGATTGGATCAGGTAGGTTTCTGTTGTTTTGTATCCCATGGGAGTCTAACGCTCATTTGAGCAAACAGTTGGTGGCCACAAATTTCAATGGTCAATAGTGAGCGAGCAAGAGATCAGAAGTGCTATATTCTCTCCTCATAAATCTTCTTATTGTTATTATAGATTATTGGCAAACAAAGTCGGTTTGGTACTTGGTGTATTTTATTAGATGGATCATTGCTTGCTCGGAAAGGAAGGCCATTCTGGGGATGAAAAATTGCTTGATCTTGTAGGGCAACTTCATTTATAAATATATGAAACCGCATGAGATTTTTGTGCATCTTCAATCATCAAAACAACACGCCTCCTGCATGCATACCCGGTTGGAAGTCAATACTCATATGTGTCATGATTAAAACAACACAAACCCTTCAAATTGAAATTTTTTTTTTTTTTTTTTTTAAAAAAAAAACCCAAATGTAAGAAAATCACTTTAATTTGGAAAAACCCTAGCCGCTAAATGATGTTAGGTTATTTAAATTGGGTGAGCTGATTTTATTTTTTTGGTTAGGTTATTTAAATTGGGTGAGCTAGGATTTTATTTTTTTGGTTGGAAAAAAGAAGCCACCTAGGCTATAGCCCAAGTTTGTCAAACTAAAGGTCCGTCCTTGGGTGAGCTATGTTTGTCAAACTAAAGGTCCGTCCTTGCATACTTTGCCACATCATCCATTCAACGGATGACCAAACTTTTAAAGTGCAATGTGAAAAAAATTGAAAGGACTTGTAATCTCAGTATAAAAAATTACTTCACCCATTAACATATCTAATAGATGAACGAGATTAGGACTCGTTAACTACTCCCTGCATTATATTGTGTCTTTAGATTTTTTTTGTTTAGCTTTTGCGATAAACGGTTCATATATGAGACACCTTTCAACATTAGAACGAGAATATCACTAAATCAAGAGTTAGTTCACGCCCTTTTTACAACTCGCTCGTCTCGATTTTGTAATGATCGAAAAATAACAACGAGCCTTATAATTTCTCGTTGCTGTCCACACCATAACCCATGCTGTAAGCCCATGACTCTGGCGAAGGTGGGTTGGGTCCACAACATATGATAAGGCTTGAAAGTCGCATGCAGAACATCGTGGGTTGCTTGGGCTTGTTGCTAGCAGCCTTTGGGCATGCGTGCTTTCCTAGTAGAATGGGACAAATCTAGGCTTGTTCGAACGGCTGGATAGGGACTGTTGCAAGCCCCTTGCATTGCATGTGGGTTCCACACCCTAATGCAATAATCACTCTTATCAAAATGACCAAATTATTATTTGATATGTGATCATTTAAAAAAAGACCATATAAAAGAAGTTGGTATAAAATCATAACGATTACAGAAGTGTGAACATATGGAGAAGAGCAAATAACTAAACAAAATATATAAAAAGCTCCATGATATATACATAGAGTTTTAATTGCGGGATCCTTCAAATAAGTCCACTACACATTGAATTTTAATAATCTGAACCGTCTAATTTTTAGATATTCCATCAAGAATCATCTCTGCAAAACATCACTTGAATATGAAATCATTTGACCTCTCAATTAGATGGTTGCTATTTTAGTATATCTTCTTCAAACAGTGTGTTCATATATTTTGTTGGTCCCAATTAGATGTCTTAGTGATTTTCAATTTGCATGATTTTTTACAAGGATGATCTATGAACGAAGATTTGAAAAATAGACGGTTTGGATTGTTGAAAAAAAGAAATCATAGGAAGACCATAAAAGGTGTCCCTCAAATAAAATTATTTCAAAAATTCCTCAATAAAAGAGGACTGTAGAAGTAAAAGTCTTTTTTTTATACCAAAGAAAAAAAAAAGAAGAAGAGAGGGGCCCACCCTAGTCCTTAGACAACTCCTCTTGCTAAAGAAAAACATGTCATTTAACATTAAAAAGAGAAATATCACCGATAATTCGAAACCCTAATCTTAATGGCTTGATCATTGATTAATTTATACGTGGTGGAGCACTTACAACCCAACCATGCCAAAACCAAAATAGAATCATTTCCCATCCAAATATATACATACATTCATAGCTCTGCCAAAACTACCGGAAGCACTAAACCAAGGGCACATGAGCTTCCCAATTTGTACCAAACCCATCCGAAATGCCATAATTGCAAATAGGCCATGATTTCGACACGTTACCTTGCATTGCCTTGCCTCCCTTCCCTTGAAAGCTCCCTCCTTCTCTTCTCTCCTCTCCTCCTCCGTACACCAATTCCCAACCAGAAAGACAAAAGACATGCCTCACGCGCAAAGCCCATGCAAATCTTCCTCCCTTCATACATATAATAATAAAAATAATAATGCATTTTTGTAATTCGGTTGGTTTTTTTTCTTTTTATTTTCCCCATTTTTATTGTTGCAGATAGATCCCAGTGTGAAGCTTAACTGCATGTGGAGTGCTTTTTTTATGTCAACCCAATTAAAGTATGAGTTTGGAGAGGTGGGCTATGTCCTAGGCACCGTCTACTCCACGTGCAAGCCATTTCCTAAGCTTTGCATTTGCTTCTCAATAGCTTGCTAGCCTAGCAGCATCATTGGAAGTAGTACTTTTAGCTTAATAGATAATTACTTTTGTTCAAAAGTGATTAGCAGGTAACATCATGGTTCCACTTATGAAAGGACTCAAGTACTTTAAAGGTGGACTGGCTTATGACCGTCTTAGGGAGAAATACATTTTTTTTCCTACACGGGTGTAATGTACTCTTCTTATTATCTTACTTTTTTCAATTAACTGGTCAAGTGAAAAGTAAGTTAAAGAGAACAATATTTTTCACCCGTAATACCGAAGTTTCTCTGTGTTTTGTTACTTAATTAGCATCACAAAATATTGAATGAAATATAAATCAATACAAAATTTCTGACACAGCTACTAATTTTAAGATATTGATAGATTAGTTGGTATCCGATGATTACAAAATAATGAAAGGAATAAATCTGTAAATTCCTTTATTGACAATGAAGCATAATCGCAGCCATCCTCATCCTCTGATTTAGAATCTAGATTTGTATATATAGTTGGTAAATTATTATTCTCACTACAAATAGCCACTACAATGTTTGTACATAACAGAATTACAAAAGCTTTTAGCTGGGTACCGAAAAATCTTGTAACAAAAACAAAACAAAACAAAACAAAAAACAAAAACAAATAGAACTTTATGGAGAAAACTGAGCAGCACGCATCCAAACTGCAAGTGGAAACTCTGCCTCTCTTTCTTTTCAAGTACTTCTTTCCAAGTTCTCTCATTTCATTATATGCTTTGCTTCCACCAAACTCTCTCTCTCTCTCTCTCTCTCTCTCTCTCTCTAAAAAGCAAAGCAAAGCAAAGCAGAGCAGAGCAAACAACACAAAACAGAAGCATAGAAACTAGAGATCATGGGGAGGCTTGCACCATTGTCAGAAGAGCCCAATATCAACGAAGAAGAAGAGGCCACAAACCGATCAAGCAAAGGCATTCTGCGCAGCACTCAGACATGGAGGAACTGGATCAAAACCCACCTCTCCTCCCTTGCGCTCTTCAACAAGAGGTCTGATTTCAAGGTTCTTCTCAGTGTTCTTGGTTGCCCTCTTTTCCCTGTCTCTGCTCACCCCAAACTGCCCCTCAATGAGGTACTACCACTTTCACAACACTTCCATTTTGTTATAAATAATATGAATTGTTTGGCCTAAAAAGAGTTATTGGGTTGCAAGGGTCTTGTAGTTTAAGCGATTAATCCCGAGGTTTAGGTTTGATTCCCCTTCTCCAATACCGCTTGTATAAAAATAAAAATAAAAGGTTCGCTTTGGGAGAACATAATGACTGGCCATTGGCTAAAGAGAGCAAAGTGGTGTTATGGGTCTTCTTTTAGTTTTGTGTTTGGCTCAGCCTTTTTGGCAAGTTGCCATGCTTGTCCCACCATGTAAAAAGGAAGCAGCTTTACACTTTAAATATGAGATTCAGCCTTCAAAATAATCATGATTATGTACTTAATCTCTAGTTATATGTATGTTTACTTTCAAACTAATCTTGTGCTTGAACTGGCTTACAAAAAAAGTTGATTTAGGTTGTCAAATGTCTACCCTAAATTCATGCAGGGGAAAGTCTTTATTGTCCCTCTAAATTTCCTTTTTCCTTTCGTAATTATTTTCTCAAGCAGGTATCCTCTACCGCACAGTACATAATACAACACTTCACAGCTGCCACTGGTTGCCGCAAGCTGGAAGGCAAAGTCAAGAACATTTTTGCAACCGGGAAAGTGATCATGGCAATGGTGGATGAACCCGGCCCTGGCGGCGCCTCAGCTTCGGGCACCGCCACACTTTCGGAAAAAGGGTGCTTTGTAATGTGGCAGATGGTTCCTAATAAGTGGCTGATTGAGCTAGTTCTGGGTGGTCACAAGGTAGCAGCTGGTAGCGACGGCAATGTCGCTTGGCGCCACACGCCGTGGCTAGGCGTGCACGCTGCCAAAGGCGGTGTTCGTCCTCTCCGGCGAGCTCTCCAGGCAAGTTCTAATTTCTGTCAATGAGTTATCTACATACACATTAATAAAATTCTAACCTCTGGATCTTAATGTATATTTTCAATTACTAGAAGGCTAGCATGTCATTTGTGTCATTAATATTTTCGTTAGATCAAAATTAATTTAACAAAATCTTAGTTTGCTTCCAAAGAATGTTGCACTGGGAAACAGTGTCTCAGGGGACCAGGAACCAATAAATTTGATGTTGCTTGCTTGTTAGGTACTGCAGTGTTCAGCATGTTTTGTTTGTTTGTTTGTTTGTTTGTCCTACTTATCCCCCCAGCGGTATTGAAATTTATTGGTGACATCTTTTATGGCTTTTTTAATGTTTTGAGGTGTGAGCTTGTGACAGTGTACAATTGTTAGGTGGGCTGGTGTGTGTGACAATAATAAACCCTTTTGTATCGGTACCGCTATCTCTGCACTTGTCACCTTAATTGAAATCAGTAGAAATAAGTTGCTACAAGTCAAGTAAGAGTTGGCCAGTATCTAGCCGTAAACGATTTGTTGTCAGACTGTGAATATGAACCATTAATTAAATAGATTTTTAACAATATAAACATTTGACTGCCAAGATAAACCTAGTCAGGGAATATTTACCCGTGTACGGCAACGGCAAAGAATTTTTTTGTGATACATCTAATGCATCCGTGCATTATACTGTTTTAGCTATTGAATCTCCTCATTATAGAAGCTCCCTACGTCGAATTCACTGGTGGAAAGTAGTACAAGTACATACCACCGGCAAGCACTTAGAAAATATCTCAAGCATCATAATGGGTAACTTTGACAAGTACCTCTACGTTTGCATATCTAACAGATTCGTAGCGAGAATTATAAGCAAAGATCTGAAACGACCCAACAAAATGGACCCACGCTAGCTAAGCTCAAATGTACCTTTCAACTTGTATAAACAACCACCACGTTTCCCATATTTAATTATTATTGTTCCTTGTTTATTTTCTACTTATTTTTCTATTTATTGTTTAATAATATGTTTAGGTGATCTTAGCAGCCAAAATACCGGATCTTGTTGCATATAGTTTTCCCACCATTCTCCAAGTTTAAATGACATTTGGAAACTAATTATTATTATTTCTTGATTACATTGGAGGAAAGAAACTCCATTGGAATCGATTCTGGGTGCCACGGAAGAAGGGGTAATCCACCACTATTGGATGTGTTGTTTTATTGGTGAAATTAATTATCTTTTGATTAGTCGTTTTATTGAAATTTTTTGGATTCTCTTCTGAATTTTCTGAATTATTTTATGTTACGAATTCATTTTTCATCTATGTCAATTCTTGACGAACACAAAGACTATTGGATGTGTTGACCTGGTCACAAAGTTAATGTATTCAATAGTTGGTTGAAAAATTATAATAAGTAATTGGTTATATGCATGTGAGTCTCACTATTTTGTATTAGATCCTGCCGCAGATATATTATATGAGAAAGCTACAAAAATTCCCACAAATTTCAGGTTTAAATTGTACGGTTAAATCTTTTTTATTTTGTAATTTTTTTGGTGTAGGGACTAGATCCAATGGCAATATCAGCTGTATTTTCCCCGGCACAGTACATGGGGGAAAAGCAAATCTCCGGGGTTGACTGCTTTGTCTTGAAATTGTCAGCTGATCAAACGGACCTAACTGAACGAAGTGATAGCACAGCAGAGATGATCAAACATGTAATATTTGGCTACTTCAGCCAAAGAAATGGGCTGCTTGTGTACTTAGAGGACTCTTACTTAACCAGGATCCAGTCACCTGGAGCCTACCCTACCTACTGGGAGACCACAATGTCAACGAAAATTGAGGACTATCGAACGGTGGAGGGCGTGATGATCGCGCACGCCGGTCAGACGAATGTGATCATCACACGGTTCGGGGACAATCTAAAGACGGGGGCGGCGATCACGCGGTTGGAAGAAACATGGACCATTGATGATCTTGCATTCAACGTCCCTGGCTTGTCCATGGATTGCTTCATTCCTCCTAAAGAAGTACAGAAAGATTACCCTAAGAACAACTTTGATTGGAGATCACCGTTGCATTGATGATGATGATGATGATGATGAGATTTGGCTATTTTGACCTCCCAAATGGCTATATGATATCCATGCCTCATGTGAGATAGACAGTCGAATATATTTTTGACTCTTCTCATACAAAGGATTAAGTGTAGATACAGTTATTCTCAAACATATATGCTCTTTCTTTTGTATATCTTCATTTTTATTTTACTTTAGGAAAGATCTGAGATGTCAACTTCCTCATCGGATGTACGAGGTCTTGAGATAATCGTACACCTTTGACTTTTACTAGTAATGTGAAGACTAAATGCAATAGATTTGGGATTTTATGAGAGTTCCATGTCTAAAATAGACTTATCTCTATTTGTATGTACATTTTCTTGTGTTTGAGATTTTTAGTGGCATAGTTTTGGTTTGAATTCGAATCATGTCCCTTAGCTCTGTGTTATGCAACAAGACAAAACAAAGTTTAGGGAAAAATTCTAAGGCTTAAAAAGAATAAAATAACCCTACTAAAGATAACAAATGAAATACTTAGTTTTAAGGAAAACAAATGAAATCCTTGATGTAGTTGCATATCTCTTATTAATGTTGAAAGATTTTCAAATTTGAATAATTGTTAAAGGAATTTAGAATTATGTTACGGTCAGTCGCGCATGTGAGTGATTCCTGATCGTTGATGCATGTAAAGTTCACAATACATTAACAGTTAAAATTCACTGAATTGTGCGTGGAACACTCACCGTAGCAAAAAATTCATGAGTCTATCAAACAAATTAAACAAGATCAAGTGTGGCCATAAAAAAAAAACCGAGGCTAGTTTGTATAAGCATAGAGGTTGAAAGATGCAAGTGACTGAAAAATGGGACTGGTTCGTTATAGTCGTTGGGCTTCGCGCCTCAAAACATTGAATTCCCAAACCAAGCCGTTACTCTCCTCCTCCTCTTCCTCCTCCTTCTCCTCCGTCACCACAGCCGACAATGAAAACCCAGGTCGACCCGGACCGCCTCCGATCCGAGTCGCTCTCACCGAGTCATTCGGTCGAGGCGTCTTCGCGACCCGGAAAATCGAGACCGGTGAGCTCATACACACGGCCAAACCCGTTCTCTCTCACCCTTCTCTGTCAACCATCCACAAGGTCTGTTATTTCTGCCTCAGAAAGCTGAAAACCACAGACAGCTCTCAAGCCCAACGTGTTTCGTTTTGCAGCGACGAATGCCAACGAGAAGCAAAGGTAGGCAATTCAAATTGTGGGTTTTACCCACCAACTGTTCGAGCTTTTGTTTCTGAAAGAAGTGCTTTGTTCGGCTTCCATTGATGTTTGAGTCCGAGCTTACTTACATTTTTTTTGTTAGGGGCTGTTCTTTGATAAGTAGATTATGTTTTGGGTTTATGTATTTTTCTTCTTCTTCTGCTGCATGATTTATAGGGGTTTCATGATATGGAGATGAGAGCAGATTGGTCAGCTTATGATGACTATTGCCGGTATGTGTGCTTCCTGCATTTCATCATTCGTTGAAAGAGTAAATTCCTCAGTTTCCTGCCATTGTATAGCAATGCCTCTCATGGGGTCTCTTCTTAATTTTTGTGTGGGGAACTTCTCCACCAAGTCATACCATTGCTCCTAGTTGCACTCTATGGACTCCTATTTTTCCTTGCATGAGCCCCAAGCTGTTTTTACATAAAAAAGGAAATATAGTTCATGTGAAATGAAAACTACTAATGTTCAACTTCCATATTTTCTTGTGCTCCCAAATCCGGTAACAATTTTGTATGAAAAATTGCTTTCGACATATTTCGTTATGCTGGTTTTTAAACTAGTGTGTCAAGTCAGAAATGCTTCCAACTTGGTGGTGATAAATATTTACTAATTGTATTATTTGTACTGGTCTCTTTCTAAAGGTCTCGTGGTTTGAAATATCCATTACTTGTGAAGCGGTTGGCTTGTATGGCCATGTCAAGAGCTGCATCTGCCAACCTTCTTGACATACTCCAACCTGCTAGCTTATCTCCACAGATGATTGTAGAGGTCAGTACCTTTGCTAATTTGTTCTAGCATATGATGAAACTAGAATTCGAAAAATGAAAGTGTATCATGATTTTGTTGATTTTACTTTTCTTCTATTTGTCCCACTAAGTAGAAGGAGCTTCAAAATATGTTCTTCTGGCTTCTCTAGTAAACAAAATTCGTGTTCTTGTACTGGGCATGTGTTTGTCATGTTTCCAGAACAATTTCAACCTTCATGCTTTCCCTTCAACAGTAATTTCTTGGGTTCTATGTCTTAAATAAGGTAGGAAATATTTTCAAGTGTTGGGACAAATACATTATTTTGTTTGAGTTCTTAGAGACTGAGAAGCTTAAATTTTTGTCTGATTACAGTTCGTTTGATCTCCAAAGTTTCCCTGCGTTTTGTCAATCTGAAGTAAGTATTACCTGAGAAAAATATTAATTGGTTTATACATTAAGGTGACAATCTTCAGATGGAAGAGGGTTTTCGCTTGCTAAGGAGTGCCTTTGAAAACTCAAATATCATTGGTGAACAGATGTCATGTATCCTCCAATTGCCTGAAATTTAATATTACTTTCCATCTTAGATTTTATTTCACTTGTACTTTAGCAGCAGCAATTGGGTTGGGAGAATGCTTTTCTTTGACATTAGAAGTTTTAACTAAACAATGGTACATTGGTATACTGGCACGGATTCGCATTAATGCATTTCGAATAGAGTTGGTCGGTGCATTGTATGATGATCTCCTGTCATCATTAGCAGCCTCTATAGAATCTGAAGCTGCTGTTGGGAATGCTGTTTATATGCTCCCATCCTTCTATAATCATGATTGCGGTAAGCTCTTCTTGTCTTCTGGTAAAACTTTTCACCCTCATTTATTTTAATTTCGTGGAAGTGAGATTATACTTTATTTTATAGAGAGAACATAGATATATAAGAAATAAAGTCAAACCAATATGTGCCTTTGCATGTTGAGCTTATTACATGGAGTCAGCTCAGCACAAAAGTAATGAAGGTTTTAGTTCCAGTTAGTATCTTCCAGATGTTTATAAAATTATTTAATTGAGAAGTTAAATGAAACTTAATTTAAACATGTTATAAGACATTGAATAAAGTAGTATGCATGCTATGAGAAACTGCATTATGGATCTCTGACTGCACCTATACACCTCTATCATCAATCTCATGTCTGATCATTTGAGAAATTTGAATCAGCTGGATTTTTTTTATACTACAGATCCAAATAGCCACATTATATGGATAGAGAATGCAGATGCAAGATTGAAGGCCCTTCGTGATGTGGATGAAGGTTTGTGTAATGTGCAGTAGTTTTAGTAATATTTGCAGTTATATACATGTTGCAGCTGGTTGTTTACTAAAGAATGTTACAGTGAATGATTAAATTACTGTAGGGTAATTCTAGAAATCATTGGAGTTGAGGATGATGTGCTGATCTTGATGGGTGACATTGCACCTTAATTTGTGGGTGTGATCACCTCAATTCGAGGGATATCTAGAATTATGTCCTACAGTAAGTAATTTAGGCTTCACTGTAATATTCTCTTCTTAAACAAGCAGCTGCAATATGTGCATGGTTGTGACCGCCCTCAATAAAATGAAGTGAAATACCTGTCCCACCATCTTATTGTTAGCAACTATGGGCATTGATTTAGGGTTTAGGAGCGTCATATTTTCATGAATAGCCTTTTCATTCCTGCAGACATGCTGTTTTCATTAATGCAATACTTGTCCGAGTGCCACCATCTTTATATTGACAGTCATAATGCATCTATGCTAAGAGTATTTGATTCAACATCAAGAAGTTGGTGGAAAGTAAGGTGTCCAAGCTGTTGCTTTAGACAGATGTGTCCTATACGATTTGTCGTAACCGGATACCATTAGTAAGTGGCACATTAGTTATTGATAAAACTACATGAGAAGAGCTTAGCCAGTAAAGCTCTTAATAATTTTCAGAACCATTTTCTCAAACCACTTTTTTAGATGAAGGACTGTTGATTTATAGGCTATTAGCTTATCTTATATGACTTTGGGCTAGGGCAGCTGGTCTATAAGCAGATATGACTTTGCTGAGTGAAATACTAAATGGGGACCAGAAAAGTACATTAGTATTGAGTATCTTTCATTTTCAGGTGAAGAGCTCCGGATCTGCTATATCGATGCAAGCATGGATCATGTTGCTCGGCAGAGTTTCCTGTCCCAGGGGTTTGGTTTTCAGTGCAATTGCCTTCGATGTCTGTCTGGTGATTAAGGGTGTTATTTGAGAATCTGGCTTTTAATTAATTAATTAATTTTAAATTTAGGAGGGAGTTTCAAATATGAGACCTCTTCCAATCTTTTGGATGATAAATTTAGTTTTTTAATTAAGATTTTGCTATAACTTCAGTTTTGAAGGTAATAATACCGGATTTTCGGGCATTTGATTTGTGTCTCATTTTGTTGATGCCTGATTGTGGGAGGTTGTATTTTGGGCCAATCTATACAAAAATTCATTTTATATGCATTAAGAAACTCATAAATTGATAAATTGGGATGCAATATCAACATGATTTAGGAATTAACAAAAAAAAATGAAATTGAGAAGTTGATGCAATGGGAGCATGATCAATAATGATCCAGCACTATATGTCATTCCGTTGTGTTTCATACAAACATGTTAACATATACCACCCTAAACACAACAAACATGTTGATATATACCACCCTATTAGAGTGGCGCTATTGCCACCCGCAGTCCTATTTCTTCACCAATTTTTGACAAACATTTTATTTTAAAACAATTAATTTACTTCTTAAGAAAAATTGATAGAGTTTTTCAAACAAAAAAGAAAAGAAAAATTGGACTACCAAGGCAGTCACGGATGTTCCTTGGTTGGTTGTGTTGCCCACCATGAAACATGTGAAGGAATAAAAAGGAAAAAACTCGTTTGTGCATTTAATCGAACACCTTACATGCAATCATGAAAAGCTAAAAAGATTGGAGTTTGCGTCTGCCGGGAGTCGAACCCGGGTCTATTGCTTGGAAGGCAATTATCCTAACCGTTGGACTACAAACGCTGTTCTTGGTAGCTAAGCGCTACCAAGTTATTTATACTAAAAAGGTCGGAATTAATACTGACAATCATGGTTATTTTATTTTATTTTTAATTTTATAAACAGATCAGGTGAACTAGTTGCATGCAGGGGTGGAGCTAGAATTTCAAGGTTGGCAAGGACAATGTATAAAATACTAGTATAGAAAATACATAAGTATTCAAAAGTTACATGTTAAAACTAAATATAGTTAAGTTATTCACGTATACTTTATTGGAGCGGAGTTATACTCAAAATTAACAAGGCCTCTTTAAGTCTATTTGCATATTATAACATGTCAATATACAGTAGAGTTTTAAAATAGGGTGATCGTCTAAGAGTGGCTCCGCCACTGATTGCATTCATAAATTGTCACATATCCAAATATTTGTTTTGCATAAAATTAATAAAAGAAAAAAAGTATATGATTGTTTTTTCGAAGTGCAAACATTTTTCTTTAAAAAAAAAGAAAAAAAGATACTAATGTAGGTTGAAATTTATGGGCACGATAACTTTTTTAGAGTACAAATAACAATTTCAAAATGGAAAATAATTGACATACTAACCCCAGCCCATTGTTCATTGCCCCACGCCCTTTTTTGCCCTTCATTTTGGGGGTTAATTATATAGGCACATAAAAAACGTACCTCTCCCAAGAACACTAATCAAACATAGTGAAGATGACAAGAGAGTTCCCGCCAACTTTGCCGTTGGTAAAAAAGTGTGAAAGGGGTTGGCATAAAGAGTGCCCCTTTATCCCCAAAATAAAATCTCCCTATATAAACACCAACACCATTTCCATATATTCACCTAACTGCTATCTCCCTCCTTCTTCAAAATGGTCTTTGCCTCACTCTCTTGAAACCAAGTTCAGAACCAGACCAAACCAACCCATCTTTCTTATGTTACAGAGACCAAGTAGTTTACTTGCCTTTTTATATTTGGTTCAGGAAGTGTGTAGCTAAGGTTTCAACCCAACCATGCATTTTTAATTGCAACAACTTTAGTTTGTTAAACCATTTTTTTTTCTTTTCTTTTTCATATGATTAACTTTGTCTTTTGTATTTTCCAGTTTTGTTGGCAGTGATGGAGGCTGTTTTCCTCAATTCTTTCTCATCATCAACAATTGCACCAGATAAAATTTTGAGAGTGTCTGATCACAAGAGGGGCTGGTGCTTGTTGAGGAGAAAAAAGAGTGTAATTCTGTGCCAAGGGTCAGGTGGCAATGCCATAAAGACTAGTGGGTTTTCTTCTAAAGCTGTGAAGGATGCAGGAAGCCTGGTTTTGTCTCCAAATGATCAGAAGAGCCAGAAAGAAAATAATATTGCAGTGAAGGATTTGGTGCCTTTTGGTGGATCACCACCATCTACTTCTTTGATGGAGATGCATGATGGCATTGGGATTGTAAAATTTCTTAGAGGAAAAGGGTTTTTCATAACTGGTGCTACTGGGTTTCTAGCAAAAGGTATACACTTGTATCTTGTTCATTCTTCAAATGCTCATTTTCCATGAAATTAGAAAAATATGATAGAGGTCTTGATGTGTTATGTGAATCTCATTTTTCCCTTTTGTTAAAACTGTTCAGTTCTTATTGAGAAGATATTAAGGACACAGCCCGATGTGGGGAAGATATTTCTCTTGATCAAGGCGAAAAACAAGGAAGCTGCAATGGAAAGATTAAAAAGTGAAGTATGTTTCTCTGTGGTGTTGTGTTTCATATGTTTCTATTTGATGTTGAGTTTGTAACCTGCTCAAATCCATTCATTATTTCTACTTCCTGGCCCTTACTTTGAATTTTGGTGTTCGGTTGCGGTATAGATCATAAATGCTGAGCTTTTCAAGTGTCTCAGACAAACTTATGGAAAATCTTATCAAGCCTTCATGTTGAGCAAGCTAGTTCCTGTGGTAGGAAATGTCAGTGATTCAGATCTTGGGCTAGAACATGATATAGCTGGTTTGATTGCTAAAGAGGTTGATGTCATTGTAAATTCTGCAGCTAACACAACATTTCATGAAAGGTTATATGGGCTTTTACCTCTGGCAGTTCCCATTTCTACACTAAATGTGTATGAACTTCTCTGTAAGATTGAGTTCTGATTGTGATAGATTTTCATACCATTCTGTTACGCAGATATGACGTGGCTATAGATATAAACACAAAAGGACCTTGTCACCTTATGGCCTTTGCAAAAAAGTGCAAGAAACTTAAGCTCTTCCTGCAAGTATCAACAGGTAAGTAAAATGTGTGGAGAATCATGGAGTATTAGAAACCGATATCTATAGGTGATTGCCTTCTATAAAATTGCTTTTGCTAATTCTAATTTTACTTAAAAATCTTTGCCCTCTCACTTGCAGCATACGTTAATGGACAAAGGCAAGGAAGAATTATGGAAAAGCCATTTAATATTGGAGAAAGCATAGCAGGGGAAAATTACATATCTGAAACCCCGCCAGGATTTTATCCCCTGGATGTTGAAAACGAAATAAATCTGGCTTTGAATTCCAAAGGAGCTTATGCAAACAATGAGGTGGCTCAAAAGATGAAAGAGCTGGGTTTAGAAAGGTAAGCGGCTTGACTTTCTTTTATTTTCCCTTCCTTCTGCAATTTTCCTTTCCTTGATGCTTTATTTGGTTTCCAAGGAGATGAACACTGAACCATTTCATTCATATCTGTTTCTTCTAGACTTGTAAAGTTGATAAGGTCTTTGTTTCCCATCAGAAAGAACTGGTTTTCACATTAATGGACAAAACTGGGATCTGAATTGCATTGGTTAGTGTCTTAACATGACAAAACTATCATCTAATCAGGGCCAGAAAATATGGATGGCAAGATACATATGTGTTCACCAAGGCCATGGGAGAAATGCTGATTGATAATATGAGAGGTGACATACCAGTGGTTATTATCCGACCTAGTGTCATTGAAAGCACTTGCAAAGAACCATTTGCCGGATGGATGGAAGGAAATAGGTATATCTCAAGTGTGAAGTTCCCTTGAAACTGAAATTGCTATTACATATCTCACCAAAGAAATTGCTTTAGTGTTTCACATAAAGCTTTGAATTAAACCTCTATTGTCCCTATTTTCCCAGGATGATGGATCCAATTGTTTTGTACTATGGAAAAGGGCAGCTCACAGGTTTCCTAGTAGATCCAAATGGGGTACTTGATGTGGTAATTATTAATCTTTTATCTATTTCATTTGACCCTTATGCATTATATGTATACATGACATTTTGAGCAATAGATTGGAGAAGAATTTTAGGAAGAAATGACCAAATATGTAGCAGAAAAAGTATGCAGCATCCATATATGCATCTATGTATGTATCACATATTCATTCCCTGAATAGTTGCTGGACTTTTGGCATGACTACTTGCAGATTCCAGCTGACATGGTTGCTAACGCAACCTTGGCGGCCATTGCGAATCATGGAATGGCTCAGAAAAAAGGCATCAATATCTACCAGATTACTTCCTCAGTTGCAAACCCCTTAAATTTCCAAGAACTAAGTACACTGCTCTATGAGCATTACAACTCCTCACCGTGCGTGGACTCGAAAGGCAGGCCAATCCAAGTTCCATCGATGAAGCTCTTCAGCTCAATGGAAGATTTCTCTGCTCACATTTGGAGAGATGCCCTTCAACGAAGCCAGTTAACAGCATTAAATTCCTCAAATGGGAAACTGTCTCGGAAACTTGAAATGATCTGCAGAAAATCAGTTGAGCAAGCAAAGTACTTGGCTGCTATTTATGAGCCATATACTTTTTATGGTGGAAGGTATGATGCATTGAGCAATAGCATTGTCACTCTTCACTAAAACTAAGATCAAGCATGAATTAGATATATAAATTTATATTTTAAAATAAATCACTTGCTGCAGGTTTGACAACAGCAATACTCAGAGACTAATGGAGAGGATGTCTGAAGAAGAAAAGAGGAAGTTTGGATTTGATGTGGGGAGCATAGATTGGAAAGACTATATTACAAATGTCCACATTCCAGGTCTTAAGAGGCATGTTTTGAAGGGCAGAGGGGTATGTAGCTGAAACATTATGATGTCTTGTGTTACCCCAACACATCTCAAGAGTCCTACAACTAATTTGTAATAAGCCAATATTACTTTCTCTTTTTCTTCTTCTTCTTCTTTTTTCCTTCTTAGCCTGAAAATCTGGTGGGAGATGAGGTGCAAAAAAGAGGTGTTGCCTCTCTCCTAGTGGTGTAACTTATTTCATTAAACTTCTAGCATCCATGGTCTTGGGTTTTCTCATCAGTTCTTGTAAATCTTCATAGAACCTGGGGTTGTTTGCTATATCTGCATGGAATGAAAATCAAGAGCTCCACTTATGGCTACTGGATCCAAGAAATTAATTAAAAGGTTCAATCTTGAACATAGGACATGGTTGAGGTATTAAGGTTGAAGTATGAATAAGGGGCTTGTAACTCAAGTGGTTATGAGCATTTACTCATGCACTCGAGGTCCAAGGTTTGATTTCCCCCCTCCAATATCGCCTGTATCAAAAAGTTGAAGTGCAAATTATTCAACAAATGTTGTCCATAAAATCTGATTTCAAATTCTCCTCCAACAAAATACTCTAAATGCCATTAGATCAAAATCTTGCATCCTTTCAGTATTAGGTTAGAATTCTAGGTTTTGGGCCCTCAAGCGCACAAGTTAGGAGGAGTATTGTTAGAACATTAAATTGTTGGTCCACATGTTAACAACTTTAAGTCTTGAAAGCAATGGTAAACCAACCAAATTTAACTTGGTATTTATAAAAGGGTTTTATTGGCCACTTGATCCTACACGTTCTCTGCAAATACTCCCTGAATTCTCTTTGCTCTGTGGTTGCTACCCAACCTTTGTGGTTGGGAGGCCCTACTAACCCCGAGGGTAGGGGTGTGCTTTGTGCGACTTCACCCACCAATGCCAAGGTGAACGGCCCAAAACTACTACGCCTCACCTTCCATAGCAACTAATCACTTTAATGCCATACTTAATTACAAGCCCATGCTATTAGGCTCGTCAATTCTCTTTGCTCTGTTTCTCATTGAATACTTGTAATTTTTATCTATAATATCTGAGAAAAAGTCCTACTCATGGGTTAAAAAATAATTAATTTTAATCTGATATTTTTGGATGTATTTGATTAGATTTGAAATTTCAACACCATCCCCATCCAAAAAAAATAGAAAAAATCCTCAACTTGGACTTTGTTTCATAATGGGTTAAAATACATGTGATTTGAAGATTCTTTCAAACCTAATAAAGGATGAACACTCTCTTAATCAAACTGTTTTTATATGAAACCCGTTGTTGGTCAACTTTGAAGAGCTCCCCATAAAGCTTGGTAGGCCATCCTAGAAGAAGAAACATTTCTGCAATTGTTGGCCACCCATACCATATACACACACTCCTCTTTTTATCTTTTCTTCTTTGAGTTGTTTAGATTTAAACTTAAGTTTGATATTGCTTGTCCTTCTTTATGGATAACACGGTGGCAAAAAATTTCGGTTTGACTCATAACTAAATAAGTAGTTGACAGCCCCTCTCCCTGATGTTTCAGCTATTTTGTTGAAAAATACAAAATCAACATCAGCAGAGTTTTTTTTTCTTCCACAAATTATATTGAACCATTCTTGTAAAGAACATAGAGTTATCCTATATTAGGAAAATAGAGAATACAAGCGATGTTGGAGGGAGAAACACATGACCTCTCGGATGTAATAGTAACTATTTTTAACCACTTGAGCTACAAATCGCTTGCAAAATAAAGCTAAAACCTGAAGGAAGTTGAGGAGAAGTTTCAAATGAAAATTTTGAATTTGAACTTGTAATTAAAGTGCTTAATTGAACTTTTTGATAAGTTAATTTGTTTATGTTAATGCATAATACAATTTTTGTTTGCTAAAGAAACTTCATTTTAAAATTGAATTTATGCACAATGACGAATATATTTTGGCTTTTGGGGCTGGAAGGTTCTCTTATGTGTGGCAGACAATTCTCCTTGCCAGTCAAATGTCCAAAAAACAAAGCAGCTCAGACAAATGATTTCGGGGTTAACTATAAAAATGATTAAATGCCACAATAATTAAGTACAAGAAGAATATTATTTATTTACCCAAAAACAAAAAAATACCCATAATCCCATTGTGTAAAGAAAGAAAGAAAAAAACTTGTTTCTGGCCAAAGTCCAAGTCCTACCGTTTGTTTTTCAATTTTGGTTTCTTTGTTTTCTGCGTCTCTCCTAGTCTTCTTGTTCTTCTTCTCCCTTTCCGATCCTTCTCTCTGAGAGACACCACACAGAGAGAGAGAGAGAGAGAGAGAGAGAGAGAGAGAGAAGGGAATGCAGTGTGGCAAGGGTCAACACTCTGTGGGATTGTGTTATGGATTATAGTAGCTTCATATCTCGATGTGACTCGAAAGCTTCGATCTTTTCTGCAACCATGGGTGGCTCAGCATGTCACCACAGACACTCCTCTCATCCTCCAGATCCAGGTTTCATACTATTAAAACCAAGATGACCCAGATGATCATTCTTATTCAATTCTGTGTATTTCAATTGTATTTGACTTTTTTTTCTTTTTGGAATTTGTTTTTTGGTTGGATTATGCAGAATTACCAGCATAGGTTCTTGGATGCTTTCTTCTCTGGCTTGTCCTGTGTTGTTTCTGTGCCCTTTTATACTGCCTTTCTTCCTTTGCTTTTCTGGGTATGCTTTTCTACTCCCTTTAATGGTGAATTTGATTTGTGTGATTGCTGTTATGTCATTTTTGGGTTGTATGCTTGCTATATTAATCAGCATTCTGAGACTTTTTTATGTGTTGCTCTTGGCTGACCATTTGTAGAGTGGGCATGGAAAATTGGCTAGACAAATGACCCTGTTGATGGCTTTCTGTGATTATATGGGGAACTGTATAAAGGTAATCAGTTCCTTCTTACTGTTTTTTTTAAAATTTTATTTTTATTTTTATTTTTATTATTTTATTTTTATATAAATAAAGTTGGTTAAGTGCTTCATGTTCATATACCAAGTTACATATTTTCTGTGTTTTGTGTGCATAGGATGTGGTATCAGCTCCTAGACCTAGTTGTCCACCTGTTAGAAGAATAACCGCTACAAAAGATGAGGAAGATAATGCATTGGAATATGGATTGCCATCTTCTCACACTCTAAACACAGTTTGCTTGTCCGGGTATTTACTTGCTTCTTGTCAAATACATGCAGCTAGGCAAACCAATGCCAACATTGTAGAAAGCTGTTTTCTCAAGCATAAACCTTTAGGCTTACCTAATGATAAACGTGTTTCAAAAGTTATAAATACTGTTGCTTATGAAGGTTTTGAATATATACTCCGAGTGAGTCAAGACATTTGGTTTAAGCTATGCCTTTGGCCAAAGACTTTTATCACAGTTTGAAGCAAAACTTTTTCAATTCAAGACTAACCAGCATTTTATCAATACGTGTGTCAGAAAGTCAAGTTCATGACGTATGAATTACTGTCATATATACACTGAACATTTGCTCTTGTGTTAGGGGTTTCCAGATACCTTTTGCATTACATCCTATCATATACTCAGAATGAAGATTCCCATGTTAAGTTTGCTGGATTCGCTCTTGTTTGCTTGCTTGTGGGTCTCATTGGTTTAGGTGAGTTTATTTTTCTCTAATGAGTTTTCGACAGCTACTTTATTTGTTTATTTTTAATCCCCAAGCTGAACTTATATTTTCTTGATAGGAAGGATTTATCTCGGCATGCACAGTGTGGTTGATATCATAGGTGGGCTTGCTATTGGATTGGTGATCCTTAGGTTCTGGCTCAGTGTTCATGAATATGTTGACAATTTTATAGTCTTGGGACAAAATGGTAAGCACAGCTGCCAGTCAACTTACCATTGTATGTTTTTGATAACTTGGTCGAAACAACCTAGATAGCAAACAAAACTAAGCTTTTGAAAACTTAATAACGCAAGATGAAGCTTCTGCACTGTCAGGTGGCAGCCCCAAAGATTGCGAGCATGAAAATACACAAATAGGAAGATATGCCCACCACATGCGCTTTTGCATGTCAGGATATGGGATACATTCCATACAGAGATGGCAATTTTAGAAAGTGTTCTGTGAGTATATCCCTTGCAAGATTGAAACAGGCATGAAATTGGGTCTGATAGGAACATGAATTCACATGAGAACACATGAAGTCATAATGCGATTTGAAAACTTTCTAGAAATGCTTTCATATCCTGTTCTATTTAATAGAGGGGAGCCACCCTTTAGAAACTGGGGACAGGGACTTTGAAGTCATAAGTGGGTTGTTTTTGTGATGTCCAAAACTGTACTATGGATTTTCATAAATCTGGTTCAGGTTAAAGCAGAATGCTGAAATGTAAACCTTATTGGACTTCTTTTTAGATAATTAGAATGGGGTTACCTTAACACTCTTGGAATTGCAATGACAAATGAATTAAGGAATTTATAACTTGGCAAGTATGCATGTATTCTTACTGCACACTGTTTCTATTGCAGTTACATACTTTTGGGCCGCCCTGAGCTTCATATTGCTCTTTGCTTATCCAACTCCTGAATTTCCAACTCCAAGTTTTGAGTACCACACAGCCTTCAATGGTGTTGCATTAGGAATTGTAAGCAATCATTTATCCTTTAACATCACCCATTGTTGTTTATTTGAAATTTTCATTTACTATTATCCAAAGTTTATTTTGAATCATCCATATTGCTGATTGATATATGTTATCATGTTAATACTCATAGTTCTTATATTCACAATAGTTTTAGATAGAAACTTGTTCTCGAAATTTATGCAAAGTTGTGCTGTCTAAATTATACGCTTTCGCATAATATTCATAACTAAAAACAACAATGTTATCCAGGTATCTGGGGTCCAGCAGACATACCATCAGTTTCACCATGAAGCTGTTCCACGTGTATTTACGTCACAATTAACAATCCCTGGCTTTATGGGAAGAATGCTTGTGGGGATACCGACAATACTTATTGTGAAGTTCTGCAGTAAAGCTCTTGCTAAATGGATTCTTCCAGTGCTAGCTAACACCTTGGGCATTTCAATAAAATCCTCCACTTACATTGCGTCGCTAAAGGGTTCAAGTAATGGGAAAAAATCAGATGGGTTGAAGCAATCAGGTTATGTCCAAAAGCTGTTCTTTTTCTCCAGCCAAGACTCATTTGATGTTGATACTGGTATACGATTCCTCCAGTATGCGGGCCTGGCATGGTCTGTGGTAGATCTTGTTCCCTCCTTTTTTGCTCATTTAAGCTTGTAATGCTTCATTATTCTTATGATTAGCAAACACTTTAAATTTCCCAATGGAAATATGTCCTCAATTCAATTTTGTAAATAGTATATACGTTGTAGTATGAACATAAATCGATTTTGCTTATTTCCACAGAAACCCTTCTCCAGATTTAACACAATTTGGTCACAATTCAGGGCTCTCATTCCAAGAGCTGCAAATCTTGAATGTGTAGGAGGAAATTAAAATGGCAATGGAGGTTATGATGAAGTATCGTTTAAATAAGCCTAAATAAATAAAATAAAAGCATATGGCTTCGCCCAGGTTCGAACTGGGGACCTTCAGTGTGTTAGACTGACGTGATAACCAACTACACCACGAAACCGTGATGTTATAAGCCTACAATGTTTTAGTATACAACCTTTTTAGCCACTGTGGTAAGCGCAGCTTGCAATTTCTCATTTGAGGCATTAAATGACTTTTCCCACCGTTTTATGACTAAATTTTGGGTTCGATTCAAAATCAATTTTTCATAAATTTTTCATATTTGACTGAATAAATTGTTAAAAGTACTAAATGCGTCTATTAGAGAGTGTTACAATCCTTTGCGACTTTAGCGAATTCAAGACATGAAAACGTGGAATGGAAGGCCAAGATTTGTTCATTAAAGTGAACTTTCTGTCTAGGATTAAAGGCACAAACCGTGCAACCAAATCGGAAGGATTGGGGTTTGAGGTTAAATCATGCATTGTGAGATAGGACAGCATATTACAAGACACCAATTGTCATGTCACCTTATCGCCTTGTTTTTTGATTTATCTGCCATCCTTAACCCCACCCCAGCAAAAATTGGCACTCTACCTGGGCAGCTCCCAAGAAAGAGTAGTGAGCGGGGTCACACACAACATTTCTCCTGTCATAACGTTGCATTTCACTTTTGTTATTAACTGTTTAGTTTTAGGACTTTAGTTTTTGACCCTGTTTGCTATGCTGCTTCCTAAGTTTCTATTGCAGAATCCCTCGTGTTTGAACATTTGCCTCTTCTGTGGAAACTGAAGGTCAACAGTATTCGATAATTGCCAACTTGAGATGATATCAATGTCGAAATTGATCTGCTTTTGTTGAACAAATCATTTTGATGTTTTTCCATCCTGTTATGCGATGAAATGGGGAGTTGGTGGAGAAAAACTTTGTTGCAACAGGAATAGCATTATTTTGCTATTCCTAGCCAATAATGCTATAACACGAGTGATAACTTTTCCACACGACATATTGTTATTGATCAGGGATAGCAAAATAATGCTACCTCCGTTTCTTGCAAGTGTTTCTCGAGTCGGCGACTTTTCTATGATACTTTTATTGACATCTCGGAAGGGCTATGATACTTTTATTGACATCTTGGAAGAATCCCTTCAATCGTTGGCTGTTGCCAGCCATTGGCTGTCAACTTAACAGAGTGCATGTTATCCTTCGAAAAAAGCCTTGATTCACAAGACATCAACTAAACACAAAAAACAGCTGTACACGCCAAATGCGCAGTGGCATGCATAACTTGAAACTTCTCTCAACTGGAAAAAGTCTCGACCATCCGTAGTGGCTTAAAAAGACGTTGAAATTAAAAAGGCAACCCTACTAAAAGAAATTCAATAGGCAGGGAGGATAAGGGATCCAGTTAGAGCAGTAAAAATTATGTCCAGAAATATCCCACATTCATGTCGAACTAGACAAACCTGCGCTGTCACAGTGGCAAGTTCCAACCACAATTCCTTTAAATCCCTCCATCCAAACGAACCCTTTACATTTGTATTCAATCACTTTTTTGCACAATAAGCACTCGGAGAGTGTTCTCTTGCGCTATAGGGGAGAAAGTGAAATTCATAAAAGAACCATCATCACATTGCCAATCATCACTGATAAAGTAATTGAATAGAAATGCAAAACATCCACTAATAATAAAGTTCCATGCACCCTTGAGAGCCCCAAAAGAATGGGAAGGGTGAGCAAAACGTACAAGGAGAGAAAGATAGAAGTACAAAAACCAAAAAGAATATCCACATATTCTGCTGGATATGATACAATAATTACGGTGTGTCAACAGCTAGGCAAACTATTTGGTAGGAAATCCAGCAAGGTTCAAGTGAAATCAGCAGGCACCTTACCTGTGTATTTTACATCGTCTTGGAATCCTATAACCACACAGGTAGACTTAGATTTTAAACCCAATAGTCATCTTGTGCAAAAACAATGTGACCAGCAGTGGAAGAGCGGAAGAGCCACAAAATAAATGGCACTAATGCACCAGCTTCACAGAAAGTAATCAGGTGTTCTACGGGTAACGTCTGGCTCTCCTCTTCTAGGAGCTGGCTCAAACTGCCAAAAAAAAAGTTCACATTTCATGCATGCACAAAATTTAGCCATGTTTTACTACTTCAATGTATATGAGAGAGAGAGAGAGAGAGAGAGAGAGAGAGAGAGAGAGAGAACCTGGATGAAGGTATGGCCCCTGCAGTCATCGACTTCTAAAACAGAAGCCATGTTCCCACAGCGATAGCAATAATTAGGTGCACTAAATATAGTAACCACCTTTTGTTCCTGTCCAGACAACACAATGTTAGATCATTGATAAACCTTACCGCTGTGTACCAAACAAACAAGAAAATGAAACAGCTCAAGTTTCACAGATAAAAAAATTACATGAGCCCAGTTGAATCCATCCATAACCAACTGATGAGCTCTTGCAATCAACTTTAAACTGTTTGTATGATTAAATTGTTCAGATATATCCTGCCAAAAACATAAAAACAAAAAGTGAATATTTGATCAGTAAGAACTAGATAGACAATAACCCAAACGTCATATACACTATATGTTAAGGTGACCATTCGAACTTCAGATGGTGCAATATCTTCAATAAATATAAAAGAAACCTATGAGATATTTGAAGTTACCTGACCAAAAGTATATCCCGCACCACGAGGTGAAATACCCCAACCACATCGGTCATCTGGGTCAGACCATAACAGATCACACATCGGCCCTTCATGTGGAACCTCTTGAACACGATCAAAATTCCTTATGTTATCAAGGTTTTCAATGGAAGGGGACAACCCACCATGCAGGCAAAATATTTCTGACTCAACCTAAAGAGAAATAAGCGCAGACGAGTATCATAATAGGTGATCAACGTTTAAAATAAATATACTTCAGCAAGACACACTGAAGACTTGTTTGCTAATCACACTAATATTATAGTGAGCCCAATCAATGAGAAAAAGTGGCTTTAAACAAGCAGCAAACACCAGGATCAGCTCACCAAATATTCATATAAATAAATAAATAAATATGTATATATATTATAAAGAAATAATCTGAAAAAGTATATCTCTCCTGCTTTTATCTTTAATTAAGAATGCTAAAACTTGCAGTGTTTGACCTACCATTATTCCTCTCCAACACAGCAAGACATCTAAGTGTTCACTAATTGCATTATATTAAAGTGACCCTAATAAATGAGGAAGGTGTAAGTAAACTGCAGAAAACCACAAAATCAGCTCGTAGAAAATGTATTATATTTATAAAATCATCACTTTTCATTCCATTTGTATCCACAATAATATTACATGGGCAAAATGAAAATTTTTTACTAACCAATGCTGTCAGTGGAAAGTAGTCAAAAAGGTCAGTGAAGATCTTCCAAACATTGGCATTGCCATACCTGTAATTAAGTCAGCAGAAGATGCACCATCATTGAATTTCCAGAGGATCTAAAAGCAAATAGATTGTTCTACATGCATGAGAGTGTACACAACCACAACATAAAATACAATTTAATCTGAAATGCCAAATGACCAGAAACTAAAATAACTCAAAAGGCTATGTTTTTAAATTACAACACTGGATAAAAATGTCAAGCCAGTACCTGAATGACAAGCAAGCAACAGGCCTTAAGAGAATGATACAGAAGTGAAAGTCCATCGAGAATGTTAACTGAACCTAATCTATCATGATTTATTGCATCAAGTGTTGCACCATGCCATATACTAAACAAACAGACTATACAATAGGAAGGATTCAGCATAACTTAATAGAAGCTTTCAAAACTGCACTATGCTGTACTAATTTGCACTAGAGATCGCTCATATTGTTGAGATGAAAATAACAAACCAATGTTTTTAAAGAGAATCAGTGCTAACCAGTCAGGATTAAGTTCAAAAAGTTTGATTAGAACGTACTAGTATGCCCTCTATGGTAACCAAAATGGTACTAATATGCCTTCAATTGATATGGGTACAATTTTGATTCTACTTTTTATGACCTCAGGCAGAAAAAGCATTCGAGCTAGGGTTTGGCAAGTAACTATCACATCTTCACACTCCCAGTTGGTTTGAATCTTCCTGTCCAAAAATAAATCATATATTTCATATGTTTCAATCCTGTTTATTTATTTGGTTCAACTAATCATATTCCTTCCAGCATTTTCCCTAACCAGTCATTTGTTGATTATGAAAGTTTTTATGCTTTTTCTTTCCCGTAAGTAGAAGAAACCCGATGTGTAACCCAAAATTAAAAATCAAAAGAAACCTCATGGTTTCTCACAAGTTTTCATCAAAATTCACGTTCCAACCTGACATAGATTACAAACTTAACATTAAATGCAACTAGTATTTTCAAATAGATTCTTTACACTAAAGAAAGGTGTGCGCAGAATACTCACTTTCGAAGACATTCATCGTAAAACCCATAAACCTGAGTAATCTGTAAAAAAAAAAAAAAAACAAAAAAAAAAAAAAAATATAAACAGGTCTCCAGATCCAATTGCTCCAGCACAATTTAAATTTTATAAACGCACGGTAGATTATTATTGTATAGTCATAGAACCAGCACTGTACCAAGTAAAAACAATCAATAACAAAATATCCTTTTTCAACAGACTCGACACCATTTGTGACAAAAGAAACTAAATGTAAGATTTACAGCAGCTGCTGAAATCAAGACGAAATAAGTCAAAATAACTTGGTGAAAGGCAAAATACCTGACGACTTTCATGGTTTCCTCTGAGAATAGTGATACGCTGAGGATAACGCACTTTCAGGGCCACTAAGAGCTGGATGAATGTAATAATCATTATCAGCATCAAATTTTAAAAGCATGAAAATAATGAAAAATTGCTAAACAGACATCAGATGGCACATATTTTTAAGGGGGAAAAAAAACCAACTTTATACAAAGCTAGTAAAAAATTGAAGCATTGTGATTTGACAAGATTTGGCCCCTAACTGGATGGATTGTCTTGCCAAATCATGACTGGCGCCCTTATATGATGTATATCATAAACAATGCACTCACCCCAATGCTAGCCTGAATTCCATAGATTGTCACTCAGAATTTCAAAGAAAATTTTATTGACTGAAAAAAAAAGGGATAGTGCCTTTAAATCAAATGTAAAGCACTCACATACAAGTAATATTGTATATGCACACACAATATTCATTTACTTGGTAATTTTTAAATCAACACCGAGAGTTTAGGAAGTTCTTTTTAAAACTTAGAGAAGGCAAACAACCTTACCCTTCCGCCCATACACTAAATAAAATGATGCAAAATGAAAACTGTGCCAAGCTTTTCACAAATTGAGCACCAAGTGTTGAGAATCAAAATATAAACAAGGCACTGGAATATCTCTTTATTAGTTGTTCTTGTACTTGTCTGTGCATATACTAGAACGGGAACTGAAAAACAAATCTACAGCAGTACTTCATGATACTACAATTTGTGCAATTTCAAATGATATTTTGTCAGGACCATAAGAAAATCCAGTAAATTAATGGTTACATACCGTCACGGTTTCAACAGAATAATAACCACGGTCCACATAATCTCCCATAAACAAGTAATTGGTATCAGGACACTGTCAAAGAAAATAATATCATTTAAGATAGACCTTGATAAGAAGGTTGACAAATAATAATAAAAAGTATATTTTAAAACCCAAATAAAGGAAGACAAGACTGACACAGAAGAATTGAATAGAAAAGGTCATAGTCAGAACTGATACCTTCCCTCCAATTCGAAAAAGCTCTGCCAGGTCGTGAAACTGCCCATGAATATCACCACAAATTGTCACTGGGCTTTTCACAGGCTGTAGTACATGAAAATAAAAAATTAATGTCTCCCTGTATAATTTGAAAGATCTAACTATTCAAGTGAATTTCAAACAGAGCTGTAATGCAATGATAGTGGATAGTGATCAACCATAACATTACAACAAATAAAAATATTACAAAAAAAAATTAAAACCTTCCTGCACATAAAGTAGCCATTCCTAAGCCAACATCAGATCAACTAGTTCAGATGAATAACAATATTAACACTTTTATCTCATTACGCTAATCTCTTTTAACCAATACTAGCCAAAAATTATATGAGTAATAACTACAATAGTAATATATTACCTTCTGAACTAATCACATAAAGTCCAATACGATACTATCTTTAAAAATAAAAAAGGAGCCTACACGGCTTCCCTGATGTCTCCGAGACAAGATGCATTTCCCACTACACACACATCCAGAAATTGAAATTGAAATATATTCCAGAAATTAAGAGTTAAAGAAGACCCATGCAAAATGAAATAACAGTAAATAAAGACTGCACCTGAACATTGCTTTCTCCCATTAGAATTTCCTTTGCTTTCTCACATAACCCTCTCACCTACAATGAAGCAACAAAGAAAAGATCATGTTGGAGAAGAGAGAAAATTGGGAACTTTATTTGCTACACTGATTACAAATATTTCAGAAAAGATATGAAGTGGATGTTGAAGAGGGACGGTTTTGATACTCAAAGCAGAAGATTATTTTTTCTTTTTTGAAAAAACTGCAGCAAATCTTGACATAGAATACTTCACAGACATTATCCATAGCCATTTCTATGGTGGGATATTTTCACAACTTTCCCACAAAATCGTTAAATTTCAGTACCAAAACATATTTACCCCTCCTCCATTAAAAAATTCAAAATACCCAGCACCTCGCTCAAAATCATAACAAAATGATTCATCTCTAAAACTGATTTTGGTGAAAAACAACTTCCAAATCCAAAAATAGCCCACATCAATAGTTGCCACATTTTTTTAAAGCTCATATTTTCGGCATCACTACTAAATAGAGCTCATAAGTTATCTCTACTTGTCCCAATAATTTGTAAACAAATCAAAGCACAAAAATTTAAGAAAAAGTAAAGAATTTGTTTTAAAATCACAAGAAACAGAATCTGAATTACATCACTACAAAAACACAAACAAGAAAAAGAAAATCCCCCATTTAGTTGCTAAGAAAACTTTTCTTTATATACAAACATGCCAACTCAAATTCAATCAGAATTAGAAATCCTCACAAATCCAACAGAAAATTAAAAAAATCCCATGAATCCATTTCCTTTCCTATATTTTCCATGCAACCCAACCCTAATCCCCAAATTTCCCAATCAAACACCAGTCAATCATCCGCAAAAACGAAAGGAATTCAAGAAATGAAGAATGTACAAAACCTGTGGTTCCGAGAGTGGCTTGCACTGCATAAGTTGCTCGATCTGCTCGTTCAGATCACTGCTCGTATCCGAGGATATAGAATTGACGCCCATCTTGCTTCTCTCTGTTTCGAGAATCGAATTGGGATTACTGGTATTCGGATTAGGGATAACCCTAACCCCAGATTCAGAGATTGGTTCCGGTCCTCACTCTCTGATCGTGCTTAAAGCAGAGGTGAGAGGACGGAGACAAAAATGAGAGAGCGCGTGAAGGAGAGAGCGAGTGGGTGTGTAGGCGTTGCATTATACGCCACCTGCTGCCACGTAATGGTTGAATTACATAATTACCCTTACGGAGTTTCTATTCTTACATTGGACGCCGTTCGTTTCGTTAGTGTGGGATTGACTGATAGGCCCGGCCCAAACCTGTATATCACTCTTTGAATAATTAGAGAGCTTCTAAATGCACCCCATAATTTAGTTACTACACCCACGTTGAGGATTTTCTTGTTATTCCAAATGACATAAAAGGACTAAGCCCTAATATATATATGTATATATATATATAATTTTTTTTTAAAATAAACCATCCGTTGATGGAGAGAACTTGTCATGCGGTGGGATAAATCGACAATAAGATGACACACATTTCATGACATTATAAATCTCAACAAAAATTATATGTCATTTTACATTTATTACAATATGACATAAGTACTTTTTACACAAGTGTTTCTCCACACCGAGAGCAATATTCGGCCTTTATGGAGACCAATACTGCAACCTCAATTGAGGTTAGCGAGGAAGTTACCAGCATTATCTTGATAGAGGCAATTATAGGTTGGCCTCCATTGATGGCGCTAACGTAATTGGCCTTGTTTTGAGGCAGATAAACAAGTTTTTCAAGGTACAGAGCGAAAACTACATTTGATGGCTCATTCGGACGCACTAATAATTTTTATATAGAGAAATAAATAAATAACTTTAAATCTACTTATGTGCTTCGTTTTAGCTTATAAATGGTTTCATTTCCCTTAAAAAAAATATAGTAGCATTTGAGATGAATTGTTATGACAGTTAATATTCAATGACATGTCGGAGAAAGTGTTAAGAGCTTTGGTGTTTCCATATAAAAATGAATAGACTTGTATTTTACTACAAGGATGAGATTCGAACTTGAGTGTAAGGGATGGATTCACTGTCCTTGAATAACTGGCCTAACCCACATATACAAAATCAGTGTAAATCGAAGAACCATCAAGAACTATCTTTGTAAATATTTGTAATATCTTTACTTGCCCAAATTAGTGTAGGTGAAATCCCACTAATATTGGATCGCAGCTTCAAAGCCTTAACAGTAGGATTGATAGAAGGCTATGCCTGTATATATGTATTGTACTATTCGACGTTTAGAATACAACAATACATTCAACCATTTACTTTCTTGAGAAGAACTTACTTTGTGCCTCATACCAAAAAATAAGTGTTGGAATTCTAAAAGTTGTCAAGGACAAACCTGTGATGCGAAGTCACGGGCGCCTTGGAGGTCTTGATCAATGATTTCTCACTAAAGGGTGGGCATTTGAACTGATGAATAGGTGGAGCGAGTCGAACCAAGTCAAAAAAATGGACAACGACTGTGTTGACCAAAAAAACAAAGGTTTACCAATGCTGAAAAATCGAAACGGATCATTTTGGATTCCTTCTCATCCCGGTTATTGCCTTGGAATTGAGAGCAAATTTGATTGGAAGAAAGGAAAATCAAGTCACATCTATTAGACATGACATCGGTATATTTACGAGTGGCAATCCTAGTTCAGTTTGTGGGTTGTGTTCGTATAGGATTGAAACACATGTATTAGACTAATTGGGTTCACATCAACAAGACAAGATTATTAATCGTGTAATAATCATGTCTAATGTTTTCAACACACCCACCACAACACCATTATTACATATAAAAACGAGATGACACACGTAATTAGTTTACTATTAGGTCGAAGTACACGATTAACTTGTTCCTTAAACAAGTTTATATTTTCAACGCAATAAAAGTTTTGTAGTTGAATTCAACTTAAAGATCATACATACGTAACATTTCATGTTTAAATTAAACTTCTAAATTAAAGAGTTTGAAAACCATAACTCTTTTATTTTGTATTACTCTTGACAGTCCTGCTCACCTAAAAACCTCAAAACGAGACGTGTTGAAAATTTACCGCACATATTTCACATGAGAAAATCTATGTTTTAACCTCAAATCTACGGATTAACCCTCACAATTTCACGCTTTACCGCTGGGTTATTTTTATGACAGCAGCCAATAATCTCCCACAAATTGTACGGACGCCAATGAATTTAAGATATTTTTCATTTTATTTATTTTTAAATTAAAAATTTTCCTCGACACGTTTGGCAGCGTAGAAAAGGGAAAAAGAAAAGGAAAAGAAAGAGTTTTGATCCCATTTGAAAAGGAGAAGAAAATCTCAAGGAACCCAAAAAAATCTCATTGACGAAGATAAAGAAAACCAAAGCGATATCTTCGCTTGCCCTCCGATCCTGCCATTCCTGCTCTCAGAAAAGCTAGGGTTACCCAAATTCCTGTTTCCCGATCCAACGCTGTTCTCACTGCTCGTTTTCTCCCGAGGTTCGACGCTCTCTCAGTGTCTACAATTTTGCATCTCTTAGCTATGTCGTCGTGCTTGTTAATCGTTTTGTATGTCTTAATCTGCTGTTTTGAATGCCTGCTATAATTTTCGTTTCGAAACTCGAACCTGTGTTTTTTTCTTCCCGGTTTTCGTATAACGACATTGCCCAGTTTTCTAAATTTTGATCTAGTCTTAACTTTTGTTTGCTTAGTTTTAGTTTGATCTTCTTTCTCAGATTTTCATTTTGAACTTTCTGCATGATGTTTATTGCGATAACTAATCACTCTTTCCAAAAAATTTAATTTTTATTGGTTTAATCACGTTATTTTTCAGAAAAATTGTTATTCTAGCTTAGTGTTATATAATTGTAACTGATATTTCCATTGACCAGTTTATTTTGATAATTTTTGTAGGCTAGTCCTCGTCCATAAATTTTGTAGGCATATTTTTGTTGTTTAATAACATAGTTCCCAACAAAAAAAAAACATAGTTTTTGCCCTTATTATTTGTCTGATTGTTTAGATTGAACGGTATAGTGGTAAGATTGATCAAGGCTGCAAGTTATATGGAGAAAATTTTGATTTGGAGTCCAATTTTAATTTTTTTAAAATTAATTTTGTGTGTTTGGTGCATTAGGTTACTAATTGCTGTTATTGGAAAAGAAGGGGTCGCATTTTTCCAATTATGAGAACTTCATGGGCAGATTCTGTTGCTAATTCTCAAGCAGATAATCCAACCACTGGTGCATCTGATAATAACAGCTCATTTCGCCCTGCACGGTCAACTTATGTCCCGCCACATCTTCGTAATAGGCCACCGTCTTCTGATCCTCCGGCTCCTTCACAGTCTGCCCCACCACCAGCTAATGACCGTGTAGGTAACAGTGGGCCTGCAGCTGGGCCCGCCTGGGGTGCTGGTAGTTCTAGACATGATGCGGGGCGCCCAGGATATGTTTCCAGTGGTGGTCGGAATGTTGGTGGTTGGAACAATAGAAGCGGAGGCTGGGACCGTGGGAGGGATCGTGAGGTAAACCCTTTTGCTGATGAAGACATCACAGAACCTGCATTTAGTGATCAAGAAAACACTGTCATTAACTTTGATGCTTATGAGGATATCCCGGTTGAAACTAGTGGGGATAATGTGCCAACACCTGTGAATACTTTCGCAGAGATAGACTTAGGGGAGGCTTTGAATTTAAATATTCAGAGGTGCAAGTATGTGAAGCCGACTCCTGTTCAGCGTCATGCAATACCTATTTCTCTTGGAGGGCGGGATTTAATGGCTTGTGCTCAGACGGGTTCAGGGAAGACAGCTGCTTTCTGCTTTCCAATTATTAGTGGAATCATGCAGGGGCAGTATGTTCAGAGACCTCGTGGAGCACGTACTGTGTACCCTCTTGCTCTTATTCTCTCCCCTACTAGAGAACTCTCTTGCCAGGTTGGATTGTTGTTATGCTAGTCACATCATGTGTAATCTTGTGGTGTATATGCAATAGCTTATTGTCGTTTCTATTTTGACTGGCTTGCAGATACATGAAGAAACTAGAAAATTTTCTTATCAAACTGGTGTCAAGGTGGTAGTTGCTTATGGAGGAGCACCAATAAACCATCAGGTTCGTACAACTTGACATAGGTTGTGGTTTACTGATACTTTGGATTCTTGATCACTTTCATATATATGTTCCCTGTTTTCAACTACCCAACATTAAAGCTTATACCACTTTTTTCCATTTCTGCTTTTGGCAATTGTGATACAGAGTGCATGTACATCTTCTATTTGAAACTAGAAAATATTAATTCCCTATGGAAATGTATCGGGTTATAGTTTATTTGCTACAGCATGCCTTTCTTCTTCCTCTTCCACTTTTTATTTTATTTATTTTGTTTATATTTTGTAAAATTTATTTGAGCAAATAATTTTTTTAATTACAAAATGAAGGCTCAATTTGTAAAGGATTGGTGGGTTTTAGGTTTATATGTTTAAGAGAGAGGGAGAGAGAGAGTTTGCAAACTGATCAATGATCATAATTTTGGTTATAGTTGAATATGGTGGGAGATGTTTTTGGCTGACTTGTATTAAAATTTGGTCCCTAGCCCATCCAAAGTATTATAATTTAAGCACATTTCTTTTTATACCTATTCTTTCTGTCCCTTTTGCATTTTTGTATTGTTTTGTTTTTGAAGGTTCACCTCCTACTGTATTGTTTTCTAATATTCTGTCAGTTGAGAGAGCTTGAGAGGGGGGTGGATATTCTTGTGGCAACTCCAGGACGATTGGTAGATCTGCTTGAGAGGGCAAGAGTGTCATTGCAGATGATAAGATATTTAGCTCTTGATGAGGCAGATCGGATGCTGGACATGGGTTTTGAGCCTCAAATTAGGAAGATAGTGGAACAGATGGACATGCCTCCACCAGGTTTGAGACAGACCATGCTATTTAGTGCTACCTTTCCAAAGGAGATACAGGTTTGTTTTAATTATTAACTGGGTTTTCTGTTGGATTTGTCTTTAATTATTGGCATTTACATATTTCGTATTGGTGTGTTATGAACATTTTATTGAGATATGTTCCTTTGACTTGATTGCCCTTAAAAGATGTACTGAATAGTGGAATTCCAAATGGAAATTATCTAATAGCTTTTGCAATATTTTGTTGGTATGCAGCGACTGGCATCAGATTTTCTTTCAAATTATATATTTTTGGCTGTTGGAAGGGTTGGTTCAAGTACTGATTTAATTGTTCAAAGAGTTGAGTTCGTTCACGAGTCTGATAAAAGAAGTCATCTCATGGACCTCCTTCATGCACAGAGGGAAAATGGAGTTCATGGCAAGGTAATATGGAAAAGGAAAATTATCAACTTGGACTTCTTTGTTAAATTTCTTTTGATTATTGGAATAATTGATATATACTGCTTAAGCTACTAATTCCAAGGCTATATGTTCCATTTGGGTTGATAGATTCTGTCAGTATCTTGCATTGTATTAATAATCGCTTGTTGTTCAATTTTCAGCAATCCCTGACATTAGTTTTTGTGGAGACAAAGAAGGGAGCCGATGCATTGGAACACTGGTTGTGTATGAATGGGTTTCCGGCAACTACTATTCATGGTGACAGAACACAACAGGTAAGCTGGTTGGAATTTAGGTTTATAGTTATGAGAAGTGATATATGTTTTCTATTGTTTGTGTCTGGTATTTATGTCCTTAGTGACAATTATTCTTGGTGAATAAGGAAGTTAAACCTTGGAGTATTGTTTGTATCTGTGATATGTGTTGTTAATGACAAATGTTCTTGGTGAAGAAAGAAATTAAACCTTGGAGTTTTGTAGTATGCTTTCTCTGTAGCTTCATGCCCTATTTTATAGGTCTGAGATTTTATGCTCTTTCTCTCTCTCTCTCTCTCTCTCTCTCTCTCTCCTGTTTACCAAGAGCCAGGAGGGAGCTCTACGTGGTTGGTAGGTTGGGGGCCAGATAAGCTGACTTAAGTTTCTGATCATATGTCGTGGCAAAAAGGCAAAAGAACTCTTTGTTGAGCTATTTTGATGCCATAACTGAGTAAATTATGTTTCTGGTTTTCCTGCAGAAAGGTTTTAGTGTCTGTTTCTACTGCAAGTCATCCTTTTTTCTTGTTAATATATTAAATTTAAATGAAGATGAGTTTCAGGAAGTTCATGACTGCAAAATGAAGATTCTCTATAGAAAGCTTCACTTCACTTCACTTGGTTGTCAATTGTAGTCCTTTTTTTGGGTGTAAATGATGGTCATGCAAGTTTAGCATAAATCTGAGTTCTGACATTATTACGATACGGCGTGCTTGTATGCAGGAAAGAGAACAGGCACTGAGATCATTCAAGAGTGGGAATACACCAATTTTAGTGGCAACAGATGTGGCAGCACGTGGTCTTGATATCCCCCATGTAGCTCATGTGGTAAATTTTGATCTCCCAAATGACATTGATGATTATGTTCACCGGATAGGTAGGACAGGGCGAGCGGGGCAAATCAGGATTGGCAACAGCATTCTTTAACGAGAATAATTTATCAATGGCGAAACCACTTGCTGATCTAATGCAAGAGGCAAATCAAGAAGTACCTGCTTGGCTTACTCGTTATGCATCAAGGGTTTCTTATGGTGGCGGCGGTAGGAATCGGCGATCTGGGGGAGGTCGTTTTGGTGGCCGTGATTTTAGAAGGGAGAGCTCCTCCTTCACTAGGGGTGCAGATTTCTACGGTGGGGGAAACAGTAGTGGGGGATATGGGGTTCCCGGTGGCTATGGTGGGGCCCCTGGGGGTTATGGTCCGAGTAACGGGATGACCAGTGCTTGGGATTAGTGTTCCATAATTCCTGTCCTTTTTTACTCTTGAGTATATAAAACATTAATTTTCTTCGAAATTCATGGATCATATGTTCTGTTTCCTCTCTCTCTCTGTTGTTGAGTTAGTGGTTCTGATGTGGTAACTGCTCTGGTGAATTTTGAGGAGAGGACTGTTATTAGTGGGGTGGTTAATGTGAATAATACATTTAGTTTTGCCCCCCTGTAATTGTTTTGGTCCCCTTTTTAATTAAAGATTACAATGCCATGGATGAGCGTTGCGCTCTGCAATACCTCTCCCATGGCGGTTAACCTTAAACTATTTGAAACATAACTTAATGAGAGCCAAATACAGCTGAAAATGCACCAACATTTATCTCACAAATAAGGCAATGGCAACGAGGCTGATCAAAGGAATCAAGCTATTTATTATCCACCTAACTTTCCCTGAAAATTTTCTTTGTTCAAAATTGGGGTTGAGAATTTGATACATTGTTGCCCTTGACCTAAATGGTACAAGCAGATCTGCTGTTTGTTTGGGATTATACAGCCCCTATCGAATCCAGTAGCGTTTTCTCTGTGAAAATACTTTACAACTTCATTCTCTGCTGTTACATCAATTCAATTAGGTGCCTTGGTCGCTGCATTTCATGTCCACTATTTGGAAGATTTTCGGAGATTTCACCGTGAAGAGAAGTCATCCTACACCATTGGACCATCATCTTCATGTTAAACTTGAAATGATGCTCGGCCTTACTGGTTCACCTGAGAAGGCCACTACTTGAAGGGCTGAAACAAAATATCATTCAGTCTAGGTCTTTTTTTTTTTTTTTGGTCTGAATAATACTTCATTAAAGGCCAGAGAAGGCTCCAGCAGCACCAAACAGGAAGTTGCAAGAAGAAGCATACAAGGACAGGGGAGAACCCAAGAGCAATACAAACAAATCACAGGGAGGCCAAAGATACCTCCCAGGAGATAGAAACTGGAAATACAACAAGTAAACATATCTAATAACCAGAACTAATTACTAGGAGGGCACGGCAAACCGTCCTTAGCCAATACCCGAACCATAGAGGGAGGAGGCTGTGAGGCCCAACGCAAAGTTCGCACCCTCATATTTGACAGAGCTGCAGCAGCATGAGCAGCTTGATTTGCTTGGCGAGATACCCATTCCCATTTGACAGAGGTGAACCATGAAGAGAGTCTCCTGATCTCCAAGATAATAGGGATGATTCTCCAATTGCCGCGCAGATTTTCGTTCCTCATACAAGAGACAACATCCATTGAATCACTTTCTAGAATGATTTTCTGACAATTTTTCTCTTTTGCTAGAATTAGCCCTTCCAAAACAGCTTCCGCTTCCACTTCTACTGCAGAGTTCCGGAGAGTAGCCTTACTCATACCAGCCAACAGTCTGCCCCTAGAATCACGCAGGCAGCAACCCACACCACCCTGCAGCAACAGTCTAGGTCAAGATTACAGACATGTTGTAACGCTTAGGATTGTTCTCATGTAAAAGGAGAAGCAATATTCATGCAGACAATCATTCAGTCTAGTTTAAGATTCCAAAATGTCCAATTTATCATTCACAAGCAAAGTTTGCAATCGAAAAGCGAGAATTAAGCAAGCCAACTCTCACCAAAAGCAATGGTTCCTTCTTTATATACATTCTGGAGCAAATTCTTTATAACTAATTTCGCCATATTAACATACTTATATGATTCTCTCTCTCTCTCTGTCTCTGTCTCTCTCTCTCTCTCTCATGATGTAATGAAACACAGGACAAATACACATCAAGAGGGAAAAATAAAGAAATATCATTATATCCATCTTGACAATAATGAAATTTAGTGATTTTGTGGTTTTATCCCAAATAACGAAACCCCAAATCTACAAGTTGGTGCGAAGTCTTGAATGCTCAGGAAGAAATTACAATATACAACACTGGGAATCCTGGATCCAGCACAACATAGCAAGTCTCTGCACGCTGGGGAACTAGTTCACTTTGAAGTATTTGAATAACATGTTGCCAAACAGCACTCAAAACATGATAAGAGACCACGTATCAAAGTGGCAGCACAATGGTGTGGCAACAGGAAGCAGAACAAAATTCAAGGAAAAATCTTCAGATTAAATTTCGCTAAAAAAAAAGAAAAGAAGATAAAAAAGTGAACACTACATCTGAAATTTGTTACCAAGTTGGAAGATAATTGAAGTAGTTTTCCAGGAAAAAAGAAAAATTCTTCCCTAGACAGCATGCTTCCCTAAAATTCTGAAGCATGTTTTAAAAATATTTCAAAAGGCTGTCCAAGAGTACTGAAAATTCACCCTAAACCTTAAGGTTTAATAGGGCCACTTCCCCTGCTATTGTTTCCATAATCCGGTAATCATTTCAATTCATCGGTTCATAAGTTCCCAGATCCAAAACTGGATGCAATTTAAAATGTTTGAGTCTAGAAATGAAATATAAATTCGGCAAACAAAAAGCCTTTTGAACAAAACATGGATTCTTCGAAATCTCCATTTTACTTACAAGAAAAACCAACAGAATGTGAACTTTTAAAGTCTGAAGGCCCATGTTAACCTCGATTTTTCAACTAATCCGAATAACCTAAATAAAACCAACAGAATGTGAACTTTTAGAGTCTGAAGGCCCATGTTAACCTTGATTTTTCAACTAATCCGAATAACCTAAATGTTAAACTCCCTATCAATTTTTGTGCAAGAAAATTTAATCAACTTCAGTAGATTCCACTGCATCAGCAGCGAGCCCACAAAACAAACAAAGTTAGCACAAAGATAATACAATAAAATATGAAAATGATCTTCTCTCTTATCCATAAACAAGAAAACTCTATAGAGGGAACTTTTGTTCAGAATTTCTTACTTGAAAGTCAATAATGGCTTCTATCCAATTCAAGCAAAATGTTGAAGTTCTCTGATACAAACATTAATCTTCATCAGACCCTTCTGAATCCAAATTTGACATTTCATCCTCATAGCATTCATCACCTGTTCCAACCTCGTCCTCTTCAGATTCTTCCGCCCCACTTTCACTCTCCACACTGTTAAGTAAAATCTCTTGTGGGGATAGCAAGTGCACACCTTTACTGCGATAAAGAAGCCCTGTTCTCATGACATGATAAAACTTCTCTCTCACGCATGTGAGGGGATGCCGATTCACTAATTTCCCTCTCTGGTACCCTTCCCTGAGAGCAACAGTGGTTGTTTTACACTTCAATGAGAGGTAGAAAATCCCCGGATACCTTGTGAAAATTCTCGTAAATTTATGAGGAAGATTTAGTTCCTCTCTCAAGCTTCTCAAGTAGTTCCTCTTGGTCTTCTTATGAAGAGTCAGGCTCAATAACTCATGCAAAACTCCAACAACCCTTTTCTCCATAAGATCACTATTAGGATCAATATGCCTGGAATCCTCATATGGCGAAATGTATGGTAACTTCTGAAACTCCTCCATCCATACCCTAACCTTCTTCTGCCCTCCATAACCCTTCGGAAAATTCATCGGGAATGCCAACACAGTCTGCCCCCTCTTGAATTGTCTATACTCATCCCCTAAATCGCCACCCTCTTTACTCCTCTGCAATTCCGACACCGCATACTCCTTGGGCCATTGTATGACCTTCAAGCAACCAATCCCATTTGAGGCCTTAATGATTCTAAAACAATCTGGGTATTTTGGAACCAACACTTTCTCAAAACCATCAGGCAAACCCAGATCCCATTTCAAGGGATACAAAGATTGGAGCGGTATAGTTTTACTTTTTGTCATCATAAGTACTCTACAAAGCCTCTCCACAGTATCACTCTCATGGGTTTGGTGTATACTCTGTTCTTGTGAGTCTAACAATAGTGCAGTGTCTGTTAACTTAAAACAGGGCAAATTGGCATAGCGGGCATGTGGAAATTCTTGAAAAAGAGTAGGGTACCTGCGCATGAAGCGAAGAACTGGGACAGTTAGGCCGAGAAGCTTTTGCCAATCGGCGAAGGACTTGGCGGTAAGGAAGCCAGTTGGCGATCGCTTGATGGCGTCTTTGAGGAGGCAAGCAGCTTTGAGATCGGTCTCGGTGTCGATAATGTGGTCTAAGCTCCGATTCTTGACCCATTTCAGGCGGACCTTGGCTATGCCGCGCCATTGGTGGTGGTGATGTAGAAGAAGCTTGGTGGGTTCAGACGTGGTGTGGGGTTTTAGGAGAGAGAAGAGGAAAGTTTTCATTTTTGGGTTTTATTTGGGGGGTTTCCGCTGTTGGTGTGAGAGTGTGAGCTCATAAGTATTGGAATGCCCAGGAAAGTTTTCATTTTGGGGTTTCTTGGGTTTTATTCACTTTTACTCATGCTATTATTGTTTAAAAATAAAAAAAAAAAAAAAAAAAAAAGGGGGGGGGGGAAAGGTTCTAGGGTCATTCTCAAAATTGGACCCCACAATATCAAGTTTATCAATTTAAGCCCTGATGTTTTTAAAACCATCAATCCTTCCGTTAAGTTGACCAAACCAGTCAATCGTTAACTGTTGACATGGCATCAGTGGGACCCACCCCACTAGCGCTTTGACCATTCTGCACATTCCAGTTGAAGGGAAGTTTTGGGTTTCGACAATTCAAAAAAATAAATAAATTGAACATCGCATCCAAAATTGGGCACGCTTTGCAAGAAGAAGACCGAAGAAAAAGCCCTAAAACGTCGTTCGTCCTCAACCTCAGTTTAACATAAATCCTAAATCTCCATAGCTGACAACAAGTTCTACGATTTCGAAGAAGTAAGAAGAAATGAGTTGGGATTTCAGGGCTCCAAGCGCTCCGCATCCCTCGTACGGTAAGTTGGTTTAAATTTTTTGCGATTTGGGATATCTATGTTGAATGGGTTAGAGGTCGTATGAGTTATTTTGGTTTGAATGTTGCGTTTTATAATATATGTGGAATAGTGGGAGAAGTATGAAAGATTTTGTCGAATATAGGTGGCCTTTTTGCAGATTTCGAATATAGGTGGTCCTTCAAGCTAAGTATGTGTTGGCAATGTCTGCCTTTAATAAGGTCAAAGCGTCTGCTTTTAGTAAGGCAAAAGTGTTAGGTGGAAGAGTGTGAAAAGGGTTGTTTAATAAAAATTTGGCATTTTCTATAATGGTCCTAAACTAAAAATAATTGAAAAGTGAGTTATGGTTTTTGTGTAATGTGTGAATACTTTGTTTGAATACTATGTTTTGTGTTGTGTTTTATGTTTTAACTGAAAATAACCAATGTTTGGGACATGCAATATGTAGGTGATCATGAATTGTTTTCTATTCGAATGTACCATGGTGGTCAAATCTGTGGTAACTGTTATGCTTCTGGCAGTGTAGCTTGGTTTGATTATTGTGACAAGGATAGAATGTCAATGACTGAGATAGACAATATAGTGAGGGAGTTAGGCTATGGTGAGGTGATTAGTTACTGGTATAGTATCCCTATCTATAACAATGGTGGCCTAACAAAGCTAAATGATGATCAAGATGTCATAGACATGCTTGTATTTGTACCAGAGACAAGGCTAATAGAAATCTTCTTACATCATGGGGTTGATAGTAATGAGGGTTGGTTTTATAGTCAATCAGGATCAAATCTGTTTGTTGATGTAGAAGTTGATATTGTGCCTAACAGAGGAGTTGTGATTGAGGAGCTTAATGACAATTATAGGGCTATGGTTCCTGTTGGTGGGAAATGCAAACAATGGACAAAAAAAAAAAACAAAATGTGATAGAATAGCTCCAATGAAGACCCAAATGGGGAACAAAGTGGTGGGGGTATGCAAAAGCCAAGGGAATCTTGTGCAAGACATGGTGTTTCTGAAAAAAGCAAAGAAAAAACAATACAGAGTGAATCTTCTGCAGTGCAAAAATACAAAGAAAAAGCTGTTGAGAGGGAATCTTCTGCCACTGTAGACAAATGGAAAATTAAAGTCAGTTATGTGTTTGGGAAAAGGAGGGCAAGAGCTTTTGGTAAAAGGAGCTGCAAAAATGTAAAAAAGACATGTGATAAAGAAGACCAAAGGTCCAATACAGTGACTAAGGGACTAGTTGAGAATGAGGTTGTTGAAGGAAGTGTAGAAAAAAGCAAGTTATCAAGATGTCATCCAATGAAGACAAGAAAAGCAAGAAAAAGGACCACAGTCTGTGATGATGAGGAGGAGTCAGTATACAGTCTTGACTCTGATTTTGCAGATCCTAACTTCAGTTGTGATGATAATGATGATGATGTCGATTTTGATGAACAGGTGGACAAACAAACTGAGTGGGTTCGAGATGGGGCAAAAGGAAAAGAGCCAGAGTCAACAAATGCTGGGGTTGAATCTTGGTATTAGGGTGCAGATGTTGAACTAGATTCAGAGGAGTATGATTATGATAATGTGCAGCCTAAATATGACTATGATGATGACACTCCAATGATGGATAGATGACCAGAGTTCAATCCGGCAACTAACATGGGAGATCCACAGTTTGATGTTGGGATGAAGTTAAGTGATTGTAAAGTTTTTAGATCGGCTATTAGAGAACAATTTATAAAGAGGAATATGGATGTTGTATTTGTGAGAAGCGAGGCTTTCGAGCTAAAGGCAGTTTGTGCAGAACTAGATTGCCCATGGGAGATATATGCTTCCAAAATGCAGTATGAGAAGATCCTGTAGGTTAAGAAATATGAGGGTGAACACACTTGTGGTATTGTTTGGGAGAACCCTACTGTGAAGTCTAGTTGGCCAGTTAGCTCATTCATAGAGACTGTGGAGAAGGATTATAACACTGGAGTTTCTAGGCAACAAGTTTATAGGGCAAAAGAGAGGGCATTAAGGCAGATTGAATGAATATACACAGAATAATACTCTAGAATTTGGGATTATTGTGAAGAGTTAAGGAAGACCAATCCAGGAACAACAACCAAAGTTCAATGTGATTTCAATGAACAATTGGGTCATCTAGTGTTTCAAAGGTTATATGTGTGCCTAGGCAGTGGCGAAGCCAAGATTTCATATGTCTAGGGGCCTTTCACAAAATATAAACAATAAAAACTTCGAACTCACAAGACATCAAAACATCAAAAATCATATTGTCTATTCATTATAATCATAATTGTCCTCGACGAGTTTTCATATTTTGAAATCGTTGCATAACAACCTCGTCATCTATACTATTAAAAATGTCTTTCTCAATATATGCAACCAAACAATCATTCATCCACAAATCCCCTATTCGATTGCGTAACCGATTCTTCACAATATTCATAGCAGAAAATACTCGCTCTACACTTGCGGTCGCAACAGGTAGGATTAGTGCTAGTGTCAGAAGCAAGTACACTAAAGGGTAGATCTGATCTTTTTTTGTCTCAACCATCTTTTGCGCAAGATTAGTAATCCCTTTCAATTCTATAAATTCATCGTTAGAGCTCACGTCTGAAATGTAATTCTCAAGTTGTTCTTCAAGTAATTTGAGGTCATGCTCAGAAAAATCACTTGGATAAAATTGGGAAAGTCGCATCAACTTTGCTTTATCAAAAGCAGAGAATGAATTACTTGGACTCAAGCATGCCATACAAAGAAGTAATTCAATATTCTTCTCATTGAACCGATCATTTAACTCTTGGAGCTGAATATCAATGACATCAACGAATAAATCAACACGATAATGATGTAAGTTTGTGATGGGTTGAGCTTTACGTTTTGGTCTCCCTCCACTAGAAAAAATATCATCCATTTTAGGAATTTCAATATGATACTTGCCACAAAAGAAAGAAACTTGATCAAGTAAAGAATCCCAACTATTATCTCTCATACTTTGCAATCTTCCTTGACATATTTTGACCAAGTCCATGACATTCACAATATCTTGATCTTTCTTTTGTAATGCCTGAGACAAGTCGTTTGTGATTCCCAAAATTCTTTTCATCAAGTGTAGACCAAAAATGAAGCTGAATGATTGCATAAAAGTCAATAGAATCTTTGCTTCAAATTTTTGTTCGTAACCTGATCCATTTGTTCTTACAATCTTAAGCACATCTATCACAGATGAGAACATGTTTTCCAAACTGATTAAGCAATTATAATGGGAGCTCCATCGTGTATCACTATCGTCTACCGTCTCATACTTTGCAGGTGACGACTCCACTAACTCAGACTTTGATTTTCTTTTGAAAAATCTTTCCATAACTGAAACACATATATGAACTAAATTTAAATCGAAACAATTATGAACATCTTCTCAAACTTATAAACCAAAGCAAATTGAGCATTCAATTCAAAGCAATATATTAATCAAACTAATAGAGAATCATATATATAGAAATTTATAAATTAAAATTAAAATTTCACCAACATAAGTTCACAATTGCATTAAAGGGATAAGCAATTACATACTATGCAAGAAAAATTACAAGGGATAGACAAATACATACTTGGAGTTGAATAGCGATTTACCAAATATCTCCAACCAAAGCCTTTTCCTTTTGGTAATCTACACATAAATTGAAAGACCCATTAAAATCAATAGAAATATAAAATAAATAAATAAAGCTTGATAATTTAATTAGAATTTGAGAAGAAAAAAAACTCACAAGCAACTGGCTGGTCTGGTTTGGTTGTGTTTCTGACCTAAGAAAAGGGAAAAAGGCTTAAGTTTATTGATTTACACTAGAAGGTAATATATAATAATAATAATTCTAATCCTTTTAGGAATGGGTAGTGTATAATTTTAGGATATTTGACTGGCCCACGTTGAAATCTATTGGACCAAGCCACTTTGACTTAAACGCCACTATGACTTAACTTTTGGTTGAAATCTTCTTTCTTTGGCCCATATCCATATAGCTAGACTCCTAATACTAGTACTATATTTTTTTTTAAATAAAATTTCAGTGGGGGCCAGTGACTGCACTGGTCCCCAAGTGCCTCCGCCACTGTGCCTAGGTGCATGTAAAGCAGAGTTCATTGCTGGATGCAGACCCATTATTGGATTGGATGGCTGCTTCTTGAAGGGTGTACATAGAGGGAAATTTTTAGCAGCAGTTGGTATAGATGCTAATAATGAAACATGGGTTATTGCGTATGCAGTGGTTGAGTTTGAGTGCAATGACTCATAGGTTTGGTTTTTGGAATTGCTGGTAAAGGATGCAGAGATTGTTAACCAGTTTGAATATAATTTCATATCAGACAAGCAAAAAGGATTATTACCAACTTTTGAGCAAGTTGTTCCTAATAGTGAACACAGGTTTTGTGCAAGACATCTGTTCACCAACTTCATATTGCAATTCAAAGGGAAAGCTTTGTCTAACAAATTCTAGGGCGCTGCAAAAGCAACAACTGTTCCACAGTTTACAAGACAGATGGAAGAGGTGAAAAACCTTGATAAGGATGCTTATGCTTGGTTGACTGAACCAGAAAAACCTCCCAGGCATTGGTCTCGATCACACTTCAGCACTCATGTGAAGTGTGATATGCTTTTAAATAATATGTGTGAGTCATTCAACTCATTCATATTGGCATGCAGAGATAAGTTAATATTGACTATGCTTGAGATAGTTAGGTGTAAGTTGATAAGGAGGATACAAGGCAGAAGGGACAAAATGAAGAATTGGACAAAGGAAATTTGCCACAAGATTTTTAAGAAGGTAGAGATTAATAAGGCAAAAGCAGGTGATTGTGTCACTATGTGGTCAGGTAGAGGAAAATTTCAAGTTGGGCAGTGGTGAGATGTCACAGTATATTGTGGACTTGGATTTGAGGACATGTTCTTGCAGATAATGAGATTTGACTGGTTGACCTTGTGTTCATGGAGTAGCAACTATAAATTACAATGGGAGCCTGAACGTAATGGATTATGTGGATGCATGTTATCACACTCAGACATATTTCAAGGCATATGAAAACCTCATACTACCTATGAATGGGATGGAGTTGTGGGATAGAACTAATATGCCACAATGTGTGCCTCCTTCATACTTCAAACAACCTGGAAGGCCAAGAAAGGCTAGAAGGAAGGAAGCAGGTGAAGGCCAATGTTCTTACAAAAGTTCAAGACTCACTGAAGTGTGGCCAATGTGGAAAAAATGGCCATAATAAAAGGACTTGTCATAGGAATCTCTCCCCAAAAACAAAAATAAAAAAGAGGAAGGCTGAGGTAAACATCTAAGGATGAACATTTGTTAATTTTGTAAATTTTAATGTTTTTAGAATATGATGCAACTAACAGTTTATTATTTGTTGCCTTATTCCAGCAAACTACTCAAACAAGTGAAGCTGGTCCTAGTACAACATCAACGCTAGCTAAGCCTGCAAGATCTGTGCTGAAAGGAAAATGGAAGAGAAAGACCACCATTGCAGTTGGAAGTTCAAATGCACCACCAACTGATTTAGCTGCTCCATCCTCAACATCTGCCCATCCTACAAGTGGATCTGCCCCTCTTGCATTAACTGAAACTTTAACTAGCAATTCTTATTTATTGAGGAAACAGCCTATGGTTGTGGGAGCATCAAACTTGAGCAAGGAATGATGATGGTCTTGCACACTTGTTTGTGTTCTATTAGCTGGTTTGGTTATTTTGTTATCAGAAGCAATTTTACCTTTATTAGCTGGTTGGATTAGGTTATTATGTTATTTTGGAAGACAAGTTGCCTTATGTTAGGAAGATAGCTTGTGATATTTTATAAGACAGGTTCTGTTTTTTTGAAAAACAGGTACTGTATTTTTTTTTGTGGAAAACAAGTTGTGTTCTTTTGGAAGGTTGTATATGTTGTTATGTGGCCTATTTTGTTGTAATGCTACAAGGGGATATGCTATTATGTGGCATATTTTGTTGTAATGCTGCAAGTGGAAATGAATTTGTTCATATGTTGTACAAACAAGTTGTTGGAATGAACAGGTTATTGCATTACCAAAATTTCACATTGTATGCAGATTACATAGCCATTCCCATTACATAACCAAAATGCAAAATGTTCATTCCCATTACATAACCAAAAGCACACTGCTTTTCATACCAAAGACATAGTGCAGACCCTAACCAAAAACACACTACATTACACCACAAGCACAGTACTTCCCATACCAAAAGCACAGTGCATCCCTAAAACACCCCATGTCATGGCAATTCCAAAGTCTTCAGCTTTAGTCCATCTGATCCACCATTCCCTCCAAAGAATAACATTGCAATAAACATCCATGACACCACCAATGCTATCCAAAATTCGGAATCACAACTTTAGACCTTTCACACATTTCCACATCATACCAAACCTAGAAATCACAACCTCCTCTACTCTACACAAAATCCACTCTGTAAATTAATATTTGCACTTGCTACAATTCAAAATCTAATATTTTGCACCAAATCCAATTTTTTTTACCTTTGCACACATAGCGAATCACCTCCTAGGATTTGAAATTGTCCACGAGATTCGGATTCTCGCATTTTTACCACACCAACACACCATCTCCGTATTCTCCATTTCTCCTTCGTTTTCTGGGTTAAGGAGCCAATACACTCGAATACACCTTTTCGGCGACTAACTTCTTCGAAATCGTAGATATGAGCTCTCAGCTACGGAAATTTAGGATTTAGGTTAAACTGAGGTTGAGGATGAATTTGGGGCTTTCTCTTCGATCTCCAGCTCTTGCAAAGCGTGCCCAATTTGGGCACGATGTTCTTTTGTTTTGAATTGTCGAAACCCAAAACTGCCCTTCAACTGGCATGCGCGGAATGGTCAAAGCGCTGTTGGGGTGGGTCCCACGGGTGCCACGTCAGCAGTTAACGATTGATCGTCTGATCAACTTAACAGAAGGATGAAATTGGACGATGTTGAAAACGTTAGGGCGTGAATTGATAAAATTGATACTATAGGGTCCAATTTGAGAATGACCCTAAACCATCAGGTTGTCTTTTGTCGTTAGCCCTAAAAATTATAAGCATTTTTTTATATTAAAAATTCAAATGTTACTTGAAAAAACACTTGAAAGAGTTATGCTAGAGAAACACATTTGATGTGCAAATTTATGAACAAAACAACGGTAACTTTTTTTTTCTTCTCTTTTTTTTGTTAAGAGTTAAGACCCATTGAAATTTTTTTGTTTCCTCTAATAATAATGATGATGGTGGTAGTGTTAGATCCACAAAGGAACAAACATGGTCAATTGACCCCCGCAATGCTGGAATCCGTCATATAAGGTGGCAATGTTTGATGAAATGCTGCAGCACAGACTATCGAGCATTGCTTGCATGCGCAATGTGCTCCCCCTCTCCCTTATTTTTTTTTTCTTCCTGAGTGTCAAAGCGACGTCATTCTAACTCAATTCTCACATTCAAATTGTAAATCCCTAACTCCAACTCCTAATCCCACCCAACCTTCACCCAATCTAATGACTTCCCCACCCCAACCACCCTCTAGTAAGGGTAGACACGGTTTGGTTCGATTTGATTTTCTCCTCAAATTTGAATTGAAATCGAAACTTACACACGATCCAGCTCTGTTTTTATAGAAAGTGTCTATAAGAACCGAATCAAACCGGACCTATGTGGTTTTGATTTGGTTCGGCCTGATTTCTAGTTTAAAAAGATAAAAAGATAAATATGTGAATAAGAGAGAAATATGATGTATAGAAAAATATGTACAATGGATAAAATAAGAGGAAAAGAGGTAGAAGAGATAAAATAAGAGAGAAATAGGTAGAAGAGAGAAATAGGTGAAGAGATAAATAGAAAGAAATAGGTGGAAAAGAGAGAAAGATGGAAGCGCAACAAGAACATATATGGTTCATTGAAAAGAAAAAGAAATTGAGCTAGAGTAGTTATTTAGTTGGGTATAAATTGGAACTAAGACTTTTGAGTATTAATTGGGCAAAAATAATATTACTTGGAGTTACTAATGTTATTTGAATATTGATTAGGCTTACTAATAATTTTGGATATAAATGAATAAGTAAACTTAACATCACCTGTCCGGTCCAATTTATTCCCTTTTTTTTAGTACAAGAATCAAGACGGGAACTGATCCAAAGCTGTTCGGTTTGGTTTTTGAGCATAGGTTGACTTTTTTAGTTAAGTAGTTCAGATAATGTGAGTAGTTTGGAAAATGTGGGTAGTTCGAAATATAGTGAGTTGCAAGAAGTCTTGGCTAATCTTCCTGCAGACTCTGGACTTCGACCTCAAATGTTGGATTCTATATGATCCTTAACATTCGAAATGAAGTTCGATCTACAAAAGGGTCCTTGTCAACCTAAGGGGTTTATATTTATCATATGCGTACTTGTAATGATTTTTCTCAATTGCAAGAGATTAGTAGTCTTGCAAGAAAAATAGTGGAGAAAAGGATGCATAGAACATTTAATTATGTGTATTTGTTTGTGACATTAGCCTTAACTTTACCGTTTGCAACTGCTTCAACGAAGAGAGCATTTTCCACTATGAATATTGTGAAAGGTCTACTTCGCAACCAAATGGGAGATTAATGGTTGAGTGATAGCTTACTTGTTTATATTGAGAAATATATGTGTTTTGCTTGTATTGATAATGAAACTATAATGCGACGTTTTCATGATATGAAAACTCGTCGTGGACAATTGTAATTTGTAATGTGGTTTTTTCTACTAATTATGAATTATAACATTATCATTTCATTTTTATGGGTATATTTTGTATGGATATTTTTTAACCTTTTACATGTTGACCTTCGAAAAATTCATGAATCCGCCACTGAATGATGGGGGTTTTTTTTTCCATCACGATTTTGGCCTCGATGAGCTTAAAATAAGGAAGACAATTTTCACACTCTCCATTATCCATTTGCACTCATTTCTCTTATTTCTTTCTCTGCTTCAAAAATTGAATACATACAAGAAGAAAAGCAAAGAGAGGATGTTTTAAAACAATTGCTTCCTATTCTGTCGTCGTCCGTGCACTAAATTACCTCTATCTTGATGATTAAATTGTATGATCAAATTTGATTTCTGAAAGTGCAAGTCCTCAAACATTCACATGGTCTTATTTATTTGGATTTACTACACTTTAGTCTTTGGAGGTTTAGTGTCAATATCGAAATGGGCCCCAAGGTTTCAATTAAATCAATTTCATACTCGACATTTCAAAGTATTATCAATTTACACTCGCCGTTACATTGACCGTCAAAGTTAGACGTTAAATGCTGACGTGGAAGTCGTGGGACCCACTTCATAACCAAACAACATTTAGAAAGAGACCTATATGGGACCCACCCACTAACCAATTCTGGAAAAAAAAAATTTATATAAAATAAAAAAGCATTAAGAGAAAAAACCAACCTAGCCCCTTCTCTTAGGCTGGCGTTGGCGGTGACACAAAAGGGAGGTGTTGGCGGTTGGCGATGTTGGCTCATGGATATTATGAGCAGTGGCAACCATTGAAACAACCTCCTCTCTCTCTCTCTCCAAACAACAAACTAATTTCAAAAGGGAAAGATAAAACAACCAAATCACCAAAACGCACAACACACTCCACCATCAAAACAAAACAAAATCACAGTAACCAAATCCAATTTTTTTAAAATTTTTTTTAAAAAAAATCTCACTCTAAAAAAATCCACCCATAAATAACACATTTCCTCCAATATCTTTGCATCTATCCATGGTGGGTCTGCATCTCTCCATCCTAGCTCTTTTTGCATCTATCCACGTCTTCCATTTCCTCCACTGCCCTCCAACATTAATGGGTTGGTTCGATACTAGCTGTGTGAGAGGTTGTGGGTTTTTTTGCCTTGTCCATGGTGGAGATTTGGGTTGAGATTGTTTTTAGTGGGAATTATATGGTTATGGCGATGGAGAAAGAGTGTTGGAGATGGAGAGGATGGAAGCCAACGAAGTTGAGATTGAAGAGAAAGGGCTGGGGTCTGCAACTCTTAGGTTTTTTTTAAAGTTTATTTTAATTTTATTTTGTTATTTTATATAAAATTAATTTTTGGAATTGGTTAGTGGGTGGGTCCCATATTGGTCTCTTTCTAAATGCTGTTTGGTTATGAAGTGGGTCCCACGACTGCCACGTCAGCATTTAACGTCTGACTTTGACGGTCAATGTAACGGCATGTGTAAATTGGTAATACTTTGAAATGTCGGATATGAAATTGATTTAATTGAATCCTTGGGGTCCATTTTGATACTGACACTAAACCTCCAGGAACTAAAGTGTAGTTAATCCTACTTATTTATTAGCATCAAATTAAGGTGAAACTTTCCTCCAGTTATTTTATGGTGGGTGCAATTAGCACCGCCAGTCCTCCATACAACCGTTAAGTTTGAGCCAAGAAGGGGGAGGAAGGCTCCAATGATATATATACTCATGGGCAACTTAGGTTATATAGCTAATTATTATAGAAGATTCGGAGGAATTCAAATTTTGGACATCTTTCAACATTGAGTCAAAAACTAATAATACATACACGTAGACAATTACACATTCATGGGCCTAAGTTTCCCAGCAAACTTAAGCGTAAAAACCAAACAATAAAAATAAAAATATAAAAAACAGAAAAGACTTAGGAAAATATGTTTGCCTGGACTTCCCCCATGTATGCCATAAAAATGTTGTTGCCTCTCTCATGTAATCTCCATGCTCCTTGGCGCAGTTTCCTTCACCTGAATTCTTATTTGCCTTGTGCGTTCAACTTATATATACAAAAATTTGGGATATGTATTTTACTTTACTGTTCCTGTCTGCCTAATCTTGTACGTACATCTGGTGGTACGAGCTGTATTATTGTCCGTCCGATAGTTACAACTTACATCATATCTCAGTTAAGCCTGTATGTATTTCTGATGTGATGTGACATATACCAACCCAAGTTGAATTTGCATTCGAGAGACCCAGATAGAGGCATGGGGACCTCCATGCAGGGGGGACCTGCAAAATTGGGAAAAGCAGGGTAATGCTGCCTTTTTGGAGTGTTTTTTAGCAAGCACTTTTGCTCGTAGGTGGGTTTGTTTTCTTTTTTTCTTTATTTTAGGATTAGTGATAGATACATTGCATTTGGGGTTTTTTTTTGTGGGTGGGGTGGTGTGGTGTGTTGTGGGGTTGGGGGGGAGAGGTGGTGGTGGGGGTGGGGAGGGGACTTATCCTGGGATTCGAAGGGACCTCACTAATGAGGTAAAGCCCTCGGTTGGTTCATTTCTTCTTTAGAAAACACAAGAAAGTAAGGGTTCCAAGGGGGGAAGGGGGAGGGACCTCACCACTGAGGTAAACCCCTCGGTCGGTTTGTTTCTTCTTTAGAAAACACAAGAAAGTGAGGGCTCGTTTGGGAGTGATTTTAGATAAAGAATTCAAATGAAAAGCATGTGGAAGATGCTTCTCCCCGCAAGTGATTTTGGTCATCCTAAAATTACTCATGAACAAGCTCTAATTCTATAACTCAAAAAGCACTTAACTATTTATGCTATAAACATTGTAAAAAAATGCTTGTAGACTTACAATTACCATAAATATTTTCAAATTTTTACCAATATCAATATTTTATCCTTTTTTTTTATCGAATTAAACACCTCTATTCTAAGAGCCATTAACTTAGAAATATATAGAGATAGCAATTTGATTAGCAATTAACAACGAAAAGTCAATACTTCTGTAGTAAAACTACTTAATATCAACAACTCTCTGTCACTCTGTGTGTCCTTTTTCTCTCCACACAGCAGAGAAGCATGCAGTTTTCCTGGTTTCGTTAATTAAGTGCATTATTAAGTGGATCGACCAAAACAAAAACCTCTAATTAAAAAAATATATGCAAGCAAGTCAGCTCAAATGAAAGAACATTAATGTCGGCAGAATGCTATCTGTTACGTATAAAAACAAGAAAAAGGACAGTTAGCTAGGGGGGGGTTGGGGGATGTTTGCCTTTGGGTCGCTTCGCTTGTTATTTTCCTTCATAGATATGGAAAATCCAGTACACTTTTAAATAGGTGACTAGCTTAGCTAGCTAGCTAGTTGAGGCTCTGAAAATGAGAAATAGTTGTAGTGAGAGTACGTACTTTTGGTATCCCAGGCCAGCAACAGGTAGGTAGCTGGCCATGCAATGTGATTTTCTCTTTTTACGTCATCTAGGGCCCCTTGTTATGGAAATCAAAGCTTTGCCATTTGATAACTATTTTAATTTAAGTTTTTTGTTGTCATTTTTTGTGCTAAAGTTAAAAAAAAGAAAGAGGGAGAAAGAGAGTAGAGATGAGATTGAGAGGGAAGAGATGAAAGGGGAGGATGAGAGGGAGGAGTAACAAAAGTGTAAACAAAAACTAAAAACCGAAATCTATTTGAAATTATTTTCACTTTTATTACTCCTCCATCCCATCCTCTCCTCTCATCCTCTCTCTCAATCTCTTCCTCACTCTCATTTTCCTTTATACTCTAGCACAAAAAATAAAAGCTAAACACTAAAAACTAAAATTGAAATGGTTATCAAACAGGCGTTTAGCTTTTTATAAAATCATATCAAAGGGTTCCCTTTTCTAGCTAAATGTTACAAAAATTTGCTATAAAATAATTTTGGTTTGTGATGTTTTTAGTAACTATGATTTGTGATATTTGAACTCATGACATCTACCAACAAAGTAGAGACAGAGTAATAGTCATTGACGTAAAACCATTTTAGTTTTATTTTTAAATATAATTTTTTATAAACCAAAATCCCTCACTCAAAATCACCTTATATTGAGGGATTTCTCAAATAATTTTATATAGAGAGAGCTTCAGTTCCCTCAAATAAGCTTATTTGAGGGACACCCTTGTAGAACCCACTAAGCATTTTATTTTAATGATCTAAACCGTCTATATATTACATTTACCATATTATCCTCATTTAATTAATAATTTCAATTCTTAATGTTTATATTAATCAAGAGTATTTTCTGGTATTTTGAATGTTTTACCATTCTCTGTCTTTTACTATATATATATATTTGAATATTACATTTATGTTTATCATTTTTATCTTTATATTTAGTATTAAACATTAAATATTTTTCCTCCAAGTCTTTAGAAGTCATTTTACAAAGGGCTAAATTTGTCTTTAAAGTTTTAAAGATAAAGGCTAAATTTGTCTCACCTGAACTTTTAGATATGTGCGTCATTACCACGTGAACTTTTAATTTTAAATTTTAACCACCTGAACTTTATAAAGTATTGCAATCCACCACCTATGTCTAACACCGTTAAAGTTTCTGTTAAATGCAAGGGTATTTTAGTTAATTCACCGCACTTAAAGAGAATTATTAAAAAAAAAACTAAATTTTAAAAAGAAAAAGAAATAAAAATATGAATCACCAAAAATAATGAGGAGTTAGATTACTTGTGAAATTAAAATCCCAATTGAATACACCCCTTAAATTAGAAGAAATATGAGATTTTGGTAGGTTATAAAACACACAAAGATTCAGGCCTTAGTTTTCACATGATTTTCATATTCTTGGAAGATTTGAAAAAAGTAGAGCTATGGTTTTCATAGATCTTGGGAAGAAAAAAAAAATGTGAGACAAATTCTTCATATGGTTTTTATGGATCTTGGAAGAAAAAAAAACCAACGCCAATTTGTCTCCCCCTCCCCCCACCCAACGCTGTGCATACACCATCAATATCATTCAAAAGGCTAAAACAAGCCAAAAAAAATACGTAACAAATAACCATAAAAGCATCCGATACACATCAAAACACCTCAAGCATCAACACATCGACTAGACTAGTAGGGAAAAAAGCACTCTTCCCGCCCTATGAAGATGCTTGAGGGCACAATAGAAAAAAACTAAGGGGGCCAAGAAGGCCATCAATAGAAAGAATTTGGACTAGTGAGGGGAGAAATTATAGAATAGTACGGTATCACTGGAGAGGGTTGACACACCATTAATTCCGTTTCACCCTCGAATTGGCCATTGATATTAATATGTGCGCAACTCTATTCTGCATACACCCTACTTTGCCATTACATGCCCTTACATTCGTGATAGTTAGGTTAACTTTATTTTTTTCATTTTTTTTAAAAAAATTATGTTGTTTTATAATTATTTTTAATTAGTTACAAAGGAAAATGCTCTTACATTTAACGGAAATTTTAACGGAGTTAGATGTAGGTGGTGGATTGCAACACTCTACAAAGTTTAGGGGGTTAAAAATTAAAATTAAAAGTTCAGGTGGCAATGGCATACATGCCTCAAAGTTCAGATGGTATTTATGCAAATTTCCCTAATTTTAATAAACATATTATCAAAATCATAAACCAAGAGGCTAGTTATTAATAAACCACTAAAAGAAAAAATTAACAACACATCCAGCCCAATAAACGGCCCTGTAGAGAGCTATATAATCGGATTGGGTTCATTTTCGGTGGAAACCCAGCCCGGATCATAGCCCGATACCCATAATTACTAGAGATACCCAAAAAAAGAAAGAAAAAAAAACTGCAAAATTTCGTAGATATAAATAGTTTTTGGCGAAAAAGCAGCGAACTCGGGAACCAAACTCACTCTCTGAATAAAAATGGAAGGGGAAGACGTAGAAGCAGCTGAGGAGGGCACTTGGAGCAGGGAAACCATTCCTAAGGTTCTGAAGATAGTGAGCTCAAGACTGTCTCAGAGAGACCTTGTCTCTCTCTTGCTAGTTAGCCCATGGCTCAATGGAACTCTCGTCTCCTACCCTTCCCTTTGGCTGGTACTATTTTCTTTTTTCTCAATATGAACTTTTTCTTCCTCTTCTTTCAATTTGAAGATTCAGATGGGTATTTGAGTTGTATGGTTTTATGTGACAAGGGTTTTTTGGTTCGTGTTTCAGCTTCTCGATCTTCGTGAGATGAATAATGCTGGGAATCGCCTTATAGCTGCTCTTTCATTGGTTAGATATACCACAATTTACTGTTAAAGATGCTATATTTGTTTGATACCTGGAATTTAATGATGTATGAGTAATCCTTATCTAAAAGAACTAAAATAATGATCTGTGGGTGATCTTCAATTTGAATGTATGGCAAAAGAGTGGGTATTTTTGTACCTAAATCAAGTTTTGAAAAATAAAAACGGATGAGGGGTTTGACTGTTATATATGGGAGTTAAAAAAATTCATTCTTGGATGATGTGATAATGGTTATTTTGAAATGATTGGGATGTAGAGTTTGCTTGGATTAGTATTTGAAATGCTCTTAGTGGATGATTATAGACACATTGTTATACTGATATGTTTTCATGGTGAAATGTTTCCAGCCGAGATATCGGCATGTGAAGCAGATAAACCTTGAATTTGCACAAGACATTGAAGACAAGCATCTTGAACTCATAAAGAACAAGGTAACATGCCATTCTAGTATGACCTTGTGTCAAATTTTATATTTCAAAGAACTATAACAATATTGATTTTCTGATGTGTGAGAAAATTCAGTTGTATTAAATATTAATAATAATGCTTGTGAACATTAGAAGGAAGGTAAATATTGTAATGTTTGTAATGTTCTTTTTTCATTCCGTATTAAACCGTGTCTATACTTTTAACTAATAGTAATACAAATGCCTGACAAGGTGCATTTGGGATGTTGTTGATTTTCCAGCATAAATGCGGTATAATGGATTTTAATGAGGCTGTAATGTAGGCTACTGGCACTGATATTGGTATTCCTTGTTACATAGAAAGCATAGCATGAAATTCTTATAAAAAGCCATAAAATATTGTTACCTAATATATTGGTTGATATTTATAAGGTTTGAGAAGTGAGACACAGTTAGGACCTCCTTTGGTTGATGTTAGGTCTATGTTTGGGTTAGGATTCACGTTTTAAATTTCCAATTATAGAATCAACTAAGCTTCTGTCCTTAACTTTTAAATTATTTATGGTTTGTGGAGCTGAAGATTTTACAGCACAAGGCATGTTTTTGTAGCATGAGATTGTGAATAGAAAGAAGACTAATTTCTCTATCAGACCTAGATTTTCCTAACCTTTATAACTGCATGGTAGATCATCTGTTATTATAATTTGACTTTTTTTCTTCTGCACTATAGAATCTAGGTGACTTAGTTAACCGTAGTTCATATAAAACTCTATGAGTACTTGGTGAAGTATGCAATACTTTTTGTAAATAGATGCTTTTGAACAACTTTTGATTGTTTAAAAGAAAATTATGCATTTCTACAGTGTCTAGATTCTCTTCAAAACCTGGAGGTTTTGAATCTTAATGGCTGCCAGAAGATCTCTGATAAGGGAATTGAAGCTATAACCAGTGCTTGCCCTAATCTGAAGGTCTTTTCTATCTATTGGAATGTGAGGTGTGTAAGGTTGATTTGTATTTCAAATCATATTGCTAGTTGACGCTTTGTTCATTTTCAATGAATTTTGGAATGTCATTTGAGTTTCAGGGTAACAGATATAGGTATAGCACACCTAGTGAAGAACTGCAAACATATAGTTGATCTGAATTTCAGTGGCTGTAAGGTATCTGTCACTGGGTCCCATCCTACTTCATTGCTTTGCTTCTTGCAAACTATACATTACGAAACATACATGCATAGTATTATTTATTTCATGAAGTATTTTCTTTGAATGGGGTATTTTGATGTGGAAATCGCAGAATCTTTCAGACAATAGCTTGCAATTAGTGGCTCAGAATTATCCAGAATTAGAGTTGTTGAACCTGACCAGGTGAGAAATATTGCTCTTTGTTACATCATCTTGAGCAAAGATCATTCTGTGAATGTTTCATCTGCTTTCATGTCACAACGTAGTTTTTTTCCAATTGTGTGGCTTCTGGGCTATGACCTGTCTAAAAATTGATCATTGACATGACATTCTCAGTTCCTCCTCTAAATACACTTTCCCTTTTACACAAAGGTCAAGTGGTGAGATGATTGTCCTGTGCAAAAAATATTACCTCCTTCTGGTGCTTACAGATTATAATTTTTTTTTATTCTCAGGTGTGTCAAGTTAACAGATTCTGGATTGCAGCAGATATTGCACGGTTGCCCATGTCTCCATAGTCTTAATTTGTATGCCCTATCGAGGTACTTGATGGAGTCTCTGTATAAATTTGAACTATGTTCTTCTTGCTGTGTTCTGATTGGCTGCATTTCCTCTGCTCAGCTTCACTGATGAAGCTTACAAGAGAATATCACTTCTTTCCCATCTTAAATTCTTGGATCTGTGTGGTGGCCAGGTAGCATTTACTAGATTTAGCTATTCTGATGTAACTCATTAGAAGCCATTTACCAAACTGATGATAACTTGATAAGTACTTATGGTAAATCTCATTTCAGAATCTATCAGATGAAGGGCTGTCTTGTATAGCTAGATGCAAGAGCCTCCTGTCTCTCAATTTGACATGGTAACTGAAGCTTCTGAATTCCTAACATGTGTATGAAGCAAAATAGATACATTAATTACAATCTTAAAACTATCTCTACCTTCTGATAGGTGTGTACGTATCACTGATGTGGGGGTCATAGCTGTTGCGCAGGGTTGCACATCTCTTGAATTTCTCAGGTAAATCTTGGAAAGAAATTTTGAAGGAACTTAATGCATGATACTGGCCTGTGCATTCTTGACTTGAGAAATATCAAACTCTGGTCACTTATGCAGTTATTATATTTGAATGTCTTTGACTATAAAAATGCCCTTAAGTTGCTGGTCTGCAAGAGTCGTCACTATTGTTGCTTTTTTTTTTCCTTCTTTATTTAGTAAAAAAACATGCAGAGACCAAGAAGCATGTTCATGCTACACTGGATTGAGCTGCAACATTGATTTTGTGCAATTGATTGGAGCTTTAGTTCCTTAACTTTTTTACCAGCCCATGCTTGTGCAGTGTGCCGTATAGGTCAATAGAAAAAATTAAACAAAGTACATTTCGGAAATGTCTTGATTTATGTTCAAATCCCTGGTATCAAATTTTTTAAATATATATGCAACATAAACTGAAAAAGTTAACACTTCATTTGATACTTCTTTTGAGTGAACCAATATGGTTCCCATGCTGTTGAATGATAACCTGCAGGCATATTCAGCGATCTTACTGACTTGTGAATGACAAAATGCAGCTTATTTGGCATAGTTGGGGTGACCGATAAATGCCTGGAGTCCCTTTCAAGGACCTGCTCAAACACAATTACAACTCTTGACGTGAATGGCTGTATTGGAATTAAGGTAATGATCTAGTTAGTATTTAGTAAAACTTTTAGCTCCTAAAACTTGGAACAGTTTCTCTAATTGTATAGTTGTTCTCTTGTAGAAACGGAGCCGTGATGAACTGCTTCAATTGTTTCCGAAGTTGCAGTGCTTCAAAGTACACAGCTAATGCATGTCATTTGTAAACTTGCGGATGAAATGGTTCAGTTTCCTTCCTTTATGGTATATCGTCTCTAAGCTCTATCCTATTAGAGCAGACGAACCACAACTTGAGTAGATAAGAAATCACAATCTATCCATTGAAGTACTTTACTTTTGTGGCATGTCAAGTTCTTCTATTCAATCTTGATTAGCCTTACCAATGAGCTTTTGGTCTAGTGGTATTTCTCTTCCTAATGCTGGAAGAGGTCTCAAGTTCAAATACCTCCTCCCCCTTGATCCAAAAAAAAATCTTTATTAGCCTCATAACGCGTAATATTTTTGTATCTTGTTCTTAATATTTGTAATGGAAAATATTATGGTTTCTGTAAGCTCCATATGAGCAAAAAACATATCTAATTGTTGCTGTGGTACTCCACTTCTGTTTATCACGTTATAAGCTTTTAGATATCTTCGTCTCTCTGGTCTTGTGCATGATTACCATATATATGTTTTTCAGGATTATTCTTGGATTCGTGGATATTCAATCATGGACATTAGAAGTTATGGTGTGGACATGCAGTTTCATGGATGTGGCGGCTTGACCATACTCTGATCTTCAGTCCATCTTAATTTCCAAATGTTTGGGGTCTGCATCACGCTGATTGAGCTTACAGTATACAAGTATGGCGCAAGTGCAATGTTTACTTATCACACTTTGGTTGATGTTAAAATTGCTACTCTGCGTGACAAACAAAATAAACTGTGATTGTGCTATTTTTGTAGCTAGAATTTCAAGTGTCATTCTGACCAAGAAATATTAATACCTACACCATCTTGTCAGCGATGAACCTGCAACTATTGCCAAAGCAATCGTACTCCCCAAGGTCCTACTTGAGCCTGTAAAATTACCAACAGAAGAAAGATAAAGTAGATTTTCACCAACCCATCTCATTCTTTTTATCTTTTGATGCCTCTCCATCCTTTATTTTCTATTGTGTTTTTTTGGGTTGTTTTATATACTCAAGCCTGATGCACAAAATTTGTACCTGATATGGCAAATAATAGAATGCCATGGCCGCGGTTGCAGTGATGCAACGTCATTCAGATACATCCACAGATAGAAGGGAGGCTTATTGCGGGAATGAGATTGATTCTGATTCCAAGGCCTGGACAGATTCTTTGTACTTGTTTGCCTAAAACAAAGCCAAGCTTAAGAAAACAAACATGTGGAGAACAACTTGCAACCAATCATATTCCGCCACGCATGATTATCCTCGAAACATGCAATTTTTTCTCGTGGGGGAGGCAGATGACGGACTCGGAAAGGCTCTAGAAACCTTTGAGAGAAGGATTTATAAGAGAGAATTTGTTTTAGTTTAGTTCTTGCAAGGCTCGCATAGCGCTGCATAATAATGCATTTGTAGGATGCTGGAAGATTGGTGACTTCAAGTTGGCAGGTTTCTGGTTTATTGGTAAGGAATGCAAAATTAGGGTTGATAAATAGTTGAGGATTATTTGAACAAATTGGATGATCGCTTTAATCTTCCAAATGTGGATGACTATAATCTTCTAAATTTCTATGACCATGATTAAATACAAGCAATATTGAGGGGTGGGGAAATCAAACCTAGGACCTCATATTCAAGGGTAAATAACCACTTGAACTTTTTTCATTGACAAAACCGGTAGCAGAACTCTTTGTTGACAAAGCATTTTGGAAACTAAAACAAAACATGCGTTCCAATTCACTTTCCAAACCCACGATCGTAGCCTAACCCATCAACCCCATGTGCATCCTGATTCAATTGAATTGTTAAACAATGGCCCAAATCACCAGCCCACATTGATTACCCTCACGTTCATGCTCGAGTGTACGCTCACGTTCATTAAGATTTAGAATGAAACAGTACACTACCTTCTTTTTAAAAAAATTCTGATTGGTGACACAAGCGTTCATTGACTGCCCGAGTTCAAAAATAATTCCCTCCTTTTGCTCGCTCAGTAATGGAAATTCTTTTACTCTCAACATTCACTTCCGAATAGAAAACACCACAGAAAGACTAATGCAACCTCGCATATGGCTACTATTATATAATTTACACTGAAATAGAAAACCAATGCAGTTCCTGCTTCAAACAAGACGAGCTGTTTTAGAGAAAAGGGGAACCCTTCGAAAAAAAAAATCAAAATCTTATTCCTTATCCTTTGTTCCCTTACCAAAAATTAAAATGGAAGTAAAAGGGGAAAGGGCGCTGTGAACAAGAGCTTCAAGAACTCAAGGTATAAAAAAGAAAAGGTGCAAACAATTGCAGGCCACTAACCACTTGCCTTTCAGGGATTAGAGTACAGGATTAAGACTAAGATGATATGATCAGCTGGTGAGCATCTAAGAAATTCTATTGGCAAAAACGAGATCGGCAATTGAGCAGGGCATCATAATAACTTTTCTATAAGACAAAGGTGGCATAATACAAAGCAGATCATTGCAAGGATCCCACAAGGAGATACCTGGAAAGAACTAGGGGCACGATCTACCATTCTTACAATAACTAAACTTCATCCAGCAGCTTCTCTCTCAGCCTTTTTCTTGGATGTCTCCGGACCTCTCTCCTACACGCATTGAGGTTGCCATCAACACAAGAACCACATAAGCGGAAAAAATTATACATTTAATTTTTGCATAAAAAACACAATTCTCTTAACAATAATGTAGGATATTTCACACTGAGCCTCCTCTAAGTAAGCATGAGTTAAGCCAGAACCAACTAAGCAGATGTAACACTGGCATAATTGGCGATACAATCATCAATCTAACTACAGTATTCTAAGCACCACGCTCTGAACCTTTCAAGGAGGGAAAACAATCCAGAACACACCCAACTAAAGTCTCTAGAAATTCTTTATTGTAAATTAATTTAAATTGGATGCACTCCACCAGTGCATCTGATCTTCCCCCCTCATGCCAACAATTTCCCTAAATTGACCTCCATGGACTGGAGTTGAAAAGGGGTCAACAAGTAATAAACAAATAGATAGCTCAAACTTTGTAATTCATTATATCTGTGAAAAATGATTAGTAAATGATAAAAACATGAAGCCCTTCAAACAAACTTTTCAACCAAGACCAAATATACATATACCATAAAATATTCATCTGGAATCAGATGGAAACAAAAAAGATTTGAAAGCATACCCAGCTAGAAGTACAATGTGTCAACGTCTAATTCTAGGCTTGCAGCGAAACTCAGCTAGAAGTGCAATGTGATCTGATGACCACTCTGGGGAAGGAAGCGCTGTGTCTTTCCTTAAGCTTTCCTCATCCAAGAGCTCCAACAAGGACTCCACCGTTAAAGAGTCCGCTGCAACCAAACATTAAATAGCTTTATGAAGAATTGATCTATCAAAAGAGGTATAAATATGAACAGCTCATACAAATTTGTAATCTGTAAACTTACCGGTGTAAAATATGTAATCCAGGGTACCAATAAAATCTCTGGTGCAATTTGTAAATAATGGCTCATTCGTGGTGGGGTCCATTCTCCTTCTCTGCTGCTCCATACCTAGACCAACTCCCAATCTTGCGAATGATGAATACGCACTTACCTGTGAGTTCCAATAAGGATTCAGCCACAATCAGCACAAGCCATAGAACCCAAAAACATGTATATCTTCCCCTCCCAGTTAAAAAGGAAAAAAAAACAGTAATAACAATTGATAAACAAGCCAGTACATTACAAAGCATGTATTACCAGTGGAAGCTGATGTATCAGCTTGCTGAGAGGGCGCAGTATATTAAGAGGGTCTACTTGTAAATCTGGATGTGATGGATCTACCTTTCCCATAGCAAGAAGTGTATGAGGAGCGCTGCAACAAAGTTCAGCAGTACCTTAAGCAAGCAACATACCGGTAATAAATTTTCAATTCAAAATAGAATCATCGAAACAATCAACAGACCTTCCAGGAATTGAACTAAAATCTCCACACACCAGCATTGGTATATCTGCACTGGCAGCTATCTTCTCTAATCCTTTTAAGAGAGTATGAACCTGATAAGAAACATGAAAAACGCAAAATCCAATGTCATCTTGAAAATATTTAAACAAATGCACTACACATGGAAGAACTAAGAAATATGAGTTACCTGCCAGAGTTTGACATCCTTTAGATCTTGGTGGACATTTACATGTGTATTTGCCTGTACTCCATACCACGAGAAAAACATGATTACAAAAACACCATGAAGGATGCCCGTGCATTGGCGTCAAGGCAGTTGAAAAGAAAACAAAAAGCATCTAGGAGTAATAACAATACAACATGCATCTCATACCACGCAAAGAAGTTGCCGTTTCCCAGGATTATCAGCTCCCTGATTGCTAAACTTTGCTTCCAGAACCACTATGAGCGCAACATTATCCTACAGATATTGAGATCCAGACATGAGCATCATAGACCAAGATCATTTCAAAAAGATCCAAGTCCAACTTATAAAATTCATAAAGAACAAACCCACCTTAACTAATCGATTTAAAGCACTTTTCTTCTGATTACTTGGAATCATGGCATCAGTCAAAGACTGAGCAGCCTTATTGAATTCAACCTGCATTAAAACAAACTCCATACTAAGAAGAACCAAATAAAACTAAAATTTATGTATACTACTCTCTCTCTCTTTCTTTCTCCAAACCTCGTATTTTTTGACATGTGAAAATCTGTCTCTACGGAAAAATGTTGCACAACCATCAATTGCTTGTGCTCCCCCAGTGAAAACCTGACGCCAAAGAATGCACATTAATGGCAAGAAAATTTTAAATCTATGACCCCATAATGAATAAGAAGTTTATTGAAGCTGTAATAAATATAAGGGATAGTAACAGACCACCTCATTTGTTTTTCTCTTGTATAGTGCTTGATAACCATGTTTGTCCAGCTCGGGGGCAAAAAATTCCTCGAAATGATCGCTTTGAACCTGAGAGGGCCATTAATCAGTTTTTACATGCATAATGCATAACTCAATACATCCAAATATCTATAAGACATTTCTGCATTCCAATTTGGCTAGACAACAAAAGTAAGATTTGTAATACCTCCTGAAGACAAACAATATCTGCACGATATCCAACAATTTCCCGCAACAAATTTTGTTTGCGGTAAGGCCAAGAAAGTGCCCACGAAGGGCAGTAACTGTATGATTCACTGGTGGCATACACATCAGACAAAATGTTGTACGAAAGCACAGTAAAAGTTCCAGAAGATGAAATACGGCCATCTGAATCCAAATGCCCCATCACATCAGCTCCATTGACAGGAACCAGACGGCGTGGACTTGGAGAGGGTGCTGGAATGACACGGGAAGTTAATATGGTATTGACATGTCCCACAGGTACTTTTGATTCAGCATCGACCACAACACATTCAAACTTAAGAACATGCCCAATATCATCGGCTGTAGGCGTATACGTTTTAGATCGTCCCACTTCAAACCATGTTTCACCACCACTCCTTTGGGTAACAACCGCAGGATATAAAGGTGCTGAACCATTTGTCAAACTCGTGCTTGACACTGATCCAGATAGACTAGTGTTGAGTACTCCAGATCCAGAGCTATTGAAGCGCCCAAACACCTCTTCTTCCTCATTTCCATTTTCATTTACAGCACTAGCAGCACGGTCATGCAAAACACGGTGATGCTGCCATGCATCTGAGAAGCACTTGGGAGAACAATGGTAACTTTTGGTAACAGGTATTTTGGCCTTGACACAACCTAGACACTGCAATGTGGCTTGCTCAGATGGATGTATACTGCAGACTGCAACTTTTTTATCACTTTGTATACGATACCTGCAATCAAGATTGAGAATGGGCCACTGTAAATCACAGAAACCACCATTAAACCAGAAACTATAAGTAAGGGCACAACGGCAAGATCTTATCATTACGTACAGTATCAGGTGCAAATTACACCGAATAATTTGTCATTTGTTGACGGAAACCTCACCTCGTTAATTGCATAAAAAATGAAAGTGGCATAAAATTTAAGCCCAATAAACCACTGAAGTGTGCTGATATCAACTATTATCACAGCGTTCAATATCCTGTGCAAATTAAAAGCCCAATATTTTGCCATTAATGGGGGAATCTCCTCATTAATTGCATAGCACAAAGCTTAAAGGAATAGGTACATTTTCTTCTTCCCCTCAATGACCGAAAATTGTTAGTCCAGCTCCTGACATGACTTATTGCAAACTGCATATTTAAAAAAGGTTTAAAAGATACCCTCTAACTAGTTTGTACCGTAAAATTGTGTAATCCATGGATAAGAACTGAGGTTAAATACACATCAGACAGAGAACAAAACAAGGGCTCCTTTGTAAAATAACCCATTTACGCAGGCCTATTGAAACTACCCCTTTTTCAATAAACTTAGAAGACTAACCTGTTTTGGACTTGAAATGACCAAAATGGGGTCAACACGCGAGTCACGATGTGGATCAAGAACTCGACCCCCAATCTCATCAGCCCACATCTGAAATCAATCTCGAATATGGCCCGGACTTGACATAGTCCAAAGCAGGATACTTTTTATTTTTTATTTAAGTTAGTTATCTAATGGGCCTACAAAAACTGGTTATTATTGAAGAAACCCACGAAAGAATATGGCAAGATAATAAAAAGTATGCCAAAACTCCTTCATCAGGTTTTCTCTTTTCTTTTTTCTTTTTTTTTTGGATCAAAGGAAGGGGGAGAGAAAGATGAATTCTGGTCGTAGGTGCAATCTGGGGTAAGCCCCACCAAACAGTAGGTTTTCATCACAACACAGCCACACAATAATTATATCGGTAGCTGCGCGGTAAGTTTCTATCAGTGGAGCTATGAGCCCCAACCACTCGGCCACACAATAAATTCTCGAAACATATTTTTAATACATACCATTGGAGGAGTATGCACTCCTGAAAATATGTGTAGTAGCAAAAAATGGTAGTAATGCAACCTGGACTTCCAAACAGGTATCCACACTTTGACGTTTCGCAATGTTACAGCTGTTTCAGCATTCATCGCTCTGCTACTATTTCTTATTATAACAAACTATTCTAGACTTGTAAAGCCTAACTCATCACGCAATTTGGCTCGGTTGCAATGTGTCATATGGCCTCTGAATCCATGACAAATCATTTGCCTTTTATTCTAAAGTAAATGATCCTATTAAGATCTTTCAATTATTGCAATTAATTCAATTGCACAATTCAAGAAATTAATGCTGTATATATATACAGTATTCAAATTCAAGAATATAAATTAAACACTCATGAATGTAAAAAGACAAATACACAACATTGACATAGATATCTCTAGAAACCTTTTTCTTTTGTTTAAAAAAAAACCTTACTTAAAAAGATGTTGTTAAATCATATGAAAACCCATGAAAAGACAGAGAGCATAAATATAAGTAAAACTACAAATATGCATATAAGCTATAGACCCAGAAGCTTTTTCCCTGTAGATGTACTTGAAGCTAAAATCTTTGCCTAAACCTGAGTAACAACAACCTCAAACCACCCAGAGGCCACAAACAAAACTCAAAAACCAGAAAATCTCAGGAATAGAAGCACCCGAAAAACCATTCAACAGCAAAAAAAAAAAAAAAAAAAAAAAAAAAAAAAAATTAAATTGATTGGGAAATTGACACTTACCACTTGTACCTCAAGAAGTGGCCATCAAGAGGGGCCGACTCGGGCACATCGTCTGTTGTGACAGTCTTGTCAGGCCGGCGCAAGAGTACGTATGGCGTGAGCTCACAGCCTACAATGGGAATATCCGAAGGGAGGTGCACGCGTAGCACGCTCAGCATGCTTTTTTTTCGCTTCTCACTCTAGGCAGCAAAAATCTTCAGTCTCTTCACAGCAAGAACGTAACCCTATCCTACCCAATCGAGAAAATACACACACAACTGCAAGCCTTTGTTCGAAGAAACCACACGTGCGATGCAGGCGGATACCAGGCGGATCCGCCATTTACTTGACCCGAATACCCGCCAGCCTTGACGGACCCGAGAAGCCCAAAACCCTAAAAAAAAAAAATTCAACCCCCCAAATCGAGCGCCACAGATCGAGAGCTTTGGATTGGGAAATTTTGGGGTTTCAGAGAGGGCAAAGAAATAAATAAAGGGTCTTCTTCTTCCTCTGCTTTTGAGAAGTGATTGAAGTGGATCGATTAGCGGAGAGGGATCGAAGATTGTAGAGAGAGAACGTGGGGGCTATTGAGAGAAAAAGAAGAAAAATAGAGAAGGGGGAGGGGGGATCGACAATTAGGGTTTTACAGAGGAAGTGAAAGTAATCTTTGTTGGCTCCAACTCCATTTCCTGAATTAAGAGAGACACAGAGAGAAGAGAAAAGAGGTGGCTCTGCCTCTTTTCTTTTATACCATACGAGTCTTTCTACGACTTTGGTTTTGGCTTTGGTTTCTCTTTTTTTTAATTATATATATAAATATTTTTTGGGACTGTTTTATTTTGTGTTTGTGTTTGGTTTCAAGTTTCCAACTTCCATGTGCTCTGTTTTTTGTAAATTCGAAAATGGCTAGAGTTTCAATTTGTTTATGGACTGACTCATTGGATGAATTTGAGGTAAAATTATTAGAAATTTGGCAAAAAGTAATTAGAAGATATTTCACTCCTGAGTGTAGCCTATTTTCTATTTATTTACGAGACAATTACGTATATATAATTGAGAATCGTTGATTGATGCGAATTTCACACTAATAAGCTATTTATAGAATTGTTCACGTGCACATTGTGTTGCTCTTTAATTATCGATACTCGATATTTTGCATGAAACTAAAAGCGGAATATACATAAATAGAGGGGGCTTCAATTGCAGTATTACTTAAATAAGTTTATTTGAGACATGTTTGTGTAGAATCTGTTATATGCATTGTATTCCAACGATATGACAGTTTAATTTTAAAATCTTACTTCATAGATCATCTTTACAACAAACCACCAAAATTGAAAAATGTATAACCATTTGAATAGGTGTGTAACCATGTTTGTCTATCTATTCCATCACAATACATGTACCTTAATGGTTTACATTTGTATAATATTATTAATTAAAGATGATTACTTAATAAAGACTTGAAAGATAATAATTTGGATCATTGAAATACAACGCGGAGTGAGTCTCACAAAGTGTACCTCTCAAATAAGGAACCCCTCAATAACACAAGACTCTACATAAATATATCTATTTCTCATCATAAGATAAGATAACCACACGTGTATGACTAATAATCATCATAGTTGTTCACACGCAGATTGACAATTAATACTAGCAAACTCAATATGAGAATTGTTGATTATGTTTTAATAAAATAATATAATTGGAAATTAATGTTCTAGAATTTGTAAATTTACTTGTTTGACTAATCCAAAAGTATAACGAATTTAAACACGAAAGTTAATGTTTAGCTTCTTGTGATAATGATCATGTCATTATGTATGATGCTAGTGATGGGGCTATTTGTGGTAAGGTGGGGGCAAGGGCGGTGGTGGAAGGCTAGATGCAGGGTGGTGGAAACTGGTATGGTGGCGGTGGCAGTGGCGATGTTGGTAAGGTTGGTGGTGATGATGGTCATGAAAATTTGGTGGTTGTAGAAGTGGTGATAGTGGCAGCTAGCCTATATTGTTGTCTTATTTTTCTTAGAACTCTCACACCTTATCAGCTCCCAAACCAGCCTCCATACAAATAACACACACCTTATCAGTTCCCAAACCCAAACCCTCCACTCTAACTTTCTCCAAACCCGAACTTGACTTTATATGTCTCCATGGACTGATGCATAGCCCTAGCATGATCATCATCACTTCACTAACTTGAGAATCATCGAGATCCACAGTGACAATGATCAGATATTTTAGTGTCACGACAATGGTGGCCAGCCCCCATGGTGGAGTGTGTAGACTCAACCACGTCAAATATTTTCCAAGTAAAATTTCCATGCACATTCTGTGGAAAATTAAGCCTGGACAAAATGTCAGTCATGAACATCGTTGTACATGCATCAATACTCAAAAATAGGTGTCAAGGGACCAGAAACATTTCTTGAGCCGACATTAAATTCTAAATTGAGTAGTACTAGGAAAAAAAGTGGCTTATTAAGAAATTTCTTATCATTTTTTCCTTTTCCGTTTTGGAATGGGGTATGAATTGTTAAATATGGACATTCATTATTATCATTATTATATTTTTTTTTGTCACTAAAAAAAAAAGGATGTAGCCTCACATGACTTATCCACAACACCGTAGGACTACATACCGTGACTAACTATTGGTGTAGTAGTATTTATGTCTCTGTGATAAATAAAAGATGATATAAAGATTTTTACAAAAGGGAATTGAAAATTACAAAATGAGTTTGATATGTCAATAAAATATCAGTTCAATTTTTATTTAAACTTCTCATTTAAAATCATTCTTCGTATATATGTAACTTTTAAGATGCCTATATCATAGATATTAAACAAAGAATGATTTTAAACTTCTTATCACGAAAATAAGGAGAATGATTTTATATAAGGGCACTCATTTATTATATTAAACTCCAAGTGGCTAGTGGGGTCTTGTGTAAGAGTAGTTCCGTATGTCAAATACCAAATATCAAATTTAAATTTGATGGTTGATGTGGCAATTTGACATCTTACACAGCTTTACACTCCACTCGATATGTCAAATTAAATTATTATTTTATTACATTTTAGTGTTGATTTATTTTTAATTAAAAATAAAATAAAATAAAAAATAATAAAATATTCATTTGACATATTGCTTTTGGGATGTCAAAATAACATCTCAACCTCCATCCTTCATTCCACATCAACTTTGACACATAGCTTGGAGTGGTGTGAGATGTTATTTCTTGCAGTTAAATGTCTATGTGACACTTTTGACACATCGGTTGGAGATGCTTTTGACGTATCGGTTGGAGTTGCTTTTATAAGAACATCTCCAAGAGAAGAGGCAAATGAGTAGGCAAACCTTATTTGCCTTGCCACATCAGCATTTTCATGCTCCAAGGGAATGGGTAGGTAAAATATACATATTCTCCCAACAAGGGAATATTGCCTACTTCAAAGTGAAAATGTATATTGGGCCCCACTTATTTTTTATAATAAAATACCATATCTATTCTCTCACATAGTTTTTATAAAAATAAGATAATATAATAGTTTGGAGCAATTGCTCATCCAGGTAAGGTTTTGGGTTTGAGTCCTAACATTCATGTAGTCTATGTGAATTTAGTATATTATCGCCCCTCTCAATAGGAAAAAAAATTATTTATTATTTTTTGTCACAAAAAAAAAATATTGCAACAACATTACATTTCACTTCCTGAGCCGATTGAGCAGAATCAATAATCATAAGAAAGAAACAGCCAACTGTTATGGTCTTAATGGAAGCAAACAAACCATTCAATTGCAGAAGCAAACAAACAGTACTTAATTGACCCAACATATGTGGATTATACTTAAACTTCTAATTCATATAGCAGAAAAAATCATGTTAATCTGCATTATTATGAGGCATCGGGTATCGGCACACAGGACACAAGTGACTGGTCTCCAGCCACTCAACAATGCAATCTTCATGGTAAAGATGAGAGCAAGGCAAGCGACGGGCATGTCCACCAAAATCATCCTCACCAAAGTTCTCCATACAAATAACACAAGTACCATCCAAGCCATCAACGCTCACTTCCTCCAAGCCCTCAATGGACGACGCCGTCGCGGGAACGAACGGGAAGCCAAGACCATAAACCATTTGATAATCATCGACAAAGTGCATCCGGAAAATGACGTGCTCTATGCCCACAACAAAAACATTATCAGGCTCAATGGTGAGGTCTTGAGACTCAACAAACGCACTAAATAGTTTGTCAACAACAGATTGGTGCTCATGTTCTGGGATGTTTAGAGTGTTGAGAACCTCAGTGACCATGGGGACTACTGTGTGCCTGCTCGTATTGGATAATAGCTCGGCAGAGCTGGCACAAGGAACCCTAATGGTTGTTTCAGTGATGAGGTCGAGTGGTTCTTGGATAATTCGTACAGGGTGTTCAAAATTATCATCTTCTGCCATCGTCCAAGCGTTGTCAGTCGAGCTGTAGAGCTCGAACTTGATTGGAACTCCTTGGTTCTGGTTCTGGGACAAGTTGTTGAGGGTGGTTTCTTCGGTTGTTTTCCGGACATGGATGCAATAGTAGTCACTCTCATCGATTAGCATGCTTGAGGAATGTTGAAGAATGGGGAGGACCAGTTAACAATGGAGGAGAATGAGGATACCTACAAGGTTTAGGGGTTAAATACATGAAGCTCAGTACAGAAATGAAGAGAGGGAGAGGGAGAGGGAGAGGTAAATTGAATTTAGGACATTTATAGGAATAGGTTTTACTTTATTTTTTTACCGTTTAAAGTTAATGGATTCCTAATTAGCTTGGATGTATTTATTTTTTTTTGGTACAGAGGGGGGCTAAAGCCCTGCTTGGATGTAATTTTGACTAGAATCATAATATATATATATTTTTTGGTTTTTTACTTCAATAAAGTAAAGAAAAATTTTTCTTTTTGAAAACGAGCGATAACATTAAAACAACGAAACTACAAAAGATCTTCAACTAAAACATCGTAAATGATTGGAAGAGGATCCCCAAACCAAGAAGATGTCTTAATTAACCTTAACGATCAATGCGATACACCACCCGCATTAGTTAAAGAAGACTTATTCTTTAATTAAATAGTGAGAGAGAGTTTGGAAATAGCATTTTCAATCGATATAACACGTGACATGTAATGATAAGAATTGAATGATAAAATTGTTTAAAATAAGTAGTCAAATCCTTTAACTACATTAATTTGAAGGCATCAAGCTTGATGTCAAAATTGGCATCCCACTTAAAGCCATGATGCCCAAAGTTATAATTAGGATGGGTACATGGTGTGAATACCAACATAACCAAAGAAGAAAAAAAGAATTAAAGAAGGCTCATTCTTTTATATGAAAGTGAGTAAGCTCAAAATTGGCATCCAACATGGTAGGGATCTCGACCTCTACTTCAGCCGTACTATATATACATATACATATTAGGTTTGTTCTTCTGTAGATTACTACTACAATCATAGCCTATTCTTCTAGATTGTAATTCTCTTCCTTTATTCCTTCCCCAAAGAAAAGTACCAATCTATCCAAGGCTAGGAAATCTTTTGTGTGGATTTGTATAACTTCAAACTCACACACTCTCAAATTGTGGGCCCTTTGGCAAGGTTTTTTTTATTTTTTATTTTAAATTTTATACATGTGATATTGGGAGAGGGGGATACGAATTACGAACACAAGACTTTAGGTGCACAGATAATTACTCTTAACCACTGAAGCTATAAGCCCCTTTCAAAATAAAACAAAAAAAGTTGTGCCTTTTGTTTGTTGGTGGAAAGAAGTTGTGGATTCAGTAGCATATTAGGTTTGTTTTTATGTAGATCATGCTTAATCGCAGTGATGTGAGATATATAGTTGTTTGTACAACTTTTGTCCGCTTTAATTTTATTTTTTAGGATGTTAGTTTTGTTGCTTTTCTGAGCTTGGTAATTTAGATGTATGTATTTAACGTTAATTCGGTCTAGTGACAATTTTGGTTGCTTAAACAAAGAAGTTTTGATCTATGCATGTATGAGTTAAAAATTATTTTGGAAGTACATGTAACAAAATAGATTCTTTGAACCTTACACCTCACTCATATATAATTAAGGAATACTCTGATGGGGTTCTTGCTGGCTATTTTCTTACTCTGTTTGGTAACATTTTGTTTAATTACCAAAATAGATTAAAGAGAGAGATGGGAAAGGAGGAAAATTGGTAAACATTTCCTACATTGTGGTTACTTGGTATTACCAAACCTGCCCTTAAGTGTCTATTTTATTTCAATAGTTATCCTGAAAAAAATACAACTAGAAAATAAAAAACTGCCCTTATGTTCTTTTTCAGCTTCAACAACTCTGCCCGTAGAGTCTTAGGGCTTAATTAACTTAGGCTTAATGCCCTAATAATCAGGCATAATTTTTAATTGGGCCTCAGTTTTTTTTATATTTTTTTAATTTATACGAAAAAGGAAATTACCAGAGAAATCCTCTCGGGCACGGAGGCCCCAGATCAAAATAAAATGAGTTTGCAACTAGCCACAGAATCCGCCATGAAATTGACTTCCCGATAATATGCCTAACTTGAACTTCATCACAGAAGGAGCAAAGAGCCTTCATATCCTAAATTGGGCCTTGTTTTCAAAGCGGATTGGTGGATTACTGGGTATTTAAAAAAATATATCAAACCAAATACCTTTTTCACATCCCATAATCACTGATAAATCAATCAAGATGCATGTCTGATTTAAACAAAACAGATTTAGAATTTCAATGAATAATTGCAAAAATTATGGAGCTCCTTGACAGATTTTTGCATCCTATAATCACTTCAAATTCCCACAAATCAAGAGTCAGTGATTTAGTTGCTTTTATCATTCCTTTCCCCCCCCCCCCCCCCCCCCCCCCCCCCCCCCCCCCCCCTCATGAATGATAATTTTACCCTTCACGTCAATCCCTCCTACATCTCTCTTTCTCTCTCTCTCTCTCCAGACTGAAGAAAGGCTAGAGAGAGAAAAAGAAGAGAAAATATGGGATTCGTTCAAGCAGAAGGTCTAGTGCTTGTGCAGCTCTCAGTGCTTCTACTGAGCTGCTTCATTGTGCTTGGTAAAGAAATTGAGTCTTTGGCACCCAATTCTCATGCACCAAGCCATGCACCGGCTCACTCACCAAGTCACCACCATCACCACCACCACCACCACGGCCACCCTCCCAGCCATGCGCCAGTTCACCCTCATAGCCATTCACCGGTTCATCCACCAAGCCATTCACCGGTTCACCCTCCTAGCCATTCACCGGTTCATCCTCCAAGCCATGCACCGGCTCAGTCACCAACTCACCACCACCACCACCACCATGGTCATCCTCCCAGCCACGCTCCAGTTCACCCACCAAGCCAATCACCGGTTCACCCTCCTAGCCATTCACCGATTCACCCTCCAAGCCACGCACCGGCTCACTCACCAAGTCACCACCACCACCACGGTCACCCTCCCAGCCACACACCGGTTCAGCCACCTAGCCACGCCCCGGTTCAACCCCCTAGCCACCCTCCCACTCACCATTCACCATCCCCCAGTCCAAGCCACCCCCCGGTTCACCCTCCACAATCCCCACCAAAGAGCTTTGTAGCGGTTCAAGGCGTTGTCTATTGCAAATCCTGCAAGTACTCTAAGGTTGATACCCTCTTGGGTGCCTCACCACTTCAAGGTTAGTCATCCAAATTTATTCGTCTACCTTTTATATTTATAAACTTCTAAAAATTAACAAATTTAAACCCAATTGCAGGGGCTACTGTGAAGCTGCAGTGCAACGACACTAAGAAGCCACTAGTGGTCAAAGCCAAGACAGACAAGAAGGGTTACTTCTTCATCACGGCACCCAAGCACATAACCTCCCATGGGGCCCACAAGTGCAAGGTCTCGCTTGTCTCGTCACCATCTGCCTCGTGCTCTAACCCGTCTGATTTCCAGGGTGGTCTGAGGGGTGCCATCTTGAAGCCAGAGAAGCCATTTGTCTTCGGAGAACTCCCATTTTTCCTCTACTCTGTTGGCCCATTTGCCTTCGAGCCTAAATGCCATCATTAATTTATTTGCAGTTGTCTCTGTGGAACTGCTTTCCCTCTAGGGGTAATAATGTGCTATTGCCAAAAGAATGTCCTGGATGTTTGTTTAATAATAATAATAATAATAATAATAATGAATTAATAAACTTCAGGAATTACAGCTTCCATTATTTGCTTTGTTATATATTACTTTTATTCTCCTTGAATTAGACAGAATGAGTACCAATTGCTCGACCTTGTTGCACTACTACTATCATTAAACTTTAAAAAAAAATCAAAGACTACCAATAACATGGGTTTGGACTTGGCTTAATTAAGCCCCTGATTTCAAGTGGACCAAAATTAGTCCAGGTCTTAATTAAGCCCTTGTTTTGTTAAAGACATGATTGGTGCTAAATAGCCCAATAATGTCCTAATCCTGTTTATCAAACAAGGCCTAAATTCTTGGCCATAACCATTCACTTTATTTAAAATTCATGATGATTTTGCAGTTGCTTTGAATCACCAAAAACGTGCCTCAAGCTTATGCACAAAATAGATGCCAAGAGCAGTTGTACTCTGGGCAGAAGTGTTGGAACAAACACAATGATGCTGGACATGAATGCATTGCCAATGTTGCTGGCACTGATTATGCTTGTTATTGATTCTTCAATTGTTAGCAATTTGTTCGAGTCTTTCTTTGATAAAAGAAAGAGCAAATAAATTTCTATATTCTATGTACGAGGGAATAATTTGAATATTATTGTCAAGGAAAAAAGCAATTGGCCAAGATCGATCTTTATATATAGCAATGTTTGATTTTTCAAGTGAGTCTTTCTTTGATAAAAGAAACAATTTTATTGATCAAATAGAGTTTTAATCTTTCAACAAAACTCGAGAGTTCTAATCTTTGTAAGAATCTTCTTGTGCTTAGTGGATTGCCTGGTCAAAATGACGACCATAATTTTTTCCAGTGGTGGATTTGTAAATGAACATATTCTGATGTTGAGCTTGTGTGTTCTTGATCTGCATACTTTCATTAAGTCATTCTGCTTATCATTCTGGTTGCTTGTGAAATGCTTGAATGGATGCACACACCTTGATCAGTTGTTGCTAGCATTGGGGAGTCCTAGATTGACAAATTCTTCTGAGTGTCTAGGTTGTCACTTAGAATTCTTATAGGCTTATAGGTTAAATTGGTTGTTTGGCTGCAGATCTGGTTATTGTTGTAGCAATCTTCTTGAGTCTATGACTGGTTGTAGCTTGGTACAACGATTTATTTTCTCTTAAGATATGTCTAGTTGGTCTTAGTTTAAAACATATTCACCTAAATACCAATTTCAATTTTACCCATGTCCGCATACTGCTAATAAGATGAATTCCTTCACAATCTTTGTTCTTTATTCTCTTTTTTCCCGTTTATCTAATAAATTTTTGTCGCCTTTTATCAAAAAAATCAAATTGCCGTATTTGAATTTCCAACTCAAAGGCTGTTGTGGCCATTCCGTTTATAAAACATTTAAAACTTTAGTTTCAATAAGTAAAATAACAGATTAAAAGTATTTTGAAATACTCATATGATATTTAAAGTTATATATATTTTTTTCGGTTACAAGGAGGGCTGAAGCCCAAGAGAAAACCAAAAAGAAAACTACACTGGGACAAGCCTACCAGTGGTCATCCTAAGAGCATTTCCAGCAGCAGCGGGGGGGGGGGGGGGGGGGGGGGGGGGGGGGGGGGGGGAAAATAAGTGTTTCCAGCAACAACACAAGCTGCCAGGGCAAGGTGTGGGCCCCAGCAAAAAAAATTTGCCTAGGCTAGCCCTCGGGGAGGTTCAGCCCGACACTGGCGGACCCAGGAATTTTTTAGAGGAGGTGCAATGTTTTGGCCAGTGTATAGTCATTTTAAAAAAAGTATAGTTCACTCAAATAAAGCTAAACAAGATTTTCCTTCATCATGACTCATAATGAATGTTCTTCTTCATTCAAAATTAATATTCAATTATATAAATACTGGAAAAATTAATATTCAATTTCTCATGTCAATTTTCCATGGTGTCTAAATTCTGCATAATCTTCTTCAGTTCATATGGATGCACTCCACCACTCCAAACATCTCTTGGTTAATTCATATGGGAGCCAATTGAAAATTTAAATTTCAAGTTATTAACAAATATAGATGGATAGAGAGAGGGAACAAATTAATGAATTGTGGTTTGTGGGGACTGCCGATGGCATAGGTGTCGGACTGACATGAAATTGACCAGGTTGACGAACTACACAAGCCCCGTGGGCCACAGGGAAAACATGCCCACCCACAGCCCCACAGAAAACCACAGCCCTTGTTCTTCTTCTTCATCCCTTTTTTTCCCTAGCCCAAAACGACCACGTTTTGGCCAAGATTTTGAAAAAAAATAAAACAGATGCGCGCTGCGCTCAGCAGCACAGCAAAGAACAGAAAAGAACAGGTTGCTCAGTCATTTAATCAAACACTTGGTGGGCAACTTCAAGGCAGACCAAAGGGGCAACTTCCGGCGACTCCAAAGCTTTTTCTGGCGAGGGGAGGTGCAGCTGCACTTCCTTGCGCCTCTGTAGGTCCGCCACTGCAGCCCGAGCAGCAAAACGAGTTTTGGGCCGACGTCAGCGCAGCTGTTTAAATTTTTTTAACGTTGGCGCGTGCAACGCACGCGCCAACCTTAAAAAAAAATTGACGCACCCGCTACAGTGCCCCGCCAACGGATCTATTCCACGTGGCGCGCACTGAAGCTGTCCGATCACCTTTATTCAAAATCCAACGCTTCTCATTTTTCGTGAATAAAAAAATGAAAAAAAAAATCGGAAGTTGCACCCAACGGCTCTTTTCCACGTGACGATGCTCTGGGCGCTCCGATGAAGTTCTTCCAGCAATCCAACGGCAGCTGTTCAATCTGGCCAAAAAATAATGAAAAAAAATGAAAAAAAAATAGGAAAAAATTTGAAAAAATACCCAAAAAAATACTGATGTTTTTTCCTATAAATACCAACAAATACTCTTCACTTTTAACACCACCTCTTCATACATTTTCTTCTCATTCTACCATTATTCACTTTCTAGTCTAAATTTTTTTCACTTTGAAGTTGAATTTTTCTAGAAAAATTTATGGGTTCTTCTAGTGAAACCGGAGGGGCATGGAGTGTCATGGAAGATGTTAGCTTGTGTGAGTCTTGGCTCCACATTAGTCATTGTCCCGTAACGGGCAATGAGATGAAATTCTGTCATATGTGGAAAAAAATTCATCAGGATTTTTGTGAAAGGGTAATTGGTACGACCCGTACAGATCAAGCACTATCTAGTAGGTGGAAAATTCTTAACAAAGAGTTGGCGAAATGGAGGGATGCCTTGGCAAAGGCGATGGACAACCATAGAAGCGGGGAAAACCTTACCAGTGAGGTAAATTATTTGTAATTTTTGTTTTATTAATTTCTATGTCATATTAAAGTTAATTTAAATATTTCTTGCAATTTATATATTTTGTTAATATTTCTTGTATTTCCAATATTAATATGAATGTTTGTTGCAATATTTAAATTTTGTTTTTCATTTCTAATAAATTGTTAAGGTTTCTTGTATTTCCATTATTATTTTTTTATACTTGTTGAATTGCCAATAATTTTTAAAGTTTCTTGCATTCCCATTTTTTTTTATAGACTATACAAGCACAAATGTTTTTTGGTGCTACTGGGCAAGGAAAAAAAAGCTTCAACCATACCCATTGTTGGGAGGTGGTGAAGAATTGTAAGAAATTCCAAATTATTCCAACGGGTCCGACGGTAGTCTTGAACGAGACGCCACTCCATGAGACACCGGCATCGGATTCACCTATGGATTCCCCGATGAGTCAAGACTCACCTATCGAAAAGGAGCCGAGGCCTATTGGGAGGAAGGCGGCGAAGGCGAAGAGAGGGAGTAATTCTACCAAGTCATCATCTAAATTTTTGGAGGAACTTTCAAGGATGCAAGCCATGAGAATTGAAATGGACATGAAACAACAAGAGCACGATAGGGCAATTGATGTAGAAAATGCAAAAGAAAGGGAGTATGTACGCCAACAAAGGGAGTATGCACGCCAAGAAAGGGAGTATGCACGGCAAGAAAAGATTGAAAATAAGGATCGGGAAACAATGGCCATGGATACAACCCATATGTCCCCTGAAACAAAACAATATTGGAAGCTAGAACGAAGGGATGTTATGAGACGAAGACTTTTTCGTGACGATGGACCTAGCAACACGGATTGGTTAAATGATCAAAACAATTAAGTTAGTTTGCTTGCCTTTCATTTCATTGTACCATTAAATTAGTTTGTTTGCCTTTCATTTCATTGTACCATTAAATTAGTTTGCTTGCCTTTCATTTCATTGTAATTTTAAAAATTAGTGGTAATTCATGTATTTTATTTTATGAGTTGTATTGATTTTCTTGTAGTGAATGAAGAAAATATTCAACAAAATTCCTTTTTATTCAAAACATTCCATACATAAAAAGCAAACCACAACCAAAACATAAAAAATAAACAAACCACAACCAAAGCATAAAAAATAAACAAACCACAACCAAAACATAAAAAATAAACAAACCACAACCAAAGCATAAAAAATAAACAAACCACAACCAAAGCATAAAAAATAAACTTCTTCACTTGACTTCTTCACTTAACTTCTTCACTTGACTTCATTGATCTTCATTGCCTTTCACCGCCCACAAATGCTCCATCAAATCAACTTGACGGTGTTCATGAATATACGACGATTGCATCTCCGTGTAGCGCTCAATCATACGATGCATGAAAGTACCGTCTCTAACTAACGGATCATGCTGCACTGGTTCTCCATTTGGCCCCATAGGTTTTTCATAAATTCGTGTTAAGGTCGTGTTCATGGGATCTGGCTCATACAATTCATCAACATCATAATCGTACTCATCTTCCACAATCATGTTGTGGAGGATGATACAAGTCATCATTATACTTCTGAGCACCTCCTCGTCAAATAGACGCGCCGCGCCCCTGATAATAGCCCACCGAGCTTGAAGGATACCAAAGCACCTCTCCACATCTTTTCTGTACCCCTCTTGATAGGCAGCAAAAAATTTTTCCTTCTCGGATCGGGGATGTGGAATTGATTTCACAAATGTTGTCCATCTCGGGTAGATACCATCAGCTAGATAATACCCGTTCTGATACACGGTATTATTGACTTGATATGTGATATTTGGGCATTCACCTCTCAAAATATCATTGAACACCGGGGATTGACCCAGGACGTTCAAATCATTTTGAGAGCCGGCAACTCCAAAGAAGGCGTGCCAAACCCAGGTATCAAAACCAGCAACTGCTTCGAGGATGATGCTTTTCTGCCCTTTCCGATTACCATAATCCCCTTGCCAAGCAGATGGACAATTTTTCCATTGCCAGTGCATGCAGTCAATGCTACCAATCATTCCAGGAAATCCACGAGACTCAGCTTTTTGTAGAAGCCGTTGCAGGTCCCTGGGCGTAGGTCTGCGCAGGTAGTCCATGGTGTACAGATTTTCCACTGCATCACAAAATCGCACCAAGCTCTCCAAAATAGTGGACTTCCCCATCCGGGCAATCTCATCCACCTGATCAGCAGATGACCCATACGCCAACATTCGTATCACAGCTGTGAACTTTTGCTCGGGAAGCAGCCCCAAATCTCCAGCACAATTTTTCTTTTGAACAAAGTAGTCATCATAATTGCAAATATCATGCATGACTTTATTGAACAAATGGGGTTGCATTCTATATCTTGCTCGAAAATGAACATCAGAGTACAGAGATTGTGGGATAAAATAATCTTCCAGAAGATTCTTACCCCGAGAATGTCTATGTCTGTCCACATTCGATGCCCGGCCTTCTCGTGAACCACGACGGCTCTGGTTTTCTTCCTCCATCAAAGCAACGGCCACACCAAGTTGCTCATCTAGTTCTCTCTGCGCCCTTTTGCTTGCAGCTCTTCTGCGCATTCTTGCTCGCCTTTCTCGCTCTTGCCTATCCAAAACATCTTCCATGTCTGACATTGAGAATGGAGAATGAAATCTAAAATCTGAGAAATGAAATCTAAAATATGAGAAATGAAGATGCAGAGAAGATATGGTGTGGGAGGTATGAGCTGAGCCTCTGGTTTTATAGAAAAATTTAGACAGATAGAGATGACACGTGGCGCAATTTTAGAGGATGAAAATCTTATTTGAAATTTGAAATTCAAATGAAATTTGGAATTGGTAATTTATCTGGAATTTGAATTTCGAAATGTATCTGAAATTCAAATTTTGAATTTATCTCAAATTTGAATTTTGAAATGTATTTGAAATTTGAAATTTATCTGAAATTTATCTGAAATTTGAAACCGAAAATCTTATCCGATATGAATAGTATTGACACGTAGGAACCCAAAAATCTTATCCGAAAATATTATCCAAATTAATTGTTTAAATAAACAAAGTTGTGAAAAAAACAAAAAAATGAATAGTATTTGCCATGGCAAGGGGCTAACTGCTGGAAACACACATTTGCTGGGGGGAGCTAGGGCAGCCACTATTCACGTGAATAGTAACTGCCCTAGGGCTCCCCTTGCCATGGCAAGGGGCTAACTGGTGGAAGTGCTCTAACAGAGTCATTTGCCAAGAGGCTTACAATAGAAGGAGGGGGAAGATCAACAACATGATAACCCAAATTGGAACTTTGACCCATACGTGCCATATGGTCAGCAGCAATGTATTGTTCTCTATAAATATTTAAAGTTATATTAAAATGTGAGATGTGTCAAAATAGTATAGCCATGCGGCTATACGTTTTTTAAAATTTAAAAAAATTTAAAATATCGCCGTTCGGCTATACTATTTTTTAATATAAAAACGAGGACCCCCACCCATTAGCCGCCTCGTGTTTTCAACAAAATTAAAAACACGGAGTATAGCCGTGCGGCCGTACTCCTTTTTTATATTTTTTAATAAAGGAGAACCTCTGTCGATTAAAGCCATGTGTCTAAAATAAGTATAGCCGACCGGCTATACTATTCTTTAATATTAAAAAGACGATCCCCCGTTCATTAACCGCCACATGTCAACACATGTCTTTTTAATATGTGAATTATGTGTAATATGTGAATTATGTACATATATATATATATATATGTAAAAGACTATAGCCGCTCGTCTATAGTATTTATTAATAAAGACAATTTTAAAACAACAAAAAAAAAAGAAAAAACAGAGCAGCCCAATGTGTGAAAATAGTATCGCCGTGCGGTTATACCTTTTAAAAAATTTTAAAAACAAAGTCTAGCCGTTCGGCTATACTATTTTTTAATATAAAAAAGAGGACCCCCACCCATTAGACGCCACGTGTTTTCAACAAAATTAAAAACGCGGAGTATAGCTGTGCGGCCGTACGCCTTTTTTTCTTTTTTTAATAAAGGAGAACCTCTGTCAATTAAAGCCACGTGTCAAAAATAAGTACAGCCGCCCGGCTATACTATTCTTTAGGGTTTAGGGTTTAACCGCCACATGTCAACACACGTCTTTTTAAAAGAATTAAAAACTGGGACTATAGCCGCCCAGCTGTACTCCTTTAAAAAAAAAAATAATAATAATAAAGAAGAACCTCTATCGATTAAAACCACATGTCAAAAAATAAGTATCCCCGCACGGCTCTCCTATTTAATACAAAAAAGAAAAAAGAAAAAGAAAGGACCCTCTTAGTTGCATTAGTTTGTACCTTATAGATTTTAATTTGCAACATATCCAAAGTAGATATTAATCTTCCACTACATGATATTTAATATAATTTTTATAACATATGTTATTCTTAATTAATAATATGTATTAATTATTTGTATAATACTTGAATTTTTTGTGTCTTACTGGAAATTTTGCAAAAAATACATGTATGAAACATTAGAAATACGTACGTACATGTATAATATGACTATTGTATGTTTGCTTTTTAAAGAAAACGCGAGATGTGTATAGAACACGAATGTATTGTTGAAAAATACGTAACTACACATATATATATATATATGCATGCATATGTAAAATACTATAGCTGCTCGTCTATACTATTTAGTAATAAAGACAATGTAAAAATAAATAAAAAGCCAGTAACGCAGCCCGACTATACTATTTTTATAAAAAAAAATTAGAAAAAAAATCTAGTATAGCTGCATGGTTATAAGAATTTCTAAAGGAAAAACAGAGCAGCCCCACTGTGTGAAAATAGGATATCCGTGCGGCTATACATTTTAATTTTTTTTTAAAACTGAGTATAGCCAAACGGCTATACTATTTTTAAATATAAAAAAGTAGACCCCCACCCATTAGGCGTCATGTGTCAACACATGTCTTTTTTACAACAAAATTAAAAACATGGAGTATAGCCGCGGGGCTATACTCGTATTTCTTTTTTAATAAAGGAGAACCTCTATCGATTAAGCCACATGTCAAAAATACGTATAGCAGTCCGGCCATACTATTTTTTAATATAAAAAAGAGGATCCCTCATTCATTAACCGCCACGTGTCAACACAAGTCTTTTTAAAAAAATTAAAAAACATAGGGTATTGCCGGACGGCTATACTATTTAATACAAAAAATAATTAATAAAAAAGGACCCTCCTAGTTGCATTAGTTTGTACCTTATAGATCTTGATTCGCAACATATCCAAAGTAGATATTAATCTTCCACTATGTTATTCTTATTCAACAATATGAGAGAATTATTTGTATAATACATGAATTTTTTGTGTCTTACTTGAAATTTTGTAAAAAATACATGTATGAAATATTAGAAATACGTACGTACATATACAATACGACTATTGTATGTTTGGTTTTTAAAGAAAATCTAAGACGTGTATAGAACACGAATGTATTGTTGAAAAATACGTACCTACATATATATATATATATATATGTGTATGCATACATATGAAAAAGACTATAGCCACTCGTCTATACTATTTATTAATAAAGACAACATTTAAAAAAAAAGAAGCGAGTTATGCTGCCCAGCTATACTATTTGTATTAAAAAAAATTAGGAAAAAAATTGAGTATAGCCGCACGGCTATACGACTGTCTAAAGAAAACTGTGTGAAAATAGTGTGGCCGTGCGGTAATATTGTTTTAAATTTTTTAAAAATTGAGTACAGCCGGACGGCTATACTATTTTTAATATAAAAAAGAGGACCCCCACCCATTAGGTGCCACGTGTCAACACATGTCTTTTAAAAAAAAATTAAAAACAAGCAGTATAGCGGCCCGACTGTATTCCTTTTTTCCTTTTTCTTTTTCTTTTTAATTAAGAAGAACCTATATTGATTAAAGCCACGTGTCAAACAAATAAGTATTGCCGCCTGGCTATACTATTTAATACATAAAATAATAATAAAAAAGGACCCTCCTAGTTGCATTTGTTTGTACCTTATAGATCTTAATCTACAACATATCCAAAGTAGATATTAATTTTCCTCTATATGATGATAATTATTTGTATAATACGTGAATTTTTTGTGTCTTACTGGAAATTTTGTAAAAAATAAGTGTATGAAACATTAGAAATACATACGTACATGTATAATACGACTATTGTATGTTTGCTTTTTAAAGAAAACGCAAGACGTGTATAGAAAACGAATGTATTGTTGAAAAATACATACCTTCATATATATATATATGCATACATATGTAAAAAACTATAGCCACTCGTTTTATTAATAAAGACAATTTTAATTGAAAAAAGGCTAAATTATTGAAATACCCCATGTAACTCAATTTCAGTCCCAGTTTCCCCCCTGAAACTTTAAGGGCATGTTTACGTATCAGTAATGGTTATGGAAGGAAAGGAAATGATTTCCATTCCTGACTTCTCCTGCGTTTACTTGCAATCAGGAATGAAAAAATAAGTGGGCCTTATCTCAAAATCCGTAATCACATTCCCTCAAAACTAGGAATTAGATCAACTAGGAGGGAGTAATTGATACGATTCCCATTCCTGTTTTCTCTTAATAACTTCCAAAAATACCCTTATCGCTTTATCATAATTCTAAAATTAATTTGGATTCTGATTCATGCAAATTAGTAAACAATAACAATGGGAATCAATCCCATTCCATTGCTAATTCCATATGTTTAGTAAACAGCTTAATGGGAATGATTCTTCCCATACCGATTCAGTAGTTCTCCGATTCCTAAATTCTTTGATTCCTTAGTTTCTCCATTACTGATACATAAACATGCCCTAAGTGTCTCACTTTCCCCTATGAAACTCCATATAGTGTCTCACTTTGCTTGGATTCCATCCAGCCATAACAGAAGTCGAACTTCAGGTTCGAATACGTAGATCTAAATAAATTGAATTAATAGTTGTGCTTTGAACTTCATACTCAAATCGATGTATATGCACTCGAAACTTCTGGTTCAAGTTCTTGACATATGTAGGCCTCATGGAATTCTGATTTTGATTAATACAAAATAGAGGAGTTTCATGTCCTTATGTGCTCTTTAAATTCGCGAAACGTCATGCCCTCAATTATTTAGAATAAAAGAACTTTATATTCTGATTCAATCAAAAGAACTCTACGTCCTAATCTCGCTATATGATGAGGATCGAGGAAATTCGGGCCCTGATCATTTGTATAATACAAACTCATCATAATAATTAAGATCATACTTAATATTAAATAAACAAACAAATAAATAAAAACATGGCATTATATTCATGTGTAATAAGAATAAGAATTTTTTCCTTAAACGAGCATGATGAAGTCTGATGGTGAGTATAAAGAAACTCTATACCATGTGATGACTCTAGCTCATATAAGAATAAAGAAAATTCAAACGAAGAAAACATACCAAGAGCAATGTCGTGCTGATAACATGTTATAAAACTAAAGGGAGAAAATGTAGGAAAAGTGATATGCTAAAGATAAAGTTTCACCATGTTTATTCTTCACTTAATCTTTGGTAGAACTATCTATTTATAGGCTTACAAGATAGGAGATTGAATCCCATCATTTACAATATACCTATAGGTTACAAGCACTAATTACAAATACTTAGTGCATAGGTGGAATACTAAGAGGTATGGTGGTCATCCACCGCCTCATGCATTTACAACACATTGATATTTATTTCCTTTCCTTGTTATAATTAGATGGGTATACTAGTGATTTACTCTCTAAACTTGTACCTAACTTTCGATTTGCCCCCTATCCTCTTTTTTTTATTTATAGAAAATTAAGGATATGAACTCTCTTTTTTGCCAATTTCCCCCATATCGTCTAAATCCTCAACAGTTCATCCAATTTTCGGTTAAATTATTTTAAAAAAATTATTTCTTTGTAAAAAATTTAAGAAAAAGAGTAAACCTAGAGCCAAACCCCCCGTCCCCCCAACTTGAAGAACCCAATCCTCCTTCCCTTTCCTCCTCCTCTTCCCTTTCCCCTCCTTCCCCTTTCATCTCCCACACCCTCCCCCTCCGATCTATCTTCTCCTTCCCCTTCCGTCTCCTCCCTCCCCTCCCTTTCCTCCTTTTCTTCCCCTTCCCCTCATTCCCCTTCCATCTCTTCCACCCTCAAATCTCTCTCTCTCTCTCTCTCTCTCTCTCTCTCTCTCTCTCTCTCTCTCTCTCTCTCTCTCTCTCTATATATATATATATATATATATATGTTCTTTCTCCCAACTGAGACCCATACCCCAGCCCCATACCCATGCGAGATCCACCCCAAAATCAACTTAAGTTCATTGTTAGGCAGCGATAAAACTCTAAGCTTAGTGAAGTATGCCCGTAATTCTCATAGAGAGAGAGAGAGAGAGAGAGAGAGAGAGGAGAGAGAGGAGAGAGGAGAGAGAGGAGAGAGAGGAGAGAGAGGAGAGAGAGAGAGAAAGGAGTATTATTTCATTTTATTTTTCATTATTTACATTTTTTAACGTACGAAATGACCATTTTACCCTCATATTTAACGGCAGATTGGATGAAATGTTGAGGATTTAGACTGGGGGGAGGGATTGGTGGAAAAAAAAAGTTCATATCCTTACTTTTCTTAAAAAAAAAAGATAGGGGGTAATCGAAAGTTAGGTACAAATTCAGAGAGCAAATCACTAGTATATCCTAATTAGATCTAATTATGAATCCAACATCAGAAAATGAGAAAATAAGTGAATTGATAATTAGAAATTAGAGAAAAGACCCTAATTGCATTGCCAAAAGTAAAGATGTTTTTTGTTGGTTGTCAAAAGTAAAGATGTTTTTTGTTGGTTATCTTGATAAGTATAAGTTGGCATGGTGAAATAAATTTCTTTGCAAAACACGTGCATGTAATTAGAAAGGGTGTTGAGGGCGCAACACTGTAGAATGTCATGGTACAAATGGAAAGTTTCATATTTGGATGAATTGTCAAACACGAATAGTGCGAGTAGCTGCAAAATTCTGATTTAGTCAAACACGAATAGTGTGGTCAAATTTTGAAAAGAATTTGACGGACCATTATTTTCTTGACACTGTAAGTTTTTTGTACATAACATATGTGATTTCTTTTTGTTTAACGAACTAGAATATACCATAGTAATTTGGGCAACAGACAATAGTTTATGGTGCAAGGACGGAACAATCAACATAGAATCCAAATTGAAGGAGTCGGGGAGAGAAAGAGAACCCTCCCCAATCATGGGGCAGGGGGTACCATTAGCATTAGACAACACCGATTGAGGAGACGGTGTATGAGAGGCAATTTGTCCATGATCAAATGTCATATGGTCAGTTGCGCCCAAGTTAATGATGCATGTGTTCTTCTTGGATGAAGTATTTAAAACATAACATTTGGTACTTCATGTGGCTATGGAGGCAACTGTTGGAGCCGGTGTAGCTGAAACCATAGGACTTACAAGATTTGATTCGGAAGATGTGTTGAGTGATTTGCTCATATTCCTACAGTGAGCTTTGGAATGGTCCCACCAATCAAGGTACCCAATAAGTTCGTAACAGCCAGCACAGATATGTTTGTCTCCTCCACAGTGGGTGCACTTCTTCTCTGGACGAGATCTTGAGGACTTATTTCGAGAAGAGCCACCGATAGAATTCTGGGGCCCCCCTTGACGTTGAGTTATCATGATAGAATCTTCTTGAGCACCAGTCATGGTCATTCTCTGTTGAGCTTCGCGACTAACATAGGCAAAGGTTTGATTAAGGTCTAATTTAAGATCTTTGCATAGGATTTCCCCCCTGATTGATCAAACTCAGGGTCAAGACTGGCAAGAAAAACATGAACACGTAGACGATCCAGTTCTGTCTGACGCTCAGTCACGTCAGTGGCGCGGTGCATTTGGATGGGACTCCAATGGTCAATTTCTTGAAAGATGCCTTACAGCTGGCTGCAGTATTTATGAACGGGTGCATCATTCTATTTAATAGTGAACGCCCGTTTGTTGAGATAAAAAAGATAAGTTACATTGCCACCTTCATAGTAGGTATTCTTGACAGCGGCCCATATTTCTTTGGTAGTACTTAACTGGATGAAAAGACTTTGGAGTCGATTAACCACCTCTTGACCCGAAAGTTCTCGGTACACCATTTGTTGGAGGTGGACGAGAGCTTAGGAGATTTGGAAGTGTCACCAGTTAGGTAACCCACTTTTTCCGAGGCAGTAATGCGCATCTCCATGACTTGAGACCATAAGGCATAATTGGTCTCAGTCAAGGTGATGCCGACAAGGAGCAGGGAGTTGTGACTTTGAATAGTAACGATTTGAGGAGTGGAGGTGGAAGATCCTTCATTGTGCAAAAGCGAGATGTCACCCATTGCAGCCAAACAATTTGAAGGTAAGTTAAATGTATGTGTTGAGGGAGTTTGATAAGAGGATTTGATTTGAGTGTAGGATTTGGATGTGAGGAATTTGATTTAGGTTTGTGTTTAAATTGGATGGTATGATTTGAGGGCTTAGAGACAATATAGGATTGATTGTTATGATACCATGCTAAAATATGAATATGGTTTGAATACTTTAGGTTTGCATTTTTCTCTATAAGAAGGTATATGCAGGAGTTTACAAGGGTGCTTTATAAGGAAATAGATACATAAATTAATTAGGAAAATATCTCCTAATTATATAAGGATGTGTCAACTATATGAAATAAGGAAGTAAATCACCTAGTTAACTTAGGAAATAAATCTCCTTAATTTAGTAGGTTAACTCACGTCTACATATGCTACATCACCTACTGTAAGGAAATATTTGAAATAGTATTATATTTGAATTACTCATTTGGTAAATTTTCTTGTTTTCGATTCTCTTTATAAATTGAAGATGGAAAAAAAAATTGAGAACAAAGTAACATGAATTTGTTTTTATTAGCAAACATAACGTTAAGGTAAAATGTAATAGAACTACTATATAAACAGAGCAAAATCTGACTACATTAAAAAAAAAAGGAAAACATGTTTAAAAGCTTTCCTTGTTTTGTTACCCGCTTATCCCCATCCTCCCTATATATTTCTTCTCCACAGAGTCTTCTTCCCCAACATTCCACAAAGCAGAAATATACACATTTGTTACACACATAGTTGCTAGAGATGTCTAGGTTTTCTTTCTTCCGTTTCTTCCTTCTAGTTCTTGTTTTCTCAGGTTTGTTGGCTTATCCTTTGTCAGTTTTTTTGGTGCTTTCCATTTGTTTGTTTTTTCTTTTGGGTTATAACATTACTTCTTCTTGATTCACAGTGCAACACATAAACTTTACCTCTTTGTTTTAAGTGAAACATGTAGCGACTTAATTAAAACTCTAGTGGTACACCACTTATCCTTATTCGAATCCATCACAAGAGTTCAAAGAACTCACTCTTCACCTCCCATCAAGGGAGAGGGGGGTTTTCTCACACACCGACACACACTATCAAGGTGCCATGGGGATTCGAACATGAGACCACACATCTACAAGTCAATGCTCTTTTTCACTAGACTAGGCCACATTGGCAGCAAATGCTTCCTACTTAACCCCACGAATTTTTGCCGCTGAAGCGTGGCTTGAGTCGTAAAAAGCATGTAAACTGTCTTTTAATTGCCTTTGCATATAACACTTTATTATATACCCTATTGTTCGGCACCCAGGAAGAGGAAGAAAAAAAAAAAAAAAAAAAAAAAAAAAAAAAAAAAAAAAAAATAAAATTATATTCTATGATGCCTTGTAAATTGAATAGAATTGCTTTTGATATACTCTGCGGGAAAGAAAAAAAAAAACTTGTTTACTTATATAAATTTGATGATTTTGCAGTTGCCCTGAACAACCAAAACGTGCCTCAAGCTTATGCACAAAAGAGATGTGATGAGCAGCTGTATGCAAGCGGGTGTACTTTATCAGACTGCGGGAAGAAGTGCTGGGAGAAACACCATGATCCTGGATATAAATGCATTGCCAATGTTGCTCAAACTGATTATGCTTGTTATTGCATGTTCAACTGTTAGTGATTTGTTCAACGTTTAATCGTCTTCAGATGAAAAAAGAGCAAATAAATTGCTCGATATTATGCCCGGTGGAATAATTTGAATATTATTATCAAATAAAAAGCAATTGGCCAAAATCGATCTTTATATATAGCAATGTTTGGTTTTTAAGTGAGTCTTTATTTTTATTTTTATTGAGAGGCTGCTGAACAAAATTATATTTGATCATTAAAGTATATGTAAAGAGGGCAAATTAAAACGAAGGAAATTTTGTTTTAAAACGTTCCATTTTTATTAATTATTTCATATGGGTATTTGCTCAAATGGTCCTCAAACTTATACTCAATTTACATTTTGGTCCCTCAAATAAATTATTTGTTCAAATGGTCCATCAACTCTATATTATTAGGCAAATTGGTCATACTGTCTAATTTTCTGTTAGATTTAACCAAATTTAGGGTAAATATGATTTTTTCAAAAGATGATTGATGTACCTTAAATTAGGACATGAAGGTAAATCTCATATAATATTTCAAAGCATTTTTGCTCACCACCCTTAATTGATATTAAGTATAATTATCACAGTAATTATCTTTGAATCAGTGTAATTTACTTGCAGTCAAACAATATGGGTAGAATATTTTTAGGTTGTATTTCATTCTCCAAAATGAGGTATTTATAATACAAGGATGTAACCCTAGTAGGGTCAAACTAGGAAAAAAATATAAAATCCTAATTACACAATATCTATACAAAAGGAAAGAAATATAGTCCTAATAAACTAGGAAATAAATCTCCTAATTAAGTTAAGATCTCGCTAACACTCCCCCTCAAGTTGGAGCAAAGATGTCATGCATGCCCAACTTGTCAAGTGAGTTAAGAAAGACCGTAGTAGTCACAGTTTTCGTAAGAACATTTGTCAGTTGATACTCAGATGATATAAACGGAAAAGAAATAATTTCAGCATCCAACTTCTCTTTAACAAAATGTTGATCAACCTCCACATACTTTGTACGATCATGTTGCATAGGGTTATGCGCAATTGCAATTGCAGTTTTATTATCACAATACAAATCCATGGGTTTCTGGGGTCCAAACCCAAGATCTCTCAACAATCTTCTCAACCATAGTAACTTGCACACACCTTGAGCCATCCCACAGTACTCGGCCTCGACACTAGACCTAGACACCACTTTTTGCATTTTACTCCTCCAAGTAACAAGATTACCACAAACAAATGTGAAATACCCAGACATAGAATGTCTATCAGTGATTGAACCAGCCCAATCAGCATCTGTATACCCTTCCACATATGTATGCCCATACTTGCAAAACATTAACCTCTTGCTAGGAGTTACTTTCAGATACCTTAAATGCGCATCATAGTACCCATATGATCTTCACTAAGAGAATGCATAAACTGACTCACTATACTCGTTGCATATGCAATATCAGGACGTGTATGAGCTAAATAAATCAATTTCCCCATAAGTCGTTGACAACGCTCTTTATCTATAGGGACTTGATTAGGATACAATCCCCAACTTATGATTCTGTTCACTAGGTGTATCAATTAGTTTACAATCTAACATTACAGTTTTTGCAAGTAAATCCAAAATATACTTTCTTTGAGACAGAAAGATAACATGTTTATATCTAGCAACTTCAATCCCAAGAAAATACTTTAAATCACCCAATGACATCATCTCAAACTCGGAAGGCAAATACTTATGAAGATTTTGCATTTCTACTTGATAACCTTGCTAGGAAAAACCCAATGGGACAAAAACCTAGTCAAAGAGAAAAAGAGTACAACGCGCATATGTCCTATATGTAGTAGAATTGGGATGCTCCCCCTGATTGATATCTCCCCCTGATTAATATCTCCCTCTGATTTTCATTAACTTATGAAATTTAGGCTTCAGAAAAAGATTTGGTAAAAAGGTTTGCCAGATTATCTTGTGAACAAATTTGTTTAACTCCAATCTCTTGGTTTTTTTTTGAAATTGTCACCCTTGATGAACCCTTCTCTTGTTTGAGCAATACAAGCAACATTGTCTTCACACATGATCGTTTATCACACTATTCGACCTGTTTTTCACTTTTCAAATGATTGAACTCTTTAGTAGCATCAAAAACTAATCTAATAGTTAGAATATGTTACAACAATATAAAATTTGAATTCAAAATACTCAAACTCTTAGTGTTAACTCTTAATCAAGAATATCGTGGTACTTTATATCCTTCAAGGGGTCGCTTCATGAGATATATTTCAAATATTTCATAAGCTTTGAGGATCTTCATGTACCATATAGTCTTAATAAATATGCATTTAACACATGCTATAAGTTTCGCGTTAAAATAACACTGTACTTATAGAAATATGGATGCATCTATGATGAGATGGGAGACTAAAACCATGTCCTTACTAGGAAACCTTATGTCATATTAGTGATCTTATTTCACTTCACAAGCACCAATTCATAACCTTATACTTAACATTTGTAATTTGGTGTTTGAGTTATAGGTTTAATATCCCACACTTCATATTTAGTGATAAATGGAATTGCCTATTTCCATTTTGGCCAATCACTTAACTTGTCGACATTCATAAGGCGATTTAATATAATCATAGCCCTTGATGATTGTAGTAACTACTAATAAACCAAATGTATCATCAATTCGCGATCCCACAATTCTCATGTGCATGCGCATGCATAATTTATAAGCATCTCATTGCTTTAGGGTACCAATGCCTCTTCAGGGGCTGGTGTTGTCACTTATGGGACAAACATCTCTTTTACGATGAATTAATTAGAATATGTGGATCATAACCTCGTATAGAGTGTTATTTTTTATAGGGCTTGAATTTTTCAAATAATCTCCACTTCTAGGGAGTTAAGTTTTTAGAACCTATATTTTTGTCATGCTCATAGTCACTTATTGTCATGTTAATGTATTGTGATACATGAATATCAATCCATGTTTGCATATTCATAAATTTATATATGCATTATCTTGATGACACAAAAGCGGACCGATTCAACAACATTTCGCGACGTTCTTCAGGAACTGTCATTTCTCCCCTTAACGGCGGGAAAATTGTCTCAAAATTTAGGAAAATAAACTCATCATCATTATCAAGTCAAATTGACTGGATTGGATAATGTGGGAGTTGTGCTCGCGAGTGTCTTGACAAGAGACAAATATGTGACCATTTTAGTAGGCAAATTCAATAAAACTAGTGAAGTGATCCATAATTAAATGTTGTATAGGCTCACAAAAATCCCCTTGAATTATTTAAGGAAAGATGGCTCAAAGTCAATTTTTGACTGAGATGAACTCATGACAGCTTTTATTTGTGAGAATTTTGTGTAATGATATTTGTTGGACAAGACAATAGTTTGAGTCTTTAAACGATGTCCTTACAAATTTATAAAAATCTTATGTATCATTGTAGAACATGGATTGCCAAGATAGTCATGCCACAACATAAAAGTTATCCGATTAATGAACTTCTGGTTCATAACATCATAATCTTCAACTACTGTAATGGTTGTGTAATATTGGGGCCTCATGAACTTCTCGTTCATGACATCATAAACTTCCTACCCACAAAAGAAAGTAGGAAGTTTCTCCAATAGACGTCTCTGGCTATCAATTTTGGGGTGGTAATACAAAACATTACCATTGTAAAACGAAATTAACTAATAACCCAACATAAATAAAATAAAATGAGTAAAATGGTATAAACGATGAATAAAATAAATTAATTAAAGACTATGAAATTCCAAGATAATCCAATATTAATGTGGATTCAATATGTAGATAAAACTACAAGTTTAAGAATTGGATTTCTAACCAATTTAGGTTCATATAGGCACAAATAAGTAATGAACTTTAGGTTCATATATAGTATTAAGATCCATGAAAAACTATGAACTTCAGGTTCATATAAATATATATTTGAAACTTCAGGTTCAAATACGTAGATCTAAATAAATTGAATTAATAGTTGTGCTTTGAACTTCATACTCAAATCGATGTATATGCACTCGAAACTTCTGGTTCAAGTTCTTGACATATGTAGGCCTCATGGAATTCTGATTTTGATTAATACAAAATAGAGGAGTTTCATGTCCTTATGTGCTCTTTAAATTCGCGAAACGTCATGCCCTCAATTATTTAGAATCAAAGAACTTTAGATTCTGATTCAATCAAAAGAACTCTACGTCCTAATCTAGCTATATGATGAGGATCGAGGAAATTCGGGCCTTGATCATTTGTATAATACAAACTCATCATAATAATTAAGATCATACTTAAAATTAAATAAACAAACAAATATAAAAAAACATGGCATTATATTCATGTGTAATCAGAATAAGAATTTTTTCCTTAAACGAGCATGATGAAGTCTGATGGTGAGTATATAGAAACTCTATACTATGTGATAACTCTAGCTCATATAAGAATAAAGAAAATTCAAACGAAGAAAACATACCAAGAGCAATGTCGTGCTGATAACATGTTATAAAACTAGAGGGAGAAAATGTAGAGAGAAGTGATATGCTAAAGACAAAGTTTCACCATGTTTATTCTTCACTTAATCTTTGGTAGAACTATCTATTTATAGGCTTACAAGATAGGAGATTGAATCCCATCATTTACAATATACCTATAGGTTACAAGCACTAATTACAAATACTTAGTGCATAGGTGGAATACTAAGAGGTATGGTGGTCATCCACCGCCTCATGCATTTACAACACATTGATATTTATTTCCTTTCCTTGTTATAATTAGATGGGTATACTAGTGATTTACTCTCTAAACTTGTACCTAACTTTCGATTTGCCCCCTATCCTTTTTTTTTATTTATTTATAGAAAATTAAGGATATGAACTCTCTTTTTTGCCAATTTCCCCCATATCGTCTAAATCCTCAACAGTTCATCCAATTTTCGGTTAAATTATTTTTTTAAAATTATTTCTTTGTAAAAAATTTAAGAAAAAGAGTAAACCTAGAGCCAAACCCCCCGTCCCCCCCAACTTGAAGAACCCAATCCTCCTTCCCTTTCCTCCTCATCTTCCCTTTCCCCTCCTTCCCCTTTCATCTCCCACACCCTCCCCCTCCGATCTATCTTCTCCTTCCCCTTCCGTCTCCTCCCTCCCCTCCCTTTCCTCCTCTTCTTCCCCTTACCCTCATTCCCCTTCCATCTCTTCCACCCTCAGATCTCTCTCTCTCTCTCTCTCTCTCTCTCTCTCTCTCTCTCTCTCTCTCTATATATATATATATATGTTCTTTCTCCCCAACTGAGACCCATACCCCAGCCCCATACCCATGCGAGATCCACCCCAAAATCAACTTAAGTTCATTGTTAGGCAGCGATAAAACTCTAAGCTTAGTGAAGTATGCCCGTAATTCTCATAGAGAGAGAGAGAGAGAGAGAGAGAGAGAGAGGAGTATTATTTCATTTTATTTTTCATTATTTACATTTTTTTAACGTACGAAATGACCATTTTACCCTCAGATTTAACGGCAGATTGGATGAAATGTTGAGGATTTAGACTGGGGGGAGGGATTGGTGGAAAAAAAAAAGTTCATATCCTTACTTTTCTTAAAAAAAAAAGATAGGGGGTAATCGAAAGTTAGGTACAAATTCAGGGAGCAAATCACTAGTATATCCTAATTAGATCAAATTATGAATCCAACATCAGAAAATGAGAAAATAAGTAAATTGATAATTAGAAATTAGAGAAAAGACCCTAATTGCATTGCCAAAAGTAAAGATGTTTTTTGTTGGTAATCTTGATAAGTATAAGTTGGCTCTGGTTGGCATGGTGATTTCTTTGCAAAACACGTGCATGCAATTAGAAAGGGTGTTCAGGGCGCAACTCTGTAGAATGTCATGGTACAAATGGAAAGTTTCATATTTGGATGAATTGTCAAACACGAATAGTGCGAGTAGTTGCAAAATTTTGATTTAGTCAAACACGAATAGTGTGGTCAAATTTTGAAAAGAATTTGACGGACCATTATTTTCTTGACACTGTAAGTTTTTTGTACATAGTATATGTGATTTTTTTTTTGTTTAACGAACTAGAATATACCATAGTAATTTGGGCAACAGACAATAGTTTATGGTGCAGGGACAGAACAATCAACATAGAATCCAAATTGAAGGAGTCGGGGAGAGAAAGAGAACCCTCCCCAATCATGGGGCAGGGGGTACCATTAGCATTAGACACCACCGATTGAGGAGATGGTGTATGAGAGGCAATTTGTCCATGATCAAATGTCATATGGTCAGTTGCACCTAAGTTAATGATGCATGTGTTCTTCTTGGATGAAGTATTTAAAACATAACATTTGGTACTTCATGTGGCTATGGAGGCAAATGTTGGAGTTGGTGTAGCTGAAACCATAGGACTTACAAGATTTGATTCGGAATATGTGTTGAGTGATTTGCTCATATTCCTACAGTGAGCTTTGGAATGGTCCCACCAATCAAGGTACCCAATAAGTTCGTAACAGCCAGCACGGATATGTTTGTCTCCTCCACAGTGGGTGCACTTCTTCTCTGGACGAGATCTTGAGGACTTATTTCGAGAAGAGCTACCGATAGAATTCAGGGGCCCCCCTTTGACGTTGAGTTACCATGATAGAATCTTCTTGAGCACCAGTCATGGTCATTCTCTGTTGAGCTTCGCGACTAACATAGGCAAAGGTTTGATTAAGGTCTAATTTAAGATCTTTGCATAGGATTTCCCCCTAGACTGATCAAACTCAGGGTCAAGACCGGCAAGAAAAACGTGAACACGTAGACGATCCAGTTCTGTTTGACGCTCAGTGGCGCGATGCATTTGGATGGGACTCCAATGGTCAATTTCTTGAAAGATGCCTTACAGCTGGCTGCAGTATTTATGAACGGGTGCACCGTTCTGTTTAATTGTGAACGCCCGTTTGTTGAGATAAAAAAGATAAGTTACATTGCCACCTTCATAGTAGGTATTCTTGACAGCGGCCCATATTTCTTTGGTAGTACTTAACTGGATGAAAAGACTTTGGAGTCGATTAACCACCTCTTGACCCGAAAGTTCTCGGTACACCATTTGTTGGAGGTGGACGAGAGCTTAGGAGATTTGGAAGTGTCACCAGTTAGGTAACCCACTTTTTCCGAGGCAGTAATGCGCATCTCCATGACTTGAGACCATAAGGCATAATTGGTCTCAGTCAAGGTGATGCCGACAAGGAGCAGGGAGTTGTGACTTTGAATAGTAATGATTTGAGGAGTGGAGGTGGAAGATCCTTCATTGTGCAAAAGCGAGATGTCACCCATTGCAGCCAAACAATTTGAAGGTAAGATAAATGTATGTGTTGAGGGAGTTTGATAAGAGGATTTGATTTGAGTGTAGGATTTGGATGTGAGGAATTTGATTTAGGTTTGTGTTTAAATTGGATGGTATGATTTGAGGGCTTAGAGACAATATAGGATTGATTGTTATGATACCATGCTAAAATATGAATATGGTTTGAATACTTTAGGTTTGCATTTTTCTCTATAAGAAGGTATATGCAGGAGTTTACAAGGGTGCTTTATAAGGAAATAGATACATAAATTAATTAGGAAAATATCTCCTAATTATATAAGGATGTGTCAACTATATGAAATAAGGAAGTAAATCACCTAGTTAACTTAGGAAATAAATCTCCTTAATTTAGTAGGTTAACTCACGTCTACATATGCTACATCACCTACTGTAAGGAAATATTTGAAATAGTATTATATTTGAATTACTCATTTGGTAAATTTTCTTGTTTTCGATTCTCTTTATAAATTGAAGATGGAAAAAAAAATTGAGAACAAAGTAACATGAATTTGTTTTTATTAGCAAACATAACGTTAAGTTAAAATGTAATAGAACTACTATATAAACAGAGCAAAATCTGACTACATTAAAAAAAAAAGGAAAACATGTTTAAAAGCTTTCCTTGTTTTGTTACCCGCTTATCCCCATCCTCCCTATATATTTCTTCTCCACAGAGTCTTCTTCCCCAACATTCCACAAAGCAGAAATATACACATTTGTTACACACATAGTTGCTAGAGATGTCTAGGTTTTCTTTCTTCCGTTTCTTCCTTCTAGTTCTTGTTTTCTCAGGTTTGTTGGCTTATCCTTTGTCAGTTTTTTTGGTGCTTTCCATTTGTTTGTTTTTACTTTTGGGTTATAACATTACTTCTTCTTGATTCACAATGCAACACATAAACTTTACCTCTTTGTTTTAAGTGAAACATGTAGCGACTTAATTAAAACTCTAGTGGTACACCACTTATCCTTATTCGAATCCATCACAAGAGTTCAAAGAACTCACTCTTCACCTCCCATCAAGGGAGAGGGGGGTTTTCTCACACACCGACACACACTATCAAGGTGCCATGGGGATTCGAACATGAGACCACACATCTGCAAGTCAATGCTCTTTTTCACTGGACTAGGCCACATTGGCAGCAAATGCTTCCTACTTAACCCCACGAATTTTTGCCGCTTAAGCGTGGCTTGAGTCGTAAAAAGCATGTAAACTGTCTTTTAATTGCCTTTGCATATAACACTTTATTATATACCCTATTGTTCGGCACCCAGGAAGAGGAAGATTGAAAAACACAAAAAAAGAAGAAAAGAAAAACATAAAATTATTCTATTCTATGATGCCTTGTAAATTGAATAGAATTGCTTTTGATATACTCTGCGGGAAAGAAAAAAAAACTTGTTGACTTATATAAATTTGATGATTTTGCAGTTGCCCTGAACAACCAAAACGTGCCTCAAGCTGATGCACAAAAGAGATGTGATGAGCAGTTGTATGCAAGCGGGTGTACTTTATCAGACTGCGGGAAGAAGTGCTGGGAGAAACACCATGATCCTGGATATAAATGCATTGCCAATGTTGCTCAAACTGATTATGCTTGTTATTGCATGTTCAACTGTTAGTGATTTGTTCAACGTTTAATCGTCTTCAGATGAAAAAAGAGCAAATAAATTGCTCGATATTATGCCCGGTGGAATAATTTGAATATTATTATCAAATAAAAAGCAATTGGCCAAAATCGATCTTTATATATAGCAATGTTTGGTTTTTAAGTTAGTCTTTATTTTTATTTTTATTGAGAGGCTGCTCAACTAAGTACATGCACGCTCTATATGTTATTCTCTAATATCATAGTTAAGTTTTGGTGTTATATGAATGAATGTCTTGGATGAGTTTGCTAGTTTTGGTGTTGAATGAAACCAAACAATTACATACCCCATACAAGAAATTTAGAAAAGGTAATTATTTTTAAGTGTGATTGTGTCTCACCCAAATTCATGTTTACTACATTTTCCTCAGGGGTGGGTATTAATCTGGCCGAACCGACTAAGCTGGTCGTACTCGGATGTTATAAACGGAAAAGAAATAATTTCAGCATCCAACTTGTCTTTAACAAAATGTCGATCAACCTCCACATGCTATATACGATCATGTTGCACATGGTTATGCGCAATTGCAATTGCAGTTTTATTATCACAATACAAATCCATGGGTTTCTGGGGTCCAAACCCAAGATCTCTCAACAATCTTCTCAACCATAGTAACTTGCACACACCTTGAGCCATCCCACGGTACTCGGCCTCGGCACTAGACCTAGACACCACTTTTTGCTTTTTACTCCTTCAAGTAACAAGACTACCACCAACAAATGTGAAATACCCAGACGTAGAATGTCTATCAGTGATTGAACCAGCCCAATTAGCATCTGTATACCCTTCCACATCTGTATGCCCATATTTGCAAAACATTAACCTCTTGCCAAGAGTTACTTTCAGAGACCTCAAAATGCGCATCACAGTACCCATATGATCTTCACTAAGAGAATGCATAAATTGACTCACTACACTCGCTGCATATGCAATATCAGAACGTGTATGAGTTAAATAAATCAATTTCCCATAAGTCGTTGATAACGCTCTTTATCTATAGGGACTTGATCAGGATATAACCCCAACGTATGATTCTGTTCATTAGGTGTATCAATTGGTTTACAATCTAACATTACAATTTTTGCAAGTAAATCCAAAATATACTTTCTTTGAGACAGAAAGATACCATGTTTATATCTAGCAACTTCAATCCCAAGAAAATATTTCAAATCACCCAATGACTTCATCTCAGACTCGGAAGCCAAATACTTCTGAAGATTTTGCATTTCTACCTGATCATCTCCAGGCGCAATCATATCATCAACATAAATAATTAAAGTTGTCCATTTACCTTTATGACGCTTTAGAAACAAAGTATGGTCTAAGTTACTCTGCACATACCCAAATTTCTTCATAGATGCTGTAAATCTCCCAAACCATGCTCTTGGAGACCGCTTCAATCCATATAATAACTTTCGCAGCTTACACACAACACCTTCCTTAGAGGTTACATGAATACCAGGAGAGAGATCCATGTAAATCTCCTCCTTGAGGTCAACATGCAGAAACACATTTTTGACATTGAATTCAATAAGGGTCAGTCGCAGTTAGTAGCCAGGGACAAAGGTCTCCAAATAATCCACTCCATAAGTCTAAGTATAACCTTTTGCTACCAATCTATCCTTGTAACGGTCAATGTAACCATCATCCTTATGCTTTAAAGTAAACACTCATCTGCATACAACAGCTTTCTTCCTTCGTGACAAAGGAACTAAATCCCATGTTTTACACTTGTTCAAGGCATCCATTTCAGCATTCATGGCATCCATCCATTTGGGGTTAGATAAATCATCATACAGCTTAGTCGGCACACATACACTAGATAATTGACTTAAATATGATACATATGACTTAGATAAACGATGAGTTGACACATAATAATTAATGTGATATTTAGATTTGACATGTATATCAGGAGAATATTGTACTTTAAGTTTCCCACGAGTGGTTCGTGGGGATAATTGAGAAGTTGACACAAATAGATCATTAGAAATTACCTCACTTGATTCACTATCACGAGTAAATTGGGGCACTAGCAAGGCAGATGGGGCTATTGCATCGACCTCATCCATACAAGAATCACTGTCACTATTTTCAGATACAGTCGACTGGCCACTTGTTTCAATGCGACCGGTCGTTTCGACACCGAGAACACCTACTTCATCTCCAGATATAGGTGACTGGTCGAGTTCCAAAGGGTGTCCAGTCATTTCTTCACATAGACCACATGTTTCTTCTTCAAATATGGGCGACCGGTCGCTTGCTTCAGTGCGACTAGTCATTTCCTTCTCAAGAATAGTATCTTCAAACACATTATTCTCCAATTCAAGTCCAAGATTCTCCAATCTAAGACTCTCCAATTCACTCCCCCTCTCCCCTTGAATTGGAGATTAGGGAGAGACATAATAGGGCACTTCTTCATGGAAAGTCACATCCAAAGTAACATGCACCTTCTAAGTAGGTGGATGATAACACTTATAACCCTTATGAGTAGAAGAGTAACCAATAAAGACACATCGCAAAGCATAATAATCAATTTTACTCTGTTGATGAGAGTAGACATGAACATAAGCAACACACCCAAAAACTTTAGGGGGCAACTTGGAGGCTGAGACAGGGGAAACCTGATTAGCAAACACATCATGCGGAGTCTTGAAATCAAGAACCCGGCTAGGAGTACGATTAATCAAATAGGCAGCAGACAGAACAGCATGCCCCCAAAGATGATGGGGAATAGACATATCCAATATGAGTGAGCGAGCAACTTCAAGCAATTGTCGGTTCTTTCTTTCGGACACACCATTTTGTTGAGGAGTAAAATGAGTTGTCATTTGGTGAATAATACCTTGAGCACGGAAGAAAAATGCCAAAGTAATTTTCATATATTCTCCTCCATTATCAATCCGGAATATTTTGACCCAAGCATTAAATTGAATAGACACTATAGTACAAAACTCTGGACAAATGAAAGCAACATCATGTTTATTTTTCAGCAAGAAAACCCAAGTGAGTTGGGTGCAAACATCAATAAATGTGACGAACCAACGAAATCTGTTTGAAGTAACCCGAGTTGGACCCTACACATTAGAATGCACTAAATCAAAAGGCTTTGCAGCTTTATTGTCACTCAAAGGAAAGACAGTGGGATGACTCTTGGCCAAAATACATGTCTCACACTTAAAACTGGACTCATCACAAGAGCGGAACAAAGATGGAAACATACGCCTAAGGTAGCCAAATGATGGGTGTCCCAAGTGACGATGCCATAATCAAATTTGTTGTTTGTCTTTGACACTGCAACTTCGAACAGTATTAACGACACGATCACGAACTGGGGCAGAAGGCAACGTCAAATAATATAACCCCCCTATCCGTTTACCATGCCTAATCGTCTCGTGAGTCTTAAGATCCTAAAAAGAGCAATGTGTAGGATAGAAAGTAGCAGAAGCATTAAATGTACGTATCAAGTAATCGACCAACATATAACAAGTTACAAAGGATATTGGGAACTAATAATGCACGAGACAATGATAGAGTAGGAGTGAGAGAGATTGTGCCATCACCAGTAATTGGAGAGGGCAAGCCATTAGCACTAGTTATGTATGAGTCACGGGTGTTACTAGACAACTGATAAAAAAATTTAGCATCATAAGTCATATGATCATAAGCACTGGTGTCAATTATCCAAGTATTGGAGCCAGTACTTGGAATAAAGTCAGAAACACACAAATTTATATAAGCAATAGCAGCATCACCAATAATGGAGCGATCACCCATGATTGCAGCAGAAACTCAACAGGCAGAGTATACAACGAAACACAGCAAAGGCACAAATACGGCAGATGCACGAAAACATGCACGAACACAGTAGAGGCACGTACACGGTAGAGTACATAGCGAAACACAGCAAATGCATAAATACGGCAGATGCACGAATACAGGAATGACACAAACACAGTAGAGGCATGAACACTACAACACAACACACAAACCCAGGAGGGCACACACGGTACAGGTAGGAAAAAAAAACACATTCTACTAGAACATGGGTGGGCACAACACACAGGTCACCAGAAAAGTTGGCTCTGATGCCAACTCAAATAATATGGATAGAATATTTTCATGTTGTATTTCATTCTCCAAAAGGATGTATTTATAATACAAAGATGTAACCCTAGTATGGTCAAACTACGAAAAAAGATAAAATCTTAATTACATAATATCTGTACAAAAGGAAAAAATATATAGTCCTAATAAACTAGGAAATAAATCTCCTAATTAAGTTAGGATCTCGCTAACACTTCCTACATGAACACGAATCTCAAGAGTTAAATGTGGTGAGCTATGCTATGTTCTCTATTAATTATTATCCCAAATGTGATAAAGATGTTTTTCCTTGAATCATGTGAAATATAAGGAGCTAAATATCATATGCTATACATGTCCACTAAATTTACCTTCTAACGCTTGGGAAAGATCCCAATAGAAGAGTGTGACAAATGGTATTAAACCTATAAATAACATGATCAATAAAAGCATATTAAAGTTTTGTTTAAACAATTATTTATGATTGCATGTAAATGTTATTGTATAGATGATTAATCATGTAAAGTGGGATTAGTAGCTCATTGATATTTAATTCCTTCCTTGTTACAATTAGATGTAATTTGTGAATCCAACATCAGAAAATGAGAAAATAAATGAATTGGACAATCACATTAATGTGGGATATAAATGTGGTAAGTGTAGCATTACTCTTAGAGATAGAGAAAATACCCTAATTGCATTGCCATAAGTAAAGATGTTTTTTGTTGGTAATAATCTTGATAAGTGTAAGTTGACTCTGGTCGGCATGGTGAAATAAATTTCTTTGCAAAACACATGCATGCCATTAGAAAGGGTGTTGAGGGCGCAACTCTGTAGAATGTCATGGTACAAATGGAAAGTTTCATATTTGGATGAATTGTCAAACACGAATAGTGCGAGTAGCTGCAAAATTCTGATTCAGTCAAACACGAATAGTGTGGTCAAATTTTGAAAAGAATTTGACGGACCATTATTTTCTTGACACTATAAGTTTTTTGTACATAATATATGTGATTTCTTTTTTGTTTAACGAACTAGAATATACCATTAAAAGTCATTTCTGCATGTTTATCTTTAGGGTAAACAGAAAGAAAATTGCTATGAGAATTGTAGGTGGAACAGTGGAAGCCAATGTCATTACTTTGACCATAAATATGTAAGGATGAGTTTGGCAATTACGTTATTTTTCTTTCAGTGATTACAACGTCTTCACAACGTTTTCTTGTTTTCTTTTTCTCTTTTAATATTCTTTTGACGGTTTCAGAGATATTAAATGCATAATCTCTTTTTTCGCACCTTGAAGATAATAGCTTCTTGTTTATAAATTAGACCATGTAACTTTTAACTATTTGATTAAAAATTAGTCAATCCACCCATGTATGCATAAATATTTACAAAATAGGCGTTTATATCACAAAAATTAAATGCAAAGTGGGCCCTACAAGATATTCTTCAAATAAATTGCGGAGTGGGCCCTACAAAGTATCTATCATCTACCCATAAATGGATTTATATTTAGGATTTTTGACCTAAATGGTCCCCAACCATTGCTCAAGTTTCAACTAACCTCAAGATCGTTTGTGAAAACCCCACCAAATTGGACATGTTTTTCTAATGTTTAAAAGAAATAAAAGTAAAATTCCACTATACGCTTCCTAGTTCGTCAAATACAAAAGATAATCACATATTATGCCCAAGAATTGAAATAATCTACAAATTTACATTGTGAAGAAAACAATTTTGTGTCAAATTTCTTTTCACAGTTTGACCCAAATGGCTATTAGGAGACTCAATCAGACTTAGCGGCTACTCACACATACGCACCAAATATTATATTGTGAAGAAGAGTTAATCACATATTTACATTGTGAAGAAAACAATTCTGTCAAATTTCTTTTCACAGTTTGACCCTAACGGCTATTAGGAGACTCCACTATGCGGCCACTCACATATATGCACCATTATATTGCGTGTTTGAATTAGCAGTTGAGTTTTGGGAGGAGACAACGACAGACTCATTCAAATATGAAAATTGCCATTTCCCTTTGTACCATGACATTCTACGTAGTTGCCCCCTCAAACCCATTCAATGCCCATGTGTGTTTACTATTCTCATGCTCAGCACGTACTTCCTCCTCTATATAAAGGCCATGCAGCATGCCAGCCAGAGCCAACTTATACTTATCAAGATTATTACCAACAACAACAAAAATACCTCAAGTTAGACCAAGCATTGATCCAAGCAAGAATATTGACATCAAATAATCATCCTAACTAAAAAAATAATCAATCAGATTGGAAATGATCTAATTATTTAGTTATGGACAAATAAATAAACGAACAGAAAATGAAAAAAAAAAAAAAAAAAAAAAAAAAAAAAAAAAAAAATCAAGAACTGAGTCTGTGACGAGAGAGAGGAGGATATTGCTGTAAGCTTTAGATAGAGAAGTTTCTATTTTCTTTGTTTGTTTCTTTAGGGGGTAACCATGCTTAGATGGGTTAGAGATCATCATCCTTTTTTTTTTTTTTTTTTTTTTTTTTTTTTTTTTTTTTTTTTTTTGTTGGGGTGGTAAAGTAGTAAATCATCATGAACCAGGGCGAGTAACGAATACCAGTTACAAAAGCACAAGTCTAAAAGACAAGAGAGCAATAAAAAAACTCGAAGTCTAGTGATGATGCGAAAGCAAGCAGCAGGCCACAGTGTTTTAGAGTATTGATCTTAACGAAGACACAAATATCTTAAGTGATTCGAGTCATGATGTTTGATTTTACAGTGAATTACGCAGAAATCTAGGCAGCCAATAAAGAAAGAAAGAGAATTTCAAATGTTTCAGTACATAACGGTAAGATGTGAAATTGAGATGGAATATGAAAAGAGAAAAAGAGACAACAATACGAGAAGAAGAATTGCAGACAGTAGAGAATTTGTGCTTTAAACAAAGACAAACAAAGCAGCCGAACACTTGGATTACTGCGGAGGCAGAATCCATCTTCTACTAGTGCTTTAACATTTAAAATTTTCACATTAACAGAAGGGAAAAAGTTATTTTTGGGCCTTCTAGTTTACCACTTCTACCACTAAGGTCCTTGTAGTTTGAATTCTGAGCAATTGAAGGACAATACCTAATTTTTTGTCAAATTACTCTAATATAGAAGGGCATTTTGGTCCAATCTTGCACCCCCTCCACAACCATTCTGTCACGTCCCCTACCACGGATTTACGTAGTCTTGGATTAAGACGTGATTCACACCTTAATTATAGAAATTATAATAAAGACTATAACTAAAATGTGAAGAATATTAAAGTAAATAAATAAATATTTCACATAGAATTTTCAGCGGAAACAACAACATTCAAAATTTTACATCTTTTACATTATTTTACAAGTTAGAACTACTTGAGAGTTCGCTTAAAGAGTAGTTCATTATTCAACCACAAGCTATGTACATGAAACACGCTATAGATATGCCAACTTCATCTTAAATTCTAGATTTCAGGTTTAGTACCTGCAAAACCTATTAAGGGGTTAGCGAAACCACAGGTAAGTAGGGACATAAACCTTTTTATAGGAAATTGATATAACTAAATTTAGTGACAAGCAATCAATTTATAAATAAACCCAATTCTAGACATGTATTTATAAAAAAATCCAAGCACTATTTAAACATAGAAACACACCCAAAATTAACCCCAAAGTCAATTTTTTGGGTGTGTTTATAAATGGGTTTTGAGTGTGTGTAATGATGGGTTTTGGGTGTGTTTATATGTTTAAATAGTGCTTGGGTTTTTTTATAATTTCAACTTCCATTTTGGGTGTTTTAGTGAAATCCCCTAATATTTATGCATGAATGCTCTTCATCTACTACCATTAATTCATATAACTGGACAAGCAAACCTACACATCTCATACTATGCTTATACCACTTGTTCCCGATTGCCCATTTATATTAACTAACCCCCATCTTAATCATCCCATAATTCCCCTTTTGTTAGTCATCTTGTCTAACTCCTTGCCGCCAGTACTCCCAAATCGCCCAATAAAAACCATGTGCACTGCGTGGGATCCCTGAGATCTGGTACCTACCAAGAATTAGACTGAACTACACAAAAGATGATTTCCATTACCCTCTTTTCCATTATTATTTTCTCAACTCAACAACTCCAACCAATTTTTATGACATGATATAATTATGCCTTTCACATATCCCATATATCTCACAACAATGTAACCATTTAAAATATCACCAATGTATATATAATTATGCCAACATTATTCAGCACGTCAATAACACATAAACATTCCAGGGAAACCATTCAATTGTAACAAGAACATTAATCAAATAATCATATCACGCATAATATAGTGCTCACAAAATTTAATTAAATCAATCTCTGTAAAGGCCCCCAAGAAACCCCCTACCTTGACACCAAAGCTTTTGCTAGAATTATAAGACGACTCCCTACTTTCCACCGCATTCACACTCAAACTCTCTTCCTAGTATGTCCGTCCCTTTCTTTCTTAAACCATACACATCTTGCTTTTTAAAATGATACAATTGTATTCCTATTTATACTTAAAGGAATATCGGCTTCACTTTCATTTATACTGGATGAAGCAATTGGCGGCCGTTTAAGGGATAACAACGTATTGTCAAGTCAAAATCAAATATCTATCAAACTTTAAACTATTGCATGTTAGTGGAGGTGTCAATAGGATGAAAACTAACATGCCACCACCAGCTTACATGACGCCACAATTATGTAAAAACCCGCCCAACTTGCTTGCTCCTTACACTTAGTTTAAATACAATCTTTCCAACAATATCAAGTAGACATCACATGCTTGACAGAAAAAGTGATATGCAAACTAGTGGAAAACTCCAACTATACAATGAATTAGACGAAAGATGAATATGCATGTCTCTAATGAATAATATTTCCAACTTCTTTTAAAAAAGTAGACACCCACTTTATCTTTTACTTAGCCAACTAAAATTTATCAATGCACCCATTAGAAATATTTTAATGAATAAAATAATAAAGTAATGAATTATTGTTAAAATATAAAAGTAAAACAAGTGCACATATATATATAAACTAAAAATTAGAATAACTAACAAACTACTGTAACAACTAGTGAAATAAAACTATGTATGTAATCATTTTAAGCACACACACATATATATATATATATATATATATATATAAGTCCTATACGAATGTCAACTAAGTGAACTAAAAGAAAAACAACTATTGTATATATGTATATAATATATATATATATATATATATATATACAGAATTACTATAATTTAATATTTACCAAGGTAATAAAATATTAACATTTAAGAATAAGGATTCTCACACATTCCCCAGCCACAGAGAGAGAGAGAACGAAATGCCCCTCTATGTTAGAGTAATTTGACCAAAAAAATTGGGGATTGTCCTTGCATTGTTTAGAATCGAAACTACAGGATTAATGGTAAAAGTGATAAACTACAAGGACCAAAATGACTTTTTTCCTTAACAAAATAAATTCATGCCACATGTAGATGCATGTCAAAATTAATAAAAGCACTAATTCCATATAAAATTCTAGGAGATTACAAAAAAAATTTAAAAAATGATTTCAAAACGTATGTTTCAATTTTAAAGGAAAGAGGAACGTGAAGAAATGATAATAATTTTCAGATGTGCTTGAACAAGTCCGCAGCTAGCATAGGTGGAAAACTCATCCTTTGCATATTTAGGAGGGTGTATTCAATTTAAATGTTACATGATTTTAAAAGAGTTATAAAGTTGAAGGAGTTTAATTGAATTTAATTGAGTTTGATTGAATTCTACAAACTAGGCAAATTTTGATTGAATTCGTGAATAGATTTTAACTGAGTTTGTTTGAGTTTTATTATTGATGTTAATTGAATTTATAAAGCAGTCAAAAACCAATGGGTTTAGGGGTGATGATGGCGATGGCGGTCGCGATGGTGGTTTGTGGATGATGGTGGGGGAGGTAGTGGTGGTGGAGGTGGGGGTGGTAGTGGTGGTGGCGGTGAGAGTGAGGTGGTGGAGGTGATGTTGATGATGATGCTGGCAGTGAAAGTGAGGTGGTGGAGGTGATGGTGATGATGATGTTGGCAGTGGCTGTGGTTGTGGTGACGGTAAGGGTGATGGTGGGGGTGATAGTGAGGGTGGTAGTCGTCGTGGCGATGGGGGGTAAGGGTGGTGGCAGTTGTGGTGGAGGTGGTGGCGGTGGCAGTGATGGTGATGGTGATGATGTTGGCAATGGTGGTGGTGACGGTGGGGGTAATGGTGGCGCTAATAGTGGAGACGTCGGTGGGTGGTGGTGGAGGAGGAAGTGATGGTGGGGGATGGCGGCAATGAAGTGTGGTGGTGACGGCGACGACGACGACGACAAAGACTGTGCTAGTGGTGGTGGCGGTGATAAGATTGTGGTAGTAGAAGTGGTGAAATCATATCTTGAGAATAAAAATAATTTATCTATCAAAATCTCTCAGGGAAAGCAAAGATTTTTCATTGCCTAAAATTAGTCTATAATCAAACGAAATCCACCACTTTTTGTATGTCCTTTAAAATCAATGAGTTTTTTAGTACACCCAAATTTTTATGAAGTCTTTTAAAATCGTGATTGAATACATCCAAATTTGAATGGAGTTTAAAAAGTCTGAATTGAATACATATCTAGAATTATATAGACTTTTATAAAATTGTGATTAAATACACCTGAACTTTTTACCTCAACAAAATAAATTCATTCTACATGTAGATGCATTTCAAAATTAATAATAGCACTCACATTCCATATACAATTCTAGGAGATTACAAAGAATATTTTAAAAAATGATTTCGAAAGGTAAGTTTCAATTTTAGAGGAAAGAAGAACGTGAAGAAGTGAATAATTTTCAGATGTGCTTGAACAAGTCTGTAGTTAGCGTAGGTGGTAAACTCATCATCCTTTGCATATTTAGAGTCCAATAAGATAAACTGACTTTTTTATTTTATTTTATTGTTGGTAAAACCTTTTTTCTTTCACTGGTTTTAATGCCATTTTTCTTCCCATAAAAGTTAATACCCTTGTCTTCAAGCCGTTTTCCTTTTGCAACTCTTTTGAAGTTTTCAAAAGATAATTGATGTACCTTAAATTAGGATGTGAAGGGAAATCTCATATAATATTTCAAAGCATTTTTGCTCACCACCCTTAATTGATATTAGGGATAATTATCACAGTAATTATCGTTGAATCAGTGTAATTTACTTGCTACTTGAACACGAATCTCAAGAGTTAAATGTGGTGAGCTATGCTATGTTTTCTAATTAATTATTATCCAATATGTGATATAGATGTTTTTCCTTGAATCATGTGAAATATAAGGAGTTAAATATCGTATGCTATACATGTCCACTAAATTTACCTTCTGACGTTTGGGGAAGATCCCAAAAAAAGAGTGTCGCAAATGATATTAAACCTATAAGTAACATGATCAATAAAAGCATATTCAAGTTTTGTTTAAATAATTATTTATGATTGCGTGTAAATGTTATTGTATAGATGGTTAACCATGTAAAGTGGGATGAGTCACCACTGTGAATGATCTCATTGATATGTATTTCCTTCCTTGTTATAATTAGATGGGTATACTGGTGATTTATTCTCTGAACTTGTATCTAACTTTCGATTTGTCTCCTATCCTTTTTTTTATATAGAAAATTAAGGATATGAACTCTTTTTTTTGCCAATTTCTCCCTATTGTCTAAATCCTCAACATTTCATCTAATTTTTGGTTAAATTATTAAAAAAAATTATTATTTTTGGATGAAATTGAAGAAAAAGAGTAAACCTAGAGCCAAATCGCCCTCCCTCCAACTTGAAGAACCCAGTCCTCCTTCCCCTTCCTCCTCCTCTTCCCCTTCCTCCTCCTCTTCCCTTTCCCCTCCTTCCCCCTTCATCTCCCGCACCCTCCCCCTCCGATCTATCTTCTCCTTCCCCTTCTGTCTCCTCCCTCCCCTCCCCTTCCCCTCATTCCCCTTCCATCTCCTCCACCCTCAGATCTCTCTCTATCCATGTTCTTTCTCCCCAACTGAGACCCATACCCCAGCCCCATACCCACGCGAGATCCACCCCAAAAACAACTTCACAAAATCAACTTAAGTTCATTGTTAGGCAGCGATAAAACTCTAAGCTTAGTGAGCTTTCCAACCCAAGGTAAAAGCTTTCTAGCTAAATTTCCACTACTACATAAACTAGTCCTCCAAACCCCAAACCCATTAAATAGATTGAAGTTTCAAAGTCTTAGAGCAAGAAAACCTCCTTTTCCATAAATGCCCGTAATTCTCACATAGAGAGAGAGAGAGAGAGAGAGAGAGAGAGAGAGAGAGAGAGAGAGGAGTATTATTTCATTTTATTTTTCATTATTTATATATTTTTAACATACCAAATGACTATTTTGCCCTCATATTTAATGGCAAATTGGATGAAATGTTGAGGATTTAGACGGCTGGGGGGGAGGGATTGGTGGGAAAAAAAAGAGAGGTTCATATCCTTACTTTTCTTATATAAAAAAAAAAAAAAAAAATAGGGGGTAATCGAAAGTTAGGTACAAGTTCAGGGAGCAAATCACTAGTAAACCCTAATTAGATCTAAGTATGAATCCAACATCAGAAAATGAGAAAATAAGTGAATTGATAATTAGAAATTAGAGAAAGACCCTAATTGCATTGCCATAAGTAAAGATGTTTTTTGTTGGTTATCTTGATAAGTATAAGTTGACTCTGGTTGGCTTGGTGAAATAATTTCTTTGCGAAACACGTGCATGCAATTAGAAAGGGTGTTAAGGGCGCAACTCTGTAGAATGTCATGGTACAAATGGAAAGTTTCATATTTGGATGAATTGTCAAACACGAATAGTACGAGTAGCTGCAAAATTCTGATTTAGTCAAACACGAATAGTGTGGTCAAATTTTGAAAAGAATTTGACGAACCATTATTTTCTTGACACTCTAAGTTTTTGTACATAATATATGTGATTTCTTTTTTGTTTAACGAACTAGAATATACCATTATAAGTCATTTCTGCATGTTTATCTTTAGGTAAACAGAAAGAAAATTGATATGAGAATTGTATAGAACAGTGGAAGCCAATGTCATTACTTTGACCATAAATATGTAAGGATGAGTTTGGCAATTACGTCATTTTTCTTTCAGTGATTATAACGGTTTTCTTTTTCTTTCAGAGATAATAGCTTCTTGTTTATAAATTAGAGCATGTAACTTTTAACTATTTGATTAAAAATTAGTCAATCTATCATGTATGCATGAATATTTACAAAATAGACGTTTATATCACAAAAATTAAATGCAAACTGGGCCCTACAAGATATTCTTCAAATAAATTGCGGATTGAGCCCTACAAAGTATCTATCATCTACCCATAAATGGATTTATATTTAGGATTTTTGACCGAAATGGTCCCCAACCATTGCTCAAGTTTCAACTAACCTCAAGATTGTTTGTGAAAACCCCACCAATTGGACATGTTTTTCTAATGTTTAAAAGAAATAAAAGTAAAATTCTACTATACGCTTCCTAGTTCGTCAAATACGAAAGATAATCACATATTATGCTCAAGAATTAAAACAATCTACAAATTTACATTGTGAAGAAAACAATTTTGTGTCAAATTTCTTTCCACAGTTTGACCCAAATGACTATTAGGAGACTCAATCAGACTTAGCGGCTACTCACACATATGCACCAAATATTATATTGTGAAGAAAAGATAATCACATATTTACATTGTCAAGAAAACAATTCTGTGTCAAATTTCTTTTCACAGTTTGACCCAAACGGCTATTATGCGGCTGCTCACACATAATCACATATTGCGTGTTTGAATTAGCAGTTGAGTTTTGGGAGGAGACAATGACAAACTCATTCAAATAGGAAACTTGCCATTTCCCTTTGTACCATGATATTCTACGTAGTTGCCTCCTCAAACCCATTCAATGCCCATGTGTGTTTACTATTCTCATGCGCAGCACGTACTTCCTCCTCTATATAAAGGCCACGCAGCATGCCAGCCAGAGCCAACTTATACTTCTCAAGATTATTACCAACAACAACAACAAAAACCTCAAGTTATGGCAATGCAATTACGTTCTTTTCTCTTAGGCATACTGCTACTAATTGGCTTTGCTTTCACAAATAGCGAAGCTGATATTAGAGCTCCACCCACACATTTTGACACTGCTTCTCTCAATAGGAGCAGTTTTCCAGAAGGGTTCATATTTGGTGTAGGCTCTGGATCTTACCAAGTAAGCTCTTTTCTGGGCTTTAATTTGAGTTTTGATTAGGGTTTTCTTTCAAATTCAGACCAAGCATCGATCCATGCAAGAATATTGACATCTTCTTCATTGTGTCTCTTGTGTATTTCAGTATGAAGGTGCGGCAAAAGAAGGTGGTAGAGGACCAAGCATTTGGGATACCTTCACCCACAAATATCCAGGTTTGTCCAATCAAATCATCAATTACTTAAAATAACAAAATCGTGCTACTTTTACTCTTATGCTCTAAATAAATTAATTTTCTATGATTAATTGCAGAAAAGATTAGCGATGGCAGCAATGGAGATATCACTGTTGATCAATATCACCGCTACAAGGTTCATGACCCAATGTGCACATATTAAATTTGAAGCATGAAGAAAACTCATCACATTGAAGATATGCTCCCGATAATTTTTATCTGATTTCTTTTTTGTCATGCACTGTAGGAAGATGTGGGGATTATGAAGAATATGGGGTGGGATGCTTATCGTTTCTCTATCTCATGGTCAAGATTGCTACCAAGTAAGTTCATTTGTGACCAATCGTCAATATTTCTGCCTTCTTGGTTTTCGCTTACGTAATGTGTCCAAGTTGTCTATCGAATAATATAACAAATTTTTCTGGTTTTGTTTTAATTATTAGATGGAAAGTTAAGTGGAGGAGTGAACAAGGAAGGAATCAAATATTACAACAATCTCATCAATGAGCTCTTACGCAATGGTGAGTCATCCCACCTTACATGATCAATAATTTATACAATACGATTATACGAGATACATGCACTCATAAAAAAAGTCATTTTGTCAAACTTATAACTCGCTTTTGTTGACGATTCTATTTATAGGTTTAACGCCATTTGTGACACTATTTCATTGGGATCTTCCCCAAACTTTAGAAGATGAATATGGTGGTTTCTTAAGCCCTCAAATTGTGTAAGTGAAGAAATTAGTTCTTTGAATCATATTGATAATTTAATTAATAAATACAATTATGACATTTACATTTTGAAATGTGTATATACAGCAATCATTTTCAAGATTACGCAGAACTTTGTTATAAAGAATTTGGTGATCGAGTAAAGATTTGGAGCACACTGAATGAGCCGTATACCTTCAGCGCCTATGGTTATGCATCCGGGTCCCTTGCTCCGGGACGATGCTCCACTTGGCAACAGCTAAACTGCACCGGCGGAGATTCATCTATTGAACCATATTTGGTAACACACCACCAGCTCCTTGCTCATGCAGCTGCCGTAAAATTGTACAAAAATAAATACCAGGTATAATTAATTAGTTTGTTGCAACAAGAGAGCGACTAATTTACCTTTTTGTGACCCTAAAACAAACAAACTAAATGTTCATGTGCAGGCGTCTCAAAATGGAGTGATAGGGATAACACTGGTGTCAAATTGGTTTGAGCCCCTATCGGAAGAAAAAGAAAATAAAAATGCTACATTACGAGCTTTGGATTTTATGTTCGGATGGCAAGTGTATTTCAAATATTTTCTTATGAATACAATATTTGCTACTTACTAGCGAGCAATACATAATATAATGTCTAGTTAATCCTTGAAAATTTTACATTCTTATAGGTTTGCTGAGCCATTGACAACTGGTGGCTATCCGCAAAGCATGCAAGCTCTCGTCGGAAGCCGATTACCAAAATTCACGAAAGAACAATCCAAGTTGCTAATTGGTTCATTCGATTTTCTTGGACTAAATTACTATACGGGTTACTATGCAAGTGATGCACCTCAAAATAACTCGGTATATGCTAGCTACACAACAGATGCTGGCGTTAATCTTTCATGTGAGTTCAAATTCATAATTTAATTCAAGCAATTTAAGTTTATAGACTAATTAGATTCTGATATTCATTTGTGTTGTGGCAGCTGAGCGTAATGGGGTCCCCATCGGTCCAAAGGTAAGCATCAAATTAAGTAGATTAAGCCTTTATGATTTCGACCATTAATCATTTTGCACTTACAAATGTGACTCCTAAAAATCTAAAGATCTTCAAATTTTGGTGCAGAGTGAATCGGGAGGGTTAAATGTTTATCCACAAGGAATTCAACATCTTTTACTATACACAAAGAAAAAGTATCGCAATCCAATTATTTACATTACTGAAAATGGTAATTTTTCTAGCCTTGAGTAATTTCATGATCAATGTTTCACATATTTTTGGTGTAAAACACGCACAAGTGGTACAAAGTCTAAATTTGTAACGACGTAATAATGTATTATATATTGTAGGTGTGGATGAATTGAATGATCCGAAATTATCACTCACGGAAGCCCTTAATGATACCCATAGAATTGACTTCTACAATCGCCACCTTCATTACGTTCAAAGTTCTATTGAGTAAGTGTCTTAACGAATTCATTTATAATATTTAAATATATGTATGTATATGGTATAGCTTTGGATTTTGAGTTATTGATTCATATTATTGACATTAATATATTTAATTTCCTTTTATTGCTTTTTAGTAATGGTGTCAAAGTGAAGGGATTCTTTCCATGGACGTTTCTAGATGACTTTGAATGGAATTCGGGATTCAGTGTTCGATATGGTATCACCTATGTAGATCGCAACGATGGGCTTAAAAGGCACCCAAAACTCTCGGCGCATTGGTTCAAAAGTTTCCTTAAGAAGTTTTGAAAACTTCATATCGTATTCGTCATTCAATATTTGTATTTAATTCAATAATGTGAATTTTATGTATGTACAATAATACTAGGGATTCCAAATTTGTGTACATACAAAATTTCAATTCCATATTTGTGTACCTTCAATAATTTCAATTTTAGTCCTTGTATAAGATTCAAATTCCATTCGACCCCCTTGTAAAATTAAATATTGATTTTTAATCCTTTGTTTTGTGTCAACATACGCATAATTATGAAACTCATTTGTCTGTAGTCTTTTGACTGATTGTATCGAATTTGAGTTATTTATACTAACACCTCTTGAGGTTTTTCTTGTTTTCGCAAAATCCTCTAAGGTCTTGTAAATTACACAAACACCCCCTCAGGTTTTAAAATGGTCTCACATAACTCCAAACACTTGAATTGTGAATTCGTATATTGCATTGATATCAATATTGGTACACAAGGTAAGATTTTATACAGTACCTATGTGCTATTCTAAGTAAGCAGATCCTAGAATAAAGCTAATTACATTTACATCCTATAATCCCTCTATCCCAAGAGTTGACAATATCGGAATCTCCAATCACTCTCAATCAGATTGTGTAATTGATTTTCCTTTAACACTCCCCCTCAAGTTGGAGTGTGGATGCCAATGACGCCCAACTTGCTTAGATGTGTATGAAAAATAGGTGCACGTTGTGGCTTAGTAAATAAGTCTGCGACTTGCTCCCCTATTCTGACATAGGAAATTTTGATTTCTCATTTTTGAATCCTCTCACGAACAGTGTAGCAATTGATCTCAATATGCTTTGTACGTTCGTGATACACAGGATTTGCGGCTATGTGTAGGGCGGCTTAGTTGTCACAGAATAATCTTGCCGATTGGGGATGCTTAACATGCAAATCTTCAAATAAATATCACAACCAACTTAATTCACAAGTAGCTGCGGCCATAGATCAATACTCCGCTTCTACGGATGAACGAGGTACTGTAACTTGCTTCTTGTTTTTCCAGGACACCAATGAGTTTCCAAGGAATATACAATAACCAGTCACTGATCGACGTGTAATGGGGCAGCGAGACCTATCTGCGTCACAGTAACCAATTAAATGTAATTCACTTTGGGAAGAAAACATCAAACCTTGTCCAGGAGCTCCTTTAAGGTATTGAAGAAGTCGATACGCTGCATCAAGATGATATCATTTTGGATCTTGCATGAACTGACTCAACGTGTTAACAATATATGCTATTTCTGGTCTTGTGATGGTCAAATAGATCAATTTTCCAACTAAGCGTCTATACGTTGCAGGTTTGTGAAGTGAACTGCTACCTGCAGGTGTTAGTACCAAATCTGCCTCCATTGGAACCTTCGTGGGTTTAGCACTAAGTAATCCAGCCTCCTCCAATATGTCCAGTGTATATTTCCGTTGGCAAATTGTGATTCCAGCTTTTGATTGTGCTACCTCGACTCCAAGGAAATACTTCAGAGGCCCGAGATCTTTAATTCGAAATTGACTGCTAAGGAAAGCCTTTAGGTTCTTAATTTCTGCCTCATTGTTGCCTGTAATCACCATGTCATCAACACACAACAATATAATGGTGAGTGAAGTACCCTTGACTTGAGTGAACAAAGAGTAATCTGCCTTAGATTGGCAATAACCGATGGTACATATTGCCGAAGAGAACTCTCAAAACCAACTTCTGGATGCCTATTTAAGACCATATAAAGATTTATGGAGTCGACAGACGACGTTCTCCTCTTGTCAACGACAACCCGGGGGAGGCAACATATAGACCTCCTCTTGAAGTTCTCCATGAATAAATGCGTTTTGGATGTCCATTTGATGTAAGGGCCTATTGCGGACAGCAGCCACAGTCAATAGGCAATGCACAGTAATGAGTTTGGCTACCGGTGCGAAGGTGTCTTTGTAGTCGATACCTTCACGTTGGGTGAAACCTTTGGCAACGAGACGTGCTTTGTAGCGTTCAAAAGTGCCATCGAATCGGTACTTGAGTTTGAAAACCCATTTGCAGCCAATGGGTCATTGTCCAAGCAGAAGAGGAAGAAAACTCCAGGTTTTATTTTCTTCCAGGGTCGTGAGTTCGGCTTGTATTGCGGCAATCCATTGGGGATTTTAACAGGCCTGCTCATAGGTAGTAGGCTCCACCAAGTGGGAGATATAAGAAATAAAACACTGATATCCAGGAGATAAGCAGGAATAAGAAACATACTGATGCAATGGATGGCGCATGCTGGACATGGACCGTGAGAGGGCCTCTGTGGGCGTGAGCAAGGTGGAGTGATGAGCCACGTAATCTATGAAGTGGGCTGGTGGTTTGGTGAGACGAGTAGAGTGGCGAAGAGAGGCTTGGTGAGAAATGGGTGGTGCAGATGGTTGAGGAAGAGAGGTGCTGGAAGTGATGGGTTCAGGTAGTGTGTCGGCAGGTGGTGTAAGAATTGGTGTTAGTGGTGATGAAGGCTCAAGGTTGGTTTGGGAAATAGGGACTGTGGTGTGTGGTGAATCAAGCACCATTTGATGTGGGCCAAGAGTGCAGGTGGTGTGGTCATGGGAATTGGAGCCATGTGCTGGATGGATAATGGGAGTAACATGCATGTCGTTTTGGTCTATAGTTGGTGAGGAAGTGTAAGGAAAGATATGCTCATGAAAGATGACATCACGTGAGAAAAAGAATTTTTGTGTGGCTAGATCATATACCTTATAACCTCTTTTGGCCAAGAGGATAACCAAGGAAAACACAACAGCGAGCACGGACGTCAAACTTATTGGTGGGTGTGAGGTTGGTGGCATAGCTAAGGCATCCAAAAATGTGTAAGTGCGTATAAGTTGGTGGTGTGTTGTGCAAAAGTTCGTATGGAGATTTATGAGAGAGCAAGGGTGTAGGCAAACGATTGATGAGATAACAAGCAGTTTGGATACTTTGCCCCCAAAATTGTAAAGGTAAGTTTGCCTAAAACCTAAGAGCACGACCAACATTTAAAAGGTGCCTATGTTTACGTTCAACCACCCCGTTTTGTTGTGGTGCGTAAGGACAAGAATGTTGGAATGAGGTGCCACATGAGTCTAGGTAAGAACGCATGGAAAGAAATTCAGTACCATTAACCGCACGAAGAGCTTTAATGTCACGTTGAAATTGTGTTTTGACCCAAGAGAAAAAGGATTTCAAAATTGTTTGTGTCAGATTTGAAATTCATAAGATGCACCCAAGTAAAACGAGTGAAATCATCCACAATAGTAAGAAAATATCGTGCCCCAGATTGTGTTGGGTTCTTGTGAGGTCCCCAAATATCACAATGAATTTAGTCAAATTGTGGTACTAGAGCTGAAGGTGCTAGAGCGGGCAAAATCTCGTAAAACAATTCAATTTCCTCCTCTCATTTTGGTACCATGGAGTGTTTAATTCTAGATTCTCTCATGTGATGCTGAAAAATATATGTCGTGTTCCCAGAACACGACATCTATGGAAGTACATGCCTTCTGACTTGGAGGGTGATAACATCAGTAGCCTTTCGGATGAGAAGCATAGCCAATGAAAACACACTTTTTTGCTCAGGGATCTAATTTGCTTCGTTTTTGATAATGTAAATGTACAAATACGACACAACCGAAAATCTCATGTTCAAGTTTGGGGGTGGGAGGTATTTGGATATAGTGGTGAAATGTTTGAAGTGGTGTTTGGGAACCCAAGTCATACGTGTGCAATCATTCATAAATGTGACAAATCATCGAGCTCTTGCAAGAGTGACAATTTTAGCAAGTCCCCAAACATCAGAACGAATAAGAGAAAACGAAATCAAACTTTTATTTCAACTTAAGGGAAAAGGAATGGAAATAACTTGAAATATCTAAATTAATGAATGAGGATGGAAATAACTTCTATAAATATCCAAACGAAGCATGTCCAAGACGCCTATGCCATAACCATACTTCGTTAGTTTGTTTCTCAACACTAGCTCCCTCAATCTTGAAAGTTTGACTGACTTTGGCTTCACTGTCAGACGCCAAGTCCATGTAGTAAAGTTCACCCCTCCCAGTACCACAACCAATCATCCACAGTGGGTGCACTTCTTCTCCGGACTAGATTTGGAGGCCTTATTATGAGAAGAGCCACACCGGTAGATTTCTAGGGCCCCCTTTGACATTGAGTTACCATGATAGAATCTTCTTGAGCACCAATCATGGTCATTCTCTGTTGAGCTTCGCAACTAACATAGGCAAAGGTTTGATCAAGGTCTAATTTCGGGGATCTTTGTGTAGGATTTCCCCCCGGACTTGATCAAACTTAGGGTCAACACCGGCAAGAAAAAGGTGAACACGAAGACAATCTAGTTTTGTCTGACGCTCAGTCACATCGACGACACAGTGCATGTGGATAGGACTTCGATGGTCAATTTCTTGAAAGATGCCCTGCAGCTGGCTGTAGTATTTATGAACGGGTGCACCGTTCTGTTTAATAGTGAACGACCATTTGTTGAGATAAAAAAGATAAGTTTCATCGCCACCATCATAGTAGGTCTTCTTGACAACGGCCCATATTTCTTTGGCGATACTTAATCAAATGAAAAGACTCATCAAGTTGGGGGACGTGGAGTCGATTAACCACCTCTTGACCCGAAAGTTCTCGGTACACCATTTGTTGTAAGTGGATGAGAGCTCAAGAGGCTTTTGAGTGTCACCAGTTAGGTAACCTAATTTTTCGTGAGCAGCAATGCGTATCTCTATGACTTGAGACCATAAGGCATAATTGGTCTCAGTCAGGGTGACGCCGGCAGGGAGCGGGGCGTTCTCACTTTGAATTGTAACTATTTGAGGAGTGGAGGTAGAAGATCCTATGTTGCGCGGAAGCAAGATGTCGGCCATTACAGTAGAACAATTTGAAGGTAAGATAAAGATATGTGTTGAGGGAGTTTGATAAGAGGATTTGATTGGAGAGTTAAGGATTTGGATTTGAGGAATTTGATTTAGGTTTGTGTTTGGATTTGAGGGTATGATTTGAGGGCATAGAGACAACCTAGGATCGATTGCTCTGATACCATGCTAAAATATGATTATGTTTGAACACTTTAAGTTAATTGTATTCTTCTTTATAAGGAGGTATATATATAGGAGTTTACAAGGGTGCTTTACAAGGAAATAGATACAGTAATTAATTAAGAGAATATCTCCTAATTATACAAGGATGTGTCAAATATGTGAAATAAGGAAGTAAATCACCTAATTAACTTAGGAAATAAATATCCTTAATTTAGTAGGTTAACTCGCGTCAACATATGCTACATCACCTATTCTAAGGAAAAATTTGAAATAGTATTATATTTGAATTACTCATTTGGTAAAAAAAAATTGTTTTCGATTTGCTGTTTATAAATTGAAGATGGAAAAGAAAATTGAGAACAAGGTAAGATGAATTTGTTTTGGGTAATTCTATATGAACCCCATAAATTACTCTTTACACCCCATAATTTTTTACACCCCACTAAATTTTAATAAAATTTCAAATTACTCATTAAACCCCTTTTTTTCCCTAAATTGCCCTCATGAACCCCATTCCCTAACCACCCACCGAAAACCCCATTCCCTTTCAGCCACACCCCATTTGAAATCAAACCCCACCCCATCTGATATCCAGCCCCACCCCATCGAAAATTCTCTCCTCTTGCAGACACACCCCATCGCACACCCCATCACATTTACAACAACCTCCATCGCAGAACCATCGAAGAACCCATCCCTTTGCCATCGCAGATCTTTGCTCACCACCGAACCCTATTGCACAACCCAGCAAACTCGAACCTATCTCTGAAACAGAACCATCACACCCATCTCCATCTCTGCAAACCCGAAAGCCATTGAAGGTCAAGTTTTCACAAATCCTTATTCAAGGTTTGATTTCAAATTTTATTTATATATTTACGTTTCTAAGTGTTGATTAAGCCTACGTTTGATTTCACTTTTGAAAAGCCAAAGTCTGGTATTGATTTTGATTTTGATTTCAACGTTGTTGGTAATTCGAACCTGGTTTTACGAAAATGGATTCTAGTGTCGGTGGATTACCACCGAAATGATTACATTGCTTCAGTGGTAGTCCACCGAATTTGAACCTGAGTTTGGTGGGTTACCATCGAAATTGTTACCTTGTTTCGGTGGTAGTCCACCGAATCTGTTTCTATTTTTCAGGGGACTCCCACCGAATTTATTTCGGTTTTTCAGTGGTACTCCACCGAATATGTGTTCTTTTTTCAGTGATTGTCCACCGAATTTATTTCCGTTTTTCAGGGATTATGTACCGAATACGTTACTGAGTGTGTACTTAATATTGTTTATTTTTAGATATGAAGAGGATTCACAGAGGTACTACTGAAGCTTCATCATCCCGACCTAATAGACAACATCCCACGACCTCAACGAGGAGACAGAGAGCAGCTCCCCGAGATCACATTGAGGATACTACAGAGGCTGAAGATGTAGTTCCTACTCATGATAGTAATGTTGACGCAAAGGTTGAAGATGTAGCTGCTACTCAGGATTGTAATGTTGAGGTAATAGAATTCATGAGTGCCAACACTCCTTTGTTAATATGCCATCTACATAATAAATGTCGTGCTTTCGGAAATATAGACGTAATAAAATTCATGAGTGCTAACTCTCGATCGGTGACCATAACACCAAGAAGACAATTATCATCCAACAAACTCCTAAATGCAGTCAATGCCCATGTGTAATTGTCTTCCTTCTTGGCATTCATATACACATACGCAACAGAGAATGTCATATTAGTATATGTCACCCTCACAATTTGCAATAGTGGGAAACGATACCTATTAGTCTTATAGGTACAATCCATGATAAGTACATGTGGAAATGCGTGTAAAATATCAATATTAATGGGATGTGTCCAAAACAGGTCAGTTACAACATCACCAGATGTCCTATGCCACTCAATATAATTGTGTTCGGATAACTTAGTAAGCAATTGTTGCATTTGGGTTCTCCTAGCAAATTCTTTGGTTTTATTTTGGATCCTAGCATTGTATATTGTCTTCATAGTTGAAACATTCATTGCATCTCTATCTTTAATGGTGACCAAAATATCTCTGGGTTTCACCAAACTCTTAGACATGTCCACCAACAAGGCATTCTCCTCTTCAGTAAGTCACCCCACAAATGAATGACCTTGAAGATAATCTGAAATAGGATGGTTGTGTACTCCACAAAACACCTCCAACTTCCAATCATCCCCATCACCAATATTGACACCTTTTAACAAGAATGGGCATCCACATTTCTTGGTACCAGTGTCCCTAGCACATTTTTTCATATCACTATTTGCATCCGACCTTATATCAGTTGTCTCACTAGACTTGCAAGACTTATAGTTACCGTTCCTCTCACAAGCAAGTATTACACGAGGTCTCCTCTTGCCCTCACCTCCATAATCAAACCTTTTAATTACAATGACAATATTATTCAATTTTCCTTGTTCACAAGCCCATCGAAGTAATGCATCTCTACCATTGAATATCTACACATAAAACTCATATTATTTAAATATAAAATTTGAAACATTAATGCCACGTTAATGATACTAAAAAGGATTTCAGACAAATAATTACCGAATAAGTTATGAATTGATCAATATAGTCCATTACACATTATGTTCCCACATTGTTGCCTTCAGTAGGGGCGTCACCTTGATTTTGTTCCTTCAATGGGAGTAAGATCAAAATAGCTTGGATTAAATTTGTGGTCGGCAATAAGTTACTACAAAAATAAATAAATTTTGGTTGGATGCCACTGAAATGTAGGTAAAATTTTGGTAGTAAACCATTGAACTACGTTTCATCTTACGGTGGATCTCCACCGAATATTAAGTTGTTGACCGGTCAAAACCAACCGAAAACGGTGCAACATTTCGGTGGCATCTCACCGAATTTACCTGTCGCGTTCGATACTGATGAGCTGAACGCAACCAGCGACCGTTACGAAATACTAAACTTGCAAAACGCCAAAAAATAAACTCGTATCTCATTCGAAGCCTCTGTAACTTCAATCTCACCCTTCATGAATAAATACAAGATATTTTTTCACCAGTATAAACTTATAAATCTAGGGTTTAGGGTTTAGGAACATGATAGTTTGATAAAAAATTCAAACTAGGGTTGCAGGAACATGTGTGGGGTGTAGTGAGCAATTTTAATTTTAAATTTAAATTTATTTGTCCTTAACGGTAATTGTGTACAAGGATAGAATAGGTTATTTATATTTAAAATTAGTATGGGGTGTAAAGAGCAACTAATGGAGTGCCAATAAAATCTCCCATTTGTTTTTATTAGCAAACATAACGTTAAGGTAAAATGTAATATAACTACTATATAAACAGAGCAAAATCTGACTACATTAAAAATAAAAAAAATAAAAGGAAAACATGTTAAAAGCTTTCCTTGTTTTGTTACTCGCTTATCCCCACCCTCCCTATATATTTCTTCTCCACGGAGTCTTCTTCCCCAACATTCCACAAAGTAGAAATATACACATTTGTTACACACATAGTTCCTAGAGATGTCTAGGTTTTCTTTCTTCCGTTTCTTCCTTTTAGTTCTTGTTTTCTCAGGTTTGCTGGCCTTATCCCTTGTTTTTGTTGTTTGTTTTTTTTTTTTTTTTTTTTTTTGTTTTTTTTTTTTTTTTTTTGGGGGATTACTTATTCTTGATTCACAATGCAACACATAAATTTTACCTCTTTGTTTTAAGTAAAACATGTAGCGACTTAATTAAAACTCTAGTGATACACCACGTATCCTTATTCGCATCCATCACAAGAGTTCAAGGAATTCTCACTCTTCACCTCTCATCAAGGGGGAGGGGGGTTTTCTCACACATCTACACACACTGTCAAAGTCATTGAGATTCGAACCTGAGACCACATATCTGCAAGTCGATGCTATTTTTCACTAGATTAGGCCTCATTGACAGCAAGTCCTTCCTACTTAACCCAACAAATTTTTGCCGCTTAAGCGTGGCTTTGAGTCATAAAAGGCATGCAAACTATCTTTTAATTGCCTTTGCATATAACACTTTATTATATACCTCATTGTTCGGCACCCAGGAAGAGGAAGATTGAAAACACAAAAAAAAAAACATAAAATCATTCTATTCTATGATGCCTAAATTGAATAGAATTGCTTTAGATATACTCTGCGGGAAAGGAAACAAAATTGTTCACTTTTATAAATTTGATGATTTTGCAGTTGCCTTGAACAACCAAAACGTGCCTCAAGCTTATGCACAAAAGAGATGCGAAGAGCAGCTGTATTCAAGCGGGTGTACTTTATTAGACTGCGGGAAGAAGTGCTGGGACAAACACCATGATGCTGGACATACATGCGTTGCCAATGTTGCTCAAATTGATTATGCTTGCTATTGCATGTTCAACTGTTAGTGATTTGTTCGACGTTTGATCGTCTTGAGATGAAAAAAGAGCAAATAAATTGCTGGATATTAAGCCCGATTGAATATTTTGAAAATTTTTATCAAATAAAAAGCAATTGGCCAAAATCGATCTTTATATATAGCAATGTTTGGTTTTAGAGTGAGTCTTTATTTATTTATTGAGAGGCTGCTCAACAATGTACATGCACACTCTATATGTTATTCTCTAATATCGTAGTTAAGTTTTGGTGTTATATGAATGAATGCCTTGATGAGTTTGCTAGTTTTTGTGTTGAATGAAACCAAACAATTACATACCCCATACAAGAAATTTACAAAAGGCCGTAATTATTTTCCGGTGATTGTGTCTTGCCCAAATTCATGTTTACTACATTTTTCTTAGGGATGGGCATTAAAATGGCCGAACTGACTAAACTCGTTGTATTGCTAATGGGATGATTCCTTTCACAATCTTTGTCCTTTGTACTTGTTTTTTTCCCATTGATCTAATAAATTTTCTATTGTCTTTTATCAAAAAATCAGATTGTCGTATTTGAATGCCCGCAAAGGCTTTTGTGGCAATCTGTTTATAAAACATTTAAAACTTCTGTTTCAGTAGGTCTAATAACATATAAAAATTATTTTGAAACTCATATGATATTTAAAGCTATATTAATGTGTGAGATTAATAAGGTATAGTAAATGATGATAACCGATAAGAAAATGCCAATATATAAGGTTTTCATTTAGTTTAGTGGTTTCAAAAACAAAAACAAAATTCTATTTGATCATGAAACTATACTTGCCCCCTTTGCACATGCTCACACATATGTAAAGAGGGCAAATTAAAACGAAGGAAATTTTGTTTTAAAACTTTCCATTTTTATTAATTATTTCATATGGGTTATTTACTCAAGTGGTCCTCAAACTTATACTCAATTTGACATTTTGGTCCCCTCAATTAAATTATTCGTTCAAATGTTCCATCAACTCTATATTATTAGGCAAATTTGTCCTACCATCTAATTTTCTGTTAGATTTAACCAAATTTAGGGTAAATATGACTTTTTCAACAGATGATTGATGTACCTTAAATTAGGACATGAAGGGAAATCTCATATAATATTTCAAAACATTTTTGCCCACCACCCTGAATTGATATTAAGTATAATTATCACAGTAATTATCGTTGAATCAGTTTAATTTACTTGCTACATGAACACGAATCTCAAGAGTTAAATGTGGTGAGCTATGCTATGTTCTCTAATTAATTATTATTCAACCTGTGATAAAGATGTTTTTTCTTGAATCATGTGAAATATAAGGACCTAAATATCGTATGTTTTTTCATGTCCATAAATGTACCTTCTAACGTTTGGAAAAGATCCCAATGAAAGAGTGTCGCAGATGATATTAAACCTATAAATAACATGATCAATAAAAGCATATTAAAGTTTTGTTTAAATAATTATTTATGATTGCATGTAAATGTTATTGTATAGATGATTAATCATGTAAAGTGGGATGAGTCACCGTTGGGAATCAGCTCATTGATATTTAATTCCTTCCTTGTTATAATTAGATGTAATTATGAATCCGACATCAGAAAATACGAAAACAAGCAAAGATGTTTTTTGTTGGTAATCTTGAAAAGTATAAATTGACTCTGGTTGGCATGGTGAAATAAATTTCTTTGCAAAACACGTGCATGCCATTAGAAGGGTGTTGAGGGCGGAACTCTGTAGAATGTCATGGTACAAATGGAAAGTTTCATATTTGGATGAATAGTCAAACACGAATAGTGTGAGTAGCTGCAAATTCTGATTTAGTCAAACACGAATAGTGTGGTCAAAAGAATTTGACGGACCATTATTATGGGAACAAAAATACCATTAAAACCAAAGGAAAGAAGGGTAAACAAAAACACATTTCTGCATGTTTATCTTTAGGGTAAACAGAAAGAAAATTGCTATGAGAATTGTAGGTGGAACATTGGAAGCCAATGTCATTACTTTGACCATAAAAATGTAAGGATGAGTTTGGCAATTACGTTATTTTTCTTTCAGTGGATATAACGTCCTCACAACATTTTCTTGTTTTCTTTTTCTCTTTTAATACTCTTTTGACGGTTTCAGAGATAATAGATGCATAATCTCTTTTTCGCACCTTAAAGATAATAGCTTCTTGTTTATAAATTAGACCATGTAACTTTTAACTATTTGATTAAAAATTAGTCAATCTATCATGTATGCATGAAATTTACAAATAGACGTTTATATCACAAAAATTAAGGCGAAGTGGGCCCTACAAAGTATCTACCATCTACCCATAAATGTATTTTATTTATATATATATATTTAGGATTTTTGACCGAAATGGTCCCCAATCATTGCTCAAATTTCAACTAACCTCAAGATCGTTTGTGAAACCCCACCAATTGGACATGTTTCTCTAATGTTTAGAAGAAATAAAAGTAAAATTCTATTATACGCTTCCTAGTTCGCCAAATGCAAAAGATAATCACATATTATGCCCAAGAATTAAAACAATCTACAAATTTACATTATGAAGAAAACAATTCTGTGTCAAATTTCTTTTCACAGTTTGACCCGAACGGCTATTGGTGACTCAATCAGACTTGGCGGCTACTCACACATGTGCACCAAATATTATATTGTGAAGAAAACAATTCTGTCAAATTTCTTTTCACAGTTTGACCCAAACGGCTATTAGGAGACTCCACTATGCGGCCACTCACATATATGCACCATTATATTGCGTGTTTGAATTAGCAGTTGAGTTTTGGGAGGAGACAACGACAAACTCATTCAAATATGAAAATTGCCATTTCCCTTTGTACCATGACATTCTACGTAGTTGCCCCCTCAAACCCATTCAATGCCCATGTGTGTTTACTATTCTCATGCTCAGCACGTACTTCCTCCTCTATATAAAGGCCATGCAGCATGCCAGCCAGAGCCAACTTATACTTATCAAGATTATTACCAACAACAACAAAAATACCTCAAGTTATGGCAATGCAATTACGTTCTTTTCTCTTAGGCATACTGCTACTAATTGGCTTTGCTTTCACAAATAGCGAAGCTGATATTAGAGCTCCACCCACACATTTTGACACTGCTTCTCTCAATAGGAGCAGTTTTCCAGAAGGGTTCATATTTGGTGTAGGTTCTGGATCTTACCAAGTAAGTCCTTTTTTGGGCCTTAATTTGAGTTTTGATTAGGGTTTTCTTTCAAAGTCAGACCAAGCATGGATCCATGCAAGAATATTGTACATCTTCTTCATTGTGTCTCTTGTGTATTTCAGTATGAAGGTGCGGCAAAAGAAGGTGGTAGAGGACCAAGCATTTGGGATACCTTCACCCACAAATATCCAGGTTTGTCCAATCAAATCATCAATTAGTTAAAATAACAAAATCGTGCTACTTTTATTCTTATGCTCTAAATAAATAAATCTTCTATGATTAATTGCAGAAAAGATTAACGATAGCAGCAATGGAGATATCACTGTTGATCAATATCACCGCTATAAGGTTTGATGACCCAATGTGCACATATTAAATTTTGAAGCATGAAGAAAACTCATCACATTGAAGATAAGCTCCTGATAATTTTTATCTGATTTCTTTTTTGTTATGCACTGTAGGAAGATGTGGGGATTATGAAGAATATGGGGTTGGATGCTTATCGATTCTCTATCTCATGGTCAAGATTGTTACCAAGTAAGTTCATTTGTGACCAATCGTCAATATTTCTGCCTTCATGGTTTTCGCTTAAGTAATGTGTCCAAGTTGTCTATCGAATAATATAACAAATTTTTCTGGTTTTGTTTTAATTATTAGATGGAAAGTTAAGTGGAGGAGTGAACAAGGAAGGAATCAAATATTACAACAATCTCATCAATGAGCTCTTACGCAATGGTGAGTCATCCCACCTTACATGATCAATAATTTATACAATAAGAGTTACATGCACTCATAAAAAAAGTCATTTTGTCAAACTTATAACTCGCTTTTATTGACGATGCTATTTATAGGTTTAACGCCATTTGTGACACTCTTCCATTGGGATCTTCCCCAAACTTTAGAAGATGAATATGGTGGTTTCTTAAGCCCTCATATTGTGTAAGTGAAGAAATTAGTCCTTTGAATCGTATTGATAATTTAATTAATAAATACAATTATGACATTTACATTCTGAAATGTGTATATACAGCAATCATTTTCAAGATTACGTAGAACTTTGTTATAAGGAATTTGGTGATCGAGTAAAGCATTGGACTACACTGAATGAGCCGTATACCTTTAGTAACTATGGCTATGCAACCGGGTCCCAAGCGCCGGGACGATGCTCCACTTGGCAGCAGCTAAACTGCACCGGCGGAGATTCATCAACTGAGCCATATTTGGTAACACACCACCAGCTCCTTGCTCATGCAGCTGCTGTAAAATTGTACAAAAATAAATACCAGGTACAATTAATTAGTTTGTTGCAACAAGAGAGCGACTAATTTACCTTTTTGTGACTCTAAAACAAACAAACTAAATGTTCTTGTGCAGGCGTCTCAAAATGGAGTGATAGGGATAACACTAGTGTCAAATTGGTTTGAGCCCCTATCAGAAGAAAAAGAAAATAAAAATGCGGCATTACGAGCTTTGGATTTTATGTTCGGATGGCAAGTGTATTTCGAATTTGCTTATGAATATAGTATTTGCTACTTACTAACGAGCAATACATAATATAATGTCAAGTTAATCCTTGAACTTTTTACATTCTTTTAGGTTTGCTGAGCCATTGACAAGTGGGGACTATCCACAAAGCATGCGATCTCTCGTCGGAAGTCGATTACCAAAATTCACGAAAGAACAATCCAAGTTGCTAATTGGTTCATTTGATTTTCTTGGACTAAATTACTATACGGGTTACTATGCAAGTGATGCACCTCAAAATAACTCGGTATATGCTAGCTACACAACAGATGCTGGCGTTAATCTTTCATGTGAGTACAAATTCAGAACTTAATTCAAGCAATTTAAGTTTATAGACTAATTAGATTCTAATATTCATATGTGTTGTGGCAGCTGAGCGTAATGGGGTCCCCATCGGTCCAAAGGTACACATCAAATTAAGTAGATTAAGCCTTTATGATTTCGATCATTAATCATTTTTCACTTACAAATGTGACACCTAAAAATCTAAAGATCTTCAAATTTTGGTGCAGGGTGCTTCGGAATGGTTAAATGTTTATCCACAAGGAATTCAACATCTTTTACTCTACACAAAGAAAAAGTATCACAATCCAATTATTTACATTACCGAAAATGGTAATTTTTCTAGCCTTAAGTAATTCCATGATCAATGTTTCTCATATTTTTGGTGTAAAACATGCACAAGTGGTACAAAGTCTAAATTTGTAACTACAAAATAATGTGTTATATATTGTAGGTGTGGATGAGTTGAATGATCCGAAATTATCACTTGCTGAAGCCCTTAATGATACCCATAGAATTGACTACTACAATCGCCACCTTCATTATGTTCAAAGTTCTATTGAGTAAGTGTATTAACAAATTCATTTATAATATTTAAATATATATGTATATGGTATAGCTTTAGATTTTGAGTTATTGATTCATATTATTGACATTAATAGATTTAATTTCCTTTTATTGCTTTTAGCAATGGTGTCAAAGTGAAGGGATTCTTTCCATGGACGTTGCTAGACGACTTTGAATGGAGTTCGGGATTCAGTGTTCGATTTGGTATCACCTATGTAGATTACAACGATGGGCTTAAAAGGCACCCAAAACTCTCGGCGCACTGGTTCAAAAGTTTCCTTAAGAAGTATTGAAAACTTCAAATCATATTCGTCATTCAATATTTGTATTTAATTCAATAATGTGAATTTTATGTATGTACAATAATACTAGGGATTCCAAATTTGTGTACATACAAAATTTCAATTCCAAATTTGTGTAAATTCAGTCATTTCAATTTTAGTCCTTGTATAAGATTAAAATTCCATTCAACCCCCTTGTAAAATTAAACATTGATTTTTAGTCCTTTGATGAGTGTCAACATACGCATAATTATGAAACTCATTCGTTTGTAGTCCTTTGACTGATTGTCTCGAATTTGAGTTATTTATACTAACACCTCTTGAGGTTTTTCGTGTTTTTGCAATATCCTCTAACGTTTTGGAAATTACATAAATACCCCCTTAGGTTTAAAAATGGTTTCACAAAAAAAAAAAAAAAAAAAGATTTGGTAAAAGGACTCTTGCACTCGCACATACACACTCGACGCTCCAATCCCACTAGCCACTATGATAATTGGTAATTGGTGACAGACTAAATTGATAAACACTTCATGGACGTGTTGTTTTGTTGTAGACTTTTTGCCTTTCAAGACTTTATGCCTATAGTAAGCTTTATCATTGTAGTGGCTTTTAAATTATGACTGTCGTGGGCTTTATGTCATTTTGTGTTGCCAAGACCGACCAAAGAGATTTAGGACAAATGCCTACTAATCAGTCTAAATATAATTTTTTTTTGGTCCAAGTTAAGAAGAGGAGAAGGGTATCATAGGAAATTGAATTCAAGACTATTTGGAAGTACACGAAAAGTATATGTGCCAATCCAACTAACAACTCATTAATCAACCTAATAATTTTTATACAAATTTATAAATAAACCCAATCCTAGACATGTATTTATAAAAAAAACCCAAGCACTATTTAAACATAGAAACACACCCAAAATCAACAATTGTATATTTTTTGGGTGTGTTTATAAATGGGTTTTGAGTGTGTGTAATGATGAGTTTTGGGTGTGTTTATAAAGTGTTTTGGGTGTTGGGTTTTTTTATAATTTCAACCCCTATTTTGGGTGTTTTAGTGAAACTCCCTAATTTTTAAGTTGTATTTATTTAGAAAACATATTTTTAACCTTCATGTTGCAAATATTATGGAACTAATTTGATCATTAGTGAATATTGCAGAATTACACATCCCATAATCACTAAAGCCACATTCCTAGAATAATAACGTGTTATTGCAGTATTCATTGGATGAATTGGCGGAAGCTTTGTAAGCCCAAATGTTTTGTGGGGCTTGGATTCAAAATTTTTGAAGCTTTTAATAAAGTCATGGTGGCGAAGCAAGCATGGAGACTCTTGGAGAATCCCGACTCCTTAGTCAATCGTATTATGAAGGCAAGATATTTTCCTGCTGTGGATTTCTTACGCACAGAGGTGAGGAATTGCCCTTCCCTAGTTTGGCGAGCTATAGTTTGGGGTTGACAAGTCATTGAGCAAGGTCTGGTGTGGAGAGTTAGTGACGAGCAATCTATGTTTTAGTGCTATCAGTTTTAGGGGAGATGTTACCTGAATGACTTCCCCCATAGGTGATTGGTGTGGTACTAGAGCTGAAGGTGCTGGAGAAGGCAAAATCTCATAAAATAGTTAAATTTTCTCCTCCTGATTTTGGTAGCATGGAGTGTTTGATTCTAGATTCTCCTCATGTGCTGCTAAAAAATATATGTTGTGTGCCCGGAACACAACATCCATGAAAGTATATACCTTCTAACTTCGAGGGTGATAACATCGGTAACTTTTCTGATGAGGAACATAGCCAATGAAAACACACTTTTTTGCTCGGGAATCTAATTTGCTTCGTTGGTGATCATGTAAATGTACAAATACGACACAACCGAAAAACCGTGGTGCAAGTTTGGGGGTGGGAGGTATTTGGATATGGTGGTAAAATGTTTGAAGTGGTATTTGGGAAACCCAAGTCATGCGTGTGCAATCATCTATAAATGTGACAAATCATCGTGCTCCCACCAGAGTGACAATTTTAGCAGATCCCCAAACATTAGAATGAACAAGAGAAAACAAAACCAATCTTTTGTTTGAACTTAAGAGAAAAGGAATGGCTCTTGGCCAGTTCTCAAATGTCACACTTCAAACTTGAAATATCTAAATTGGTGAATAAGGATGGAAATAACTTCTATAAATATCCAAACAAAGCATGTCCAAGACGCTTATGCCACAGCCATACTTCGTCAATTTGTTTCTCAACACTAGCTCCCCCAATCTTGTAAGCTTGACCAACTTTGGCTTCACTGTCGAAGACGATCCAGTTTTGTCCGATGCTCAGTCACGTCGGCGGCGCAGTGCTTGTGGATGGGTCTCCGATGGTCAATTTCTTGAAAGATGCCCTGCAGTTGGCTGTAGTATTTATGAATAGGTGCACCGTTCTGTTTAATAATGAACACCCGTTTGTTGAGATGAAAAAGGTAAGTTTCATCACCACCATCATAGTAGGTCTTCTTGACAGCAACCCAGATTTCTTTGGCAGTACTTAACCAAGTGAAAAGGCTCATCAAGTCGGGGGGCGTGGAGTCGATTAACCACATCTTGACCCAAAATTTCTCGGTACACCATTTGTTGTAGGTGAACGAGAGCTCAAGAGGCTTTGGAGTGTCACTAGTTAGGTAACCCAATTTTTCGCGAGTAGCAATAGGCTTCTCCATCACTTGAGACCATAAGGCATAATTGGTCTCAATCAGGGTGATGCCGGCTGGGAACAGGGAGTTGTCACTTTTAATAGTAACGATTTGAGAAGTGGAGGTAGAAGATCCTTCGTTGCGCGGAAGAGAGACATTGCGCATTGCAACGGAACAATTTGAGGGTAAGATAAAGATATGTGTTGAGGGAGTTTGATAAGACGATTTGATTTGAGAGTTTAGGATTTGGATTTGAGGAATTTGATTTAGGTTTGTGTTTGAATTTGATGGTATGATTTGAGGCCTTAGAGACAACATATGATTGATTGCTCTATAAGAAGGTTTGTATAGGAGTTTACAATGGTGCTTTACGAGGAAATAGACACAGTAAATATCTCCTAATTATACAATTGTGTGTCAACTGTATAAAACAAGAGAGTAAATCACCTAATTAACTTGGAAAATAAATCTCCTTAATTTAGTAGATTAACTCACGTTAACATATGCTACATCACCTACTATAAGGAAATATTTGAAATAGTATTATATTTGAATTACTCGTTTGGTAAATTTTTTTTTTGTTTTCAATTTGCTCTTTATCAATTGAAGATGGAAAGAGAAAAATCTACTGTAAGATGAATTTGTTTTTATTTGCAAGATCTGACTACATTAAAAAAGAGAAGAAAAAAAAAAGGAAAACATGTTTAAAAGCTTTCCTTGTTGTTTTGTTACCCGCTTATCCCTACCCTCCCTATATAATTTTTCTCCACGGAGTCTTCTTCCCCAACATTCCACAAATCAGAAATATACACATTTGTTACACTTACACACATAGTTGCTAGAGATGTCTAGGTTTTCTTTCTTCTGTTTCTTCCTTCTAGTTCTTGTTTTCTCAGGTTTGTTGGCTTATCCTTTGTCAGTTTTTTAGTGCTTTCCATTTGTTTTTTTTTTCTTTTGGGTTATAACATTACAGCTTCTTGATTCACAATACAACACATAAATTTTACCTCTTTGTTTTAAGTGTAACATGTAGCAACTTAATTAAAACTCTAGTGATACACCACTTATCCTTATTCGCATCCATCACAAGAGTTCAAGGAACTCTCACTTTTCACCTCTCATCAAGGGGGAGGGGGGTTTTATCACACACCTACACACTTTCAAGGTGCCATGGAGATTCGAATATGAGACCACAGATATGCAAATCAATGCTCTTTTTCATTGAACTATGCCCTATCAGCAGCAAGTCCTTCCTACTTAACCCACCAAATTTTTGCCGCTTAAGCGTGGCTTGAGTCATAAAAATCATGCAAACTATCTTTTAATTGCCTTTGCATAACACTTTAATATATACCTCATTGTTCGTCAACCAGGAAGAGGGAGATTGAAAACACACAAAAAACATAAAATCATTCTATTCTATGATGCCTTGTAAATTGAATAGAATTGCTTTAGATATACTCTGCGGGAAAGAAAATAAATTTGTTCACTTATATATATTTGATGATTTTGCAGTTGCCTTGAACAACTAAAACGTGCCTCAAGCTTATGCACAAAAGAGATGTGATGAGTAGTTGTATCCAAGCGGGTGTACTTTATTAGACTGAGGGAAGAAGTGCTGGGACAAACACCATGATGCTGGACATACATGCATTGCCAATGTTGCTCAAACTGATTATGCTTGTTATTGCATGTTCAACTGTTAGTGATTTGTAAGAGCAAATAAATTGCTCGATATTATGCCCGATGGAATAATTTGAATATTATTATCAAATAAAAAGCAATTGGCCAAAATCGATCTTTATATATAGCAATGTTTGGTTTTTAGAGTGAGTCTTTTTTTTTTCTTTTTTTTTTAATAGAGAGGCTGCTCAACGAAGTACATGCACGCTCTATATGTTATTCTCTAATATCATGGTTAAGTTTTGGTGTTATATGAATGAATGTCTTGGATGAGTTTGCTAGTTTTGGTGTTGAATGAAACCAAACAATTACATACCCCATACAAGAAATTTACAAAAGGTAATTATCTTTAAGTGTGATTATGTCCCGCCCAAATTCATGTTTACTACATTTTCCTCAGGGGTGGGTATTAATCCGGCCGAACCGACTAAGCTGGTCGTACTGCTAATGGGATGACTCCTTTCACAATCTTTGTCCTTTGTACTCGTTTCTCCTGTTGATCTAATAAATTTCTATTGTCTTTTATCAAAAAAATCAGATTGTCCTATTTGAATGTCCAGCGCAATGGCTTTTGTGGCAAACTGTTTGTAAAACATTTAAAACTTCCGTTTCAATAAGTCTAATAACATATAAAAATTATTTTGAAACTCATATGATATTTAAAGCTATATTAATGTGTGAGATGAAATAAGGTATAGTAAATGATGATAACCGATAAGAAAATGCCAATATATAAGGTTTCATTTAGTTTAGCGGTTTCAAAAACAAAAACACAATTCTATTTGATCATTAAAGTATATGTAAAGAGGGCAAATTAAAACGAAGGAAATTTTGTTTTAAAACATTCCATTTTTATTAATTATTTCATATGGGTTATTTACTCAAATGGTCCTCAAACTTATACTCCATTTACATTTTGGTCCCTCAATTAAATTATTCGTTCAAATGGTCCATCAACTTTATATTATGAGGCAAATTGGTCCAACCCTCTAATTTTCTGTTAGATTTAACCAAATTATAGGATAAATATGACTTTTAATAATTAACAAATAAAAATAGGGTTAAAATATAGACAAAGTTAGAAAAAATAGAAAGAAAAAAAATCATGAGACCCAATTCCCCAACAGAACCTCCCTCCGATTTCTTCTCCCTCATTCCCCCTCAAACCCCTCCTCCCTTCTGTTTTCCCCCTCTCTTTCTCCCTCTCCCATTCACCCCCCCCTTCTAGGCAACAGACCCCTCCTCATCGCCTCACACCCTCAAAACCCATAACCCATAATCTTATTGGAGAGCAAGGGAGGGAGGGAGGATGAGAGAGAGAGAGAGAGAGAGAGAGAGAGAGAGAGAGAGAGAGAGAGAGAGAGAGAGAGAGATGCCCCTCCATGTTAGAGTAATTTGACAAAAAATTAGGGATTCTCCTTGTATTGTTTAGAATTGAAACTATAGGAACCTTAATGATAAAAGTGGTAAACTATAAGGACCAAAATGACGTTTTGCCGTAACAAAATGAATTCATTCTACATGTAGATGCATGTCAAAATTAATAATAGCACTTATTCCATATAAAATTTTAGGAGATTACAAAAAAAAATTTAAAAATGATTTCAAAAGGTAAGTTCAATTTTAGAGGAAAGAAGAACATGAAGAAGTGATAATAATTTTCAAATGTGCTTGAACAAGTCTGTAGCTAGCGTTGGTGGAAAACTCATCTTTTGCATACTTAGGAGGGTGTATTCAATTTAGATTTTAAATGATTTTAAAAGAGTTATAAAGTTGATAGAGTTTAATTGAATTCAATTGAGTTTATAGCAGTCAAAAACCAATGGGTTTAGGGGTGATGATGGTGATGGTGGTGGTGGTGATGGCGATGTCGGTAGCAATGGTGGTTTGTGGATGATGGTGGGGGAGGTAGTGGTGGTGGTGGTGATAATGAAGTGGTGGAGGTGGTAGTGACGGTGGCGGTGATGGTGATGATGATGCTGGCAGTGGCTGTGGTTGTGATGATGGTGAGGGTGATAGTGGGGGTGGTAGTAGTGGTGGCGATGGGGGTAAGGGTGGTGGCAGTTGTGGTGGAGGTGGTGGCGGTGATGGTGGCAGTAGGGGTGATGGTGGCGCTAGTAGTGGGGACATTGGCAGTGGGTGGTGGTGGAGGTGGCGGTGGTGGTGGTTGCGGTGGTGGTGGTGGTAGTGGTGGTGCTAGGGGATCGCGGCAATGAAGGGTGGTGGTGGCAACGAGGACGATGACTATGCTGGTGGTGGCTGCAGTGGTGATAGCCATGACAAAATGGTGGTAGTAGAAGTGGTGAAATCATATCTTGAGAATAAAAATAATTTATCTATCAAAATCTCTCAGGGAAAACAAAGATTTATCATGGCCTAAAATTAGTCTATAATCAAACGAAATCCACCACTCTTTTGTATTTCCTTTAAAATCAATGAGTTTTTTAATACACCCAAACTTTTATGAAGTCTTTTAGGGCACATTTACGTATCAGTAATGGGTATGGGGGGAAAGGGAATGATTTACATTCCTAACTTTCCCTGCGTTTACTTGCAATCAGGAATGAAAAAATAAGTGGGCCCTACCTCAAAATCCATAACCACATCCCCTCAGAACTAGGTATCAAATCAACTAGGGGGGAGTAGTCGATACGATTCTCATTCCTGTTTTCTCTTAGTAACTTCCAAAAATACCATTACCACTTTACCATAATTCCAAAACCCCCCAAACCCTAAAAAAAATAAAAACTCACGCCAAGAAGTTCCAAGACGCTCCAACCCTTAAAAAAAATTAATAAAATAAAAATAAAAATAAATAAAAAACTCATTTCCAAGAAGTTCCATGTATTTAATGTATGAAGATTATGCAGGTTATTATTATTTGATTGTTTACTAGTTACGTAGGTGAAAGATATATATATATTTGTTGGAGTTTATTTTTTCGTTTGAAATTGGCTCTGGACAAAAGTGTTATTAACATTATCATTGAACTGGGCTCTTGTTGTTCATCTTGTTCAGCATATTGATTCTTCATGTTTGCACCACCTTACTGGTTTGCTGTTACTAGTTTGCTGCAAGATTAGTTTGGTCTCCTTAGCCTATTCGAGAATTATATATGTGCTATGGTGAAAATGTGCAGGGCATTTTAGTAATCAAATTAATTTGGATTCTGATTCATGAAAATTAGTAAACAATAACAATAGGAATCAACCCCATTCCTTTGCTAATTCCATATGTTTAGTAAACAGCTTAATGGGAATGATTATTCTCATACCGATTCAGTAGTTCTTTGATTCCTAAATTCTCCGATTCCTTACTTTCTCCATTACTGATACGTAAACATGCCCTTAAAGTCGTGATTGAATACATCCAAATTTGAATGGAGTTTAAAAAGTCTGAATTGACTTGTAACATCTAGGGAAAAAAAAAATTTAATAATAATAATAAAATATATTTATTTATTTAACTTAATTATGAGTTTAAAAATTTGTTTATTAAATTTAAAAAATAATAATAATAAAAAAGGCAACGTGTAAGCAAGCCTTTGTTCTTCCCTTCATTCTTCCCCCCTTCCCTCTTACATTCTCTTCAAAAATATGATTTTGGGATGAGTTGTTCATCTATTGGAGGTGAGTCACCTAGTCTAGGCTAAAGATACTGATTGCATAAACTAAGATAAGATTGGGGATGAAGGAAATGAAATTTGGGTGAGGAAGAGAATGGAGAATAGGAGGAAGAGAAGAAAAAAATTTCTAAGGTGAGTCAATTTCGAATTTGAGATTTTTAACTTTGTGTTTGTGTGTTTCTAGTCCCTTAAAGAGTATTTTGAGTCATTTGAGTGATGGGGAAATTGAATTGGAAGAGTTCGAACTTCTATTTTCGGGTTGGGTGGATAGAGCAATTTTTCAAGTGTGGGTGTTGTTGATTTTGGTTCCATTTTGAGTTTTTGATGAGTTCTAATGATAGGTATGAACTTTAGAAGAGTTTTAGAAGCCTTAGGAACAACTTGGAAGTGATAGAATGGTTGAAAACAACTTAGAACCAAATCTGGAAATTTGCATTTTCTGGAAATTGCAGTCCGCAAGCCTCACTTTGGCTCTCTTTTTCTCCCAATCCTTTGAGTGTTTAGGAATCCATTTGTTGGGTTTTAAACTAGACTTGGCAAGGAACAAAAAACAATTGGTTTCGTCGAATTTGGTTGAGTTTTGATACGTCAAACGCATGTGCAAAGTTTCGAAAAATATGTTTTCTGCAGAAAAACCAACGAGTCCAACTGTGGAGCTAGTTTTCTCCTTCGTTTTACCTCCGTTTTGAGTGTTGACAGGGCATATAGGACAGAGTTTTAGATTATTTTGTACGAGATTTGGCCGATTTGGACCCTGGGTTGGTCCTAGGGGCATTTTCGTCATTTTCACGCAAAATCTTTGAAATGCATGAGGTTGAGGTTGGACTTAGGTGAAATAAACTAAAGACTGCTCAATAATAATTTGGATTTGAATTTGTTCAAGAATTGGATCAAAAGTGTAGATTTGACAACTCCGAGAATCTCCGAAGAGTAAATTTGGTACTTTAGCTAGCTGGACATGAGGTAGGATTTCCTGATTTCCCAATGATAGGGTTATTTCACTTTTAATCTTAGTGCTTTCATATGATATTATAAATATGAATATTATTGTTGCTTTGCTCGATGAATATTATTTGATGTCATGTGAACATTATTATTAATGTTTCTTCGTGTATATTATTTGACGTTGGATGAATATTATTATTCATGTGATTAAATCTGAAATATTATTGTTATTATCTATGTTATTATTTAGTATAAATAAATTATGTTTGCGCTGCATTACATATGCATCATAAATACAGTGGTGTTAAGTGTGTGTGTGTGTGTCGTTTGACGTATATCTAAGGGGTGGGAGAATGCCTTAGATATACACCCCTTAGATATATCTAAGTAAATAAAAATGTGGAAAATATTTAGGTGACGGGAGCAGGGCTTGAATATATTGAGATGATGGGAGCAGGGCCTCTAATGAAAAGTGAAAGTTGAGAAATTCGTAAACAAAAGAAAAATGAATTAAGGGATGGATGGGAGCTAGTTCATATTTTAGGGTATTTAGAGCCACAATGGTAAAATGCATGGTATGGGACATGCATGCTTGTTGCCCTAAGATATAAATTAGTGGGATTAGAAGAAAGTGAGTTCATGGCATCATAGCACATTCAAATTTATTTATCTGGTATGGGTGCATAATTTATGTATCTTGTGTTGTTTGATGCATGACACTTTGATTAACTGTGATAGTTAACCTTGAGGGGTTTGACGGTACTCTACTGGGCATTAGAATGCTCATACCCTAATAGATTGTGCAGGATTCAAGGCGAGGTTTGAGGAAGTGAGTTTCAACCAAGCTACTAGGCTTTTGTTGTTGATTTGTGTAATTAACATTTGTAAGTAGTCAACGGTATAAAAATCTTAGTGCGAGCTACTGCGACTCTGATCCTGTGTTGGTAGGTAAATTTGTATTTATTTGTGGCTCTTTTTCTAACCATATCATTGTTGTAGGATTTTATTCTTATGACTATGGTATGACTCACACCATGATTGGGGAATATTCTTTATTTTCAAATAAGGTCGTGACATGAATACATCGAGAATTATATAGACTTCTATAAAATCGTGATTGAATACACCTGAACTTTTTGCCTTAACAAAATAAATTCATTCTACATGTAGATGCATTTCAAAATTAATAATAGCACTGATTCCATATAAAATTCTAGGAGATTACAACAAATATTTAAAAAATGATTTCGAAAGGTAAGTTTCAATTTTAGAGGAAAGAAGAACATGAAGAAGTGATAAAATTTTCAGATGTGCTTGAACAAGTCTATAGCTAGCGTAGGTGGTAAACTCATCATTTGCATATTTAGAGTCTAATAAGATAAACATGCAGTCAGCGGCGGACCCATGAATTTTTCAACAGAGGTGCAATTTTTAAAACATAAGAGCTCAAAACAAAAGGAAAAAGGAAAAGACAACTAAACATCCTTAATTAATTGAAAAAAAATATCATTACAGTTAACCTACAGTTGTTGCCGACAAGATTTCATATCATGAAAACGTCGCATTATATTTGCATTACTAATACAAGAAAAAACATATTTCTCAATGTAAACTCAGGAATTGGATTGGCGTACTCAAGAATGAAAAGAAAAACGTAGGATTCTCGTGATGCATACACACTTTGATGAAATTGGGTGATGTTAAATTGGTCCTTTATAAAGAGAATTCTCAATCCCACTTAAATAAGGAATTCCCAAAATCCAATTAAATAAAGAAAACCCCCAATTAAAACTCAATTAAGAAAGGAATTATAAAACCCAACTAAAACTCTATAGAAGCCCACGAAATGGCCCAGCTTTTCTGTTTTTTTTTCTTTTTCAAAACCCTAGTCCAAAACAACGTCGTTTTGGCCAAATGAAAAAAAAAAAGAAGCTCTCAACAGACAGCAGCGCAGCACCCAAGTCTCTTGTGCATTTCATCGAACATGTTGCATGTGTCTCTGGTCTGAGCAAAGGTGCAACTCCAGCAACTCTTATGGAGTTTTCCGGCAACTGGAGGTGCAGGTGCATTGTGCACCTCCTTACTCCTGCACAGGTCCTCCACCGCATGCAGTGATGACTTTTCTTTCACTGGTTTTAATGCCATTTTTCTTCCCATAAAAGTTAACACCCTTATCTTCAAGCCGTTTTCCTTTCGCTACTCTTTTGACGTTTTCAAAAGATAATTGATGTACCTTAAATTAGGACATGAAGGGAAATCTCATATAATATTTCAAAGCATTTTTGCTCACCACCTTGAATTGATAGTAATGCTAAGGAGACTATCTATTTGTAACATATTTTTGTGTACCAACTGACGTGGCTGTTGAGTTGGCTATGCCACATCATTAAGTGAGTTTTTAATATTTTTAATAATTTTTTTTTTTCACCTTTCACTTTACAGGCTCATTTAAATCATATTAAAATCAATAAAATTAAATAAAAATTAAATCTCCGTTCTCTTCTCCTACCTCCTACCCAGTCAACCCTCTCTTCCTCCTTCCTCAACCTCACCTTTCAGCCACCCCTCTCCCGTTGCCCATCCTTCCCTCAGCCATACTCTTGTACATGTACCTACCCTCAACCATACACCAGATTTCCCGAACATTGAAAAGTGAATCGCACCTACAAGTATCGAAATCTTTTGAACAATCACAAGGACACTGAGGGCAAGAACCTTTCTTCTTCAAGCTCCAGTGCAAAGATGGAAGTATACCCAACCAAACACACCGCCACTAAACAAAAACCAGCCTCACAGCATAAAAAGGCAAAACACAACTTCGGTTTGTTTGTTTCCAAATTTACGGAATGTTCAAAATCAGATATCAAAAACCCATTTTAGGTCCTGGGTTATGATGAGTCGATTTTATATTATATATTTAACCCCATTCTTAATATATTTTGGTTAATATTTTGGAAGAATTTTGATACTTTGAATTATATTTCCAATATAGGACTTTCGACTCCATCTGGAGCAAAACATAATCAAATGGACGAATTTTGGAGTAATTCTAGTTGGAGGACGTTCGTGAGTCACTTGGCTTGATCGTATCAAAATTTAAGACTTTTCTACCAAGCGGTTATTTTCTGGCGATAAAATAAAGGAGCGATGTGCAGTGCTGGAATAGTGACGTTTTGGGCTTGTATTGCGTTTTTGGAGCCCAAGATGACCTCGGATGGGTTCATGGCCTTCTGGAGAAGTGTTCGGAATATTTTTATCTTTAAAACGAGCTATCTTGGGCCAGATTTGGAGGAGATTTGAGACTAAAACGTGGCTGGGCAGATTATGGGCAGATTCTCCTAATCCAATTTGGACTTTATTTCCTAGTCTTATTTTATTTTAACTTAGTTTCCTTGTGGGGATTGGGTAGCTAGGTTTTAGGAGGTATTTAAACTCCTTTTCACAGCAATTTAGCGGACTCCCTTTTTACTTCTTTTTGGTTTTTGGAGCAATTGCTAGGGTTTTGGATTTTCGCGACTTTCAGGTGTTTTCATTCTTATTCTTCTTAATGATATTTTCTTGGATTTCAATTGTGAACATGCGTAACTAACTCTCTTTTGCTAGGGTGAGGCCACGAGCCTTAGCAAGAATATGTAGTTTCTGTCCAATTTGCTTATGATTATATGCATGCAGGTTTTCGAATTATTCATCACTGGGTTAAACTATCTAAGTGTCTTGATGCTTGATCACCATTAGGATGTTTAGAAAAGTAATTTGATGCAGTTTTGGTCGGAGGTCGGTCCCTGAAATTGACGAAGGCTTCTTGTGATTAATATGTGCAAGTTCATTTAGGATGAATACCACATCTTAAGGGTTGCATGGTTTTTCAAAAGGTTTCACAGAACTTAATGAGTCATGTATGTTTAGATTTGATCTGAATACCACAGACGGATTGCATGTGTGATATACGCTCTATGTTGGGGGTCCAAGTAGGCATATATTAGGAATATCTAACCTTTGAAATATGCATGTATAGGTCATAAGTAATTGGGGGAACTATATAGAATTGTTAAGGTGACGGCGGATCCCTAGTGCTTTCTTAATTTGATTTCTAAAAACATAACTGTTTCTCTTGCTCTTAGCTTTAATTTTGCATATTGCCTTATTTTTATTAGTTAAATTCCTTTTAATTTAAGGTCTTCAAATCAAACATCTCAACTTTCTCTTTTGCAATAATTAATTAGAATTTGGTTGCTACAAGTTATTTAATAATCCCTGCGGAGAACGACCTTGCGAGAATCATTTATACTACAATAACCTTGTCATTCTTGCAAGTTTTGTAGGAGTTTTAACCATGTTTGCGCAGGTACTAAAAAGCCTATCAGGTTACAAACTCAGAATATCAATAAAATTCAAAACTTGACTGCACTTGAATGATTTCTAGGAATGTGTGAAATAATGGCAAAAATAAATTAACAATATCCAATCAAAAATGCCCATTTCAAGATCTGGGACCTGCAATGAGAATCTGACAAACTCAATGACTGGTGTATGGATGAGGGAAGGATGGGCGAGGGAGACGGGTGGCTGAAAGGTGGGGTTGAGTAGGGAGGGAGCATTGGCTGGGTAGGAGGTAGGAGAAGAGAGCAGAGATCTTTTTTTAAATTTTAATGATTTTAATATGATTTAAATGAGTCTATAAAACTCATTTAATGATGTGGTATCGACAACTCAACAATCACATCAGTTGGTACAGTTTATCACGGTAATTATCGTTGAATCAGTGTAACTTACTTGCTACATAAACACGAATATCAAGAGTTAAATGTGGTGAGCTATGATATGTTCTCTAATTAATTATTATCCAGTATGGGATAAAGATGTTTTTCCTTGAAATGTATAAGGAGATGTTTTTTGTTGGTAATCTTGAAAAGTATAAGTTGACTCTGGTTGGCATGGTGAAATAAATTTCTTTGCAAAACACGTGCATACCATTAGAAGGGTGTTGAGGGCGGAACTCTGTAGAATGTCATGGTACAAATGGAAAGTTTCATATTTGGATGAATAGTCAAACACGAATAGTGTGAGTAGCTGCAAATTCTGATTTAGTCAAACACGAATAGTGTGGTCAGAAGAATTTGACGGACCATTATTATGGGAACAAAAATACCATTAAAACCAAAGGAAAGAAGGGTAAACAAAAACACATTTCTGCATGTTTATCTTTAGGGTAAACAGAAAGAAAATTGCTATGAGAATTGTAGGTGGAACATTGGAAGCCAATGTCATTACTTTGACCATAAAAATGTAAGGATGAGTTTGGCAATTACGTTATTTTTCTTTCAGTGGATATAACGTCCTCACAACATTTTCTTGTTTTCTTTTTCTCTTTTAATACTCTTTTGACGGTTTCAGAGATAATAGATGCATAATCTCTTTTTCGCACCTTAAAGATAATAGCTTCTTGTTTATAAATTAGACCATGTAACTTTTAACTATTTGATTAAAAATTAGTCAATCTATCATGTATGCATGAATTTACAAATAGACGTTTATATCACAAAAATTAAGGCGAAGTGGGCCCTACAAAGTATCTACCATCTACCCATAAATGTATTTTATTTATATATATATATATTTAGGATTTTTGACCGAAATGGTCCCCAATCATTGCTCAAATTTCAACTAACCTCAAGATCGTTTGTGAAACCCCACCAATTGGACATGTTTCTCTAATGTTTAGAAGAAATAAAAGTAAAATTCTATTATACGCTTCCTAGTTCGCCAAATGCAAAAGATAATCACATATTATGCCCAAGAATTAAAACAATCTACAAATTTACATTATGAAGAAAACAATTCTGTGTCAAATTTCTTTTCACAGTTTGACCCGAACGGCTATTGGTGACTCAATCAGACTTGGCGGCTACTCACACATGTGCACCAAATATTATATTGTGAAGAAAACAATTCTGTCAAATTTCTTTTCACAGTTTGACCCAAACGGCTATTAGGAGACTCCACTATGCGGCCACTCACATATATGCACCATTATATTGCGTGTTTGAATTAGCAGTTGAGTTTTGGGAGGAGACAACGACAAACTCATTCAAATATGAAAATTGCCATTTCCCTTTGTACCATGACATTCTACGTAGTTGCCCCCTCAAACCCATTCAATGCCCATGTGTGTTTACTATTCTCATGCTCAGCACGTACTTCCTCCTCTATATAAAGGCCATGCAGCATGCCAGCCAGAGCCAACTTATACTTATCAAGATTATTACCAACAACAACAAAAATACCTCAAGTTATGGCAATGCAATTACGTTCTTTTCTCTTAGGCATACTGCTACTAATTGGCTTTGCTTTCACAAATAGCGAAGCTGATATTAGAGCTCCACCCACACATTTTGACACTGCTTCTCTCAATAGGAGCAGTTTTCCAGAAGGGTTCATATTTGGTGTAGGTTCTGGATCTTACCAAGTAAGTCCTTTTTTGGGCCTTAATTTGAGTTTTGATTAGGGTTTTCTTTCAAAGTCAGACCAAGCATGGATCCATGCAAGAATATTGTACATCTTCTTCATTGTGTCTCTTGTGTATTTCAGTATGAAGGTGCGGCAAAAGAAGGTGGTAGAGGACCAAGCATTTGGGATACCTTCACCCACAAATATCCAGGTTTGTCCAATCAAATCATCAATTAGTTAAAATAACAAAATCGTGCTACTTTTATTCTTATGCTCTAAATAAATAAATCTTCTATGATTAATTGCAGAAAAGATTAACGATAGCAGCAATGGAGATATCACTGTTGATCAATATCACCGCTATAAGGTTTGATGACCCAATGTGCACATATTAAATTTTGAAGCATGAAGAAAACTCATCACATTGAAGATAAGCTCCTGATAATTTTTATCTGATTTCTTTTTTGTTATGCACTGTAGGAAGATGTGGGGATTATGAAGAATATGGGGTTGGATGCTTATCGATTCTCTATCTCATGGTCAAGATTGTTACCAAGTAAGTTCATTTGTGACCAATCGTCAATATTTCTGCCTTCATGGTTTTCGCTTAAGTAATGTGTCCAAGTTGTCTATCGAATAATATAACAAATTTTTCTGGTTTTGTTTTAATTATTAGATGGAAAGTTAAGTGGAGGAGTGAACAAGGAAGGAATCAAATATTACAACAATCTCATCAATGAGCTCTTACGCAATGGTGAGTCATCCCACCTTACATGATCAATAATTTATACAATAAGAGTTACATGCACTCATAAAAAAAGTCATTTTGTCAAACTTATAACTCGCTTTTATTGACGATGCTATTTATAGGTTTAACGCCATTTGTGACACTCTTCCATTGGGATCTTCCCCAAACTTTAGAAGATGAATATGGTGGTTTCTTAAGCCCTCATATTGTGTAAGTGAAGAAATTAGTCCTTTGAATCGTATTGATAATTTAATTAATAAATACAATTATGACATTTACATTCTGAAATGTGTATATACAGCAATCATTTTCAAGATTACGTAGAACTTTGTTATAAGGAATTTGGTGATCGAGTAAAGCATTGGACTACACTGAATGAGCCGTATACCTTTAGTAACTATGGCTATGCAACCGGGTCCCAAGCGCCGGGACGATGCTCCACTTGGCAGCAGCTAAACTGCACCGGCGGAGATTCATCAACTGAGCCATATTTGGTAACACACCACCAGCTCCTTGCTCATGCAGCTGCTGTAAAATTGTACAAAAATAAATACCAGGTACAATTAATTAGTTTGTTGCAACAAGAGAGCGACTAATTTACCTTTTTGTGACTCTAAAACAAACAAACTAAATGTTCTTGTGCAGGCGTCTCAAAATGGAGTGATAGGGATAACACTAGTGTCAAATTGGTTTGAGCCCCTATCAGAAGAAAAAGAAAATAAAAATGCGGCATTACGAGCTTTGGATTTTATGTTCGGATGGCAAGTGTATTTCGAATTTGCTTATGAATATAGTATTTGCTACTTACTAACGAGCAATACATAATATAATGTCAAGTTAATCCTTGAACTTTTTACATTCTTTTAGGTTTGCTGAGCCATTGACAAGTGGGGACTATCCACAAAGCATGCGATCTCTCGTCGGAAGTCGATTACCAAAATTCACGAAAGAACAATCCAAGTTGCTAATTGGTTCATTTGATTTTCTTGGACTAAATTACTATACGGGTTACTATGCAAGTGATGCACCTCAAAATAACTCGGTATATGCTAGCTACACAACAGATGCTGGCGTTAATCTTTCATGTGAGTACAAATTCAGAACTTAATTCAAGCAATTTAAGTTTATAGACTAATTAGATTCTAATATTCATATGTGTTGTGGCAGCTGAGCGTAATGGGGTCCCCATCGGTCCAAAGGTACACATCAAATTAAGTAGATTAAGCCTTTATGATTTCGATCATTAATCATTTTTCACTTACAAATGTGACACCTAAAAATCTAAAGATCTTCAAATTTTGGTGCAGGGTGCTTCGGAATGGTTAAATGTTTATCCACAAGGAATTCAACATCTTTTATTCTACACAAAGAAAAAGTATCACAATCCAATTATTTACATTACCGAAAATGGTAATTTTTTCTAGCCTTAAGTAATTCCATGATCAATGTTTCTCATATTTTTGGTGTAAAACATGCACAAGTGGTACAAAGTCTAAATTTGTAACTACAAAATAATGTGTTATATATTGTAGGTGTGGATGAGTTGAATGATCCGAAATTATCACTTGCTGAAGCCCTTAATGATACCCATAGAATTGACTACTACAATCGCCACCTTCATTATGTTCAAAGTTCTATTGAGTAAGTGTATTAACAAATTCATTTATAATATTTAAATATATATGTATATGGTATAGCTTTAGATTTTGAGTTATTGATTCATATTATTGACATTAATAGATTTAATTTCCTTTTATTGCTTTTAGCAATGGTGTCAAAGTGAAGGGATTCTTTCCATGGACGTTGCTAGACGACTTTGAATGGAGTTCGGGATTCAGTGTTCGATTTGGTATCACCTATGTAGATTACAACGATGGGCTTAAAAGGCACCCAAAACTCTCGGCGCACTGGTTCAAAAGTTTCCTTAAGAAGTATTGAAAACTTCAAATCATATTCGTCATTCAATATTTGTATTTAATTCAATAATGTGAATTTTATGTATGTACAATAATACTAGGGATTCCAAATTTGTGTACATACAAAATTTCAATTCCAAATTTGTGTAAATTCAGTCATTTCAATTTTAGTCCTTGTATAAGATTAAAATTCCATTCAACCCCCTTGTAAAATTAAACATTGATTTTTAGTCCTTTGATGAGTGTCAACATACGCATAATTATGAAACTCATTCGTTTGTAGTCCTTTGACTGATTGTCTCGAATTTGAGTTATTTATACTAACACCTCTTGAGGTTTTTCGTGTTTTTGCAATATCCTCTAAGGTTTTGGAAATTACATAAATACCCCCTTAGGTTTAAAAATGGTTTCAAAAAAAAAAAAAAAAAAAAAAAAAAAAAAAAAAATGGAATGTAAAAGGACTCTTGCACTCGCACATACACACTCGACGCTCCAATCCCACTAGCCACTATGATAATTGGTAATTGGTGACACCGACTAAATTGATAAACACTTCATGGACGTGTTGTTTTGTTGTAGACTTTTTGCCTTTCAAGACTTTTTGCCTTTCAAGACTTTATGCCTATAGTAAGCTTTATCATTGTAGTGGCTTTTAAATTATGACTGTCGTGGGCTTTATGTCATTTTGTGTTGCCAAGACCGACCAAAGAGATTTAGGATAAATGCCTACTAATCAATCTAAATATAATTTTTTTTTGGTCCAAGTTAAGAAGAGGAGAAGGGTATCATAGGAAATTGAATTCAAGACCTTTTGGAAGCACACGAAAAGTATATGTGCCAATCCAACTAACACCTCATTAATCAACCTAATAATTTTTAAATTGTATTTATTTAGAAAACATATTTTTAACCTTCATGTTGCAAATATTATGGAACTAATTTGATCATTAGTGAATATTACAGAATTACACATCCCATAATCACTGAAGCCACATTCCTAGAATAATAACGTGTTATTGCAGTATTCATTGGATGAGTTGGCGGAAGCTTCGTAAGCCCAAATGTTTTGTGGGGCTTGGATTCAAAATTTTTGAAGCTTTTAATAAAGTCATGGTGGCGAAGCAAGCATGGAGACTCTTGGAGAATCCCGACTCCTTAGTCAATTGTATTATGAAGGCAAGATATTTTCCTGCTGTGGATTTCTTACGCACATAAGTGAGGAATTGCCCTTCCCTAGTTTGGCGAGCTATAGTTTGGGGTTGACAAGTCATTGAGCAAGGTCTGGTGTGGAGAGTTAGTGACGAGCAATCTATGTTTTAGTGCTATCAGTTTCAGGGGAGATGTTACCTGAATGACTTCCCCAGCAGGTGATTGGTGTGGTCCTAGAGCTGAAGGTGCTGGAGCGGGCAAAATCTCATAAAACAGTTAAACTTTCTCCTCCTAATTTTGGTAGCATGGAGTGTTTGATTCTAGATTCTCCTCATGTGCTACTAAAAAATATATGTTGTGTGCCCGGAACACAACATCCATGAAAGTATATACCTTCTGACTTCGAGGGTGATAACATCGGTAACTTTTCTGATGAGGAACATAGCCAATGAAAACACACTTTTTTGCTCGGGATCTAATTTGCTTCGTTGGTGATCATGTAAATGTACAAATACGACACAACCAAAAAACCACGGTACAAGTTTGGGGGTGGGAGGTATTTGGATATGGTGGTGAAATGTTTGAAGTGGTGTTTGGGAAACCCAAGTCATGCATGTGCAATCATCTATAAATGTGACAAATCATCGAGCTCCCGCCAGAGTGACAACTTTAGCAGATCTCCAAACTTTAGAATGAACAAGAGAAAACAAAACCGAACTATTGTTTGAACTTAAGGGAAAAGGAATGGCTCTTGGCCAGTTCTCAAATGTCACACTTAAAACTTGAAATATCTAAATTGGTGAATAAGGATGGAAATAACTTCTGTAAATATCCAAACGAAGCATGTCCAAGACGCTTATGCCATAGCCATACTTCGTCAGTTTGTTTCTCAACATTAGCTCCCCCAATCTTGAAAGCTTGACCAGCTTTGGCTTCACTGTCACGCGCTAAGTCCATGTAGTAAAGTTCCCCCGTCCTAGTACCACAACCAATCGTCTTATTGCTGAGAATGTCCTGCAAAACACAATGAGTTATTAAATAGGTTACAGTGCAATCTAAAGCCGTAGTAATTTGGGCAACGGACAATAGATTATGGTGTAGGGATGGAACAAACAACACAAAATCCAAATTGAGGGAGTCAAGGAGAGAAAGAGAACCCCCCAATCACAAGGAAGGGAGTACCATTAGCATTAGACACCACCGATTGAGGAGACGGTGTATGAGAGGCAATTTGTCCATGATCAAATGTCATAAGGTTAGTTGCTCCTAAGTCAATGATCCAGGTGTTTTTCTTGGATAAAGTATTTAAAACATAACCTTTGGTACCTGTTGTGGCTATAGAGGCAGATGTTGGAGCCGGTGTAGCCAAAACCGTAGGACTTACAAGATCTGATTCGGAAGATGTGTTGAGTGATTTGCTCTTATTCCTGCGGTGAGCTTTCGAATGGTCCCACCAATCAGGGTACCTAATCAATTCGTAACAGCCAACACAGGTATGTTTGTCTTCCGTTTCAATAAGTCTAATAACATATAAAAATTATTTTAAAATATAGATGTTAGCTAAAGATGGCCAGGTTTTCCCGCTTCCATTTCTTCTATTAATCTGACTAGAATGTATTTGTTGAATCCTACAATAAGGTAAGATGAATTTGTTTTTATTATTAGAAAACATAACGTTAGTGCTCATCCCCACCCTCCCTATATATACTTCTTCTCCACAGAGTCTTGTTCCCCAACATTCCACAAAGTAAAAATATACATACACATTTGTTACACACATAGTTCTTGAGATGGCTAGCTTTTTTTTCTTCCGTTTCATCCTCTTTGCTCTTGTTTTCTCAGGTTTGTAAGCTTATTCTCTATCATTTTTTTAGTGCTCTTTTTTTTTCTTTTGGGTTATATTGCTGTGTAACTAAACACTATTTTCTTGTCGCGATTCAAACTGCACTGGAGAAATTTTACCTCTTTGTATTAAAGTGGAATATGTGGCTACTTATAGCTCTAGTGGTTTACCCTAATTCACATCCATCACAAGAGTTCAACGAACTCTCACTCTCTCGTCTACCTCTCATGAAAAGTTTTTTCTTTAAATTAAATTGAACATTGATTTATTTCATGCGGAAAAAAAAACTGCTGACTTATTTAAATTTCATAATTTTGTAGTAGCTTTGAACAACCAAAACGTGCCTCAAGCTTATGCACAAGAAAAGAGATGCCAAGAGCAGTTGTATCGAAGCGGGTGCACATTATCGGACTGTTGGGAAAAGTGTTTTAACAAACACCATGATGCTGGACATAGTTGTGTTGCCAATGTTGCTGGCACTGATTATGCTTGTTATTGCTTCTTCAATTGTTAGTCATTTGTTCGAGTCTTTCTTTGATAAAAGAATAATATTCCAAGCAATTAGCCAAAATCGATCTTTATATATAGCATTGTTTGGTTTTTCAAGTCAATCCTTCTTTATATAAGTACATCGTGCATTCTCCATATGTAAAGGTGAAGCAATAATCCAAGCAATTTGCAAAACCGATATGAGGAGAACAAGTCAAACAGTAAAAAACGAGCCAAATAATGGTCTAGTATATCTTATGTCAGGAAACTATTAATAATCGAAACCATTTAACCACAATTAAAAACCTTGCTAATATAATTTCAAGGCCCAAGTAAGTTGCCCAGGATGAGGCCCACCATCAAGCGTGGGTTGCTCTCAAGACGAAATTCATTTTTGATTTGTTCTATTATTGTAATGGTTTAAAGTGACTTGAATCGGACTCTCTTGTTAGTCTATGACATGTGTGGTACTCTTTTCTCCTTTGGGATTTGTCTCATGAGACTGTCCTAGGAAAGTTTTAACGAGGCCACTGTATCATGTCGTCCCTTATACGTCTTTGGTTCTATGAATGAATTCTTTTTCTAAAAAAAAGAACAATAAAACGATATTAAGTCCAACAAAAAAAATAATATAAAGGACCATTATATAAAAGAAGATTGATGGCAACCAAAATGAATAAAGGCAAATGTACAAAGGCCCAACACAATAAAATCAAATATATACTTGTTCTCATATTCGTCATACTATTAATGGTAGGGGTGGCATTTTAAACCGAAAAACCGAAAAACCGCAAAAACCAACCGATAATTTACCGCAATGAAACCGCAATCGCGGTAAACCGAACCGCATTTTCGGTATTAAGAACCGAACCGCATTTGCGGTTGCGGTTGCGGTATTTGATTTTCAAAACTTGCGGTTACCGCAAACCGCAAAGTATAGCCGCAGTACGGATGATGATGTTTAATTCTACAAGGAAATGAAACATATGACAACTTGTAAGTAATTAGTTTATTTATGCTTCTTCTTATAATAAAATGTACTAAACTATGTTGTTTTATTTGTAGATAACATTGGTACTCAAACAACACAACGGGGTTCTTCAAATTCACTCACCACCAACACTTGAGTTTGTAACTTTAGTTTGTAACATTGGTGAATTGCATTTTCATTTTAATTTGTAACTTTAATTAACTTTGAATTGGATTTTTCTTTTTGGTTGTAACTTTAATTCATTTTGCTTTGCATTTTCCTATTGATTTGTAACTTTAAAGGATTTGGAATTGGAATGCTTGATAAGTTTAACTTTAATTGGAATGCTTGGAATTGTAACTTTAATTTTCTTAAGTTGTGAATGCTTGAGAAATTGAGGAGATTGTGAATTTATATATGCTTGAGAAATTAAGGTTGTGTATTTATTTATTTAGGTTGTGAATTTATATTTTTGTGAATGCTTGAGAACTTGCGGTTTTAAACCGCTAATTCGCGGTAACCGACCGCATTTTGCGGTTTACCGCAATGCGGTAAACCGCAAAACGCGGTCGGTTTGCGGTTTCAAAAATCACCAAACCGCAAATAGTCGGTCGGTTTGCGGTTTGAGTAAAAATTCGCGGTTACCGAACCGCAACCACCCCTAATTAATGGTGTGGCTCGTCGTATAGCGCATTTTGCCTTGTATATCGGGGTTTCTCTGTATTGGTTCGAGGAACCTCCTAATTTTATTGTAAATGTACTGTATGAGGAGGATTGTCACTCGTGATCAAGGAATTTCCTTTACCCTTGATACAAGTTCAGACTTCTTGTATTAGCTTATTCACATCAATAATATTCTATCACGTGTCATAAAATATATATAGACACACACACTTGTTCTCAAAAATATATATACTTGTTTTGAAATTTCAATTAAACAAATTAGACCAACGATTTTGAAACACTTCAACGTGTCGGTTTTAAAACACTTCAACAGTAGCTCACTTCAATTTTATTTTTATTTCAATGGTCATTAATTAGTTTTTAAATAGGGAGCTTTAGTTTTAAAACACAATATAGTTTACTAATTTGGAAGATATGAATACAATTTCATCTAATTAGCATAAGGCCAAAGACCAAAATGTAGTATTTAATTTTACAAAAATATGAAAATTACACACAATGTCACTCCTTCTAAGGCAATCAAACTATGCCACATGTCCATTTCTAGCCAACAACCACCCACCACCACCGTTGGCCGCCACCGCCCATCCCCAGCCTGCCACCTTCTACAAGGGACCAACTCCGTTGCCATTTATTCACCTTAAAAAAAAACAAAAAACAAAAAAAAAGATTTTATGTCATTGAAAGGACTCAAACCTTGACCTCAAAGGAGGAAGGCTTACTCACACCAAACTTAATTTTGTAATATTTATTCAGTTATACAATATTTATATAAACAATCAACGGTTAAAAAAAAGGGACTCGAACTTTAACCTCAACACATCATCTTTCTCCAAGAGCCAAGACTGCAGCGTAAAAACCTTGAAAATTCAAACGTGCAAAATCTGACCTAAAGGTTACATACAAAATTAATAAGAAATTCATAGAAACAAATGACCAATTGAGAAGCCACTTTCACTTAAAAGAAATGACAGCAAATTGGAAGAGGAAGTGATAGTTCATATATAACTGTACCCAAAGATACACTTTAAGAGTCCTACTTATCAGAGCAATGAATAGCCATTACTGGCCAAAGAAAAGGATAATCTCATTAAAAGGCGTGAGGTGAACATATTGAAGGGATAGAAAACACCGACTATAAACAGGACTAAAATTATGTAGAAATAAAAAATTATACAAACGTAACATCAGCAGTTAAATGTGCACCCATATCAGTTCAATATTTCTTAAAATAAAAAATTTCATAAGCTTCACAAAGAGAGAGAAAAACACAAGTCAGAAGATTATCAGGGCTTGACAAAATATTGATGTGAAGTCTAATATGAAAATAATATCACAAGAACTGAGCAATTAACAAAAAACCATTACGCGAAAACTGGAGATTGGAACCTTGGATGTTCCAATCTTTGTTATCCGAAGGGATGAGCTGCAAGTAAATCGATCTTGAACTCAGCAAGATAGTAATCGTAATGCCCTTCATCTTGAGCTAGAAGACCTTGGAGTTGCCGGTGAATGCCGAAGAGATGAGCCCCTAGTCAAGCAGCTTGAGAATTCCATCGTAGATCGGTCTCTCGATCTTGGATCGATGATCACATATCATTTTTTTGTGGAGAGAGAGAGAGAGAACAACGAATTTGGGTCAGGCTTTTAAACAAAAACGGTATAATTGTCCTTTCAGTTATTAATGTAAAGTAGACCAATGAATTTGGGCCTCCTAGTCAAATCCAAAACAAAATTCAATTCCTAAGTATTAAAACCAAAACAAAAATACTGTTTGTCTTAAATACTAATTAGTAAGGATAATTATGTATAATACTTAATTTTTCTTTTTAAATACTATTAACATTATTAAGGGCCAGTTTGGCATTGTTGTACTGTGAAAATAATCGCTATCAGATTTGCTGTAAGAGAAATTAGCTGTGAGAGAAAGCAGTTTGACGTATGGTAAAATTTTTGTTAAAAGTGTTGTTGGGATTGATTTTACGTATAATAAGAAAATGATTGTCGCATAATCATTAAACCCAGCGCCTCTTCGAAACTGATTCCTGTATAATCAGAAAATGAAAGCACCTCATTAGTTGCTTTCCCTTATAGCTTTCTCTTACAACAATTTTTAACAATAAGTGATTTTCTCACAGTTTACCAAACGAGTTGGGCTTCTCAAAATTTTTTAAAAATCACTTATCACCCCAAATAAGCAATGCCAAACTGGTACTAAGATTCTGAAATTTATTTTAGAAACAATTGTGCTGATCAATTTAAGGATATTGACTTCAGTTTGTGTAGAAAACGGCACACCAAATATCTAGCTTTAAATTGATTTGGTAATTAATTGGCTGGTAACTGGTTGCCTTTGAGCAATTAAAGATTTAAATCTCTTCCAAAACGTGTAGACCAACTTGGCAAATAGTTTAATATTGTTTTAACAATTTTGTATTTTGAAAACGTGTAGTTAAAGTATATTACCAACAACAATACGGTAAGGAAATAATTTATCCTACAAAGGCTTTAGATTGTTATAAAAATTATAGTTTTTCTCTTTTCATAAAAACCAAAAGCAAAACACTTTATAATATAAATAATATATAAAATAAATTGGAATGTCTTTTAAGGTAAAGTAAAACTAAAGGAACAAATAATAGGTGAATAAAAGTAAAATAAATTAACATAATGAAAGCAAGTGTGGTATGGTGAAGCATGTCAAAAATGGTGTCCTAAAGTTTTTGGACCCTCCCTACATGCAGGTATTGACGATTTACAAAACTCCAAGACACGACTCCTAATACACAGGCTCAATGTCCGCTATGAGCACATTCACAGTCGGATATAAGTCTCCAAGTCAAATAATCATTGCCTAACAATATTAATATAAGTAGAGAAAGTATGGAAGGTATAAGATGAGAGCAAGGGCAGCTATGAGATTTTTGGGGCCCTGTGCAAAATGAGTAATAGAGCCTCTTAAAACAAAATATTCAACAAAATTATTAGAAGTGGACCATATATATTGATAGCAAGTTTGCAACTAAAACTCACCAAAAGACAGTCACATTGAACAAAAATTCTCCGATAAATAATTAATGAATTTTCTTGGATCAATAACTATACTATCAAAGTTTTTCCTCAATTTGTCTTGATCTTATGAGGATGAACTCATTGATTTGAGAAATTTCTTCAATTATGATTTAGAAAAAAGGAGTGAAAACTCTAAGAATTTGAGAGAGAGAATTGAGCTTGATTCATGAAACTTTCAAAAGAAGGCTACATGGCTTATGACAGTTGGGCGAAAAGAAAATAAACTTTAATGGTATATAGGGTTGAGCTATGTTATATATTACATTAATGTATTATGTATTCAAAGTTTTTGTTTTTTGTTTTGTTAATGTGTTTAGTATGGAAAGTTTTTTTTCGGCCCGCAAAGTTAGTGGAAAATTTTATGTATATGTTATATTATTAATATTATATCAGTATATTAAACTAACCCCAATCTGATTTTTTTTATTTAAAAAAAATATGTAGCCTCAATAAAATAATAATATTTAATGCAGTAATATAATATTTTTGGGGCCCTCTTAGAAGTGGGCCCACCTTGCACGCCCTAAGAACTGCCACTGGATGAGAGAATCATATTGTGGTGGTCATTGTGATATGTGGTATTGTGGTAGTCTCTCAAATGTGAAGGATGAACATTTTATAGGCATCCAAGAATATGTAACATTCACCACATTATACTAGAAAATTAAGACATTCAATATCTTAATAAAATCTGAAAATTAAATATTTATAACCCCCTCAATAAATAAAATAAAATAACCAAAATAATTAAATAAATCGGTAAAAATTTTCAAAACCTTTTCAAAATTCCAACACATTCCACTAAGCAAAAATATACATACTTGTTACACACATAGTTGCTATATAGAATGTCTAGCTTTTCTTTTTTCCGTTTCTTCCTTCTTGTTCTTGTTTTCTCAGGTTTGTTGGTTTATCCTTCGCAGATTTTTGGTACTTTTCATTTGTTTTCTTTTTTTGTTTTGGGTTATAACATTACTTTGTTGATTCAGTGTACATAAATTTTACCTCTTTGTTTTATGTGAAACATGTAGCGAATTAATTAAAACTCTAGTGGTACACCACTTATCCTTGTTAGCATATCCATATCACAAGGGTTTAAGGAACTCTCACTTTCTCTTTTTAAAGTTAAAAGGGGGAAGGGCATTTCTCACACACACACTACCAAAGTGTTATAGGGAGTTCAAATCTAAGATCACTGACCTGCAAGTGAAAGCCCTTTCCTAGTAAGCTAGACCGTGTTAGCAGCAAGTTGAGATGTTATGTACCCAACCAAGTTGTCTTTCCCACCCGGTACCCTATGTATTTGAGTGACACATGTCCCCCATTTATTATTTTAAAAACCCTATGTTTTAGTTCTCGTTTTTATCATTGCTATTCTTTTTTTTAAATGACTGGCCCCATCCTCCTCCATCGTCCTCTTCCCCTTTTCATCCTTCTCCCGCCATCCCCACACCAATCTTTATAAATGGAAAAAAAAAAAAAAAAAAAAAAAAAAAAAAAAAAAGTATGAACAAATGAAGTGGCAGAGAATGGCGGAAGAGCTGGGCCATGAGATAGAGCGAGAGAAGTGTGTGTTCTTATTTTCTTTTCTTCAAGGGTTTGCCTTTTGGGTAGATTTAGAAACTGGAACGATGAAAAACATGGGAGTATTGACTGATTTTTGCTATATTTCCATGGTTGAGAGAGCTGGGCTTAGTTTCCCTTTCTTGCTTGTGTTTGAAAAAATATATACATTTGAAAGGGTGGGCCAGATGGGAGAGGGATAGTTTTGGCAGGTCTTGTAAATTGAATAGAATTGCTTCAGATATACTCTGCAGGAAAGAAAAAAAAAATTGTTGACTTATATAAATTTGATGATTTTGCAGTTGCTTTGAACAACCAAAACGTGCCTCAAGCTTATGCACAAAAGAGATGCATGGAAATACTGTTTCGAAGCGGCGGGTGTACTTTATCAGACTGCGGGTAGAAGTGCAGGAACAAACACCATGACCAATATAATGGACACTCATGCATTCCTACTGTTCCTCTAACTGATGAAGCTTGTTATTGCATCTTCTTCTGTTAGTGATTTGTTCGACGTTTGATCGTCTTGAGGCGAAAAAAGAGCAAATAAATTGCTCGATATTATGCGCGATGGAATAATTTGAATATTATTGTCAAAATAAAAATCAATTGGCCAAAATCGATCTTTATATGTAGCAATGTTTGGTTTTTCAAGTGAGTCTTTTTTTTTTTTCATAGAGAGGCTGCTTAACTAAGTACATGCATTGCTCTATACGTAAAAGGAATTTCAGGAAAACAAGTGAAACAAATCAACACCACCATTAGCAAAAAATAATAAGCATAGGAAGAACAGCCATTGTTGGCAAAACGAGCCAAATATAATGGTCTAATAATCTGAACCTTTTTAACCTGGATTAAAACCCTGCTTTAATTTCCAAAAAATTGAAAGCTCCCCAAACTATTTGCAAGGGAAAACAAGCCATGGTTTGGCAAAACAAGTTAAACCAGGGTGTGCAAATGTTATGTGAAAAGTTTGTTGATGATAGTGAAATGTGAAACATCTCTCATTGACCTACCCAAATACTTGATTGATCTTACACAGAATGCAGAATGCAGAATGAGTGCTAGCTAGAAGTAAGCAAAATCAGCTTTGAGATCTTCTACTGAATCTGCACTCCTCCATAGAAATAGGTTGCAAGGTTCATTTAGCTACCCGAACACCGGGCTTCAAAGAATTAATCCAACTGGAAAGAAAAGGAAAATTAAAGGATGCAAATATCCTCCATCAATCCACTAATTAATTTGATCCCGTTCCTAGTTTGCACTACTTAAAAGTACCCAAATTTCAGAAACATGAGAGAGGCCTAAGATTTTCACATAACAATATGTCAAAAGAACACACAATTATAATTGTAAAAGATATGTACCACTCACAATTCCCAAACTTGGGAACCATATAAAGAACAGAGGTCTAAGATTTTGACATCAAGGGAAAAAATTCAAACGAACATACAGACTTATATAGTAACGCATGGAGGGTAAGCAATTATTTATCAATTGTTCATCCTTACCTAAAAGGAAAAGAAAAGGAAAAGGAAAACTGTGTACACATTTAATCTGCTGCTCTCAAAACCCTCCCAATTTCGAAAGAAACAAAGGCATCAACACAGGCATACTTGACTTGCGCAAGAGAAAGGCATGGCTTATCCCAGTGACTCGTAGTAATAGTCTTTGGCTTCTGAAACTCCTGCCCTAGAACCTCCTCTGCCATGTCCTTTAGACTCAAATTCCGGGGCACACTCCACCCATACCTCCTAGCCTCCAAAACCCTAAGATCGACAAAATTTGCCACCACAAGCCCATAATCATCCATAAGCTTTCGAACATCTTCCCGAATTCCTACGCCCACAAAGGTAAACCTGGGATCCCCAAGAAAGTCAAACAGACACTTGGGTAGCCGAGGGGCATAGCGAAGCTGAAATATGAGGCAACTGTGGCCCACACACAACTGTAGGGTTGCAACGGGGTTGGTGATACCTTTGGTGAAGGAAGGACGCCACTCTAGATCGAGCCCTACAATGAGCTTGTGGAGCCTGTAACGGTGTAGGTATTTTATTTTTTGGATCCAAGACCTGAGCTTGGAGGGGGTGTGTGTGACTAGGGTTTGATATAGTCGTTGAAGAAATCTACTCTGTAGAGGTCGTGGGTGTTGCAGTCCAATTCGTAGTCTGTGATGGTGATCGACATGGCTAGCTAGGGCTATTATGCTTTGGGGAAGGAGAGTGGAAGAGTTTTGACGGTTATTGACTCAATGTTTGAGGGTTTTGGGGGAAATTTATAGGGCAAGGCTAAGACGCAAAAAAGGTATATGGGGGGATGAAAGAGGAAGGACAGCGATAAAGGTGGGGCCTTAGGGAGAAATTCCTTGACTTTTTGGTTTCCTAACAGGAAGGGGAAGGTTTTTTTTCCCCTTCTATTCTGTTTAATGACTTATCATCTTTCAAGGACCCAAAAGTTCTAGAAAACTTCAAGCTGCAAGCCCATCAACCAAGATGGTATGATTCCTCCGGAAACTGTTAGTGTTTAATAAGCTAATAGGACAGATGGAGGAATGGGTATATTGAAGAAGAGAGTGAAGAAAACAATATGCTCTGCAAAATTTGTGTATTTCGTGGAGAGTGAGGCACAATATCACTCACAGCTCATATAGCTCATATTACCATTAGAGGAGAGAGAGAGCTAGACATTTCCTAGCTTCAATCTCAACCATCCAACTACACTATCAGTAGGATTAAGACACCTGTCCAGTCAAGTCCTATAAGACTTAACAAACCGTTTGACTATTATAAACAGCTTAGCCTATGAGCTAAGTATAACACTAAACAAAGCAATTACATACTAAATCAGTTTACCATTTTGCACATTAACAGAAACTTCCACCCAAGTCTCTTCACCTGCATCACAGGCTTGCTGTCGAATGCATCTTTACTGTTGTTCCTTGTTTTACATGGTATTTATAATTACTCTTAACTGTTAATATATATGTTGGTATATGAAATTAAATCTTCAGAATATTTGATATCACAGTAATGTAAGGGTTGTCATTTCTCTTCGATTTTCTCAAAACCTTTGGTTCTCTCTCTTTTCGGGAAGTGCATGAAAGGAAAAAGAGGGAGTGAACCAACTTTTCCTTTCTACAAGTGGGCGACATACATCAGTAAAAGAGCGACCTTTGTGCCAGGCAGGCAGGATGGTCCAATTCGATAATGTATTTTCCAGCTTTATAGATTGAGCTGTTGGCTGCAAGGATTGAGAGGGATTATCTCCAAATCGTGGCAATCCATGGAGAGTCTACCACGAATAGATCTTTTGTGAGTCCGATTATGGAAGATATCAAAGCGTTGCTGAAGCAAGTCGCTGAGGATGTATTGTTCGCCTTGAATAATGTGCCTTACATGTGGGGTCTGTGATTTCTTGGTTTGTAGAGCTAACAGATTGTCTTCCAGATGTTCTCTTCCAGGATTGTAATTTGTAATTTGTAGTTTTTACGGATCACATAGAGAGACCGGGGGTGCTCTATCAGAGGTAAGGTTCCTCATTTCGCTAGAGGTTGAGTAGGTAGGCTACTTAGGTAGTCCAATGACCATACACTCATTTGGTGTAAAGATACTCACCAAATCCTTGAGGACATAACCAGATTTTTGTATACTTGTTTTATTCATCCTCATCAATAAATTCTTTCGCATTTGTGCCAAAAAAAATTGTGAACCACCGAACCAATTATAAGTATACAAATTTATAAATAAACCCAATCCTATACATGTATTTATAAAAAAACCCAAACACTATTTAAACATAGAAACACACCCAAAATCAACCCCAAAGTCAACAATTGTATATTTTTTGGGTGTGTTTATAAATGGGTTTTGAGTGTGTGTAATGATGGGTTTTGGGTGTGTTTATAAAGTGTTTTGGGTGTTGGGTTTTTTTATAATTTCAGCTCCTATTTTGGGTGTTTTAGTGAAACTCCCTTATAAATATTGGGGGAGCTTCTTTTTTTTTATAAAGTCAATATGTACTTTACTATTTGAGCCAATATTCAACTTATTATGCTTGTTATTGCTTCTTCAATTGCAAGTGATTTGTTTCATTGTTCATCATGTTTGGGCAAAAAAGAGCAAATAAATTTCTCCATTGAAATTTTATATATGGAGAGGCTTATCAACTCAACTAAGTAGAGATGCATTCTCTGTATGTAAGGGGAAGGAAATGTCGCTCTCTGCCTAAAAATACTTGCTGCCCTTGCCTTTTCTTTTTTATATTGAGTGAAAAGGTGAGAGTTGTTTTCTAATGAATCTGCACTCAAGCAAAACAGTGGCTTCAAAGAACCCATCATCCTCCTGGAGGGAAAAGGAAAAACTAAAACATGCAAATCTCTTCCTTCCACCAATTAATTTGATTCCGCTTTTAGTTTGCTCAAAGTTTCCAAATATCATAAACAAAAGAGAGGCCTAAGACTTTCAAAGTTTCCAAATTTTCTGTTGTGCAGTTAATCTCAAACAGAATGCCAAATGCAGCATGAGTGCAGTTAATCAAATTAAGCAAAACCAGCTTTGCACTCTTCTAATCAATCCGCACTCGACCCCAATTAAAGCAGCAATATTCACTCAACCTCTTCCCAATTTCAAAAGAAGCAAAGGAATCAACACAAGCATTCTCCAAAAAATTAAAAACGTTCTCGTACAAAACCATCATGATCAACAAATCTTAAAACAATGGTCATTTGCTCTCTGGTAGATGCATCTTTTGCTTCATCAGCAAGAATACAATAAGTCGATTCCCCAACTTCTTCGTGAATTTTAGTTCTCACTTTATCAGGGAGAATATGCAACATCTCCTTTTGAATCAATGGTGAGGTATATTTAGCATTTCTCGGGACATTCTCTAAAACAACTTCAGCAATTTTATCATTCTAAGAATTTTCTCGATTCATTGAGTCTATGAATTCATCATGACCTCTAAAAGCACATGTTTGAAATATAAGCCACCAAACACTCTCAATTGTTGCCTTTAGCCATAACTGATTCTTCCAAATTTGCTCTTTTGGTTGTTTGTGAATAACTTTCTCAATATGTTGAGATGATTTCATTAAATCATCAACACATCTTACACAAGTGTTATGTGGTGAAGATGGACCTTCAACATGTTGCAAAAATGCACATATTTTTCCGTCATTCACTATTTTCCGATTGTTGAACCCATCAGTATTTAGTGAAGACCCATTTGCTGGATTCTTTTCAAACACAAAGCATGGTAAACAATATGCCTTATATGTTGTAGGAGAATACTCTAACCATGAAAATTGTGATAATCAATAATATTGAAATTGATGTCTTTGTTGCTGAACAAAGTCCTTGGATACTCAAAAAGTTTAGGTTGATAAGGCCCTAAATTGATATAAGTCCTTCAAATCTCATCACACTGATTAATGGGGTGTTCACAAATTGGAATACATTTCCCTGGATCTCGTTCTAAAGAACTAGTGTCCAACTGAATTGAAGTATCAACATTAGATATAGAAGGTGTATTCTCAGTATCAACATTAGATGCATAAGATGTATTCTCAATATCAACATTAGATTCAAAAAGTGTATTCTCATTATCATTACCACTTTTTCTAAAAAAAAATGAATAGTATTTCCTCTCTTCACCGGTCAATTATCATCATATGTAACATTATATCCTAATAAGAAAATATTATACACCAACAATCATATATATATTCTTACAATGAGAACCAAAAATACATATATAATCGATAAATATAAAAAATAACAACTTCATTACTCTGTGAAATAGAACATTTATCAATTGAAATCTTGCATATATAATTATTGTTGTCTCTTTTCTTGTTGTTCTAAGAATCCCCAAAATTTTACTCTCAAACCTTAAAAATTTAACAATGACAATTCAAATTTAGAATTAAATAAGAAGAAAAAGATAAACCTATGAATATTGAAGAACCCACTAGTTTGGGGGTGGTGAGAAATCACCCAACGCGGGCTACACTCTGTTGCGGACGAAATGTCTCGAGATTTTGAGAATAGGTAGCCAAGTATTGAAATGCTGAGTTGCGGCTGGGCCTTTGTGACCAATGCCCAAGAATATGCGGTCGAAGTAATTCAGGCTGCGCAAGAAAGCGATCGAATGGGGCCCAAGGTTAGTTCAGCTGGATTTCGTGTGGTTGGAAAATAGCGGCTGAAGAATGCGCCCCAGTTTTATGGATGAAGAACACGGTCGGGCCTTGAATCGCAGGGCAACCAGGTAAAGGTTGGCAGCGAGACAGTCGGGCACGGCTGGAGAAGCTGGGCCTTGCAAGGAGTGGCCGGGCAGTTCGAAGGCGGCTGGGATTATTGGAGATCTCGGGCGGGTTTTGGAAGCTAGGATTGTTGGAGATCTCGACCCGATTTTGAGGAGCTTGGGGGCCGGGAACACTGATTGAAGGAGCTTCACGGCGGAGATTTGGAGCAGGGATTAAGGGAGCTTTGCGGCCGAGATTTGGAGCACGAATTGAAGGAATATTACAGTCAGGACCTGCTGGAATGTTGCTGCTGGATCTACTGGAGACTGGGGCCAGATAGTCCGAACTTGGTGAAGTATTGCAGTCGGGCTCTGGTTGGAGTATCATTGTAGGGCTTTGGTTGGAGATTGCGGCCGAGAGCTGGAAAATGCTTCTAGATTTCTTGTGGCTGATGCCCAGTTTTTCACAACGGATATTCGAAGGGCTACGTGCCCAAAGGTCTGCGGCCGAGATTTAGAGCTATCGGGGGCTACAGGTTTTTTCGGGTTGGAGTGTTTTAGCTTTGGGGAGGTTCCTTAAGCTGCCCATTTTAATATATATATATATATATATATATATATATATATACATATATATATGATTAAATTGGTTTAAACAATAAAACCCAAGCTGCCTATTTATTAATATATATATATATATATATATATATATTACTAAACAAATGTAAAGATCAAATGAGGTTCCTCGGTGGGCCAACTTTAGACTTCCAGGAATTCGAAAGTTATGAAAGGGCATCTTCATGCCATTCCAATAGATTGGAGGTCCAAGCCCAAGTCATAGATTCACACCCAAGATTTCCGGAGCTCAGTGTGCACGTGACAGAGGACTCACAAGGAAAGAAATCAAGGAATTTGATAATAATTCCGAATGTTCCAAAGCAAGGAAGAATCAAACATGTCAAAATATTTCAATCAATGCAATCTCATAGATTTAGAGGGGCTTCGAAAGGAAAGATTTTTAAAAGAGTTGACATTTAACCATTCAATGGCCAGCCCATGGGCCAACGGATGCCTTATATAAACTTTACCAAACAAAGACATCAAAGACAACATCAGACAGACAAACCTACTTTTCGTCTTGTAGTTTTCTTTTCCTGGACTTAGGATTTTACTTTTCAAGCACCTAGTGTAGTAAGTTCTTCCTTTTTCTGGTGTAAGTTTATATTTTTCTTGTAATTTAAATTCTTGTTCAATTTATATTTTCTTGTCATTTAAATTCAAGTTTATTTCAATTGCTTTATCTTTTATTGTCATCGCACTTTTATTAAGTCTAATTTCAAGTTTATTGTTCTTATCGCTTTTATTTCATTCTTGTTTTATTTATCGCACTTCAATTCTTGTCTTTACATTTATACACATATATAGTTTAATTGCATTATTTTTACTTAAAACCCTTTAAATCACAAAAACATCCGTACAAAGCCTAACCATCCTCGAGCCCGAGAAAGTGAAAGAATTTAGGCCAAGAGGAGGTTCCTTGCTTGGCCGATCAATCGTTTGATCAGAAGTTAGAAGCGCAACACATACATCTACTCACATTCCATTCAAGCCCAATTTCTTGGCTTGGTGGTGGCACGCCCCGCACTCAAAATAAGAATGACCAAAAGTTCCGCACTCAAAATAAGAAAGACCAAAAGTTCCTTCCCTCAGCCGCCTCAACCAAAAAGAGGAAAACACAACTGAATGATTTTGAAAAGAAAGATAGCATATGTTTCAATGTACTTTTCTATTTTACTTTGTTTTGAACCCCTCTTCTTTTTTAGGTTTACTGTTGATGCTATGTTTTTTTACTGTTTCGAAGCCCTCTTGTTTTTTTGGGGGTTTAATGATATGCTAATATTTTAATGATTGTTTTGATCAATATAGAGAAACTAATAAAGCAACATGCGTGGGCTGAGAAAAAAATACATTTTTCATATTCCTTTGCCGCCTTATTCCTTTGTATGGGCAAAAAAAAAAAAAAAAAAAAAATTGTTGTGGTGCTAGTGGGCTAATATTTAATTGTAGTATATTGTTATAAAACTAGAGGGAGAAAATGTAGAGAGAAGTAATATGCCAAAGACAAAAGTTTCACCATGTTTATTCTTTTGTTAATTTTTGGTGGAACCACCTATTTATAGGCTTACAAGATAGGAGATTGAATACCATCATTTACAATATACCTATAGGTTACAAGCACTAATTACAAATACTTAGTGCATAGGTTACATAATATCCAATGGTGGAATACTAAGAGGTATGGTGGTCATCCACCAACTCATGCATTTACAACAATCCCCCTTGGATGTCCACCATACAATGACATAGTTCCCTCATTAAAAACCTTGCTTGGAAAACCTAGTGGGACAAAACCGAAGCGAAGGGGAAAAGAGTGAAACTTGCTTCTAGATCATTGATATGGTATTTGATGCGCTTATGTTGCCTCGTTAAAACCTTGCTAGGAAAAATCCAATGGGACAAAAACCTAGTCGAAGGGAAAAAAAGTACAACATGCATATGTCCTGTATGTAGTAGAATTGGATGCTCCCCCTGATTGATATCTCCCCCTGATTAATATCTCCCATTCTCTGATTTGAGTAATACAAGCAACATTGTCTTCATACATGATCGTCTATCACACTATTCGACCTACTTTTCACTTTTCAAATGATTGAAATCTTTAGGAGCATCAACAACTAATTTAATAGTTAGAATATGTTACAACAATATCAAATTTGAATTCAAAATACTCAAACTCTTAGTGTTAACTCTTAATTAAAAATATTGTGTTACTTTATATCCTTCAAGAGGTCTCTTCATCCGATATATCTCAAATATTTCATGAGTTTTGAGGATCTCCATGTACCATATAGTCTTAATAAATATGCATTTAACACATGCTATAAGTTTCGAGTTAAAATAAGAACTGTACTTATAGAAATATGGATGCATCTACGATGAGATGGGAGACTAAAACCATGTCTCTCCCAGGAAACCTTATGTCATATTAGTTATTTTATTTCATTTCACAAACACCAATTCGTAACCTTCATACTTAACATTTGTAATTTGGTGTTTGGGCTATAGGTTCAATATACCACACTTCATATTTAGTGATAAATGGAATTGCCTATTTCTATTTTGGCCAATCACTTAACTTGTCGACATTCATAAGGCGATTTAATATAAGCATAGCCCTTGATAATTGTAGTAGCTACTAATAAACCAAATGTATCATCAATTCATGATCCCATAATTCTCATGTGCATGCGCATGCATAATTTATAAGCATCTCATTGCTTTGGGGTATCAATGCCTCTTCAGGGGCTGATGTTGTCACTTATGGGACAAACATCTCTTTTACGATGAATTAATTAGAATATGTGGATCATAACCTCATACAGAGCGTTATTTTTTATAGGGCTTGAATTTTTCAAATAATCTCCACTTCTAGGGAGTTAAGTTTTTAAAACCTATATTTTTGTCATGCTCATAGTCACTTATTGTCATGTTAATGAATTGTGATACATGAATATCAATCCATGCTTGCATATTCATAACTTTATATATGCATTATCTTGATGAGACAAAAGCGGACCAATTCAACACTATTTCACGACATTCTTCAGGAACTGTCATTTCTCCCCCCTAACGGCGGGAAAATTGTCTCAAAATTTAGGAAAATAAACTCACAGTCATTATCAAATATGTGACCATTTTAGTAGGCACATTTAGTAAAACTGATGAAATGATTCATAATTAAATGTTGTATAGACTCACAAATATCCCCTTGAATTAGGGCTCAAAGTCAATTTTTGACTGAGATGATCTTATGACAGCTTTTATTTGTGAGCATTCTTTGTAATGATATTTGTTGGACAAGACAATATTTTGAGTCTTTAAACGATGTATTTACAAATTTATAAAAATCTTATGTATCATTGTAGAACATGGATTGCCAAGATAGTCATGCCACAACATAAAAGTTATCCAGTCAATAAACTTCTGGTTCATGATATCATAATCTTCAACTACTTTAATAGTTGTGTAATATTATGGCCTCATGAACTTTTGGTTCATGTCATCATAAACTTCATACCCACAAAAGAAAGTAGGAAGTTTCTCCAATAGACGCCTCTGGCTGCCAATATTGGGGCGGTAATACAAAATATTACCATTGTAAAACGAAATTAACTAATAACCCAACATAAATAAAAAATAAAATAAAATGAGTAAAGTGGTATAAACGAGGAATAAAATAAATAAATTAAAGACTATGAAATTCCAAGATAATCCAATATTAATGTGGATTCAATATGTAGATAAAACTACAAGTTTAAGAATTGAATTTCCAACCAATTCAGGTTCATATATGCATAAATAAGTAATGAACTTCAGGTTCATATATAGTATCAAGATCCATGAAAAACTATGAACTTCAGGTTCATATCAATATATATTCGAAACTTCAGGTTCGAATACGTAGATCTAAATAAATTGAATTAATAGTTGTGCTTTGAACTTCATACTCAAATTGATGTATATGCACTCAAAACTTCTGGTTCGGGTTCTTAACATATGTATGCCTCATGGAATTCTGATTTTGATTAATACAAAATCGAGGAGTTTCATGTCCTTATGTGCTCTTTAAATTCGTGGAACTTCATGCCCTCAATTATTTGGAATCAAAGAACTTCAGGTTCTGATTCAATCAAAAGAACTCTAGGTCATAATCCAGTTATATGATGAGGATCGAGTAACTTCGGGCCCTGATCTTTTGTATAATACAAACTCATCATAATAATTAAGATCATACTTAAAATTAAATAAACAAACAAATATAAAAAAAAATGGCATTATATTCATGTGTAATAAGAATAAGAAATTTTTTTTTCTTAAACAAGCATGATGAAGTCTGATGGTGAGTATAAAGAAACTCTATACCATGTGATGACTCTAGCTCATATAAGATGAATGAAAATTCAGAGAAAGAAAACATAACAAGAGCAATGTCGTGTTGATAACGTGTTATAAAACTAGAGGGAAAAAATGTAGAGAGAAGTGATATGCTAAAGATAAAAGTTTCACCATGTTTATTCTTTTGTTAATTTTTGGTAGAACCACCTATTTATAGGCTTACAAGATAGGAGATTGAATACCATCATTTACAATATACCTATAGGTTACAAGCACTAATTACAAATACTTAGTGCATAGGTTACATAATATCTAATGGTGGAATACTAAGAGGTATGGTGGTCATCCACCAACTCATGCATTTACAACATATATTTATTTATACATTGAAGCTTAAATTGGAAACTTAGCACCAAGCTACAGCCCACTAGAGCCCCTTCTTAGTTCCGCCCTTGGTAGTGTGGCTAAAGATTTGTATAAATTATATCAATATATAATATAATAATAGAAAATATAAAACTTAGTCGGTACAATCACTTTAATAGCATATATATATATATATATATATATATACCTCGTCAAAATATATATATATTGAGGGACACATTTATATGGCCCACTCCGCATTGTATTTCATTAATCCAAACCATTTATGTTTTAGATAATCATTCAAAGATCATCTCTACAAAAAAGAAAAACACTTGAATTCGATATCGTTTGATCACTCAATTGTGTTATTGAAATTTGAGTACTTTCTTAAAGCACTGTGTTTATTGATTTTGTATGATACAATTGGATATCAAAACGGTTTTCAATTTGTCTAATTTTTTGTAAGGATGATCTATGAATGCAAACTTAAAAAATAGATGGTTTGGATCATTGGAGAAAAAAAAAATCGTATGGTACCCTAAAGGGTGTCTCTCAAATAAAATTGTTTAAGGGATCCCTCAATGGAAGGGAATTGTGTATATATATATATATATATATATATATCACTTGAATCCTATATCATTTGACCACTCAATTGTGTTACTGAAATTTTAGTACTTTTTTAAAGCACCACGTTCATTGATTTTATAAGATACAATTGGATGTCGAAATGGTTTCCGATTTGTCTAATTTTTTGCAAGGATGATCTATGAATGTAGACTTCAAAAATAGATAGTTTGGATCGTTGAAAAAAAATTTGTAGGGTGTCCTAAAGGGCGTCCCTCAAATAAAATTATTTGAGGGATCCCTCTCAATAGAAGGCGACTGTATATATAACATATATTCTAAATGGGGAAGGTTCATGTTGCGGATTAAAATACCATCCCCGCCCCTCTCCAAACACCATACCCAAAAAATTCCACGTACCCATCTCCATACCCCTTTTTTGTCCTTCATATACCCGACCCATTAGAGTCAAATCCCCACGAAGACCCTTACCCACGGGCAAAATTGTCATCCCTAGAAAAAATAGATAAGACTCACACCCCAACCAAAATGTTAAATCCTATATGGAATAACATTTTTCTCTCTTGCTGTTATTTTTTATTGTTTGACCTTGTGATGTTATTTCATTATTTTATTATTATTTCGTAATTAATGCTCCTAGATTGTAATAAACCAATAAACAATATGTAATAAATTAATATTTCAATTTGACATATCGGGTGGAATGTAAAACTCCATGGCCTTTCTTAGGATTTTCTGAAACAAAAAGCTAAGGCTGCGTTTGGTTCATGGGAAATGAGGCTTGGTGATGGGAAAATTGATTTCTCATGTTCGGTAAGTCCATGCATGGGAAATGATTGTCTGGCACATGAGAAAATAAGAGGGAAAATGTAACTCTTCTCCTCTCTTAGGTTTCATTTTCCCTTCCCATGGAAATGTTTAGGAAAATGGGGCAGCATTAAATGCACACTTTTCATGACTATTTTGTCACTGTTAACAATTTAGAATTACAATATAGCATTAAATGCATTCTTTTGTTATTTCATTTCATATGGGTTTAATTGAAAAATTAAACAAACTTTATTTTACGTTCCTACACAAACCAAATATGGGAAAGGAAATAAAGTGGTATTTTTGGTTACTTTCCCAACAATATTACCAAACATGGGAAAAGAATCTTCCATTTCCCATCAAATTTTTTCCGTGAACCAAATGCGACCTAGAGAAAAAAACTAACCGTGAAAACTAGAAATAAAGAAAAAAGATAGGCAGTTAATAAGAGTGGGTTGTGTGTGGCTCTTTATTAGCATGTGGATTGTGAGATGGGAGAGAGGTCGGGTTGTGGTGAGAAAAATTAAGAAGTCTATAATCAGCATATGGAAGGAGTAGTGTTTTCGTTTTATTTTTCTATTTTTCTAATAGAAATTGACAGTGTTAGCAACTGTTAAGTTAAACGATATATGTCAAAATAGGCTAAATTGGTGATTTGCCCATGAACTCGCACCTAACTTATAGACCCCCTATCCTTGTTTTAATTAAGAAAATTAAGTATATAAACTTCTTCTTCTTTACCAATTTCCCCTTGCAGTCTAAATCCTCAACATTTCATCCAATTTTTTTGTTAAATCATTAAAAATAATATTATTATTTTGGAAAAAATAGAAGTAAAAGAGAACAACAAAAAAACCTATCCCCACCCACAGACCTACCCATTCGCGCCCCCTCTTCCTCTCTCTACATGATGCTTCACCCCATGCCAACCAGCCCCACCCCCAACTCTCTCTCTCTCTCTCTCTCTCTCTCTCTCTTTCTCTCTCTCTCTGTGAGGATTTAGGGTTTGGGAAATAGCCCCCAGTGCCACCCATTTTATAATCTTAACTAAAAATATCACCCCTTCCTAATTTTTGTACAACTACTACCTATAAATATAAAATTATTGTCCACTTATTGTAACCCATATCAGTTTTTCAAAAATTGGCTTCTCTCTCTAACTCTCTTCGCTCTATCTCTTCGGCCCATCTCTCTTCCTCATGAACCTCTCTCTCTTCGACGCAATCGTCTTTCACCCTCAACGGTGGCTGTTCATCCAAGCTTAACTTCATCGTTGACATCCACGAGGTACTGTTCATAAACCTTTTCTTTGAAATTTGGGGTTTTTGTGAATTTGGTTTATGGTGTATGGATTTGTATGAAATTGGTTTAGGGGTTTCTTCCAAATTGGTTTATGGTTTTAGGGTTTAGAGGTTTCTCTGAAATTGGTTTAGGGTTTATGGGTTTGTATGAAATTGGTTTAGGGGATTCTCTAGAGTCTAGGGTTTGGAATTGATGAGATATCTGATATGGGCTTCAGATTTCCCTGATTTATTTTTCTTTATTGTGATTGTGATTTTAGGTAAGGATTGGGTGATGGGTTTTTATTTTGGGTCATCTTATATGGTTTTGAGATTGATATTTTTAGTTAAAATTATGAAATGGGTGGTATTTTAAGCTATTTCCCATGATATATTGATAAACACAGTCACAGTGCTCCGCTCTCTCTCTCTCTCTCTGTGCTAGCTTTATGGTTTGTTTCTAGTTTATAGTTTTATTAGTTTATAAACGTCTCCCTGCTTCAATTCAAGCACTGTTTCAGGTTCAAATGGCATCCGATGCTGCCATTGTCACTTGGTATCTATCTGCTCTCTCTCATATTTTTCACTATGCTATTGTGGTATTGTGCTATTATGGTTGGTTGGTGAAGCATAGAGAGACACACACAGAGAGTAAAACACGTTTCATTATATTTGTCTTACTACACACAGGGGCTCGGGTGAAGATGGACAATTGGGAATCGGGAACAACGAGGAGAAGGAGTGGGTTCCGAATGTGACAAACCTTTTGGGGCTAACAAACCTTTTGGAACGACTCCGCATGTGAACCCGGGTGTTCCTGGTGCAAGACATGCCATACATGGTGGGTATGCGAATCAGGCAAGTATAAGCCCTGGAATGATGGGAAGCTATGGAAATCAAGGTGCAATGCAAGGTGGCTACCCGAACCCGCAGATAGGGCAAGGTGGTTCAGGAAGAGGGCAGCATGGTGTTGGGCAATCTGGTGGCGCTCCTTACTTGGGGCATTAGGTGCCCCTGAGGTATAACAAAATCACTCTTTTACTTGATAATTTGAGTTATTCTCACGCTCACACCACAACTGATCACAAAGTCACTCTTATACTATTCCTTTTTTGGTAGTCAAATACTATTTGTACTTTAGTAAGTTTAATTGAACGAGTGTAGAAGATTTAATTGTATAGGCTAATAGGAAATAGAACATCATTGCTTGAATCCTATTCATTTTGATTTACTAGGTTACTGAAGGCTATTGGGGTTTTCAAGTTTTAGATGCCATCTATAGTCAATGCAGGGGTGATTCCATTGCGAGGAAAGGCCTGGGGTATAATTTGTTGTGTGAAAACACATTGACTTTTGGTTTTAGATGATAGAAACTTTGGCTTGCTGGGTATTTAGATTGATTTTCAAGAACTGAATAAGTGACTTTTCAATTGATCAAGGGAGTGTGCGTTCTTTTGAGCAATTCTTTTACAATTGTTAGGATCTTTTTCAATATTATTGCTTCTTTATTTTGTACAGCTCCTTAAGATGGATACTTTCTTGTCAAAGTTCTTGAATTTAAGCATTTTGACTTATCTAATGTTTTTGCAGCAAGTTGATATCATTCTTGCATTTAGAAATTAACTGCCGAGACCAGTTCGCCTTTTGACTTTGAAGTCTTAACTTGTATTCATTTTAAAGGGATTTTGGGTTTTAAACCTCTCTTTTGAAATTAGTTTTCACAATTTTTTATTAAATGTGCAGATCCCAAATAGGTGCATCTGTGTTTTTGTACTGGTCTGGTGATTCTTCTGAAGTTTAAAAGGAGCTGATGGTTACTACACAGAGCAGAATCTTAAAACTGTCAAATGAAATTTCTGTTTTCCTTCCCTTTTCTGTCTTTTCCTTCTTCAAAGTACTGTAGTTTTTTTAATTTTATTTGTTTGAAAGCTCAAGAGTTTGAGAAATTCTCTTATAAACCTATCTGTGTTTTATGGAGTCGCGAGGTTGAACAAAAATACTTTTTAAATTCCCAATCCTATGGATTAAATGAACTTTATAATGTAGTTTTTCTTCTGCAATGCTCATTGTTAGCTTTGTTTATTAATGCTCTTTTATTGTTTTTTATTGGTTTTGAATAATTTTCTTGTATTTAACACCACAATTTTATTATCTATAGTATATTTGATGGATCTTCCTAAACTGTGTTTTTGTCAGCTCTAAATGGTACTGAATGGTGCCCTATGAGTCTATGATATATTTGTGTGAAACTTCAGACCTCTTATGATTCGCTTTAGATGATAACATGATCTTATTGTTTACTGCAGTCCTTTTGGCAGGTAATGTGATGCAGGTTGTGAGGCCATAGAAAATATATTGTTAGGTTTTTTAGAGTTTTGAAGTAGGAGCTGTGATAGTTTTCAAGTAAATGCTTCTTAATATAAAATTTGGTTGCTTTTAAGCCGGATACCAAAAGATGGTTGCTTTTTAATTCATGTATATAACAACATCTAGGATATTTTATTTCTTCTGCTTCCATGTAGGGCTTTTATTTGGTTCTCTTGAGAGTGTTGAACTAGACCCTAGAGGTTACCTTTTTTATCATTCTAAGCGTACCAAAGTTGTTTGGTGCAGGTGGAAATGAGTATGGACAGTGTAGTGAAGAACCTGAGCAGAAAGATGACACTGGTAGACCTTTGAGAAGGGATATAGTGATCCCTCAGCGCTGTGAAGGGTTCAAGACGATTAGTATGACTGAGAAGTTTAGTTGCAGAGCGAAAGATTTGTTTGAGATTTTGATGGATGAGAATAGATGGAAGGTTTTTAGTTAGAGCAATGCCAAGATAATGGGCAGATTAGCATTTTCGATGGGTCGGTGACGGGTACCAATTTGGAGTTGCAGAATGGGAGTTTGATTGTGCAGAAATGGAGATTTGGGAGTTGGCCTGAAGGCATTGATTCAACAGTATGTCAAGTGTTTTTCTTTCTGGTTGGAATGAATTCTTGGTTGGTTTTAAATGGTTTTGTGATTTGTGGGTTGAGTGTGTTTTGTTTGAATTTTTCCAGGTTAGGCTTATACTTGAAGAGCTTAGGCTCACTTTGTCAAGCTAACACATTCAGATATTCCTGAGGAAGACAGGTTGGTTTTGATTTGAACTTTTAATTAATGGGTTATTTGCAGTTTTAGTTTGATTGATTGGGAGTATGTGAGTTATATTGTTTTCTTTTCTTCTATGAAATGCTGATTGCTTTGTTTTGGTGCCTTTGGTAATGCAGATATGAGAATGTGACTGGTGGAGAATGCACAGAGAGGATGGCGGGATCTTATTTTCCAGAGGATACGGGCAGTTTTTGGTTTTGGAATTTGAGATACTTGAGTAGGTTTCTCTTGAAAGTGTAGAATTTAATGATTTTGGAATTATGATTCAGATCTAATGTTTCCTATCAAAACAATTTGCTGAGTCTAATGTTACAATGTTTCGCAATGGCATTGATAAATTGCTTGTCTTTAAAATGTGTTGTCAGTTCTCTCTCTATTTCAATAACTAAAAATCATTGTGGAATTTGGTGAGAAAGAGTTGTATCTAGTTTGTCTCATTGGGTTGATTTATTGCACTTTTACCATTTTTGTTTCTTTGTCTTAACTGTATTTACTTTTCATCACTGCTAGGAAAAAAAAAAGATTTGTTTCTTACTGCCCTGCAGAAGAGCTGTGTTTTTCACATATGTACTGCATTGGAGTTTCTTCTGTCATCTAAATAGGTGCTACTGCATTGGAGTATGTTATTTACTTGTTTCATTGTTAGCAAATGAACATATGTATAATTGTTTATCTTCTTGTTACTTCTCAGCTGTTGATTCACAATTAACAATGGGGAAAAAGTATTAGAGGGATGAATGCATTATGTTGCTAGCAAGTATGGAAATTTGGTGTGGGTGTCGAATCCAAATAATTCCTAAATACCTCGGGAGATCAGTTTTAGAACATTAGATTAGAAACATCAAGGCCTTTTAGTGGTAATGATTGATTAGAAGTTATGTTTCAGGTTGCCAGTTGTGTCAGGGTTCTAGGATCTTGATGAGTAAGAGAAAACTTAGGTTTTGATGTATGTTTTTTATAGAGGGGGTTTAGGGTTGTATGATGCTATCCGATGCCCTGGGTTATCATCTTGTCTTGGTTATTGTCTTTGTAAACGAGTACGTTGTCTGTCATGCTGTGGACTGCTGGAACTTCCCCCTTGAGGGCTTTGTTGTATGCTTGTAGCTGTAGTTGAGTTACCGGGCTTTGTTGTATGCTTGTAGCTGTAGTTGTGTTCCTTGATCCTATGGATCTTGCATCTGCCGCCAGTTATCAGGCTTCAGGATGAAGGTTTTAGGATTGTTTGTAAAACAGTGCTGGTTATGTATGGTAAAAAGTGTTATGAATGTAGGTGAAGATTCAATCAATGAAATTAGGGTTACAAACTTATAAGTTGAGCATGTGCTTGGTGGCATTTGTAGCCAAACCATGAGATAGATGTTAATTTGCATTTGATGTTTGGTAGTGTACAACAAAGGTGTTGGTTTGAATTACATTCATCGGTTGCTTTGTGCAAATTTTTGCATCATTTCTCACACTTCATCAAGTACAAGCCAGGCTTTATCTACACAAAAAAACAATGAAAGAGAACTTGTGCGATGCTTCCCTATACAATCAGAAAACTTGTCTTCCACAATGGAAAATCTTATCTGAATTGTTGCCAATAAACCATATAAAAAAAAATCTATAGCGTGAGGGTGAAATTCAGATATATAGGGATATTTCCACTCTTTCACAAGTAGGTAACCCTGTTGTGTACTACAATATCAAAATTAGTTGCAATTGATCACTTAAATTGGAAAAAGGTCATATTTTCCAATTTAATGTTGTCATATTTTCCAATTTAATGTTGTCAAATTTATGACAAGGACACCGATCTTGCACCATCTTACAATTGCAAAGAGTAATTTTATAACAAAATATAATCGATACAAGCTCGCGTGTAGAACTTGCCTTAAAATATAACCGATAAAAGCCCATGTGTAGAACTTGTTTCTACAAAACTACTTGAAAAGAAAAAAGGTGTCCAAGAATCTTCAACCATCCCAAAATATTTTATCGAACTTTGGCCCTTCTCTTTTCAAGCATGCCAAAAATCATACTGGTTTTGTAATATGTGGTTTGTGCCCAATTAATTTACCAGGGATCTTGCATTTTTGTACCCAATATTTGATAGTTGCCTTCTTTTGAACGATGATTCATTGAGGGAGAGAATTACTTTCCTTTTGAATATGAATCGATGTATTTGAAAGGTCACCATCAATTCATGGTAATATAAGGATGGATAACAATTGTTGTGTCCGTGATATTTGAATTCAGGATTACTTTCAACGAAGTGGAGATTGTTATTAGACCAAATACCATTGATGTACGATATAATAGCAATATTAGGCCAATATACGTGCACTACAAAGGCAATATTAGAGCAATATAAGGACAATACGATAGCAATAGTATTACAATATACATCCAATAGGGTGGCAATATGAATACACTATCTATGCAATACAAAGGCAATATTAAGGCAATATAAATACAATAGAACAGCAATATTAAATGAATCTACATACAATACACACACATCCATTACAGACTACATTTTACACATGCAAAAGGAATCGCCACCGAACTTTAACAATACTATCCCGCGAAGGGAAAACGAAGGTAACAAAAGATCCTTGTACTCAGGTGAGATGAACTGAAGCATCACTCACCCTTACTACAGGTCCATCAAAAGATCCATGTCTTTGTCCTTTCTCCTCGCTGCATGCACGAGGCTATGATGAGACATTCCCTTAGCACCCACATTCAGCACCTCCCAAACACCAGCTACATCAATTTCACTCCAATTGTAGTCTGGTGAGATGACCGAAGCATAATCTCGGAACATTTTGAAGCCGTTGTTGAAACATTGAACCATTTCATGGTTATATTCTTCAGATTTTGTGCAACTCCAACTATCATTTCAAAGGTCAACATCAATTCATGCTAATATAAGGATGAATAACAATTGTTGTGTCCATGAGATTTGAATTTAGGATTACTTTCAATGAAGTGGAGACTCTATTATTAGACCAAATGGCCATTGACATACGATATAATAGCAATATTAGGCCAATATATGTACACTATAGAGGCAATATTAGAGCAATATAACCACAATACAATAGCAATAGTATTACAATATCACCTATAAAAATATAATTATTGTCCACTTATTGCTGATTTTTGACATGTTCAGAAATTTTGTTCTCTCTTAGCTCACTCAACTCTCTCTCTGGCACATCTTTCTTTCTCTTTGGTATCTGTTTATCGCAGCTCTCTCTCTCTCTTGGCTCTCTCTCTCTCTCTCTCTCTCTCTCTAGTGCAACTCTCTGTCTCTCTCTTTGCTCTCTTTCTGTAGAGCAGCTCTTTCTCTCTATGTCTTTCTCTCTAGCTTCGTTCTGTCTTTTTCTCCCCCTATTCGCTCTCTTTTGGCATGCTTGAAAAGAGAAGGGCCAAATACAACAGAAAAGAAAATCCATTCAAGCTTATTGGGAGAAAAAAAACCACGGAGAAATACATGAAATGAAAAACAACTCGGCAGTTACTGTGAGATTGTGTACATAAAACTTGGAACAACCAAACCAATTAAAGCTAAGCCATCTCATACGTACACCTACATAAAATAACAATGTATGGTCATCTTCTTTAGAATATTGCAATCAACACTTGGTTGAGACCGACCTGCAAAAACAACTGGGTTAAGTACAGAGATAGAGTTTATGAATGGCAGTTCCAGAATTAAGACCTATGTTAATTTGTAACTGCCACCAAGTCAGTTCATAGTGCCAAATGCAGCTATCTGGCACACAGATATGACAAGCCAAAAGAAAAAAAGCAAAAAAGAGGCATGACATAAATGGGAACCTCAGCAGAAAGCATCAGATATGCATACAAGCAGATTGGCTCCATTACAATGTTCAAGAATGCAAACTCATGGTGTAAAGGAATCCTTATTTGACCTCTTTCCCTTCCCCCAATCTCATGGTGTAAATATCCAAAACAGATTACATTTTTATCTTTTTTAAAAATTTTCTGGCCTCAAAGCAAATTACAAAGGAAACAAGTATAACTAACTAGAACAGCTTCCTCTCCATAAGCCAAACCTCCCAAGAAAGGAACTTCTATGTCTCCACATTGATGATTTTTAGGTCACCTACGGATTCTACCTTCTCTTTTACAATTGTTTTTTTATTTTTTTTCAGAGAAATTATTTGTCTTGTTCATTTGTGTATAAATATGAAAAGGGAATTCATTTTGGAAAAGTATTGTATGATTTTGGGAAATTAAGCATGTTAGTACCTCGCTTGAACGCTTCCTTTCAGTGCCGGAGAAGAAACTGTGGTGCCCATCTGAAGGATTAAAAAGCAAAAGTTAAGTCAGGACAATCTCAAGGGTGATGCATTCACCCAAACAGATACATATTTTTTATGTCTTACCGTTCCCCTGCTTTCAGCCAAAAGAGGTAGGTTATAGCTGCTTATTTTTACATGAAGATCGTGATCCAATAAGACATTTTTTATCCTCAGATTATTTGATTTAACACCAGGAACAATCCCTGTATGCAGAAACTGAATACCCTTTGCAACTCCAATTGCAGCTATTATTCTCTGCGGCCAGGTAAGCTTCCGTCCTGGAGGTCCTTCTGCCAAACCAAGTGTTAGCAATGAATATTTAATTGCTGAAAATGCTAAGACAGTGAGGGAGGAAATCAATCAAAGAAAAAGAAGAAGAAGAAGAAAGTAGTGAGTGGGGTTTTACTCTCCATTGCAACCTGTATGGCATGTATAAGAAATACTCTACTGACGCCTGAATCATCTGGATGGCACTCCAAGCAATTTCCAAGAGCACTAACCAAATGGCTATGTCTCAGTTTTGAAATCTGCTCAAGGAGGTGTGTGTAGACCTGTGGACTCTGCCTCTTTCTCATTTTCAAGCCTCTTATAGCAACAAAGGTTCCATCAGGGAGCTTCCCTCTATATATCTGGCATTGTTATTTTATTTTGAAGCAGTAAGAGTGAGAAAATTGCTTGCTGAAAACTCTCAAGATTTCTTGAACAAAGTATATTAGTCAATAGTGCATAGGACAATTTACTAGAACAAACAGATTCCAAATTCTTGTACAAATTCAAATAAGTATTGGACCACTTTAACATTTATAGTAGACTTTCCGCGAACCATTGCAATATGCATAAGATCTATCTGATGGTATAACATCAATGAGTATCTTCTCAGAATGAGCAGAGTTTCACAACCCCTTGAAAAATTCCCATTACCATTTCAGATTTGGATCCGATCCAATCGTTGAAAGTTTGATTCAAATTAAACAAAACTCAAAAGATTTTTTTTTAATAATTTGGTCGATTTGAAAGGCTGATATATTATAACTTAACAGGAGTAGCATATCTTAATATATGGTTCAAGGACACCAGGAAATACATAAGTAACCTTATTTGTTATGACATGGATATAATAAGGTTAGTGTGTCCGACGCGCCTAAATTGGAAGCATACCTTGAAAAAGGCTGCTTGAAAGGACTAGATGGGCTCCTGCAACCTCTTTTGAAAATTAGTCTTTTGTTCTCTTTCAATTTCTACTCTTTTTTCATTAAATGTGAGGCCACCTTGGAGTTTTAAAGGGAATCTTTACTCAACAGAAGCTTGTTTAAGGTGGAGAAGTCTCACGTTTTAAGCATATCAGAAGTTCTACAAAGTAATTCCTAAATCTATTTACATCATGCTTTTGAGGAGTATGAACTCTAAATTAAATCGAGATAACTAAATCTATATACACATTCATACACACATACATATGTCAGTGTGTGTATTTAAGTTGCTTCAACTATGTAGTTCTTCAATTGTGTACCAGGAACTGGAGACTAGATGAAAATCAAGAACCTAGACACACAGGAGAACCCACCATGCATCAGTGAGCCATCGTAATTTAGTCCGACCTGTATATTATTTATTCCCGAGTAGTTAGATAAAGCTTGTTGAAATGTATCTTGTCCTAAATTGTATTTAAATTCAACATCTACATAATATATATTGTCTCTTATCTGAGGTTCTTCAATCCACAAAGGATCTTTTGCATATCCAAATGGATGGAATTATATAAGCAAGAAACATAAAATGTGAAAGCAGGTGCAAATTAAGAGAGAACATCGTATTCCTATTACGATGTACTGAATTAGTTAGAATTGTTTTGCAACTATAAAGAATGAATACCTGTCCATGTGAACCTTCACCTAGTAATGTTGAATCATCAAAGTTATGGGTGGCTTCCTGAAGCTCCTCCAAAGCAAAAGTTCTATAAGCAGGAAGGCTAGCTCCCAGCTTCATTGTGTCTGATATATATTCTGCAAAGAAAGGATTCTAGTGTTATGACTTATTATAAAAGGAATAGTGATGCTAATTTATTTACCCACTGCCAATTTGAATGAAGTAGTGCCTGGGGTTTTAATAAGAATAAAATTTTGAGCAGTCAATTTGAGCAAGAAAAATTGCTTTCCTGGATGTATAAGCCAGAATTGTCGAGTTTATCATTATAGCAAAAATGAAAGATTCTTGTAACACGCTAAATTAGCATGTGAAAAATGCTTCATTTGAAACTGAAAAGCATGGACCTGAACAAGATTTACCATATTCTCCATATTTCTGAATATCAGAATATCCAAGGAAAACTATAAGGAATTGGTGGTACAATAAAATATAATTCTCTCCATCTTAGTTCGAACCTAAAGACTCCAAAATAAACTAATATGTCTTTTGGGGGTAGCAATATAGTTTTTGGAAACTATTTTCTATAATTAGTAGTTCTTCCTGGAATTTTCTGGAAACATACATCAGTCTAGTTCTTGGACTTCTATGGAAATCATAACCTTCATGCTACTCAAATAAAATAAAAAGATCACATGGAAATGGTTGCTAATCTATACAGCAAGTTCCCTTTTTCATTTATTTTCTTCGCAAAATCAGCCTTGATCCTCGTACATTAAACAGAAGCAACAAAAAGTTGGTACCAAAAGGAACAACTATAAAAATATTTATAAATAAAATAAAATAAAAAAAGTTAGAAACTTTAAACTTACTTGCATCAGAGAGTAGCTTAGCTGTGTTCACTGCTGAGACTGTATCTGAAATTACCTTGTTTGGGGAGTTTTAGTAGTGTGCTCACTATAAAACTTCTTAGCAGCCATGAAAGCTAAACCAACAACTGCAATTGCACCCACAATACCTCCCATACCTCCCACTGCACTTGATGCAACAACGTGTTTACCATAAGTTCTCCTATGCTTTTCCTCACTAGGAGGTGGTATTCGCACAACCAGAGCTTCATTGTGGCACAAGTAAGAAGGGTGCTGCTTCTGATCTTCATTTACTAAACAATTCCCAGAATACAGAACAACCCTGCTGTTAGAATCCCTTTTCAGACAAGTGGGCAAATCCCCTGACAAAAGATTTGAGGATAAATTGACAAAAGCAAGCTCAGAATTGCAAGTCATGTTCTTATAGAGAAGTCCAGTGAGTTTATTTCCAGCAATGTCAAGATATTTAATGGAAGGCAGTGACAACCATGATGACAAAAATGGCCCTACAAATCCATTCAATGAAATGTCCAGCTTCTGGAGCTGATAGCAGGAGCCTAATGCAGTCTGGATTCCCAAGCGAAACTTGTTCTTTCTTAGCACAAGTGTGACCAACTTGGAAGGCATACTTGGAAAATGAGGCCCAAAATAGTTGTCTTCCAAATCAAGAACTTGCAAGTTTGTCAAGTTTCTGAGATCAGGCACTTCCCCTGACAAGAAGTTACTTGATAGGCAGAGAACTCTGAGAGTTTGTAAAGATGCCAAAGAATATGGCAAAGAGCCATTAAGCATATTGTTTTTCAGACTGAGAACAGCCAAGACTGGAAGTGAACTCAGCCAACCTGGAACTTGACCAGTGAACTTGTTATGGTCAAGTATGAGAGTCTGAAGGTTCCTCAGATATGAAAGTTGGAGAGGAACTGTACCACTTAAGTAATTTGTGCTTACATTGAGAATCTCCAGTGAAGACAAATGCCCAATACTTGCAGGCATTGGCCCCCCATAAACCAAGAGAAACCAGTGAAAGCACTTTCAAGCTTGGTAAGCCAACAAGAGTGGCAAAGAAATAGTCTGCTGAGAAATCACGAGGCAGTGGAGGAAACCCATTGTTGCCAATAATGTGCAGCTGGGTTATGTTGCCTTCATAACAGGATAGAGTCAAAGATGGAGTTGGTTCAATTTTGCAGAAGTCTCTGATGTTGCTTCTATGGCTGAAGCTGGTTAAGGCTGATGGGTAGTTGAGAAGCTGCTGGATCTTCAGAAGGGTTTGTGACTGAGTGTGTTGTTGTAGCTGGCTTGAAGGATGGAGAGAGAGGAAAACTATGATGAGCAGAAGAAGATGTGAATGGCAAACTAGCTTTGCCATTAGAACCATCAACAAAACCCAAGTTGCAGAAACAACACTCAATAGATGAATCTATTTCTCCCCTTCTTTCTCTGCTTCACTTCTTCCAGGAAGGCTTAAAACTTAGCTTTTGGGGGAATGAAAACCAGATTTTGCTAGCAAAACTATGATGACATTTTCAATTGCACCAAACTGACTTAGCCCTTCAAAATCTATCCTTCAATTTATTTTCCAACTTTTTTTTTCTTTTCTCTCTTTGGTTATGTTTACTAATTAAACATCTGAACCCAACAAACTTAGTGTGCTAATTATGGAAAATACTTCTGTAACACCTAGTTCCTTACAAAGTGAGAGTGGGTGTCAGTTATTACCCAGTTCATTGAAACCCATAAACTCAAACCCAATTTCTGAGCAACCCCTAAACACTAAAACCCTAAACCAATTTCTTACAAATCCATACACCATAAACCAAATTCACAAAAACCCCAAATTTCAAAGAAAAGGGTTATGAACAGTATCTCGTGGATGTCAACGATGGAGTTACGTTTGGATGAACAGCCACTGTTGACGGAGAAAGAGCATTGCGTCGAAGAGAGAGAGGTACACCAAGGAGAGAGATGGGTCGAAGAGATAGAGCGAAGAGAGCGAGAGAGAGAGAGAAGCCAATTTCTGAAAAACTGATATAGGTACAATAAGTGGACAATAATTTTATATTTAAAGGTGTTAGTTGTAAAAAAATTGGGAAGAGGTGGTATTTTTAGTTAAAATTAGCAAATGGGTGGCATTGGAGGTCATTTCCCTTAGGGTTTTGATCTTGAGTAATTAAAAGTATTTAAGCAAGTTCAAAGGTCCAAGGTTCGATTCCTCGTCTCCTAATATCGCTTGTATAAAAAAAAACACAATTTTCAAGTAAGTTTGTACTTGGTTTAAATTAAAAATTTCGGACATTTTCTAAGAACTATCTCAAAATGCACGTAGGTCATGTATTTTTCAATTTATTGCACGAATGATCCTCGTAAAACTGAATGGTTCATACTATTGTGTGATCGAGTCAGTGTAATTTGGTTTTCTTTTGTACCTTTTGTTTTTTTTTGGGGGAATCAATAGCCCAAAGGTTTTTGGGTTTGGGTTGATTTTGAGCCCTAAATCCAAAAATCCAATCACCAAAACTCCCAAAGAGGTCCAGACTCCTCTTCATCCCTGGATATATTTGCAGTCGGGGAACCGCAACCATTCTTCGGGAAGGTTCTATTCTACCCTCCAAATTTACTCGCCACAAATCCAAACCCTAATCCCAATCTCTCTATCTCTCTTACAGAGCAAGAACCATGTCTCACTTTGGTAGGTCTGGCCCTCCCGACATCGCTGACACTTACTCTCTCCTGGTCCTCAACATAACCTTCCGTAAGTCTCTGTCTCTGCTGCTGCCTCTCTTTTTATTTTTTGGGATTTAATGGCGGTAATTTGTTGATTTATTTAATTTAAATAGGTACTAGCGCTGATGATCTGTTTCCGCTTTTCGATAAGTATGGCAAAGTTGTCGACATTTTCATCCCCAGAGACCGAAGGTTGGTTGGGATAAAGCTTTTTGTTTTGTGTGTATTTTTTCCTATAATATGTTTGTTTCCGGAGAAATTGAGTAGCTTTGTTATGTTTGAAAACAATATTCATCAATGAAGAACTGCCAAGATATTGTTCTTGTTTGTAATCCCATTTAATCCTTATTTTTCTTATTCTCACGGATGCTGAGAAGATATGGGAATTCGACGCTTTTGATCATCTGTGTGTCGTGTTCGGAGGAGCAATTTAGCTTCTCTTAAAGTGGAGGACTAGGAACTTGTAGGAAGTGCAAATTTGAATTATGTCCTTTTCCCCTAAGTTTTTGTCGTGTTTGTTTCAGTAAATTGTTTTTCTATATGAAGACTGGATTTGGGTATTTATTTTCCTTTTGTGGTTTAGGACTGGCGAGTCTAGGGGTTTTGCTTTTGTGCGATACAAATATGCTGATGAAGCACAGAAAGCGGTTGAAAGGCTCGATGGTATGCACATTTTTATTTTTAGAAGCATTACTATTATTGTTATTCCTATTATTTTTATCTTGGTTTAATTTTCCTTTTTTGAAAAAGAAATTTGTCTCAGCTTCCTAATTGTCTTGAAAATGTTAAATACTTTTCAGGAAAAGTTGTTGATGGTCGAGAGATAACTGTTCAGTTTGCAAAATATGGGCCAAATGCGGAGAGGATGTAAGTTTATCGTTTTTGGATGTTTCTTATTATTGGATTCATGATAGCTGAAGCTTATCTTGAGTACTGTATGGACCTGAACTATGAACTTCTAATAGGGTCTCCATATGCTTTGCTACTGTTTGTTAAAACTTAGTCTATTTACTATTTGTTGCATAGGTTGCAGTTGTTTTCTATGAATCCTGTACTCTGCTTTATGTTAGCAATTTTGTATGTATTGTTTTTTCTTTTTTATTTAACTAAACTTAAAAGCCCTCATTTTGGTCCCAAGGGGTTTTGATTGTGGAACCAAAGTTTATTTGTTAGACTAGAAGGGTTTCTGGCATGGAATCATGCAAGGATCCCATATAATCATGGCTTTGGCTTCACACCTGCAATGCCTCCAAGCCAAAACTGAAGGTGTCTGATCTGCAAATTTGTGAAGGAAAAGATTTTTCCATTTTTTTTTAATGACTGGACCAGAGGAATGGGTTGTGACATCATCTGCCATTTTTATTCTTCTTGTTCAAAAGTGACCAAAACATTATGAATAACGGGGCAATCTGTAGTGGTGTGTAAGTGCTCATGGCAGCATCAGAAGGTTGTAGTGAGGTGGGGCCATCGGGATCGGATTAGATCTGGTGGGGTGGCAGTGGTCATGGTTGTGGTTTAACGGTGGTGGTCTTGGGTTTAATGGTGGTGATTGTAGAGGTGGTGGGGTGGCTGTGGTGGTATGTTTGTTTTTTACCATTATGGTAGGAGATGTGGTGGTGTGTTCACTGGTCATGATTGATGTTGCAGGTAATAAAAATAAAATAAAAAGAATACAGGGAAGAAGTAGATATATAGAGACGAGAGAGAGTTTTTTATTATTTTTTTGCCCACTTGTTTTTAATAAATACATGCGGCTTACATTTGGGGTCAATGTAAGCGGACATATGGGACCACACTGTCCACACAGACACTTAACAGATTTGTTAATGGAATGGTCCATATTTAAGGTTTATTCGTGTTCGTGTATGAGTTCGTAAACACTAAATAGTTCGGGGTTAACTTGAAAAGGGCCTAAGAGTTTGGGGGGTTTATGTAGTTAACACTTTTGTGTGTATATTTACAGGAAGTTGTACTTGAAATGATGGTAACTCGTTATTTGAACTGCATTGATGGTGAATTCGAACCTTGAAAAGCTAATTTTGTTTGTTATGTAGCTTCTATTTACTGTTCTTTACCTGATCTCCCTTGTTTCAGTCAGAAAGGAAGGATTACTGAAGCACTACCAAAATCAAGGTACAGGTCAAGAAGTCGCAGTCCTCGGAGAAGGTTAGTTTCTTCCCTTGGTCTTTCTTTGTGATGGATTGTATTCTGTCATATAATTTGAAGGTTCCTGAACTGAACTTTCTATTTTACCATTGTCTAGTTTAATCATTTCATGCCGTCCTTCAATTAGTGTTGACTTGATATTATTTTCTAGTTTCATTTTCATGTAACTGTATTTTTAACTTGAGCAAGAAAGACAGTCTTGCTATTGTTCCTTTTGTTTCTATAATTTCAATTTTACAATGTAATATGAAATAATGTCTCTAACCAATCTTATGTATCTAACTCGCCAATTTGAATGTATGGTATGGGGAGTGAATATCATGGCTATTAGTTAATTTGTTTCTACTCAAATCCAAATGTGTTTTTATTTCATAATTCGTGCTGAGATCATATTAATAATTGTCCTGATTTCTTTTACAAGCCTTTGATATACAAGTGAACGTGTGATACGTACTATTTAAAATCTTCCAGGTACCGAGATGACTACAGAGACCGTGACTACAGGAGGAGAAGTCGCAGTAGGAGTTGGGATAGGTATGACCGTGACAGATACCATGGGAGGGATAGAGACTATCGTCGACGAAGCAGGAGCCGCAGTGCCAGCCCTGATTACTATAGGAGCAGGAGAAGAGGGCGCTATGATGATGAAAGGCGGAGTCGAAGTCGAAGTAGGAGTCCAATTCGAAGTCGTTCCATTGATAGGTTTTAAGCTCTGCTAATCATTATTTAAGTTATGTTCATAATCAAATACTAGCTCTTCCTTTATGATTATTTTTAATTTATATACTAATCTGTATTGTAGTGTCTCCCCTGCTCGGCGTAGCCCTAGTCCTCATAAGAGTCCTTCCCCACTAATCAGGAGCCGCAGTGCCACCCCTAATAGACGTAGTCATGATAGACATTCTCCTACTTCTCGAAGTATTTCACCACGCCATCGTCCTGCTGATTCTCGTACTCCATCCCCTCGAAATTCAGATGTTGATGTGAGTTGATGTCTACAGTTTTTGTTGCCTCTGGAATGATTACTTTCTCCTGCATGGGTGGAAGAGCATTGAACTGGTAACTCTTGAATCGATTTTGCAGGATTGATGTTTCTGGTTGTATGGAAATGATGGAAGCACCCTACCCTGAGTTGTGTACTTCTTGCAGCTCTGCTGATGTCAGGGATCTTTGATCATAATGCGTTGTTTTAGTAGGTGTCTTGAGTGCTAGTTTTGGTAGGACTGGTTTCTTTAGTATTTAACTATTTAATGCTGAGCTTTATATATCCTTTATTGATCTGGGATGGACTTTGTAGTTTGTAGATTTGGTATTTCAGTACTTATGAAGGATGTGCTTGTGTGGTTTCTTAGTGTATATGCCTTTCATCTTTATTTTTGTGTGTAATTTTATTGTTCACTTTTGTTCCCGCCTTACACTGTTACTGATATATGAGTCTATGGTCTCAAGTTGTCTGGTTCAGTTTATAGGACTGATTCATCACGAACTATTTCTTGGGTTTTATAGTTATGTTCGTGAAAAGAGTGATTGAGGCTTGGATAAGAGGATGTTGATTTGTAGCCGTGGGTGCTGTTTCTAATTTGTAGATGGATGGTCGTGATTGTGGTGCTGGTTGCAGCGGTATGCTGGTTTTAGAAGTTTGATTGTTTGGCAGTGAGAGCTGTTTGCAGGGCCAATAACTTAATCTGTTTTTCTCCATACCGAATAAATTTTGGTAAGAAATATGGTTTGGCTCTTTGTTTCTGAAAAGTGTTATATACTCCAGGATTTTAATGTTTGACCTGGTAGTCCATGAAAGGAGTTTTTAGTTGCTGTGGTGGCTGTAAGTGGGTCTTTACCTGTGTGTAGCTCATGCTGCATATGAGATTGATGTGTAGTTCGTTATGAACCAGAATGGTTTGTAATTGCTGTGATGGTAGAAGTTGAACTGGTCTTTACCTGTAGCTGATGCTGCACATAAGTGATTCATTAACCCGGATGCAGATACCAGGCATGAACTGTGGATACTAACTATGAAACCTTGTATGCTGGGCTCAACTATATGCAGCCACAGTAATGAGAAATGGTAACAAAGTTTACAATTAATTTCTTCAGGGTATTTAAGACTACCATGTTTAGTCCCAACCTGTTTAAAATTGCATAACCTTTGTGATGAATTTACATAGATCTTGTCTCACACAAGTTCGAGGCTCTAGCTGTGAAGTGGCAGCTGATCTGTATTTTGTTGTATCATAATAATGTTTCTTGGGTGACTGAAGCTCAAGAGACTAACCACCTGCAGCTTGCAGCTTACTGTTGCAGCTATTTTACGATGGGGTCGGGTAGGCTATTACCAGTTGGGGCCTTGACAATGGCTGATTGGCGTGTGCTGATACCGAAAGATTTGTTTTGTTGTGTATGTTATGCCTATAACATGGATTGACGGTCGCCCGTCCTATGTTTCGAATTAGTCATCCCTCCATTAAAAGTGGCAAAATATGTACATTGACAACGCCTGATCTGACAAGGAAACTATTTTGCTTTTTCTCACATATATATAATGATCCTTCATTAAACTTTCATTCCTTTCTAATTACAAGATCTGTTGCTTTTCTTGTGCTGCATGTATCCGAAATTGCCATACGACTACTTGTCAGCGCATTATTGATTGTGCATTCAGGCTGGTATTTAAACTGGAGCTTGGATCTTGCATGTTTGCAAACACAATCGATCTGCTCTCAGGCAACTCATTGTCATGTAAATTTGCTCCCAATGTTGCTAAAATTAATCAAAATTTTGTAGGCTCGTCAGTTTTCTGTGTTCTGGGTTCTCAGAAAATATGAAAAGGAAGAAAAAGTTGAAGAGGGTAAAGAGGCCAACCCAAGCTCAACGAATTCGGTTATCCAAATCGATCATGTTAGGATCAAAGTTTATGTTATAATTAAGGCAAATGTGATTAGTGAACAACAACATAAACAAGAAGTTGAATGTAAATCTCCTACTATTAACAATGTCATGTGCTTGATATTCCTTTTATAGCCCGTATGTACGTGTCCTCAGGCCCCAATGAAATGACTCATAGTCACTTTGGAGGATCCTTACAATAGTATGTGCAAAAACAGACTCTACTTTTGCACACTCCGACACCAGACGGTTCTTTGGAGCATTCCTTGATGCAATTCTGCAGCTCGCATCTGATTGATTGATCAATCAGCTTATGGCACGAGTGCTCCGGGATCCTCACGGCGTGTGCATCGCCACGAACCACTGAGCAAGTGCCAAATTCAACTGCTCAATTAAAATGGGGGGAAAAAACCAATAGCTGAATTATGCAAGTTATGAGTCTAGACCCCGAAATAATGAAGAAGACGAAAAGAATTGAAAGCAGTAGGTTAATGGTGTTAAGAGAGAAGGTACCTGAGACGAGAAGAAATAGCAGGATAGGGTAGAATGTGAAGGATGCCTTCATCTTCAGTACCCAAAAAAACTCAAAGCTTCATCGTTGTAATTAATTTGTAAGATAAAAGAGTCCTTAAAAAAGACTGATGTCTTGTTATATACGGTGGCCAAGATTCTTACAGAAAATTCTGAAAAGAAGAGAAAACTGGGCTGTGTTTATTTATCTCGGAGACAGAGAATCAGTTCTCAGAAAAAAAATACTTCGGATAATTACAATCAGAGAGAGATCTTTTGGTCAGCGACAAAAGTAAAGGTACCAATTTTCCTTCTCTTTTTTTAAAATTTTTTTTTGGGGGGTACAAAACCAATTTTCCTTTAGGTAGAGAGAGAAAACAAAATTAACAAGAGTAATTGGAAAGCAAGGTTTCTCTGTTTGAAGTTGGAACCCCAGCCCAGCTCACCTTATATTCTTTTCTTAAACCAATACATGGTAGACTATATAGATTAAATGCTTCTGATTCTATCTTATAGGGAGTTCATCCTACAAGAATTTCTGCAAACGGACAAAGACGATTTGTATAAATCGTGGTCATGAGTTCAAATCCCATAACGTGATAGAGGATGAAAGATTATGGTTAAAACATGGTCCTTGGTCATGCGATCAAATCCCGTAAGGCGATAAGAGGATGAAAGATTACAGTTAAAACATGGTCCTTGGTCATGCGTTCAAATCCCGTAAGACCATAGAGGGTGAAAGATCTGAACCATACATGTGCAGAGCAAACAATGCCAGCTGAATCAAAAATTCACGACTTACACGGATTAAATAGTTTAAGATTTGCTCATTAATCCAAAAGAACCATTTGAAGCTGAAGTTTCTCAAGTTCATACTTGCATAGAAAGTAAGCAACGTAGTATTTATTAACCTTTAAAAAATTCACATGACTTTTGACAAACCATGTGTCAGTGTTTAGATTAAGACAATTAACAAAGACACAGTAGAGCCCAGAATTTAATTCAATCTAAAACAAATATAGGTGTAAAAGAGTGATAAATTAAACTTCGATCATTGAAAAAGAAAACCACGAGGTGCTATTTCTAACACTTTTAAAGCAAACCAAGGGCTGGGAATAATCAGAAAAAACTTAAGCACAAACACAAATAACATAGGTAATTCCAGAAGATTTCCATATTCGCACAAAATTGTACTTGAAAACATCATGTATCATAAAACATTAAACTAAGCAGTTTCTGCTGCGACAGATGAAAGTACCTCAAAATTTTCAAAAAACAATACTAAAGAAACACTTTAATAAACTAGACCAGTCCTTGGGGATAACCAACACAACCGTAAAATAGATCTAATAGCCTCCCTTAAGATCATTGACGACATCGTAAGGAATGGGAGTAACAGTTTCCATGACTGCACCTTCAACCCTGAAACCTGGCTTGGGTCCCTTAGGCTGCCTCTTGGTGCTAATGACCTCACCCTTTGCCTTGGCCTCAGCCTTCAACTGATCATTCTTTATCTTCCTCAAACGGAATTCCTCAGTGCACCTTGAAGGCTGCACATGCTCCACACGCACATGGATCCTCTTCCTGATGATCCTGTTGCCAACCTGATATCATGCACAAGCATACAACTTACCTTCCAATAATCAATTGCAAAATAAAACATACAACAATCATTTAGCATCAGGGCAAAAGCAGGATAGAATTCCTCAAATCATGAGACAAAAGGAAACTAGATTTATGACAATGATCAAAATTACAGTGCTCAAATCAAAGCTCCGGATTGATCCAGGTAAAGGATTAACCTACATTATCTCCATTGTACAAAAATGGTTCTTCCTAGAATCACTAAATTACATAATCTTTTATTTCCACAAGTGAAAATAAATTAAAAACCTAATTTCAAGATCCATAAAGGAAAAACTGATTCGAACACGTCATAGCACATCCAGCAGACATGCATAAACTATATACAATCTGCACAAAGCTTTCTATAGCTATTATTTCCCAATAGAAGCTGAACATTATTGACAACTTTTCTCGATCTTCCTTGCAGTGAGTTATAAACATCTGACATACAATAAGCCATTCTCTAACAAGGTGTATTACCCAGCTTCTCATTCAGCATAATCTAGACATCAACAGTACAATTAGCAGCTATAAACTAAAACCATCTGAAACCCACAAACCACATAAACATATACATAAAATCCCCATTTCCGCCTAACAACAACCACAACAATGATAGCTATAATGTACCCAGATGTCACTGAACACTATTAAGTCGAAATCAAACCAAAAGTTCGGAAATTTCAACAAGAACCCACAAATCCAGACAACCATTCCACAGAAGCAAATCATGAAACATCATTCAAACAACAACTCAGAGTCCAAAAATGAAAATACAGAAAACCCAACGAAAATGAATCACCTGTTTATTGATTTCCACACCGATGGCGCGCTTGGTGACGTTCCAGACGCGACCAGTACGTCCATGGTAGAACTTGTGGGGCATACCCTTGTGCACGGCGCCGTTAACCTTGACGTCGACATAGTCGCCGATCCTGTAGGTCTTCAGATAGGTTGAAAGAGGGATGTAACCCTTCTTCCTGAAGGCCCGCGAGAAGAGATCGCGAGTACGAGACCTGAGACCGTGTCCAGCCGGCATTTTGAGCTGCTCTCTCTCTCTCTAAGGTTTGGAGGTTTCTTTCTGAGAGTGGCTGCTAAAGCCCTAGACGATGAGGGTGCGTGTGGGTGTGTTATCTTGCTTTTATAGTATGTGCGGTGAGTGAGGCGGGTAGGGTTTCGATGATCCCATTTTGGGGTTGAGATGTGGGCTGGGCTTGTAGTGTCAATAAGAAGAATTTTGTTTGATTGGGCTAGCCCAAGAATAATGGGCCAAAAGTTTGGTTTGTTCTTATTTTATTGGGCTTGTAATCTGAACCCTGACCCAACATTTACCTAAAGGTAGGTGTTGTTGTGTCTTGGTCTTGCTAGAGAAAGAAAATAAGTTATTATCTAGGCCCAGTTCAGTCTGAAAAATTAGCTCCATTCATAGAGTTTTTTTTTGTTTTTAGTCGGAAGATTGAGGTGAAAATTCTGTTTGAGAATGCTTCGGGAAGAGTCAAAACCACTTTCTAATAACTAAAAAATGTGTTTAGCTGAACAATTTTCGAGAAGCATTTGCAAGTGGTTTTTTCTAGAAAGCACTTAACTGAAATTTCGATGTTCTTCTAATACAGGCACTTTTAACTATGGCAAGAATCAAACTCTTGTCTTAGATATGAGATGATAAGTATTGTACCACTAAACTATAATAAAAAAATTCTCACAAACCAAAATACTTACCATTCTCTTTTACTACGTGCGATGTTGGGTGAGGAATCGAGAACATGACTTCTTTTCTTTTGGTTACATAAAATGGTAGTTAGTGGGCTACCACTCCAAGTCGGATCACTGTTTACGGAAAGCTCTCCTCATGAGGTTCTTTACAAGACTCGAACCCCTGACCTCCTTAAGGATAGTACTCAAAGGCATTACCGAACTTGTGGACGGAGAACAATACTTTAAGTGCAGGATAAATTGGCATATAGTTAAATTGGGATGAACCCATGGAAGCCACCAAGGTCAATCTAATTACCATCCTTCCATACAGAGTAAAAGCTTTTGCAAACCGTGGTAGACACTTTTCCAACTTTTTGGTGAAGACCATGTAGAAGACTCGGAATGAGGACCACATATGGAACCATCAGGCATGGATCATGCTATTCTTTTCTTTCCCTCACAAAATTGCATTATTCCAATAGACTTGGGGCACGTTTCGTCGCCTGTGGTCCATTTTCTTGCCCCTTGTATACACTTTTCTTTTCTGGCATGCAATTGCATATTTCCACAGAAGACTCTCAGTTTTTAGTCGTCTTTAGCTAACACCCGGGTTTTCCCTCTCATTTCGTTCTGCACTTTCTACACGCACACCATTTGACCTTTTAATTTTTTTTTGAGAATTTTTCCTATTGAGAGGAGCAATAGTATAATAAACTCACTACACGGATGTTAGAATTCAAACCCAAGATCTTGCCTGAGAGAATAAACTTCTAAACCACTATACTAATGGTCCTTTGCACCTTTTGATCTTTTAGTCGGTTGGTTGTAAACCACAAGAATTTTTTTAACCATTTAATTAATGCATTGAAGCCTCCTTTTCCTACCAAATCGTGGAAATTATAAGCAGAAAGAATGGAAAATAAATTTCTTGATTGAAGACTTATGGTTGTTTTCAGCCTAGACTTTTGTCACCCCTCTTTCTTTTCCACATTTTTTGTACCCTTAAGAAAATACATATATTACATATGCCAATTATTTATTAATTAATTAATCCATTTTTTTTCACTATATATAATCAGAGTTGGCCAAAATGAAACCGTTGATCCTTTACCCTAAAACCCTTTTTGCTTTTTCTCTACAATGGCCAAGCCCATCCAAAACCTCAATTCCATCTACACCATTTTCATAACCATTTTCCTCTTCTTCTTCTTCTTCTTAACCCTTGCCAATGCAGAGGCTCACCGTTTCTCAAAACCCTTATCTCCGTCAAAACATGGTCTAAAGAGAGAGAAACTGAGCCATCTCCACTTCTACTTCCATGACATATTGAGTGGCAGAAACCCTACGGCTGTTAGAGTTGCTGAGGCACCCACAACAAACACTTCCTTGACTGCGTTTGGTGCTGTGGTCGTGATGGACGACCCATTGACTGTTGGGCCTGAACTGGGCTCCAAGCTTGTCGGAAAAGCCCAAGGGATTTATGCTTCAGCTTCACAGAGTGAGTTGGGGCTCTTGATGGCCTTCAACTTTGTTTTTGTGGAAGGGAAGTATAATGGTAGCACCCTGAGTGTGCTGGGGCGCAACTCCGTGTTATCCGAAGTGAGGGAGATGCCGATAGTAGGCGGAAGCGGGCTTTTCCGGTTCGCCCGAGGCTATGCTCATGCTAGCACTCACCAGGTTGACTTCAAAACTGGAGATGCTGTTGTGGAGTATAATGTTTATGTCTTCCATTATTAACTGAAGTGAGGGAGATGCCGATAGTAGGCGGAAGCGGGCTTTTCCGGTTCGCCCGAGGCTATGCTCATGCTAGCACTCACCAGGTTGACTTCAAAACTGGAGATTTTGTTTTTTTTTTTTTTTTTTTTTTTTTTTTTTGGTTGTAACATGAACATACAAACCGTTTGTGTTAATTTTCGGTGTGAGGTTAATAGAAGAGAGGTAGAGGATTTGAGAGAAATGATTGAGAATGGGCTTGGATTGGAAGTAGCAATAGAAAGGAAAGAGTCTAGATTGGTTTTCTTGTCGAGCATATCAAACAACTTCTCCAAACTTTTCATGTTAATGGCTTATCGTTACTTCTTTAAAATATTTGTAATAGGAACTGCAGGCCCACACTAGGTAAATTCCAATAAGGCTCACATGGCGTGTAAGAAAACGGAGTTTTTATCAAAAATAGCTAAAATTTAACTCCCCTAAATTTATAAATGTCAGTTTTTTAAAAAACTTTCAAATATAGCTAAAAACTCACTTAAATTGACCCAAATGCTCTCTAAATTATACCCTAAACCAAAAGGCTAATTGTCATGCTCTTCCGAGCTGTAGGCTATTGTGACACCTAGAACCTGCCTTGCCTTTGGTTCAGCCATAGTTTTGCTTGCTCTTCTGATATTCTGTGTTGCTTCCCGAGCAATACCAGACTTTGAAGTATCTGCATTCAGTGATACCATAAAGAAACTATCTTAAACTACAGGTGGTAAGTATACTTGTGACAACAAGCAGCAAGAAACCTAAAGATGAACTACACACAACATATGTGTTCTGTAACTTATAAGAGTTCATGAGAAAATATCCAAACCCACTGATTCAAAATTATTATGTCAAGAAATTGACTTTAACTTTTTTTAATTGTAAAAAAACTCCCAAGCCCACCGATTCAAGCCATAGTCGTAGAGATGATTTTTATTGCCTGGATTTAAGAAATCATTGGCTCTTCCTTTTCTTCTTCTTTTTTATAATTACATTGTTGTTTTTATGATAGGATTCATAGGCATGATTGAATTGACGAAGCCAATTTTGTTTTTATGCTCCTACTATTTTGGGTTTTAGCTGTTAGGTGTAATTGAGTTATAATTAACTAGCCCCTTGGCATGTTAGGTGTAATTGAGTTATAATTAACTAGCCCCTTGGCACATGCTCACGCATGTGCCAATTTTTTTATTTTTTTATTTATTTTTTAATTAAGAAAAGATATCATGGGTTGTTATATTCCATAAAAGTATAACCTATTATCTGATTTTGTTTTTAATTTTATTTATTTTTAATATTAAAAAATGTGAATTTACCATATTCTCCTCATTTAATTAATAATTTCAATTCTTAATGTTTGCATTAACCAAGGGTATTTTCTGGTATTTTGAATGTTTCACCATTCTCTGCCTTTTGTTTTATATATATAGATTTAGATGGCATTTGGATCAATTTAAGTGCGTTGTTGACCATATTTGAAAGTTTTTTAAAAAAACTGAAATTTATGAATTTGGGGGTTAAATTTTGGCTATTTTTTTTTATAAATAAAAACTCGAGAAAAGAGTGGACCACCCAAAAATTCATGAGAGTCTATAGAAAAAGTCTATGAAAATGCACTAAATTCTATGATAAAATTCTAACAAATTCCATTAAAATCCATACAGAATCCCGTAAAAGTTTTTGTAGTCTATAAAAGTCAATTAAAATTCATTACAATCTCAATTAACATATAAAATCTGTAGGAATCTTGTATTTGAAAAGGAAGTTGATTTTCCCACTCCTCTTTTTTCCACTTACACTCCCTCTTGCTTTTTAAAACTTTTTAATCAATTTTGTTCTTTTTTGTTCTTACTCTTTCATATTCTACCATCACCCTTCATTAATGTTTTGATATGAGTACTCAATCAATCAATGAGAGTGAACAAAACCCAAGCTTTTGGATTTCTCCATCATCACTATAACAACAAAACTCAGGCTTTTGAATTCCCCTACAGACTTAGAATGCCGAATTATTTCTATGAGAAGAATTCTTTTTTTTTCTTCTTTTTTTTTCTCTTCAATCCCTGGTTGTTTGTACTTTCTGATAAGGTACCCAAACAAAATGAAGGTATGAAATTATCTCATATGAAACAAAGAGAACTCCATTAATGTGAATTTGAAACTCAGTCTCAAACTCAATTTCATTTTCCGAAATTCAGAGAACTCAATTCATGTTCACAAGTTCATCAATTTTTTTTTTCATTTAATATCTATTTTCCAAATAATTATGACAAAGAAGAGAGGGAGAAGAGGGAGAAGAACATGGAAAAAGAAAATGTAAAAATGTGTAGTTAGATGCATTTTTGTTTCTTTGTGGCCACGTAAAATTTGTTTCCTTTTAAAAATTTATAATTTATAAAAATAAAATAAAAATAAAAATAAAAAACTATGGCTGCAAGGTTTATTCCTGGGGCATGAGTTTTTGCAGCATGTGGGCCATGTAATTTTGCTTAGGCAAATATACAATGTTAATTATTTCTTACTAGATTAAAGAAAAAAAAAATAGAGTGCAAGTTGGAAAATTAAGCATAAAGAAAAAGAAATAATATAAAAGTGAAGTAAAAAGAAATTAATGTAGGATAAGAATATAATAGGAAAGAGAAATAACAAAATTGATTAAAAAGTATTAAAAAGTATCAAAAAGTATTAAAAAGCAAAAGAGAGTTGGAAAATCAACTCCCTTTAAAAATCGTGTAAACATACTATTTTCAAATGAACATTTTAATAATAAAACAGGTGAGCTTATCAGCTGTCGAAACGATTATGTCACAATGACAATGCCACCATACTTGCTTTCTCTCACTTTACACGTCCTCCAATAATCTATAAATGCCACCCACAACCCCAATATACAAAGGGTTGTATAAAGCCAGAAGCACAAGAGCAAAACTTCAACACAATACTTCCAAATTGCATTTTCCCAACCATGGCCAAGAACTCCAAATCCCTCCTCATTTCCTTAACTATTCTCTTCTTCATAACCATGGTCACTTCAAAATCACCAAACTTCTCTCAAAACCTATCTCTACAAGCACTTGGCCTCAACAAGCAAGAGAAGCTAAGCCACCTCCACTTCTACTTCCATGACATTGTCAGCGGTCCAAACCCTACCGCCATTTGGGCTGCCCAAACACCCACATCCAAAAAATCCCCAACCCTATTTGGCTCCATAGCCATGTTTGATGACCCATTAACCGTGGGCCCTGAAAGAAGCTCCAAGCTTGTGGGAAGAGCACAAGGGATTTATGGGTCTGCTTCACAAAGTGAGGATGCTTTGTTGATGACCATGAACTTGGCTTTTGTTGAAGGTAAGTTTAATGGGAGCAGCCTTAGTGTTTTTGGTCGAAACGCGGTGGTTAAAGCTGTGAGAGAGATGCCAATTGTTGGTGGAAGTGGGGTTTTTCGGTTTGCTCGTGGCTATGTTCAGGCAAGGACTCTCAAGTTCAATGCAACAAGTGGAGATGCTCTTGTTGAATATGATGTGTTCGTTTTCCACTATTGACTTTTTGTTTGCTGCTTTGCTTTGTTTTCTTTCTCTGGACAATGTTCTTCACAGTGTTTTTTTGGTCATAGTGTGGTTGGTGGAAGTGGTGGGGCTTTGGGTTTTTGTGTTGCTCGTGTAGAAATATGAAAATGGCAATCAATTGTTATAGTAAAGCAACTGCACGCGTGTTGATTAGTTTACTGAACGAATCAAGTTGGTCTTTATAGTATCTGAAGCCCTATAAGTACGACTAATGTACGTATTTTTAAAAAGTATTTACGGTTTCTCTATGTTGGTCATTCATTAGAGCACTTCCACCTATTTGCCATGGCAAAGGGTAAGAGAAGACAAGGGTTATTACTATTCAAGTGAATAGTGACAGCTCTTGCAAAAGACTTGTTGTGTTTTCACCCATTGCTATGACAACCGCTATTCATATGAGATATGAGGAAAAGAATTTATATAGAGTTTTGGTGTGGGAAGTGAAAAATATGCCTAAGTATTTATTTTTTTAAAAATTATGAAATTATTAGTATATTTTTTAATTTTTTAATTTTTTTTGGTTGCTGACGTCAGCAAACCTAGGCTAGAGCAAGGGCTGGTTTTGCTTAAGGGCCAACCCAGGCTTGTGGAGCCCACACCCAGCCCGGGCAAAAAGGCTCGCTGGAATCATGTTTTAGGCTCCCCCCCCCCCTACACACCACATGTCCGATGAGTCACCTCCAGCCGCTGCCCACTGTTGCGAGCCGATCGCCCACCGTCATCGACCACCGCCTGCTGAGCACCCGACACCACCACCTTAGCTGACCTTTATTCACCCTAAAAAAAGGAGCAAATTTTGTGTACTTGAAGGTACTCAACCCTTGACCCTCAAAGGATAATCTTCAATTGCAAACCACTACACCAATCTTATTTTTGTGATATGTGCTAATTTACAAATATTTATATTAACAATCAAAGGTTTATAGAATAGAAACTACGACACATTGTGTACTTTTATTGTAATCTTATATATTGATATTTTTTTAGGTTTATAATAAAATTTTTTTTTTTTTTTTTTTTTTTTTTTTTTTTTTGGTTTTTTTTTTTTTTATTGTTTTTATATATAATAAACTTCAACAACATTGTGTACTTTTATGTTACTCTTATATTTTAGGTTTATAGAATAGAAACTGCAACACAATGTGTACTTTTACATTACTCTTATATTATTGGTAGTTTTAGGTTTATTGAATTTAAATTGCAATATAGTGTGTACTTTTACGTTACTCTGATATTGGTAATTTTTTTTTAGGTTTATAGAATATAAATTGCAACACAATGTGTATTTTTATGTTACTCTTATATTTGTATTTTTTTAGGTTTATAAAATAGAAATTGCAACACATGGTGTACTTTTATGTTGCTCTTACTTTGGTGTGTTTTTAGGTTTATAGAATAGAAATTGCAGTGTACTTTTACATTACTCCTATATTGGTATTTGTTATTTGTAAAATATAAACTGCGAGACACAGTATGTATTTTTATGTTACTTTTATATGGGTATTTGTTAGGCTTATAGAATATAAACTACAATGCAATGTGTATTATTATGTTAGTATTATATTTGAATTTTTAGGCTTTTAAATAGACTCAGCAAAGCTTTATCCTTGTATGCAGCTGTGATCTCTAATGTAAGAATAGCAAATTTCGGTGGAGGAACCAGAGAACCATCAAAATAACCAAATAATTCGTAACCTTCGAGCACCGATTCAAGTTAAAAGCTCCATTTGAGGAAATTGTCATCATTCAACCGGAAGCATGCCAAGCAAATGTTCAATCTTGAGAGAAGGATGGCTTGTCTTTACCTTTAAGGTTGTTACCTCTCTAAGTAAATGTAAAGTCTCTCCTTCAGTTAGAATGTAAGGAAATTGAAAGAAGTGTGGGAAATGATCAAACGCGGTTGCTAGCATCAAAGAGTGCCGTCATCGATGATAAAGTGGGAGTTCGAACTTGGCGAACAAGCTCTTGCCATGAAAATGCCATAGAAGAAATAGAGTTCTCTCTTTGGATAGGGGAAATATATTTCCTTAACTCGCTCCACGAAAAGACTAGATCAACAATAAACAATAAACGCCATAACCAACAACAAACACCAAAGAAAACCAAATTGTATTTTGCATGAATTTTGCCACTTACATTTAACACAATAAATCTTTTTGATGCGTCTAAGGATATTTAAAGCACATTGTGTAAGAGTTCTAATTTGATTTGTATATTTAGTTCACTCAAATATCTTAAATAAATTAAAATATTCAAATAAAACAATATTTATATAAATAAATAAAACAGTGTTCCATTTATACTATAAACAAACATAATTTTTTTTATTTTACACTAACATACAATTTCCAACAAGCATTATTTTTTTATATCACGCAAAATTTTGGTCAGTAGGTCATCAATCATTTATTTATGTCTAAGTTGTACAAGCATGACTTATGTGATCACACTATTTATTTCATCTTTTGTTCATATTTTATGTGTTTCTGGATTAAGAACATTGTAGTTTGATTTTTCTAAAGTGTTGCCACCTTTTCATTATTGTTTGATTAAGAACATAATTCCATAATATGCAATTTTGAAACATACACGAATTTTATTTCAATCATCTGAATTATTTTTGAAGTCTCCACTTAAAGATAATCTTTGCGAAAAAATAGACGAATTGAAGACCACAAAAACATCTTTTTGTGACCAACAAAATAGACGATCACAGATGATATCAAATCAACATTCAAATCAGTGGCAATCGGCGAGAGAGCCCATTACTTTTTACAGCTTTGTGAAAGTCCAGTTTTATAATTAGAAAGCCCATTACTTTATAAAGCTTTGTGAAACTGAGACCCATATGATATTGGGCCAAGGGGCTTTGGTTTATTTAATGAACAGTGCACTGTATTAGCCATATGAATTCTATCACACTGAACCAGTTACATTTTCTTCGCCTAGGACTGGTGTGCGAGCGCGGATTTGGCCGCTTGGGAGTTGAAAAATATGGGGACGAGAGAGGTATACGAGCAGAAGCTGAGGAGTGGGAATCTGCACCATGATCCCACCATGAATCCAGGCCTTGGCACCCCTCGCTGCCCTCGCTGTCTCTCTCTCCTGGACCATGATTCGGTACCAACCCATAACGCAGATTACCTGTTTGAGGATTTGATTATGAGGATTTTACAGTTGGAAGAACTGACTTGGCTCTGTTTTATTTGATATTTCAGGACAAGGGTGAATGGACCATCACTTCTGTTCTTCATGACGCCACTGCTGTTGTAAGTCTCTCTCTTTTTCCTCCCCAATTTGTGTGAAGTTGGTTCCCTTTCGTTTTATCAGCTACCCACTATAGCCAAATTTAGTTTCTTGATGTAGCAGTTTATTTTCATTGTGAAAATTTTCATGGTTTTGATATGGAAATTTAGAGTAGAACACTTTTTGAATTGGGTTTTTTTTGCAGCATTTATTTCTGAACGTTAAAGATTTACAACATTTAAATGTGTAACTCTGATCTTAACGATGCTCCTTGGCTAGTTTTTATGTGCTTGGTTGGTATTAGCTACGGAGCCATCTAATGTAATCTGCATCACAATATGTTATTGACATTGACTAAATGTCCATAATGGGGCATAAACCCATGGTGAACGGTTGATTCATTCGATAGAAGTAGTACCTGAAAGCTGTCGTGATGTTAGGGTCGTTGGTCTAGGTGTATATACAAAGATCATGTTTCAGTGTATATTTATTGGACTGTCTACATAAACTTGGTAATATGGATGTGGCTTGTTATGCGAGTGATTAACCTTTTGTGGTATTTTCTGTATGGATAGGCTGGCTCTGGTATTGGTGGAATGCTTAGTGCAATTCATGGCTTCAATACAGGTATTCTTTATTCCCTTTGTCTTTGCAGACTATGGGCTTTCGTATGCAAATTGCTTAGTGTTACTTGATTGCAGGGATCCCATACCTTCAGAATCGACTGAAGGGCCCAAAGTGGCTTCCTTTCTTAGTTGGGGTAGGTCTCATATCCCTGTTGTTTTAACTTGCCATGCACTTCAAGTTATATTGGCATTTATAAAAAAAAGATTCATATTCTTAATGTGCATCAAATTAGCTCACTTTTGTTTTTTCAATTACAGCTTCCTCCACTGCTACTGTTTTCGGGTGCCAGTGCTGCATTTGGAGGTAAAAATCCTGCCTTTCTCCATTTGATTAAAAGAAGTCTACATTAGTGTGGGATCGTGATCAATCTTTCTACATTCCTCTTTGTTGTTGCTCTTTTCGTTTTTTGTTTATTAAATGGTTCGCTCATTTAGCAGCCATGGACTGGTTAAGTACTATAAAAGTATAAGTGCTTGACTTATTTGGTTGTACCTAGTTTAGACTAAGTCAAGTTCCTTCTATGTATATAATACATTTCTCCATATCTGAGACCCTGAGTTAAATATCTTTTCCCAATGTTCTTAACTTCAGTCTCATTTGGCATTTTTATGATATTGTAACATCAGTATGTCACTTATATATATATATATATATATATATATATAATTAAAAAAAGCCTAGATGGCTCACGCACACACGATGCACATATAATTTGAGGGCAGTAGTTGTAGAAAGAGAAAAAATGAGCATGTGGAGGCATGGTGGGTAGTTAGGGTAATGTATAATGACCACAGTGAATTTAGTTTTTGGATAGGTAAACGTTTAATGTAAGAGGGGTATAGTGGACGTTTCCCCATATACAGCTGACAAAGACTTTTTTTAAAAATGTTAGTGTAGATTAGGTCTCTTGAAGAACTTGTATTTCGTAAATGATGACCAAAATCAATTAAACTTTTTTAAATTTATGAAGTTCAGTAAATCTAAGATGACATTCTAGTTCTTCTGAATCAACTTGTCCACGGGATAGTTACATATGTGGGATTGTGCCCATGCATGGCTATTGGCCTGGCATCGTATGGATGCCTACACTTCTAGCAGTAGTGTATGTCAATGGTCAAAATGACATGTTGTCCTTTATATTTTGTAACTATTAGTAGCATGAACATTAATCTCCACTGTTATGAAGTTTCTACCATATAATACATAAATAAAGACTTGCAATTACAAAGGGCCTGCCTTAGTTACTGAAGCACCTGGATATCATGGATCACATATCTCCATGCCATAATTTCTTATTGATTGGGTTAAACCACTGCAAACAGCCTTCTACCTCAAATTGAAAATTCAATTCTTATTGGTTGAATCTAGTGTCATTGAATCCCATGAGTAGGGGCTTCAGAATAGCTGTCGCCTAGAAAAAGGCAATTACTAATTGTAAGTGATAAATGGTTCTACATCTTGCACACTTCAGGTGGCATTGCTAGAACCATCGTTGTTGGAGTAATATTATAGGTCATGTTTGCATAGTTTCAAGACAGTGAGAGCCAAATGGTTTGAAGTTCATCTCGTATTGGTATGCAAGTCTTCTTCTTTCCATAGTCTTTTGAGATTGGGTACAATACAAGTATAACCTTGTCTGTCAATAAGCTGCCTACACAATCCAATCTCATAGTGCTCGGTTGTAAGACCTTGAGATATAGAATTCCATGACTAATTTAACTAGCAGTAATTGAATTTGCAATTTGTATCTGCGTTAGGTTTTGAGTTTATCAGTTGACACAAGATTCAGTATGTGCCACTCCATGTTATAAAGGACTGTATACACATGAGTTTCTAGGAGGAAAGTTTTTCAATTCCCTGAAAATGTGGGATTCTGCAGGTTATGCACTTCCAAGGTTTACTCAACTCACTGTGACTTCCTATTATGCCACCTCAAGTGCCTCACACTATGGGATTTCACTTCTCACTCGGCATATTGAAGAAGCTCACAGTTCCCGCTCTCGGCAAGAAAGACTCTGATGATTTCTTGCAGGTGCACATACTAAAGATTCTACTACAATTTTGTAATTGATGTTATTATATACATGTAATTCTAGGTTCTCTATGGTTACAATTGTTCTTTGATTTACTATTCTAGTGAGTAAAAAATACTTTATCCAGATGATTTTACATCATTGACCGCAGTTTGGTTATTTTGTTTGACGTGTACGAAGATAAGGTAAAAATTGATTGGAAAAATTGTCATCACATCGCATAATCTCATCCACGAAGGATTGCTAGTATATGCCATACCCATTGATTGTGACAATGACACCGTAATGTGATACAGGAATTCAAGGTCCAAAGTCATAATCTATATGTATAAAGCAAAAGGCAGAGAATGGTGAAACATTCAAAATACCAGAAAATGCCCTTGGTTAATTCAAACATTAAGAATTGAAATTATTAATTAAATGAGGATAATATGGTAAATTCAGATATTTTCATATTAAAACAAAATTAGATAATAGGTCTTATTTTTGTGGAACACAACTACCCATTATTTTTTTAATTCTAAAATAAATTTTAAAATTTTAAAAAAAGCCTCTCGCAAGAGCGGAAGCGCGTGCGAAGAGGATAGTATATTAGTAAGGACCGCAATTGGTGTTTATACTGTGGGGAAAGCAACTGTAAATCTGAGACACACAGATCTACCTTGAGCTCTTATTATAGCTTGTGATATTGCTCAAGTGAAATCTGAGGAATTTGTTCAAATCCAGTTGTGCTTGTGGGTGAGGCATTATAGGTTCCTATTTGTAGCAGCAAACATAGGCCCACCTTTGAAGTAGTTGAGGCATCATAAAGTACAGAAGTATGCAAGCCACGAATTGGCATATGTTGTCCTTACAGACAATTTCAGCTTTGAGCAGAAAGCATCATAAACGTCGAGCAGTACAGTTCAAACCTGGAGGTATAGTTACTTCTCCAACCATGGGGTCCTCAAAAAGGTGAAGATGAAAAGATTACTTACTGCTGAAGTAAATGTAAAGCAGTTGATTGCTTTTGGTTGGATATTGGATGAAATATTATTGACTTGCTTGAGCTGCCAGGTGATACTACTGGTTTAGACCAAGAAAAAAACCTGAGCTGCCAGTGTCAATTCTTCGAAGTGTATAGCGTATCTCACTAAAATACCCTTTATTTTAGCAAAACTAATATCAAAAGAATAATATTTTAAAGGTTAAAATAGTAAACTGAAAATCGAAACTATTTACCGTGGAAGTTATCGTAGATGTAGAGTAAGTGTACTTGCCATTACAAATTTAGTTCCAGCTACTAGAATGCACATGGGTTATGTCACGGTGAGACCCGCGCATGCGATCTTTAAATGTTGATGCATGTGAGGCTCAATATATCAAATGCAAGAATTTACGTGTAAGGATCTATACACACGTAAGCGACCGACCGTAACATCCTTCTTTCGAATGTACATTGTATTGTTTGAATTGATTTTATGGGAATGTCTGGAGTTGTGTAACTATTACAGGTAGGGTAAGGTAATATGGCTTAGACAGCAGGGCACTGAGTTACCTTGGTAGCGATCTTAGCTAGCACAAAGAGAGAGAGAGAGAGAGAGAGTTGACAACTAACAGAACCTACGGATGCGACCACATGCTCAACAAGCCTGTTTGGCATTTAATGCAAATGCTAATCTACCCCTATGACCACCATTCACATGGGACCGTAGACTGTAGAATTCTCCTCTTGGGTTAAATCCAAAAGCCTCGTTTGGTAGGTAGAATAGTTATTATGAATGGGATAATAGTCAATTCAATCATAATTCCACTGTGCAATCTAATTCTATCTTTTTGTGTGGTGTGTTTACTAATCAGAAATTGGAATTCTCACCAGGAATTGAATTCCACATATGGAAGATTCTTACGTTTACTTCACCATCAATGAATTAAAAAGTAAATAGGGCCCACACAAAATTAGGAATTGAATTCTTGATTTTGGAGGAATTCAATTATTGGGTGGAAGGTGATTTTCTAATTCCTAAAGAACTATCCCATTAGGAATTCATATTTTTTTTTACCCATTATATCCTCACACAATTCCAAAAATTACAAATTTGCCATGTATTTTAACCCAACAACGATGACATTTTAGGAATTAGAATCACTTCTACCCTATTTCTATATGGTTTAGTAAACAACTTCAATAGGAATCTAGAATCTAACTCTCCTCAATCTATATGGTTTAGTAAACAACTTCAATAGGAATCTGGAACCTAATTATTCTCAATCCAACTCAACATCAATTCAATTCTTCATAATCCAATTACGGATTAGTAAACATGTCATTAATTCAATTCAATTCTGATAGTTGAACATGGCTAAATAGTTACATGTATGAAGGTTTTATCCATGACCTAAGTTTATGGATACGCTAATCATATTTTACAAATGATTACTTTGTTTTTAATTGTATTTCTAAATTGACTATAGAAAAGTTATCGAATTTTCGTTGTATGTATATTGTTATGAGAATCTCATCTATTAGTTTATTGTTTCCTCTTGAGGGTGATGTCGAATGGTGGCTTAATAGTGATGATTTAAATAAAAATTATAAGCAATAGTCTAACTTAAAAGGAGGAGTGAGTTTCTCTCTCTCAGACACACACTACCAAGATGTCATGAGGGTTTGAACCTGAGACCACTGATCCGCAAGTCAAGATGCCATGAAAGTTTTAATATTAAGTTGGTTATTCAGCTACAAAATAAGACTTAACGTGCACATTCTACTCTACTCTTTTGAATAAATTATGAAAACTGAATGCTATGCTTATAATTAAGATAATTATAAGTTGTAAACGTCTTTTAACTCAAATGGTTCAAAGGAGTTACCTTTACCTTTGAGCCTTCTCATAATATATAGTTTGTATAAAAAGGAAAAAAAAAGTTAATCACATTTTAGAGAGTACAAACAAGAGAAACGACTACATATGTCCTCCTTTTCCATGATGATATTCATCAAAGTAATGCGTGTAAACCATAATTTTATGAGTCCTCTCTCATGGATGGTTTAGCAAAGTAATGTTGAGTAATGTTCTCTTGTCAAATTTATGTTGGCATATGAAAGTAACGTATCTAGACTACACATTCAAGTAGGAATCAAACTCATTGATGATCCACATATGAACATCTTGTGTTGTCAACGTAGTCTAATACGAAACATTTCTCTACGAAAGACACTAAAATGTGGACGTCTGCAAGGTATCCATCTTGAGTTATGATGAATTTGATTTTATTCAATGAAGACAAGTAGGGTTTTATTTTTATTTATTCAAATGAGGAGAAGGGCACAACAGTGTATAAACTGTCTACCTCGTTTGCAAGCTTTATAGAGGTGTGGGCCGATGTTTCTTAAATTCTACTGCTCACTGGATCACTCACTCTCTCTCTCTCTCTCTCTCTCTCTCTCTCTCTTATTTTATTTTTCTTATGCAAAATACAAACACAAGGAGAGGAGAGAGCGAAGCCGAAGCAGAAGCAGAAGCAGAAGAAAGAAGAAGAAGTGGTCCTTCTTCTTCCTAATTGCAATGGTTGTTTGTTTGTTTGTACTCTCTTTCAGTCTGAAATGTCTTTATTATACCTTTTATCATCTTCTTCTTCCTCCTCATCACATGCCCCCTTAGATTTTGCATTTACTTGTGGACCCCTTTGATAGTTGGACTGACGTTAACTCTGCCACCACTGTTTTTCTTATTTGGGTGCCTTCTTTTTCTTCATGTAAAACGAGGCACCCTTTTGCTATATTCATATTTGATAGCAACTTGCTTTTTTCATTCTTTTTTCTTTTTTGCAATTCTACAACATCAACATGGGATAGTCTCAAGTTTGCCCTTGTTTCCTTCCTTTTAATTTTTTTTTAATTTTGTTTATTTGTTTTGTTTTTTTAGAAAACTTCGACGGTATGAGAGCAATTTTATTGAACATTAAAATAAATATGAGCGTATAATATGGTACGTACATGACTTTTTTACAAGCATCAAATAAAAAGAGTCCTGAATAATGTCAGGCGCCTCCTCAAACCATTCAAACCTTATTTTTAAAAGAAGGAAACACTCAATTCTTTCTAAGAAAAATATTACATGGATGCTTTTGCAACAACTTCAATTATGTTTCCGTTAGAAATGTTTTGATATACTACTTTCGATGTTAATGCACAAAGTCAACATCTTAACCATTTCTAGTATCCGTAATTTAGATTGCTCCACCTAACATGAGACAGGAATATACTCAAGGTTATTATAGGAAGAAATAATTCCATTAAACAGTAAGAGTTGGGATGCAATTTTTTTTATTTAGAAAAGATGATATTTCGTCAAACACATAAGAAACAATACATGAGAAAAAACTAGCATGCTAAAAGAGAGCCTCGTTCAAACCTTTCCGGAGAAAAACATGGAAGTCACTGAGCTAGAAAACATGTGAAAGTTTTTTTATTATATTTTTTTGGTGGTAAATTAATATACTAACATTGAACAGTACATGCTTGGTTACTGTTTGGCAAAAGATATTAATGCTATATGAACAGTACAAGCTCTAAAACACATGAAAAGGGTTATTCATTAATGCTTTATTCTTATTATTTCCCTTTTGATGCTTGCAACCCCACAGGATGAACTAAAACACCCTCACCAGGTTGCTATTTTCTCTTCTTTACTGGTTTATATTTCCAAGGTTTAAATTTGGACTATACACCAAAATTATTCAAAGCCCTGCTTCAAGGAGCAAAGAGTATATGTCCCCTAACTCAAAAAGAAAAAAAGAAAAAAAAAGGAAGTAACTAATATTTTCTTTTGGTATTTCTTTTGGCTGTTTGTACAATGCTTGCCTGAAAGAAAAACCAGGAATGGATAGAATTAGGGGGTATTATTAGATAGGAAGTTATTGAAAGAGTCTCTCAATCTGGGTTTCAAGACAAAATCTCCACCAAACTGACTTGGAATTTGAAATTTGGGAACAGCTCATTTTCCCAATTCCGGGTTGCTGAGGAGGACTGGCTTTGGAGCTTTGCAAATCTATATTTAGATCAAATTGCTGCCCAGAAATGGAAAACTTGTTTGAAGTGTAAATTAGTGCAACAAAAGTGGTGTAATGTGATAGTTATGATGTTAACTAACTAATGATTACATTGCAAAAGTAAGTAACCTGGCTTGTTCCACAAGCAAAGCTTTTATAAAAATGAATTAAGAGCCTTAATTACTTGGATTTTGTAAGTTAATTAACAAAAACACTTACAAACAAACAAGCAAATAGTGGTAGGAACAAACAAATAGAGACAACCGTTGAACAGTTTTTTTTTTGGCAAGAGATTGAGACAAAACACAAATCCCGACATCGAAAGTGAACAATATTTTATAGCATCTGAATAATGATGATATGAGAGTTGTGGTGAGTTGTGTATGGGATTCATTGAGCTAAATCCATTATCAAGCCAAAGAAAAAAAGATCCTCTGACCCATAAAGTGTTCCTACACATGCAATATAATAGATGATTGATTAAACTCCATCAGTCCTAACTGAATTATTGTTGAAAGAGAAAAATGCATACTCTCCTCTCCTGTCCTCTTCTTCACTCTCTACATTTCACACCTATGTTATCCAACACCTCAAATTAACCCACCTACCACAATTCTCTCTCTCTCTCTCTCTCTCTCTCTCTCTCTCTCAAAAACATAAAATTAAAGCAAAGGTACAAAAGAGAAGGGGAAATAAAGAAGGGAGTCTAACTACCATCTTGATCATACCTTGCTTCAAGGTCTTTCATAGAGAGCAAAGAGGGCACATGCTTTTGCCGAGGGTTGGCTTTGCCATTTTAAAGCCATGAAAATTTTGGTACTGCTATCTTTGAATGATGATAAATGTGCTTCTAATAAGGCACATAGAAGTGACTCCATATTGGATCCCTAGTTGTAGACCGTCATAAACTTGGTATTTCACTAGCCTATCATGCTACTACTTTATTTTTGAATGACCCCAATTCATGGTCTCACTCGATATTACAACTATATACTATAGTGCTTCTGATTTTTCAGTGCCTTCTGTCTTTCTTTTTATTTTTTCCATCAGAACTGTTTGAAATCTGTTTCTTATATTACCAACCAAGTACGATCAAGATCGGGATTTCACACTCCCGGATTGTTGTACCACACGTATTTCTTTCGTGTATGATTTAAGATAATAAGATATCGATCTGTAGCGCAGAATGACAAATCTAAAGTGTAAATATAATTGCGTAGAAATAAATAAGGTCCAAAAAGTAAATTTAGTTGCCTTTTCTGTCTCCTGAGCCATTGGTGTCACGAATGAGGAGGTTTCTGCCTCAATCATTAAGTAGAAACAAGACATAATTTAAACTTTGATGGGCTCACATCATTCACATAATAGAAACAAGATAAATGTCTCTCTCTCTCTCTCTCTCTCTCTCTCTCTCTCTCTCTCTCTCTGCCTCTCCGTTTCTATGTGTCTCTCTCTCAAATCAATTGCACTGAATATAAGCAAAAATACATAAATTAAAATGTAGCAGGAAGCAATGCAACCTGCAAATTCCATGGATATATCATTTTCTTTCTGCATATTTTGAGGCAGCAGAAAACAGAACACTATCACCAAACCTTATCACCTGATCATCATCTTTCTTCTGTGTGAGTGTGTGTGTGTGTGCGCGCAGCAGTGTGATACACTAATCAAATTCCACCTCTCTCATCACCCCACCTGTCTAGAGAACCAAACAAATACATCGACATAGCCGCACGTGTGTATCTACAAAAGCCCATGCACCTCCTAACTGATGCCATATATTCCTCACACGTGTGAACAAAAGTTAAACTATACCCTCTCAAAGAAGAGAGAGAAATTGCTGTGAATGAAATGAACCCAACTTTGCTGATGGAACGAAATCTAAACGAAAATTTTGCTTCACAAAAATAGCAATTTCCTTGCCTGTAAACAGTAAGTTTTGCTTTCAGAGTCAAGAACAGTACTGCTTCCTGATTATTTTTAATTACATTGATGAAGATTTCTCCAAATACATGATTTCCTCATTTACATACTGAAACCGTACTAAAAATTGTGACTGATGTTATGAGCAGGAATATTTCCTAAAATTGGCCTCATTTGCATTAATCCCAGGAGATTATATATTAAAAACAATTAATTAATTAATTCCCTTCTCTCTCATCATCATCAAATTCTCTCTCTCTTTTTTTTCCCTCTAAAGTAGTACTAATTAATTAATTGATTAAAGTAGTTATCCAAATCATAGAAGCCTTAATCTTATTACAGATGAAGATCCAAACTCACATGGTCTTGCACACTCGCCATCGACGAGTCATACACGTACCGTCCTTGACCGCCCGTCCCACCGACCCCTGCTGCCTTCATCTCCTCCCCGCCGGCGAACAAATTCATCGAACGGTCACGATTGAAACTAGGGTTAGTAGTACCCTGAACTGCAGGGATCCGCCACAGGGCCAAAGGGCTCCCATTAATGGGCGCTGATTGGGTGCCGTACGTCCCACCAGAGCTTCCGTAAAACCTAGTATGTTGATGAGCACCAGCAATGGAGCTAGAGTGGCTACTATTCCAAGATGGGTAAGCAGTATGGTGATGGTGAGGTGAAGCCCCAAGCCTAGAAGTTGTGTAGTTCATTAAGCCGTACACGTGGTGGTGCGCGTCGTGAGATAGGCCGTGGTGGCCGGCATGCACCATGGCCGACTGGAGGTGCTCGCGTTTTGCGTGCTGCCGCTCTCTCTTGTGCGCGTTTTGGTGGCCCCCGAGGGCTTGGGAGGTCGGGAAGTTCCGGCAGCAGTAGTGGCATTCAAATCTCCGGCTGCTCTCGCCTCCGCTTTCGCTGCTTTTGTTGTTGCTGTTGGTGACGGTAGTGGTGTTGATGTTGTACTCTTTTGCAGCGGCGTCTTCGCAGGCATTGGTGTAGTCGAGGGATTCGGAGTCTTCCGTGGGGGTGTCTGCGCCGAATTCTATGCCAAAGAGGCGGATGCCCTTCTCTTTGTTGACGGGAGGGGCCGGGCGGATGAAGGGGAGCTGAGAGAATGACTCTACGTTCATGAAGTCTTGAGTCTCCTTCTCAACCTTGTCCATGAAAATTTGGAGAGAGAGAGAGAGAGGTGTAGTTTTGGGTGTGGTGAAAAAAGAGGAGGAGGAGATGGAGAAATTGGGAGAGGAGAAATGAGAGGGAGGAGGAGGGGAGAGGGTGATGTATGTGGGGGTGAGGAGGGATGGTGTGGGGCCTATAAAAGGGGGGTGAGAGTCTGAATGATGATGGACAATTGGGGCTGACCCATCTGAGAGTGAACCCTGACAAGGCCACAAGTTTGAGAGTGGCTTTGGCTTCTCAAAGTACCATGCACCTTTGCTTCCTTCACTTGTTTTTTGTTTTTTTTTGGTTTATTTGATTGGAGAACTAAGGGGAAAGTTGTTGTTACATCCCCATACTTTTTCACAATTTCATATCCTACCCTAAATCCTTGTGTTATCTATTTTTAAAAAAAAAGAAAAATGTCATTTTTAACTATCAATCAATCAATTATGTACATACCCAACTTGTCACTGATTTAGTGGTATTTATCTTCACTTGGTCATAAAAGATCATATTCGACTGACATGAATACGAAAACTATCATGGCAAAAAAAAACAAGAACTATACATATCCGTGGTGAGTTTTGTAAAAATAACTTTATAAATATCACATCGTTTGTAAAATTAAAATTTAAAAATTGTCAAGAATTAAAGACATTCCATTATCTACAATAGTAATGTACTTAACGTTTAATAAATTAACAATTAATGAATTCTAAAAGATATAATGATGATGGGGAGATTTTAGTACATGATGGATGCATGAATTTAATTAGATACATTAATAATCTCATAAGGAATTCATGAAATTATGAGTTAATTGGTTAATCAAGACATTCAAAGTGACAAGGTACATATATACTAGGGCATATGGTAGGGAAAAAAGCTAGGATTGATAACTAAGTACTTCCTAATTTACTTTTAAATCCATTACCAACTTTGGGGAGAGATTTAAACTAGGAACTTCTTCTTTAGAGTATATAATTGTGAAACTATAACTATAATCTCTTTCCACACACTTTCTAATCTATTTAATTACGTTCCAAAGCAATGAAAACAACATATATATATATATTTCTTTAATTAGAACAAAGCTTAATATAGTATATTCATGTAAGATGGAAGAAGCAATAAAACATAAGCATATTAATAAATGGAAAAATAAAGTAGGCCTATTTTGTAAATAAATAAATAAAAACTATATATATTCATGCACGTTAGGTCCAAATCCAAAGCAGTGAATTATTGAAATATATCATCAAGCTAATAAATGAAAAACAAAAAATATAGAGTAGGGCCTATTTGTAGAAAACCAGGCTAGCAGGAAGGCTAATCGAAGGGCTCTAAATACTGAGAACGTACTAGGGTGTTAGCTAGAGTTAAAGTTTGAGAACGTACAATATAAATGATCAGATATTAAAATTAAATATGTTACTTCATTAACTGGTACTTATAATTAAACTGAATCCGATGCCAAATGTGAGTTCCAAATGTTTTTTCTTCTTATATTCTATAATTGAACTGCTCGAACATCATTTTCAAGTTATTTTTTTTTTTGGAGTTTCACTAAAACACCCAAAATGGGGATTGAAATTATAAAAAAACCCAAGCACCATTTAAACATATAAACACATCCAAAACCCATCATTATACACACTCAAAACCCATTTATAAACACACCCAAAAGTTGACTTTGGGGTTGATTTTGGGTGTGTTTCTATGTTTAAATAGTGCTTTGGTTTTTTTATAAATACATGTCTAGGATTGGGTTTATTTATAAATTTGTATTTTTTTTTTAATTAGATAAAAGAGGAATAATATTTTATTGATAAGATAAACAAAAACAAGTACAAAGCAACTAAGGTACCGAATATGGATACAACTTCTCCAGTGAACAAGTTGAATTGATCTGGAAAGAATACGCACAACCCAAAAAATGATTAAAATCCCCGAATCAGCAACCATAATCACATATACTCAAACTTGCAATAAAGATTTGACTCGCAACTACAGAAACGGCAAATTTGTATCGAAAGTCAAAAGCCAAAAGGAAATAAAATATCCTAAACAAAAAACAAACCACATCAAACTCCTAAAGAGTTCATGGGAATTATTAGACAAATAAACAAGAAACAAGATCACTGCTCCACATCCTCCAGGGCAACCTACACCTAGGATTTTCTTGAGCTTATGCTCCATTAGCCCATTCTACCTTTCTCCGGGAATTTGTACTTGATTCGCCTCCTTGAACATGTCAATGGCTCCACCTTGAACCAAGTGCGTCTTAGCTAAACATGTCTCTGATACCAATTGTTGTATCAACAGGCCCAATAAGAGTTCATTACCTGTCCAAACCATGCACCGATATTCTCCCCACATTAACCACCTAGGTCTAATACCTTAGGTGGGAGTAGGCCCAATGGACCTCTAGGTGTGGGGTTTGAACTTAAAAGGCCTCGGTGCAATTAGGAGTGGATCACCTATATTTAAACTGTAGATTATTATTATATTCTCCGACGTGGGACTTACACATTGAAATTGGTACTTAGGTGGAATGGGTAAATTTAAACTATAATCAAGTTACTTAGAAGATCTTACACATAAAGTATTTCTAACAAATGTATAACTAGCCTACAACTAGTCATAGACCTAAGAACACACAACAATTAGCACACACAATCACACACAAGTCTCATACCCCTGCAAGCCTAAACGTGAATAAGTGACAACTTAAGCACTTAAAAGGACCCGTCAATCTAGGCATCATTTGTGCTAGCAACAACTAAGATGCATTGTGTGTGAACATTCATCATCCATGTCAGAGATTCACACCAAACATGTTTACCTAGAAACCCACCACTAGGAAAAATTAGAGGTCATCGCTCCGACTAGGCAATCCACTATGTTAAGAAGATTCTTACAATAAAGGTATTCACAAGCTCAAAGAAACCTATATCTATTTAAGACTAGAGCACTACCTCACTATGCAACCTTCTTCACCAACATACCTCCATGGTGCACCCTTTACAAAAGTTACTTCCAAGAGTACATAAACTGCAAAATACAAGATTAAGTCGTGACAATTGCTTAAAACGAAAATTCCATGGAGGCTTTAAATCTATCAAAGTTTGTCTCCACAAAGTCATCTTCAAAGTCTTCAACAACCAAATTCCCAATAGTGTCCACAACCACATCATGTAGATTAGCATGAGTATCAGATAGATTAGATGACAGAGAAGAGCGGGCACCAAGAACAAAAAGAACTAACTTCCTCAAATAAATAAGGTCATAAGCTTGATCTTGTATTGTCATTTTCAGCATAGAAATATGTGAAAAGGAAAAAGTGGAGGCACTCGAAGCTTTGGATAGTTGAGTGGATAGTTTGTCACTTAGAGCAATATAGGATGAGTCATAAATAACAGGTGCCTCATGCCAGACATCACCGGGGTTCAACTTAACTCCCTTCAGACAACATAGGGTATGTATAAGACATGGAAAGAGAAGTGACTCTTTGTGTTTTGTTCCATGACCAACAGTCTTAGTCTGAACTAAGTGACATATGATCTCTCCAAAAGGAATAAGGCTCTATTAAGCATAGCAAGCTTCAACTGACATCTACCAAGAGTAGGATTGGAATTATTAGCAGTGAGTAGAAGATTATGACGCACAAAATCTCAAAGGAATTGTAAAAAGGCTTCAAATAGATTTCCTAGGAAACCCTTTGCTGGTGAGAGAAGGGAAGGATTTTCATAAGCAAGACTCTGAAACTGCTTAATAGAATATTGATAGATAACAACAAAATAAGAATCATAGCTAGTACAAGGACATGACCTAAATTCTAAAACCTTATGAATCACAACATGAGGAAACATGATGGACAGGTCTCTAACAGATATACGAGACTTTGTAAGAGCAAGTTAAATTGGAAAATTATGATATAATTCATTAACAATAGATGCGTTACACTTACTAGATTGAGAATTGAGATTGCAATTAATGTTTGAACATTTGATTAACACAGTTCCAATCATAAACGTGGAGAGCCTAAATGTTGTCAATACGCTCAGGAACAAACTTCTTGTTTAACACCACATAATGAAAGAAATCCATAGCTCTAGGTGAGGTAAAATTGGAAATATTTCCAACTGTTATAGACCTCTGAGAACGAGATGTGGATGGGCAAGGACTGGTAGGAGGAGAAGAGGTATTATGACTAGTAGGAGAAAAAACAAAATGCTAAAGTATATAGACAAAGTAGCTAATCATTTAATAAAGCATAAACTTAATGGATTTTCAAATATCAACATGGTTTTGAAAATCCAGAGCTTTAGTTAGAATGTCTGCTAGTTGTTTCTAGTCATGAATAAATTCCAAAGTTAATGTTTTGCTCTCCAGAAGATCTCTAATGAAATGGTGCCTAATATCAATGTGTTTTGCTCTTGAGTGTTGCACATGATTCTTTAAAATGTCAATGGCACTCATGTTATCACAATAGATGAGAAAGATGACTGAGAGATACCATAATTATCTAACATTTGTTTCATCCAAAGGAGTTATGTGTAACAACATCCAACTGCCACATACTCTGCCTTGCAGTAGACAGAGATACATAATTTTATTTCTTGCTATGCCATGCAACAAGGTTGTTGCCACATAAAAAGCTTCCATAGAAGTGTTTTTCCTATCATCACTATAACCAACCCAATCTACATCACTAAAGCCAACTAAGTCAGAATTAGTGTCATAGGTATACCATAAGCCAAAGTTTGTTGTACCATTCACATACTTGACGATCCTCTTGACTACAAACAAGTAAGACTTCTTGGGATCACTCTGAAATCTAGCACACATACCTACACTAAAGGCTATGTCAAGTCGACTAGCAATGAGGTAAAGAAGACTTCCTATCATGCTTCTATAAAGTGTCACTTGTCCTACTTGAGTCTCTTTGCACCTTTGCACTTGTGACATTCCTTAGGATCACTTTGCAATCTAACACATACACCTACACTAAAGGCTATGTCAAGTCGACTAGTAGTGCGGTAAAGAAGCTTCTATAAAGTGTTACTTGTCCCACTTGAGTCTCTTTGCACCTTTGCACTTGTACTCATTGGAGTCCTAGCAACTTTGGCAAATTTCAAACCAAACTTTTTGACCAAGTTTTTGGCATATTGGATTAAGATATAGAAATCTCATCTTGACTTTGTTTAATTTGAAGACCTAGGAAGTAATTAAGCTAACCAACAAGGCTCATTTCAAACTCACTAGTCACTTGAATAAATTCTTGTCCATGAAACTCTGAGATTGAACCAATCACAATATCATCCGCATATACTTTAGCAATAAGAACATCTTTCTTGAACTGTTTCACAAATAAGGTTTTGTCAACTAGCCCTCTAACATATAACAGAGCCATTTCCTAAAAGATGAGAGGATAACCTCTCATATCAAGCTCTAGGGGCTTGTTTCAAACTATATAGAGCTTTTTTTTCGTCTAAAAAAATTATTTAGATGATGTGGATCTTCAAAACCTTTTGGTTGCTCAACATATACTTCTTCATTCATAATTCCATTCAAGAAGGCAGTTTTGACATCCATTTGAAAAAGTTTGACCTATAAGTGACAAGCAATGGCTAGTAGTAGACTAATAACTGACTCTAACTTTGCAACTGGGGCAAAGGTTTCCTCAAAATCAATTCCCTCCATTTGAGTGTAACCTTGAGCAACCAACCTAGCCTTATTTCTTACAGCATTTCCTTGTTTATCAATTTTGTTCTTGAAAATCCAATTGGTACCTATAACATTATAGTGTGATGGCCTAGGGAAAAGGTACCAAATATCATTCCTAACAAACGGATTTAACTCATCTTGCATTGCCATAAACCATTCTTGATGTTTTAAGGCCTCTTTTACATTCTTAGGATCTTCCTTACAGACACAGCACCCATGGCTAATCTCTTTAGCTAGTTATTGGCTAGTTCTAACCCCTTGATTTAGAGGACCAATGATAACATTGTTATTTTGATTGGGAAGGCTCTCCTCAACACTATGACTTTTGACTTGGACTAAAGAATCATATTGGCAAGACATATTTGAACAGGACTAGCCATCATATTTACTCAACCTAACCTAAAATATGCAATGCATGATTTTATCTTTGCCAAGGTTGCAATCAGCCACACTTTGTCTCAGTCACTGTCAACTCCTTCAACATATTCTAACTTAGACTAATTATACTTGAGCTTGGATAAATACAATAGCAAATACATTATTGTCCAAGGAAGCTAAAAATCAAACTTGCTAAAGCTAACTTAACACACATCATGGCTTGTATCGAGCCGCTACCTTGCTCTACTAGTCTGCTCCACCTTTCTCCATTGGTCCAATAATTTTTACTTGAGTCACCTCCTTGAACATGTCAATGGCTTTATCTTGAACCAAGTGCATCTTAGCCAAACCATGCTCTGATACCAATTGTTGTATCAACGAGCCCAATAGGAGTTTACTATCTATCTATCCAAACCATGCACCGACATTATCCCCACCATAACCAACTAGTTCCAATACCTTGAGTGAGAGTAGACCCAATGGACCTTTAGGTGTGGGGTTTTAACTTAAAAGGCATCGGTGTAATTAGGAGTGGACCACCTATATTTAAACTGTAGATTAATGTTATATTCTCCTATGTGGGACTTACACATCATGGCTTGTGTTAAGCCATCTACACCGGCAAAGCTATAGCATCATACCGGCTAAACCCATAGTGTCGCACTGGCTAAACCCAAACACGACGCAACTCGGCATCATCCCCGCTTTGTAATTTCAAATATATATATCACATATTGAGAATTAGAGCCAAATCCTTTCATGCGTGGGCTAAAGGACGACAACTATATCATGACAACGACACTTCTACATCACAAAACAAAACAAAAAACAAAAAACAAAGAATCCAGAGGGATAAGAGGAGAAGAAAATAATTAGAAGGGTGGTCATCGACTCCCAAGGGGGGCAGCAGCTAGAGATTTTCTGTAGGGTTGTCTCAAAGAGAAGCGATTAGATTTTCTAGGGGGTTTTCTCACACTCATACACACTATCAATATGTCATGGAATTTTAAGTCTGAGACCACTAGTCTGTAAATTAATGTCATTTTCTATTTGATAGACTCTGTTAGCGTGGGAAGACGAACTTCTAAATCATAGTCTTGTAAGATGATACTGATTGATTGTAATTGACAAGTCATCCCGTATATATAGGTCTTATTTTCATATTATGAAAAGAAAATGCATTTATCTTTTTATAATCTTATAAGTGTAGAGAGTAATTTATCAAAATTTCTCTTGAAAGCAAAAATCAGAAAAGTACTTAGCACATATATTTAATACTTGATAATATATGCAAAATAAATGTTATAATAATTGGCTTTACCTGCTTAACATTGCACACCTACCAAATTCTTCAGAACACTTTTTCTCTGCGATCTGCCTCTTCTTCTCAATTGCATGTACGTGTACCCATCATTCACCATGGCACCTCCTTAGTAAGTTTATTTTGTAAAAAATTTGGGAGAGAAAGAAATGACCCTACTTTACTGGTAACTCTCTCTCTCCAGGACCAGGTACTAGTAGTTGGTGTTGGTTCTTTATAGCTTTGTTGGCTGTTTTATATCTGTTGCAGGGATTCTGTAAAAAGTGGTCCTCACCAAATGTTAAGCAGATATTACACAAATGGAAAGAATTAGTATTCCAGTACAAATTGGTATGTGATTTAAGATCATGACATAGTTCATAATATAGTTTATTGTTAATTATTTAGCTTCCACTGCAATTCACCAAAGGCTAGAGTCGAGGTTTTAGGTCTATCACAAACATACATCCTAGATATGGTGCCTTGAGCGGCTTAATTTTGGGGTTCGGTGCTCAGGTTCTGTGTCTGGCTTATACAAACTCAGGTAAGAGGTTTAGGGGTCAAGGTTGGTGTCTAGGTTCCGGGCATTTGACTTCGAGATTTAGAAATCCATGTTTGATGTTTCAACACACTTTTTTCTTTTGCTAGCTTTATTTAAATTACTACCTCCCATATTTTTTATTTTTTATTTTTTCTTGTAAGACCTTTCTTTTATGCCCCACATTAACCATTCGTTAGCTCAAAATTAATGTCCCCTCTTTACACCAGAAACGTACTTGTTTCTTGTGTATGTGTGTGTGTCTGAGATTCATTCACACACAGAGGCTCAGCTTAAGTCAACGTTGTTGTAGAGGGTTATAAGGGTTCTGATCAAAAGCCTGTGACTGCGGATTTTCATGAGTTTAATCAGATATAGTAATTCAATGATATAATTTTCGCCAGTCTCTCTGGCTTCTCTCTGCGCCAAAAACCCAGTCTCTGCTTCATTCGTGCATGGCAGCATGCTCTTCACTCGCTTTGCAATTATTAATTTCCAGCCCCAACTCAACTGCCTCTCTCTTCTTTCATAATTCTACCTTTCTTTGCCATCCCACTATAAATCACTATCTCCCTATACCCTCCTACCCCTATTTCTCTCTCTTGGTCACACTCTTTTTCTTTCTGAAAAAATAAAAAGTTAAGAATGAACATCCACGACGAATCTTATAACCATACATGCATATCAAACATAACTTTATGGTAAACAAAAAAGAAAATTTCCCAAACCAAATGCAAATTAGCTAAGCCATCAGCTAACTTCTCCATAAATATGATGGGAAGCTTGAGATGGACACCTATATAATTATCTCTCTTGGTCTCACATGTATACACAACTTTTTGGGTTTCGATATCTCGTAATTTCAATGGAAGTATCAAGCTCTTTGATTTGTGATGGATATTATTAGCACCAATCTCAAGGTGGACCACCACCAACTCAACATGCCGCTAGAAACCCACATCTTCCCTAACCCTAATAACAACAATAACAGCAACCCTTCATTGGCATAAGCTTCTTCTTTGCCATTAAAGTCATAGTCATGGAGGACTTTGGGAGGGGGACCACGTGGGTTAAATGCAACTGCACCACTTATATCATGCCCCTTATAAAGTAGATAATTCATATCTGATGCGAACCCAAGCCTATTGCCCTTTTCCTTTGCCTCTTGATGTGGCAACGTCGCATGCGACGTCTCATAACTCTAAAGGAGACATGTACATCTTTATTTGAGATGAACGCATTGCCGAAACCCTCTACAACCAGCTCTATGATTTTTGACGTGAAATGATGGGCTTATAGTCAATCTAAAGTTGGGCGAAATTTGGATGAAAATTAGTTAAATCCAAGTAGTACTCTAGTCAATTCATAACTTGAAAGACTCGATCTAAATTCTATATGGTATAGTCAAATATATGGTTAATCTTGATTGAATATGTACCATACAATTTCTATTAGAGTTTCTAAAAATATTTTAAATTTGAAAAATTCATCAATGATCATTTGGTCTAGTCAATGATTATTTGCGCCTCTGTAGGTCCGCCAGTGTCCGTCAGTGCCTCCTTACATCAATTTCTTTCAACGGCCACTCTTAGAGGCATACAACATGTGACCACAAATGAGTCCAAATCTGATTATTGCCCACCAACAAATGGGTCACCATCCTGAGAAACCCTAATTCTCTTTAAGTAAATAACGATACTGGCTTCGATTGGCTATAGGCTTGGTGTCTTCATATTATAATTGATGATATCTCTCTCTCTCTCTCTCTCTCTCTCTCTCTCTCTCTGTAGCAGCTGCGTTGTTGAATTGTCTGTTGTGGCACAATGAAGGAAAGGAAGGCTAGAGAATGGAAGGGTCGCTATCTTGTTGTTCCTTATCTCTCTTTCCCATTAGGTGGCTGGAATGTGACATTGCCTGAGAACTCATATGTCTTGGGCCTCCCAACTTTGCTCTTTCACAAATAACGCCATCCATCCTTCTGCAACATTTGTGTTGCCATGTATGGACCAAATGGATAGATACTTAAAGCTGGTCATGTGTCCCTTTAACCAAGGCTTTGTTTGGATGCGACATTCGAATACGTATTATGTTTATATACTTTTGTCATTATTTGTTGTTGAAATTTGATGCTTCCATTTTACAAAAAAATTTATTCATTTGTGTGGGTGTTGTTCATTGTTCTATTAGACGTCAATTCAGATTTAAGTATTCAGGTGTCCATATATATACATGTTCATGTGTTTCGTATTTCAGAATATGCAGCTTTAGGAATTTTGCCGACATTAAGAACATTTCAAAAACTAAATAAATAGATAAATTAGATACTGGTTACTGTCTGAAAGCTATATGCATGACATTTTAATGGCCACTTAAATTGAAAACTAATTAATTTTAGAGTCATGTATAATAATGATCGACTAGAAGAATATAAAAAATAAACGGTTTGGATCATAATATTACATTGCAGACGGAATGTCCTGCGTTAGCTTATATAGACACACTCAATGACTAAATTGAATAGATTAAAAATACATAATTAAATCGGCGAATAAAATACAAGGATAAAAAATTAATGTTAACCCTAAGTAATAGTACAGTCCAAGTACACCAAACATGCGTGATGAACAATTTCGACAAAATAATAGTGAAATTCATTTATGGAGAAGACTTGGCCAGGAAGCATAATTAATTTCCACCACTGTTCGTACGAAGTGAAAGCTTCCTTGAGGGTACATATGTTACCAGGTAAAGTTATGTCTAATACTTTTACTGTGCACGTGTACTAGCTAGTAGCTAGCTATATAAGATACAGTTGGAGAAATACAAGCGGATCAAATCAAGACGTTTTTTGGTAATCTATTTTAACCTTAACCCCAGTAAGTGCTACCTGGGTCCGCAGACAAAGCACAGGTTATGCTTGTGGGTGTTAGATATGCATGTCCCCGGCCACGTGTCGTGTGCCTATTAGTTTATAATCCAAAATTCCTGAGGTTGAGTGCAGAGGATTCGGGCTTGGGATGATGATGAAATATATGAAGAAGGAAAAGACTAGCAGACATTCCTATTTGCCCTCGGATCACATGTGACTTCCACATTCTAAGTTACAAAACCAAATTTAATGTTTGGAAAGAGATATTTAATTTGGCATGCAGAAGCAAACAGAAGGCAGGAATATAATGGCAATGCAAGAAATCCAATGCCAGTTGGGAATGAAAACATGAAAGCAGAGGAGCCCCACCATATGCATTTCATGAATTTCTCTCTTATGGTGGGCTCTGAAATGGTTGAAAGTGTATTTAACAATAAAAAACGTTTCGAATTGCATTTAGCGGAGAAATTTAGAGGTGGTTATGGGTCATAATGAAGCACTTCCAAGTATGAAAGCACTTGGATTAAAAAAATTTCGACGTTTTTATAAACAGAAGTGCTTCTTATAGAAACAGCCCAAAGTTAAATGCAATAATACTCACAAACACAAAAAAGGCAAGCCAATTGGGGCGGGACCATATATCAAACACATATATATAACATGCATATATGAGACTAAGTCTATGACCATGATGGATGATGGTGGGCTTTATTTTTTTTTCTCTACTTTGTAAGACCCTTAACTGTCATTATAAGGATGGATGTTGGAACTCCTTGAATTAAAAGCTTGATGGGTATGATATCATTGTTGTCTGAGACTTAGGAGGGGTTTGGACCACAAAAGGGCATCTTTTTCAGATGTTGCATTAACAATGTGGGGGCATCTTTTAATTTTGTGATATCCTTGGTCCCTTTCCCTTTTGATTTATAAATTGATATGTCATGTTGTTTTTGGCTATGATTCCGTAGGCTCGAGAACAGATATTATTGTGAGGAATTAACTTTGTGAATTGGAACCCTACATCTGCTCCCTGTATAATTAGTGAGGGTTAAATGGTGTCGTGAAATTTCATGTAAATTGAATTCACATATATATTTCTCAATATGTGAAAATTTTGTTTGGCACAGATGTGGATTAAGTTAGTAGGTCAAGATAATATGTTTGTCGCTTTACACCCAGTTCGATTCTTCTCCTCATATATTAAAGTAGTTAGAATTTGTAAAGTTAAAAAATTAAAATTGCTTATCTAATAAATTTCCTTGTAAATGAATAAATCTGTGCCTTATTGTAATATAGGATAGAAGTAGATGTTCCTTGCCATGATTTTGAAAAAATGATTAGAATGTGGATGATAAGGTCTCAATTCAGTTAGGATTGACCATTTTCAAAACAAAATGATATGGAAAAGAATATAAATTTGAATATGAAATTATTAAATTAAAATATATATATATCTATATATATATATATATAAAGCAAAAGGCGGAGTGGTGAAACATTCAAAATACTAGAAAATGCCCTTGATTAATCCAAACATTAAGAATTAAAATTATTAATTAAATGAGGATAATATGGTAAATTCACACTTTTTCATATTAAAAAAAATAAAATTAAAAGAAAATTCAGATAGTGAATCCTGTTTTTATGGAACACAACTACACATTATCTTTTTTAATTCTAAAATAAATTTCATTTTTTTTTAAAAAAAAGGTCTCTCACAAGTGCGGAAGCTTGTGCGGAGAGACTAGTATATATAAAGCAAAAGGCAGAGAATAGTAAAACATTCAAAATACCAGAAAATGCCTTTAGTTAATGCAAACATTAAGAATTGAAATTATTAATTAAATGCGGATAATATGATAAATTCACACTTTTTCATACTAAAAAAAAATTAAAAGAAAAATCAGATAATTGATCCTATTTTTAGGGAACACTATCTTTTTTTAATTCTAAAATAATAAAAAAATAGCCTCTCGCGTGCGCGGAAGCGCCTGCAAAGAAGCTAGTTGACTATTATTTAACTAGAGACTAATACTTGACTGTTATTTAACACGATAGCAAAAATAACGCAACTTATTTTTCTAACGCAAATTTCTGATTATGGCATGATAAACACGTTTAACTAATATTGTACGTACATATTTTTTTTACTTTTTAATCTTTTTTTTTTCTTTGATTTAGCATGTGGATGAGTGGATTTTCACTTTAACAAAAGGATTAATTACTCATCCACAACAAAGTCACGCTATAACAAACTCACCACAAATCAGTATCAAACTCTCATTTATGTGAGGCGAACCTAATACCTACATGTGACACGTATAATAGCTAGGGATGGCAATGGGTCGAGTAGGGGCAGGGTATGACAATACTATCCCCGTCCCTGCTCTCCATCCCCTTCCCCGTCCCCGAACTCATCCCTGTTTAATAGGTTTCGGGGAATCCCCGTCCCCGTTGGGGAATTATCCCCCATACCCGCTCTGAATCCCCCTTTTTTTTTGCATAAAAAATATTTATCATACATTTTAATATTAAGTTTTATATTAAATTATCATTCAACACATCCAAATTAACTATAAAGTTCAACTCAACTATTCAAAATCACATCAATATGAAATTCCAAAGAAGATTAGGAAGAATTAGGAGAGCAAAGTTAACTTAGGGTTAAACATAAATATTATAATTATATATTTATTTATTTAAATATAAACATATATATTTTCGGGTCGGGTTTGGGGATGGGGACGCCAATACCATCCCCTACCCATACCCGTTGGGGATTTTTCAAGTTCGGAGATCCCTGTACCCGATACCCATTTGGCCTCGAAATCTCCCCCCGTTAGGGTCAAGGACCCACCCCCACGGAGATTTTTGCCATTCCTAATAATAGCCGGCATATTGTTTATACGTATCAAGTTAGAGGATATTTACTTGTACTTGGCATGAAACTGAATTGAACACACATACCCTTAAAAGAATTCGGAGCAATAAGTCCACACCACACGACTTTTAATCACCTAAGCTGTTAAGAGTAAATGAAGTACAAAGTTAAAAAGTTTATCTCTTAATTACACGTACAACAATTCATAATTACACATGTTTGGTTGTCTCAATACATTCATAATAAAGGGGAGAGAGAGAGAGAGAGAGAGAGAGAGAGAGGTTATTTAATTTCAAAATTTTCTACCTTGTTTGAGTTTGACATTAATTTGTCACAGCCATGGAATCTGAATTTGGTAGTTGTAACGGGGATCACATGATTAATGTTCCCCCCATTTACTTCAATCACCGGAAAATTGGTCCACATCTTTAAATTAAGATGTTGACATAAGAGAACATTTTCAACCATCTTTTCCCATTTATTTTCGTTTTAAATTAAGAAGTTCAAGCAAAAGGAAAATAAAATGTGTAAGAAAGTGAAGTCAGTAATTAATGAAACTAGACATCCATTGTAATATTTAGTTGGGTAATGCCACATTTTTCATCATCTTCCAAATTGTTTGCTGACTGAATTTCTTTTTTTTTTTTTTTTTTTTTTTTTTTTTTTGCATTCATAATTTAGTTGTAATAAAAGGTTGTAAATGACCAAGGCCAATACAAATACAAAACAACCGCATAAAAATCTTACAGTGCATTTGGATGAGGAAATTTAAAAGTACAAAAAAATTCTTAAAATGACGGAAATTAATGTTCTAGATTTTGTAAAGTTTCTTGTTTGGGTGACGAATTTAATCTTTATTTGTAAAGTTATCTTTTTTTAAAACTCAATCTCTCTTGGGATTTTAGAAATGACGACTTTTAAATAGAATTTAAAGTTTGGATTTATGATCTCCAAATTCCATATTTTTTCCCATGCGGAATTTCTAAATTTCTATGTTTTTTTTTTAATCAAAACACGGGAATTGGTTTATGTCAATTTAGAAATTCTGAGTTTTGTCAAAATCCCAAATTTATTTACCTCGTCCAACGCACCGTTAAAGAAAGTTTTCATCTGTTCTTGGAATTTAATATGGCAACTTGGCTTTTCTTTCATGTTTGCAGTTGTTGAATGGTGTACTTGTCTGAGCAACACCACATGTAGAGAGAGAGAGAGAGCGATGAGAGAGAAGTTTTAAGTCCTCCATGCATTTGGTAGGCCATAGTACTTGGCTTAATTGATCATAACCAGAGCTAGGTTTCTGGCAATTAATTTTGAATTCTCAAAGTGGTCCTAAAACATGTTCTCTCTAGGTCTTGTGTTTTTATCTTCTTTTGCACCTCTTCCTCCACACATAAACCTGCTTGGCTTTTCCTTCCAATGTTAAGTTGTGTGGGGCCCTTGATGGCCACTGCCTCATACAAAAGCTTTGCTACCCAAATATATAACACACAAAAGTATCAAACATATTGAATCAAATAAAGTACTTGCCTCCTAATTTAGTTACCTATAAATAGCATTTGTGTTTGAGGACTCTTTTCTTTTTTTCGCAAGAGATTTATTTGTTTACTTGAAAAAGGAACCAACAATTGTGGCCAATTCAATTCGCACATTCTCATCTGCCACGTCTAATCTAAGACCTAATTCAATTCAATCACACGAGGCAGCTAAGGTCTGGTGGGTTTCCTTGTTATTAATGTGTTGGATTGGGCAATTCCATCCATCATTATTAGCATTCTAGGGCATCCTAAGAAATTTGTACAACTAACTCTCTATATTTCCATTACAAATTTTAACTAATACATGAATTATTGGAGAAAACTGATCCACATGAGAGAGAGAGAGAGAGAGAGATATGGTGCTGGGGTGGTTGCCGGCCAGCAGCGGTGAGAGGCTGGGCCGGGAGGAGATAAGGTGGGTGCTAAGTGTGAGTTGTTTTTTAGGGGAAAATTGTCTTTTCTTTTCTTTTCTTTTTTTATTTACTGATTGGGCTTAGAATTTTCTTGGGTTTGTTTGAATATAGGCTCTCTTACTCATTCTTCATGTAGTGTCACTACATCAAACAATTTGATCAAGCACAAACAAGCTATGTTTTAAAAAACCCATACTCAGCTGGATATTATTTCTTACCCAGTAAAAAATGAAACTCTTCAGTATATTACCCGAAAATGCATCACAGAATAAACGAGGAAAAAGAACACTTAAAACCACGCACATGTTTTTTCTTTTCTGGCATAAAACACAAGAAAAATAGTACAAGTTATTCATCCTTTATCCCATTTAAGGGTTGTAAATCTCAGATACCTGATATGTGGTACTTGCAAAAAGGAGTTCTGAATACTTATAAAGCGTTAACGCACTTCGTAATTATGGCATTATTCTGTTGTCCTAGGCATACTATGAGGAAATTCAAGCAGCAATGGATGAGTTTCTCTCGTTGAGAATGCGGTAGTAAGTGTCGTGATCTGATGTGTCTCTGAATCCGGGAATGAAATCCGAAAAGAATCTAAGGACTGCAGCTAAATGTTGCAAGTCATTGGAGGTAAATGCTGACTCGAGAAACAATGAAGGTCGTACGGTGCTGACCTGAAATTTTTACAAATACAGTGTTAGGCATTCTGAAATAGTGTGAGAAAATTAATACCATATCCTTCAACATAATATCGTCAGGAAAAGAATTTGGCACGGAAAGAATTTCATCAAAGAATTGCTAAATAGATAAACACATCCTAAAGCATTAGAAAAACATTGAAAGATGCAATAAGTGAAAAATAAAAGGAAAAAAGGGTATAGAGTGCAGAAAATGATGCAGCAATGTCGATAACATCTTCATATATTTTCAAGAAAGCATATCAGCTTTCTACTGGTCCAAATAAGGGAAACTTTGTGGCATCAATCACTAAACACAGCATAATAGGTTTAGCAGTCTCCGCAGCATGAGGGAGTGGACAGAAAACACAGCAACAGCCAGCAAAAATAAAGTGAAATGCAAAACCAACAGAAAATGTACGGCAATTAGAGTGACAATATATACATAAATCCTTTCTTTCCTCGGATTCCAAGGTGGGAATTACCTTGTATTTCCGCGCATAGCGTAATGCTTCAAGGTAATATCCATCTTGCACTAGTAACAGTACATAGTCATGATGTAAAGAAAGTTGCCTCAGCATATCTAAACCCAACTTCCTTGTTAGGGAGTGCTGACGGCCAGACTCTAGGAGTTGCATTGCTACTTCTCTAGAAGGTTCAAGAATCTGTTATGAAACAGTTTTCACCATGAACACCAGATCAAGCATAAACAGCACACTGTTGCAACTTGCAAGCACACGTTTCTAATAGGGCATGTGTTCAGATACCTTGTTTAAGACAAACTGCCCAAGTTCTGCATATCGCTCACTGCGTGATAGTAATTGTATGGTCAGGACATAGAGATTAGGATGGACTTCAACCTTTTCCAAATTAGCGCTGCAAAATAATAACAAATTAATAAAGTTAAGAACCATGATCATTCCCTAGTTCTTTCAAATATGAAGTACTTAATTTCACATCCATCACAGGAAAACTAATATTTTTGAGACATTTTTAAACTGGTTTTGGTCCAGGTAAGCTAGCACATCAGGCTGAACCAAGCCAGCAAATCAGAGCTTTGATATCAACCTGGTTCATAAGGCATATATGTTTTCTTATCTTTTTTTTTTCTATAATATTTTGAAGTTATTCTTAGACTTTTGTAAATTTATAAATTATGAAGTTGAACAAGTTTTAATTATTAATAGAAGTATTCGTGAAAATACTTGACAAACTGATGTGCGACCACTAGGGAAAAGAGAATATAGAGAAAGTGAAAAAAGAGTTGGAGGAGCTAGAAGACGAAGAACAAGAGGGATGAAACTATGGTTTCAATATCCAACAATCAAGTCTGCCAAAAGAGCAGTAATAGTTAAAGAATAAATCTACCTCAAGCCAGGGGAAAAGAAGAAAGAAAGAAAAAGTCTTCTTAGGATCTTCATTATCCATTAAAAACTTTTTATACATATTTATATGATGTGTGCCTTTCCAGGCCATTTTACAGTTATACAACATCAACCTATTTCAGAAACAATCAACCAATTGGTCAAACACCAGGTGGAGTACAATCAAATGCAAGTTACACATATTAACTGATACAATAACCTTGGTTAACATGCTACGCGCTCGCTCAGATACATGGGCAAGATTGTGCAAATTCATGATGAACCTTGCTAAAAGTGTACATGACAGAATAAATACCCAGCATGACTTTGCATTCAAGGCCCCGATCATTTAAAGGTTCATAAATATATGCCATACCTGCGAAGAAACTCAACAATGATGGCAACCAAGTAAGAAGGTTCTCCAATCATCTCTTCCTCAACAGGAGCAAACACAAAACTGTACATTTCATCAGATGAAATTACTGGAGAGGTAGGTTGGGACTCTTGCTGCTCCAAAACATTAGCATCCAATGGGCTGTTGCCCGATCTGAGAGATGAAGACCGAACTTCACCACCAGAAGTTTCAGCACCCATTAACTTCCCCCTGGCCAATTTACCATCAAACAATTGAACGTTATTTGAAGTGGTCCTTGGGGGTTCAAAGCTTACATTATCCTCAGAGTCGGAATCTGAAAAGTTTAAAAATCTATTCGGCGATTCACTGTCCACTCCGGCCGCAGATTCATGTTTAATGGATTTTCCAACTGCATCCACTCTACTTGCAGATACATCAGCACTGGACCTAGGGCCACTCGTCTGTGGCACAATAGAAGGTGATGTTTTCCCAGACTTTATCCCCTTAATATAGGTGCCTGTCTTAACAGAGTGGGAGTAGGAGGAAACTAAAACATCTATTGCCCGGGAAACTGTAGACACAGGTCTCCGTTCTAGAATAACAGTACGCGCTATTGACAAGCACAATTGTTTAGCCTGAAAAGGAAATGGAATAAAGTTATCGCCAATAGTCATTAAGCAGTTCAGCCTCAAGAAAGGCAATGCAGCACCATAAGAACGTGAAACCACTCCACTAGATGTTACAGATCATAAAGGTTTAACTGCATCTTAGATAGGAAAATGGTTTTGCAATAATGAGCGACCCAAAAAAGATACTAAAAAAAAAATCATTAAATTGCATGCTCTAAGCAGTTGCCCCTTACAAAAAAGAAATAAAAATCAAGAAATAATGAGCATACCAAGAAACAAATAATAAATTCTACCTTATTGGCTTCCAACTTCCGCCGCTGCAAGAATTCAAGTACTGATGGTACTTCTGAGCTACTGGCAGAAATTGCCTACAGGAAGAGAGAAAGAGGGATTATGCAAAAAGAGATTTACTTTTCTTATTCACAATTAATGCCAGAAGAACAATCATACTAACAAATTATGCAAAAGAAAATGAAAAGGCTTGCCTCCAAATCTAAATGAATCTTCCACAAAAGTTGATTAACAACATCACATATGAGGTCAGGAACAAGAAAACTCCAGTCATCTCCATAGACGATTGCTTCATGGTCACTCATAACATTAACTTCTGAACTTTCAGTATCTTCCCTATTTGGTCGCAGGGAAGAAGAATTGGACCTGGGGAAACCCCTGAATAGTAGAGGAAGTGGGGCCGATATGGGTGCCCGAGAATCTGCAAATATATCATACAGTATAACAACCTTCGCATCCACTTGATGCACAAGCAGTACATTATCAACCACACTCACAGCAACCTTGCTTGAATAAATTGGCAAAGAACCCTGCAAAGTATATACAAACATCATTTGCATAGAATAAGTACACACCTGAGTAAATGTGAAAAGTGACCGCATGAAGCCAAGGTGTACACATAAATGCACTGAAACTGTAGTGATCACACGAAGCCATGATTTACTCATAAAACCACCAAAACTTTCTGTCACAAACATCAATCCCCCCATATTTTACAGGAGTTAACTCCAATAACCCAACAATGAGATCCAAAATTACCAAGAAAAATCTTTTCAAATCCATCAATCCAAGAGCTATAGGCCCCTTTTATTTATTTACGCTGATAGTTGAGAAGTGTGAGTAAAAAATATATATATTGACAAGGAGGCCAACCCCAAGTATACAAGAAGCATAAACACGAAGATAACCAATGGGAAATAATATAAAGCAGGATTTTTTAGGATTGACAGTCTACACTCATGTAATTTGTCTCTTCATCAATTTAAATTCATACCCATGCATGTTCCTCAAGTAATTTAGTCATTCAAGCATCCTTAATTCAAATACCAATAAAATAGACACTAAAATACTTATCAAGAAAAACAAAATAGAAAAGGTCCAAGATATATTGGAGTATCTGAGATGTATCAGTACAATATGAATTAAAGACCCTTGGATAACATATCCATGCTACATAACCTGTGGCCAATTGGTTGACATTTCTGTTAAGATTTCAGGGAAAGGGACCAGCGGCCCACTACTACCAACACCGATTTTGTTCCCAACTTAACCACCTGCAAAGCCCAGCAGGTGTGGGTTTTTATCACAAAAGACCTCTGTGTTATTAGTAGTGGAACCACTCACTTAAACATTGTATTTTATTTTGTCAAGTTTCTAATGTTTTTACATTCTTCAACAATTTCAACTTAAGGTGGATCAAAAGATTCTAATAGACAGTTCGATCACAAAATTTACCTGTTGTACAACCACATCACGGTAAAACCTATAAGAATGGAGGAGCATTGCAATCCTATCAACTTGCAGGCAGTATATTCTACCATAGCTGAACAATGAAAGACAATATATAAGCCTTGATTTTGGTTGGCAAATTAAATCTAGCAAAAAGAAAACTGCAAGAGGAACCTACATAGTGGCTATAAAAATATCTTCAGCAGCAAGGACAGGTTTATTGTTAGCCTCGGATTTAGCCATTGCCATCTCAAACTTTGGCAGACGAATAATCCCTGCAGATGAGAGCTACCCAGACGAAGTAGCAAATCTGTCAAGACTAAAATAATAGAGCGCACTGAATGGCATACATGTAAATATATCAATAATCATGTTAAGTAAAATAATTATATCAGGACTACATGAGAAGCCATACTAACAGATGTTTCAAGCAGAAAGAATCAAACATTTTGTTCCAGAAACTATGAAATGATTCTTAGTTCAATCTATAAAATACATTTCAGCAATGCAAAGCACAGAGGAAAATTATCATAATGACCATATCAATTGCTTGCATATAATTGTACGAACTACAAGGGCATCAAAAAGATTGTAACAGTATAATCACTGCTGTATGTTGCATTAAGAAAGTAAACATTGCAAGTTGATGAGTGCTAACTATGAAAAGCAATTCAACTTCCTAAAACCATATAGTCCAAAAAAGAAAAAAATTGGAAATTCTTCCACTTTTCTTTAACAATGGAAAAAAATTAATAAATACTTTCCTGTGTATTACAACAGCAATAGTTCATAGAAGTAATTTACAGCAAAAGAGCAAACTGAAAGGCTTAAAAAAGAAAAACATTAACATAATGAGTGCTACACATACCTGAAAACCATTGAAGATTTTGCACTGCATTCCTGAAGCAAGAAGAACCAAGCGACTTTCATGTGTGTAAACATACCAACTCACATGTAATTTCCTTGTCTCGACCAATTGGAGTGATCTTGACTCAGAATTGTAAGCAAACAAGTCCAGCCCACTGAGATTGAACTCCATTTTAGCAAAATGAAAGAAAGGCAAAACCTTGGTGCAAAAGAATGTGGTTGAAACAAAGAAAAGAGTAACAAAAAATGTTATTGTAAAGATTTTGAAACTTTTCACAAAACATGCTCAGATATCCTATCCCTCTTAACTCAAGCTTTGGTACAACACCAGATCCCACACCCCACCCTCCACCTAAAAATCCTTTGCATGGAGCCACAACAAAGACAAAGCTTCCTAACTATGTAACAAAATGGAGCGCATTCTACCCCATAATGAGCGCACGCTTTGAGTTTGAAAAAAGCAATTGTATCCAAATAACATCTCAATAAAGAGTCATTTAAAATTAAAAAAACCCCAGAAATGACCCAATTGTAATCTCTTTAAGGACATTGCCACTTGGTTAATAATGCTACTTGAAAAGTAACAGTTTAACTTCTCAAGAACAGACCTCCTTTATCATGTGACACAAGTGGAGAGAAGACTGGCCATAACAATAACCTGCTTTCTCTGCTTGCATCAAAACAATCCTTCACCTCCAAACTATCAGAGCCCACTTACCCAGTGTTGGTCCTACTTAACACAGGATCCTAGGAGAAGAGGTCCAGATATGATCCTACCCGTCAACATTTTAGCGGCCCTCAATAATTTGTCAATTTAGAAAGATTAGGTTTGCCTATCATGTATGTGTGTGTGTGTGTGTGTGTGTGTGTATATATACCATAACTTTCCTCTTTATGTATGAAGCTTCCTAGACTTACAGCAGATATCAGCACCACAAATGAAGTACATTTTGGCAACATCACCCAATTTGTTTTAAATGGTTCCTATGTGCTTAACAAAAAGAATTGCATCCCTGGACGTCTATAAATAAGTGGTCTTTAACTAGTTTACTTGTCCTCACAACTGGGTAAACTACTAAGGTCTGATCGATCTGCATGACATGATCATGACAAAAATTCTTGTGATGGCTGAAGCAGAACCAAAACCATGAATGACCATCCAGTCATCAGGATACTATAATTTTCTCTCAAATAATATATGCCAATTCGATATATCAATGATCCAAGTTCAAGTGAACAGATGGATAAGACAATGTTGCACATATATGGATGCAGGGTGCGACCGATACGGTGATACAGAAAATTTTAAAAAACTAGGATACATATATGGCAACAATACGCCAATGAAATACAGAAGATATACGATTCATATAAATTGATTCCTTTTTCATGCATAGCATTAATGTTTCATCAATTACCAAATACAAAATAAATAAATAACAGAAAATCCAGCATTATAGACAAAAATTGCAAAATAACTCATTCCCGTATCTTGGCTGTATCCTGACCGAATACTATGCATATCGGTTGCCTATCCTTACCGTATCCAAATTTCAAAGCCGCCAACATTAAGCAATACACATTTGGAGTATTTGATACGTATGCAGCCTTTTAGGGGTGCATCCATATCTGACAGTCCATATCTAAATTTTTGGGAATATCTGTGGTTCACAGAGTATGATGGCAAACTAAGCCCTTTTACATTTTAAATTTTTTTTTGCTACAAATCCAACCAAAAACTTAATAGATACAGGATATACAAATAAATACACAATTCAAGTAATATAATTCATTCTTTAATATTCATATTAAACACGTGGAAAAACATATCCTTACCTGGTCTTTACAAATACAATATCACACATTGGACAATCTGTCCAAAAAAATCCCAGTATGCTCTCTGACTCTGACCTGCACCTCTGACTAAAAGTTTCCCCACTTCCTCTATCCCAAAACTGTATCTCATGATCAGATCTTTGGACTGCTATAAACTTTGCATCTAATGAATATCGAATGGATAAGATGGGCCCTTCACTAATTGAATCAGAGGTAGGAGTAACCACAGGATCAAAAGGAACAGTTTTCCAACAGAAGACCTACATAGAACAAAACCGGAAAAAACAGCATTCAGATCAAATTGGAATGGAAGACTTAAAGAATTGGGAACATTGAAGTACAAATATCATATTACCTGATCTGATGTTGGGGAAAGCAGCAGCTTATTGCCATCATCATAAAATAAACCCCTTGATCCAGCTACACTGCATCTTAGGGGCAGATATGGAATATAAACATGTGAAAGAGCCCCAGACCCACTCAAACCAATACTCGACTGTGAACTTGATGCTTTTCCAGACATCTTGATTTTCAGACTTTTGAAGAGTTATTACAGGGTTTAGCAAGTACTGCTGCTGATAATCCTAAACCAGCCTCAACGCTATAAAACAAAAAAATAATAAGGATAGACAAAGAAAGACATGAAGAACAGATACTCTAAAGGATCATGTTAGTGGAACAGTAAGAAAGTTAACAAGACTTTTCTAGATAAATGAAGAACCTTTTTTAGAACAGTTCCAACTACTGTGTCCAAGCACTGAAGAATCACACTTGCCGGTTCAAGCCTTTCCTCGCAGCTATTTAGAAGCAAAAAAGCAGACTCAAAAGCCATTTTCCTAGAACATGACAAATACAAAGCTGCCATACACTGACATATCTACCATTAATTATGAAATCATACCACGTTTTGCATGCAACTCTTTAATGCAAGAAATTCTTTCAAGCACATATCACGTTCAACTTGTGGAACCTTTGCTGCAACACAACCCCCATATTCTTTTGCCTACAAGGAAGAGATAAATTTTAAATTATGCACAATGCACCGTGCAGATTCCAAGGTTTTGTCTATGGGCAGCTCCTAGAGAATATCGTTTAAACCATCTGCATAATTTTTTTTTCCACATATACATAATAACCAAAGAACGAAATAGTGTATTATACACATAGTCTGTCTTCTTCTAATGAACATGATGTCAAAGTTCAGTAACTCGATTTCTACCTTCACCAATATCTCCCCATAGTCCACATGATAAGAATACATCTATGCAACATTAAAATTACTTATTCGATTCCACAACATAATCTCTCCAGTCTATAGTCCACTCTTTAACAATTCCATTTAATCCAATTAAGTAGAACTCTACACAATGTTAACATTTTAAATTATATATCATACTCTATTCTTTAACAATTCCCTTTAATCGGATTACGCAGAAACTTCCCACGCATCCAAAAACCCAAGGCCGCATCTTCTCGACCCAAATTTAAAACCTTGTTTAAATTCCCAGGTACAAGTCTTTGTACAGCTCCTCCCAATCTCTTACTATCGTAAACTTAAATCAAATATCCCGAATCAACAACTCAACCACAAAACCATCAAAGAACATGCAAAATACACCTTCTTGGATCAAAATTTATTCTCAGACCACAAAAAGAAGATACATCAAAATTCATTCCCGTATACAATTTAATCAAAATTGACCAAAAGACAGAGACAAGTACGAACCTGTGCTGCACAAGTCACTAAAATGCGTTTAAGCGTGGATGTAGAGTTCCTCTCTTTCATATCCACAGTACTGCGAAAAATTAAACACGATTGATAATACGAAAAAGAAAAAAGAAAAAGAAAAACTCGAAGCATTGAAAATGCACGAGCTGAGCTAACAATGTACTAAATAACATCAATCAATAATTCGAAATCCTCAATTAAACCATAAATTCACTTCGTTCTAATTGATTTTTCCAATTTACGCAAAATTTCCCAAGAAGAGGAAGAAAAAGGAAGAGGGAAAAGAAGTTACCTGGTAAATTGACCATCGGGAGTTTTTGGGTGATTGTACAGACGATTAACAGAGAAGGCGAAGATCTCAGAGACTCGGACTGTGACTGTGTTTTAGGAACGGGAAGGAAGGTACCGAACAACCTAACAGTCGTGTCAGGCGTCAACGAACTGCGGGTTTGTTGTGCTGATTCACTGGTGGTTCATGGACTCATCACAGGCGGCCCAGTCGACTGCCACGTGGTCGGTGGGCTACATCGCTATAATCTTTAGCTGGATTAGGTGGGCCTTTGGTTAGATAATCGTCAACCGGCCCAGTTCTCCAGCCCACCGCACTAGTACAGTTGCTCCATCCTTCGTGTATTTGTAAGTGGTTCCTACCAGTACTACCGGATCCGGTACAGCGGACCTCACGCCAATCGATTGGTGACCGATTAACATGACTTATAATTGAGTAACGAATTTTGAGCTCAAATGATTAAAAGTATTTATCTCTTTAATTTGCACATGTCTCTAATCGGACATCCAATACTCTATCATTCGTGAAAATACTCTTTTTATTTTCGAAATCGGCCACCATGAGGTAGAGGAAGTGGAGCTTTCAACACAAAATAAAAGACAGCCCTTTCCTAGGTAGTAAATTTATGTTGTGGTCCAACATGAAGATGAAGTAGAGCTTCCAACAACAAATCAAATGAAGCTCCTTCCTAGAGGAGAAAAGCAAAAGTTGGATGCTGCTTTCTGATTTTGGCTTTTTTCGGGTGCATGGAATGATGGAACATAGTTTAATAAGAATCCTATGATGGGAAAGAGAACAAAATATTAAAACATTTTTTTAAAAAGAAAAGAAAATGTAAAGCATCCCCAGGAAAAAAGAAAAAAAAACTTTAGTTTCAATGAGTGGCTGGTTGACACTGGAAAGGCTTTTGGGAGTAGATAGAACAATGCCATTACAAAGCCTTTCATTGAAACCATAAAGAAATCCAATGTGGAATTCATATATAACCAATATGTTAAATTTTAGAGAGAGAGGTTAGTAACTTTCTACTAACAACACCGATATTGTCTCTAACTTAACCACTTACAAAACCCAGTAGGTGTAAGTTTTTATTACCAAAGGCCTCGGTGATATTAGTAGTTGAACCAATTATTATATCTTGTATTTTATTTAGTCAAGTTTTCTGACGTGGGACTTATATTCTTCAACACAATAAAGTTTATTGGATAAGGTTGATGGTGATTTTAGAGGAATTCAATCATTGGGTGGGAGGTGGGAGGTGGTATTCTAATTTATAGAGAACTAACTCATTAGGATTTCATCTTTTTACCTATTATATCCTCACACAATCTTAAAAATTCTAAATTTGTCGTCTACTTTAAACCAACAATGATGACATTTTAGTAATTAGTACCACTCCTACCCCAATTCCACATGGTTTAGTAAACAACTTTAATATGAATCCAGAATCTAGCTTTCCTCGATCTATATAGTTTCATAAACAACTTCAATAAAAATTTGAAATCTAATTCTCCTTAATCAAATTCCTATTCGATTTAATTCATATTCAATTCAATTCCTCCTAATTCAATTATAGATTAATAAACATGTCATTAGTGCATTTTGTATTTCGACTACGGAATAATTTTTAAACACACACTCACCCAACATAATTCATAATGGCAGCTAATATATTAAGTTGTCATTATTAATTTAATCTGCAGCCATCATTATTAATTATTCCATCCACCCTTTATTAAAGATTCTTAATCAAACATTGAAGGCATATACAATTTCTTCCTCAACTACAACAACTTGCTATTAATTATTTTAAAATGAGACTTTATGTAGAAAGGAGAGATGGTTGACATCTCCTTCTCCTCTAACATAATCGAGAAAGATGGTTGGCCTCATGTGTTGACCCCAGAATTTTTTTTTCCTAGTTTCTTTTTGTATTTATACTTTTTGGGGTTGAACACAAAAATTTTGTGTAGTATTTTATATATTCTACTTTACTCTAAACCTTTATTTCCAAATACCAAAAAGCCAGCTCATGAAAATCTTGTGTTGGTTAAAGCTTCTCAAAAATGGAATCGAAACCACCAAAACATAAGTCTTCTTTATGCACCTTTGTTAACGCAAACGATATTCAAATGTATGAGTAACTAATTTTAACCATTTACGCTACAAATTTCTTGCGTCATTACACATTTAAATACTAAAACGGAATTGGAATATATAAAAGTTTGGATTGAGGCATTCATACTAAAATGTCTAATGTCTATCTTTTAGTGACTCTTTTACGTATTTTTTAATTTAAATATATATTACTTTATTTTTTAGAAGCGTAAGGAAAATTAAAATATTTATAATAAAAAATTACGTACAAACGTGTGTAATGTCAGCCCGTAATGAGGCAGGCTTGAATAAAGTACAGCTTTTCATGCTACAATGAAACGAATTGCACGGGGTGCAGATTCATAATTACCTTTAACCATCTTCTTCCCTTTGTTTTTACATTTGACAGGTTTGCTAGCTTCCATATGAATTAGGCAGCTAAGGCCCACTGGGGGCAGGTGCTCCCACTCAATAATTACTTTGGGATATGTATTTCTATGGAGAAAGTTGTTATGCGTAAAGAAGGCACGTACCACACATACCAACAAGAACAACAATAATCTCTCTCATTTTTTTCCAAACGTCATCGTGTAGATGTGAAGGCTTTACTGATGCAAATTGGGCTGGTTTTTATTACGGATATACACTCTACTTCTAAATACTTCAAAAAAACAAAAGGTCGTTGCAAAATCTAGTGTTGAGGCTGAGTATTGAAGTCTGGCTCGTGATGTTTTTGAATCACTTTAGCTTATGAACTTATTGAAAGACTTGGGATTCAAGTATGGGAAAGCTATAAGACTACGTTGCGATGGTAAGATTGCTAATGACATTGCACACAAACATGTGCAACATGACCACCACACTAATGCACGTTGAAATTTCGTTGAGGAGAAGTTGGAGGTTGAAATAATTAATTTTTCATTTGTGTAAAGAGATAAAATCAACTTATTGATATTTTTACCAAGGTAGTTTTTATGTAGTGTTTTATAACTCACTTGATAAGTTGGGCTCATATGATCCCATACGTCATCCAATAAGAATAATTTGTTTACCTAATAATTAATTAAGAAATTAGTTTTTGTACAATTAGATTAGTTTAGTCATGCTAAATTGCAGTTAGGAGGTTAGTTTGTTACTCAACTTACTTGTTTAAGCTTAGCATATATATATATATATATATAAGTACTTACTTAAGCTTTAAGCATTGTAACAAGATACAAATTTTACTCGATCAATATCAGACTGACCTTGTTCTTCTCTTCAATAATTTATCTCTCTCTCTCTCTGTGATCATCTTCATATTCTTCTGATTTCTTTCATTGTAGCATAGTGCGCATGTTAGGTGTGAAAAATAAACACATAAATGGACGTGTTGAGAGTATCCCCATCAAAAGCTTTAGCTTAATTCGTAAAGGATTTTAGACCTCTCCACACATTGTCTTGGTCTTCAAGTTTAACTATAATGTTACAATCTTTATTCGTGTAAAAAAACAATGCAAGTCAATTAATATTAAAAGTTAAAAAAAAAAAAAAAATTGATGATGATGGCTTAAAATTATGATGATGACGAAATGATTAAAAAAAACAAAACATAATCAAATTATCACCACAAGACATTTTTTAGCAGACAGAATTGTCATGTACTACCAATGATAAATACGTGTCAAACAACGGACAAAAGTTCACAGGTCTTGACATCCGACATACGACGCCGTTTTCTCGTCTTCGTCTAATTTTCACCTTGGGCCCCACCCCCTCATCGCACACAACTCCTGTGACCTCTTGACTCTCTGAGTCTCTCTCTGCCCCCCTCAAATAAATAAATAAATAAATAATGAAAAAATGAAAAAAAACATAGCCCCACCACCATTACAGCCAGCCTTTCACTAAGCTACAGCTACTGTACCAAATTCACTCTCTCTCTCTAACCACTTTCTTTCCTTTTTCTTTTCCTTTCTTCCTTCACTTTCTCTCTCTATAACTATAGGTGGTGTATGTCTATGCCGTTTATGTATGTATGAGTCTCGCTTACTCTCTCTGCAAAAAAGTTGGATTGAGAAATGCTGATTGCCTTTGATCAAAGGCATCGCTTCCAAGGCAAGCAAGAAAGGCTCCATTTTATTTATTACAAAATATAGAAAAAAATAGCTCAGGTATCTCTCTCTCTTGGTCCCTCACTCACTCGCACAGAGCAAGCGTCTCTCAGATCCGTCTCTTTCCGACTTCTGAGAAGATCTCTGTGATATAAAGCTCGCTTTCTCCCCACTTTTCTCCATTTGGTGCATGCAGTGCTTCTCTGATTGCGTTTGCAGGTAAAGCCTCTGCTGCTCTGTTTAGTTTTTCTGTGCTTTGGAATTTGGGTTAGTTGTATTTGTACTTAATCTCTTTACTTTTTTCTTAGCAACGTAATGGGTTAAGAAGATGTAATTTTCTGCAATTTAATGGGGACTTGTTCTCTTCCTTTACCTAATTTTCTGCATTTTCTCATTGCCTTACTCGTTGTCTGGCTGCTGAGAAAATGAGGAAAGTAGGGTAACAGAGAATTATGATTTTTTGCTTTACATATTATAAATTAACAAAACGGCGAGGATGAGGTAAACTTAACTAATCCAAGGAGTAGTTGGATATAGTTGGTTTTTTAGTTTTTCATTGTTTTGTTTGCTCTACAATTCGAACTACTACACCCCCCATGCCACAATCATTTTCCCTACAGTTTTCTTGGCAACCAAAAACAGTGCTAGAGTATGCTTGGTGCTTAGTGGAAGTACTCAAAGATTGTACTTGTGACTTTAATTTGGTTGATTTTGAACTTAATGCTGGTGTCAGAGTTAAAGTATGGCATTAGAATAATATATATATATATATATATATATTGGTTCAAAGTTTAGATGGTTATTTCTGCCTGCATTTCTCTTTAACCGAACAAGCCTAAGAAGATGTTAACATATTGAAGAGTTCAGAAGCTGACGTTGTCGCTGATTGATGCTGAAGTAGAATTTGTGGTCGATGTATTGAAGGATTGACTTCGAGTGGTAATGGCATCAAAACATGGACCAAGGTCAAAAAAATTCGGTTCAAGAGCTGCTAATTCTCCTGCATCTTCGACTACATCGTCTTCAAAACAATATTTGGAAACATCTATTGAAGGTCAGAGCTCTCCTGCATCTTCTTCAGCTCGAAGTAAGCCACAGTACTTGTACTCAGAAAGTGTACCGCAAGATGTGGGCAGATCAAAAGAAAATGTCACAGTGACGGTCCGCTTTCGTCCACTCAGGTTCATTTCACTAGTATGAATTGTATTTCACTTACAAAGTTCCGTGAGTACTTAATAAGTCAGCTGTTGGCTCTTGTCTATGTCTGGTGTAGCCCAAGGGAAATTCGCCAAGGAGAAGAAATTGCATGGTATGCAGATGGAGACACTATTGTGCGGAATGAGCATAATCCATCAATAGCTTATGCATACGGTATTTATCTATTTTCCATTAAACAAATAGTCTTGTATTCTCTTTGTTTATTGAGCTTGTGTAGAGGAAGAAAATGGTAAATCAAAGCTTAATGATCTTGAGGTCTAATGAATTTGCACATAAATAATGACTTGGTTTTTATCCATTACACTAGATATGGATGACTGAGATGAATTGAGATCTTACTCACTTTGCATCTTAGTCATCCATATATAAGAAACAGGTCCCTGCCAGAGAATAACTCTATATGATAAAGGCCATAGCACATCAGAAGTCAACGCAGAATAGTTTTACCCTTAATTTAGTAGAAGTTTATGATTACCCATAAGAAAAAAATGTTATATTTCCATATCTTGTTAGGGAAATATTTTATCCAATGCGTTGAACGTAAAACTCACATAAGTTAATTTTTGTTTGGACCTTGTATTTTGTCTCATGGTTTCTTTATTCTATGCTTCTAGATAGGGTGTTTGGCCCTACCACCACAACACGCCACGTCTATGATGTTGCTGCTCAGCATGTTATTAGTGGTGCTATGGAAGGTGTCAATGGTAAATAGCTTTGACTTCTTGGTTTGATGAACGCATTGTTTGCAGCTTGATTTCATGTCCTGAAATTTATCTGAAGTGTAGTTTGATCAGCATTGCTTTTTCCAGTTATAAAAGATGGCCAATGCACAATTAATTTTCAACGTATTGAAACCAAAAATTGTACCCCAACTATTTGGATTCAGCTTCACGAATTACACTGGAAGTTTGACTTTTCGAGATCTGATATTATTGTGTGGTCCGTTCACAACCTGATTCATATAGCTCTTGATAGTTATATTTCTAATAATTTGGGGACAAATTGGATAGTAATTGGGTTACTAAAAAAAGACAGTAAAGCTCTCTTGTATACATTTGTATAGACTATATTTTAAGAGTCATTCCTTTCTTGCTGGATCAACTGTAGGTTGAACATATTTTCCGTTTGCTTTTGTTTCCTTTACATTATGAAATTAATTACGGCACCTACTTTTTAGATATAAGTTTGATGAATTATCTTATAGGAGTGCCAGTTATAAGTCCATTTGGCCTTTGCGTTTACATTTTCCCTTTCTATTTTCACCAAGCATGGCTTGATTACATTGCAAGAAGTGATATAACCCTTGCATGCATGAAGCCATGAAAAAAGTGTAAATCAATTGGGGCACTTGTTCTCCATGTTAATTAATGTCATATGATGAATTCTTACCTCAGCCACTCATTTCAATAACATTCCAAGATCCAAGGACTTCGAGCTTTCCCTCCTAAATTCTTTTTGACTGGGTTGCTGACCTTTTTGAACAATGCTATAGGTTGGAAAGTGCATTGTTAATGCTCACTGGCTGAAGTATAGTTGTAATTGGTGTGTAGTGAATGATGATAATAGAATCTTGGGACCTAATGGTCTGTTGCATAAGGAAAAGCTGGGACCACTAGTTCTGGGTGAACTCTAGGAACCATAAGATGATCAATCCCTTCACATTCTTGGTCTACACAGTTTCGTTGACCATCTAGAAAACTTTGGGATCTTCTCTTTGTATAGCTATGTGAATATGACTAGAGAACCTATTTGGCTGAAAAAGCCATCCTGGTTCTGCGATCTGTTTAGTTTCCTAGGCATCCAATGCTTTGACTGTCAAGAGTAAGAACCCCTGCCTGCCAAGGGTAACTTGGGCACTGGCAGTTTGATTGGGTTAGGCAACTTGTTGCTCTAGCGAAGTTATTAGCAGTTTGCACTAAAATTTGAGGGAGTTATACTCTTTTTATGGTATTCAGATATATCTAAGTTGTAGATATGACATAATGTAGTGCTTGTATATATGGCTTATGATTTCCTTCCATGCCAGGTACAATTTTTGCATATGGGGTGACCAGCAGCGGAAAGACTCACACTATGCATGTGAGATTCTCATCATATTCTAATATGGAGTATAACCGGTTAATATGCATTCATCGGGCACCCCTATTTCTTCATAGTTTCTCATAGAAGTAACATACATTGTGCTTTGTAGTGAGATTGGGTATTAATGTGCTTGGATCCATTATGATTATCATTATGCTTTCTCCTACGAATTTCAGGGTGATCAGAGGTCGCCTGGAATTATACCACTGGCTGTGAAGGATGCTTTTAGCATCATCCAGGAGGTACTTTATATGCGATACTAACTTCTTAATGTAACACAACATCTGTAGTTTTTTTTAGTAGAGAAACTACATATTATGATATCTGTCTATTCTCCAGACTCCAAATCGAGAGTTTCTTCTTCGTGTGTCATACTTGGAGATTTATAATGAGGTAAGACTTTTTACACTCCTATTTTCTCTATAGCATACTTATGAATCTCTTATTGGCTGTTGCTATTTGGAGATTGTTCTTGATTTCAAGTTTTCTGTTTGCACTGTTTAACTTTATACTAGCTTTAGTGATGCCTTTAAATTTACTTTATTACCTTTTAAGGTTTCTTTCATTTCAGGTTGTTAATGACTTGTTGAATCCAGCAGGACAGAATTTACGAATTAGAGAGGATGCCCAGGTGCTTTACTCATTTTGTGATCTTACGATCATCTTCATAAATTACTGTTATGCCAATAACGATGGTTACGGCCATTGTTTCAAATGCTTCGATCACATCATTAATCTTATGCTTTTACACTTCTTGATGCATTTAATATCCATGGTAAGATAGAGATGAAATCTCATCCTCTTGAGCTTTAGGCAATGACTTGAAGTGTAGACAATATAAGGTGTAGAAATACGATCACTGATTCATGGTCCAAGATACATTCCTATTACCTGCAGTCTAAGGCAGGTACCTGGTTCTTAGAGTTTTTGAAAATTCCTGCATGACTGAAGACGCCACACAAAATATTTTCATTAACTTTTGTATGGCGTCTGTTACAATCAGAATATTTACTTATGATTATGTGGTTAGTTACTTTGTCGAAGCTGGCATTTCCAAACTGTTAAGAATGTCTTGTTAATTGCTTAATTGATGGCTGTAGGGCACCTTTGTTGAAGGAACAAAGGAAGAAGTTGTACTATCCCCAGCTCACGCCCTTTCACTTATAGCAGCTGGAGAAGGTAAAAGAACATTAATGATATTTTGTGATTATGGGAGTTTCTTATTATCCAAAATCTTGTTTATTTGTGTAGTTGACCAGATGCTATTGGTTCTTGTCAATTTTAACTTCTTGTATTCCTTTCACGAATCTTGTTTCACTTTGTGATGGAATTTTAATTGTTGCCAACAGAGCACAGGCATGTTGGATCGACAAATTTCAATTTACTCAGTAGCCGGAGCCACACGATATTTACACTGGTGTGTTTCCCTTATCTTAATATAGCATATTGTAATCTTGATTGTTTTTTGTAATTCTATTTCTGTTTTCGCTAATCATTTCAATATCTTTTTGTGGTATCTTACCTTTAATTTCTCTTCTATTGTTTTCTTGACACTGACAAACCTGCACATGACTTAATATGTTTGTATGACTACTTTGTTAACAGACAATAGAGAGTAGCCCATGTGGGGAAAATAGTGAAGGCGAAGCTGTAAGTCTGTCACAATTGGTAAGTATTCAACACGAAGGACTGACTTTTACTTGTTTGTTATCTTTCTTAGTTACAAACGACTGGTTTGCTATATTTCTTGGTTACAATTATGAACTATTCAGCTTTTTTTATATTCAATATTTACGAATTTCTCATGGATCTTTCATATCTAACTTGTATGTGCAGAACCTCATCGATCTGGCAGGTTCTGAGAGCTCGAAAGCTGAAACTACTGGTGTCAGGCGAAAAGAAGGATCCTATATAAATAAAAGTCTGCTAACTCTAGGAACTGTGAGGCCTCAAGCATTGTTTTCAGCCAAGAAGTTTGAAATATCGTATTAGATTGTCCTTTTCCCAGTAATTGTTTATCTTATATGATATACTTATTTCAGAATATTTTAACTTCTGTTGCTGTAGGTTATATCAAAGTTGACAGATGCGAGGGCTACTCATATACCATACAGGGATTCTAAATTAACCAGACTTCTTCAATCTTCGCTAAGTGGTCATGGGCGTGTATCTGTAAGGCTTCCCCTGTCTTTATGGTTCCACCTCTATTCCATTTATCTGCATGAAGGTTATTATTTCAATACATCTTTGTGGCAGAACCAATATTGATTGCGAAGAAAGTTTTGTAATTGATTACTTATGTTGTCTACTATTACAGCTCATCTGCAATGTTACTCCTTCATCAAGCAGTTCAGAAGAGACACATAATACGTTGAAATTTGCACACCGAGCAAAACACATTGAAATTCAAGCAGCACAAAACAAGGTATGCTTGTTTTATCTCTTTTCTTCGAACTGTTAGTATTTTCATTTGATTCTCACCTCGCATAATTTTATGTACCTGCAGATTATTGATGAGAAGTCACTTATTAAGAAATATCAAAATGAGATACGTAGTTTGAAGGAAGAGTTAGAACAGTTGAAGAGGGGTATCGTTACAATTCCTCAACTAAAAGATGCTGGGGAAGATGATATTCTGCTCCTTAAACAAAAGGTGCATTCAAATTCCTCTTCTGGGTTGGTCTCAGGGTTATTTCTGGGTCTGCAGCTTTTGTGATATTCTGATTCTAAAACTCTGTCGCTTTCATAGAAATCAAACTAAACTTGAATGAAATGCTAAAACATGATTAAAATTGGTTTAGACACCTACAGGAAAAAAGACAATAATATTGCTGGTATCTCAGTTGGCAGAACCCTATAAATTAGGTGTGAATGTATAACTAGTTTTGAGATTTATTTGTTTATTTTGTATCTTCTAAAATCCACATAAATTATTGTTATGGATCAATCGTAAAGCCATCTTGGGCCCCATCCTTGATAAAGATGTGGTTCAGTCCTCTGGTATTACCAACAGACCTTTTGTCATTCAATTAATGCACAGTTCTCAGTATCGATGCATTATATATTTCTGAATAGTCAATGTTGTGTGACTTGAACTGCTTCTTTTGCTGTGATGCAATGTGTGAAGTTAGAAGATGGTAAATTCAAACTGCAATCAAGATTGGAACAAGAAGAAGAAGCCAAAGCTGCTTTATTGGGAAGAATCCAAAGGCTGACAAAGTTGATTTTGGTCTCGACAAAAGCAACACAATCATCAAGGTTTCCGCATCGACCTGGTCTTAGAAGAAGACATTCCTTTGGTGAAGAGGAGGTCGGATTGAATTTTCCTAAGATTTCCCTCTGCTAGATGAATAGACTAGTTTTTTTTTGTTTGCTTATTTAGTTGCTTTTTTTTTGGTTGACTTTTTTCTTTTCCTATTCCTCATTCTGTTTGATATGAGTGTAACTACTTGTGTAAAATTACAGCTTGCATACCTACCATACAAAAGGCGGGACTTGATTTTAGATGATGAAAGTATTGACTTGTTTGTTCCTCCTCTTGAGGGGAGTACTGAAACTACTGAAGATACACTGAAGGGGGAGAAGAAGACTCGGAAGCATGGACTGTTAAACTGGTTAAAGCTACGGGTATGTGCCATTTGGTTGGTAGAAATATTTCGTCCTTTCTTAAGGTGCCTTGATTTTGGAGTAATGGTCTTATATGAATTAAGGTGTTTGTTGCAATGGCTCTCTCTTAGAGGGGGTCTGAGTTTTATTCTGTTCCTTTGTTATATATAATATATATTTACACACATATGTATTATATTCTTGATGCCAATGTACTTATACCTTAACTTACATGCTTTAGAAGGTTGATCTTGTAATTTCTTGGGGTTATTTCTCTCAAATAAATAAATTTTTAAGAAAATCCCTTTCATTCTTGTAATTTCCAAGCATATATTCCTTCTTTTATTTTTTTCCTTAAAGCCAGTACCCCATGTTTATCCACTAAAATGGCATGGGATCCTATGAGGGACTTCTTAGTATGGTCTGAACCTTCAGCTTTTCTTAAGGAACTGGTTACTCTTGTGCTGTTTGTGTCCGACAGCCCAATATATTTATCATTGCAAGACCTTTTTGTATTCTTTATAGATTTATTTTCCACCTTTTGTCAATTCTTGGTCAGAAACGTGATAGTGGTGCGGGGACCTTGACAAGCACCAGCGATAGATCCAGTGGAATTAAATCTACTAGTACACCATCAACACCTCAAGCAGAAAGTGGTAATTTTCACGCAGAATCCAGACTTTCACATTCTCTACTGACAGAGAGTTCTCCATCTGCTGATCTTTTGTCCGAGGCTAGAGAGGATAGAGAAGTTGGTCAGGAAAAGTTCCTGGAACAAGAGACACCTCTGGTATGTGGATCTTTTGCATAAAGAATATTACCATGTACTTGATCCAGTATGTGAAATATCAAATCTTGTAAACTTACAGGCTAAGAAATTATGTGAGGGATAGTCTAAGTATGGTCCAAATAGAATGTATTTCTCTATTTTATGATCCATTCGTTCACTCATTTATTCATTTCTACTGTCAGACTACCACGAAATCGATTGATCAGATTGATCTTTTAAGGGAGCAGCAAAAAATCTTGTCTGGTGAGGTAGCACTCCATTCAAGTGCTCTGAAGCGGTTGTCTGAGGAGGCAGGAAAAAACCCCCACAAGGATGGAATTAATGTAATTCTCTTATATCCTTACCGTCTTTTGTCTCCAAATGCTGTTAATATTCCTGGGACCTTCAATTTTACCGTTGTTCTGTAATGAAGATGGAGATGCGAAAGTTAAAAGATGAAATAAGGGCGAAGAATAGACAAATAGCTTTGCTGGAAAAGAAAATTGCGGAGTCCTTCATTGTTTCACCCAACAAACTGGATCAACTGGAAATATCCCAAGTAAGTTTGGACTTCCGTACTATTGGGTCAGCTTGTACCTTTTTTTCTTGAAACATAAAAAATCTGTCTTTAAGGTCAAACTGATGTTGTTTGTGGTTTGTGCTGCAGTCTTTTGCTGAAGTGATGGCACAATTGAATGAGAAGTCCTTCGAACTTGAGGTGATAATAACTTACTACATCTTGATCCAAGAAAACATAGCACAGTGAGTAAATAACTCTAAAATAAATCATATGGAGCATCAAGTTGACCCCCCGGCAAATAATTGGATTCAGTCCATTACAATCATATCTATACTTTTGTGTTGATTATAGTTGTACATTATTTTTGTTTGATAATTAATGTTGCGGGCAAGAGACTCGCGTGATCAATTGACACACTATAGAAGCATTTGTGTTCCATGGGATGTCCAAAAAACCCATCGTAAATATCCACTTGCATGACCCTCTCTGGGTATATCTTTGTTAGTGTTACTTCAGTTTCCAGTTTACAAGACTTTGGATATTATACAAATTACAACTACACTATCAAAGATATGGAAAAATGAAAATGAAGTTTTCCCAGGGCTCTACTGAGGGTTGTCCTACTATAATCCCAGTCTATTCTGTTGACTGTTCTATTATTACTTTCGTGCCAGGTTAAAGCTGCTGATAATCGTATAATCCAAGAGCAGCTGGAACAAAAGGTACAGGAACCAGTTTAATAAAATTTATTTGTTAATTTCATCTTTCAATAAGATTTCAGAGTTCAGAGCCTCACATGACATCATATTACGTTGTTACCAGGTCTGTGAATGCAAAGGGTTGCAGGAAACAGTTGCCTCATTGAAGCAGCAGCTCTCTGAGGCACTAGAGTCTAGAAATTTGAGCCCAATAGTCAGTTCTCAAACTGATTCAAAAAAATTGCATGATGAACTTTGCACAGAGAAAGAACATGCAGTGGTGAATGACACAAATGAAATTTTCCTTCTACAGAAGCAGGTTTTCCTTCTCTTGTGGTCTCTGAGTGTTTATTTAGTTGGAAAATTTGAGTTTTGTACTGCCCCAAACAAACGGAAGACTTGGGTGCTGCAAAATAGGTTGCAGTTACCAGTTAGCCTTGGCGTAACTGATTCTGTTGATGCATGCAGAAACTCTCTATATTTAGAAGAAAAAATTATTGTTTCTATGGAACATTCTGTTTTAAGAGTTTATTTGGCGGTGCACTAAATTATGATAAGATATTTTCATCGAAAAGATCTGGATTCCCATGGAAAGTACCACTGATCAATTTCATGAGCTTGTTATTCTTCCAATTTGTTTCATTTTATTTTTTAATATATCAGTTTCAACACTGTCAAGCTACATCTCTATTAAATTACTCCTTTTTATCTTTTCCTTTTTCTTTTTTACCCTCACTTAGGTTGAAGAACTGCAGCAGAAGGTGGCTGAACTGACCAAGTCAAAAGAAAATTTAGAAGTTCGGAACCAGAAACTGGTGGAGGAGAGTTCGTATGCCAAAGGTCTAGCCTCAGCTGCTGCTGTTGAGCTCAAGGCATTATCAGAAGAAGTTGCCAAACTCATGAACCATAACGAGAAACTAACTGCTGAGCTGGCAGCATCGAAGAACTCTCCCAGCCAGCGTCGAAGTAGTAGCACAGGCCGAAATGGTCGGAGAGAGAGTCACGCCAAACAGGACCAAGGTGCGTTTGTCTCAGAAATGAAGAGAGAACTGGCAGTGAGTAAGGAGAGAGAGCATTCATACGAGGCTGCTCTTATGGAGAAGGATAAAAGAGAGGCTGAGCTTCAAAGAAGGGTTGAGGAATCCAAACAAAGAGAAGCCTACTTAGAAAATGAACTTGCCAACATGTGGGTTCTTGTGGCCAAGTTAAAAAAATCCCAAGGAACTGAAACTGATTCTTCGGAATCAACAAAAGAGACTCGACGACCTGATGGTTTTGGAGGATGGTGAGGGGGATTCAAGATGATCCAACAATAATGAGCTTTCAATAAGATTGGTTTGAGAGAGAGTGGGAGGGGCGTAAAAATGTGTGTTTTGTTTTGTATGGCAAGGGTTTCTTGTTTGTGTATAATACAAAATTAGGGCTTTTTGTTTTCTTTTCCCTTTTTCTTGCCAAGGGTTTACTGTTTGTTTGTAAAAAACTAGGGATCTTTTCTTTTTTCGTTTTTCACAGTGCTGATTCAAATGTTCTACAAATACACGATTCGGGTTCTCTATTTTTCCCCGTGTAATATTAGTTTAAGATGTGGCCCTAAAAAGAGAAAAGTGCCTTTTTATAATGTTGTCAAGCTGAATTAAAATTCTAGTATTTGGTTGTGTGTTCATCTGGAACGCGTCTTTTGTTTTTGTTTTTATAGAAGAGAGGACCGTTGGTCGCTGCTCTGCTCGTGGCTACTGTTGGACTAGAAAACTGTCCATGAGTGGGCTAGAAAACTGATCCATGACCCGAGAATGGGATTCATGGGTGGTTGGATGATGGGAATTAAAGTCACCCATTATCTATGGTCACTTATAAACAAGAAATTATTTCCAATATCTAGATTAGCAAAAAATAAAATAAAAAAAATACAAAATAAAAAAATTAAATCATACTGAAATTAGTTCACCCAGATTCTTTGGGGCCCACAGCCTGCACAGAAAGAAGAGAAAAATTGACACTGTAGACCTAACGAAAGTGACTGAAACAATCTGTCTTTCTCTTCTCAAACAACCAGTGGTTTTGCTTGTTGTCATGGCTCTGAAATTAATGGATGGTAAAAAAAGGAGACCTGATTGGGCTACTATCAGATTCAGAGCGTATATCTGCTTCGACTTATGCTCCTGACAAGGATGGAACTAGAAATTTTTCAATGGGTGGGTTAGCTAAAGTTATTAGTTTAAAATCTAATGATAATTTTTTTTTTTTGTACTTACATTTTCTGTAGTAAAATGCTTCTTTTTTAGAGACAAATTAATAGAAATTTTTTAAAATTGATGTTGGGACAAACTTTGACACCAAATACAAATGTGGAAGACCTCTTACTATGCTTATTGATGTTGAAATTGTATATATATTTATTTATTTTTAGTTAAAATATTATGCTATAAATATATTTAATTTATTTTTTTCCCAAACCTTCCCTAGGCTACAACCAAGGGCAGCCATTGCCTTGGTTCCGGCCATGGCTCCAGATGAGCAGAGTGAACAGAAACTATCAGCAAATGATATACAAGGACATGATATTTGAAAATTTCCTTTTCAAACAACATTTGCAATTCCAAACTTTTATTTATTTATTTTTCCTTTTTGAGGATAAAACTTCTTTAATCAATTTTTTCTGATTCTTCTGGCCAAGTGGATTAGTATTAATCAACATAATAATTTAGGAAGTAGCTATTTACTTCGATGCAAAATTCTTATTATTATTTTTGATACATCTGATATTGAGAGAGGACGGTCCAAACACAGAACCTTGACTGTAACGGTAAATATTTCTAATTATTTGAAGTACAGGTTTCTTGTTGATATAAAAATATTATATTTTAAGAAAGAATCGTGCAACATGAGTAATGGTTTTAGGATATGTTTGCATGGGCAACTAATACATACCACGTTAAATGGGTCACTATTGGACTTAAAAATTAGTCATTACAAAAGGTGAAAAAAGCGTAAATGAATTCATCGAGGCTGACGTTTAGTTACCAAATTATAGCATATTTGGTCACTAGTGTGACACTATTTGTGACCAGCCGTAGCAGAAAATCAGTATGATTAGCATATACAAGAAAATTAATAACTTGATGTTAAATATGGAATGCGTATTGGCTAACATTTTCTAGAGAGTAAAGTAAGTTGAGTTACGAAAGTTCTTAAATAACATATTAGACAGACAAAAGAGTAGTAATGGTAAAAAGGGTTCAATTCCTCTTAATCTCCTGTTTGAAGCTGGAAATCATAAATAGAACTCAATCAATTTTTTCTTGGTTGGCCATTTCTTATTTGTTAATATGACAATTATATTGTAATTGAAAATGGATATCTCATCTTTGCAAATGACCTACTAGTGTAGTGTAGTGGTTTGGAGCAATTGCTCCTCAAAGCAAAGTTCTGGTTCGAGTCCTAGTATATGTGTATACGTAGTGTGTGTGAGTTTAGTATATTATCGTTTATCTCAATAGGAAAGATCCTAAAAAAAATGGATATCTCATCTATATGAGAAATGTAGCTTGCAGGTATTAGTTACCATTTTCTTGGCTAGTTAAACAACATGAACTCTCTATAGAAAGAATTAAACAAAGCTTTTGAATGCTTAGAGCATTGCATAGTTCATAACATCAAACAAATCTAAGCACTTAAACTTATATTAAGACCTTTGTAACATTAATTCATAATGGCATATATAACTCAAACTTAGACCTCTAATATAATTTCCAGACATTTATTAATCCATACCAACAACTCTAAGCACCTTTGTACATAAATGAGACCCCAGAGCAGCTCTTCAGAATCAAAACCCTAGCTTCAGCTCCAAGCTTAACTCTTCTGTCTTCTCCGAAGTCACCTCCTCCTCCTTTTCACCATCATCCCTAGCTCCCTCTGGAGCAAACCCTCCATGGCCAACCCTTAAAATTGGGTCAGTCAAAGTCCTCTCAGAAGACCTCTCCGACTCTGCAGCTGCACCATACCCAACACTATTAGTACTGTTATATTTCCATTCCCCTAGAAAATCTCTTGTGACATTAACAATACCTTCTGGGGCCTTGTTGGGTTCATGATCTTCTGCCCTAATCATTCCATTGGGTTGGGCATCAAAATAATCACCACATGCAACTGCCATTAGGCCTGCAGTAGGGTACAATATCTGATGATAATAACCTCCGCCTGCATTCACCTGACGCACCTCACCGGCAACAGCTGCAGCGGCAGCTGACGGGTCAGCTTCAGCAATGTGCCTGAAGTTGTTGGTATGGGCTTCAATGACATTCCTCACCACACGGTGGGCGTTTTGGAGATCACGCAAGGAATGACCGGAGGCCAAAGCCTTGTCACAGTGACAGCATTTGAAGAGATCTTTCGGGCCAGAGTTGGCCGTGCTGTCTTCAGAGTCACTATTTGACATGGTGAATGGTTACGGACGATGAAAACAAGGGAATTTAGACGAGATCGAGAAAGCTAGAGAGAGCGAGAGAGAGAGAGTTGGGTTGGAGGAAATGGTGTAAGTGAGAGGGGGTTCATAAGGAGTGAGAACGGACTTGAACTTTTAATGCAGTGAGATTCTGGACAGATTTGGTCCTGTGAGAGCTTTATGTATGTGCCTTAAGGGATCGAGGAACTTCTTGAGCCAGCCTAAGAAAAACTTGCGACAAAAAAAAGCTGAGCAAACTGGATAATCACATAGTTTTCGTTTTGTGCTTTCACATTAAGACAGCTTTGATTTTTGTTTTTTACTTTCTAAAAGGAATCTGCATATATAATTGCAATTACACAAAGTTTATCACATTGAAAAAAGAGCCTTAATGAATGAGCCTCATATGTGAAACGTATACTAGCTGATTACATACTATATATGAATTTTCGAAAAGGGTGATGATTTTGGAATTACAACGCCTATATTTCTGTACCTTTCCTTAACGGATCATGGTTTTGGTATGAATGTAAGTTGGTCCAGTTGGGAATGAAAATCTAGAGGGAAGGCTTTATTACCATGGCATTTTAATTAGCTGGTTGTTTCTGGGTTGGTATTAGCGGCATTGGATTTTCCTAGTCCAGCTTCGACTCTTTATACTTGTCTTTAATGATATCTGCCCTTATTATACTGCAAGATAGTTAAGATTAGCAGCAACAACTACAACTATAAATTGATTGCAACATATACTAACCAATTCGGGAGAATTGTATTTAGGGCGGTCATCCTTCTCGGCATGTCACATGATTTTCTTGTTTCCATATTACATAAAATTTTAATAGAGAAATCAATACCATCAAGTCAATCAATCAATGGACAAAGTATATGTGGGTTAGGCTAGTTGACTAAGGTACGTAGTGTGTCTACCCACTTGCACCCAAGTTCGATCCCCCTCCTCATACATTAGAGTAGTTTAGAATATTGCATTTGTCAAAAATAAAAATAAAAATAAAAATGGTAAGCATTAATTTCCTCGCGAAAAAGTTTATGTCCAATTTCTATAAGAGTATCTGTGTGCAATAGAATTTCCTAGCGAAAAATATGTAGCAACATGGTGGGATTTAAGTTGAGCTAAGAATCCCTGGATATAAGTATAAGCACATGTTTTCCTAAGTGAAACATTGTACAAAATAGACTTGTGGCTCAAATTTTGGAGCATTAATTATTTTGCCGGCTGACGTATTACGTCTAACACTAATATACTGCATTTGAAACTTCTAGAATAAAAAATTATTTTGTCGGGACGTTGTTGCATTGCGTCTGACACTAATATACTGCTTGAAACTTTTGGAGAATTAACTATAATTTGTCGGGATGTTGTCGCATTGCTTCCAATAGAAATATACTGCACCAGAAACTTTTGGAGAATCAACGTGTCAGGACGTTGTTGCATTGCGTTTGACACTAATATAATGCTTGACACTTTTGGAGAATTAACTACTTTGTCGGGATGTTGCCGCATTGCTTGTGGCATATATATGCACTAGAAAATTTTGGACAATCAACTATTTTGTCAAGATGCTATCTCATTGCCTCTGATATACTCGATCTGACACTTATCGAGAATCAAATAATTTGTCAACAAACATGATACACAGGATAAGTATATGAAGCGTTGTCACATTGCATCTAACACAAATATAGTACCTAAATTTTTTGTAGCATTAATTATTTTGTGAGTGTGATGTCGCATAGCCGTTCAACACTAATATATAGTGCACCTAAATTTTTTTAAAAACATTCATTATTCTGCCGTTTGTCGAATTGTGTTAGACACTAATATACTGCACATAATCCTATCATACAACAAGTGAAATATATCATATAACATAAGATCACATATGACTTATATCACAAACAATATGAAACTATTTTAGGACTACTTGATTCAATCAAGAACCTTATTTAACTATTAGCTGGAATGTACATATAGTTTTTTTGTTGTTGGCCATAGTTGAAACTTGAATCAAACTTTCAGATTGGATTTCTAGGTTAAACCTAGGAATGATAATAACCATATTTGATTTCAATTTTTTTGCAAGGAACTTTCCCTTTATTGCAAAAATTATTATAGTGAAGAAAATGATCCGGTATCGTCAATGCCTAAAGTGGTGACGAACATCGCTATATTAGGGGCCAAACGGTATTGTGATTGCCAAAACCCTTTTGTTTCGATCAAAAAAGAAAGATTGTCTATATATTGTTATAAACTATAAAAATATAAATCTTCTGTGACAAAACTGCACATAAACTTAACACATTTTTTCTAATCAAAGGCTCAAATAAACATCAACAGCCAGTATTTACCAAAAAAGGATGAAATTTCAGGAACCACAGCCAGAGCAGAATCCCAGAAGCGAAATGTGGTTATAATTAATCTTGAAATGAAAACCATTTTTCTGAACAAAGAGAGAACATTCCACTTAGATCTAATAGACCAAACGACAAACTCTGACTTGGCAAAATAATAGACAGCCAGCACAGAAAGGGTTGCCAATGCCATGCATCTCTTTTGCTCGGTTGCTCGGCGGAGTTAACAAAAAGAAAAAGAAAAGTCCAAGACTCTTCTAGCTACCGTTGCTAATTGATTGCCAGTAAGAAGCACTGCATCCGGCCTGCCTATTAATGAACTTACATAAGATGAAAACAGCACACGCACATAAATAAGATGAAAACAGCAGTTACGAACAAGAAGAAGGCTACTTTAACATATACTCCATGATGTCTTACAATTACAAATTTGAATTCATTTGAGGAGATCAACTCTCCTAATACATCGTCTGTAAGCATCACTGGCGACAACAACAAGAAAAAATAAAATGGTAAGACATTATTAAGATAAAGAACAAAGCTAAGCTAAAGCTAAAGCTGCTACTCTTCTCTCTCCCTCACTACCTGCCCTAACATACACTGAACTATTTTTAGGGAATTATTAGTCGCACCTCAAAAATAACTTCCTTGCTACACTCTTTAAGCAGAGTGTGTACATAGATCTCAAGCACATGAGCATTGAGGAAAGAGAGAGACAAACACTCTAATATTGACTTATTAGAGTTTGAGACTTAAGTCCAGATCTTCAGTCTTGGGAGTACTTGCACCACCACCTTGATAAAAGTACATGTACTCCCCATCCTCCCACTCTAAATCAGAATCAGAACCCTCAATCTCATCCATCAGATCATCACAACTACATCTTGTTGCCAAGCTCAGGTTCATACTAGGCATCACTACCTTCAAATCATCATCCTCCTCATAATACTTAGCCTTCTTCTTCTGGTCAGCCCCATCACCATCACCTGCAGGAGGCCGCCGCTTGGTTCCAGACCCAGAAGCACCACCATGACCGCCACCGGATGACGATCCAAACCCGAACCCAGCCTGTTTTGGATTACAATCCCCTGCCATTCCCATGAAATGGAAGAACTCATATTCACACATCTTCTTGTTGTTGTTGTTGTTGTTGGTATTGATGGCGGAGGTTGTGGTGGTGGTGATGATTTCAGCATCAACGTAATAATAACCAGCTGGGTATGCCCATCTTACAGGGTCTGGAGACAAAACGACATCTCCGTCCCTGTCATTTTCTTCGGCAGCGCGCTGCTGCTCGCGAGCAAACAACGCATTCCGCTCCTTGCGGTGAGCGTTCTGGTGGCCTCCGAGGGCCTGAGTGGTGGAGAAGACCTTGTCGCAAGAAGTACATGAGTACTTGCAGGAATCACCAGACTGAACGGTATGGAAGCTGAGGCATGCACCAAGAACTGGTGACAAGGGAAACCTAATTGGGATTGAATCCGTTGATGGAGTAATTGGGGTATTTGCGGTGATTGGGAGGTTTGGGGCAGTGCTTGAGCTTTGAGCTGAGGACCTGTAAGGGTTAAACATTTTGGTTTTTTGAGATGGGAAAGAAATTAGAAGGCCAGAAGAAGAAGGAAGGAGAGAGATAATAGAAAGAGGTGAGCTATGGAGCTTGGTTACTAGCTAGCACTTACTGAAGGAGGAGGAGGAGGGCATATAAAGGGGAAAGGTATAGGTTAATTAAGGGTTGCATGGGTGGGCCCTACTGGGTTAAAAGTGAGGGGTTTTTGGGTCTTTTAGTATTTGAATTAAGGAAGGGGTTAATGTAAATTGGTAAGGAATCTAATTTGAAGCTGAAGATGAGGTCTGGGTTAGGGTTTGAAGCCAAACGTGGGAGGAGAAGTGAAGAGTTGTACAAGCTGCATGCGTTAGGGGTGAGTTGGCGTCATGACACGTGGGCTACACGGCGAGGAGAGAGAGACTAAACTGGGTTCCACCAAGAAAAACAGACTAATGTAATGTATATAACTTCGGCTTCACTTGCTGGAGACTCAACACGGCAAAGCCAGCTGCTAATTGTACGGTGTAGGAATTGTGTGCTATAGCAAGGCTGCTTGTAGATATGTAGCCTTATATTGCTAAAATATTTGGGGAATTTTCTGTATTATATGTATTTTTCTCGATAAGGAGGTTTATATAGAAGAATAAGGAAAGTATTAAAGCCCTAATTGTATAAGGAAATATCCTAAATATATGTAAAATAAATTAACTTATTTAACATATATAAATACTTAGTTTAAAAGCTCAGATTGGTTTCATTCATTATCCTGAAGTAATTAACATATATATATATATATATACACACACACACACATCTACACAAGAAAGAAACAAATAAAAATCTGATAATCTGATAAGCCAAAAAAAAAAAAAAAAAAAAAAAAAAAAAAAAAAAAAAAAAAAAAAGGTTTATTAAAGATTAAAATTGTTATTATACATTTTAAAATAATTTAAAAAGAACATCATCATCATTAAATACTAGTAGTAATTGTTTCTCAAAAATCATGGTTTTATTGGGAGAAATACTAGGGACATCACTACTTATACCAATTTTTGGACACCAACTGATGTGAACCTTTTAACATTAATATCAAACTATAAAAGGATACAATTGCATTGTCCGGGAACGTAAGTCAGCCACGGTAGATCATGCCATGTTAAATGAATACCCAAAAAACCCTATTGCAATCGGGATCGATGATATGTGTACTTTTAGAATGTGATCATCCAATCTAAAACTAATTAGTGACCCAAGATCATTAAACTCTTATGCAAAGATTTACACTCTCTCAACATATTCGCTCATGCCAAACACGTGGACAATTCATATTCAGTGACATGGAAACATGTGTGGTCATTGGGCCTAACACATAAAATGTGAGTCGCCCAACACCAATTTTAAATGGGGAAAAAAAGCTCAATATCATTTGTATACTCTCAACATGTACATATATTCTCTTTCTCTGAACTTTTGGAAAACAACAACACTGATTAGATGGTTGGAGGGTTTTTGAAAATTACCATCTTAGAATATTATTCTTCCCAATTTCATCATATACATCTCAAATTGAAAAGAATCTCAATGCTCTTGCCAGTGGTTTACTTCAAAAGGCCTCTCAATGCTCATGTGCTTGAGTTGTACTAGAAAAAGAGAGAAGTATTCTTGTCTTAATACACATAAATAAGATTCTAAATTATCACCTCGGGTGAATGTATGGAGTTAAGAGAATATAACCAAACAAGTTTGTCTCCTTCCTATTTCAGTCAACAAATTTCATGAATACAGGCAATATAATGCCTATGTCCTCAACGAACACTTTGGCAAAGGGTAAATTGAGAAGGGGTGAATGTTTTGTACACTGTAATTTTCAGATAATGTGGTCAAGTTTCAAATGTATAGGTGCATTTCAAACACTTCCCTTTATTATTATTATTATTTTTTTGCGTTTGAACAATATATCGAGAATTTATTTATTTTTAGAATAACCTTATTAATTTTTTTTTTTTTAAAAATGAAGTCTTATTTTAAAGTGCAAATAACATCTCCCTTCTCTAGATTACTCCGTCTAGATTCACACAATAACTTTTTGCATAACCTTTTCAAGTGTAGGGTTTGGTCACGTTTTTCACTCTTAACTAAGATGTCTTGTTCTCTAATTGAAGTACACGACTTGCTTCTCCGTTGGCCCTGCCCACAGAAAAAGTTAGCTTCAAGCTTAAGCCATGCAAATCTGGTTTTGGATTTTTACTTCGCCACGTTCTTCATTTCTAATATTACTTGCCCAGAGGATAGACATAAATGCTATCTGATGCATCCAACGGCCTTCAAATGCTTTTGTCTTTAAGCAACACAGTGTGAGAAAGCTTCTCTCTTTAAGCAATTATATTGTGTTACACAAAACTCAAGAGTTTCTCTCCATCAACCATATATCGGCCGGGGTTCCTCTGAATAGATCATCTTCTTTGTTTATACCAATTTTTTTTAAAGTGATTTCATTAAGAGGTTTAGTCAGACCCTCGGGTGAGTGTGCAGGAGTTAAGTGAATGTAACCAAACAAGTTTGGCTTATTCCTCTTTCATTCAACTGATTTCATTAATATACCAACATATTGAAACAGCCAAACTAAGACCTCAGGTGCAATGGTAAATGCTCTTAATCACCGAGCTACAAGCCCCTTGCTGTGTATAATATTCTTAGTGTTCGAATGTGAATCTATTAAAACAGCCGCAAGACTATCTTCACTTGGTTTAACTATTAGTTGACTTGTTAAGTAAACCCCTCCTAATCAAAATGTCTGGTTCTAGGTGAACCACAAGATGTGATTCTCTAACTGAACTACAAGACTTGCCACTGCGTTGGCCCAACTCACAGGAAAAGTTAGCCTCAAACTTAAGCTATGCTGAGCTCTGCTTGGATTTTTTTTTTCCTTCACCACGCACCCTCTAATTAATTGCCAATATATTACATTACTCCAAAAGATGCCATAAATGCCACAAAGAACCTTCTAACAACGGCCTTCAAATTCTTTTGTCTACAAGCTAGTTGTAGAAATGGTACTTACGATTTGTGAGATGATGTGGAAAGATTGGATATGCAGTTAAAAGTACTAAGCTAGCAATTGATCATAAGAATTTGCAGAAATCCTTAATAGTGTGCCTTCATGTATGGGTCGGGAGAACACTTTTGGTGCCTTTACTTGCAATTCTCTTGAGGCCCACAAAGACAAGAAAAGGGAAAGCATGGATGATGATACTCTAGAAGTCCATTTCAATTTCTTGGGCTCTTACTTTTAACAAGAATATTAAAATAATGTTTATTTTTTATACAAGCGATATTGAAGGAGGAGAGTTTCTCACACACACTATCAAGGTACCACAGGAATTCGAATATGAGATCACTTATCTACAAACCATGATTTTAATTATACTAGACTTTGTTCTCTATCATACCTTTTATATCCTACATCTTGTTTTTTTATATTATTATTGGCTAGATTTCTTTGCCCACCATTTGCTCTCGTTGAACACAGCAAATTCTAATATAAATAACCAATAATATTTGACAGAAGGTTGGGAATGCAAAAATAGTGCCACAATTGGATGGCAAAAATTCTTAATACTAGAAATAGACTCTCCTGTTTCTGGTTGTTTTCCTGTTGAGTTTAGGCTGATCATGAAGAGTCCTGGTCTGCAACTCTTATCAACAATGAAACTCTCATAAGTAATCATACAAACTCTCACGCCATCATTCCACTTTCCTATAAATCTAAACAGGCTGCAACCGGAGTAGGCCTTAAAACCAAACCTTGCCTCTTAAGCAACCTAGCATATCCCCCCAGCAAATGCCGAAAAGTGGACATAGATACCCAGAATTTATGCACTATGGTACCCAAATACATGTGTGTGTCTGTATCCTTTTGTATTACTTCTTCAAGAATCAATTCAAAAAGTGAAACCGTAACGACGACGAACATGAAAAAATTGTGCAAACCATTGTAGGTCATTGTTTAGAATTCTCATGGAAATGTTGCAGACATTTTGGTTTAAGAATATAAGAAAAGCGTTGTTGATCGTGTTCAACGAAACAACTCATTCAAAATACAAGGCTAAAACTACAATGACTATGACAACTACGATTAAACACAGCACTCAAGAGAAAGAATCCAGTTCCAGAGATTAGGACAAAACACACACAAGCTTATAAAAGGAAACCCAAAGGGTGAAAGAAACATAAGGAGACTCAATTATACTTTTCATTAACAAAAACTTTCACATAACTAAAGAACAGATTTCAATTGATTCAGATTCATAGTAAATACATTGAGCAACCCATAAGTTGACCCGTAAGAACTATTTATACTCATTGGCACAGAACTGACAGAAATGAAGTTAGTTCAAAATAGCAGCATTTTGAGCATCTTCTACTACATAGAAAATGTTCCCATCTCAACTAATCACTGAAAAACTTTAAAATCTTTGTTAATAAAGGACCTGAAATCATGCAATTCACTGAAACAAATGAAAAAGAATAACGAAAGGAGTAAAATTCGTCTCTTTTTAAGAGACCCAATGATGAGAAAATTATAAAGCAGCTCAAATTCAACTTAATTGTCATTAGAGAACTACAACACTAATTAGAACAATAACAATGAGAACCTAGCAATAAGTAAAACTAAGATTTAGAACAAACCCAGTGTGCAGTGGAGCCCCGAGCCATGGACCCATCAATTGGTTTTCGGGTCGGGCATGGGGAACAACCCGGAACTGGCACCTCTCGGAGGCGAGAAGCCTAAGAACTTCTGCAAATTTGTCCGAATGCTAATCGAGCAGAGGAAGTACAAAAACGCCATCGAACAGTCCGTCGAATCTTCCCCTTGCAACCCTCTGTGGCTCATCTTCATCACCAACCCAAAGGGCTTAAACGGTAATTTGGCCACCACCTTCCCCTCAAACAGCGAGTTGAGCAGCCCAAAGACGACGAACAGCACGAGCGCGACGACGGCGCCGGATTTGAACTTGAAGAGCGAGAGGTCGCGGCTCGATTCTTTCAAGCTCGTCTCTACCCGGTCGATCTTCTTGGTCTTGGACTTCTTGGCGATTTTGATGGCCGGATCGGTCTTCATGGTCTCGAGCTTCTTCGCGGCTTTGTCAATGGAGGAGCGGAGGGACTTGTAGGAGTTGGTGCGGTAGATGAGGACCCATGAGATCGCCTCGCAGACTATGGCGGTGCAGAACGAGATGCCCACCACTGTTAGGCCGTCTGAGTACTTCAAGCTCGAGAGGAACGAGGTGGTGGCCATTGGGGAAGACGAAGAAGAAGGAAAATTTGGTGAGAAAACGCGAGAAAATTGGAGTGACTTTTGATCTGATTTGGTGGTGCTTAGATTTGTAGGTGGAGTTTTTGTATGGGCCTTAGTCTCTTAATGGGCCTGACCCATGGGCCTCAAATCAGCCTTGGGCCTTTTTTACATGTCCTATTACAACTTGTAGTTGGAAACCATTTCAGCAATGGACAAGGATAAAAACACACCCCTATAAATATGCATGGTCGTGCATTGTCCCTTTCGCACAGAAAAATAATTTGAGCCTTGTTCTTCGATTCTCAATTTGTTTTTTGCTCCTCTTGTTTTTTCCTTCTGCTCTGCTTTTTCAGTCATGGCTTTGAGAAACATTGCTGCTTCGGTTTTGTTTGTGATGATGGTTTTATGTGGTGCTTGTTCTGGTGCTATTTATAGGGTTGGTGATTCTGACGGCTGGACTTCACGAGGTCTTGTTGATTACAACAAGTGGGCTTCAGCGAAAGATTTTCACGTCAGCGACACCCTTATTTTCGCTTACAACAATCAATTCCACAACGTGATGCAAGTTTCTGATCAAGACTTTCAATCTTGCAATGCTACGTCTGCTATCGCAACATACACCTCTGGCTCTGACACCTTCACCCTCAAAAGGCCCGGCCACTTTTACTTTCTTTGTGGTGCTCCTGGCCATTGCCAAGCCGGACAAAAGGTTGACATCAAGGTCACTCTGCCTGTTCCAGAAAGTTTGATCCCAAGTCCAAGCCCATCACCTTATGGATCCTCATCTATCAGCCTCTCATCAAGAAGAGATGTCACCAAGGTCAACTCTAAGCAGTGCTCCAACTCTGAACTCTTGCAAGCTTGGATTTGCTGTTACTGCTTTTATGTTAGGTCTTTTGGGTTTTGTGTTTTAGAAAGTTGTTGTAATTTTCTTTTGGAGTAAATTAGGTTGCTTTGTGTTTTGGTCCACGGATGTGGTACTAATTGTGGGTAGATAATTTTTGTTATGTATGAAGTTTTATTTAGTTAGTTTAAATGAATTCCTTTAGTACAAAAAAATAAAAAATAAAATAAAACTCTAAGTAAATGTGTAGTTATGGTTGAAGGCGTCTTTGTATATACGTTAATCATGCTAATCCCATGCATGAAAATTGCAGGCTAGTTAGACCAATATTGGCACAATGGGAAAAACATAAAAATCAAACTATATAAAGTTCCTATCAGATCAGAAAGAAATTGAGTAAAATCACTTTTTGTATATACATGTTTAAAGAATCACACAAGTATAATTACTTGATCATTCAACAATTCACCATTCATAAGAAAGTCAATTAAAAATAAATCGAAGTTTTCCATTAATATTCCATTTCCAAGTCATATCATATATCTGATCTTAGTAACTCGTCAGTAGTCTTATGATGTAAAGTGTACATCTTTGAAAAAAAGAAGAAGAAGAAGGATTTAGCCAACAACCCCACCAAAGAATGTGTTTTCAAAAACACCCAAATAGAAAGAAATTTTAAAAATTGAAGAAAAACACTCAAGAGTGAAGGGAGTGAAAGCTTTGAGAATGTGAAGGTAAAAAAAGTCTCACATTGGAAAGTTTGAAAACATTGTAAAAGCTTATAAAAAGTTGGGCTACTCCCCCATTGCCAATTAATTTTGGGGTGGAACCTCAACTTTCTTCATGTCAGAGCCAAGTTGCCCACATGGAAAGCCCAACGGTCACATGTGCTCCAGGTCACCCAATATGTATTGCCCACGTGTTAGGTCACACATGCGGGGCGTGTGAAAATGTGAAGGTAAAGAAAAAGTCACACATTGGAAAGTTAGATTACCTTGAAAGGGTTTATAAGGAGTTGGACTATTCCCCCAATTGCAATTGATTTTGGGGTGGAACCTTAACTTCCTTAAGAAACAACCAAGATGGGATAACATAGAATTCTAGAACACTAATGTAAAAAATAAAAATAAAAATAAAATTTGTAGAACATTGATATAAAAATTGAAGCATTACCATGTGATCCAAGCTAGGGTATGTTTACCCAAAATAACAGGGCTTTTTTGCTCATAAAAAATAAACTCAGAAGAGTTTTGAGAATTTAATCATTGTTTAACAAATTTCTGGAATATGTAATTTATTAAATAATAGAAAGTCAGTTCAAGTACCTTATTTTTAGTAATAACATTGCCCTCTCTATTTTGGAAACCTTTTCAGAACTGGACAAGGATAAAATCAGCCTATATATGCAAGGTCGTGCATAGTATTTCACAAGAAAAATTGGAGATTTCTTCTTCAACTCTCAATTTGTTTTTCGCTCCTCTTGGTTTTTTGTCTGCTGTGCTTTTTCAGTCATGGCTTTGAGAAACATTGCTGCTCTTGTTTTCCTTGTGATGATGGCTTTTTGTGGTGCTTGTTCTGCTGGTGTTTATAGAGTTGGAGACTCTGATGGCTGGACTTCGAGAGGACTTGTTGATTACAACAAGTGGGCTTCAATGAAAGATTTTCATGTCGGCGACACGCTAATTTTTGCTTACAACAATCAATTCCACAACGTGATGCAAGTTTCTGATCAAGACTTTCAATCTTGCAATGCATCTGCTATCTCAACATACACCTCTGGCTCTGACACCGTAACCCTTAAAAGGCCTGGCCACTATTACTTTCTTTGTGGTGCTCCTGGCCATTGCCAAGCCGGACAAAAGGTTGACATCAAGGTCACTCTCCCTGTTCCAGAAAGTTTGATCCCAAGTCCAAGTCCGTCACCTTATGGATTCTCACCACCTTCAGCCTCTCATCCTGAAGAGATTTCACCAAGCTCAACTCTCAGCAGTGCTCCAACTCTTAACTTTTCAAAACTTGGATTTGCTATTACCGCTTTTATGTTAAGTCTTTTGCGTTTTGTATTCTAGAGAGCTCTTGTAATTTTCTTTTTGGAGTAAATTACGTTGCTTTGTGTTTTGGTAGACTGATATCGATGTGGTATAATTTTTGTTATGTATGACCTTTTAGTTAGTTAATTTGAAACGTATTTTTTTCCTAGACCGATTTATTTATTTATTTATTATGGTCGAATTTATTTAATTCAGAGTAATTATAATTATAATTTACAAGGTCATACATAACAAAATTAAACTATTACTAGTTGTCCACATCATGAAGAAAATGAGAGCACTATACATTAGCTGTTTTATCTTATATTCTATCTCTCATTGCAATTTTTAACAATAAGTGATTTTCTCATAGTTTACCAAACAGGCTGGGCTTCCTAAATTTTTTATAAAATCACTTATCACCCTAAATAAGCAATATCAAACCGGCTCTTAATAACTAGGAGGAGCAAGACAAATGGTTAATATATTTTTATTTCTTATTGAAACACGAAGGGGTATTAAATCTCAATAAACCAAACCAATACAAAGTTCGCCCGTGAAGACCCCTATGGCGGTTGGCTTCAGCCGAACACTTGCTCGCCTATTATGGCATCCCCGAAGAAGATAAAGTCACTGTGGCGGCTGTTCACCTAGCTGGCTACGCTTAACTATGGATGCGTAACATTTTCTCAAGTACAGGACCCTCTTCACCACTCTACTGCTTCAACATTTTGGCCTTACAGACATGGGGGATTGTCACATATTCAACAGACCGGTTTATTAGAAGAGTGTTTCACTTTGTTCACCAAATTAGCATGCAGAGACCAAGAATGGTCAGATTCCCAATTGAAAAAGTGCTTGACTCAAAGAAGAAATCCGATTTGATGTCCTGGTAATATTGTCCATGACCTGTTAACACTATATGAATTCTCATGAAAAAAACAATATTCGGGTTGGGCTTAACAGATCGGGTTGAAAATGGATGAACCTGTTGGCCACTCGTTAAGTTAACGGGTTGTGTTGTGTCCATTCGCAAATGTTGGCTACCCACCCATTAAGAGGGGTAATTTTGTAATTTTACATGTAATTTATACTAACAAAAAGTTATAACTTCCCAGAATGGGGGTTCGAACCTTTCACTGCTCCTTGTCATTCTACCCCATTATTGTATTGTGTTATTATTATTCATTGTTGTTGAAATCCCTAAGATCATTTTAGCCCCAGCTCGAGAATATTCTCTCGCTAAAAGTCAAATTTGAAGTACGTAAATTTCCCAATGTCTCGCAAACCCTAATTTGAATTCTTCGGTTTTGACAACCTGACTTACTTAATGAATCCCTTTTATTTCCTTCCCACTCAAATTTAATGAATTGCTTAGGCTCAGTTTGGTATCCTACTCCAAAAAGTAAACTGAAAGACTATGATTATTTTTAAAAACTTGAGTTTTCAAATAGTGATTTTAAGATCTAAAAACTTGTTTTGTATTAAACTCCAAACTAGTTTTAAGATCTAAAAAAAATTAAAATTAAAATCATAAAATCATAAACCCTAATCCCCAAATTGAAATTAACAAAAGAAAAGGAAAAAGATGTGAGGCATAAACCCAATCAATTTTGGTGGTGCACAAAAGAGAGAGAGAGAGAGAGAGAGAGAGAGAGAGAGAGAGCAAAAACTGTAAAATAAGGGTGTTTTTGAATTTTTTTTGGGTTTGAGTTTTTAAAAATGGGCCTACCGAACAGCTTTTTGGGGCAAATCTGTTTTTGAGTTTATGAAATTGGATCCAAGTAGGATACCAAACGGGCCCTTAATTTCCTTCCTACTATGTTTTCAGCCATGGTGGGTTTGGGTTTCTTTGATGGAAATTGGGGGAGGAGGTGAAGGAGAGAGAGAGATAGAGAAGGGCAGATGTTTTATTTATTTATTTATTTTTGCCTTAAAAAAAAAAAAAAAAAAAAAAAAAAAAAAAAAAAAAAAAAATTAAATACGGATGATGAAATCATGTCATTCACGAATTGTAACGGGTCGTGTTCTTATTGGGTATTTTTCATTTGTTTTCTTAACGGGTCGTATCGTGTTGTGTCAACCCGTTAAGAAATACAGGTTGACATGAACACGACCAACACGACCCGTTTACTAGGTATGGGCCCTACGAGAGAGGCTACAATGAAGAGTTTAAAGTGAAGAGGCTATTTGAGGAGGCCAATTCCGCCATCAACACATTTAAAATGTTTAAGTCCCATAATTTCTTTACATTTATTTCATGAAATTGAACCAAAACAATCAAATCTCACTTGAAATGGTGTGATTTGGTTCATTGCAATAAATGCAATTGCAATATAGGGTGTTATGTGATGTACACTCTATTGAATTACAATAGGCTAACCATAGGACCTACATTCTAATAAAATAATATTTAAAAATAAATATTCTTAAAGATATCTTTGAGAATATTTCAATGGTACAATTTTTAGTGTTATTAAATTTATCCATTTTATTTTATTTGAGTATGTAAAAAAAACATTTAAGTAGATATAACTATTGATTTAGCTTAGTTAAACCCTAGCCGCTCTCTCCCTTTGTGAGTCCTAAAGGAAAATTCCATAGAGGAGGGAGGAGGAAGAAGCGTCATTGCCCCTCCTCCCCCTCTTCTCTTCTCGTCTTTTCCTTTTAGGTTAGTGATGAATAAGTCCACTGGTGGTTTGAATAAAAAACCTCTTGTGGTGATTTCTTCTAAGCCATGGTTAGATTGAAGTTCTCCATCACTCCTTTTAGTCTATATTCTCAATCAAATCCTACTCCCAAAACCCACTCCCTAACGCCACTCATGTTCTTTAAATTTGATTTTACATTGTCTTTGACGGAGGTTGCTGCAAATCACCCAATTGTTCTTTGGCAAAGGTATTGTTTTCATTTATTTGTTCGCTCTTATGTGTAGGTAGATCGCTGGAAATCATATTTTCCCCAAATCTGTTATGGATGCGGTGGTGGGTGTGGCCGCGACGACGCTTCTTCAGGTAGTGGTGGTAGGGTTTGTTTAGACTCATGGGTTGATTTAGGGTTTTGGTTATGTTGGGTTTCTGGGCTTTGTTTGGGCTTATGGCTAATTGTGGTGATGTGGGCTAGTAGTTTCAGTGCAGCTTTTGTCCGCATTAGTTTTGCTTTTAGCAAGTTAGTTTGTTGCTCTCTTGGGATTGGTATTTTAGATGTCATGTTGATTTCTTTGATTGTACCGTTGAAGTTTATCTAATGAAGTTTTTATTTGATAAAAAAAAAAACTATTGATATGAAGCGATTGAACTGTATCATTGCAAGTAAAACTACATTTCAATTCAATAGATGACAAAATAGTTCAATTGAACTATTGCATGGAACTATTGAACAACCATTGTGGATTAACACCAAAATACAAACCTGCCGAGCTCACCAACACACCTTTTACACTCGCCCTTCCACCTTCTCCAAACACAAACCAACCCACCTCCCTAACCACATCCACCCCATCTTGCCGCTTTACACAAGCTGAGGCCCAAAACCGCCGCAACAAAGGCATTTTCTTTAACTGTGATGAAAGATAGAAGTCGAGTCACTACTGCCTTAAACCAATGGTCGCTTTCATTAAGGCACTCGAACAAGAGGACACTTTGGATTTCCATAACTGCCCTTGAGAGCCAATTCCCCAAGAGCTCCTCCATGCTAGATGTTGACTTCACCATCCATTCAATCATAGGTCCTGACTTTCCATGCAATATGTGATTAATTGCCTTATCCACCAAGTTCCCCTTCACATTCTGGTGGACACATGGACAACCTTCAACTTCCTTCACCCCTCCATTGAAAAACAATTGGGGCTTTTAATTGATACCTTTTCTGTCCAAACCATTTTTACTGCTTCATGGGAAAAAACTTATCATTAGAGGGACTGTCCACAACTTGTTAGTTCACATCAAGGCTTGCACCTTGACCACCAATATCAAATTGTTATATGTTGCTAGATGTGATTTACTGTTGGGAGTTGAGTGGCTTGAGTCATTGGGTCTAATTGAGTGAGATTTCCACAACAAAGTCATGGGTTTTAAGGTTAAGGGCCACCAACACCTTTTGCACGAGCTTTCTAGCCCACCCCCTGCCATCATTAGTAGCCTCGAAATGACTCGCGCCCTCAATATCGAAAAAGATGGTTTTTTGCTCCAAATTGTAGGAGTGGCACATTCCCATACCACCTCACCCAATGGTATTCCTCCTTAAAACATTACCCTTCTTCATTAATTCCTATCATCATTAAGGACCAGTGCCACCATCTTCACCAAGCTTGACTTACGCTCAGGCTATCACCAAATCTTAATGCACTTAGATGATATTCACAAGAAGACCTTCTAAACACATGATAGACATTACGAGTTTCTCGTAATGTCATTTGGTTTGTCCAATACTACTTCAATTTTCCAAAGCTTAAGGCATCTCATCACTGCCCAATCTAGCATGGAGTATTTGGGGCATCTCTTTATTGCTCAGGGGGTAGTTGTAGACCAAAGCAAAATTGAGTGCATAAATTCTTGGCCCTTTCCATATACTCCAAAGTCCTAGCGTGGGTTCCTTGGCTAAGCGAGTTACTACGGTAAATTTGGGAGAAACTTTGGTCTCATTATTGCACCATTGACACAACTCCTCAAAAAAGATAGCTTTACTTGGACTCCTTTACCACATCAACCTTTGAAGCTCTTAAAACATCCCTTTCATCTGCATCGGTGATTGTTCTACCTGATTTTTCCCAGACTTTTAGGGTAGAATGTGATGCATCCCGTTGTGGACTTGGCACAGTTTTTTTCCTAAGAGGCACACCTAATTGTTGTCCTCTCCAAATCGTTGGCTGGTCGTAATCGTAATTTGTTGATTTATGAAAATGATGATTGTTATCTTTGCCAGAAAAAAATGGAGGCCTTATCTTGTTGAGCAGCAACTCTACATACTTACAAATCACCGCATCACAACCCCTATGCAACATAAATGGCTACACAAGCTAATAGGTTACAACTTTATCCTCTTGTATCCCCCTGGTTCCCAAAATAGGACAACAAATGCTCTTTCTAGGAAACACGAAATGATGCATCTCATGGCCGTCACGTCTCCAATCTTTAATGATCTCCAACATTCTAAAAGGCATGCCTAACTAATTCGCTCACAACAACAAGTGTACAACAACTCAACACCAACTCTATGGTGGTTCCAAAAGGTTACTCATTACCATGGGACACTTTGTTTTACAAAGGCCAAATGTTTGTACCATTCATTGCTAATTGGTGACCCAAAATCATTGAGGAATTCCATGCCACTATTACAACAGATTACTCCGATACCTCCGCAAACTTCACCACATTCAACGTAGCTTTAAATGGCGTGGTATACGATCAAATATCAAACACTTCATCTCCACCTAAGACATTTGTCAACGTCAGCAATGTGAAGAAATCCACCCCTGGTCCTTTATAACTGTTGCCCATCCCTGGCTCTGCGGGGCAATCCATAAGGATGAACTTCATTGAAGGCCTTCCCCCTTCCAAAGGCAAAACAATTATCATGGTGCTTGGTTATCGCCTAACTAAGTATGCCCATTTTGTCGCCTAACCAATGTTTTCATCACCAACATCTTCAAACTTCACGACATGCCTTGATAAATCATCTCAAATCGTGACCCAATTTTTCATAGCAGTTTTTGTAATCCTTTGTTAAAATATTGGGAACAAAACTCCATCACAGCTTAGCTTACCACCCTTAATTCGATGGCCAAACAGAAGTGGAAAACTGAATTCTAGAGCAATATTTGTGATACACAATGAGGGATAAATCTCAATCTTGGACTATGTGGCATGGGCAGAGTAGTGGTACAACACCACATATCAAGCCACTATCCAAATGTCCTCATTTCAGGCTTCATACGGCCAACACCCCCAACACTCATCTATATATGTGCATGCCATTGACATTACCCTCATAGCTCATGATTTGCTCCTGGCAATATGGAAACAATAAATTCTGCTTACTCAGAATCGTATGAAGGTGTTGTTGAGGCTCAAAAATGCAGGGTTAGACCCAAATAAATTCTCGGCCCAATGCAATTCCTTATTAAGAAAAAACCCGATTTGGAGCACACGAAAGTTCGTCATTCACGCTCGCACGAGTCATGACTCACGTGCCATGCCAAATAAATATGCAATCTGTCATGCTAAGAGTTGAAATAAGCACTAGCTTTATGAGCCCAAGCTAATTATCAAGCGTCATATCCTTCTTCAAAGCGACAAAATTCAAGCACACCAAGCGACATGCAATGTCAAATGGAAAATCATTATTATTACAACTAGCCACGCTACAAACTTAAGTGGGCCCAAGCCACGTAAAATGCCCAGGGCTTGCTTGAGTGGGTTGTGGTATGGATGGTAACGAGCTTTCATGAGGCCCATTTGACAGGACCCGCCCCGAATTTCCAGGAACCCGAGACGAACCCTGCGGAGACCCCGGCATCACACCCACACGGGTTTACTCCTTAAAACTATGTCCTCTTTTACCAGAGAGGATTCAGGGCACGAGACTTTCTGCTGAAATTTCGGCAGAGTCTCCCCTGTAAATTGAACATTCCCCAAAATTTCCACCTGCATAAAACACATTTTATAACCCAACCAGCAGCACGCACAATATAATCTCATGTAATTTACATAAATGGCCTCCAGCCTTCAAATGATTCTAGCAGAACTACTCACACTGCTTTTAAAATAACTCCATGCATCAAACATGCTCATATCCAATTCGAAATCTATCTATGCACACTTTCGCTCACTCAGTCCACCGGACAAGCCTCAATTCAACCAAGTTTCGGGACCAACCACGAGGTCCGCATCATACACGATAAAACCACCTAAGTGGTGTCTAGGCCGTGGCTGCACCTAGGCGCTATCCCAGGCTGCCTACGTACCCTACTAAGGGATCAAGCCACACATAGCTCTTTCCTATCAATCCTGGCTCCTGATATCAAATAAACCATTACATCCATATAAATTCGTACATTCTAGGGTTTATCCACCACAACACACCAAACACAATCACATAGCTCCCCTCATACGTCGGGACGCACCCGGCCACGTATGGGGTCTGTCAACAGGCCGGCTAATCCAAAGACGCGTGCGACCTCACACTGGGCCTGACTACATTCTCACCAGCCCTCACACAATCACATCTCCCCTCATACGTCGGGACGCACCCGGCCACGTATGGGGTCTGTCAACACGCCGACTAATCCAAAGACGCGTGCGACCTCACACTGGGCCTGGCTACATTCTTACCAGCCCTCACACAATCATATCTCCCCTCATACGTCGGGACGCACCCGGCCACGTATGGGGTCTGTCAACACGCCGGCTAATCCAAAGACGCGTGCGACCTCACACTGGGCCTGGCTACATTCTCACCAACCATCATACTGTCACTTGCGCCTGGCTACATTCTCACCAGCCCTCACACAATCACATCTCCCCTCATACGTCGGGACGCACCCGGCCACGTATGGGGTCTGTCCTAATCCAAAGACGCGTGCGACCTCACACTGGGCCTGGCTACATTCTCACCAGCCCTCACACAATCACATCTCCCCTCATACGTCGGGACGCACCCGGCCACGTATGGGGTCTGTCAACACGCTGGCTAATCCAAAGACGCGTGCGACCTCACACTGGGCCTGGCTACATTCTCACCAGCCATCATACTGTCTCTTGGGCCTGGCTACATTCTCACCAGCCATCACATTGTTCACTTGGGCCTGGCTACATTCTCACCAGCCATCATATTGTCACTTGGGCCTGGCTACATTCTCACCAGCCATCACATTGTTCACTTGGGCCTGACTACATTCTCACCAGCCATCATATTGTCACTTGGGCCTGGCTACATTCTCACCAGCCATCACGGGTTTAAAGGTCTCAACATAATCACAATATGGGGGGTACGTGGGGTAGTGCGTATAGCACTGTAAACTAACATTCAATCTCCTTATATATCATTATACATCCACACAATTAATTAAATATATCATATAATTTCTAATCATACAATAACATCAACCAATAAAACATTCCATAAACTCCCACATTTAAATTCACCAATTTATATCCTAAACCCACAATATCCATTTTACTCAACAACGCTCAAGACCTATCACTAAGGTCATTCTAACCCTCAAATAAAGGTAAGACTATCTCGGAAGTCTCACGGTCAACCTAGGGTCAAACGGGCCTGCGGGGCCCACCACTTCCAAATTCCGATCCGAAAGTCCCTATAGGTTCTACAAGCTCTAGGATGCTCGTCCTGCAAGTTTGGTCCAGATCGGACCGTCGGATCGCTCACGATCGCAGGATTGGACGGTTACTAAAACCCTAACCCCAAGGTTGGCATTTCTGGAGTATCCGGGACTCCGTTTTACGATCCGTCGAATCCTACACGATCCTGGTAATACTTAGATCAACATATTATAACTTCATGACCATCCAACGGTCCAAACCTAGCGAACCCGAAAAATACGCGATATGCGATATCCGTTCGGGACTCTAACGGTAACCAAATTAAAATCCGAGCACGCCTACGCGCTCGTGACATCGAGAGGATCACATTGGGACAAAAATGCCCCTCAGCTACAGTGCCCCCGCGCCGTCACACACGCCGGCAGCGCGTGGGTGTCCAAAGCGATAACCCATCGCCGGAAAAACCACAAATCACGGCTCAAGACTCCTACCTTAGGTAAAACACCTAATTTGGAGTCACTTTTGTTCTTGGACGTACCCCAAAAACTGACCGGAAGTGGCCGGAATCTCATCCCGAAATCCGGCCGAAACCCAATTCGTAAATCGAGTTGCCTACGCTACAAATCGATCAATTCCTACCCAACAGGCAGCTAGAGCTCGGAAAATAGGTGAGAAACCATACCTCACTTGCCGGAATCGGTGGCCGGACGACGGAGAACGAAGCCGGCGAAGTTTCTGTCAAAATTGGAGCTTTTCTCCTCGTTTTCCGCCGAAATCACGGCGGCTGGCGGCGGGACCTGGTTGGGGTAGGAAGAGGACGGCGACCCGGTCATTTTGGTACCGGCCCCGTCGATTTTGGTGGCCGGACGAGAGCACGGCCGGCCAAAACGTGGCCGGCTGTTTCGGCCGTCGCGAACCAGAGGAGAGAGAGAGAAAGGGACGCGCGGGAGAGAGAGAGAGAGTGAGTGAGAGACGGGGGCAGTTCCGTCTTTTTATCAAAAATCCCTTTTCCAAATATTTACGATCGTGCCACTGAGTTTCATTCGATCGTAACTTTCTCGTTACAACTCCGATTCAAGCCTACTACGTGTCTACGAACTCATCTCGCCGTGCTCTACGCAACGGTACATCCGAAATTCCCAAATTCCTTCCGGGTAATAAAATGACTAAAATACCCCTATCCCACGGGTAAATTCTTAATTTCACTCAAATTAATTAAAACAGGAGATAAATTTGGAGTCGGGGTGTTACACCATTGATGAGCCGAGAAATGGAAGTTTGGGGTTGTTTGGGAGCCCAAAACTCAAGCCCATTTCTTGAGCCCAAATATGTGGGTAAGCATAAAGGAGAGAAAAAAGCCCAACACTCTAGAAGAGATGACCCAATACCTTAGGAAGGCCCAAATAGCTTAGAAAATATCCAAAAATTCTCCAGCGCATGGTTTGAAATAAAAACACAATAGAAACTAGGAGATGTTTGTACGCTTAGGCTACTAGGAGACTCTAGCACATGGCCAAAGACAAACCCAACGCAATCCATCAGAAAAACCAAAGGGAATTCATACGTGTAGGAGGAATACCCATTAGGCAAAAGCTCTATCCATTCTCCTTTCCTTTGCGAGCTCTAAGGGGGAACCAAGAAGAAAAGCAGGTGGCGCCTTATCCCCATGGGAAGGTCTAGCCTCATAGAAACCTTGGAACCCCAAAGAGCCTGTGACCCATCCACTATGGCTAAAGAAATTTCACCAAAGTGGAGTGAATGGAAAGAAGCAAAGGAAAAGTGGGAATGGAGGATTGACAGAATTAGGGTTTTAAGTGCCTATAAAAGGGAGCTTCCTCTATCGAGCAAAGATCATCATCCAGAGTGCGACCAAGCTTCGTCAAGCAACTGGAAATTCACTCGATCCACATCCAAAGAGCAAGCTTCCTCTCTTGCTCCCAAAACCCAGCAATTTCATGCTCTATTCATCCTTCTCCCTCTATTTTTCCCTCATGGCACACTGTTCTGTTACTTGACAGAGTTTTCGTCCAGCTGCCAGAAACTACTCAACACACTAAATATTTCTCCCATCTCTCTCCCACCTCAACAAACCCTCTTAGAATCCCTTCCCCCTTTCCTTAAAACCCCTGTCTTTCATAAGAACTCACAGCTCTCTATCTGTTTATGCTAAACTCACGATTGTTTTGCTCCCATGCCACAAGCTTCTCATGCCAAGCTAAGAATCTATATGTAAGCTCTTGTTATTTTTGTTGGTGAAGGTAACCAAGGTGTTTCCTAAGGTTTCACTACCCTTCCGAAGCATTCTTGGGGTTTGATTTTTGAACTCAGGCACATGGGGTAATTTCACCGGTTTCTCTTTTCGGTAGCCCAAGCCCATTCATCAGGCTGCTGGAATAAAAAGACCCCTACAGGTGTATGTTGACAAACATATAATAGAACGCCACTTTTTTGGTTGACAACTGTCTTTCTCCGCGTCCAAGACTACTGCAAACATTCAGTGGCTACATGCAATTTTCACAAGCTTTCCACACGTTTTAATAGTCCATTAAAGGTGCTTGCTCATATGGGAGAGGTCGCTTATTGCCTTCAACTGCCACTGACCAAAAAAATCCATCTAGTATTTCATGTTTTTTTTCCCTAAAAAAGAAACTTGGAACCAACATCACTATAACCCCTGATCTGTACCCAATCTCACCTCTTTGGGAACCACAGTGGAAACCAGAAACTATCCTGCAACGCACCTTGTTCAAACACTACAGCAATGCTCACACAAAATGACTTATTCAGTGGAAAGAGTTTCCACTGTCCAACGCAACTTGGGAAGATGCCACTTCATTATGGATCGTCTTCCTTCCTTTGTTTTCCCCTTCTAGAGAGTGCCGTATATTTATGTCCCAACAGCAAAAGACACTAGAAAGTTACAAGTAGATAGTCTCACGTAAACAATAGAAACTAAAATAATAGTGGTAGATAATAGAAACTTACAACATTTGATGCTCCTGCACTTGACACACTCTTTCTTGGGCCGAGATGCGTCAATCATGCCTACAAATTAATGTCATATCACAAACACTTTTGACATGTTCAAATTAGAAACACTATTATAAATACATAATTTAAGTAGTTAAAAAAAATCTATGACTTAAAAAATTTAGTATATACCTATAGTAGTCAAATTGGGCATTCAACTAACACTGGTGCTTAAGAATAACTAGAACACTACAAAACACTTTCCCCTTGTTGTTTTGAAATGGTGATACAATTACCCAACTGTTGTAACCGAAGCATCTTGCAAATAAAAATCATCTACCTAGCCATGCCCTTAATAAAACGAATTGCCTATTCCACTCGAGCAACCACAAAGAACAAGAGACAATCCATTTTTCATGCTTCTTTTTTACTACCAACTCACCATAACCCACGCTAGTTAAGGTGATGGTGCACCCATAAAATCAATCCAACCAATTCATACCAATCCGCCAATACATCACTAAGTAACCTCAGACATAAATATATATGTAAGTAGTGTTACTCACTGCCGTACTCAGTGGAAATAGAGGTGCTTGTTGATTAACTGGTGATTCATTATTTACATCTTGAACTTCTTGACTTTGCCTCAAACTCGCAGTTTTCTCTTACGGAGCCTAAAATGAAGAAATTGGGTGAAAATTATCTACAAAGATGTCAACAGTGCAGTTTCATGTTAGATTTGATGACTTAATCAACAGGTAACTACAATAATGTTCAAATTAAAAAAAGAATTACAAATACTTGATTTATGTAGTTAAAAAATCTATGACTTAAAAAGTTTAGTATATACTTATAGTAGTCAAATTGGGCATTCAACTAACACTAGTGCTTAAGAATATCCAGAACACTACAAACCACTTTTTTTCCTGTTATTTTGAAATGGTAATACCAATACCCAACTGTTGTAATCGAGACATCTGACAAATAAAAAGCATCTACCATGCCATCCCCTCAATAAAACGAATTGCAACAACACCAAATTCAACTAAAAATATTACTCCAATCACTACCAAAACAATATTGATGTACCATCCCTTTTGGTATAACCACCTTACCACTAATAATGAATGCAATCAAGAACCTCTTTCACTCGAGCAACCACAAAGAACATGAGACAATTTCTTTTTGACTACCAACTCACCATAACCCACGCTAGTCAAGGTGACGGTGCACCTATAGAATCTATTCAACCAATTCATAACAATCCTACAATACACCACCATATAACCCCAGACATACACATAGATGTAAGTAATGTTACTCACTGCCGTACTTAGTGGAAATAGAGGTGCTTGTTGACCAACTAGGGGCTCATCATCTACTTCTAGAACTTCCTGACTTTGTCTCAAACTCGATGGGCACAGTTTTTTCTTGCGCGAGCCTAAAACGATGAAATTGAGTTAAAATAAACTGCAAAGATGTCAACAATGCAGTTTCCTGTTAAATTGGATGACTTAATCAACAGTTTACTACAATAATGTTTAAATTAGAAAAAGAATTATAAATACTTGATTTATGTAGTTAAAAATTTATGACTTAAAACATTTAGTATATACCTATAGTAGTCAAATTGGGCATTCAACTAACACTGATGCTTAAGAATAACCAGAACACAACAAACCACTTTTTCCCTGTTGTTTTGAAATGGTGATATTAATACCCAACTGTTATAACCAAGGTATCTGACAAATAAAAAGCATATACCCTGCCATGCCCAAAATAAAACGAATTGCAACGACTCCAAATCCAACAAAAAACATTACTCTAATCACTGCCAAAACAATATTGATGTACCATCCGTTGTAGTCCAACAACTTTACCACCAATAATGAATACGATCAAGAACCTCTTCCACCCGAAAAACCACTAAGAACAAAAGACAATCTATTTTTCATCATTCTTTTTGACTACCAACTCACCATAACCCAAGGTGGTCAAGGTGACGATGAACCCATAGAATCCATCCAACCAATTCGTACTAATCCTCTAATACATCACCATGTAACCCCAAACATACACATAGATGTAAGTAACATTATGCAGTGCCGTATTCAGTGGAACTAGAGGTGCTTGTTGACCAACTTGTAGTTCATCATCTACTTCTAGAACTTCTTAACTTTGTCGCAAATTCGATGGGCATAGTTTTTTCTTGCGCTGACCTAAAATGATGAAATTGAGTTAAATTAATTGCAAAAATATCAACAATGCAATTTCGTGTTAGAATTGATGGCTTAATCAACAACTAACCACAATAACGTTCAAATTAGAAAAATAATTATAAATACATGATTTATGTAGTTAAAAATTTAATGACTTAAAAAATTTATTATGTACCTATAGTAGTCAAATTGGGCTTTCAACTAACACGGGTGCTTAAGAATAACTCGAACACTACAAACCACTTTTTTCATGTTGTTTTGAAATGGTGATACCAATACCCAACTATTGTAACCGAGGCATCGGTCAAATAAAAAGCATCAACAATGTCATGCCCTCAATAAAACGAATTGCAACGACTCCAAATCCAACCAAGAATATTGCTCCAATAACTGCCAAAACAATATTGATGTACCATCCTTCTTGGTGCAACCATCTTACCACTAACAATGAATGCGATCAAGAACTTTTTCCACCCTAGCAACCATAAAGAACAAGAGACAATCCATTTTTAATGTTTCTTTTTTACTACCAACTCACCATAACCCATGCTAGTCAAGGTCACAGTGCACCCATAGAATCCATCCAACCAATTTATACCAATCCTCCAATACATCACTATATAACCGTAGACATACACATAGATGTACGTAACGTTACTCACTGCTGTACTCAGTGGAAATGGAGGTGTTGATTAACTGGTGGTTCATCATCTACTTCTAGAACTTCTTGACTTTGTCTCAAACTCGATGGGCACAGTTTTTTCTTGCGCGGTCCTAAAATGAAGAAATTGGGTTAAAATTAACTACAGAGATGCCAACAATGTAGTTTCGTGATAGATTTGATGACTTAATAAACATCTAACTACAATAATGTTCAAATTAGAGAAAGAATTATAAACACTTGATTTATGTACTTAATAATCTATGACTTAAAAAATTTAATACATACAAATTGTAGTCAAATTAGGCATTCAACAAACACTGGTGCTTAAGAATAACCAGACAACTACAAACCACTTTTTCCCAATTATTTTGAAATTGTGATACCAATACCAAACTGTTGTAATCGAGGCATCTGACAAATAAAAAGCACCTACCCAGCAATGGCCTCAATAAAACGAATTGCAACGACCCCAAATCCAACCAAGAATATTACTCCAATCCTTGCCAAAACAATATTGATGTACCATCCTTTTTGGTGCAACCATCTTACCACTAACAATGAATGCGATTAAGAACTTTTTCCACCCGAGCAACCATAAAGAATAAGAGACAATCCATTTTTAATGTTTCTTTTTTAGTACCAACGCACCATAACCCACGCTAGTCAAGGTGACCATGCACCAATAAAATCCATCCAACCAATTTATACCAATCCTCAAACACATCATTATATAACTGCAGACATACACATAGATGTACGCATAATATTACTCACTGCAATACTCAGTGGAAATTGAGGTGCTTGTTGACTAACTGGTGGTTCACCATCTACTTCTTGACTTTGTCTTAAACTCGATGGGCACAGTTTTTTCTTGCGCGTTCCTAAAGTGAAGAAATTGTGTTAAAATTAACTGCAAAGATGTTAACAATGCAGTTTCGTGATAGATTTGATGACTTAATCAACATCTAACTACAATAATGTTCAAATTAGAAAAAGAATTATAAACACTTGATTTACGTACTTAATAATCTATGACTTAAAAATTTTAGTACATACCTATTGTAGTCAAATTAGGCATTCAATAAATACTGGTGCTTAAGAATAACCAGACAACAACAAACCACTTTTTCCCTCTTGTTTTGAAATTGTGATACCAATACCAAACTGTTGTAATCGAGGCAACTGACAAATAAAAAGCATCTACCTAGCAATGCCCTCAATAAAACGAATTGCAACGACTCCAAATCCAACCAAGAATATTACTCCAATCATTGCTAAAACAATATTGATGTACCATCCCTTTCGTTGCAACCACCTTACCACCAATAATAAATACGATCAATAACTTTTTTCACCCGAGCAACCACAAAGAACAAGAGACAATCCATTTTTAATGTTTCTTTTTTACTACCAACTCACCATAATCCACGCTGGTTAAGGTGACAATGCACCCATATAATCCATCCAACCAATTCATACCAATCCTCAAATACATCACCATATAACCGCAGACATACACATAGATGTACGCGTAATGTTACTCACTGCAATACTCAGTGGAAATGGAGGTGCTTGTTGACTAACTGGTGGTTCACCATCTACTTCTAGAACTTCTTGACTTTGTCTCAAACTCGATGGGCACAGTTTTTTCTTACGCATTCCTAAAATGAAGAAATTGTGTTAAAATTAACTGCAAAGATGTTAACAATGCAGTTTCGTGATAGGTTTGATGACTTAATCAACATCTAATTACAATAATGTTCAAATTAGAAAAAGAATTATAAACACTTGATTTACGTACTTTATAATCTATGACTTAAAAAATTTAGTACATACCTATTGTAGTCAAATTAGGCATTCAATAAACACTAGTGCTTAAGAATAACCAGAGAACTACAAACCACTTTTTCCCTCTTGTTTTGAAATTGTGATACCAATACCAAACTGTTGTAATCGAGGCATCTGACAAATAAAAAGTATCTACCTAGCCATGCCCTCAATGAAACGAATTGCAACGACTCCAAAACCAACCAAGAATATCACACCAATCACTGCCAAAACAATATTGATGTACCATCCCTTTTGGTGTATTCACCTTACCACTAATAATAAATGCGATCAAGAACTTTTTTCACCCGAGCAACCACAAAGAACAAGAGACAATCCAATTTTAATGTTTCTTTTTTACTACCAACTTACCATAACCCATACTGGTCAACGTGACAGTGCACCCATAGAATCCATCCAACCAATTCATATAAATCCTCAAATACATCACTATATAACCGCAGCCAAACACATAGATGTACGTGTAATGTTACTCACTGCCGTACTCAATGGAAAACGAGGTGCTTGTTGACTAAATGGTGGTTTATCATCTACTTCTTTAACTTCTTGACTTTGTCTCAAACTCGATGGGCTAAGCTTTTTCTTACGCGGTCTTAAAATGAAGAAATTATGTTAAAATTAACTGCAAAGATGTTAACAATGCAGTTTCGTGATAAATTTGATGACTTAATCAACATCTAACTACAATAATATTCAAATTAGAAAAAGAATTATACACCCTTGATTTATTTACTTAATAATCTATGACTTAAAAAATTTAGTACATACCAACTGTAGTCAAATTAGGTATTCAATAAACACTGCTGCTTAAGAATAACTAGACATCTACAAACCACTTTTTCTCTATTATTTTGAAATTGTGATACCAATACCAAACTATTGTAATCGACACATCTGATAAATAAATAGCATCTACCTAGCCATGCCCTCAATAAAACGAATTGCAACGACTCCAAATCCAACCAAGAATATTACTCCAATCACTGCCGAAATAATATTGATGTACCATCCATTTTGGTGCAACCACCTTACCACCAATAATAAATGCGATCAAGAACTTTTTTCACCCGAGCAACCACAAAGAACAAGAGACAATCCATTTTTAATGTTTCTTTTTTACTACCAACTCACCATAATCCACGCTGGTTAAGGTGACAATGCACCCATAGAATCCATCCAACCAATTCATACCAATCCTCAAATACATCACTATATAACCGCAGACATACACATAGATGTACGCGTAATGTTACTCACTGCTGTACTCAGTGGAAATGGAAGTGCTTGTTGACTAACTGGTGGTTCACCATCTACTTCTAGAACTTCTTGACTTTGTCTCAAACTCGATGGGCACAGTTTTTTCTTGCGCATTCCTAAAATGAAGAAATTGTGTTAAAATTAACTGCAAAGATGTTAACAATGCAGTTTCGTGATAGATTTGATGACTTAATCAATATCTAACTACAATAATGTTCAAATTAGAAAAAGAATTAGAAACATTTGATTTATGTACTTAATAATCTATGACTAAAAAAATTTAGTACATATCAATTGTAGTCAAATTAGGCATTCAACAAACACTGGTGCTTAAGAATAACCAGACAACTACAAACTACTTTTTCCCTCTTGTTTTGAAATTGTGATACCAATATCAAATTGTTGTAATCGAGGCATCTGACAAATAAAAAGCATCTACCTAGCAATGCCCTCAATAAAACGAATTGCAATGAGTACAAATCCAACGAAGAATATTACTTCAATCACTGCCAAAACAATGTTGATGTACCATCCCTTTTGGTGCAACCACCTTACCACCAATAATGAATGAGATCAAGAACCTCTTCCACTTGAACAACCACAAAAAAGAAGAGACAATCCATTTTTCATCCTTTTTTTGACTACCAACTCACCATAACCCACTGTGGTCAAAGTGAATGTGCACTCATAGAATCCATCCAACCAATTCATATCAATCCTCCAATACAACACCATGTAACCCCAAACATGCACATAGATGTAAGTAATGTTACTCACTGCCGCACTTAGTGGAAATGGAGATGTTTATTGACCAATTGGTGGTTCATCATCTAGTTCTCGGACTTCTTAACTAGAAAAGCCTAGAAGATACTCATATGCGCCGAAATTGTGCAAGTGTTCATAATATCAATAGCATTCACCCCAATAGAAAGATGTGTGCCATTATTGGTACTTGGCTAAGCCCAATAGAAAGATGATTAGTTGATCTATTATATGAAATATTAACAAAAGATAACTCAGGAGTTGTCGACTGGAATCATACCAAGTATTGGCCAAGCAATAAAATCAAAAGATAACTCAAGAGTTGTCGATTGGAAATCCTAATACAAATGAAAAGTAGTTGAGTTCAACGAGATCGAGTGATGATCAAGTTTGAAGTCTTTTTTAGAAAGAAAATTTGTGTGTTTGTTCCTCAAACTTGCTAGTATATATAGGCTCATCAAGCTAAGGTTCTTCTCATCCAAATCTAAGAGTGTGAGAATGAATAAGCCAAAAGACAACTAACGAGCCAACTGTTGTCACCTCTCTTCAAATATCTCTTCTAAATTCTTGAGAAATCCTATTGATCATCACATGCTTCCATGCATGGGTGTTTAACCTTCCATCAAATCCTTTGAATGATAAATCCATTATTAGGTGAGAAACTCACAAATTTTACTTGGATAAGAAATCCATCGAGTATAAACCCTATAAGTTTTCACTAGATGATGAATCCATTTTGGATGGAAAACATTTTTTGGATGAAATATCTATGGAGCCTCTGGGTGTTAAATATCCATAAAAAAGAACATTGGGTATTATTCCAAGAAATTAAAAAATTATAAGGAATGCTCCACGCCAAATAAAAATCACTAAGGAATGAGTGTTTTGTGCAAATACTAGTTTCTCAAACCAAAACTCAAGAGGACCAATTGGTTCCAATTACTGCTTCTTTTATCATTAAGAAAATGAAATAGGTGCTCGTTATTTTACTGGAAGATTGGTTTTGCCAAATCCGCATTTCCTCCAACAAGTCATGTGCAAGAGACAATGAGACTTGATGCAGAGGTTTTTGTGGAATCGGTTAGATATGCAAGGGGTTCATTCTTTATTTTGGGATAGCAGAGTTCATGTTAAGGTTGTGCAATCATCAAAAGAGGAGTCAAATGGACATTCAAATGGTTTCAAACGGATCAAATAAATTATGTATAAGCGCTAACATTCACAGCATGTGAATTGTTAACATTTGTTGTCAAACCATTTTGTCATAAATATAGGAGAAAAGCTAGGGCCTGTGATTGAAGTTGAAGATCCATGGTTTAAAGGCCCTTAGGATTTTATGCGCTTTAGAGTGAGCATCAATGTCAAAGAGTTGTTGTCATTGGTTTTCTGGTTGTCACGATTGGAGGGCCAGCACCCGAGGTGGAGCTCAAAATCAAGGTTGTCTAAATCTTGTGTTAACTGTGGATAGGTAGGGCATCTAAAACGGAGTTGAAAGTTCTCTATTGAGCAGTCGAAAATCCTGGTAACAACATCGGGTAGGGACTGGATGTAAACTTGTGCAAGTCCGAGTCATGGGAGGGGAAGGAAGCTATTCAAGTTTGAGTCATATTGGGTAAGAGATCCATAGTGTAGGGTAGTAGTGGACAAAAGTTGGGGAAAAGATGTTTGGAATCATATAAAAAGTGTATAGGGCGGAAAAATAAGAAACTATATGATGGAGTTGAAAGTATAAAGCAAGTGAAAGTATCCGAACAACAGAAAGATAATTGACGACCTCATGAGGAATATGAGGAGCCTACATAGTGATTGAGAGCTAAATCAAGAGAGGATCTGTCAGATTAAGGTAGAGATTTCTAAGTTATGGTCAAATGATAAAGCATTTTGGAAATAGAGGTCTGGGGTTCAATGGTTGACTGAGGGTGATGCAAATACTGCATTCTTTCACCACTTAACCTTGCAGAGAAGGAGACAAAACTGCATTATCTTTGTAAAGAACTTTGTGGGCAATTAGGTGGTAGAAAAGGCAGGGTACGAAGCATGATGGAGGACTACTTTAAGGAGATTTTCTAGTCAAATGGCCCGATGGTCAACTTTGAGAGCTTATTGTGCATCATCATGCTAGATGGTCAACTTTGAGAAGTCTAGTATGCTTTTTTACCCCAAATACTCCACCAGACATGAGAGAACGACTACAAACAATTCTGGGTGTAAATGTTACAGAGGATCTAGGCAAGTACCTGGGCCAACCAACGATCTAGGAAAGATCAAAGAGGGGAGCGTTGGGGAAGGAGAGAATATTGGAGAAGGATCAAAATTGGAACGAAAAATTTCTAAACTAAGCAAGAAAGGAAGTGCTTATAAAATAGATGGCACATGCCATACCTATTTACTTGATGATGGTTTTTAAGTGAAATCTCATAAGGAGAATCATATTCATTGCGTAAGTTGGAAGGATTTGGGAGTTATAAAAAAGTAAGGGAGTATAAGATTTTGAAGCTTGGGGGAGTTCAATTTGGCTCTACTGGCAAAACAATCTTTGTGCATATATGTAAGAAACTTTATTCTTATTGAGGTAGAATGTTGAAAAGCCTTTATCTTACCAACGGGGCTTTTATGGGAGCTCGCAAGGGATCAATGGCTTCATGAGCTTAAAGTAGTATTATTAAAGGAAGAACGGTTATAGAAAATGTTGCATAATGGCATATCTTAGATAGGAGTAGAGCGAGGATTTGGATAAACCAATGGGTGGTGAAGTTTTAGGGGCCATGTAGTTCCTACTATGTCTGGGGCATTAGACGATAGGGCTCTGGTGGCAATTATGATAAATCCTTCTACGTTGAGTTGGGACTTGAGTAGTATCAGGAGTCATCTTTCTAATCATAAAACAAGACTTATTTCCGGTATGCCAATTAAAAATAGGGAGGAAATCTATAGAATGGTGCGGTCATATGGAAATATACAGTTAAACATGGGTATCATTGGCTGAAGTCTAGAAGTTAAAACCCTTCAACTTCAAGGAGGACTCGAAGGGAGTGTTGGGTTTTGGTTAGGAATTCTAGCTTGATCCCAAAGCTAAAAAACTTCAAGTGGCTAGTGCCTATAGGTTGTTTGCCAACTCGTATGGTCCTGTACAAGAGGCGAATTAATCAAGTACCGATGTTCCCTATATGTGAGGAGGAGGTAGGGCCTTTATGTTTGCAACGTGGTTGGGTAAAATGTGTTTGGTTTGGGGGTGGGCTCAGCTATAGAATCCAGGATCAAAGGATCGTCGACTTCCATGACTGGTTTATGGGGCCTACGAGTTCTGGGCTGGGGAATGGCTTATAGCACGAGCAGGTTTTATTGCAAATTTCTTATACCTGCTGGGGATCTAGAAAGGAAGGTGTGTTTCTCTGTTTGATAAGAAAATTGTGTGTCCAAGAACTATTAATGAGGTGCATAGAATGATTGCTAAATTTTATGCTGCAAGACGAGGGAGGGTGCAAATGAATAGTGAGGAGCCAACAAAGGCGGCTAAAACTATGCAGAGGTGGTCACGCTCTAAGGCAGTTCCAAAAATTGAATGTTGATGTAGCTTGGGATAAGAGGTCATTGGTGGCAGGTTTGGGGTGTGTGCTACAAAATGAAAAGGGGAACTTTTTGGGTGGCTATTGTGGTGCAATGACGACCATGTCAGTAATTGAGGGGGGATGGTGGTTGCAGTAAGTTAATTGAGAGGGGATGGTGGTTGTTGGTAAAAAGAGAGAGAGAGAGAGAGAGAGAGAGAGAGAGAGAGAGAGAGTGTGTGTGTGTGTGTGTGTGTGTGTGTGTGTGTGTGTGTGTGTGTGTGTGTGTGTGTGTGTATGTCATGGGAGGTATAACTATCAATTTTACTTTGTTCTTTTTAATTTTTTCTTAATTTTTTTGTGAAAGGTATAGTTGGATTTTAAGGTATTGAAAAAAAAATAGTGGGGGGAACTTGGTTGTTTGATGGGACATGTACATTAAAAAAAACTCAAAAGAAGGCAATTGGGTTTTGTTGTTTGTTCTTGTGATGGTGGAAACGGTGAAATTGGGTGCAAAGTGGTGCGGGAGTCGCTGGTGTGAGTGATGGTGGCTGGATTTTACCCCTAAATTTAACAAATATGACGGTAAGACCAACACTGCTAACGAAAGTGGAGTTAAGGGACTACAACCATTTGCGAATTTGGCATTAGTCATTTTACTAATTTGAGGACCAAAATGCAATTTAGGTCTAAATTCAAGGACTTTGGCAACTTCTTAATTTTATTAATAACTTTGTCTTCTCGGTTTGATGTTTTGGTTTTTGTGGGATTAATTCCAAGATTTGGTTTTTTTTTTTTTTTTTTTTCATTCGCTAGGGAGAGGGAGGGAGAAGTATTATGTTGTTTTGCCTAAAGATTGTCTCTTACTTGACTTCATATCAGAATGACAAACAAAATTTGAAGTTTTAGACTTAATCTATCCAGAAGAGTTCCCTTTCCAATATTGTTAAATGATGTCATATCCGAATGAAACAAACAAAATTTGAAGTTTTAGACTTCACTTAATCCAACAAAAAGAGTATGTTTTATTGCAAATTTCCTGTACCTGCTGGGGATCTAGAAAGGAAGGCGTGTTTCTGTGTTTGATAAGAAAATTGTGTGTCCAAGAACTATTAATGAGGTGCGGGGAATGATTGCTAATTTCTATGCCGCAAGACGAGGGAGGGTGCACATAAATAGTGAGGAGCCAACAGAGGCGGCTAAAACTGTGCAGAGGTGGTCATGCTCTCCAAGGCAATTCCAAAAATTGAATGGTGATGTAGTTTGGGATAAGGGGTCGTTAGTGGTCGGTTTGGGGTGTGTGCTACAAAATGAAGAGGGGAACTTTTTGGGTGGTTGTTGTGGTGCAACAACGACCAAGTCAGTAATTGAGGGGGGATGGTGGTTGTAGGTAAGTTAGTTGAGAGGGGATGGTAGTTGTTGGTAGACGGGGAGAGAGAGAGAGAGAGAGAGAGAGAGAGAGAGAGGAGAGAGAGAGAGTGCAGTTGGATTTTACTATGTTAGAGAGAGAGAGAGAGAGTATAGTTGGATTTTACTATGTTCTTCTAATTTTTTTTTAAAATTTTTTATGAAAGGTATAGTTGCATTTTAAGGTTTTGAAAAAAAAAAAACATAGTGGGGTGAACTTGGGATGCTTAAGGCAATTGGGTTTTGTTGTTTGTTGTTGTTGTGGTGGAAACGGTGAATTTGGGTACAAAGTGGTGGTGGGAGTCGCTGATGTGAGTGATGGTGGCTGGATTTTACCACTGAATTTAACAAATATGATGGTAAGACCAACACTGCTAACGAAAGTGGAGTTGAGTGACTACAACAACTATTTTGCGAATTTGGCATTAGTCATTTTACTAATTTGAGGACCAAAATGCAATTTAGGTCTAAATTCAGGGACTTTGGCAACTAAAAAGTCTTAATTTTATTAATAACTTTGTGTTCTCGGTTTGATGTTTTGGTTTTTGTGGGATTAATTCCAAGATTAGGTTTTTGTCCTCTTTTTTTTTCATTTACTAGGGAGGAGGAGGGGGGAGTGTTATATTGTTTTGTCTCAAGATTGTCTCTTATATGATGTTATATTGGAATGACGTAAACAAAATTTGAAGTTTTTGACTTAATCCAATTAGAAGAGTTCCCCTTCCAATATTATTAAATGATGTCATCTCCGAATGACATAAACAAAATTTGAAGTTTTAGACTTAACTTAATCCAACAAAAAGAGTATGCTGTACTAAAATATATATATATATATATATATCCAACAAAAAGAGTATGTTGGACTTTTATCAAAAGAAAAACCAAATTATTGTTTCGCTTAGTTTTTAGTAGAATTTTCTAAACAAACTGAAAAGAAATAACTTTTGGGCTCATTTGGGAGTGCTTTTGGATCAGCAAAAAGCGCTTCTAAATGGGTGAAAGTGCTTATGTCTTTAAAAAATGGTGTTTGGCAAAAATTGCAAAAGCGCTTTGAGTGATATCCAAAAGCACTTGGAGTGGTTTGGAAGAAGCACTTGAGAGGTGCTTCTTCTTAAAAGCGCTGCAGGATAAAAACAAGGGAAACACTTGGCTCTCTTTAATGAAACTTTTAAAATGCTAAAAATACCCATATTTAATTTTTAAAATGCCAAAATACCCTTCCTTTTCTTTTTTTTTTCCTCTTATTTTATTTTATTTTTATATTTCCTATATTTATTATAATATTTTGAGATTCTTTACATTTTTTAAAGTACTTTTAAAAGCGTTTTTATTGTGTCAGCCAAACATTCAACAAAATATCAAAAGCGCTTTTATATACTGTAAAAACATTTTTAAATGTGACATCCAAACGACAAACTACTTTTTTGTAGAAGCGCTTATATTGGGCCTTGCGCCCTCTTATATTAATCCATTTATGAAAAGATGTATATTTCCTACTACTAGTAGTATTTGGAAACTCATGCCCAAAAAAAGGAAGTTGTATTTGGAAACCTTTTCAGAATGGGACTCGCCCTAACCCTATATAAATGCAAGGCCGTGCGGAGTAGTAGTACCTTTCACACACAAAATTTGATTTTTCTTTTCATTCTAAATTTGTTCCTCTTTTTTCTGCTCTGCTTGTTCTGATCATGGCTTTCAGAAACATTGCTACTCTTGTTTTCTTTGTGATGATGGCGTTCAGTGGTGCTTATTCTAGTTCTGTTTATAGAGTTGGAGATTCTGATGGGTGGACTTCGAGAGGCCTTGTTGATTACAACAACTGGGCTTCAACAAAAGATTTTCACGTCGGGGACACTCATTTTTGCTTACAACAATCAATTCCACAACGTGATGCAAGTTTCTGAGCAAGACTTTGAATCTTGCAATGCTGCATCTGCCATCTCATCTTATACCTCTGGTTCTGACACAATTACCCTTAAAAGGCCCGGCCATTATTACTTTCTTTGTGGTGCTCCTGGCCATTGCCAAGCCGGACAAAAGGTTGACATCAAGGTCTCTCTGCCTGTTCCAGAAAATTTGATCCCAGGTCCAAGCCCGTCGTCACCTTATGGATCCTCATCACCTTCAGCCTCGAATCCTGAAGAGATGTCACCAAGCTCAACTCTAAGCAGTGCTCCAACTCCTAATTTTTGGAAGCTTGGATTTGGTGTTGTTGTTTTAGTGTTAGGTCTTTTGGGTATTGTAGGATGCTCTTAAAATTTTCTTTTTGGGGTCAATTAGCTTGCTTTGTGTTTTTGTCCACTGATGTGGTATAATTTTTGTTACGTATGACCTTTTATTTAGTTAGTTTAAATGAATTCTTTTTGTAGACCAAATAAAATTTATAGTTTATTGCTGAATATATTCAGAGTAATTAGAATTAGAATTTACAAGGGGCGTATATATGTACATATGACATTCCAATTAAACATGTTAATTCCATGAATGAAAATTGCAGCCTAGCTAGACCAATATTGGCACAATGGGAAACACATAAATCAAACTATTTCAAGTTGTCCACGTCATGAAGAAAATGAGTAAAATCACTTTTTTACATGTTCGAGATAAGAATCACACAAAAGTAATTACTTGATCATTCAACAATTTATTCATCATTCATGCCAATTCGATATAACTTAATTGTTTAAGTTCTTTTCACCTTCACCCATATGGGCAGAGGTTCGAAATTCCAAAATATCCAATGAATATTTGTGTAAACCCCACTTCCCCAATCGCTTGTACTCAAAAATTTATTCACCATTCATATTAAAAACGTGTATTGAAATTTGGAAACAAACGGAAGTTACGTTTTCATTTCGAATTCTTATCATATGATCTTAATAACTATTCAGTAATCGGTAAAAAATTTCTTGCCACAACTTTCTTTTGATTTAGGAAGTACAACCAACCTTACAAAGTACACAAATGGTAAATATTATTATTATTTTAAATTATTGAAACACAACAAACCAAAACCAATACAAAGTTACATACAAAAAGTAAAAATAACACGAGCACATTGGATAAGAAAAAAACAAACTGAGTAGGATCAAGACAAATCAACATAAGTATTAATTTGGGGATCCAAGTTTGCTTTAACTTGTTCTGATTTGCTGCTAGTTTGGATGGAGGAAGGGCTACCAACCATGGCTGGTTCATGTTTTCCAAACTGATGCAATCAACTCAGATGAAACAGAAAAAAAAACGTATTAATTTGGCTTGAAGATCAGGTTTAGTTTTTCGAAAATTCACAGAATTGTCGTCATTCAAGAAAAGTTTTCAAAACACAACACTTGCTTAAAAAGAACAAATACGTAGCATGTCCATATCATATGTCACATCAATTAAATCAATGAAATGTATTTTAATAAGGAAAGATTAATTAATTAAATTTTTTTTTTTAAAGTGTTAATAAATCATAAATAAAAAAATATATTAAATAATTTTAATTGATGTGGTTGTCTACTTTAGCTGCCACATAAAGTGGTATGAGAATGTGGTATATAAATGTCGTAAGAATAGCATTATTCATAATAGCTCCTTGGCACATGCGTGAATAATAGCTCCTTGGCACATGCTCACGCATGTGCCAATTGGTTTTCTTTTTTTATTTTATTTTTAGCATGAAGAAAAGATAATACGGGTAGTTATGTTCCATAAAAGTATGATCTATTATATGATTTTGTTTTTAATTTTAAATTTTTTGAATATGAAAAAATGTAAATTTACCATATTATCCTCATTTAATTAAAAATTTCAATTCTTAAAGTTTGAATCAACCAAGGGTATTTTATGGTATTTTGAATGTTTCACCATTCTCTGCCTTTTACTTTATATATATAGATGTAAAATAGAGTTTAGTCAAATGTAAATAATATTTTAGAAAATCTCCATGAATAAAGAAAATAAAAACAAATAAAAGCACGTACGTTGACTTTCGTGCGCGTGTGAGAAGTTGAATTTTGAGTAAACAATTTGGTTAGTATTGTAAGGGTTGATCATTTCAGGTGCAGGAGGTTTCGGTTATATCATATATGTGTGGCTTTTCCGTCTTACTCTCTCTCATCTTTTGAGTCAACCAAATCATTAACAATTAATTAATTAGCCCTTTGAATATTGAATGTGGATCTCTCTCAAATCATTAACAATTAATCAAGCAATATTAATCAAGCAATGTGTAGCAACTACTACCAGAGGAGCCTAAGAAGACAACCAGATCACCAGAGACGCCCAAGCCGAACGAATAATCCAAGGAAACGCCAAGATTTTGATCCTTGGGGCGAATGGAAGGTATGCATGTTCTTTTCCCTGCCGCCGTGCTACTAATACTCACAAGCATGATCATCTTTAGGCTGCACAGTCCCCCGGAAGGGTTTAACCCCGAGTTCCGAGTCCACTCAGCTGCCCTACAGTACCCACACATTAATGCGACTCGCTCCTCCTCCGAATTAACCGCAACTTGGGATCTGACGCTACTTGCCAAAAATCCCAACCACAAGTGGGACATCGACTGCGACAGCCTACAGGCCTTGCTCTTCTACACACCCAGCGGCTACCAACATATTAAGGAGCGGCCGCAGGAGCACAAGGAGAAGGAGAAGGAACTCGTAGTGCTCGCTGCGACGTCCTTGGTCCCTTTGGTTTTATCCACGAGGAACCAAATAGGTATCAGTTTCAAACTCCCCATGCTCAGGGCTTACATGGCCAATGACGTGGTCAAAGAAATCTCGGATGGCAACACCACAACTTTGTCGCTCAGGTTCGGGCTTAAGCTTTCGGTTTGGTCTAGGTATAGGGCTCAGTTGATGAGCGACCAGAAAACTCCCTTGCCCAGATTTGCGAGCTACTTTTGCGACGGGATCCATGTTCGCGTTTCCTCTGATAATAATCATATTAATGACACTGGGAATTTAAAAATAATAACGAAAGCTCATCAGTCAACGGCATGCGATAAGAGCAGTGAGATGTTTGATTAGGATCAATTTGCAATAAGGTTTTCAGTTTTAGTATTTGTGTAATTTTCTAAGTTTAATGTTTCGATGAAGAAGTTTACTGTTTACTACGAGTTACTTTAGTTTGCTATTTTAATTTCAGCCGATGTGGGATTTGATTATTGCACCCTCATTTGGATTTTAAGAAACTTGTCTTTGGTAGTTACCTTCCCTTATCTAGTTTGTAGTTTCTTGAGTTTTCTAGAATTGTGTAGTTACATCTACACAAATATGCATTACTTTTTCAACACCTTGACTATGAAATTTGAAAGCAGGCGGGAGAATGTAAACACACACATATTTGAAATTAGGATGCTTCTGGTTTCAAGAGATGCAATGGGCTTCCCAGCTTCCTCCATCTATGGTGCTTCTACTTTCAAGAGATGGTCTTCTAGGCCCCCTTGGTGATCTTTTTTTATGTTAATATCTTTTGTATATTTCTGTAAGCTTTTTGTTGGCCTCATGGATTTGTTTCTACTATGTCTTTGCTTGCCTGGGTTCTTTGGGTTTCCTTATTAGAGTTCTAGCTAGGGTCGTTTACCTGAGTGTATTTATCCACGTTGTACTCTTGTGTATCCTTCTTCTATTGCTGGAGGACTCGTGTAAAGTAATGAGCATTATATTATGTATCTGAGGTTTACCAAATTTCAATCTCTTTGCATTTGCCCTTTTATATGGAATAAATTTTGGAAACAAGATAATTAAGGGGAAGAAACAAGAACAATATTGGGATGTAACTACCTTGAGAAGGTACAATTTAACTAACAACGACAAGCTGATGCACCAAATTGTATATAAAAAGTGCATATTATTAAATTAAAATACACATTCTTGTGAATATTAAAAGTAATATATGAATAGGAACTAATGGCTTTAAGTGTATTACATAAATGATAGGGTGTTATTAAATAGGTACTCATACAATGGGAACTGATATTGAACCAACGTGAACTGCTATATTTTTGCGTTTCTAAGGGAGAAGATACTAAAACTTAGATCTGTCTTGTTTGAAGAGTACACAATTGCAAACTTATATGTCATGATTAGTGCCTAATATAATAGACACCATTCCAAATATCAGATCCCAAGCTTGAAGCGATTGAACATGGCTTGGCTTAACTCAAATGACTTGTATCTTAAAAGGTATTTCTTTAATGGAAAATAGGGAAGGACTGACTCAATAAATGGTACCCAAAAAACAATAGCAACCCCAAACTAGGATACTGATTTAAAAATAGCGGCTGCATAGTCTCTATTGGTAATGGAGACAATTTATTGTCTCAAAACTTAACTTAGGGGACAAATCTGGATCAGTACATAGTGCATGTTTTTTATAGTAGTGATGGCAGTCGAGGCTAGTTACAATAAAATTGATGAACTATTGCAGCAAAAGCAAGGGTGGAACCATACTAAGGGCTACAGTGGGCTACACCTCTCATCACAGGAAAAATCATTGTAGGTGCTTCAAATTGCCCTTTTGCTTAGCTGGTGGTTGTGCACTCCAGGTGTACAGGTTACCTTATTTCCATTTTCAACATTTAAGTAAATGTCTTTGTTTTGTTTACTTTCATTTATTTTTATTACTCCATTTAATTAAGTTTACAATGTAAATAAGGAAGTACCCCCATTTGGATTCAAATAAAAATACTAGAAAATCAAATTCCTAACAAATCAAAATATGAAAAATAGGTTTTAGTGCAAAATACGATTTGGGCTAAAAATGATGGCTCATTAAGTCAATATATACGTCATACTAAAATCCCATAACATCAAGTTTTCTTGTTTTGATGTGTATCTTGAGAAAATAATTATTCCGAAAAACCATTTTTCATATTAGTCAATATTTTTACATAAAACAATTTTTCATGTATGATATGAAAGATGTTCAATCCACTATGTTGTTAAATTCAGTTAGGTTTATGTTAAAACTTATTGAAAATTAGTTTATAGAGCTATGAACTAGTGTGGTTTATATAACTTAATGTTTACTTTATTTCTAGAAAGACTATAGAAATTGTAAGTACCAAAAAAAATTATTATTAAATTTTAAGCTAATAAATTTAGTTAGCCCACCCGTTGAAAAATTATTGTTTATGCCCTTGAGCAAAAGTCCAATAGTCTAAGAAGGGAAAATACTAGTCTGCAAGCTATTGCAACATCTATTGAGATTCTGATTCTGTTGCAAGGCCAATCTAGTGGTCATGGAAATGCTAATAAGAATTCTCCATTGTCATTCGTACCACATACTGGACCAATTTTGGATTTGAATATCCCTAAAAATACTACTGCTAACCCCCAAAGGGGACGGTTGCTAAGACTTTTTTCCTTAGAGTTTTCTCAGAGAGTGTTTAGGATTTTTGAATGAGTGATGTTATTCCCACCTCCTTATCCTATTTTCCCACCCACCTTAATTATCTTTAAAATTTTAAAAGCAAATTTACCCTATTGTAAAATGAATTTTAAGGACTTAACTCTAAGTTAACACTGTTAAGTCAATAAAATAAAAGTAAAAATAAAAACAGAAAATTAGAATAAATAAATAAAAGAGCCTAGCAAGAAACCCTCAAACTACCCACCCAACCCCGTGACAACCAAACCAACCTCCCCTCCTCACCTCACCGCCAGTCACATCATCAATTGCCACCTATAACCTCAAACTGGGCATGTCTAGGAAATAGTTAAGAAGGAAGAATAAAGATTGGAATGTTCTATCTATCTCAAATTGGAAACTTGGAGGAATAAAGGGCCATGAAGTTGCTGATATTGATGAAGACTAGGATGAGCGACTTTGGCAGGCAATGCAGTCAAAATGTCGTCTCAGATCTGGGCCAATTGATGTAATATTTCTTGTGGGTTTGTTTATTCGTGGGTTGATTGAAATGGAGAGAGGAGAAGAATGTTAGATTGGGGTTTGAAGGTGTTGTTCAATACAACTGAAATAATGGTGAAATAGACATGAGGAGGAGGACGGAGGAGGGGAGGCTCGGCCCGACGTGGAAGTTATAGGTGGTTCTTGTTAAGGTTTGATGGAGTGTGCGGTGGGTGGCTGCTGAAAACCTTTTTTAATTTTTTCGGACTCAATCAATAGTGTTAAGTTAGGGTTAAAAGTGTTAAGTGAATGGAAGGGTATTTTAGGAATAACGGTGAGTTCAAAAATAGGATTGTGGTTTTTCAAATTTTCATGGTGGGTGGGAAGATAAGGTGGGTGAGGAAATACGACAGATATGTGGAAATAACAGCACTCTTTTTGAATACAGGAACTAAAAGTGAAATTAATGCCAAATAAGATGGACAAAATGGAAACAGAAAAAGTATTAATTTGCCTTAATAAAACAGACAGAAAACAGATTTGAGAGTTTGGTAGGTGTTGAAGAATTTATAGAATGTTTAGAATTTCGAAAGTTCACAGAATTGTCGTCATTCAAGGCAAGTTTTCAAAACACAACACTACTTAAAGGAACAAATACGTAAAATAGAATTTATTTAAATGTAAATAATATTTTAGAAAATCTCCATGAATAAAGAAAATAAAAACAAATAAAAGCACGCACGTTGACTTTCGTGCGCTTGTGACAAGTTGAATTTTGAGTAAACAATTTGGTTAGTATTATAAGGGTTGATCATTTCAGGTGCAGGAGGTTTCGGTTGTATCATATATGCGCGGCTTTTCCGTCTTACTCTCTCTCATCTTTTGAGTCAACCAAATCATTAACAATTAATTAATTAGCCCTTTGAATATTGAATGTGGATCTCTCTCAAATCATTAACAATTAATCAAGCAATATTAATCAAGCAATGTGTAGCAACTACTACCAGAGGAGCCTAAGAAGACAACCAGATCACCAGAGACGCCCAAGCCGAACGAATAATCCAAGGAAACGCCAAGATTTTGATCCTTGGGGCGAATGGAAGGTATGCATATTCTTTGCCCTGCCGTGGATGATACCACTCGGAATCTTGATCATCTTGGGGCCACCGGACGGGTTTAACCCCGAGTTCCGAGTCCACTCAGCTGCCCTACAGTACCCACACATTAATGCGACTGGCTCCTCCTCCGAATTAACCGCAACTTGGGATCTGACGCTACTTGCCAAAAATCCCAACCACAAGTGGGACATCGACTGCGACAGCCTCCAGGCCTTGCTCTTCTACAGACCCAGCGGCTACCAACATATTAGGGAGTGGCGGCAGGAGCACAAGGAGAAGGAGAAGGAACTCGTGGTGCTCGCAGCGACGTCCTTGGTCCCCTTCGCTTTATCCAAGAGGAACCAAAGAGGTATCAGTTTCAAACTCCACATGCTCAGCGCGTACGTGGCCAATGACGTGGTCAAAGAAATCTCGGATGGCAACACCACAACTTTGTCGCTCAGGTTCGGGCTTAAGCTTTCGGTTTGGTCTAGGTATAGGGCTCAGTTGATGAGCGACCAGAAAACTCCCTTGCCCAGATTTGCGAGCTACTTTTGCGACCGGATCCAAGTTCGCGTTTCCTCTGATAATAATCATATTAATGACACTGGGAATTTGAAAATAATAATGAAGGCTCATCAGTCAACGGCATGCGATATAAGCAATGTAATGTTTGATTAGGATCAATTTGCAATAAGGTTTTCAGTTTTAGTATTTGTGTAATTTTCTAAGTTTAATGTTTCTATGATGGTCTCTCATCTCATCAAGGTTATTGGATCCAATCAAGAATTGGCTCCAATACAAAGAGGGTAATGCTATATAAAACATGAGCGTATCTGGATCTCTCTATACCCTAGCATTACCCTTTTTATATATAGTTTTGAAGTATATTACCACTTTCTCTTTACATGCAGAACAAAACAGAGTTTAATTTCACTCTTGTGATTCCACAGTTTGGAGGACCATATATCTCTTTTTCTTTTGAAAAATAGAAGCAATTTCACTCACCACTCACCACTCACCACTCACCAAACGGTTTACATTTGCTTCTATTGATTTTATGACAGAAAAGCGATAGAATTTTATTAGATCAATATGAATATATAATAGTACAAAGAACACATACCGTAAAGGGAGTCATTCCAATAATAATATGGCAGACATGGGTAAAACTTCCCTAGTGACCTAAGCTAGCTGAAAAGCTAAAACGATTTAGAGACAATCACTTTCGAAAATAACTTTTCTATAATCCCCTCAGCTGCCATAATTTTCTCGAATCTAATCCAATGACATTAATGACAAAACTAGCAGCTAATCGGTATGACTCTCATAGAGAGATGACTAAGAACACTTAGCAAACTCAACTAAGTTTTTGGAATCATAAGAGAAAAAACACATAAATTTAATTCATGGAGTTTTTGGACTTTATTGAACAAACTAAAACAACCCCAGCAAAAGGAAAAACCAACTGCCGGTAATCTTCCTTTAGTACATGATGTAGAGAGCACTACCTAGTTACTCCATGGCCTCAATGTACCAATGAGCAGTAGATCTACCATGACAATGGTCATAACACCTCAAAGAGCAACCTCGCAAGATGAGGCACAACCAAAAACAACCCAAATATGAGACAATAAATCTACCAATTAAAAAGAGTAGATTGACATAAGTCTACCAAAAGCCAAAGAACACCGAAGATCTGACGGAATCGGAGGGGAAAACCCTTGAACTTTAACATTTCAGTTAGAGTGAATTTCAACTATTTTTCTACATGCTAAAAATACCACTTTGACATTGGATTATACAATTCTATTTTAATGAGTATTCAATTGAAAACAAAAAAACAAAAACAAGTGTTGTTAGACTAAGTTATTCCAAAAAAAAATTTATAAATTGGGCCTTGCGCCTACTTATATTAATCCATTTATGAAAAGATGTATATTTCCTTCTACTAGTAGTATTTGGAAACTCATGCCCAAAAAAAGGAGGTTGTGTTTGAAAACCTTTTCAGAATGGGACTCGGATACAACACAACCTAACCCTATATAAATGGAAGGCCGTGCGTAGTACCTTTCACACACAAAATTTGAGTTTTCTTTTCATTCTAAATTTGTTCCTCTTTTGTCTGCTCTGCTTGTTCTGATCATGGCTTTCAGAAACATTGCTACTCTTGTTTTCTTTGTGATGATGGCGTTCAGTGGTGCTTATTCTAGTGTTGTTTATAGAGTTGGAGATTCTGATGGGTGGACTTCGAGAGGCCTTGTTGATTACAACAACTGGGCTTCAACGAAAGATTTTCACGTCGGCGACACTCTAATTTTTGCTTACAACAATCAATTCCACAACGTGATGCATGTTTCTGATCAAGACTTTGAATCTTGCAATGCTACATCTGCCATCTCATCTTATACCTCTGGTTCGGACACAATTACCCTTAAAAGGCCCGGCCATTATTATTTTCTTTGTGGTGCTCCTGGCCATTGCCAAGCCGGACAAAAGGTTGATATCAAGGTCTCTCTGCCTGTTCCAGAAAATTTGATCCCAAGTCCAAGCCCGTCGTCACCTTATGGATCCTCATCACCTTCGGCCTCTAATCCTGTAGAGATGTCACCAAGCTCAACCGTAAGCAGTGCTCCAGCTATTGGCTTGGCTTTTGCCACTGTTGTGTTGTTTCTTTTGGGTTTTGAATTCTAGACATGTTTTGTATTCTTTTGGGTTTTAGTTAAATAAGGTTGGGTTTGGTATTCTAATTTGTGCCTGTGGTGCATGGATGTGCTATATATTATTAATGGTTCCGTAGATAAATTCTATGTATGCCTATTACTAGAATTCTTTAGATATTGTTGTTTCTCTTTTGTATGTCACAATTATTCTTGAATTTGAGTTCGTATAATATTTTTCCAATTTGAGAGGTGCTGGCGGATATAATATAAAATCTTAATAGATCAAACAAGTGTATTGCATGCAATGGATATGCGTGGACTATCAGCCAGCAGCATAATCAGCACGAATTTCAATATCCAATCCTTTAGGGTATCGGAATTTAGGAGCAGTCGCCATCTAGCTAAGACTCTACATTAAGCAACTTGTTCGAACAAGATTTTCAATTTTATTTACAAAAAGATTTCTGTCTCTACCTGTAATTGCATTGATGGGTTTGTTGCTGTAGGATCAAAGATTGGTAGTTCTTGAATTTTGAGTACAATGGAAGGAGGCTTGAACCATATGATCAAGACCCCATTCTTGTCATGTGAAGATGAAAGGGCCAACAAACATGGTTTAGTTGGAAGCAGTAACTCTGTTGCTGCTATGAAATGTGATTTCTTCTCCAAATTGCCTGACAAGGTTCGGTCTGGCTTCGATCCTGAGGCCCCTTTCCATCTTAACCTTTCTAAAACCACTGGCTTGATAGAAGGTAACTCAAAACTATCTCTTGGTTCTTGTTTTTATCCTGGATTTAGATAATACCCTTAAAATTAGAGAATCTTATTTGGTGTCAGTAAGATTTAGATATTTTTGTGCTACTGAAATATGGGAGTTATTTGATTGATTATTAACAGCATTGGTCACTTGCATGCAGTCCATTTTAAACAGAAAAGGATGGACCATTTAACTTCGAATAACGATGTTCGTAGTTGTCTGAAATATTTTAATCATGTAGTACTACTAAATATCAGAACAAATGATGGTTTTGAATGTCCTCTGTAGTCTGTCTGGAAGAATCATTAAAATAGATCAAGCAATTGGATAGAGCTAATGAGGTGATCAGTTGAGTAAACTACAACTGAGTCATCGACAAAGACGGTATTGAGGTTGTGGAAAAGAAGATAAATTGTTTTCTGATTATGATTATATGTTTAAGTTAAGTGATTTTTAAAGTAAATCTGGAAGTTTTGATCGTTTTCGGTTAATGAACATTCTCTAAGATGATACTTACAATATAAAACATATGTTCCTCTCTCTTAAAAATGAGTTTCTTTTTGTATTAGGGGAAAGAGAATACTATGAGAAGCAATTTGCCACCCTAAGGTCTTTTGAGGAAGTTGACTCTCTAGAATCACCCCATGTCATTGATGAAGAGGAAGATCGAAAAGAACAAGCCCAGCATGAGAAAGCAATGAACATTTCTAATTGGGCAAACATCTTTCTGCTTGCTTTTAAGGTTATATATTTTATTCCTTATGCAGCTTTGCTAGTATTCTGCAAATTAAAAGGCAAGGCACTTCAGCATCTCAACTATCCGAACTTATTCTCAGAAAATCTGAGAAAGCAGATCTTTTCCTGAACAAGAATGAGCCAACTGTTCCATAAAATTCATCCAGATTTCATGTTAGTCATTGATTGTTAAGTAAAAGCCCTTCTTGTTTTTATGCAATGCAGGTATACGCTTCACTAAAGAGTGGATCCTTAGCTATTGCAGCATCAACACTAGATTCTTTGCTAGATCTTATGGCTGGTGGTATACTTTGGTTCACACACTTGTCCATGAAAAACATAAATATCTACAAGTACCCTATTGGGAAATTGAGAGTGCAACCAGTAGGCATCGTTGTATTCGCGGCTGTCATGGCTACTCTTGGTATGTAATGTGGTCTAGCCTCTACCTTATCATAATATTAGGAAGTTCAGTGAAAATGATCCATTGTACTGTTGAAATATATATGTTTAGGCTACACAAATTATTCATTTGTATGTTCAAAAAATAACCCCCAAATGTTTTTCATCAAGGGGCATATGTCTCCTGCAGATTCAATTTTCATGCCATACAAACAGAGACTAAAGTAGTTTAAGCAAAATTTCAACTCCTCAAATATAACTGGAACACTGGCAACCATAATTGTATGAAGCTGAATCTTTTCACTTGCATTAGAATCCTTGAAAATGTGCTAATGGGTTTTCTTTCTTCACTTAAGTTCTGTTTTAAGACTACATGAAAAATTGAAGGCATACACTATAGCCCTTTCACTCCAGTGCAGGTTTTCAAGTGCTTATCCAGGCCCTTGAACAACTGATCAAGGACAAACCTTCTGAGAAGATGATTTCACAAAACTTGATCTGGTTGTATGCCATCATGCTGACAGCTACTGGAGTTAAACTTGTCCTTTGGTGTTATTGCAGAAGCTCTGGAAACACAATTGTCCGCACATATGCAAAGGTTTATACATGCAATTTATAACACATAAAACTTCATATTTGCTCCTCCTGCTTTGTGATCTTACTGCATTACTCAAACTGATGCTTGCCAGGATCATTATTTTGATGTGGTAACAAACTTAGTTGGTTTGGTTGCTGCTGTTCTTGGTGATATATTCTGTTGGTGGATTGACCCTGTTGGGGCTATCATCCTAGCATTCTACACAATTTCCAATTGGTCCGGAACTGTGCTAGAAAATGCAGGTCTCTCTCTCTCTCTCTCTTCCCCACACACACAAAAGGTTGTTCTGTGCTTTTGATTGAAAGCCATATAGATAAAGACTCGGAATAATTTTATAGCGGGGAACACTGATATTCTATTGGTTGCTTCTTCATGCAGTTTCTCTGGTTGGACAATCAGCTCCTCCTCAAGTGTTGCAGAAATTGACATACCTCATCCTAAGGCACCACAGATTAATAAGACGTGTCGATACAGTTCGTGCCTACATGTTTGGGGTTCTTTATTTCGTTGAGGTGCAATGTTAAAGTATTAAGTTCAACTTGATTTCTAGTGTTAATTTGTACTCCAATCATTTCTTTTTCTCATGAAATCTAGCCGCTGTAAACCAGTTGTTGAAGGGCACCAAGATAGTAAATTTCATTTCAAAACTGCTTTTTAGTTCCTGTCCTCCCAAGTCCTTACCAGAATTTTCCTCTAAAAAAACAGGTTGACGTAGAACTGCCAGAAGATTTGCCTTTAAAAGAAGCTCATGCAATTGGAGAGTCATTGCAAATCAAGATTGAAGAGCTCCCAGAAGTCGAACGGGCGTTCGTTCATCTCGATTATGAATGTGACCACAAGCCAGAGCACTCTGTTCTGAGCAGGCTCCCCAGCAGCCATGCTTAATTTCGAGTTCCACATGAAACAATGCCCTGTTGTTTTTGGTGATTGAGATATGTGTGAGGATGTGAGATACATATATACATGATTTAGTTTTTAGTCCTGAAATATTACCATGAAGGCTTTGTGATTTTAACACTTGGGGGGGTCCCTCAAGTCCCACAAAAAAACTTTAAACCAAATTACATCATAAAAAGAATATAGAACCCGAAATGATATAGCCCCTTATTGTGGCTCTAATCACCAAATTTAGGGACCCTTCATTAGGGAGATCATAAGTCTAAATTATAATATTTAAGAGTTCTTTAGATTATCGCTTGTATAGTAAATAGATATCCGATACAAGAATAAGCATAACCATAAAATGTCTATTTTGTCCTTCAAATTTTAAATAAAATGAGTAATCAATCTATAAATTATGGACCATTGGTGATTAACCAAAGATTTACCACCACTTTCTCTTTTTACTCTTATTTTTTTCTTATATACAAAAATAAAATAAAATGACTGCATTGACCTGTAAGTTAACCAAGGAAATGATTGACCTAAAAACTAGGATTGGCATCATATGTTTTGGGGTTTTTTTTTTTTTTTTTTTTTTTTTTTTTTTTTTTTTTTTTTTTTTTTTCGTTTTATTTTTTTTTTTAAATGGCAATAATTGGAAGAGCTTGGGTTTTTAAGCGGCTCTGGTGATAAAGTAGCGGTGGTGACAGTGGAAGTCCAACTTCACAATTGTTAGGGTTTAAAGGCAGAGGAATTAGGATTAGGGCTTTGCAGTGAGAGGCTCTCAGCTTGCATTCGCCGTTGAGGTTCAAAGGAATAGTTGGGTAAGTGGATTTGGTTCTGGACATCAGCTAAAACAAAAGAAATTTGAAAATTCCGTTGAATCAGACAAAGCCTTGAACTTCTTCTCTCTTCGTTTTCTTTCTGTGCTTTCAAATTTCCAGTTCTGGGTTATTATTTGTATAATTCTTTCATGCAACAAATCTTTTTTTAAGGAAAAATTTGGTACACACAGCGTTTGCTTCATTGGAAAATGGAGGCGAAAGAGAAAAATGTGAACACTGAGTTTCATGTTCTTGTTTTTTCTTAGGTTCTGAAACGCAAAAGGAACATTTTTTGCTGGGCCTGGTTGTTCCAGAAAAGATAATGATTGTTGCAATAAACTTCCAATTCAAAAATGCTTGTGGTATCTTTCTGCTTAATGCCTGAAACAAAGTTGATGTTAGCTTAGAACTTGAGTAATTAATTATCTTATTATCAGTTTGAAATTGAATGGTTTGAGTATTTAAGTTACAGTTTCAGGATTGACAATAGTTGGTTTCTTCTTTCTTATATGCAGGGGTTCTGATAAAAAGATTAGTGTAACCGGTTGTGATAACTAGTTGATCCAAACTACTTTTGAAATAATAGCAGAAACCCTTTCGGTTCATTTTGATTTATCAATAATTAAGCCTTTGCATCCCAAAAGGAAATTCAGTTGTTCTCTGCAATGAATTCTGTTTTCTCATCGCAGTCCCTTTGCATTCCCCTACCTAGCTTCCAGTTGCTACCTTGTCTTCAAACACAACCTCATTATACGTTCCCCAACCGTGTCTGTTATCGGAATCGATGCATCTCTCCTCTTTTTCTTTCCTTTCCTTTTATTCCGCATCAGGCTTTGCGTGCTCGGCGATCATTTTGTGGTGCTACAGCTCCACCGGATGAAGGAGTAGTCTCTGTAATCAACTTCGACGATTTTGCTGAGAAAGACTGGTCCTTTCTTGATTCCGCTGATTTCAGTTCTGGTCCAGATTATAACCTGAACATTGATCGCATTATATCTGCGGGAGAAATTGAAGAAACTTCAAGAGTTATGGTTTCAATTGGTTCCGAAGGATTTGTGGATCGGGTGGTTGAATCATCACCCTGCAATCTCTTGCTTGTTGTCCATGATTCACTTTTTGTGTTAGCTGGCATTAAAGAAAAATATGACAAGGTTAAGTGTTGGCAAGGAGAATTAATATATGTACCTGATAAGTGGGCACCTTTAGACGTTGTGTTCCTTTATTTCCTTCCAGCCATGCCCTTTACACTTGATGAGGCGTTTGGAGCACTTGCAAGGTGTTTTTTGCCAGGTGATTTTCTTGTATCAATTTTTCTTTTCATTCATGTCTGTGTTGTGCTACTGCTTCTCAGCCTCGATAACGTGTCATTATTTGCCTCGGATTCATCCTGGCATGTTATTCAGGGCTCACCCTGAAGTTGCATTCTGAGTTATGGCTGTTGCTTGTATAGGTGCAAGACTGGTTATTAGCCATCCCCAAGGAAGAGAAGTTTTAGAGCAACAACGACAACAATATCCAGATGTTGTAACTTCTGACTTGCCTGAGAAGAAGACTTTACAGGAAGTTGCGGCACAACATTCTTTCGAGTTAACCGACTATGTCGACGAGCCTGGTTTTTATCTTGCTGTATTAAAGTTTAGTGGGGCAAGAAACTGATAGTTGATTCTTGAGAGTTCCTTGTGCAAGAAACAGTGGATTCAACTGAAAATTTATACTTGCACCTTTTTGCCTGCCTGCGTTATTTTTCTTTGGTTTAAGATTCTTATCTTTGGGCCATTTCCCTAGTGCCAGATACTGAGCCAATTAGCCTTTTGCTCAGTTAGGCTTTTGTTCAAGAATTGAACTCCCGTTTAATCAAATTTGTTCACCAAATGATGTGTCAGGTACAAAAGTATTTGAAAACGCCGTTTAACCCCAACTTCTCTTCCCAATTCATGTGGCATAACTTGGGCTAAACAACATCCATCACATTAATTAAAAGAAACGAAAACGCATCTTATCTTTGCAAAACCTGAACTTCATCAAGCCTTCTTCTCTTCTCTAGACCCTACCAACAAATGGAGAGCCTCCTCCCTCAGGTTTTTTCTCCTTCGGTTGTTTCTTCCCTTTGGCTTTCAATTGTGTTGTGTAGAGCCATGCCATATGCCATTGGAAAAGGTGGATGCCAATGATGACTTGAATGGTAAACAAAATCCAAAGCCATAAAAAATTTGATGTAACAACGCAGGAACGATTTTAGTGAGCATAAAAATAAACATTTATTCTCAAAAAGTTTGCATTAAGAAATGACAAATAACTTCCTCATAAGCCCCATTATTTTCATCAGCCAAGAAATTTCAATTAATTAACTGACAATGTTTTAGGAGGCTCAAAATCCTAAAACAAGTACAACAGATGGGACTGTTTCAGCTCTGAAATACAAAAAGAAAATTTCCATACCAATAAATTCTTCATTTAATAAAAGTAAAAAACAAAAAACAAAACCCGGCCTCTACAGAATCTTCAAACATAGTAGCACTCTCCCTTCTCTATAATAGGCAAAAAAAACGATGGGACAACTTGGATAACTAAAGAGAAAAAAAAATACTATGAGCTAAAATTGGAATTTTTCAAAGGAAGATTATTGTGTACCATATACCAGGTACCACAAACCTTCATCACCAAATAAGAAGATAGAGACTGAATTCCTGAACAGCCACCTCACACCTTCTTACAACTACATCAGAAGAATGAAAACCTTATGCCATTACTTGCTGCAAACAGGTTGTATTCTTCAACAGTAGCCTCTTTCTTATTGCACGCATGATGATCATTCTCAACATGATCTGAACATTTTTGTGGAAAATCCCCAACAGTCTGTTCTTCCAACGGCATAAGATTTGAATTACATCCTGGAGGATCAGCAAGAGGCCCACCATAATGGAATAAGGAAAAGCTATCATTACTCGTATGCAATCTGCCAGAATTATCGTCTTGTGCTCGTTCTCCACTTGCCGGTGCTTGCATTGAATACGGTCCAGATGGATCCACACTCTCTGTATTAGCTTCATAAAGAGATTCTTGCACACCTGGGTTAGAAATTTGAGTCTGCTCCTCTGTATTGATGGCTGGATAAATTGGAACTGGGCCCGGGGTAAACAAGGGAGTGGGTACATGCTGCACAGGACTATACGGCATGCAGAAGCCTGAGTTTCCATTCATACCATACCCAAGAGGGCCAGCATATAGATAGTGGTTGGGATGAGGAAAAGACATCATTCCACTGTTTGGGGCAGCAGGCCATGAAACTGAACTTTGGTGATAGTAACCCATTGAAGGAGCTTGAAATAAGGGAAAGTGTACATTTTGGTTATGCATTGGAGTAAGCATGCCATGATGCTGAGAACCCACAGTAATAGCAGACAAACCATTATCAAATCTCTGAGCAATATTTGTTGATGGATTCCCAAGAATGTTACTCCCTGCTCCATTCAGTGAAGGGCCACTCAGTGCCCTGCTTTCCATAGACTCCCCTCTCTTTGCATCCAGATTATTCTCCATACTATGGCACTCTGGGAATCCATTTTGAATAGATAAAGAAGCTTCTTTTCCTCCTGATTTCTGGCTGGCATCTTCTGAATCTGAAGTGGAAGAAGATTCCTGATTTCCATGATTTGACGAGGTTGTATTGCTGTCTCCCTCACTGAGGCATGATGAGCAGTTATCAGAATTAGAACTGCTGCCGACTGTGGAGTCAGAAATTCCATTCAATGCAGTGTCAATAGAATCCTGTGCTCCTGCATGAAATCCGTTCTGACAACTGACATCCATTCCTATGCTGGATTTTCTTAATTCCTTCAAATTATTAACTTCATCAACTTCACCTGAATTTACCACAATATCACCTGTACATATGTCACCAGATGACTTCATGTTTTTATCTTCAGACTTGAAAGCAGATGACCTCAAGGTAACATCAGAGTCTGAGTTACTTCGAGGATACTTTTTCGTTGGCTCTACGGGCTCCCAAATTTTCCTGGGTTGAGGCAAATCTGTACCAGGATTGTCCCCTGAATTGACTTTGCTTTTGGGTCTTGCACAACTATCACGCATGTGTTCTACTTGGTTATACCTGTTACCACGATAGAATTGCTTAGAAATATCTAATGCAGATTCCGACTTACTTGCAGTTTTGGTCTCCCAGCCCACTCTTGCAGCAGAAACATGGGGTTCTACCTTTGCTCTATATTCAGTATTTTTGTTACAGTTGCAAGAATGGAAGTCATATCTGTCACTCATCCGGTTGCCGGGGGAGAGGAACTTCTCAGTAAACTTAGGACCACTATGCCGACCATTGGACTTTGGGCCATTCACTCTTAATTGCCTGTTTGATCCATTGATGCCCCTTGAGGGAGTCTCCAAATTATCACCATTACATCTCGACTCAGATCTATTAACCACAGAAGCACTATCTGAAACAGCAGCATATCGGCGCTTGTCAGACCACTTCAAAGATGCATCAAGTTGAACTTCTCTCCTAAATTTCAATCTCCGTCGAGAAAACTTTGATTGTTCAGCTATAAAAGAACCCATACCACTTTTCCCATTGCTAATTTCACCATCAAAACTATCATAACAAGGATCTTCAATTTTTGAAATAATATAATCATTTTGGAACTGTTCATCTGGAGTGTCAGGAGATCCAGGTCTAGACAGAATATCATCACCAGCTTCACTAACTGAATCCTTGCAGCTAATGGAACTATTAGGCTCCTCATCAGCAATTAGTGATGATGATTCTTCCTTGGAGACGTCGTGAAGATCAAGAGTTTGATTTGCTTCAGAACATTTCTTATCTTTATCCTTTTCTTTCCCTTTCAACCTCTCCTTTCTTCGTAGCTTTTTCTCTCTTTCTTTTGTCCTTCTCCTCTCTTTGCGTTCTTCTTCCTCGCGCTTTTCTTTTTCTTCCTCTTCCAGAAGCTTCATCTGTAGGAAAAAGTACAAAGCCATCAGAAGTGTTTCTCCTGAAACTGAAAATGGCTCTTCTGGTTTTTCTTCCTAGTATCTTATCTTTAAATATAACAAGATTTAAGACCTGCTTTTCAAGAGTAATTATATCTTTACAAGCAACATGAACTCGTTCTTCCAGCAGCTTTAGTGCAAGACAAACAAAGATGCTATGCGCATTTTGGCGAGCTGTTCCTTCTCTAAATGCCTTTTCCACCTGAAAGAATAGCATTCACAGTCAAACATGGAATACTTAATATTAAAGTCACACAACGTGCATACTCAGAAATGTGCCAGCATTACACAAGCACATAGTGAGTAATTGCACAGCATAGCATGGTGCAACCATATGTTTGGTGCTCGAAAGCCATAATATTTTAGCAAGGATAATGCTTCCCGCCTTGCCCATAAGGAGAAACTCCTCCTTGCTTACTGATGTGGCTCAGCCAAAATCTGATACGTGTCTCTTTTGTGAAGAATAATTAAAGTGAAAAATAAATGCACCTTTGAGAATTTAAAAAAAGGACAAGTGTTAGTTTGTGGTTGAGCCACATTAGTAGGTAAGGAGAAGTTCCTCCTTATTCTGCTATGAAGACAAAGTGTACACAACTTGTGGCTAGTCAAATTCCTTTTCTTCCTCTTTCCCCACCATAGGTTCTTCAACCTTTAAATACCATTTCCTCAATAATTAAAACAAAAGGTTTAAATAGTAATACTAGTGCACCATTGTGATTGCATTACCCTAGACACCATTCACCTCACCACAATTTGTGTCATTCCTTGCATAACAAATATAATTATCCCTCTTTACTTTCCTCAATCCACAACAATGTCTATATAGACTGAACTGTATACCTAACTGAGGTTTTAGAATAACATGTGGAACATGAATGAACATATGATCACCCAAAAGGTAATCAAACAAGGAGCTGAGTTTTAAAAAACAAAGACAAGCTTTAACACACAAGAAGATCAGCAGAATGAACATGCCTGCTCCTTGAAAATAACAGTTGCAGCATCTAGAAGAAATTCACGAGCAAGTTCAGGACTCTTCGCATGTTTTTGCGGACGGGAGCATTCTCCATCCAGCTCATTTCCATCCTTGTCCATGGAATCATCATCCTGAAGAAAAAAAACATTAAATAAACATAACACATTAGTTTTAACCCCTTAAGATATAAGTCTCAATTGCCTATAATAAGCTTTTCTGGATCTTAACTACCTCTTCTTCCTCTGCCTCTTCAGCATGCTCAAAAAACCTTCTGACAGTTTCTCCTCTTGTGATTGTTACATAGCCGTCTCCAACTATAAGCCTACAGTGAACACATTGTTGACCCTTCAACGCATGAGCTTTTACAGAAAGCTCAGTGCAGCGACCATCTAGTTTCCAAGCCCTCAGGGTGATAAAGCATGCACTTAAACCACCAAGATCAAGGCCATTGACCTTAACACTTCCATTCATGCCAACATTTTCAAATTCCAGAATGTCAGATTTTCCCTCGCCTGTTCCAACTGCCCATTCAAAGTGATGGTAAGTCCCTACGGTATCGGCAAAAGTATGGCGCCAGTCAGCTTGGACTGTCCCATCGGATACCTGTGATGACATAAAATAGACATCACATCATCTGTATGTATCATCAAAAAAACGCTGCATAAATAAAGTGGCCCCACTATCAAAATTTCGTATCTCACCAGTTTTGCTCATGGATGACTTAGAGAAAACAACAACCATAACAGAAATCAGAAAAAGTCAAAATTAAAGAAACATATGAGGCCACACCTCATACTGAAAGGCAGAATCTGCAACACAAAACCAATTAGTGCATCGAGGTTCCCTCCGCAAGCGCTTCAGCTCCTTTAGCTCCTTGAACTCACGGATTACATTCCTTCTGCAATCTCTGCAAAATCTCTTGCTGTCAAACCTGTGACATGAACATCAAAATCTTAATACAAACAAGAACACTATAACATGAATTCTTATAAAGCGTGCAGCATGAATTCAAAACAGGTTGTTTCTAAATTAATGATGCCTCATCAATACGGCTATGCATTACTTTTTACATTGATAAGACTCAAATCTTTAAATGTTTAGGGGTCTTGGTGATGTCTGTTACTGAATCCAGGAAAAATTTATCACCTACAGCATATCACTCTTCATCAAATTCAGTTAATATGAAGGATGCATTTATCCACTTCCAATATGTTGCCTATCATTATGTATCTTCTGCAATATTGCCCATAAGACAGATTGCTCTCCTTACTGTTCACCTGCATATTTTTTGGTGAGGAATTTCAAATACCCAACATTATACTTACTAGGTGCTTGAACCCAAATAAAAATTAATTGACCCTTCAAGGGTACACCAGCTGATATTGGACATCTATTGTTCCAAATTAAGCTACTTTTCTCTTCCCGATCAACTTTCCCAGGCTGAACATCCCCAATATCAGTATTAATCTTGCAGGTCCAATAACTGAAACTTGCTCCGCTATCTCCATTATCTGGCACTTCCACTGTTCTATATTTAATTTCAAGCGGAAGGGATAAATAAATGGCTAATCACCTGTACATGAGCCTCTCAATAAAATCCTCTTCCTTCATCCTAAGAAGAGACTGCCGAGTTTCTTCTCCAAGTGCTGACCAAAAATCCACCAATGTATCGCAAGAAAGCCTGGCAGTGTGCAATGCACATGTTTCTCTTGTTCCATGACCTCTTCCATAACTTGCCATTCCTTGGCTTATCCAACCCCGACCTCCCCCACCACAGGCATCAGGATAAAGCAATTCACGTTCTCGTTCCCTTGCACGCGCACTGTCAAACACCTGATTCAAGCAAAACATCAGCTACTATAATGAAATTGGATAATAAATTACGGGAGCTGATTTTCCCACTCCTCTTTTGTCCACTTACCCTCCCTTTGTTGGAAATTGTATGTACTCACTCCTCTTTTGTCCACTTACACTCCATTTTTTGTTATAGTAAAAAGTATTAAAAACAAAAGGGAGTGTAAGTGCACAAAAAGACGAGTGGGAAAATCAGCACCCTAAATTAATCTCATAAAATTAATAAAATCATCAGAACTTACATTTTGAAGTCCCTTGAGAGACTTGCAATACAAATAGCAATCAATGAGTGTCAATGACCCCTCACGTGTTATCGTCAGACCACCCCAAGGATGGACAGATGGATCTGGGATTTCATCATGACACCCATTAGTAATACTTGACCCACCATCCTTATGATTTTTTGAGGCTCTTGATCTGTTGCAGGATATTTGCCCATCTGTTCCCTCCTGCTTCAAAGACTTTCCATACATGACAATCTGCAAAAATCCTTCAAGCAATAACCCATTGCACCGAGAGCAGTACATGTTCTTACGAGCTTGCTCAAAAAGAGTTTGCTTGTCAATTATGAGAAGCTTCTGCCGAGCTTGTGGCGACAACTCACTCCAAAACTGTCAAAAGTAAATACAACTTCATAAGAGACTATTCACACCATCAATAGTCACAAACAAAAGGAATAATGTGCAATCTGTGTATCGAACAATGTTATCCTTACTACAAGGAAATTTCTTATTAAACCCAACTACAGCCACCAACTTATTAAAGGAGCCCGAGTCTTAGGACCAGTAACTACGAAAAGTATATCAAGACGCAACAAACGCAACTTTTCTTCCTGTTGCATGCTTGTGCGGATGAAGAGTCTACATGTTTTTCTCTGTGTGTCTGTGTTTTAGGTTCCCTTAGCATGCAAGCCTGTAAGTTTTACAATGACCTAAGCACCACAGGTGCATTAGAGTTGGTATACCGAGATGCTCCATTATAACTAGCCCACCAGGAATAATCAAAATCATAACATTTCTTTCTATTCTACTTTATACGTCCTTACCTCGCATATGAAGAGCACTTTGGAAACAAAATGCTGATGATAAACACTCTCTGATAATGGTAGACATTACGCAATTCTCAACTCATATACATAATTAATCATAAGATTATATCTATAAATACAAGTAGAGTGGATCCGATAAACAAAACACTGGCATTCCAATCAAAACTAGACCTCCAATAAACAATAGCACAAATATAACCTCAACAACACCTCCATCAGATAGCTTGATAGTGCAAGATCCAATTCAAACTCAAAGTGCCCATTAAAGTCATTGATAAAACACGATACAAAAAAGTGATCCATATCAATCTCAACCCATTATAAATGCACAAACTGAATAAATTAGAAATAATTGAGTACCTTCTGGAGCTGATTGTAGCTAACATCATCGCGATGCTTGGACCAAAAGCCGTTGGGCGAAGAGAGGGAGTAAATGGGCGACGACCCATTACTGAATTGGTCATTTCTCTGAGGTAAGCCGGGCATATTTGGTTCAAGCAGTCATAGAATTCTCATTCACCCGCCCTTCCCATCTCCAGCAACGCGTTCAGGGTCCGATTCGGATCCAATCCGATCGATTATCGAGTATCAAAAGCCGAAATTAAATCGAAGAACATTTAATTTAGGAACTATAGATCGAGGAGCGAAAGGTTATTGGATCGAAATCAATTGCTTGGAGGTGAATCTGATTATTGGGATTGCGGGTTAAATTCAATTCAATTGAATTGAATTGGATTGGATTGGATTGGATTGAAGGGATGAGAAGTAAGGAAGAGATTCAGAAAGAGAGAGGGATGTAGTGGGGTTTTGGTTGAAGACGATGAGATATGGTGCTGCGTATATATTTGTAGAAAGAGAGAGAGACAAAGGAAGGCTTTGGTAATGGACTAATGGTAGCTATAAGGGAGGCACGGGTAAAACCAAATGAGACAGAGAGAGAGAGAGAGAGAGAGAGAGAGAGAATACTGTTACGATACAATTTACAGGATTGAAAATAAATAAATTAATAAAATCACAGATGAATTAATTTTTCAACCAACAAAAATCAATATACAAATTTGTAACTTTTTTCTTTTCCACTTTTTTTTTTCCTTTTGGTATGGAATTTTCATTTGATAGCAGTTTGATATGAAAACCGATTATTAGTAATAATACATACATACATACAAGAGTGTGAAAGTACTTACTCTAGGCTATATTGTCAAGTTTCATCTCTGCTCTATTAACCATCACATTTCTTATTATATATAACTTATACACTCACATGTCGGATTTGTTATTCTCATTCTCGTTTTGATTAAATTAGGTGTGAAGACCTCAATATTGTTTTACAAAGAAAACAAAATATTTAATAAAATGAAAAAGATCACCATACTTCTATATAAATTTCATTGGGACTCAAACAATTTTTTTCCACATCCAACACCAATAATATTTTCTCAAAATTCTTATTTTACCCAAATATAAAATTGAAAATAAAAAACAAAATAAATTCAAGAACAATGAAAAACAAACCAAAACCAGTGGAGCCTCATTCTCATGTGATAACCACCAAATCACTATGGTATGTTTACTTATAAGTAATGGTATAAGAAGAAATATAACTTAGTTGATCTGATTCCTAGTTTTTGGAGTATTTCATTAAGGATTTTAAGGTGGGACCCGTATATTACATATAACATCCCACATCGACCAACGGAGAGGGGGTGATGTGCCTTATATGTACATGCACACCTCCATCTAGCACGAGGCTTTTTGGGAGCTCACTGGCTTAGGAATCATGAGAACTCCGAAGTTAAGCGAATGGGGACTAGAGCAATGACAGGATAGGTAACCCACTGGGAAGTTGCTTGTGAGTTCCTAAAAACAAAACCATGAGGGCAAAGAGGGGGCCCAAAGCGGACAATATCGTGCTACGGCGGAGTCGATCCCAGGATGTGACAATTTGGTATAAGAGCTTTAGGTTCAATTTCCTATGGACTCTGCACCTTGTGTGCATCCTTAAGTTTTTGCACGATAACGTGTTCCGACACAGAATGGCACCTTGTCGACGCTAAGGACGTCACAAATGGTATTTGAGATTCTTGAGTTTGTGCTTCGTGATTACCTTGCACTGGTATGAATGTCTAAGTTCCGGATTGGGAAGTGTTGTTTGGCAACGTACGCCTTGGATAGGGTATGGTTGCGCAAAAAGAATTGATAAAAGAAAGGAAATTTGTATATTATCAGAGTTGTGACTATTGACTTTAGAACTACGTGTGGCTTGATCCCTCAGTAAGGGTACGTAGGTAGCCTAAGGTCCCACCCGGGTGTAGCCGCAAAATAAACTATATTTAAAAGGTTTGACCGATTCTGAGTATGTGATTGGTTTTCGATGTGGTTGTTGGATTTGAATCCTAAACATTACTACTGTTGGGTTCGGTTTTGATTATATTGTATATTGGGCCGAGGCCCCTGAGACTGCTGGTGATAATTTGTAGATGGTAGTTGTTGCATGCTGAAAATTTGTGGAAAGTATTATTGCCCTTCTGCAGGTTGAAAATTTGGGAAGTTATTTTATGTTGACTGCAGTGGTATTCGTAAAATTATTTGAGTTCTTTAATTGCATTGCTAGTTGTTCTGCCTTGAATCATTTGAAGGCCGGAGGCCTATTACGTAAATTACATATTAATACCTTGTGCATGCCGCCAGTTGGTGTTTATAAACTGTGTTTTCACAGGTTGAGAAATTTGGGAAAATCCAATTTATAGGGGAGGCTCTGTCGAAATTTCAGCATAAAGTCTCGTGCCTTTTATCCTTAATTTTGGAAAAGAGAATATAGTATCATAAGTGGGCTCGACATCGGTGTGTTGTCCGAATTTTCACAGGATTCGTCTCGGGTTCCGAGGAATTCGAGGTGGGTCCTGTCAACTTCGTATAAGAGCCACTATGCCGTGTGGTGTGATTGTGCCGATGAGGAAGTCGGGGCCCTAAAGGGGGTGGATTGTAACATCCCACATCTACCAATGGAGAGGGGATGATGTGTCTTATATGTACATGCTCACCTCCATCTAGCACGAGGTCTTTTGGGAGCTCACTGGCTTCGGAGTCATGGGAACTCCGAAATTAAGCGATTGAGGACTAGAGCAATCACAGGATGAGTGACCCACTGGGAAGTTGCTCATGAGTTCCCAGAAACAAAACCTTGAGAACAGAGATAGAGGCCCAAAGCGGACAATAACTGCTACGGCAAAGTCGATCCCAAGATGTGACATTACATGATTCCTTATGTGTAAGTAAATGCAGATGTCAAGAATAGAAATTATTCCGTTTATTCTTATTCTCTAACATGTAAGTAAATGTGTCAGTCCAAGCCCAAATGGGTTTACACAATCATGAATTAATTAGCTCTTAATTGCTTATATAAAGACCGTATTTTAACTCTTGATTAAATATATAACTTTGCTGCGAATGGGGTCTAGCCTAATGGAAAAAAACCTTGATTTGCAAATCAGTGGTCTCAAGTTTGAACCCCCATAATACTTTGGTCCCTTCCTAACTTTAACAACAAAGAAAAAACATATAACTTCGCTCAATTAATCAATTGCCCCGCCCATAATTTTATGTTACCCTCTCATTCACCAAAACTACTATTCACCTCTACTGCTTGTGACATTTTCCATTCTAATTAACCTGGTAGTGGGAATAACAATAAGGTTAATCACAAATAATATTTACAAATTAGAACTCATTCTAATTATGCCCTCCATATATGAATCACTATATTCGAGCATTACATTATCTTAACTCATCGTTAATGTTTCCATACCTGAGACCCGATTATCCTCACCATTCGTTAAGTTCAATACCACATTGTTTGGATGCTATACGCAAGAATACCGTCCATATCTTGATCCATACAAGTATAGTTCTTGCAAAAAGCAAGTAATCAAAAGTATTTATATGATCATTTTACTAGTTATATCCTTGCAATTATACTTTTTTTTCAAAACATACTTTTGAACATGACCATATACAAAATAGATTATTTAAATCGTATCGTCATATTGCCGAGTAGACACGCACAAGTGATTAACTTAAATATTTATTAGAGTGTCACGCTCGCTCGCCCACATATATACTAATAATTGAACATAAGTGTGGTAAGTATAGCCCAAGTAAGGTGAAATTGTTTTCCAATTCTATTATTACCAAATTAGCATGCTACAAGAAGCACCCCAAATATTTTATTCAACAATGAGAAATTATAAATTATTGGAACTAATTTAACAAAACAAAAGAGAAAATTATACTAATAAATCTTTCAGCGCTCTTGTCCCTATGCGGAGGTTGTGTCGACATTTTCTCCTTTGGTTAGGAGGATGGGGCATAGTGTAGTCATTCTGTCGTCAAAACATGAAGTTCAAACAAAGTATGTATGGGGTATTAATTGCTGAGTAAAAACAAAATATTATCAAAATATTTGATGACGGTATTAATCTGCCCCCTCTGTTTGGTATAATATATATATGTATATATTATCAAAATTGACGTGAATGCTAGTGTCTTAAACATGGGAATAAAATTGTGTCATATATGGACCCCTCTTTTCTGTGTATATGGCGATCCCATCCCATGGATTGTCTAATACCAAGTGGGGCCAAGTCAATGTACGCAGGAGACTGCATTGTAATGTGAAAATGATATATACTAGCTTTAGACTTTTCTACGTGGATATGGAACACAATTAGCTTTTAGAATTATACTCGGCTCTGTTTTTATTCTTTGCTCTCATAGTTATTTATGGATATCCATAAAATTTACATTCTCAAAACGTATAGATGAGATCATCTTTGTTAGATTCGACTTCTCTTTCAACGTAAAGTGTCATTTTGTACCATGTTACATCTCCTTTTTTGTTTGACGAAAAATATAAAGACTTACTTTGTATCTTAAATAATCAATCATCACGTTAATCAAAAAAGAAAACTAAAAAGAAGTGAGATTTTCTCAAGAAGTTTGTTCCGTAAGAAAGAATGACCATTGCATTCAATCCGAATCACAATATCTAACACTTACTCCAGTGACATGAGAATTAAAAATACGCAAATACAAAAAGGTTCATTAAACTAGAGGAATAACTAAGTAGCTTGCGTTTTTAATGAAAGTTTCACAATACCATCTACCAAACGCAAATGAGCTTTCACCGGGTATTGAATCAGATAAATGACAATGCAGAACATGCCCTTGTGAGAGTTTCTTGTTTCAGTGGAGCAAAATGGGAATAGGTTTACAAACAAGAAAGATACATTACAAAGCACACACAAGCCAACGTTGCTCTATTCTGGGGTTGAATTGAAAATTTGTTAGGCGTTTGAATCTGGGCCTGCAGGCTTTGAGTTAAGCAGTGGCTGTAGAGCCTTCACAACAATCGTCATGTTTGGCCTGAAGTCCGCCTCATACTGAACACAAAGTGCTGCCACTGCTGCCAACTGAAACATTCAATGAAAATCAATGGTTAGAAAAATTGGTAATTTGAATCAATCATTTATCTATCGTGTGATATATCTAGGCGGCCGCTATGAACCTGCACGCTTAAAAATCAATATTTTCATATTTACAACGCTAAGAAAAGGAGTGCGGATTGACAAATTAGGAGTGTGAATTGCATTACGCTATAACTATTTCCAAAAATTGTTCATAGTAACATGGTTAAGAGAGAGGATGCTAAAGCAGACCTTAGCAATTGCCTTTTGTTGGAAGTCATTGTTTAGCTTGGGATCAATACACTGCTTCACTTTGTCCTCACTCAATCTTGGAGTTGCCTGTAAAGGTTTTTGTGTGTTTATGTTAGAGGCTTGAAAAAGTAGAACTAAAATCAACTGAGAGAGTCTGAGACAGTGAGAAAAGTACATACCCAAGTAACAAGACTCTGTTGCCCCTTAGGCATTGTATGATCTACAGGTTTTCTTCCTGTCAAAAGCTCTAGTAGAACAACCCCAAAACTGTAAACATCACTCTTCTGAGTAATCTGCCCTGTCATGGCATACCTGAATAATAAAGAAAAGCAATTATTTTAAAATTAGATGAGGAAGATATGCATTTGCTCAACTTTGTTTGAAGATCAGAAAGGCTGACTCTGGTAATAGAAAAATTATTGATATATATTTCCAGACTTTCTAGCAACATAAGATGTTTACGTTCACAGACTGTGAATCCTGACCATAGATTAGAAGGTTAAGATTCAGAATCTGGCAAGAAAACATTACGCTGTGTATTATACTAACCTTAACATGTAAACTATGCATCTCTTTCTAACCATTTCAGGGGACAGAGTATATCAAACTCACGCCAATGCTTAACTTCTAAGCTAGTAATATTATTTATATTAGGTAGTAGAATCATGTCAAACATTCAGAAAACAAGAGCTAAGGCTTACTCAGGAGCATGATAACCAAATGTTCCTAAGACTCTAGTCGAATGCAGTCGCGCAGCTGTGTCAGATGACTGATTTGTCAAGTTGAAGTCTGCGACTTTGGCGACGTGGTCATCAAAGAGGAGGACATTGCTGGATCTGACATCGCGATGAACAATTGAAGGTTGAACTTTTTCGTGCAGATACTCAAGGCCTTTGGCTGCACCATAGGCAATTTTAATTCTCTGATTCCAAGTAAGAACTGGACCTGGTTCAGCCCCTTGTACTCCTTTCCTTCCTGCACTTAGAACAACAAATCAATGAATCGGTTTCCAACAGAGACAAATGTACAAGCAAACACAAAAACCAAATATATAACTCAGAATACCATGTAATATGTCATGTAAAGAGCCCATTGCTGCAAACTCATATATCAAAATTCGATTATTTGCGTCCAAGCAATACCCCATCAACTCCACAAAATGCTCATGCTTAAGTCTTGACACTGTTGATAACTGCACAAGATTGATTCAAAATTTTGAGTAAAATGTGCAGCATGAATGTGGAAATAACTATGGCACAAAATCTTACTTGAGCTGAGAAATCGGAGTCTGGCTCTTGTGATGTATCCAACTTCTTTATTGCAGCATTCTTACCATTACTCAATTTTGCATAGAAAACTCGGCCATAAGAACCTTCTCCTATCAACGCCTTCTGACCAAAGTTACCCGTTAACCTATTCAATTCATCCAATGACATAGCCGGTATTTCGATCGGTAAGGCCTTCTGTGGAGCTCCACTTTTGACCGTATTGGAACTCCTTGGCTCTCCTCTGTCATTGCCTGTAACACACAATGCAATGGTTTGTAATGCTTGACAAGGTGCATAATTTGTCCAACAAGTAATGCATGAAAGTTGATAAAATGTTGGACATTCTAGCTTGATGTATATAGTTGACAAATTCTCTAAGAACTTAACTTTTTGGGGTTTCAAACAAGATATTTTTGAAGTTGTGTAATTGTCTAACATGGTATCAGAGCTCTAGTTTCAAGAGACGGTCGGTATGCAACCTTCAAACCCCCATCCACCTCTTATTCTTTTCAATTACATTAGAAAGAATCGTTGAACCTTGACCTATCTTGATTCTCACTCTAACTCATTTATCCACCCTCCCTCATGCACAAGATGGGGATTCATGAGAGGGAGCGTGTTAAGGAGTTAAGCTTTTGGGTCGAGTGATCGTCTAACATACTTGAGCTAAGATATTGGGCAACCAAACTGCTAAATGCTAACAGTCAACACCACCAACCTTATGGACCTCACAATGTAGCAAATAAGAAAACACTACCTATTCTTTTTAAGAGAGAGAGAGAAATTGGAATAAAATAATACCTCCTGCTCCATATGTACTTCCACCTCTAGGTGGGGCAGCGTTATATTGATTAGCAGGTGGACCAAAGTTTTCCTCCTCCGCACCCCCGCAGCACGACATTGTTCAAAGTTGTGGTGGCACACCAAAATCAACGGCCCATGTAACACCAATTACAACTAGTGCTGCACAATTTTATTCAGCACCCAAAAAAATTTCTGAATAAAAATTGTTCCTGCAATTCCAAAAATTCCCATATCAAATTATAATCTTTATAATGAAAAAAAAAAACCTCCAAAAGAGGACAAATTAGCTTCCAAATGGCATCCTCTATGTTCCTTTTTTGTCCCAAATTTATGAAGGAAAAAATTGAACAAAGAAACCATCAACAAATTAAGATCTGTTTAGTTTCAGGGTAACCCAAAAAGAAAAAAAAATCATAAGGGTAATTACCTATTGTCAGAATGCAACCAATCACAGAGGTAATGCCAATATTCTACAAATAAAAAAAATAAAATAAAGGTGAAGAGAAGAAGAAGAAAAAAAAAATTATTTGAATGATGAAAATGAGCTGATGGGGGAGCGGAAGCGGAGGGGAGGAGGGACAGAGAAGAAACAGAGGAAACAGAGGAGAAAGAAAACAAGATTTGTGTATTTTGTGAGGGAAGGGGTCCGTTTTGGGACGACGGAGGGCACATGCTTCTCTGTTTCGCGGGAAACTCGGCCTACGGGAGTTTAACCGCTAAAACCAACCCTACTTCGTCTGCCTTTACATGCCCCCACGTTGCACGTCCCCCATTTTATTTGCTATTTTTCTCATCTTTGTGAGATTGATGTGCCCATCCAACGGCCCAAAATTCACCGGGCAATTCATGCTTTTTATTTGCTGGTTTTCTTTTATTTCTTGGTCCATGCAATGCAACACTGATTTTATTATGAGTTTTTATCACGTTCTGTCCTTAAACTTTTCAAAAATCTTCATTTCAATCATTTGAATTTTCATATCGCCTTGTTGAGCAAAAACGTGAATTTTATTTTATTTCCTTCGTAGATGAGCTATATTTAAACGAAAATACCATTTAAAGTTTATCAATTTTAACGAAAATTTTGATGGAATGTGATAGTATGACTCAAATTGATGTGTAGATAAAAAATTAACGACCCGCATTGATTGATTTCAGAATTAAAAGACTAAAATGAAGACTTCAAAAGAGTTTAGGAACCGTTTGTGATAAAAATAAATAAATAAGAACTCTCTTTTATTATTAAATTCCACAAAAGAAAACCAAGGTGGGTGTGTAATGGAACAGTAAGAAATTAATTGACAGACCCTTGTAGATGAGGCTCAAAATGTCTCTGATTTACAAAGTCATCCTGTCAACCTAAAGTAGGGTTTGGATCCATAGTAGATGCTTTGGATGATAATTGTCACATTAAGTTTGATATTAATATTATGCTTTAGCAGATAAGATATTAAGTAGGATCATATAACTATCTATTTGTTAATTCTCATCTTTTGATTCTACAATAACAGCTCTTACTCAAAAGTTTGCTGCTTGCTTGGCATAAGCTTTGACCATCCTAATGTAACCAATGTAGGTACATTCCATCTCTTAGACTTATTTTACCGAACAAAAAAGTCTCTCAACTTCAAAAGACAGAGAGAAGAAAAGGAGAGGGAGAGAGAGAGGTAATGAAACCAGAATATGCAAGTTTTTCTTCCCAATAAGTGCCCTTGTTTTCACAAGTGTCGTGCGATAAGCGAGAGAGAGAAATGGACAATGAGACCGGGATCTACACGGTTTTTCCCCAACAAAATGTTGCTATCATGTCATGTTCCTGTCACATTTTGTGGTCAATGGATTGACTGAGTTAGGCAACAGTCCAACCCAAAAGCATGTAGCTGCTGTTCCATGACAAGAGAATGCAGTATTTCATTTTAGGTGAGCATAGAAAGCTATAGAGAATGTTCTCTTGCTATCCATCATTCCAGTCAACTGAATTTGAAGTAAAGGAAAAACTCTTGAATAGATTCAGAACAAGCCAAGCAAAAGAAAATCTCTTGAATAGATTCATCAATTCAGGCCATATGGTGTTAATGACCACACTGCATCAGAAACACATAGGTACAAATACATGGCAATAGGTGTATTTAGATACATATGAAGCCAAGGACTTCGTGTCAGTCTTGAGGGTAAAGCATACACAATAACCAAACAAAATTATTGCTTCAAAACAGGGACATCCTGCTGCACTTCCATCAACCCATTGAATAATTCAGATATCCATTTCCAACACTAGGTTGCAACTCTGATCTTACCAGGGCAGGGAGGCAGTCAGCAGATAAATCAGTTTGCAAAATACCCTCAAGCTCAATCACTTAAACTCCAACTTTAAACGAAAAACCCAAACAAAATACATTTGATGCTTCAATATGGGGCTACCCTAGCCATTCTCAGAGTTTTTAACTGTACACCTAAACACAAACCATCTATCCAGATCTTCATTCTTCTTTCCATATACGGCCAGTAATCCTCAACTTTAGTTCTTGCTTATCCCCACCAGAGAAATACAGAGCTAGATTCCTCTGAATAATGAGTCCATCTTGGCTGTCACGAACTTTTCTATGACTATCCCGGATACTCCTAGGAATTCCCTGCCATATTAGCTTACGGCCATTTGCACCAACTTCCAAACTGTAGCTGAATTTCTTAGCCTCAATGTCATCACCCATGAATCGTAAAAAGGCCATGTAGACTGGAGCCATGCCTAGCTGGAAGGCTTCAAAGTGCAAACAGAACTGTCTTCCAAAACAATTAAAGACCTGCAAGAGAAAACAAAATTCAAGATGCAGGTCAGACTTCCATATATAGAATAGGTAGCCAAGAGGAATCAATAAGAGGCATAGCACAAAAGATGGACCATAACAAAAGGAGGGTTAAACTACCAGATTTTATACTTTTTCTTACAAAAATGTTTAACAAAATCAAAGAAAAACTTACAGTTAGCATCCAAGTCGCATTTTCAACTTCATTTGGGTTTGCTTTAACATATCTATGGTTGAAGGTACACCCATCATGCATGTCAACCTTGTGATCCTCCTTAAGATGCCCAACGAGAGTAGGGATATCACCCGTAACAGAGCACTCAGATCCAGCATAAGGGCAATTGTATAGACGAAACCGACAGTGTTGCTCATGTTTGAGCTTGCTGTAGTATGGAAATATATCATGACAGCCTAAACTCTGGTATCTGCATGGAAGTTCCAATGATTCAGCAACTTTCTCCAAAGCCAAACACCTTATATCTCCAAGTTCATAGCGGCAAGTGGGACAACAATTGTGCACCCTAATCTTGCAGTCTGAACATAATGTGTGACCATTTGGACACTGCAAAATAAGAATTTAGAAACATAAGGATTGAGTAAAAAAGAACATGTGATATCGGATCATAAGACACTACCCCTAGGGTTAAATTAAAAGAAGATAAGAAATTAGAGACGAGAAAGTGATAGAAATTGGTCACTTCAAGGGGATTCATGGAAATCTGACCCCAAAAAGTCAATAAGCAAAGAATTTTATCACTTGAGTAAAAGGCACATGGGGCATTGCAATTTACTGAATTTAGTCTTCAGAAAACCTAAAAATTAAAAGTAGTAAAATAAAACGGTTTACTCCACTATATAATAGACTCCGGATAGTACGAACAATAATACAAATGATTGAATAAATTAAGTCAACAATAACAACTAAAATGAAGGAGTCACATCTACACTACAGGATTTTTTTTTTTTTTTTTTTTTTTTTTTTTTTTTTTTTTTGGTTGCGAGAAGGGGGATTGCATGATTGTTCTATCCAATTTTACATACTGAACTGAGTTTACAACAAATTAAAGCAAAGAAGAATCATAGAACTATCATGCAAACTTATCATAAGGTACTATATGAAGATGATGAGTCCAGGCATTAGTTTCAACTATCAATCCCAAAAAATAAAATAATAAAAAGCAACCGAAGTTTACAAGTCAAGCCAAAACAATATTCCTCTACAATTGCAAAGCATACTCTTCAAACCCTCATGAGAATTATTTTTTACACTAGAGCAACCAAACTTCCAAAACATATTCCCTCCTTAAACCATCCACTCCACCACTGGAAACCTACAGTTAAAAGCTTCATTGACAATGAGCTGATCCCACACCTATTAAGACTAATACTCAATGTCATCTAAACTAAAAATATATAATCCGCTACTATTACCTACACCATATGTGCTACCATGTATGCACCCATAACATTTTCTTTCCTTTCAACCGTTGCTTTGTTAATAATTTTCCCATATGTAACGAGAAAAGTAAGAACTCTAGCCTCCTTCATGGAGGCTTTACAGAAAATCCCTCAGAAAATAATATATCCATGTCTTGTCAAGGTCACTTTGGTTGGTGGGGTGGGGAAAGGGGGGGAAAGAACCTTTATGCTAGAAACCATTAATTCATGTATGTTGCATTTGGTCAATAATTTCTTTTTTCTCATTTTTCTTTTTTAAAAGTAATTAAAAATACAATCCTATATTTTATCCAGTGATGAGAAGAAGTTAACTGTAAATAATATTTAATTTGTAACATCATTTAAATACATTATAAAACATTTAAAGTGAAGTAAGTAGAAAACATTTCATGATTGCAATTGCATTCCCTGAATGTTCTGCCATAGGAAATATAAAGGCAACACCAATAAATTTTCAAAGAATATTATAGGCTGCATGATTTTGTGATATATAGTAATATTAATTTCAATTGTTAAACAGAAAATTCAGGTGAAACATAACATATCTGGACTGCAAATGTACCTGATGAATAGGAGGGTACATCAAATTTGTGCAGACAGGGCACTCAAGTAACTCATGCACGCCATTGGTTGAATAAAGACCATTTTTTCCACCCAAACCAGGGGAAGTTTTATTGAGCATACTACCTGTCTCCAACTTTGCCATTGCCATGTCATAATCTGAACTGTTAGGTGAGACTCAAGAACCCCCTTGCAAAATGACCCCGGGAGTCACGAATGTTTCAAATCGAAGAACCCCTTGCAAAGTTCCCCCAGAAGACACGAGTGATTCAAATCTTAAAAAAAATTATGGCTCAAAGACCCAAACTATATTCAACTTGCCCTCTGTTCCACTCTCAATTCTCCATGGACATGCTATTTCTGTCAAACAAAATATAAAAAAAAATGGTATATCACATGCTATGAATGAAATACTTTCTACACAATTTATTATTCAACTCTTGTCCAAAATCCAGAAAAAACACAAAGAACAAGGTTAGCATCAAACTTTCATGAAATAGACACAGTATGGCACTGGTTAGTCAGCGCAAAACACTTAGAAATGTTATGAGATATGAGCAAAGTCAGTTCAGATGATGCAACCTACAGTTGCTTTCGGATATCTAATGAGCTTGGAAAAGATTCCTGCTTGGCAGCTAGGAGATTCTCAATCTCCTAGGGTCGACCTTACACCAATAAATATCTGTATTTTTTCATATTAGCTCTGAAAGTGCCCTTCTAGCTCTAAAAATGCTGGAAAATTGATTACTGGTACGAACTGTGGAATTTGTTTTGATAGTGAGTATTACAAGAAAAGGGTGCAGTAAGTTATGAATTTCCATAATTATAAAATAACTATGTTTGCTTAATATCTCTAGTTTAAAAATCAATATCCAACTGTTATTATTGCATAATTATTATGGTAGCAACAAAAAAGTTCATAAGAAAAGGAAGAAAGGACTTTATGGAGATTGGAGAAGAAATCATGCCCCTTGAAAATATTTTGAAGTAAAAATGGAAAGTCTTTCTGCTTTAAAAGTGATATGAGACAGAAGAACGAAGTCAAAAGAAATCATGATAAACCAAAACCAAAACTGAAACTTCCATTTCCAGCTTCCATTGTTACATAGGTTACAAATTTGCAGATTTATAAACATATTCAGCAAGACGAGGACAAACTCAGATCGATTCAGAACTGGGCTTGACTAAAACCCACATTCGTCATTTGCTCTAACAACAATAAGTTTGGAATTTTACAAGAAAAACTTAAAAATAAAGCAAATCCCATTCCTCATTTAAAACCAAGCAACCAGCTTACTCAATACAATAAACCCCAATTCAAAGCTGCACTACAAAACAATTCATCAACAAGAGTTTAAACTAAGCTTTCCAAAGTCTACCTTCTCACCATAATCATTGATGAAAGCAAATTTCAGAGAGAGAGAAAACAAATTCCCATACAAATTTCCACCCCAAGATACCAATTTTCAAACTAAAAGCTGGGATTTTGCCAAAACCTAACTTCCCTCACTTTAAAATAGCAGTATGATAAATCCTGCAACAATAAAAATTAAAAATTAAAAACAATACAAAACCCCATTCCCCTCCAAAACCATTACTAATCAAAAGAAAAAACAAAACCACAACATAAAGAACAAAGAACAGAACAAAACACAGATACCCAGACGAGATTTCCAAGCCAAATGCCTCCACGAGCCACCAGTTGAAGCAAAATAACAACTGGGTCTCGCTCCCAAATACTAAAACAAACAAAGAACTGAGATTGCAACACCCCAAATAAGAACAAAGACAAAAGAAAATCGAACGACGAGCCCAGAAACAACACGCGTATTACCCGGATATGGAAATTGAAGAGAAAGAGTGCCTTGCTCGCATCGGTGCTGGCCATCGATGGCCTTTGTTGTCTGTATGCTTCAGAATCACTAAATGTGTTTTTGTTTTGTGATTTTATTTTGGTTTTCTTTTTGTTTCTTATGTGTTTTGAAAATAAAATATTCGGTTTCTGTTTCTCGGGTTTAATTTCTTAAAGGTTTGAAATTGAACACAAAAAAAAATTACTCAACTGTTTTTATTTTATTGTTTGTTAAATTAAATTTTACCCAAGCGTGGACCAATTTTGCCTCTACCCCGCACCCGATGTTTGAATATTCCAGTCTTTTTGTTTTGTTCTTTTTGTTTTCTTTTTTTTTCAAGCACGTTGACGCCTTTAATTTCTACAATGGGGACGCTGCTCGATTTCAAATAGGGTTCATTTGCCTGATAAAAATAAATAAAAGGATATGAAATTTGAATTCCCAAATTCACACAGCTCCTACTAGGTTTTTAATGGATTTTTGTGGGTTGATAACAATAAGGTTGTAATTGTTGCCAAATAAATATATTTCCTACAAAAAGATTAAGGTTGTATTGCGACTATATATGAAATCGTTAAAAAGCGATTTTTGACTCTCAAAAACTTAATAGGAAAAAGAATAAATGGGTCTAACCTAATGGAAAATGACCCTTAAGACATTGTGGTAGTGTGTGTATGCGAGAAATCTTCTCCTTCTATAGTTTAGATTATCGCTTGTACTAAAAAAATATGTTTCGAATATCGATTGGCAAAAAGACAAAGTTCTTTAGAATCATATAAGTGCTTTTTGGATGATTATTTAGAAAGTACTTGAATTTTTAATAAGAGTTATTGAAAGTATTTATAAACACATAGTAACTTTAAGATTGTATATTAATGATTGGATACAATTTTTGAATGAACTCCTAACATCATATCGGTGTGCTATATTGGTATCACATTCCACATGGTTGCTTTGACTATTTCCAAGAACTCTGGCAATTTTTATTCTCAATTGTACTGACAAAAGATATTATACTGCTAATGACATTTTTATATACTTCTAACTAACAAAAGACTGTCACTAACACAAGATATCATCTCATTGCTCCAACCTTTAAGCAAGAGAAAGAAGAGAAACCCAAAATTTACTTTGACTGTTTCTAGGAACTTTGGCAGAGAAACCCAGAATTTACTTTGACTGTTTCTAGGAACTTTGGCAGTTTCTGTACTCTCAAATTTCCACCATTTGGGTGGTTGCCCATGAAGGAAGCAAAGGCAACCTCTCACATGAGCTTGCCTGAAATGAGCAATTTGGATGATGTGTTGTCCTGTGAGACCAAAACAATACGTTGGAACTTAACAATTAGGGTTTCAGAATTCACCAGAAACATGGACCACACCCACCTTGGTTTCTAGGACCATCTAAATATTTGATTTTGGATAATTTAATCATTTTTTATGGGCAAATTCCAGACATGATATATTCTTATAAGATAATGTTTACGAGTAGAGATGATTAATTACATTAATATTGAAAAAAATTTGGCCTATCTTTTGTTCTTGCTCTAGTATCTGCATCAACTATATAATAAGAATTTGAAATGAATAAAATCTAAGAATATTAATTAGGTAACCTCTCTGGTATTAAAAGAGAAAAACCAATGATTAGGTAACCACATATGGCAATGTTTTCAGACTATTATTCATACTACGTGTGTACGACTTGTTCCATCTGGTAGCATATGGCTTTCATGGTTGAATGGAAGTCCTACTTTCATTTCACCAGTTTTAGTTTTGTCATTGTTGCACTGCAATTTATTCACAATATATTATTGCATTGACAAACTTGTTTAAACTAATGTTAATAGTTGCGCGCAACCAAAACATTCGTGTGTACAACTTGTTCTAAGAGGCGGTTTCATGTTTAGATTTAGAGGCACGTTTGAGACTGTTCATGTATGAAAATATTTCTACTCGTATACCTTTTGTTAGAAGTATTTTTAGTGGAAGAATTAAACAATCAAGTGTTTTATTCAAAAAGTGCTTTTATTTCTCAAAAGCACTTTAATTTTTTTTGCCAAAAGGCAGTCTTAGAATCTGATTACCTTCTTATTTTTTTTTTTTTTTTTTTTTTTTTTTTTTTTTTTTTTTACAAGATATATAAAAGAACAAAAAAGAACATTGAGTGAGAAGATTAAAAATTCTTAATCACTTGAGTTCTAAGATCTTCATGAGTCTTTCCGATTTTAAAACATGAGCCTTTTGAAATTGGCATTGCAAATTTCTTCCCACATATCACAATGAGAAAAGGGAAAGAAAAACAGTATCCCGTGAAGTAGGTTCGTATATGCTTCTGAAAAAACAAAGCTCATAATAAATGTATTGATGTTTGAATTAATATACGTATTCTGAAAAAACAAAGCTAATAAATACAGCAGTCATGTTGAATCTGATATGTTTCAGATATTTTGTCTTTTCCGTTGTATGAAAAATTGACAAAAATACAAAGTGGGTTAAAAACTTAAAAACTCACATGGAATAAAATTAAAAATTCATACGTACACATGTTATGACCTACATTGATATTTTATTTTATACAAATGATATTCTACTTTAATTTAATTTAAATAACGAGTAAAAAAATTTGAATCGAGTGCAGAATAAAGAGACAAGAAACAAATGGGAACTTATAAAAAAATTTAAACAATAATAAAGAAACAAATGGCAACAACCCAACCAACAACTAAGGGGCCCAATTAAGCCCAACAAAAACTACAAAAGGTCTAGCAAACAATGCACACGATCAGGCTAAAAACACAGGCCAACCCAAATAAAGGAAAACTACCCAAACGCAATACAAGGCCTTATTAGTGATCTTCCACTGAGACCATAAAGCACGAAGCATATACACATTGCTGCTATACCCAATTTCCTTGTAGCCATGGGAATTTAAGCTTCGTTATCAAAAGACTTTTCCATGATGAACCATGGATTGTGTTATATTATTACAATCGGAAAAAAATAACACAACCATTAGAAGCTGGGAGGCATTTAGTGACATCCTTTCTTTAATCAATGCATTAATCAATTAGCTTTACTCACATATACAAACTTTAAAATATCTAGACTTTAAGGTACTTAAACTTGTTAGTTTCAGTGTCCTTAAGACCATCTCCAGCCTTGGCCATAGCTTATAAATAGCCCTCAAAACATACAAAACCCATCTCCACAGCGATGGATCTAACCATGTATGCCTACCCAAAAATTTTCAGAAAAATAAAATATGTATGTAGCTCCCTAAACCCAAGACCCTAGAGGCATATGAGAGAGAGAGAGAGAGAGAGCCCGACGTGCAACCACTAATGCTCAGGCTTTATCACTTAGTTTTCAAGGCTAATATTCTTTTCTTCACAGTTCCAGTATGATATTGGATTGTTGTCAAAGCATGGGAAGAAAAAAAAATTCACTCAAATGGTCGAGTTTAGTATGTAAATTTTTTCTACCCGACTTTTGAATCCTGGAACCACTACTGCATCTCCAGCCATGGGCTAAAAAATAAAATTGACCAAATTTTGAGGGCCAGATTTAGCCCTTTAGTCCTTCTCCCATGTCATTTGTAGCCTAGCTGTAGCCCATGCCAAATTTTTTTGTGGGCCTAGCATATGTGATGTCCAAGAAGAGAAAGTATCACCCGTGGGTGAGAGTACGGAATATCTCATGCAACTACGATCAAAAGGGTGATTTATAACATTTTAAATGTATTTAAATTAGTTTTTATTTATTTATTTATAATATTTATTGTGCATATGCCATTGTAAACAAGGAGGAAAGCATAGAGGGGTAATAGAAAATACATGGCGTCCGCACGATAATAACATCCGAATGTCCGCATAAGAGAATTTATGTATATTAGTTATTCGCTTATCTGGATGTCCGCATGTTATTATCGCACGGATGCTATTGTAAATAAGGAGGAAAGAAAAGAAGGGTAATAGAAAATACACGGCATCTGCACGATAATAACATCCAGATGTCCGCATAAGAGAATTTCTGCATATATATAACGGTCAGAATCTTTTGAAACGTTAACTTTCTTTTTTTTTCCTTCTCTTTTTACTTTTTAAATGTATATAAATTTTTTTTTAAAAATAAAATTATAAACAATTGGTTCTGACCATTGGGAGGTCAGAACCTTTTGAAATGCATCAATTTTTTTCCTTCAAAATTGCCGTTGTTGGCTTCTTCTTTTTTTATTTTAAAAAAAAAATTAAAAACCTAAAATATGTCAATAAATACTGCCATATTTCTTCAAATTCTTATCAACATACACATATATCTGGAATATTGTCTCTAAATAGTAGTTTAATTAAATTAAACAATATATAGCAGTGGAATGTATGAGTGTTGTACAATGATTTTTCTCAAAATAATAAAATATGGAGGGGTCTAAAATATAGCCCCTCATGGCTAGAGATGGAAAAATTTAGCCCTACACTATTCTTTAAAAAATTAATATTTTGGAGGGCTAAAATTTAACCCTAAATTACATTTAGCCTTACAACGGGAGATGACCTAACTATATTATTAACGTACCTAAGTAGAATTCTAATTCAATAAATTAGGATTTTAATGTACGTACTGGTTAGTTATTGGTCTAGTCGTACTTCTTTCCATTGTTGAAATAAATCCCAAGTGGAATTTCCCCATTGATATATATATATAATAATAAAAAGGAACTAAAGTGCACCTAAATTGAAAGTGCACTTTAGATACTTAGTATAATTATATTTATCTAAACTCAATGGAACTTAGTTGGATTGAAGTCGGCTTGCCTTGTGTTGATTGAGTTGAGTTGAGACATGGGTGATTATGCACAGTGGCGAAGCCATAATTTTATGTGTGTGGGGGCCTTTTATAAATTATAAAGAATCAAAAATTCAAATTCACAATACATACGAAAAATAGCATATATATATATCACATATGTCAAGATTTATATTGCTTATTAGTTGCAATCATAATTGTTCTCAACAAAGGGATAGACAAATATATTCTGAGCAAGAAAAATTGCTAGAAATAGACAAAGAGTAGTAATTTAGCAAATATCTTTAAAGCTTTTTTCCCCATTAAACCCAATGGAAAGAAAAAATCAAAATTTCTCAAACTAAAAAAAACCTTAGGTCCCTTCATGCATTCATATCATACATGGAAAAAAAAAATATTTATGTAAAACTATTGACTAAGTATGAAAAATGATTTTTTGGAATAATCATTTTCTCAAGATAATTTTTGGCGGCTTTTATTCCTTATACTTCAATTAAGAAAACTTGATTTTATGAGATTTTAGTATGAAGTATATATTGACTTAATGAGCCATCATTTTTAGCCTAAATCATATTTTGCACTAAAACCGATTTTTCATATTTTGATTTGGTGGGAATTTGATTTTCTAGTATTTTTATTTTAATCCAAATAGGGGGTACTTCCTTATTTACATTGTGAACTTAAGTAAATGGAGTAATATAAAAATAAATGAAAGTAAAATGACAAAGACATTTACTTAAATGTTGAAAGTGGAAATAAGGTAATCTGTACACCTAAAGTGCATCACCACCAGTTGAGCAAAACGCAATTTGAAGCACCTCATTGTGCCTTAATGTTAATAGGTTCGGCACAACAAATGTGGGTGCATATCAAACCCTAAAATATTTGAAATAATATACATATAGAATAGAAATAAATAACAATATATTACTTTAAAAAAATAAAAAACCTTGAGTGGGGGCCCGGGACCACACTGGTCCCAACATGACTCCGCCCCTGATTATGCAACTGGTATATTAGCACCATGCCGGTGTTCTTATTCGTTAAGCTTAAATTTTACTAAAATTGAACTTTTTATATTTTTGGAGAAACTGCAGCTATCAAGGAAACCGTAGAAAAGGTAGACCACACATAAGAACCCATAGTAGAATCTTAATAAACCCAAACCTATAAACCCATAAACTTGACGCTAGCTATAGACTGCTTCACCCATAGTGTATACCTAACTATATTATAAATGTACCTAACTTAAGTAGGATTTTAGCATGCTTAAGTTTAATGTTAATTTACCCACGTACAACTCTAATGTACCGAATGAAAGTACATTTTAGTTTTCAGATACCTAAGTAGAATTTCCCTTATCTAAACTTTTCAGTACCTAAATAAGTCACTTTACCTAACTATATCATTTTACACCGTTGCTTGTATAAATATACATACATACATATATATATATATATATATTTTTTATACAAAAAAATAATAAAAATAAAATCTTTCACATACATGTACGGAAAAAAAATATTTTACCTTGTAGGTAAAAAATAAAACATTGAATTCAATTCAAATCGGCTCTCTAAAAAATAATCAATTTGCTTTTGTGTATTTTTGACTAAATTTTAACTGAAAAATAGGGAGCATGATTGTAGATGCTCTAAGTAAATATTAATTATTGCCTCTCTTACAACTAACAAAACTAAGGCATTTGATTTGAACCGCATAGAAAACCATAGCATGTACTTCTGACCTTTTAAACAACTAGTGCGGCCAAACTTTTTTTTATGCTACTACGTGTACCAGTCTATAGCTAGCGTCAAGTAACGACTTTTTGTTTGCAAATTTGCTTTCCTTTTAAATATTCAAGGAGCTCAGAATCGTTTCTAATCAAGATGAGATCAAATATTTTATGTACCACCTCCCTCTAGGCTCTTCATAAACTCCATGGAGCAGCAGTATACCAGGAAGAGCACCAAAAACCCTCTCCACTTAGACTTAGTTATGGCAATGCAATTACACTCTTTGCTCTTATATTTGGTGCTTCTCTTTGGCTTTGCATTGGCAAATACCAATGCTTTGCATTGCCAAAAACCCTCTCCACCCATTGACTGCCCAAATAATCTGAACAGGGCCCATTTTGATTCTCTTGTACCACATTTCATATTTGGCGCTGCTTCATCAGCTTACCAGGTCATCATCTCCCTCTAGGGCTTAATTAATCACTCTTTAAGTTGTTTTAATTAAGTTACTTAGGTTTAATCTAATTTCAATGTCAGATAATTAACATCCATGTATGAATGCCGACATCTTCATTCTGTATATATATACGTATACGTAATACGGACGCACATTTCAGGTAGAAGGTGCTGCAAACGAAGATGGTAGAGGACCAAGCATATGGGATTCCTTCACCCACAACCATCCAGGTCTGTCAACCAATCAATCAATTAATGAACATTTTTGTAAGGCCTCCTTGAAATACATTACGTTCCTAATCTAGTACGTCAAGGGCATATGCAAAAAATATGCGTACACCTTAAAAGAATGTTCGGATTCTTTTAAGGACAAAATGGATTTGTTTTTGTTCTTAAGAAATTAAAGTGGTGAGTATACATTTTACAATGGGATCATGCGCCATCAACAGAGTTACGCCACCATATTAACCATGACCATGTATCAAATTGACCAAAATATATGTCATTCATACATTCATGTGAGTCGAACCTGAAACCTCATCCAACAAAATGAAGACTCCACTAGATAGATGGAAAGTTGTAAAGAATTGAAGAAGGTTATTATACATCTAATAGGGGTACACATGGAACATGAATTTTAGCTACAACAACAAGGGGGTTGCTAGCTATTTGAATATCTAGATTATTTTGTATTATTAGTGGTCATGTGGTATGCATAATTGGTCTACACATAGAAGTTTACATGATATGATTTCTTCGAACTTTATGCTCTAAAAGTTAAATTATCTTTGGTTAATTGTAGAAAAGATCGCTGATCAAAGTAATGGAGATGTCGCCATTGATGAATATCATCGCTATAAGGTTCTAAAATCACAAATTTTATTCTCTTGGCCTTCTGTAGTTGAAGTGTACATATTGAATTCTAATTGGATCCTTAGTTTTTAACTTCTATCTTATAATTATGTACATATATTGTGTCACTACAGGAAGATGTGGGGATTATGAAGAATATGTCAATGGAAGCGTATAGGTTCTCTATCTCATGGTCCAGAGTATTACCAAGTAAGTTGGTCATCTGCATCACCATATTTGATCGTGACAAACCAATTTAAAGTTTAGCATGTTTTATTTTATGTTATTTATATTTATAGATAGGTATTGGGTAATATTTACTTCTTGTTTTTAATTTTTATAAGGAGGAACTGGTCGACCTAACCCGAAAGGAATCGAATACTACAACAATCTCATCAATGAACTCCTAAAGAAAGGTTATATGACTGCCAATCTCATATATAATCCCCATTACATTAATATGGTACATGCACTCATAAAAACATATTTTAATTTTAATTTTCTTTTACTATATAAAGGTATGAAACCATATGTTACACTCTTTCACTGGGATGTTCCCCAAGCCTTACAAGAAAAATATGGTGGTTTCTTAAGCCCTCATATTGTGTAAGTGAATAAATTTCAGGCTCTAGATATTATTGATAATTTAATTTAATAAATAATACTATATATAATAAATCAATTTTGAAATGTGTACACACAGCGATGACTTTCGAGCATACGCAGAACTGTGTTATAAGGAATTTGGTGATCGAGTAAGGCATTGGATGACAGTTAATGAGCCATATACCGTGAGTAACCATGGTTATACAATCGGGATCCACGCACCAGGCCGATGCTCTTATAAGTACGACCAAACATGCCTCGGTGGAGATTCGGCTACTGAACCATATTTGGTGACACACTATCAACTCCTTGCTCATGCCGCCGCTGTAAAATTGTACAAGGATAAATATCAGGTCTGACGAGTTATTATTATTATTATTATTATTTGGTCTGCATAGTATTATGTAACAATAGAAAAGAGAATAGTTTGGATATGTAAATAAACAAAGGTTTTACTATCTTTTTTATCTGTCTCTAAACCAACAAATATATTCAATTTTCTTATGTAGGCATTGCAAAAAGGTGTGATAGGAATAACATTGAATACTCACTGGTTTGAGCCCGCTTCTAAGGCAAAGCATGATATAGATGCCGCATTTCGAGCTTTGGATTTTATGTTTGGATGGCAAGTATTATTCACTTATATATAAACTCATTTAAACGCTTTATTTATGAATTATAACATTGAGTAGCTAGATAGCATTACTTTATACAATACTATAAGCTTGGATTTTCATATTTCGGTAGGTATATGGACCCATTGACAAATGGTGACTACCCACCTAGCATGCGATTTCTTGTTGGAAAACGATTACCAAAATTCACAAATGAAGAATCCAAGTTGTTGAAAGGGTCATATGATTTTATTGGAGTGAATTACTATTCTGCTAGATATGCAAGCGCTTACCCTGCAGATTATATAATACCTACGCCTCCAAGCTACTTGACTGATGCTTATGTTAATGTTACAAGTAAGTACAAATTGAAAACTTCAAGTAATTAATGAAGTTCTTAGAATAATTAGATCCTAATATTCTTTTTCATATACATTGTGGCAGCTGAGTTTAATGGGGTTCCCATTGGTCCACAGGTACGTAAAAAATTATTAGCATAAGCTACTGTTATTTTGACAATTAATACCTATACATATATTTTGTTTTCCACATACATATATAACTCCTAAAATTCTCGTTAATCTTCAAATGGGATTGCAGGCTGCTTCAGACTGGTTATATATTTACCCAAAAGGACTTTACAATCTTATACTCTACACAAAGAAAATATATAATGATCCAATTATGTACATTACTGAGAATGGTAATTTAATACTTTTAAACATTAATTAATTGCATCAGCAATGTTTAACATATATGTATAATGGTGTAAAATACAGTTGAGTGTTGTAAACTCTATATTTAAATGCACATTTCTTTTTTGGATTAAAAAAATGTATGCATTTGATACCGCATTATATTGCAGGCGTGGATGAGTTCGATAATCCCAAAGTACCACTTCAGATGGCCCTCAAGGATTCCAATAGAATTTACTACTACTATCACCACCTCTGTTACCTCCAAGCAGCAATTAAGTATTTTTTTGTCAACAAATGGTGTAACCTTCTTACATTTCACTTATTTAATCACTACATTGACCCGAAATTTATTCATTTTTTGTGTGTATATTTGCAGAGAAGGTGCTAATGTTCAGGGATACTTTGCATGGTCATTGCTAGACAACTTTGAATGGAGCTCTGGATACACTGTTCGGTTTGGTATCAATTATGTCGATTACGCCAATGGACTGAAAAGACACCCAAAAGACTCGACGTACTGGTTCCAAAGTTTCCTAAAGAGTACACAAACTTGAATCCAAAATGATGGATAAAGTACAATAGTTGTGTGAGTTATATTTCATGTGTTAACTTTCTGTTTGACTCTTTATGAGTCGGAATAAGTTGCAACAACTCATTATGAGTTGGTTGTCTTTTCTTGTGTGAGTTTTGTTTTAATTTTAGTTTATATTGTTGATCTGCTAGGTTTATCCAAGTTTGTTCGCTTTATGTGGTGAAGGTGCTTTGGCTGTTTGTGGATGTGGTTGGAGGCATACCTTATTCTCTAGATGTTGTTGATGTATCCCTCATGTGTTTGTATTAGTCCTTATGGTCAGCTGTTGTTTATGGCTAAGTGATTAAAGTGATTTCCTCTAGATAAAAAAAACTAATGAATGAAAATAAAAACTAAAAGAAATGAATGTTGAGCCCCGATCGAAATATTTGCTACTTATACTAAGATATCTAGTTTGTTTTAAGTTAAAATGAACTTAGAACAAGATATTAGTGTGTCAATTCTCCATGGATTTATTAAAATTCAAAAGAAAATGTCCCGGTGCTTATTTGAGAAAACGTGTGCTCTGTTAAAAGGACAATATTTTTCTTCAAAAGAAAACTAATGTTGCTTGCATAATTGCGTATGTCTTAATGTTAATGCTAATATAGTTTGTTTAAGTCTAATAATTTTCAGGAACTCTTTTAAGAGTTTTCTTTGGTTTATTTTATCTTTAGGTTGTTTTATTTCTATTTAGCTTTGGCTTTCAATACGAATATGTCATTTCTGCTGTTGCACGATGGATTTGTATCACATGTGCTTTTGGTTACTAAATCGGGGATTTTATGTTAGGAAATTGGGTCCTTGATCTCCACAAAATAACAAGTGTGAAACAATATAAATGCAATAGAGAAAGACATGTGCGAAAACACTCTAAGACCTTGTTGTTGATGGACTACGCAACTACCACACACACAAGCCATGCAAGAATAAAGTACACAACAATCGAAAGTAAACACAAATACAAAGAACATGAGAAATTTATAAAGGTTCAGTGTTGTGCCTACATTCTCTTGGTTATCCATCTAAGAAATTCACTAGTATGAAAGAACCCATTCGGTTACAATGAAGAACTTTTTTTTGCTCTCTCACAAACCATAGCTTCCTTTTACTATAATAAGGGGATTTCGAGCCTCTGCATTTAGGAACTGTGCATTTACCCGCATTTGATAGAATCTCGAACATTCATTAAATCTAATGGGTAAAAGCAAGCAACGTAACTTTTTTTTTTCTCTCACAAAACACACTGTTGCAGCTAACTGTCGACGTCAATTTTCCATCTTCTTTTTTGAGTAAATTTTTTATTCTTCCTCTGATGAATAAAATCGAGTCTCTACTATAAAATATTGTACATTTATATGCATTCAGAAAAATCTTAAACAACCAAGTAATCAAACATTGTTCACCAAGTGGCATCAACACTAGATTTTGTTTCTTATTCCTCCCTCTCGTAATATACCGTTTCTAACTTTCTCTAATTTATCCTTTTTTTTCATTCTTTTTTCCTTTGTTTATTTACAATAATTTTTTTTTATAGCAGAATTTACAATAAATTTAGAGAACAATTTTTCTTCAACCACAGAGAAGCATTGGCACATTGTTACCCATATTTATGAGTTCTTCAACATGAAAGAACAAACCTCCAGTGAGTTGAGCATCAGAGTATAGTTGATGAAAGAAAATGCGAGTTTTTCAGGAAGATTAGGTATTTGAACCAAACTAATTTTGGTTGAGTATTAGGTTGTGGTGAGCCTGTTGATAAAAAATGGCTTTGGCCCTTCGTTTTATGAGGTGTCCTTGATCTAAAGACTGAGATACGAAACACCAGTGGTGAAACCTAGATACATAATTAGATAATATGTTATGAAGAAATTTGGAATGGCCTTTCATGGATCTATAAATTGACTATAAAAAATGGAATTTATGGAATTAAGATTTTTAAAAATAAAAACAAGAATATCTTAGGATAGAAAAAGAAAAAAAACAAACAAACAATCGGGAAAGGCGAATAGGTGTCGGTATTGCTCTGCTGGGTTCCACCATTTGGTATAGAAAGATGTTCGGCAAGCTTTAAATTCTACAGTTTATGGAGAAAAAAAACCATGCAACGTGACTTGCTTTTACCCATTAGATTTAATGGATGTTCAAGATTCTTTTAAATGCGGATAAATATACAATTCCTAAATACAGAGATTCGGGACCCGTAATAAGGCGACACATATACCTTGGCTCAACTTGCAATCCGTTGTAATGATTTTGTTTCTTGGATTGAGAGAGCACCTACATGGTTGATCTTATCTCTTTCTACAGATGTACTCTGTTCTTGAGTTCTTTTAATGAAATCTTGATTCTCAAAAAAATAAATAAAAAAACTCACTCTCCTCCTCTCCCCACTGCCCAGCCACCTCCGACCTCTGCTTTCTCCCCATTTCCTCCGATCATTATTGCAGGTCCACACAAACTGGTAATGAAAAAAGTTGCACAAAAACAAACAAACGGAAAAACTCAATTTGTTCTCTTTATTCCCCCTCAGTCTCTCATTACTCTCTCTATTTGATTCGTGCTACCTGCCCCAGAAACCCAAACAGATTTTTTGGTTGAAAACTCAAATCAATTAAATAAAAAATACCTACTTTTATGAATCTCTTTGGTCACTCCATGTTCCCCATTTCATGTTATATACAATATTCTTGGTGGGGTATTGATATTAGGGTTTGTGCCATAGATCTCTGGGTGAGAGCATGAATGGTAGTGGTTTAAAACGGGTTGTTAGGTAGTTGGATTGGAATTTGGCTACATAGACGATGCAACACTAAACGATCTGGAGAAGCAATGTAGTTAAGTATCTTATGGAATCTTAATAATTGGCCCACTTGTTCATCATCTTACCAAACAACAGAAAGACTAATTTGCACAACAATAATTAATGCTTAGTTTCCTTTGGTCACTCCTTCACTGCATCATTATTTAATTTGAATTCAACCCAAATGGGCTCCCCAAAGAATAAGTTTGCAATCTTTTTTGTCTGTTATCCATCTAATCCTTCAAAGTACTCTCTCTTACAACAACTAACAAAAATAAAGCATTGATTTGAACCGCATATAGAAATTGTGGGCAGGGGAGGCCTATTTTTACTTGACATGAAGGTTTTTTCAATGAACTGCTACCGTGTGAGGTAAACCAACCAGTCTAAAATATAAAGCAGCTCGAGCTGTCCTTGTTAGAAACTTTAAGAAGCAAACTTTTATATAGGCTACTAGGAAGCCACGAGGGTGGAATTTTGTGTTGCTCTATAGTTAGCCTTTCCTTTGTTTGGTGAGATGGTTAACGTGGGCCACTTACTAAAGATTCTATAAAAAAAATTTCATGTGTCTGATTATTATTATTCCAATAGATACTTTAAGAGAGAGGGCCACTCTCCAAGTGAATCCCCTGAAAAAAGAAGGAAAACACAAGTCTGGACTTCTCTCTGGAGCAGACCTCTGAGTTCCAATTCCAAAATTTTCTCTCTTATCATCTTTTGCATATTAATCTCTTGGGTGATTTGCCGCTATTGTTACCCAAATTCCGACAGCGGAGACCGTCTATAGCTAGCGTCAAGTTTATGGCTGACACTACAAACATGGGATACAAATGCAGTAAGTAACGTATTTTTTTTTTGCAAATAGAGAGACAATTCTCTTAGATTTTTTATTTCCTTTAAATATTCAAGGAGCTCAAAATCGTTTCTGATCAAATATTTTATGTATCTTTACTTTTCTTGTCCTCATATTTAATGGGTCTTTTTCTATTGAGATTGACAATAATATATTGAACTCACACACTGATGTTAGGACTCGAACCCAAAACTCACACACGTGTGATAACACTTTCACGTGGCATAGTATTATTGGCCAATGGGAGAAAAATAGTATTATCCCCATTGTAACTAAGTTTTTCTCATTTTTTGAAGGAGTAATTGCTCCAAACCACTACGCCAGTGGGTCTTTTGCGTAAGTAACGAATTTTTGTTTGCAAATAGAGAGACAATTCTTTTAGAAATTGCTTTCCTTTAAATATTCAAGGAGTTCAAAATCGTTTATGATCAAATATTTTATATACCTTTACTTTTATTGTCTCCACATTTAATAGACTTTGACGTACAATTGAGAGCATAATTCGCTATGAGTGCTGCTATTTCCACCCACCTGTTATATTTTTCTCATCCACCTTATCTTCTCTCCCATCATATAAATTTTAAAAAACACAATCATATTTTTCCACCCACTAATATTCCTAAAATACCCCTTTAATTATTATTTCATTTCCTCTCTCCTTTTATCCTTTATGCTCATGTCTTCTCTCTCTCTCTCTGATGGCCCACACGTCTCTCTCTCATTTTTTGTTGTATCTTATTTTTCATCTCTCACACTCCATCTCTCTCTGTCTTTCATGTTTACTATACATCTCTCTTTGCCTCAATGGAAACCACACCATCTCTGAAATCAAACTTCCCATGGTACAGCAAGACCTTGTTCTTCTTCATCAAATGTTCCACCATGTATTTCACACTCTTCATCACATCTTCATGCAAAATATCCCCCACCAAATCATTGCATTCCTCAAAAACCAACGACCCATTACACCCCCCCCCCCCCCCCCCCCCCCCCCCCCCCCCCCCTCAAACCTTCTCAAGCCCTTCAACAGAATCCTCAAAGCCAAATCCTCAGGTTTTTGTTAGGAAGGTTCTTTGTGTAATCAACAAAGCCCAAATCATAGAATTGTTGATTCATCCCCAGGTTTTCAGATTTTTAATTTGTTTAAGGAAAAAAATCAGAGTCCAAGAAATACTCGTCTCCCAATGCTTTAAGTAATCGTAAAGATCTTAGAAATTCTGTTCAAATAGAATTTCCTTACCTTTTCGCCAAAATCATTCTCTTCAACATCTATTCTCTTGTTGTTTTCTTCTTCATAGACAATTTGTTTTCTTCTGTCAAACGATAGGATTATGTGAGAACTTGAGAAGTCTTACTTTTTTTTTCTCTTTCTTTTTCTTTCAGTCCTTTCAAGTCATTTTACAATATGGTTAAATGTGTCTTTAAAAGTTTAAAGATAAGGTGGGTAGGAAAATAGGACAGGTGGGTGGAAATAGCAGTACTCTTCACATCATGTATTATACTATTTGGGTAAAATAATTGGGTACTATATTGTTTCAATTTCTGAAAATCCCTTCAATTGGATTCCAAATCAAATAAAACTAAAAATTCTATTGAAAACATTCCTCATAGTTCATTAAACCAAAAAGAAATAAAAAATGATGCACAAAAAATTGAAAAATTTACAAATTCCATTCTAAGGAAGCTTAACTGCAAGGACGGACCATACCCCTACGACTAATCTGCCCAGATAGCAAACTCAGCACACCTGAGTTCACTCCCCAAGTTCAAATCAACCCACGTGAATGGACCCCAGCTGACAGACTTAGTGCATTGCCTAGGTGGAGTTGCGCGTGAGGCACCTCCTCTTTTTAGTCCACCCTATATTCCACCACACTTCCCCAACTTTATTAACATTCAACTCTTCAAATAAATCATCCAAAAAAAAAAAAAAAAAAAAAAAAAAAAAAAAAAAAAAAAAAAAAAAATCCTCATTATATTTATTCATTCAAATATAATCTTCACATACAAAAATAATTAACATAAAAAAAACTACACTAAAAACTCCGTCAAATTTTGTTTAAATTAAAACCACACACTATTCCTCAACTTTAATATTGTAATAAATTTTTGTTTAATATTGTAAAATTAACATAAAAAAGAATTTTGAAAATTGTTTGAGTATGGGATATAATAGGGGCGGAGCTATTGATAGGCCTGAGATGGCCTGGGCCCCCTACCATCTTCTCACCTCTTTCACTGTATAAAGAGTATAGTATAGAATGCACAAAAAATCCCATAGTTTTAAGCTTATGGCTCCCCAAAATATCAAACTCTACCTCCACCACTGGGGATATACATGAATAACATTTTAGAGTGTGAAATTTTGGGTTTGAGTTATCTAGCATTATAGATGGACTTAGTATGTTTGTACGCAAGATAAATTTAGCCCATCCTATTTTAAAATTCTGAGTCCATCCCTGTTTAGCTGCTAATCACACCATTGCATGTTTTTTGCAAACATCTTTGGTTTAAATAGATTGTGAATGAACTAATTTAATTCACTTTAAACAGATTGTGAATGTACTAATTTATCGTAAACTATTTTAAATTTCCCGCATGCGTTTACAAAAGAAAGAAAAAACGTTGTTAACATGTTATAACTTATTCTCGCGTGTAGCCTCTAGGCTGTATATAAACTCCATGCAGGAAGAGCACCAAAAGCCCTCTCCACTTGTAAGACTTGGTTATGTCAATGCAATTACGCTCTTTGCTCTTATGTGTGGTGCTTCTCTTTGGCTTTGCATTGGCAAATACCAAAGCCTGCTGCATTGGGAAAAACCTTCTCTACGCATTGATTGCCCAAATCTGAACAGGGCCAGTTTTGATTCTCTTATACCAGATTTCATATTTGGCGCTGCTACATCATCTTACCAGGTCATCATCTCCCTTCGATGGCTTAATTAATTACTCTTTAAGTTGTTTTAATTACGTTACTTAGGTTTAATCTAATTTCAATGTCAGATAATTAACATTTATGTATGAATTCTGACATCTTCATTCGGTATATCCTCTTATATATACGTATACGTACGTATGCACATTTCAGGTAGAAGGTGCTGCAAACGAAGATGGTAGAGGACCAAGCATATGGGATTCCTTCACCCACAACCATCCAGGTCTGTCAACCAATCAATCAACTAGAGTATATATATGTACAGTATGTGTATTATATGCGAATTTACTAATTAAAAAAATTATGAACATTTTTGTAAGGCCTTGGAATACATTACGTACCTAATCTAGTACGTCAAGGGCACATAAAAAAAAATATGTACACCTTAAAAGAATGTTCAGAGTATGAATATTTTCTTTCAACGAAAAAATGGAAATTATTATTTTTGGTTCTTAAGAAATTAAAGTGGAGACTGTACATTTTACAATGGGATAATGCATCAATAGAGTTACGCCACCATAACGACGACTAGGTACTAAATTGTCCAAAAATATATGTCGAACTTGAAACCTTATCCAAGAAAATGGAGACAACTCCGCTAGATAGTTAGAAAGTTGTAAAGAATTGAAGAAGGCTATTACATCTAATAAGGGTAAACATGGAACATTAATTTTAGCATTTTTAGTGTATTAAAGACAATATTTAAAATGTAAAAGGAATGACACGTAGCTTGAAAAGAAGTGAGAAGTGACAACAAGAAGAAGGTCGCTAGCTATTTGAATATCTAGATTACTTTGTATTATTTTTAGTTACTAGTGGTCATGTGGTATGCATGATTAGTCTACATTTCCTCGAACTTTATGCTCTAAAAGTTAAAATTATCTTTGGTTAATTGTAGAAAAGATCGCTGATCGAAGTAATGGAGATGTAGCTATTGATGAATATCATCGCTATAAGGTTCTACAATCACATATTTCATTCTTTCGGCCTTCTGTAGTTGAAGTGTACACACTGAATTTTAATTGAATCCTTAGTTTTTAGCTTCTATCTTATAATTATATATATATATATATATTGTGTCACTGCAGGAGGATGTGGAGATTATAAAGAATATGTCCATGGAAGTGTACAGGTTCTCTATCTCATGGTCCAGAGTGTTACCAAGTAAGTTGATCATACGCATCACCATATTTGATCGTGACAAAACAATTTAAATTTTAGCACGTTTTATTTTATGTTATTTGTATTTATAGGTAAGTATTGGCTTATATTTGCTTGTTGTTTTTAATTATTATCAGACGGAACCGGTCAACCTAACCCGAAGGGAATCGAATACTACAATAATCTCATCAATGAAATCCTAAAGAAAGGTGATACGACTAGCAATCTCATATATCGTCCCCATTAGATTAATGTAGGACATGCACTCATCAAACATAAATTAATTTTAATTTTAATTTTCTTTTACTATATGAAGGTATGAAACCATATGTTACACTCTTTCACTGGGATCTTCCCCAAGCCTTACAAGAGAAATATGGTGGTTTCTTAAGCCCTCGTATTGTGTAAGTGAACAAATTTCAAGCACTAGATATTATTGATAATTTAAATAAATAAATAATACTATATATAATAAATACATTTTGAAATGTGTGTACACAGCGATGACTTTAAAGCATACGTAGAACTTTGTTATAAGGAATTTGGTGATCGAGTACTGTATTGGGTGACAGCTAATGAGCCATATACCGTGAGTAACCATGGTTATGCAATTGGGGTCCACGCACCAGGCCGATGCTCTTATTGGTACGACCAAACATGCCTCGGTGGAAATTCGGGTATTGAACCATATTTGGTGACACACCACCAACTCCTTGCTCATGTCGCCGCTGTAAAATTATACAAAGACAAATATCAGGTTTGACGAATTATTATTATTATTATTATTATTATTATTATTATTATTATTATTCTTCTTCTTCTTCTTCTTCTTCTTCTTCTTTGGTCTGCATAGTACTAGGTAACAATAAAAAAGGAATAGTTTGGATATGTAGACAAACAAAGATTTATTTATTTTTTATCTCGTTCTGAACCAACAAACATATTCAATTTTCTTATGTAGGCATGTCAAAAAGGTGTGATAGGAATAACAGTGAATACTTACTGGTTTGTGCCCACTTCTAAGGCAAAGCATGATATAGATGCTGCATTTCGAGCTTTGGATTTTATGTTTGGATGGCAAGTGTATTATTCATTTATATATAAACTCATTTCAATGCTTTATTTGTGAATTATAACATTGACTAGCTAGATAGCATTACTTTATACAATACTATAAGTTCACGCTTGGAATTTTCATATTTCCATAGGTTTATGGAACCATTGATAAGTGGTGACTATCCACATAGCATGCGATCTCTTGTTGGAAAACGATTACCAAAATTCACAGATGAACAATCCAAGTTGCTGAAAGGGTCATATGATTTTATTGGAATAAATTACTATTCTGCTAGATATGCAAGCGCTTACCCTGCAGATTATAAAATACCTACGCCTCCAAGCTACATGACTGATCCTTATGTTAATGTTACAAGTAAGTACAAATTGAAAACTTCAAGTAATTAATGAAGTTCTTAGAATAATTATATCCTAATATTCATATTCATATATATTGTGGCAGCTGAGTTGAATGGGGTTCCCATTGGTCCACAGGTACGTAAAAAATTATTAGCATAACCTATTGGTATTTTGACAATTAATACCCATACATATATTTTGTTTTCCACATACATATATAACTCTAGAAATTCTCACTAATCTTCAAATGAGATTGCAGGCTGCTTCAGACTGGTTATATATTTACCCAAAAGGACTTTACGATCTTATACTCTACACAAAGGAAAAGTATAATAATCCAATTATGTACATTACTGAGAATGGTAATTAATACTTTTAAATATTAATTAATTGTATCATCAATGTTTAATGCATATGTATAATGGTGTAAAATACATTTTTAAAGTTGTAAACTCTAAATTTAAAACTGAATGCACATTTCCTTTTTAGATTAAAAAAATTGTATGTATATGATACTACATTATATTGCAGGTGTGGATGAGTTCAATAATAACAAAGTACCACTTCAAATAGCCCTTAAGGATCCTGATAGAAGTCGCTACTACTATTACCACCTTTGTTACCTCCAAGCAGCAATTAAGTATGTTTTTGTCAACGAATGGTCTGGCCTTCGTACATTTCACTTATTTAATCACTACATTGACCCAAATAAGTTCTTTTTTTTTTTCTTTTTTTTTGTGTTTGCAGAAAGGGTGCTAATGTGCAAGGATACTTAGCTTGGTCATTTCTAGACAATTTTGAATGGAATTCTGGATACACTGTTCGGTTTGGTATCAACTATGTTGATTATGCCAATGGACTGAAAAGATACCCAAAAGACTCGATGCAGTGGTTCCAAAATTTCCTCAAGATATCATAAAATTTGTGTATCAAAATGATGGATAAAGTACAGTAGTTGTGCGAGTTATATTTCATGTGTTAACTTTCTGTTTGACTCTTTCTAAGTCGGAATAAGTTGCAACAACTCATTATGTAATGAGTTGGTTGTCTTTGCTTTTGTGAGTTTAGTTTTCTTCAAATGAAAACTAATATGTTGCTTGCATAATTGATTTCATGTATAGAAATTATTCATAGACTTTAGCTTATGTATGTTTTAATGAGATGAACTTATGATGCATAAACAGTTATGTTAAATTTTTAGTACACTATTATTGCATTGATATACTTCATATGAATATATATCGTGCAGTTTTTTGGAACATGTTTGCTTGAATCTGTTTATGTGGTGCAGTAGCAGTGCCTTTTGTTTATTATTTCCTCATGTATCATTTGTATAATATATATATTTAATGTTATAGATGGATTTAGGGTTCCCAAGAGAACTTTATGATGCACGAACTGTTACGTTAATTTTATGTGAAAAGCTCTGTTTTGTTTGGGCTCTTTGTGCCACTTTCCCTCTGTTTTACTTGAGAGGTATTTTGTCTGCAATTTGTTAATTCATAGAAATTAGTTCGAACAAGTGCATCAATTTAAGTGAAAGTAAGCCAGCCTAACATAACATAAATGTATTGCAGTTCTATTACACTATTTATGCACTAATATTGTACTGTGATTTACAGTAATGTTGCCATGTTAAATTTACAGGAGAAGATAAGAAGGCACCGAGACAGGTTGCAGGTGAAAATTTTGTGGTGGAGACCAGTGGTGGACCCACTCCTAGGCCAGGAGTGGCCCTGAGTCCCCCAATTTTTTTTTAATCCCTTACAACTTATTAATAGACAACTTGTAATTTTAATTAATTACCCCTTTAAAAATAATTAGATATGACTCATTTTGAAAAATTTAGTTCTAACATGTGTTTTAAACACTTATATGTATTTGATATACTTGTGTTTTCTATCTCAACTCCCCCAATCTTACAATTCTACCTCCGCCCTTGGTGGATACTCATAATGTAAGCCACCAGCGACCTTTTCCTCCTTAATTATTTCTCTCTCAACTCATATGGAGGAGGAAACTTGAATTGGATACCCTCTTATATGTAGACACCTAGAGGAGAGATGACCTAGTTTATACACAGAGGGCGTGTTTGGTAGGCTTCACTGGACTGGATTGGATTAAATAGCACTTAAAACCCATGTTTGATAAGAGAGATGACTAACTTAAAAGAGACTATACAGTCCAACAGTGAAAAAAATGGCTCACTCGCACCTCTAATATAGTGAGCTTGAAATGTGGTTCACAAAATAGCACCATCGCTAAACTGAACAAGCAAATCCAACACACTGGCCTGGCTTCTCTTCCCTGACGCCATGCATCACTTTCTCTTCCCGCAACTTCTCTACCTCAACAAAATTGAGGTTGAAAAACTGAAGCTCTAAGAAGTGTATTTTCTTGATTCAAAAAACTGAAGCTCCAAGATTTGATTGGACCCAACAACAAAAGAAAAGAACATATTTTTAGAATTTCTTTCGACTCAACTCTGGAAACCCATCTCCTCCGACCCATCATCGTCCCCTGCACTGCCCCCAACCCCAGCAACATCTATTGGTTTATTTAAAAAAGAAAGAGAGGGGAAAGAGAGAAAAATAAGGAGAGAGAAGGAGGCAATAAGATTTAGTTCAGTCCATGACAGTCCGCCTCATTAAACGACCTTAGAGATTATAAGATTCATTTGCTCACGGAGGCAATGGGTCCTCATATTTCCTTTTCTATTTTTTTTTCATTGTGAATCTGAATTTTTTTTTCTTCTAATGGAAGTGGCTGAGTGGGAGGGTGGAGATGACGGAGGGGGTTGGTGGGTGGTGGCTTCTTTGAGAGGGGACTGATGGGATTTTTATATTTTAATTTTAGTTCTTATTTTTAATTGATTTTTAAAAATTCTATGAATATTTTATTATACTTAAACAAAAACAAAAAGCAAACAAAAATGTGGGACTCATAAATGCTAAAAAGGCAACTAAAGGGAGATTTTACGAAACACTAACGGTGGAATCACATTGCCAAAAATTGGGAACTAGGATATCTAATTCTTAAAATTGAAAAAAAATGGGTAAACATGTCTTACGAATGAAATCACATGTTACCAAATTGGAACTAAACCTCAATTTTAGTGGGAATTGGACTTTGCTGCAATCAGTTTACTTATAGGTGGGTTAGTGTTTGGGCCGTTGTTTTGGGTTTTCTAATTATATTTTTAAAGCAGTGACATGGGCTTCAATTTTGATAGGTTTATAAGGCCATTTAGTAATATTGGTTTTGTTTTTTCTTTTATAAAAATTCGATTTGAGATTCTTTTAAGGATGAGATGGCAGCTTTGTAATTCATAGGATTTTCAAGAGCTATTTGATTTTTGTAAATGGGGTTTAGGTTTCTTTCTAAATTGTGTTTGGTGTAGGTTTTCTTATATTTTGGGTCCTATTTTGGGCCTAAATGAAACTTCCAATATTTTGTTTTGGTGTTTTTAATTAGGATTAATTACACTTTAGTACTACGTGGTTATACCCTTAAGATATGTTTGCCCTACCTTCTCAATTTTAACAATAACATACCCCAGACTTTTAAATTTGTTATAATGAGGTTCCGCCGTTAGGGTTTCCGTCAGATCTCTCCGTTAGTTGCCTACGTAGCAATGTGGGTCATATATTTCTCAATTTTTATTAATTTTAAATGTATTAAAATATTAAAAAACCAAACAACCAAAAAAACCAAATTTTTTTTGAAAAATAAATCTCTCTCTCTCACCGTCCAACCCCCATGAACCCACCACCCACAGAACCCATCCCCCCCTGCGATTTTCTTCTTCCCCATTGTCACAATCCAGGATCGGCTCCGCCGTAGCACGATATTGTCCGTTTTGGGCCCCTCTCTCTGCCCTCACGATTTTGTTTATGGGAACTTACGAGAAACTTCTCAGTGGATCACCCATCCTAGGATTGCTCTAGCCCCCAACTCGCTTAACTTCGGAGTTCCCATGACTCTGAAGCCAGTGAGCTCCCAAAAGGCCTCGTGCTAGATGGAGGCGGGCATGTACATATAAGGCACATCACCATTTTTCCGTTGGTTAATGTGGGATGTTACAATCCATCCCCTTTAGGGGCCCAACATCCTCGTCGGCACACTCGCACCACACGGCATAGTGACTCTGATACCAAATTGTCACATCTCGGGATCGGCTCCGCCGTAGCACGATATTGTCTATTTTGAGCCCCCCTCTCTGCCTTCACGGTTTTGTTTCTGGGAACTCACGAGCAACTTCCCAGTGGGTCACCCATCCTAAGATTTCTCTAGCCCCCAACTCGCTTAACTTCGGAGTTCCCATGACTCTGAAGCCAGTGAGCTCCCAAAAGGTCTCATGCTAAATGGAGGCGAGCATATACATATAAGGCACATCACCCCATCTCCGTTGGTCGATGTAGGATGTTACACCCACCCCCCTCACACCCGAGAATTTTCTTCTTCCTGAATTTCGCATCAGCCTAGGGATTTGAATCGGAGACCTCTACCTCCATTCCCATAACAGAAAGCAAGCTATGAAAGCCTTGAAATTTGTTCTATGATCGCTGACGAAGAAGGCCTGAGAAGGATTGGGAGAGTTTTTTCGAAGAGAAGAATGATTGGGGTGGGTTTTCTTCTACTTCTGCTGTTGCTGAAATGCAACAACATGTGATTGATTAATAGTGTTTTTTCATTTTTGTTTTGTTGGATTGTGTTTTGGTTTTAATAATAAAAGTGTTTAATTAGTGTTATGATTGAATTTGGATTTGGATGGTTAGGTTGCGGATAGAATTGGATTTTGGAAGGGAAGAAGGACTAAGCTTTTGGGTTATTTGGTTCTGTGGAAGAGAATATCACCCACTAGAATCGTTCGTTTGTTTTCTTAATTATACTATTATTCTTTGGTTCAGAGGTTTCTGTTTCTTAATTAAGTTATCTATTTCAATTGATGTGCTAGCTTAATCCAACCCTAATCGTAGGGGGTGGATGGAGAATAAATCGCATGGGGTGGGGGAAGAAGAAAATCGTTTTTTTAGGGGGGGGGGGGGGGAGAGAGGGGAGAGGGTTTTGTGGGTTCTGGGTTCATGGGGATTGGGGTTCTAGGTTCTGGGTTCTGGGTTTGTCGGGGATGGAGGGTGGTGGTCATGGGGGAATGTAGGGAGAAGAGAGAGAGAGAGATAGATTTATTTATTTATTTTTAAATTTGGTTTTTAATATTTTGTTCATATTTTAATCAATTTACAATTAACAAAAATTAAAAAATGTGGGATCTACAGTGCCACGTAGGCAACTAACGAAGAGATTTGACAGAAACCCTAGGGGGAATGTAGGGAGAAGAGAGAGAGAGAGATAGATTTATTTATTTATTTATAAATTTAGTTTTTAATATTTTGTTCATATTTTAATCAATTTACAATTAACAAAAATTAAAAAATGTGGGATCTATAGTGCCACGTATGCAACTAACGAAGAGATTTGACAGAAACCCTAACGGCAGAACCACATTGTAACAAATTTAAAAGTTCGGGGTATGTTATTGTAAAAATTGAGAAAGAATTGACTAACATGTCTTAAGAAGGTAACCACAACGTAGCAAAGTGTAATTAACCCTTTTAATTAACCAAGAGCATATTTAGGGGTATTGAAAGTTTCACTTTTAAGCCCTTTTGCCTTTATATATTTAGATTAGAAGCCAAATTGATAATTGAAACTTGTATTTATGCAAGGTCTTGCAACTTAATTTGTTAAGAGCAGTACTGTTTGAATTTCTCATTCTCAATATCGATGGTGTAAAAAGAGACTTGTATTTGGTGACTTGGAGTTTCCATATTTGGATTCCTTAATTTGTGAGGATGAGTTTGGATTTGCATGCACATGATTTGATTTGAGTTAATTGGTTGTTTTTTTCTTTTATAAAAGAGAAACTTCATTAAATAAACTTCACCAATACAATCAACAACATCAACATCAGAAATCCCCACGAGGATGGGTCCCCGACCCTAGCAAGGGGAGATTTCGGGGCCAAACGGATATCGGGTACGAGGATCCCCGAACTTGAAAAATCTCTGACAGGTATGGGGCGGGGATGGTATTGTCGTCCCTGTCCTCGAACCCAACCCGAAAATATACATTTTTATATTTAAATAAATAAATATATAATTATAATATTTATGTTTAATCCTAAGTTAATCTCCTTCTCCTAATTATTCCTAATTTTCTTTGGGATTTCATATTGATGAGATTTTGAATAGTTGAGTTGAACTTTATAGTTAATTGGGATATTAACTATTATACCCAATATAGGAGCCTTATATATATATAAAACCCTATATGAAATAAACTTTAAAAACACACACAAGGCCCATTTACAACATAACAAAAGGCTTTTAACTTCTTTTAAATTACAAAGCTGTCATAGATTTCTAACAAGCCCAACCCCAAAAACTCATATAAAAAATCTCAAAACACTCAATAGGGCAGCAAAGTAATTTAATAATCAAAATTAAATTCAATAGGGCTAACGGTCATTTTTTGAATTTTTTTTGGGTTTGTTTATAAAATTAAATTGTGTAGAGTTTATCTATATTATTAGTGCTAAGAATGAGTATATGACTAAATATCTCTAGTTAAGTTAGATGCATTGAATGATATTTTAATATGAAACTTAATGTTAAAAATGATAAAAAAAGATTGGGGCAGGTATAGAGGTATAGTCCGCCGACGGGGATAAGGATGGGGATTCCCCGAAACTTATTAAACGAGGATGCTTTCGAAGACAGGGGCGGGGATGGAGAGCGGGTATAAGGATGATATTGTCATGCCCGGCCCCTACCTAACCCGTTGCCATTCCTAGTACCAATCCTAATAGGGCAACAAACTAACATGTTACAAACAAAACTGAAGTGGACAAAGCTGCACTAAAACTACTAGCCAACATCACCACAATTAACCGTAAGCCCAAATAAAGCCCACATATCCAACATAAACCTTAAAGCAACCCAACAGCTTAAACAAACCTTACCACCACCACCTAAAGAAGCGTTGTCGCGGCCACACCCACGACCGCATCCGTTACAGATTTGGGGAAAACATGGATTATAACGATCTACATACGCATAAGAGCGAACAAATAAACGAAAACAACAACCTTGATAAAGAACAATTAGATGATTTGTAACAACTTCCTTCAAATACGATATAGGCTAAAATTTAGAGAACATGAGCAATGTTAGAGATTAGGTTTTGGAAGAATGATTTGATTGAAAACGGATAAAATGGGGATGAGGAACTTCAATATGAGCATGGCTTAGAAGAAATTACCACAAGGAGCTTCTTATTCAAAACGCCCTAATGGACTTATTCACTGACCCAAAAGAAAAAATGTGACAAGAGATGAGAGGAAAGAGGGGCAGTAACGCTTCTTCCCTCTCCCCCCCTCTATAGAGTTTTTCTTTGAGACTCACAGAAAAAGAGAACAGTTAATTAATTATTATTTTAAAAAAACACGAGAGCTAAATAAAATTTCTATGACCCTTTCTCCTTTTTCTAGTTTATGCTCATATAAAAAAGCATCAGTCTTGCAGAGCTTTGATCAGGCTAGCTCTATTGAAAATCAACTTTGCGGAACTCCACTCAGTAATGATTGCATTACTGCCTTAGGTTTATAATTGCAAATATTCCAATAAATAATTATAATTAAATAAATGAAATGATATGTGCACTACTGCTTTTTTTAATTAATTGCAATATTCCCTTGGACTCTAATATGAGTTTTTATTTTTATTTTTACGAAACCATAGGTTCTATATGTGTTTAAGGAATAAGATAATTTTAATCGAACGTGTGTTCCCTCATGATAATCCTAATGTTCAAATCTTCATATTTAAAAAAATATATATATCAAAAATCTCTATAAAAAAAAACCCTAACAAACCAATCATTTTTTTTTCAATGAGATAGACTTCAAAAAAAATTTCCAACTTAGCAAAAATTAATAATTTAAAGGTTTCAAATTCTCAACTCCTCTTGGTCACTATCAATCTGAAAGACAAAATAACTTTAACACATAAAAAAAAAAGTAGAAAAGAATTAGTACCTACATAAAAAATTTAGGGAATACAAACAAAGAGACATGAAATTTTGGATTTTGAGATTTACATGGACAAAGAACAAAAAAAGTGTGAGTTTTTGAGTGAGAGATTGAAGAACAAAGACCAGAAGATTGAGAATACGAGAAAAGAGGGTTGAGAACTGATAAGGATTAAATTTTAGACAGAGCTTATCATGCCCAAAATTAGACCAAAATTCACTCAAAGAACAATTAAGTAAACTCTTGAACTTGCTCAATTAGAACTACCACGATCTGCAAGGTTACCAAAACTAAACATAAACACTTCCATTTCCACATAGTGTATCCAATAGTATAACACTACAATCTAAAGTCACCAAAATAAACAGATCTTCTAAACAGCAGCCAATACATCACCAAAAGATTCAATCTTCTACTCCAAGCTAATATGAGTCGGAAGGAAAAAGGGTGAGCTACAAAGCTCAGTTAGCAACTATATATGGCCACAAGTGAGTGTGAGAATCACAACTATACAATATCTGAAAATGGGACTAAAAAGAGTACACAAAACGAAACTGAATAATTCAAGAGCTAAGATACAATTCATAGTCAAAATCAAAGAAACAATAACAATGAGATAGCTTATGTAATCCTCATTAGGGTTTCCAATCAGGCCTTGTTCCCATGTGGTCGCATGACCTTATTATTAGCCGGCCAAAGGTCTTGACTCCTTCAAAAGAATGCACAAATAGTGTAATTCAGATGGTCTGAATTAACCACAAGTTCATATGCTATTTAATGTTCAAATACGAGTCCCTTTAACAATCAAATGATGGCAAATATAGCTGAAGTTACAATGATACAATGTTGTGATATCAGTAGAAGCAATGAAATCCTGAACAGCAGCCCAATACCAAAGAAACTAAGAGATTCAGAAAGATGGAAGCAAAGCAAAGCAAACACCATAATAGATAACTTACCTGATTCCATAGGCTGAAACTATAGTCTCCAAAACACTTCAGCCTCTTCTTAATGGAGAAAGCAATCCTAGAGCTCTTTAGCTTCTGTTCTCCTTTTCTCTAACAACCTAGAGCTATGTTTTCATGCTACGTATACTATGTGAAGAGACAAGCAGAAGCTGGAGTGTGGCTGAAAGAAATGGTTCAGATTCATACACCTAAAGCGTGAGGTGACACTCAAATAACAGAAGAAAATTCAAAAATGAACTCTAAAGGCTTAGACAAGTAGCTCAAGGAAGCATGAGGTGTAGGCAAAATAAGCAGGAGGTGGATTTTCTGTAACAAACAGCTGAAATTACAATTCAAACCTTAAAATGTATTTTTTTTTTTGGATACTATGTGCTTCTTTTTTCCCCAAAAAAAAAGAAAAAAAAAAGTGCATTTTTCAGAAATATATGAAAAAGAAGATATCGCATTTCCGCGCCCAACAAAAAAAATCAAAAACCCTGCGGTCACACTCAACAACACTCTCACCAATCACCAAAACACTCTCGGACTCGAAAGATCCCTTCTCTCACTCTGTCTCTCTCTTTCTTTCCCTTCAAAAACCTCTCTCTCACTCACAAATGGAAGAAGAAGACCAGCAAAAAGTCGCAGATCTGATCAAAGAGCTCGTCATTCGCTTGATCTCACAAAACCCCAACTCTGAATCTCACCCACCAACTCCCAACTCCCCTCAATTCCAAAGCTCACTTCGCTACGCGTTTCGGTTGATCTCGAGTCGATTAACTCCATCTGTTTCTCCTGATGCCGCCGCCATAGCCGAGTCCACCAAGCGCCGCCTCGCCACTCAAGGTAAGTCCTCGCAAGCGCTCACTTTCGCCGACCTTTATACTAAATTCGCATCGAAAACCGGACCAGGAAGTGTAAATAACAAATGGGCAGTCCTTTATTTGCTCAAAATTATATCTGAGGATCGAAAAAATGTGAAAACCCAGTTGGATTCTTCGGTTTTGTTGCCCAATTTGGCGTTACACGACGGTGAATTGGGCAACGAGTCGAGGGTTTTGTTGGGTAAGGGAAATAAGGAAAAGGGTTGGAACAATGGGGTTTTGTTAGTTTCGAAAGACCCGGAAAATCTTCGGGAAATTGCATTTAGGGAGTTTGTGAACTTGATTAAGGAAGAAAATGAAGTTTCTGAAGAGGTTTTGGTGAGAGATGTGTTGTATGCTTGTCAAGGCATTGATGGAAAGTATGTGAAATTTGATTCTGGTGCTGATGGCTATGTTTTATCGGATTTGATTAAGGTTCCGAGAGCAATCCGCCTTATGGTTCGAAAGCTTTGTGAATTGGGGTGGTTGTTTAGGAAGGTTAAAGGGTATATTTCAGAGAGTATGGATGGGTTTCCATCTGAAGATGTTGGAACCGTTGGTCAGGCCTTTTGTGCTGCATTACAAGATGAGCTCTCCGATTACTACAAGTTGTTGGCAGTGCTTGAAGCACAGTCAATGAATCCAATTCCTTTGGTTTCAGAGACAGCGAGCTCAGGGAATTATCTTTCGCTGAGGAGGTTGTCTGTATGGTTTGCAGAGCCAATGGTGAAAATGAGGTTGATGGCCGTTTTGGTTGATAAATGTAGGGTTTTAAGGGGTGGGGCAATGGCTGGAGCTATTCATTTGCATGCCCAGCATGGTGATCCATTGGTGCACGAGTTCATGGGGCGCTTACTCCGGCGGGTGTGTTCTCCACTATTTGAGATGGTGAGGAGTTGGGTTTTGGAGGGAGAGTTGGAAGATGTTTTTGCAGAATTCTTTGTCGTTGGTCAGCCAGTGAAAGCTGAGTCTCTTTGGAGGGAAGGTTACCTGCTCCATGCTGGGATGCTTCCTTCTTTTATTTCACAATCTCTTGCGCAGCGCATTCTGAGGACTGGCAAATCAATCAATTTCCTTCGTGTCTGTTGTGAGGACCGTGGTTGGGCTGATGCTGCAACAGAAGCGGCAGCTGCTGCTGGTACCTCAACAAGAAGATGGGGTCTTGGATATGGTGAAACTGATGCTCTTGAGTCTTTGGTCGATGGAGCAGCAAAAAGAGTTGATAAGCATTTGTTGGATGTTATTTACAACCAGTATAAGTTCAAAGAGCACTGTCTTGCAATAAAGCGGTATTTACTGCTTGGACAGGGTGACTTTGTTCAGTATCTAATGGATATTGTCGGACCAGAGCTTTCTGAACCTGCTAACACTATAAGCTCTTTTCAGCTAGCTGGGTTGCTGGAAACTGCAGTCCGAGCATCCAATGCTCAGTATGATGATCATGATATATTGGATAGGTTAAAGGTAAAGATGATGCCACATGGAACTGGTGATAGGGGCTGGGATGTGTTCTCATTGGAATATGATGCAAGAGTTCCTCTAGATACTGTTTTTACGGAGTCTGTGATGGCAAAGTATTTAAGAATTTTTAATTTCTTGTGGAAGCTTCGACGAGTAGAGCATGCTCTTATTGGTGCTTGGAAAACGATGAAACCAAATTGTATCACTTCGCGTTCCTTCATGAAGCTGCAGCATGCAGTTAAGTTGCAGTTGCTCTCAACTCTGAGGCGATGCCAGGTTCTTTGGGATGAGATGAATCATTTTGTCTCAAACTTGCAATACTATATTATGTTTGAAGTCTTGGAGGTGTCATGGTCCAACTTTTTGAATGAAATGGAGGTGGCCAAGGACCTTGATGATCTACTTGCTGCACATGAAAAGTACCTCCATTCGATTGTGGAGAAATCCCTCCTTGGAGAACGTTCCCAAACCCTTTACAGTTCACTCTTTGCCTTGTTTGATCTTATATTGAAATTCCGAAGTCATGCAGATCGATTGTCTGAAGGAATTAATGAGTTGCAAGCAAGGTATTGCTCTTTCTGTGTGACTACTGTTATTTGTGAAACAAATAATGCTACCTCCTTTCTTCTTTCTTTTTCTGGTTTTTTCTTAAATTGTTTTGATAAACTAATGTGTTGAATGGTTTGCTGCAGAACCTTGGAATCCTCCATACCATCTCGAAACAAGATTAAAACAAAAAAGCGATTAAATGATACATCAGAGCCTGGGTCCTGGGTCAGTGAGGGTAGGAAGGCCCTCACACAACGTGCTGGTGAATTTCTTCGGAATATGGAACAAGATCTAGATGCACTATCAAAAGAATATTCATCATTGCTTGAGGATTTTATTTCTAAGTTGCCCATGCAGCAGCATGTTGATTTGAAGTTCCTCCTATTTCGGCTTGACTTCACTGAATTTTATAGCCAATTGCGTCCTAGTACGTAGAAAATATGTTCGTACATACGAGTCAAAACAATGTGTCTGCAACTCCTGACAGGATCAACCAGTTTTAGTTCATTCATTGTCCCTGCTCGTGTGGTTGAACAATCATGCTGTCACTGGCTGACGGGCCAATTCACTTTATATTGCTTGTTTGTTAGGTAGGGGGAAAACCTCATGTTCTGTTTGCATTTGACGTTTTCTGGAGGACCAACATCTAATACCTTTTTCTTCATATGTCCAGATGGTGTTTGCTTCTTTCTGGATGGCCTGTGTGGAAGATTTACGGTTGACTTGAAGATATATTGCATCACTAGATCAGGGTGTGAAATTTGATTGTGTACACGTATTGTAGCTGATGATTTTCGAAGTTTTTTTTTTCTTGGTGAGTTTTTGCAGCTTTGTGGGCTGCCCTTCCATTAGATTTAGAGCTTGTATATCTGTATCATAGTTCTTGATTAGATGAATGACAGACAATGAGTGCTAACTTTTTGCATCTTTATTTTCATATTTTCGTCCACTTTTTTTGATGTCCCCAGTAATTCCCTCTGCCGTTGCTATATGGTTAAAGGCACAGGGTTTCTTGAGCAATGAGGCATGAGATTTCCTTGCAATGTGTACTCGTTCTCTTCTCAACAAGTCGTTATAAGCTTATATAGAAAACATGGTTTGCATAAGGAGGAGCTAAACTTGAAAAGAGGAGCTTTGGTTGGATGTATATACAGTGATGTCTTGCTTGTTAGAACTTGTAGTTTAGGATTTAGGGTTGTAGTTGCCGTAGACCTCTTTAATAATTTTGTTTTTGGATGATCGGCCTGAATGCAAGTTTTTCATCTGGGTGGATATTATGACATTTTTCTGAGTAATTATAAGATACTATACCTTAGAAGTGGGATATCTAAACCACACTGTGCGCCTATGTTATAATATGTGAACTGTTTATTTCACGTACTATGTGACCATACTCCAATATCTTACAATAATTTCTTCAGTTTTGGCTCGAAACCCATGTATAGGGTGATACTTTGTTTTAGCAGATTTTGCTTGGATCACTTAAGCCCCATTTTGTTTTTTGATAAATTAAAAAAAAGACCATCGTGTTTAACAATTAAAACAAAAAACTATTTCCAAAATTTACAATTCTTATACCTAAGTCTTTGCCTATAAGATGTAAATTAAAACTAATCAAAATAGAAGTGTAAAGAACCAAATAAATACCCCTAAAATGAACAACAAAAAAGAAAAGAAAAATGAGAAAACCAAACAAATACCCGCCAAAACCCAGCAAACAGACATGTTGATGCGAGACGAAATGAAGAGAACACGGCGATCCAAACAAGTCACCGCAAAATCCTCCAAGAGTCCAATTCCAGCCAACCGAATCAGGGATGAGGACGACGACGAAGCTTGGCCGAGTCAACCTTCCGAGTCACTGACCGTTACGGTGGTCAAACCCAAGAAGTTCAAATCTCAACTCCAAACCAAACCCGGCTCAATCCCAGATAATCCTCCCGACGAAATGACGATCTTGCCCTTCACTTTCTTCCAAATTGACGCCCTAGACCTCGCCCCTCGTTTGCTCGGCAAGTTTCTCAGGCGTGACGATGTTGTTCTTCAGATTACCGAGGTAATACTCACTCCTCTCTCTCTCACTTTTTTTCTTTCTGTTTGTTTCTCGAGAAAATGTAGTAAACGAGAAGAAACCGCAGTTTCTAAGTACTTGGGTTTTTATTATCTTAGCTTAATTCGTTTTTTACCCCTTTGTATGCTCTGAGGAAAAAAGGAAACAAATTGGAATTCTGAAATACTTTCGTTTTGTGGAAAAATAGACTTTTTGTGAGAACTCAAAACGATCTACATTTTGTCAAAATTGAATGCACTAATTCTATATGTTTTAGACCATAAGAAGAAAATCAAAATCTTTCATCTTCCCATTGTGGCCCTCTTCATTTTTCTCTTCACTTAAATGGTAGCTTGGTTAACAGTACTGGGAATCTTCTGACAGGTAGAAGCTTATAGGCAAAATGACTCGGCTTGTCATGGTCGATTTGGGGTAACTGCAAGAACAGCTCCCGTTGTGAGATTCTGCCCTTATTTAATTCCTTATTTGTTTTTCTTTTAAATTTTATAATATACATCAAGAACTTTGAACTCATATTGATGTATTGGAAACTGCATTGGTGATGGATTGGTTGTTGGATACAGTTTGGGCCTGGAGGAAATGCATATGTTTATCTTTGCTATGGCCTTCATTCAATGCTGAATGTTGTTGCTGACAAGGAGGGAGTTGGAGCTGCCGTCCTAATACGTTCTTGTGCTCCAGTTAGTGGTAACTTTCCATAGAGATTGTCGTAATACCCTTACGATCATTAACTAGAGTTACCCTTGTGTTTACCTTCTATTGCTAGTATTCATATGCTTCTACCCTTTTGTTTCAATGGAAAGCAATGGTCTTGTCCTATCATTCTCACACAGAGAGAGGAAGAAAATTTATAAATTCAATATGTCAACAGCTGCTAACCAACCTTCGTTACAATTATATGGAAATTGCAACCCGCTTATTATTATTATTTTTTTAATTTCTTTTGCTTTACAATGTAGGTAAGATGGATAAATGAAGAGATTTGTCGTATTTTGTTTTTCAAATAGTAGGGTTGTTTTAGGAGTAGTTGGGGAATACTGGAGGTGGGTTGAGCAATATAACTTCAAAAAAAGAAATAATGGGAGTGAGGAAAGGGCTTCAATGAGGTGAGCATTTTGGACTGGTAATAGAAGCACTCTTAATGCAGTCATCGGGGCTTCTTTGCTGATAGCATTGCAGAAGATAAAAATAACTCTGAGTGGTGCTTAGCTGAAAGAAATGTACTTGAAAGACAAGAAGTCAATGCTACTGTGTGAGGCTAGTAGCTCGAAATTTTGTCGATGGACTCTTTGAGATGGTATGGATTATCATAAATTGCCAAATCTTTGAAGAAAAGAAAATAGAGAGAAGAATGTGTTGAGTATCCATGTTACATAGGTTCAGCTCTTTAATACCCTTTATATTTCTCGTTATTGCTTACCAGAAGCTTTTTAGAAGGACCTCTTTTTTATTTGCAATTTGTTACTGCTTTTAGAAAAACAAAAACAAATAACATAATATTAAGATTTCTAATTTCTCTCATATGTGTTTGGATGGGTTGAAAGAAATATAAAAAATATATAGATAGAAGTATCTGTGGAATACTTGAAAAACTACCCAACACAAAATTCATTCTCTCAAAGGTGGCCCAGAGAAAAAAAAGCTCTAAAAGTCTCCTTTTCTCCATACATATAACTATCTTCTCTTCTGTCCATTGCTCTCGATGAGTGTTATTCATATGTATAGTGAAAATCATTATAGGACTGGAGACCATTCAGCAGCGTCGAGGTCAGAAGACTGATAAGCCTGTGCTACTTAATGGACCTGGAAAGGTCAGCACCTTTTTCTTTAAATTTCTAATGCAATCTTCTGTTAGTACAATTTTTGTTAGTGGATGATGGTTGACTCTAGTTATTGGATGCTGTGTTAGTGCAGTGGTGATGATTCTATCAAAACAGAAACCTATTAATTTTAAAAGTCAGCCCAATTTGAAAACTGATTGACTAGTTTTTCCAAAAAAGAAAAACAAGAGACTTTGTTGATTGTATGATTGTGATTGTATAATGACGGAAAAATGAGCACAAATATATTGAAAGATAATTGACTGAAATGTTTATAGGTGTTAATGTATTCCAAGAATAAGAACACCGCACCGCGTTCTTATGCTTAGGAAAACTGATAACTTTTCTGAATTGTTATGATTTCATTTCCATGCACCTTGCTTTGTGTTAGCTGTTTTTGAATTGTTAAGAGTTACTATTTTCTTTCTTCAGATCGGTCAAGCACTGGGACTTTCTACAGAATGGTCTAACCATCCCCTATATACTCCTGGTACGTGTAGCAATCATGCATATTCATCTCTAAATCTACAGGAACTTGTGTAATTCTGAATTAAATGAATTCTTCCGGTCAGGTGGTCTGGAGATCTTAGACGGTCCAGAGCCTGAAAAGATGTTGATTGGTCCCCGTGTGGGCATCGAGTATGCTTTACCTGAGCATGTCAATGCATTGTGGAGATTTGCAGTTGCAGGCACCTCTTGGATAAGTGCTCCTAAAAACACTCTCAGGCCACCCTGATGTTGGATTATATCCAGCAGGGAATTCTACAAAAGGAATTTGAGGACCAAGAAAAGAAATGTTTCATGAAATTGTATAAAATGTAGATATGATTGTGGTCTCTCCTAATCCTTTTTTCCTTTGCATTCTCTGTACAAAACCATCTACTGTAAGTCATCAATCTGTCCCTGCTTTGATATATTTGTGGTTTTTTAATATAAATTTTATCTATAGTATTTTGCCTCTATTTAATTTCTCCTATTTGACAAACTAATGATTTTCCTTTTAAATTCTTGGGGCAAATGCAACTAAATTGGTAAGTCATTGATTTTAAAATAAAAAAATAAAACAAAAGAGGGAATTGTTATTCATACTACATAAAGTCCCTGATAAAAGAATTTTTTTAGAGAAATTGTACTTTTCATTCTTTTGATATAAGTGATATTGAAGGAGTGATTCGAATACAGGATCTTAGATATTAATTTTTTGAGCTACAAGCACTTTTTGAGAGATTGCACCATAAAGAGTGCTTTACATGATTTTTTTTTTCTTTAGAAGTGCCAATATCACTCTTAAAGGACAAAAAGAATGAACAGATAGTTGATGAGTTAACAAGTCAAGCAGGGGTTTTGTTGTTTTGAATTGTCAAGTCATCCCAGTTAAAACAATACAAATGGCAAACTAACCTAAATAGGGCTGGCTCCAGTCTTCCAGATCCTTCTATTCCAAAATCCAAATCTAGAAAGAAATTGGTTCCCCAACTTTATTGGGCCTCAGCCAAGCCACCCCAAAATTCTAGACCCTTCCACTCTCCTCACAAGAACCCTCCAGACTCTCTCTCCAGCCCCCTATTTGTCTCTCCCCCATTTTCGCCTCTCTCCTCTCACATCTCCAAACCCTCTCTATCCCCAGAACACTCTCTCTCTCTCTCTCTCTCTCTCGATCTTGCGGACTTGTAATTTGATCAATGGCGAAGTACGGCGAGGGTGACAAGCGCTGGATCGTGGAGGACAGGCCAGACGGAGCCAACGTCCACAACTGGCACTGGGCCGAGACCGATTGCCTCGGTTGGTCACGCGACCTCCTCACCAAGCTCCTCAACAACCTCACCGTTCTCGATGGCGAAGGCAACATTCATCTCAAGACCAAGACTGTCGACAAGGTCGACGGCGAGGCCTACGTCAACATCCGGAAGGGCAAGATCATCCCCGGCTACGAAATCAGCCTCAGTCTTTCCTGGGAAGGCGAGGCCAAAGACGCCGATGGAAAATCGCTGCTAAAGGTCGATGGGGTGGTGGAGATTCCTTATATTGCGGACGAGAACGCTGATGAGGACCCGGAGGTCAAGATTTCGGTGAAGGATGAGGGGCCCATTGGGAAGAGGCTTAAGGAGGCCATGTTGGCTAAAGGGAAGCCTTTGATTTTGGAGAAGGTTAGGGTTTATGTAGAGAGTATTGCGAAGGGTGGGCCCGTTAAGGACGAAGTAGAGGCTAAGAAGATTGCCACAAAGAGTAATTCGACAGCGGCAGTAGCGGCTGCTGCGGAGGCGGTGAAGAAGGAGGTGGTGGTGGAGAAGAAGGAGGTGAAGAAGAAGAAGGAGAGTAAAAAAGGGTTCAAGACGATTAGTATGACTGAGAAGTTTAGTTGCAGAGCGAAAGATTTGTTTGAGATTTTGATGGATGAGAATAGATGGAAGGGTTTTAGTCAGAGCAATGCCAAGATAAGCAAGGAGGTTGGTGGGCAGATTAGCATTTTCGATGGGTCGGTGACGGGTACCAATTTGGAGTTGCAGAATGGGAGTTTGATTGTGCAGAAATGGAGATTTGGGAGCTGGCCTGATGGCATTGATTCAACGGTATGTCAAGTTTGTTTTTCTTTTTGGTTGAAATGAATTCTTGGTTGGTTTTAAATGGTTTTGTGATTTGTGGGTTGAGTATGTTTTGTTTGAATTTTTGCAGGTGAGGCTTACACTGGAAGAGCCTGAACCCGGGCTCACTGTTGTCAAGCTAACACATTCGGATATTCCTGAGGAAGACAGGTTGGTTTTGATTTTCGCTTTTAATTAATGGGTTATTTTCAGTTTTAGTTTGATTGATTTGGGAGTATGTGAGTTTTATTGTTTTCTTCTATGAAAAGCTGATTGCTTTGTTTTGGTGCCTTTGGTAATGCAGATATGGGAATGCGACTGTGGTGGAGAATACGGAGAGAGGATGGCGGGATCTTATTTTCCAGAGGATACGGGCAGTTTTTGGTTTTGGAATTTGAGATACTTGAGTAGGGTTTCTCTTGAAAGTGTAGAATTGAATGATTTTGGAATTATGATTCAGATCTAATGTTTCCTATCAAAACAATCTGCTGAGTCTAATGTTACAATGTTTCGCAATGTCATTGATAAATTGCTTGTCTTTAAAATGTGTTGTCAGTCCACTCACTATCTCAGTAACTGAAAATCATTGTGGAATTTGGTGAGAATGAGAAAGAGTTGTATCTGGTTTGTCTCATTGGGTTGATTTATCGCACTTTTACTATTTTGCTTCTTTGTCTTAACTGAAGAAAAAAAAAGGTTTGTTTCTTACTGCACTGCAGAAGAGCTGTGTTTTTCAAATCTGTGTTGCATTGGAGATTCTTCTGTCATCTAAATAGGTGCTACTGCATTGGAGTATGTTCTTTACTTGTTTCATTGTTAGCAAATGAACATAAGTATAATTGTTTATCTTCTTGTTACTTCTCAGCTGTTGATTCACAATTAACAATGGGGAAAGAGTATTAGAGGGATGAATGCATTATGTTGCTGGCAAGTAAGGAAATTTGGTGTGGGTGTCGAATCCAAATAATTCCTAAAGACCTCGGGAGATCAGTTTTAGAACATTAGATCGGAAACATCAAGGCCTTTTACTGGTAGTGATTGATTAGAAGTTATGTCTCAGGTTGCCAGCTTTGTCAGGGTTTTAGGATCTTGATGAGTAAGAGAAAGCTTAGGTTTTGATGTTTGTTTTTTTGGAGAGGGGGTTTAGGGTTGTATAATGCTATTTGATGTCCTGGGCTATCATCTTATCATGGTTATTGTCATTGTAAACGAGTACGTTGTCTGTCATGCTGTGGACTGCTGGAACTTCCCACCTGAGGGCTTTGTTGTATGCTTGTAACTGTAGTTGAGTTATCAGACTTTGTTGTATGTTTGTAGCTGTAGTTGTGTTCGTCGATCCTATGGATCTTGCATCTGCCGCCGGTTATCAGGCTTCAGATGAAGGTTTTAGGCTTGTTTGTAGAACAGTGATGGTTATGTATGGTAAAAAGTGTTAATGAATGTAGGTGAAGATTCAATCTATGAAATTAGGGTTACAAACTTATGAGTTGAGCTTGTGCTTGGTGCTGCATTTGTAGCCAAACCAAGAGATGTTAATTTGCATTTGATGTTTGGTAGTATAGAACAAAGGTGCTGGTTTGAATTACATACAGAGGTTGCATTGTGCAAATTTTTGGATCATTTCTCTCACTTCATCAAGTACAGGCCAGGCTTTATCTATGCAAATCACTTCTGCTTTTAATTCCCTGCCATTCCATTACTTGCGGTATATTTAACGATGAAGTGTGTGTGAGTGTAGCATTTGTATAGTGTATGAGTTTATTATATTGTTGCTCCTCTCAATAGGAAATTCCTTTAAAAAAAACAATGAAAGAGAACTTGTGCAATGTTTTCCTATACAATCAGAAAACCTGTCTTCCACAATGGAAAATCTTATCTGAATTGTTGCCAATAAACAATAAAAAAATTATACAAATTTATAAATAAACCCAATCCTACACATGTATTTATAAAAAAACCCAAGCACTATTTAAACATAGAAACACACCCAAAATCAACCCCAAAGTCAACTTTTTGGGTGTGTTTATAAATGGGTTTTGAGTGTATGTAATGATGGGTTTTGGGTGTGTTTATAAAGTGTTTTGGGTGTTGGGTTTTTTTATAATTTCAACCTCCATTTTGGGTGTTTTAGTGAAACTCCCAAAAAATTATCTATAGCGTGAGGGTGAAATTCAGATATACAGGGATATTTCCATGCTTTCACAAGGTAACTCTGTTGTGTACTAGAATATCAAAATTAGTTGTAATTGATCACAGCCGTTAAAAGAGTCATATTTTCCAATTCAAAGTTATCAAATTTATGACAAGGACACCGATCTTGCACCATCGTACAATTGTAGAGAGTAATTTTATTTTTTTCATAACAAAATATAACCGATACAAGCCCACGTGTAGAATTTGCTTCAAAATATAACCGATAAAAGCTCATGTGTAGAACTTGCCTCTACAAAACTACTTGAAAAGAAAAAATGTGTCCAAGAATCTTCAAACCATCCCAAAATATTTTATCCAACTTTGTTTAACCAAATACCGACGTACAAGTCAAGATGAGTCCATAATATCATCCCAAACAAATTTTATTTTTTGGCCTATTATCCCAAACCAGTTGGGGAAAAAAGTTAAAAGAGTTCTGTTGTCAACAAGTCGGGTCTTCACTACTGGAGCTTAATTTCTCAGAAAGAGGAAATTAATCCACAGATACATTTGGTACCTGAGATTGGGACTCAGACTCCATCGGGCTTATTATTAAATTCGCGAGGAAAGGCCCAACTGCTGAACAACTTACTATTAAAACCGAGCAGGCTTTGTCCCACATCGAAGAATTGTGTATTTGACGAGTTCTTTATATACTTGCGCTTAAGACTTAGGCTCGTCCCTTCGGGGACATCCGATAAAATTGGAACGATACAGAGAAGATTAGCATGGCCCCTGCGCAAGGATGACACGCATAAATCGAGAAATGGTCCAAATTTTTTTTGCCCTTTTTCCGCCAAATTTCGAATAGTTTGTTTGCTCTCTCCATGGTGTTTACCACAATCCCTTACACTTTGTGAGGAGCTGCTCCACTTTTTTTATTTAGTCGAGTCAATGTTCACAACATAAGATGAATAAATCCGAGATATGTTTCTTTTAGTTAAGCTAGGTGAGTATTATTTTAGAAGTTTCAATCTTGGTTGTTTGAGAAATTCTTAAATCATAGATGGAAGGGTCGTTTTAGTCAGAGCAATGCTTAGATAAGCAAGGAGGTTGGAGGGCAGATTAGTATACTATTTTTCATGGGTCGGTGTCGATTACCAATTTGGAGTTGCAGAATGGGAGTTTGATTGTGCAGAAGTGGAGATTTGGGAGCTGGTTTGATGGGTTGATTAACTGTATGTGAAGTTTTGCTTTTGGTTGAACGTATTTTTGGTTGATTTTAATTGGTTTTGATTTGAGCTTTAATTAATGGGTTCTTCTCAGTTTATAGTTTCATTGATTGGGATTCTGTGAGTTTTACTGTTTTCTTATATGCATTGCTCATTGCTTTGATTTGGTGCCTTTGGTAATGTAGATATTGGAATGCAACTGTGGTGGAGAATACATAGAGAGTTTGTCGTGATCTTTTTTCCCAGAGGATACGGGCATGTTTTTGGTTTTGGAATTTGACATACTTGGGTAGGGTTTCTCTTGAAAGTGCAGAATTTGATGATTTTGGATGCATAATTCAGATATAATGTTTCCTATCGAAACAATTTGCCAATCGCAATGTCATTGATTGACAGGTTGTCTTTAAAATGTGTTGTCAGTCCTGTCACGAATTCAGCAACTAAAAATCATTGTGGCAATTGGTGAAAATGAGAAAGAGTTGTGTTTGATTTGTCTCGTTGGATTGATCTCTCGTACTTTTAATAGTTTTGCTTTTGTTTTTGTTTTTAAATCTTAACTATTCACTTTTCATCACTGCGTGAAATAAGGGTTTGTTTCTCAATGCCCTGCATAAGAGCTGTGGTTTTCACATCTGTGCTGCATTGGAGTTTCTTCTGTCATCTAAATAGGTGCTATTGCATTGGAGTATGTTCTTTACTTGTTTCATTGATGTTAGCAAATGAACATATATATAATTGTTATCTTGTTTATTACTTCTTAGCTGTTAAATCACAATTACTAATGGGGAAAGAGTATTAGAGGGGGGAATAAATTATGTTGCTAGCAAGTTGAGAATTATTTTCATTCTTAAAGACCTCGGAAGATCATTTTTAGAAAATTCCCGATTGAAAACATCAAGGCCTTGTGTTAAGTGATTGATTAAAAGTTATGTTTCAGGTTGACTGGTTTGTCAGGGTTCTAAGATCTTGATGTGTAAGGGAAAGTTTAGGTTTTGGTGTTGGTTTTGGAGAGGGGGTTTGTGTTGTATAAGATGCTATCTGATGTCCTGGGCTATTATTTTGTCGTAGTTCCTGAGCGCTTTGTTGTAAGCTTTTAGCTGTAGTCTTCACCTTTTTCTCCTCTCATCTATGGAGCTTGCATTTTCTGCCAGGTACCAGGATGAAGGTTTTAGGTTGTTTTGTAGAACAGTGCTGGTTATGCATGGAAAAGAGTGTCATGAATGTACGTGAAGATTCAATTAATGAAATTAGGGTTACAAACTTACGAGTTGAGCTTAGCGAAATGCTGGGAGCTATTAGTATAGTAAGAGATTTTGAGAGGTACGAAAGTGCTGGTTTAAATGTGATGGTCATGAATTTTTGTCTCGACCGCAATGGTGTTCTGTTCCTTGTCCTTTGAACTAGTCTCAGGTCTTTGTGGATAAGGATTTGAAATTCTTGAAATAGCAATAGTGAGTTTTCGGTTTACAAATTTGAGTATTTTTTTTCCGGGTACATTCCATCTGGTGATCATGTTCAATGGAGACAGACTGAAAATAGAATGGGTATATAATTAGGAACATGACATCTGAAACCTGTGTGACCTGCACTTTCTTTTACAGACGTACAAGAAATAGAAAGATCAAAAAACATAAGCGTCATACAAATTTTTGCATCATTTCTCTCACTCCATCAAGTACAGGCCATGCTTCACAAGGGCTTGAGGTACCCTGTTGTGTACACAGAAGAATGTCAAAAGTAGTTCCAATTGATCACGACCCATAACATGAAAAGAGTCATATTTTGCAATTTAATACTGCTAAATTTATGACGAGGACGCCAGTGTTACACCATCTAACAATTGGACAGAATGTAATTTTGCTTTGTCTCATAACAAAAAACAATTGATAAAAGCCCCTGTGTAGAACTTGCCTCTACAAAATTACTTGTAAAGAAGTACCAACAATTCAAATTGAGAAGAAAAACGTCCTAATATTATCAAAAATAAGTTTTTCTTTAAACCTATCATCACAAACAAATTGGGGAAAAAAAGAATTCTGTTGAGTTGTATAAATATCCTGTTGTCAAGTCGGGTCTTAACTTTAATTTATCAGAAAAAAGAAATTAATCCACAGGTTAATTTGGTATAGGTAAAAGAACTGTCCAATGGAATTATGTGACCATTGGGCTTATTATTAGATCCACAAGGAAAGGCCCAACTGCTGAACAACTTGCTCTTAAAACCGAGGAAGCTTTGTCCCACATCGAAGTATTGTAAATTTAATGAGTTCTTCATATACACGCGCTTAAGTCTTTAGTTCGTCCCTTCGGGGACATCCGATAAAATTGGAACGATACAGAGAAGATTAGCATGGCCCCTGCGCAAGGATGACACGCATAAATCGAGAAATGGTCCAAATTTTTTTGCTCTTTTCTGCCTTTTTTTTTTTGCCTCTCCACAATGTTTCCCACAATCCCAAAGGCCAAAGCCGTAGTTCAATGCAGTTGCATTTGAAGCCTTCGATGGTTCGGTGGCTTAGTCTTTGATCTTCCAGGTGTGTGTAAAAGTTTGAATTCAATCTACTTTTCTAATTTAAAAGCATATCTGTCCAGTATTTGATGGTTTAGTGACTGATTTTTTAGTATGGATTCTTGTTTCTTACAATCTAATCCATGTAAAAAGCTTGCCCACCAGCTGTTTGATAAAATGACTCTGTTACTATGACCCTTGTAAAATTGCTAAGCATGCACTTCAAATTATCCTCTGATAATCCCTTACACGGCTTTAGCTTTTGATCTCTGGCCTGGTTTTGTCCCTTTGGTATTTGGTATCTCCACCTTTTTTTATTTGGCCGAGTAGGATGTACAAATCCAAGATATCCTTCTTTTAGTTAAGTTCGTGAGTATTGGTTTAGAAGTTTCAATCTTGGTTGTTTGAGAAATTCTTAAATCTTTAGAAGTTTATAGTGATTTGAAATGCTAAGTAAAAAGAAAGCATATCCTACATGATGATATCAGGTTTGAGTTGGGATTAGGGACATGAAATCTGAAACCAATTTTCATGAAATTTCTTTTGTATCTGACATGGTTTTTTGTTTACATACACCTATGTTCTTGGCTTGAATTTCATGAAAACAAAACCATGTTCTTGCCTTGAATTTCTTTTGGTTTATTGTTATTTGGGGGTGATAACAGAACCTATGTTCTTAGGTTGAATTGGCAACTTATTGATATTTATGGACTCTCATGCCTTTGACTGACCCACGTTTCATTTTCGTATCATGACAGGCCCCTTGAGCTCTCAAGCTTGCACTCATGAATCTTTCGAAAGTCCATACTGTCTGTTACTTCGAAAACCATGAAGCTGATGGATCGTTCGAAGTAATTGTCGGAGTTGCTTCAGTTTGGGAACTAGAAGGTAGGGAAAGCCATACCACTATTTGTTTTTACAAGTAATCAACTCAAAACTAAAGCCTTTACCACTTTGACATATAGTTGGCCTTTTGTATCAAAAGTCTGCTTGCTTGAGGCATGTTGGCACTTCACATATTTTCCTTAACAATATCGCGATGCAAATTCTGGGATACGACCCATACAAGTTTCATTTACTTTCCTTAGGATTACAAAGATTAGAAAACTGAGCACAAAACTGGAATGCATCTTAACAAAGACCTCTAAAGGAAACAAAGGTAGAAAGAAATTTGACTGTACATATTGCGTTCTTCATTATATGCTGTGGTTAGAAAAGATTACAAGGACAGAGGCCTAGCAGAAGAAAGAAAACAATAATATTACAAGAAATAGGGACCAAAACATCAAGCATCACACAAATTTTTGGATCATTTCTCTCACTTCATCAAGTACAAGCCAGGCTTGATGTCCCCCAATCACTTCTGCTTTAAACTCCCCATCTTTCCAGATCTGCGTTACATTAACAGTCCACTTAGAAAAGTTTCGCACAGTTACGAATACAATCAGAAAAGTCTTGCTGCACAGTCCATAAATCTCACCTGAATTGTTGGCATTTTCTGAGAAAACAGGAAGATAAAAAATTATTAATAAAAATTAGACAACTTATTAACCAAGTAAAATTAAAATTATGGAAGGGGTGAAATTCAGACATACAGAGATGTTTCCACGCTTAACCAGAGCTTGAGGTACCTTGTTGACATCAACATAATAGAACTTGACCCTGTTGTGTCACACAATGTCACAGTTGTAAATCGATCACAACTCATCACATGAAAAGAGTCTCTTATTTGTGCAATTTAATATTGCCAAATTCATGAAAATGATACCAAATTGCAGTGAGAGAGAGTTACTTGGTGTCATATTCAGCAGCCAATTTCTCCAATTTAGGCTTCAAATAAATGCATTTGCGGCACCAAGCTGCCATCCTGTCCCAAAAAAAAAATCCTAAGATCCATTCACTGTTCTTTTTTTTTTCTTTTTTTTTTAAGGAGGAATTGTAAACTACTGGTAAAGTAGGACACGAGAGTGACGCATTCTCTCGACCAACTGGCCTAACCTACTGGCCTAACCTGTGAGACCGAACTTCTTAATCAAAATTCATTTGTTTGCTAAACCTCATCTGTTTATAACCAAGTAAGATATTTAGATAATGTGAACAAAATAGGTGAGCTGGCATTCACTCATTCATCAAAACAAGATAAGAGAGAGGGAGAGACCAGTCAATGATAATGGGCTGGGATTGCTCTTGTGCATGGCGTAGAATCTGATCAAAGTGATCACAGTCGTTGATGGCTTCCAGCTCTACAACAGTGGGTCTTGAATCATTCCAAAAAGCCTCAACTTTGAAGTCCCACTTCAACATCTTCGTGCCATCATCTCTGTTTCTGTTCAAAAGTCCAAACCCAGAAGAAGCTTTTCGCAGCAACAAGCTGCCACCACTGATCCAAAACTGTTGCTGATGCTCTCTGTGATGCATTTCTCTACACAAAATATGAGAATTTGCTGCCAAAACAGACATCTTACTTGCTCTCTAAGACTCCAATACTCTGTAAGTAAAAAGAAGAAGAAGAACGATAAAAAAAAAAAAGACGTTGATTTAGAGGAAGTTCGAGTTTTAGGATGATGGGTTAGAGTCGTGGTGTATAAGAATCATATTATAGTTGGAGCTCAAAAATGGTGGTTTTTGTTTGTGTAAGGTTGGCTACTTGGGTTTCTGGAAGTGAAGTTTGCTTCTTTGAAGGGTCCTTGTTTGTCTTGATGTTATAAATGGGGGAGAAAATGCTTATCCATAACTAGTGTTGGGATTGGCGTAGCAAGTAAGAACACTAGAATGTAGGGCCCACAGCCACAACTTGTTTCTAGACTTACTTGGGCTTATTGAACCCAACACAGCAAGTAAGAACACAACTTGTGACTAGTTCTTAATCCAAAATGAGTGGTTATATTTTCGGGTTATATAGCCATCTCCAACGCATGAAACCAAACTTAAAAATTTCCAAATTTTAATTCAATTTTTCTTCTAATCCAAGAAAAGTAACGGGTTAAAATTTAAAAAAACTCAAACTTGAGGCCAAATACCAGTGTAGCTATTGACAAAACTGGAAAACTTTTTGGTGGAGCCTACTCAAGGCTGACGCAACCCATGTGCAAAGAGGAATCAATGGGACACCAAGTGTCGCGCTATTGTTGTTGCAGAAGTTGGCGAGCACTGGTTGCACAATCCTTTCTTCTTTTTTCAAAAATAACCCAAATCAACTATCCATATTAAATCAAAGTTATTGTAATGATAAATAAATATTAAAAAAAAAATCCAACGGCTGAAATTTAAATCTAAAGGTTAAAATAATATTTTTAATTAATTTAAATCATATCCAACCCAAAATTCACTCAAAACTTTATAAATACCCACCTATTTCTAAAATAAAATTGTATTTATGGAATTTCAATTTTTTTTATATCAAATTGTTCAAAAAATTAAATTATGAAGTTATTTAAAAAGATTAAATGAAGAAAAGTTATCCATGAAAAAAAAATTGACCATTCTTGAACAATTTAATAAAGTTGCGGACTTAAAATTTGAGTCTGAAGGGTTGGGGGAAAAAATGATTTGAGTACAGATAAAACTCAAATAGTTACTTTTTAAAAGGGAGAAATTTGGGTTTATGACCAAACGGGTTGGAGAAGGCTTAATGAGGAGGTTCAATCCAATAGTCAATAACAACTCTGCACTGCACTAGATCAAACGACTGCTAAGAAAAAAAACGGAGAAAGTACAAAACAGTAAATTCACACGAGACTATTGGAATTAGACTGATATTGTGGGTTATATCCATATTATTCGACTCATTTTATATTTGATCATTTGTGTTTGTATTAGGTTGGGGATAGTTGAGTATATCCAAATTCAGGCGGGCATGTCTCTTTAGTGTGTTTGACATAAAAAATTAAAAGTGTTTTGTGGAAGTGTTCTTTTAGCTTTCTAGAGAAGCAATTAAATTGCTTCTTTATAAAGCACTTAGATATTTTATAAAAGCTTCAATACAGTTCTAGTGAAAGTGCTTATAAACAGAAGTTCTTACGAGTCCTGGAGTAGAAATGTAGTAGTGCACAATTCGGGTACTAAAATTTGATAGAGAAAGTGGTTGTTTTGTGAGCAGTCAAGCTATGCGAGAGTTTGACAACATAGGACTTGAGTGGTGATTGGCATTTGTGAAGCATACAAACTAGGGAAGGCTATGAGATTTTAGGGACCTCGAACAAAATGTGTAATAGGGCCTTTTAGAGCAAAGTCCTGAACAAAAATATATAAAAAGACATAGACCATATATATTGACAATAAATTTATAACTACTCATGATTAATTGGTATGTAGGATTATTACTCCCTAGCACTTATGCATTTCGGTACCGAACCTCCACATAGTACCTACTAGCTAACACCGATATTGTCCCCAACTTAGCCACCTAAAAAGTCTAATAAATAGGTCAAGCCCAATAGACCTTTATTGTAGGTGTAGGGTTTTCCCTAAAGGCCTTGGTGCTATTATCAATCAAACCCCTATATTTAAGGTGTAAATTACTGTTATAGTTACCTGATGTGGGACTCTATAAAAACAAATAAAGCGGTAGTTAATCAACAAGTCCTCCCCAACCCCGTGTAGCTGACTTGGTAATTCACTGAGTTCTTAACCTTGCTGTCGTTGACAAGTCTTTTTTTCGAAATGCTTGTTTAGCCATGATCATGGACTCATGCCATGCGGCCCAGCCCAGGCTTCCCTGTTACAACTCCCATTGTTTTTTATTTGTTTCTTTCTTCCTCTTTCGGTTTTTTTTTCTTTCTTCCAAGTTGGTAATGATGTAATCTATCAACAATAAAGTAGAAATTGTATTTCCGTTAGTTGATTTTATGTTTTAATTATCAAATTTTGAGGCTAAAGATTGAATCGTAGATAATCAACTATGTCAATAAATAGAATTCAATGTTTGAGATTTTCTTCTCATATATCTCATTCATATTGCTAATTGTTTTTACATGTATTAATTGTCTTTTTTATAATCAAAATGTATTTGATTCATATATATATATATATATATATATACACACACACATATTTCTTATTTGATGGATGACATAACATGATGGATACAATATCAATTTTGCTATTTATATTATTTTAATCATTGTATCGGTGTCATACACATATCCTAGTTTTTGAAAATTTTCCGTATCGACGTATTCGTACCTATACCCGTATCCATACAACATGTAAATTTTGCTTACTCAACTTCCAAATTCTGAATCCGCTGCTACTGACCATTTAGGTTGCACATGGTTCGGCTGGGCTGATGCCCGTTTCTAATTATTCAAATTCTTTCTTCTGTACGTTTCTTATTTCTTTTATTGTCCAGCTAGATAGCAGCAGTGACTCCATGCTGCTTCTTCACTTTCATGGTAGTGACAAAGTTGGGGAAAATAAACACTATTCACTTTAAAAATTTCATGTATACCCTAGCTTATTTACTTGAAAAGCCGCAATGTTTAGGCCATCATTAGTTTTGTGGTTGTAAAGGTTCAGAAATCTTATCGAGAGCAAAATGATTGCGGGCTTCTCGTTTTGTTTTTCTTGTTCTTCTCCTCCTCTTGTTTTCGGGGTTATACCTTTTGCCTTGAGTGGCCAAGGATCCTCCATTCTTTTCGTCTATAGTTTTTCACTGGAAATGCAAAAACATAATGAATTGGTGTAGTTGTTACTTGGTAACGAATCGATACCTATTGTATATTTAGCGACATTAGTAATGATTAGAGGGTTTCTAACTCCAAATAAATTTGACAACTCTGCACTTAATTCATATGCGTGAAGTATCTTGGAGCCGTTGGTAATATGACTGTAAAGGGATTTAGTTTAAGTGTTTAAGAGCAATTATTCCTCTATTTTAGGTCCCTTTTTTTAATATTCCCATCACTCTCAATATCGCTTGTAAAAAAAACATACAAAAATACGGAGAAAAAAGAAAAAGAAAGGACACCACATTTAGATTGAGTTTTTGGTGTTCTAACACATAAAGGTAACGCTTCCAGCTTATAATGTTTTCATGGCCTATTAGTTAAACTGTTTTCTGAAAGCGAGAAAGATGGCTATGGTGAAAAGGTTCCATAGTTTATGTGATCCAATTGCCTTCGGTGGCTTGAATAAACTACAATTGTGGAAGATGATGCGCTTTGAAAGAGTATCATAAGCAATCACAACTTTTGCCTTTTGTCTTTGGGTCTCTAGCTAAATTCAACATTGTAGTAAATAATCCCATTTTGTGAAAAGGAAATTTAATATGTAATTTAATACAAAAATATGTGGATATCCGAATAAAAAATTTACAAAAGGCCTCGGTGCTATTAGATTAATATTATTTATAATGGGCCTACCTTTTATGTCATGTTGGTACCGAATCAATGCATAGGCCCGCCCACATTTATGTGTTTTTTTTTATCGAACACTTATGTGTGTTGGCATGTAGGATTACCCTACTAGCACTTATGCATGTCGGTACTGAACCTCCACATAGTACCCACCAACTAACACCGATATTGTCCCCAACTTAGCCACCTAAGTCCAATAGATTGGTCAAGCCCAATAGAACTTTATTATAGGTGTGGGGTTTTCCCTAAAGGCCTTGGTGCTATTATCAATCAAACCCCTATATTTAAAGTGTAAATTACTGTTACAGTTCCCCGATGTGGGACTCTACAAAGACGAATAAAGCGTTAACTAATCAACAACTTCCCTTGTAACTGACTTGGTAACTCGCTAGCTTCTTAAGCTTGCAATCGTTAGTTCAAGCCCCGTAATGATCGACGTTTATAATTTTTTGAAAATGCTTGGTTAGCATTGATCATGGGTTCATGCCATGCGGCCCAGCCCAGGCGGCTTCCCTGTTACAACTTCAATTTTTTTTTTTTTTTTTTTTTTTTTCTTTCTTTCTTTTGTTTTCCTTTCTTCGGACAAGTTGGTAATGATATAATCTAATCAAAAATAAAGTAGAAATTGTATTTCCATTATAATACCACAGTAATCAGACATTAAGCAAGGTCCATAAATTAACAAGCCAATTAACCCATTAGGTAATCATCCATCCATCCCCTATGAACTGTAGCAGACAAAATCTTAATTCAGCCTCTTTATATTATGATCAGTACATGTAGCCATTCATTTCTAAGGTATGGCTTTCACTACCTTCTAGCTCTCAAACTGAAGCAACTCCGACAATCACTTCGAATGATCCATCAGCTTCATGGTTTTCGAAGTAACAGACAGTATGGACTTCAGAGAGATTCATGAGTGCAAGCGCGAGAGCTCAAGGAGCCTGTCATGATATGAGTCAGTCAAAGGCATGAGAGTCCATAAATATCAATAAGTTGCCAATTCAACCTAAGAACATAGGCGCTGTTATCACCCCAAGCTGACAATAAACCAAAAGAAATTCAAGGCAAGAACATGGTTTTGTTTTCATGAAATTCAAGCCAAGAACATAGGTGTATGTAAACAAAAAACCATGTCAGATACAAAAGAAATTTCATGAAAATAGGTTTCAGATTTCATGTCCCTCATCCCAACTCTAACCTGATATCATCAAGTAGAATATGCTTTCTTTTTACTTAGCATTTCAAATCATCATGTAGGATATGCTTTCTTTTTACTCAACAGTGCTATTACAAGAATTGCAAATCCTTATCCACAAAGGCCTGAGACTAGTTCAAAGGACGAGGAACAGAACACCATTGTGGTCGAGACAAAAAATCATGACCATCACATTTAAACCAGCACTTTTGTACCTCTCAAAATCTCATACTATACTAATAGCTCCCCACATTTCGCCAAGCTCAACTCGTAAGTTTGCATACATAACCAGCACTGTTCTACAAAACAACCTAAAACCTTCATCCTGGTACCTGGCAGAAAATGCAAGCTCCATAGATGAGAGGAGAAAAAGGCGACCACTAAAAGCTTACAACAAAGCGTTCAGGAACTAAGACAAAATAATAGCCCAGGACATCAGATAGCATCTTATACAACACAAACCCCCTCTCCAAAACCAACACCAAAACCTAAACTTTCCCTTACACATCAAGATCTTAGAACCCTGACAAACCAGTCAACCTGAAACATAACTTTTAATCAATCACTAACACGCCTTGATGTTTTCAATCGGGAATGTTCTAAAAATGATCTTCCGAGGTCTTTAAGAATGAAAATAATTCTCAACTTGCTAGCAACATAATTTATTCCCCCCTCTAATTCTCTTTCCCCATTAGTAATTGTGATTTAACAGCTAAGAAGTAAAAAACAAGATAACGATTATATATATGTTCATTTGCTAACATCAATGAAACAAGTAAAGAAAATACTCCAATGCAGTAGCACCTATTTAGATGACAGAAGAAACTCCAATGCAGCACAGATGTGAAAACCACAGCTCTTATGCAGGGCATCGAGAAACAAACCCTTATTTCACGCAGTGATGAAAAGTGAATAGTTCAGATTTAAAAACAAAAACAAAAGCAAAACTAATAAAAGTACGATAAATCAATCCAACGAGACAAATCAGACACAACTCTTTCTGATTTTCACCAATTGCCACAATGATTTTTAGTTGCTGAATTCGTGACAGGACTGACAACACATTTTAAAGACAACCTGTTTATCAATGACATTGCGATCGGCAAATTGTTTCGATAGGAAACATTATATCTGAATTATGCATCCAAAATCATCAAATTCTGCACTTTCAAGAGAAACCCTACCCAAGTATGTCAAATTCCAAAACCAAAAACATGCCCGTATCCTCTGGAAAAAAAGATCCCGACAAACTCTCTCTGTATTCTCCACCACAGTTGCATTCCAATATCTACATTACCAAAGGCACCAAATCAAAGCAATCAGCAATGCATATAAGAAAACAGTAAAACTCACAGAATCCCAATCAATGAAACTATAAACTGAGAAGAACCCATTAATTAAAAGCTCAAATCAAAACCAACCTGTCTTCCTCGGGAATATCCGAATGTGTTAGCTTGACAACAGTGAGCCAGGTTCAGGCTCTTCGAGTGTAAGCCTCACCTGCAAAAGTTCAAACGAAACACACTCAGTCCACAAATCACAAAACCAATTAAAATCAACCAAAAATACGTTCAACCAAAAGCAAAACTTCACATACAGTTAATCAACCCATCAAACCAGCTCCCAAATCTCCACTTCTGCACAATCAAACTCCCATTCTGCAACTCCAAATTGGTAATCGACACCGACCCATGAAAAATAGTATACTAATCTGCCCTCCAACCTCCTTGCTTATCTAAGCATTGCTCTGACTAAAACGACCCTTCCATCTATGATTTAAGAATTTCTCAAACAACCAAGAATGAAACTTCTAAACTAATACTCACCTAACTCAACTACAAGAAACATATCTTGGGTTTATTCATCCTATATTGAACATTGACTCGACTAAATAAAAAAAGTGGAGCAGCTCCTCACAAGTGTAAGGGATTATCAGAGCATCATACATTCGAAATTTGGCGGAAAAAGGGCAAAAAAAATTTGGACCATTTCTCGATTTATGCGTGTCATCCTTGCGCAGGGGCCATGCTAATCTTCTCTGTATCGTTCCAATTTTATCGGATGTCCCCGAAGGGACAAGCTTGAGCCTTAAGCGAAAGTATATAAAGAACTCGTCAAATACACAATTCTTCGATGTGGGACAAAGCCTCCGCGGATTTTAATAGTAAGTTATTCCTGTTTTTTTCCTTTATTCCAAGTTGGTAATGATGTAATCTATCAAAAATAAAGTAGAAATTGTATTTCTATTAAAATACCACAGTAATCAGACATATAGGAAGGTCCATAATTAATTCATTAGGTAATCATCCATGCATCCCCTATGAAAAGGACCAAAACTGTAGCAGACAAATCATACGTCAGTCCAGCTTAACTTTTACTCAATTTTATTTAAATTTGATTACATTTATTGATTGTTTCAAGACGTAGTCATACTGGTTAATTTATTTGATTTTATGTGTTTTTTAGGATCTTTTCTATTGAGAGTGACAATAGAATATTAAACTCATACACACTACAACAATGCTAGGACTCGAATGGGAGCATTTGCTCCAAATCATTACACTTAGTGAGTCCTTTGATTTCATGTTTTAATGATCAAATTTGAGGCTAAAGGTTGTATCGTAGATAATCAACTATGTCAATAAATGGAATCAATGCTTGAGAATTTCTTCTTATATATCACATTCATATCTTAATTCCAAAATACTAAATATGTGTCGGTGATAATATTATATGAATAGCTTAAATTCCTCCTAGTAGTTTGAGTAGATGAAACTCCACCTTTTAGAGAGGTGATCGGAGAGACTCATCCTGCTTCTTTTTCAAGTTCAATTTAAGTTGGGCAGCTTAAATTCCAAAATAAGTGGTTATATTTTCGGGTTATAAGGCCATCTCCAACGCATGAAGCCAAACTTGAAATTTTCCAAATTTTAATTCAATTTTTCTCCTAATTCAGAAAAGTAACGGGTTAAAATTTTCGAAAACTCAAACTTGGGGCCAAATATCAGTGTAGTTATTGATAGAACTAGAAAACTTTTTGGTGGAGCCTACTCAAAGCTGACGCAGTCTATGTGCAAGGAGGAATCAATGGGACACCAAGTGTTGCGCTGTTGTTGTTGCAAAAGCTGGGAAGCACTGGTTTCACAATACTTTTTTTTTCTCAAAAATAACCCAAATCACCGACCCATATTAAATCAAAGTTATTGTAACGATAAAAAAAAGATCCAACAGCTGAAATTTAAATCTAAAGGTTAAAATAATATTTTAAATAATCTAAATTGTATCCAATCCAAAACTCACTCAAAACTTTATAAATACCCACCTATTTCTCAAATAAAATTGTATTTATGGAATTTCAATTTTTTTAGGTGAAACTGTTCAAAAAATTAAATTATGAAGTTATTTAAAAAGATTAAATGAAGAAAAGTTATCCATAAAAAAAAAAATTAAACTGAAACTATTCTTGAACAATTTAATAAAGTTGCAGACTTAAAATTTGAGTATGAAGGATTGGGGGAAAAAAAACGATTTGAGTCCGGGCAAAACCCAAATAGTTACTTTTTAAAATGAAGAAATTTGGGTTTATGACCAAACGGGTTGGAGAAGGCTTAATGAGGAGGTTCAATCCATAGTCAATAACAACTCTGCAGTGCACTAGATCGAACGATTGCTAAGGACCCCCTTATTATTACCCCTTATTGTAGCCTCCATGAATACAATCTAAACATAAAGAGAAGAAAAATAAAAAGAAGGGTAAAATAGTCTTGCTGTGCAAAGAAAAAAAGGGAGAAAGTACAAAATAGTAAATTCACACGAGACTATTGGAATTAGAAGTGATGTGGGTTATATCCATATTATTCGACTCATTTTATATTTGATCATTTGTGTTTGTATTGGGTTGGGGATAGTTGAGTATATCCAAATTCAGGCGGGCATGTCTCTTTAGTGTGTTTGACATAAAAAAAATTAAAAGTGTTTTGTGGAAGTATTCTTTAGCTTTCTAGAGAAGCAATTACTTGCTTCTTTATAAAGCACTTAGATATTTATAAAAGCTCCAATACAGTTCTAGTGAAAGTGCTTATAAACAGAAGTTCTTCTTACGAGTCCTGGAGTAGAAATGTAGTAGTGCACAATTCGGGTACTAAAATTTGATAGACAAAGTGGTTGTTTTGTGAGCAGTCAAGCTATGCGAGAGTTTGACAACATAGGACTTGAGTGGTGATTGGCATTTGTGAAGCATACAAACTAGGGAAGGCTATGAGATTTTAGGGACCTCGTCCAAATGTGTAATAGGGCCTTTTAGAGCAAAGTCCCGAACAAAAATATATAAAAAGACATAGACCATATATATTGATAATAAATTTATAACTACTCATCAATATCTATTTTAAATTATAAAGGATTAAACAAATAATTTAACAAGGAGCATAAAATCAAAAACTCATAGTTCATCAAATTACTAATTATAATTAAACAAACAAACAAAAAAAAAAAAAACTACGGCCGGTGTATTTAGTAGATCAAGAGCTCCTATTATATGTAATATATTATGTGAGAAAATTAAACTTGGTACAAGACTACAAGTGATTTATGGGAGAAAATTAAACTTTTTCTTGCCAATTATTATTGTAATTTGGATCATTAATTAGATGAAATCTTGTTTGAATGTATAATTTAAATTAATAATCAACAATGTAACACGTAAGATATCCAGGAAAAGAACCTTTTACACCGTGTATATTTGTTTCCACAAAAGAAGAAGAGAGCAGACTAAGAATACTTTTACAAACGAAATCAAAATTTTGTGTGTTGATCAACTTTCGTACCATCACACATGTGGAGATTTTTTGTTGAAGCAGTCTATCGGACACATCTCCACAATCTTCAAATTGATGATACGTATGCATGAACTAGGTACATTTAGTCTGGCACTTATGCATTTCGGTACCGAACCTTCACAATAGTATCCACTAAGAGCAGTTCCAGCCATGCAGCCCAGCCCGAGGGGAGGGGGGAAAAAAACAAAAATCTCGTTCCAGCGCATGAGCCCAGGCCCGGGGGGGTGTGGGACCCACCTACCGGGCTGGCCCGAAGGCAACTTCGCCCCAGGTCCAAAACGCGGGGGGGTGACGTCACGACGACGTCACGCTGACGTCGTCACGCGGTTTTCAATTTTTTTTACCGTTGGCGCGTGCAATGCACGCGCCAACGTTAAAAAAATTTGAACCCGCGTGCGCTGACGTCAGCGCGACGCAGGCCACAACGGGCTGGAAGCCACGTGGCACGCCCCCAGCGCTCCGATTTGATTCCACAGCTTCATCCAACGGCTGGCGATTTTTGCGACAATAAAATTATGAAAAAAAATCGAAATTTTTTTTAAAAAAATACTAAAAAATACTTTCAAATTCTGATTTTTTTTTCCTATAAATACCTATAAATACCCTTCACTTTCAACACCAATTCTCATACATTTTATTCTACTTCTACAATTCTTCAACATTTTTCACTCTTCACTCTTCACTTCACATTTTCATCTCTTTCACCTTGTATTTTATTTCTTATTTTTATGGCTTCTTCTATTGAAACCGGAGGGGCGTGGAGCACCATGGAAGATGTTTCTTTGTGTGAGGCTTGGCTCCGAGTTTGTCATTGTCCCTGACAGGCAATGAGATGAAATTTTTCCATATGTGGAAAAAAATTCATGCCGAATTTTGCGAAAAAATTCCGGACTCGCCTCGTACGGAAATGGCATTGTCGAGTAGGTGGAAACTTCTCAACAAAGAGATGGCAAAATGGAGAGATGCCTTGGCAAAAGCGATGAACTTGTATAGAAGTGGGGAAAATCGTACTAACGAGGTAAGTATTTTGTAATTTTCGTTTTATTAAGTTTAATGTCCTAATATATATATGTTGTTAATATTTATTGCATTTTCAATATTTTGTTAATATTTCTTGCATTTTCAATATGTTGTTAATATTTCTTGCATTTCCAATTGTTTCTTCATATTTCTTGCATTTTCAATATGTTGTTAATATTTATTGCATTTCCAATTGTTTCTTCATATTTCTTGCACTTCCAATTTATTTGTAAGGTTAATTGCATTTCCATTATTTTTATTTTGTTACTTGCATATCCAATATATTTTAAATATTTATTGCATTGCCATTTTTTTGTTAAATAGCTCATTCAAGCACAGATGTGGTTCGGTGCAACCGGGGGTGGCAAAAAAAGGTTCACCCATCATGAATGTTGGGAGGTGGTGAAATATTGTAAACGGTTCACAATTATTCCCACGGGTCCCGACGTTGTGTTAAACGAGACGCCTCTCCGTGATTCAACGACATCGGATTCACCTCTCGATTCCCCTATGAGTGAAGACTCACCCATCCAAAAAGAACCGAGGCCCATTGGCCGAAAGGCTGCGAAGGCAAAGAAAGCGGGTAATTCAAGCAATTTTAATTCAAAGTTTTTGGAGGAAATTGCAAGGCAAAACTCCATAAGAATTGAAATGGAGCAGAAACGCCAAGATATGGAGGTGGCAATTCAAGCCGAACATCACGAGAAAAGGAGTATTTGCGCAAAAAAGATCAGCAGAAGACGGATCGGGAAACCATGGCAATGGATACAAGTCATATGTCCCCCGAAACAAAACAATATTGGAAGCTAGAACGGAGGGATGTTATGAGAAGAAGACTTTTCCAAGATGATGGGCCTAGCAACACCGATTGGTTAAATGATCAAAACCATTAAATTAGTTGGCATACCTTTTATGTATTTTTATTTTTCATGTTTTGTATTAAAGTTGGTGTACTTCATGTATTTTATTTTAGTAGTAGTAATTCTTAATGACTTGTATTGGATTTCTTTATTTAATAAACAAAGCATTCAATAAAAGACCATTTTATTCAACATATTCCATACATCAAACATAACATAATTAAAATGAAAACAAAAACTACAAACAAGGCACAATAATAAATAAAAAAACAACACAACCAAACCATAAGCAATAGTAAACAACACAACCAAACCATAAGTAAATAAAACATAACCAAAGCATCTATGCTCCATCATTCATCTTCATTCCCTTTCACCGCCCATATATGCTCTATCAAGTCAAGTTGACGGCTTTCATGAATATACGAAGATTGCATCTCTGTATATCGATCTATCATCCGGGTCATCATACGATCGTCCCTCACCAACGGTTCCGGCTCAAACGGTTCTCCATTTGGCCCCATGGGCATTTCATAAATCCGGGTCATCGCCGTGTTTATTGGATCCGGCTCATAGACCTCTCCAGCATCATAATCGTACTCATCCTCCACAATCATATTATGGAGGATGATGCAAGTCATCATAATGCTTCGGAGGATCTCCTCATCAAACATACGGGCCGCACCTCGAACAATCAACCATCGAGCTTGAAGGATGCCAAAACACCTTTCGACATCTTTCCTGTATCCTTCTTGATAGGTAGCAAATAATTTTTGCTTATGGGATCGGGGATTCGGAATGGATTTGACAAATGTGGTCCACCTTGGGTAGATACCGTCAGCTAGATAATACCCCGTCTGGTAGACTGTATTGTTGACTTGATAGGTAATATTGGGGCCTTGGCCGCTCAAAACATCGTTGAAGACCGGAGATTGACCCAGGACGTTGAGGTCATTTTGGGCTCCGGCAACTCCGAAGAAAGCATGCCAAACCCATGTGTCGAAGCCAGCAACGGCTTCCAGGATGATACTTTTTGTGCCTTTTCTATTTCCGTAATCACCTTGCCAGGCAGTTGGGCAATTCTTCCATTGCCAATGCATGCAGTCGATGCTACCAATCATTCCTGGAAATCCTCGAGCTTCGGCTTTTTGTAGAAGCCGTTGGAGGTCCCTGGGAGTAGGTCTACGCAGGTAGTCCCTAGTGTACAGATTTTCAACTGCATCACAAAATCTTACCAAAGCCTCCAACGTAGTGGACTTCCCCATTCGGGCAACCTCATCCACCTGATCAGCAGATGCTCCATACGCCAACATTCGTATAACAGCTGTAAGCTTTTGCTCCGGAAGAAGGCCCAAAACCCCAGTAGCATCACACTTTTGAACAAAGTATGCATCATAATTGCAAATATCATGCATGACTTTATTGAACAAATGAGGTTGCATTCTAAATCGCCTTCGAAAATCAACATCAGAGTACAAAGCAGTTGGGATAAAATAATCTTCCAAAAGATTCTTACCCCGAGAATGCCTATGTCTGTCCACATTCCGGCGACGGCCGACTTGTGAACCACGGCGGCGACCTTGGTTCTCTTCCTCTTCCATTGCCACTGCTATGAGAACTTGCTCATCGACTTGCCTCTGCAACTCATTGATTTCATCGGCTCTACGGTTTCTCTCCTTTCTTTCTCTCTCGTGCCTCTCCAAGCATCTCCTATATTCTTCCATTGAGAATGAATGGAGTATGAATTCTAAACTCTAAGAAATGAAAATATTGAAAGATGTGGTGTGAGAGGTATGATGTGAGCCTCTGGTTTTATAGAAAAATTTGGCAAGATAGAGATGCCACGTGGCTTGATTTGATTGGATGAAAATCTTATCTGAAATTTGAAATTCATCCGAAATTTGAACCCAAATTTATCTGAAATTTGAATTTTGAAATTCATCCGAAATTTGAACCCAAATTCATCTGAATTTTGAATTTTGAAATTCATCCGAAATTTGAATTTTGAAATTCATTCGAAATTTGAACCCAAAAATTTATCTGAAATTTGAATTTTGAAATTCATCCGAAATTTGAACCCAAAAATCTTATCCCGAAATTTTATCCGATTATGAATAGTGTTGACACGTAGGAACCCGTAAATCTTATCCGAAAATATTATCCAAATTAATTATTGAGGTAAAAAAAATTGTGAATAAAACAAAAAAATGAATAGTAACTGCCCTTAGCTAGGGCAATGGGTGGAAACACAAAATTCTGATTTTGCAAGGGCAACCACTATTCACGTGAATAGTGGCTGCCCTAGCTCCCCCCTTGCCATGGCTAAGGGCAATATGGGTGGAGTTGCTCTAACTAGCACCGATATTGTCCCCAACTTAGCCACCTGAAGTCCAATAAATGGGTCAATCCCAATAAATCTTTATTATAGGTGAGGGCTTTTCCCTAAAGACCTTGATGCTATTATCAATCAAACCCCTACATTTAAGGTGTAAATTACTGTTATAGTTACCCGATGTGGGACTCTATAAAAACAAATAAAGCGGTAGTTAATCAACAAGTCCTCCCCGTGTAGCTGACTTGGTAATTCGCTGAGTTCTTAACCTCGCTGTCGTTGACAAGTCTTTTTTTTGAAATGCTTGTTTAGCCATGATCATGGGCTCATGCCATGCGGCCCAGCCCAGGCTTCCCTGTAACAACTTCCATTGTTTTTATTTGTTTCTTTCTTCCTCTTTCGTTTTTTTTTCTTTCTTCCAAGTTGGTAATGATGTAATCTATCAACAATAAAGTAGAAATTGTATTTCCGTTAGTTGATTTTATGTTTTAATTATCAAATTTTGAGGCTAAAGATTGAATCGTAGATAATCAACTATGTCAATAAATATAATTCAATGTTTGAGATTTTCTTCTCATGTATCTCATTCATATCTTAATTCCAAAATATTAAATATGTGTCGGTGATAATATTATATGAGCAGTAGATGAAACTCCACCTTTTAAAGAGGTGATCGGAGAGACTCATCATGCTTCTTCTTCAAGTACAATTTAACTTGAGCATATTGCTAATTGTTTTTTTTTAATCAAAATGTATTTGATTCATATATATATATATATATATATTTCTTATTTGATGGATGATATAACATGATGGATACAATATGAATTTTGCTATTTGTATTATTTTAATCATTGTATCGGTGCCATACACATATCCTAGTTTTTGAAAATTTTCCGTATCGACGTATCCGTACCTGTACCCGTATCCATACAACATGTAAATTTTGCTTACTCAACTTCCAAATTCTGAATCCGCTGCTACTGACCATTTGGGTTGCACATGGTTCGGCTGGGCTGATACCCGTTTCTAATTATTCAAATTCTTTCTTCTGTACGTTTCTTATTTCTTTTATTGTCCAGCTAGATAGCAGCAGTGACTCCATGCTGCTTCTTCACTTTCATGGTAGTGACAAAGTTGGGGAAAATAAACACTATTCACTTTAAAAATTTCATGTACACCCTAGCTTATTTACTTGAAAAGCCGCAATGTTTAGGCCATCATTAGTTTTGTGGTTGTAAAGGTTCAGAAATCTTATCGAGAGCAAAATGATTGCGGGCTTCTCGTTTTGTTTTTCTTGTTCTTCTCCTCCTCTTGTTTTCGGGGTTATACCTTTTGCCTTGAGTGGCCAAGGATCCTCCATTCTTTTCGTCTATAGTTTTTCAATGGAAATGCAAAAACATAATGAATTGGTATAGTTGTTACTTGGTAACGAATCGATACCCATTGTATATTTAGCGACATTAGTAATGATTAGAGGGTTTCTAACTCCAAATAAATTTGACAACTCTGCCCTTAATTCTTATGCGTGAAGTATCTTGGAGCCGTTGATAATATGATTGTAAAGGGATTTAGTTCAAGTGTTTAAGAGCAATCATTCCTCTATTTTAGGTCCCTTTTTTTAATATTCCCATCACTCTCAATATCACTTGTAAAAAATACGGAGAAAAAAGAAAAAGAAAGGACACCGCATTTAGATTGAGTTTTTGGTGTTCTAACACATAAAGGTAACGCTTTCAGCTTATAATGTTTTCATGGCCTATTAGTTAAACTGTTTTCTGAAAGCGAGAAAGATGGCTATGGTGAATGTGATCCAATTGCCTTCGGTGGCTTGAATAAACTACAATTGTGGAAGATGATGCGCTTTGGAAGAGTATCATAAGCAATCACAACTTTTGCCTTTTGTCTTTGGGTCTCCAGCTAAATTCAACGTTGTAGTAAATAATCCCATTTTGTGAAAAGGAAATTTAATATGTAATTTAATACGAAAATATGTGGATATCCGAATAAAAAATTTACAAAAGGCCTCGGTGCTATTAGATTAATATTATTTATAATGGGCCTACCTTTTATGTTATGTTGGTACCGAATCAATGCATAGGCCCGCCCACATTTATGTGTTTTTTTTTATCGAACACTTATGTGTGTTGGCATGTAGGATTACCCTACTAGCACTTATGCATGTCGGTACTGAACCTCCACATAGTACCCACCAACTAGCACCGATATTGTCCCCAACTTAGCCACCTAAGTCCAATAGATTGGTCAAGCCCAATAGAACTTTATTATAGGTGTGGGGTTTTCCCTAAAGGCCTTGGTGCTATTATCAATCAAACCCCTATATTTAAAGTGTAAATTACTGTTACAGTTCCCCGATGTGGGACTCTACAAAGACGAATAAAGCGTTAATTAATCAACAACTTCCCTTGTAACTGACTAGGTAACTCGCTAGGTTCTTAAGCTTGCAATCGTTAGTTCAAGCCCCGTAATGATCGACGTTTATAATTTTTTGAAAATGCTTGGTTAGCATTGATCATGGGTTCATGCCATGCGGCCCAGCCCAGGCGGCTTCCCTGTTACAACTTCAATTTTTTTTTTTTTTTTTTTTTTTTCTTTCTTCTTTTGTTTTTTTCTTCTGTCCACTGTTGGTAATGATATAATCTAATCAAAAATAAAGTAGAAATTGTATTTCCATTATAATACCACAGTAATCAGACATTAAGCAAGGTCCATAAATTAACAAGCCAATTAACCCATTAGGTAATCATCCATCCATCCCCTATGAACTGTAGCAGACAAAATCTTAATTCAGCCTCTTTATATTATGATCAGTACATGTAGCCATTCATTTCTAAGGTATGGCTTTCACTACCTTCTAGCTCTCAAACTGAAGCAACTCCGACAATCACTTCGAATGATCCATCAGCTTCATGGTTTTCGAAGTAACAGACAGTATGGACTTCAGAGAGATTCATGAGTGCAAGCGCGAGAGCTCAAGGAGCCTGTCATGATATGAGTCAGTCAAAGGCATGAGAGTCCATAAATATCAATAAGTTGCCAATTCAACCTAAGAACATAGGCGCTGTTATCACCCCAAGCTGACAATAAACCAAAAGAAATTCAAGGCAAGAACATGGTTTTGTTTTCATGAAATTCAAGCCAAGAACATAGGTGTATGTAAACAAAAAACCATGTCAGATACAAAAGAAATTTCATGAAAATAGGTTTCAGATTTCATGTCCCTCATCCCAACTCTAACCTGATATCATCAAGTAGAATATGCTTTCTTTTTACTTAGCATTTCAAATCATCATGTAGGATATGCTTTCTTTTTACTCAACAGTGCTATTACAAGAATTGCAAATCCTTATCCACAAAGGCCTGAGACTAGTTCAAAGGACGAGGAACAGAACACCATTGTGGTCGAGACAAAAATTCATGACCATCACATTTAAACCAGCACTTTCGTACCTCTCAAAATCTCATACTATACTAATAGCTCCCAGCATTTCGCTAAGCTCAACTCGTAAGTTTGTAACCCTAATTTCATTAATTGAATCTTCACGTACATTCATGACACTCTTTTCCATACATAACCAGCACTGTTCTACAAAACAACCTAAAACCTTCATCCTGGTACCTGGCAGAAAATGCAAGCTCCATAGATGAGAGGAGAAAAAGGTGAAGACTACAGCTAAAAGCTTACAACAAAGCGCTCAGGAACTACGACAAAATAATAGCCCAGGACATCAGATAGCATCTTATACAACACAAACCCCCCTCTCCAAAACCAACACCAAAACCTAAACTTTCCCTTACACATCAAGATCTTAGAACCCTGACAAACCAGTCAACCTGAAACATAACTTTTAATCAATCACTTAACACAAGGCCTTGATGTTTTCAATCGGGAATTTTCTAAAAATGATCTTCCGAGGTCTTTAAGAATGAAAATAATTCTCAACTTGCTAGCAACATAATTTATTCCCCCCTCTAATACTCTTTCCCCATTAGTAATTGTGATTTAACAGCTAAGAAGTAATAAACAAGATAACAATTTATATATGTTCATTTGCTAACATCAATGAAACAAGTAAAGAACATACTCCAATGCAATAGCACCTATTTAGATGACAGAAGAAACTCCAATGCAGCACAGATGTGAAAACCACAGCTCTTATGCAGGGCATTGAGAAACAAACCCTTATTTCACGCAGTGATGAAAAGTGAATAGTTAAGATTTAAAAACAAAAACAAAAGCAAAACTATTAAAAGTACGAGAAATCAATCCAACGAGACAAATCAGACACAACTCTTTCTCATTTTCACCAATTGCCACAATGATTTTTAGTTGCTGAATTCGTGACAGGACTGACAACACATTTTAAAGACAACCTGTCTATCAATGACATTGCGATCGGCAAATTGTTTCGATAGGAAACATTATATCTTTCGTCCAAAAAAAAACATTATATCTGAATTATGCATTCAAAATCATCAAATTCTGCACTTTCAAGAGAAACCCTATGTCAAATTCCAAAACCAAAAACATGCCCGTATCCTCTGGAAAAAAAGATCCCGCCAAACTCTCTCTGTATTCTCCACCACAGTTGCATTCCAATATCTACATTACCAAAGGCACCAAATCAAAGCAATCAGAAATGCATATAAGAAAACAGTAAAACTCACAGAATCCCAATCAATGAAACTATAAACTGAGAAGAACCCATTAATTAAAAGCTCAAATCAAAACCAACCTGTCTTCCTCGGGAATATCCGAATGCGTTAGCTTGACAACAGTGAGCCAGGTTCAGGCTCTTCGAGTGTAAGCCACACCTGCAAAAATTCAAACGAAACACACTCAATCCACAAATCACAAAACCAATTAAAATCAACCAAAAATACGTTCAACCAAAAGCAAAACTTCACATACCGTTAATCAACCCATCAAGCCAGCTCCCAAATCTCCACTTCTGCACAATCAAACTCCCATTCTACAACTCCAAATTGGTAATCGACCGACCCATCAAAAATAGTATCGACTAAATAAAAAAGTGGAGCAGCTGCTCACAAGTGTAAGGGATTATCAGAGCATCATACATTCGAAATTTGGCGGAAAAAGGGCAAAAACATTTGGACCATTTCTCGATTTATGCGTGTCATCCTTGCGCAGGGGCCATGCTAATCTTCTCTGTATCGTTCCAATTTTATCGGATGTCCCCGAAGGGACGAGCCTAAGTCTTAAGCGCAAGTATATAAAGAACTCGTCAAATACACAATTCTTCGATGTGGGACAAAGCCTCCGCGGTTTTAATAGTAAGTTATTCCCTTTTTTTTTCTTTTCTTCCAAGTTGGTAATGATGTAATCTATGAAAAATAAAGTAGAAATTGTATTTCCATTAAAATACCACAGTAGTCAGACATTAAGGAAGGTCCATAATTAACAAGCCAATTAACTCATTAGGTAATCATCCATGAAAAGGACCAAAACTGTAGCAGACAAATCATACGTCAGTCCAGCTTAACTTTTACTCAATTTTATTTAAATTTGATTACATTTATTGATTGTTTCAGGACGTAGTCATACTAGTTAATTTATTTGATTTTATGTGTTTTTTAGGATCTTTTCTATTGAGAGAGACAATAGAATATTAAACTCACACATACTACACCAATGCTAGGACTCGAATGGCAGCATTTGTTCCAAATCATTACACTTAGTGAGTCCTTTGATTTTATGTTTTAATTATCAAATTTGAGGCTAAATGTTGTATCGTAGATAATCAACTATGTCAATAAATGGAATCAATGCTTGAGAATTTCTTCTCATATATCACATTCATATCTTAATTCCAAAATACTAAATATGTGTCGGTGATAATTTTATATGAATAGCTTAAATTCCTCCTGGTAGTTTGAGTAGATGAAACTCCACCTTTTAGAGAGGTGATCGGAGAGACTCATCCTGCTTCTTTTTCAAGTTCAATTTAAGTTGGGCAGCTTAAATTCCAACTGAAGCTCACAGGGCAATTTTGGGCCTCCTGCTTGATAAACGGACAATTGTTAAGCTTGGTCCAAATAGAAGACTAAACTCGGCCTGATTAACAAACAAATACATTAAAAGGTGGGTTTACAATATTATTAAAAGGCCCATTTTGTAAGATTTTCTTTTTCTTTTTCTATAGAGACAAGAAAGAGATGCCTGAGAAATGAGGGAGGGGTGGGGGAAAGAAAAGAGGGAGAAAATATAAAACTATTTAGTATTTTAAACCTTTAATTAATGGCTCCCTATAATTTAATGCTGCTTTATTTTATGAGTATTTTAAACCTTTAATTAATTTTAATGATTTTTTATATTATTTTTTATAAAGATTGACCAATTAAAAAAGAGTTATAGCATTTATAAGTTCCTAAATTAGAGAGTATGATTGGAGTTAAAATTTTAGAGAGAGCTCATAAAATAGCTTTTGTATATTTTTAGATAAATTTTAACTACAAAATAGAGAGCATGATTATATAGTCATCTAATTCTATGAATTCTTTTTTTTGGGTCGGATATTTGATTATAAGATATAATTAGTATGATACATACATGTAGCTGGGGTGAGAGGCAAAGCCTGCTGGTCAAAGTGCTTATTAACTTGTTCCAAACGCTTTTATAGAATGATCTATAAAGTGGCTTGGTAAGTGGTAACCTTTTCCCAGAACAAAAATAAAAAGGTAACCTTTCCAAAAAGCTTAATTAATAATCACTGACATGCGTGACACAAAATGAGCTTGTTAAAAGCATTATCGGTGTCTAATAGTTAAACCCCACAATTATTCGTGATCATTGCGCTATAACGGATGTCAATGGCTGTAATGTGGTTTTCTTGTAGTGATTGTTGGTTGTTAATGGAATGTTCACTACTCTAAGCAAAAACTTGAACAAGAAGCTTAAAAGAGAAACGGGTGGGTGCCCCAGGATGATGTTGGATCCATCCTCATGTACAAATACAAATAATGCGTATGCCTCGCTTGGTGTTCTGTTGTTCAACTTTTGTGCTGGGGTTTCACATGGGTCGGCTGGGCTGATGCCCGTTTCTTCTCTACGTTTCTTATTTGAATTATTGTCCAGCTAGATAGCATCATAGTAGCTTCTTCACTCTCATGAGTACGTAGTGAAAAGGTTGGGAAAATTATTATTGCTTGAAAAGCCGCAATGTTTAGGCCATCATTAGTTTGTTGTTGTAAAGGTTCAGAAATCTTATCGAGAGCAAAATTATTGCAGGTTTCTCGTTTTGTTTTTCTTGTTTTTCTCCTCTTGTTTTTCGGGGTTATGCCTTTTGCCTTGAGCGGCCAAGGATCCTCCATTCTTTTCATCTTTAGTTTTTCGATGGAAGTGCAAAAACATAATGAAATGGTCCTCTTTTCATCTTTAGCGACATTAGTACTCGTAATGATTCGATGGTTTCTAACTCAAAATACATTTGACAACTTTGCACTTAATTCCGAGTGCATGAAGTATCTTGGAACCGTTTGATAATATAATTGTAAAATGATTTAGTTCAAGTGTTTAAGAGCAATTATTTCTCCATATGAGGTCTTTTCGAATATCCCGACTATCAATATCGCTTGTAAAAAAAAATTACAAAAATACGAAAGGACACAAAAAAAAGAACGACTGGCTGCCAAACACTAATGACTATTTTGCTGAAAATATTGTCAACATATTCAATCCAATTCAATTGTGAAGAATTCAAAAGTGCCAATCTTGTTTTTAAGTTCAACTCTGAAACATTCTTCTATAATAACAAAGCAATGCATAAAAAGATAAAGGAGAATAGTATGGGAATACTTCATATGGAAGACCTCTTGTAATTCGAATTTCGTTCATTATAAATCATGTTGCTTTTCTTTTTCTTTCTTTTTTAACAGAGTGGTAAAATAGTACCGTTTACCATATTGGATAAAGAGAGGGGGAGATATGAAGTCATGTGCTCAAGAAGTCATGTTTGGGACAAAATGCATAACAGATCAAAATGTCCCACTGAAACTTAGAAAAATCATACGATGCAGCTTGTCTTTGTCTAGCAAATGGTGGACTGAAGACACCGCATTTAGATTGATTTGCATATATCCGAATAAAAAATGTACAAAAGGTCTCGGTGCTATTAGATTAATAGTATTTATAGTGGGCCTACTTTTTATGCATGTTGGTACCGAATCAATGCATAAGCCCACCACAACACTTATTTGTGTGTGTTTTTTTTTAATTGTCAAACACTTATGTGTGTGTTGGTATGTAGGATTATTACCCCACTAGCACTTATGCATGTCGGTACCGAACCTCCACATAGTACCCACCAACTAGTACCGATATTGTCCCCAACTTAACCACCTAAGTCCAATAGATTGATCAAGCCCAATAGACCTTTATTATAGGTGTGAGGTTTTCCCTAAAGGCCTTGGTGCTATTATCTATCAAACCCCTATATTTAAGGTGTAAATTACTGTTATAGTTCCCCGATGTGGGACTCTATAAAAACGAATAAAGCCGTAATTAATAATCAACTTCCCTTGTAACAGACTTGGTAATTCGGTAAGTTCTTAACCTTGCTGTCGTTGACTAGTCTATTTTTCTGAAAATGCTTGTTTACCCATGATCATGGGCTTAAGCCATGCGGCCCAGCCCAGGCTTCCCTGTTATAACTTCCATTGTTTTTTGCCCTTTCTTCTGACAAGTTGGTAATGATGTAATCTATCAAAAACAAAGTAGAAATTGTATTTTTCAGACCAAAAAAAGTAGAAATTGTATTTCCATTAAGATACCACAGTAATTAGACATTAAGCAAGGTCCATAAATTAACAAGGCAATTAACCCATTAGGTAATCATCCATCCATCCCCTATGAAAAGGAACAAAATCTTAATTTGGCATCCAATCTAATGTAAAGCATTCCATCTTGAGATTGATTCAGCCTCTTTATATTATTATCAGTACATGTAGGCATTCATTTCTAAGTCTTTATCATTTATGCGGATGCTATAGTCTCATACATCAGTCCAGCTCTGTGGACGCATTGAGAAAACTTAGCTTTTACTCAATTTTATTCAAATTCGATTACATTTATTGATTGTTTTAGGAGGACGTAATCATATTAGTTAATCTCTTTGATTTTATGTATTTTTTAGGACCTTTCATATTAAGAGATGCGATAATATATTAAACTCTCACACACTACACCGATACTAGAACTTGAATGAGAGCATTTGTTTCAAACTACTATATTAATGGGTCCTTTAATTTTATATTTTAATTATCAAATTTGATGTATTGTAAATGAAATCAATGCTTGAGAATTTCTTCTCATATATCTCATTAATATCTTAATTCCAAAATACTTTTTTTGGGCTAAAAGACATTTTTGGTCTCTATAGTTTGACATTTCAACCACTTTTGACTGTGTAACTTCAATTCCGTCAATTTTGACCATGTAGTTTTGTATTTGTAGCAATTCAATGACAAGTTAGTGTTACTATCAATTTCTTTGACGGTGCAAGGGGCAATTTCATCAACCCAAAATCTTTGAGCATAAAAGTTTGTCTGAAACTCCCCTAATTTCATATTAGGGCTTGAAATTGGCCATTTGGGTTTAGGGTTCTTCAAAAATTAAGATTAATGGTTGAATTTCGAGCCCTAATATGAAATGGGGAGAATTTCAAACAAGCTTTTACGCTAAGGGTTTTGGGTTGACGAAATTGCCCCTTGCATCGTTAAAGAAATTGAAAAGAATACTAACATGTCCTTGAATTGTTACAACTACGAAACTACAATGGCAAATTGACGGAATTGAAACTACATGGTCAAAAATGGTTGAAGTGCCAAATTATAAAGACCAAAAGTGACTTGTTGCCTACTTTTTTTTCCCTCTAAATTTACGTCGGTGGTAATATTATATGAGTTGCATTTGGCTTGGTTTGGGATTAGGACTAAAATCAGCTCTTTCATAAGTGCAGAAAGCGAAATCATAGTCCAGGACACCCACATATGTTGTTCATGGTGGAACCTCCTTTTCTCGATCCTTTGTTCTCTCCAACCAGGTGGAACTCTAGATATTTAATTTTAATAATATGTATGTTCCCAATTTATCTTTGTTTTATTTGTCGACAATGTAAAGTTATTAACTATCTTTTCATCCCGTGGTATTTATCTTCTAAAAGATAGAAGGTACGTATCCTAAATGTCAAAATCGCTTGTGAATTGAGATAGGATTATGTGACCAATCACATGCTTAAACTCATATATTAATTGTGCACTAAGAATCGGTGTGCTTTAGGACTAAGCCAATTGCATTTGTGTATCTAAAGACTAGCTACTACCCCACCAAGGACGAACAATGATATTCTGCAATCCACACGCTCTCATCTCATAAAAGTCTTGCATTATATTCCCTGGATATAATATATAGTTGTTGAACGTCCCTCTTTTCAAACCAAATGGAGAAGAAAAAAGGCTTCCGAAGACTCAAGATATTTTGTTTGTCCACAACCACAAGGCTATATATCCCATCTGTTTCTGTTTTTGTTTGAAGAAAACCTCAGAGATGATGATAGGAATGCAGTGCTTCTCCATTCGATCAAAGCTTTGCATGTCCATCTTCTACACCATCGCCTCTGTTTATTTATTTTTCCAGTGAATTATTTTCTACCTCTTTGAGTTTGAGGCATCTTTTCTTTTCCTCTTTTCAGGTTTTGTTTTATCTTCAAAAGAAAATCACAGTCAATGTTTTTGTTATATATTAGGTGAGGCCAATGATGGTTTAAACATATATTTTGCCTACATCGCTTGATTATCTCATTTAGATGAGATAATGATGAACTGAAATGTATATATGAGGCCTCGTCTCGTTTAAGTTTCAACGTGCACAGAGTTTTCAGGATTTTTTACATGGTTGAGGATGCGTCTTTTCACCTTAAGTCTCGCAGTTCTTGTGATGTCTTTTTCGTTTTGTTTTGCAGGGTGTTTCTTTGCAGATTGTCAGATTGAAGTTGGTGGGATAGTCTTTCTCGCACCTGATGCCTACTCCAAATGAGAGTCTGATGGTTGCCGCCATTCCAAATGTTGCAGGTGGCTTACATTTTCGATCCTGCTTCGTTGAAATTTTGGTGGTTTCCTGGTGTCTACACATAGCCGGAGCAGTTGTTGTGGAGAACACTAAAATGTAATAAAATAGTAATTTAATCTGACATATCGAGTAAAGTGTAAAGCTGTGTAAGAGCATCTCCAACCAATGTGTCAAAAGTGCCACATAGACATATAACGGCTAGAAATAACATCTCGTATTACTCCAACCGATGTGTCAAAGCTGATGTGGAATGAAGGCTGGAGGTTGAGATGTTATTTTTGACATCCCAAAAGCAAGATGTCAAATGAATATTTTATTATTTTTAAAGGATAGTTGGCTATTACTTTCATTTATTATTTTTCTTTTTTTATATTTTTCTTCTTCTTTATCTTAATGATTTGACTGTTACAATAATTATTTATTTGACATATCGGGTGGAGTGTAAAATTGTGTAAATGTCAAATTGCCACGTCAGCCATCAAATTTAAATTTGATGTTTGGTATTTGACATCTCCTTTGGAGATGCTCTAAGATATCAAATTGTCACATCAACCTAACCATATTCTAACAGACTAACTAATTAGAGTGACACGTGGATATACTCTATCAACTACACTGTCAGATAAGTTTGCTTTTACCACATGAACTGCTTCCTAGCCCCATCGTCCTGACTTCGGCCCATGGAGTATTTTATTTTGCTTCCTTAACCTGATGGGATGTGCTTTCAGTTTAGCCCATGTTGTCTTGATCTTTATGTTATTTCATTTATCTTTCACCTTTTGCTTTACATTTATTTTCATGTATTCTTTTAACTCTTCTCATGTAGTTATCTAATTGGGCTCGGGCTAGTTTTCTTTTCTTATTGTCCAATTATGTTCTTTTAGTTTCTCTCTTTACTTGTTATTTTACTTTTTAGATTCATTTTTATTTGTTATTTTACTTTTTGCTTGTTTTTCTAATTTTTTTTGTTGTAGGCTGCAAGCTTCTAGTGCGAATCTTTTTTTTATTTTTAAATTGTTTCTTTTTGAGTTGTTCAGTTGTGTTGTTATGTTAACTCGAACTTGTATTGGTCAATTAGTAGTATAGCAAGACAAGTATGAGGTCGTACTCACGATGACTGAGAAGTTCAGATTAATTATGTAATTAGATTACCGAATTCTAGAAACAAGAAGTTAAATCCCATCAAAAAACATAGCTCATCATGACCAAGCAACAATCAGCTCATCCTTTGGTCAGCATGACTAGCAACTTCATAGGCTCACGAATTGGGCTTCCTTTAAGCAACTGATGACTTTGAGCCATCCATCTTGAAGTTCAGAATGTCATCTTTCCAACTACATGTCATTTAGGCCAATCCAAGATCGGATGAAGATGTTAAGGCCAAAACAAATTGCTAACTCAGTATACACGTTTTTGCACCATTTTGCATCTTTTTTTATCCAAAGCCACCATTGCTACCTAAAGCTCAAATAATTGAATGATAAACACAAAAGAGATTAAAAACACAAGTTTAACTTAAAAACATAACCAAATCATAAGCTAGAAGGGTTCCAAATGATATGCAATTATGAACTGATCAAGGCGCAAGTCTTTTTTAAGATCACGCATTTGTTCCTATCTCTCCTGCTTGGGTTTTGGATAGTATTAGCTGTTTCAGTGCTATCTTTTGTACACTCTTATGGTGCTTATTATTTTTTTTAATAAAACATCTATTTCAAAAATAAAAATACAAACAAGCCATACTTAATTATATATGGCCAATCCTAGCAAATTCAAAGAAAATAATGTGCACCCATCCTTCTTTGGACTATCCCCATAATAAAATTAACTTATTGAAATCGTCTACATTTTAGGTCCTCTTCCTATAGTGGTCATTCCACACCTAAAATTGTTTAGTCGTCTAATATATGCACATGCAAAAACACAATTTGTTATATAAAATTGAAATGAAAATACAGATTATAGAAAAGTTAACATTTTCCATTTTAGAGGGTTTTTTTTTTAATGCAAAATCCTTGAAAGATAACCTTAAAACTGCATAGTTATGATAATTGAATTAAAGCCTATGAATAAATAAAAAACCATTTTTTCTCTTGAAATATGGGAAGTAAAGCTATTTTAAATCTTTACCACATTTCTATGATGAAATTCATTTGTATAACTAACAATTGCTTTACCGACTAGCACTTTGTCTTTTCTTTTTAATAGTGAAAGAGGTTCTAAGTTTGAATCCCTTTACCCCAATAAAAAAATAAGATAAGTGAACATCACATAGGGACACCTTGTAGGATATGATATACATTTTATTTCAATGATCCAAACCACATCAATTTTCTAAGTCTTCATTCAAAAATCATTATTGCAAAAATTAGAAAAATCGAAAAACATCAAGACATTTAGTTGTGATCAACAAAATTGACGAACTCGGTGGTTCAAGAAAACAGTAACACTATGTTGAGGCCCAAAAAATCCAAGGCTAGGCCCAATTATATTTTCGGCCCAGTACAACACCAAGCGGAAAATCCTTATTCAAGCAACATGTCACGCTACAAGCTTAAGTGGGCCCAAGCCACGCGAATGCCTGGGGCTTGCTGAGCGGGTTGTGGTATAGATGGTTATGAGTATTCACGAGGCCCATTGATGGTCCAAGGAGTGGAAGTTTTGGGTTACTTGGGAGCACCAAAACTCAAGCTCATTCATTGAGTCCAAACATATGGGTAAGCATGAGAGAAAACCCAATAACCCATCACCTTAAGAAAAGGCCCAAACATTTTAAAAAAATATCCAATAGCAATAGCCCATAAAAGATCCCACATTAGCCAAAGCTTCCAGCAGTCTGACGAAATCAAAGGGAACTCATAAACCGTTGGAAACAAAACAGCCCAGCCCAGCACCTTATAAAACATCCAACGTCGTGCATCTTTGTTAAAACCAAATCGCAACCAAACCACTAAAACCAAGCAAACCCATGTGCTGATCACCTTTTTGACCAAGCACCCTTACCCATTCTTTCCTCTTCAAGCTTTGGTGAGAAAACAAGAAACAAAAGTGGGTGGCTCCTCACCCACATGGAGAAGTCCAGCTGCTTGAGGTCTTGGAACTCCAAAAAAGCTGCGTGCCTATGGGTTCAGGCTATGGAAATTTCACTAAACAAGATTAAATGGAAGAAAGTGAACAAAATGGGGAGGGAAGGTTGACAAAATTAAGGTTTCCAGCGCCTATAAAAGGAAGCACTTTCTTCCCAGCAAAGACATAACAAAACCGATCGAAGGCAAGCATCCCCTCTCGAATCCTTCAATTTCATGTTTTGTTCTTCCATCTTCTTCCTCTCTTTCCATAAACACACATCCAGAGAGCAAGCATCATCTCTCATCCCTGAAACCCCTGCAATTTCGAGCCTTACTCCTCCATCTCTCCCATTTTCTCTTCTGTCATGTAACCCATGAATTTGCTAAAGCCACCCATGCTTCTATCTTCTTCCTCTCTTTCCGATCGAAGGCAAGCATATCCAAAGAGAGCAAGCATTACCTCTCATAGCTGGAACCCTTCGATTTCAAGCCTTGTTCTTCTATTACAAGCACCTTTTCATCCACCATAATCTCTCTCTCTCTCTCTCTCTCTCTCTCTCTCTCTCTCTCTCTCTCTCTCTCTCTCTCTCTCTCTCTCTCCTCAACAAATCCTCACAAAATCATTACTTCAAGTCTCTGTTCCTCATAGGAAACCCAAGCCTTCTCTCTCGCATGCTAAACTCACGAATGCTCAGCTACCATGTCACAAGCTTCTCATGCCAAGCTAAGAATTTATCTGTAAGCGACTGTTGGTTTCATTGGTGAAAAATACCAAAGTGTTTCCTAAGGCTCAGCTATCCTTTCGAAACACTCTTGGGGCCTAATCCTTGAACTCAGACTCAATGGGCAATTTCATGCATGTTTCTCTTTTTCGGCAGCCCAAGCTCATTCATCAGGTTGCTGGAATAAAAAGACCCCTACACATAGGGATGGCAACGAGCCGGTTAGGGGTCGGGTATGGCAATACCATCTCGTCCCCGTCCCCACCCAAATCCCCGATTTAGGCTTTTCGGGGAATCCCCGTCCCCGTCCCAGTAGGGGAAGTGCCTCCCATACCCGCCCCAATCCCCGGTTTTTAATAAGATATTTTTTGTTAAAATAATTTCTAAAGCACAATCACATCATTATGAAATTTTAAAAACAACCACCACAAGATATTTCTTGTTAAAATAATAACTCAACAAGGCAAAGAAGGAGGACACAAAACTTGAAATAATTTTTATCCAAATCTTTAGAAACTTTTTTAGTAAGCACAATAAATCCATCTAGTCTCTAGGGTAACTTTGTTTATTATATTATATTAATATATATATATATATTGATTATAAATAAATATATTACTTATCGGGCCGGGTTCGGGGATAGGGATAACAATCTCATTCCCTGCCCATCCCCGGTCGGGGATTTTGCAAATTCGGAGATCCTCATACCCGACCTCGATTTTCTCCCGAAAACTCCCCCCGTTAGGGCCGGGGACCTAACCCGACGGGTATTATTGTCATCCCTACCTACACACTACAATCATCAATTAAGTGATCGAATGATTTCGTATTCAAGTGATTTTTTACATGGAAGATCTTTGAAGAAATACCTAAAAAAAATATAAACGATTAAGACAATGAAAATACAATGTAGATGGACCTCACAATGGTGTCCCTTATTTACATATATGTGGTTGCCAAACCCAAAAGAATGAAAGAGCTTTTGGAAAGTTTATATCATTGCTGATGTTACTTTAAAGCAGCTTCTGGTAGATTAAATTTTTCTAAGATGCACTTGTACTCATTTGCTGCATATCACGAACACCTTCTTCTACTCTTATACTTTTGCCGTGCCGGCCCTTTGTTAGAAAGTCAAAAGCCTACCCTTTCACTTTTGCTCTTTTTCACTTTCTCCAAGTTTTTGAATTTTTATTTTACACCTAAATTCGTCCACAAAACTACCTCACAGTTTGCAGGTATTATTTCAGAAAGTGAAATGTTAGAGAGACATTTAGTATACGGTCAATTAACCGATTAACAATCACTCCACATCGTCAACTAGCCTCATTTTTATTATAAATATAGTTAAAAAGACGTCGTAAATTCGAATCTCTTCTTCTAAATAACTTCGTTATTCGAATAAACATTTAAAATTAGAGCACTTGGTGAAGAAACACAGAAAAATACGAAGAAAATGTCTTCTGGGGCCTGGAACGAATTGTACGCACTATAGGATCGTTTTGCAATATATATAAAATAAAAATATGGGAAATAAAATAACAAACGAGCACCGACATAATGAACACAGATCTTTGGGGCCGGGGGTATATGACGCGTGTTTTGATAAGTCCAGCCAAGTCCACGTCTAAATGTACGGATTCCTCCCATCTTTTTATTACTTTAAAAATAAATAACATATTGACGTGTAAATCTCTTCCTTAAACTATATAATAATAAATTATTTTGGAAAAAGCATAGATAGTAACAAAATCAAAGGCAATGTGTTTTTCTTCAATAATTCTGATTTAATGCGTGACAGTAAAGTCCATGGTGTGGTGTTAGTTGGTTGGTCCATTATTCTCCACTATTATTTCTTAGGTGTTTACTGTGCATGGCGTCATCTTATGTGCGTGGACAGATCATGGAGATTTGTCCTTGCTTCCCTTTTGTTTTTTCCCCCCTAAAATATATCTATAAATACCTCCAAATTTCTTCAAAAAATTTCACTCATTTCATACAAATGTTATCACATTCTCTACTTATTTACAACTCTCCGTACTCATTTTTTTGTCCAATATTTTCCACAGTCATTTCATTCAAACATTTCTTGCAAATTTATTCTCCTTACTTATTTTGTTATTCACATTATTTGTAAAATGCCCCAGACTTCGGAGGGACCAAATTGGTCACGAGTGGAAGATGAACATCTTTGCAAGGCTTATCAACCTACACGTGTCATATCTTGAATATTATCTATAAATAGTAGTTTAAATAATTCAAACAATACATAGTAGTATGTGTGAGTGTTATACCATAATTTTTCTCAAAATAATAAAATATGTAAGTCATGCATGGCCTAAAAGCTCAATCTTCAAACTAATTATATAGTCTACTCTCCCTCCGCTCAAGATAGTTGGAGAAAACCAAAATGTATAAACATAGTTTTAATAATTATTTTTTTATTATTATTACGAGTTGAATGAAATTTTTATAATAACTAATAAGCGCTCACCTTTTGAAGTCAAGGAGAAACCAAAAAAGTTGTGTAGCAAACAAAGTATGGGTGATGATATTTATGTTTAACGTTAAAAGGATATTGCTTCTAAAATGAGATATTCATTCTTTTTGTAAATTACGGTTTGACAAATCTACGAAAAATCTACACATGTGTCAAACTGTTATTGACATAAATGTAGGAATTTGAAGATAAGTATTTTTTTATGTTACAATGGTTAAATTTTAAAAAGCATACTCGGAAATTAAGTGTAAAAGTTGGCAACAATGGGTTTTCTTACTAATATAAAAACGAGTGACAATACAAAAGGTTCCATGATCGCCAAGCCATGCGAAGCATTATGGGATAATGCATAGGTGCCATGACTAACCCTAATTTGTTTTCCCGTCAACATACATATTCCTTTTTCAAGATCCTTTCAAGAGTTATATAATAATATCAAATAAAAGCATCGAGATCCTTCAAGAGTTAGAAAAATTAGAAAACATCATTATGTTCTGAGAGACTTTTCCTTCATGCATCCAAATATGATAAGACAACTCAATCCAAGGGATAACAACAAGAAAAAGGAACTGAATAAGTGAGTTTTTTTGTTTATAATTTGTATATATATATATATATATTCATATTATGTATGAGTTCGAGTCTTAATATTCGTATTGTGTGTGTGAATTTAATATATTATCGCCTATCTTAATAGAATAGTTGCCGTTCATAATTTGGTATTTGTTTTTTAAAGAGCATAGTTGTTGTTCCTTGATTTATCAGTAGGGTAGACAGAAGGAGAATAAATAATAATGGGCACAAATCCATTTACTAGATCCCAAAATTTCATGGAACTCATCAAACAGCCAACATTTGGCGTTGGCAGTGGCGATTACAATTTCCCCAAACCCCAAGAACGCCAACATCTGACGGTGATGCCAATCTAAAACAAAATCCAAGCGCTGAGGCATTTATTGTCGTGTCCGCTCTGTCACCGTCGCCTAGTGGGACCCTCCAATCCAATCCAACGCGTCACATTTACCTTTCCGCTTCCATTTACGGGAAGAAAGAGACTTTTTTCTCACCGTCGGGTTCTGTTAGAGAACTCCGGGGGCCCCACGCGGAAAGTGATTAATGTTTAAATTAGGATAACAGTTGGAAGTGGAAAACCGCATGCATAGCCGACTCCACTTTCAAATTTCAATCTCAAGGGTACCACAGATCCAGTAAACTAGTCTCTCCGTATGCACTTTCGAGCCTGCAATAGGTTTTTTACAAAAAAAACACACTATTTTATTTTAGAATTAAAATTATTTTATGGAGATTTATATATTTATTTTTGTTTTGTTTTTCTCACCTCCCCAATTGGTCATTGGTCTTTTATGAATTATGAGTCTATGACAATCAATGTGGGCACCCCTATTGAATGGCCTGTCGGAGTGCCCCTACAAAATAATGGAGGAATGGAGCCCCACATTAATTCACTTTTTATTTTCGAAAATATGGCATGACATGAGAATTGAGTCACCTGTGTAATTTCGACCAACAAAAAATAAAAAAAAGGTCACCTGTGAAAAGGACAAAGGAAAAAGCAAGAAAAATAAGAAAGGGAAATAGACAACTCTTATGTCTATTCAAAGCAAAGATTCCTGGACTTGGCAATGGGTTGTGTATGTGCGTATTCGTGGAATGTCGTGTGAAAATTAATTCAATTTAATTTAAACGCAATTTGTTAATCTAATGTGTGAAGAGGTGTAAACACGAATGGTAAGACCTCTCGAGATATTCTCATTCTTAGACAATTTATATAAAATAAATGTGACGCTAGCACGCTACAAGCATATATAAAGGCCGAATCACTTTTAAACCAAAGATGGTCATGCCCCCTTACAATGTTTTGTAAGCTTTCACCGATCAATGTAATGTTTTCTATAATATTAACATAAATTTGTATGTTTTTAGTTAATGGCCTCCAGTAAATACATGACCCCCCTTCCCCCCCAATTTGAATCATGAATCCGCCATGCTCATAGAATTTATTGAAATTGTTTGCTAGGTTGTAATCAAGGGGGAAATGACAAAACCACCCTTGAATAGCCCCATACATGATTTTAGAATATAATGCACTGAGTAGTGGGGCACATATAATCCAACTACTAATGAATTTCAGCTAGTGGTGTGGCTCGTCATCTCATATGCTACGCTCGACGTATTGGGAGTTCCTAATCTTGGTTTGAGGACTAGTCTCACATTGTTCACTTGTGAGAGGTTTCTCATTTCGGATCTTTTAAAAACTTATTCATTCTGAACCTCTTCAAAACGACAATGAACAAGGGAAACCTTCCTAATTTGATCTCCTCTTACTCATAGGACTAAATTCAATATTTTTGTGTAATTCTGATCTTTTATCATCATAACTTATTTTGTTAGAACTAAAATTTATATCCGGAGTTATAAATCCTTTTTTATTTTATTTTGTAATTGTTTCTATTTGATTTATAAATACCCTCATTGATGAACAACTCAAGGTACAAAACAAAGCTATTTTCAGTTCGAGTTGACTGTTGAGTGCATAGATTCATGTCTATAATTAGAGAAAAGGGCAACACCCAACAATCAGGCCACAAAACATGGTAAGAAGAAGGCTGGTGTATAATTAATTAACTTCTTTTCTCTCTTTATATTTTATTTATCCTTCTTTCCACATGTTACATCCTCATTGGCTCACGAACTAGTAGATCCATCCTTTTTACTCAATTTTCTTTAACCCTCCACGTGTCAGAAGTTGCTTGGAACTCTTTTCAAGTTGCTTGGAGTTAAATTAAGGGGCATGTACTATGTGTACCCTTTTGCATGAGAACATCTGGCAGTCTTGTAAATAATCCCAGAAACCGGGGTCAAACATTATATCCCCCAGAGCTCACATGCCTTGGTCCAGCATAGTAAAACTCCATATCCCTCCTCGGTTTCTCTCTCTCATTAGTGTTTCATCCACTTAAGAATTCTCACACAACAAAACACTCTCTTTTTCTCTCTACCAGAAGCAGCACCATTTGTACTTTCATCCCTCTCTCTCCTCAACTTCCACTTTCCCCACATCTGGCTCCTCTCCTTCCACAATCACATCCATGGCCGAGGCCACAAAGCACCACCTTCCAACCATCAATGGTGGAACTTTGCTCTCAGACCTCAAGAGCCTCTTCTCCATCCTCAAAACCAGAAGAACTGTGGCTTTTGCTTACGGGTTCATGTTTGCCTTTGTTGCCTTCACTGTTTTCTTGGCCTTCAGCCCCTCCCCAAACTCTGGTGCTCCTTGGTTCTCAAACATCTTCACAAGTTCCAGTACCAGTTCTAGTTCTAGTTCTTTTTTCTCTTTCTTGTTTCCCAATGGCACTTCATCTCCACAGCAACAAAATCAAGCCGTTGCTTTTGCTCCACAAACAGAGCCCTCTAGATCTATTAGCACCGCCGCCGCACAAGCTCCCTCTGTGAATAAACAACCACCTCTTGTGAAAAACCAAACTCAACCCACAATTTTGAACCCAAATCAGACATCAACCGCACCGCCTAAACCTCTAGTTACACCCAAGAATACGACTAGTAAGCCTGAACCAACCACCCTTGTGAAGAACCAAACTGAAAGCACCCAGAATTCTGATAAAGCCGCAGTTTTTAAGGCCAATCAGACCGCAATTGCCGCCCCGAAAACCCCGGTGGCGGCGGCGGGGAATAAAAGCTCGAATTCGGCACCGCAATCGGGTTCTCCGGAGAAGAGTGTTGCACAGAAGGGAGTGGAATCGAATTATACTGCTTCCGTGTTGAAGAAACAGAGCAATGAAACAAATTCTGGTGTGTCGGTGAAGCAGGGGAAGCAAGGGAATGATGATTTGGTGAAGTCTTTGATGAATTGTGATATATTACATGGGGAATGGGTGAAGGATGATTCATACCCTCTATACAAACCCGGGTCTTGTCCTCTGATTGATGAGCAATTCAATTGCATTCTTAATGGTAGGCCTGATAAGGATTTTCAGAAATTCAAATGGAAGCCTAAGGATTGCACTCTGCCAAGGTATGTGGCCAAATTGCAGTTTTTGATTTTGAACTTTGATGCTTTAATTGCCAAGTTTATGTAAAAGATGGTATTTGGATTGGCTTTTGATGTGCTGTTTTGAGATGCGTGTGTTTTGATTGCCTGCAAAGTTCTTAGTTTTCATTGGATGAAGGGTTATTGGGTTTTGATAGATCGAAATTCATACTGATCTGTTGTCAATTTTACAATTTTGGCATCTTTTTGTGATTGCTGACTATTCATCAGTTGTGGGTTTTGTTTTATATCTCTATTGAAATCGATCCATGACTGAGTTTTCTGGGTTTTGATTGACTAAGACTTATCAATATTGAAATGTTTTTTTAATACCAGGTTGGATGGAAGTCATATGTTGGAGTTGTTGCGAGGAAGGCGCCTGGTTTTCGTTGGTGATTCGCTGAACAGGAATATGTGGGAGTCTCTGGTTTGCATCCTGAGAAACTCAGCCAAAGATAAAAGCAAGGTCTTCGAAGCAAACGGAAGAACCCATTTTCGTGGCGAAGCTTCTTACTCCTTCATATTCAAAGTAGGTTTATTCAATTATTCAAGTTATTCTTATTGGATTGTGCGGCAACATATCCTTAATTTAGTGAAACTTGGCAGGACTATAACTGCACGGTGGAGTTTTTTGTGTCTCCCTTCTTAGTTCGAGAATGGGAAATGCCAGAAAAAGACGGATCAAAGAGAGAGACACTTCGTCTCGACTTAGTAGGGAGATCTTCTGATCTATATAAAGATGCAGATATCGTCATCTTCAACACTGGACACTGGTGGACTCATGAGAAAACCTCCAAAGGGTATGTTTATTACTATTTTGATGTTCAAAGTGGTTTCAAATTATTCTTTGGTTTGTAGTTGGGACTAAAATAGCATTCAAACTTTCAGGAAAGACTATTACCAAGAAGGTAGCCATGTTTATGGTGAACTGAATGTTCTCGAGGCATTTCGGAAAGCTTTAACTACATGGGCCAGATGGGTTGATGCCAAAATTAATCCAAGGAAAAGTATCGTCTTCTTTCGTGGTTATTCTGCTTCCCATTTCAGGTAAGCTTGAAGTAATCCAATTTAAAGTGTATGAATGTTCTATTTGATATTTCCTCCTAAATGTGTTTATACTTGAGAATATTAAATGCAGAGACACACAATAATAACCATTTGTGTCTCTCCCGACAGTGGTGGGCAGTGGAATTCTGGTGGCCAATGTGACAGTGAGACTCTTCCCATCTCCAACGAGATGTATCTGAGGCCATACCCCCCTAAGATGCTGGTACTGGAGAAGGTGTTGAGAAACATGAAAACCCATGTCACCTATCTCAACATCACAAGAATGACCGATTTCCGGAAGGATGGTCACCCATCAATCTACCGAAAGCAACACCTGTCCGATGCAGAGAGGAGATCACCAAAGAGCTTCCAGGATTGCAGCCATTGGTGCCTTCCCGGTGTTCCTGATGCATGGAATGAGGTTCTCTACGCCGAGCTCCTAGTAAAACTGTACCAGAATCAGCAGCAGCAACTGCAACAGCAGAAGAGAGTGTAGGTAAAAAAAATTACACAAAACCTAAAATTCCACATTCATACACACTCAAATTTCGAGTCAAAATCACACTCAGCAGTATACTTTCTCTTTTTCCCTACCCTTTTTCTCAACGTTATCTATATAAAAGCAGTGAGGCAAAGATCGGAGAGGAAGAGTGCTTATGCTACAAGTTATGTGAGAAAAATAATAAACAAACCTATCTGTTTATATGAGGAAAGAGTGAAACGAGGGTAGGGAGGGATTTTTAGTGAAATTTTCACTTGTAAATTTCTTCTCCTCCTTTACCGCATCTCATTCTTTTAGCCCCAAATGAAAGGCTCTGAGAATTGTAAATGTCTAAATTCTAATTATTTAGTTTGTTTTATTTAATAAATCTAGTGGCTCATATTTAATCCTGCTTAATATTCTTTTAGGCTTTTGTCACACCCTTACCAGCTTAAAGCTGCCGACCGTTTGCTGCTTTTGACATGTTTAGATTATATTATAATTCTAATCTAAATTATTATATATTTGATTAGGTCTTTTGTTAGGTTTAAGCTGAAGAACTTTTTATCACATGTCACATGGGATGTTTGACCATAAATCAACAATGTTTACTATAAGTCAGGCATTCAGAATTTAAGGGGTCCATGTTTGAATCTGATTAGTTAGCGGTTGACACGTCTAATTATAGTGTAGCTACCATTGACCACCATGTACGCGGCAGTACATTGAACCAATGATTTGGGACTTATCTTTTAGTTAATGAGAAAAATTAATTTACTAATATGAAGCCTAATTAAGTTGATTAATTATGGATTAACAGAGAGGCCATGCTGCCTTAGAATCTTATTTCCGCCCACATTTTTTAATGTTGACTTGTGAGGTGATTTGCCATTTGGAGCAATTTAATGGCCAGTTGTGGGAGGGCTTGGATAAGACTTCGTTCATCTTAATAAGTACACTCAACTCACCATATTCGACCCTAATCAAACATAAAAGAAAGAGAGAGGAACGAGGACAGAGGAGAATGGAATTAGATTGGAAGTATTCAAGTATGCAAGAGTCACAAAGAAGAACAGAGAGAGAATCTGATAATCAAGCCCATTATTTTGCAATACCCTTTACTGTTGTAGACTTCAATGGTTCGATCATTTCATCCCCAGATCCACTGATCTATTAATCCGGAAGGCTACTTTTCTCTTTATTGGCTGATTATGATTTCTAATGAATTCAAGCAATATAATTATTGATATTTAAAAGGGGGGAGAATTCCAGTGATACTAAGGAGTAATCTTGGTCTTTTTTGGGGGGTCACAGAAGAACCAAAAAGAAGCAAAGGAAAGTGTGATTTCTTGGCCTCTTTGATCTTCGTCTTGGGCTCACCCCATATTCTTTTCTTGGATCTCGGGTATAATGGTAGATGGTCTCTTGTTGTTTCCTGTCTTATCTTTGTGTAATTTGATTTGGGTCTAATTCGGTTTTTCCAAAGATTATAAGGAATTTGTCAATTTCTTGACCTATTATGAACTAGGTCTGTTTCATTTGTTGAATTAACTACTCATAATTAACTACTTAGGATTGGCACTAGGGTATTGTGTGATAGAGTGTATTAGGGTGTAGGGGTATTTTTGGTCGTTAAATAGGGTGTACTTAGTTAATTTTACATTTTGATTAAAATATTGAGATATTTAGTGATATACCCATTCTTAGCACTAATATTATAGATAAACCCTCCATCATTGAATTTCTATAAACAAACCCAAAAAAAACCCAAAAAATGACAACTGGCCTTATTGAATTTAATATTGATTATTAAATTACTTTAATGCCCTATTGAGTGTTTTGGGTATTTTTATGAGATTTTGGGGTTGGGCTTGTTTTAAGAAATTTATGGTAGTTTTGTAATTTATAAGAAGTTAAAGCTTTTTTGTTATGTTGTAAATGGGTTTTGGGTGTGTTTATAAAGTTCATTTCATATGGGGTATTTTTATAATTTGGGCATTCATATTGGGTATATTAGTAAATCTCCCTAAAATATTATGGTGTACTTAGATCATAGGGTGTACTTAGTTAATTTTAGGGTTTGTTTAGTAATAATCTTTGCCAAAATGCCATGGGAATTCGAACCTGAGACCATTGGTTTACAAGTTAAGTTTTTTTTTTTTTTTTTCTTTTTTTTTTTTTTTTTTTTTTTTTATCTTGGTTGGTTATCTTTCTTTTGGTGGGTCCCCCTCACTGTCGGTTTGTATTTGTTGTTTCTTGTTTTTTTGGTTTTTTCATTTTTGATGTTTTTTTTTGGGCTTTGTTTCCTCCTCTTCTTTTTGGTCAAATTTTGTGGCTTTGCTTGTGCTCCTTTATGGGCTCTATTTAGTGTGGCCCATCTTTTAGTTGAACATCGTTGTTGGGCTTTGTATTTCTTGTTCTTTTGTTCTAATGTGTCTCATTCAATCCAAAAGAAAAAGTAAATTGATGATACATAGAAAGAGACTTCTTGATGTTGTCCATCAAAGTGCTTTTTTAAGGCTAAATTGCACAGATCATTCATGTGTTTTGGGTCATAGATCAATGTTACTCATGTGATGAAAAAGGCTTGTTTTGATCTCTTTACAAAATTCACTAATTATTCGACGAAACTTTTTTTGTCGCCACCGTAAATTAGTAAATTAAATTGTCTAATTTACTAATTATTCGACGATACTTTTTTTGTTGCCACCATAAATTAGTAAATTAAATTATCTAATAAAGGCGCTATAATATTTGGCATGGCAGAATAGGAACCAAGACCTAATTTATTTGGGGCTCGCGCATGATGTAAAAGTCCAAAACCACATGTCCTACACAATTAAAGGCATACCAAACCTATAACAATCACAACAATATAACCTGTTAAAATGATCAATTCTCAAACCAGAGTTATGCTTCAAATCACAGGGGAAACTACTTACCGACACAAGTGTTGTAGGATCAAACAATGATTGGTCCACATCATTACTATTATGAGAGGCCATGGTTGAGTCTCAGAAAGCTTTGTTTTCCTTCTTTATCCGGGCATTATCAACTATCAACCTATAACGGTCACCTGTAAAACTAGTTGTAATAAGAGGGCTGCTTGATTTGTAGGGCGTCCCATCAGGGTAGTGGAACAAGTTGATATGATTTCCGTGTTGAAAAGATTTCATAGTCAATTTGGTTTGATGGTGGTTGTGAAAATTCAATTCACGCACTGTACTGTGAAAATAAACTAAGGCAATCCATGTGTATAATAGAAACCCTACCTAACAATGGAGACATCCTTAATCCCCAAGTTATTATTTGGTACGAATTAGCTAGGATGCCTTGATTGAAGATCTCCACCACCCACAAAGATCTCATCCTAAGCACTTTGGCACTCGATGTCTCACATTGAGAAAAAAATAGCATATTTTGTAATGATTTAAGAGTTCCCGAGCACTTTTGTATTGCATGCCAGCTTTTAAGGGTAAGTTTGATCTATAAGCCATACTATTGGGACATAACTCCCCGGAAAGGCCAATCATCATTCCTTTACAAGTCAATTTTTAGAGCAAGCCCTACTAGCGGGCTCTTACAGTATGAGTAAGAGAAGTTCCCACGTCCTCGAGTGTAGTGCGAGAAGAACTTGCTCAACCACCGGGTTGCATTACCAAAGCCAATCCAAAATAGATTTGTAGCAATACCCGAGCACACAACCACAATCTATAACTTTCTTGATCCCAGCGGAATTGAGATAGAGAGGAGTTGCAAACCAAAGAAAAAAAAACACTGAGAATTGTCCGATTTCCACTTGAATTTCCATTGAATCACCCATGCTACCCAAAATCCTTCTATAACCCTCTTTTATTTGTGTAAAAAAGAACCGATTTTTGTATATAGGGTGCCATTACGTAACTTTTTTAAAACAAAAATTCCATGAAAATGTTCTTAAATTTATAAAGAGCTACAGCCATGATTAGGAGAAACGTTTGTGTGCAACGGGTATAGCGTTATTTTGCTACTTCTTATTACTATGGCATGCCACACGTGATAACTTTTCCATGTAGCAATCGGTGACTGGTTAGGAATAACAATCGGTGATTGATTTAATTGATGTGACATATGATATGAATATGCTCATCATGTGATATAAAAATGTAGGATAAAAATATAGTAAGTGTAGTATTACTTTTATTCAAAATGGTGGGCGTAAATGAGGAAATAAGTTAAAAGATTAAGCAGGTAAAAAATTGGATTCTCTTGTATTGTAACGAAAGTTTAGGCGTTAACCCCACACCACATGCCCTAGACCATCATATCAATTATCATCCTTGCTAAATACAATAATAGATGGGCTTTGCTGACCACATAATTTATGGTAGCAGAGCTATCTACTGGTTTTGGTCCAATCATATCAATTTCAAGTCACCAATCCAACAGCTCTTGAACAAAAATTTCAGACATAATATGTTTTCCATATTTTCGTTGCTTTTCATGCATTATTGTTGTTGCACATCTTGTTTGGTCAATTTCAGCTGCTTTCGGCTTTCTTTCTACCAAAGATATTTTTCTTCAAGTTATTTCAGCTGCTTTCTGATTTATTTCTCCAAGTCGTATGCCTAACTTTCCTCCTTTAATTCTTCAATCAGGTCTCTTGCATTTTTACAGCTAGAGCTATAGCCTCACCCGTATATTTTATTCACCTAACAGGACTTATATTCTCACCTTTCCAACAGTCTTCATCCATGGCATGTTCCAAAAGTTTGTCTTAGATATCATGCCATCAAGCTCCATAATATGTTCCTTCATTAAGGCCCCGATTTGAGGCTTCTCCCCGATGACTTAGCAATGCCAAGGTGTTAATTAATATAATCATGAGTGTTATAACTATCAAATAGAATGTCCATTTACCATTTTTACACATGTGCTTAATCTTGGCAGTGAGTGTTGACGTGCATACCACAAGTTTCGAAATTTCAACTTTCAAAATATGAGCCAAAAATGTATATCAAATTTACGCGTTAAGCATTGCACTCTATCCATGCACTCTCACCCACAAGTGAAGTTGTGCACCAAAAGAGCAAAAGAGCCTTCTTAGCCCTTTCTAAATTAAACAAACTATGCCTAGACATGATTCCATCAACATCAAGTTGATAATGCTGCCAAGAGATTTGGTAATTATAGAGAAGAGATGTACGTGCTTATTAATTAATGATGAGATGAATAAACAAATGGATGACACAAAAACTTAATCCTGAAGAAAAGAAATCCCTTTAAACAAATTGTAGAAGTTACGGCTGAAATTGGTGTCTGTCAAAATGGTTGAGTCAACGTCGTTCATTAAAACAAGTTCCTTGAGTACCATGGCATCTAATAATGACAGCACGAAGCATAAGACGACATTGAATTGACTAGCTGAATTAAACCATCCTCATAACCTGACTGTTTAAGAATCTCAAGTTCATGTTATCTTATTATCATAAGGTTTTCAATTTGAATTCTCCCAAGTGATTTGTTTACTATATATAACATGTTCGGTTGTCCAAAAATTATTATATACTCAACTCCAATAATTATATAATAATGAAATATTTTGGTGTTTGTCACTCGGATATAGAGTATAAAATATTCTCTTGTCAGGCTGTGACGAATGTGTAGTCCAAATTCAAGCACCGAGAATATTTAAGAATTTGCTAAATAACATTAAGTCTGGCACTAAACATTGCTTATGGTAAGGAAATCCCTTGTTATTTATTGATCTCATGTAAGAAATCATTGGGAAAACGTGGATCCATAAATGTACCATATATGTGAAAATTGACCGATCATCATAAAAGCTAACAAAAAATACACCAGACAGTAAATATATTGAATTCTCTGTGAAAACAAACAAGAATCCAGAAAAAACAACAAAGAAAAAAACACAAATAAAGGTTTCTTCTAGCAAAATCGTTTCTACTTTTCTCATCAATAAACAAATATATCATCACCCTTTTCAGTATCTGGCTTCCAACACTTACAAGAAAGAAAGAAACCAGAGACAAATGATTGGGAAAACCAAAACTAAAAAAAGTAAAATAAACTAAAATTAAATTTAAAAAACCCAGCTCCAAGCCAAAAATATGTACAAATGGAATGGAGAACAAGATATTCAGATTCTATATTGACATCTCATGCAGCAGCTCCTTTGCTGGCTTGAACCTGATGCTGCATGTGGACTTGGGCTTGAGCAAAAGGATGATGTAACCTTGGCTTGGTTAGAGCAGACTTTAAACTGTTGTTGTTGTTGTTGGTTGTGTTGGCTGCGGCTGTGGTGACCACTCGCTCACATGAGGGGCACATGGTGAGGGTTGTGGCAGGAAGCTGCATGTAGAAAGGTTGAGAAGTTTTTAAGGCTCTTAATTCTTGCAGCTCTTTTTGTAACCTTCTGTTCTCTTCTGTCAGTGTTTCGCAGCATCTCTTTAAGTACTCGCAATCTACCTCTGTCTGCTTCAATTTAGTCCTGTAAAAAATTCATCATTTTTCCCATGAACAAATTAGTAAAAAAGAACACATGATTTAAGACGGACAACATATGGTTTATGAGTGATTACAAACTCGGGTTTCGAATAAATTTCTTTTTGTTATAAAGGAAGGGAATTCAAACTTGATCTCGATTACGAGTGATTACACATATTCGGACTTGTACTATAATTTTATGTGCTCCTTTCGATCTAGGAAATAGGATTTACACATTTTTTGGTTAAAAAAAAAGGATTAGATATATTGGGTTTGTTTCCTATTAATGAATTGTTGGGTTTTATTTGTTACCAAAAATAAATTAATGTAAAATAAAATCACATCAAGGGAAGAAAAGGAAAAAAAAAAAGTATCATACCTTGCTCTTCGATTCTGAAACCACACTTCCACTTGGCGTGGACGAAGATTCAACTGTTTAGCCAGAGCAAGTTTTTGTTTCTGCAAATAAATTTCAAAAACTAATTAATAAATAAACTCAATATACAAGACTCTAAATAAATAAATAAATAAATTTCTAAAATTTCTATGTGGCTTTTTTGGACTTACTGGATTGAGAGTGCTGTGCTCTTTGAAGCTCTCTTCAAGAAAAGCCGATTGGTCTTTAGAGAGCCTGAGTTTCTTCCGAGTCGACCCGTTGTCCTCGTCATCACTCGCTCTGGAACTCGCTCTGTCAGTTTCAAGCTCCAAATCTCTCTTGCTCGATCTTCCTCCATTTCCAACTCCAAAGTCCATCTGAAACGATGAAACTGTACTGTTCGGAGATGACAGAGGCGCAGCCGCATCTTCTGCCTCCTCCGCCGCGGCTACCATCCCCGGCATCCGGTTCACATCCAACCCTCTTCCCGGTCCGTCTGATGAACCGGCCGGTTCAGACACTGCCACTGACAAAATCCAAAAGCAACCCAATATGAGAAAATAATCAAAACCCATTGAAGCCCGCAAGTCACAAAAACTTGGGTCATGTTTGGTTTCCAAGAAAATTTACCCCACAAAGAAAAAGAAACTGAAATTTGGTCAAGTGGGTTTTATTTGGATACACAAAGTTCAGATATTTTCTTTTTTATTTTGTTGGTTTCTCAGCAACCAAACAAACACAACATATTATATATATACATATATATATATATATAAGGAAATAAAAAGAGAGAAGAAAATAAGCTCTGGGGAAGTGGCTATTACGATTATCAGTGAGCCAGGGGAAGCGAAGCTGTGAAGAAGCATGGCTTCGAGGAACTGGGGCAGAAGGCAACAGATTAAGCTGAACAGGTGGATCTGATGAAACCCTTCTTCTTCTTCTCTCATCTTGATCATGGCCTCCTTCATGGGTACTCTCTCTACTCTCATCTGATCTTGCACTGAAAGCCCCTCCCAAGCCCATGCAAAACCCTAGATCTTTGCTACCCATCTTTGGGGCTTTGTCAAGGAACAGAAATGGCTTTGAAGCATCACCCAAACTCAGAGCCAGCTCCATATTTTTGGGGATGTTTTTTTGTTGTTGTTGAACAATACTTGGTGGAAAGGAAGGAGATGAGGAGTTTAAAAAGAAGCCAAAGTGAACAAGTACTATACCAATAGTCTATTGAGAAGATTATGTCTATCCAATCTTTTTAATGTGAAAACACAGAGATCGACACAAACGCCCTCCTCCTACTTCTCCCCCCTTTTTATTTCTATTTTTTTCGCTTTGTGAAAAGAGTAAGATTGACCGACAAACCCAGGTTGACAAACGCACGTGAATATATTTAATTATACAACGGTTCATACACGAGACTTAGAGAGAAGAAAAGAGAGGGGTCGGACCAAAAATAAGAGACACATTTTTATCCTTTATAGTCAAAATATTATGAGCGCATGCATGTTTGTTGCACTGCATCACATGTAGACAGTGATATTTCTCAAATTAAATATTATACAAGTTCGTCTGATATCATGCCTTACGAACATACCTTACGAGTACAACTGCAGTAAGTAGGATACCAAATTGAAATTAAACCTTAAATTCATATTCGTTATTTAGCTCACTACATTATATTGGCAATCTATTAACATAACATGGTAATGAATACATATTATATTATATTGTCATGCTAACTTCAAATTGAAAAATCGTATCTGAAAATTGTATTTTAGTCAATAAGACAAGCAATTGTTTGGGAATAATACACTTCCAAATAAACAACTATAAATTGAGGGTGGGAAGAAAAGATGTGGTTGTCAAGACTTTAAGAATTGAAATCAAATTGACTTTTCTGCATTTTTTTTTAAAAAAAAAGAAAGGAAAAAGGTACAATATATATACATATATTTGGGAGAAGAAGGCAACAGAATGTTTTATCCAAAAAAATAAATTATTAGCAAAATATATGTTGCTTACAAGTAGCTTTGTTTACATACGTGATTATCCCCCCCCCCCCCCCCCCCCCCCCCCCCCACCCACAGATTAATTGTTTCCTCACCAAACAAGGGCCACGATTATCATGACATTAATAAACGAAAACAATCAATTAAATTATAACATAATTATAATAAATAATTAACTTAATGAAGGGCTGGGATGACGGGGGCCTGTGGTTTTTGGTGTTTTATTTATTTATAATGATTATCATGATTGATGATCAGCATCATGATGATGGTAAGATGAGGGAATGATGTATGTGTTCTTACCAAACACAATAACACATACAAAATGATATGGGTTGGGCATGCACTGTTGGGGTTTTGTTTGTATTCAAATGATAGCCAATTAAGCTTCAAGCTTTTGCAGTTTCCAAGTTTTCCTTATCATCAGTGACGCAATTTGAAATGAAATGACTCTGATGGCTTTTGGACCGCTGACTCACCAACCAGACCTTACAGACCAGTGTAGCTTTACCAACTTTCTACACCCATCATCTACCAATTGGCTACTCTTTCTCAGCAGCCAAGCAATGCCTAGTATGGTATGGGTGCACATAGCAAAACATTGGGAAAGAATGAATTTTTCTTTTGTCGACGGGAAGGATTAGTCAAATGGATGATTCGTCATACATCGAACGTGAATTTGTAAGAAGTTGAGCTATCTATTTTTATTTTACAAGTTAATTTTGAGGTGAATGCTCAACTCTTTTTATTGTGTCAGAACAAATTATTCCCGTTTTAAATGCAACCTCAACTTCCTTTATATTAAAACAGGGAATCCGAATTAATAATAGGAAATAAATAATTTATGATAGTGAAAATAAAATAGAGTCTAGAAGTTCACAATTTATTATTAAATAGAATATTTTTGTATAAATGGGTAGTTCAAAATGTACATGTAATGAAATGATACAATGTTTGACTATTATAAATGTGTCTAATTGAGGCAGACAAAGTGATCATCTTTTACCATTCCAAGAGAAGCCCTTGTTCATTAATTGCTTTTTCGTATAGTTTATGGGGGCAACCAGCTTTTGTGTCTTTTAAGCAGCTTGGCATTGGCATTGGTGGTGGTAGCTATAGCCATCAAACGTTGAAACTACCCATAAAAAGCCAGGGAAAAAGAGTATCCAATGGTCTCCATATACTAGCTGCTATAGCCGACTAGGCTTTAAATGCTTTTATTTTATATTTTATTTTTATAGAGTAGGGTTTGTTTGGATATTTTTTATGTTTTCAATTATTTGTGATGTTTTTGTGGTCCCACGCGCGTGGGTTAGCTTTTTAAACAAGTCGTAATTAAAATACACATCCAGAGGATGTGACCAGGTCAGATATGTCATGCTTTTGGGATCATTGCAATAATTGAAGTCATGCAGGCTTTAATGATAAGTTTGAGAGAGAGAGAGAGAGAGAGAGATGTGAATTATTGGGTGGGACAACAAAGTATTAGACTCTATGGAAAAGCCACACGAACAACCAAACCCTACATTCCGTAATCACCAATTTGACAATTTCACAATGATAAGGTTTTCAGATAATTGTAGTGATTAGGTCAAGGGCCACCAATTGGGTATCTGCCACGTGTAAACATTCGCTTAATAATCAATCATAGAAAAACATGCCACCTTTTTTATCACGAGACTTGTTCCTTTATAATGTTCCGTGTGTTGTTTAGGAGATTTAATATGAGAAAATTGAAGGCAATTAGTACACCTGTTTGTAAAATAATGTATTCAAACTTTCAGATGTCTCGTATACATGCACGAGTCCGTATATGTGTATTTTTAGAGAAACTTCTGAGTGCGACGGTCCAAAAAAGATCTTCCCGTTTAGTTGGCTAATCTTTCGTAATTGCAAAACAAATTATGTTTACAAGACTTATTTTCGAAGACTTTGTGGGGGGAAGAAAGAAGACACCGTGAAGCTACAATTCAAAATTGGTGATTATTTCATAATATGAGAAGCATATTCTGGTTTTGACTCTGGTTGAGCATGATTTTATGCACAAAATCAGAACATGTATGTTATTGGAGTAACCTATGAATTAAATATGATGGCAAATAATGATGACCACATTCAAAGGGAAGAAATTTGGTAAAAGCTATAATTGGAGGACGTTGGTTGAAAGCCTAATTTGTTAGTTGCTTGCTTGCTGCCGCCCGTGGACCTTTCACTTGTATTCGTCAAACCAATAGGGAGATTTCCCCAAGTAATATTAGGTGATTGATCACTTTTAATATCGAAAGCAAATCATCTTATGCATAGATTCTGCAAATCTTTCATGTGTTTGGAACAAAGGTGCGTAATTTCGGGGTTGACTCTCCATTTGCTCCTACTTGGATCTATTATATATTCTTAGTTGCTTAGTCAAAGGAAGGAAAAACCCTACGGTTTCTTGACTAAATGGTAATGGTATTCAAGGATTGAGTTCTAACCCAAGAATCGGGATGGATTTCTTGATTGTGATCTTGGAATTCAAACACTGATTCAATATAGAAATAATTTGGGAAGCGACCAAATAAATTTATGTTTTTTGAGTCACGAAAACATTCATAGTCAAAGTAAGATTTTGATTGTTTACTTCCCGGTCATGCAAGGCGTGTAATTGCCATTTGCTTGTCTCTTGCATAATTGCATTCTCACTTTGAATATCATTTATGTCATGTGTCATACATACGTATATTGGAGTGCCCTTGCAAAAGAAATTTGACATAACTAAGATTTTGGGTAACCTCTTGTCTCTCCCTATCTAAAAGGGTTTGAGTAGTCCTCCATAATCAAGAAATTTCACATGCAGCCTCCCACAAATGAGTGGACACATGTGAGACCCATATACAAGTAATTGCCCTATTTGTGAGAGGCTGCTACTAAGTTTGGTCTTAAAGGCGTCTATTAGGTTGTAGGATGATTTAATGAATCTATCCTCAATTTCGGAGTACCTAAGCCCGCATTCACTTAATCATAGATGTCCATATTCTCGAACCACAACCATCCAATTTGTTTACAAATCACATGCCAACTCTAATCACTTAGGTTCAGTACACACAATAAGGATAAAAGCACAATGCACACATTCAAGTGTGAGATTTTATGCAATTTAGGAAAGTTTCCCACTAGTTCACGTAACAATAGATAATTACTTATCAGATGTGGGAGCAATTTTATTATATTCACACAACTCCTAACATATCGGACGTTCTAAAAATTTGAATATAAGACGATTTATGAACTCAATGTTATGTGTTAAGTTTTTTACAAATCTATATATTGAAATTATATGTATTATACATAGAATCGTCCTTGATAACATATATATATATTCAAAATTTACTTTTAAACTCAATGGAAAATAGGCCTCGTTACTAAAATTAAAGACCTGAAAGACAGAGACGGTCAATAGGACACACAAAGCCAAGTTCATGTGAGTACGTACGAACTACTGAACATGCATGTATCATGTATGACAGTATAAGTAGATGTAAATGCAGTAAGGAATGTGAGTTATGGTGATGGAGGAAGGAATGGGTAGGTCAAACAAGTCATGTGACTACCGCGTGAGGTGGGGATTAATGATGGGAGATTGGGTCAGACTCAGTGGAATGACGTGAGGGGAGAGAGAGAGAGAGAGAGAGATTGATTAGGGTTAGGTTTATGGGTTATGGGCGCGAGGCAGATGATGGGAGAAGAGAAGAAGAGAAAGAAGAGAGAGAGAGAGAGAGAGAGAGAGAGAGAGGGCCAATGATCAATAATGATGGCGGTGGAGGGATGTTTAAAGTGGGACACGGTGCAGAGTCCAAAGGAGACAATATATACAGCAGCAATCATTTGTACGTCGGATCTTAATAGGCTTTCTCTTTGATTTTTGAATTTTTATTTTTATTTTTATCTTGCATTGTCGTTTTTAGTTATATTATTACTTTTAATTACCAGCCCTTCTCCATGCATCATTGTTTCTGTGGTCCCTTAACACAACCAACAATGTGACTCTTTTTGTTGATCAAATCCAAAAATATGACTGGAAATTTGTAATATTATTGGTTCCTAATTTTTTGGTGTATCTGACAACAACAAAAATACTTGTTTGATGTATACATACGTATAGCTTAGTATTATCGACCTTAAAAATCAAATCTCCCTAACCCTACTTCGAAAGATTTTCGGATTCGTCACTCCTGTAATTAGAGATAAAACACTTGCCTGTTGAATTTCAATTAACACTGACAACATAAACTAAGTTACTTGCTTAACCTTTTTTGTGTGGCAATATTCTAATTAATGAAATGTTTTCTAATATTGCAATCAGGAATGTTAATTATCAAAGAAACCTTTTAAAAGATAAAATCATAAATACTGGGCAAAAAAATAGAGGCTATAAGGCTATAAGAATGAAAAAAGATACAGGCTACACAGATGCTACATACCGAGTTGAAAGACAAAATCTGATGGAAGATACTTGTATAGTGGATCTTTTGAGGACCTGCAAAGATTTAGATCGCGTAGGAAAAGGCAAGAGGCTAGAAGTAGGTTGAGCCTTTGAAGCCCCCCCTCCCCAGTTAAAAATGGCACCAAACCCAGTAAAATATTTATGTAAAAAGTTTCAACCGTAGGCGATAGGGAATGGATATATAGGGTGATTTTGCCAAGGAGGGCAAGTGTCAATATTTTGTAATGATGGCTTATCTGAAGGCTTTGTCAGCCCTCTGAATGTAGTGTACGTGGAGAGTCACATACTTCGTCCCTTTTGATGCAAGTCATCAGTCCCACGTCCCCTTCTCCTAAGACCTCCCCTCCCCCAGGGTCCCCCTCTTTAATTTTCTCTCTTTTCAAAAATTATTATTTAAAAAAAAACCTACTAGTTTCACAGTTTTATTTGAATCCAAACTCATTTGATATACCTTTTTACCACTAGATTTTCCAAGCTGGTTGTAATTGGATCATAGATGAACAAATAGTTGTTTGCTTTTTTGCATTCAAATTGATTGTTTGTGGTGATAGCGATGCCACCATACGAAACAGTTCATGAAGGTGATGATGGTAATCAACTAATCAAGGTGTTTTAGTCAACTAAAACCTTGAAATGATAATGGAATCACAATGACAATGTTAATATAACAGTGATTAATATATACATTGTTGGCATCATTAGTTATGTAATGCAATAATTTCTTCCATAGTTTGGTTATCATTGAATGTTTGCAATGAGAAAGTCGAAGTTCAACGAGTTGAAACTTTCACGCCAAGAGTGATTGTGGAAATTTTCTTTCCAAAAAGACAAAAATTTATTTGTATCTTCAAATTATTTAAAAGTTAAAAGCACTGATTAATAAAATCGCAAATGAGTGTGTGATTCCAATTAATAACAATCTATATATAAAATGCGTATAGCATGCTAATTGTTAAAATAAACATTATGATCCTAATAATTTATATCATTTACATAATTGTGTAACATGAGTGAAGAAATTATTATGAGCGCATTGCTCCTTCATATCATTTTACATAATTGCACACTCTCCCTCCCTAATCCTAGGCTAAAAAGCACTTGATTAAAAGAAATAATTGTTATTTTATGATGATGACAAGATGAGAGAGCAAAGAGAAGACACCGAGGCATGCAACCCTGGAAATAGAAGGATCTTTGTTCCCCCTTAGACATCATCATTAGGCATTTGTCATGCTTTTCTTTCATTATCATAATCATCAACATTATCATCACCATCATGCATCCTATGTCCCTTCTCAACCTGGGATGCTGCATTATGTTGGGAAAAATTGGAACACAAGCCCCCAAAAAATTCGCCAAAAAATTGCTTTTAACTGACCATAATCATAATGATGATGACACACTTTCATCAACCAAAGAAAACTTACCACTTTCAATTCAAATATTATCAAGGATGAAAGTATAAAATTTGCCCAAAAATAAAATGAGCATGGTGAAAGTATATTAATTAATAAGTACCAATATTTGTATAGTAAAAGGAAAATTGTTTTGCTCTTTTGTGAATAAGAATTCACTCCCTTGTTCCTTCCTTAGACCATTTACAGTGGGATGGTTTGAAACTCAAAATTTGGGTTTTGGCCTAAAAAGTCTTGCCCAACACCTATATAAGGTCGACAACAGGTTCATAACTCAGTGCTAAGAGCATTTACTTGCATATTAGGTTTCAAATTCAAACCCAATGGTAACCTCCTCCACCCCTTCCAAACTTGGAACCCACCACATATAGGGTGATGCCAAAATTCCACCAAGGCTTTTATATCAAGTAGAATTACGGGTTCATTTTGAATTGGTCCGCTCCTCGGTGAAACCAAACTCTCCAGTTGTCCAGTTCACATCTGTTTCGGTTTTCAGAGACCTCGCATGGTGACGTTTGAATTCAAACGCAAAGGTAACCCTAAATTCAACAACCTAGATTTACCAAAAGTGATATAAATCCAACGGTAACTCTAAATTCAATGACCCAAATTTGAATACAAAGGTAAAATAATAATAATAATAAATCTAAATCAAATCCAACCATAAACCTTACCCTCAAATTCTACAAATACCCATATACTTATTAAATAATCCACAAAAATCAATTTCTTCCTTTCTCACTTAACAAAGATTATTTAATTTTGTTCATTCTGCTCTCATTCTTATTGAAGATGACCCCAAAACTCCGAAGATGTGAATTGGAAACCACAACATCATATTTCGTTCATCATGCATATAGTGTAAACCACAATTTTGTTCATCATGCATATAGTGTAAACCATTGTCGATAGGTTTGTAAAGTAAGGGCCGTAATCAAACATGATGTTCGTTCACCTTCTAAAACATGAAATTAGCATGATAAACATGGGCGGTTCTACATGGAGGACGGGCTAGGCTATTGGCCAGCCCAAAATTTTCCGAAAAAGGTACACATATATGTAGCCCATCACAAAATTAAAAAAGAAATGAAATAAAGAAACCCTATGTCTTTAGCTACCCAGCCTATATATCTTACATCTATTTTGTATTGCATTGTATTTACTTGTGGTTTTTGTTTTTGTTAAACTTTTATTTATGTATAGAGAATCATTGAAAGATTACGTCATCGCTGACTAGGTGTATCTTTTTATATTTATGAATGAAATTCACTCGTATTGTCGAATTTAGTATGTAATTTTTGCCTAATCGGTTTTCAAATGAATCCACAATAGTCTTTTATTTCCTATTGCCGTTGGTTTACCATAAGAAACAAAGTGGAATAATGTACTTCACCCAAATTTAAAAAAACAAAAAGAAAGAAAGAGGTGAATTAACATTGGATTGATATTTTGTTCTCACTCCTTTACATATAAGTACTATCTCAACACAATGAAAATAATCATAACTTGACTTCTCCCTCTATTTCTTATTTTTCAAGAGTTAATAATGATGTCTTTTTTTATTCTTTTTTGAACTGAATGATACCTTTTTATTATTCAATAATAAATATGTTTTGGGTAAGGACGAGGATTTATTGACCTTAGGACAAGGCCACAAGGGAATGGCTTAAAACACACTCTCCCGTGTGCTCAATCATGGCCTTAGCCTTCTCCAATCATTTTGCTCCCATTCCCTTTTCTTACACTTTCCAGGCTTAATGTCCACCATCACACCATCATATCCCAAACAGCATGTAAGGCTATAAACCCTAAATAATAATAAAATATTATCATCAACACCATCATCATCTTCAGCAAGCTGCAATACCATTTACCAGCAGTATCATCTAACATATGTTTTTAGTTTAGGTCAATAAATATTTTCATAATTCGTGTTTCGTTTCGTCGAGCACTCATTTAGTACCGGAAGCGAAAATCAAAAGACAGATGCTATTCGCGCTCCTAATTTGTTAAAATGGAAACTGCGCAATAGAAGAAGATTATAAGAATAGGAGTTTTTAAAATATGGGCAGTCAGTCAACAGATTGATTGGAGTTTGTTTTGGTCCGCAGAATTTGCGGACAGCCTTACAATTCACCCCCACTACTAGTCTGTGTGCCCCCCCAGTTTATGTATATATGATAAAAACATGGCCACTCATGACATAAAATTTAAGAATGGGGCTGCCAAAGACATAGAATTAGTAACAATATATAGATGAATAGCTCAGGTAACTGCAGGCAGTACTTAATTAACTTGAATCACGGGCACAGATGCAGTACCAAGGCATAGCTGTTAGCTTGTTGATTAGAAAGCATGTGCTTCTAGACTTCTAGTTCTAGTAATCAAAATCATTTTCAAATTGGCTCTGGACCAACACTCTAACTTGGATAGGTTAGGTTGACTATGCAACCCAACCTTGTTTGAAGGCAAATCTGGGCCGAGGTTCTCAACAACTGATTAGGGTTAGTTTAAGAATGTTGAGTGATTCTATAGCAAGGGTCTTATATATTACCCTTAGGCCATCTCCAACCAATGAGTCAAATCCAAAATATCCCAAATTTTAGCCCAATTCCTCTTTCACTTCAAGAAAATTAAGGGGCAAAAATTGGAAAAAATCCAAACTTGGGGCCAAAATATGCATCCGACTTACTTAGAATTGCCGTACTCAAGAAGGAAAAAAAAACCCCGCAGGATTCTTGTGATGCACACACACTCTGATAAAATTGGGTGATATTAAATTGGTCATTTATAAAGAGAATTCTCAATCCCACCTAAATAAGGAGTTGTGCAAGCCATATTAAAGCCCAATTAAATAAAGACAACTCCCAATCCCATTTAAATAAGGAATTATGGAGGCACTATTAAAAGTCCACGAAATGGCAGCAGGTTTCCTTTTGTTTTGTTTGTTTGTTTTAAAAAAAAATAATAAAGCCTGCTCCAAAAAGACGCTGTTTTGGCCAAGATTTAAAAAAAGAAAAAGAAAAGGCAGCGTGTGTTTTAAAAGCATGGTCCAAAACGACGTTGTTTTGGACACGATATATTTTTAAAAAATAAGTAAATAAGAAGGAAGCGTGCTATGTGCTGCGCAGCACATCGCGCAGTAACACAAAGTTCTCTTAGGCATTTCGTTGAACACCTACACTGCAACTTCAAGGTTGAACAAAGGTGCAATATGCAACACCTCTTATGGATTTTTGGCGGGGTGAGGTGCAGCTGCACCTCCTTGTGCCTTAATAGGTCCGCCAATGCCCTCACTCACAATTCCCTCATTATAGCATTTCTGATGACATGTTTACTAACTTGAAATTAGATCACCATTCATGAGAGCTACTTTTATTATTATTATTATTTTATTTTATACAAACTATATTGGAGGAGGGGAAGATTCAAATATATGACTCAGGTGCACAGGTAAATGCTTTTAACCACGTAAGTTACAAATCCCTTATTTCATGAGAGCTACTTTAAAAACAAAGGAATAATTGGTAGCTATAATTAAAAATCAATTCATAAGTAAGAGGAGCTCATGTAAGTTGTGAGCAAGTCCTAAATGTGAATTCATGTAAGTCTCACAATGAAGTTCACATGCATTTACAATTAGGAATTGCTCACGCGCCGCTCCCAGATTTTACTTACCTTATCTAAATGCAATCCTTGACATTATGTTATTCTACTTAAAGGTTATGATGCAAACAAATTAAAATTTCTAAGGGCCTTGGTTTAGGTTTCTCTAATTGTAGGTCCTTTAGTTTATAGCATTTACCATGTTTTGACTCCTAACACGTGTTGTCTTTCCATACTTGCCCTCTAGTTTCTAGTTTTCCGTATACTTCCATTTGGGCTCCTTAGTTCTATTATTTTTCGATTTTAGGTGAACTAACGTTTAAATTTGAAGCTCACTTTTACCTAAACTTGTGAGTATCAATGGTGATACGGAACTTGGGATTGTAGATCGCGAATATTTATTTTTTTGTGGTGTTGAGAGTTATTTTAGAGTGAGATCTATGGTAAGTTTTCTTCCAATTAATGATGTTTGCTTCCGATTAAGTGAGATTCCAAGTTATGTTCGATGGGGTTTGCTTTGAGTTTGAGTTGTATTTATGATATGTGGGAATATGGATGTATTTGTGGTATGTTTAGTTATTTAGAATGAGGGGAAATCATGAACTGGGAAAGTAAGGAATTGGGGAGAAAATGTATGGGTATGAGATCAACTACTAACTTATGATCAATCTAATTCTTGGTTTGTCAAGTATTAGATTACAAACTTTTATGTAGAACCTATATAATTTTTTATTCATTTTTTTGTTAATAAACACACGGGAATTTGAGAATTAGAATAAGGATTAGAGAATTTGATTTTAGTAGTCGATGATATTTAATATACAAGTTCTAGTGCAATTGCAACAGCCTTTGACTTGTGTCGTTTTTCATCAATTTTAGGAAGCTGTCTTTTTTTGGGTGATGATGGTGATCTGGGATGATGTGTGAAAGTTTTATATATTTCTTTTTGGGTGAAATTAGAATATAGGATTTTTTAAAATAATTTTTTTGGTTGATTTTATAATTGTTATGAGATATTTTGTTTTGTTTTTGGGCATAGGCTTTCGGAGTCGCTTTCGGTTTGGATTTGTGCTTCTTTGGGTCTGGGCCTGTGTTTATTCCAAAGGCACGTCTTGAAATCTTGTAATTTTGGGTTGTGTTTATTTCGCGTCGGGAGGTTATCCTCTCTCCAAGTCCAAGGACAGCATGTAAGAGATTTTGCTGATGAAGTATGTCAATATTCCAAACAGTAAGTCGAGAGCCCTAGAGCAGATCAGTTAATCAGAATGACAATGATAAAGTATTTACAGGCCGTGTTACTTAAAAAATAAAAATAAAAATAAAAAATAAAAAACAATGTGGATGGAGAGAAGTGCAGAAACTAGGATCAGAATGAAACTTGCACATAGTTTTGGCATTCAGTTCTTACTAATTCAGGGTTATCTTGGACACAGATTCTCAAGACATTGACAATGTGCTTCGCATCCATTCAAAATTGGCTCATCTGGTGTCTCAACTTTTGGTGGAAGACACCCTGGTTTATAATGAACCCCTTCAGCTCTGACTGCAATGAAAATGGTAAGAAAAACCTTTACCCCACAATTTACTTATGATTTACTGCTTTACTGTACAATACACCTGCATACATTGCTCTGCAAAAAAAACCACTTGAATGTAAATTCAAGTGGTTTGGTGGGTGCGGTTAAAAGTAAAATTCACTTGAATGTTGATTTATGATACAAAAAGTATGCAGAGTTGATCCTCTCTCCCCTTTTTTTCTCTGCTTTTACAAACTATAGCCCTCATTAAAAGATGATAGGTATGATTATTTTGAAAGAGAATTAGATGGCAAAAATTGTCTTGCCCTTCATCATCTTCGAGCAAAAGCCTCAAGAACAAGGCAACTCTCCATTTTCATGCGAACTCTTTACTGATGAAAAGATTGTTTTTAAAATCAGTTTTTGGGTTCCAAAGAAAGATCCTTTTTCTTTGTGTCCTTCCATCAACAGGGTGATCACCGAAGAATGGAAAGTTTTTTTTTCCTTCTGGATGCTTTTGCTCAGACTGGAATCACATGAAAATTATGTTTCGAGGAATAATGATCATGCCATCATATCACATCATCGTCTAATGAGAGTTTGAAGGGCTAGAATTTCAGAAATAGGAGAGGGAAAAAAGTTGTTAAAGAAGGAAATGTGAAGATCCAGATCCAAAATGCTTCGAAACAATCGTCTATTAACGTTGGGAACCTCAAAGATACGTGTGGATTGTTTGTAGGGTTTAGTTTACAAATAAATTCTACTAATCCAATTCACTTCAAGGATTCAGATCCTTTCTACTTTGTGCAAAGAAACGGTTCGGTCGACAGATTTATATCTTTGTCCATTCATGTCACGGTTTGTTGGTGATGGTTGCTACATGAAAACAAGAGCAAAAAACCATAGAATTTGACATTCCTATATTTCAACATATAAAAAAAAGGACATGACTATTTTATGCTTGAATTCAATACCACCGGTCATAGATTTCCCATGATTTTACCAGTGGTTTCCTGAATTATCAGAGCTGGTGATGCTCACAGAGAAACCAGGATCAATCACATAACTGACAGAATCAAACAAGATACAGAGAATGGAATGAGAACACTGGGTACAGATGCAAATACGTTAGATTTTTTTTAATAGAAAAAAAATTGCGTTAACGACTTCAGGTCATTTCAATGTTGAGGGATTTGTTCGACGAGTTTATGCATGTTCAACATATTAAAAGCTTAGCCAGTTCTTCTAGTTACACACGATCATAGGTACAGAAGTTATATACCATCTTATGAGCAACTACAGAACAAGTTTCCACCGTTGAATCAACTTGATGGGGATTTAGCAAGCAAGGAGGTTTTATATGATGCCTTGATATCCAATAGAACAAAAGGTTTAACAGAAAAAAAAAAAGACTTTAAATATTCTAGAAAATTACAGCAAATGAACGCTGGCATAAGAAGTTCATGAGTTTATTTACAGTGAGAACTAAGAAACCAGTCTACTAGTAGTACAACTCTGATTTGCCATGCAAATTGGAAGCCTAAGATCCTTTAGGTTAAGGGAGGATCATTATATTGAAAATTAAAACCAAATAATTCATGCAGATAGATAAGGAAGTTCCATAATCACCTCATCAAAATGAAATGACAAAGGTTGTGGCAAAAGGTGAATACTTCCTAGAGAGTAAACTGGGAAGAAGTAATACAAAGGCACTTAGGAGGGGAAGAGGTAATAAAATAAAAGTCAAAGAGCACATACAAGATACTGTTGGTGAAGTGAAGAAGATGCTTTCAGTTCAATCTTCTCCTTCTTGGGGCACGAGAATCTCCACTGTCCATGTCCGAAACCCTTGACGCATCATTTCTTCTTCTCGAAGATGAAGTTGAGAGGGAAACCATGGAATCAATTTCCACAGCTGTGTCCAGTTGACTCTCTGAATTTATAACAGCTGCGATACTTGAGAAAGAATCTCTATCATCAACTGGTGCAGGCTGCTGCTGCTGCTGCTGCTCTTGATTTCTACCTGTCGATGTAGGATGGCTGCGGAAATATGCCTCAACTAACCTTTCAGCAGAACTCAATGCAGACGAGAAAGAAGAAAATGCTGCTCTATGAGATTGTGATCTTCGAAGTAGCAATGACTGAAGCCGGCGGTTTTCTCCTGTTTCAAGGCCAGTCATGCTGCCTTGTGTTAAATCCACAACATCATCTGCAAGTGCCACTGGATTTTGCTCTCTGCGCAGTCCTCGAGATGTCAGAATCCTATTTAACAAAGTACTAGTTCTTTCTGCTGTTTCCCGGGCATTCTCAGGCTCCAGTGGCTGAACAATATCCCGAGTCAAATCAAATCTATTTCCTAGACGGCGAATCATCTCCTCAACTGGAAAATTAAATGCACTCCTCTGAATGGTTTGTCTCAGACTTTCAACCCGCCGCGCTTGAGGCCTAAGAGGGATCTTTGAGTCGTCATCTGGCTCACGCATAGTGTTCCCATGACCATAAATTGGGGTCACATTCTTGATAGTTACCTCTCCCTTACAAACTGGACACTCCTTTGCATCTGAATGCACATGTAACCATCGGTAAAGGCATGGCCAACAAAACAAATGACCACAACAAGTTACAACAGGGTCCCTAGCCAAGTCCAAACAAATATTACAATCGAAAAAACTCCCATCATTGCCACTACCCTTTTCAACATCATCCTTATTGTCTGAAGTCTCATTTTCTGAAACCCCATTGTTATTTTCACACGATTTGGGCACGTCACTTGTTCTTTCTTCTGCGGTAACACTACCCTCACCTGCTTGTAATGTACTTGAATTACCAGAGTTGACCATCAATTGATTCAACTCCATGGAAATGTTTTGCCCTTCAGGGTGCGCCCATCTCCAATGTCGGGCCCTAATGCCCACAGGTTCCGCAATTCTGTGGATAGGTGCTTCAATCCAAGCATCCAAATTTACAGGCTCATTTGACGCAGATGCTGGCTCGGGACCAGGACCCAGATTCAGGTCAAGGTTCATTGCGTCAGATGTCTCCTCACCCATCACAAATTGACCCAAGACGCTTATTACTTTATCACTAATCTAACAAACCCAGATAAAAAACCCTTGCTTCATCACAAAATTGAAGAAACCCACATCACAGAACCATAAAAAATACCCAAATTGAACAACAAATCCTCATTTGGTGCAAAGTCCAAAACCCCAAATCAAAAACCCTATTCTTGATTACAAATATGAACGAACTCCCATCAAAAACCAATAAACAGCCACAAAATTGAAGAAACCAATATGGGAAAAAAAAAACCCTAATTGGAGTAAACCCAAATCGGAAACTTCATCCAAAACACAGAAATCAGCAACTCAAAGCTGAGTTTAGGTCATCAAGATGGTGACTTGGAGGCAACGGTTCCATGATATCAGTTTCTATATGGTAATTAGGGCTTCAGAAGCCGATAAATGGAAAAAGAAAAACGAAAATTGAACACCTGGGTCGTGATAAAACGCCGTTGATGGTCAGTTAAAGCTGAAGCTGGAGTGAGCTGAGTCTGGTCCGAGTCGACTCGCCATGGATGACGCTCTCTTCTCTGATTAGCGATCTAGTCCACCCAAGAGGAAGAGGGAGAATGGGTAGAGATAGATTGATGAGTGTGTGCAATGAATTTAGGACAGGGCAGGAGAGAGAAAGACAGAGAGATGATCCTTTGCGTTGGCGTTTAGGAGGTAAGGCCTTGTTTGGAGGATTATGATTGTGATCAACGGCTGTGATGAAGTCTGTGGACCAGCTTTTACCACACATCTAGTGGCTCAGAGTGAGTTCCCACCAGGCAGGTGGTTTCTTGTTTGCAGAACTGGAAAGTGACGTGTAATTGAACTTTCAACTGGCTTTGGAACATCTTAGATACATGGGATCATGTCTCATCACCTCATGCCATGTAGACTAGTTTTTGGGTCCCATGGATATGAATGTGGGACGACTGAGATTTTAAGCTCTTGGGTCATGTTGGATAATGAAAGTGGGACATAAATTCTTATGGAAGTTCATTGTGTGGTTGTAACATGTGATTTTGGAATGGAGGATATTAGAATGGACTTACCTAAACTAAAGTTGGGACATACAGTGTTTCCATTTCTATGAGTTGAATTAAAAAATGAGATACCATAACAGTGGCGGAACTATAAATTTTCTTTAATGAAAGTCGGTCGTGATGAAAATGCTTTTATCTATATATATAAAGCAAAAAGCAGAGAATGGTGAAACATTCAAAATACTATAAAATGCCATTGGTTAATTCAAACATTAAAAAATAAAATTATTAATTAAATGAGAATAATATGATAAATTCACATTTTTTTCAAATTAAAATTAAAAACAAAATCAGATAATAACTCATACTTTTATGGAACATAACTACCAATATTATATTTTTTGAATTCTAAAAATAAAATAAAAAGGAAAAAAAACCAATTGGCACATGCGTGAGCATGTGCCAAGAAGCTAGTATGATAATAAAATATACTTTCATCCATGAAAGACAACATTATACATAGCCACCTTTTATGTATAATAGCATCAATACAACTAACAATATCCACTTTTATGAATTCAACCAAATTGTCTTTTATTCACGGATCAAAATGACATCATTTAGTTAGTGTTGTTGGTGTGAGCCATAATTCAGGGATCTCGTGATCCCTGATTTCTTGGTGTAATTCACGTTACCTAATTAGACTAATTACCTAGTTAGGATTCCTTGTAATTAGTTAATTACTTTTCCTTGTAGGAAAAGTCAACTTGTACTTGTAAATATATTCTCCTCTTGGAGAAATATAATATCAATCACAATTATTCAATCTTGTGCTTAGTTTGAGTTGGTATCATAGTCGGTTAACCCCGGTCCCTCAAACAAAAAATACAAACCCTATTCATCGGCATCTTCTAGCGTCGAATACAGGAAAAAAGAAGAAGAAGAAGAAGATCCAGCTGCCGAGAAACAGTGGCTAAGACCTTGTCGTCACAAACCTAGTTCAGCAAAAGACTCTTACAACACCAATCCATCCAAACTTGTTCTTTCTCCTCCATGGCTTTCGAAGATACCCTAGACAACTCCACCACAACTGCAAAATCCAGTGCTTTTAGTGCTTCAAAAACTAGCAAAAATCTTGACATGGTGCAACCAATTGTTACAGTTTGCAATGATACTTCCGCTGCCCCATTCACCATATAGTTGAATGGGAAGAACTATAACACTTTGTCGAAGATGATGTTGCTTCATGTGTCAGGCTAGGAAAAAAGAGGTTACCTGACAAGAAAGGTGGCTCAAGTGGAGTAAGACGCTTTGACTTTGATTAGTGGTGTATTGAGGAAGCATTGTTAAAGGATGGTTGATAAAAACTATGGAACCTGATTTGGTAGAATTGTTCTTAGATCTATCAACATTTAAATATGTATGGGAGAGTACCGCCCAGATGTATTATGACACGTCTGATGAGTCGCAGATATATGAATTATGGTGTAAATAAGGAGGTCGCGATATTGCATCCTACTTTGCTAAGCTTAAGGGCGTTTGGTTGGAACTAGACCGTCGTCGTCCAATCAACATGAAGTGCCCTAATGATGTGGAGATTCGACGAGCTAAGATACAAAAATACATGATTTTCTTGCAAGTCTAGATAATAAGTTTGATAAAATTAGAAGAGGTTGTTGAGGTTAGTCCATTGCCAAAATTAAAGGAGTCGTTTGCTTTTGTTCTTAAAGAGGCCTAACACCGGGAAACGATGCTTAAGAAGGATAGAAAGACTGAATCCTTTGCTGTCATGGTTTCCAAAGCCCCTGCTGCTAGTTTTTCTTTTCCTTGTCTAACCCTGAGGAAAAAGAAAACATGTATTGCACTTATTGTAATGGGAACCGTCATGCAGATGCCACGTGTTTTCACAAGAATGGGTTTTCGGAGTGGTTCCTTGAACTCCAGAAGCAACGAAAGGTGGCTCACGCGAAGAAAAAAGAATGGTGGGAGCGGTGTAGCTGTTGTTGCCACCACCAACCAGACTTCCGTAGGCTTGGTCTCCGGCGGTACCTCGAGTGTCTCACACCCTTGCCCACGACAGCTCCTTCAGTTGATGATTCTCTTACTGTTCTATCTTAGTTATCCATTCAAGAGTCTGCTGACTGCGAACGTAACTAGGAAAAGCTTTGGTGCTTTCCGACCAATGAGATTCTTGTTGGATTATAGATTTACGTGTTATTGATCATATGACCTATGATAAATCCTTTTTCCATTCTATGACTGCTCCTACCAAAACAAGTGTGGTTATTGCCAACGGCGAATCTAACTCAGTCACTGGGGCTGGTTCCATCACTCTTACTCATACTCTCTCTTTACATAAAACTTTGCTTGTTCATACTTTGTCCCATAATTTATTATTTGTTGGGCAAGTTACCGAATAGTTAGATTGTTGCGTGCTCATGTTCTCTTCTTTTTCTTTGCTTTAGGATGTTCAGACCAGGGAGATAATTGGGGGTGATACTAAGAGAATGGGTATCTGGATGACATTGCAGCGGGTCGTATTCATTAGGTTCGGAGTGTTGTCAGTGAGAAGTAGATTTGTTTATGGCATTGGTGGGCATGTTTCCTTTGGTTATTTGCAGTCTTTAATTCCATCTCTATTTAGAGGAGTAAAAATTTCTGATTTTTAGTGTGAGACTTGTATTCTTGCAAAAAGTCACCGAACGTTTTATCCGCCTAGTTTTAATAAGATTGCTTTGTTCATCAAGGTAACTTGGATCATACCCTATTTATCAAATTTAGGGATGGTAAGATTGCTTTGTTGATAATTTATGTCGATGATATGGTAGTTACTGGTGATGGTGTTGTTGAAATGGGTAAATTACAAAAATACTTAGCATCATAGTTGATATGAAAGACTTGGGGGCTTTGAAGTATTTTCTGGGAATCGATACATCAGGTTACTTCACTTTCATTGGGGTTAATTTGGTTACATGGCGAAGTAAGAAGTAGAATGTAGTGGCTCGATCTTGAGTCGAGGCAGAATACAGGGGGATAACACATGGAGTTTGTGAGCTTATTTGGCCAATGATACTCCTATCCGAAATTGGTTTTTTGTGAGAACCAGTAATATATATATATAATTATTCATACTACATATTAATTATTTATTAATATGAATTTTTCTTATTTAAATATTTATTGTGAAGACTTATATGTTAATAAATTTTAAGCCTGATATGATATTATCCCTTTAGTTGAAAGATGACACCATTCTTATTTTCCACGTGTAGAGACTTAGAATTGGTTTTAATTGAATCATTATTGTCATGCCACCTTGCATGCTAATAAGTGGTGTTGTGATATCATTGGCCAAAAGTGGATGACTCACATTATTCCCTTACTTTTTTTATCTTATCTTTTGGTGGTGGTGTTGTGATATCATTGGCCAAAGGGGGATGACTCACATTATTCCCTTATTTCTATCTTATCTTTTGGTGGTTTGAAATATTATATATATATATATATATATATTAATTGAATCATCATTGTCATGCCACCTTGCATGCTAGTAACAAGTGGTGTTGTGATATCATTGGCCAAAGGTAGATGACTCACATTATTCCCTTACTTTTCTATCTTATCTTTTGGTGGTGGTGTTGTGATATCATTGGCCGAAGGAGGATGACTCACATTATTCCCTTATTTCCTTATATGTATATATAAGGAAGAAAAGGAAACAAGATGAAGAGCATGTGTGTTTGTCTTGCAATATTTCATACTTATCATGGTGAGTGGGTTATGTAATATGTTCTAAAAGTTCTTATTTTGTGATAAATGTGAAAATCATGGGTTTATTCTATTTACAAACCTCTCTCTATTTTCAAGTCAAGCATGTCTAATTTGTACAATATTTCACACAATATATATTATTTGGAGTTTTTGTAAAGTATGTATTATTCATGGAACATGAGAACTTCAGTGACGAGGTATCCGAAGGATAAATGTACCAGACGGGACATAAGGTAGTGAGGCCGATAGGGGTCACGTACTGTGTACAATTTGTGAAGGATAACCAAGATATAAAGTAATGATGTGATATGATTTGGATTGTGTATCTTTTTATTATATTTTAATGACATTACTTGACTGACATATTACATAATCTACTCACTAAGCGGTGGTTTGCTCATCCCTCATCTATTTTGTTTTTCAGATCAATTAGTGGCACTACTACATTTTTCACTTTGCGCGACGAAGAAACTTTCGTCGCGCAAAATACATTATAGTCGCACAAATTTTAGCGCGACAGAAACTTCGTCGCGCAGATTCCGTCGCGCAAAGATCGTGGAGAAAGACTTTGCGCGACGAAATTTTTTCATTCGTCGCGCAAAGAGACTTTGCGCGACGAAAAAATATTGGTCGCGCAAAGTGACTTTGCGCGACGAAACATATTGGTCGCGCAAAGTAACTTTGCGCGACGAAAATATTGGTCGCGCAAAGCGACTTTGCGCGACGAAAAAATATTTGTCCCGCAAAGCCACTTTGCGCGACGAAAAATATTGGTCGCGCAAAACTTTGCGCGACGAAAAAATTTTAAAATTTTTTTTTAAAAAAATTCCCTCGTCCCATTTTTAGTACCCGCCCAAATTTTTAGAGTTTTGCGCGACGAATATTAATGTCGCGCAAATATTTGCGCAACGAAATATTTTGGTTTTTGACTTTTTGTTTTATTATTTCTTTAATATTAATTTAATTATATTAATTATTTCGAATTTTTAATTTTTAAATTAAATTTAATTGTATGATTTTTTTCGTTACTTTAATTTAAATTGATATTAATTTAATTATATTAATTTATTCAAATGTTTACTTTTTAAATTTAATTTAATTACTTTAATTTAAATTGACATATTCAAAATAAAATTACATATGAAAAATAGTGATCAAATTATCCAATAAATATATATATAATATTCAAAATGTACACATAAATTAACAAAGTACAATAAATAAAAAAAAGGGATAATCTCCCCTAAAATTGTTATACCACAAATCCAACCCAAACTCCAATCCCTCCCCTTTACTCAACCCCAAACCCCACACAAACTCAAAACTAACTCCAAAAACACATATTAATGAAAAAAAAATTAAAATTTGGAGAGAATCTACCTTTTGGCAAGATTGAGAGTGAGTGAGAATGAGAGAGAGAAATGAGTGTGAGAGAATTAGAGAAGATAGTGATAGAGAGATGAGAGAGTGAGTGAGAGTGAGAGATAGTGAAAAGAGAGATGAGAGAGTGAGTGAGAGTAAGAGATAGTGAAGAGAGAGATGATGAGAGATTAAGTGAGAGGAGTGAGAGTGAGAGAAATGGTGAGATTTGGGGAGAGGGAAAGAGAGAGGAGAGGAAAGAGTAGAGAAAGACATTGAGAAAATGATGGAGGAGTTATTTTTATTTTAAAAACCGTATCACCTTGCGCGACGAACGACATTGTTGGTCGCGCAAAGCTTTGAGCGACGAAAAATATTGGAGTATTGGTCGCGCAAAGCTTTGCGCGACGAAAAATATATTGGTCGCGCAAAGTTTTGCGCGACGAATATTAGTATAAAAGTAAAAAAAAAAAAATCCCGCGTCCCATTTTTGGTACCCGCCCAAATTTTGAAATTTTTGCGCGACGAAAAATACATATTGGTCGCGCAAAGTCTAAAAAAATTAAATAAAAAAATTCCCGCGTCCCATTTTTGGTACCCGCCAAATTTTTGCGCGACGAAAATATATATTGGTCGCGCAAAGTCTAAAAAAAATTTTTTTTTCCATCCCGCGTCCCATTTTTGGTACTCACCCAAATTTTTAAAGTTTTGCGCGACGAATTGTTGGTCGCGCAAACTTTTGAGAGACGAAAAATTGGTTCATAGCACGATATTTATAAAAATAATTGTTATGAATAATAAATTTATTTTTTTTTACGATTTAAAATATAAATAAGGTTAAAGCTACTTAATAAATGTATATACCAATTTCTTAAGTGTTATACGTACAAAATAAATAAATTTAAAGCTACTTAATAAGTAAATATATATATATATACACACACCATTCAACGATCCAACCGTCAAACTTGTTTGTATATACTTCAAGATCGTATACCCCAAAAATTGTAAAAAAACAAACATTCGGAGACCTAGTAACGGGACAAAAAATTTCAACGGTTCTTAATGAAAAATCACGATTTAACGATTATTTTAACTCCGATTTTGATGATTTTTTACAGCTACACTCCTTGACCTTATATGAATACAATGAACTAATTCGATCGTCAATTTAAAATATTTACACTAGTGGATACCACAAAATCTTATGTTATACTTAACAAAAGTATAAATAAACTCTTAATTGTTAGTGAATATATTGTTTTGATGGCATACGCATTCAAAAAAACAAGTTTCAACGATCCAACCGTCAAACTTATTTGTTTATACTTCGAGATCATATACGCCAAAAATCGCAAAAAATAAACATTCAGAGATCAAGTAACGGGACAAAACTTTTCGACGGTTATAAATGAAAAATCTTGATTCAACGGTTATTTTAACTCCGATTTTGATGATTTTTTACCGCTACACTCCTTTACCCTATATGAATACAATGACTGAATTTGATCTTCAATTTAAAATATTTACACTAGTGGATACCACAAAATCTTATGTTATATTTAACAAAAGTATAAATAAACTCTTAATTGTTAGTGAATATATTGTTTTGATGGCATACACATTCTATGAAACTAGTTTGAACGATCCAACCGTCAAACTTGTTTGTTTATACTTCGAGATCATATACGCCAAAAATCGCAAAAAATAAACATTCAGAGATCAAGTAACGGGACAAAACTTTTCGACGGTTATAAATGAAAAATCATGATTCAACGGTTATTTTAACTCCGATTTTGATGATTTTTTACCGCTACACTCCTTTACCCTATATGAATACAATGACTGAATTTGATCTTCAATTTAAAATATTTACACTAGTGGATACCACAAAATCTTATGTTATATTTAACAAAAGTATAAATAAACTCTTAATTGTTAGTGAATATATTGTTTTGATGGCATACGCATTCTATGAAACTAGTTTGAACGATCCAACCGTCAAACTTGTTTGTTTATACTTCGAGATCATATACGCTAAAAATCGGAAGAAATAAACATTCAGAGATCAAGTAATTGGACAAAACTTTTCGACGGTTATAAATGAAAAATCACGATTTAACGGTTATTTTAACTCCGATTTTGATGATTTTTTTATAGCTACACTCTTTGACCCTATATGAATACAATGAACTAATTCGATCGTCAATTTAAAAAATATATTTTCTAATAAAAACCCAATCCAAAAAACAATAATATATTTTTCTAACAAATATTTTAAAAAATATTTTATTTATTTTATTTATTTTTATAAGGACTTTGCGAGACGAAGTTAATTGTTTCGTCGCGCAAAGTAGCTTTGCGTGACGAATTGTTTTTCGTCGCGCAAAGTCGCTTTGCGCGACGAACTGTTTTTCGTCGCGCAAAGTTACTTAGAGCGACGAATTTTTTTTCGTCGCGCAAAATTTGGTCGCGCAAGACTTTGAGCGACGACGTATTGTCGTCGCGCAAAAGTTGGTCGCGCAAAGTCGCTTTGAGCGACGAAAAAAAATTCGTCGCGCAAAAGTTGGTCGCGCAAGATTTTTAGCGACGAAGTTTTGAGTTTCGTCGCGCAAAGTGTCTTTGCGCGACGAAAAATTATTCGTCGCGCAAAATTTGGTCGCGCAAGGGTTGTTTTGTAGTAGTGTGGGCAATACAAAGCCGAAACCAGAGAAGTAGGATTAGTTTAGAATGATAAAATTTTATTTATATCTTGTACGCTTGTAAGATTATTATAATTATATAAAATGGTAATGTATTTTAACCAATTTTTCAGTCTTTTTATTTATTTCTTTTAATTCACGCACCCTGATTCTGGAATATTCTTGATTTTCGAATCGGGGCGTGACATTTTCCACCAAAGAAAGTCATGGAACTTTATTGTGACAACCAAGTTGTGAGAGAGATAGCAAATAATCCAGTTCAACATGACAAAACTAAGCATGTTGAAGTGGATAAGCATTATATCAAGGAGAAGCTGGTAGATAAGCTAATCGATATACCATTTGTAAAGTTAGAAGAACAGCTGACAGATGTCTTAATGTGTGCGTTATCAGCAAAGGTTTTTCATGACTCACTTGACAAGTTAGGCATATGAGATATCTATGCACCAACTTGAGGGGGAGTGTTGGCGTGAGCCATAATTCAGGGATCCCGTGATCCGTGATTTCTTGGTGTAATTCACGTTATCTAATTAGAATCATTACCTAGTTAGGGTTCCTTGTAATTAGCTAATTACTTTTCCTTGTAAGAAAAGTCAACTTATACTTGTATGTATGTCCTCATCTTGGAGAAATATAATATCAATCACAATTATTCAATCATGTGTTTAGTTTAAATATTGTCATATGAAAATAAACAAATAAATACATCGAAGACCTACTATAACTAGGGGTGAAAACTTATAATTTGATGTCTTATCTCACACATTGTTTTGTGGTTTGAGTTTTCCATTACTTAATTCGAATTCATATTTAACACGATCCACTAAGACAGAATAAATATGTTGAGTTAGTATTAAAAACGAATAACTATATTAATTTTGATTAACCAAGCTTGAGACTTCTTCTAATATAAAGAAGATTTTATTTTACTACAAAAGTTTAATAAAATCATCCTGATTGAAATCATCGTCAACATAATATGTTTAAATATATAACGAAAATGAGAAATTTATGTATACATTTTCCTGCATCCCTCCTTCACTTCTTTAAAGTCTAGTCTCTGTCACCCTCTGTCCTCTCTCTTTAACTAAAAACCAAAAGCAAAAAAGGCGAATATTACCAAATATGCTAAAGATCTTTCTAGTTGTTGATATAAAAAACGTTGATCAAAGATGACTTAATTATTGGACCTAGCTGTGTTCCACTCATGTTCATCACTTTAACCTCCATTGACCTTCTTACAATCCAACCTAATCTCCCCATTACTTCCCACCAATGGACTAATATTTCCCATGTTGATCATTGACTGAGCAAAGCTCTGAAAGAAGGCACTCTGGTTGCTGCTAAAGCTATTAACAATAGAAACTGTAGCAGCCCCGGTCGTTGAAAACAACTCCTGATCTGATTGCAGAAGACCTTGATTGTTCTGCAAGTTGCTGAAGTAGTTATTGTCAAAGCTATCCGGAGTTGTGGGGTCTAAGTTGGCCAAAGCTGTTCCACTCCCATTCTGTGGACATGTTTGCTGGAGAGTGGTCAAGTAGGAAGAGTTCAAAGTTGGGTCAGGATTGCCTGTGCCACTGAAATTGTACAATCGGTTGCTAAATGTTCGACATTGAGCTCGCCCAAATGTATGTGCACCTGCAACATCGGATAATAACATGATGGATTATAAAAGGGTTGAATTAAAATATAAATTAGAATATAAAATAGTAATATAAGCTGCATAGTTACCAGATAATGCAACAAGATCGTTGGTGTTTAGGCCAAGAGCAGAAAACTTGGAGGTAATGTTGGGTAAGCCTTCAAAAGGAGAGGGAATAGAGGTGTTGGCTCCAGCTTGGTTTGCAGTTAGACTGTCTCTTCTCCCCAGTAATACATTCCATGAAATACTTCCTGACTGCCAATTTAGGTCAATTAAAGTCTATGCCATGAGCCCTTTATAAGATTCCACTATATATCAAATCCGAGCCTTTTTGGATTGGCTCGAAGGGCTTCGGTTGTAAAATCAAAGCCCATTTGGTTTAGACCAATGGGCTTCAGTTTGGACTTCATTCTTTGATTTCATAATCGAAACTCTTTCTAGTTAACTGGACATGCTTAGATTTCACAGCCAAAACCCTTTCAATCTATATTGAAGCGGTTTTAATTCGATTTCCTTGATTTCAAATTCAAAATTGAAACGCCATTTGAGTCAACTGAATGAGCTTTGATTTCACATCCGAAAATTTCAAAATTTTGAAATATTTGTGGACATATGCTTAAGAGTTATACACAACCACATGATTGGTAACTAAAAATTGGATACCATGCCTTGTTGACTCACCAAAGAAACAGAAGCTTCAGCAGCAAGGGCCAGAATGTCAGCACAAGATACTACAGCAGGGCAAGAATTTTCCACAGCAGTCTTGATGTTGTCAACAACATCAAAGCCTCGAATGGAGTTGGTGTTTGGGGCTGCATCTTTCTCACTCAGCTGTATGCTCCCACCCTTGTCTAGCAAGATTGAAGCATCACATCCCTGAAATACCACTAACAAACTTGAGTTCTAGCTACATCAAAAAACTGATAATAATTAAGACAAGTGTGAGAACAAAAAAATAATAATAATAAAGCTAATTGTGTTTACATTGACAAAGCAATCGTGGAAATGAAGACGAATAAGGCTAGCTCCAATCCTCGAGTCAGATTGCAAAGCTTGTTGAACCACGCTGCGGACAATAGTGGTCACATTTGGGCATGTGGAAGAGTAAAATGTAGTGTTCAATTGAGCATTGGATACATATAGCATTAAGAGTACAAATGTGGTTGCCAATGGCAAGGAATAAGTTGTTGAAGAAGAAGAAGACATTGATTTGTATGCTAATCAGTGAAATGAGTTGCAATTAGTTAGGGGCTCATCATGGAACCATTTATAGAAGAATGTCACATCTCATTCAGCTTTAATAATAGACATAAAAGTCAAAAGGTCGGTGATTATTATAAGGCTCAACGTAGCAAGTAAGAAAAGCTACTTTCGCAGTATAAGATTCTTGCAAATTTTTTTTTTTTTGTAGGAGTTAGGCTGTACGAAGTTTCCAACATAAAAAAACTAAAGGTTATTTCCTTTTGCTATATACATTAAAGGGTTATAGAATCATACACTAGGAGCCTAGTATGTATGTTAATAAAATAGTGGTGAGTTTATGCCATATATGTTTTCCTAAGCTTGGGATTCTTTTGTGTTGATATTGGTCCGATATCATAGAAGTATTGTTAACGTGTCGAATCACTTCCAATATAACTAAAACTTACAACCGTTGATAGCGTTGTTAGCTACAATTTTTCTTGTACATGTGAATGACTAAAGACTGTTGAGTAATGTATTTCCGCATTGTAAAACTCAGACGATTGAGAATCGAGAATTTGTATGAGCGATTGTTTTAGCATTTTCCTATCTACTAGCTATTGATTACGATTGACTTGTTTGCCGACACTGATTTGAAACCTACAAAATTTTATGCGTAGTTTGTGAAACACATTTTGATGCGATTTTTGAGAAAGAAAGCTAAACTAATAAAAGACCTTCTCCCCTAGTGTACTGTCGATTGATGTATATGTTTGCCAACTGAGGGTGGAGCCACTTCACTGCCGAATGACCCTAGTAGTTCTGCGCAATTAGAGGAAGGTCTGTCTGGTGAGTTCATTCTTACCAAATTCCCCAGAATTTTGGTACTTTTACTTTTGCACTCAAAGTAATAAATAATCTCAGAATTTGTTTCTGTGAGAAGCAACGCAGGCTAGAGCATTGCCACCATTTTTCTTGTTTCAAAACAAGAAGCAAGAAAGAGGGAAAATAAATTTGATGGGTTTGAATGATTCTTCAGTTCAACCAAGCCCTACTGGTTTCTTTTGGCAGTATGTGTATATACGCGTGGGTTGGTGAGAGTTGTTGGCATTTTACAACCAATAATATATTCGATGAGATTAATTCATCATATAATTTCCCAATCAAAGGATTTTAGTATATATATACATTTGCATGTCAATGTCTACAAAAGAACTTTGAATTTCATGAAATTTCTTCGAAACACAGCTTCAAATTTGAATTTGGTTAACACAAAATTTAACCAAAACAGGTAATATAGTCAATAAATTTGAGCTGATTGCTGGTGTGCTTCTGGCTTATTAGTAGACTTACACCGACATTCCATGACAAAGATGTCCGAATGAACTGTGCGCATTTGATAAAGTTTCCACCCTATTATTAATTCATGTTCATCTTTTATCTTTCCACATCTACAATAAGCTTTGGTCCTGGCCACAGCTTCCCGATGATTGTGACAAATGGGAAAAATAACGGGTGCTGGTATATTTGTTTACAACAACGAATTTATAGTTCAAGTAGTCGAGGAGAGTTAGACTTGGTTGGCCACATATGATTACATTGAACGGAGGAAATATCATATTAGCACAACAAAAATGACCTTGTGGCATTATGCGTTGAAAGTTGTCTAGTCATTTGCCAAGTCCAGCCAAAAACGATTGTTTACAAATTTAACCAATTATTAGCTGAATGGGCGGGACATTGTGTTGGTGCAACCTTGAATCTAACAAGGACGCAGTTTGGGTTTATACCAAAATGAACACCCAATGAACATCAACCACGTGGACTATTCCAGGGCTACGTGTGCCTTCGGCACTCATCTTCGGCACTGTACCTACCGATCACAACATTAGGGCAACCTTGCCCACTCTGGCACGTGGCATCTCCACGATTGACGCCCAGAGTCCCACATCGAAACTCTAAGCAAATTGCATACCTCCCAAGGCCTATAAAAGAGGACACCTATCCCAGCCTGAAGGTAATCAATCAGAACTTACGGCACACTGCCTATTGATCTGCAGTTTAATCTTACTAAATCCGTACTTACTTAAGCATCGGAGAGCCTTCGGCCGGTATCACACCGGTGCCCAAGGATTTACCGTGTGTTTGCTATCTTACATATCGCACACCCTACCGAGGACATCAGATACCGAAGGGACTTAATCACTAAGTTACGCGGGAAAGTGCCGAACCATTTTTCTGCGTCAACAGGTATGTAGGTCTCTTGGCTTGGTGTTCAAGAATTGAATAGGGTTTTAAAAGAAGGCACACGGATAAACCATGAAGACATGAAAAGTTTGACAGCACCACAAAACCACCACTCCCAAAAAAAAAAAAAAAAAAAAAAAAAAAAAAAAAAAAAATCATTTTGGATTTGAAAATTCCACATAGGATCAATAATCCTGTTAAAGAAACCAAAGAATTGCAGTTGCAGTTATGCCTAAAGTGAAAAAGAAAACGCTTATTTGGTATATCTCTCTCACAAATAAATTAATAAAACGTATGCACTGTTTTTGAGAAAGTTTACAAAGAACCATTACAATTACAGAGAAATCTAACATTAAGACAATATGGTACGCCTAATAGCGACTTTGGGATGAGCAAGGGCCAGTGGACCCTTGCATAGGGCCCTGATTTTTTATTTTCTTGTTTCACCATATAAATTATCTTATTATTATGTGCCATATATTTGTTCTAACTTAATAAATGATATATCCACTACTTATTTTAAGATGATCCCACATAGGAGCTCTTGATCAGTACTAAATCCAACGGCCATAGGTTTATTTTATTTTACCTGGTTATTTATGATGAACCATGAGTTTTTGATTTTATGTTCCTTGCTGAATTATTTGTTTGATAATCTTTTATAATATTTAAAAAATAGATATTGATGAGTAATTTTAAATTTACTATCAATATATATGGTCCAATTATATATATATATATATATATATTTGTTCAAGGCTATGTTTTAGGAGACCCTATTACTAATTTTGTGACCCTTAAAATCTCATAGTCGCCCCTGGGTGCGCCTCAACTAATGATCACGTTGGATCGAATAAACTCTCTGACATAGACATCCTAACTAAAATTGCAACATTGGACCAAATAAAATGTATATCATGCAAAGTAGAACTTTTTTCTCCCCCCACCCCCACCCCCCCCATCACCTTCTCTTATGAGCATCATTTGGTGGTTTTCTTGCCGCCCTTTGGGGCGGCTCCTCTACCACCTCTGGTGTGGCTTTTCTTTTTTAATTTTTGTTTGTTTTACTTTGTCCTTTCTCCTTACTTTTCCATATTTTGGCCTATATGTCTTTCCTAATTCCATCTGCATCTCCTCTCCATTTTCACTTCATCCATCACCCCTCTCTCACCTCCTTCTCATCTCCTCCCCTCACCCACACTTTAGTTCCTTCCTCTCCCCCTTCCATCATATCTGAAACCCTTAAATTCTATTCTCTACCTATGATTTTCTTTGTTGTTTACTGGATTATTGCAGCTACTTCTCCCCTACAACCCATCCTCAAAGTTGAGCTTTTGCCATGGAGGTGTGGGCTTTGTAGATAAATGGTCAATTTTGACCCTACTTGGATCGATTGAGTATGACAAATGTTGGTGGCATGCTCCCCCAAATCCATGCTCTACAGATCCCCCTTGTCAGTTCCTCTGGACCTTCTTCTTCTAATGGCGGCGACGACGGATGCGGTGACGGCAGTGGCGACTAGTTGTTTGTAGGGTTTGATTTTAGGGTTTTTGTATTTTTTAGGCTGTTTGTTGGTTTGGGCCTATATTTTGTACATGGAATTGGGCTTTTATTTTCTTTTTTTGTTGAACCCTTGTTTTGCTTCTTGACTTGGGCTTTTTGTAATGTATATTTGGTACTGACATGTTCATTCCTTCTTACAAAAACAAAATAAAAAACAAAAGGTATTGTGGAAAATTGGAGAGCAAATTAATAATCCATCAAAAGAAGAGAAACATGAACCATGATTAATGATTATAGCAGGAACACGAGGAGTATTAAGGAAGATAAACTTCAAATTAATAGAGTAATTAGCATCTATACAATTAAAAAGTAATGATAGAGTAATTAACACCTATATGTATTATTTGAAATTTAAGAAACGTATATAATAATAAAAATTGCTCACAGAAGGGGAAATTTATTTATTTTGTTACAAAGGGAGCCAAAGGCCCAAGCAAAGCGACAAACAGAAAAGACCATCGGCGGCCCATAAGACTCACTGGCCTAGTAGTTCCAACTATATTATTCATCATCAAATACAACATTTCGCAAAATCCCTTGGCAAGAGCATATGTCACTATATTCTTTACACGATAGGTGTGTAAGGGAAACTTTTTGAGACAATGCATTTAATGGTGGATTTGACGCAAATGTTTAATGCAGTGAATCAAGCCTTTCAATGCATTTGTTCTCAATGATTTTTTATTTTTATTTTTAAAAACAAAGCGATAGTCTAAACTACAATGGGGAAGATGATTTCTCAAACGAATACTATCAAGGTACTATGGAGGTTTGAACTTAAAACTAATGATCTACAAATCAAAGTCTTTTTCAACTGAGTTAGACCCATTGTCCAACTACTCTCTTGTTTGATGAGCACTTCAATAAATAATAGATAAAAAAAAGTCATTCCCCAACTTTGTATCCAAAATTTTTCTTCGTAATCAATGTGGCACTATCGTGTTGGGTTCTACAACATGGTTTTTGTTTTCTTTCTTTTGATGCAAAATGTTTAACACCCCAACTTTTTTCTCAACTCTTTTCCTAATCTACATGATATCCACGGTATTTCATTGAATTGAAAAAAAATAACCATATTATAGATCTAATCTGACAGTGCATGCCAAATTGGTTGGGATAAAAAGTTGGGAAGTATAACATTACTTCACACCAACGTTATTTTCAACTCTCTCACATAATGTGGAACTCATAAAATTATGAAACTATGTAGGGCCTATTTGATATCGGAGAACTGAAATAATAGTTGGGCATTACTCATTAACAATATGGGTAGCCCAAAACCCTTTTATTATTTCCTCCTAAATGTGATTAAGGTATGAGGTTGGGGCTCAAATCCCAAGACTGATCGTGGAAGTAGGAGTGGGTTGCTATCCTCCTAGAACAAGTACCAGTGACTACAACCAAGTGTATACCAAAAATATGCAAGTATGTGGCTCAAAAAAGGAGCAAAAGTTTGCATTATAATGAGCAAAAGAGCTTGTGGATCCATTGTTCTTTAGCCTTGGAAAAACACAACACACAAAACGTTTTAAAATTTAGAAAATCACCATCTTCCTCTGGTCTATTGTAACACTCCACTCTCACAAATTGCACCCAATAAGATTGCATAGTTGATAGTGGTGGGGATGGTAAAAAGCAAAAAAAAAAAAAAAAAAAAAAAAAAATTTAAAAAAAAAAAAAAAAAAAAAAAAAAAAACAAAGAAAAAAAAAAGCAACATGGGTCTCAAGGGTGAGTGGGACCCACCATGCGGTCTTAAAAGTATAAACGATAAAACTACCCACTCCCATCATTTTGTATTCTCTTCTTCCCCTTCCACCCTGGCAATTATCGTCCGTACCCTGTCCCCACCCTCCCCTGCTTCTCCGATTCTCTTCCCTTTGCTCCTTTCACCGGCTACCCATCCAGCCGGTTCCCACACCTGTGCCACCACCTCCCATTTGACCGTCCGCACGTGCCACCCCCTATTACACTATTCCCCTTCTCTTCTTTGGTGCAACAAATAAAAGTTTGAGAGAGAAAGAGAGAGAAAATATTAAAGCCAACAACAAATTTTAATTTCTTGGTCTTCTTCTTCTCTCTCTTGGGTTGTAGTTTTTTCTTCATATGGGTTTTGGGTTTGCTTTGCACCCCCCTCTCTCTGTCTCTCCAGCTATGCATATGTGTTTGTTTTTGTGTGATTAAAATCGTCAAAATCTGACCTGAAACTGAGAGATCATCCACTTCTTGGGTCTCTCAGTGTGTGAGAGAGATTGGATTGGTCTATTCTTTTCTTTTCTCTTGCTTTGTTTGTTTGAGGAACCCAAATAATATCTTATCTTAAAACCGATGAGGATCCGGAAAAGACAGGTGCCCTTCCCTCTCTCATCTCTCTCTCCGGTGCCTTTATCAGATCCCCTCCTCCACAACCTCAACTACTCACCACCACCACCACCACCCATGGTGCAACTTCACACCCACCATGATCCTGCCCCCACCCAACCAAAACTCTCCAACCCAGTTGAGAAAACTGCCCGGGTGGGCCATCCCCATCCTCAGCCGTCTGATCATCATCTCAATCAAGGTCTCTTGCCGATCGGGCGGGCAGGGAAAGGCTGGGGGTTTTCTGATGCTGCTGGTGGGGATAAACACAAGGAGCACAACAAGCAAGATTGTGGTTTGGTTAGTTGAATTTAATGCTCACATCACAACCCTTTTTCTTTTTTTGTCATTTTTAGTTTTGTTTTTGGGTGCACCTTTGTTCAATGTAACCCAAAGAGGAAGTGTGTGTGTGTGTTGTTTAATTTTCATTTGGTTCTTGCTTCTTCTTCATTTGCACCCATCATGGGGGTCTCAACACAAGGCCAGGCATAGCATGTGAGGGTGGATCATGTATATATTTGGTGTCTGATTTTTGCAGGAGCTCTTGATATTGAAAGGGGAAGAAGAAGAAGATGAGAGAGAATCAAGAGATGGAGAGAATAATGATATCAGGTAAGAGAGAGAGAGATGGAGAAAAATAAAAAGAAATAAATAATAAATAAAAAGTTAATTCACTTCATGTTCTCTCTTCTCATCTTTCATGAAATCTCTTGTAGTAAAAAGGGTCAAAAGAGAAGGGAGACCCCTCCCTACCTTGAGTTATTTACTTTCCCAGCTCACCAAAAAGAAAAATACAAAGAAAGAAAAATAATATATATATATATATTTATATACTGTAAGTGGAAATACTGTTTTTATGTGTTTTTATATCAGCTTTGGCTAGCCACCATACCTTATTACCTTCCCATCTAATCTAAACCTCCAGCCGCTCCTTTTTCTTTTCTTTTCTTTTCTTTTTTTCTTCTCTCCATATTGGGTAACAAATGTACCCATGCGGTGCACGTTAGCATGGGATAATCTGGTCCCCATTGTACTTATAAATTTAATTGTTGCACTTTATTTTCTGGGTTACTTTTATTTCATCCGGGCTGTAAATTCTGAGGTGCATGTGTATGTGGTTGTCGATCGATGGGTGTGGTATGGTTGGTTTTTTAGGAAGGAAAGCATATTGGGTGCAGAAACGTTGATGGGTTTTGCTTCAGGATCATCAAGTTTTTCTCACCGAGGTGATTATTAATACAATTATTCATGAAATATAATCTCTACCATTTCTGGCTTGCATTGAATTATTGGTTTTCATGTTGCGGCTGTTGTTGGGTTGCATTTCAAACAGCCGTTGGGAGATGGTGTGAAGGAGAGAAAGCGTTCCCGTTGAAGAAGCGAAGAGGGAGCTTCGGAAGAGGAGCGAATATGGAGGAGAAGGACAGGAAATCAATGAAGACCAAGATGAACAAAAAATGTGCAACTCAACAGCAAAACGATGATGATCAGAAGCAAGAGGATGAAGAGGCCAAAGAAGGCCTTGATCATGCCAATATTATTGTTCGTAGTAATTCGAGTGCAACAAAGAAGAGGGCAAGAGGCAGCGGTGCACTCATGGAGGGGTCGCGGTGCAGTCGAGTTAATGGAAGAGGATGGAGGTGTTGCCAGCAAACTCTTGTTGGCTACTCTCTTTGCGAGCATCACTTGGGCAAGGGAAGGTTGAGGAGCATGACCAGCGTCAGAAGCCGGTCTATGGCAACGACAACTACAAGTACTGCGTCCATTGAGAAGGAGCTCAAGCGGTTATCAGCATCTAGATCTTCTGAGGAGTCGCCATGGAAAGAAGACACCAAAGCTGCTGTGCTTCTAGATGAACATGATGTTGATGAAGCTAAATGTGATCGTGATGAAAATGGAGGTGAAGAGGAAGGGAAGCCATTGATGGTTAAAAGGAAGAGGATGAAGCTTGGGATTGTTAAAGCGCGATCCATGAGCAGCTTGCTTGGCCAAACCAACAGTGCAATTGCAGCTGTGGCTGATGAGGATGAAGATAATAATAACAAGTAAGTAGGTCGAAGTATGTGAGAAAATGGGGGATTATTCCGTGTAGTTGGGACTTCAGAGAGAGAGAGAGAGAGAGAGGAAAATGTCTTGAAGGTGTGAACTTGGTGCAACTTTGCTTCAACTTGCAATATGTGTGGGATTATTCTTATATATATTATGGTATATGAGATATGATGATATAAATAGATGCTTGATAAAGTGTTGAATTTATCATTGTCTTGCTCATCTTTTTTAATCTTTTTGTTTAGTGCTTTCGTTTCGTGAGTGATGGGTTATTTATTTATTTATAATAATAATTATATTAAACAAATAGATGAGATCGGGTCTATTTATTTACTGTTTAATATTGGCGAAATTTTTACTTTAATTACTAATTTATATATATTGAATGCGGGGGGAACTTCCCCAGGAGACCCTAGTTCAGTTGTTACTGTATATCTTTTGACCACAAGCTTAACTATTTGTTTTATACCATGTCTCTATCTCAATTGAAAAATATGGTTTTATCAGTTGTGGTGATGGGATATAATTCGGTTGGTGTTTAATACATCAAATTTTAAAAGGAGGTATTGAAAACAAATAACTAATTCTAAAAATTATGCACAAATGTAGTTATTATGAAAGGAAAATTGTGCACACGAAAGTCGGACTATAAGTATAGTTATTATGAGAGGAATATTGTACACACTCGTTTCATATCCATTACATGCAAATTCATATTCAAGAGTAAGTACTCCTCATTCTACGAAGTTATGCAATTTAGTTTAGTTTCGGAAGGGATTTGTTTAATAATGGAGCTAGCTGCACATCTCGGTATGTCATTTGCTTGAGGGAGAACAAAGCACAAGTAAGAAGGCAAATTTTACGAAGTTATGCAATTTAGTTTAGTTTCAGAAGGGATTTGTTTAATAATGGAGCTAGCTGCACATCTCTGTATGTCATTTGCTTGAGGGAGAACAAAGCACAAGTAAGAAGGCAAATTTCGAGACCGTAATGTTTAAGCACGTTTTAAAATTGGTTTTTTGATTGCCAACTTGTTGTTTAAAGTAGTCTTCCAGTTGTTTCCTAGCTAGACGCAAATGTTGAAGAGGTTGCTTCTGACATTAATCATCCTTAAGATTCATGTTGACTAATATAATCATAATTTAGTCTTATAAACTTAAGTTAACATTAACACAAAGATTTCGTCCTACGGCATTCATCCTACGTACAAGTTGTGTGAAATTATGAAATAATGCATATTTATCAGTTTCAACCACAATATTGTTTGAACTTACTTATAGATGTCGGCTGATGCTTTGATGGTTACATATATCTTATATGTGGGTTGAAGACAGTTGAATTCTTTTTCGGATAACGAGTAAAGTTATCTGGCCTACTTAAGATACTTGTAATCACTTGCAAATCATATGTATCAGATAAATTTCGATATATTCACAACTATTGTAGATATTCAAAGCTATAACTGTTGAGTATACAGCTTACCACTTGGGGTTTGAGACGGTGTTTAAATTCGTCGCTTAAGTCTTGCCATTGTTAAATTGAATTAGAAAAATCAAAACGAATTTATCACCAATATTGGAAAGAGCTAGGTAACATCACAATATAATAAGTCAACATCAACAGCGCAAGAGGTCCCAGTGTTGCACAAAAGTTTTGTAGCACAAATGTGTAAGATTGAAATGAAAGGCCTTGCTGGCTTCAAACTAATTTTATTATAGGACATGTATGAAGACAATGGGAGGTACAAGTTATCCCACTTTTTGTCCAAAGAAGGACTATGTGACTTTGAGTACGTACTTAATATTCGAAAAGGAAAAAAAAAGAAGTGAAAAGAATGACAAGTACTAGACAGAATTCTATGTGCTTTTTTTGGAAGTGGAAATTATAGTGCATAAAATAATGTTCTTGTTAATATAAAAATATACTCGTAAAAATTATATACAAACAATGCTTTGTTCTTTTAATTTTCTCGCACTCTCCCAGTCTTCTTATACTAATTTTGATTTTTTCTTGTATTTGGGTGGACCGTGGACTAGGCCCAACCTGCTTATACTATTTTAATTGAAAAAAACACACAAATTCAATATGTAATATAATGCTAAATTGTCTCATAACAATCTCTCTTTCATGTGAATATAATCCTAATTTTCTAATCCAACATTTGTTTAAGAACGTGACATGCATGCCAACGAGGTCTATAGCCCAATGAATGGTCTTAAGTTCAAACATCTATCTCTATGACACCTCGATAATATGTGCTTGTATTAAAAAAAATAGAATGCGACATGCAGGAGTCCAATAATGGAGGAGCAAAAATATTCCCCACCAATTAGAGGATGCCCCGTCATTAGGTAAGTTTTTTTTTCCTCTGTGAAATTGAAAAGTCTCATGGTCTTCCATTATTGGTCCATGGTATGGTAAATGAGTACCTCATGCCCCCATTCAAAAGTTCAAATGTAGTACGGACCACGGGTTGGGTGTGCTCCAGCCCACCCGAGAAGAGAAGTGTTTGTTTTTACCAAGTATAAGTTCATGTTCATCCTGGTTCTTATCCCCTTCGTATATTTTCCAACCTTGTGGATTAATTATGAGGTATTATATATGAAGTTTTAAAAGGAAGTTCTTATTGGAACAATGGTTATGTTTGACTAGACTAAACAGATTTCTTTCCCAACTCTTATTCAATACAATGGACCCTGCACGCATCCTATATGATTCCATATACTTTCATTTCATATATTGTAAATGATGTGAGAGAGTAGAAAATAGTTGGGGTTTCCAGTGCTACTAATTTGACTAGAACATAATATAACCCAATAACAATGCTCAATTATAGTAATCCTTATAATATGACCCAATAACATTATAATACGCAGATGTGGATTAGATCAGTTGGCCAAGATAGTGTGCTCGTCTATTCACCAGAATTCAATCTCTCTCCCCACACATTAGAATAGTTTAGCATATTGCATAAAAAAAAAAAAAAAAAAAAAAAAAAAAAAAAAAAAACACAGGTGCAAAAATTTATTTGTGACCACATTTATTCACTTTAGTGATTAGTCTTCCAAAATTGGACGATAAACCAAACATTATTCAGGTGTAGTTATTATTTTGGTTTAGAGGCTTTCTTAGGGTTCTGAAATTGCAACCAATTTGCGTCTGGACCATTAGAGATGTGTGGCAAAAGAGATTCTTGGGCCAACGATGGAGACCCCTATAGCCAAATCCTTTTCAACTGAGCCGAAGAAGACTCAATTATCTCCGTAACCTGGTTTTGACATCTGAGTCAAGCAATTTAACCTAAAAGTTACGAACAAGAAAACAAGATAAAATACCAAAATTTCAAATTAGTGAGTTCCGGTTTACAACATTTAGCTCAGCAGAAATTTTCTTCACAGCCCGAGTCACCAACACGCTGTGCCGTGCTAGAATAAGAAATAAGTGGTCCTATATTATATTTTTATGGTAGGCCTAACGTATTAGCTAGTTATTAAAAGAATGTTCACATAATGATGTGACAATATTTATTTACTCAATTTTTTGGAGACAAAATTGGATTTCATTAGATAATCATAGTATTACATGGAGAAGAGCATGTAAGGAGTGACTTCATTAAAACCTCTATGAGGAAAACCCAATGGGGAAAAACTCCAGAGGAGGAAAGAGTACTACACATGCCTAGACTACAAGAGAGTCAAACATCATAGCAAACAGGGGAGTCCGCAAGTAGACAATCCTATAACCAAGGAGGGGGATCAGAGAGCCAAAATGCTAAATCCTCCTGACCAAGATTGAACCGAGCAAGGCGATCCACAACCCCATTAGTCGGACGAGGAACAAGGTGGGCCGAGTAGGAGGGAAATGAGGCTAGGAGTAGTCTAATGTCGTCAACGAAAGGCCCTTCTGTAGCATAACAAGGGTCATCCTGGAGGAGCAGTTGGATGACAATCAATGAATCAGACTCAATAATGATAGGCGTAAAGGATGCATCCACCGCAAAAGAAATGCAAATCTTAAGAGCATACAACTTAGTAGCCAGGACTAAAAATAAACTAGAAGAGCGCATCGCTATCGCCCCACAAAGACTGCCATAGGAGTCTCTGACTACTACACCAACTCTACACAAGCCAGAGTTCGAACTAAGAGCACCATCAACATTAAGCTTAAAGTGACCAGGAGGAGGAGGTTGCCATCATTTATCAGAAAAGGGCAAAGAAGACTGCTTATGATGGATTAATAAAATCTTCTGATACTCAACATCATAGTTTTTTGCACTAAAGACTATTTGTTTAGGGGGCAAAATAGGAGAATCAAACAGTTCCGCATTACGAGCATTCCATAAGGACCAGAGAATAATAGTAAACAAAGAATGCTGGAAGCTAGGAAGGATGTCCCATACTGCCAACATCCAATTAGCGGAATCATAGCTAGGTAGAGCAACGAAGTGGAGTCCAACCCAATATGCTCAAAACTACGGAGCTTACCGTACAATCGTGAAGGGCATGCTAAGCAGTTTCAACTTAGCAAATGCAATGAAAACAAAGGTTGTCTTGGGAAATTTTCCGCCTATAGAGCACTTCACGGGTAGGACTAGCATTGTGGGCCAGACGCCATAAAAAGTGTTGCATTTTGGGTGAAAGTTTAAGCTTCCACAAATGTTTCCATAGCTTTTGAGATGAAGAAGAGGAAGACCCAGAGGTAGACAAAGAGGCTGTCTGAGATTGAAGTTCTAAGCTGCCCAATATCCACTATTAACCATATACTCACCATTACGAGTAAAGTACCAAATACGACGGTCCCCAGTATCACAACTCATAGGAATATGCATAATAAGCTCAGCTTCAGGGAATGTAAAACTTCAAAAACATTCAAATGACCTGTAGCAGTAATAAGGGCACTAATTTTGGAGTACATAGGGAGACAGGTAAGGGACTGAACAATAAAAGTGAGGTAATGAGGGACCCACGAGTCGCCGAAGATTTTGACTAGCTGACCGTCTTCGATTAGCCACCGAAGGTTGCTGCATAGACGCTGAGCATAGAGAGCAAGATTAGCCATAAGAGATTCCTTACATTGCCACCCCTCTTGAATTATTTTTTCATAATCTTCATTAGATGTGCATTGTTCCTCGAACTAAAAACAACGTGGACTTCGATGATGCCAAACGTCATCTCCAGGCCGTGCATTAGGAATGATGAAGATTGGTTGATGATCAAAAGAGTAGGCCGAGGGATGATATATGGTATAATTACCCCACTGTTGAAGCAAGGCTATATTACAGAAACCCCTGTCTAAGCGCACTTAAACATTTGCGTCATCTCTATGATTATTCGTCCAGGTATAGGGGAGACCGATAAAATCAAATGGTAACAGATTACAGTTATCAACCACCTATTGAAATTGTTCAAGTTGATCGACTGATCGAATGTGATGACCCATTTTTTCATCCATAACTAGAATCTCATTGAAGTCGCCACAACACAACCATGGACCAAAACCTACCTGACTAAATCGGCGGAGAAGCTCCTAAGAATGAATCCGCTGGCTGGGGTTGAGATGACCATAGAATCCAGTTATCCACGTAACAAAGGAATTGGGGAAAGTAACACTAACGTCAATATGTCCCGAAGAGGAAGAGAGCAACACAACCTGCAAACCAACCTTCCAAAGAATACAAAGACCCCTAGATAGCCCTTCATGGGGAACACATAGGACGCCTCCCACACCAAGCCTTCAGAGTAAGCCACCAATTTGGATAGCAGTCATAAGAGTCTCAGAAAGGCAAACAATGTCTGGTTTCTTGTCCTGAAGAAGGTTTTTGAGGTCACAGAACGTACGACTGTTGCCAAGCCCCTGCACGTTCCAGCTTAACATAGACATAGAAAGAACTAAAAGATGGATCCATTATAACCACCAATCTAAGCAGGAGAGAGTATGCCGCACCACTCGAGCAAGAAAACCATAACAACAGAACAAATCAATCATAGAAACATTACGGCACTGAGTCGCCTAGGAGATTACCAACAGAAATCTAGAATCGAAACAAATGGCAACAAAGTAGGCGATGCTAGGAGGGCACGAGGGCAAAGAGCCCTAAACATAGCCTTGTGAGTGAGCAGGAATAGACCAAACTCGAGTCGAGACCTAATTGACCAAGACGATGGCTTTAGGCGACTAATCCGTAGGGAAAAAAAGGGGTGAGCAGCGGGGACAAAGCCAAGATATCGGGGTTAGTAGCTGGATGACAAGAGAAGATGATGACGAAGACAACCTAGGCGGAGAGAGAATGACGGCAATGGAGCATGAGATGATGGCGGCGAAACACAAGAGGAAGCCTTAGATATGACGCAAGGCTCTCCTCGCGCAGCGAGAGAGCAACCCAACATTTATTTACTCAATTATGAACTCATTCTTCAAGCATGAGTTATGTGAGTTGGTTAGTGCCATATGTCCAACTGTTTCACTTGAATTCGATTTCCCTATCCTGTAGATTAGAGTACGCTAGATTGTTACTTATGCGTGTTACTAACATAAATTATGAACTTGAACTTTTATTATTCCTAAGAAGTAAAACACTCGAACATTGTTTGAGGAATAAATATATTTTGAATGACTTATATCTAAATAACAAACTCTTTTTTATTTTATTTTGTTTTATTCTGGCCTCAACGGTTTCATTAGATATTTTACTACTAGAAGCCCTCTTTTTTTTCGATTCCAATTCTTTCACCACCGCGAACCCCAGTTACATTAAACATGATACACTTTTTAGTTATTGGAAGAACCCAAGTACTCTATTTCGGATCCAAAAAACAGCTCTTAGAGATCTTTTCTTCCTTTTGGAAGACCAGCCACAAAGGATATCTTACTTCCTTACTTCTTTTGGTTTGTTAAGGTTCTGATCCTTCTAGATCAGTTGGTACCATGCACACAAATCCATACTGTTAGTTTCTTTCTTCTGGTATATACTAGAATTATTAATCATAAAATAGAAAAAATGTGAGACATATTTTTAAAAGCTCTATGGGTTGCATTTCTTGAGCACATGTATAACCTTGGCTCTTCAATTGATTCGCAAGAGAAAGGTTTGCTCTGGCTGGCCAGGGCAGAGCACGAGGTCAGTGTATCATTGTCAAAATACATATATACACATGTAGGACACACTGGAAGGCCCCAACACTTAGCCATTTGGTGGGCTGTTTACGCACTGAGATGATAAAATTCAATTCAATATATCATGGAGGGGCATTGAGGGCCTGCCAATCAGCTCTCAAACTCGTGTAAAATCATATATTAAAAGCCTGAGGCCAATAATATTATTGGGTTTCTTTTTTCTTTCTGGCTAACATTTATATATGCAACCTTCTCCTTAGCTAGAGTAGTATATAATCCAAGTATTTAATATTTCACATGAAGCTAAAGCTACCATCCGGCAGAAGGTACAAATATTATTAATTACAAATTGGGAGCTTCCGAAAGGTTGGCTTACAGCCAGGCTGTGGTGCACATCACAAACAGTGGCTGAGAGATTGAAACCAAAACCTGTCAATGGTGAAAACCACAATGATTCGAGACAAATTTCAGCTTTGGCTATAGATTATGGAGCCTATAAAAAAAATAAAAAATAATAATACAAGCGGTATTGGGAGAGAAGAAAGGGGAATTGAATATAGGACCTTGAATGTAGGGATAAATACTCTTAATCACTTGAGCCTTTAAACTAAGAATAGATTGCGGCGTTGAAAGTGTTTGATTTGATTTTAGATTTCTGAGAAGCAAATATTGAATAATTTTTTGGAACAAGATGATGATGAGCATGATGAAGCCATTTGATGAACAAACAAGATGACATTGACGTGTACAATTTTTATGCATCTGATTGGAGATTGCGGCTTACAGTCTGACTTTCATGCTCATGCAAAGCAAGAAAAAAGAATGAGGCAAAATGGGAATAAAGATAAAGTAGGTGGTGTGTTAAATGCTTTAAATTAGTTGAGAGAGAGAGAGAGAGAGAGAGAGAGAGAGAGAGAGAGAGAGAGCTTCTATCTTCACTGGTTGAGTCATGAACCACAAAAGAAAAGTTAGAGCAGTGCCTGTCCAACAAATTTCTTAGTTTTTCTTTTTAAGGCCAGCTGGTTTAGTTAATGGTAGGATATAAAAACTGCTATATCAGCAAGAAAATGAAATCTGAACAAACTTTCTGTAGGACTAAACTTTCATAGGGCAAAACTATATGTAGCTATCTACTGCTTTCAAGAAAATTGGGCCATTTCTACCATCCAATAAAATATTGTCAACTGTTCGGATTTCTTGCATCTTTAATCCAATTGCAAAATTATCAAAACCCAATCCAAGAAGTATATGCAATGCAAGTCCCATGTACTTTCTGCTAACCTGCATAAACCAGACGATGCAAAAGTCAAATGGTAATGCTAGTGCAGTATCATTATTTATTTATAATAGCTTTTGTTTGCAATGTTAACTTGGAATTTGTTTCATCCTAACAATATGAACATCCAAGATCCAACTAAGAGAAAATTTTAGATAATATTATTCCCTGCCGTCCTCTTTTGCCTTTGATTTAATTATGTGTTATCTTCTCATCCACATCAGCAGAAAGATATGGAATTGAACACATTGGATGGCAAAAAGTTCTTGTATAATTTCTTGACTTTCACCGTTGAGTGGTCCTGAGTCTATACATAAGTTCTAAAATATAGTTTTTATTGAGGGATATTTCAAATAAGCTTATTTGAGGGAACACCCTTATAGAGTCCACTACACATTGTATTTCACTAATCCAAACCGTCTATTTTGTAGATATTCATTCAAAAGTGATCTCTATAAAAAATTACTTGAATCTGATATCATTTGACCATTCAATTGAATGATTGAAATTTTAGTATTTTCTTGAAGCATGTACATTGATTTTGTAGGACACAATTGGATGTCGAAACGGTTTTCGATTTGTCTGATTTTTTGCAAGGATTATCTATGAATGTAGACTTAAAAATAAGGTTATATAGTTATTCTCTCATTCGGATGTCCGTATGTTATTATCGTGTATGAATTGTAAACAAAGAGAAAAGCAGGATGGGAAGTAGAAAGTACATGGCATCCGCGCACGATAATTTCAAAATGAAAGCTGGGAGGAGGAGTATAATGGAGAAGAAGACATTAAGCATAATTAACTATTGTGAGGCTCAGCACTGTGGAAAGACAAGTTTGATGAAATTGTTTACAATGTTTGGGAAATAAAGTAGGACAGAATTTGCTCCGAGTGGTAACTTATGATGTAAATAACAATATTTTTATGTGACAGCTACAATCATTGTGTCCACATTTCCCTTTTTCTACTGGTTATTGGTGTCTGCATCATGAGTGCCATAAATATATATATATATATATATATATATATATGCAACTGTAACCTTCAGGCCTCGTTATCGGACCAAAAATCATTTCTGTTACTCTTGTGAAATCTTGGCATAAAAATAAATTACAAGAAGAAAAGACTTTTCAGGATCTGAAGTTTTCTTATGCTTCTGGCTTTCTAAAAACTTAAGTTGGTGCTTCTTTCATACCCTGGATTGCAGCAACCAAAGAGACTCTGCCAACATGAAGGGCTGGAAATTTCCTGCAAATGGTGAACACAATATTAATGGTGGACGCTCTGTTACATGCTTACAGCAAAATAATAACACAACTCTCTTCAAAAGACCTTATAGAATGAACTTGCTTGGTGTCACAAAATTGTGCACTCCATTGATGAATATCCCAAACTGGTTTAGAACAAGGCGACACGTTCCTATAACTAATCACAATTTAGAACTCTCTAAACCAAATTTCTTGATGGACAAGGAATAACCAAATTAGTATTTTCCTGTTATTATCTGAAATGATCAAGAAATTAAATCATACTAAGAAGTTGAGACATTCTTAACCAGTAGTTAATCAAGTTATAAACTCAAAAGTTTTTGAGTTCCTAAAGAGGACACTAAATTTGGAGATTCGTACACTATCTACAGCTGAAAAGTATGGCAGAGTGATAAACATATGATGAAAAATGAAAACATGAATATATACAGAGCTTGAAACACCAAAATAAACAAGGAGCAATTGATAGCATCAAATTTGGTATCAACTTACTGTCTCTGATTTAGTACTCTGATTTCCGACCGTCGATCTCACCATTGTTTCACCAGCTTTTCTCTTCTCCTTTGGGCCAAATTCCTTTCTTTTAAGAGTGTCACCTTCAATCAAGAATGCTTCATTCAGCCTACTTTCTGGTCCAATTTTATTGGAATAATTAGTACCAGGTTCACTAACAAAACTGGGTTGTTTTGCTGGTTTCGAATTGCTCGAAATCTTGTTGGGGACAGTAGGACTATAGCTGTAGCTAAATGTTCCTCGAACATCAGAAGTACCCTTTGAACCTTGTTGATCACTTTGCTTCTTTGCTTGAATATTCTGCCCATAAGATGAATAAGACTTTGCCAAATCTATTGAAAAACACGCATCGCTGAATTGATAACTTGGAGTCAAAGTCATGTCTACAGAAATAGGAGTTGCTGGATCTTTTGGATTCGGAGAAGTGATGGCCATGCCTGCATCTGTTTGATCTGGTCCACCATGTCCAAGTTTGCTGACTCTAACATTGAAGTTTTGTTTAGGAGAATATAATCTCTCATCCCAGCCAATACTTCTAAAGTTGCCCCTAGAAACTTTCTGCCTTACCAACTGCAACAGTTCATTGCCTTCAATATTGTAATTTTCTGCTACACTGATCCCAAAAGAAGATGCTGAAGAATGCTTAGTCTGCCTCGAAAACGTGCTGGTGGACAGCAGTGGAGTTCCATTTTGGGGAGGTTGAAGACCTGTCTGGTTAGAAATGGCACAAGAAATATGAGTATCGAACTCACAAATGAGACATCTATACAGCCACCCATCATAACCTGGCTCATTGCAGAGATCACAACATAAATCGAATGGGGGTGAAAATGACAATGTCAATGCATGAGGGTGGGATGGAATAGCAATGCAAATGGGCAGGCCTGAGCACAAGCCATGGAAGTAAAGGCCGCAATCGGAGCAATCATAGTAAAATCCGGTGACATGATTTCCGCAAGCCTGACAATTCAGGGGCCCTTTGGTGCTTGAAGGTGGAGAAGGATGGAGGTTCAGGTAGTGGCTTGGATGAGCCGGGTGACGCGTTTTTGGGGGCATGTTGTAGCACACTTGGTGCAGGAAAAATGAGCATGTTGGGCAGCTGTAGTAGTCCTTACCAGGCAGTATCATGAGATTGCAACCTGCACAAGTCTTGTTCTGTTTGGGAGGTGAATTGGTATGCTCCAACGGATGTTCATGGCTAAAGTGGTGAAACTTTAGCCCCTGGTTTTCCATTCTTTCCGTTGTTAGTTTTGCTCCTTGAAGCTTGAAATTGAAATGTCCCTTTCTGTTTCTGGTATGAATTTAAGTTTTTGAGGCCTCAACAATTTCTTGAAATATCCGCAATTGGACCTCCTGATCTTGAAGAACATTGGCATATTACATTTGCACAAGTGCCAAGGCTAAAGTTTAATATAGGAGCAGGATTCTTCTTCACCGATTGGACTGTTTAAGCAGTATTTGGCCGGCACATACAGTCCAATGCTTGTTTGCATAGGCAGTAATTTGCTTCACTTTAATTCTAATTGGAGCACTTTATTTATTTATTTGTACGCTTCTGCATATTTGGTTCATCTACACCAAGGATCCATCCACATTGATAAAAACTATTTAATATAAAAAATTAAAATCCTTCTTCAGAAATTATTCATGTTCACTCACCCGTAAGAATTTTTTTCTCTAACTATTATTCAATTTATGGCATGATTTACCCTTTAATATTTGTAAGCTAATCTAGAACATTTGCTTAATTGCTTAAGAAAGGAAATTGATGAACTAAATGATCAGGTCAGAAAATTGACCATAAACCTTAAAATTCACATATATTTTGGAACTCTGAAGTTTTGGAATCTTGAGATACATTCTAATTCCAATATAATTTTATTTGAAATTTTCATATTTCAGAACTTTCGGATATCAGAATTGATTTAGACTTTCAAAATTGGAAATTTTCGAATTGGAATCCGCCGGAATCTTAGAAAGATTGGGAGGATTCATTTATGAAATTTCCAATCCAACTTGCAACCCTACGCTCAGCCTAATGGAAGATGGACTAAATGATCAGGTCAGAAAATTGACCATAAACCTTAAAATTCACATATATTTTGGAACTCTGAAGTTTTGGAATCTTGAGATACATTCTAATTCCAATATAATTTTATTTGAAATTTTCATATTTCAGAACTTTCGGATATCAGAATTGATTTAGACTTTTCAAAATTGGAAATTTTCGAATTGGAATCTGCCGGAATCTTAGAAAGATTGGGAGGATTCATTTATGAAATTTCCAATCCAACTTGCAACCCTACGCTCAGCCTAATGGAAGATGGAAGGTTTCTTTACAGAATTCGTCGTATGAAATAAAAATAATTGTGTAATTACCAAGTTGAATACGTACTCTGGGCTTTATTAAAAAGATCCTATTGGTGCACCCTATTATTGGGCTTGAACGAAGTTAATAATCCTATTCCCAGACTTTTTCAATGGGGGCACATTGCGGGCTTCTCTCATATTTGGGCCAATGTTACTGTGTTTTCATCTTGGGTCATTTAAGCTATCTCAATGCCTTGCATATCGCCTCGTCCCAAGGGCAATATAAAACAAAACAAATTACATAATCTCACTTGACCCGGTGCGATTGGTTCATGGGGTTGAATGGACGATATTGCCCCTGATTATGTGCAATACATTTGACGACTAGTTGTTAAGTATTGTAGCAGAAGTTATAATTTGTGCTTATAGGCAACTAATATCCCAAAGCTAAGAATCCAAAGAATGCCAATTTCTACTGAAAATAAATGAATATTCTTTTCTTGGCTCTCACTTAGACTGTATCTGTTTGCATGCTTGTGACTCTCCATTTCTATGATTTCTTGTACGTAGATATATATATATATATATCTGTTTTGTATCTGTAACTTTCCAACAGTTGATCCAAATTTTATGTTCTTTATATGGCTGGATTCAGCATGAAAAACTAAAGAATCCAACGCGAAACAAATATCAAAATCATTTACATAAATGTAGAGAATTCAGTAAAAATAACACTCAAATGTTCAAACAACAAACAAAAGTGGCTCCTAGTACATCTTGAGTATATATTGAATGATATAGTGACTAAGTTATTTGATTTCATACTTGGATGAATTAGACTATTGGATATTTATATTTAGTTATCAACATCCCTTAACTCTGACCAGCGGTCATCATCATGAGGTAATTCAATACGACTGTGATGATAATAGATCAATTACTTGGGTACAATTATTGGAAAAACCAATTTTTGATTTCTTTATTTGACCTTTGAATCTTTACTTCCCTCATAAACAAAGAATCCAAAGAAGCTTGTGTATAAGGTACTGAAAAGAAATGGATCTTTTCCTTTCTTCGTTCACTAGACTACATATATCTGTTAGCTAAAGATACAACAAATTCTATCTGTTTATATATGTGTGTATGTGTGTATCTCTATCTTTATCTTTTAGTATTACATTTCCATATTGTCAAAAATTTATATTGATATTTCTCAGAGAGAGAGAGAGAAGAAATGGAAATTACACATATTCACGACCATCCATTGATGTTCAAGGAAGAAGCGGAGAAAAACATTTATGGTGCAAGTCTTTTTTGCAATGTATGCGACGAGGCAGTCGTCGGCCGTTACTACTCTTGCAACCAATGTCCCCGCAGCAGCAGCTTCATTATTCATAAATCATGCACCGAGCTACCCGTTCAGATGCATCATCAACCCTTGCATTATGCAGAGCATCCACTCACTCTCATCAGATGCCCGAAATTATACTTGTAATGTATGCAGGGAAACGTTTTACGGCCCCACCTTGGCTCCCTTCGCTTACCGTTGTTCCAAATCTGGATGTGACTTCATCCTCGACCTCAAGTGCACCTCCACATGGCGCAACATCACTGAAAATCATTTCGGTGATCATCCCCACCAATTCAGCCTCTATAAGAAACCAAAACTGAAATTCGAGTGTGGGGCATGTGGCGTGGAGGGACGTTACTCCGTCTATATTTGTCACATCTGTAAGCTCTGGGTCCATAAGAACTGCACTTCATTACCAGGCCACCTCAAAACAAGAGCGCACCCACACCTTCTCATGCTTAGATGGTCCCTTGAAGGCATTATTAAAATCAGCCAGGAGGTTTGTAAACTATGCTATGAGAACATGCATGGAAGCGGCTGTTTCTATTATTGTGAGCCTTGCCATTACATTGCCCACAATAGATGCGCAGTTATGGTGGACATTGAAGACCTTGATGATGACGACATGATTGAGGCGGCCTCGAATGCTGATCATCCCATTAATCCTGATGTGCAGGCACAACAGATCACCAATGAAGATCTACATGAACAGATAAAGCACTTTAGTCATCAACATTTGTTAACCCTCATCATCAGCGGCCATCATGAGGTAATTAAATATGACGGTGATGATAATAGTACACTTAATTGTGACGGTTGCATCAGACCCATTTCCCCCACGGATGCCTTTTATAGCTGCATGCAAAAACAAGAAGAAGAACAACGGAACTGTCATTTCTTTCTTCATACAAACTGTGCTCGATTACCCACAAAGATGCGTCATCGATTTCACCCAGAACACCCAGTCACACTTCTCTCAAAAGCGCCTTCTATTGATGGTGTGTTTAAGTGTGACATATGCAACACTTTTAGCCAAGGTTTCGTCTACAATTGTAAACAATGTTCTTTCAACCTTGACCTTCAATGCAATTTTCTTCCAGACTCGCTTAAACATGAGGCCCACGACCATTGCCTCATCCTAAACAGAGGATCGATGCATTGTGTTGGTTGTGGTTGTCGACCAGATTTCCGCTTCAGTTGCATGTATCTAGGATCATGTGTGTTCTCTATTTATTGAATTAAATGTGTCAAACTGCCTCTTATCGCTAGGCATAAATGATAAATGTGACAACCATCCTCTCAAGCTTACAGATGCTAGTGTTATAGACGAAGACGATGATGAATATTATTGTGAAATTTGCGGAGGAGAACGAGATTCAGAATATTGGTTCTACCGCTGTGAAGACCGCGACTTCGATTTCCATCCTGACTGTGTTCTGGGGAGGTATCCTCAAATCAAGTTAGGAAGCACTTACAAGCATGATGCTCACCCACACCCTGTCACCCTTATTGATAAGATAAAGAGTGTCATTCCTAATGACAAGCGATACAAGGATATTAGTCCTTGCGAGGTGTGTCATGAACCTTGCGAAGGATTGGTGTATGAATGTTCAGAATGTAATATAAATATCCACCGAAACGGATGTTGCAACTAGCAAGAACAAGATTAGCGATGGACGGCGGCCGGCCAACAAGACTTTAGATTTGTGCGAAAATAAAAAGTGGGTCTTTGTAACCATCTGTGTCTCAAATATATATAAATATATGTGATTAAAAAAATGTTATTTATACTTGTATATACTTCATTATATCATATAACTTCCTGAACTTTCGAAGTAGTTTCAAATTAGTATTTGAAAACTCATGATTTTTAAAAGAATCATAGTTTTTTAGTTCACTTTTTTGAGTTGGATACCAAAAGAATCATAGTTTTTTAGTTCATTTTTTTGAGTTGACAAGTGCCAAGGCTATAAAGTTTAATAGGAGCAGGATTTTTCTTGATCGATTGGACTGTTTAAGCAGTATTTGGCAGGCACATACAGTCCAATGCTTGTTTTCATTGGCAGTAATTTGCTTCACGTTATTCTTGTTGAAACTGGTATGTTTATTTTAAAATAAAATTATTCAATAATTACATTGAATTATCTTTAATAGTGGAAGTTAAATTTCTTTAATACTGGCTATTTTTTCTCAACGGCTTGTTTGCTGGTTTTAAAGTCTCCAACAGCTATTTTATTGAATACTATGTGTGTGTGTATATATATATTAGCTATAGCTTGCACAAGAAAAAAAAAGCTACATCCTTCTTCCTCTTCCTTCCTATGAAATTTTCTCTTCCGTTTATTTATTTTACTGAGATTTTGAGCAACATAGTCAGAAAGTGTTTGTATTTGGGTCCTTTCTCAGTGTAAAGAAGAACCTAGACAGAGGAGATTCTGGGGACGTAGTGGCATTTTTTGAACTGCTTGCACAAATTGGGCAGAGCCACGAAACGTCTTAAAGAGAGCGACTTAGTCCGCGACTCATTCCCAAGAATCGTTCATAGCTACATGTTGTATTTTCCGGGTAATATTGTTCTCTTAATTTAATTTATGCACCAACAATTTTAAGACGTTCTATCTGCCATAGATGTTGGGAACCAATTTTAAAAGTAGATTTTGGATGCTACTCAAATTATTTCCATAATCATTCATGTATTTTCTAGCGGGTAACTAATTCCTGCATATTGAAGGACACCGTGGTAGCATGACTAAATATTTATCTAATCTCGTTGGCTAATGGTTCGATTTTGGCAATTTTGGCTTTGACAATACCCATGGTTGGTATGAACATGAGATAAGTGATTTCTACCTCGGTAACTCCTAATAAGCTTATTGGTTTGTTATATTTGATTTACTGCTTCTAGCTGCTGGCTTTTCCTTTGAGCTTTTGGAATTGAATTTTATGACCATTACAAAACGGGAGTTTTCTTTTTATGTTGGCTGGAGAGTTATATTTATATTTGTATCCCTTTGAAGCATAATTAGCCTATCAGGTGTGTGAATCACGCTACTTCTCCTTTTTGTGAAGCATTCGATGATTTCATTATTATATTTGTTATGGTTATCAATGACTTCTGATTACTTCGGGAGTTTTCTTATTTTGTAAAGGTTGAGAATTTCCACAACTAGTGGGGATTGAGAATTCTAGTAAGCCTAACATTCCATTTGAAAATGTGGGGATACGTTATATTCATTTAATGACCTATCTAAATAATAAGTGAGTATATACTTTATTTTGGTAAACATGCCAATATATCTATGTGAAATTTTCTTATATCATGCAACATTATTTTGAGACTAATTTGTGTTTCATCTTGATATGAAAGTGGGCGTGACTAATGACATTCTTTGTTTTAAATTTTGGTGGAGACATTTTATTGTCTTAAAGAGTTTCTATTGACAATTAAGAAGGTGCAGTGACAACCTGAATGTGCCATGTAGCTACTTGAAGTGCATAATAAAGAAAGCTTTAGCAGGTGCACCCAAAGAATTGATATATTTTAATGAGTACCAACATTTGAGAGGTATTTTTGATTATATTAATTGATATATAGTGAATTTATGTTATACTTTAATATATAGTAATGCACATGTGATCTCTAATGATATTAAGATGAAATCTACTAATCATTTGCGTGCAATGTTCTAGCAAATATTCCTGATAGATATACAGGTTTACAAGTGGACCTACTCCGGAGCATTGGTATGCTATTGGGGGTCATGTGGTACCTTAAAAGGACGATGAACCTTAGCTTAAACTTTGAGAAGTTTCCCGCGGTCCTAGAAGGATATAGCGATGTTGATTGGAATACCATGTTAGATGATTCAAGGGCTACTGGAAGTCTAAGAAACAGACTATTCTAGCTCAGTTATCAATGGAGTCAGAGATGATAGCTCTATCAATGGCTAGTGAAAGCAAGTTGGTTGAGAAACTTACTGTTAGATACCTCCTTGTGGGAGAGATTGATACCAGCTGTTCTTATCCAATGTAATAGTGGATTATGTATGGTTTGATGAGAATTTAGGTTATCCTTTGACGAAAGGACTAACACGAGAAAAGGTTTCGAAAACCTCAAAAGGAATGGAACTAAATCCCTGGAAAGTTGAGTCACTTGTGATGGTAACCCAATCTATAGAATGGAAATCCCAAGAAATAGGCTCAATAGGTAATAACAAGTCATGTAGTGATATGAGTGAAGTCTTGCTAGTATTGTTCCATGTCCAACCTTAGAAGCATGAAATCTTGAAGCGATATAAGGTTGAGTTATTTATAACTCTTAATGAGATCTATACTCTATACTGAGTGGGATATCTAGCTGCATGAATATCCTTGATAGTCTCACCTATGTGAATGTGGAAGTGAGGCCGCTTTCTATGGAAATTTGGGGGTAATTTTCTAGAGCATTCACTATACCAGGATATAAGCACATGGCCATAAGGTGCTGGCTTTTGAACTTCACCCCAGTAGGGTTGTGTGTGCGTTCTTATCAGAGAAAGAGTTCAAAACTATATGTTACTCTTTATATTCCGGAAAAATTAACGGCAAAATGGATGAAATTCGAAAAAATTAACGGCAAGGGCTAAATTGGCGATTTTAATTAATTCGGGGACTAAATTGGCTGATTTTTAGTTGAGGGGGTTAATTTCTACAAGGTCATAGTTTAGAAGATAAAACGACTGAAAATCCTAAAAAGCAATAACAATATAATATTTTGGAAAACAAGAAGTCCAAATAGGATATAAATAGACCTACATAACTAAAATTTGAATTGGGCGGTGGCATGAAATATTTAGTTATATACCAATTCTTAGCATAGTGATATAAATAAACCCTACACCATTTAATTTCTATAAACAAACAAAAAAAGATCCAAAAAATGACAGCTGGCCATATTGAATTTAATTTTGATTATTAAATTACTTTGACGCCCTATTGAGTGTTTTGGGTTTTTTTTAATGTGGTTTTAGAGTTGTGTTTGTTTAAAGAAATCGATGGCAGTTTTTTAATTTATAGGAAGTTCGAAGCTTATTTGTTATGTTGTAAATGAATTTTTGGTGTGTTTCTAAAGTCTATTTTACATAGGGTTTTGTTTTTATAATTTGGGCCCCTATATTGGGTATAATAGTGAATCTCCCTTATAAAAAAAGGCGAAAAAAAAGATGAGAGATTGTGGCATGAAGTAGTAGCCAACTTTGAAAGGTGGGTTGATATTAACAAGTTCTTGTTGGGAGTTTGAATGAATTCATGGGCTTGTATGTTATTATGAGGAGAAGCACGTGAGATGTTTCCCCATATAATCACTTTAAAATGATTTTAAGTGATTTTGGGGATAAGCATCTCCCATGTACTTCTTCATAAAATCATTTAAAACTTATTAGTGGAACTTGGGCCTCACCTTTGGATTGAACTTGAAATATATATAAATAATCTTGAAAATTAAATAATACAAATTTATAAATAAACCCAATCCTAAATATGTATTTATAAAAAAACGCAAGCACTATTTAAACATAGAAACACACCCAAAATCAACCCGAAAGTCAACTTTTTGGGTGTGTTTATAAATGGGTTTGGAGTGTGTAATGATGGGTTTTGGGTGTGTTTATATGTTTAAATAGTGCTTGAGTTTTTTTATAATTTCAACCCCCATTTTGGGTGTTTTAGTGTAATTCCCATTAAATAATCGTAGACTGGGCCTTAGGCCTCTTGGACTCTTCTGAATTTTAAATTATTTAATTAATTTAAATGCGGATTAATTTTTCCAAACACTCCCAAAGAGAGAAATATACAAGTTCACCAGTAGCTTTAAATACAGATAGTTGAATAGGAGGTAATCACCAGTAGAACTTCAAGCATAGATAGTTGTATTTGACATTTATTTTTATCTATTAGATGAGATTACCCTTAAAAGTTCACGCACATACCACTCATGTGACAATTTTAACAGATATTTGGATGAAATTGGCTAAAAACAAATAGTGGGGGCTAAATTGGTGATAAAATTTTGTCATGCCCCGATTCGGAAATAAGGAATATTCCCAAAATCAAGGCGCCTGAATTGAACGAAATAAAATAAATATTGAAAAATTGGTTAAAATACATTTCCCTTATAAATAAAAAGTAATAATCTTACAAGTATACAATATATAAATAAAAGTTTATCAAACCCTCAACTAATCCAACTTCTCCGATTTAGTCATTGTCTTACCTACTAATTGATCTTAAAAACAAAATATGTGAGGGATGAGCAAACCACCGCTCAATGAGTAAATTATGTAATATGCGAGTCAAGCAATGTCATTTTACACACTCTAGAACATATAATAAAAGATATACTATCCAAATCATTACTTCATAACTTGGTTATTCTTCACAAATTGTACCTAGCATGTGACCCCTATTTGCCTCACTACCCTATGTCCTCCGTCTGGTATATTTATCCTTCGGATACCCTATCACTGAAGTTCTCATATTCTATGAATAGTACTTATTTCACAAAAACTCCATATAATATATATATTATGTGAAATATTGCATAAATTAGATATGCTTGAATTGAAAATAGAGAGAGATATGTAAATAGAACAAATCCATGATAATCCATAATTTTCACATTTATATCACAAAATAAGAACTTTTAGAACACATTACATAACACTCTCATCATGATAATTATCAAATATTGCAAGACAAACCCACATGTTTTTCATCTTGTTTATGTTTCTTCTCTCTCTCTCTCTCTCTCTCTCTCTCTCTCTCTCTCTCAAACACTATTTCATGGTAAAAATATATTCTAAAGAATTGGAATGATTTATTGAAGCAAAGGAAGGAGGGTATTTATAGGAGGCTATGGAAGTAACAAGCATATTAGAATCTTAAGGGAATAAATAACTCATTCCTTTCCACCAATGATATCATAAGGAAATATGTGACTCATTCATTTCCACCAATAATATCTTAACACAACTTGTATATGTTATACTGATTGATTACCATTAATTTTAAGTTTATAGATGTGGAGGCTATAAGAATGGTGCCACCTCCAATTAAGGTAATAATTCCACCCAAGACCTAGATATAGATCTTCACAATAAATATTAAATAATGAATATTTCTTTAAATTAATAATATATATTTATAAATTTTTTTTTAAAAAAACAGGTCTTCACAAATTTACTTTAAGGGCTAAGTTAGCTGAAAAAATAAGAGTGCTGTTAAACGAACTCTAAATTAACTGAGTACACCCTAATGTTTTAATTAAAATGTAAAATTAACTAAGTACACCCTATAGAACTACCAAAATATCCCTGGTTATACCCTAATACTTGTAGCATTATTCTATAATTGATTTTCAGCTTGATTTTTTTAATAGTGTTTATAAATCTTTGACTTTTCATATAGATTTATGCTTCTACTAAAACTGTTAACACTTTTTTTGCAATTCAAAGTTCTTGCAATCACCACCTCTTTTGTTAATAGTGATTTTTTATGCATGTTTCAGTTATATTCTACTATGCTACTGTGAAATTTATTTGTTCTCAACTTTCCCAACCTCTCTAGATGGACTATTCGTAGTTGGAAACCAATAACTTGTATTGCTCTCCACCTCTTATTGTTTGTTACCTCTAAATACAGGAAAAATATTTGAGAAAGCTCTCCGGATAAGAATGCTAATACACATTTTGTTGGGATTCAAGATCATATCATTTTGGGAAGCACTGATAAATAGTTTGTTCTTACTTAACAAAGTTAAGCTTTTGAATAGAGAAAAGGTTTTATTTGCCTTTTGACTTCCTTATTAATGTCACCAATATGATGCTTCACAAAACTACTCAATAAATATAGGGTCATTATTATAAGGGTCTACTACACCAGCTTCATATCTAAATTGACGTATACGATCCTGATATGGCGTAAGCCAATTTGATGCAGTTATGGTTGCACATCTCAACCAACGCTCATCAACTGGTGGCATAGGGTGTTGACCTTCCAAATAAACCTGTAAAATAAAAAATAAAAAAATAAATCAAGTTATGTGAAAAGAATAGTAAACATATATATATATATATATGCATAAACATCTTAATTGTTTTACCTTAATCCAATGGTTGTGGTTAACAAATCCATCGAAATCTGACGGCGATAGATAGAATCCAATGGAGCAGTCTCATATGGAAAAAAGTGAATGATGCACTGACCAAGTCACGAGGATTACATTATAACAAGATGCAATGAGGTGTCCCATATCTGGTATAGTCATCCACCTATCTTGAAGTGGGAAGTCCTCAAAATAGTCCAACATATACTCAATATGTTGTACCCGTTCTTTACCATTTAATATTAACTCGTATATGACTGATTCTTTCCTCAACTCCTTCAACAAGCCGCTGCGTACTTTGCGCTAAGCATTGTCACCAAATCCCATCAATGATCCAATGGCTCTAAAACCACAATTACCATCACTCTTAACATCTTGTGCCCCTCTAATATGTATCAACATATGTTTAGGAAACTACTTGTTAAACTCTGGTGTTAAGCAAGAGTAATCTACAATGGGTTTAGGCCTATAGACCTGCATATTACAATTACACCAAAATTACAATATAAACGACAGTATACAAATTTAATATTATAACTACTTACAGGTAGCTTCGAAGGCTGCTTCTTTGGATTCACATATGGCAATGGTTAGATACATCTTCTGGACTTTAAAAAAAAAAAAAAAAAAAAAAAAAAAAAAAAAAACAAAACCCTCATTTGTCATGTTTTGGTACACATGCTTTAGTCTAAACCAACAACAACAAAAATCAAAGTTAATACCTCTTTTGATGACTTCCTCGAAATGTATGAAGCATCCATTCCAAAATTTCAAAAGTAACCCAACTTGCAAATCTGCATAATTTCAAAAGTACAAAAGAGGCTTTGAAACTCCTTATAATAGGAATCCAAATACATTAATAAATAAATAAATAAGCAATTCAAATAGAGCATTACTTTACAGTGGACAACTCTGAATGTCATAGTACCTAAACCTCCTACACAATTGGAAGAGGCTTTGTCAACGGAACTGCGTGCAAGACAACAATGTATTGCAGAAGTCACAGAGATTATCTTTGCTGATGATCTTATTAATGTTGCTTTTATTTTGATATATGCTACATAAACAGGAATAATATCTCTACAATGTACTAATAAGAGGCCAATTCATTTGTGTCATTCCAAAACTGTTTTCTAATGGCTTGTTCTAAGCCCCACATTGAGGTGGACGTGCATGAATAACAAGACTTTTTCCCCCAAAGCTAGTGCTCTAAGGTTTACTTTTTGGTTCACTAAAATTGATCAAGTTTCATGTTTTTCACTTATAAGAACATAAGAGAAAAACAATAAGAAAGGTGCATGAGTGGCAAAAGAAAGTCACTGCAAACTTCATCAAATTGGCCCTAGTAGTACTAGTTAAGATATTTTTAATCATACACACTCACAAGCCAGAAAAACTAAGTCCTAAAAGGGGGATGAAGATGGTGCCACCACAGTAGGGTCAAAGAGTTTTTCATTCATGTTGTTAGTGAACTAGGCAAAAGTAATATGCATAAATTCTATTTTTACAGTATATAAGTCAATTCACCATAATATTGTTTTGACAACTTACTCGATTGAAATTATCGTGTCTCTTGTCAGGAATTCAATGATTAATCAGGCATTCACATAATCTCCACCGCTGCGCTTCCTTTTGGACCGCAAGAAGAAGCAGATTTGAGCCCAAGTCTTCTTCTGCTTAGCAGGTTGTGCTTTAACTTCTCTTTTCACGACAAGCTCAGTCATGTATTGAACAATAGCCTAAGATTATATTTGCTCCAAGCCATTCTGACTTGTGGATCACAAAGATGGGAACCAAGTAATCTCTTGATTAGGGTTGAATATGGTTAGTAAGGTGTACTTATTAAAATTATATTTGTTTCACAATTCCATATATCTTTTTTGGTCATTTTATATTAGGGTAAATCAGTAATTCAATATATACTTTTGTAGTAGGGTGTACTCAGTTAATTTTAGGGTTCGTTTAGCAGCGCTAAAAAATAATTCAGGGTGTTACAATGATCAAATTGTATTTTGCCAACCAAATGGAGATAACCATAAAAACATCACCAAACTCAAGTAAGAAGGCCAGTGAAATTAAAACAAACTAATGAAGATCAAATACAATTTCGGATAAATTAATCAAAGCTTAAAAGGTTTCAGAATTGACAATTCTGTCCGTCCGCATTGCCTGTCCCATCATTTTTGCTGCTAATGGAAGGCCACCACATTTTAGTTTGATTTCCAACTTCAGATCATCCAAGTTTGAGGCATTCAACAGAGCCGGATCATAGACATTCAACAGAGCCTGATCATCCTCAACCCGATCATCCTCATCATCCTCAACCCGATCATCCTCAACCTCATCATCCTCATCATCCTCAACCCGATCATCCTCATCCTCATCATCCTCATCCTCAACCCGATCATCCTCATCCTCGTCCTCATCACCCTCAACCCGACCATCCTCATCCTCAACCTCAACCCGATCATCCTCAACCCCACTATCCTCAACCCGATCATCCTCAACCCGATTATCCTCAACCGTGTCCTTGAAAATTGCCCAGCAGATGTCGGGGTCTGAAAGTGGCAAAAGGTGGTGTATATTTTTCTCCCCAACCATCTTCTTTGCTACTTCTTCATTCCTGCTTGTAGCTATGACTCTTCCCCCATGGCCTTTTGGAAATCCAAATGCAAACCGATCATCCCATTTCTTATCACGGCTCAAACAAGAATCCAACTTTCCGTACCATGAATCGGTCTCCCTAGCATCATCAAGCACAATCAGATACCTCTTGCCCACCAATTGCTGGTAGAGAGCACACAGCAGTCCTTCGAGGCCACGCTTCTCATCGAAAATGGACTTCACCGTCTCCTTTCCAACTCCAAGGTACACCAACATTCTTTTGACAATTGCTACTTTCAGATCTTCATCGTCGTGGCCATCCGGGTGTCTGGCCATGCACACCCAGATCCTTGGAAGGAATTTGTCTTTCACCTCTGGTTTGTTGAATACCAATTGGCAAAGTGTTGTTTTTCCTATCCCTTCCCTACCAACAACGCCTATTGCCTTGAATCGATCTCGACTTTCTTCTTGGACAAGCAACTTTTCCATTGACAACACATCATCGTCAAATCCATACACCTTGGATGCATCCACTGAACGAGTTGACCACCTGAAAGGCTCTATGTCCTTTGAGCTAATGGAATCAACATTCCTTACAACTTGTTCAATGGTCCGATTCGATCCTCTATTACTGTTTCCTAGGATAGTCTTGAGTTCCTTTTTGATTTGTTTTAACTCCATTCTGATTCTGTTGATGGTGAGTAGCTCCTCAGGAGAGTAGAAACCGTGTTTCCTTGATAGAATCCGGCACTCGGTCAAAGCATTGTTGAGGTTGTATAGCTTGTCCCTCAATGATTGATCTACAAGCGCGGAGGATGACCTGAAAATTTCTTTAAGCACTGTTTTTATTGCTTGAAATTGGCTGTACCTGGGAATCTTGGAGATACTTTTGTCATTCCCATCAAGAACATTCTCGAATTGTTCCATTTGATAATGTTCAATTTCTTGAGCCATAGTACTCTCTCTCTCTGCAACTCTCCTTTATCTGTACATTCAAATTCTAAGGGTTAGTTAAAAAAAATCAGCTAGGCCCTTGGATTTCTCTTTAAAAGCACAAAATGTAGATAACAAGAAAGAGGAAAACCTGATGAATTCGAAAACCAAGCTGAAAACAACAAGGAGAGTCTCGTCACCACACCTAACAAGCAGAAGAGTTCGTTTTGTTGTTTCTAGACCATGGAATAGGGAAAGAATGAATTCTGAAAAAGCCAAACAATGTTCTTTTTAAAAGAGAATGTGTCATTGTTACACTAGTATATCATGCTCAAAGTGTAGTGAACAAAACAAGTCATCTCGTTGTTCTTTTTCTTTTTCTTTTTCTTTTTCTTTTTCTTTTTTCTTTTAAGATGGTATCACTTTTGCTTGTAAATATTCATTACTTGTAAAATGTGTTGATCAGCTGAATATATACATATTACCAATAAAACCAGAGCTTGGAACACACAGTTCTGTTCTTGGGACGTTGCTTATATTTTGGAAAATTGATGGTGGGGATTTGTGTCAGTTTGTAAGATATCTTGTAAATACAGTTACTTTTATTTTCAGACGAAAGGAAAGCACTAATCTCAATCAAAATTCATGAAATTGCGTTTTGACAGTATGTATTGCCCCTTTGAACTTGCATTGTGTTTCCTGGAAGAAAGAATCGAATCACTTGGTTAGAGAGTGCAAGAGAAGACAACAGGGAAGAGGAGAGAAGGGAAGGAGGAAGGAGCCTGAGGGTGGGGTAGTAGAGATGCCCTTGAAAAAATGGTGCACATTAGGACATGGCATTACTTTGTAAGGAAAAAAAGGGCTCAACTTGCCCCCTTTTTTCTTACTTTGTACGTAGTTGTTGGTCTACATCCGAACTGAACCGGCTAGGCTGTTAGAAAAATTGATTCTCAGATTTTCCAAAATGAGTAATTTCAGATGAATTGGAGTTTTACAAACATAAAGGAAGAACTGTACGATGACTTCTTCAACAGATTGGGGTGTGTCAATAAAAGCTCCATTTTATTCACGTGTATAAAGTTTGCATATGAAGAACAATGAAAGGGCTGAAAAAACCAAAATCACACTTTTTGTTAGTGAAATCCCAATCACCGGACTCGAACTGAGGCACCAATTTGATTAAACCATATTGTTTACACATACGCGCTCGTGCAGACATGGTACGTGGAGTCCATCTTATATACATAATAAAGAAAAGAATAGTTTCCTCCAATAATAAAACATCACTCTTGCCAATAAGTTTCCATGAGATTTATTGTACACAAGTAAACCAAATCTCATGAGAAGACATATCACATAATTTTACAACCTCTTCTATGGAAAAGTAATTGAAAACAAAAAGAAAGACTGAACAAAAAATTAGTGTAAATTACTGGACAAACCTAGTTCAATATTGTGAGCACTTGAGCTGAATGGTGTGAACGCATCATACCAAGATTTCCCGTAGCTTTGATTCCATTGTTCCATTTCTGGGATTCAGCCATACTCCACTCTCATCGCATGGGAAGAAAGTGAGCCTAGGACATCTAAATTTCTCCAAGTACATCAAGTGAGGAAATGAAACTGGGATTTCTTTCCAATCCATCTCTAGTTCACTCAAGAACTTCAATCGCAGTGTCTCAACTGCCCACCAGTCGTTCTCCTCAACTTCGCCAAGATTTCGGAGTTGTCCTCCTCTAATGTAGAGTTTCTTCAGGCTCTTTAGATTTCCAGGCCTCAACCAACTGGGTGCTGTCTTCTGAGGGTAGCACTGCAGGTCCAGTTTCTCTAGATCTAATTCCTGATTCAAGGTAGCAGTCGACCTAGGCGCCAAGGTAGCAGTCGACCTAAGCGCCCCTCTGAATGCTGGCAGTTTGCTGAACAAATGGTTTTTTGAGATAGTTGGTGGTGTTGCTGGCTGTGGTGCAGCATTGTGTTGAGTGCTTGTTGTCGTGGGTTGAGCAGCAACATTATCTGGCTGGCCTTTATCCTGAGTGGTGGCTGGGGGGTATAACCGTCCCCATTCTATCGTTAGCTTTCGAAGCCGTCCAAATTTTTGTAAAACAATGAGCTCATCTTCTACGGGAAAATCCACCCTACTTGTGTGGATTGACAATTTCCTCAACTTCTTCAGTGCTGACAAATCATGAAAAGTACATGAAGTATCATTCTTATCATGAACACCAACTACGAATCCTTTAAGAACTTGGAGTTCTGAAAGGAAGGCAATCCCCTTAGGCATGCGCTCCAGCAAGTAACACTCAGACATATCCAAGTGTGTGAGATTCTTAAGTGAGCCTATTGTCTCTGGAAGTAGCTCTAAATTCGGACATGCTCCAAGATCCAAGATCCTCAAACTAAGAAGCTTGCATACGGAATCAGGAAGTTCCATAATCCTAGATATTCCTTGCAGACTTAAAATTCTCAATGTGTCAAATGGATCAACCCTCTTAAGAATTCAATGTCATCTACTTCAATGTGATGCTTAGCCCTGCTGTGCCACCTTCCAAGATGAAGAACCTTCAGATTCCTCAACTTAGACCAGTCCACATTGGAAAAATCTGGATAAGACTCATTCACATTGAATACGGTGTGCAGCATTTTTTGATCCAAATCATTTGGTTTATTTGCCACCTTCTCCATCAGATGACGAGAGCCCTTCACCCGATACACCAAACACGCCCGATAAGAATGCGATGAAAAATTGGCTGTGGGACTACCTTTATTATCAAAATTAAAGAATCTCACCTCTTTGGCAATCACAATTACAGCAGAACGAATAAGATGGTGCATTTTAAAACTGTGCACAACCAATCTCCGTTTCTTATAAACAGGTTCAATGCAGCCCTTCTTGGTTAACTCTTGAAATATACCATCAGCAATTTCCTCCACTGTCTTTTCTCCATCAACAGGAGGGTTCACAAACCCTTCTCCAACCCACCAATGTACCAAAACCCTCTTCTTTATAGCCTCATTGGCAGGAATAGCAGCGAAACACAACAAACAGAGCTTTGTAATAACACTAAGACTGTTATAAACAACCCGAAATTCTTTAAGAGTCGGGCTATCCTTAAACACCTTACTTAAATGTAAGTCAGGCACACTATCAGGCTCTTTGCCAATGTCGGCCAGAACCAAAGGATTGTCCTTGTTGAACAGAAATTTGTCAGGAGACGGAATTAGGAGCTTTAGTTTCATGATTACCTTACTGTGCACCTGGAGCTTCTCCAGAAATTTCTTAGCTTTGGACTCATGGATGGGAGTCTGTGTTGGGGCAGCCAAGAGACTGTGTTGCGGTTTTAGGAGAATCTTGAAAAGATCACAAGCGCTTTCTTCAAAATTGTTGAGTCCGGTGAAAGTCTGCGCAATGTAAATGAGGTCTTTGCGTAGCTTTTCAATTTGAGTAGCCATGTCCTTCTCATCGTCTTTGGCTTTGTTGAGGTGGTCGATCAGAGCGGGAATGATGTCTACTCTGATGCTCTCAAAGCAGATTTTGTCGGATTTGAGAGTAGACGCAGACATGCTTCAAGTAAACAAACGAAATCCAGAGTAAACATATGTCAAATGGAATTGAAATTTTGATTATTGTCAAATGGAATAATATAGAATAATGGAGAATGAGCAAACCGACTTAGCAAAGTCAGTGAATCCAAAATATCATGATATCAAATAAACTAACCGACTAAGCTATGTCCTATATATAGGCCTGTTGCTTTGTACCTTGTCTCCTCCATTCAAATAAAATTACTCTGTTACTCTTTCAAAAGTTTTCTATTCATAGTTAAGCTATTGTCCTATACATTAAAACCGACCATTTCCTAAACCTCGTCATCCATAAATTAACAATGATACTGTCAACATGGTAACGAGATATTTGCTTGTACAAACAGAAATAAATAATTCACTCATAGGGCATTTAGCACAAAAATTATCCACAAATAATAACAGAATGATGTATTTTCCGTACATTGCAAGAAATGGTAAGCAGTTAGCTTTAGCTGACACAGGAATTATATAATTGAAAATAATTTCAACAAAAGAAACAGAAGCAAACAACTTACTCTTGAGTTCAGGAGGCCTTGATGTTCTTCAAATTGCAACAGAATGTTCCAAATGCAATCACAGTGATTTAGAACCAACAAAATTAATAAATATATATAAAAGAACCCATTACCTTTAAAAGTACGAAAGCATCAATTCTTTGCTGAGAGAATGAGTTTTACTCCCTCTTTGTTGAGGCTGCTTTTCATGTGGGGCTTAGGACTGGTGGGGGCCTTCACCAATGACCGGATGAATGGATACTTGGGGAGGAAGATGTACATCCCCTTTAAAGGACAATCATGGGAATATCATATAGAAGATATGCATCACTTTGTGGAAGATCCTTAATTTCAAAACTCCCTCACCCATGTGTGAGTAAAAAAGGAATGAACCAGAGAAGGCGTGTTACCTGTGAGATGAATATCGCATCAACGTATATGAGAAGAATCATAACTTGAGAATATCGGTGAAAGGTGAACCTGAAAGCATCGGGCTTGGTTTCAATAAAACCATAGGTGATGATGAAAGAGCTAAAGCGGTGAAACCATGTACGCGGTGCTTGCTTTAAGCTGTAAGTGGCTTTGTGGAGTTTACAAATATATGAGGATGTACGATAAGGGTCGACAGAACCTGGTGGTCGAGTCATATACACTTCTTCACGATTCACGTGAGTGATCCAGGGAGGAAGCCATTTTTTGTTGATTTATAAACTCTTAAGCAGATTTATTAGGTAGTTAAATACATTTTCGTTTTAACTCTGTTTTGTAAGCCAAATGTAAGCTTTCTATTGGATGACTAAAGGAATGGCTGAGATCTCTTTGATGTACAAAGGATCCAGCTATTAAGCCTAACAGTCATATATTCCCTCACACTATGTGCGTGAGGTTGTAAGGAAGAGAGAGTGACTGAATGGAATAGAACATTCTGCTGCTACACGTATAGCACAGAAATCTTTGCTCTAAATTTTTTTTTTCTTCTTCATCACTCTGCCTTCCAAAATCTTAGAAAACACTAACATTTTTGACCTCTAACTAATGAGAAGGCCAACCACATGAGACTAAAATGGGGAGAACCATGGGAATGGATTTTGTCTCATGTAATGGTGAGGCATTGTAATGTTCTCACCTGTGAGGATTTATCAGTTATGTGCTGTGCAAAGTATGGAAGCTGGAGGTGTTGACTGTAGAAAGTCCATGAAGATATGGTTGACAAAGATTGCAGTATTTGATCAGGAACCCATCCTACATTCCAAACCAACTCTACCAGTAGCATGGAAAAGAGAGTTAAACACTTAAACTTGTTCAAAGGAGTTGGCATGCGTAAGATACCTTCCCTTTCAAGAATTTCCCAAGATTCTCAATTTATTATTTGAGTTTTACCCTTTAATTCAATTTAGAATTTGTCTAATTTCAACATTTGAAGCAAAACAAAAAACCAAAAAAATAATGCTAAATAAGGATCACAACCTACTGCGTTCAGTATGGAAGCAGAGCAATCAGTGTCAGGCAAATTAAGGTCTTTTTCGTGCTTTGTTTGAAGTCGCCAAAAGGGTTCAGCTTTTCAGTTTCCATATAAATCAGGTAAATATTTCAAAGTACATGCTTTTCAACATTGGATATAAGTTAACTATGAAAAAATTACAAACTCATTTAACATGAGTGCAGGATCAAAGTTGATCTCTTAATTATGATGATATATTTCTAGATTAATAGATCAAAACCTGATAGATTTCGAAAGCAAAATACAATGGGGAAGCATTAGATTACTATTATTGATACCTGTGGATTCCACTGCGTGGATTACTTCGGAACTTGTTCAAGCATTGCCTGTCCCATCATTTTTGCTGCTAATGGAATGCCCCCACATTTTTGATTGATTTCCAACTTCAGATCTTCCAAGTCTGAGGGATAGGATAGAATCGGATCATTCTCAACTGCGTCTTTGAATATTTTCCAGCAGCTTTCAGGGTCTGAAAGCGGCAAAAGGCGATGTATATTTTCTTCTCCAACCATCATCTTTGCTAGTTCTTCATTCCTACTTGTGACTATGACTCTACCCCCATTCCCTTTTGGCAATCCAAATGCGAACCCATCGTCCCATTTCTTATCACGGCTCAAACAAGAATCCAACTGTCCGTACCATGAATCGGTCTCCCTAGCATCATCAAGCACAATCAGATACCTCTTGCCCACCAATTGCTGGTAGAGAGCACACAACAGTCCTTCGAGGCCACGCTTCTCATCGAAAATGGACTTCACCGTCTCCCTTCCAACTCCAAGGTACACCAACATTCTTTTGACAATTGCTACTTTTAGATCTTCATCTTCATCCGGGTGTCTGGCCATGCACACCCAGATCCTTGGAAGGAAGTTGTTTTTCACCTCTGGTTTGTTGAATATCAATTGGCAAAGTGTTGTTTTTCCTATCCCTTCCCTACCAACAATGCCTACTGCCTTGAACCGATCATGACTTTCTTTTTCAAGAAGCAACTTTTCCATTGACACCACATTATCATCAAATCCATAAACCTTGGAATCATCTACTACATGAGTAGTCCACCTCGAAATCTCTGTGTTCCGTGAGCTTGTCTCTGTGCCCTGTGAGCTTGAAACACCGTTGTTAGGTTGTAGTTTATCTTTCGTAGCCTTGAGTTCCCTCTTGATCTTATTTAACTCCCTCCTGATTCTGTTAATGGTGAGTAGCTCCTCAGGAGAATTGAAACCGTGTTTTCTTGTTAGCATCTGGCACTCAGTGACAACGTTGTTGAGGTAGTAAAGCTTGTCCCTGATGGATGAATCTACAGGGGAGGATGAGCTGAAAATGTCTACAAGCAAAGACTTTATTTCTTGAAATTGGTTGTACCTGGGAATTTTGGAGATACTTTGGTCTTTCCCATCAAGGACTTTCTCGAATTGTTCCTTTAGATAATGTTCAATTTCTTGAGCCATAGTACTCTCTCTCTGCAACTCTCTGTTGTTTATTCAAACTTGTAACAGCAACTGGAGCTCTCTGCTGCACAAAACCCAGAGGTGAGGATGTAATAAGTACACAATTCTGAAGGATAAAGAAGAAAGACAGAGAAAAAAACCTGATGGCTTCGGTGGACTGGAAACTGAAGAACCAAGCTGTACAAAAAGGACTAGTGAGAGTCTGCTTTCCTGTTGATTGACTTCATCTGGAACGACCACTTCTCAGCCATTCTAGGAGTCAACTGTGAAGTCTATGTAAAATATCCCATAAATGAAATAAACTTTCTGAGGAAATATAATTGCAGCAGTGTTGTAAAATATCTTATAAATGAAATTGATTTTATTGTCATAAGTAAAAAATAAAAAAAATATTCAAAGATCATTATGATTATTAAATTTTTTTCTTTAGAAAGCTATTAAATTTAATATATGAGAAAAGAATGAAACACACACTTGGGTTCACCTGCTAAACCGGTAACTGGTTCTCGTTCTTGTTGCCATAGCATCATCAAACGCTTCTACATTATCCTTCTCTCTCTCTCTCTCTCTCATCTTTTACTTTGAGTTCTGCAGTCTGCAGCCATGGCGCCAAGTACTTAACATCTATTGCTGATCCTTTTTTTCTGGTATGAAAACTCCACTCTGTTCTGTATATATTTTATTTGCCTTTTTTTGTCTCTCTAAGGTATAGATGAAGACTTTGGAAAATTAAATGAAATTACTTAATTTAACTAAAAAAGTCTGTCCTGTTTAATTATACAATATAACTTGTTTTTTGTTTGTTTGTTTGTTGAACCCATTGATGGAAAAAAGACAGAAAAATGGAAACTGAACATTTGATCAGTCACAAGCATCCACTGATGTTCAAGGAAGAGCAGAAAGAAAAACATGGCGGGCTGGCTTTTTGCTCAGGGTGTGCAGAACCTGTGATTGGCCCTGGCTACTGCTGCACCAAATACCCGGAATGCGACTTCATTGTCCATAAATTACTTAATTTTCTATGAAGGATCTTAGGCCCAGTCATTATTTTTTGGGCATGGAGCTTGCTCGTAATTCATCCAGTCTATCTCTTACTTAGACCAAATATGTTGTGGATCTCCTCAAACATGCTAACATGCATGAAGCCAAACTCGGGCCTACACCAGTTGTTGGTGGACGACGTCTTAGCATGTCTAATGGTGATCCTCTCTCTGATCCCACTGAGTACCATATTATTGTTGGTGCTCTTCAGTACTTAACCCTTACTCACCCGGACATTGCCTTTGCTATTAATCAAGTTTGTCAGTTTATGCATCAACCCATTACTGTTCATTGCTCGATGTTAAGTGCATTCTTCGTTAACTCAATGGCACGCTTACTCATGGGTTACTTTATTCGCCAAGAACTCTTCATCTCAGTGCCTATTCTGATGCCGATTATGGCGGGGATCCCAACAATCATCATTCCACTAGTGGCTATTGCGTTTATTTGGGTATTAACTTAATTTCTTGGAGCTCCAAAAAGCAACGCGGTGTCTCCCGCTTCGTAGTACCATCAGCTTGCCTCCACTCTGCCTTGGTTACGAGCTTTGTTTCTTGATCTTCGTCTTCCAGTTCCTTGCCTTAAGCTTTGATGTGACAATATTAGTGCTCTCTCTCTTGCCTCTAATCTGGTGTTTCACTCTCACACTCGCCATGTTGAGGTTGATTATCATTTTTTTTCGTGAAAAGGTGGTGCACAATGAGTTACTTGTTGCTTATTGTTCTACCGTTGATCAAATTGCTGATATCTTTACTAAGGGTCTAGCTCTTGCTCGGTTTTCCTTACTTCAGTCCAATCTGCATGTGTTCCCTCACCCCGTCAGCTTGTGGGTGGTGTAATGAGACTTGATCCTTAAAGGATTTAGTTTCATGTTTATTTGTATTTATTTCCTAGATTTGTTGTATGTATTCCTTGTCTCTTAAGGACTTGATTCTTGCCTAGAATAGGAAATCCTTTGTGTAGACACCAAGCAAAGCATTGTAAATAATTATGACATAGATCCCGAGTCTCTACATTTATCATCGGTGCATTTACATGCATTTAAGACAATCTTAACCATTTAATTGATCCAATGGAAAGTAATTATTCCACCTCATCATAATTGTATTGTATTAAAACTCTCATTTTGCACTGTATCAGTTATCCATCTCTTCCTCTCTCCTGCGGCTTTTCCGCCTTCTCTCCGTACTTGTATCATTTTCATAATTATCAAAATCTGGAATTTGATTCCAAAACTGACATTAATTCGGCATGTCTCATACCAACAAATTATCTTTTTTTAATGTATTGATTTTATAAACTATGGACACTATTGCTTCTTGAATTGCATATCGCTCTCATCACTTTGTCTTCGTTAATTTTTTTCCCCTTTTCAATCTAAATAAGATGATATAGTGTACATCAAAATTCCTTATTTCTATTTTGTTAGAGTAGTTCTTGATGGAAATGATTCTTTGGTCTAATCTCAAGCGTCAAGCTTTCATTCTTTTTTAAATAATAATAATAATCCTTTGGTTTCAGTTTGGGTGTTGGGTTTATATTTGTACCCAATCGGGGGATTCGTAAATATAGAGTGTTGGGTATTCGTCTCTTGCTTGATCTTCACGGGAGATCCAAAATAGTTTATTTTTCAATTACCTATGCTATCAGTACTCGCACAGAACACAATCAAAATGAAATCATGGCGTTTGTAATTTAACTTAAATCTGATATGTGAACTGGTTCTCATAAAAAGAAAATCCTACTAGGTAGAGAAAGAAGATGTTATAGTTCAAGGTGGGTATTTATTTAATTTGGTTATTTTGTTATTGAAAGGTGAACAATGTTAGGAGAGGATTTGATCCAATAAGAATAAGGTGCATTATAGCTTTAGTCTAAATACAATTAAAACTCATTAGATTAATTTAAGGGTTAAGATTGTTTTAAACGCAGGTAAATGCACTGATTTTAAATATAGAGGCTTAAGATCCTTATCACACTTTTGTTCAATAAAAATTGTTGAGAATATTCAAAACCCTTCAAGTATGAACATTAATATTAAGACTTAATTATTGAATTTGCCCTTGAAGCACAATTCTAGTTTCATTTTGCCCCTGAAACTCAGGCAACTATGCCTGGCAAAGTGCGACATGGAGTTCCAATGGGTAAAGCGACACAAATTGAGTTTTAGGAGCAAAGTGAGACTACAACTGAGATTCAAGGGCAATTCAACAATTAGGCCTAATATTAATAAACATGGAAGCACAATCAGACAACACTATTTTGCAGCGAATATCTTTAGTGATGATGAGAAGCTTCTATAGATTCTGCAGCTAGCCTGAATGTAGAGCAAAGAATATACTACAACTCCTCAAGCAATCAACGCACCAAACAAAGGGCAAAGGTGTTTTATTAAAGCAACAACCTTCCCCTTTTTTTATCAGTTTATGATACCTTGAAATATTATGAAGCCATTCTTATATTTCTTTTTTCTTTTTTCTTTTTTCTCCCTTTTTTTTTCTTTAACTTGAGAGCTCCATCAATATTTAGAAGACAATTACAAGGATGGATCGAGTTGGATTTATTTGAGACCTTTTGAAAGAGTGAACTTCAATAAAGAAAAAGAAAAATTGGATTCTTCCACTTTTCCTTTTCTTAACTTTTATGATGCTTTGACTGGCCCACCGGGTTCTCCAAAGTGATTGGTTTGCTTGCCATAAGAGAGGCTGCTATGATTAGTAAGTTGTGGACCTTGTGGTGAAGAGATTACACAGTTGACTTGACTCTCCCAGTTGTAAAGCAAACTCTCATTGCTCTTCTGCACCAAACCACTCATAAGGTTTGCTCTCCATCTATCTTTGATTTGATTATCTTCATTTTCCGCTTATTCATTTTCTTTGGTTTAACTTTAGGTGTTAATTTGGTGTTCAAAACACCATGTCATGAACTGAATATATTCTGATTGTTTGAAACTTGCATAGTAAGCTTGCTTTAAATTCATTTCTGCAATTTTTTTTTTTAAATTCTGTTCTTGTGTTAGTATGGGTTGTTGCTATAAATATTGCTTGTTGCTATATAAGACAAGATTAATAAGTTCTGGAAAAATAAAATAACCTAACTTAAATGTTTGATAACGTATCGTGTGTTAAGTCATTAGATTGTTGAATGGCTTAGATTTAACAAAATATGGGTAAATACAGAGGCTCAGAATCCCTTTGCTTGGTTAAAGAAGTAAAGCATCATTGTCTATACTATGCTTGATATAAACAGTGAACACCATGTTGTGTGCAAACACCATATTGTGCGCAAACACTCCAGGACCTTTTCATTGATGGACTATGCGATAACACACACACGAACTCCTTTAAGAATAAAACACATGCACACTGAAAAGAGAAAGCAAACACACAAGAACACAAAGATTTATAGAGATTCGGCCCCGTGCTTACGTTCTCTTGGTGATCCACCCGAGAAATTCACTAGTATGTAAGAACAACTTTTGTTACAATCTTGAACCCCCTTAGCTCTCACAAGATTCATAGCTCTCTTTTCTCTCGCCCTTGCCCCTGCATTTAACAGAAAAGTTAACAAAATTGACGGTAGGACCATTTGTCCTAACGAAACTAAAGTTAAAGGACCATGGAAACCATTTTGGAAATTGAGGTACTCAAATGCAAATCGGGTCTAAATTCAAGGATTAATAAAATGATTAACCCTTGTCAAATAGAAAAGAGTATTACCATATTTCTTAAATTAATTTTCAAATAGAAAAGAATGTCAATCTGTTCAAAATCTTTTGATAGTTAACAACTCAATCTTCAATACCAGAAGAAATTCAAAATAATTGGCAAAAGACAACAGATCAATACACTAATGAAGTTTCAGGAAATTCAAATTCAAATATCTACATGGGAAAGCAAGTAAAGTACGATTTGAATAACTAATTTGCCTCTTGTCTCGGGGATATGCTCTAAGTAAAAGATAACTCACCAACTGCGTTTTCATTGAAGAAAAAAGAATAATCAGTCACATGCAAAACTCAAGTTCTTTTCTTTTCTTTTATAAAGTGTATACTTCTCTCGGCAGCAAAGAATCCTCTGAATGCTTACTTATAGGTTAGATGCACATTTTAATACTTTGTTTCTGTGTATATATTCATTACTTCACTCCCCAGCAAAGAATTCACTAAAGAGTGCTTGCTATATATACACACACATATCTTGTTGCTACATATCCACTTTTATATGTCACTAGTCTATCTTTCAGCATCACACCATTTACTTATTCATTAGCTAGTGATCACCCCGAAAAAAAATTTAATAAAATTACTCTTGCTAGCTCTAGAGCCACGGTCACATCCACGTCACGCAAGTCGTCCTTAATTCAGGTATGAAAACCTCCACTCTATCCTATTTTGTGCTTTCAGATTTAGGAAAATATGTACAAGAATTACTTTTGTAGAATTTTTAAACTTATTTGGTTTTACCAATATTCATCCACATTTTGATATTTCATTGTCTAAATATCAAGACCAATGAAAATGAAACTTTAATCAAATTCTGAGAAGCTTATACAATTTATGTTTTATATATGATCTATTGGTGGTAGCAGTTGTTTTCTCTGTAAACATTTATTGCTGAGAGCAGAGAGAGAAATGGAGCTTCAACATTTCAGTCACAAGCATCCCTTGACGTACAAGGAAGAGCAGAAGAAAGAAGATGGTCGACTAGTTTTTTGCAATGCATGCGGGGATCCTGTGCTTGGCCCTAGCTACACTTGCAACAAGTATCCTCCTGGCTTCACTCTCCATAAATCATGTGCCGAGCTACCCCGTGAGATCAAACACCCTTTGCACCGCAAACACCCACTTGTTCTCCTCACACCTACAAAATACACTTGTGCTGCCTGTGACCAACGTTACAAAGCCAGCTTGGCTTATAATTGTTCCTTATGCCACTTCAACCTTGACCTCAAATGTTCTTCCAATTGGCAAAACATTATTGAAAATGATCGTCACGAGCACACATTCACCATCTTTCGGAAGCGAATAAAATTCAATTGTGATGCTTGTGGATCATATGGGAATGGTATCCCTTACTTTTGCAGCATCTGCCAGCTCCTAGTCCACAAGAGGTGCACTCCTTCGTTACCACGCGACATCAAAATAACCGGGCACCAACACTCTCTCATGCTCACATGGTCCCTTGAAGAAATTCGCCAAAGCAACCCATTTTGCAAAGTATGCTATACGAGCATGAAAAAGCATCGTGCCTTTTATTCTTGTCAATGCTGCGGTTACGTTGCCCACACTAAATGTGCAACACATGAGAGCTTCCGGGATGTTACAACCACTGACATTGTTGAGGATCAGTCTAAAAATATGATACTTGGAGCATCCCAGCAGATCAACATGGTGGAGTACCAAAGAGAATTAGCTGAACATCAAATCAAACACTTTAGTCATCAACATCTCTTAGCCCTGAATGATGAGGTTAAAGATGAAGACGATAAATCCCGTACTTGCGATGGTTGCATCGGGCCCATCACTAACGCATATTATAGTTGTACAGAACATGAACGTTGCCATTTCTTCCTCCACAAAACATGTGCTCAATTACCTACAAAGCGGCTTCACCCGCTTCACCCACTTCCTCTTACACTGCTCCCATGGGCTCCTTCTACTGACCGTGTGTTCTGGTGTTACTTGTGCAGGAACCTTTGCCAAGGCTTTGCATACTACTGTAGCAAATTCGACTTATACTTTGACCTTGAGTGCATTTCGCTTTCAGAGTCCCTTACACATGAGTTTTATAAAGATCGCCTCTTTTTCAACAGAAGCTGGGAGAAGCACTACAACCGTTGCTATGGTTGTAATACATATATTGAAGAAACTTTTGCTCGCTTCAGTTCTCTGACAAATAATGGCTATCATATCTTCAATTTTTGTATTCAATGTGTTAAGGTACCTTTGACTGCTAAGCACAGATACGACGATCATCCTCTCAAACTCACCTCTAAAGGAGATGGTTATTGTGAAATATGCGAAGGAAAACGATATAAACGAGAATGGTTGTACTCGTGCGAGGATTGTGACTTTGATTGCCATACTTATTGCATTCTGGGGAGGTATCCCCAAGTCAAGTTAGGGAGTACTTTCAAGATTAGTGCTCACCCACACCTAGTCACCCTCATCGATAAGAGAAAGAGCGTCATTCCTTTTGATAAGAGAAGTAGCATTCTTCCTTGTCAATTGTGCGGTGGACCTTGCGAAGGATTGGTCTTTGAATGCTCTGAGTGTCATGTAAATATCCACCGATCAGAATTATATTGTGTGAGTAACTTATTCTCATGCCCTCTTTCCTACCATTTCCGTATGATTTTCTGAATCAATTTTGTTGAAAATTAATATTGTTTATAGCCTGATTTATAGTTATAGTCCATATAGATATATGTTTTTCCAATTGGTTGCGTGACTATACAAAATGTGAGTCTCACCCTAATTAGAGAATTATTAGTGATTTCAAGGTGGCCAGTGAATGCGGTTCATACACACACATATATATACAATATTTTTCTTTTTCTGGATGTCCGGACGTTATTACCATGTGGACGTCATTATAAACAAGGAGGAAAGCAAAGAGGATATAGTACAAAATACATGAAGTCTACACAATTATAATGTCTGGACGTCCGCATAGGACAATATAGGCAAGTCATACCTCGATTATAGACTGACCAGTTAATGTTGTCCAAGTAGCACCACCAGGCTAGCTAGATTGGTTCAAATAATAAAATCTAGACTGATTCTAATTAATTATACAATACATGCTAATATATAATCTTTCAGTAGCAGTTTGCATATACTAAATTTGTGATTGTTGACAGAGAGGGAGAGAAAATGAGCTTAACAAATTGCAGCGTCCCTGCATATTCACGGAACTGCAACCTAATCAATATGGTCGACTGGTTTTTTGCGAAATGTGCGGTGACCCGGTCGTTGGCCCTGGCTATAATGGAAACAAAGATCCTCCCAACCTCACTCTCCATAAATCATGTGCAAAGCTACCCCGTGAGATTCAACATCCAATGCATCGGAAGCACCCGCTTATTCTTCGCAAACTTAGATACTACTCGATGACTAAGTGTGATGCATGTTCCCAACGCTGTAGAGACAACCATACTTACACTTGTTCCCAATGTGACTTCAACCTCGACCTCAAATGTGCTTCCAATTGGCGGAACATTGGAAATTATGACTGCCATGACCACCAATTCACCGTCCTTCGGAAGCGAATGAAATTCACTTGCGATGCATGTAACAAACATGGGAATGGCGTCGCCTATCTCTGCAGCATCTGCCAGCTTTTGGTCCATGAGGAATGCACTTCGTTACCACGCCAGATCAAAATAACTGCGGACCAACACCCTCTCGTGCTCAAGTGGTCCTTTGGGGTGGTTCAGCCCCGGAATCAATTCTGCAGAGTCTGCCACAAACCCATGAAGAAAGAAAGAGCTGTATATTCTTGTCAACATTGCAGCTGCATTGCTCATAATAGATGTGTAATGAAGGAGGACGTTCGAGATGAAATAATTGCGCTGGAGAAAGAAAGGCATGGCCATACAACTACCAAAATCGTTGACGATGAGTCCAAAGCTACGATGCTTGGTGAGGCCCGGCAGGGCGACGACGGGATAGAATTAGCTGCACAAATCAAACACTTTAGTCATAATCATTTGTTGGTCCTGAGAGATAAAGTGCAAAAAGATGATAGAATTACTTGTGACGGTTGCATCGAACCTATCACAGATGCCTTTTATAGCTGTATAAAACAAGAAGAAGATGATTGTCATTTCTTTCTCCACAAGACATGTGCTCAATTACCAACGGAGAGGCTTCACCCATTTCACCCACACTTGCTCAAACTCCTCCCAAAGGCACCGTCTATGGATGGCATGTTCGAGTGCCATGCATGCAGCAGCTTCAGTCACGGCTTCCTCTACAGCTGTGAAAGATGCCAGTTCTACCTTGACCTCCAATGCAATACTCTTTCCAACTCTCTTACACATCCGGCTCATAGACACCCCCTCACCTTCAACACAATGGATGACAAGGGACAGTCCTACATATCGTCAATCCGAGGCATATTAAGGAGGAGCAACCCTTCTTGTCGAGGTTGTGGTAATTATAGTCAACCAGCTGTCCGCTTCAGTTGTGTCAACTGCAATTTTCATCTGTGTATCGAATGCATTCAACTACCTCTTACTGCAAGTCACAGGTACGACAATCATCCTCTCAAGCTCACCCATCGTCGGGTTAAATATGAACTGGGAGAATGTTATTGTCAAATATGCGAAGGAGAACGAGACTCAACACATTGGTTTTATTGCTGCAAAGATTGTGACTTCGATTGTCATCCTCATTGCGTTGTTGGGAGGTATCGCCATGTCAAGTTAGGGAGCACTTACAAGCATGCTCACCAACACCTTGTCACCCTTGTTGAGAAGAAAAAGAGTGCCATTCCTTTTGATAAGAGAGATAACATTCTTCCTTGTGAGGCATGTGGTAAACCTTGTGAAGGATTGGTGTTTGAGTGTTCTCAGTGTAATATCAATATCCACCGAATAGGATACTGTTAAAAGAAAATTCTAAATTCTCAGAATGTCTAAGATTTGTTTCGAATTTACTGGTTCTGGTTCCATACATTCTTTCATACATAGTATGCATAATCATAGCTTAGCAGATCATTGTTGATTTTCTACTACTTGTCCCTTCGCTATATAATAAAGAGGGTTAACCACTAACCTGTTCAAATTTTAATCAAGTTGGCATCCATATGATATAGCAGCAGAGTATTATAGCCTTGTTGGTTTCTTGTTTGAGAAGCAGTCCAAAGGCTTCAGCTATATCAGTTTTCACTTTTGCTTTGTAAATAATCCTCATGAATATAATTTTCTGATCAGCATAACCAAGATCACACATTGAAAGCAGCAAATTGGTTCATGCACACTTTTATGCAGGGGATTGTGCCGGCAGAATTCCTGTAAAATATCTTATAAATGAAATTGTTAGATTATTAAATTTTTTTGTCTTGCTAAGTGATGCAGGAGCACGTACGAAGCTCTCTAAGATTACTTAGGCCCGTCAGTCAATTGGGCTAGGGTTCTACCCCTTTAAAAGGTTTTTTAGGTTTTAGACATAAATTTTTTTTCACTTTTGGAAAAAGCCAAAGCTTTTTCAAAAAAGACAAAAAAACCGCTCAACTTTTAAATCAAAGACATGCAAATGTATTGGATTCCTTAGGAAATCTAAAAATAAATAAGGGCATTTTTGTCCATTTTTGCTTCTTTTAAAATTTTTCTCTCTCCTTTTGCTTTTTCTAAAATGTACTTTAAATTATTATTTACTTCTTTTGTTTTCCTATTCTTAATTATTAGGATTTGGTTTAATATCCTGTTTAGGTTTTTAATTTCCTATGTCAATTATGTTTTCTGTATTCTAGTATAAATAGGCTAGTTAGAGACTCTTGTATGAAGTTTTTGTTAATGAATATAATCTCATACGCAAGTCTATAGAGTTTCTGTTGGAATTTTGCCATAGAACTCAATTATCTTTGTTCCAACTTCAGTTCTATTGCTTTATCCTTCTATTCTCTGTATTTTGGGTATGTTTGGGTATGTTTGGGTCACTAGACAACAACTCATAGCCGCTACCCTGCATCACTAAGAGCATCCATAGTGGGGGGGTGTATATGGGGGTGTATGTTAAATATACACCCCGAGTCATCAGAATCGTCTCCAATGAGGAGATGTAAATAGATGTAAATATACATCACCACCATGGAGATGTAAAATAAAATGTATATTTACATCTATTTTTACATCTCTTGCAAGCGGGACCCACCCGAGAAAAGAGAAGAAAAATAAAGAAAAGTCAACACCCCCGAATTTACACCCCCCACTAGAGCAAAAAACATATTTACACCTCCCGGAGGTGTAAAGGGGATGTAAAAGTGGTTTTACACTCCCGAGTTTACACCCCCCACTGTGGATGCTCTAAGCCTACTAAATTTGATATAATAGAAAAGAATGAAACATATATATAGTAAAAAGAAACCTAACAATTTGGGTAACATGGTGGCCCAATCAAGGTATCATTAAGTAATGTTAAGGCAAAAAGATCCAAATAATTGTACAGGGTATCAACTAAAGCACCTTTTGGCTTTTGACTAACTTATCTACATTGCTAAATCTTAAATTATCTACGATTTTGTTAATGTTCCACAATGCCAACAGAAGTTGTCAGCATAATATATCCAAATTTGTTGAGCCTTCCATTTAGTTCAACCCCAGAAGTTTTACCAGCCCTGTGACATCAACACACTCAATCTCTGGAAAGTATCCATGCTTCTGCTTCTTTGAGTTTAGGGTTTAGGCCCTAAACCCTAAACCCTAAACCCTTGGCCCATTCTCTGCCTTGTACATGCTCTTAAGAGCATCATTCAGAAAACTAAATTTTACCACTGTAGCATCACCAGAGCTGCTCAAATTTGGATCTTCAAATCCAAGCCCTGATGACCTGCACCAAATCTGTAGAAAACACAAAGAAAGGAGCCTTAGGCCTTGTTTGGTGGGCAGACTAGACTGGATATATTCAATTAGAATGGACACAAAGGACTGGACTTGATATTTTATTTTATTTTTCTCTGAAATTCAGATGTCGAAAGCTATGGTTTTTTACGCTATAAATTGAAGCCCATTTTCTGTTGTATCTCAATGCTCTGTTCTTTTGTTCTTCTACTCGCTTTTCTGCTTCGTTCTTCTGCCCATTTCTTGATCTGCTTCACTTCTTCTGCTAAAACAATTTTCGGCCAATTGTATGGTCCTGAGTTTTTATCTTGGTTTTCGTGTATTCTCTTCAATCTTGTTTTTTATTCCTTCGAAAATTTTCAGATGTGGAACCCATTAACATCTTTCAAATTGCTTTAATTTTTCGTCAGATCTGGAACCCAGTTTTCGTTTGTGCGTTTATTTTTATTATTTTTTCAAAATGTTCATGTGTTCTTGTGGTGAATCTTTCAAATTTCACAGCTTCATACTATCCCTTTTTTTCTTTTATTTCAATTTATATTTTTGTACTTCTGTTTTGCTAGACTATAATTTTGTTCATTATGGGAAAAATAAATAGTTTTTAATCTCATAAAGAAAAGATACTTAAAAAAATCTGATAATAAAATTATTATGTTTTCCAGTCCAGTATAGAGTAAGTATAGCACCAAACAACAGACTTAAAGTATGGTCAAGTCTCAACCAGTCCAGTCCAAATTTTGAAATCCAATCCAGTCTTTTTCTAGCCGCTCACCAAACATGGCCTTAATGTATAAGTTGTTAGAGTTTGAGTGTTTAGCTGGGTTTATATTGAAGATTAGATTAGAGGAAGAAACTGAGAGAATAGAGAAAGATTCAAAACTGAAGAAAAAATGCTCTGCTCACTCTCAAAGTCTGAGAGTGAGTGTATATTCAGTATATCCAAAACACGCACTGAAGGCATGAGTACATAACCGTTAGACTTAGCTGGATGCACACAACCAACAATACAATCTTAGCCTTACACTTGTCATAATCTAAGACTAAGTGAATACACAATTTAAAACAAGGCTTATTTACTTTAACTTTACTTAGCTCACAGCTTATACACTAATACTCCCCTTTAAGCTTTGAGCTGATACAACTCCAAGCTTATCTCTGAGATAGTTGAATCTCTCTTTTGGTAAGGCCTTGGTAAAAATGTCTGCAACTTGTTCTTTGGTTGGACAGTATACCAAATCAACAATTCCCTGCTGCAAGGCATCCTTTATGAAGTGATATCTTCTATCAATGTGCTTAGTCCTTTGGTGAAACACAGGATTTTTAGTTATTGAGATTGCAGATGTATTGTCACACTGCAAAGGAGTTGCTTCAGCTTGTAACTCTCCAAAATCTTCAAGAACAAACTTGAGCCATATAGCTTGAGTTGTTGCTTCAGCAGCACTTATATACTCAGCCTCTGCAGTGGAAAGTGCAACACAATTTTGTTTCACAGAGGCCCATGAGAACACTCCACTGCCAAAGGAAAAAGCATAGCCTGAGGTACTCTTGCTGTCATCTAGTGATCCTCCCCAGTCACTATCACAAAAACCAACTAAAACAGCCTTCTTGCCTTTCATATAATGCAAACCGTAGTCCAATGTTCCTTTGATATATCTGAGCACTCTTTTAGCTATCCCATAATGCTTGTTAGAAGGACCATGCATATATCTAGCTAATAAGCTAGCTGCATACATCACATCTGGCCTTGTAGCAGTGAGATACAATAAACTACCTACAAGCTTTCTGTATTTCTCTTCATCTGCAACACCACTTCCATCTTCTTTACTTAACTTTTCAGTAGCCACAAGAGGAATAGAAACAGATTTACATTCTTTCAATCCAAACTTATCCAACAGGGAAGAAGCATACTTCTTTTGATGAATGAAAATGCTAGATTCTGTTTGAATCACCCCCATTCCCAGAAAATGATGAAGAAGACCCAAGTCTGACATCTCATACTTCTCCTTCATATCTTCTTTGAACTCATCCAACATGTCTTGGTTGTTTCCAGTATACACTATGTCATCCACATAGATGGAGACTATTAGTATATCATTTTCTCCTCTTGTCTTAGTGTAGAGGGTTGCTTCACTTAAGCTTTTCTCAAACCCACACTTAGCAAAATAGCTGTCAATCTCTCCATACCAGGCCCTAGGTGTCTGTTTCAAGCCATAAAGAGCCTTGTACAATTTGTAGACCTTATCTTCCTTGCCATTAATCACAAACCCTTCAGGTTGATCAACATACACTTCTTCCTGCAATATTCCATTTAAGAAAGCAGACTTAACATCTAATTGAAATAGCTTCCAGCTTCTTTGTGCAGCAAGAGCAATCAGAGTTCTGATTGTATCCAATCTAGCAACTGGAGCAAATGTTTCATTATAGTCAACACCCGGTTTCTGCACATACCCTTTAGCAACCAGCCTTGCCTTGTTCTTTTGTACAGAGCCGTCTAAATTCAACTTGGTTTTGAACACCCATTTCACACCAATAACCTGCTTATCACTTGGTCTGTCTACAAGCTCCCAAGTTTCATTTTTCTCAATCATGGACAGCTCTTCTTCCATTGCTTTTATCCAAGCCTTATCCTGTGCAGCCTCTTCATATTTTTCAGGTTCCACAATGCAGAGATTGCATTGTGCTAGAATGTCATTTATGTTTCTCCACTTCAATGGAGTATGATCATAGGGCTGAGAGATATCTGCATGCTCATGAATGACATTCTCTTGTTCTTCAGCATGAGAGAAAATGCAAGGACTAGAAGGACTTCTCTCAACTTCAATAAACTCATGTGAAGTCACTTCAATTCCATTTACAGGTTGATTTGGAATATAAGTCACAGCAACAGAATTTTCTGAAGTTTCCTTCCAGTTCCAGGACTTGGTTTCATCAAAAATCACATCCCTTGACAAAATCAGCTTCTTAGTGCTTGGATCAAATACTCTGTACCCTTTCTCACAGGTTGCATACCCCACAAACACACCTTTGACAGACTTTGCATCAAGCTTTTGTCTTCTTTCAGTTGGTACATGCACATAACAGAGTGATCCAAACACCTTTAAGTGACCAATTCCTGGTTTTCTCCCACTATAGGCTTCAAAAGGAGTTATGTTATGAAGAGCTTTTGTAGGTGATCTGTTTAGAATATAAACAGCTGTATGTACAGCTTCTGCCCACAGAAAGTATGGCATGCTTTTATCGTGAAGCATTGCCTTAGCCATCTCTACAACTGTTCTATTCTTTCTCTCCACTACTCCATTTTGCTGTGGAGTATAAGCAATGGATAACTGTCTTTGTATGCCTTCAGATTCCAATAACTTGCTGAATTTAGTTGAGAGAAATTCTCCCCCTCTGTCACTCCTTAGGCATTTCACTTTGAATCCACATTGTAACTCCACCATTGCTTTGAACTTTCTGAAACAGATTAGTGCCTCAGATGTATGTCTTAGGAAATAAACCCATGACATTCTTGTGTGATCATCAATAAGCAACATGAAGTATTTATTCCCAGCAATTGATTCATTTTGCATGGGACCACACAAATCTGTGTGTACCAATTCTAGAGGATTCTTAGCTCTCCAAGCTTGTCCTTTTGGAAACCAATCTCTGTGTTGTTTTCCCATTTGACAGCCTGCACACACACCATTAACATCTTCAAGGTGTGGAAGACCATGCACCATTTCGTTTTCTCTAAGCTGCTTGAGGCTTCTAAGATTTAGGTGTCCTAGTCTCTTGTGCCAAATCCAGGTACATTCAGTCACACTAGCCTTCAATGCAATTTGATCAGTTTGCATTAAAGACAGAGGGTAGCACCTATTATTTTTCATTTTAACCTTGATAATCAGACAATCAAGTGAAGGACCATCAAAGATACAACACTCTCTTCCACCAAATAGCAAATAATATCCATGTTCATCCATCTGTCCCACACTCAACAGATTTTCTTTCAAACCAGGTAGAAACATGACTTCCTTGATGCATTTTCTGCCAGAATTTGTATCAATCATAAGTGAACCTATTCCAGCAACATCTACCAGATTTCCAGTGGGCATTTGTCCTTTTCCAGTGACATTTGTCCTTACATCAATAAGAAGCTCAACATTTCCAGTCATGTGGTTGCTACAACCACTATCAATGTACCAGTTCCCATTCACCTTGACCTCAGTAATTGCACTGTTAGCATAGAACAGATTGCCTGTTACTTTTGCTTGATTAGCACAGTTTGCCTTCTGAACAACCCTGCCTGCTGTGCATTCTCTAGCCCAATGCCCAAACTTATCACAGTTATGACATTTGGATTGCCCCTTGTACCGACATTCTCCAAAGTGAAACTTAGAGCACACCTTGCACTGTGGCTTGACTGCATCTTGTTTCATGGATCCTGCAAAAGTTGAATTCTGTGCAGGATTAGCAAATGACCTTTGCTGGGACTGAGGCTTTGAATCCCACTTCTTGCCCTTTCCATTCCAGTTTTTCTTAGATTCACTTGACTGAGAATTACCCCGTTGTTGCTGACCTTTTGGATTCACAGAAAAAGAGCCAAAAGCCTTATCAATAGCATCAATAGTGTGCATATCAAAGCGTTGTTCCTGGCTCTTAAGAATTGCCAAAACCTCCTGCAAATCAACCTTGTCTATACACTTCGTATTCTCAATCACAAGACAAATGGGATCATAAGGTTTGCTAAGACTTATTAAAACCCTTTGCACAAGCCTTTCATTAGACAATACCTCACCAAACGTCTTCATTTGGTTAATCAGTTCATTCAACCGTGTAAGATACCCAGATAACGTTTCATCATCACGCATTCTAGTATACTCGAATTCACGTCGAAGATTTTGAAGTTTAACTGATCGTACCTAATCACCACCGTGATATTCACCATATAGCAGATCCCATGCCATCTTCGCTGTATCAGCATTGGCAATTCGAGGGAATATTTGATCCGAGACTGCATTCTGGATAATACCCAGAGCTTTCGCATCTCGCATATATTTTGCCACAGTTTTCTCATCGTCTTCCTCTTCTGCGCTTCCTTCAGCCGTCTTCTTCTTTGAATCAGAGATCGTAACCCCCTTTTCAACTAATTTCCATAACCCATGAGATTTAAAGATTGTCACCATCTTGATTCTCCAGAACTCGTAGTTCTCACCGGAGAAGATCGGAGTTCTCACCTCAGAACTTCCAGATCCAGCCATCTCTTAGCTTAGATGATACGAATCTCAAATCGAAATCGGAATCGGAATCGATGGGGTTCAACGATTTCACCTGAACCAGAACGAGCTTGAGTACAGCTCGATTGCAGCAACGTCGCACAGTCTACGCCCAGATTTCATATCGAACCTGGCTCTGAGGCCATGTTAGAGTTTGAGTGTTTAGCTGGGTTTATATTGAAGATTAGATTAGAGGAAGAAACTGAGAGAATAGAGAAAGATTCAAAACTGCAGAAAAAATGCTCTGCTCACTCTCAAAGTCTGAGAGTGAGTGTATATTCAGTATATCCAAAAACACGCACTGAATGCATGAGTACATAACCGTTAGACTTAGCTGGATGCACACAACCAACAATACAATCTCAGCCTTACACTTGTCATAATCTAAGACTAAGTGAATACACAATTTAAAACAAGGCTTATTTACTTTAACTTTACTTAGCTCACAGCTTATACACTAATATAAGTGCGCACAGAACAAGAAAATGTGAGAAATGTAAACACACAACAGCAACTGGAAAAAATTATTACCCATATGAACAAAAATTCTAAACCCATAAAAAAATTTAGATGAAAACCCTAGGACTTGATATTGACTCTTCAAGTGTAAACCCTGCAGTCTTCCGAAAGCCAAATATTTTTAATACCATTGTAAGCCCAGCCCTCTCCAATGGTTAAACTAGAACCCTTTGTTCCCATGTTCTCTTAAAGTTGGAGTAAACTTCCAAGTCCAAAGTAGTCCCAAAAACATATTTTGGCCACTCAAAGTGACATGTGATTGTCTTCACAGACAATTAAGTATCAGATTGTCTGTAATTTATAAATTCCCCTGATAATATTCAACAAAAGCATTTTCTCAGTAGCTTGAATAAAATTGACATTCAACTTTTGAGTAAGATTAAATTTCACTGAACCTAAAGGCATGAGAAAAGTATTTTCTTAGTGTCTTCATTGAACTAAGCAAACTTCTCTCGCATTGCAGACTTGAAACATAATTAAATTTTCTGAGTAAAGAAGCAAAAAAAGGCTCACAACATTAGCCACAAATGAACAACGTACTTCAATCGAGTAAACACTTGAATTTAACTGCTTGGATGTACATACCAAGAGTTTAACATCTTATCATTTTCCAAAATGGCACAGCAGAGTGAGGCATTGAGGTAAACGTAGTCCAAACCACAATTCCAGGGTTAGGATAAATGTTGGATCTGTTGGATAGGCTATACTTATTCAATGGAGCTCAAATTCGAATATGTTGTACCCATTGGAACAAGTTTCATGAAAAACCACCTCATCTGAGCAATAGAGCATGGTGATCCACAGCCAAGAAGTTAACCAACGAAAATGAGTAAAAACATAATTTATATCCAATAATGCATTTTTATCTCACTTTCATTCTAATCAAGGTAAAATTTATAAAAACACAAAAAAAGAAGTAAAAGACTATAAAATGTCAAGAACTAACTCAAAATATTGGGTGAATGACATGATAAATCATGTATAAAAATAAACACAACATAAAGCCAAACCCGTGCCTACACCGGTTGTTGGTGGACGTCATCTTAGCATCTCTGATGGCGATCCTCTCTCTAGTCTCACTGAGTACCGTAGTATTGTTGGTGCTCTTCAATACTTAACCCTTACTCGCCCGGACATTGCCTTTGATATTAATCAAGTTTGTCAGTTTTTGCATCAACCCACTACTGTTCATTGGCTTGTTGTTAAGTGCATTCTTTGTTATCACAATGGCATGCTTACTCATGGATTACTCTATTCGCCAAGCACTCTTCATCTCAGCGCCTATTATGATGCCGATTATGGGGAGGATCCCGACGATCGTCGCTTCACTAGTGGCTATTGCATTTATTTCGGTACTAACTTAATTTCTTAGAGCTCTAAAAAGCAAAGCGGTGTCTCCTGCTATAGTACTGAGCCGGAGTACCGTCAGCTTGCCCACACTGCCGCCACTCTGTCTTGGTTTCGAGCTTTGTTTCTTGATCTTCATCTTCCAGTTCATTGTCCTAAGCTTTGGTGTGACAACATTAGTGCTCTCTCTTGCCTAAAATCTGGTGTTTCACTCTCACACTCGTCATGTTGAGGTTTATTATCATTTTGTTTGTGAAAAGATGGTGCGCAATGAGTTGCTTGTTGCTTATTATTCTACCGTTGATCAAATTGCTGATATCTTCACTAAGGGTCTATCTCCTGCTTGATTTTCCTTACTTCAGTCCAATCTACCTGTGCTCCCCTGCCCCGTCAGCTTGCGGGGGTGTAATGAGACGTGATCCTTAAAGGATTTAGTTTTCTATTTATTTGTATTTATTTCCTAGATTTGTTGGATATATTCATTGTCTCTCAAGGACTTGATTCTTGCCTAAAATAAGAAATCCTTGGTGTAGACACCTAGCAAAGCACTGTATATAATTATCACATTATTGGTGAATGAAAATCATTGAGAATATTCAAAACCCTTCAAGTATGAACATTAATATTAGGACTTAATTATTGAATTTGCCCTTGAAGCACAATTCTAGTTTCATTTTGCCCCTGAAACTCAGGCAACTATGCCTGGCAAAGTGCGACATGGAGTTCCAATGGGTAAAGCGACACAAATTGAGTTTTAGGAGCAAAGTGAGACTACAACTGAGGTTTAGGGGCAATTCAACAATTAAGCCTAATATTAAAAAACATGGAAGCACAATCAGACAGCACTATTTTGCAGCGAATATTTTTAGTGATGATGAGAAGCTTCTATAGATTCTGCAGCTAGCCTGAATGTAGAGCAAAGAATATACTACAACTCCTCAAGCAATCAACGCACCAAACAAAGGGCAAAGGTGTTTTATTAAAGCAACAACCTTCCCCTTTTTTTATCAGTTTATGATACCTTGAAATATTATGAAGCCATTCTTATATATCTTTTTTCTTTTTTCTTTAACTTTTTTCTTTTTTCTCCCTCTTTTTTTTAAAGAAATAAAAGATAGTGGAAGTTAATTGGATCCAAATTCGTACTCTACACCTTCAAAAAAATTCTATTTTTATTAATTAATTAAAAATGACAGATTCCAACTTGAGAGCTCCATCAATATTTGGAAGAGAATTACAAGGATGATCGAGTTGGATTTATTTGAGACTTTTTGAGAGAGTGAACTTCAATAAAGAAAAAGAAAAAAAGAAAGAAAAAATGGATTCTTTCACTTTTCCTTTTCTTAACTTTTACGATGCTTTGACTGGCCCACCAGGTTCTCCAAAGTGATTGCTATAAGAGAGGCTGCTATGATTAGTAAGTTGTGGACCTTGTGGTGAAGAGATTACACAGTTGACTTGACTCTCATAGTTGTAAAGCAAATTCTCATTGCTCTTCTGCACCAACCACTCATCAGGTTTGCTCTCTATCTATCTTTGATTTGATTATCTTCATTTTCAGCTTTATTCATTTTCTTTGGTTTAACTTTAGGTGTTAATTTGGTGTTCAAAACACCATGTCATGAACTGAATATATTCTGATTGTTTGAAACTTGCATAAGCTTGCTTTAAATTCATTTCTGTATTTTTTATATTTTTTTTTCCATTTATTCTGTTCTTGTGTTAGTATGGGTTGTTGCTATAAATATTGCTGTTCCCAGACTTCAATTCTCCCCAACATTGTCTTTGTTTCTTCTAATCTTAGTTCGTAATTTTGTAGTTTTTATTCTTGAAAAGTTTAGATAATTTTTAAAGCCATTTCTTCGAGTGCCTTTTGAGCTCTGAAGTCTGAACCATATAATGCATTTTACGGAAGCTTTAATTTTCATCCAAATGGGGCAGTTTTTGCTGTAATTTTGGCATTCCTAAACCAAGAAATTACAAGATAAATAATTAAATATTTTTCACCACTTTTGTTTTATTTTTGTTTTATTTTTTATTTGGTTAACAATTGCAGACTAATGGTTCTGAGGTATACAATGGAAGATACCCTCTTTCATTGGTTTTAATTAAGCTACAAAATCTAGTTCTTTAGCAACACCAAGGATTTAAACAACTAGGCTAGCAAATGATTAATTTCAATCCAGGCGCTAAAAATAAACAGCATAAACTGGCACCTTTCCAGTTTTAGCTACTCACCGGTGAGGAAAAACCGAGTTTCTTTTAACCTTTTTAAGGAAGTTTTAGCAACTGAAGAATTTGGTGATAGTTCTAATTACATTGCCCCAAAGTCAAGTAGGCATGTCAAGATTTGAATGGATTTAGTTTAATTTGATCTTATCCCTTATGCTATGAGTGCAAAAAACAACATTTTTTTTTCCCATTTGCTGAAAAATCTACTATTTTATTTTATTCTTATGAACGTTTCATGTATATGTTGATCTTTTTTATTTTTTTGGGAGTCAGCAATGGCTTTAGGCACAGAGGAACGGATAAAAAAGATATTGGAGTCGCTGAAGAAAGATGATGTCACAACAGTCGTTCTTGATGGGAAGCGTGGAGTAGGGAAAACGTGGACGGCAAGAGAGATAAGCATGCAGAAAGACTCAATATTCCATGACAGTCTATGGCTATATCTGAATAACAAATATGACAGCAAGTCTCTTCATGAGAACCTTGCCAGGCAGATGTCTCTATTCTCTATTCACGAGGAATGCGAAGATGATGATGTTGAGGAGGAGGAGAAGGAGATCTTGGAAAATTTGAAGCTGAAAATATCCAAGAAGCTTCAAGATGTGATATCTGCAGCATGTAAAAACAATAAACTTTTTCTACTAATTCTGGATGATGTTCCTCATGAGCAGGATGCAGAAGAGATTATGACAGAACTGAAGAAACTGCTGAATCCAAATGACCTCAGTTGTTTAAAGGTCTTAATCACTAGAGATGAAAGTGATGGCAAACTTACAGCAGAGGGGAGGAATGAAGAGATTCGGACCAGCAATACAAGGTTGTGCAATATATATGTAGATCAATTGTCTACAGAAGAGTCCAAGATCTTATTGAAAGAAAAAGTCAAGAAAGAAATTTCTGACTCTCCAAGCTTTGAAATACTATCAAATTTTATTGTGGAGAGGAGAAAGTCCATGCCTAATGAAATCATCACAATAGCCAAAGCATTGAATTACATTGGGCATATTGATTCTGGAGTTTGGTCCTTGGACAGTGTTTTCGAAGCAGCAGCTAATGATGCAGAAGTTGCAATCAATCTGCTATTTCGCTCCTGGTATGACACGTTGCTAAGCGATGTTACAATAAACTGTTTCTGGCATAGCGTGCAACTTTTCTGCAAACATGTTGGTGTGCATTACAATGAGTTGATCACTCATTGGATAATGGAAGGATATGTTGGATGCATTGATCATATTGAGAAAGCCTATGAAAAAGGACATGATGATCTGATGAAGCTTATAGATCGTGGCATGCTAAGAAAGCAAGAGGATAATATGGTTATCATGGGAGGAATGGTTTTGAGCATCACTGATCAACGCCGTCGAGAATTTAATGGGACTGCAAACCTTGGATTGGCTAATGTGTTTGAAGATGACAAGTGGGAAGGTCTTGGGAGGCTCACACATGCGGATGGTATGATAAAATCACCATGCAGTCCTAAAACCTGGGAGAAAGTCTTGACACTTCTGATGGATGGACGTTCCCTTGGCAGAGAAGTCCCTGAAAGATACTTTTGGCCCATGCAGAAGCTCCAGGTTTTTACTATATTTAATCCCAGGTTTAAATCCCTGCCTTTGTCCTTGACTAGCATAAAGAGTCTTTCTATTCTTGTGCTTAGATGTTGTGATCTCTTGGAGAAAATTGATCATATCCAAGAACTCGAAAACTTAAATGTTCTTGAAATATCTGGTGCTACTTGCTTGAAGTTTATTCCTAATGACCTTTTTGCAAAGATGCCTCACCTTCGAAGCCTTAACCTTTCTGAATCCAAGGTCACATCACTACCTAGTTCTCTCTTCGATAAAAGTGAACTACGGTGGCTTATCCTTAGAGGATGTGCACAATTAGAAACACTTCCAAGCTTAAAATCTTTTAAGAACCTCAAGGTGCTTGATCTATCTGGTGCTCTCTCTTTCCAAAAATTCCAAGACAAAACCTTCAACCCACTTGTGAAACTTCAAACAATTGATCTTTCCAATTCCCAAATTAATCGCTTACCTTTTCTTCACAATCTTGGTGAGCTCACTCGGCTCCTTTTAGGTGGCTGTGCACACTTAACAAGACTGCCCACTTTGAACACTCTACCTCGGCTTCAGATTCTTGATCTTTCAGGTGCTACAGGTTTGAAAGAAATGCAGAACGAACCATTAGATGGCCTTAATGTCCTTGATTTATCCAGCACTCAAATTAGTAGTATACCTTCAAGCACAAGCAACCTTTCTGATCTCTACTTAAGAGATTGTTCTAAGCTTGTGAAACTGCCAGTCATAAAAGCAATGAAAAAGCTTGAACTACTTAACCTTTCCGGTTCTAGCAATTTGGCTGAAATTGAAGATAAATCCTTAGAAGATATGAGGTTCCTTCGAGTTCTCAACTTTTCGAAAGTCAAAGTAAAAGCACTGCCGTCCCTGTCCAACCTAGTTAACCTTCGCCAACTCTTGCTAATGGATTGTTCATGCTTAGAAAAATTGCCAGAGATGGCAGGCCTTAAAAGACTCCAGGAGCTTAATCTTTCTGGTTGTGTGGCATTGGTTGGTTTGCCAGACCTCAAAGCCTTTGACAAATTAGAGATTCTTGATGCTTCAGGTTGCAGGGATTTGAAAGAAGTACAAGATAAATCCTTTGAGAACATGTCTCATATTCAGACACTCAACCTCTCAGACACTAGGATTGAGTTCCTTCCATCTGTTCCCAAAGCCAGCAACCTCCGTCACCTCGTACTCAGAAATTGCCAAAACTTAAAAGACCTTCCTCCTCTTGACCATCTGTTAAAACTTGAGGAACTCAACCTATGTGGTGCCATTAATTTAAATGGCATTAAAGCTGAATTCCTGGAGCAGATGGTTCACCTCAGAATTCTTGACCTATCTGGAACCCCACTCACAAAGCTACCCTCCATGTCCAGACTTACTAACCTCAGACAGCTCTCCCTAGAAGGTTGTTCATCCTTAGAAACAGTGCCAAATCTGGAAGCAATAACTTCGCTTGAGATTCTTGATCTTTCTGGAACATCAATTGGGAGTCTGCCACCTCTAAACATTTTTAGCAACCTCTGCCAGCTCTTGCTAAAAGATTGTTCAAGGATAAAAGAGTTGCAGAATCTGAGTTCTCTTCGTCGTCTAGAGGTTCTTAATTTGTCAGGAACCAGAATAGAAAAATTTCCCTATGAGATATCTCAGTTGACTGATTTAAAGCACCTTGATCTGCCAGACTTGAAGAGTATGCATGCTATTGACTTGGGAAAGATAAAGCGTATACCACAAGAGGTGAACTGTGACAAAGGTGGCATCTTTGAGTGTGCTGATATTGGTGGTGACAAGCCTTCCATATCTGTGAGTGGTTCTACAATTTTTCAGTTTTTGGATGAAAATCCACAGTTGTGGGAAACAAAGTTCAAAAGATTTCATTTCTCTGTGATCGAGAAGCAAGGCGAAGATGGAGATATCAACGGCTGCAAAGATGAACTTTTCTTCAGAGATCTGTACTCCTACACCAGGCATTTTCCTAAAGAGCACGATCGGTCTTTGGAAATCCACGGATCATATAGTCTTCCTAAAGGTTTTGAAAGTGTCCTGCAGCATGCCGATTATATATCCTTGGTTGATAATGACCGTATAAGTTGCCTATCTGAAATAGGTGCAGATAATGTGATGGTAATGAAAGGCTGTTGGATTGAGAGATGCAGTGAAATTAAGAGCATTCTTCGTGGAGAAGAGGCAGATGTCAGACTGGGGAGCAGTTTAGAGATTCTTTGGATTTCAAACCTTCCAAAGTTGAGCAGTCTATACAATGGGAAAGAGGATCTGGAGTGCTTTAAGAACCTTAAACATTTGTATCTAGATTGCTGTCCAATGATTGTGAGCGCCTTTCCCTCATCCCAGCTGCTAGAAAACCTCGAAATTTTCCATGTTCAATTTTGTGAGAGATTGACAACTTTGTTTGAAAGTGATTCACCATCTGGATCTACATTGAAAAATTTGAGGACATTGTATCTGTTGGAACTGCCAGAGTTGACGCGCATTGGGATAAAATTGCAAGCTCAAGTGACTTTGGAAGTTATGGAATGCCCTAAGTTGTCCAAGGACCATCTTGATGTGGATGACCGTTTCTCCAAGTAATTCTATTGGTAAGTTTCCAGCTGTAGTTTATGTTTTGGTGATGGAAACCCACTTTAGTCTAGTTAATATGAACATGTGTTGTTTTCAGTTCTTTGAAACATCAGTGTGCAACAGAAACTAGGTTAAAACTTAACATCAAAGACCAAATATAAATATATATATATATATATAATTACCTAAATTGCTGCAATAATGCCTGATATTGATACAAAGGCTTTCAACATAGCAAACATTCCAACGTCAACGTTGAGAAAATCTGGCGAAAGGTGGTGGACATTTATTTCAGCATTGTTGTATTTCATATTAGGCTTTATTTGTAAATGAATTTATTGATGTTTAGTTTTTTTTCCCTTTTTTGTTAGATTACTGCCCATGAAGATGTTTCTGAAGTTTCCCAAGCTCAACTATGGGAATTGGTTTCTGGTCGTGTTGTTGGCTCACTCTCAATACAGGTAACAACTAACACCAGAATAATCAATCATTCAGTAGTTTTGTTTAAAGCTGTGATAATAATATTACTTTAAGTAAGACTAATCAATAGTCGTATTAGAGGTAAATCGTTAGTACCTGGAATTTGGAAATCAAATCATTTGAGAATTCTTACACTCCCAATTGAAGTTCCAATTCCAATTCTCCTCAAGGTTTTTTTTATGTGAAATTTTTTAAAGCTCTGATACCATGAAAGAATTGGAACGTATGGGGTAAAGCCTCAATTATTATGAGGGCATATTGTATTGATTTATACAGCATTACAGATAGAGTCCTATATCAAGTATGATAAGAATACAACGTAATCAGATAACCAAGAGGAATCCCACATGGGATAAACGTAAATACAGGATAGTCCTAAGGACAATAGTCATCCAATATGAAAGATATGAAATTTTTGAAGTATAGGGCTCGATGAACTTAATCTGAATGAAACTCCCAAACTTATCTGTAGGCCACCTGTAGCAAGAACAGTGTAAGAACCTGTGCCCAATCACCTACGAAGAGAGTTCATCTACTTCACCTACACCAGCTCACACTCTTCACAGGGGCTCCTTTAAATAGCTTGTTTGAGTATGATGCTTGCTGGACATGTAGTTGGGCTTGGCCTATTGTTTTAGCGGCTTCTACCTTGACATTAATGCAGTACTCTTTCCTACTCTCTTACACACGAGGCTCGTGAACACCCCCTCTTCTTGAACACAGATCCAGACCAACAATGTTGCAGTTGTGGTGCTTTTGATCTTACAAAAACCCGCTTCACTTGTAGAGAGTGCAACTTCCATCTGTGTATTTCATGTGTTAAACTACTGTTGAAGAATGTATCGGAAACTGACAAAGTAAAAATACAATATATATTGAGTGGTTCCACTACTAATAGTTTTAATTTTTCTTTTTCTTGTGGAGTTGATTTCTTCCATTGAAGCAATTTTTTTATCTTATTTTTCGGTACATACCTCAACCGCAAATTTCACTTATTCAAAGACTGGCCTCAGCTGCTCTGCTAGTGATTATCTAACCACATCACAGCTGAAGAGGTCATAACACGGTAGCTAAATTTTATATGGGAATTAATCAACCTCAAGCTTCTTAGGAATTTCCTTTCTGGAGACCTCTTAACTTGCATGGCAAGATACAAATCCAAATTGAATTGAACAAATATATGAGCAGAGGATTTTTCTGTCTGGTATAGGTACATGAACTTTCATCTAGAAGACTTTACTTTTCTCTTTTAAAATCGGCTAATACAGCCAAAATTAGACTTCTGCTTGAGATAGAACATGTTTTTCTCCTTGTAAATATTTTTTTCATTATCTTTTTCTTGCGGATGAGGTTACTCTGATGTTCACATGAACTTTCCTTGTAAATATTTTTCTATTGACTTTAGTGTTAGAATATATATGAGTTTATGCACTGCCTGACCTCAGTTATAACTAATGAATATTCTTCCAAGTTCATGGTATGTTGATCTCACATGCCTTTAAAACATTCAAGTAGAGAAGTAGAGGAAATTTATCAAGAAGTTTCCTCCTAATACAAGTCATTAGTCTGACCTTCAATTTAGCTTAAATATTGCAAACGAATCAGCCCTCCTCATTGAACCTTGAAGCTCGACTTGTTCCTTCGATTTCTCGGTCTCTCAAACTCTCTATCAGATAACCTCGACCAAAAAAAAACATAGAATAAGTAGTACAATACAAACCCACAACAATCACCTTGATGTTGAATATATGATAAAAATATAATTCAAAGTCCATGGTATGTACAGAAAAGTAGAGAAAATTGACAAAGAAGTTTCCTCCTAATACAAGCCGTTAGTCTGACCTCAATTAGCTTAAATATCTTGCAAAAGAATGTGCTCTCCTTGAACCTTGAAAGCTCAACTTCTTCCTTCAATTTCTCTGTGTCTCAAACTCTGTATCCTATATTTCCAAAAACAAAAGGAAACAAACGAAACTCTGTATATATACTCATAATCTTCATGAGTAGCTTGCAACTTTCTTCACTACAAAGGTCTGCGCTCCTATTAGCCCTCTTGTGTGGTGCTCTTACTCCAGCAGGAGGGTTGAGTTTCAGCTATCCAACATTTCGAGACAACATAGATGAAAAGGATTTCATTAAATCCGAATATTCACGAATATATTTTGGTGCAATCCAGATCACTCCTGATCTTAGTAACGTGGCTTCCATCGTGAATCAATCTGGAAGGTTTTTATATAAAAAGCCATTCAAGCTGTGGGGAAAAGGCCATGGCGGTGTTCGTAGCAGAGCATTGTTCAATTCTACCTTTGTACTTAACATCACTCCCAAAACCGATCCAGGTGGTGAAGGCTTGGCCTTTATCTTAACTGGAAATCGCACTCTTCCAGAGAAGAGCCAAGGAGAATGGCTTGGAATTGTAAATGCAAATTCAAATGGATCTGCTCAGGCTAACATAGTGGCAGTAGAATTCGACACAAGAAAGAGCTACTTGGAAGATGTAGATGACAACCATGTGGGCTTGAATGTAAACAGCGTTTACTCAATTCAACAAGTTCCTTTACTTAGCTATGGTGTTAATCTTTCAAGCCAAACGAATTACACGGTGACAATTCGGTATGACAGCCAGAACATCACCATCTTTTTTTCCCAGACCAATGAAACTAGGGAGGAAATGAAGAATATTCCAGTTTTGTCTCGCACTCTTGATCTCTCTGAGTATCTTTCACAGAAGGTATATGTGGGATTCTCAGCTTCCACAAGCAATAGCACTCAGCTAAACTGCATACGGTCATGGGATTTCCACTCTTCACATATAGATGAAAATTCAAACCTGCTGTGGGTTTGGATTACGGTCCCTGCAGTATTTGTCTTGGTAACTGGAGTTTCTGCTTACTTGTTCTGGACAAGACAAGGTGAAAAGGAGGACGCACATCTGCAGATAGACGAAGAGATTCAAACAAATTCCATGGCCCCCAAAAAATTCAAACTCAAAGAACTTCAAAGAGCAACAGGCAGATTTAATCCCAAGAACAAGCTCGGAAAAGGTGGCTTTGGAACAGTCTATAAGGGCCTCTTGGGAAACAAAGAGGTAGCAGTCAAGAGAGTCTCAAAGGATTCACGTCAAGGCAAGCAAGAATTCATAGCAGAAGTCACCACAATCGGCAGACTTCGTCACAAAAATCTGGTCAAATTAATTGGATGGTGCTATGAAAGACATGAGCTTCTTATCGTCTATGAGTTCATGCCAAATGGAAGCCTAGACAGATTCGTATTCAGGGATGACACGTTAGGGATGGAGAAAGAGGAACCAACACTGAGCTGGGAAAGAAGGCACAGCATAATACTTGGGGTAGCTCAAGCACTCGATTATCTTCACAATGGATGCGAAAAGAGAGTGCTTCACCGAGACATAAAAGCCAGCAACATCATGTTAGACTCAGATTTCATAGCCAGGCTGGGAGACTTTGGACTGGCTCGTACCATCCAACAAAGTGGTTTAACTCACCACTCTACCAAAGAGATTGCAGGAACACCAGGCTATATGGCTCCAGAAACATTTCTTACCGGCAGGGCTACCGTCGAAACAGATGTTTATGCATTTGGTGTTCTTGTGCTAGAAGTTGTCTGTGGAAGAAGGCCTAGTAATCAAAACGAGCAGAACAACTACAACAACAGCATAGTGTATTGGCTGTGGGATCTTTACAGCAGAGGAAGGATCCTTGATGCTGTTGACTCCAGATTGGATGGAGACATTGATGAGGATGATATGGCATGTGTTCTGGTTTTGGGGTTATCTTGCTGCCACCCAAACCCACATCTGAGGCCATCCATGAGGACTGTCCTTAAGGTTCTTACAAGGGAAGCAGATCCACCAGCACTGCCCACTGAAAGGCCTGCTTTTGTGTGGCCAGCCATGCCTCCATCATTCAAAGAGGACACAGAATTTGATCTGGCTGGAGGGCAAATACCACCATTCACAGAACTCACTGGAAGATGACTTGGCCAAGAAGCTAGAAAGGAAACCTTGCTCTTCTGTCAATTTAATGAAACTTTGCTTCAAAGAGAAGGGTAAAGTAAAAGTTGTAGAGGTAAGTCATTAGGACTTTGAATTTGACTGTCTTAAACTTTTGTGGAGAACCTTTATCTCTCCTCATGTAATTTGGTTGAAACCATTTTCTTATTTTGGGGTGGAAAAATATTCCATTGGGAGCAGTTTGTGTAAGTATATAAGGCACCCCTCTGCTTTAAAGCTTTAAGCTTTGATCTTGTAATATGCAATTATTATTTATAAAAAAAGACGGTTTTTTTTTTTTTATTTTCACTATTTTTTTTTTTTTTTTTTTTTTTTTTTTTTTTTTTTTTTTTTTTTTTTTTTTTTTGACCTTAAATACTCGCCTACAGCCACAGGGCTGGTTTTCCACCAGGCTGCAGCCAATGTCTGCCTCATTCTATTTCTTTCCTGGAAATGTTTCTGAGTCACATAACAGATTAAATGATTTTGTCAAGTTAATACGAAAAATAAAGTTTATAGTATACATGTTGTGGAATTAGAACTTGGAAGCAAAAGAAGCTAGAAATAAATCATACTAATAATACAAATCAAAATTAAGGATGAACTACATAAATAATGACGTTTGAAGAAATCCTATATAAATAGTATAGCCAAACGACTATACTAGATTCTTTTTGAATCTTTTCAGGAAATCGAATAGCCGTGGCTATACTATTTTTTCGTAATATTTTTTTAAAATAGTATAGCCGACTAGCTTTACTCTTTTGACATGTAGCACCTATGCGCTTGTGGGGACCAAATCTAACGCATCATGGCCTAGCCCATATGCCTCAACTAAAAGACGTGGGATGATCGAACTTCCCTCCCCTCCCACTAGTGGAGTGCGGAACAAGGGAGACGCAAGTCACTCATCTGATCCCATTACCACGAAGTGGAGGATGGGATGCGCAAAGCTAGGGAAGTGGGGCTAAACCCAAGACCTCGGAGCGCTATAAAAACTCAACTAGACCTCCAGCAAAGGTACGTGAAATTCAACTGAACACTAAGAGTACGCTACACAAACACTGACTTGAGCGTCGGAGTAACTTTTGCAGGTGCTCACCCCCTCTCCATCGTTCGACCCTGGGAGCGTAGTCCAGAGTTCTCTTTCGACCAAGGTAGCGTGCGGACTTCAGTCAAAAACCTGTGGAGGTATTTCTTCTTGAAAGAAATCCTGCTCCAACAGTTGGCTCCGTCTGTGGGAATCTCGCAAAGTTGATCATAAACATGACTAAACCTACACAGGGAACTCCAAACACCTCCGTCCCGGAGAATGCGATGTCCACTCCTCGATCCGGAAGCGCAAGATCCAATGCCTAAGATGGGGAACCAAGCCTTGCTGTTATCCAATTGAGGGAAATCATGAAAGAATGCGCGAAACAAGAAAAGTAGAGGAAAAGGCTCTGGAGAAGGCACAAAACACTACTTGCCGTGAGGGCTCAAAAGTGGGCAAGAGGAAGCAGAGACATGAGATCTCTGAGGGAGACTCCTCTAGCATCACACACTCGAGCGTCCGTGACAGGGGCAAGGCGGAAGATCAAGACAAAGATCTCGACTTGTATAAGATGGCGAAAAAGGCTAAGGACACCGATTTGCACAATCAGATCGAGAAGATTGTTAGAGGGTACAAGCCGCAAACACCCGCTAAACTAGCTCTGGAAGCGGCGAAAGGAATCTGCAAGTCGCCATTCACGGAAGACATCCTGAAAGCCAAGAAGCCAGTTAAGTTCACCCAACCTAAGTTTAAGTTGTTCGAGGGCACGACTGATCCCATTGAACACATCTATCATTTCCAACAACAAATGGTGCTCGAATGAGATGACGAGGCCCTGTTATGTAAGTTGTTCCCCTCAAGCTTGTCGGGGTTGGCCCTAACTTGGTTTAGACAACTGAAACCGAGGTCTATTGACGGTTTCACCCAACTCTGTGAGATGTTCATATCTCAATACATTTGCAATCAAAAGAGAAGAAAGGACGTCACGATCCTATTCAGCACGAATCAGAGTACTGGAGAAAGCCTTTAAGACTACTTAAGGCGTTTTATGGAGTAAATGTCTACTCTTGAGGAATGTGATTCTCATACTGCTTCGCTGGCGTTTCATGAAGGGGTCATACCTGGATAAAAAATGCACAGGTCTTTAAGGAAGACCCCACCGGTGGATATGAGGGAAGTGATGGCACGGGCGGATGGAGTCATCAGACTGCAAGAAGAAAAGCTCACCCAATCAAAACGCGCCACTTCCACCATTGCAGTCCCAAAGCCTCTACCGGAGCAAAAGATGGAAACGAGACGATATCCCTTGAGACAAGAATCTAACAATGGACCTATGCAAAGTCGACCCTTCACCAGGCTCACGGTGAGTTTGGCCAAACTTTTTCACAAGAACAAGGGCAAAGGTATATTTCGAACACCACCTGCGATCCGTGAATCTCCAAATAAGCAAGATAGGAACAAGATGTGCACCCATCATAACGACTTTGGACACACCACAGATGAGTACCGAAGTCTCAGGTATAAGGTGGAGGCAATGCTGAGAAAGGGAATGTTAACCCAGTACCGCGCTGAACCTGAGAGTAGGGCAAGTGAAGAGGGTGGGTCAAAAACAATGACTGGAAATATCGCAAACGAAGAGCTACTGGAGATCAACACCATTCATGGTCGACCGAATCCCGTGGAGGGAAAAGAGGCTCGATCCCGATACGAAAAAAGACGGGCTGAAAAGGTGAGACGCATAAATGGGATCGCATCTGCCTCTGAATCTGCCAAAGCCTTGGAAAAGATTAGAGTCATCTCATTCACGCAGAAAGACATGGAAGGAATTGAGTTCCCTCACAACGACGCATTAGTGGTGACCCTCCGCTTTGCCAATTCGATGGTAAAAAGAGTGATGATTGACGGGGGAAGTAGTGCAGACGTGTTATTCTGGAGCACCTTCAAAAGAATGAAGTTGGATGAAAATGAGATTCAACCAAACCTAACACCAATCTACGCGTTTGAGGGGATGAAAGCGCAACCGATCGGAGATGTGACTCTGCCGGTCATTGCTGTAGGTAAGACCCTATTCGTTACTTTTGTGGTTGTAGATGCACCGAGGGTGTATAATGCTATAATGGGAAGGAACTGGATTCATCGAATGGATGGAGAAGCATCGACAAGTTGCCAGGTGATGAGGTGCATATCTGAAGATGGGAGAACCACAGTTGATATCAAAGGGGATCAAATGGAGGCCAGAAGATGCTACAGCATAGCAACTGACCTTAAGGCTGCGACTTCGCAGCAGAACGAGGATTTATAGCAATTAATGAAGGACCCACCGAAACAAGAAGAGGAGGATAACTCAGAGCTTCCGACGATCGAACCATTTAGGAAGGAAGTTCTGGACCCCTTTTATCGTGATAGAAAAGTGTTGGTGGGCTCCCTCTTATTTGAAGATGAGGTAGACCAAATAATGAAGTTGTTAAGAGAAAATAAGGACGTGTTCGCGTGGTCACATATAGACATGACAGGGATCGACCCAGAGATTGCATGTCATCGGTTGAACGTTGACCCAAACCACCCACTGTACCAACAGAAGCAAAGGAGGTTCGCACCTCAGCGAAATCAAATTATTAGCGATGAAGTGGACCGGTTGCTTAAGGCAAGGTTCATTTGAGAAGTATGGTGTCCGACCTGGGTCTCGAATGTAGTGGTAGTAAGTAAAAAGGACAGGAGATAGCGTGTGTGCGTAGACTACATCAACCTAAATAAGGTGTGCCCGAAAGATTGCTATCTGATACCAAAGATCGATCAAATGGTAGACGCTACCGCCGGGTATGAACTTCTCTTATTCCTGGACGCTTATTAGGGATATAATCAAATCCTAATGGCAATTGAGGATCAGGAAAAGACGGCATTCGTCACCGAGCGAGGCTTGTATTGTGACACAGTGATGCCATTCGGGCTGAAGAACGTAGGGTCGACGTAATAGAGATTAGTGAACAAGATGTTCAAAAGCCAAATCGGCAAAACGATGAAGGTTTACATCGATGACATGGTCGTCAAGAGCCAAGAAAAATCCCAACATGTCAGGCACCTGGAAGAAGTCTTCAACATACTGAGGAGATATCGAATGAAGCTTAACCTGAAGAAATGCGCATTCGGTGTTTCGTCAGGGCAGTTCTTGGGGCAAATAGTGAACAAGCGAGGCATCGAGCCCAACCCATCGAAGGTGCAGGCGCTACGGAATATGCCTGATCCAAGGACACCTAGAGATGTGCAGGTTCTAACTGGGCGAATAGCAGCTCTCAGTCGGTTCATTTCAAGATCGTCAGATCGTTATAAGCCATTCTTCCAGGCAATTCGAAATAAGGACGGAAGCATATGGGGGCCAGAACAAAGAGAAGCCTTTGAGCAGCTGAAGAAGTACCTCGCCAGTCCCCTGACCCTGACTAATCCGAAGCAAGGTGAACCTTTATACCTATACATGGCTGTCACTAAAATTGTTGTAAGTGTCGTACTGCTAAGGGAGGAAAATTCAATCCAGCAACCTATATTTTACATGAGCAAGAGCTTAATTGAAGCAGAGAAAAGATATCCAGTGGCTGAGAAACTCGTGTTAGCTTTAATGATGGCCAAGCGGAAACTTCGACAATACTTCGAGGCACACACGATCATAGTATTGACGACCCAACCAATCAGGGCAGTCATGTCCAAACTTGACCTCTCAGGAAGAGTTACACAGTGGGCCATCGAGCCCGAAGCACTCGACATTAGATATCAACCTCAGACAGCCCAGAAGGGTCAGGTAATTGCCGATTTCCTAGTAGAATGCTATCCACCTAGCGAACAACAGAAAAGCCATAATGAAGTCAAGGAGGCATCAAACGTGGACAAGGCCCAGTGGGAATTGTATGTAGACGGATCATCTAATCAGGCGGGAGCCGGAGTGGGAATCGTTCTCTCGTCGCCTGAAGGAGTGGACCTGGAGTATTCCGTTCGATTGGACTTCCCCGCTTCAAACAACGTGGCGGAATATGAAGCCCTAGTGTTAGGACTCCAACTAGCTAGGACACTGAAAGTGGGACGCTTAGTTGTCCATAGCGACTCTCGCCTCATAGTCGGCTAGACAACTGAGGAATACGCGACTAAAGATGAACGAATGGGGGCATATCAACGATTGGTAAAGGATTTGGCCAGCAAGTTCGAAAAAATAGGGTTTGAACGAATATCGAGAGAAATGAACATCCAGGCAGATCGTTTGGCCCACGCCGCATCAATGTCAGTGGAAGACATGAGGGTCGCAACGGTGGAACTTTTATCGAGTCCTAGTATACCAATGGATCCTGGAGTTATGCAGATTGATGCCGAAGAAGAAACGTGGGTGACTCCGATCATGAACTATCTTACGAAGGGAACCCAACCCAATAACCCAATTGAGGCAAGGAAATTACAAATAAAAGCCGCAAGGTATTCCATTATAGATGATACACTTTTTCATAAGTCTTTTTTAGGGCTATATCTCATATGCCTCGACCCACGTGAAGCCGAATATGTGCTAAAAGAAATACAAAAAGGGACATGTGGGAACCACACGGGTGGAAGGAGCTTGGCCCACAAAGCACTGACCCAAGGATATTTTTGGCCTTACATGGCCCGCGATGCGGAACAATTTTCACCAAAATGTGATAAATGTCAGAGAGGAACTTAACCCTATTGGAGGGCCTTGGCCATTTGCCCGCTGGGGGATAGACATCGTGGGACCACTTCCCACTACAGTGGGGGGCAAGAAGTTCGTCCTTTTGGCCACTAACTACTTCACCAAGTGGGTGGAAACCGAACCTTACTAGACGGTGACCAAACAGATGTGGTAAGATTCGTATGGCGGAACATAATCTGTCACTTTGGGATACCAAGGGCCATCGTGACAGACAATGGAACCCAGTTCGATAACTGTAAATTCAGAAGTTACTGCGAGGAAAAAGGGCTCATCCAACAGTTCTCGTCCCGGAGTTATCCCCAAGGAAACGGACAAGCCGAGAAGACTAATCGTACAATCTTTGATTGCTTAAAGAGAAGGCTTGAACAACGCAAAGGCAAATGGGCAGAGGAACTGCCAAACGTGTTATGGGCATAACGCACTACCAAGCGAAAACCAATCGGCGAAAGCCCTTTTTCCTTGGCTTATGGAACTGAAGCCGTCATCCCCACAGAAATTGGACTTCCCACAATCAGGACGTTGGTGGTAGAAAGCAATGACAATGAACGACAGCTAGCTCACAACCTTGACATGCTCGAAGAACAACGAGAGGCTGCAGCGTTGCGACTTGCGAACTACCAGAACCAGGCAGCCAATTACTTCAATAAGCGAGTATGGCAGAGGAAGTTCAAAGTAGGTGCATGGATACTCAGAAAGGTCATGGAGAATACCAAGGGTCTAAACGCAGGAAAATTTGGACGGACATGGGAAGGACCGTACGAGGTAACAGAGGTTTATGGAAAATGGGCCTATATGCTGAGGCATATCGAGAGCGGTCAATATGTACCACGCCCGTGGAACGCAATTCATCTAAGGAAGTATTTCATTTGATTTTACTGTTTTTCATTTCTTTGTCGCTTTCATCTTTTTGTCATTTGTGATTTTTTCCTAAACTGTCCATCGTTTGATGAACACTTAATAGAACGCATGTTTCCTTCATCGAACTCTTTGGTCGAAGGCCATATCTATTTTAGCATCACCTGAGTCCACGTGGTCGAAAACCTTGTAAATAAGAAAATACATGTACTAATACATGGGCACAGAAGGTGCTCGGCTAAAAAGAGTACGATCAAAGATCACAATCAATACGTAGTCAAAGATCACGCATGGAGAAGCGATTGGAGATCCCGTATAAAAATGCGATTGGAAATCGCTCATAAAGAAGTGATCGAAGATTACGTTATGATCGGGGACCATGACATGGTTAAAGATCAAGTAATATGAATATGAATGTCAAAGACCGCATGATTAAAAATAACAATAGCATTAAGCCATCGTGGCCATAAAAGGAAAAACATGAAATGTTTATAGGATGAAGGCCTCCGGATTATTAAAAGCTGGAAAGTACATAAAACTACTGATTCTACAAGTGCGAACCCATAAGTAGCACGAACTAGTCTGATGGCAAAGGGAGGCGATCCCAATCCACGTAAGGATAAACCATTTTGGCCTTGGTGCGGAAGTGATGGATACCCTGTCTAAATCCGTCACGTATGCCATCAGAATGAGCGGCGGACACAGCACGATCTGCATCAACAAGATCACTCCGGAGGCGAGTCACTTGGGCACTGACGCATGCCAGATCCTTCTTGAGTAGGTCGCGTTCCATCAGCAGCATGTTATGGTCGAAATGACAGGAGCAGCGAGGAACACGAGACGGACCAGCTTCATCCCGCACTCTTGGGGTACTCCTTCTCATAGTAGCCTTTCCTCTACCTCTGGCGTCACCAGACCTGGACCTAAACCCACGAAGTGAGTCGGGAACCGCCGAGTAATCTGAAGCATTCACCGGAGAGTCGGCGGAAGAGTCTTGAGAGCATATCTCAATGACCCCGTTAGGGCTCTTGGAATCTTGCTGCGGGGACTCCCTCCTTGACAAAGATGAAGTCTTCCTCCTCGGGGAGTCTCCTTTCTTGGGAACATCTGCGCAAAGGCGGAAATGGAGCTTTAGCTTGCGTCTATGAGCCATGAGAGGGATAGGTATGTTCGCCTGAGAACCAAATCACTCCTTATATAGAGGCTAACCTAGAGACGTAAGGGAACACCTGATGAGGTTGTAATGCAGAGATGATAGGATATCTAATCCCTTGCTTTTTGAATTTGAAAATAACGGCACACCCTGAGAGGATTTTGGCCAGATTTGAAAAACCATTACGCTAAACCTTAGGTACTTATATTAGGGTTAAAGTTCGAATCAGGTGGATAACTCATAAAGCGAAAGTACAAGTAGAATTGAAAAAGCAAAGTAATTAAGCACATCAAATCAAAGACAGAATTGAAGAGAAAGTACAAGCAGTGAACGAAACAAAGCAATTTAGGATGCGTCATCAAATGGGTCAGGGACGACCTCTGGGGTAGGAAAAATCCAATAGGCAAGGTGAAGCCTATAAGAGCATCCACAACGATGCTCTCTATTTCTTAGCTAAAATTTAGCTAAGAATATAAGAAAGATATTTTAGAAGCTCTCTAAAAAATTTCAACTCCAACCATACTCCCTAATTTGGAGAGTCATAAATGCTATAACTCTTTTTTGATTGGTCCATCTCTATTAAAAAAATAAAATAAAAAATAGTTAGCATTAAATAAAGGTTTGAAATACTCATTAAATAAAGCAGCATTAAATTATAAGGAGCCACTAGGAGTCCTTTCTCTCTCCTCAGATTTAGGAGCTCCTAGAAGACTCCCTATTTTAGGAGGTGGATAGGAAGCGTGGTTAGAGTTGCATTTTTACCATTCCTCCCTAAAATTTGTCTAAGTAGGTGGTTTAAAGAGCCCATTATGGATGTTCTAAATCCAAGGACATGCCCAGTACTGGCAATAGACGATCCAACTTTAGAACTAGGGACAATGGTCCCAACCGACCCAGATGAGGTCCTGCGATAGGGGATGTAATCCGCAGGAGGACGATCTTTAAGATGCATACCCTCAAATAGTTCGTAACCAGCTGGATCAAATCCCAACTCATCATCATAGTCATCTGGGCCCACCACAAACCGATGCTCAGGAAGCTGTTGACCTTGAACCCAACCATACCTGAACTGTCTGGCCACCTCGACTCTAATATGCTTGGTGTTGGCTTGATACTCCTCATCCCTATTACGTGTGGCCTCCACCAGCTCTTTCTTAAGGCGATCAACCTCCATCAGTACAGTGCTTTGGCCACTTTTCAGAGTTCGCAGTTCGCCCCGCTGTTGTTCGAGCTTAGTCTCACATTCCTTGATGCGTTTCCCACTAAGTTCGAGGGTCGCCGTCTTTTCGCATATCTCACGGCTCATAGCCTGAAACCTCGCCATTTACGCGTTGCGAATTCCAGCCATCTGCGAGCAAAAAAAAGCATTCATTAAATAGACAACTATGACAGGACACAACAACTGGATGACGCAAGCATGAATCCTAAACGTACCGCATTTAAGCACTGTGATTGATAACCCCAATTTGTTCGTCAGTCATGGATGTGAGGTCATTCTCTCCCAACGAGCTAGTAAAAGTGGGAGCACGAGGGATTTGCTGAGGTCGGGATGGTGTACTAGAAGCGGACACATTTGGTGAACCCAAACCCAAAACAACCTGCGAAGCATAGCGGGACTTCTTCGCAGACCTGGAAAGCTCAGGCTTTTTTCCCGGTCTCTTTCCCTACGGCCGGGGACCGACAATGAGCGTGGTGTTGACATATCTGACTGGTCGGACTCAGACTCGAATGCGCAGTCCTCAGAGCCGTTGTGTTGAGTTAACTCGACCTCTCTTTCTTGAAAGCTATCCTGGATACGAGACGTTGAATCCTCGGTGCAACAAAGCTCAACGTCGACGGAACAAACGTCCTTGAATAAGTCTATCCCGTGCAGGTTTAAATTAGCCAAATAGTACATAAGGTAAGTCGTTGTACGGCGAGCAGTGGAGAGACGAGTGAGAGTCGCAGGATCGATGAAGTGTGCGATATCCCACCCCTAACCGGCCAAGTTCTCCTCCAACCAAGCTCTTCGATCCTCAGGAATGAAATATCTTTTGTCCGAAGGAAGTCCTGCCAAAGGAAAAGGTTAGTTAGACTTGCAAAAACGCAACACGCTATATTTCAAAGACTTAAATATGTATACCAGTTTTTGGGCCAAACGCAGACGGGATAGGCATGTTCGACATCTCAAACGCCGCCCACTCCCCAGTGATTAAGAGAGAGTGGTTTTTCTAGTACTTGGTAGAGGTGGGCTTACAAGTAAATATCTTTTTACGAGCCCCAGACGTAAAAAAGAAATAGTGACTTTCCCCCCTAACACAAGCCAAGTCATGGAGGTAAATGAAATCCTTAAAGCTAAAGGACACACCCCACTTCAAGCCAATGGCCAGAAACCCAGATATGAGAAGGTAAGAATTCAGGTTCAATTGCATGGGATGAAGATCCAAGAAGAACAGGAGCATATTGAAGAAAGGATGGAGCGGAAACCTAACATGCTCTAAGTGGGCCGGCGAAAGAATTAAGGAACCCCGAGGGATACCGGCACCGGTGTACATATTCGACCCAAGAGGAAGGGGACTGATCCCTACGTTGTCGAGAACACATCCCTTGGTGCGAGCCTTAAGTATCTCATAGTCCGGTGGGACACCACCGAACTTAGGCCAAATCTCGTGGCTCGGCATGAAAATAGTAAAGATGAAAATAGTACTTACTGGGTGGTGGCAAGAACCTTCGGCGAGAACACTTCCCTCTCCTTTTGCACCTAAAGCTTATATATATGAGGAACAAGAGCAAATGGTTTTGCAAGCAAATGTACCCCATCACCCGAACTTTTATAGTAGGGCAAAGATTGGGAAAATAATGCACAAGAGTCACGGGAGAAAGTTTGTTAAAAGCAAAGATAGGGTTGGATGTGGCCGACTCAGATATTTGCCTTAGGCTCTGACAACAAAGCCTGATCTAATACGACCACTCGAAATTATTTCTACCCAATGCGTCTTTTCTCCTTGGTGAAAAGCTGTGTGTACTTTGGCAAAAGACAAAGAAGAGCAGCAATAAGTAGTGCAAGGTACTAAGTACACCTACGAATCTAGGCATGTTCACCTCTTCACGTAAATACTAGAGCATGGAATACTGAAGCACAAGAAAAAAGGAAAGAGAAGGACAGCACACACACAAAAAAAAAGGTTCGTGAACTCCTTGGATTATTTGAGAAACCGAAGGCGCACGGGCTCGGAAAGATAACTAATGGGTACTGGAGCCCGAATTGGTAGCTGAAGCACAAGGAAAGAAAGAAAAAAAAAAAAAGTTCGTGAACTCCTTGGATTATTTGAGAAATCGAAGGCGCACGGGCTCGGAAGGACAGCTAATGGGTATTGGAGCCCGAATTGGTAGTTGAAGCACAAAAAAAAAAAAAAAAAGATCGTTGAACTCCTTGGATTATTTAAGAAACCTAAGGCGCACAGGCTCGGAAGGACAGCTAATGGGTACTGAAGCCCAGATTGACAGCTGAAGCGCAAGGAAAGAAAGAAAAAAAAAAATTCATGACTTCCTTGGATTATTTGAGAAACCAAAGGCGCACGGGCTTAGAAGGACAGCTAATGGGTACTGAAGCCCAAATCGATAGCTGAAGCGCAAGGAAAGAAATAAAGAAATAAAGAAAGAAAAAAAAAAGTCGCGAACACCTTGGATTGGTTAAGAGACCGAAGGCGCACGAGTTCGAAAGGACAACTAAGGGATACTGGGACCCACTAGAGTGACAAGAGCTCAAAACCAAAGTTGGGGACGGGATCGACCAGGAGAGAGAAACTAAGGATTGGCCAGGAGCACACCCCAACCCACGTGGGATTGGTCAGGATAGAGAAACCAGGTATGGGACCCACCGGAAGCACACCCCAACCCATATGGGATCGGCCAAGAGAGAGAAACCAAGGATTGGCAGCACACCCCAACCCACGTGGGATTGGTCAGGAGAGAGAAGTCAGGTATGGGACCCACCAGAAGCACACCCCAACCCATATGGGATCGGCCATGAGAGAGAAAAACATACCCCAACCCGTATGGGATCAGCCAGGAGAGAGAAAAGCATATCTCAATCCATATGGGATCGGGCACGAGAGAGAAACCAAATATGGGACCACCGAATTGGCAAAAGCTTAGAAGCACACCCCAACCCATATGGGATCAGCCAGGAGAGAGAAAAGCATACCCAACCCATATGGGATCGCCCAAGAGAGAGAAAAGTATACCCCAATCCATGTGGGATCGGGCAAGAGAGAGAAACCAAATATGGGACCCACCGGATTGACAAAAGCTTAGAAGCACACCTCAACCCATACGGGATCGGCCGAGAAAGAGAAAAGCATATCCCAACCCATATGGGATCGGCCAGGAGAGAGAAAATCATAACCCAATCCATATGGGATCGGGCAAGAGAGAGAAACCAAGGATTGGCAGAAGCTTAGAGGAACACCCCAATCCATTTGGGATCGGCTAGGAAAGAAAAAGTAAGAAGCATGGCCCACCCGGATCGGCAAAGGTGTAGAAATCCAAAATAAAAAGGGGTCCACTGCATGGGATTGGCTGTCCGCATTTGGATACTCCAAGGGATAATAGTCCACAGTCGAAACTTGAAAAGCAGCGTGCATGAAAATTCACATTTGGAAATTTCACATGCAAGCTGTGGGAGCAACATGCATAAGTTGGATAGGCCAATGGAAATCAAATTCTTGGGCTTGACCAGCAAGCCCAAGGAAGGAAAGAATGGCCTCTTTCGGGCTCAGCCACGAGCCCATCACGACGACATGCACTCAATCCGAAGAAATCATTTTCCAAAGTCCCACTTAGATCATTTTTCCCTCTCCACCTGCGAAGCGTGTAGAGAGGAAAAAAGGGGGGCACTGTGGGGACCAAATCTAATGCATCATGGTCTAGCCCATATGCCTCAACTAAAAGACGTGGGATGATCAAACTTCCCTCCCCTCCCACTAGTGGAGTGCGGAACAAGGGAGACGCAAGTCACTCATCTGATCCCATTACCACGAAGTGGAGGATGGGACGCGCAAAGCTAAGGAAGTGGGGCTAAACCCAAGACCTCAGAGCGCTATAAAAACCCAACTAGACCTCCAGCAAAGGTACGTGAAATTCAACTGAACACTAAGAGTACGCTACACAAACACTGACTTGAGCGTCGAAGTGACTTTTACAGGTGCTCACCCCCTCTCCATCGTTCGACCCCGGGAGCATAGTCCAGAGTTCTCTTTCGACCAAGGTAGCGTGCGGACTTCAGTCAAGAACCTGTGGAGGTATTTCTTCTTTAAAGAAATCCTGCTCCAACAGCGCTGAGCACTCCTTTTTTTAATATATAAATTTCTTCTTAGCCTAAGAGCTTTATCCGTTACTATTAGGCCATTACTCGAGTATCTATTGTCTCTTTTTTATTTTTCACTTTTCCAAAGTTATTACCCGTATAAAGATTTAGCACTTTCACGTTTAATAATGTATTATACACGTACGCACGTAATTTTCATGTTTAATACACATTTTTTACAAAACTTTTAATAAGACACAAAATTCATGTATTATACACATTATTCTCACATATTATTGAAAAAAAATAATGTATATTTATTATTTATAAATTTTAAATATATAAAAATAAAAATAAAAGCTCAGTTTTCCCTAATTGTTTTTTGAAAATAGTATAGCCGTGCGACTATACACTTCTTTCTAAATTTTTTTAAAAATAGTGCAACCACTACCTGTTTGACACGTGGTGCATAGGCGCTGGCGGGTACATATAAAGAGTATAGCCGTACGGCTATACTAGATTCTCTTTTTATTTTTTTAGGGAATAGTATAGCCGACCGGCTACACTAGCTTTTTCAATTTTAAAAAAAATAGTATAGCTGACCTGTTGTACTCTTTTGACACGTGGAACCTATGCAATGGGCAATCCTTTTTTAAATATATATAAATAGTATAGTCGTCCAGCTATATTTTTAAAAAAGAAAATTTAATCTGGGAAAGTTCGCCAACATAGAGCTGTCCCGACAAACTGTCATCGGGACAGGTTTTTTTATTTTTTAAACTTAAAATATATATTTTTTTTTTTACTTCTTTACTTTACTTTAATTACACGTATTTCTCATGTTTATATTACACGTATTTTTTAAAAAAATAAAATAAATAAGACAAAAAATACAAATGTAAAATTATTACACATATTTCTCATATATTATATGAAAAAAATTAATGTATATATTAAAAAAATCTTAGTTTTTCCCTAATTGTTTTTTAAAAGGAAAATGCTAGAGGCACCAACTCTCTAATAGAGCGTGGGACCTGTTGTATTGGTAGGCTCCATCTCTATTAGAGAGTTGGTGTCCAAAGTTGGTGCCTCTAACATAACCAATAGTATAGCCGTGCGGCTATACTCTTTTTTTTGGAAATGTTTTTAAAAATAGTACAGTTGCTATTGTTTGACATGTGGCGCATAGGCGTTGGGCAGGTGTATATAAAAATCCTACAAACTCATACTCAACTCACAGAAATCCTACACCAAGCCCCTCTGTGAACAAGACCGTTAAAAATTCTATTAACTACTGATGTGGCAAAAAGCAATCTCACTTTGTCACCTCAGCAGTTAACAAAGTGACTTCTTATAGAATCTCCAATGGGAGATGTCAAATGCAGAATGTTAAATTTGAATTTGATGGCTTATGTGACAATTTGACACTTTGGAAAAAAATTAACTCCGCCCGAAATGTCAAATATCATATTATTTTATTATATTTTTAAAAGCAAATGGGACCTATATATGGTGCATAAAGTTTAAAAGAGAGTAAATGATAGTGAAGTCTATGACTAAAAAAATATTAAAATAATATTTGACATCAAATTTTTTTATATGTTATTTTTGACGTATGTCCAGCTAACAAACCTTCAATACAACCTCCCTTTTCTAATTGCAACAATTTATAATATATAATATGAATGGTTAATTACTGTAGACGTCCTCGAACTATGGCCACTTTTGCAATTGGGTCTGTGAACTAAATTTGAGGCAACGAACTCCTTTAATTAGACAATAAGTTGCAATTAGGTTCTGCCATCAAAGTCCGTCAAATTATCTGTCAAAATGAGGGGTAAAAGCGTCTTTTCGAGTCTGAAGACTCTCCTTCCATGGAAGCCAACACCTCACTCTTCCTCCACCATTTCCCTTCCTTCACAATCACTCTCCGAACCCTCCCTTCTCGAAGCCTTGCGTCTTTGTGTTCTCCAAAACCTCAGACTTTTCTCTCTACACGCAGCTTCCTCCTCCTCCACTCCCACTCCCACTTCTCACTCCTCAACCCCCATTTTCCTTCCCTTTCTCCAAGACACGACGACGACGAAGAAGAAGAACCAGAAGACCTGCAAGAACTTGAAGAAGAAGAAGAAGAGGAGGACCCAGATGATCCAATTCTCAGATTCTGAGAATTTGATACAGGAATCTCTACATGATATTGAAAATTTTATAGCTCCTCTATCTTATATTAGGGAAGCCCAACTATTAATTGTGAAACAAAATCTTGACAAATATTTGCAAAATTTTCATCTATTCACAAGATTGTTATTACAATTTAAGAAAGGGAAAGAAAATAACAGGGACAAGCACTGACTAATATTAAAGGCAAAGTGCGGCAGATACACAAACACACACATCAACAAGAAAGGAGCATGACTTGAAAACATGTATCAGTGTTTTCAAATCAAAACAATAAAAACAGCAGCAACAACAAGTACAAGAACCAGAACAACAACAACAACAAAACTAAATTGATTAATAAGAAACACCCAGAAAGGCAGTAACCCTAGGAATTAAAAAAGTGGGAGATAAAACATGAAATTGAGAGAAATAACAGGAGGGGGAAGAAACACCTACGTGAAAACAGAGGGTTTGTTGTGAAAATGAAAAGAACGAATTGTGCAAACAACCAATCAATCAGGCAGCAACCAAGTTGTGGTTATGATTTGCCGAGTGTGGAAAGAAAATAAAGAAGGAAAATGAAGGCGCTCCTCCCTCTGCCCTTGTTTCTCTTCTCTCCCTCTATCTTCTTGCGGGTGTCAATTGTGTCAATTGGGAGAAAGAGAAAGAGAGAGATAACAATGAATAATAAATGAAAATATTAATAATTGATATTTGAGAAGGGAGAGTTCGGAGAGTGATTGTGAAGGAAGGGAAATGGTGGAGGAAGAGTGAGGTGTTGGCTTCCATGGAAGGAGAGTCTTCAGACTCGAAAAGATGCTTTTACCCCTCATTTTGACGGATAATTTGACAGACTTCGACGGCAGGACCTAATTGCAACTTATTGTCCAATTAAAGGAGTTCGTTGCCTCAAAATTTAGTTCACGGACCCAATTGCAAAAGTGGCCATAGTTCGAGGACGTCTACAGTAATTAACCCATAATATGAAAGACCACAAAACATGAACAGAACCATAAACCTCTGATACCAGAGCAACTAATTTTCTTTAATAAAAAGAGAATAATATTTCATTACAATGACATATATCCAATCAAACTCCTCTCTTATATTTTCTAATATTTGCCAACTGGTAATACCATGGTTTCAAATGAAAAAGTGGGAACAAATATATATGTCGGACTTCAACCCAATACCATCTTCACCGAAAGTCAATCAATGCCAAAACCATAAACGAAACTCTCAGACATTGTCAGCTTGCACTGTCAAGTCCTGTATTCCCAAATCATGGTACAAACCATGCACTAATTGAAGTATGGGGCGATCATCTATCCCCTTCTTTACCTGTTAGCATCACCAACTAAAATCAGCCCCTAAAGGTAGCATACCCTTACTGAGAAATATATAACTTAATTTCCAATGATTGTTACCTGTATTGAAAGTGAACCAACAACATGACCAGGAACCAATTCCCAAAACCGTGCTTGAGAAACTTCAGAAACATCTTCACGGGCAGTAATCTGACAAAAAATATCATGCCAAATTAAACACCAATAACTCCAATACCAACAAAACATAATATTAAACCATACTGCAATAAATTCACACTACCTGTCGCCAGCATTTGCTCAATGCAGAAGTTGGAACGTTTGGTGGTGCCATTTGGAGTAGAATACCACCACTCGCTCTAAATAGTGGCATTACAAGCATAAAAACTGCAACTGAAACTAGTCCGAAACACAAAACTTCTGCATTCTGAACCCTACACAGTTGAAAACAGACCTCACATCGGAAGAAAAATCAGGGGAAACAGAAAAGAGAAGTAGAGAGAGAATGAACAGTATTTACCCCAGAGACAGAAACCAAGATGCCAATATCAACCCTGCACTGGGAAACAAATTTCCATTTACCAGTGTCAGATGAAAGTTCACATGAGAAATACATATAAAAGGAACATGCAGGCACACAAGGAAATTAGTTTACTAGAGAAATAGAAATGGAGGGATAGAGACGAGAAGGGAGCATATTATACCTACGAATGGAATCTGCAAGAACATGCAGGCAAACTGAGTGGTTGTTCATATCTTCTGCGTTTCTGTAAACTACATGACATGTGTATACCATATGAAAAAACATGTACAGGAGGGAAAGAAACACCTCATTTTCCAATACTCATACTCAAAAGCAAAGCCCTCAAAAGAGTAAGAATCATTTATGCACAATAAGGGAACACTGATGGACACACCAGTACTATCAGTACCAGATATCTCTGGAAAATACAAACAATCAGCAATGAGGCTGATGAAAATGTACGGAATATAATCTCATCATTTGATGTTTCATAGAAAGTTTTACTTTTGAACTGCTATGCCAAAACCTCTCTATCAATTTCGTACAATAGCAATAATTTAGGTGGGGGAAAGAACTAGATGACTTGGCGGCCTTCAATGCAAACTTTTAACTAAGTTGCACTTGCACCAAGGTATATATTGAACCTATTAGCCTGAACTTTCAAAGAATCAAATAGACTAAACCTAGGTGTAGGTGAAGTAGCTCTCATAAACAAGTACCATGGTAAATTTCATACAGTGAAATCACAAATGGGCCACAACACCAAAACATAAACTACAGCTGGAAACTTACCAAGATTGACACGAGCATAATTTCTGAAGAACCAAACACCAATAAGATTCACCAGTAGATTTGTCACTGCCGAAACAATCAAGTAATGCCTATAACCAGATAATTAGCAGACAATAAGAGCCATAAGAAAAACTGCAACCACAAAAGCAGGAACCAAAAAGTTTCTATGCAGTGATTCATCTAATGAAAAGAGCAGTGCAAAATTAATTTTTTGAAATTTGGCCCAATTTAATTAGATAAATAGAATGATTATTCACACATAAAAACATATGTACTAGTGAGATCACTTCAAAACAATAATTATCTGATACAATTGTCATATTGCCCAGTTTTAGTTAAAGATAACCTAACAAATGCGTGAATCTACAAATGTTTTGGTAAGGAGACAGCACAACATTATTCTGTGTGCCACAAGACTTACTGAAGACAATCCTAGAATTATACTTTAATGTTGCGTGGAATTGAACTTGCTCAGAAATCAGTCACTAGTTGGAATTGCTTAGCTTGTCAATCAACCACACTAGGAGAGGTCTCAGATACATGATTCCTAACACATATAAGAGTGCACCATAAAAACAACCATCCGAAGACACATGAAATGGAATAAAGAAAAGTTTTGCAACGACAAGGAAAGCAAATGAGATTCCAGTAGTGTTAAAGTATATATGGCAAAATACCACAAAATAGTGAAGATTCAATTGACACACCATTGGAATAAAGACCTAGGAATGTAGTAGAGTATCTGGGCATTGTAGTTTCCATAACCAACTTACTTGTGTTCAGATTCATCCTGTATGAACGCATGAAGTGCTTCCACAGCCAAGGAGAATGACATAAACAAAAGAAACAGCTGTCTACATGTGCAGCAGAATCAAAAACGAAGTCCACATATTAGCCGAGAGGATGCATGGAAGGAAGTAATGCAATAATTAAATGAGAAGAAAAGGGAGTGGAATCCAATGCAACAAGTTGAGATGCATAAAAGATGTTAAAGTGAAAACATACATAGGTCATGGAAAAGGTTTCATCTAAAAGTAGCCACGGAAACAAGCTAACCAAATCAAAACTAATGGCACTTGGATTGCAAGTCACCCAAGAAAATGTACATTAAAAATTGACATAAATTTGAGTTTTTAAATGACATCAATATCAGAATTAAAACAAGACTATTACCAATGCCCAGAAAGTAGGAGGACACAGGTAATGTTACACCAGTTACCAAAAGTAATAGAATCAAAGAGTCCCAAAATACAAGTACTACGCAAACATCATCACCCAAAAATAGAGAAACTAACTTAAAATCCATAAAAAAAAAAAAGTAGGGTAATTTATCGCAAAAGTGGGTACAATTGCAATGATATGGGAAACGTGAGATACTTACAGCATTGGTAAAAGCAGACAAAACTTCTAGCCTTTTATACCTGATTCATAGAAAAAAAGGAATTCATTATACACATGATTATCAAATCTAAAACATACCCAAATAGATTAACAATCCAACTCGTGTTCATATCCATAAATACACAACAATCTTACCCATAAGTGTAAATTGCATCAGGTTTCTTTCGAGAAGCAGCCATAGCGAACAATGAAAACGTTAATAAGCCACACCCAAAACTTAAATGAAATGAATCTGACACCAAACCTGAAAACACAGCACAACAATTCAACCAAAATTCAAAAAATAAAATCATCGAATAAATATAAAATGTGAAATTAATAACAATTTACGAACCTATACGTCCCGTGAAGAGTCCAATACATAGCTCCGCGGTCGAATACGCCACATTAAGCGAAATCAACAAGAACAATCTCTTCATATACCGATTTCCGGACCTCAAAATCCGAAACACCGATTCAAAAACCAACAAGACGGATAATTTCTCGGCCGAAACTCTTCGTTCCCCGAAAAGCTTGTTATTTTCCTCTGCCAAATACGCCCCTGGAGGAACGTCAATGCTCGACACGCTCCGCGAGAGAAACGGCGTCACCTCAGAGTCATTGAGATTGATCGAAACCGGCGTGTGTGGTTCGTGGTATTGCTGGAACGAGGCTTGGCGCGAAAACGCCAATCTCCGATCGGTGGTGCCAAGTCCTAAATCGGCGCTCCATGGGTTCTGAGGGCCTTTGAAAGAATTGCTCTTCTCCATGAAAACACTAATCCAGAGTCTGATTTGAGATATTAGGGTTTGGATTGGAAGGATCGAAGCCTGAGATTCATACTTATTACGAAACCCTAATTTAAAATTAGGGCCAGGCGAAGACTGAAAGTCAAGTAAACGAAAGGTAGACTTGTCGCATGGTGTATGCAGTATGCTACATGTATGAATTGTTCAAAGTTTGGTAATCAAATTGTGGGGTCCAGATTCTGTCGACTTTGTTGCCCCTAGATCAACGGCCTGCGTGAGAGAATCAGATGATTTTTTGTTGTGATTTATGGTAACTTTGTGGTTGGACTTAGAATAATGAGATTTGGAACCATTCAAGCTCAACTCTGTTGAATTCTTTTGCAGTGGATGCTACGATATTGTGTGTTTAATTTAAATTTTTTTTCCTTTTATATTTTGCTTTATCAAATTTGTTTATTTGTTTTTGTTGTATAAGAAACCTAAACTTTTCTTATGTTGTTTGTTTTATACATTTTTTGGGTTGGTAAAGATGTTGCATTAAACATCATAAGAGTATGCAGGGAAGATGATGACAACATCTGAAAGCCAACGTGAAAGTCAGGAACAAGAGCGGAGTCATTCGTGGCCTGAAACAATCACGAGAAAACAATGAAAATGAAAAATACTACAGCCCAAAATAATACATTAGGCTAAACTGGATGGAGCAATAGTGGCCTTGTTAAAACTTTCAAAACTTAGGCCAGTAGACAATGAACAAAAGTTGCACCGATCGAGATGAAAAAAACACAAACTACAACGACACAACCAACTAGTAACTGCCCCACTGCAAAATGGCCTTGCAACCGCCCGGGTGTTGGTCTATCAGTGATCGGTCGATTGATACTTATAAGCCGAATGACCAACCCGATCAACCGACTACATTGTGCAAATTGACCGACCCGATCAACGACCGCAACTAATCCAAGACTTCGGAAACCTCTAATAAGTAGTAGGCTTTCTTGTAGGAAGTACTTTTAGTTGGTTGACATCAATTTCCAAATGTTCCAGTATAAAATACTTGAGGAATATTAATTATCAGCTGGAAAGTAAATAAATCTTTGTTCTAAAAAATGAACATCAGATGGAGAAAAAGAATTTCATTAATTTTTTAATCTATGTTCATGCTTTATACAATTCGATTCTCTACAGAAGAAGTGAGCAATTGGAGACAACTGCAGAATGAGGGAACTGGAATTATGCACAAGTCTACTGTAGGCTGAATAACTTCTCATTTTGCAGACTACTGAGTAGCAGAATCAAGATCAAATTCCAATGCGTACAATGGACTTGGACTTGGAGAAGATATCGGCTCCATTTCTATACAAAGATACAATCCCAACTTCGCCACTGTGATTAAAAGTTTCAACTCCAATTTTCATACAATAGCTGGGTTCTGCAACTGGCAAAAGATTAAGATTACGAAAACCATCGTTGAAAAGTAAAAGGGTTGGAATTGAGATAACCAAACCTAAATAAGTATATAGATGAAGACTTATGTTGAGGACATTATAGATAAATGCAGAAGAAGAGAAAAAAAAACATTGCCCCATCTATAATTTATAGATTTTAAGGAACAAACTGACCACTTACTCCATGCAACAGTGTCACAACATCATACCCGTAGGTGGGGAAGGAAATGCCAAAAGATTAAAATGTGATAACTCACCATGTTGTCAGGACTGTAGATGATAATCCAAAGTATAGGCATGAATGTCAGAAGGACTTGTGCCAGGCCTGAAACAAACATCAAGCATGTAAGATCGTTTTAGATATTCAATAGAAATCAAATTTGAACAACTCAACAATGTCTAATTCAATATTAGGGGTGGTTGAATTACTTTTATCCTTAAAAAGCAGAAATTGCACTCATTAAGGTACGGGAATTGAGTTATTGTTTACTACTTGGAAAATCATATAAACTGAACCTACTTTTTATTGATGATACCATAGTGAAACTTAAGTTGTCCAGCCTTTACATCTTCTGCATACTGCAGCCACAAGAGAAAGAAATTGTGACATAAGATAAATGTCTAGAAGTAATTGAATACATGTTATAGGTAATAGGTATAGCATCCGCAAGAAGCCCATACCAATTTTAAGGTAACTACCATCGATGAAAAAGCCAGAGAATCAAAAGGTATATCATCAAGTGAAAATAATCGGCATTCTGATGATTCTGGACCTGGTGAGAAGTGGGGCTTCTTCAGCCTTGCTAAGAAAATTACATAAGTCTGTTTGAAAAAACACAACATGAACACAAAGACATCTTTATCAAGTGTATAGGATATCAAAAAATTTAACAAAAATAAAAGAAAAGGTTAATAATGAGAATCTCACTGACCTGGCCAATAAGTGGGATGTCCAACTGAGCAAAAGGAGACAGCACTTCCACTTCTGCACATGCTTCTTCCCAGGTTTCTCTGATTGCTCCTTCTGTAGCTGATTCCCCAATTTCCATATAACCTGCTGGAAGAGTCCTAAATGACAACACCCAACAATGAAAATTAGGATAAACATCATAAATAAATAAAAATTTGATGCTTAAACATAATATCTTTCTCCTTTTCCAGAAATAATTAGTCAGCTGACCCTTCCCAGATAAATACTTTATCCATTTACAAACATACCAAAGGCCATATGATGGTTGAATCTTCCTCTTGCAAAGCAGGACCATGTTATCATGCTCAATCAGACAGCCCACAACCTATAAGCATCATTTGAGCAAACAATAACAAAATTGATGTCACATTTGTATAAAACAATTACTCCTAATTTGTATAACCCAAATCATATTAAGGACCAAACTTAGGTGACATACCACATAGCCCTAGAACTTCACAATCAAAATACAGATCACACAACATTACACTTTTTTTCCCTCCTTTTCAAATTCAATCAATTTTACCATTTATAGAAACTGACTCCAGACAATGAAAAGAAGATAAAAGTAAGCAGGCCAGACTGGTTTACAATAGAACCAGAGGGAACAGGATTATGTCAGTCTGTGAAGGCACACACATGCATGTCAAATCTATTATAGAATAACGTCTTAAGTAATCCCGGGGAAAAAATAACCAGGGTAGCCTTTCAAGTATAAAACTATGATGTGAATCAAATACAGCAGGTGAAGAAAATAACATAAATAACCTTTATTTTGCACTGCCATCAAAATCAGATTTTGGAAACAACAAAAACTTCTGCAACATAGTATTTCTGAACAATTCCCAAACACTATTAAGTTCCAAAGAGAATAAAGAATACAAAAATCATTCAAGTTAGGATGCATATCATGTGATCATGTGATCATGTGATCATGTGATCATGTGATCATGTGATCATGTGATTGATATTTATGCTTAAGTGAGAGGAAAACCTGGCTGAAATAGGGACAAATATTGAAGTTGCCAGAAAAATATGGCATATATGGATGTTGTATATTAAATATTATATGTCAAAATATTGGTGGTGTTACATGGAGACAAAACAATAATCTAAAGATACTAAAGATGAGATCGATAAATTGTTATGCACTTACCCCAATGTAAATCCTAATAAATAGACCGATCACATAGAGACTTTGTTTCAAAAAGCACCTTGTTATAAACTAATTTCAAAATTAAGAAAAACTTGGGACCTCTTGTTCCTGGATTGGCACATGCACAACTCAATGAAATTGTCATCGCAAAACAAAGGATAATTTGAACAGTATACCATTTTTGGGTTCTCGTAGGCAATCTTATCACAAACCGTGCAAATAGCTCTTATCTTCTCCTCTCCATCAGGTATCTCATGCTTTGTTGGGCCACCACACCACTGGCAGAAATTGATCTTACGAACATTGCCCTTCATAGGAATAGAAATTCAATTCATAAAGCACAGCAGGCTATAATAAATGAAAAGAAAATGTTAAAAAGTACAAATGAAATGCTCAATCTGGGTTATAGTCATGCACTGTCGTAGTAAAGCATATAGATGACTTGATATACACTACCATTGTCCTGTCAAAATCTCTAGCTATGTCTACCAATTACTATTTCAAAAAACTAGACATGACAACTCAAATATCAAAAGGGGGAAAAGAATAAGAAAGTTCTAACTACCCAATAAATTCACAGGAATATCCACTAAGTTTAAACTTTGAATTATGCAATGGAGCATATGGAGGTGACAGTTCATGCGAAATGAAGAGGCCAACCAAATTTCTCCTCAATTATAAATTATACAGAAGCAAAACGCTTAATCTCATTAGATAACACAAACCCATTTCCCCATACTCAAAAGCAACCAAAATAAACTAGAACCCACCAAAAATCTATACCAAACCCATCAGTACGAAAAGAATTAGACCAAAAAAAAACTTACAGCTGAGTGAACCGCGACTGATGAAGAAGGGCCACCTGGGTTCGGCCCAGAATGAGTTGAGGACATGCTGAAAGCTCCAAAACGAGTGCGGCGAGGTGAGGACCCAGGAAGTAACAAAGTGGTTGTTGTCGGTAGAATTGTCGAAGAAGAAGAAGATGATGATAATAATAATAATGGTTTGGAGCAGGTGGAGATAGAAATGAAGGACACCTGCCTGCTGCCTGTAGAGCTATAGGGCTTCCAACGATGCGAAACCAAGCCTGATGAACAACCCAAGATCTGTCTGGTTTTTAGCATTATATGTATATCAAGAATTTTTTACCAAGATAATCAACCAAATAAACTGAAACCAAATTATGCAGAAAGAGTGACTGCAATATCAATATCGGTTTCTTTTTCTTTCTTTTTCTTTTAGAAGCTTTTCTATTTCTTTTGTCCAATACGGATTACGGAGTGGTATCGCGCTTTAACTCAGCCATTTTGCACGAGTTTCATCGGCTCCAATTTTGTAAACTAACGGTGTCACTAGCATTATTATTTTCTTTTTCTTTTTGTTTAGCTATTAGTCCAGTGATATTAATGTTTCACAACACAACATTGAAAATTTCTCAAATTTTTGTTTAGAAAAATGCTAAATTATCTTTTACTTCAGTTTGTAATAAGCAATATTGAGGGAAGGGGATTTAAAAACAGCCTCGAATGCAATAGTAATGACTTTTAACCATTTAAGCTACAAGTCTCTTACAACTTGTCACATAAGCAACAAGTCCCTTACAGCTTATAATTTAGGGTTTTTATCACAAATGTTCCTTGAGGTTTGCCGCATTATCATCTTTGGTCCTTTATGTTTTTTTTCTCATATTATTGGTCCTTTATGTTACACCTCACACATCAATATGGTCCCGTTGTGAAGTTTTGTCAAATTTTCTGTTAAACTGATGACGTGGCACATATGTGGTGCCCACATATCCAATGAGATCATCCCACTTGGATCTAAATAAAATAAAAAAAATTTTAAAATAGTTTAACATTTTTTGAAGAAAAGAAATATTTAACATTTAAAAAAAAATTAGAAATGAGAAAACAAATTCAACTCAGCCTCCCCATCCCCTCCTTCCCCTTCCGTCTCCCCCACCCTCCCCTTCCCCTTCCATCTCCCCCACCCTCTACCTTTGATCTCTTTGTCCCGAGGTTGTAACTCAGTAATATATATTCTTTCTTTTACACCTTTGTTTTGCGGATTAAGAAATTAATGTTGTATGCTAAATTGTCTGGGAAGATAATATAATTCTTCCAAAAAATTCATGCATATTCAAATTTCTTTTCAAACTGATATTCCATATTTTCAAATCAATCCTTCCACCAAGACTCAATATTAATAAAGAAAATATACTGTTTATTACATCCTCAGTAAATAATAAAAATAAAAATAGGCATACATACTTCCGGCAGTGCAAAGCTGGCGCTGCCTGTGAACAACCATCGTCGGATAATTATTCCACTGGCTGAACCCTTTCAAAGCCACACCGGCAGCCTTGTTCTGTTTCATAAAAAATTTCATCTATAACTACCATTCCTCCGTACCCTAGAGATAAACCCCCAACCTTAACCTGGTCTTCTAGGATTCAAGCCTGTCCCTTAATTGCCTAGAAAGAAACTACAAACTTTAATAAAAATATAATGATATGTTACATGTACTAGCATCTCTGCACTTAAACTAAGTTAGCCGGCCGGCTTGGTACATCCTCAGTTCACAGCCAGTTTATCACATAAAGATTGATATGCCGCACTGCAAAGCTTGAACTTTTCCTCTGCACCAGCCTGCATTAATATAGCAAAACTGTTAGAAGTCTGAGCACTCAATTTATGTAAAGCATTCGAACATCTCCAACCACTTGTAACAAATCTTCAATGCACTACAATTGCTTCGACCAATGTCACTCAGCTGGGCATTGCTAGGTAAATAGTACCCATAAATGATTTTCCACACTTACCAGTCTGGTAAAAAAAGAATAATTTTCCAGCTCTACGTGTATAAGCCAAATTAGACTCTCTTCCTTTACACTCTTGATATTCCACATCAAAGATTCAATATAAAAAAAAACAATGTTAATAAATTATTAGAGCATGTTGATGATACCTTGGAAGAGCCCTGGTGACGATCTGGATGCCATTTCAGGGCAGAGATTCGGTATCTAAAATGTAAGTAGGATTCGGATTAGATGATGAAGCAAAATTAACATATATGAGTGGAAAAGAGTGATTGACAAGTAAAAAAGCGATCCTGCTAAAAGAACTCACGCATTCTTGACATCTTCAAGTGTTAGAGGGCCAGAAGCACTCAATCCGAGGGCCAACCTTTCATCTGACTCAGACCTTTCAGACTCGGACTCAGACTCAGTTTCATATTCTTCCTTATTCTGTTGCCTCCAATTCCAGGACCTACCATAGTTAGAGTGATTTGAAGAGCTCCTCCACTGTGAACTCTCTTCATCAATGAACGACCAATAATAGAATTTGGTTCCACCAAACGTGGATCGGAAAATGGTCTCCACATCTATATCTTCTTCACAATACTGGAAACCTCCTGAAATAGCATTGCAAATTGCACTGAGATCACATGCAACTTCAAGGATGATGAAACTGAATTTAGAAATCACAACATAACATCAATCATGTAAGGAATGTGAAAGGTGCCTATCTGATGCCATCACAAAAGAGCATCGCCTACTTCAGTTGAATTTAGAGTCCTTATACATGATATATGGCTCACAAGCTAAACCACACAAAACTACACCTAGTGGTCTCTGTCGAACAAATGTTGCACTTAAGCCCACATGAAAGGCTTTATTCCAACTGCTCGGCAAAATTTGTAAAAGATTCCAGGCAAAATGATTCCTGAATGGGAGCCAACTAAAAGACAGACCCACTATCCTGACCCAGGTTAAAAAGATGTCATATATCTAATTTTAGAAGATGTACTGCATGTCCTTTTCTGCATAAATACTTCCTTACTTCTGCCGGAATTCCAGGCTCCTTGATTGCCTCCCCAGTTCTTTTTGGATCCCTTGGCTGAGTATTGCTTTTTAAACCATGAGGTGCCTTTACTAGAAGAGGGCTCATCCTCATCGTACTCCTTCTGCCAACTCTGAAACATTCAAAAAATATATAGTTGGAACATAATCAAAAAATTTACAAAAACGGAAGAGGACAAAATTTGTAAATGTTCACCTATGCATAAATTGGAAAAGGCCAGTATAAAATTACAAAAGATGAGCAACCCATGAGAAATAGAGATATATCAAATCATTACCAGGACGAGAAAAAAGGAAAAAAATTTCAATTGAAACCATCATGTCTGACAAGATACCACTAAAAATAAACAGACTGTTGCCTGGAAACAATAATCATCAAAAGTGGGGAACTAAGGGAAAATGTGTTATATCAGTGAGATTCATTTCTGTACAAGTATTCTAAAATAAGTAAATATATAAAAAGATTGACTGCTCTGGTACTGCTACCTGACAGTGCTCATTTTCCTTATAACTCAAGAATAACCTACTGCAGTTGACACTTCAAAATTTCTAGCACAAGAATTTGCATGGTCTCAAAATTAAAATCTTAGAGTTAAATGTAACAACAATTGCCATTTTCCCAATCATACTATAAAACGAATTAACAGCAGGAATAGAGAACCTGAAATAAGAAGTCTGCATAAGCATTGACATTGCGCAGTAACGTTTGCTTTGCATGGTTCCTTCTGGACCTTCTTGAATGGTTGTTGAATCTCTGCAAATGAACAGTTATGAGCAACTGACACAATTTCCATTCACTATCAGAACTAAGAGATAGAATATAAGTTATTATTATTCAAAAGGGATGGAATGGGAGTAAGGAAACAAATGGATACAGATGAACCTAAAATTGACACGGCCTGCATATCAAATGCAGTGAAGAAATGTACAGCATAAGAGGAAACAGAATAACTTTCAATAATTCATTTTGTAAACTACAAAAAAAAATAATAATAATGATAATAATAAAAACTGGACCCACAGAAAAATAAGCAGAATTAACATATCTATGCCAATGCTTTGACGTAACTTGTGCAGGTACTAACAACATACTAATCAATCAAAAGGTAAGCATTATGGCAAAGAGACCTATCTTGGTTGTGCTGTTATGTGGGCTTAAGAGAAATACATAAATCAGAACCAAGTCAAGATCAATAGGATCAACTTCTTGTGCCAAAGATCTTACCATTTCCAAAGAAACTAGAGTTACATCCCTTTTCCAATTCCATTCAAGAGTTCTTATGTGTTTCCATGCCCCTTCGAGTGATGGATACCGTGTCAATATAACCATACTAAATTCAGCATTTCAAAGTTCCTCTTTGCATTCAAGGTTATTATTTTGATATTTCCATTCAACTAAAAGTGGGACCTCTAAATTAATGAATGGAGTAAGAGACAGTTGTGGCCTACTTGTCTTTTTATGAAAGCTTGAAATTTTACCACAATGCACTGGCTACTTGGTGAGAAAATGCAGAAAATCAATCAATGAACTTCAGCTCAGGAGCCCAACTTTTCATTTTCTGAGATAGATAACTTACAATACCCTCTACACATATTAGCTAATGAACTATTTCATTTGACCCTGTTTTCAGGCACACTCTCGTTTATAAGATTCCCAAAACAAAATGAAACATAATCCATAAAAATTTGTCTATTTCTCTTCCACTTATTTTTTTCACAGCCATAGAAAGCAGATAGAACGGGCAATCAATAAGGTTAAGAAAAAAAATACCAAAAGTATCAATCTTTTTTGGATTCTCATCTCATTGATGCATACCCAAATCACCGAAATTTTCAAACTTCAGCAGACACTATTAAAAATAAACAAAATGGAACATGACCCAGAAACATATATATATATATATATATATATATAGAGAGAGAGAGAGAGAGAATTACAGGTTCCCAATAGTTGCGTCTCTTACGATCCAAGACGGGGGTAGAATGAAAGAGGGCAGCCCTCATATAAATGCAGCAGTTGAGCTTTGAGTTCGTGACAGCCGCTTTCATGCCGCTATTCATTTTTTTCTGAGAATTGATTCTCAGAGAGAATCAGACATAGAGAGAGCTTAGAGAGGAGAAGCAAGCAGAGGTGAAGCCTACGGCCCTGAACCTACGCTCACGCTTCGCCGATGTACTATGGAAAGCAAATGTTATTTTGGGTCGGGTCGACCCGACCGTAATAAGCCATGAAGTCAAAAGAGGCCCTTGGCAAACTTGGGCTCCTTCTTTATTGGTTGAAACTTGAACATATTTGTGGACTTCTACGTTTGGGCTACGCAAGATAGGACTAGTGTATTTTGCACATTCGTTGTCCTTACAAAAGATGAGATTGAACTTATTAAATTGGAAAATGGTGGTGGAAAAGCCACTAAAGCTACAAAGAGTGTTATTATAATTCAAGCAATAAGTGACGTATGCACTTCAAAAGCATCATGCACCCACTACCATAATTCATTTTTCGTTTGTAGCTTTGGTTACCAATTTCTCATTGGTTGTGCCTAATAAAACACGGTCATGAACTGATTGAAGGGACTTCTCTTCGGCCCTGGCGCCTGCCGTTTCATCAAGCATTTCGCCCTCCTAAGAGCAAAAGAAAAGCTGCAAAGGCAGAATCCCCTCGGCCTCGTGATCGCAGTTTTGAAGGCCGAGGCCGAAGGCCGCAAAAGATACGATTTGAAAAGCGTGGTTGAATCGCCATGTGACCTCAGGGCCCCAAGCTCCATTTAATGAAGTAATGCCTCTAACTTCGCAGCAAAACCCACTAGTCACAAGAAGCATTCAATGCACGAGAGAAGTGACTGAAGTTAGGATTTGGTGATGGGAATCAGGGTGGTTAGGCGCAGACATTCTCACAAGTAATCTTACGACTTAGGGTCAGATCATCAACCACCAGTCCAGGGCATTAAATACGTTCCCACGGCCAAGGGGGCAGAACCCACGATCAGAGCGGTGGCCGAGATTTGCCGAGATTTATGGGGGTCACACCACCATGCTTCTCAACCCCAGACCACCATGCTTCACGATCCCAAATGCCGATTTGACTACCCACTTGCCCGGCCAGACTCCACCACGCAGGTCTTGTCAGCCTCGAATGTCCCTCCAAGACTCTTATAAATGCTAAGCTCAGAACTACATTCAAAAGGTTCAAACACCAAACCAAAAGCCTCCCACGGAGCAAATTATATTTTCTGTAATGCACTTTCAATACCTTTATTTGTTTTCTTAGGAGTAGTGGTAGACTGTAAGGAAAGTCCATTCATCAATATATCATACGACCCTTGATTTTCAAGACGCCGGAGCACTACCTCTGTTGTCGCCTCACTCACCCCATATATCATACGACCGTCGCTCTCTGAGCAACGCGCCGGAGCACAGCCTAAAAACCCACCACCAACACCACCACTAAACGGCCTTGTAGCTTAGGCCGTGAATCTGACGGCTGAGATTCGTTTCTCACTCGGTCACAATCGTTTGATTAGGAGTCGAACGCAAAACAGGCGCAACATTTAAACCATCTTCTACCCGAACCTCATCATCACCTCAACGCACGGTAGACCGTGCTGGCACGCCCGCGCACAACCGCACCGCATCCAAAAAGAGGACGTCAGGTGTTGACGCACATCCCCTCGTCCCAGAGCACCAGGCCGCGAGATTTGCGACGGACCAACACTCTTAGGTGGTGGGGGGGTCTTGCGTTGGTGGCGCAACTCGTGGGTTTTGGGTGGTGCAACATTTCCATGTTCTTTGTCTTAGGGTTTCCCGAGTGTGTGTTGTGTTTTATGGGCTTTTTCTTTTATATGGGCTTTATGCCTTTACCCTGTCTTTCGTGAGTTTAATAACTATAGTTGGCTCTATGTCTTTTGTATTGCATTTGGTTGAACTCATTTTTTGAGTATAACGTTTGTGTAATTGGCTTTGGCCTTCTATTGAATGAAACTCGATTCTGACCACACAAAAAAACTTATTAAATTGGACAATTGTCCCACCTCTTAGAGAAATTGTGGAACTTTATAAGACATGACTCAAAGTTCAATCTTATCCCTATCAGCCATTTAGGTGTTGTAACTCAAAAATATTAAGAGGAGTGTCCAATTGAAGATGAGGGATGGTAAATGTAAAGGAGTATAACATGTGGACCCATGAATTTATGAAAAGAAGTAAAACTAAATAAATAAATAAAAGCATGTCTCCTTTAAATAAAGAAGCATGCCCTTAACCCAAATTTTTTAATTGGTCCAATACATAGTTTGATGAGTAGGTGACATGGTTATTAAAAAAAAAGTGCTTCTTTTAGCATACAAGCGGGGACCAAACTAGCCATGATGACCGATCCCAAAAGAAAAGATGTTCACATGGATAAAGATGTGCAATTAGGATCTCCCTTGCTCACTAAATAATGGCTTTACCACACATTAACTGTAGCAAAAAGTACAACTTTTTCTGTTCGCCAATTATCACTGCAATGCAACTGGTTATACTTAAATCAATTAACCATGAGGTGATTAGATGACAATTTGGGGGGTAATTCCTAAATGTCAAACTCTAGATGACACCATCAATTTTGGTGTGTATTCGATTGTTGGGTTAGAATTTTTTGTTTTTGTAAAGATGAGACGAAGAATCTCTCAAATAAATTTCAGCGCCCTGCATATGTTCGATGTTTGTTTTCATTGTGAGACATTTTGCCAACAACACTGTTCTAAGTAAAAAATCTCTGCCCCAATTCTTAAGAAAACAAAATTAAAATATAAGGAAGAAAATTAACTTCCCAAGGATTATCGACCTTGCTTACTCCTTGATGGGTATATTGCTTGTTTGTTTAACAAAATTATCGTCGCATGCAATGTTTTAATTACAATTAACTTTTTATATACTTGTCACATGATCAATTATTGTGCGACAATATCTTTACACAATTTGCAATGCATTTAAGATTTATTGGAATATTATGAATTATTAAAATAATGCATTGGATTATAAAAAATAAAAAGAAACCAAGAATGATTTCCTTAAAAGAAAAAAAAAAAAAAAAGAAAAAAAACTTTTATACAAGGCAGCCTGCCTCCAAGACGGGTGACCACGTTGTGAGCTTTTGCCGGTAGTTATGCCGTTTCACGTTACGAGTCTGTGACGACCGTTTGAGAGTTTTAGTTTAGAGAGTTTTAGGTGTTCCGTCTGCCGTTGATTTCGCTGTTGACTAATTCACCTGGTCAACGGCTAAACGGAACAATCGACGAGAACAAGGGCGGTGCGTGCAAGTGTCCGTGGATGTGACCGCACGTGAACAAACACGCCGACATGATCTCCAATCAGTTGGAAACGGAATTGCTGAGTTGGCATTTGCTCTTTTCGCACCGTCCCATGTATGATTACTACCACCCAACCCCACACACCCCCACCCTCCCACTAAAATAAAGTGCTTCAAGAGGGCATCCTATTTAGAATACAAATTCTATTTTGTGTGACCAATTTGCCCCCCAACTCTATATTATTTGACAACTATACAAGTATGAGGGCATTTTTGGAAATCAAATTTTGGTAGTAAAGTAGTGAACTTTACCCACCTAATTGGCATGTAGGTTTGTCTAGGTGACTTGAAATAGACGCATAAATCTAACCATGAGATGCACCATGTGGTGTGCTAAAATGGTGTATTGTGTATCTAAGTTTATTTTTTTTAGAGAAATTGTGTATCAAGTTTATTATTACTGATATGTGTTATAATTTGAGTCAATTTGATACATCACAAACAATACATACATGCTATGATGATGTTCGTATTTTGAAATTTATTTTTTTTTCGAATACAAACGATAGTCTAAACTACAAAGGGGAAAGGGAGTTTCTCGCACACGCACTACCAAAGTATTATAAGGGTTCGAACTTGAAATCACTGGTCTACAAACTAAGACCATTTTTCATCGGGCTAGACCCTGTTGGCTGAAAAATTATTCATATATCATGAAGTTGAAAATAACATTACATTCGAGAGTTTTGATGTGCTTTTGAAAGTACCTATTCAAATACATCACACCACTCAATAATTAATGACAAAAAAACTAATTATATGAGCCCTTTTTTTTTATAAGTTCACTAACAAGGCTCATAGATGACGCTTCTTAGTAATGCTCTAATAACTAAAATTAATTTTAAATTTTCAAAATGCCAACTAATGTGAGTGTCTTTCTTCTTCTTTTTTCAAACATCGCTTTAAATCTTATTTACTCAGCAAATAAAATCACTCAAAATCTGATATATTAAGTACTATTTCAAATTTTTGAAAAATAATTAATAACTCAATTATTATTAAGGAGCAGTTACATTTCGATGTACTATATGGGCATGTTTCCTGATATGCCCTTGGTCATAAACACAAAGGACGGGTGGACCATTAGCACTAATAGCAGGGGCATATCAGTCCTCGCAATAGCAAAGACCGAAAGTGAGCCAGCTGTTTCCTCCATCAACGTGACTCGTCATGGGGTCCGTTGATCAGATATTCGTAGCCGACGGTCAGGATCTCGAGAGAGCGAATTTGAGGTTCATTTAAGCTGAATTTCATTTGGGAGAGCTTCCTTTTTTTAAACGAGAGGGCGGGTACCTCAGCCATTCTGTTAAGACAAGAGGCAGACATCTCCAGAGAGAGAAACAGAGAGAAAGATTGTGTTCTATTTCCATTCAAAGGTACTCTTTTTTATTCTTCTTCATTTTTTTTTAATTTAAATTTTTGCATTTTATTTGATTTTTTATGCCATCTTGTCTGGTTATTGGGCATGATTGTTGAAAACATTGATGAGTTTTGCTTGATCATCTCAAAATTATCTACATTTATGATTTTTGAAAACATTGATGGGTTTTGCTTGATCATCTCAAAATTATGCTCTTGAGGCATTGGATTGATATTTCCTCTCAATTTTGATGTTTTAATGATGATGATCTGCATAACCTGCTTGTTGATTTGATTTCCCATTATTTTTAAACTAAGCCAGCATCTTTAGCATTTCTTATTCTTGGGTATCAAATTGGTGCATCAAATTGCACATACTAATAATTTACAGATGCATATGAATGTGATCCAAGGGATGAGCACTTGTTTACTATAATTTGATGCAATGCTGGTTTGTTTCTGCAGCAGGCAATAGAAAATGGCAGAATCTGAAGATATTCAGCCTCTTGTTTGTGACAATGGTACTGGAATGGTGAAGGTAATGAGCCCATAACCATTCTTTTGTGATCCCAAAATGGCTTTTCTTTTCAAAACCGTAAAGGAATTTTTCTTTAAGGTTGATCATAGTATCAAAGTGATGAATATTATCTGATCTTGATGATGCAGGCAGGATTTGCTGGAGATGATGCTCCAAGGGCTGTATTTCCCAGCATTGTTGGTCGCCCTCGCCACACGGGTGTGATGGTTGGTATGGGGCAAAAGGATGCCTATGTAGGGGATGAGGCTCAATCAAAAAGAGGTATTTTGACCTTGAAATATCCGATTGAGCATGGTATTGTTAGCAATTGGGATGACATGGAGAAGATCTGGCATCACACATTCTACAACGAGCTTCGTGTTGCCCCAGAAGAGCATCCAGTTCTCCTGACAGAAGCACCCCTTAACCCCAAGGCCAATCGTGAAAAAATGACTCAAATCATGTTTGAGACATTCAACACTCCGGCTATGTACGTTGCAATCCAGGCTGTCCTTTCCCTATACGCTAGTGGACGCACAACTGGTAAGCCATTCAATTGAGTACTTGATTTGTTTTCTTTCTAAGATGCATGGTCATTATATGAAAAATATTAAAAAAAAATTGAACCAAATAAATTTGCAATGGATCTCATAGGAGAATAAATACACATGTAAAATAGACATTAATTTGTTTGCTAAGTTGAAAACACAGAGACAACTGTGTGCATCTCATTATTAAAACATGTTCTTATAATGGGGGAAAAGAATCAAATTCATGCTTTATAGGCAAATTCAAGTTGGTTTATCAAATTTATCATATAACTTCCATTTCCCTTAATCTATTGCGTACCTGCATTTCATTAAGTAAGCTCATAGGAAATCCTTATACCACCTATTGCATGATTGCATTCATGATATAGCGCAGGGGAACCAAATCTCTTTGTACCACCTATTGTGTTCATCATTTAAGCACAATGGTACCAGATGATATTTGCAAAAGTACTGTGGAAGAATGCTTAAAAACCTTGAATAAATAAAATTAAAAATTGGTTTTTAAACTTTGATTTCTAATGTTTTGTGGTCATGTATGTTTTGCTGTTTAGGTATCGTTCTCGACTCAGGGGATGGTGTGAGCCACACAGTTCCAATTTATGAAGGGTATGCCCTCCCACATGCCATCCTTCGTTTGGACCTGGCAGGTCGTGATCTTACAGATGCCCTTATGAAAATCTTGACTGAACGTGGTTACTCTTTCACCACCACTGCTGAGCGGGAAATTGTGAGGGACATGAAGGAGAAATTAGCATATATTGCTCTTGACTATGAACAAGAGCTAGAGACTTCAAAGACCAGCTCATCTGTGGAGAAAAGTTATGAGCTACCTGATGGACAGGTGATCACCATCGGGGCTGAAAGATTCCGCTGCCCTGAAGTCCTCTTCCAGCCATCCATGATTGGAATGGAAGCTGCTGGTATCCATGAAACCACATACAATTCTATTATGAAGTGTGATGTTGATATTAGGAAGGATCTCTATGGCAATATTGTCCTTAGTGGAGGCTCCACTATGTTCCCTGGCATTGCTGATAGGATGAGCAAAGAGATTACAGCATTAGCTCCAAGTAGCATGAAAATTAAGGTCGTAGCACCACCGGAGAGGAAATATAGCGTCTGGATTGGAGGCTCCATTTTGGCATCCCTCAGCACCTTCCAACAGGTAATGTGTTGTGTGTGTCGGTATGTGTGCATCTATTTTACTCACTCTACTGATGCATTTTAAACTTAGAGTAACATGACCCGAACTGAGTTTTCCGAAAGCAAAAAAGGTTGGTATTTGTAAAGAACATTGTACTTAATTGGAAACAGCTGAAACACCTCTTTTACTTTGACAAAGTGCTAATTTGATGCTTCATTAGGAGGTAAGTAATGTATTTGTCACTGAAAGCTACTTGTCTTTGAATGCAGATGTGGATTGCAAAGGCAGAGTATGATGAATCTGGTCCCTCAATTGTCCACAGGAAATGCTTCTAATCATGCAAAGCAAGAGGTGGACAGAGAATTTACACTTAACAGATTTTGTATTAAAGAAAGGCTTCTATTTAAGTGGTTGCGGAATTTCTTTTTCTATTCATTTTCCAATTTCATTCATGTCTATTTCTCTGTGTTTGTTATGTTGGGACATGAACATGGAGGCGAGCAAATTATGATTAAGATTCAATTTTTTCATTACTGCTTTGTTGTAGAGAAATTATGTATTGTTACTGATTTGGTTTGGTTGAAATCAGAAATCCCCTTCATTATTATTATTATTGGTTCTTAGATGAAGCTTCTTTGGTTGGTTGAAGAGAACCTATACCTTTCATTTGTGATGCTTTTTGCTATTCAGATAGCAATTATGTCATTATCTCTATATATTGTGACAAATTCTGAACCAGATACGTTCGAATCCCGAGAGGAAACTGAACAGAGAAACAAAATCTGTACTTTCTATTTGGCTTTTGGACCCAACAAATTCTGTACAAAATGCGGTGGATGGAGTGAATAAGAAATTGGAATTTTCTTCTCTGTAGTAATGATGTGCTTGGGTCAAGTCCACGTTGGTTGCCATATCATGTACCACGTTAGTTGGTATCAAAATATTGAGGTCGGCAATACCCTAAAATCACTTTTTCAACTCCAAAATAATCATCATACACTCCATGGTGGAAAAAAAAAATTGAAAAGGAAAGGAGTTCAAGATGCTTATTATGAAGGGCTAATAATAATTCCTTTCTTAAAAGACTTTGACCTAATTACATCAATGCTAGACATAAAAAGAATCCAATTTCTCACTCATTCGTTCCAGAGCATTTGGAATCTTTGTTGCTGTCTCTATTTATGGCATGGCCAGAGACAAGATATTGATTTTTATGGGTGGTACCTTTAGCACCAACAAAACCAAGCTGGAAAATGTGCTTTTACATTTCCTAGATTTTAAGCAAACCTGACAGGTGTGCTTAATGATAGCCTGATTGGAACATGCCAAAGTAAGTGGTGAAGATGTCTTGACTTGTAACCCAAGTATTATTCTTTCTCACAAAGCAAACCATTGGGTTTTACTATTGAGTTGGGGATGTAGTGATGAACTGCTATAAATAAAAAACAAGGGACTGGAAAAGCAACAAGCCCAACAGATGAGCATAATGGTATGTTACACAAATAGGTAAGGTGTGAGAGATCTATAACATGGGATGTTTGTTCATCTCAAACGGCCACAAGCCATGATTCTGAAATAAGTTTCTTTGATACAATCGAAAATCGAAATCACACAGTTAAAGATGATGTTTGGTATGGTATATCAAATTTCATCCCTAAGAACTGTACAGTCCTAGTGAAAATGAAAAACAACACAGTGAAAGATGTTCATAACAATGGCTTGCCTCATAAAAGAAGATAAGCTTGATATTCTCCATTTCAGACTTACACCATTGATTTTCCAGACACTTGTCATATGGTAAAACTCATCGAAGATGACAAATTACTTCACTAGCTCCACATCCTTAAGAAAACTAACAGTAGCTAAAAGCTTAACAAGAAGATTTATTAAAACCAAACAAATTTCACAACTTTTGGGTGTATACAGACTCCAATTTATGAACCCCAAAAAATCTGAAGCTCTCCCATAGCTTTGCCTAGGGTGCATAGTTTTATGGAAAGAAATCACTTTATATAAGAAACTTCAAAAAGGAGTAAAGTAAAGCTGGAAGAAACAACCCAATGTTAGAAAAATGTTGAAAGAAAATAAAACTTGCTGACCCTGGTCTCTTACCAGACCCAGCAAACCAAGTTACTGGGTGTTACGGACTTCACATTTATATCAATCCTTGAAAATGTTAAAACTTGATGGCCCAACAGTGTCAATGAACCCCTTTACTGACAGCTCAGGTGCTGGCTGTTTTTTCTCCAGCAAATCATGATCTATAAAAATGACGACAATCGTAATATCATCGTGAAAGAACCGCCTAACTCCCTTTTCAACCTTCTTAAGGTCATCATATCTCATCTCCCGTTTCCTAGCTGCTTCACTCAGAGCTGTTTTAAGAAGTCTTTTTGCAATTCCCTGGCATTTGTGAAAACAACAGAAAAAATAACTATTGATATCTATATGATACAGGGAAAAATTGACAAAAGAGGCATTGAAAGAAAAAAACATACTGCTCGAGGATTATTATGTACAATCTCCACAGCTTCCTGATTTGTCATATGCTCCCATAGTCCATCGGATGCAAATATTATAAACTTATCATTGGGTTGTAGAACTCTGGTACATACAGATGGTTCTGCTGTAAGCACAGGCCGACCGAGGGGTTCAGGAAGGTGGAACCTCGGAAATGTAGGATCAAGAGAAAATTCTGGCCTCTTTAAGTATGCATCACCGATAGATCTAGATACCTGAGAGGAAGCATGGAAACACACAAAGGGAGAAATATAAATAATTAGTAATAGGTTGTCAATGATCTTATCTCACTGGCAAATCAACTTCATAAAGTACACAACAGAGGAATTTAAATGTCCGACTTCCAGTGTGCATACCAGTTAATTAAGCAAGCACATAGCATTTGGAGAGGAATGAAGAAATACAACACAAAAAACCTAGTCCTGCAGAGTCTCAATATACATGACTAATGCAACAATAACCACTAATTGCACTTGGACTAGAGAAGGGGTAGGAGGAGCGTCATAGTATCAAATTATAACTGCTAATGCATGCATTTGTCTTTTCCATACATTTCTTGAGAAGGCATGTACATATATTACTGCAATCCTTAAGAATCCAACACAATTATGGTAAGGTAATTGCAAACATTTACAAAATTCGTAAGCCATAAATCACAAATGGACTCATTTTAGAAAGTGGGCATCCTTTCAAGAAGGACGTTAAAAAGGTACATCAAATATCTTTAAAAACTAGAAATAAACAACCATGGCAGTTAAAAAGAGACAAAAAGTGAGTAAACCTGTATGATGCCTTTGATACGCCAAACTCCATGCTTCATAACTACAATATGTGAATCATTTGGATGCAAGGACCTGAGTTCTTGTCTAACCTCCTCCAAACTTGCATTATGCTCCTTATTTAGCTGCTCACCAACAATCTTATTCGATCTACCTAAAGAACCAATTACTGCTCTCGAGTCTCCTAGATTAGCAACATACAACGTCCCTCTCCAGACAACTCCAACCAGACAACAAGACCCAATTGCTGCCATTAATGGTTTTATTCCACAAGTCCTACGCACAAGAGTAAGGAACCCATCCTCAGTTGCAGAAAAGGCACTTCTAAGGATATCTTCAGATAGGGCTCCTTTTTCTCGAGCATGTCCTGTAAACACACTTAAATAAGTTACGATTTGTAAAATCCAAAAGTACTTCAAGTATGGCACAATAGCAATTGGAGGGTGAAGCCTAGAATACAGATAATAAGCCGTGGTGCAACAAAGAGTATCAAACACGTCTATGTTTCAAGAGAGACCTTCAATGTTGTTGAAGTGTCTGGCGAGTAAATTCCTCAAGGGATGTTAACATGTACAAAAGAAATGCCTGTATTCTTAAACTATCTTCCTCATCCACTTCCACAATCACATATAGCTAAAAGCCTCTCTATCGGGATCTCAAAACAAAGGGTCTGGCTCTGGAGTGGAAGAGAAAGGCAATGCAATAAAGAAACACAAAGATCTCTATACATACACCAGAAAAGAAAGAAAATAAACTGCACTCAATAAACAAAAATCTTATCATTTTCTATAATTGAACATCCAAATCTACTCCAAGTATGCAGAACAAAATAGATAAACAACATAACTCAACCTCCAATCGAGTCCATTAATGGAACCAATTTTCTCGCCCAACTTTTCTTTTTCAAGATAAATAAGTTGGATTTCTTCAAATAACAGCACCAAGACAACCCCAACTGGCAAAGGACAAGTCGGGGATGCAGAGAAGAAAAAAAAATCCCAAAAATGAAAAAACATAAAATTTAACCAGTAGAGAAAGCCAAGACTCTGCTTCAAACATAATTCACATTTAAAATGATAAGATACAGGAACAACAACAAGAACAGAAGAAAACAAACAACCCCTTTTTTTAAAAAAAAACACACACACAAATTCACAAAATTACAAACAACTCCAACAATCCCAAGAAAAGCCAAAAAGAAAAAGAAAAGAAAAAACCCACAAAACCAGAAACCAAGAAGAGAGGGGCTCACTCATAAGATGAAGAAAGAGATGGTCAGAAATGAAGCGAGACGCGTCAGGTCCACCATGCCCATCATAAACACCAACAAAGGTGGCATCACGGCCAGTCTCAACTTGGCTCTGATCCTCAAGAACTTCATTGGCCTGGACCACAGCGAAGGAGAATTCACCATAGGAGTGCTTGTCAAGGCTTCTGCACCATAACAAAGGATCTTCAAGAGATGAGTCATCAAGATCATCCTTGCTCATACGGGCATATCTCCTCACTGGCTTCCAACACGTCCACGCTATCCTTGCCAGCCACGAAAACATCCCTCATTTCCCAAACCCAACACTGCTTTTACTCTGTAATACAACTACCCCTTTGCCAATATGTAGTGTTTTGTGTGGAAAAAAAAAAAGTAAAGGAGGATGGATTTGGTTCACTTGGTTTAATAAAGTTGCAAAATTTGGGAAAGATTGGAGCTTGGGATTGAAAAAGCCAAAAGGGGTTGTGATTTTGGGAACAAGGACTTGAAAGGCTTGGTGGGTTTGTGTCTCTTCTCTGTCTCTGTTTGTGTATTGAGAGAGAGAGAGAGAGAGAGAGAGAGAGGAGAGAGGAGAGAGGTTTTGCAGAGCAACTACTACTGGGTGGAATGGAAGGGGAAAGTTGACGAAAGCGTGTGAGAGGCACTCTTTTTTCTTCTTTTTTTAAGTTTTGTTTTTCTTTTGTTTTTTCGAAATGGTGTTTTCGATTGACGAAAATGCCATTAGTACGATGACTAAATTACAGGTATACCACTGAATCGAGATGATAACCGGCCGCGGATTTGGCACAACTCTGTTTTCAAATTATTTTCTTTCCTTTTTTGTTAGAATTCAAATTATTTTCTTTTGTGGGTCTCACCTTCACATTATTCATCTCACTATCATCCATTGTCTTTTTCTAAATTTCTCATCTTATTTTAATTTTAAAAAATATTTATAAAAAAAACAAATATGACCGAAGGCTACTAGCTAGCCATGATGCCCTCATTTTTGTAATTTTTGTAAATATCCATTTTAAAATTGAATAGTTTATTCATCAATGCGGAGGGTACAATTGAAGTCATCCTTCACATGAATAGTCAAAATAAAATTTAATTTTTAAGGGTTTCAAAAATTCAAATCTTCCCTTCTTCTTTAACCTTCTTTGTACCACCCCCCCCCCCCCCCCCCCCCCCAAAAAGGGTTAAAAAAATATAAAGAAAATTATTATTCTTTTTTGTTGTTGCCAAAATTAGAAAGAGAATAAGGAAAACTCACACACATGAGCATCATGGAAGCTTGAACTCAAGATCACTTAAGAGCACACCAAAAATCTACTCTGATTCTACTAACACCACAGTGGTGCACATTCATATTCTTTGGTTTTAATATTAAAATTCTGAATTTTTTTTCCTTTTTGTCTTAAAATATCATTAATGGGCAGAGCTATGGCCCTATGGGCCTCACATACTTTTTATAAATAAACAAATATAAAAAAAGTGAAGCTTTTCTTTAGCATATATACATAGGCTTTAGCTTCTTGCAATATCACCCATGTGCAAGCCGCAAATGACTATGAATTGATGCATAATATAAGCTATACAGCTTATCTTCTCCAATTATATACAACTAGAAAACTAGTCACAATATTATTTTCTTTTTTTTCCTTTTTTCTTTATTAAATTTTAGAAGACTTTGTTGACAAAAATATATTCGATCAGATCCCAACACCCCAGAACACGTGTGAGTGATTGGGTAGGTGTAGGTGTAACCATGTAAGCTTATCAGAAATTAACTTTTGTCCTTTGGATGAATGGAGGAAATGCAGAGGCAGAGACAGAGGTAGAGGAGGGTAGAGGGCATGTTGTTTTCCAAGAAAGAAAATAAATAAAGGGAAGATGGTAGGGCTAAACACATGAGGCATGTGAAAGTGGGATCTTTTTTTTTGGGTGTTAAAATCTAAGGTAAGCTAATCCATACAGAGGCATTCATGGGATGGTGCAGTTGCAATTAAAGATGTTGTTGCCACAGATGGGATCACATTTGACCCCATAAATCCCATCAGATGGGTTTGTGTTGTTGTGGTCAATGTCACATGTACAAGTGCTGCTCTTTTAGTTGGCCAACAAAATGGGTGGGTTGGAAGCTCCACTCTAAAGTAAACTCTCTATGAAATGTAATGTGCCATAGATAGGATAAGAGCTTGGGAATTTAGGGTAGTCTCCAAAATCTTGAGAAATAATCTTCTTTTGTTAGATTTATGTTGGGAGAATATCGGATTCTTGCAAAAGTCTATTTGATCGATAGTTTAAATTAACAATTTAACAATTAAAGCAGCTCATGTTGTCGAATAATCTGTCAAAATCTTGAGAAATGATGTTCTTTTATTAGATTTATGTTAAGAGATTATTGGATTCTTGCAAAACTCGATCAAATTGATAGTTCAAACTAATAGTCTGACAATTGAAGCATCTTATGTTGATCAAACAATCTGTCAAGATAATATTGAATATTTTTTGAGTTAAAGAACTAAAATGGTACTTAATTTATTCATTGTGGAAAAAGAAACAATATTACAGATTAATGAGAAATATATATTGGATGCAAGATTTACACAAGGCTGACTGAGACCTTCCAACTAGAAATTTCTGGAATTTAAGAGACTGTCTGTGAGCTAGGTAATGTCACTTATCAAACGCTTGTGCCTATTGTAATGCTTCTCCATGAAAACCTTTGAAGCCCCTTCTATGGTCCTTCTCCATGTCTGCACAATAGATAACAACAGAAGAAAAAGTGTTGGGGGGTTAAATGTTAGAAATCAATGACATCAATATAAGTTGACTTTTGTTTCCCACTTGTAATATAATATAAACATTTACAAAGCCTTTATCAAAGAAGAAGACATTTTTTTCTGTTTCTTCTTCACATCTCTTATTTCTTAATTATTTTTCCCTGCCCCTCCGTAATAAAAATGGAGATGGGCATAGGTTAGCCGGCAAATTGGACCAAGCTAGTGACAGCTTTACCAGCAGAAAAAATGCTGCAACAAAGAGTTGCTGCAGTTAGAAGAGTGAGAGGGGCAGAGTTTGGTGAGTACACTAAGCTAGCCTATGGATGGGAACAGGCTAACAGATGATAGGGTTTTCTTATAGTTGGTGTTAGTTTTTTACCAAGTGCTAGAACTGCTTGAGCACCCAATTAAACAGATAATTATGAGTACAAATACATTGGTAGCCACAAAGTTGTTGATCAATATGGTTCCAATTTGCCTTAATTTCCTGAGAGGTTAACTTTTGTTGTAATAAAGCACCTAGCAGGAAGGAACCCTTCTGGAAATCATGTAGCAAGGCTTTGGAATGTAACACCATAATATCGCAGCCCACACACAAAGTTGACATGATAGCTTAACATGATGTGGTTCAAGTGGAAAGGCTAACTAATTTCTCAGCAAAGCTTTCATTGTTCCGGTATTCTAATCCAATCACGCATGGTCACCTTAGTTAGCCCATTGCAACAATTATGTGGTTTAGTTAGCCCATTGTGACGGTATTCCAATCCAATCACGCATGGTCATCTTAGAAAGTTGATTTGGCTTGGATGTTGCTACATTGACATTCCTTGTGGTGTACCGTGTAAGTAACTTTTCTTTTATTGGCTTTGGGAGACGGTGAATTAACAATGGCTGTGAGGGATTTTGTTTTTCAAAGAAAGTAAGAACAACAATCACTTACTTTTGTAACCCCAATCACGAAATTCCCATTGATTGCTACACTAAATTTCAAGCCTAGAGGTTTTTTCTTATCTGGGTAATAATTACATTTACATTTACTGATTTAAACACAGTTTAACACACCCATTTAAATTAGTTGGATTTTATTTTTCACCTTAGTTCATTGGCAAATTGGCGACTAAAACAGATAATTAACTCGAAGATTTGATCAAAACATGGGATGTAATAAAATAAAATCCAACCTTGTGAATGGCACCAAAGAGAGACTTGTTCCTGATATCCCTGGCCCTGAGTTGTGATGCCCTGCCATGAACCCCAAGTTGCCTAAGCAATGCCTTGTTCTTAGTCCCAGCAGCAGGAAGCAGAGACCTCCTCTCCACTAAGCTGCTCTTGCCATTTGATGGGCTCTCACATTGCTCCCCTTCACCACTTGCCCGGTTTCTCACTTTCCGGCGTTTCGACACCCGAATCACTTGTTTCTTTTCCGGGGCCTCCTCAGCCTCATCCCCTGAATCAGCAAACTTTCTTAGCAGCTCATCGGAGGACTTCTTGTTTACATGTTGAACACTAGCTGAGGTAGCAGCAGGAGCTGGAGTTGGAGTTGGAGTTGGAAGAGGGTCCATTGTAAATTTGTGACTTAAGAATATGAGAGAGAGAGAGAGAGAGAGAGAGAGAGAGAGAGAGAGAGAGAGTGTAAATTGCAATGTGGATGGATTTTATGTGTATGTTGTTGTGTTGGTGAATTTAGAGGTTAATGTATGTGTGGGAAATGGACCGTTGGGGTTAGTGAATGATTTGAATAACAAGGACTTGGAAAATATAGCCGTTAGGGAGAGAATAATAGACAAAACTGTCTGGTGCAAGACAATGCAATGTATTATTGGGCATGTGATTTTGTGGACATTATTTAGTTAGCGTACCAAAATTCCAATTTGCCATTTTACATGCGCGCCCCCCACGTTCACGCTGACAAGTTCTGCAGATGATGATGGCGTCAAAGTTGGATCTGGTTCGGGTTTTGGACCCAACAACGGTAATAAATGGGTTTGGGTTTGGATACTTTGGGCCAGAAGGCCCACAACGGTTAAAGGGCAGGCTTCTAAGTTCTAAATGCACCCAAAAAATTTGATCAGTCATGCTCTTGTTTACAGTCGGTCGGTTTATGGTTTCATAAAAAATTGTCGGTAACCACCGATTCTACCTCTAATTAGCACACCCAACCCTGGGGCATAATTTTTTTTTTTTTTTTTTTTTTTTTTTTTTTTTTTTTTGATGTTGGTGATGCTATGATTCTTGGAATCCATAAATAAATTGTATCAGTTGATAAAATCTACTAAAGTTTGAAACTTCATTAAACATCTTCAATCACCAGAATGCCTACTTGAAAATAAATACAACAAAAATTACACCAAAAGCCAATTTTATAAATATAGGATACTCTATAAGCAAAATGTTTAAAATTAAAAATAAAAATAAGTGGCAGGTTTTGGCTCCACAGATTCATCCCATTGGGCTTTCTCTTCAGGGATCTCCACAACTGCTGCTAGAGGATGTACTGATAGCCACAAACTACTGTAAATCCTTTATAACATTTTGGAAGCCTGAAATTACAAATTTCCAATTTTAGTTGAGAAAATTTCAGTAAGAAGCTGCTGAATGTTGGCTTCCAGACATGTATTTTCACATATTTATGTAAGATAAATCAATGTCAACTTGTCAAATGAAGCAAAATCACTCCCATGAAAGGAACAAACAATAGCATGGGGAGCTGATGCAAGTTAGATCCCTTTGCCCCTCTTAAATTTTTGACATGTAACAATGACTGACTAGTTATTGGTTGAAACTCAATAAGTGATTCTGATTTTTATTCACGTAGGACTAGTTAAAATCCATTGAACCGAGTTTTAAGTCATCAATGCTCCTATAAGATTACTTCTAAATATTTTCTAATTGATAATCATATGTGATATTTTCAACTGAAACAACGCAAATAACATGTGTATTTCAAAAGATGAAGCATGCCACAGAACATTATAATGATGTGTTCTTTCAGAATTTGTATTGACTGGAGGCAGCAGATTACGAAGAATTCAGAGTTCTAATTGATAAACCTCATACCGTGTTGTTATGAGCTGAAGTGAGTCCCAAAACTGAGCGTATGGCATTCAAGATTTCCCAAGTTTAGCTGCAAAATTGGGAAACAGAACATTTAAGGGATCAAGGTGTCATTATAGACAAGACACGACAAACATGTCTAACATCAATACTGACAAACATGTCTAACATCAATACTGACACCAGAACTTATTCCTCAAGAACTTTCAGCTTGCCTCGAATATACAACAACTTACCACAACAGCAACTCCTGTCTCACAGAATTTAGGAATGCAAATGAGTCTCACCATCTGCCCTTCAGATCCTGCAATCGGAAGGTTGTATACTACTCAACTGATAGAAAAAATAAATAATTAAATTTTTTGGCATGAAAAGTAATATTATATAATATGATTACTAGAGTTACAGTTGACCCCCAAAAAAACATACTAGAGTTACAAGATATACCCTTTATTAAGCGGCTATCATATTTATCCTGATTACCAATGAAGTAAACATGAGGGCAACTCTCAATCAGGAAAGGATCCCTGTCTGTGAAAGGATAACACCCTGAAAGATAACAAGAGTATTAATTTTAATCTCAAATTAGAGAGGAACTCAGCCTAGCTGAAAATATCCAAACCAAAAAACCACTTTAACAAGACAAATTGACTCGGATGACCAACAAAACCACACAAGCAGAAGGTAAAATTTCATACCAAGAGTATTAGGTGCTGTTGGTGCCAGATGCCTCCACCTCAATGTCCTTTCAACAAATTCAAGTTTATCCTTTGCTTCTGAATACTTTTCAAGATCATCTATATTTTGACCCGATGTTCCAAGAAATCTGAAAACCACGTTACCAGTATGTCAAAATAAGTACCTAATAAATAATACCAAAACAAAATTGTTGATCAACAATGCCAAAAGTCAAATTCGATTTACAATTTTACCTGATATCATCAAGATCAAAGCAATGGGGATTAGTACATGATCTAAATGTGTTATAAGCTGATGACCCAGGGAAAAGGCATCGGTTCAAAGGCTGAAAGGAAAGGAATATTAGCTACAAACAAACCTTCTGCGGCAAGGAAAAATTGCTGCATATATACTTTCAAGGACATAGATCAAACCTGCTGCGGCAAGGCAAAATTAGCAGGGTCATCGAGACCTGGCATGATATCCAAAGGCAAACCTGCAGCAATCTAGCATAAGTAGATTAAATTAAGCAGTCTGATTCATGATAGGAACATAGGCGCGGTATTGACTAATCAAACTGATAAAAAGAACCTGAGTCAACAAAATATCCAGCTCCTTAATTGGCTCAGACAGCCTTGATTGATCCTTTGACGCTAAATTCTACAAACAATGAACAAAATGACTATTAGAAAGAAAACTACTACATTTTGCTTGGAAATTTAAGAAACTAAACTACAACATTTCTAAGCTTCCCATTTTATTATTTCAACAAAAGATTAAAAGAAAAAAATCAAAACTATATTTAATCACATTGCCGCCTCTGCACCTACAATTTATAAGTAATCATTAAACAATTTTATTCTGCCTTATTATCAGGGACATATAAATGTGTTACCTGTCCATTAAGAAGTCCACGAGGAACTTCAATAGAATTTCCAGCAATAACAACATGAACTATTTGTGCTGCAATACCTTGCTCCTGTTCAACGTTGTACAAAGTTAGTATGTTAAGACAGTTTAAAACATAATGAACAGCACATGATCTTGAAGGAAACGATGGCATGAACCTTCTCATCTCCTAAATGTCCTGTAATATGATCAACAAGAAGCTGAAACTGGAGAGGGTTTGAAAAGCTGCTTCCAACACGAAGTCCAGACACAAAGACAACATACTTGTCTTCTCCTGCATGCAGACAAATTAAAATTAATGAAAAAAGAAAATTGAATAGTGAAAGATGCTAGAACATAAATACCAGAGGAAATGAGAAACTACATACAAGACAATTACTAAAACTTAAAAACCAAAGTAAATGAGGATCGAACAACAAATAGCGACTTCTGTTTTTCTTTTAGTTTCTTTATGAGCACAACATTGTAATTTTATAGAAACTGAGAAAACCTCAAGAAAGTTCAAAGGGACTAAAAGCAAAGACTTTCCACTTTATACTCAAAGGTTTCAAGTTATATTTCCTGTGAATTTAGCTCCTCTCTAGACATATTATCTTACAGCCAATGTTGTCTAACATATTTCTGCATAAATTCGACCTTTTGCTGTTTAGCTTCTCTCTAATCATCTCTCACCAATATAAGATGAAGGTTTAAAGAAACAAGTGGCCAAACACAAACTTTACAGAAAAGAAGAAAAATTGCAAAATAAAAGAGAGCCAGGTAAATCAGATTATACTTGATTTAAGTGGCAGCTCTATCTGGGGTGGCAAGCCAGCTTCAAGAACATCTAGGACTAAGAAGTCACCAGCATCAGTCTCCTTTCCATGCAAACCAACAATACTCCCTGTCACCATGTTATTGTAGAATAAGCATGCTTCAATATTGATTTCATATTAAATGTTAAAAAATTTGGACACTTCCATAACAAAATGAACAATTCAAATGTCATAATTATGCAATCAAAGGAAAGCAAGTAAAATAGGCCCAACAGATTAAGCTTCATGTAGACTGAATCAAGACAAAGCGGATTAGAGTTTCCGAATAGCATATGGGACTAAAAGCCACAAGCACTTTATTGCCTCACAGAAGCCCAAAAGACCCCAAAATCCCACCAAAAGAAGAAAAAAAAATTTATATATAGAGCATTTTTCTTTCTTTAGTGTAGTATTTTGTTTGACACAGACCTGTTACATATACAGAAGGTGAAAGCATCCCAGCAAGCTTTACTCTTCCACTTTCATCTTCCAAAACCAGATGGTCATCCGGGTGCACAAAATTATGAGGCTTGACAAGTGGTGTCGTAGATCTCTGTAAAAATTGCAATATTGTCAGAAGAATTAAAAAAACACTCCATAACTTAACGACCAACACTGCACATGTACACTACCGTCTTAGAGTACTCATCAAGAATACAAGGTTTGAGTTTCATGTGCTTGTACAGGGTTCCAACAACAATGCATTCCTTGTCCTTTTCCAATCCCAAAACTGTGCAAACTACAACACCATACAGAACGCCTATTATATCAGATTACCATTTTACCAGAAACCCAAATCACTGTTACTTCAAACATTAACACAAATGTTTCACCGAAACAAAGAGCATTAACATAAACATAAATGAAAACCAAAATCCAAACAAGTAGCCAAAAAGATACTGCCTTGATTCTAACCCAAAGGCATGCACTAAAAGTTGACCCTCATATAAATCAATAACCAAAATACTAAAGGGGAGCTGTCATTGGCACTCTAAAATAGTCAGTCTGCAGTTCCCCCTTAAAATTGAACTTTTTAAATCTCATTTTTATAGGGTGGAGTAGAGGATGACTGTTTTGGAGTGTCAATAACAGCTCCCTAAAAGTTCTAACTTTCCGCACTTCCCACCCCTAATTTTAACACTGAGAAATTTTGGATTGCAGATTATCACAAATAAAAAAAATAAAAAAAGACAACAATAAGATAATCAGAGCAAAACCAGAAATTTTAACGAATTATGGAAAGCCGATTTTCTTCTACAGACAAACCTATAAGCCATCAACGAAACCCACATTTCCTTTTCTTTTCTTTTTTTTCTTTTTTTTCTTCTTTTTTTCTTCATTTTCCGGATACTAACAGTGCAGAACAACATGTAACAGGAAAACCGAAAACTAAAATTGAACAAATGCTGAAACAATTACAACAATCGAGAACCTGGTAAATGGGGTTTCCAATTAGGGACAAGGGAATAGAGGAGGGTCCTCATCATATGGAGACGTACAAAGTATATTTGGCTGTACTGCTGACCCCTGTACATCTCTTTCTGAATCTCAAACCTCTCGTCCTGAAATAAACAGAAATAAGAAATAAATAAATAAATAAATAAATAACTAAACAAAAAAATTGAAAAAAGAAATAGCAAAACAGGACAATTGCTCTAAAACTGTCAGTTGTGGCTGTTAATTGAGTAATGGTTGCTGAGAAATCCTAGAACAAGATATAAATGTCCGGATTGAGCACAAAATTTCTACTTTCCGTTCTTTTCTCGTTTGTTTCTCGGCAACCAAACAAGGCGATGCGAAAAGAAGTGAGGTGAAGTAAATCTTCAAGGAGAGATAGAGAAAGAGAGAGAGAGAGTACGGACCAGCAAGTTATAGGTGGAATGCTTTCTCTGGAGGTTCTTCTCCGAATCGATTTCCATGGCTTCCATGGCGGGAAAAAAAAAGAGAAAGCAGAGAATTTTTCACTACTCGCTTTTGGGCTTTGGCTCAGCTACTCGGTAGGGCTTTTTATATGCCCAAAAAACAAAGTTGTCTCGATATATTTTCTAAATGTCGCATGAAGATCACACGGGGATGTAGCTCACATGGTAGAGCGCTCGCTTTGCATGCGAGAGGTACGGGGTTCGATACCCCGCATCTCCACTTACCTTATTTTTCAATAAAATATTTTGTTAATTTACAAATTCTGCTGCCGATACTTGAGAGGAGAGAGGTTCTCCAATATTTGTTTCTTTTTGTCATTTTTAAACCACCAACTTGTTATATTTTATTTTATTTTATATTTTTAATGTAAGAAAAAAAAAAAAAAAAAAAAAAAAAAAAAAAAAATAAAAAAAGTTAAAAATAAGGGTTAGCTGAAGCAGCGCACTTCTCTTTTTTCTTTGCTAAAGTTAGGAAGGAAGATAGAGGGTTTTTTCATACACACACATTTAAAAGTGTCACGGGAGTTCAAACTTGAGACCATTAGTTTGCAAATCAAGATCCTTTTTTACTAGACTACACCCCGTTAACAAGTGACCATTTTAAAAAGACTAGTTAAAATAACTTTGGAAAAGCTAAACGAAAGAAGGAAAATCCATTAAATCTAATGACCCATATTACACAAGTTAACAATCTTACCACAATATGAGGCTTTGTATTTTTTTAGTATAGTTTATCTCCAAGAGTCATTGCTATGGTCAAATGAGAGTAGTACTTTCGTTAAGGAAGTTTGTTGGGTTGTAAATGTTACAATTTTATATAGTAAATTAATAAGCTTACACGTGTCAAAATTCTATTTGTTTTGAGGTGAAAACCTTGCGCTGGAAGTCTAAAAATTAATGTGGACGGCTCTTGGACAGCAGGTAATACATATGGGGGTGTGGGAATAGTGGTGCGCGATTCTAATGGCAAGTTTGTTGCGGGCAGAGCGTTGCATGTGGACAATGTTTTCTCAGCTTTACAGGTTGAAGCAATGGCAGCTCGCGAAGGAGCAATTTTGGCGGTGGAAGGGGATTTTAATAATGCAATTTTTGAGAGTGATTCTCTCCAGATCGTGTCAGCAATCCAAAGTTCTTCTGTTGATAGGTCCAATGTGGGCCCAGTGGTGGAAGACACTAAGGCACTGCTAACCCAGATCACTGGGGATGGTTTTACCCATATCCGTCGGGTTGCAAATGGAGCGGCTCATCGTCTGGCACGTTATGCTTCCCATACTGGCACTATGACTACTTGGTTTGAAGAACCGCCAGATCTTCTAGTTGATGTCCTGTACGAGGAGTGTAACTTGTAGTTTTTTACGGCCGTGCTACTAGGGGGACGGGGGGGCACTCTATCGGAGGCAAGGTTCCTCCTCCCGCTTGCGGTTGAGGAGGTAGGCTACTTCGTAGTCGACAACCACTACGCTTCGCTCGGTGTAGAGTACTCGCCTAATCCTCTAGGGCTTGTGCCCGATTTTTGTACTTGTTACTTTTTTTCCTCATTAATAAATACACTATCGCCCTTGTGTTTTAAAAAAAAATGGTTTGAAAGGAGGATTCTCTTAATAATTACCAACTAGCATTAATTTGGTGATCTTTCTATATGAACTTTATGAAAAGAGCTCTCACGATTAGATTCACTTATAATAGATTAAAATGTAGAAAATTAACATGATTATGATATGATATTCTGGAGGGTAACCAAACCAATTATTAGTTTTGTTGTTGTTGTTGTTGTTGTTGGGCAGTTGTTAGCATTATGATTATCTTATATTATCATTTCCTTTAATATGTTATTAATACTTTTTAAATGAGGTTAATTACAGTTTAGTACCATGTGGTTACACCATTAAGACATGTTGGTCCCTATCTTCTCAATTTTTACAATCACATACCCCGATCTTTTAAATTTGTTACAATATGGTTTTGTCATTAGGGTTTTCGTCAGATCTCTCTGTTAGTTGCCTACATGCAAGGTTTAAAATATCGATGGTATTGAAAATATCGGTAGTCCAAAAATAAGGAAATTTTGATGGAAATATCATGATATTATTGATATCAATAAAAATTGAATAAAAACTATGGACATTATAAGAAAAACTTGGAAATTTTTATTGAAACTTTGAAGGATGTTTATTTAGTCAATTATCTATTAGTTTATCACAAAAAATTGGAAGAAAATGCATTGCATAATGGGTTTAACTGATTTAAGTTGATTATATAGTAAGCTGACAAACACTATGAGTGTATAAAATATGTAATAATTAATGAAAGAAGATTAAACACACCATAATAATTAATATATGATTTACTAAAATATTTTACATTTTATACATTGCATGGTAAGATACATGAGTAACTTAGTACCACATATAGTTCCTATGAGGTTCAAATTTTTCACTATCTTCATCATCTCTATGTGTAGAGTAAGTGTATTGTAAAGAGTAATCATCAAATGATAAATCCTCAAAATAGTTTTGCATGTAATTAACATGCCACCCATATGGATCCAAGATTGGTTGACGTTGTCTATAAGCAAAATCATTTGAAGATTGGGTCTTAGATTCTTTACATGAAATGCTTCATTCCACCCCAAAAGGAAACGTCAAAGACTCACATTCTCATGTAAAAATCTTATTCTTGCAAAAACAGTTCAAAACAAAACAATATAAATATACATATTTTAACATATTATCACAAAAACATAAGCAACATGGTGGTTAAGGTGTTGGAGGAGTGAAATGGCAGGAATTTGAATCCCCTTTGCATGTGTGCTTTGTGTTTTTTTTCCTTTTCCTTTTTTTCATTACATCGATATTTTGATATTTTCGATTTATAGCGATATTTTGACAAAATATTGCTGAAGTGTAAGCAAAATTATCGACATTGATATTTTTCGATATTATTGATATTTATACGATATGTGTATGGATACGTTCCAAAATATCAGTGACTCAAAAAAGCGGTAATATCCTCGATATTTCGTTGATATGATTGATATTTTAGACTATACCTACATGACACTATAGGTCCCACATTTTCAATTTTTTTTTACAGTACAACTCTCTCTCTTTCTCTCCATCTGCGCTCTCCCTCTGCCCCCATTGATTCCCCCCCCCCATTCCCCCATGAAAAAAAAAATTATCTCAAGACAACCAAAATACAGCCACACCTAACCCACCCACCCAAATTCCACAACAGAACCCCCACCCCCACAGACCCCTCCCCCATTTTGTTTTTCACCCACAAACCCTAAACCCACCACCTGCAATGCACCCACAAATGTAAACAATGTTCAAACCACAAAGGCTAGATATGGCCTCTCTCATCCTCATCCTTCCAACTTCATCGCCGACAGCCCAACCCCAATAAAATCAAATTCGCCACCTTTTTCCTGGCACCTCATAAACTCGAACTCGCCTCTATTTCAAAAAACAAATTATCTACTCCTATGTCTGCAAATTCAAAAACAAAAAATTGTACAAAAAAATTGAAAACAAAGATGAATTCAATCCAATATATGAATTTTCTCTTTGTGCCTATAGTTGTATCCGTTTAGAGAAAGAGAGAAAGAGGGTGGACTGGCTGGGGTGGTGGTGGGCATAGGGGAGGAACATGAGAACATGAGCGCGAGATAGATTGTGGCGAGGTTGTGGAGTCGGGGATGGGTCTGCAGGGTGAGGGAAGAATGAGAGACATAATAGAGAGATGGAAGAGGTGGGTGGTGGTGAGAGGTGGTGGAGGAGTGCGTGGTGGAGCGGCGTCGCTCCAAGCCTACCATTGTTGTTCCATATATATGTTTTTTTATGTTGTGATGGTGGGTGTGGCTGAGAATGGTGGTTAGAGCATTTCCAGCAAGGGGACCAATGGGAGGGTTGGGGGGGTTTGGCCCAAAAACCTGTTTCCAGCAACAAAATATTGCCCGGGCACAAGGTGGGACCCAGCAACCTAGGCTGGCCCGAGGGCAAGTCTTGCCCGAGCGCTGGCCTGAGTTTTGGTGCTAACGTCAGCCTTGGCATCCAAATTTTTTTAATGTTGGTGCGTGCGTTGCACGTGCCTGAGTTAAAAAAAATTTGAACGCATTGCTACAGTGCCACCAACGGCTCTCTTCGACGTGTCGCACTCTGGGCTCTCCGATCAGATTTTTTCCTCCAATCCAACGGCAGCTAATTTTTGTGCAATAAAAAAATTAAAAAAATCTTTTTAAAAAAAAACCATTTTTTTGTTCTCTATAAATACCAACCAATACTCGATATTAATTTTGAAATTTGAAACTGAAAATCTTATCCGATATGAATAGTATTGACACATGGGAACCCAAAAATCTTATCTGAAAATATTATCCAAATTAATTGTTTAGGTAAAAAAAAATTGTGAAAAAAATAAAAAAAAATGAATAGTATTTTCCATGGCAAATGACAACTACTGGAAACACACATTGCTTTTTGCAAGGGCAGCCATTATTCACGTGAAATGTAGTCCACAATGCTCCATGTCATCAGTTAACAGATTTTCTAACAGCTAATATAACTGCAAAGTCACATTATAAAAAAATTACATAACAAGGGTATGTAATTATTAAAATTGAGAATGCACAGACAAACATATCTTAATGGTACAACTTTAGGATACCAAACTAAAATTAACCCCATATTTACTTTAGCATTTCACATGCGTTGGTTTGGTTGATTATATAACACATATAAAGCCAAAGAAGTGGTGGCGGGTATCCGCTTTTATTTTGACAAGACAAGTACAAATTTTCTGGTATATGATGACAAATGGGGTCTAAAATTTCCTACCTTTATAGCTTGTTTGCCCTGTAATGTCATATGCTCAATGTAACAGTCGAAAGCATGAATAAGATTTATATGACATGTGTTAACATCTAACACACAAATTATGTGAATTTTGAAAGTAGTGGAGATTTCATTAAAATTATTAATTGGTAAGAGGTAAATAATTTAATTCTTTATAAGTTAATACAAAATTTATTAACTTACGTAATACATAGACAACACATATTAAGTGACTTTAAATATGTGTGGTCGTTGACTTTTAATGTGAGACATAACTCCTCATTGTACATCGTCCTCACAAAATGCGTATTTTATACACGATAAAAAATTACCAACATGCATGGAGTCGAATTAACTTGGTAAATCCGTACAGCCTTCTTATCCATCTAGGTAAATATGTTCTTTTTGGTCGTTATTAATGAATTTTATGTTTCACACAACCCACATGACCAAAAAGAAGGAAAGAAAAAAAAAACGAACGGTAACAAACTAACGGTCAAAACGCATGCCGCTGGCAAAAAAACTCAGCAGCAGGACAAGCAGCCGCCGATTCCGATTCGCCAACAAATTCAATCAAAAATTGAAAAAGACCAAACAAGATAATAGATAGATATTAGTATTGTTTTAAAATGACGAAAACACCCTTATATCAGACACACACACAGAGAGCCTTCCCACTTCCCTCGCACCCTCCAACCACCCACCTGTCTTGTCCACTCCTTACTATATCAGACGATTCAAACCCAGCCAGCCGTGCTCGCTCAATTCTCCCTCTCTCTCTTTTCAATGGCGTCCGTTCAGAGCCAGCTCTCTGCGATTGCTTCGATTCACTCCTGTTGTTCGTCGTCGTCTCCATCGTCCTCGTCCTTCTCTTCAACCACCACCACCACCACTTCACTGGTCCCCGTCGGAAAGTGGCCGCAGTATGGACGGAGAATCTCCGGCGAACGGAAACTTCGACTCCGGCGATCCCTGTGCCGAGCAATGGTTCAGCAGGCCGTTCCCGGAGCTCCTGCCGCGTATGCTAAGGAAATGGAGAGGCTTTCAGCTAAAGAATCTCTGCTTCTTGCCGTGAGTTTATCGTCTTTTTCATATACGATTCTCTTAATATATATAATTAATGTCAATTAAAAGATAAATTGATAGCTTTATGCACTGATTAGCTATTTAGGAAGTGGTAATGTGAGAATAAGCCAAATGTAAGGCTCTGTTTGGTTGCCATTTTCAGTACAAAATTCGCTTTCTCCTGAGCTAGGAAAGTATACATGCGAACTACAATAGTGCTTAAGTATTAAAATTCAATTAATTTGGACCGTGACATCATGATCTCCATTCAAATTATTTGGTACTTTTTCTTTTTTCTTCTGTAATTCTTTGACTTGTTTTGAAACCCTTTGTTTCAGTTTAAGGATGCTGGGGGTTTTGAGGCTTTGGTCACTGGAAAGACAACAGACATGGAGCGGATTGATGTGAATGAGAGGATAACTAGTTTGGAGCGGGTCAATCCAACACCACGTCCTACAACGTAGGCACATATCTAAACAATGAATTCCCACAATTTTTTCTTTTGGTTTGGATGAGATGTTCACTTGTTTGTTCAGCTACCCAGGTCGCCTTTTTTGGAAGGTCGATGGAATTTCGAGTGGTTTGGATCTGCAAGCCCAGGTCTATTTGCCGCTAGATTTATATTTCAGTGAGTTCTGCATACATTTACCTTTTTAATTGTTGGATTGGTTGTAAAAAAAACAAACCTGGTTTTGAAATTTGAACTGAAAGGTAGCTTAATGTATAGATGCAATCTCTCTGTTGCTGCAGGAGGTTTCCTTCAACTTTGGCTAGTCTGTCAAAAATGGAGGTGGTCATCAAGGATGGGAATGCAGAGATTACAGCAAACTTGAAACTGTTGAACTCGGTATTTATTTTGTCTTTTGAAGTTGTCAGTCCATGGAATGCTTTCATATATATATGATGAAGCACTCAGGGTAAATACTGCATTTTTCACATCTCCATGTGAAATCGCAGCTCCAATACAATATGTTATGGATATTGAACTTAGGTGGGTCATTATTTCTGTTGAAGCACTAGTGCTTGGTTAGGGCAAGTTGGGTCATGTTTGCATTAGAACTGTGGCTTGCTTGTGCATTCTGTTTAGGTACAACATCACAAGATCAGCCAGTCAATCTGTATGAACTATTTTGCATCTTGTTTTTGTCATTTTTCTTGGACTCTTAGGAAACCTAGCAATTATTTGTGTTAGTTCAATTCTGCCCCTCTAAATAAATTCAATTAGTATGATTATCGAGGGAGAGAGAAAGAGAAGTAAATTTTTAGTCTGATAGTATTTTCTGTGATAACAAATAGTCAAGGCATAATCGTGATTTAGACATGGTGTTACCTATCATTTCTCGGTTTCCACCTCCTATTTGTGTGCTCTGTTTGAATTTTGTTGATGTAACTTTTTATGAGCATTCATTATAAAGCATATTCTGGTTCTTTGCAGATAGAAAGCAAATTTACTCTGTCAACCAAGTTATCTGTGGAGGGACCAGTTCGAATGAAAGAGGAATATGTTGAGGGAATTCTCGAGACACCAACAGTTATTGAAGAGACAATACCAGAACAGCTAAAAGGTGCATTTGGTCAGGCAGTGAGCACAGTGCAACAACTTCCTTTTCCTATTAGGGATGCCTTTTCCAGTGGGCTGAAAGTTCCTTTAAGTAAGTGTGATCTTTTTCTTACCCAGTTATTTTCTTATCTGAGTTGCATAGTTGAATCTTGAACTGCAATCAACCCTTTTAATATCTGCCACTGTTGTGGTCTGGTACCACGTAATGAGACAGTATATAAAATTTGGGAAAACTTACTATTTGGGATAGAAAGATGTTTGTGAATTATTTTCAAATCTATGAATCACTCCAGTCAACTCCTATAAATCCATTGTCAGAAGAATATCTGGTCTTCTGTGGCCAAGTACTATGTAAGGGAACAGTTATGAAATTTGCGGAACTGACTATTTGGGATTAAAAGATGCTCAGATGCCTGTAAATTCCTTTTTGTGAATGAATCCTAACCTCCTGCTTGATGATTTTACCATGTGTTACTGTTTTCATAAGCTCTCTACCTTTGGAAACTTTTGCTGTTTTGACATTGCAGCAACCAGCCTTTTTGTCTTTGTAGATTGATCAAATATTCCTGCTCTTCCTTCTGTAAATTTAAGGGTGGCGATGGTATACCTGGGGTTACTAGTTGAGACTTGGTTAAACATCATATGCCCACCATAAATTTTCTGAAAATGTTGTTACCATTCTTTGAGGCATCTATAAATTATAAATTCTGAACATGGTATATCTTTCCTTTTACAATAAGTTTTCCTTTTATTTTCATATTAGTTAAATTTACATAGGGGTTAAAAGAGCTATAACATTTGCTTTTCTTGAAAGATGAACACTCTCTTTTTTCCAACCTCCCTTTGTGTCTATTTTGGGAGGTGAGGCAAGGTAAATGATTAAATACCCAAGCCTCAAAGGGCACAGTCATTGATGACCTTGGTAGTGGTTTGTGTTATGATTAGGTACCTCAAAGGAGGTTTTTCCATTTACAAGATTCTGCGGCTGTTAGATTGAGTATATAGTGAGGTATTGTGTCAACTGTGAGGTATCTTAAGGTGTTGCTACTTAACCAGCTACAGTTTATTCTTGATATAATTATAATTTTTCATATAACCATTAAGTGTCCCATGTTACTCTCTCTTGGTTTGAACGTTTTGTTGGTTGGTTGCCTTAAAGTGCTCTCGAGGATGAGGCTTAGGACCCATAACCAGAGAGTTGATCTTATAATTCAGATTGAAACATTGTGACTTCAAAAGCTGCAGATATTTTATGTTTTGTTTAATTAACAATTTTACAACTCAGATGTGTCTTTCCAAATTCCCACCCTTGCTCTTTCTTGCATGTTTTATTTGTTTGCAGCCTAGAATCCAGAATATTAAATGGTTAGATACAATAAATATATAATTTTCTCATCACTAAATTCAGTCATAAAAATTAGTGGGAGTGATCATCTTAGATGGTATGGGATTTTGTGCATATGTGATGATGCTTTTTCATTTTTTGATGTTTGTTTGTAGTAGCATATGCCGACCCTGCTAATGCTCCATCCAATATGATAAAAGAAGCAATTTGTCTTCCGAACCTTAGCCAATATTACCTTCTTATATTACTTTCGCCTCTATGCTAACTTAGCGCTCATTATGAACCCATGGCAAGTGTTTACTGCTTTATGCTTGCCTAGTTTGGTTTTTTTTCACTGTTGTTTGTACTAGTGTATGCCGCTCCCTGCTAATATTCCATCCAACATGATAAAATAAAGCAATTTAACTTTTCAGTCTCATCCAATACTGCTTTATCTCATTCTTGCCTCTATGCTTTGCCTTGTGTCTGCAGCTGGAGCTTTTGTGAGGCTCTTCATGATTTCGTATCTAGATACAGAGATACTTGTAAGTATCCCACGGAGTATTTTTTTTTTCATAATTCAGTTATAATTTGTTAGGGACGAATGAAGTTTCATTTTTTCTTGGGGGCATCTGTTTTGTTTTCATCATTTGTAGTAGAAACCTTTCTAAATTTCTAAAGTACATTCTTAAAGAGGGTTAAACTCATAAGGTGCATGATGTGTATTTTGCTAAAAGATATATGATGTATTTGAAATCCATTATTTTCCCTAGATCACCTTGACCTTTTCATTAGTCTGATGTTTGTGCATGAATAATATTCATAAATAAAGTCAACAGTTCATAAATAAAGTCCACGGTAATGCCATTTGCTGATCTTATTATTGTATTTTGTGATTATCTTGGATTTAATAACAGATGAAATAGGTTTACATTTGCTCCCTTTACCCTTGACCTCGCTAACCTTGGAATCAATTGTGTTCTAAGGGTGAAGTCTTTATAAGTGTTTTACCTCTGACAATTAGAAGTTATTTCACCTTTGTCTCTGTGTTGTATTATTATATGAACCGACTCTAATATTTCCTCTTAATCAATCTTACTTAGCATGCAAGACTTTCTGACTTTGTTATTCTGAAACAAAGGCTACACTAACAGATGCACTCTATCTCCCCCACAAACCTTGTTCCCAGAGTCAAACTTAGACATTTGAATCTTGAGAATGAGCCATTATCTTATAGCTTATACGTGCCAAACTGGCGTAGCCGTGCTTTCTCCACCACTTCCATACACTTGCATGAAGTTGGTTATGGGTGGTTAGTTGCTTATAACTGTATATGATTGGCCTGTGGTAGTGTCAAAACAAGAAATAAGGAAAAAGAGTTGGCCGGTGACTATACATATGAACATTTTCACGCATCATAATACTAGATCGGCTTTGATCTTTTATTATATTGCGGAGTGGTGGCTTCATATAGGGCGCTGCGATCAGATTTTAAATTCTTCTACTGGGTTTGATGCAGATATTAAGGGATGCAGCTGGAGTTCCTGAAGTACTTACAAGGTTGGATACAGCTTCATCTCCCCTGGAAGAAACCGTCATGGAGTATGAGAGCTAAAGGTTCTTCTATGTATGGAAACTCAAAGTTTTTTTCTATATTTTTAGATAATAATTAAAATAATAGTTACACTTCCACCTGTTTCTCTCTCTCTCTCTCTCCCCCCCTCTCTCCCTCTCTCTTAATGAGATGTTGCTTTTTTTTATAATTTTTCCTTGTTTTCTTCCAAAATTTTCCAAATAATCACCATAAAAATAGGTGACATGTTTTATTTCTGTTAAATTCAAGTCAACGGACCAAAATTGAGTGTGGTTGTTCCTCCAAGTCTTAAAGCATATATATAATTTGTTTGCCCTTGTGATGATTTTTAGATTCACCGGATAAGAACAGGGAAAATATTTGTAAATTAAAGGTTGGTGTGAAGTGTGAACGTGTTTGACTAAAATGCACCACGCTGTTTGACTATTGATGTGCTCTGCTGTCATGCTTGATTTACGACATGCCGCCTCTAAAGCTTGACCTCACATCATCTGGAAGGCCATTTCAATATTTAATTGTCCTTTTAATTTGGTTTGATTACTTGGTTAGTTGGCTGTGTTTCCCTTTGGCCTTTGTCACTTTGATGAGATTTCTTTTAGGGCTGAGTTGACTGAAAACTTGGGGAACCCTGGAGATTAGAATTATGATGCTAGCATCAGTTTTCCATGTGCGTAAGTGATTGTGGACCGTCGATGCATTGTGTGACTCACGGGCATTAATGGGCTGATGCATTGTTGTTGACACTTCAAATTGTAGGAGAAGAAATTGTACAAACATGTTGAATCACGGAAGCTTATCCAATGAAGGGGCTGTGGTGAGGGGGGTTCAATCTGTTCGTCCAATAATAGTTCTGCAATTTATCTGATGGCTATGAAGGATCCCTTCATTATAACCTCTCATTACAGTCTCTCGAGTTCAATCGCTTTAGATTTTACACATATAATGATCTAGAGGCATCGACTCTGTGTACGGTCGTTTTGGATCAACAACAGTTAGAGCATCATAGAGGCACTAATTGTGGTTTGGTTAATGGTGTTGCACCTGTCATCTCAATCTAGCTTCATTAACTTAAATACTTAACTTGCGGCACCAAGAAATTAGAAATTTTAATATAACAATTTGCGAATAAGAAAGTCACCAAAAATTTTGACTTCCGCCGCTGTTTATTTGTCAACTATTATTATTAATCCCCTGATGCGAACTTGGGTTTTTTTTCTATTTTATTTTATTAAGAAAATAATTTTACAGCTCTTGGTGTGAATTGAACATCTATTCATCTCCAACGGCGGCTAGCGTAGTGGAAAATGGCCTTAACTTGCATACTTGATATCTCATGTTCGAATTCTCACGGCATCATAGTTGTGTGTGTATGAGAAATCTCCCTCACCTATAATTTAGACTATCCCTTGCACTAAAAAAACATCTATTCATTTGCTCATGGTACAATTGGTAGGCATGTATGTATGTTTACATATAGACGTACATTTATATGTATGTATATATCTTCCGTACATTTGTAGATGGGAATGGGATATAATATACAATAACTTTTAGATTGGTTTATGGGTTTTATAACTTTTATTTATTAATTAATTATTAGCCAACTTGGGAGCAGTTGGTGTTTTTTTCCCCTAAAAAGAACAAGTGGGTTATGTAGAATTGTGTGTTAAATTTAATGTGGGCAATTAACAATGGAAATTTCTGAATAGGACTAACAAAACTTGGAGTTGGAGGAGTGTATCTGGAATTTTCATGCCAACATGATAAGAGAGAGACGACTTCTGTAATAAATGGTGAAAATTAAATTGCAATTAGACTCTTGCAAGAAAAGCTATAAATTTATCAAAATATATAATTTCGGCACGTTCCTTATAATTTGGTTTCCCAAACAATAATACTATTCTTATCATATTTGTATAACACATTCTCATACCACCTTATGTGGGAGATGAAGTGAACATCCATATCAATTAAAATTAAACATTTTCTTTTCTTTTATGATTTATTGACACTTTTTAATTGATGTAGCTATTCACTTCATTTGCCGCATAAGTTGGTATAAGAATATGATATACAAATGTGATAAGAGTAACATTACTCAACAAAAAATCTTCATTTAGAGAGAGAAACAGAGGCCCCACAACAACACATACATAAGACAAGAAGGAAGTCCTACATCCAAATGGAAGGAGACAAACCCTCTTAAATATTACTCAATTTAAAAGCTAAGACTTAAAAAAAAACAAAGAAATAATTAAGAAATATTATAAGTTTCTGCAACTTCCAAATGGAATGCAACTGCAGTATCTCTGCAGAAAACAGAGAAGCACTCAAAAGTATATGTCTTTAACCCTTGTATTTACATCAAATGGAGAGAGAGAGAGAGATCAGAAGAACATCAGAAAATTGGGAAAAAAAAATTAAAAAGACATGGATAAACAAGTAGTACTAGATTTAAGTTAAACCCTCTAAAAATCCCAATAAATTAAGCAAAATATTTCATAGAACTCTGAAACACATTATACATTCTTCTTCTTTTCTTTCTTTTGGTGAGAATCAAACATCAAACTTTAATTTCTGAATTGCTAAATACTTCTAGACAAGTTGGGTTCCTTCAAAACCATGCAGGTGAGAATTTGAGGCATCCAAATTGGGCAGAAGAGGAAATTCACCAAATTCCTGAATAAACCCTTCCAAATCTGCAAATCTCTCCAAGAACCCACCTGAGTTCTCTGCATTCCACATCATCCCTTCTTCCTTGACTCTCTCTCTTGATTGATCCAAACCCATGTACCCAGTTCTCATCAGCTCCAGCTTGTCAGCCATTGATGACGCATTTTTCTTGGGTTCTTCTCTGCAGCTGGGAATTATATTCCTTGGCCTCTTATTCTTCTTCTTGCTGCAGCCATTTTCAGATGGTTTTCCTGTGAGTCTCTGCACTAACTCCCTGAAGTTTGCCACGTCTGTCTTGATGATCTCTGGTGCAAATATGTGAATGATTCGAATTTTGGGCTTGGCTTTTGATATTGTTTGTGATTCTCTGTGGATGGCTAGTGCTGCTGGTAAATTTGAGCAACAGGTTTGCTTCTTGGTTAATGTCTCCTCCATGAGAACTTAATGGCTAGAGAGAGAGAGAGACAGAGACAGAGAGAGAGACAGAGAGAGAGAGAGAGAGAGGTTGGGAAATGGGGATTGAGGAAGTTGGTGTATATATTTGTTTAGAATGAAGGTGATGCTTATATAGGGGAAAGATTAATATAAAGGGTGGTTAATTATTAATTAATTAAATTGGAAGGACAAATGGGAAAAAACTAAGAAAAAAAACAAAAGAGGGGGAAAAGGCTGTCTTTGGGAGGAGGGGTTGGATGAATCCTTGTCTGGCAAATTGCTAGAGTCAATAGAGTAATTAATGGAACTCAATGGTCCCCTATTTCCCAAACTGGGAATTTCATATACTTATATATGTATTCTGTTGTATTTATTATATTATATGTTAATGTTTTGTGAGTTTGGGGTATGGGAGGATATATGTGAACATATATGATGTTTTTCATCATACATGAAATTACCAAAACATCCCCATTTTCCATTCAACTTGGAACTTGATTATTAGGATCATCCAATTGTAAAATTTCAATGCATGATTCTCCTCTTCTTCCTCTTCTTGATTGAACCTTGAGAGATGGGTGGTTCAATCATTTAATGAAAGTTGTCATTTATTGTTATAGCTTGTATTAATCCTTCCTCATGCAATGGGATTTCAATGCTTAGTTATGAGGGAAGCTTTCATGCAAATTCAAATGTATTTTAGGATTTGCAAATGACCCATTAGTGTAGTGGTTTTGAGTTTGAGTCATAGCACGTGTTGTGTATATGAGTTCAGTACACCTCTCAATAGGAAAGATCCTCAAAAAATATATTTAAGGTTTTAGGCCAAAACAGAAATTATATCAGATTACTATTTTGGTCATCTGAACGCCTATGTTAGATGTTTGGAATAGATTCAATATCACTTAACGACAACTTTATCTCTTGATACTACACATCAGTGTCATCCCTAACATTATTTTTTTATAGGACTTCATCAGAACATAATCGTGATCAACATTTAAAAAGTACTAACCACATTAATCACGTACTCTTTGAAAATTAATCACACATGTCATGCACAAAAATGAGTTTCATATGGGTAATTATGACAATATGGAGCTACAATATCATTACACATAAAGCCAATGTCATGGACTCATGGGTTCATGGCTTGCACAATTGTACGACAGTAGTACCTAATCCCGCGTTTCAACCCAAAACAAACTATAAAAATGAGTTCCAAAAACAAAAGACTTTGTAAATCATTACTTTTCTGTTTGATCCTCCATCTTGTCTGTAATTTTTCATTACTGAATTCCTATAAGATCTGAAACTTGATATGGAAGCACAATGATTTAATTGGATACGATCCAGCAAAGCAGCTGCAAATAGTTGTGTGCATGTAGATTGTAGGGGGAGAGTTTTAAGTAGCTATGTATAAGAGTATCAATTTGGTCCCATAGAAAGGAAAAAAATTAAGGAAAATTTCTAGATAATATATAAACTCCCCATAGCGCATTGGTAGTGTGTGTGTGTGAGAAACTTCCCTTCAATTATAATTTAGACTATCGTTTATATTAAAAAATGAACTTGTTTCACAATTAATCGTGGACGTTTTATTATTAAATATTGATGTAAATTAACAATCTAATAACGTAATATTGTTTCGCAAAATAGAACCTATATCCTATGTAATTATGTATACAAGAGCAAACTAGTACGTACGGATGCATGAGGTATCTGACTCTTGCTAAATTGCAAAACCGACTTGGATGTTTTTTTCTCATTTGGCTCTATGTTTTCATCTCATAGCTAGAGAGAGAGAGAGAGAGAGAGAGAGAGAGAGAGAGAGAGAGAGAGAGAGCACCATGGCCGGTCTTAAGATTTGTCACTGCTCACTAATGGAGCTTTCGATCCCAAACATGAACCCAAATTCATATTTGACTATGTCTTCACAATAGATATTTTTATTTTTATTTGATCTCTTGCATTATGTATAAAGACAAATGAAAACATTCAACAGTCGATTTTGTAATTAAGCATAAGTGAGATTAAGAAAGGTCCTTAACCAGGTTTAAAAATTTATAATTATCCTTTTTGTATGAAATTTTGGACACAAAAAGAATGCTAATGGAAGCCGCTAAGTGTGAATGCCAAAAAGGGTTGTTTAGGTGAGAATTGCTCAGTGGGGAGGTCACATGGCACGTGACCTTTTACAATTGGTGCAACTGCCATGAGGTTTTAGCTTTCACTTTTTTGACTTTTTACACGATCCTTCGTGCATGTCATGCTAATAGCTAGTCATCCTTTTTAATTGGCAACTTTTACTTTTTCCTTTTACTTCAATTGGATATATAAAAGGCTTTTTTTGACAACAAAAATCCTTCCTTGTAATTCTTGTCTAATTACATCAATTTATATTTATATATATATATTATATACAATTTGTACAAGCTAGGTAGCTGGCAGCTTACCATTTTTCTTCCAAGTGGGGCTAATTTCCCAACAGAATTGAGTGGGGTAATTTCCAATAGGGTAAGGACTATTGGGTATGAAAACACCATTGTGTTTCTATGCTTAGGAGAACTAATGAAAAATAATTGATAGCCGGCAGCAGAGGAAATATTATAGATATTGAATTGGATATTATGTGTATGTACCGGTAGATCTTCCGTTCTGATCAGAAAATAATAACCGTCGGATGTGCACGTGATGTACTGACATCCATGATGATGCGTTTTGCGTCATCAAAGAGAGAGAGAGAGAGAGAGAGCACACGAGTCCCGTGCCGGCGCAGGGATGGCAGAGCAAAGACTCAATCTCAACTGCCACGTGGCGACGTGCGTGCCGTCCGCTGCTTCCTGAGCGGGAGCCAATCCAACGAGTGCGAGGCCACTCTTTATTGACGTCTTAATTACTAATTAGCATTTTTGGGTGAAAATTACGAACTTGGGTTGCACGACCGCGCTCCCTTGTTATGCTTAGCTGGATCCTGTCAGCTTTTTCCCAACATGTGTTTTGCGCTGCATCTTTTCTTACCAATCTTCCACTCCTTTTCAAAAAACATTCTTAATCAAATAATGCTCATCACTCATTCCATCCCAAAGCTTTGAAGAAGGATGGTCTTATCACGTAATTACCATGTGTGTTATTATAATATGAATCACAATTTTATGTTCTTACAAAATCTACTCCACTTATTATTTTGACTCCATAAGTAAACGTTTTTAACCATTTGAATTATTGAAGAGATATATATACATATATTTATAGAGAGAGAGAGAGTTTTTATTGAGGGATTTTTTTATTTGAAGGACACTTTTGTAGAGACTACTTGTTATTGTATTTCACTAATCCAAATAATCTATTTTGTAGATATTTATTCAAAGATCATCTCTACAAAAAATCACTTGAATCCGATATCATTTGGCCACTTAATTATAAATTATTAAAATTCAAGTACTTTTCTAAAGTACCGCGTTTATTGATTTTGTTTGTCTTAATTAGATGTTTTAATGATTTTCAATTTACATATTTTTTTTGCAAGGATGATCTCTAAATGAATATGTGAAAAATAGATGGTTTGGATAATTGAAAAAAATTTCATAGAGAACCTTAAAGGGTGTTCTTCAAATAAAATTACTTGAAGGATCTCTCAATAAAAAAGGAATATATATTTTGTTGATGCTAAAAAATGGTCAGATACTTTTGGACCCAACTTAGTGATGATATTGCCTTCAGCTCTATGTGCTCTTCGGCAGGTTGGATAGCTGCGAAATGAAGAAAAAGCAGTGAGGTCCTGGGCACCAGTGTTGTATCGACTGAAGACTCTCCAATACTTAAGTTAGTACTGAGTATAAAGTGAATAGTGATCTAGACATAGTGGTGGCTAAGTAGCCAAATGTTGCAGTTACCTTGTTTTAGGGACTTGGGCCCTTTTTTATAGATCTTGGGAAATGTGCATCTCGAGTGAGATTTTGATGTGAGACTGTGTGACAGGACCTAACCCCAATTCCACTTTGGAATCTGCGTCGGACCTTGTGTGTGTCCGACACCTGGAGGGTGTCAAGCATACCTGACAAAAATACCCTTCTAACGAAAAACCACAGTTACTTTAGAGTTTGACTTATGCTGAAAATTCGGCAAAGTCTCCTATGTAAATTGGACTTTTCCCCATATTTTTCAACCTATTAAAACACAATTAATATCTACCACTGGCAGCATACACAATTTAACCTTCAAGCATTTTACAACTAGGCCTCTGCCCTTAAATAATTCAAAACAGAACCCTCAATAAAACTCTTAAATCAAATAACGAGATTTAACAAAGCAAATAATGTACTCAAATTAAATTATGCACGTTCACTATAATTAACATTAAATAACTTCTCAAATTCCGTCATACAATGTTTAACAACCCAACACAATCACAAGTACTTTAAGCACTTGGCCCCCAAATCATACAACAATCCAAAACGGGTTTCAAGACTGTCTTGACCACAACCACACTTAACAACCAACGACTAAATTAAAGTACCAGAAATATCCTTTGTTTGCGGTTGCACCTGGATGGGACCACATGCTACCTATGTACTCTTACTGAAGGATCAAGCCACACGTAGTTCTTCCGCTTTTATAATGTACTTGAATATCTTAATCATTCGTCATATTGCTATGTGATTTGCAAATCAACCGAATTCTCATGTGCATGATGTATTCAATAATATTCACAACTCTAAAGCAATATTTTGCAATTTCCCAATTATCAAAATGGTCATATTCAGTACATAAGTAAGCCACACCCTGAACTCCCTCTAATTCATGAATCAATTTGTATATTATTGACTTAAGTTATATATATATATATATAAGAAAATAATAGTAGAAGTATAAATAAAAATAAAAATACATATATGTCAGTAACATCCTCGCAGGCATCGGAAACATAAAGTCAATTCGAGCCGCAATCCTCGCAGGCCTTGGAGACACCAAGTCAACCCAAGCCGCAATTCTCGCACCACATAGTTCAGGCGTCCTCGAAACTTGTGGGGCATTAACAGATATAAATAAAAACAATCGTTTCAAGGCAACTGGGGGGTAGGGGGGTGTACTCCTGTGGTGGGTTTGAAAAACCATAACCTAAACTTATCACAAACTTTCCCTTTATTCCACAAATCCATTTTTAGCTACTGAGTATATGTATTAAATATAAACATGCACTTAAATATTTAATTGATTTATTAATCACGTCGAACTCCGATTAACAAACCATTCTAATACTATAATTATAATCTTAATAGCAATAAACAACTAGATAAATAACTAACTAATCACTACCCCTAGAGATTCCATCAGTTCCAATAATGTATAATCTCCAAATATCGAGAGTAACATTGAAGTATACCATCAATACTATAATACACTTTCAATAACAAATATAGAACTATGCACAATTTAGCAATCTATATATAACTATCTATACTCATTCCATAATCGTATAAATCCATAATATGATCCGAATAACTCAATTCTTGGTCAGGACTCGTCTGCATGGTCATTCTAACACTTTTCTAAGGATGAAACTACCTCGGAAGACTCACGGTCAACCTCCAATTCCAAATCCGAGAGTTCCTATAGGTTCAACACACCCTTCTAAACCTACCCTGCAAGTTTGGTCTTAATCGAACGGTTGGATTAATCACGATCGTACGATCGGACGATTATCGTTTAATTAAACTTTGAATTATTGAATAAGAATATCCGAGACTCTGAATCACGATATGCGAAATCCTACACGATCCTAGCATTGCCTAGATCAACATATATTAAGTTAGAGTTGATCCAACGGTTGGAACACATCAAACCTAGAAATCGCACAATAGGCGAAATCCGTTCGAGGCTCAAACGATATTCGAATTGAAATCCAAGCACACCCACCCGCTCGTGACAACAAGGAGATCGCATTTGAATGCAATGTACCATTGCTACAGTGCCCACGCGCCGCCACACGTGCCAGCAGCGCGTGGGTGTACAAAGCAATACCCGTGGCCGGAAAACTTCCAAATTGAGAGCCACCCTTCCGGCTATAGCTACTACTCGATGAGTGGAGCAATTTATTCAACTATGGCAACGTCCAATTTGGACTGTAATTGGTCGGAATTTCAGTTTGAAATCCGGCCAAAATCTAGTTTTGAAAAATTACGGTTTTACCCCTACATAAATTTCGATCGTATTTTTCTCGTCATAACTTGGATTCGAGTCCACTACGTGTCTACAGACTCGTCTCAACGGTATAGTTCAAATTTTCAAATTCCTTCCCAATCAAAAAGTCAATATTTTATACTAATAAAATATTATATGGGCAAAATAGTCTTTTATCAAAATAAATAAAAATTTAAAAATTAAATTAGGATTGGGTTATTACACTGTGGGCATCACCTGAGGGGACGCCACGTGTTTTTGTGAGAAATCTCTAATGAAGCGCGGTCTTTAGCCATGATTGACAAGCCATTGTGCCAAAGGGTCACAACCTGCCGATGGTACTTTGTGGGACGTAATAGATTGCCAGTTTTAGCGGGTTCTCCTTATGAGTCCCTTGTTCCACGTGTCGTTCTCTGATTGACCGGTCAAATATGGTATAACATATACATATGCATATATGGATTTAGGTCTTCTCTTTAATTATAGGGCTTGTCCAATATAGATCCCTACATTTTTTATTTCCTAGACATATACCCATCACTCTATAAATCTATGTGTAAAACCCAATTTCAAATTTAAATAACCAGTAGGATATAAGAGGTCGTAGTATTTCTATGTTTTTACATCGTTGCCACTAAACTTCATATTTTATTTATAATTTATTTCAAGCATTTCATTAACTGTCATAATTGTAATTAATATACTCCCTATTAATAGCATATCAATCACCCCATTTCTTTTAGTTGGCATTCCCTCTCACATCTCGCCCCCTAAAATTGCAAACCAAAAAAAAATCTGTAAATTACATATCCAATAATGTACCTATGAAAATATAATATAAATATATACATATAAGATACAGGTATATTATTTACCCAAAAAAAAAAGCAAAGTCAGTTACTTTGTAATTGCGTATATTTTTCATAATTAAAAATAGGTTCACAATAATTTATATGAAATATAGGTACATTATTAACCCACAGGTAAATTATTTTACAATATACCTATAATGTGTTTAGGTACATTATTTGGAGAGGAAAAATAGGTACATTATTTAGATAAATAATAGGTACTTTATTCATAGTAGGTATATTATTCAAATGGTAGGTACATTGGATGACATATAATACCTAAATCTTAATTGTAAGTACATTAAAATTAATGTAGGTATATTGGATGTCGTATAATGTAGGTATATTGGAATAGATAATTATGTACACTTGTCATACTAGGTAAATTATATTTTTCATAAAACAAACAAGTAATAGGTACATTATTTTTTCAACATAATTAGTATGTACAGTTTTATTCATAAACAATTATAAAGTGGATTATTAGTCATGTATAATTCATAAAAAGAAAATAACATAAACATTTTATTAAACAAACCGATTACCCAAATTTGAAATTATTGTTAAATTTTTTTAAAAATGTTTCAAAATTAATTCCTACATCCATTACAGCCATTTGGAGATCTTTCCAAATTCAACATCTGTCATTATATACAATCCAATTAAAAACTGTTTCCATATTGATTCCTACATTAATATAAAAAATGCAATAATGGCTTAGTTGGGGGTATTTTTGGAATCTGAAAAGTATAATAAATCAAATTTTATGCTTAATTAGGTAACTTGCTGAGTTGGATCCTAGTCATGGGTTTTTACTTATACAAATTGGGTATTATTTATAGGAACAAAAAGTAAAGGGTTTTAGGTACGGCAAATTGAATTTGAAGGGTGTAAGCCAAATTTACTATTAATTATATTATGTGTTTCGCATTAGGGTTGCTAGGTTGCAGTGGATGTGATGGAACAATGGCAACATATATTAGTATGGCGTGTAACCAAATTTGGTGCTATATATAGTCCTGCCAGAAATGATTAAGGCTAGATAGGCTGCTTTCTCTTTGGACACCCCAGATCATGATACATATATGCTTATATTATTCAATAATACATATACATACATATATATATATATATATATGTATGTATATAGCTGCGTGGCAGAGATGGCAATGATTATGGAACACAGAAGCTACTAGCTAGTTCATTTTAGGCACTATGCAGGAACAGAAAGAAAGAAAATAACATATATATTTATGGCATACATGTCACATGTTTGTACGTACCCGCCATGATATCCGCTTAAGAAACCAGACTCAAAACAAACCAACACAGGCAGAATATATATATATATATGGTTACTTGGTGTAAAATTGAATGTGAAATTAAGGAGTTGTTGCACGTGATGATGATCAGTTTGAATCTGACATGCACATGCCTGCAATGCAGATGATTTCATCTTACAGTTTGCATGTATTCTGAGACTGCGAGTGCACAGTAAAAGTACTATATATAATATATTGCACTGTTAATTTCCGTATTTTCGCTATACTATATGGTAACATCTGTACCTAGAAAGGCTTCCTTTTCCTACCCAGGGTAATTCATATTACTTGAAGCCCGTACTTCTGCTTCATTAGCTGCCCTACCCATATCTCTTGACCTAAAAACACTCAACCCTTTTTCAGGTTAAGCCTACAGTTTTGAATTTTCTGGGGAAGGTTCGACTAATCGAGCTACATTTTGGAAAATGATGTATCAACCATTTAATTTTGTTCATTGAGTTTTTAAGTATCATGCATTGCACTGCATCGCGTATCAAATTACATTGCAAAGACAAATACTTGTATTGTCATATTGTGAATTTAACTCGCACATTCAAATAAGAATCAATTTAATAAATTGTCAAATTTTCTACGTTCACAATTCGACAACATAATGTCGTCTTAATAATTTAACAAAAGAATATGCATATGCAAGCAAGATATATTTCAATTTTCCACTAGACACTCTGTTTTTTTTTTCTTCTTCTTATAACATTAGTTGTATGACCTAATACATGTATATCAACATGTATGTTAATTATCAAATTAATATCAGAGACCAATTCATGTGTACATGTAAAGAATTAGTAGTACATATATTATTGGACCTTTTTTTTCCATGTCTGCAGTTACCAGTTGCTTTCATGGTCGAGTTGTGGTCCAGAGATTTCACTTCTCATTAGTCTTGCTTTTCTTTTTGAAGTACAAATTAAGTAACCCAAATGTTTGCCTAAGAAATCTTTGACTTGTAGATATTCAAGGTTACTCATAAATCTGATTTTCTCTTCTTATGGCAAGTCACTTTCTTATCAATTGGCCATGGCAACATGTAAGTATGCATTTACCGTTGACTGATGGAAATTAATACCAACTTAATATGGTTTAATTAAGAAATAATAACCATTGAACATTGACGTGATTTTGAATTTGTCGTGATTTGATGTCGATTTCCCTTTGATGTTATGAAACCCAGGATTGAGGATGATGACATTGATTGTAAACTTTGATTTAGTCATACATAGTAATCAGGATTCAGAGAATCCATTCCCATTAAGCAATTCATACCTTTCAAGTTCGTAATTTACAACATTATTTAAAAATAATAATCCAATTCATAATATATATTGGTGTGGTTAAAAGGATTATGTAACAACATAATGGGCTTCTGTGGTAGGGTTGTAAACTGGATTGCAGATTTCTAATTTATTTTTTCTCGGAAGCCTGTTATGATAACAGGGCCTGGAATAATAGATGAGCATATTGGGCCAGTATAATTAAGCCTGGGCTGAAGTTTATACTAGATACATTGATTGGGCTACTCCAGTTAACATATTTAATTTTTTTGGTTTTGTTCAATATTCTAAACTACCATAGTCAAGGAGAGTGATTGAGCTTAGGTGCAAAGGGGCGGGTGCACTGTCTTGAACAACTGGCCGAACCCACATTTCCCTTTTTATTTTTTTTTGGTTACATGTAGAAAATGGAACACTTCGTCTAGAAATTCTTAACTCATTTACTGTAGCCTTCTTCATTACTGACTCATTTAATTCATTTTTGTTTTTCTTTCTAATGACATAAAATGAAGAGTAATAGTCTTCCAAATTCCAAACTCACTGCGGGCTATATTGCAATTTACACTCATGTTTGGACATTTGGGGTCACGTTTCGCGATTGGAATTGGATTGGATTACATTTGATTGGAAAGGATAATACTAATCCAATAATGTATTATATAGTCTAGCATGATAGGACATAATCCAATCCAACTTCGGTGGGATTCATAATTCTACTACATTTAGGCTCCAGAAGACATAATCCATTCCGAGTTATTTTTAGACCACCAAACACTTGACTAGGATTATTAATTCTATCCAACCATATCATCCAGCTCACCCAAGGAGCCCTTGGATTTTACTCTTCCACATCCCTCAAAAACAGGGTGAAGATAGTGTGGGTCAGAGTGCCAAATATCAATGAAGCAGCTAAGACAGATGGAATGGATCAGCATTGTCCTGTGGCTGAGCAAAGCCCATGTGTTATCATTTCATTTAGCCTTCCTCCCTCTCGTTCAGGGATTCATTAATTTGTGCCACAGAAATTGAGTTCCAAGTTGCAACGACTCTCGAGTCTTTCTCAACCACAAAAATGAAAATGAAAATGAAAATGCAAATATTCAGAATTGGTTTAGCACGTTGCGTTTTTCATTAGGCCTTTGGAAAGCTTTTTGCTTAGGAAATTGACCACATTCATTGGAGGGGAGAAAGCACAGAACATTCTTGCGTTCTACAATAAATAGGGGTGAGAAAATTATTGAAATAGCACAACTAGTCATATTAAAGTAGAGTCCCAAGCGACGAAAGAAACCTAATTCATGAGTGAAAAGGGGAAGCTCAGATCCATTACAAGAACTTAAAATTCCCCCAACACTCATTCGGACAATTTTGATAATCACATTCATAACTTATTATTGTACCAGAAGACACCTTTCTGGTCACCCTCATCTCGCTGAATATAAATACACTCCTTCGCCTCCCTGAACATTGCCTTGAAAACCGGCGTCCTGTCCAACTGATAGTAATCGCCCAAAATCGGCTTGATAGCTTTGGTGGCCTCCATTGCATGGTAATGTGGCATGGTTGAGAACAAATGGTGAGCAACATGAGTGTCTGTGATGTTGTGGAAAACCTTGTTCAGGATGCCGTAATCTCTGTCAACTGTTGCCAAAGCTCCTCTCAACCAGTCCCATTCGGAGGAATCGTAGTGTGGCAATGAAGGGTGTGTGTGCTGCAAGTACGTGATCAGCACCAAAAATCCATTCACCACCATCAAAGGTCCTCCATAATAGCATACAACCCAAGCAAGCCCTTTTGCCACAGCAAGACGGTATAGCCCATATACAACTGCAAGAACACCGGCGTCAGAAAGGAAAATCTGCAATCGTTCACGATCAGAGAAGATGGGGCCATATGGATGGTAGTGGCAGGCAAAGCCTTCATAGTGCCTCCCTGAAACATTGAAAGCCAGATACAGAGGCCAGCCTAGAGTGAGTTGGATGGTGAGTGTAAGGAACCTGCCCGGTGGGTTGTTTAGATATTTGGAGTACCATCCAATAGCAGACTTCTGCTTGGGGACAAATACCTCATCTCGCTCGATGGAACCTGTGTTAGAGTGGTGACGGCGATGGCTATACTTCCAAGAAAAATAAGGCACAAGGAGGGCAGAGTGAAGGATTAGACCAACTGTGTCATCCAGCCATTGATAATCACTAAAAGCATGGTGACCACACTCATGCGCTATCACCCAAACACCAGTCAGGACACAGCCCTGAACGAACCAGTAAACTGGCCACGCCAAGAAAGAGAGAGGTTGAGAGAGAGGCTGGATGTAATTGGAAGCAATGTAGTACAGGAGAAAGGCAATGGTAAGGTCATAAAAGACATAGGAGAAGGAGCGGATAACAGAGCGCTGAAAGCAATGAGGTGGGATGGCTTTCTTGATCTGGCCGACACTGAATGGAGGTTTTGAGAATGGCACTCGCTTGAGGTCGTCGGTTTCAGCGTTCTTACGGGTAGGGGGTGCGGACATTCTTCCACCGGCACCCATTGCTCCTAAATCTGCAAAGAAAGAAGAACGAATCTCTTGAGTACAATGTAATTGTGAAAGGAGGTTAGTCCACAATGCACCACCAAAACAGAATAATTGAATTGTAGTGCCACAACAGGATTTCAATAGTTATATATACTAGTTTAAGATATCAGCACCAAGAAACGAAAAGGAGATATTAGTAAGGATAAAGGTAAAAGACATGAAACAATTATAAATAATTTTATTCCTCAGATCTCTCACATATTCCTCCCTGTAGACCTCGAGAGTGACTACGGCTAGGTGGGTGTGGGTTTCCTCATTGGCTGAATCGAAGAGCACCAAAAAAATGAAACACCGCAAACGTTGAATTTAAAATAGACCAACCGATTGAGATATTTGGAGGTTCAAGCCTCACATGACAACCACTCAGAAACAAAGTGCCAAGGTAAACGGACCAAAACCAACCAGAAAGGCAAGTGGAATATCCAAAAGAATCCAACATACAAGTAGAGGAGCTCGTGCATCACACAACCAATTTGATCTAAGTTATTGCCGCCACTATTAACCAGTGTAAACGTACCGACAAGCTTCCTTGGTTTTGTTACATATCATTCTTAACAGCTGAGACAGAGATGGCAAAGACTAAGAGCATCTACAATGGGCTCTCTAAACCTCCTTCTTAGCTAAAATTTAGAGAGGAATTGAAAAAACCCACCTCCAACCAAGCTCCCTATTCAGCTCCTAAAATAGAGAGATCTCTAGGAGCTCATAAATTTGAGACGAGAAAAAAAACTCCTAATGACTCCTTATAATTAAATACTTCTTTATTTAATATTATTTTAAGCATTTATTTAAAGCCATATGCATAACGGGCAATTTGACTACAAACATAGAGAGCATGATTTGGCAATTTCACTCGAATATAAACTAGGAGTTTGTGTCACTAACTAGATTCACTATGCATAACGGGCAATTTGACTACAAACCCAACTCAAGTTTTTATATACAATAAGTCACACCAGAATTTCAAATCAAGTAGAACAAGCACATATAAACCTAGAGGATGTTTAATGCATGCCACAATTTTAAGGAATAAAAATTTAAATGAGTGTTTCTTTGTGTTAACAATACACGGGTAACTCAAACTTGAATGCAATTGGTGGGGACTGACCCTTAAATTAGAGATAAAGTACCAATAACAAAGTATTGCGCAAAAAGGTGATTTGAATAAATAGAGTTTCCTTAGTTTTAGTTGATATTCCTTAGGACCCACCGCAACTTTAATTATGCGCCGAATGCTACCCTACATAGGCAATAAAGAAACAAGCCCTCATGCTAGTTGCAACGCACCAAACCAGAAAAAATTGAAAAAATCAATACATATGGTGGGCAGACTTCTCAATCCTCAATGAATCTAAAACAGACAAGGAACTGAGGCCTGTCACGTGAAGGTATACCTTACGCCTCTCTAACTTCAATAAAGAAAGTAAAAATAAGCATACTGCGGAAGAGAAATTGTTTGGCTCTCCCAATATCATGAGCAGGTCAACCATTCGGTCAAGGTTAATTAAATATTAATTAATGACAAAAAAAGCTCATTTTCTTCTCGCATGATGCACTTGACTATAAAGCTTTGATTTTGACCACATTATTTTCCTAATGTGCCGAACATTTCCAACTTGCCCATGGCCCAAAAAATATCAAATTTAATTTGTTGCCAACTTGCCAACCAAAATTGAAATTCCAATGATAATAATGTTCTCCGAATATTCTTAAAATACTGTTACGCAACTACAACGAATTTCTCGTTGGAATTTCAAATTCTCAAATCAAACTTAGCCAAAGCTTCGCAAAGTTACAAAATTATCAGCCGAGAAAAAGTTATCACGAATATGCGCCAAGAAGGCAAAACGAGAAGGGGTAAGGTGCCAGGAAGTTACAAAATTGCAACCGCCCCAATAAAACGCGGCATTTAAATGTAAGCAGCCAAGAAGGAAAAACGAGAACGAAGACGAATGGCCAGAAAAAAAGGGAGTCCATACTAACTAATATTAAATTATAAGATTAACCGTAACAATGACGAAAATAATTTAATACTTGAAAATAAAGTGTGAGAGATGACGACAGAGATCATGTGTGAAAGGACCAAATCAAATAACGCGACAAAAGATCCAGACTGTTAGGCTCAGATGAGTCAGATCGGACTTCGAAATGCTCAATTCTTTTAAATTAACCATAAAAATAGAATAGAAATATATATATATATAAAAGAAGAATATCAGTTGCGTCTAATAATACAGCTCAAAATCGTAGCCGTTGAAAAAGAGAAGGAAAAAAAAAGGGAGATGGAGTTGCAAACGAACACGAAGATCTGAATCTCCATAGAGAATGAACGAGCTTAAAAAAAATCATATTAGTTGCATTATAATAATCTAGCTCAAAATCGTAGGCGTTTAAAAGAAAAAGGGAAATAAAATTGGAGTTGCAGTCGCAAACGAACACGAAGATCTGAATCTCCATAGAAAAACATTAACGCCTAGATCTAATCCAGATTACGCCATTGAAATGGAGCTCAAACATACAAAATGAAATCACATTCAATCAAAAACCGCGAAATGCAAGTAGAAAACTCCGAATTTGACAAGCCAAACCAAACAGAAACAATCAACCAGAAGCAAAATGAAGAAAAAAAATTAGAGAGAGAGTACCTGAACGAGAAGCTCTTCTCTCTCTCTCTCGCTCTTGGGCTCGGTGGCCTGTTGTATAAGGAGGAAGCGCCGGCCCTTTTGAAGTGTCCAGGAGGGCCTGAGGCCACGACTATTTAAGCTTTGGCTTCCCTTCCTGTTTGCCATATCTGTGGGACCCACGGGTTACGAGACGGGGCCACGGATTTCTTCGGACTTTGTGTATCTGATGACGTGGCCACAGCTGATTCGATCTCCTCGGTAGCTTTGGCTTGCTTTGCGTGACACGATCGATGCTCTGCCTCAGGCTTTTAACTGATTTTACATTCGATACTGACCGTCTATTTTCCCACGCACTTTCGACGTCGGGGATGGGACGTGCCTACCTATGTAAGAGAAAGTGAAAAAAATAAATATCTTGTAACCAAAAAATAAAAAAGGAGACTTTAGAAAAGAGAAAAGGAGAGAGAAAATTTTTAAAAGAAGTCAAAATAAATAAAATTGTCTTCATTTATTTTTGAATTTTCTAAAGAATTTTTTACTTTGCATGTCTTTGGTTTAAAAGTTGAGAGATTTTTCTGTCTTTTTTAAGAAAAAACTTTGGCTTTTTTCAAAAGTAAATTTTTTTTTAATGACTAAAACTCAAATTTATTAAAAAAAAATAATAATAAATATCTCTGGCCTATCACGTGTATGTGTCAGTGTCAGTGTGGGTTGGCCCTCATGGTGCTGGTGAAGTTTTTGTAATGACGAGCGTGGCCCCTGCGGAGTTCGTGAAACGACGTGTTGGGATTTGAGGATTTCGTAATTATGGGCTGCATTGGGGTGCCTATTGTGGAAATTATGGCGTGGTCGGCAATTGTCACTTATGCTGGTGGCCAGGACCAGCACTCAACACCTACACATAAAAACATAAGCTTTAAATTTACAAGCCAACGAAATTAATTGCGAAATAATAATAATAATAAAAAAAGGTCAAGAAAAATAACCCAACCAAAAATCAAATTTGAGCCATTTGGTTTGATAATGTTTTTTGGGAGTTGATTTTATGATTCTTCTTTTGTCTATTTATACTCCTTTCGTTAGAAATTGTATGTTTCAATTTCTCTTTTGTCCACTTACATTTTTTTTTAAAATATAAAAATAATATCATTTTATTTTATTATATTTTTAAAAACAAATGGGGCCCATATGATGCGTAAAATTTTTAAAGATAGTAAATTATAGTGGGGTACATGACTAAAAAAAATATTTAAAAACTATTTGACATTAAGCTTTTTTATATGTTATTTTTGACATATCTCTTCCAGCTTTTAAATCTATGTAAGATTTGACTATTCGGTTGGAGCAAATTTAACTTTCAATTGTTGTCATTTCATATCCATGTGACAATTTGACATATCAGTTGGAGGAGAAATTATAGAATGGTACGATATCACCACGTCAGCTGGTGATACTTCCACTTAAATATTGACATTAGGTCTCAATTTTACCCTTCAGAATAAAAATAAAAAATTTAAAAAATATTGTGCCACATCCACTTCTATCCAGTTCACAGTCTCCCTCCATCTTGCCCCATCGTCCCACCTCTACCCACTTCGTAGTCTCACTCCACCTCTCCCTCCTTGTATTCCCCCATTCCCCCAAATCCTTCAGTCTTCTCATCTAGGTTGCCATCATCCTTCTCAAAACCTCCATATCCAAGTTCTCTTTATCCAATTTTGAGAAGATCCGAGAAACACATATCCAGAGAGAGAGAGAGAGAGAGAGAGAGAGAGAGAGAGAGAGAGAGAGAGAGAGAGAGATGGAGGGAGAGAAACTTAGATGAAGTTAAAGATAGGGAGGGGGCGGCAGAAAGGGGTAGACTCACTGCAAACCTTGGCGACAGTCGTCGTCTTCTCTTTTTTCCTTCTTAAAATTTTGTTCTAAAGGGTAAAATTGAGACTCAATGTCTAGCTGGAAAAACATGTAAATTTTATATTTTAAAAAAACACATGGCAATATTTGAGTAGAAGTATTACCAGTTGATGTGATGATACCGTATTATTCTATAATTTCTCCAGTTGGAGATGCTCTAAGAGCATCCACAATCGTGTTCTCTATTTTTTAGTTAAATTTTATCTAAAAACATATAAAAGTTATTTTAGGAGCTCTCTATAAAATTTAGGGAGTCATAAATACTATAACTCTAATCATGCTCTCTAGTTTAAGTTGTCATAAACATTATAACTCTTTTTTAATTGGTCAATCTCTATTAAAAAATATTATTAAATGCACATTTTTTATGACCATTTTGTTTCCATTAACAATTTAGAATTACAATATAACATTAAATGCATTATTTTTTTATTTGATTTCATATGGATATAATTGAAAAATTAAACAAACTTTGTTTTACATTTCCACGCAAACCAAACATGAAAATGCAATAAAGTGATATTTTCTGATTATTTTCCTAACATTACTTTCATTTCCTATTCTTTAAGAAAAGCCATGAAAAATCATTTTCAACTAAACTTTTTTCGCGAATCAAGTTATAATATAAACACGCAAATAAATTAAACAACGTAACCATATTTCGCGACTAATTAAGCTTTATTGATTTTGTCATAATAGAAAGTAGGTTTCGGGAGTTGGCCGTCTGTCTCCGGTTCACTATAGCATTACTATGACATTATAATTACTCCTGTCAACCGTCGATTTGAATTTTGAGGAAATGTGCGGCAAATTTTCTTCCATTTTGAAAGTAGTTGAGAAATGTTTCATCGTAATCAATTCAGCGGTGCCCACCATGTGCTGCTACATTTTTGCAACACCTTCTTTTTTATATTTTTTATTTATAATGTTTGACGATGTCCCAAAATCAAATTTCCTATCATCTTTTAATAAAATAAAATAAAAGAGGAATTTCCATTCCAAGTGCCTTATTTAAATTTATATAGTAGAATAATTCAATCTCGAGACTTTTTATAACTAAGTTCAGAATTAAACACATGTGTTAAATGCTGACTATATTTCATACAAATATTTACAATCAAGGAAGCAAAGTTCTGTTTAAACGCTGACCAAATTTCATATGAATATTCATTCCCTCAATGTTAGACTTCCAGAATTGAATATTCAGGTAAGACTTGATACACTTTTAGTTAGTCTTGGATTTGAATTTCAATTACACAAATATGCTTTTGTTGCCCATTTAGGACACAGTCATCTTGTTTAAATCGACATGTCTTTGTCATTTGATTACGTATATTGGCTTTTAAGGTTCATAATTCGTCCATTTGCAAATGAGATTCAACACGATACGTCCCCTTTGATTTATGGTCAATTATCTTAAGCATGGCTTATTTTCAAACTGATAGGACATGACTTGTCTATATTCTCTAGTGAATTTCATAGAATCTGAAACTCCGTATTTATATAAGAGAGTAGACCGTCTATATAAAATTGCAAAAAATCACGAAAATAATGAATCAACAACATTTCATAATGCATTGCATCTAGGTTAGACACCCCGTGACAAACTCATAACTTTGAAACTCTATGTTTATTTATACAAGCGACCAACACATACCTCTCATTAAAGTTCAATAAACAAGTTAAGCAAACTTAGATGACTTTTAACACAAACATCTTATCAAAGTTCAATAGGGTGATCTACTTTCATGTTGTTCTCTCTCTTTCTCTTGTTTGTTGATGATCCTTTTCCTTTTTAGAGATAATTTGTTCTCTTAAAATGTGCACAAAATGGTACCGTCTGACCTAATTTTCCCCAATCTGAATCTTAGCGATCTACCGGACTAAGTTAAAACTTTCTTGCTTTATTAAAACATGTTTCGTATAAAACTTTCTAAAATATATTGTCTAATCTAACTCAAATATTTCAAATGAACTAAATAATCAAGCAACCTGAACAATAATTTAAGAACAAAATTGATCCGATCCCCAATTTTCCTTAATAAAAGTACGTATTAGGGTTGTTTCGAAATACAATTGGGGTTTTCAAAACTGTTGCCACTTGTTTTTTTATTTTTTATTTTAGTGAGTATTGGTTTAAATAAGGGGTTTTTAAAAAAAAATGTTGAATTAGGTTTTGGTTTAAATTAATGAGAATGGAATCTGTGTGTTAAAATCATAGTGTTCGTAGTGTAATTTAGGGTTTAGTTTTGTATGGTTCAATTGCGTTAGGTGCATGATGCAATTGTTAGTCTAATTTAAGTTTCCATTGTGGTAGGTTCATGATTCAATTGTTAACCTAATCATCCAAGCATATCCGGGAAACAACGAACTCTCTGTACATGCATAGTTCAATTGTGTTATTTGCATTCTATTTAGGCTTTTTATCACAAATAGTCCTTTACGTTTACGAAATTATCACGAATGGTCCTTGAGGTTTTTTTGTGACACTAATAATCCTTAACGTTTGGGTTATTTTTTTTTTTTTTTATCACAAATGGTCCTTACTGTTATAAATTTTGTTAAGTGTGATGTGGAAGATAAGTGGAGCCCACATGTCCAATCACATTGCGACATGTGGATAAAAAATAATTAAATAAAATTTTAATGAAAATTCCATTTATTTTTCTGCAACTTTTCATCTCCTTCCTTGCTCCGTCTCTTTCCTCCTCTGCCCTTGCTCTCCACCCTTTGCTTTCCATCTCTTCTCCCTCTGTTTTTTTTTCCCTCTGCCACCTACAAGAAAAATAAAAGATATACAGTTGCTCTTCGTCTCTTCTCGCAACCCGCAACCCATGCCCAACTCCCCTACCATCTCCCTTTGTTTTTGCTCTCCTCCTCTGTTTTTTATTAAACCTTCCAGCTTCACTCAAGCACAACCCAGAAAAGCAAACCAAAAGAACTCACTTTCAAGTAGATTCCAGCTCCACAAAGAACACGAAAATGAAGGTTCAATAGTACATGAGGAATATTGTAGATGTTTGGTCACTTTCAAATCCATCCATGGTTTATCACAACATATAATTTACATCCTGAGTCACAAAAGCTCCTTCGTCCTCCACACACAGCATGAAATGGGCAAAGTGGATTTGAAAATTTAAGTAGGATTGTGGAACATTACAAGGCCACACTTGAACTTGAAATAAAACCCACTTGGCCTCACCATTATTTCGACTGAAATCTAAATGCAAAACACATCATTTTTTTTGTTTTCTCTATAGCAGGCACTTACAAGTTATAAAAGAAAAGAACCCCAAACAAAGCATCGACGGGCTTTTTTTTCCTAGCTAGTTCTCGCCCCATCTCTCTCATTTCCTTTGTTGACGGAGGTCTCGACGCTTCCCACACAACATAAGAATGTTGCAGACCAAAACCTAATAGCTTGAGTGAAACGGGTGGGCATGGGGTGGTTGGGTTGTAGAGGCAACAAAAAAACAGAGGGAGAGAGAAAGCACAGGGAGGAGAGAGGGCAGAGGAAATGAGAGAGAGACGTTGAGAGAGAGAGGCTAAATGGTTTTTTAATGGATTTTCATAAAAAAAATATTTATTTATTTATTTAATCCACATGTCACGATATGATTGGACATGTGGGTTCCACTTATCTTCCACCTCAGACACTGAACATAATTTATAACGGTAAGGATCATTTGTGATAAAAAGTCCAAACGTTAAGGATTATTAGTGTCACAAAAAAACCTCAAGGACCATTCGTGATAATTTCGTAAACGTGAAGGACCATTTGTGATAAAAAGTCTTCTATTTATATGCTTTTTTTTTGTTTTGTGTTTTTTTTTGGGTGATTGTAGATACTTTAGGGTGGGGTTAAGCAAACGACACGTGTCATTATTATCGCCTTCATGTCGCAACCATATAAACTTTCCCAACTACTGCGTCATCAACACTGTCGACACCCTTCGACACGTGTCTGCATCGTGTCAATACAGGGATCGTGATGTTCTCTCCAGGGCCCACCTCATCTCTTTGTTATTCCACGTGTCACGACTCCAGCATGTCCCTTGAGCCTATTTGAAGCGCACTATATTAAGATACTACACTGTGCTTGAAAAAAAAGTTTTGGAGACAAATTATTTGGATTCAAAAAAAGAAAAAAAAAGAAAAAAAGAAGTGAGCTGAAAATGCAGTATGGGAAGAACGTAAAAGGGTCCGTGAAAGAAACGGCTGCTAACATAGCAGCCTCTGCTAAGTCTGGCATGGACAAGACCAAAGCCACAGTGCAAGAAAAGGTTTTATTTCATGTATTTTATTTTAGTCATGTTTTTGGTGTTTCATTTTAATAAAATAAAATAAAAGAGGAATTTCCATTCCAAGTGCCTTATTTAAATTTATGTAGTAGAATAATTCAATCTCGAGACTTTTTATAACTAAGTTCAGAATTAAACACATTTGTTAAATGCTGACTATATTTCATACAAATATTTACAATCAAGGAAGCAAAGTTATGTTTAAACGCTGACCAAATTTCATATGAATATTCATTCCCTCAATGTTAGACTTCCAGAATTGAATATTCAGGTAAGACTTGATACACTTTTAGTTAGTCTTGGATTTGAATTTCAATTACACAAATATGCTTTTGTTGCCCATTTAGGACACAGTCTCTTGTTTAAATCGACATGTCTTTGTCATTTGATTACGTATATCGGCTTTTAAGGTTCATAATTCGTCCATTTGTAAATGAGATTCAACACGATATGTCCCCTTTGATTTATGGTCAATTATCTTAAGCATGGCTTATTTTCAAACTGATAGGACATGACTTGTCTATCTTCTCTAGTGAATTTCATAGAATCTGAAACTCCGTATTTATATAAGAGAGTAGACTGTCTATATAAAATTGCAAAAAATCACGAAAATAATGAATCAACAACATTTCATAATGCATTGCATCTAGGTTAGACACCCCGTGACAAACTCATAACTTTGGAACTCTATGTTTATTTATACAAGCGACCAACACATACGTCTCATTAAAGTTCAATAAACAAGTTAAGCAAACTTAGATGACTTTTAACACAAACATCTTATCAAAGTTCAATAGGGTGATCTACTTTCATGTTGTTCTCTCTCTTTCTCTTGTTTGTTGATGATCCTTTTCCTTTTTAGAGATAATTTGTTCTCTTAAGATGTGCGCAAAATGGTACCGTCTGACTTAATTTTCCCCAATCTGTATCTGAGCGATCTACCGGACTAAGTTTAAACTTTCTTGCTTTATTAAAACATGTTTCGTATAAAACTTTCTAAAATATATTGTCTAATCTAACTCAATTATTTCAAATGAACTAAATAATCAAGCAACCTGAACAATAATTTAAGAACAAAATTGATCTGATCTCCACTTTTCCTTAATAAAAGTACGTATTAGGGTTGTTTCGAAATACAATTGGGGTTTTCAAAACTGTTGCCACTTGTTTTTTTTTATTTTTTATTTTAGTGAGTTTTGGTTTAAATAAGGGGTTTTTTTTAAAAAAATGTTGAATTAGGTTTTGGTTTAAATTAATGAGAATGGAATCTGTGTGTTAAAATCATAGTGTTCGTAGTGTAATTTAGGGTTTAGTTTTGTATGGTTCAATTGCGTTAGGTGCATGATGCAATTGTTAGTCTAATTTAAGTTTCCATTGTGGTATGATATGATTCAATTGTTAACCTAATCATCCAAGCATATCCGGGAACCAACGAATTCTCTGTACATGCATAGTTCAATTGTGTTATTTGCATTCTATTTAGGCTTTTTATCACAAATGGTTCTTTACGTTTACGAAATTATCACGAATGGTCCTTGAGGTTTTTTTGTGACACTAATAGTCCTTAACGTTTGGGTTTTTTTTTTAATCACAAATGGTCCTTACCGTTATAAATTCTGTTAAGTGTGATGTGGAAGATAAGTGGAGCCCACATGTCCAATCACATTGCGACATGTGGATAAAAAATAATTAAATAAAATTTTAATGAAAATTCCATTTATTTTTCTACAACTTTTCATCTCCTTCCTTGCTCCGTCTCTCTCCTCCTCTGCCCTTGCTCTCCACACTTTGCTTTCCATATCTTCTACCTCTGTTTTTTTTTCCCTCTGCCACCTACAAGAAAAATTAAAAGATATACAGTTGTTCTCTGTCTCTTCTCGCAACCCGCAACCCGTAACCCATGCCCAACTCCCCTACCATCTCCCTTTGTTTTTGCTCTCCTCCTCTGTTTTTTATTAAACCTTCCAGCTTCACTCAAGCACAACCCAGAAAAGCAAACCAAAAGAACTCACTTTCAAGTAGATTCCAACTCCACAAAGAACACGAAAATGAAGGTTCAATAGTACATGAGGAATATTGTAGATGTTTGGTCACTTTCAAATCCATCCATGGTTTATCACAACATATAATTTACATCCTGAGTCACAAAAGCTCCATCGTCCTCCACACACAGCATGAAATGGGCAAAGTGGATTTGAAAATTTAAGTAGGATTGTGGAACATTACAAGGCCACACTTGAACTTGAAATAAAACCCACTTGGCCTCACCATTATTTCGACTGAAATCTAAATGCAAAACACAGCATTTTTTTTGTTTTCTCTATAGCAGGCACTTACAAGTTATAAAAGAAAAGAACCCCAAACAAAGCATCGACGGGCATTTTTTTCCTAGCTAGTTCTCGCCCCATCTCTCTCATTTCCTTTGGTGACGGAGGTCTCGGCGCTTCCCACACAAAATAAGAATGCTGCAGGCCAAAACCTAATAGCTTGAGTGAAGCGGGTGGGCATGGGGTGGTTGGGTTGTAGAGGCAACAAAAAAACAGAGGGAAAGGGAAAGCACAGGGAGGAGAGAGGGCAGAGGAAATGAGAGAGAGACGGGGAGAGAGAAAGGCTAAATGGTTTTTTAATGAATTTTCATAAAAAAAATATTTATTTATTTATTTAATCCACATGTCACGATATGATTGGACATGTGGGTTCCACTTATCTTCCACCTCAGACACTTAACATAATTTATAACGGTAAGGACCATTTGTGATAAAAAGTCCAAACGTTAAGGATTATTAGTGTCACAAAAAAACCTCAAGGACCATTCGTGATAATTTCGTAAACGTGAAGGACCATTTGTGATAAAAAGTCTTCTATTTATATGCATTTTTTTTGTTTTGTGTTTTTTTTTGGGTGATTGTAGATACTTTAGGGTGGGGTTACGCAAACAACACGTGTAATTATTATCGCCTTCATGTCGCAACCATATAAACTTTCCCAACTACTGCGTCATCAACACTGTCGACACCCTTCGACACGTGTCTGCATCGTGTCAATACAGGGATCGTGATGTTCTCTCCAGCGCCCACCTCATCTCTCTGTTATTCCACGTGTCACGACTCCAGCATGTCCCTTGAGCCTATTTGAAGCGCACTATATTAAGATACTACACTGTGCTTGAAAAAAAAGTTTTGGAGACAAATTATTTGGATTCAAAAAAAGAAAAAGAAAAAAAAAAGAAGTGAGCTGAAAATGCAGTATGGGAAGAACGTAAAGGGATCCGTGAAAGAAAAGGTTTTATTTCATGTATTTTATTTTAGTCATGTTTTTGGTGTTTCATTTTATGAATTTATTATTCATTCACCATTTGTTTTGGTTTTTCCAACCCCAAAAAAGGTGGAGAAGATGACAGCTCATGACCCGGTTGAAAAGGACATGGCAGCCCGAAAGGGGGAGGAGAGAATGGTTGGGGCCAAGCTGAACAAGCGTGAGGCGATGACGCACAACACCGTAGCTAGACACAAGGCATCCGTGGGTGGGCCCACGGGGTACACTGCTAGTGGTACTGGGACCCACACGTATTCCACGTCTGGGGCCACAGGGCAGCCCACTGGGGCCCACCAAATGTCAGCGTTACCCGGACATGGTACCGAACAGCCCGCAGGCCAAGTGACCGAGGGAGTGGTGGAATCACACCCTATTGGTATCAACACGAGTACGGGTCGGACCGCAGCCCATAATACTGGTGTGGGTAGGAATCCACCCGGGTATGGAACTGGTGGGACCTTCAGTTGAAATGGAGCCTATGATTTTGTGCTATGGCCATTATTTGTGGGGTCCGGTTAGGTCATCTTTTAAATCCCAACCTTTTTGGGTGGGTTAATATGTAATACGTGGGGGTGTTTTTTTTTTGGGTAAGTCTTTTAAGGCATAGTAGTTGAAGTTGTTTGTTTTGATATTTTACAAGTTTTAATGGAATAAAATTGGTAGCATTGTGTAAAAGTTTATATATAAATCTGAATCAGAAATTTGGACCAAGTGCCTGCCAATTGAGAAGATGCTTAGATATGTGAGATGAGAGAAATTGAGTGTCTCAGTTCTGAAAAGAATAATTGCTTGTGGTCCTAAAAAAATTGGTAATGTACCCAAGTGGGTTTGGTCTAGTGGAAAATTGAATGAGCTAGGCCACATATGTTGGGCAAATGTGATCGGGCTCTTCAATGAGGTTTCGAGTTCAATCATTTGCATGATGTGTAACGAACCTCTTGGGGAGAGTTTTTCCTTAATCCGTGCCTAGTTTAGAGAGGTGACACTCCATTATTTTCACCCAAAAAAGAAATGGTAATGATTCTTTATTTTATTTTATTTATTTATTTATTTTTTTAAATATGGGGGAGATATTCGACTTTACTTTTCTTTAACATTAAGAAGAGAAGTATAATGAGACTAAATTGTTTCTGTAAAATCTATCCTCTATAATTGTCTCCGTATAATGATTTCTAAGGACTTAGGTCAACGCGAACCCATCTTCCCAACCATTCCCAAACTATTCACCACCTTCCACACTCGAGTCACAATCCCCAACAACTCCGTACCGGAGACAACCGCCATCGTAATCATCACGGACGTTAGAGGTATTGATGAAAGAGTAAGGTCTTATCGGACATGACCCACTTGGCCTTGATAGTGTTGACGCCGAAGAGAGGGCTACGTTGGGGGAGGTGGTATTGACTCATCCCTACAGGTTCCAAAGGTTTCTCTCTTTTTAGTCTCAGTTTATCCGTTCTGTATTCTTTCTCACAAAGAATTCACAGTTGGGGTGATAAAGAATAGCCTACCAATTTTGGGCACTAATCAAGAAAAAGTAATTAAGCTTGCTGCTTACAGTCATCCATCTACAACGCAAGGTCAAATCTCCACAGTCCTATTCAGCAGCTGCATAACTATCTTTGCATACTGGATTTGGTTTATTTTTATTTTTATAATAATTATTTTATTAAAATTGTTATTAATAAACAAATATTAATGTTATAGTATTTTATTAATTAAAGGGTATTTTATGAATAATAATGGATGGAAAAATAGGATAGGGGTACAAATAGCAGCACTCTTTCATTATTGTCATTTTCTTTTTCTTACATTAATGAAAATTAATACAGTAATAATTAATTAATGCACCTATCTAGCTCTAATCATACTTCCTATCCAACTCCTAAAATAAAGAAACCTTTAGGAGTCCCTAAATTTGAGAAGAGAGAATAGACTACTAGTGACTCCCTATAATTTAATGTTGCCTTATTTAATGAATATTTTAAGGGTGATGATTTTCTCACTCTCATTTTGTCCATTTACACTCTCTTTTGTTTTTTAATATTTTTTACTATAACATACAAATGAGTGTAAGTGGACAAAAGATGAGTGAAAACATACAATTTTCAACAAAATGAATTTAAGTGGACAAAAGAGGAGTGAGAAAATCAGCTTCCTATTTTAAATTGTTAATTAATATTGCCATTTTTTTTTAAATATAGAGATGAATCATTTATGTTGAATTAAAAAAGAATTATAGCAATTATGACTCCATAAATTAGAGAGTATGATTGAAGTTGAAATTTTATAAAGAGCTTTTAAAATAGTTTTTGTGTATTTTTAGCTAAATTTTAATTAAAAAATAGACAGTATGATTGTAGCTGCTCTTAAAAATTGGCTTTACTCTCTTTTGAGAAAAAGTTAATTAAAAATATTAGATTTTTAATTATATACCTTTCTAAGATTACTAGTTGGTGACCTTATCAAACCTAAAGATTACTAGTTGTTTCAACTCCAACATCAAAATTCTTACCAATTAGATATATTATTGACTTAACCTAAGTTCCTTATCTTGTGCTGGGAAGTGACAATCTATTCAATGTTTTGTTGGTACCATGACTAACTGAGCAACTAACTAAGTAAGATCAGCCACGTGACATACTTTGAGATGTTGTCACCTTAGTCAAAGTAACCTTGCCATAAGTCACAATTATGGGTAATGTGAAGAGTCCCGCATTAGAAGACTACAAAAGGTGGAGATTCCCCTTCACTTGTAAAAAAAAAAAGACCACACTCCACTTGGAGCACTTCCACCCATTTGCAATGGCAAAGGGTAAGGGGAGGCAAGGGCTATTACTATTCACGTGAATAGTGGAAGCCCTTGCAAAAGGCTTGTGGTGTTTTCACTTATTGCCATGCCATGACAACCACTATTCACATGAGATATAAGGAGATGAATTTGTATAGAGTTTGGGTGTGGGAAGTGAAAAATATGACTAAGTATTTATTTTTTAAAAATTCTATAATTTTTTTATAAAAATTTTGGTTGCTGACATTAGCAAACCCAAGCTAAAGTAATGACTGGTTTTGCCTGAGGGCCAGCCAGGCTTGTGGAGCCCACCAATAGCCCTAGCAACATTTGTCCGCTGGAAGCCCTTTTTAGGCCCAGGCCCCGCCTTGCCTGGGGCCCCTGGAATTGCTCTTAGAAAAGGGTCTTGGATCTTGACCCTTAGGCCTTGGACTTTTGGGCTTTGTAACTTAGGCCTTGGGCCTTCTTCTATTTATCTTTGGGTCTAATCCTCTTATACAAATGTAAACAAATATTATCATAATGAGAACATTCTTCTTCGTTGATGTAACCCATTATTAGGGTGAACCACGTATACCTTGTCTTCTGCATGCTTATGTACTTTAATTACGGTAAATGTCACTGATTACCAAAGACAATAACCTACTGAAGGCACATACACATGTTGAAGACCCACATCTTCACACATCATCCACCACTCCACATCTATTTAAATTGAATTCCATTTTGGGCATCGACATGTGTTTTATGGAATCTTCATGTAATCTCCAAGTTCGTTTTTGTTTTTGTTTTTGTTTTTAGTAAGGAAAAACAAAACTACAAAACAAAGCCACGAGGACAACCTCCTCCAGACAAATCAAATTTGAGAACAGGCAGGACTGAATTTAGAACAATGTGAGACCAAAAGTATGGAGATTTCAATTGGTGTCTCAAGTCTGTAGTGAAATTGATCTCTCTAAAAATGTTCTTAAAATTCAAAAGAAGAAATGAGATGTTCAATATCATAGTGTTGAGCCTCCTAAGGAGGTTGTTTGTTCTTTCCCAAGAAACTGCTGTTGGACATTGAACAAAGGATTTGTTCTTTCTTATGGGCTGGTATTTGTTCTAACCATTAGGCTTCTAAGGGTCTCTTGGGAGGAAATTTGTCCATTAGGCTTCTAAGGGTGTCTAGGAAATTTGTCTCCCACAAAGAGGTGGGTGGGTTTGGAAGCCTTAATGATACTTGGATGAAAAGTCATTCAAGAGTCAATATATCAATTAGCTTTTGGTCTAGTGAGCACCAACTCCCTCTATTTTCAACGTTGCAAGAGGTTCAAAGTTCAAATTCCCTCTTCCCCGCTAATTAAGAAAAAGAAAAAAGCAAAAGCTTTTGGTCCATTAATATTCCCAAGTTTCTGCTTGGAAATGGAGGTTGCTTGTATCATGTTATTTCGGGTTATAGAGAAAAGATGCTTCCCTTTAATTTGACAATTGGCATCTCCTTATTTTTTCCTTTGGTATTAAGATGGAACTCTAGCATTACATGCCTTTAGTGGGATTCAATGGTAATTAAGCTTTGTGGATTGGCATTTGTTGCACTCTTTGGTTTACTTGGATTCAGATCCTTTGCTTTGATTTTCTCTGCCATGATCTGCTTTACTTTTGTTCTTCATACGTGACCTCATTAAAATTTAATCTAATGGATTTACAAGTTGGCACATAATCCTAAAACAAAAACCCAATTTATTCCTAATTAAAAATGAAAAAAAAACCCTAACACCCCATTAACGGGATAGTTAACATTCAAAGTTGTTTTTTTTCTCATTCTTGCTATCCTCTTCTCTTTTTTGGGTTCTTCCTTAGGCTTGGCTTTTTTTTTTTTTTTTTTTTTTTTTTTTTTTTTTTTTTTTTTTTTTTTTTTTTTTTTTTTGTCACTAATAAGATAACTAATTCAATTCAATTATGTTATCTCATTAGGAGTGGCCTTGAGGGTGTGCAAGTGGTGCCACCGCATAGGGCCCTTGATTTTTGAGGGGCTCCGATTTTATTTTTGTGTATAATGTATGTTTAACAAATGTTATATATATATATATATATATATATATATATATATATATATATACCGAGTGAGCAAATTGTTGACACAAAGACATTCCTAGTTGTGTTGGTTTGCAGGGCCTCAACTTCTATTCAGGGCGCGACTTCAAAACCCGCTTGTGTTAAAGGCTTGTCCGATGTCAACACCAACATTCAATATCCTAGCTAATTTCACAACCAAACTGAAATAATAAATACCCGATCGCAAGGAATTAGTCAGTGTTATGTTTTTTTTTCTTTTTGAATTAAGAGTAAATTGGGTTTTTATTTTAGGATGATGTGTCAACTTGTAAATCCATTAGACTAAATTTTAGTGATATGGCGTATGGATAACAAAAGTAACGAAGATCATGGCAGAGAAAATCATAACAGAAGAACCAAATCCGGCTTACTTTGGTAGGTAGTTTGCAGTTCTTAATGAACTTCAATTGAAACACAAAAGTTATTACAAGGCTTAAAATCCTACCCACGTTCTTCAAGTCTCATCAAAATTACCAACAGTTTTGGACAAATAATCCTGCCCTAGTTTCCACATAAACAAATGACGAGCATATAAAACATATATTCAGAAAGTAAACTTATGCCTACAAGCTACACTAGCACCAAATGCCCAAAAATTATCATATTTTGTTAGTTCCACTAAGTTGCATTGCACATGGACAAATCAAAACAGCTCTCCCAATAGTACAAGGTTGCAAGCAAAAACTGATAGAGCACTCACATCCCAGACTTCCGCAATTCAGCAGCCCCGTGTGCAAAGTGACATCTTTCTCCGAAGGTGCAAGTCCCTTTGGTAAAATTATCGCATAGCTTTGTCTTATAGTTACTTCCGGGAGGGGCCGGGGCCCCTGGAGCTCCTCCTCCAGGAGTTTTTGCAGGGCCAGACATTGAAACAGTCACAATTAGCTCTCTCACCATGGTACTTGCTTGCTGAATCTGTTCAAAGGTCCCCTCTAGTTCAATGTTCCTGAGATTGGGATCTGACTCATGCTCCCGGATTGAAAGCTTGGCACCTGTCTGGCGACAAATCTGCTTCGAATTTACACCACCCTTCCCAATAATGGCTCCTGCAAGCGAAGCATCTACACTGATTTTGGCAGTAGACGAGGCACCAAAGCTAGATGCAGGGCCTGCAAGGGGAGGCTCCATCCAATTGGTCATGCGACCTGGACCAGGTCCCATGGCACGGGGATCATCGTGGGACTGAGCAAGATGCTTGCCAAGTTCCCACTCACCATGTGCAAAATGGCATTTGTCACCGAATTTGCAGCCTTCAGCAGAATTATATTTATTGCATAAGCGCGATTTAACTGCAGATGAACTGGATCCATTTGAATTGGATGGTGGGGGAGCAATGTTCCTAGATGCTTGAGGAGCAGGCGCAAGATTCATCATCTGAGCCACAGCATTATAACCACCAGGAACATAGTGCAGGAAGTGGCAACTCTCGCCAAAAGGACAGCCAGCAGTGCTGCAATCAGAATCATAAAGCTCTTTAATCAGATGACAGTAAACAATTATTAACTATTCTCTACAGAGAAATGGATACTCAGGCCAAAAGTGGTCACTCAATTCGAAGATAAGAAATAAGGTTTCACATCACAACAGTTCCTTCTAGCGTATGCCAAAGGACCAACAGTATAACAATTGTTGTTCTTTTCTATGTTCCTGTAAATGTAAATATAAATTTCACACACATTTTTGGTTGACGGGAAACACTTAACCAAACAATACCAAGCAACTATAGCTTGCAAACTTATCTTAGTCTCCTTTAGCAGTATTTAGTGACAAAACCTAATCCGATGATAAAAATGAAACGAACCGCACAACCCCCACAAACCCCCTCCATTTTTCACAAAATCACAAATCCAAAAATCCAATACCAACTACATTGAGTTGAGACATAACTCGGTCCAAATTCAAACAAGCACAAATTCTGAACCATCGTACTTCTAAGATAAAGAAGTGATTTCAGTTAATAAGATAGGGTTAGACCAAATGATAATGACACCATTATGCATCACAAAGACTGTTCTAGTCCAAACGTCACTTAATTGCAGGCGTGGACCCATCAGATATATAGGAGTAACAATTTCATCTGTGGACTCATTTTACTTTAACAAAATTTGGTTCCAAAATTTCTTTGAGTATTATTTCACTGACTAACAAAACCTGCTGATACAATTATAATTTTTTTTCAAGAATTGCAAAGCAACATATACTACTTTCAACAAATTTATAATTCAAAAGTGTTATTCACTACCTATTACTGAGAAGAAAACCAGTCAATAATAGACACAAGAATCTATAAGACCATACAGATCCCAAATCAACCCCGCCCCACTTGTAAAGCACCAAAAAAAAAAATTGAGGGTGGGGGTAAGGATTTGGAGCTAAATTCAAAAGCAGATTTTTTTCTCGGGCAAGTAAATCATACCATTGAAACTGAAAAATGTTATTAGAAGTTAAAATTTTCTATACGACAAGAAGAGAAGACATCTTCAAATTAATTTACATCTTACCCATGTTCACATCAATAATATTTCTTAAACAGAAGGCATGGGCATAAATTACAACTTATCAACAGAAGGCATGGGAATAAATTACAACTTATCAACAGAAGGGTTGTTTCAACAGCTTAAACAATTTACTAAAATCTGGAAAAACTATCAGTGGAGTTTGTCTTACCCATCTTTTGAGATAAAGCATGAACATTAATTGAGCTAGAGGGTACAATATAAAGTAATTACATGCTATGCTCAATTTTATTATAACTCCATAAGCACCCAATTTAGTCTACCGGATGCTTATCCTTGTAGTTCATAAATAAAGCAGTATTACATGGAATTTGTCAACTTCATTAGACCAAAGCAAAGTTCGTACCTGTATAACAACTATGAATTCCCAGTTCATTAGTGCAGTTACAAGATTTTATTTTGTAACAATTGTAAGTTGAAATTTTATAAAAGCTTCAAAATACCTTTAAAAGGGATAAGATGCATTTCATTATATTTACTTAGATGGGCAAAGATTTGAACCTGAAAAACTTGGTGCATGGCTTCGATTTGCTTCCTACACCAGTTGAAAAGGACTCCAATTCTGTTACAAAACATTAATTACTTTCTCTCAGTTACATTTTCTCCTGATCCTTAATCCAATTATTCTAGAGCATCTCAAACCCATTAAGAAGTTTGAAACCAAAGAGATAATAAAAATTAGTAAAGTTAGTTACCTGTATAGTACTAGTCCAAATAATCCAAGTACAACATGATTTTTATCTAGCTATATTAACCATCAAATTGAAGACGGCTAATTTTTTTTTTATGGGGCATGTTTGACTTTCGTAAACAAAGCAACCAACCAAAGTAACTTCATTTGAAGGATTGGTTCAGCTCGAGAAAGCACAACAAAAATCAACTTTGCCTAATAATAAACTACCAACAACTTGGAACATTATAAAACCACAGACAATGGGAAAAACAAGAAAATTCTGAGATCACAAAGATTTAAGAAAACCAGGAAAGAATTACACATGCCACAAATTCACATCAACAGAAGATACGGAACAGTTTAAACTTGAACAAGTATGAAGCATGTAATATCACATAGATTTGAAAGACATTCCAAATCCAACAAACCCAAGTAGAACAAAAAAATTTGCCATGCTAGGGACTCCAGTACTTGGGTTTTTAAAAAATATTTATTTTACAGATGATAAATTTTCAAGCTTCAGATACCTTCGCATAAACCAAATAGAAAACAAAGTAACAAATAAAAGCTTAAAACTGACAGATATGTAAATTTATCAAATTCACAAAAAACAGAGTGGGAGAAGCAAAGAGCGAACCTTGCTTGTTCTTCTTGAAGCCGCCATTAGCATGGAAGGCGCCAGCTTCATGCCGCCCTCTTTTACGAGTATCCATCATTCTAGAACACAGATCGAGATCCGAAACGAACCCAAACGACTAAAAACGAGCACAGAAACAATAAAAGAATCTCTATTTACTGCTACAGAAAACCCTAGACAGAAGATAGACAAAGGAACATAGAGGCAAACCCTAGCTCAAACCCTAACCCTAGAAGAAGGGTTTTGGAAGAGGAAGAGCAGCTGCTGGGGCTAAAAACTAAAGCGGCTTCGAAAACGAGAGTGGGAGAGTCCAGAGCCTGGCTGGGATATTATTATATTAACTATCTATTTTTATATATAAATCATAAATAACAAAACAGCAATAGTTGTACTGGATGGATAATTATTAATAAATAATATGATGTAATAATTGTTTTTTGTGTGATGCAAATAATTGAGGATTTTAAAATTAGGGTTAAATATGTGGGTTGGGTTGCCGCCAATATGCTGGGTTGCTGATGTAAGCTTAAATTTATTTCTTTTACCATTTTTTCTTTTTTCTCTGGTTTTCCTCTTTTGCATGGCATAGTTAAGGTATGTCTAACATAATTTTATTTTGGTTATTATTATTTTTATTCATGCAAACGGTATTCTATTTTAATCTAATTTAAATTATGAGAATGATGATTTAAACTCGGGTGCATAGTGAAGAGCACATATGCTCTAGCCAACTTTGCTAATCTCATATCTACATTCAATTTTGGTTAATGGAACAAATGTTTTTGATGGTTGTTTTTTTCTTTTCAAAAACTGTTATTGGAACTGCTTATGTATCTTGAAAATAATAACAATATATTTCATATAAGGCTTTATTAAACAAATTATCATTCAAGAACCTTATTTAATGATCTTATACTTTATTAAATTATGCTTGAAACTTTTTTATTTTTATAAATCTAGTGACATATGAGATAAATAGAAAACTATGCATGAAAGTGCAGTTTTTATTAAATTAATCACCAGATAATGTTTTGGTTGACTAACTTCTTAAAGTTGAAGCAAACATATTTCCTGCATGTATATTATAAAGGTATTTATTGCAAAATATTATGCACTCAGTGGTGTTACTGATACAAGAAGTTCTTAAAACTATTCACCAAACTGATTGTTTTTTGTCTCAACAAATTCATGTGATGTAATGTTTTTTGTTTATTAATTAGAACAAGTCACAGTGGGCTGTGAAACAAACAAGTAAAGGGCCAACCCGTAATGGGCAATCTCATAATGGGCTGTTGCAGCCCCATGGTTGATTTTGCCTCCCTTTTGCTTCTCTTTTTGCTTCTTTTTCTAGAAATTTACATATACAACTATGATTCCGTGAAAATTTGAATATAAGATTTCTGATATGCAAGTCAATGTCTTTTTTTATTGGGCTAGACCCCGTTGACCTTAAAAAAAAATACATTTTCAATACAATGAGGAGTAAAGTTTAAAATTTTGCAATTTTTTATGTAAGAGTCAGACACTCACTAGAAATTTCAATACAATAGAAATTTCCCTATACCATTGATCGAATAATTAAACCAGTAGGAGTTGTTACCTTTGACCAAAACCGGCCGAGGGAAGCTAACCAATCCGGACCTATACATGCCTAATTCGATTCGTCGGATTTTCAGTTTGGGCCTGAGCACAACTGAGTTTTGTTTTTGGTTTTTCACTTCCAGAATCTTAAGCCCATCGCATCCATATGCACAAATGGGGCACTGAAATGAAAGTCCAAACGATCCATTTAAGAGCAAGGACAAAACTGTCATTCACAAGGGCGCCAAAAACAACACAGCTCAACGCTCAGTCCAGTGTCCAACCCCCGCCTCATTCGGCATTTACAAAGCTCCCCAACACCAACTCCCCAACAAACCAAGACTTCGATTTCATCGAAACCCACACACAAAAACAGACACTCACATTTCATATAAACACACAACCAAAACCTTGCTCTTCTCTTCCAAAACACTGCCGCAGAGGTCAAAGGTGAGTCTTCGGATCTCTCTATGAATGTGTGCATGCATCTCACTGGTTTCTGATCAGTTAAAAAACACAGCTTTTGATCATGTCGCCAACGTTGTAGGAATGTTTTCACTGGGTTGATTCAATGTCTCGTGTTTCCAAAATTTTCTGATTCATTAAGGTTTTGTAGAGACATTTGTTGAGTGTATTATGATCCCACGTTGGAAATGAAAAATGAAAGCCTGGCCTAATAGTTTAAGTGATCTTGGGTAAAATTGGCTGCAATTGTTTAGACACCTTTAGGAAATGGAAAGAAACTAATCTTGTTATTATAATCTTGGTTACCATCTAATCCAAAAATGTGTACCCAATAGTTGTTTTATTTTTTTGCACCAGATTTTTTGCATTTCATTTGTTGAATACTACCACTCTGATGAAGTTGTTTAATCTTACATGTTTCAGGTTGAGACAGATTAATTGCTAGTTTTTGGTTGTATTAGTTTGATTTACTGCTTGTGTTGGTTGTTAAGAATTATAATTAGAGATATCTCTAATAATTGCTGATAACATGTCACAAGTTTGAGCTTACTAGCAGAGTGTTAGTGTTGCTACCTCTCTGTTACTGATGTATATGCTTCTCCGTCTTGCAGAGTTTGTTTCGGTTTCTGGTGATTTGTATCTAAAATGGCCACGACTACAACTCCTGGATCCCACATGGCAGCAGTTAAGCCTTGCATATCCTCCTCTCGAAGAACTTATACGTCAGGCACAGCAAATTTTGGTACAAACAGTGAAGTGGGAGTTTGGAGAAGGCTTAAAAGTTCTTCTCACATCTCAGCAACACAGCCATTCTTCCAGAGCTTCAAATCAGGGCATACGAAATCTGTAAAGGCTGTCACCAGAGCAATGTCAGGAGCAGATGAGAACAGTCCATTGCCAGGATTGCCTATTGATTTGAGAGGTCAAACATCTTTCTTCTATTATATTTCTTAAGTACTCAATTTTGTAACTTGTGTATGAGTGTTTTTCATAGTTGTCGTGAACTTACGTGCTGAATGACACAATTAGAATAGACCAACAATAGTGTGCGGCGCTGTAGGAATCGGTCGGATTCTAACTGACGAATAGAAGTTTTGCAGACTCATGCCTTAGCCACTTGGCTACAGTTCCCTATAAATTCTATGTCTTCCCCCCTTAGCGCAAGCACTAAGTTATTGGGGTTCACAGTTAGACATATTGTCTAGCATACCAGCATCCTTGTGAACTCATGGTGTCAACATAAGTTATTGAGTGACATATAAAAAGGATGACAGGGATTAGAATACTGCCAACAAGAGTCAGAGATTTGTCATAAAGTTTCCCAAGAAGGTCCATGTCATCGTCATCATTGATAATTGATGTTAGTTTATTGTTGGTGTCAATAACGAATGCCACTAGTTTACGATTTTTAATTGCCAAAAATAAAGAGAGTTATAGCTCTAAAGCAAGAGAATAGGAAAAGAAATGTGATTTCATTCAGAAAGACACTCTTGAAAGGCAAAGCAAGATCACGGGTTTGGTTTCGATGTTTAAATTATTTGATCCCAAAGGTAGAGTGACAAAGGTTTGGAAAAAGGAAGTAACTATTTCCTTTCCATGGCTGCTTCCCTTAGTTCATATTGTCCACACATCTATCTAACACTGGGACAGCTATTTGCAGGAAAGAGAGCATTCATTGCTGGAGTGGCTGATGATCACGGATATGGATGGGCAATAGCAAAATCTCTTGCTGCTGCTGGGGCTGAAATTCTAGTTGGTACATGGGTGCCGGTATGTAAATTGATCTAACTGAATTTGTGGAACCTTAACTTCCGAAAAACTGTATAGTCTTTTAATGAAGTTTTATTCGTTATAGGCACTTAATATTTTCGAATCCAGTTTAAGGCGTGGGAAGTTTGATGAGTCGCGGAAGTAAGAGCAGATTTTCATTTCCTGCATTTCATGCAAATCTGTTGATGTTTTTTTATCTGTCTCAAATTCTCTGTTATTGCTATTGAAGTTTATTACTGATTTAGGTTTTTCTTCTGATTTCTTTTTTTCCTTCCAGATTGCCAGATGGCTCTTTAATGGAAATTACCAAGGTTTACCCATTGGATGCAGTTTATGACGATCCTGAGGATGTCCCTGAAGATGTATGAATCTCCTGATTTTAAGTTTTTGGAATATACAATAAAGTCAAATTATATTTGTAGTGGTGCTCATATTGTGGTTTTGTGCAGGTAAAATCCAACAAGCGCTACTTGGGGTCCTCCAATTGGACTGTGAAGGTATCATTTTTGTGTGGACTAAATTACTGTTCAATCGAAGTTCTTAAGATTTTATTGACTCTCAGATATTGACTAAATTTTTAGCCTTTAAGTGACACACAGAGGAAAAAGGAAGGGCACACTAGTCAGGACCTTGGCTTCTCCCTTCCCCCCTCCCCCTCCCAAAGAAAATGAAGTTTGGACATAAAATTGGCCTATCTAGTATAACGAAATTATTTCCCATAGCTCAGGCCCGACACATAGACAGAAACCTCCACCCCTAGTCACATAGACATGAAATTTGATGCTCATTATGTGCGATCTTTAAGATGAAAAATAGAATGTGTTATGGGTATAATGGTTAAAATTTATAATTCCAGATGTTTCTGGTCACTTGAATTCATGGTGAATTGCATGCTTGAAATGCCTCAAGCTTATGTGGAAACATATGTTTCCAGGTGTCTCTGGTCACTGATGTTCACGGTGCATTGCATGCTTGAATTTGGTCAAGCTTTATACATTTCTGTTGTAGGTTATGTTTCCAGATGTTGGATTAATAAACTGGCCCGGCTTGGGTATGTTAGCTGATTCTGTAGAAATGTTTTGCAGGAGGTTGTTGAATCTGTAAAACAGGATTTTGGCAGCATTGATATCCTTGTCCACTCACTTGCTAATGGACCAGAGGTGAATATGTCTTCACATTTTTTGTTTAGCAACATTATTTAAGATCTTCACGGTACTTAGGCAGTACATGTATCATGCACAGGTTACTAAACCTCTTTTGGAGACATCAAGATATGGGTATCTTGCAGCAATCTCTGCATCGAGTTACTCATACGTTTCTTTACTCAAGCACTTTGCTCCAATAATTAACCCAGGCACAGTTCTAACTTTAATGCTTTATTTCTCCTCCTACCCCTCCTCCCCTCTTCATTTTTCAAGAATCCCATGATGTTGCAGTGGCTTTTTGTAGACAGCATAGAATCTAAAGGTAAATTTTAACATGACAGGTGGTGCTTCAATCTCTCTAACATACATTGCTTCAGAAAGGATCATTCCAGGGTATGTGCTTTCTTGCATAAAAAACTACTCGTCAACAGTTATTCTCTGAATAAACTTTTATTTAAGACTATCCCGCTTGCAGATATGGTGGAGGCATGAGTTCAGCGAAGGCTGCTCTAGAGAGTGACACACGCGTGAGTCTTTAATTGTTTTGCTTTTATAACAGTTCTTAGACTGACCGTATCTAGATGTCTCCTTTTTCTTTTTATTCTTTTTTGTGATGAAACATATATATATATATATACACACACACACACATATATCACATTTCTACCCTTGATTCAGGTGCTGGCCTTCGAAGCTGGAAGAAAACACAACATTAGAGTGAACACAATATCTGCAGGTACTACAGTTATTTTCTGTTGACAGAATCTGTCTTCCACTCTTAATGGAAACATAGAAGGACCACCTTGTGGTTGAAAAAGTGTTTACATTCTGATAATAAAATATTGATGTTATTGCTTTTGATGATAAAAGCTATTTAGTAATTTAGGAGTTGATGCCCTTCTGCACATCAAATTAGATGTCTTATTTGATGATTCTGATTAACATCTCTTAGAAGAGATGTGGTGCACCTCTTCCTGTCATATATGTACATAGATCTTGGTTAAAGTGAACCCTCCACATTCGATATAAGATGCTGATACGCAATAATGGTCTTCAGATGGCAGATGTTTCACCAAATAGCTTATCAGAGCTTCAAACTTATCTAGACCTCACATTTTTGTTAAACCTTAAATGCTGCATAGGTCCACGTTCTCACATTTTCTTGTTCATGTGTTTTTTTTTGCTTCTCCCCTATGCAGGACCATTAAGAAGTCGTGCGGCAAAAGCAATTGGGTTCATTGATATGATGATTGATTACTCATCGGAAAATGCACCCTTGCAGAAAGAATTATCTGCTGGTGAGTAATTAAGTACACAACCAAATGCAAGCATGAATTTCCAAATTTTCCATTCTTCATTAGACAAGATTTTTACCTTGCAAACTTACATAAACTTTAACCATTCATGGAAACAGAGGAAGTGGGGAACGCTGCTGCCTTCCTGTCATCACCATTGGCATCAGCCATCACCGGCACTGTTCTATATGTCGACAATGGTCTAAATGCAATGGGAGTGGGAGTGGACAGCCCAGTTTTTGAAAACCTTGATATTCCAAAAGCAGCGAAGTAGCGCTGTGGTAATGCTATAGCAGTCAAAAAACAACATGGATCTTATTCATGCTTTATATTGAAGAACTGAGGGTAGGTCTTTTTAGTTGGAATCCATTTTTGCTGTTGACATTATAATGTATGCTGTGGCCAAAATAACATTGTAATTGGTGTAATTGTTATTCAAGACCAAAATGAAGGGTGCAATGAAATTTCCACCAAGACTTATGGGATTTTATTAACATTTTATTTATCAAATTGTAAAATTATTCATATGAGGTTAGGACCAACATATATATAGCTGCTAGAAATCATTTTCTACAAGGCCATCTATCAATGACGTCTATAGTGGGTATAATAAATACAAATTTATAATAAAATAATCTTTTTGTTAGCATTCACGAAGAAGTCGTTGATTCTTTTGATCGGGATTCATATTGAAAATAATAGGAATACAAATTTATAAATAAACCCAATCCTATACATGTATTTATAAAAAAACCCAAGCACTATTTAAACATAGAAACACACCCAAAATCAACAATTGTATATTTTTTGGGTGTGTTTATAAATGGGTTTTGAGTGTGTGTAATGATGGGTTGTAGGTGTGTTTATAAAGTGTTTTGGGTGTTGGGTTTTTTTATAATTTCAGCCCCCATTTTGGGTGTTTTAGTGAAACTCCCAAAACTAAAAGGTTCTCTCAAAAGAAAGTATAAGATACAAGAACCATCCACTTCCAGTATCAAATAGCCAAAGGGGCCAAGAGGTGGAAGGTGAAGGCATAGTCTTATGTGTGAAACCCAAGCAATGCATCTGACATACAGAGAGCTAAATGACTGCTAGTTGGTTTACTTATAAAGCAAAAGTCCTAAGTGTCTCAAAAATTTGTATACTTCATCCGTCCCTTAGTAAATACTTCACATCAGTTTACGCTTCCCTTTTCGGATGGCAGCAGCTCTATCTTCAGAGTAATCACATACCGGCGAGTCTTCTACAACTGATTGATTACTATCAGCCGTGCCGCATCCCCCAACGGGCCGCTGCTGTAAAACCAAGCCTCTGTTTCTGGATAACTTCCTAATTGGTGTTTTAGCTGTGGTTGCTTCAGATTCTGCACATTGCGGATCGAATTGAGAATTGCTTGATATGTTTTCTTGACGCCGGTGTGGCATCAGCTGCTCTCCATCCCCAACAGACTCTTTCATCAACTGCAAATTCCACAAATGCACCATTTGGAAAATCATTCAATGGATAAGCTACAATAAATATTCAATCAATAAAATCTTAAAGTACCTTCCAGTCCTTGAAATCAAATCTGAAGACGAAATGGCAGTAAGCAACCTCCCCTGAGGTAATTGCTTTGGCAGCAGGAGCATTCCTTGGAGCTGAAACACCAAACACAAAACTATATAATAACACCAAATAGAGAGAAGAGGTCCTCAGTCAAATAAGAAAGTGAGCAAATGCAAGGGATCTTACAAACTAGATGATGGCCTTCTTCATTAATTTTTATTTCAGCCCGCCCATCTTTAACCAGAAATGAGAGGGCAAATAAATTTTCCACCGTCTGCGCAAAAGAATTCCCATTCAGGACTAGATTTTCAAGCCTGACTCTTCTGTTTTTCCTCAAGATATTAAACATTGCTGCCACATTCTTAACCGTCTCAGGTTCCTCTTCTACAGCAACATTATCAAGCTGCATAAAGTTAAAGTGAGTTTTAGGTAACTGCTCAGTGTTTCATGAGAAAACAGAAGATACCCTAAGCCAAAAACCACCCTTACCTCTTCTGGGGTATCATTTTCTGCAGGCTTCACACGTTTCGTATGAACGTAAGCCTTCCGTTGCTTTACTTCAGCATTCATAGGCCCAATCCTGAAGGAAGAGCAAACCATATAATTATTTAAAGAAATCGAAACCGAAGGAACATATAAAAAAATTGATCTTCAGAGCTATCATTACATAGTGCAGCATTGGGGGCTTCTCTGGAAAACATTTGAGACTTCAGTCCCAATATCCTTCCAAGATATTGAGCAGCTAACCCCTTCTCTGTTACTTCTCAGCCCACTTTGTTGCCCAAAGTCTCTAAGAATACAGGAGACAAAATCTGTAGCTGTGATTCCTTCCTTGTTCTGCGCCTTCACAGAGGTCATCAAGGTGTTTGCAATGTCCAAAAGCGCCTCTGCATCAGCAACTTGCTCTCTTGGATTTTGTACTGAAATTCATTGCAAACCAATCAATTAAGCCTTCATCCCAAATGTAAATTTCTTAGTTTAAGAGAAATCTATGATAAGAAAAGGGAAATTACCCAGCTCATGCAAGCTATCCACTTCATTAATGATCGAATTAAACTTGTTGGAATCCACTTTTGTAATGTCATCTCTTTCATCTTCGTATCCATATCAGTGACACAAGAAAAAGAGATAATTAGAAAGAAAGAATACAAAAATTTAACCATAGGTTTCCCACAGTTTCCTTACACTCCAAGAAAATTAAACTAGCTTTATTTGTGTCTTTACAGACTAATCCACCTCCCTAAACTACTTACTTCTGTGGGAGAGAAAAAAAATAAAGCACATAACATGAAGATTAACCCCAAGAAGAATAACAATCCAAAACTCAATTATAGAGACAGAGCATCTCCAATGGAATTAGTATATGGGGTAGCAATGTTGATTTGATAGGCCAAATAGGATAAAAGCCCCTCCAATGGAAGTAGCAACTCATATCTTAATATAACATGTGAGTTAACCATAGCAAATTGGGTCTCACAACATATTTTAATCAAAAGTATTGTTTATTTATTCATCCTAACATATTTGGAGGATGGGTTGGAGGGAAAAAGTTTTGAGGTAGCAAATTTTAGTATCAAAGTGCCACATAGGTTAAAAAAGGACACTTTTAAAGAAAACATTTGCTATCCCCCTTGGAGATGATGCTCGAAAAATAAACAACCCTGAAACCAAACAACAAACACATCCATTTTTGTAATGTCCTCTAATTCATATATGTTTAAGTGACATAAGAAAAAGGCTAGGGATCCCGATATATTTTTAGATTATGCATTTATCTGCATTTAACTATATCTAAGCTATTTTAATAATCTCACGAGTTATGACATGACACGTCAATTAATATAGTGTATAAATATTTTTCTAAACTAACTAATGTTAGCCGACTTCTATCTCAATCCCACCCACCCTATCAGCTCCTCCATCTCTTCCTTATTTATTTTTCACTTCTTCCTTCCTCAAAAATCTTTCTTGTCAATGGGGAATTAGCGTCATAATTCCTCAATCAATACGAAATAAGTTGTGAGGAAATAAAATAATAAAGGAGGAGTGCACGGGAAGATAGGGAGAAGATGATGAGAAAGAGAGTAAATAAAAAAATAGAAACTAAACTCTAAGCTATATTTAACGTGTATGTTTTAAGTCGTTAGATTATTATTTGGTCTAGATATAAGGAAATATAGATAAACAAACAGTCTTTAAATCTAGAAGCTCAAGATCAAAAAAAGGGTAATTTCACTACTTGAACTTCAATACAAACATTTAAAACCATATGGTTTCCTATAATTTCACCACTTGAACACCAATCAAATTAAACTGCTTTTTTTTTATGGAAACAAAACAATGCGGGGGAAAAAACACATAGCACGATGGATTCTCTCAGCAACCAGAGAGCAACAAATTCCAAACCAGAATTTAGAGAAGAAAAAGTTACAAACAACTCTGCAACCCAATATCAAACACATAAACCGCACAAAAGAGCACACAAATAAATCAAAAAATATGAAAAGTGAGAGATTGATAAGTAGATACCGTGAATGAGGGTCTTCACAGTAAAATAGCGTGATCGGAGAGCTCTACGGTCAGCCACGGCTTGCGGCCGCTCCATTTTATCTCTTCCACGGCTACTGCTACCGGCCAATTCACGTTCCATCATCCCTTGAATCAACTACTTCAACTTTCTCTGTAACTTTCCCGGGAAAATTTCGAGACCAAGCAAAAATCAGGGAAAGCAAGTATTTTCTGAGTTTCTTTCCCGGTTAAATAGAACCATGGAAAATTCAATGTATTCAGAAGGTTACTTTCTGTGGTGAAACCCCAACGAATCGTATAGCACAATATACAAGTTCGAAAATTGTTCTGAAAATTTAATATAAAAAGTTGAAAAACCCTAAAGCATCGGAATTTGAAGAGTTGTTTTCCCTCTTCGTCTCTGTTTCCTCTGTTTTACGCGGCTGTTGGGCTTTGTTTGATTTTCTGATTTCGAAGCGGATTTATTACAACTGCGCGCGTTAGTCAACACGATGGACGGTTCAGATTTCTTTCATCTTTAAATTCTTGTGCAAGCTATATGGGAATCTTCCTGCGTAAGGTATAGGTCGAAGTTTTATCATTTCTTTTGTTCGTAGGAAAAATAAAACTTAAATTACAACTTTTTATATATAATACAAGCGACAGTCTAACCCACAAGAGAGATGATGTTTCTCACACGCACACTACTCAAGTACCATGACAATTCGAACGTGAGACCACTGGACTATCAAGGTGTCATGAGAGTTCGAACCAAAGACCAATAGTTTGCAAGTCAAGATCTTTTTCCATTATGTTAGATCTTGTTGGCAAACTTATATTACAACCTAAAGTATAGAGTGGTTGTTTATGAAAAAAGAACCAAAAAACATCTAATTGCAATTATATATATTAATTACTTAAAATGACAATTGAAAATTAGGAAGGAAAAATTATTGTTTCTTTAAAAGGAGAATTCCATTCCCTATGTGGGTGATTTCTTGGGTCAAATATCGTTTCGGTCACTTAGGAATGTTTGGCCTAATGATAGCATATACTTTGTTGAAGGAGTCTCGAGTTCAAATCTCATTGACTATACATGATAGAATAATTGAGCTTTGCTATACATAATGATACATTCGATATTGTTGTGTGTGTGTATCTATATATGGAAGTAGTAACAATATAGGAAAAAGAAAACTATTTTTAGTTACCAAACCAAATTCATTGCAATTTCCCTCCACATTTATCAAAGTTAATTACAATTTATCATTTGAAAAATAAATTTAAAGGGCAATTTAAGATTACAATTGAAAAGTGATTGTTAAGTTAAAAATTTTTTACTACTATAATAGAATAGTAAGTTGTGTAATTTTATAGTTATTACATCAAATTACACCTATTATTAGGCCATCTTGAAGTGCGGTGGAAATGTTCAATATTTTCAAACTCATACATGAAGAAGGGCTTTGCCATTTGGGTCGTGGATGAACTTCTTGGGAATGAAATTCCCATGCATAATCACACGTGATGGGTATGGAAGATGTTTATTCCCATATTTGGTTTATGAGTATTAAGATTGAAAATTTGTTTAGTTTTTTAACAATACCCATGAGTTTAGTGGTGGACCTCTGGTTGTTTAATATTGTTAATATTGAACTCAATGCCATCAGGTACGCTCAAGTGTGTCTTCAGAGTCGACAAATATGAAGGAGCTCCTCCAATGGAATGACCTATATGGACAAGGCAGATCCATAAAGAAAAAATCTCTCAACTATTATGTAAAATTGATTTTTCTTTTCTTTTCTTTCTGTGTGTAGAAGTCTTCGTTTTCTTCATTCTTCTTCGTTATGCTTAAAGGCGTGGCAAGATGGGATCTTACGTACATATCCATGGTGGAAATCCCATTGGTCATGTTCCCATCTATCAAAAGAACAAAAAGCAAACTTATTTCCCCATATCCTTTGATGTGACGTGGGTGGTTGAAGAAAAAAAATTCCTTCGCTGTTTTCCTCTGGATAAAAGAAGACTTAGGTTCCAAGACTTGGATATTGGGATTGTTTTGTAAGGTCTATTGACTGATGAGTTATGGTTATTTTCTCGAATCAATGGCTACTGAAAGATATATATATATATATATATTATTTTGATGGAGGAAAGAGAAGGCTACAAAATTTTTGGAGAAACGAAAGCTTGGTGAGAGATAAGATTTTGGGGGCAAAGGCAGGAAGAAGATGTGCAAATAAGAAGGTAGGAAAAAAAAAGGGAGAAGATGTTATGTTTGATGTTAGTTGGGTTAGGGTATTGTTTTTCTTTAGGAGTAATTTTTTGCTTGAAGAATGATGTGTCAGCTTTTAAGTCCCTTAGATTAAATTTTAATGAGGTGGCGTGTGGAGAACAAAAGTAAAGCAGATCATGGCAGAGAAAATCAGAGCAGAGGATCTGGATCCCCCAAGAATACACTTATCAACATGGAAATGCAATTTCATACACATTCCCAAGCTATTAAACCTTAAACCAAACGGCTAAGAATTTGTATAAACCTACAAATTTTAATCTCTTTAATTGCCTAATCTTATAAGTTAGTCGGTTAATGCTTATGTGGATAAAATTTTACAAAATAAGAAACAATTGAAAAAAGAAAAAGAAAAAAGAAACTCCATGTCTCTCTCTCTCTCTTTCCATACGACCCCTCCTCTCACAACAAAACTTGCACGCCCAACTCGAACCAATCACCCTTTTCCCTCACCCCCACCCCAACTTACAACCACCTACGTTGAAGGTCATCGTTCCACTGACTCGTGACGCAGTACGAAAGCACGATAATAAGATAAAGAGAAAACAAATGTTAACCCTAAAAGTTGATAAACTGGAATCCACCTTAAAGATTCCAAATTATTCTTAAACTTAACTACCAAGAAACCAATCAAATCATAATATCAATAAAAATAACAAATCTTATTAGATCTTAAAGGTTGTAGTTACTTTTGTAGTTTTGTGCAATAAGGTATTTTCCTGGTTTTTCCAGATTAGTTGCTTTTATGTTGGAATTTCTTTGGCCCTATGAGTGGAGGTACACCTTGTTGGCTTGTTGTTGTCAGTGGATTCCTCTGTATTTGGATTAACCATTTGTGGTTATTGTGCTTCCGTATTTGTATTAACTATATGGTTATTTGTATTTGTATTCGCCCTTAGGCATGAATTATGAATACAATCTATTACATTCCTCTAAAAAAATAAAAAAATAAAAAATTTTCCTTGTCACAATCCATACTTACTTCAAACTTGCTCAACCAATCAAAAAATCTAATGATACATCTTTCTTCCCCTTTTAAGGCCATAAATGATATCTAGTGTGATTCTTTCTTATTGTGTGCGTTCTTGCCAATTTTGAACCAAAAGATTTTCTTTATTTTCCTCCATAAGAATTTACCCATAGTTTGTCCTAAATCATCCCACCGCCAAGACATGTCCACCCACAGAAAACATAAATTGCACATGAGTTGGGACAAGACGAAGACATTGAAACCTAGTTAAAATAGATTGGAGCACAATTCGAACTGATCCACGACGAGCAAATGAATGGAGTCGGAGACACTCATGAGTTATTGACAGTCCAAGTAAGCATAAAATGTGGGATCTACATTGTCAATATTAGGGGATGGGCACAAGTTGGATTAGTTCGGTTTTGGTCCCAACCCGTTACCTAACATATACATAGCCGTGTATGATTTATTGGGTCAAAAAAGGGCTCATTATTAGGTCAACCCAGACCAACCAAACCCTATTATGATCGGGTTGCGTTGGTCGGTTTCATCAGTTTGGGCCTAATTAAATGGATTTTATTTACTTATTATGGCATGGATATGATTTAAAGCAATACGCAAGACAAGTATTTGCTTAGTTTAGCTTCGTTTGCAAGATTGCATCTCCATATATGTCAATATCATAATATTCAACTCTGTATATGTTGGAGCGAAATTTTTTGGCTCCTCGAACAAGTAATCTTCTTTTCATGTTGAGAAGTTATGGACTGTTTTTGCCAGTGTCATCAATGAGGGAGGAGGGGGTACAACATGTAGATTGTTTACGAGTTTGTATATGAGTTTGAAAATGCTAAATGGTTGAATGAACTTAAAAATGGCCTAATAGTTAGGGTAGTTCCACCTATTTCACAATTAATTTTTATTTGTTATATTAGGGGAAATTGAACTATATACCTATCATGATTCTCATTCATTGTTCCCCCATCTCTTTCTCACTAGACTATCTGGAGGCTGGAATCACGAATGGAGACTCCACCTTAGAGATGGAAATACAAATTCTTAAAGCAATAATATCATGAATTCACGATTCAAATTTTAGTTTTTGGGTAACGCACGATTCAATTTGAATATACTAGCAGCGAGCATTAGGCAACCCAATCCGCGCGCAACGGTCCTAGCTAGCCACTCAGCGGAATTATTTCCACAAATTTTAAATTTCAAAAATTCATTAATTTTAGACTTCCGAAATTTAAAAATTCCTTCTTGCCACGTGTGGCCGCACCACCCCCCTGACCCATTAGCAGGCACACATATGCCCCGAACAGTTCTAAATATTACAGCATCCTCAGACTACGAGATTTGTAATTTCATCAAAACACGAGGGCTAAATTTTGACGGACACACCCAAGAGCGAAGACGCAGATGCCAACTCACACGCCAAGCTCAAATCCAGCCAAAACTCATTTCACTGTAACTCCCAAGAGACAAAATTGATATAAATTTCGTCCCCCCCCAAAATTCACAATTAGGGTTTTCTGCAAAACCAGAAATGAAAGCTTCGGTCAAATTCCGCGAGGATCAGAAGCCATTGTTGAGGGCCAAGGTGCCCCTCAGCATATTGGGCCTGCCCTTTCAATCTGGAATCGTTGCCGGCGAGTCTAAGGAGCTCACTCTCAATCTCGGCACCTTCTTCGAATCCGGACCCTCCATCCGGGTCGGTTACCGCCCCAATGACACGTCCAACCCCTTCTCCCTCGTCGTCAAGACTGGGACCGGTCCCTTCGGCTCGCCTATCTCCAGTTCCATGCTCATGAGCGCCGAGTTCAATCTGCTCGGCAGCGGGAAAAACCCTAGCTTCATGCTCCACTTCAAGCCTCAGTTCGGAGACTTCTCGATCAAGAAGTCGCAGTCCTCTGTCTTTCAAAAAATCGTAGGTCCTGATGACGGCGTCGTTTCGGCGGAGACACCAGCAGTGGATACCGCTTTTATGGGGAAGAAAATCACGGTTTTGCCCTCGGAAAATCAAGCGACCGGAATTCTAGCCGGTGTGTTTTCCGGCATGGAAATGGCGGCGAGAACGTCGATGCCGGTGAGGAACCGGGGGGTGGTGAGCTTGCGGTGGGGGGTTAGGGTGCCGGCGGAGATGAAGAGTACTGGGGCTAATCCGACGGCGGGGATTGCGTTTCAGAAGATCCCGTTCCTGGTGATGAACAAGATCGGGATCGAACACGTGGACGTTGCAGATTCGAAGGCTAAAACCACGAAGGCAGCAGAGGTGGAAAAGGGATTGACATTTCCGGGAAATGCCGACGTGGCGGAGGCTTGCTTCACGGTGAAGCGTCAGCTGGAGGCTTTGCAGAGCGAGAACGGGTTGCTGAGAAAGGCTGTGGAGGATCTCCGGCAGGAAATCGCCGGCGCCACAAAGTCGATTTCAAATTCAGGCAATATTGGGGGCAGGAATTCTGGCGGGAAAGTTGACTGGCGGTCAAACAGCGAGAAGAGGTCGTCGGAGGGTGATGTGAGTGAGGAATTGAAGAAGGCACTCAATCACTGATGGTGGCAGAGCTATGAAGTTATATAGTTTGTTTTATTTATTTTGGTATTTGTTAGGTATTTTGTTAATGATTTGTTTTGTGGGTGGTGTAAAAATTGCTGAATAAAATTATAAGAATGGTGACACTTAGGAATGAATTTTGAATTAAGAAGTTGATTCAACTGTACCATAATAAGAATTAGGGGTGGTTGTGGTTCGGTAATTGCTAATTTTTGCCCAAATCGCAAACCGACCGACTATTTGCGGTAAGGTGATTTTTGAAATCGCAAACCGATCGGTAAACTGCAAAAAACGGTCGGTTACTGTGAATTAGCGGTTTAAAACTGCAAGTTCTTTTTGTATTATAAAAATCAAATCTTCCACATTTTAGGCCCTAATTTTGATGTTTTTTTTTAAGCCTTTTGATTTCAAGCATATTTTAACCCAAAAATATAAATTCACAACCTCAATTTCTCAAACATATATAAATTCACAACCTCCTCAACTTCTTAAGCATTCACAACCTACAAAAAATTAAAGTTACAGTTCCAATTCCAATTAAAGTTAAACTTATCAAGCATTTACAACCTCTACTTCTTAAGCATTCTAATTCCAAATCCTTTAAAGTTACAAACCAATAGGAAAATGCAATGTAAAATGAATTAAAGTTACAACCCAAATGAAAAATCCAATTCAAAGTTAATTAAAGTTACAAACTAAAAGGAAAATGCAATGCACCAATGCTACAAATTAAAGTTACAAACTCAAGTGTTGGTGGTGGTGAGTGAATTTGAAGGACCCCATTGTTGTTTGAGCACCAATCATATCTACAAAATGCAAATTTAAAAATAAAAAATAAATATAGTCGCGGTTTGCTGTAACTGCAAGTTTTGAAAATCAAATACCGCAACTGCAACCTCAAATGCGGTTCGGTTTCCCGCGATTGCGGTTCCATTGATGTAAATTGTAGGTTCGTTTTTGTGGTTTTTCAAATTTTCGGTCTAAAATGCTACCCCTAATAAGAATGATGACACTTTGGCTATTGAATTTTAAAAAATAATTATTAAAAAAAAACATGTACAATAGTTGTATTATGTGGATGTAAGGTTTTTGAGCGTATCTCCGAAAAATAATGAATTTAACTTGATAATTAATGTGGCAATTATGTTCACGAGTTGTGTGAAGTGATAAATTGCCTGCATGCGTGACTCTTTCTTTTACTTGGTATCCAACTTTTCCGACTAACGCAAAAAAGTATACATTGGGAGCATTTATTTCTTCATCCGATATTTTAGGTAAAATTCTCCCCTTCCTTAATTATCGCTTCTATTGGAAAAACAAATGTATATTGGGCCACTAGAAAGTACTAGTAGGAATATAGGAGGGCATTGTGGCCAAGTGCCCAAACCCAAGTGTTATGTTATGTGCGTGCGTGTGGCTTATGGACCTTTGGAGCCAGTCACATCCACGACAGATTTGTTGGGTTTCATAATCCTGATCGTACGAATAAATCTAGTCGCTTGGATGGTACACGTCGGCCAACAGTCACTCGCATATTTCAAAATTGATATTTTCAATTTATGAGGGCAAAAGAGTAATTTAAATAAAATACAATAACAAAACAAATACGTGACAAAATAGTAATTTTGGCCGACAAAGGCAAAAGTCCCCATGCTCGAGATGAGTGCCTATTCCTAACACAACAAACTTAAAATTAAAATTAAAATAAAAACAAAAAAAAAAGGAAAGGAGGAGGAAAGAAAAAAAAAAAAAAAAAAAAAAAAAAAAAAAAAAAAAAAACCCAAGCCCAGGCAAAAAAGGCCAAAGAGAAGAAATTCCAAAATTCAATCAAACATGTTAATGTGAACGTTGGATCAGTTGTTGCAGAGGGAAGTTGTGACAATGGACTGAGTGACTACATGATTTTCTTGATGGATAAACCCAATTTTCCCGAGAAACAAACGCCATCATGGGGCACGTGGGAGGAGCTCCTCCTCGCCTGCGCCGTCCACCGCTTCGGCACGCAGAGCTGGGACGCCGTCGCCACCGAACTCCGCAAACGCAGTTCCAATCTCCATCTTCTCACCCCGCACGCATGTAAACGCAAGTTCCACGACCTCCGACGTCGTTTCACTCAAAACGACTCCGCTTCCGGCAAAGACGACGATACTCCCCCTACTCCTTGGTTAGACCAGTTACGACAACGCCGTCTCGATGAACTCCGACGTGAACTCCAACGCTACGACCATTCCATCGTGTAGAAATCTAAATCCATCACGATAGCGATTTGAATTTTTTATTATAATAAAGATATTAAATTCAATTATTTGTGTGATATAATCGTGTAGGTCTCTGCAGTTGAAGGTGGAGAGATTAAAGGAGGTTCGCGAACAGAGTTTGAGAGAGACCGAAAAACCGGTTGAAAAATCGGATCTAGAGAAGACTGGAGAGGAAGAGATCGAACACAGAGACGCCGAACCGGAAGACAATTCGCCGGAGAAGAGAGGTATCTCCGGCGAAGTCTCCGAGCATGACGACCGGTCGTGTAACGAATCAAACACGACAGATCCGAAACACGAGATTCCCGAAACCGAAGTCGCCGATGCGGATAAAGGCTCCGGACAGACTGAACCGGCCGGTGAGGAGATTGAACCGGTGGAGAAGTTGGATAATCCGGTGGTGGAGGATTCGTGTAACGGAAGCTCCGATTCGGTGGTGAAGGAAACGGCGGTTGTGGAGGCGGAGAAGGGGAACTCCGGCGAGTTGAAGGAATCGGTGGCCGAGTCGAAAGGAAGGGAGGAGGAGGAGGGGACGAAGGAGAGTCCGAGTAACAGTGAGGTGCAGAGCTCGGCGAGTTTGTCGAGAAAACTAGGGCAGGAACCGAAACCGGGTGGACCGGGCGGTCCGGACAGACCGGAAGAACCATCTGAACCGGACCAAGAGGATGAATCTCCCGCCATGAAGGGGGTCCCCGTTGAATCTCAGCCGTTGGCTGAATTCCTCGGGATCCTCCGGTCTCATAAGTTTGCCTCCTTTTTCGAGCGCCGGCTTCATTCCCAGGTTCGCTTATTATTTATTTATTTATTTAATTGAAAAGAAAATTAATATTGTTTTCATAAAGTAAACGGCGACGTCTTTAGGTCGGAGGTCGCTGTCCAATAAGGTAGCGACATGTCACTGCGGGTTTAATGGCTGTGACGTTATGTTGTTCTTTTGCCCTATTTGAGAGCGGTTATATTGTACGTGATGGTGCATATTAGTAAGTGTATTAAAAATTCGACTGAAAAGGACTAGTTGGTACCTTGTTGGAAGTATTTATGTGAATTGGGTGGATAGGTCTTTATGTGCCTACTCGATTTGTCGATTAGATATTTCCTTTTATTTTATAGTCAGTCTCAATAGACTATTGGTTTTTAATTTTTAATTTCTTGTTCTGTTGAAAAAAGAAAGAAAAAAGAAAAAAGAATCTATATTATTATGGTTGATAAGCTTTGCGTACCACATCATGTCAAGGTGAAGGAAGAGGAATTCGAATTTAGAACTTCTTCCAATAAATCGGAGAAACTAATAACTAGGCAATGCGAAAAAATATAACTTTATTTGGCAGATTCATCTAATTAAAAAAATTATTCATCTTTGTCATCCTTCATCTTTTGCGTGGTGGTTGTTTTTTTGGATTTGCTAATTGAGGATGCTACCATGTTTACAGATGGTGAATAACTTTAGATTTTTATTATTATTTGAAAGGGATACTTTTTCTTTCTCGTGCTACTTTCTGAGTTTGCATTCTATCCTTGGCCAATAAGGCTATACCAACTCTCGTAGGTGCAATTTGACCATACAAAAGTGGTTGGCCCCACCATTTCCTTGTTGCAGGAATCTCTTTTTTTGTTGTTTCCCTCATCAAAGTTAGTAGTGACATGAGATTTGGTTGCTCTATTGGGGTAAAATCTGCTTGGTGATAATTGGCTGTTCCCTTTTCTTTTTCAACTTATGGCAAGATGTGAACCTAGATTTACCATTTCCCCCCTTCATGCTTATGCCATTCAAGCCAAAGCTCATGGGCCCAAAATTGCGCTTTCAACTCAGAAACTGCAGGGAAATAAATCAAAAAAGACAACACCAGCTTGGCATGAATGTTAACCCAAAAGTACTTTTGTGAAAATTTGATTCTAGTCTCATATCTAGCTAATTGGTAATTGGATTTCTAAAATGTCAAATTCTTGAGTTGCGATGACCTTATTATTCTTTGCATAAACGTGTCATCATATCTTTAATAGCTTTGGTTCCTTGTGCAGAATAAATAACAGTGTGATTCATGGTTCTCTAATCTTGCAGGAGACCCCCATTTATAAAAACATGATTCGGCAACACGTAGATTTTGAATTGGTGCAAACCAGACTTGAAGGAGGTCGGTACGAACCCTGCAGCAGATTCTTGTTTTTTCGAGATCTGTTGCTTATTTGTAACAATGCCATAGTCTTCTTTGGGAAAAAGTCTCCAGAATACAAGGCTGCGTGCGAGCTTCAGTTACTAGTTTCAAAGGAAATGGTTCTTCAGGCTCCTAAACAAGATCCGCCACCTAAAGAAGAAACTCCGAAACCGCTAGCTCCACCTCTGAACCAGGATCCTGAAACGTCGGATTCATTGCTAGCAAAATCAAAACTTTCACTTCCACTGAATGCTTGTCGCAAGCGCAGCTCAATTACTGCAAGAGCATCCACAACATCTTCTTCTGGACCAGACAGAAAAAAAGAGCAAATCACCACCTCATTCCGTGATGTCAAGCCAGCTATAAGTTGGAAGCAAAAAGAAGAATCCTCGGATGAAGTTGAGAAACTTCACGTCACCAAGAAGAGAAGAAAAGAAAGACTCAGGAGCAGTTCAAGAAACAACTCGAGCAAAAATGGCAGGAGCCGTGGTAATACTAACAACGACAGGAATTCAGAAGCCAATGACGGGTTTTCAAGCAGAGTAGTGACTAGCAATGAGAACTCAGAGTCCAAAGCTGAGACGGAAAAGAAGAGCAACACTAATTCAAGTGGGAAAAAGCGAAGCGCCGCAGATTTTTTGAGTAGAATGAAGAGGAGCTCCACAACCAAAACTGGATTATCGGCAGAGACATCAAAGACCCCAGACAATAACAGCAAAGGAGGAAGAGCAGAGCAGAGGAAGAATGGAAATGGCAAGGGAAATGCACAAAAAGATCAAGGTTCGCGCAGAGGTTCTGGTGGGAGACAAGCTGCAAAAGAGCAAGGAAGTCCCACGAAAAGGAGTGTGGGACGGCCCTCAAAAAGGGCAGCCGCACCAGTAACAGCTGGTCCGGCTAAGCGAACTAGACAGAGAGGCTAATGAAACCGAAGCAAGAGACGGATGACATTGTAAGAAAATCAAAGGAGATAAATGGTTGTCTGAACAGGGTGGCAAGGGAGTGGTTGTTTTGGTAATCTGCCTGTGCTATAGTAATAGATATGGTTATTTTGTCGTAAGAGTTTATTTATTTTTTCTTTTTATGATGGGAGTATACATAACGATACTTAATTGCATTGTAGGGTTCTAATCAGAGTTCAACAAGGATTAGGGACCTACCCGTCAACAAGTCTCTAAGTTTTTATTTACTTCCTTACATGGAAAAAAAAGAAAAAGAAAAAAGCAGCCAGTCTAATGGGGAACCCTTATTCTAGGCATCCTTGTAAAAATGCCATTCAAATGCAAAATCAACACAAAATCCTTCAAAAATCGTAGTGGATAGTATTTCTTCAAAACAAAGTCATCACCTAACCTCTCTCTCTCTCTCCCATTATTAGCCAGTTACAAACACTCTTTTCATGACAACTAGGAATTCCCGTTCATCCTTTTTTTTTATTATTAAAAGACAACTAGGAATTCCCGTTCATCCTTTTTTTATTAAAAAAAAATAGTATAAGCAATAATATAAACTACAAGAGAAAGAGGTTTCTCACACACACAACCAAGATGTCATGTGGGTTCGAACATGAGGCCTCTTGTATACAAGTCAAGGTCATTTTCAACTAAAATTCCCTTTCATCTTTAAACCAACCCAAAGAATACCAAATGAAATAGCTAACGTTTTCAGCTCAAATGGGCTTTAAAGCCATCACCTTTGATATGAGAAGAACGTACGTGGCATATTCATAGGACTGCCTTCACGATGCGGTTGTTGCCCTAGTTTTTATGTCACGATGTACGCGGCATATCAATACAAGTGTGAATGTATTAATCCAAGTGATTGATGCATATGATTTTACCTTTTGAACTGCAAGGAGGAGACTGGAAGCCCTTCAACCTATACTGATTCTAACCTAGAATCTAAGGGCTTGTTCGGGAGTAATTTTGGATAGGTTAAAAAACATTTATATAGAGAATCACTTCTCTATTTTTTTTGGTCGAAAGGAGAATCACTTCTCTATATAATCATTTTAAGTAGTTTTAAGTTATTTTATGGAGAAATATGTGGGAGGTGCTTCTTCCCAGAATCACTTAAAATCACTTAAAGTAATTATATGGAGAAGAACATGAGAGACGCTTCTCCCCAGAAGTGATTATGGTATATCCAAAATCACTCCCAAACGAGCCCTAAGTATTATTACAATGATTTTGTTGGTTTAAGAGAAGAGCCAAAATATAATGATAGCATAATCCTTACATAACTATATGCAAACATTAGGCGCAAACTTGTATCTAGACCGTTGAATAAACTTGGACAGTTGAGATTATAAGTTCGTTCCAATTAGGTTTCACGGAGAAGCATGTTTTAAAAAAACCCATGACCCGTTGGATTATCTTCCTCTCTCTCCATCTTCATCTCTTCTTCATAGTTATCTCTTAGGGTAATTATCAGTTCACTACTACAAAGTTGTCCGTGTTTTAGAGTCACATACAATAAGTTTTTTTGGTCTCAGTCGCATCTATTACGTTTAATCCCGTACCAATCTCATACATTCGTTAGTTAATCCGTTAGGACCTCCGTTAAAAGCTGACGTGGATCCATCCAGTGGGCCCCATACTAAACGATTCCCACTAGAATGCTGATGTGGTCAGTTATCCTCCCTACTTAGCTACCACATGGCCTGACATCTTTATTAAAATTTCTAAAAATCTTCAAAAACCAACCCCCCATAAAAAGATTGGAGCTTAATTTAAATTAATTTAAATTTGGGGATAACCTGAAATATGTAAATAAAAATAATAAAAAATAAAGAATAATTTTCTTTAAGTCGCAGAGCTCGTTCTCACGATCATGTAGGCGAAAACAGTTCATGATTTGGAGTTCTAGAACAAAACTTATGAATTTCAAAAGTTTTGAAATTTCAAGTTGTGCGAGGAAGACAGAAGCAGCCAGCGACTTATGAGGTTTTATCCACAGGCCGGTTCTTGCCTTTCTTTATTCTGGTCCAACTTCCAAAATTCATTAAGCATACATATGGGCTTTGAAAAGTTCGTCGAAAAATACTCCGAACTCGTAATCAATTGTACCTTCAACTTGTTTTTCTTTCTATTTTTTTGATATCAAAATCTACTTTCAATTTGGGTAATGATCACCATTATTTATCAAGAAAATTATAAATATTTTCTTGAATTCTTCTAATTAACGACAAATAACAATAATCCAAATAAGTTTCCAAATTTTTAAAAATATTTTCTAAGCAACATAACATATTTAGGGTCCCAAATTTTATTTACACAACATCCATTTTTAAAATTAGGTTTTAATTAGAATTAAAAATGCTTATGTGTGTTTGTCTAGACTATTAGATAGGGATCATCATTTCGTCCGCGACTCGCAGGTCGAAGTGGGTAGCCCCAAAGCTCAATGGGCCAAAGCTTGGCTTGGCCCTGTCCGATGGTTAGGCCCGCTTGGCTGACCTGCTCTAAGGTTGGATAAGGCTTGGGCTTAGGATTTGAAACCCTTAACCCATCCACAACCTGGCCTAGGCACTTATACCCTTCTTTTTTAAAAGATTTAATTAATGCACTTCATAACCTCATTTTTATACTTAATCAAATAATGTAATATGTATGATAAACTAATAAAATTCTTATTTTGTTTACACATGTTATAACATAAATTAATTTTTTCAATGTTTTCTAAATTTTTTAACAAACAAGCAATATATATCTTTTAGTGCCCCTTTTTTGTTAAGTTCAAATTTAATGGTTCAATAAAGAATTTGAAAGCTTATTTTGGTTTTATTAATTCTAATGGCACAAATTGCTTTAATTTTCATGATGTCAATCCTAGTTTGAGATAGAAGTAACACATTTTCATAAGATTCATTCTTAGGTATAATATTTTTTTAATAAATATACTGGCTAATGGTCTAGATTTAGTAAAAGAGTTTGGCTATTATATTTTTCTTTTCTTAAGTTATGTAGTATCTATACTATTTTTTTTTAAAAGAGAAGACTCTTTATCCATCACTTTTGATAATGTATAACAAAAGATTTAAAAACTTAGAAAAAAAAATTGTTAAAAAGCCATGTCCGTTTAGGCCCATGACAGCCCGACTTGGCCCAATAACGAATCGTACTATTAGAGTTGCAAAGGCTATTGCTTAATGATCCATAAATCAATTATTATTTAATTATTTATCTGTAAAGACACACAAGCATTTTTCGTGCACCATCAAAAGCACATTTAATCTTTTGACCCTAAAAAAGGCACAGCTAATCGTGCTTCCAAATTAGAATAATAATCACGCTGTCTCATTTATTCCTTGAGGTTACAACTTATAAGTACAGAAGCGGATTTCAATATTAATTTAATATTGGCCACAAATAGATTCCTTTTGTGCTTGCCGTCTTAGCACGGACGTATTACCTCGGCAGTTGTGTTGTAGTGACTCAGACAAGTTTCTTTTCGGTGATAATCTTTATTACACACAGAACATTCAAACACCAATCCTTCGCAAGGTTCACCACACCCGTTGCAAGGAAGAATTCTCTCTCTCTTATCAGAAGGAATGGCACTCTTTCTCTTATCAACATAAGTGACAATGTGTGGGTGAGCATCAAGCCTGCAACTGCTCCCTAACTTAACTTGCGGATGCCGCCCTAGAATGCAATGAGGATGGCATTCAAAGTCACAATGTTCGGACTTGTAGAACCAATGTGTTGGATCTCGTTCTCCTTCGCATATGTCGCAGTAATATTCACCTAGTTCATTTTCAACGGAATCGTAGGCGAGCTTGAGAGGATCATCCTGGTATTTGTACCTAGCAGTAGCAGGTAGTTTAACACATGGAATGCACAAATGAAACTTACATTTGAAGCAACTGAAGCGAAAATCCGCAAGAGAGATACCACAACCCCCGCAATGGTCCTTGCTTGAACTAGAGTTCAAGTGGAGGGTGTGTATATGAGCGTCATGTAGAAGAGGGTTGGAAATAGACATGCATTGGAGGTCCAGGTATTTGTCACATCTTTTACAATGGTAACAGAAGCCTTGGCTCAAGCTGTGGCACATACGACAGTTAAACAGTCCGTCAAAGGTATGAGCTTTTGTGAGGAGTTGGAGCTCTTGTGGATGAAATGGGTGAAGCTGTTCTTTAAATAATAGAGCACATTCTACATGGAGAAAAAAAAGGCAATCTTGTGTACAACAATAAAAGTTACGGGTACGGATGGTGATGGGCCCCATGCAACCGTTACAAGTAATTGCATCATTATCTCTAAGTTCATCATTGAGGGTTAAGGTATGATCGTGACTGAAATGCTTGATCTCCCGTTCCCCAACTCGCTCACTTGGCTGTATCTCCCTTAATTTCAATTTGAAACTCCGAAGTCTTGTTATATAAAGTTGGATGTAAGCATCATCGGCGTCGGTTATTTTGTCCATGGAGCATAGAGTGTGGGCAACGTAATCACAGAATCGACATCGATAAACAGCGCGACTTCTGTTCGTGCTTGTATAGCAAATTTTACAAATTTGGTCCTTCGGGTGCAACAGTTCAAGGAACCAGATGAGCATGAGAGGGTCTTCGTGCGAGCTAATTTTGATGGCGTGTGGTAGTGATTGTGTGCATTCCTTACCGACCAAGAGGTGGCAGATGGTACAAAGGTAGCGGAGTGAATCCTGACTTTGGCCGCATACCTCACAATCAAATGGAGTTCCTTTCCGAAGGACGCTGAATTGATGCACGTGGCGCTTTTTCCTGTCAAGAATGTGGCGCCAATTGGAGGCACATTTGAGGTGAAGGGCAAGATCACATTCGGAACAAGCGTAGGCTAATCTACAAGGTTGGTGGCAGGCATGACAAGTGAAAAGTTCTGCGGATGGCTCTGTTTTACATTCGAATTTCAGTTTGTGCCAGTGAATCGGGTGCTCGATGATCTCGCAGGATAACTCCTCCACACATGATTTATGGAGGTTGAAGGTGGAATTGGGGTCGACACATGTGTTGCAACTGTATCTAGGGCCAAACACTGGCTCCTCGCACGCATTGCAAAAAACTACTTCGGCATCATAGTTTTTCTTTTTCCGTTCTTCTTCGAACGTCAATTCATGGCTGTGACTGAAATGTTTAAGTTTTGATGGATGACTACTACTGGAATGTTGAGCCTCCATCTCTTTCTTTCTGCAACCAGCAATTTAATAAAATCAGTATAAATTTATTACATAATTACAGTAAGGAGTTGCGTCAACAGCTTTTCCATAGTTTAATGTAAAGGTCCGACGATATCAACACCGGGCACATTTCCTCGATCATATTCATGTCCAGTAGATAATTAATTTTATACTAGTAAAGTTATGAGCTCTTTACCCTGAAATATCGCTATAATTGCCGTGCAAATCCTTCGGTATTGACAATGAATCTGAATTTCGGCCATCCTGTTGTTCTTTCTGCTCTTGTTTGGACCTCAATGGACTGGATGTTGATGATCTATCACACTCACCCTCGCTCTGCAACCAGCAATTTAATAAATTCGGTATAAATTTGTTATGCAGTTATATGAGAATGTGAAGGTGAAAATGTCCAGTAGAAAAATTACTTTTATACTAGCAGAATTATGAGCTCTTTACCTTGGTGGGTGTGCCTTGAGGTTCGGACATTCTCTTGGAAGATTTGAGTGGGAGCTGCTAGACCCAGAAATTTAAGATTGCTTTCACGTCCGGATTCATGCGCTAGCTCCTGAAAGTAAAAGATGGAGGGAGTTGTGTATACAGAAACATGTGGCTGGCTATTTGTTTATATACATGTGTTGTGTGTGTTATGGCATCAAGAAAAAGAGATAGGTAGAGAGGAGAAGTAGACTCTTATCAACTCAACGAAGAAATAAAAGATCCCTGATGCAAGCCCCAAGAGAACCATGGCTGATAGTTGAAGCCTTGAAGGTGGTTACGTCAAAACAATCCAATAGGAAATGTTAAAGAATCTCACTTTGAGTATGGATTTGGAGTATGGACTTATGCATACTTTACTTGAGAATAATGCAATAGAAAATGCTAGAGAATCTCAATTTTCTTTCTTTTGGGTTAATAGAGAATCTCTCTTCTCCTTTTATTTTTTCCAACTAATTTTCGTGACTCTGAGAGAAATGAAAAAAAAATATATAGTGAAATATTTTAGATACTAATGCAAATGTGAAAAACCAAAGCGCAGCAGATTTTTTGAGTAGAATAAAGAGGAGCTCTACATCCAAAAATGGATCGTCGGTAGAGAGAGACATCAAATACCCCAGAAAATCACAGCAAAGAAAGAAGGGCAGAGCAAAGGAAAAAGGGTTAATTACAGTTTAGTACCTTGTGGTTATACTCTTAAGACATGTTTGTCCCTATCTTTTTAATTTTTACAATCACATACCCCGATTTTTAAAATTTGTTACAATGTGGTTCTGCCTTTGGGGTTTTCGTCAAATCTCTCTGTTAGTTACCTATGTGGCACTATGGGTCCCATATTTTCTGTTTTTTTTTTAAAAATTATTTTAAATTGCTTAAAATAATGAAATTAAAAAAACAAAAAAAAAAAAAAAAAAAAAAAAAAAAAACAAAACTCTCTCTCTCTCTCTCTTTCTCTCTTCCTCGCCGATTTCTTCTTCCCCCATTCCCCCATGAACATCACCTGCAAGCTCTAACCCTTAAACCTATCCCACAATCACCCTCTATGAAAGGACCTACCCCGAATTCCTTCTTGGAATCCGTGATGGACCCTCTCCCAATCCGACCCAGGGCACGTGTCGATCCAAATTACAAAAATACCCTTCTTCCCCTAATTCCAAAACAACTTTAGGGTTTGACTTTTATTGAAAAAACCAGTAGAGTCTCCCTTGAAAAAGGCTCTAAACCCAAAAATCTACATGCACAGCAAACACAATTTACTTCCCAAATGTTCAACAGTCACAATGTATAAACCACACACCAATTAGCAAAAGTTTCAATGGGCTTCAAGCCCCCTTTTTTTACAACATAAAAAGTCTGCAAAATCTTCTTGACAATTGAACAAAATAAACAAAGCCTAAACTTGCGGCTGCACCTAGGTTAGCCTAGATTGTCTACGTACCCTTACCGAATGATCAAGCCACACATAGTTCTTCCTACCAAAAACACAATTCAGATAATATAATATTATTCAAGGTGAAACCAACAATAAAATTTTAGAATAATTCTTTACTTTGATTTCAACAAGCTATATAACTGAATATCATGCCTTGTAATTATGTACCTAACGGTCCAGTTAGTTTATCATTGTACATCTAAACACATATGTAACCAAACCTTTTTACCTGAAAGTCATACCTACAACTGTCCGCATAGTGCATATGTCCTGTAATCATCCACCAAGGGGTATATGGGAAATATCATTAAATCCAAAGGCAATCGGGGAAGGGGGAAACTAGCTAACTACCTATGTAGACAAGTCGGGCAGAGGGCTGGGGATCTTGCCCAACCCTGTGGAGATAACATGAGTAGGGTGGCGAAAAATATCATGTTAATTGTACAAAATATATCAGTACTGCACTGTTCTCCACATAGGTGTACCCCAAACATAATCCGTCAATTCTAAGTACTACACATGTGGAACGGTCCACTCCATATGTATGGTGCATCTTAGTAGAACTCAAGGACAAATGGTCAATATGAGAACGCAACCCTAGTAGAACTTAGGGATATATTCTCAACTTGAGAATGCAAATCCTAGCACCAGAAAGTTCGGGCGTCCTCGAGACTCCTGGGGCAATATCATCTGCGCATAGAATTTTTCGAAGGCAACTGAGTTGTTCGAGGATACCTTTATTTCCTGAAGGCAACTGGGATGTCTAAGACATCTATATTTGTGAAGGCATCCAGGATGTCATAAGACATCATTATCCCTAAAGGCAACTGGGATGTCCGAAGACATCAATATTTCCGAAGGCGACACAATCCAATTTCAAACCATTTAACACATATATAAGAATAAACATATAACCAAAGAGTACTCTTATATTTATATTTTTAGACTTATATAATAGAAACCACAACACAGTGTGTGCATCAGAAATGATAAAAATGTCATTCACCCAAGAGAAAATGTTAAAATGGTCCAGCCTCTCAAGAATTGGACAAACCAGTCTAGTCAGTGTCTGGCAGTGACATAAGAGTTTAGAGTTTAGGGTTCATGTCACTGTCGAACAATGACCCGAGAGTTGTTGAATGTCACTGTCCAACATTGACATAAGTGTTCTTTTTATGTCATTGTCGGACAGTGACTAGACCAGTTTATCCCATTTTTGAGGGGCTAGTTAATAAAAATTAAACTATAAGTAATATAAAAATCCAAAATTAGCAAAAGTGTGGTATAGCTTGGTTGGAAAAGTGATAATTTGTTCATAGTGGAGGTGGAGTTTCGAATCCTACAAATGGCATGGTGTTTAATATTTTTTTAATTATTAATTTAAGTAAAGGTGTCGGATGTGGGTCTGACCGACAGCGGCGTGTCTGGCCTGCAGACATCGACGTGTCTGGCCAGCAGACATCGACGGTGGTCCATCTTGCGATGGTGCCCTCTTAACCAAAAAAGGGCAAGATAGACTTTTCCTCTATAAAATTAAATGGACCTATCCAATTTGGCCCACTAGACATATTACCACCACACACAAAAAAAGAAAAAAGAAAAAAAAACCTCAACATCCATTCACCATACCCAAAACTAAAATACTTTATTTATGATACAGTAATTATTAAAGTTTTTAATCACTATACACTAATTAATTCAAGAAAATCTAGGAGGGATACCCTTCTTATACTAGTGGGAAAATAGCCATGTCACCCTCTCATACTAGTGAGAAAATAGTCAGCTGGGACAAAAAGACGAAATTATCTCTGTCACGTCAGCATTTTTGATGTAGTTTGGAACAGAGTTAACAACATGGGGCAAAGTGAACCATAAAACCACGGTCAAATGGGCAATATGGGTCACTTTCAGTTTCATTGGGGAAAGTGGGATTTGACCAAAGTTTCTGGAGGCACTTTAGCTAATAAACCTATAATTTATAATGATAGAGCATCCTCAATGGGCTCTTTAAACCACTTATTTAGACAATTTTTTTAGGAGGAATTGGAAAAATACAACTCAAACCATCTTCCCTATCCTCCTCCTAAAATAAGAAAACCTCTAGGTGCTCTTAAATCTCAGGAGAGAGAAATGACTCCTAATTAGGGTTGGCAATATGACGTGTTGGGTTCATGTCGTGTCAGGATTATATACATATCAAGAATGTTTAAACCAAACCCAACTCATTTAATAAGTGTGCCATGTACGAGATGACCCGTTAATTTCCCGTACAGGTTTCAGGTCGTGATGAGTTGACCCGCTAAGTGTGGTAGGAAATAAAAAATAAATAAATAATAAAAAATCATGAATTTTGATAATTTAATAAAGTAATTTCATTTTATACTTTTTATTTATATATAAAATAATGATTACATTTTGCATCTCTCTATGTATGAAGATTGAGAAAGAGAAATATAAGAATTAAAATAAATGAAGAAAATGAAGAAGAAACAAAGAAATGGGTTGGCGGGTCACATAGGTATTTTAGCGGGTTGGCAGGTTGACTTGAAATCCACCCGTTTATTGACGGGTCAACATCGAGTTGACTCAAAAATTGAATCATGCATGTTGACCTGCTAATTTTTCATGTTGGTTTCAAGTCATGTATCAAGTCGTATCGGAAATTGCCATCAAAACATAGTTGCAACGGGGATATTTTGCTATCCTCGACCAATAATATTATGTCACGTGGAAGTGTTGTCACGCAAATCAAAACGTTATTAGTCGGAGATAGCAAAATATTGTTATCCCCATTTCATAAAGTCTTTCTCTTCCTAATGGCTCCCTATAATTTGATGGTGCTTTGTTTTATGCATATTTTACACTTTTAATTAATGCTAACTATTTTTTATATTATTTTTTTAGGATCTCATTTTCCTACCCCGCTTTTGTCCACTGCACTCCCTTATATAAAGAGCTCCTAAAATAGCTTTTGTGTGTTTTTAATTAAATTTTAACTAAAAAAAATAAAGAACATGATTGTAGATACTCTTAATTGCATTATAACGTTCTAATGAGAGTTCAATTTGGATTAAAGACCTTCTTGTCATAATATAAACATATTTAGATCTTTTGCAAGTGTCATCTCATCAAGCAAATTAGAATTGGATACTATGTAGTTTTTTTTTTTGGGCATTCAAATAAGGAAATATTTTCGCTCACTACTTCAACTCAAGGTGTACCCTTATCACCATTTCCAACAGCACCTCACACGTGTCCATGAATAACCATAATTAATTTCTTAGTTTGTATTTATAGAACTATGGTTAGGCTCATGAACATATGTCAAGTGTTGAGAAGTGGTGATGGTACACTTTATGTTAAAGTGGTGAGAAAAAATGCTCCTTTTAAACAAATAGATGAACAAAACATTCCTAAAGCCGTTTTCACTTTGAGGGGAAATGAAGCCATTGTTCTTCCTCCCATCTCCCCTCTTCTCTTCCTCCATTCACCTCTTCCCCCATTTTCAAAGACAAATGGTTTTCCCTATTTGTCTTCGTTTTGTTATGAATTTTATCCAACTATCACAAGCGACTGCGTCTCGACGTCAGATCTCCACCTGCGTTTTAGTGTCAGATCTCCACTACCATCCTTTTTGTGGTTTCTTTATGTTTGGAATACGTTGCAGAGATTCTTTGGGTTCTCTGTGTACTTTTCACCTCTCCTTTTGTGAGAGCCTTTCACATATTTTTTGCGAGAGCTTTTCATCTTTCCTTTGTGAAAGTTTTATTTGTATTGTTATGGCTTGAGTTTTTCAAGCTTTATCTTTCTTTTTTTAATTCTAAGTCAGCAATCTTAGTTGGGATCAGTGGCGGATCCAGGATTCATAAGTCAGGTAGGCGAAACTTACCTTAAAAACTCGACCCAATGGAATAACCCAATAGAAGAAGATAATTAAAGAGAAGAGATTAAGAAGAATACTTGTTTCCTTGTATATGAGAAGAGAAGAGAAGAGGCTGTCCAGTGTCCACGATTTCACAGCACAGCCAAGACTTGCGTTGAGAAGAAGGTCTCCCGACTCTGTATGGAATTGCACTGCACAGCCACTATTTGGCTGCTTAAGTTATATTCTTTCTTTTATTAAAGTTTGACTGGGCCATTCATAACATGGGCTGGCTGGTTATAATTTTTTCCTCTTCAGTTTTTTAAAGTTTGAGTGGGCTTGTGTTGTGGGTTTTATATGGATTGGGTAGGCAAGAGTGTATAACAACACATGGAATGGATATCAATTACATAGCTTATATATAGGTTTTTTTTTAGTGAAATATTTTTGGGTAGGCTCCCTGGCTTAAGATCCGCCCCTGGTTGGGATGCCTATGCCATAGTTTCTTCGATCCTGCGTGATCGTAAGTGGAAGCATACTAGATTGTCTTAATTTTGATCTTGGACCGATCCATTATTATAATGGCCCTTTTTTGGCTAGTTTGTATTAGTCATTTGTGACTAATGACTTCTTTGGCTGAATTATAAATGCAATCATAAAATTTTTAATAAAAAAAAAAAAAAAAAAAAAAAAAAAAAAAAAAAATGAACTATATTTCATTATATTGAAGTGATTATGGTAATAATCAACCGTTCACATGACTTACAATTTCACTAAAGATTATTATTCAAGGGTGCCTAGGAAATGCAATATGACAACAAAGATTAGTTATTAAATAAAAGATCCTTTTATAATTCCATATACATTGAGGTTTTGCGTTCAATTCCCTTCTCTCAATATCAATGATGTAAAATACCTATGATGTAAAAAATATTTCACATTTTTTCGTTTGAAAATAACTATTCGTGTCAAGAAATCTCCAAGTTTTTCTTTATTTCCTTACATGGAGAGAAAAAAAAAAAGCCAGTCTAATGGGGACCTTTGTTTTAGGTATTCTTGTCAAAATGGCATTCAAATGCAAATTCAACACAAAATCGTTCAAAAATGGTAGTGGATAGCATTTCTTCAAAACAAAGTCATCCCCATCTAATTTCTCTCTCTCTCTTCTCTCTCTCTCTCTCTCTCTCAAACATTATTACCCAGTTACAAACACACTCTTTTCATGACGATTAGGAATTCCATTTCATCTTTAAACCAACCCAAAGAATACCAAAACGAAATAGCTAACGAATTCAGCTCAAATGGGCTTTAAAGCCATCGCGTGTGATATGAGAAAAACGTACGTCGGCAGATTCACAGGAATGCCTTCACGATGTAGTTGCTGTCTGAAACCGAAAGGGTCTCCCAGAATTCATCTGCAAAATCAGATTCAGTTTATATTTCCTTCTTCAGGTGTGATTTTTCCCTGCCATTTTGTTGATTATTGTTTCTCTGCATTTGGGATTGTTCTGTGTTTTTTTATAATTCAATTTATTTCTTCAGTTGAGGTTGGCCGATGATCTGTCCGTTTATATGTCCAATTCTGTGTCGACAGATTCTCATAATTAATGTGTTTATGATTGCATTTGATGCTTTAGATTAATCATTTGTATACTCCATGTCCATGGAAGATCATTGGGTTTTCGTTTTGATTCTTTTTTTTTTCTCTCCTTTTTTTGTTGTTGCATAATTATGATCAAACTTCGATGTTTAACTGGAGCTGCTTGATTCTTTTAAGGTAATTGTAGTTCTTGTGGTATTGGATTCAATGGTTGTAAGTATTCTTTGGTCTTTCCCACAGTCCAAAAAAGAACAAGATCTCAGATGAATTTTTTTGAAAGACATTTATTTTCACTGATCATATAAGAACTTAAACTAGGAGGATTGCCTCTGTTTTAGAGTGAATTCCGAGATCGATTTGATCCATCCACAGAAAGTTTATGTGCTCTTTTCTTCTGAATGATCTGTTTTGGGAATATGTAGAAGAAGGCCAATCATTGTGTTTATCTTGGTTTTTTGTTGTTGTGCAAATCAGAAGATCCAAGGCCATTGGATTTAGGAAAAATTAATCTGGTTTCTCCTCATCAGTGTGTGCACCACTTGCTGTTCAATGCAAATTTGATTTGGTGTTCTGATAGCTGCCTTTTTCAACTCCTTGGCCTGGTTTGGGAATGCTTCTACAGGAAGCATTAACATAATCACTTGTAAGTTTTTTTAAAGAAGTGTTCCTATTCCTATTGGAAGAATGTCAAATATTTTATTAAAAATCCAAGTGCTTTTGTGACTCATAATCACTTATAAGTTTTTCTGTCAAACACTATCAGAAGCATTATTAACTTATCAGTAAGCACTTTTAGTCCATTCAGAAAATGAATAATTAGAGCTCATCCTTTCAAAAACGATGAACAATTGAATTTGGTTCCTTCATTCTTTAGTATTGTTTGTGTGGGTGCCCTGACATCTGGCTCTGCAGTCTGCTGTTTATGACAGAGCAAGTGACTCATTCCTGCTTTTTGTGTAGGGGACACCATAAAAAGCAATTTTATGATATGACAGCATCAAAAAGCTTTTGCAATAGGCACCAATACGAAGTAATTTCTTTCAAGGAATGTGATTTTGTTTGCTTTCTTTGCAGGATAAATGGTCGATGGAAGCTAAACTTGAATGCTTTATTTATATTAGGAGGAAGAAGCAGAAGCAGGACAAGTCCACAAAATCAACCAAATTTTACATTGCTAGATTTTACATTTGAGTCAAGTCACTCAGGTGGAAACTATGATTGATGAAAGAAACAATCTCTTCTACACAACTTCTTGGCAAATCTAAAACACTAAATCGAGGTGTTTTTACAAGTGGATGCGTCTAAAGTCAGGCATGTGATCATCAAAGGCAATTGAGATTTCTCAAAGGAACCCAGATGAAAATCCAAGAATTTGATAAAGTGAAAAAAGCTATGCCATTAACATCATCACCACCTTTGAAGCTACTATCCAGAGACCATCGTTGCCTCAACCACAGTGCCTGCTTTTCCGTCGTTATCCATCCATTGATCTACCATGCAGAAATGTATGCTCTCCATCTGCTTTTATGCAAAAAATAAGAAAGAATAAGCAGAATTTTAAAAATAAAAAACAGGTCAAAAGTGGAAGGTTGTCAAAAATAAATAAAGGGGGCCAACAAACAACATTTTGATTTTGTGTAATCCTTTTCAACAGTCCTATTCATTATATGGCGTCTCAGTTCCCTGTGAGGATAAGCCAGGAAGATAATCATCTATCTTCATTCAAGGACCATTTTTAGTTAGAGTCTGGAGGATATCCAGAGAGTTGCTTAGCCAATTACTACAGAAGGTCCCTTGCCAAACACTATGCAAAACTATTCATTTTGGTTGAAAAGTGCAGTGTGTGACGGTTACTTTAATTAAAATCAATTGAAAGAATTATGCACCAACAGAAGTACAGGCATCGAAAGATACCACTAAAGAATAGGAATTTTCAATATGCTAATAAAATAAACTTTCACAACAGAAATTCTGAAGGTACAACAATTGGTTAATTAACTTATTTTGACAGCAACATAACACAGAATTATTATGTACACATGTATCTATTACCACTTTCGCCATCCGATGCATATGCAAGCCTTGCAATGGCATCAACAAGGGCCTGTTCGTGATCCTGCATTTGTTGCATATAAACGTCAAATTGTAATGTTAGACCAGGAGAAAGGAGAGAGAAAGGGTAAAGGATGTTAATCTTACTTTCAGCATTTTCCTTGCTTTTTCAAGCTCCAAAGGATCTGGATGATTTGCATTGAAAACTCTCTCCACCTAGTAAAATTAAAAGTGACAAATGAAAATAACAAACATAATTCTAGTTACATAGGCTCATCATATTCATCATACATACCTCCTTTACCAGAGTATCAGTATTTAATAATTCCAGATCATCTGGCATCTTCTTCCCTACACCATTTTGTGACAGATGAATTTCTTTTTTTGATTGGGGCTTTATGGGTCCTCGTCCTCTTCCAGCACCTGGAGTAACACCGCCTTGGTTCAAAGATTTCTTAACCCTGCGTCCTCCTTGCCCACCGCCATGGCCTCCTCGATGAGATAGGCCCGGATCCTCACCTTCCCAACGGATATCCTCACGAGAGATCTGTAACCAGTAATGAGTCAGTCAAGTCCCAGCACTCTTTGATTGCTTGGGATACAATTTTGTCAATTCACCAAAGACAAGACAGATATGACTTGACAATATGATCAAGGCCAGCAATGCTGCCACAAACATAAATGCACATGCATGTCATAAACCCTTTTGAAAAATATGAATGAAATAGGAGACATTTGATATATGAGAGCAACATTTCCAAGCTCTTTGATTAAAGATAAAAATATAATTTAATTCTAAAGCTCTCATAATGCCGTTTCCATCCAAGATCAACACTATCTACATATTTCATATTTTGTGTTCATGTTTGACTACAACATCTGCTTATCTACTTATTACTGAAAGATGGGGCTAGCAGAAGAAATCAAATGCCTAATTCTATTTCTCTTGTGCTCTCTCCCTGTGGATCCTAGTTCCAGTCAATGATTGCTTCCACACTTAACAATAACTAGAGCATTGGCAGGTTAATGCTAGAGTGGAATACATGCATTCATACTACATATGAAGAAAATATAGACTAACCTCCTTGAGATCAACCCATTCCCATGTCTCGTTTGCTGTATTTATATCATAGACCAATGCATGTCGACCCTGTAAAAAACGAAAGTTGATATGAATGGCTAAAGAATTTGGCACGTAAGAGAATCTAAACAGTCATTCATAGTCATAGCATTTTACTCTGGTCAACTAAGTTTATCCTAAACACGTCAGGAGTATATTAGGTTTTCCTATTTACTTTTGAATAGTTATTTTGAAGGGTGTGCCATTTTAGAAGCATGACAGGCACAGATAAACAGACAAAAAAACATTACTACAGATAAAACATGGAAACTTAAGAGATAATCAGAAAGAAAATGTCACTTAAACAAATCAAAAAAACAAATAACTTATAGTTAATGTGTGTATTATTTCTTCTGGAAAATTATTGTTATGCCAAAGGATCCTTTAGTTGTCTAGTACATTTCATCTGAGCACAAATTAAACTATATTAAGATTGGGTAGAACACGTCAAATTTAAATCTGTCTTGGATTTATGAAAATTCCAACAACAATGGAATCCTTCAAACCTAGAAAGAGTCCAGAAGGAAAATGAACACAAACATCATCCAACAAATAAGAGGATAGAAATTTTGTACGTAATCAAACACCATATTACATGACTCTTCTACAAAAATGACAGATGAGGTGTAATATTTGATGCACTTTAAGCCATGAGAGGAAAAATATGTTAAGTCTATACAACTGTATCTTTTACATTAAATTCATACCATCATCTTTTACCATTGACAATAATTGCTGAATTCAAAGTCCAAAACATTTTGGTTCAATTATTCAAAATATCTTATAATAAGGAATTTGCATGATGTTCAAAGGAAAAGGGAAAAAAAAAATCTCAAGATTTGGCACCAAAACTGAAAGTCATCAATTTTTACTAAAAAGAAATGGCATCACAGCTATGACTAAAAATAATGTTTAAAGGATAGTTATGCCAGAACGGGCAGTTCAAAGTTTATTAATTAGTACGCCATCAGAGAAATGCTCATTCTTCTCATTTTGTATTCAAAATCGACTGAACCTATAATATATTAAACAACTCTCCGGAGTTGTATTACAAGGTACATACTCAAGCAAGTGCACTCTTATGTCGATTAATCATCTAAGAGAGTCTTCTGTCCTATCAACATCTAGTAAGAGCAGTTGGTAGATGCTAAATGACAACCCTAACCAAAGATAACTTATTTTCTTTCCATTTCGTTTAGCAAAGTTAGTTTTCAACAAACTTCATGGACACCAGTAATAATACCAATAAACTCAGCTGAATTCCGTTTATGCTTGTTTTCACTCGGACATGTGCATTTTTATAAAAATTCAACTTACAAATGTTGTTGCAGAAAAAGGAGGACTGAATCAAAAACACCTCATGCAAACTTCAATACCTACCTCAGTGCGGTTGTATTCAGTGATAACGGCCTCATAGAAGCTGTTGTCCTCAGGCCATCTGGTCCATACTTTCCTTCCGATTAATGAATCAAATGTTGCTGCTTCAACAGGTTCATTTCCAACAAGGGGACCAGAAGAGCTACGGGCAGTTAATTGTCTACTCAAAGTAGGTCCTGTCGATGGGTACGGCATGGACTTCATTGAGGATAAACCAGGGAATGGCTGACCATGCTAAGAAAAGAGAACAAAATTTAGGTCAAAACCAGTTTTCTTCGCACTACTGTAGTAATTAGTTTAGGTTTGCAATTTACTTTCCTTATGGCTCGAAAGAGCTCCTTATAAATTTTGAATACAAAGGCTGCAAATATGGAATACAAGATTAAAGCCACAATCGAGAGACCGAATGCTAGAGAAGGTACCGATTGAGATGTTTTCTGTTTCTTTCGCGACGCAGAAACAGTAGGACTGGGTAATAGATCATAGACAGGCTGAGATGCACTAAGCCTAGCCACTTGATGCCCGCCACCCTTTCTCCACTCTCTGATACATGCTCCAACATGTGACAATTAAAAACTAGAAATACTAAACTCCCTGCCAATTTTGCAGTGATCATTGTATTACAATTTGTTCAACTATGAAGAGGCGAACCTTATCTTACTGATGATGTCATCAGAATTAACCTTGGTCAGAAGTTCTCTGTGTTCGTCATCTGATACTCTCAGCTCTTTCCTAAGTTCGGTAATCAAGCTTTCCTTCTCCTGAAATAAACACACATGACAACAAATTAAAGGCTGATTCACAAACAACATCAAGATAACAAGCACAGAGACATGCAAACAAAGAGAAGGCAAATACCCAAGTAATCGCATCAGACTGAGCTTTAAAAGCACGCAGGACTGCACAGTATGCTTCTTGCTCTAGGTGATGAATTTGGGCCTCCATGTCTGTATACATCCTAGAAAATGAGATAGAACCTACTGCAGATCTTTCTTTTGCTGTGACGTGAGCCCCTCTTGGAATTCTGTTTTGATGAGATGGAGGAAGATCATCATCAGTACCTGCAGTTATTCCATATAAGGGTATACATGATACTCACAAGAAATATGTCACCATAACTTTACCTTGGAAGAAAGGATAAGTATTATTATATAACCACAACTAATGGCATGGAGCATCTAGATGAAACTTTGCATCATATGCAGCTAGTGGTCTTCTAAAGCTATTGATTGCGAAGTATATTTATCCTGAACAGAAGTAAAAAATATATGTTTATTTATTATCTATATATCTGACAATTAAAATCATATATATTGTTGAGAAATGTATCAATTTGCAACGAGAATCAGTTCGTAAACAAGAATTTGGGTTGGATCTGTGATGAAGTATCAACTTGAGCAAAACAAAATTATATGAAGTTCACAAATTCCCCTTCTATGGCTAGAAATGCTATTAAAAAAATAAGGCAGAATTTGTTAACTCTTTTGGTACATAGTTTTGGCAAGTTTACTTGTATGAAAAAAGCCACAACAATTCTTCAAACTATCTCATACACATAAATATAGTAGACAGATGGGGATTTCAAGATAACACTTGCATCCTTAATATCCATGCATCTTATGAACGTACACATATCAAAGTTTATGCAAATTTATGTCTTGTTTTACCAATCAGTGAATTTCATGAAATTAATTGAAATAAGAATCATTCTATATGCCATCTTTGGTTTCTTCCACTCTATACATAATGATCGATAATTGGGGAAAAAAGCAAAGGTGAGGGGTAAACTTGTACTCTAAGAATCACTTTAAGAGGTGAAGCCCAAGTAACTCGCATGAACCCAAATTCCCAAAAACAAAAATCCAGAGATTTAACACTTCAAAGTCACAAAATTATATATTCAATCTCCCTAATTCGCATAAAACCCAAGAACACCCAAAACCCTAATTTGCAAAAAACCCACTCTATATTCTGCAGGCCTGGAACAAAACTCATCACACAATTACCCAAATTAAACCCTAACCCACTAACCGAAATCCCTTGAGATACGTGACCCAGATTCGAGATAATTGTAAAGGTTCAGACTTTTCTCACCGCTGCTGTCGGAGATATCATAGTCCATGCGCAAGAATGGCGAAGAAGATCTTATAAGAGCCCTAGAAATGAAAGTAAAGTGCAGGGGCTGAGTTTTGTGAAGAATGTTGAAGCTGAAAGTTAAGAGCTTTGCTTTTCGTAGAGGCTCTGGGACTTCAAAACCCAAGTTGCAGATCTTATAAAAAAATCCCAGGAAATGAAAAGAGAAGAGGGCTCGAGCCTGGAGGGAGGGACTTCGAGACTTGAGAGCAGAAGAAAGCTACAGTTTTTATTCAAACTAGAGCTCGAGTTTGTTGTTGACAACGTTGCAATTATCGTAGTTGGCTTTGTAGTTCCGGACCCATTGGAATTTGGAAAGCATGTTATATATAGCAAAAGATGCTTTGGGCTTTGACCGACCAAACTTTGGGCTATGCTTTGGGACGTAGTTTTATGGTCCACAAGTCTAGCTGACATCCTTATCCTTTGTCGCCCAAATAAATTTTGGGTCAAACCCACACCTACTTATTGTAATCTGATAGATCAATGCCATGTTTACTACTTCGTGAGGAATAATTGAATTGATGAGGAGTTTGATTGAGGAGGATTCAGAATCCAGATCTTCATTGATGTTGTTTACAAAACTATCTGTAATCGGGATAGGAATGATATTTGATCCCTATAAGGCCATCTCTAACCTAGCAGGCCAAACTCAAAAAATCCTAAATTTTAGCCAAATTTCTCTCTCAACTCAAGAAAAATAAAGAGGCCAAAATTTGGGAAAACCCAAAAGTGGAGCGGAATACCAGTCCATCTATTGCCTGGATTGGAATTTTGTTGTGTGGAGCCCACTGAACCAGAAGTAGCCCATGTGCAGGGAGGAAAAAATTGGGAGCCGCGACTACTGTGCTGCAGAGGGGTGCCACAACATGGTGATTTTGTCATTGGAATCCAACAACACAATTCAAATGACTCTTTTTATTTATTCCAACTGTAACCCAAAAACAATATTAAAAAAAAAAAATCTAACGATTGAAATTTAAATCCAAGGGTTAAAATAATAATTTTAATTCATCTAAATGAGATCCAACCCCAAAACTCACTCTAAACTCTATAAATACCCCCATTTCTCAAATAATCTACCAAAAACTTTTTTTTTTCTTCTATTTCTCAATTTATTTTTCCTTTATCATTTTCATCAATCTTCTTTCATTCTTGTTGAAGATATCCACAAAATCTCAAAGATGTGTGAATTGGAGGCCATAGGAAGATGAGGGTGTGTGCAAAGGGTGGTGTCACATCCCAAGATCGGCTCCGCCGTAGCACGATATTGTCTGTTTTGGGCCCCCCTCTCCGCCCTCACGGTTTTGTTTCTGGGAGCTCAAGAGCAACTTCCCAGTGGGTCACCCATCCTAGGATTGCTCTAACCCCCAACTCGCTTAACTTCGGAGTTCCCATGACTCCGAAGCCAGTGAGCTCCCAAAAGGCCTCGTGGTAGATGGAGGCGGGCATGCATATATAAGGCACATCACCCCCTCTTTGTTGGTCGATGTGGGATGTTACAGGTGGGTTTCCATCAGTGAAGATGGGGCTATTGGCATCAATCAAGCAAGCAACACATTTTGGCAGCGTGTATATCAAAAGTTCATGGAAAATGATCTGGGTATCAATGGACCCGAGCAACGAACATACCAAGCCATGCTTCTCAACTCAAGACTATCAACCAACAATGTTCTCTTTTGTGGTAAGCACCCATTCTTATTAAAGCTTTAAATTTCTATATGTAATTTTATTCAACTCCAAACTTATCTTTTGTTTTTACTCCTACATAGGATGTGTACGCAAAAACGATATTTCTTAAAGATAATAACCCTCTAAATATGCCTTTGATGTACCATGCTTGACCATCTTAAAATAATTTCCCAAAGTGGAAAGATATAAAGGAGCCTTCCACACAACGTTCGTCAAGAGCTAGTGCAAGTATGGTGAATTTAGATAATGACGCAAACGATGTTACCATACCTAGTCCACAACCATCTGTGCCTAGTCCAAGGCCTAAAGGGTGAGATAAACAAGGGGTTGCCAAAAAGGAAGATGGCTAACCCTTCTCAACAAAGAAGGGATAAGTACTTAGAATAATTTGTTGAGAAAGGCATTGCTTTCAAGGAGGATAGGAGACGAAAGCTCAACATATTGGACAAGTGTGTCAAGCTGATACTTATGCCTATCAGAAGCAGCAAGAAATAATGAAGCCCAAGAACAACAAAAAAAAAAGAAAAAAAAATAAAGACGTGTCCAAATTTACTCAAAGAAAGAAGAAATATTGGGAGGGGGGTAAACAAGATGAAATTATGCAAGAACATGCACAGGGGTCAACACTTTGCCGTTAATCCTGAAGACAACTCATGGAACTATTATCCAAGCCCCCACTATGGTGGTTATTAGTTTATTCCTATAAATATTGTGTGTTTTCTTTTGGAATAAAATTATATTTATGAAATTTCAATTTTTTAAGTCAAATTGTTCAAAAAATTAAATTATGAAGTTATTTTAAAACATTAAATGAAGAAAAGTTATCCATGAAAAAAAAAATTTAGACTTAAACCATTCTTAAACAATTTAATATAGTTGCGGACTTAAAATTTAAGTCTGGAAGGTTGGGAGAAAAAACGGTATGAGCCCAAGCAAAACCCAAATAGTTACTTTTTTAAGGGGAGAAATTTAGGTTTTTGACCAAATGGGTTGGAGAAGGCCTAAAGTCATCTCCAACCCATGATACCAAACCCAAATAATCCCAAATTATAGCCCAATTACTCTCCCAACCCAAAAAAAATTAAGGGGCCAAAATTTGGGAAAACCCAAAGTTAGGGCCAAATACGAGTCCAACCATTGCCTGGACTAGAAAACTTTTTGGTGGAGCCCACTCAAGGCTTACGCATCCCATGTGCAAGGAGGAATCAATGGGCGCCATGTGTCACGCTGTTGTAGAGCCTATTTTTTTTTTTTTTTTTTTTTTTTTTTTTATTTATTCCAATAACCCAAATCCAACTATCCACATTAAATACAAACTATTTTAATAGTATAAAAAAATCCAACGACTGAAATTTAAATCCAACAGTCAAAATAATATTTTAAATTAATCTAAATCAAATTCAACCCCAAAACTCACTCCAAACTCTATAAATACCCACCCATTTCTCAAATAATATTATATTTGTGGAATTTCAATTTTTTTAGGTCAAATTGTTCAAAAATTTAAATTATGAAGTTATTTAAAAAGATAAAATGAAGAAAAGTTATCCATGAAAAAAAAAAAAGAAAAAAAAAGACTTATACCATTCTTAAACAATTTAATAAAGTTGAAGACTTAAAATTTGAGTCTGAAAGATTGGGGAAAAAACAGTTTGAGTCCGGGCAAAAATCAAATAGTTACTTTTTGGAGGGGGGAAATTTGGGTTTAGGACCAAATGGATTGGAGAAGGCCTAAGGGCATGTTTACTAAATTCCCATAAATCGAAATTGAAATCCATTTGATTACAAAATGCCCTTGTTCTAAATTCCCATAAATTATTTTGCTAGAATCCAAGTTAAACCAAATGGAAAATTTGGAGTTTTAAAAAAAATGTGTGAGGATATAATGGCTAAAAAATATGAATTCCTAATGGATTAGTTCTTCAAGAATTAGAATACCACATCCCACCCGGATCCCAAACCCCTGCATTTACCCGCATTTCTCTAAATCTAGGCCATTGCAATAATCTAACAACTTAAAATATGACACATCATCAAGTTCTTTTTTTCTTCTGTAAACAGATATAACAGACGTTAACTATTGCAATTAGGTTGGAGATTTTTTTGTTTCTTCCTGCTCATGTCTCCTCAGTTTACATCAAGTTTCTTTTTCTTTTTTGTGTTTTGGTCATCTCCTTCTTTCTCTCTGCTTGATTGATGCTCTCTTGGGATTCAATGGAAAACTGTTCATAGTTGTATTAATCTTCAAATCCAACCAAGTTAAAATAATTTTTTGCTTTTCTTCGGTATTTCATGTGTTTTATGGCTTCACAATAAGGCTTTTTGGTCATCACCTCCTCTCATAATCTTTTTATTTTATTTTATCGGGAAAGTAATTTTCATTCCCCTCATAATCATATTGCAATGGATCTGTCTTTATTTTTACTTCAAAGAAATTACCTATTCAAGAATTTTGGAGTTTTTCCATTTCATTTGGATTTGAATATTCGTTTAACCATGGACAATTTTTCATTGAACCCTAGAGAAAAGAGGATTACGTAGAAGTAAAAAAAAAAAAAAAAAAAAAAAAAAAAAAAAAAAAAAGAAAAAAAAAACACGTTATAAACTTAACTTATTTAGAGAAAAAGAAAAAAACGTGATGATGTGTCATGTTCTAAGGGGTTAGATTTTTACAATGCTCTAAATTTAGCGAAATAAGGGTAAATGCACCGGCTCTAAATGCAGAGGCTCGGGATCTCATCCCACCTCAAGAGTCAAATTCCTTAAAAATCAGGAGTTGATTTTCGAATTTTGTGTGGGCCACCACTTGCATTTTCATTCCTTTATGTAAAGTAAACACATGAATAATTCATAATTATGATCCAAATCCTTATTTTGATTTCAATTATAAATTAATAAACATGTCATAAATAAAATTGACATTGAGTCCAATCCTGTCTAGTCGTGTCCCAAAGGATTGAGATTATAACTTTTGGTTTTATAAATCCGTTTAAAACTATTTAATATTGAAAAATAAATATCACTAGATCAAGAGCTAATTGAAGTCTCTCCCAAACAAACCATAGCCTTGCCGCACTCTCACATCAAAGGGAAGGAGGTCATTTTCCTCTTTCTGCCCCAGGAGAAAAACTTCCCTGGCATGGGGATGCTAGGGTAAGCCTCCCAAAGAAGTATCCTCATCTAATTAAAAAGGACCACTTGTCATCCACTTTAAGATTAAAAATAATAATAATTTTATTCCAAGTTTTTTCTCTTTCTAGTTATGACCTCTTTCCCCCACCACAATTCCCGACACCGTCGTCAACGTCGGTACCCCATCCTCCATCATCCACATCATCGTTGGCATCGTTTCTCCCTCTACTACATCGTCGTCGGAATCGTCTTCTTATTAGCTCTCTCATATCTCTCCCTATGTTTCTCCCTCTTCGTGCAGGCAATAGTAGAGCTTGGTGACTTTGCCGGCCTTCAGATCTGATGACAGAACCCAACCCAAATTCCACTTTGAAATTCAAGTCGAACCATGTACGTGTCCAACACCTGGCAGGTGTCGGGCATAAATGTCCAAAATACCCTTCTTGCCTTGAATCGCAAAACAAAAACACCCTTAAGGTTTTAAATTCTGCCAGAAAACCGACATAGTCTCCCTTGAAAAACGGATATTTCCAAAAAAATATCTACCTATAAAAAAAAATACAATTAAAATTGAAAAATCCCAATTGTTCAGCATGCATTAGATAAATAAATCTGAATGGCTTCAGGCCTCTTTATACCACATAAATCATTCAACCATCTAAATCTGGTCTAACTCTTAGAACATGGATACGTTATCACTTTTCAATATGACCTAACTGAACAAGTTTTTAGCACTTGATCTTGTGACTGCACCTAGTAACTCTAGGTTGCCTGCGTACCCTTACCAAGAGATCAAGCCACTAAAATAGTTCTTAGCTTGACTTGTGCTTTCACATCGTCGATAAAATAGTTCTTAGCCACTAACTTTGGCATCGGAGTGCTTTCGGCAAGCCCCACACCGGTGTCCTTGATCGCATCCGCTGTTTCCTCTCCTCAGCTAAGATTCGACATCCACCCGGGTCTTCGGACACTACAGGTATAAGGCCATTCCATTCCCCAATCATCCACATACTTGTAAGTTAGCCTAATCTCTTATCTGTTTAGATTTAGTGCGAACACAGATAAATATGAAAACGAGAGAGTTATTAAAAGAACATTGGTTACGTGAAACCTTAATATCGATATCAACGGTTTGAATAAAACATGTTTCCATCTTTCACATGCAAAAACAAACTCATCACTTTGCGAATTATATAAAATCCTTAAAACTTAGAAACCTCTCAATCCTTGTCTCATAAGTCGAAAAGCATATATTAAACCCTTCACCAATAAGTACCAAGATAAAATCATCAATTTTTAGTTTAAAACATATCAAAAACTAAAATACTCTCTACCTAGGCTTACCCCCATTCATAATCCCTCAATTCCACTAATATTCCGTCAATTCCAAATGCCATGTATGTTGGAACCTCGTAGAACCCAGGGGACTTATGGTCACCTCGAGAGCGCACATTTTCGCAAAACTTGGGGACATGTGGTCAGCTCGAGAACGCATATCCTGGTAGAACTCGGGGGACATGTAATAAACTCGAGAATGCATATCCTCACAAAACTCAGGGGACATGTAGTCAGCCCAAGAACGCATATCCTTGTAGAACTCGGGGGGACATGTAGTCAGCCCGAGAACGCATATCCTCACACCACACGATTCAGGCGTCCCCGAGACTCGTAGGGCATTATCATAAATGACTAGACTGTTCCAAAGACAATTGGGAGGGTACTCTTATGGTGGTTTGAAAACCATATTCCAAAACTTATCATAAAATTCCTCTTATTCCACAAATCCCTTTTTAAAACGAGATCAATCATAACATTCCTTAATTGAATTTGACCATGCATAATCTTTCAAAACTGTTCTCAACTACATTTAAATATGTACCACATACTAATGAGAACTAGTATCCATAATTCATAGATTTCAAGCCATTGAGTGTATATATATATATATATATATATAATTTCTTATTAACGCCAAAATTCGATTAACAAGCCATTCTCAACTCTACACAACAAAGCATAATATAATATACTTAAACAGTAAAATCAATTGCATAGTAACTCTTAAACATCAAAGTAATCTTTCTTAGTATGATGTCATTCTAAGACAACCCTCCCATTACAATTACAACAACTAATGGCCTTAACCGAGCCGATAGAGCCCACAATCCAAATTGACTGTACTCGTACGACTCACGACCTTAATTTGTTATATGCCAATTCCTATTGGTCCACAACCATAAGTTCAGCCCATTCTAAAAGTCTCGTCAGTATCCAACAGTCGGTTTGACCCCGATCGCGGAATTGACCAATTGGGCATGAGGGGCCCACCACCTCTGATTCCTGATTTGAACGTTCCTATAAGTTCAACAAGGTCTACTTAACATGACCCGAGAGTTTAGTCTCGATTGAGTGGTCGGATAGCTCTTGATCGCATGATCGGACGGTCACTATTTTACGTAAACTTTGAATCGTTGGTTCGAAGTATCAGGGACTCCGATTCTCGATCCGTGAGTTCCTACACAATCCTAGAGGTGCCTAGATCAACAAATTTTGAAATGAAGTCGATTCAACAGTCTGAACATATTGAACCCAGATATCGCCTAATATGTAAAAATTCGTTCAATCGTCAAATGATAACCAAATTCAAATTCGAGCATACAGTCGTGCTCGGGATGACATGAGAAATATTTTAGGACCAAATGGGCCACTCAACCTTGGCCCATGCCCGCCACACGCTCCGGCAGCGAGTGGGTGTGTTGAGAAAATTTCGTCGACCGGAAAATTCTCAAAACATCCGATAATACTTATACCTAGGTGATCAGAACAACTAGGGGAGCAACTTTTATAACTAGACCGACCTCCAATTTGGCCGGGAAGTGGTCGGAAAACGCTGCCAAAGTCGGACAAAATCTAGGTTTGTAATTGGTCACCCACGGCTCCAAATCAATCTAAACCAACTATCAAAACAGCTAGAACAAGAAAAATGGATGAAGAATTGTACCTCATTGTCGGATTTCGTTGCTGAAATCGCCGGAAACAACGACCAGAAAACTGCGATTTTTCCACTCATTCCAATCGCTTCACAGCTCGAAATTGGGTCTGAAAATTTAGTGGGTCGTGTAGAAGAGGTGGAGAGGAGCGTTTTGCAAGTTACAGAGACGCGTTTAGTGGCCGGAATCGCTGTCGAAAATGGCGGTTTCGTCGCCTGAGAGAGAGAGAGACAGAGAGAGAAGAGGCTGACTGGTTTAAAAAAAAAAAAATCACTTTGAAATATTTACGGTTGTGCCACTGCACTTCCGTTAACCATAACTTTTTTGTTAAAACTCCAATTTGAGCCCATTACGTGTCTACTAACTCGTATCGACGCGCTCTATGCAACGATGCTACTCAAATCCCCAAATTCTTTCCCGAACAAAAAGTCAGTTTTAAACCCATTAAAATACTCTCGGTGTAAAGTTGTCATTTACTTGAATAATTTAAGAATTAAATATTAATTTAGGAGCGGGATATCACATATGAAGTGGCTGATATCATATCTATAGACCCACGACCTTGCCAGCCTCCGTTATTGCTGGCAACAAGAGAGATTAATGGAAGGAGAGATGAGAAATAGAGAGCCGGTGAGAGAGAGAGAGAGAGAGAGAGAGAGAGAGAGAGAGAGAGATATTTGAGTTGCAAGGGAAGTTGTAGAGGAGGAGGACACGACGGAGGGGCAGCATAGGTGGAATTTTTTTTAAAATTTTTTAGTCTTAAAATGGATTACACGTGTCCCTTTTTAATTGGATAGAGATACTTACGTGGAAGGCTTACCCTAGCATCCTCGTGCCATGAAGTTTTTCTCCCCCTGCCCCCCTCTCTTGGTGGAAATTAAATCGGATAAAGCCATTGAAATTGAAAAGACATTTGGTGGAAATTAAATCGGTTAAGCCATACTTCTCATGTCCACCATCGATTCAATTTCATGCGCAATAAATTCATGGTCTTATCCCAAGTGCAGCGCAGCAATGGATGCAACACTATATGTCATAGCTAGATATCCAGATGCCAAACAGCAGATTGAAAAAAAAAAAAAAAAAAAAAAAAAAAAAAAAAAAAAAAATTAATAATGAATAGTTGTAAAATATATAATTGCATGTCTCGTCTTAAAAGGTTTGAATATATAATACTTGGCAAGTAGTCAATTTCTTGGTTTGAATTCCATATATTTGTATCATACTCGTCCCCCATTTTCAACCAATTGGAAGAACAAGTTGATTGGTGAATACCCTATTAAAGAATCAAAGGGATTTCAAATCTTGCTGACAATCCAGCTAAGGCTATAGCTACTTCACCCAAAAATATACTGACATGCAATTTTATAATAAGGTTTATAAGGTTGGCATTAGGCAGATGATCTTCTTAGCCCAAATCTAGGATTTCTATATATTCTCCCTAGCTAGCTAGAGAAGTAGGTTTTATGCATACTAGGGGGTTGAAATTAATTTGGCAGAGAATTAAGCAAAACCAATGAGTTTTTTTGCTAGAATGTTATGGAAAAAATTAAAAAAATGTTAAGGTTAAAATATGGGTTAATTGCCCATCTAATAATTTAAGTTAACTTGAAACAAAAAGATCATGAAAGGAACCATGAACATGTAGTGTGATAATGATTGATTTGGAATCACTGTGTTCAGTCACATGAGTCATTTAGTTTAATCTTTCTTATTCTGCAACTAAGTCAGAAAAACAGTAATAGTCAATTCATTTCCACATGCTTAGCGGCTTCCAAGTTCCAACCTCTAGTAAAGAAAAAAACATTAGACCAAGTTTTTAATTACAATTTTTATCATTTCCAAAATATTTTTTTAATTATATGTCTTTTTTTATTAACTATAACTGATATAGTCTGCTAAAGATGCGGCATCTTTTCAGCTGAAAACCAATTGCTGCATATATATGATATAATATATATCTACATATATATAATCGGTTGATTAAGATTGATCGGTCAAGAGCTTCAACTGTAGTTTGGAGGGTCACACTAGCCACAAGCTCCACAGAAAATTGAAAATGTAGGAATCTTGACTACAAATTCAAGGTCTAAAATATTCAGCTATGTGATGTGCATCCCTTCAACTTTTGGGGTCATATGACCATGTGATATGTAGTGTCCATTCGCCTATCTTCTCTTCAAACAACACTTCCACCTATTTACTTGACAAAAACTCAAAAATGCTTCTTTTTCGACACACGATGCTCTAAACTGCTTTATTGTACGTCGAAAGAAATCAAATTCGAATGCAAGGGAAATACCTTAACAACTAACATAAACCACACTTAAAACACTTCTACTTATTTCCGTTACACGCTATAAAATTAAAATCACACTCAAGACACTGTAAATAATTTTTCTTTTTGCACAAATGACTTGTCCAACTGTCTTGAAGATGCACTCTGTTCTTATTAATCTGGTGGTGATGGTTTGCTGAGTTGTTTGCTCAGTCAATGTATGGCTTTCGGTCATACACGGGCATGGATTGTAAAGATTTTTATCTCCAACAAAATTTCAATTAATTAAGCTAAAAGTATTGGCAAACCACGTGAAGTAGGCATGTTGCATGCCTTTTCACATAACCTGCTCCCACGCTCTCTACTTTTAACAAGAACCAATATATATAGTTCCAGTATATTTCTACATCACTTGAACCAAAACCTCAATTATGAAGTTCACTTCTCTCTTTGCTTTGATACTCATTGAAATCCTTTTGTGCTCCTCTTTTTGTCTCTGCCATGAAGTAAAGATCTTTCAAGGAAGAGAAAGAAGGAGCCTGTCAAGAAGGCTTCTGTCAATTCCAGTGGTTTCTGTTTCTCCAAGCAGGTTGAGTACAAGCAGTGGAGCCATGAAAGAGCCCAAGAAAGCTGTGGAGTCTAGTATGAGGAGAAAGCCACCCAGTGGCTCAAATCCAATCCAGAACAAGTAGCTACCATCAAATGCATATCCAAGAGATCTCAAACATGGACCAGTTCATATCATTTTTATATATGTTTTATTTAGTTTTTTTATTTTTATTTTCATTTTCATGGTACTCTCCCACTTTTTGGAAATTTATGTTTATTTGTTATGAAGTTTTGATTTAGTATATGTAGGTAGCTAGGAAGCTTATTAGAGAGTGAGAGATGTGTAAGAACTTGTATTATATATATAAACATTTTGAATTAATTACATAATTAATTAAGGGTTTGGCTTATAGATCACTCATTTAATGCATATTATTGTTTTTATATAGTAGCAAATAATAACAGGTTTTCCTTTCCCAATAAGTGATCTCCAAATTAGAGGATGAACATTGATGCTTGTTAAATTTGGGCATAAGTTCATCAAATTGGGGGAGTGGGATGAACAACATGAACCATTGTTTGAAGGTGGCCTGAAGGATTAATTAAACTAATGAATTTCTTGGCTTACACGTGGCGTTGTCTGGTGGCTTAAGAGGCAATCCCAATCATGCATGTTTTTACTTAATTGTGTGGCTATTGCTAGCATAACCATTTTGTCACAAGACAGATGGAAAGTGAAGAGTAGTGCACGTTGCATTGTCAACTAGTATGGTGTTGGATAGTGAGGTTATGCATGCTGTGCTCCTTTTTGGCTACAAGCAAGCTTCTCTTTACAGCCCAAAAGGTTATATCGGTACACACAGGACACGGCATGGCATGATAATGCTACCTAACTTAATAGAAAAGATTTTGAAATTTTATTGAGAGAGCTTCTAGTTTTAGTTCTATACCTATATAATAAAAAAAATCATTCTAATTTTCTGTGAGGTATATTTTCCCGCCTAATACATTTTACTCGGTGATGTTAAAAAGCATGTGCAGTCGTTGGTCTTGTCACATAGACCGCATGCTTTGATACCATATTAGAATGTGAGGATCAAACTCCCAACATGATTTGAACTACAAATACAAGGCATGCATTTCCAATGTGAGATGATACTCTCAACAAATTTGAGCCATTCCACATAACTCAAAAGAAGAAAATAAGTAAGTTTGATAAAATTTAAAATTAAAAATAAAAGAAGAAAATAAGTAAGGTTGTAGCTTAAGTGAGACTCGTTTGAGTGTGATTGTGAAGTAGTTAGGCCGTAGCATAAGACTAGAAATTCTACACTACTTATATTCCATTCCATGACTTCTTCTTTTTAATGAAACTCCAGTTCGATTTCAACCAAATTTTAAAAAATTTATATAAAAAAATCCCTAAATGTTCTTTCCCTCTGTGAGTCCCAAAGGAAAACTTTATAGAGGGGGAGGAGAAAGAAGCGTCACTGCCCCTCCTCTTTTATGTTCTTTTCCTTTTGGGTTAGTGAATAACTCCATTGGGGCCTTTTGAATAAGAAGCCCCTTATGGTGATTTCTTCTGAGCAATGCTCATATTGAAATTCCCCATCACCCATTTTGGGCTATATTCTTAACCAAATCCTTCTTCCAAAACCCGTTATCTAACATTGTTTATGTTCTCTAACTTTGGTTCTACATCTTATTTGACAGAGGTTGCTACAAATCGCCCAAATGTTCTTTAGCAGGGTTGTTATTTTCTTTTATTTGTTAATTCTCATGTATAGGTAGATCGCTCGAAAACATATTTTCCCCAGATCTATTATGAGGTGGTGGTGGTGTGGTCGCTATGGCTCTTCTTCAGGTGGTGGTGGTGGTAGGGTGCTTTAGCGTTTCAGTTATGTTGGTTTGTGGGCTTTGTTTGGGCTTATGGTTAATTGTGGTGATGCGGGTTAATAGTTTTAGTACGGCTTTTATCCGCTTTAGTTTTGTTTTTAACATGTTAGTTTGTTGCCTTCTTGGGATTAGTACTTTGAAGATTGTGATGCCACCAAAGAGCCCTTCTCCGAAGGTCATAAGGATCAATGTCATCCTAGATGACTCCGAGGAGTCAGGGATAACCAGTAAAAGAAGAGAAAGATCATGCAGGCAACGACAGTCTCCCAAGTCCTAACCAACTGTCCTGTAGAGGAAGACGATCCCGTAATTAGCTTCTTGTAGTGCTAATGTTTATCTAATGAAGATTCTTTTTATTTATTATAAAAAATAAAAAACTCCAATTCACTGACTTATACTCAACTTGGTCAATATGCCAAAGAAAGGAAACAAGACAAAGATCTTCACTTTTTTTGACAATAAGATTTCATTCATAAACTAAAGAGGCATACAAAGACCGTCACAAATACAGTGGTCTCATTAAACCTTCCTAGAAAAACTACATGGGACAAGCCCCCAGGTAGGAAAAAGTACCACACATACCATGGATTAACAAGTTAGTCCGACACATGCCATTTTGGACTGCTACAAAGAACCCGAAAAAATAGACGAACAAAGCACAACACTAAGACCCACAAAGAACAATCGGCCACAATGTAATACTGTCAAAGAAAAACCTCATATACACGCATAGTTCGATGTACAAAACAACTTTCCATGAGCATCAGAACATAGCAAGTAGAAGTACTAATACTAACTCCATGAGTCTTAATCTAGACTCCTACCCGAGGCAGGGGGGATCAAGATTGGCCTCTTAGCTTGACAAACTTCTAACAGAAGAGCATCATAATAGGAACGTTTATTGGATGCTAAGCCACAAACATCACTTATATATCGAATAGACCGATATGCAATGAATATGGCCCGATACTCTCCATCCATAATTTTCACAAAGTTTTTATAGAAGAAAATCCAACATGATATTTAGCATTGCCTACATACGATCCCTAAAATGGAAAAACTGATCATGCGAGCACCCCATGAAAATAGACATCAGGCGTCACAAAAAATTCCACAACAAATAAGTTGAATATTGAATTATTTCATATACTGACCGCATTCAAATTCATGTGCAAGTTGAGAGTCACCAACTGAGGAAGACAACTTTAAACCGCAAGAAAAGGTGCAATTACAGGCCTAGTACTTTCTGCAAAAGATACACTAACAAGCATGTATGAACCCAATCCCTTTGCCGATTTGCCGTAAGAAGTAGACCGTCGACCAGCCAGTGGGAAGCAACTCCAAACAGCGACATCAAAGGAGCAATCACGCAGTATATGCACCGTTGATTCGTGGGCGTTGCCACAGAAGGCACAGGTGGTGTCAATCGGGATGCGCTTCTTGAAAAGATTCAACCTTGTGGGGAGAATATTCGAACACACTTGCCCCCAGAAAATTTTGACTTTAAGCTATACTTCAGCTTTCCAGAGAGAGCTTTCCAAAGAGAAGACGACGCCGCTGAACTGGATACAGAGGTGGCATGCATGAGGAGAGGTGGCGATACACCGAGCAATGTGGTAGGCACTGTTGACAGTAAATTCCCCTTTCTTATCGTAATGCCATATAAATTTGAGTAGAAACTGTCTATTGGAAGATTAGGAAACCTTGGGCCATGTGGTTTCCCATGCGGGAGAGAGTTTTGGGCCTCTTCGTTGTGGACTGAATGAAATTCAATGAAAATTTCTTTGTCGCATCTTACAAACATAAGCCAGCCATGTACATCTGTTTGCTTCTCTTTTTGTTTCATTTCTCATCTTGAAATTAATTCTAGGTTTTTATATGATTTTTGGTACATTGAATTATAAAAAACACACCTACCATTTTTGTGGGTCACCTTGAAAGTTAGCCCATAATTACAAATAGTACATATTTCTGGGCTCATTTCAAGCATTATTCGGTCCAATAAAAACTTGTTTCAAAAGAATCTCCCATGAAGAGTTGGACGGAATTGATTGAATTGATTTTCTAGACAAGGCCCACCTCAACAACTTTTTTCTTCTTCCTTTTTTGATACAAGCGATATTAAAGGATGAAGGTTTTCTTTTTCACACACAATGTCAAAGTGCCATGAAAGTTCGAATATAAAACCACTAGTCTGCAAATCGAAACCCGGTTTGATTATCTAAGAATTGGGCTGGGTAAACTGGAAATTAGAAAGTTTGAACCCCAATCCAGTCATGCAAAAAGATAAATTGAGAAACCAAGTTGGATAAATCCACACTTTGATGAGACGCCAAAATCAGTTGGAAATGAGCAATGATTTTATAAATCAATCTTTTGGATTAGAAATTTTACTGGAGAAGTAATTATGCAAAGTATTGGATTACGACATATCATGTTATGTGACATGAAGGTTTACATCTTGAGTGTATATAAAATTAGTGGCCAAGCAACGTATTTGAATTATAAAACACGCATCAGCTACACTTTTTTTTTGTATGTAAATTATTTAAGATTTAAACTGGCACAGATTTGGAAAACAGAACAGGATGTATTTTATATAGTTGGGATGTATATTATTTACAACTAGCTAGGGCACCCTAATTAAATAAATATATGCTTTCGACATATTCAGATTTTAGATTTGACGCTTGCTACTACAAGATCTTCTAGTCAATTATTTGTGACAAGACTTTTTATCACATTCACACTATTAATTTGATCGTATGCATGTACGGGGTTTTATTCAGCTACTTTCGTTCACTAAATTAATGTTTCTTTTGACATGTTGTGTTGTTAAACAGTTAACAATACTTAAGCCACAGTCTGTCTATTCATGACGAAAATCCCTAAACTTGTTAGTTATATTCAATGGTAATAAATACAATATAAAAGGGACTTGTAGATCGAAAAGACCTCTTTATTTTATTAATGACAACTTACAAATTCACACACAAATCACGTCCTAGTTAAATTTCACCCCTGATCACTTAGCACATCAACATAATACTATATGAGACAAATAACTACGCATGCAAACTGCAAGGAGACTTCCAAATACTTTTAAATTGAATGTCCGACAAATATAAGGATTCAATTCACACAAACCAAGAGCCAAGTCATCTTCGTCCCACGTAAATTTTTCAATGCTCATGGGTAAAATACGAGAATTTGACAATAAGAACACGCTCTAAAAAAAAGGTTCTTTCATACAACTAACAAGACAGTGAGAAAATAAAACCTCAAATTAAAACATTTTAATTAGATTTTAAATTGTTCCATAAAATACTTTTTCCTTATGCGATCTATATAATTTTTCTTCTTCCTCAATATATTCGGAACATTCTTAATTTTTCGGCCCCGAAAATTTGAATCTTAGCTCCGCCGTTGAGTAAGAGTACTTCAACTCCTGAGTGGTTTAAGGCCTGCTTGTGGTCCATAGAAAAGGAAAAACACTATATACTTACAAGTACACACATCAATCTTATCCTATATAAGGGAATAAAATCCCTGGAAGTTCCATGCATTCACTTTTATGTAAAGGCTAGTCCATGTATATATGGTTGCAAGAGACCAAAAGAACCAACATGGTCCTGCTTAAAGTTTTATTCTCTCTCTCTCTCTCTCTCTCTCTCTCTCTCTCTCCTTAAAAAAAAGCAGCAACCAAACAAACCAATGAAGTAAAGAGGTTTTGGAATAAAGAAACATGGAATATATAGACTAAAAGAAGCATCAAAATTGATGCCTCAACACACACTGTCCTTTTAAGAGCAGTTCCTTCAAATGTCTATACCTAACAAAAGCATCCAACCTGGAATGTCTAATTTTTCTTGGCTCATATATACGTATAATGCATGTCAACTAGTTGGTATTAATTGGTGATTATTCGACAAAAGTACAAAATTATATCAATAAGATTCAATCTGAGCTGCACATCAACCCTCGTATCTTAGTGTATCTCACTGCCCCACCAATAATGGTAGCTAGGTTCCAAAGTTTAATCAAACCAGCCTAAACAATGTTGCACAAAATCGATGTGCCATGAACATAGAACCTGACATGTCACCTAGATACAGATTGGTATCATATTTTAAAATGTGTGCGCCCACTGGAATTTTCTTTTAAAATCCAAGTTTTGTTGTCTCATTTGAGGACTTGACGAGAAAACTAACATTCGTCTTTTTGGGTTGTTAGATCAACATCAATAATATACCAATAATGTATCAAGTATTGTAAATTGATTTTATTGAATTAAATAACCCCTGAAAATCATAACCGATGAAATTTTTCGTACATATAAAGTTTCCGATACTGTTATTTTACGTTCATCAACTCGGCACTAGAGCTGGACAAGTAATTTTAATAGAAGTAGGAAGTTGGAAGAACAAGTTCACGAAGGCTAGCTATTTTAATTGCAAAGAAAGCGAGCTTCCATATGTCACTCATATTTTGTATAAACAGTTGGTGTCAAGAAGAATCTTGGTCACTTTTACCAAAGCATACATGTCAGTTAAGAAATGACTTGGAAGCCAAAAACACCAGCTGCTTTTGAACGTTCGAAGGCGTGGTTTCAGGCCCGCGCGGAGCTCACAACTCACATGCTTGTGCAGTGCACGGATAGATGGTTCCATCAGATTATGACCTCATTGACTATATACGACTCTTGTCGTCATGTGCATGTGGTCGATGGTTGCATGAGATTGAGTAAGATACCCTTTTTGTTCTCTTTTCTTCTGAAAAATAAAATAAAATGAAATGGGGTAAGAAGCCATTGAAATGGATAGCCACTAGCTTAGCAGCTAATTAGGGATTGCCACATCGCAACCTCAGTGAGACATTCATACCTCACAACCTTAATCTTCTCCATTGCTTATAAGATTGAATAACTGGGGTGAAAATTAGGCCATCCCCAATGCTAGGGTATTCCTCCCTAACACACCTATAGAAGGAGTCTAAATTTTGGGATATGCTACCGAGAGCACAACAGCTCGATCTTGCTCCAACGGCCAGGATTGTTGGGCCTTTGCAATCCATTGATTTTTTAAAGGGGAATGCTAGCAACCTTCTCTCTAACCTTCTCATTTGGACATTCTCCCTTTTTTGTTTGACATGTGTCATTCTTTTTACACTTAAAACAATGTCATTAATATATTATACAAATTAACTTTTGTTTTCCAAGTTTACCCTTATTAAATGTATTCAATTTATCCCAAAAAAAATTCACAACTTTCTTACTATCTTATTAATTTTTTTTTAAACGTCAATTATTTTTTTAAAGAAAATGTCTGCTTTTTTCAAAAAAGAGGAAATGTCCGTTTTTTTTTAACACAAAGGACTTTTTTTTTCTATCTAAACCCTTTGTGTTTTAAATTTTTTTTATTTAAAAAAACCGGACATTTCCTCTTAAAAGCACATATTTTCTTTTTTTTTAAAAAATTGACATTAGAAAAAAATTAATAAGATGGTAAGAAAGTTGTGAAATTTTTTTAGATAAATTGAATACATTTAATAAGAGTAAACTTGGAAAGCAAAAGTTATCTTGTATAATATATTAATGACATTGTTTTAAGTGTAAGGAGAATGACACATGTCAAGCAAAAAAAAGAGAAGGTTAGAGAGAAGGTTGCTAGCATTCCTCTTTTTTTAATACCTAACGACTTGTTATAATTCGATGGTGCTGATTAAATTTCAATACATTTAACGGCCCAAATTTCAATCAAACCATTTAAATGTCTAAATTATTTATCCTTCAAATTTTTTTTTCTTCATATAAATCTCATGTTACCATGAACTCTAAATTCACCGCACTCTTTCTGTTAGCGTACATGGACTTCAGCTTCTAATAGGGTTAAACGTATCCAAACCGATACTAAGGTTATGGTTATGTCATACTTCTACAAGTGATGTCTGGAACTTCACCAATACAAAAATGTTATGGTTACAATAATGATTAATTGTCCAATACAAAAATGTTTAGTTTGTGTTTGCACTAATTTTTTCTCGAATATAAAAAGTAAACGCTATTGATCACTTGAGCTATACGCTGGTCGAGACTTTGAACTATTTTATATATGTGAATATAGAAGACATGACACTGAATTCAAAGATGAAGCAAGAAGTTGGGATCCAACAACTGCGCGCTTGTCTCTGATGACAGATAAGGGGAGAGAGAAATTGTATAAAGACAGACAGCAGGCAGGTAAGATGGGAACTGAGGCTCTTGACCCAGTCCAGTCTTGGTCTATATTTCAGTACACATAAATTCAACAAAATCATAGCCAAAAATCACCAAATGATGAGCTTTAAAAACAAAAAAAACACAAACCGTACCGCCATAGACAAAGGCCTGTACAAGTTATAAACCAGAACCACAAGAAAAGTTTTGGTTTATTGGGAACAAAACAAAATCAGATGCCTAGAAAAAGGACAGTTAATTATTATTTTTTAGATAAGTGGGTAAGTAGATCAAGTTTATATTTGGTTTTGCTAGGCCTTTGACAAAATAGTGCCACCTAATTTCATTTTTTCCCGAGATCTAGGCCAAGCTGTCCCCAAAGTTTAAACAGGATAAGGATACAAAGAAGAAAAAAACATTTGGGACTTGGAAGTATGTGAAAATAGCTTTGCAACTCTGCAGAGACTTTTTCACATAAAATTTTACTAATAAGATATTGTTGCCTTTAGAATTGGTTAATCTTTACTTAACTACTTTAGCTTGGCTAGACAAGTAAAAGCTTATAATATTGATTCATCATTTGTTTGTGAGAATTACCAGATGGGATGCCCCTGACTAGTAAGTAGATCATGCAATTTGGGTATAAAAAAAACAGAACACAAACATACTTGTGCGTTGTACCAGTTCAATTTAAAGAGATTCACAAAAATAAAGACTTTGAAAGCGCAATTCTGTAAATGAGGGTCAGACCAGTTGACAAAAGCAATATCCCGCTCCTTTTTCTTGTAAATTAAAGTAATTTACATATATAAAATAAAAACACAATTCACAGGGTTTAACCTTGCAAAAGTAAGTAGCAATTAATTAACAACCACCATTCTCCTTCCAAACAAAAAAACTAAAAAACAACCACCATTCATCACCATTCCAAGATAAGAATTGCACAAACACCCACAGCCCATCATGTACAATTCTCCAATTCAACCCCACCATTTGGAAAAGACATAAGCTAATCAAGTAACTAAATTTGAAAAGGAAAAAAGAAGAAGAAGAAGAGAAAAAGGAAAGGAAAAAAAAACTCAATCCAGCCTAATCGCTACACTTTCTTCACTCCAAAGATGTTACATAGAAGAATGAGAAAGGTAAAAAGAAATTCCCACACAGCTAATAAACTATCTCACATGCTTCTGGCATTCATTTCTTGGAATCTTCTGTAAGATTCCTGCTTCTCCAATATGAACTTCTCATGGCTTTGAGCAATGAACAAATCTGCTAGCTTATCAATCTCATTCACATCTATCTCATCAGCCATAGAATTATTCTTACCATGGACCTTCTTTTCCTCAAGCCATTGGAGGTACCCAGAGAGCTGTGACTCAGGCCCATGATTTTCCTCACATTGCTGAGCATCAGTGGAAATTACTGAATTCCATGTCGAATCATAGTACAAATGGGTGCTTGCTGTTAATCCTTCGTAGACACGTGCCGGAACAGGCAACACGTGCGTGGAAGAGCACCAATTGTAGTGCAGTCGAAATGATCCAAAGAAGATCTTCTTGGTCTTGTTCTTGATCTTGGTTTTTTTAGTAGGGTAGATAAGTTGCATGGGTTGGCTGTCTCTGAGAATCTGAATAAAAATGGATGCTGCTTTGGATTTCGCCTTGTTGAGGTACCGAATTGCGCGGCACACGTGAGAGAAAATGATGGTGTGGATTAGGGTTTTGATCTTCATGATGGAGCTTAAGGTAGGAGATGAAGAAGAAGAAGAAGAAGAAGAGGAGGGTGGTGGTAAGGTAGAGAAAACTTGAAGCGTTGGTTGGAGGGTTTTCACTCCCATTTTGGTATGTGCAAAAAATGCGTGCCTAAGTGGGTCATTGGCTGAAGGGCCCTTGTTTGGAAGGGATTTATAAAGGTTTAGTTCACCAATTTACCCCTTGACTTGTAGGTTATTTAAAGGTGTGCCATGCAACTTTGTGACCTAGGAGAGATATGGCCTCTCAGCCTTTATGAATTTGCAATTTGATAAGACTTGGAATTTGAAAGCTGTCAAAGGTTCCAAACTTCCATGCTCTAGTCGCGGTTTGATTGTTTGAACTGGTGGCAGCCATGTAATTTAGTGGTGTATCGGGGGGGAAGACGAGGACAGGTAAGTGAGGGAGAGGTGACGTTTATTGCTGGCGCCAGGATCCCAAGGAGTGCGGATTTTTAAATTCAGTAAGCAGCTCGAGAACGGTTATTGAGGCTTAACCTTCGCCGAAATTACAAGCTCAAGAATTATTTTATGTGATTTGGCACTTGGCAGTTCTGTAATTTCCGGCCAATATATAAACTGCAATCAGTGAGTGATACAGTATAAATACATTATACATTCTTGGTGGTTAATTAGAAAGTGTTAAACTTAGTATTTAGTAGACATATCATGTGAATTACGTAGAATCTTATTAAAATACATATATTCTCACTTAGAATAATTATTGATTACATTGCTGATCACAGTCACAAAAAACTAAGATTTATATGAAAGTTCACTTATACAAATAAGTCTTACTTTCGTAACTTATGGGCGATGTGATTACTAAATACAATGCAACATAGTTTCCACTCGGAATCCTAAATATTTTGTCTAAATTTTCAGTAAAATCTGGCAAAAATATTCGAAAAGGAAAGGGAAAGCAGTAAAGTTGTCATATTTTCTCCTATATTTTAATTTCTTCTTTGGGTTTTGGTAGTATGATTGTACAGCACAGCATCTAGAATCTTCCATGGTATCATGATGTGTCATAATACATCATTGAACTCTGCCCTCCTTCCCAAGTCACACGAAATTTAAAACCAATCTTAATGTGGTGTTTGTTGTAGGCCTTAGAAAGTAGCATTGACTAACTGCAGATAAGGCAAAATCGAGTGATTACTACGATGGTGCTTATCTAAATTCAACTTGATCCACCCACATTTTTGTTGAGAAAAAGGAAACAATCAAAATAATAATAATAAAGGATTTCTTGTGGGATTTGGATGCTTGTAAAAAAACATTGACTATGTGAGTAAGATACAAAAAAGATGATGCATGGCAAGAAAAACTTCAAACATATTCAATTGATGAAGAGCCTTGGGCTTGATATTTGTCTTCTTTGTGCAGATCAGATTTAAATTAGTTCCTGATAGCTTGGTCAACCAATGAGAATTGCTATCTTAATGCTCCTCAATTTCCAGTAACTTGCACAGAAATGATGCATCTTAGTCACTTGCACTTCTTAAATGGGCACAAAATGTGACATTTGACTTGCTTTGTTGGTGCTGGAAAAGACAAATTTCTACAGTTTCTTTGAAAGTGCTGGGTATTGACCAATTAAATTTTGGAAAGAAATTATTTATTTATTTATTTATTTATTTCATGCTACTGCAATCCTATGGTGTGCAGTCCATCATGCATGTGATGGTCACATATGGGTGATTATAACCACTTGTGCAGAGATAAACGATTTTAACCACTTGAGTTATAAGCCCCTTGGTACGGATGATTTTGTGTACTGTGGAACCTAACTAACCTTGGTATTTAACAATATTTTCCAAATTACAATTCATCTTTAAGTTGGATAAGTTAATATTAGGTCTGTTATCCTCTTGTGGCTGATTGATCCCTATAATGTCTGTATCCTATAATTTTGTGGGCAGGTAAAAAGTGCATGCCAAACATTATCATGTAACACAATAGCCACTTTTAGATATTTTTCTCTTCCTCATTTTTAGTGTGGGATGTAATATTTTAATAATTCTGGGTTTGCATCAGAAGTTACACTTTGGACTTTTGAAGCAAATGACATTGCCACTCTCATGTACTTTAATTTCTTAATGCAGAAAACACTCTTGGATTACAACTATCCAATACAGTAGCAGATTCTTTTATTTAATAATTTCTATACACTTCCCAAAGCATACAAACTTGTCTCAAATACTAGCAAGAAAAAAAATATAATAAATGTACAGAGACATTTCTACATACATATACAGCACATGCATAAAAAAAGAACAAAACACAAATTCAAGGAACAAAGTATCAAATCTTTTTTTTTTTTTTTTTTTTTTTTTTTTTCTATTTTTTTTTTTATCATCTGATGATATATGAAAATGGGATTTGGACTTTAAACCTTTTCTTTAGATGAAAGGCATATGATTATCCAATAGTGAAATGCCATGAATTGAGATTATGGGAATACTATGTTCTAAAAGCAGGGTTATCTGAGTTAAACATTCCCCTATCATTTCATGATTAGAAAAACAGATTTTGTCAAGGAATCAAAGAGAAGTGCAGGGTAAGATTGTTGTGTGTTTGGCCTGACAATAGCAGGTGCATTGAGAATCTGAAGAACACATCAACAAAAGAGAAGGAAAAAGAAAAGCAGAAGAAGAAGTAGTTACAGTGAGAAGAAATTTTAGGCCCCCAACCAACTTTAGTGTGTACCAAAAGATACATTCAATCACAGAAGATTGGTAAACAGCACCCTTTCCTTACCTTTAATTAATATATTCCCTCAGAATCACTTGTCACCATCAGGGAAAGTCCTATGCAATTCAACATTTCAACTTTCTATGTTCTTAGCAATTCCTCCTGAGTTTCTCTTTCATTTGGTTTTTCTTATCTGTTTTCAGTACAGAAGACTCTTCTGGACTCTACTTCACTTGGTACAAATTGTCCAGAGTCAATCTGCAACTAGGCAGCTCTAGGTCAAGAAATTAAAATTGATAAAGGAAAAACAACTCATTTTCTCACTGCTAGTCTATTGCTCCAGAATTCAACATTCTGATGAGATGCATGAAAGTCCAAACAAAGAAAAAAAAAATAGTCACTTGTGTTTTAATAACAGAACTTATTAGCCCCTTTCATATTCAGCCAATACAATCTAAGTCTTCTGAAAGTTTGGCTATCTCCTTTTTTTTTTGTGCAGCAGGTGGCCCAGTGAACATGGTAGCAACTTCAACTTTTGAACCTTTTGATATTCCTACTTCCTTTTTCTCAGAGTTACCTTCTCATTCAAAATCATACAGTACAAACTTGTAACCACATATTTATTTAACTCAGAAAAAAAAGTTATTCCTTAATCCTTACATTTCTTTTGGTTTATTGGGTTATTCTTGCTTTTTCTTTCTGGTTAATACATGATTTCCATTGCTTCAAAGGTAAAAATATGATCAACCATCCTTCAAACCCAGTTCCCCAAAAAGCAAATTCAAAAGAATGCACCAGATCAAAACTGTAAATTAGAAATTTTTTTCTATTTTGACTTTCAGACAGAGAAATCAAAACAGTAAAAGCACAATAAGAACAACAAATCAACCAGCTTGTTCTGAGGTCACTCACAGCAAGTACTTGCTTACCAAAACAAGATTTGGGCTAAAGAGGCTGGATCCTTGAATAACTTTTCTTCTGCAATATGCAAAAACTGGTACCAACACGTAATTGGCTGCATGATGATCAAAAGGCTCATAGATAGTCTCCAATTCGGTGGATTTCGAAATGCAACCGCAGACGGTAAGTATTCGTGTTCATTGTGCCAATGACTTCACCTCCAACAATCATTTGCACATGGGAAAGGCTAAAGAAAAAGCTTGCATGATATAATCAAAATCCCACATCATTTTCAGACATGGATTTGATTGTTTCATGCACATGAGTGTGTTATTAGTGTGTTCAGTTTGCATCAGCAAGTGACCACATTATTTTAGCTAAAAATGTTTCGAATTTCAAGCAATAATTGATCAATCGTCACTGAGCCAGCGACTTTATCAACTGGTCATTACTGAAGCTTGAAGGAATGTAATTCAAAGCAAAAGATGATGAAAAGTTTTCACTTTGAATCTCAACCATGCCCTCACCAGTTCCAATTGGTGATACACTCAACACCCACTATTGGAGTTTGTTCAATCAAATCCAGCTGTGACTCTTACAACAAAGCAGATGTTCCATGTTTGGCATGCTTAGAAAGGAGCCACGAATTAGCCAAACTTAAAATTTTTCCTCAACGCCCATTTGATAACAATAGAATAGATGTAATGCCCCAAGAATTATTTTTGAGAAAGGTGACATGTAGTATCATAAGCTAGCCGTTGATCACAAAGACCAATACAAATAACAGCATAGGGTTAATATAAATATGAAAGTACAGTAAGGGATTAATCCAAATACGGGAGAGTCCACCATCAACGGCAAGCCCACAAAGTGTATCTAAGAACCAAGAAAAAACATGAACCTTTTCCTTACTGTCTATACTTAAGGCATTTTAATCAAGACATTAATTTATGTGTGAGTTCAGATCTATCTACTAGTAACCTACAACAGTTCAACTTCATTTCATAACGTGAGAACTGAATGATTCATATGTTTCATTCAATTAATTACTTCTGTGCAAAGCGATTCTTTCAATCTCGGTTCTATATAAGTTAACTTCAAATGTCCTACAACTCCCACAACTCCCACGACCAAGCAACAATGTGGAAGTTGTTGACAATTTTGGTTGTGCTTGCTTTAGCTCTTGTAGCTCCTTCTGAGGAGGCTCGCTATGGGCCTTGTGTCATCGGGGCAAACTCTCCATGCAACAGAAGACAATGGGGCGACCAAGATTCCTCTACCTTGAACAATCCTCCGGCGGCCAGCCCTAATCGGCCAATTCATATTGTTGATTATACGGATAAATATTATTTTGATATTCCAGAGCTAGAACCACCATTCTATTTTTGATTCACAACTTCCGAACTAATGTACCCAATTTAAAAATAAAATAAAATTTAATTTTCTTCCTTTTTTTCTCCGGTAAAGATCTTGAATAAGTTTAGTTTATTGTTCAATGTGAGTGTGCAAAACCGGTAAAAGAAAAAAGAAGAAGATGAATTTGTGGAATGGAAGTTCATGGTGGTGGTGTGAAGGTTTTACTTGTGACTCTGCATTATGATCGTTATAAACTTGAGATTTATACGAGTGTTATTTATATGAGATTATTCGACTCATTCTATAATTTATGGTAAGAAGTTTTTATGTGTGAATATATATGTTATATATACATATATGAATGATAGTTGTGTGTGTGAGAAATCTCCATGTCCTGTAGTTTAGACTATCGCTTATACTCAAAAAATAAATAATAATAAACAATGTTAGATGAGCTTGGGCCAAGGATTGTTCACTTGGATGAGATTTTTAAAACCTTAAGCAGGCTTCAACTGTAGTTCTGTTTCTGGTCCAGGCACCCAGATTGAAGAACTTGGCCCAAGATTGTTTTACTTGTAGCATGAAATGGAGTGATTTGGGCCATCCTAATCGACAACTCTAGCTAAGAAGTTTGAATGGACTTGGGCTTCACCAATTTTATTCTTTTTTTATTTTCAACGGAATATTGGCAAAACATGTTGTAGACGGGTCTGATTAGACTGAGGATTGGGTGCCAATATATTGGATGGGTGGTATTTTTTTTAACGGCATTTCCATGCCTCATGGAAGAATAATTCCTTGAAAAGAAAGGTAGATAATCACCCTTCTATTCTAGGGTTATTATGATTATTTTTTAGTTATAAATGTGAACCGAATACAAGATTTTGAAGAATTCCGAGCATGTACTATCTATCCTTGTAAGAAAAGAATAATGGAATAGAAGTACACATATTTATGATGAGAATGTTTGGTTACCAATTTGCCAATTTGCATCCATTGTACCAAACAGGTACCTTTCAAGAGAAAATTCAACACACATATATAGAGCACAAAGACTATCATAATATGCGACTTTCACAACATAAAGTCTCTGCGGTCACTCTCTTCTCAATGTTATCTATGCTCATCCTTTCTACTTGAGCTTAAAGCTATGATAATAGTTGTAAGAAATCGGACCTCTGATCTTGTTTAAAGAACATGTGCCAAAAATTATATGTGCAATCGGCAAAAGTAAACCAATCACACAAAACAATAATTTTGTTAATTAGGTTCAAATTGCTATGAGATTCTCATTATGGAAGAAGAAGCACTCCAATGCTCTTCCTCACATTCACTTGTAATTAGCATTCGCAAATCTACAAATTACAGTTCCCTAAAAGTCCAATTTATAATACATATGACCTAGGGTTTAGTGGGTGACTGACTGCTCCATCGCGTCTTGAAGAAATAAAACTCTCAAAGTAATTCAACCTGTCGGACATAAGTGGCGACCGATCACTAGGGCATGACTTCAAAACCATTACTCTGTGCATTGGTGTCCGACTTATTGCTCGAGCATGACTTCAAAACCATCACTTTCTGTGCGTTCCAAGTTCCAACCAGTCGGTCACCACTGACCAGTGATTTAGCACAGTACACACCAATTGTTGAATCATTCTCCACAACTCAAAAAAGAAGAGGGAGAGAAGATGGAAAGTGCTTCATGAAGAACGGGGGCTGCTTAATGACGAATATTCCATCGCACACTTTTTTGTTCAATCAAAGTAAGTTTATGAGAAAATGCTTGCTCTAGTAGGCAAAATTTGATGTCCTGGTTCGATTGACCATAGAAAGTAATTAACTTAGCAAAGTTGGATCCACGACAGGCTTAGTAGTTTCTTTTGGGAGACTCTTGTTTTTTTACCATTCGAAGTACGGACAATTGTCGAAAACAAAGCTATAGGAAGAGTTGTTTTTATTGATGTAACATCTTTTTACAGCGAGCTAGCTAGTTAGGTACTCTTTTGCCGACAATTGACCTTTAATTAGGTTAAGTGCCCTTTTCTGTGGCCAAATTTCATATGATTAAATTCCTCCTTAATGGTCCAAGCTGTTAAAAATTCAAATCCTTCGACTTCATCGAGGTGACCCTCAATGTCACCAACTTATTCCTGTCCTATCCAAATTGAGTTGAGGAAGGTTAGATACTTTATGTAATGGATGTAGAGACAACATTGTACTGTTACGAGATATTTTATTCTGCGTTGTCATTGTATTGTTGCGTGATAAGAAAAATAGATCTATATATATATATATTAAGATCGTCTAAGCGCATGTTTACTATAACTCATGGTAGCTAGTGAGGCCATGGAAAGGTGTCCCTTCAAGTTTTCAAGAGTCACACTTTGTCCAATGCATATCCAACTAAGATGTAGCAACATTAACAAGGAATTGCATTTTCATTATTTATTCATAAAACACTATGCATCTGTGTCCTTTTAAAACAAAGTACGTATTATCTTCTTGGTGTACTTATTTTTATTCTCATTCTCTTTATTATAGTTTAATGGCTATCTAGTTGTAATTGCATATTAATTAATCAAGATGATTCTTAATCCTTTTCTTTGTTTTTGGGGCCTAATGGGACGCCAGGAATTGTGAGCCAGCTGCTGCTGCAATAAGAAACTATTCTTGCTCGCTTAATAGAAAGCCTACACACACACACGCACACAGATTGTCAAGAAATTTATCTTACCTAATGAGGAATGAGCCAAGAATGCAAGCCAAACATTGGAGAATCAGACGCGCGTGTATGTTTGCACATTTGGATGCATATATACGCAGCATTTAGAAAAAGATTTGAGCCAATGTGGTCTTGGATGGATTCTTTCTTCATTCAAAATATTATAGTATATACATCGTCAAATCATTTTAAACCACCTCACATCTAAAAATTAATAATATTCCCAACAAACAAGTTTTTATTTATTTATAAATATGGATTTAAAATAATATCGAGCTTTGTACATTTCCTTATATTATAAGTATATTATTAATTAATTATATACTCTAGTCTCACAATTTTCTGTCATAAGCAAATATGAACTTTGCTCATGGTATTTACTGCTTTTCTTCTTTCACTAAAAATTTCATGAGTAAATTTCAATATGCTCTTAGAGTATAATATGGTTTTCTTTCTTTAATGATTTTTGTGTAAAATGTCATATTAGAATGAGTCTATTTATGAAAATCCCTTTATACAGGTGATTTTTAAAAAATGTTTAATTTTTTAAGTGGACGTAAAAGAGTAATCTTTTTCCGTGTTATGACATGTTTTACTTACTTATGATGAATATTGAAATTATTCCTATTTATATCTTTCCTTGTATTGTAATTATTATAATTACTGCCATCTCATACGTTTACTAACATATAAGCAATAATAAAGAAGAAAAAAAACACATAGGTTCCACGTTAAATCCTTTATCCAATACTTGAATGAATTAGATTGATTAGGTGGGGAATAATTAATCCCATACTCATTCCTACTATCCCCTATTCATGATTTCTTCTGATTCACGACTTCCCTATTCTTTCTGGATCCAAGCGACTTCCCCCCTGTACATTATTGAACTCCTGAATCCAATTCAACCGACAACACACTGTGCATGCATCTCGCGTCAGTGCCTTAACCTAGAAATAAAATTTAACATTTTCTCATAAGTTATTGGTCATCACGACATTGTCACACCTAGTCATCTAACCTATAAAATACTGCCATGGCATGCAATGCTATTCGACGATCACCCCTAAACATTTCTCTCTTTCTCTCTCTGAAAAAAACAAAGCTGGTATAGATTTTAGTAGATAGCTGTCCTTGCTCCTCTACAGCTAGCCTTGACTTGACCCATCCCATTACAACAAGATGTCTTGAAGGAAGCAGGGCAGGATTTTGTCTCAAGTCTCGAATGTTATTCGAGTTCAACTATTCCCTTGAACTTGACACTCAAATGGAGTCCGCCTCACACCTTGACTAAGATCCAAACCGTTTATTTTCAGATTCTTTTTCAAAGATCATTCTTAAAAAAACTATCAAAATTAGAAATCGGTAAACTATTTAATTACCATGACAACCGTTTTAGTGTTTTAGATATTCACCATGTGATCTTTTAATTATTCGATTGTAATTAGATGACTACTTTTGAATTTTTTTTATAGATAATTTGATGAAATTCTCTAAAAATTAGACGATTCGGATTATGAAATTATATCGTGGGTTGAGCCTAAAATGATGAGTTATGCCATTTTAAATTAAATTACATATGATGTGGATATTAAAAAAACTCTGCTGTAATTAATACATTCGCCATATATATAAAAGAAGAAAGGGAGAGAAAATTGGACGGAAGGGAACAATTATACCAACATTTGATTCCTATATTGAGAGATCCTGCACCTTCAGAAAGTGCTTCTGCTTTCTATAACTTTGAATTCTCTTCTGATTAAGACATGGAACTAGGTTCTAGGTTCTCAACTCTCAAGTGGATTTGGTCTATTTCTAGCTAGTTAACCAAACAAAGTGGAGTCTGGGCCGACATGATTTTTATATATACTATATAGGTACTCTAATTAAGTTGAGTGCTAATCTCTGTAAGCAAAGAATTGAATTGTCGCCCTTTTTTTTTTTTTTTTTTTTTTTTTTTTCTTTTTCTGAAGAAATTATGAAAACATTTTACTAAAGTCTTTTGACGATCCTCATGAATGTGCATAAGTTTTTTTTAATTACTTTATTTCAATATAAACTATAATTAAGGGAGGGGAGAATCTAACCCAGGACCTCAGGTGTATGAGTAAATACTCTTAACCACTTGAACTATAAACCCTTAGGTCTCGTTTGGTTCACAGAACAAATTTGAGGGGAAATCACTTTCCATGTCATTTCCCAAGGGATAAGAAATGAAGATTCATTTATCATGTTTGGTAATCCTAGGAAAGTAATCAAGAAATACTAATTTATTTCCTTTCACATGTTTGGTTTGTGTAGGAATGTAAAACAAAGTTTGTTTAATTTTCCAATTATACCCATATGAAATCAAATAAAAAAAGAATGTATTTAATGGTATATTGTAATTCTAAATTGTTAATGGAAATAATATGGTCATTAAAAATGTGTATTTAATGTTGGCTCATTTTTCCAAACTTTCCTATGAGGAGGAAAACAAAACCCAAGGGAGGAGGAGGGCTTCACTTTCCCCCTACTTTCCCATGTGCAAGGCAACGATTTCTCATGCTTGGACTTATCAAATATGGGAAAACAATTGATTTCTCATCCTCAAGCCTCCTTTCCCATGAACCAAACGGGGGCCTTACTAGTTACTATGTATTCAAGAGCAAGACAATAAATAACCGTAATAAACCATCGGTGTCTAGCCCAGGGAAAATGGTCTTGACTTATAGACAAATGGTCTCAGGTTCAAACCCCTATGACACTTTGGTAGTGTGTGTGAGAAATGCCCCTCTCCCTTTTAGTTTAGATTATCCCTTGTATATATTCATATTCACACACACAAAAAGCCGCAATAACAAAGGAAAAAAAAACCCTAGTCCTAAAGGAGAAAAAAAACTCTCTCCATGTCCCAAAGAAATAGGTCGATTGAGGGGGAGGAGGAAGAAGAAGAAGTGTCAGCCTCTGTTTTCCCTACTCCTGTCTCCTATTTTCTTCTATATGGTTGTCTAAGTCATGTTCAGATATGAGTTCCCCATTACTTGTTTTTTTGCAAATTCTTCAATTCAATCCTTCTCCCATCACCTCTTTTTCGCCTCTTTAAATTGTTGATGTTTTGGGTGTCTTTTATGCATCTTAGTTGTAATGTTAGAATTTACGTATTGAAATATTCTATTCGAGAAAATAAAAAATCAGCAATACAAAGTTTAAACACTTTTAATGTACGCCTCAGAGTCACGAGTCATAATCAAGAGGCTGAAATATATTCGACCAGGAATCTGGCTTTCCGACTTGTAATAATATCAGTACAATCAACACTAAGACGCATTTGATTCTCTCTAATACGAGTTTGTTCTTGATAATGACTTCACCATTTTTTATTAACAAAATATATTGTAATCACAGCTGGTTTTAATGACTAATAAATGTAAACAATTAAAATTGGTCATCCTAATCTGGATGGTGAAAGAGGCCAGTCGGAGATGCCTAAGCATAGATCGATAAAGACATAGGCCTTAGAACTTAATAACTGTGATGAAATGCGGCAGTTAATCTGGTTGATATGTTTGGTTTATCTTGTTCGTCTGTTGAAAAATTTAACTGCTGGTCAGAACTACTTGTATAGGATTGGTCTACCAGTATCGATTGACTAAACACTCTAGTTCGTCTAAATTTGCCCCGTCATCTTTTATCTAGATAGTTTTACCACTCAATCTTGTAATGCGACAGAAACGACCCCATATAACTTTTTGGCTCCCTACACTCAAATGTTAGATTCTCATTCTTCCAAGACATTGGCATCCTTGATTTATAAAATATATGTATATTTGACTACTAGAAGAATAACTTCATGGTATCACTATTTTGTAATGAAGTGTCAAATATTAGTTGGTAAAATAAAGAACCCTTATAATTAAGCTCCTACCTGTAATTTATGCTATAAAAGCATCTCCAATAGTGATAGCAAATAACACTTTTCAAATTAAAGTTTGTTGGCCTACGTGGAAATTTGAAAAGTCTTATTTGCTACTTGAATAATTTTTGCTCCAACAGACTTTCAATTCAATTAATGCAATGTCACGAAAAAGAATAAAAAATATGAAAACATGTAAAAAATGTCTATGTATTTATTATATGAAAAGAAAAAAAATGCATGTTTTTAACATTTTCAAGATAGTTTTTGTTTTTCCAAAGTAAAATTAAATGTTTGAAGAGTCAAACTCAACTTACCGGTCTTGAAAAGAGAGAAAGAAGTTGCAGCTAGGGATGACAAAAATTCTCGTGAGGCCAGGTCCCCATCGGGTCCCCAATCCTAATGGGGGGAGATTTCGGGGCCAAACGGGTGTCGGGTATGGGGACCCCTGAACTCGAAAAATTCCGGACGGGTATGGGGATGGGATGGTATTGGCATTCCCATCCCCGAACTTGACCCAAAAATATATATATGTTTATATTTAAATAAATAAATAAATAAATAACTAATTATAATATTTATGTTTAACACTAAGTTAACCTCTCTCTCCTAATTCTTTCTAATCTTCTCTGAAATTTCATATTGATATGATTTTGAATAGTTGAGTTGAACTTCATAGTTAATTTGGATGTGTTGAATAATTTAATATGAAACTTAATGTTAAAATGTATGATAAATTTTTTTTTTAATGCAAAAAAAAAATCGGAGATTCGCGGCGGGTATGGGGGATAGTCCCCAAACAGGGATTCCCCGAAACCTATTAAACATGGATGGCTTTGGGGACGAGGGCGGGGATGGAGAGCGGGGACGGGGATAGTATTGTCATACCCGGCCCCTACCCGACCCGTTGTCATCCCTAGTTGCAGCTTTGATGAATAAGGTTGAAGAGGCTGTTAGAGAGAGTTTTTCTGATGAGTACTGTGATAAATAGAGTGACCATGTCTAATAAGACTCTTCATGAGAAATTCTAAGGCGTGAACGACACACTTTTATATAATATTACCAATTTATGTGTTATAATATTGGTGGACGATATGGTTCATATATCATGAACCTATAGTATAAATATTAATTTATAATTACTAATGTTATAATATGAGTGGATTAATAAAGAGTGCTCCCAATTTAGGTTGAGAATATTTAGGTCTAGCAGGAGGGGAAAAGAATTTGAAGTGGGTTAGTGGCTATGCAACAATATCTGGATAAGAGATTACAAAAGTAATTTTGCACAAAGAATAATCGGTGGACATCACTTTGGCTTCTTTTTCGTTTTTTTTTTGTTTTTGATTGGTGAGCAATAAATTGGCATCATAGTCCAAGCATGGTTTCTTACGATTAAGGTTGAGTTAGCAAATCTGGATTGTTAGATGACATTTGAAGGATTACGAGTCTCATGAAGATGGAGATTGTTGGAGAAAGTTAACTACTAATATGAGATATTCTCATCATAAAAATTCTAATATATAACAAAAGAAAGATATAAATTAATGAATTATATAGGATCAAAATAGATTAAGAGTTTAGCCAAATCCCAAGCAGAGATTAACCTCACTCTTCGGATGTGGGTGCACCTCATGATATTTACCCAAAAAAAATAGATTAAGGATTTGATCCATTCTAATATAACAAAAATATTATCCACATCAAGGGTTTTGTTACATTAGAATGGATCAAACCCTTAAAAATAGTTAGAATTTATCCATTTCTAATTCTAATTTTATTATTCGATATTTTCTAATCCAATTCACACCTCTAGGCACCGAAAAAGACTGGTGACTGACATTGACTTTTCTTGTAGCTGGTTCCTTCTATTCTTTTTTTTTCTTTTTTCTGGGTCTTTAATTGGTTCCTTTTATTCATGCACGATGTTGTAAACACGTTTGGGAATCATTATTTTAGCAAAATTCCAATGTGCTTCTAGTTTTAGACTAATCTAGCCCGTACATGAACTTTTCTAGTAATTTCAGACACCAACTTTACATGATGCAATTAATTGGGATCTTTTCATTTTCTTGGTCAGAGGATCATATAGGATTATTTACATTTCTTTTGAGATAAAATATGGAATCATTTTGTCAACGGAGTCTAACCTAGTGGAAAAATGCCTTAACTTGTAGATCAGTAGTCTCATATTCGAATTATCATGACACCTTAGTAGTGTGTGTGTGAGATAAAAAGCTGATCTTCATCATAAATTACTTGACCCAATAGGGAAATCCCAATTCTTCCCTTGTAGTTTAGACTATCGCTTGTATTTAAAAAAATATATAGACTCATTTCCTCTTTTTTCTGGGGTGGCTAAAAAGGTGACTTTCATTTCATCCGTATCCATAGAAGGAATAACCATAGATCTGTTACTGTTATGTGAATTTATGCCAGTATCTCTCAAATATAATTATGTAGACAGAGATGCCGCCTTAATATTATTCTCCAATTCCAAATCTTAACGATAAAATAGTAACATATTGGGAATCATTAGCTTTGTCTTCTGTAACTCGCTATCCAATTGGATTTTGTGGTTTTTTATATTCTTCTGGTGATTGAGACACAGTAGCATGTTGATTCTAAGCCCTTCCTATTGGGACAGGGTTTATGCACATAATATTTTTTTTTTATGATGTGGGCAGTTGTTTTTTTCTCAATGTTTTTGTGCTTAGTTATTATCAAAAAGCATTGCTCATGCCTATCCTTTTTAGAATAGTTAAAAGGACTGCATAGCATTTATGTATGTATTTATATTCAAAGCTTGCCAATGAAGTCTTGTGGAATAAATGACGGTATTTGTTTTCCATAAATCTGCATTCAACATTGCTGTTTCTTTGTCTGAAAGAAAGAAATTTGATAGGGTTTCAGATGTTGGGCAAGAACATTGAGCACAACTTGTACTACTATTTCTACTTGCTCTTCTTGTTGAGGTGTTGTGAATCTTGTGGTTCAGTTTCTTTCTTTTGTAAATGAATGCGCAGAAGATTGATTGCCAAGAAAGAATTATTCAACAGAGCCATGGACTAATCAGTGATTTCAATTTTGAACTTGGTAGCCAGTCTTCTCAAAATTTTGATCTACAACAGGCTTGGAACATGGGAATTTGGGTTCAGCAGCCAACCGAGGATCAGCCAAACATGTCACAGCTTCAAAATCATGGGCTTCCTAGGTCATCCTCCAGCATTATGAGCCGCTTCGAATCGCCGGCTTCTGCTTTTTATGCCACCGAGCGCTGTATGGGGTTTTCACAGTATCACTCTCAGGTTGGTAATTCACAGTTCCCTTCAGGCCAACTTACAATGAAAGCTACGGCTCCATGGATTCATCAGAGCAAGCTGATCCAAATTTAGACATCAGAAACACCCTGCAGTCAATTTTGAAATCTCAACCGAGCAGCTATCATCAATACCAGAAATCCTCAGAGAAGCCTAATCAAATCCCTTTGCCAAGCAATAACCTCTTTGAACATCAACAAAATAAGTTGCGTGGAGGGAGTACTGCCTCAGTTGGGAGACCCTCCTTGTCACTTCCTCCTAAAGAAAATCAGGATCAAGCAGTAAGTATATTCTATTCTATAATTCATCTTTTATTGCTGTTTTTATGCATTGATTTTTCAATGCCCCACCACTCCATCAAGATATGCATATGGGCTAGTTTCTTGTGCACAGGGTGGTTGTAATTCATTCAGCACTTCTCCGGTTACACAGCTGAGCTTCTTTCCTCAGCAAGGCAAGCAATCTCCAAGAATTTCCTCTGGAAATGTTTCCACCACCTATGGTGATTCTCCTTCAACTAGCCCCGTGCTCTCGAGTAAAACACGAATTCGATGGAATCAAGATCTTCACGAGAAGTTCGTTGAATGTGTAAATCGCCTTGGGGGCGCTGACAGTAAATAACTCAACATGAGCTTTTTTAAATTACTATACAAATAAGAATTTATGTACGTTGATTTATCTGTTGATTCATATTGTAGAAGCAACACCTAAGGCAATACTGAAGATGATGTGCTTGGATGGATTAACCATCTTTCATGTTAAAAGTCATCTGCAGGTATTCACTACTAAATGCAATTTCTTCAACTTTTTCATTCTTGTTCTTGGTTCTTACTCTCCTAGAGTCTGATTCATTTTTTCCCCTTTCCGTTTTATTCTTCTTATAGAAATATCGAATCGCAAAATATCTGCCAGACACTGCTGAAGGTAAATCCTGGCTATTGTTCAATTATGTTTAACAATTCTGCCCTTAGCAGCTAGAACTTTTTAAGGTCTCATTACTTTGTTTACAAGCGTTGAAATCATGTATTGGTTCCTTATGGACATGATTTTTCCTTCTTGTTACAAAATACAAGGATTGGTAAAGTTTATCCAGATTGGATTGGCTTGTTTTTATCTCCTAATCTAGTTCTCTTCTTCTGTTGCAGGAAAATCTGAGAAAAGAACAACTTTGAATGTCGAACCCCAGCTCGATATGAAAACGTAACACATCAGTTTACCCTGATTGTTGCTCTGATTCTCAGTTCATCAATATGATTCTATATGAACACTTTTTCCTTTTAGAACTGGAATTCTGTTTGATGTTTTTCTCTTTACTGCTATGTGCACCAGCCTCTTACAACCCAATAATGTCAACTTTTCTGGCAGTGGCTTGCAAATCAAAGAGGCGCTGCAACTGCAACTAGATGTCCAGAGGCGTCTTCATGAACAGTTAGAGGTGCAACTATTAAATTTCTTGTGACCACATTTTTATTTTACACCGCATTAGAATCCTTGTTGAGGCCAATAACTCTGTAAACTGGTTTGTAAATGACAACATTAGCCAAGTCAGTTATAAGAATTCTCAGAACTTGAAGCACTTTCATATTGCCGAGGACTAATAGAAAATACTTTAGTCTAATATTTCAATTTCATTTATTTATTTCGACGAACAGATTCAACGAAATTTACAGCTGCGAATCGAAGAACAAGGGAAGCAGCTCAAGAAGATGTTTGATCTGCAACAAAAAACAAGTAATGACCTGTTTAAGACTCAGAACTTGGACATCACATGCCATGAAGATGCCCCATCAGATAGTCTAAATGCCATTCAGGTCTCAAGCCCTGAAGATTCTGGGAATAGCAATTTCCCATCCAAGATAAGTTAGTCCAAAAAAGTAAAATTTTCAGGCATTCTCGGACATAAGTGCTCATTTGGTTAAAAAGTCCCGAACCAACAAAGCTCAGTCCCTTAACAGAATCAAGAACACCTCAAATGCTACTATATACTGTGTAAGAAAGCAAAGGAGAACAAGAAGATGAGATCAATTAAAAAGGATATGATCCTATAGAATGACTCTTATTATTTTCATAAAGCTTATTGTGTGGCAGTATTGCAGCAATGGCTTATTGTTACCCTCAAGTTCTCATGCTTTCCATGTAATCATACTTAAATCTTGTACTGTGAAATTTTTTTGCTGGTGTGGAATTCGATTTGTCATACTTGGAGCTTTTAATATGACAAAAGACTCAACAAGATTATGTTTCTAATACTGCATACAAGAGTGCATGGTCACAACAGATTTTGGACTTCCACCTAAGGATCAGGCAGGATTTCAAAATGGAATGAGCAGGATTAATTTTATGTACTCTTTTTTTTTCAAATTTTCCAAACATACAAAGGTTGCTCCTGCCTGCCCCGGTGGCTTGCTCACCCCCATTTTCTGTTCAAATCTTTAGTACATCTTGTTATCGGTTGCTCCTCCTTGGTGGTGGTGGTGGTGGTGGTGAATCTGCAATGGTGGCGCCGATGATGTGCTATGTGATGCCGGCGGGTGTTGCTATTTTCTAGATCTAAGGTTACACACACACACACACACACACACACACACACAGAGCTTCTATTGAGAATCCCTCAAATAAGAATTTGAGGGACACCTTTGTAAGGCTCATTTCATATTGTATTTCACTAATCCAAATTGTCTATTTTGTAGATACTTATTCAAAGATCATCTCTACACAAAAAAAAAAAAAAAAAAAAAAAAAAAAAAATTCGATATCATTTGATCACTCAATTGAATTATTGAAATTTTAGTACTTTCTTGAAGCATCATGATCATTGATTTTGTATGACACAATTGGATATCGAAACGGTTTACAATTTGTCTAATTTTTTGTAAGGAAGATCTATGAATGTAAACTTAAAAATAGATGTTTAGATCATTGAAAAAAAAAATTGTAGGGAACCATGAAGGGTGTCCCTCAATAGAAGTGGGCTATATATATAACACAGATCGAAGGTTTTTTTGTCTAATGTTTTCTAAGCTTTATTTGTTTATTTGGGCCTGGTTTGTATCTTTATGTTGGGTTCATGTACTTTATTTGCTGGTGATGGGCTGTATTTATTATGGGCTTTTCATCTTTTGTAATTCTTCACACTCTTGGTGAATAGAGTAACGTTCGCACAGAAAAAAATAAAATAAAACAACAAAACAAAAAAATTCTTCAAGAAAGCTAAAAGGCTGGAACTGCAGCTTGCATTTCTATAATCTAGTCCTTTTCTTCTGCTGCCGGAAAAAAAAGAGAAATCTGAACTTGAAGGACTTTCATTCATATTAGAGAGCACTAATAGAAAATACAGTATCATATACTACAAATCTTTCATTAATTTGCTTTTACTACTTCCACAAGATCGTCACAAAATACGATTAGAAAAATAGAACAAAATTAGGCTAATTAATACTTATTATTGGCATATGCGGGTTAGACAAGTTGATTAGGATAGTAATCTCGTCCCCCTTGTACCTAAGTTCGAATTTCTCTCTCCCCATAGATTATATTAATTTAGAATATCATTTGTATTGAAAGAAAAAAAAACACTAATAATTGATCTAGAAATTCTTAAGCACCCTATAATTATGCCGTTTTCACATCATATATATATATTTATTTATTTATTTATTGAGGGGCATTGGTTGAAATTGGATGTAAGCACCGCATTTAAGTTCTCAACTGCTTCCTTGCTTCTAGTTTTTTGTGGAACATGAGGCCATTGAAGTTACACTTGCCAGTTTGGAAGTGCTTCTGAAAGGGCTAAAAGTGCTTTCTCACAATCAAAAGCATTTTTGACAATGTTTGACATAAAAGTCTAGAAGTGATTCTTGGTAATAAAAATATTTTTTGGAGAAGCACCTGCCATATGCTTCTTCAAGAAGCACTCCCAAGTGCTTTTCCAAGAAGCACTTCGATTTTGTTAGAAGTACGTATGAGCAGAAGTGCTTCTTAGAGAAGCAGTCCCGAACGAGCCAAGGCCATCGAAGTCACACTTGAAAGAATTTAAAGGATTCAAACAAAGAGTGAATTAACAAAATTAGTAAATGTTCAATGAAATAGAATTAAATTGAGTAAACTTCGATGGCAGGCAGCAAATTTTTTGTTTCTTATGTTATTGACGACATCTCCAATTTTCTCTACTCGCCCACCTTAAAAAAGAAAAAATTGAATGCTTTCAAAAAACAAAATTGATCACGTACGAGGATTTGAAGAAAAATTCAACAACAAAAGTATGGCACAAGGCAGGAAAAAAAAATTTGTTTCCCCACAAGTTCTCTGGTTCTCTGTTCGTCAATAATGATTCTGAATGAACAACTTTTTTTTTTTAGATTTGAGAGTTTGTTAGTTTTTCTCTTCTTCCTTTTTTTTTTTTTTTTTTTTTTTTTTTTTTTTATGATGTGAACTTTTCTGGCAGTGGCATTGCAAATCACGGAGGCGCACCAACTGCAACTAGATGCCCAGAGATGTCTTCGTGAAAGTTGGAGGTACATACAAGAGATCCATTGCACGATTCTTGTTACCACCTTTTGTATTTTACTCTGCATTAATTAGAGTTGTTTTTTAGGTCAAGATTTCTGTAAACTGGTTTATGAATGACAAACATAAACCAAATCAGTCTAGCAATTCTAAGGGCCAATAGAAATCAGAAAAAATAAATCTATGAACTTGATGGACTTCCATATTACAGAGACCTAATAGAAAACAGAATGTCATGTACCTTCTAATCTTGTTGTAGTTTCAATTTCATAAAGACAAGGAAATTCATTTTTACTTGTGCTTTACAGATTCAGAGGAATTTACAGTGTCGAATCGAAGAACAAAGGAAGCAACTCAAGAAGATGTTTGATCTGCAACTGCAACAAAAAAACAAGTAATAACTTGTTGAAAACTCAGAACTTGGACATTCCATGCAAAGAAGATGGCCCATCAAATAGTCTTTGTGATACTCAGGTTTCAGCTTCTGAAGGCTCTGGAAACACTCAACTTTCCATTCAAGATAAGTCAGCCCAAGAAAGCAAATTGTTCAATGCTCATTCTCACACATAAATCCTCATAGGGTTCTAAACCCCAGCAAAGTTCCAGTTGTTTGAACCACAGATATTCCAGTGGCTAACATGTAAAGAAACAGATATTCTAAATGTAACTCCGAGAGAGTGTTCAATGTTAAAGCTATGGAACGCGAAGAAGGAACAAGGCTTTTCTTTCTTTATTCAAGGGGTTCCAGTCCGTTTTCTACATAAAACTCCTGTTCTATTTATAGGGAAAACAAAAAATGAATTAATTTACAAGTCGGCCACCTCGGCTAGGAGCCAAGCCATTTGCGTCACATCAGATATGTCAGATGCAGGGTGGTCAGGGTTCGTCCACATCCTCTGCTCACGATGACCCTTTTATACTTCTACTAGGGGGCGGGCATGGGTAGAGTAGCCTATTGCATACGGCGGCAATCCCATCTAGGGAGGTGGCGAATCGGGCAGTTTGCACTTGGATTTTGAAGGGACGTGGGCACACTTGATGAGGTACGGCGGATCGGCGGCCAGAGGGGGACTTGTCATTGACGTGGCCGATGTGCATCCTCTCGAATTTCCTAAGGCAGCTCAAAGTCCGAGGGCCGAGGGATATTTGCTCGTTTTTGCCGGTATGATGCGTGAAGCTCAAGTGTTGTGTTTTTATTGGACGAACCAGCTCGGTGCATGCCGAGCATCAACACCAGTCACAAAACCTTACAAGCTACTGCATCATGCCATACAAAAGGTTACGATCCTATAGATATATTTAGACTCTTGTTATTGCAACAATGGCTTATTTTTACCATAATGTTTTCATGCTTTTCATGTATTCAAACTTGCAATTTTGTACTGTAAAATGTCCTTATTATGCAACTGCTCCACACACCCGCCTTAAAAAATTTATTAAAAAAAAACTGAATTTTTTTCAATGAACAAGTTGTTCATGATGATTTGAAAAAAGAAACACCTAGAAAAGAAGTATGACACAAGCCAACAAAATAAGCGTTTCCCCTGGGGATTCCCGAAGAAAAAATGGGTCAAAGTATAGGCCATATAAACCATATGGGTGCTACCCTGACCATACATGGCTCCACGGGCGGAACCACACTAAGGGCTACAGCCCCAGTGTGGTTTTTTAAGAAAAAAAAATATAGAACTTGTATATTTAACTTATTTTCAATATTAGCCCAGTCAGTGGCGCTGTACAAATTATCTTATTTCCATTTTCAACATTTAAGTAAATGTCTTTGTCATTTTACTTTTATTTATTTTTATATTACTTCATTTACTTAAGTTTACGATGTAAATAAAGAAGTACCCCCCCATTTGGATTCAAATAAAAATACTAGAAAATCAAATTCCCACCAAATCAAAATATGAAAAATCGGTTTTAGTGCCAAATACGATTTAGGCTAAAAATGATGGCTTATTAAGTTAATATATACTTCATACTAAAATCCCATAAAAATCAAGTTTTCTTATTTGATGTGTGAGGAATAAAAGCCGCCAAAAATTATCTTGAGAAAATGATTATTTCGAAAACCCATTTTTCATACTTAGTCAATATTTTTACATAAAATAACTTTTCATCTATAATATGAACGCATGAAAGAACCTAAGGTCAATCTAGATAAAAAAAACCTTAGATGTTCAATCCACTATGGTGTTAAACCCTATTTGGTTTATATTAGAACTTATTGAAAATTAGTCTATGGAGCTATGAACTAGCTTGGTTTATATGATTTAATGTTTACTTTTATTTCTAGAAAGACTAAAATAGAAATTATAAGTAAAAAAAAAAAAAAAAAAAAAAAAAAAAAAAAAAAAAAAAAAATAATCAATAAATCTATTTATTTTAAAGCTAATAATAACTTTAGTTACCACCGTTGAAAAATTCCTGGTTCCGCCATTTCATGGCTCACTAGAAGCACATGGTTCTTAACAAGATTAAGGAGTTTGTACCTTATTTATGGTAAATCATCAAGCCAATTATCTTATCTCTAACATTTTGAAGGTGGTGATATATGGCTTTGGGTAGAGACACTATCACAATGGATATAAAGGTGAAGAATTGTGTCAGTATTATATTGAAAATGACGCATTAATTTACAGCAAATTATTAGTGTAATTTTTTCCTATTTTCACATACACATATATATTAGGGGTATTGGTAACTAGGGTTAGGCATGGGTTAGGTTGGGTTGGTTTTGGTCCCAACTCGTAACTTAATCCGATATATAGTGGTTTATGATTTCTTAGACCAAAATTAGCTCATTATTAGGCTAATCCAATCCAACCCAACCTTTTTGTGATTGGATTGGACGATTTGGTCGGGTTAACTCAAAATTAAACTCACTGTTAAGTTTTGGTTCAAACTTGTAACTCAACCCGTACAAAGTGGTTTATAATTTTATGAACCCATGACTCACTTATTATTAGGGCAACCCAACCCTCAAATGATCGGATTAGGCGGTACGGTTGTGTTGACCCGAAATTGTGCCCATCCTTATTGGCAATAGTGGATCCACACTCCAACGAAGTGCTGATTTTAAAGACTAAGGGGGGTGTATTCAATTGAGATTTTAAAAGATTATTTTGGGATAAATAAGTCTTGTAGTATTCAAATAAGACTTTTAAATAATTTAAACAAGTCTTGTGGTATTCCATTAAGACTATTAGGATTTTTTAAAGAGAGTGTCAAAATCTTGTGGTATTCAATCAAGACATTAAACAAGTAACAAAAAAGTCTTATAGTATTAAAAAACTTATTAATTTTGAAGGATTTTTTCAAATGCGAAATTGTGTGAGACTTTTTAGTGAGATATATCCCTATCTCAAATCCCACCCTAACCCATGAGACTTTTTTTTTCACATGAGATTGTTTTTTGTGCTCATCCACTTCGACTTCTCTCAAAGCCAACTTCAACACCCAAAGCTTCATCGCCACCAGCCATCTCTACAACTCTACCTGCAAACCCACTTCACCTTCTCTGCATATAGCCATGATTCATGTTGTTTACTCATAGAAGGTTTGGGAGAATTTCAAGGGAAGTAACTTTTCGTCTTTTCTTTCCTTTTTCCCTTTTTTCCTGGGGAATAGTATACAGTTAAGCCAAAGCATATTGTTACTCTATACATGTCAACTTTCTTTATGCATTTTTTTTTTTTTTTGAGATTCAATGAAACTATCCATTAGACGAACAAGACTAGAAATTCACACACAAGATGACCAATGAGAATACTTTTTTTTTTGTTCTTGTTGCCTCGGTCAACATGGATAGAAGAGAAAAAGAAAGTGGTAGGGGATATAAGAGAAAATAATACCGCCAAAAAAAACATAGGGGTAGAAACTCCACTTGCATAGAACCACATGATATCTCATAATAGTAACAATTCATAAGGTAACACAAGCAAGTTCCTTTTATACTATTTGACTGGAGTTACCAGCTGTGCAGCAAGCCAGCGTTAAGATGGTAAAACCAGCAAGCTCCCCTATTCTGGGTTCACTATATTTGTCAGCCTAGGTATTTAAAAAAGTTTCAAATTTTGGTTTGGGCTATGACCCTATTTAGTCAGACCCATATATATATAAATCCACGTGGTCCTTTCAAATCTTATAAAATCTTGTGATATAATCTTTAAAATTCAAAAGTTAAAAATCTTGATTATACAAAATTATCAATAAAATCTTATAAGTCGTTACATTTTGATTAAATCCACTGTAATTTTTTATTTTTAAATAATCTTTTAAAATTTCAATTGAATACACCCCCCACCTTAATTGTACTCCCAATCTAGATAAATCAACTATTAGCTCATTTCTCTATGTGGAAATAAGCTCACCTCTTTGTAAATCAAATATACTCCCAAACATTGGATTGAATTTGGAGCCCCTTTGATGCAACTTTCGAGAGCCATCAATCAACGAACCCGACTCAAGCATGGCTTTGACAGCTTCATGGGTTGTAGCTGTGAGTTTTCCTCACTCACACACTCTCTCTATTTTCTTTCTCTTCTTTCTCTTTTTTTTTCTTCTTCTTCTTTCCTTCTTCCCTTCTTTATTCTTTCTCTGTTTCACTTTTTTTTTTCTTTCCTGCGTTTCTCTTTTTTATATTTATGCGTTTCTATCGTTTTCTACATTTATCTCTTTGTCTAGGTGTTTAACCACACCATCGTTCCAACAACCGCTATAATAGATCTCGGGGAAAAAAAAATTAGCCCACTCCTATAAAAATTCTTGAGTCCGCCATTATCTATTGGTAACCACTTGGTTACTTTATACGGACTTGCTTTAATTTTCTAGGCTTTTTAATGTATTAAAGCAAAATTATTTCTGGAACATAAAATTACGTTGGTTAATATGATTCTTGAATTCATGTACCGTGAGTATTCTTATAGCATGGGATGGGAGAGATGGAAGGTAGATATATTAGGTTAAAATGTTCTCCATTTCCTATTATGTTATCCTCACCTGCCTTTTAGTAATAAACAAAAAGTCAAATATTTTTCTATATATTCAGTTGGCCATAACAGTGAATTTGCCCTCTTACACCAAGTTCGAATCTCCTTTCCCAGTAATGTTAGAACATAATTTTGTTCTTTGAAACAAGCAATATGAGCAGAGAATCGAACTAGACTTTAGGTGCTGGAATTCTAAAAACAAAGCAAAATCCATACTGGATTTAAGGATCGGTTTGGATTGGGCTGGTTCGGCCCATATTAGAATTCCCATCACATACATAGAACAAAATTTAGGAAGAAGAAGACCCACATGCCCTAACGAGTAAACAAAACAGAACAAACCGCACGCACTGCTCTGTTGCCGACAGAGAGAGAGAGAGAGAGAGAGAAGAGTAAGCAAATGGAAGACGTAAAGAAGAGAAAGATAGAAGAGGCTTCGGACAACGGTGAAGAAATCTCAACATATTCAGAGGACCACTTGCGCTCCTTGCTTGACCCCCTTGCTAAACCCCAGCTCGTCGATCTCCTCGCTAAACTGTGCGTTAAACATTTTAATTTGTGATTTTTCTGAATTGGGTTTTCAATAATTTCTATGTGTTTTCTAAATTTGATCCCTTTTGTCTTGATATTTCAATAATGGGTCATTGAATTTGAATATTGAGCTCCATTTTGCATGTGAGAATGCTTTGTATGGTGTACAAGGGGTCCCTAAGAGAATTGTGTGGCTGTGTGATTGACTCTGTGCATGTGGTGTTTGGTTGCATGTTGAGGGGCATATAGAGGTTCCCAATATCCTTCAATTGCAGAAGAAATTAAGGGTGTTGCTAGTGCAGATCCTGTTCATCGAAAGCTTTTTGTTCGTGGGTTGGCTTGGAATACCTCATCAGATACCTTGCGTGCTGTGAGTGCATTGCTCGTTGTGCTTTGCATGTCATGCTTGTCTCACGACTGCATATCATATTGACTTAAAGACACCCAATTTGTCAAAAGAAAGTATATATACGCATATATGATATGACCATGAAGCCTTGTTGTATTTTGCTGAACATTCATTGAAGGGTCTTTTCTGTTTTTGTTGTTCAGGCATTTAGTGAGCATGGAGAAATTGAGGAAGGGGCTGTCATCTATGACAAAGCAAGCGGGAAATCACGCGGCTATGGTTTTATTACTTACAAGTATATGGAGTCAACTCAGCATGCGCTCAGAGCACCTAGCAAGTTGATTGATGTAAGCATTTACCACATTACGAGTCTAATTTCATATGTTCGTTCAATTTGTCCATCTGTGAATGATCAACATACCCATTAAAATTTGAATTTGATTGTTTGCTTTCTCTAGATTTTACCATGTAGATAAAGTAGGGTCGTGTTCATTTGAGTAAGGATGTGTTGACTGTGTATTCTCATGTTGTGTACAGTAGGATTTCCAACCAAGCTACCCTAATAGTGAACTAGAAACATAAGGGTAACTTGGTTGGAAAGCCTATTATTCCATTTTTGTTCTGAAACTCAGAGTTGTTTTCATTTGAGCTGTGGAGCATAATCTTGTGAGGAAAAGGAAATGAAATTTAATGTTATTATCTGAATTATGTATTTCTATTGCAAAAGGTTATATGTGTGAGGTCGGCTATCTGTCAAATATTATTAGTTTTTTTCTATTTGAAAGAGCAACAATGTAAACTGTTAAAGAGAAAAAGAACTGAAGTAAAGTTATTTTGTAGTTGCAACACAAACCCCTTTTAATTGTTACTTTTCGGCCTTTATTAGAGGATATTGGCTTATTATGGTTTTTGTGGTTAACATGATTAAGGAAACTAGTAGAACTTTTAAATTATTTTGGCCTATAAGGTTAGTTAACTAAATGCTAGTTAACAAAATTCTTTATAGGGTAATTACATATACGTTCTTAAGAAAATTGAATGGGAAGTCAACTTTAGTTATAGAGACAATATTATAACTAATAACAAATGAGAGATGGCTAGGGACATTTTTAAGGGGAGAGATTCCTATAAAATAAAAGCATTGTAGTTTCAATAAAGAAAAGGTAGTGTTACCTCAATTCCACTCCCCCCCCCCCGGAACTATGAACTGGTTTGATCGTTCCCAATTGCGGTGTGTTCACGGCCCAAATCGTAGAAACTAACATTCTAGATGATTGTAAGGTGTAATAGATTTGCTGATATGTAGGTGGTAAGTCCAAACCCATGAATAAAAGGAAATGTAGTCATTTAAGTCAACCTCTTGATATATTCATTTAGTTGCATTCAATGAATCCTATTTTTAAACTTATAATATAAAGTATCTATTATGTAAATATAAAATTTAGAATAATTCACGACGACCCAAATTACATCACTGACTATGCCTACCCCAACGAATTCATACCAAAGAAACTAGACTAGTATTGTTCCCTGTACCAGGTAAAATTGTATCTCACACACACACACACACACACATATATATATATATATATATATTCATTTATATTCTACCCCTTCTAATTCAGTCTTTAACATGTAATTTTCTTTTAAACATTAATAAAAATCTTTGCCTGGGCAGCCTACTATGCCTAGCTGAGCCAATTAATAGCTCTGACTCCTTTTGTGAACCATGACAGGGTTTTATTTTCACTTCTATATTCTTTCAGTTACTTAAATTTTTTATTTTCCTCAGGGTCGCCTGGCTGTTTGTAATCTAGCTTGTGAGGGGTTAAGTGGGACAAGTGCTACCCTTGATCTTACCCAGAGGAAACTCTACATTGGGGGCTTGTCACCAAATGTCACAAGTGAGATGCTGCTCCACTTTTTTGGCAGGCATGGTGATATAGAAGAGGGTTCAGTTGCATATGACAAAGATACAAATGAGTCACGGTATAATTAAACTTTCGTCATACATTATGTCGAAAAACTTATATTCTCTACCTGTATCCTTTCCACAATATGTTTGCTGCCAACTGTGCAATGATTGTGTTTTTCTTTCCTTTGTAGTGGGTTTGGCTTTGTTACATACAGGACAGTGGAGGCTGCAAAGAAGGCCATAGACGATCCGCAAAAGACCCTTGGGGTTAGTGAATGATAAGCCTTATGTCAATTGGTAGCATTTAATTTAGCTTCCTAAATGCATGATCCTTTGATAATAATCCCGAGTGGGTTTATGCCCAAAATAGTTCTCTGTTGTTGGGCATGCAAATATTTGTATGATTTTAGAAACAAATTGAATTTATTTTCCTGGAAATATTTAATTTCAAATACTATATGAGAATGATTTTCAATGTTTTTGTCCATGTTTTCTGTTTAAATGTGAATAATGTGTAATGGCCTCACGCCAGATTTTGTTTTGGTTTCTGAGACGTATTTTTACCTCATTATCCTTAGGGATCATTGTTCATGTTGCTTCAATTATAGCAAATGATCACTAAATGAAATTGGGCAATGGGACTGTGTTTGGGATATGAATGGGAAGAGGTTGCTTAAGTGAAATTGTCCGTGCATGCTTTGAAAAATGATTAATTATCTGCTAGATAATGTTCGCTTCTAGCTTTTATGTCTTTTTGAATTTGCAAATTTTATGTAACTTTTTTTTTTCACAACATGGTGGTTGCCCCTGCTTAGATAATGCTACTTGTATTGTTGTAATTTTCTTGGTGTGGTGACCACATGGTGTATTGTTGGGGTTCCAGCTCCGAGAAATGCCTTCTGAGTTGTCTGAACTCAAGTTAAGGAACGAACTGCTGAATATCCCTTGTAGTTTGACTGTTTCTTTATATTTTCTAAAATAATTCTAGTAGAATAGAGCAAGTGAAGAAAATAGGGAGGAAAGGGATGTTATTTCAGATAGGAGCAGATTTGGATGACTTTATGGGCTTATTTGTCTAAGAATTTGAGGGACGTTTCCTTTTGTTAATTCATCTTGCTTGGGCATTCATTATGAATTAATTGTGATATTTTTCGTATAAAACAAGAAGAAGAAAGAAACCTGATTTCTCAGATTCATTTGTTTTTCATCAGGTAACATAGCTTAGTGCAGCTTCTATGTATCTGCCATTGTGGTTAGATCTGTAGTCCCTGGCAAACAAATTCCTATTATCACATGGAAGCCTAAAGTTTATGTTTGGTTGCAGGGGAGGAATATCATTGTGAAGCTGGCTGATTCCCACAAGGGCAGAACAGTACAAGCACAGCTACCCCCAGCAATGGTTCCAATGGCCTTACCTCTAGCGGCTGGATATCCCCAGCCTGGAAAAGCACATGCAGGCGCAACCCCTGTTGGCTACGGCTATCCTCAAACTGTAGCAGCATACCCTGATTCTTCTTACCCAAGTCCTTCCACAGCTCCATACCAGGCACAATCACAAATTCCCTATCCATATTACATTGGCAAACAATGACTGATGACAGTTTTCAGGATGTGGTAATATTCAAGTTCCCTTGCCTTCTTTCATTTTTACCATGATTTTATTACGATTACGGCCAATTCTGATTATATTTTTCTCTCTACTTGACATGCTTGGTTTTGCAGGCCTCTAATGTGTGCTGGGAGTCGTACATGGCATAGAAGCTATGTTTCTGTGAGGGAGATGTCTTACTAGAAATTTTGCTTCCTGTTGTAATATTAGGCCAGAATAGTTGAACATCTTTCATTTGTCAGTAGGTATAGTTTACTTTTTACTAATGTTATAATTGGAATAATGTTTTCCATATGGGGATGGGGAGACATGGTTAAATGAGATACTGTACTATAGTTTAAAATGTATCTGTCAATCCATATGTGCAAACTTTCTTATTCAGGCCGAATTTGTTGACACTGTTTTGAGAAGAGATGAACTATACATTTCCATGAGAACACAAATGGGAGAACTTCAAACAAGGGTCACTACCTTACTAAATTAGTAAATGCTGAACCAATATTGGATGCTGAATTTACTTAAATCATTCATTTGAATAAAGAATAAAACTATTTTTGTAAACGCAAAATGTACAAAATGCCAATTATGCTGCTGTTTTTGTAGAGTTAAATGTTAAAATTAATTTAGAGTTCTGAAAAAAGTTTAAAACTAATTTAGTAGTTTAATTCGACTTTCATAATTAATTGCATATAAAGTAAGAGCATCCACAATCATGCTCTCTATTTTTTAGTTAAAATTTAGCTAAAAACACTAGAAAGCTATTTTAGGAGCTCTCTATAAAATTTCAACTCCAACCATACTCTCTAGTTTAAAGAGTAATAAATGTTTTAAATGTTTTTTAATTCAATTTTTGAATAAAGTGTAGACACAAAAACAACAATAAAAAATAGTTGGCTTTAAATAAATGCTTAAAATAATATTAAATAAAGAAGCATTTAATTGTAGGGAGTCACTAGGAGTTATTTCTTTCTCCTCAAATTTAGGAGCTCTTAGAGCTCTCCCTATTTTAGGAGCTGAATATGGAGCGTGGTTAGAGGTGAGTTTTTTCAATTCCTGCATGAATTTTAGCTAAGGAGGTGGTTTAGGGAGCCCATTATGGATGCTCTAACACACTTTTTTTTCATAATATAAACCCAGTCAGAATATAAATTTAGAAATAACACCTTTTATATTTATTTTCTTGTCCCTGCTCTTTTAATTTGGACACTGGCTCGAGGAAAATAGTTTCCTTATTCCTTTCCAAGTAGGAGCTTCTACATTCCTATCACGTCTTCATCATTCCTTTATAAATAGGAGCTCCTACATTCTTACCAATTCTTACCAATGACCGTATGACATGTGAGCATAATTTTTTTTTATAATAGATTTTTAATGAATTATTTTTGAGGAAGTGTCAAACGGTGGTTTTAAGACGAGCTCGCTCAATATCTGCACGTATTCTTTCTTTTTAGTTTGGCTCCTACATCTGCATTGGATGGACGAGTGGCTTTCAAACATCATTCCCAGCGCCGGTGATGTGCAATATGATAAGAGAACCAATCGGGGAATTCAGTTTGAGTGAAGTTGAATTGCTTCGCAGATCAATGCCAAGAATTGAATCAGCCTCTCAATCAGCAGCAATGCGGCACACTCTGCAGCTGAAGCTCTAAATCTTTCTGTGTAGCGGTAGGTAGCGAGCTCATCTGCCCGCATATTTTCATCTTTATCCCATTATCCCAAGGTACTATGTTTCATCCCTAAAGACTTCAACTTTCTTTTATATTAAGCTGAATCTTGGCCCAAGATAATCACTAGGCTTGACTTCTCATCAAACTGGTTATGACCCATTTGCACAAATTAAGAACAGCATCTGTTCTCAAATGGGTTTCTTCAAATTTTGATGAAAACCACCTTAGATCAGCAAGAACCCCAATTCAGCCAATTGGGTCTTTCCCCAATGGCCAAGCCCTTAGGTTTTACAAAACTAAAAGGTCTCCTGTAACTGAAAGTTGTGAAAACGTGGATAGAACTTCGACTGGTAATGGCAAAATTTCTGGTCGAATTTCTCGTGCTGTTAAAAAAGAAGCACAAGCTGCATTATTGGATTATTTGTATTGTACTAGAAGCTTACAGTTTCTGGATGCAGAGAATATGAGTAAAAACTCTCCACATTTTCTCAAGAAGCTTATAAAAAGTGCGGATAATGAAAAGAAAATTGGGCAGACGATTGCTCGGTTCTTGCGCTACCACCCTATTAATGAATTTGAACCTTTCTTTGAGAGCTTGGGTTTGAAACCTCCCGAGTATGTTCCTCTTCTTCCTCAAAAATTGATATTTTTGACCGATGACAATTTGCTGCTTCATAATTATGGTGTTTTATGTCATTACGGGATTGCACGTAATAAGATAGGAAAGATTTATACGGAAGCCACTGAAGTCTTTCAATACAATGTTGGGGTTTTGTTATCAAAGCTTCAAGCTTATGAAGAACTTGGTCTCAGCCAATCTGCTTTGATTAAGTTTGTTGTTGCTAGTCCTTATCTTTTAATTGGGGATGCAAATGCTTCATTTTTAAAGTTATTGGGAAAACTTAAGAGTCTTGGATTCGAAATCAGTTGGATTCAGAGGAACTTATCGGAAGAAAATTCTTATAATTGGAGCCGGATACTTGAAGTTCTAAGTTTTCTTAGTAAGATGAGTTGCAGCGACAGAAGGCTGGGTGAATTAATTGGCCAGCACCCAGATATTTTATTTGAGGCTTCAGGGGAAAGGACATTTTCAATAATTGGGTTCTTGCTGAAGTTTGGATTCAGAATGAGCCAGGTATCTTCACTGTTTCTGCAGTTTCCCCGAATTCAAGTTATGAAATTTGGTTTGAATTTGAGGAAATGTTTTTCTTTCCTGAATGAGATCGGAATGGAGGTTGCAGGGATTGGGAAGATCATCCGTTCTCACCCCCTGCTACTGGGTTCGTGTGCTTTGAAGAAAACTAACACCTTACTTCTTCACTTGAACATTGGGAAGAAGAGCTTGTGTAGATACATCCAGGAGAACCCACAAGAATTGAAGCACTGGGTTTTGGGCAGAAGACTTAGGCCATTAGACGGGGGAAGCAACTTTAGATCAAAGACAGAGAAGGCTAAATTCTTGTTAGACATAGGATTTGTAGAGAACTCAAACAAAATGAAAGAAGCTGTAAATAAATTTCAAGGCAACGGATATGAGCTTCAGGAAAGATTTGATTGTATTGTGGAAGCTGGTTTCAATCCTGAGGACGTCTGCCAAATGGTTAAAGTATCACCTGGAATTCTTAGCCAGTCAAAGGATGTTATTGAAATGAAGATTGATTTTCTTGTAAATCATTTGTGTTATCCCTTATCAACTTTACTCATCTTCCCAAAATATCTTACCCATGGAACTAAAAGGGTCCAGCATAGGGTACTTATGTACAATTGGCTCAAAGATCATGGAACAGATCCTACATATGCCTTGAGCACTGTTGTTTCTTGCTCAGATATATATTTTCTGAGGAAGTTTGTTAATCATCATCCTAGTGGTCCTCAAGTTTGGGAGGATTTGAAGAGAAAAATTTATTCAAAGCAATAAAATGTTCATTGATTCTCCTGAAGGTTCAGCAGTGTTTATTATCACCGAGCTGATGCTAGCATGTTAGTTTTTTCTTATTGAAGCTCTTGGGATTGAATTGCTAAAAGAAATTGAGAAGGAATCTGAAAACTGATAGAATGACAGAATGATTTTATTTATGGTGGTCTGCATAAAACTAACAATCCAATCTACTTAAAACCAAAACAATTCAGAAAAGTCTAAACTAAATTTGAGTGACAAATCAACAAAAGAAGACTGAAGTATGGATGAAGGTGATAATCATGATTAGGATCTTTTGTTTATAACGATAATCAACTCTAGGTTAGATATGAATATAGTGTTTGAAGTGATTGGTTTCTTACTAGAAATTTTATAATGACACTTTCAGAATATAGTTTTCTATGTTAGTGAAGGTTGCATATGCATTTGATTATTTGAAATGGTATATTTTATTTCTAATTTACTAATCTCTCCTAAACTATAACATGTATCTCACATTCATCCTTAAATTTGAAAATGTCCCACTTAAACAATAATTAGTGTGTTTAAGGGCAAACATACAATATTGCTTAAGTTCAAGAACTTGAAGGCTTATTATATACACATTCAATCTTTCCTTGCCAGGGATGATGAATTGGCAACCTAATAGTTGTGTGTGAAGCTGGAGGAGTTGTTCTTTGTTGATGCCATAGCTCGAAGCCGTTTTACATCGCGCCATCATTCGTGTTACAAATCAAGCGCTGTAGAAGAATTGTACTTGGTGTGTTGTTGCTGTGTTTATCATCATCTTGGGTTAGGTTGCCTCTACCTGATCTGGCTAATGAGAAAAACTCCACCACTGCTCCTCTTCTAAACTTGATCCAGAACCCAAATCTGACTGAAAATACAAAACTGAACTGTACACTCAGTTTTGTTCCTTCTTGTTTGCTCTCTCTCTCTCTCTCTCTCTCTTATTTGGTTGGAATGTAGAATCATGGAATGGCTATGTAATTTATCTGACAGAAAGTAATCAAACCAAAATTTAGAATGAAAAAAAATGTTGAAATGAGGTGCTTTTCTTTATTGAAATGAAAATTAAAACAGATTTACATGGAATTAGAATTGGAAGGTTTTGCATCACTACTACATGCATAACAAGTCCATGTATGCAAATGACATTTTATATTTTCCGAGTTAATAAAAAAGCCGTAAGGAAATGGGTAGTGCGACACTACAAAACATTTTACTGCATGCCATGGCTATTTAGATGAGTGGCTAAGCATTTTCACTCACAATCTTCTCGTGTATCTGTTACACGAGCATTATAAAATAGTTCACAAAAAACTTGTTTGGATGTAAATATAAACAAATCGCGAAGAAAATTTGCACTACTCTTTGTTCTTTTTTTAAATCTTTTTTATCCCTTTATCCTGTGCATTCATTATTTATCTTTATTATTATTATTATTATTATTATTATTATTATTATTATTATTATTTTTATAAAAGTGATATTAGAGGAAAGGAAATTCAAACACATTATGTTAAGTAAGTGCATGGCTAATATTGCCCTTAACTACTTAAGCTGTAAATTCATTGTCATTACTTTTTATTATATAAGAAAGAAAGTGGAGTCGAGGGATATATTTTTGGGGGTTAATTGGTGATTTGCCCTCCGAATTTGTATATAACTTTCGATTTACACATAATTTTTTTTTAGAAAATTAAGGATATAAACTTCTTTTTTTGCCAATTCCCATCTCCGTCTAAATCTACAACATTTCATTCAATTTGCTGTTAAAAATGAGGGCAAAAAGATCATTTTGTACATTAAAAGTAAATAAAAAATAAAAAATAAAAAAAAACAGAAAATTGAAACAAAAACACACACACACTCTCTCTCTCTCTGTGTGCAGGCTGGCGTGGGAATGGGAGTCGTCATTTGGCAGTGGCTTGGAGGATGGCGAGTGAATGGTAGGTAGGGACTGGAGTTTGGGGTTGGGGCTGGCGCGGGAGGGAGGATAAGAAATCGAGGGGGGTTTGTGGGTTTGTGGGGGAGGGGTGGTAGGGGTAAGGGTGGTCATGGGAGAATTGAGAGGAGAAAAATAGTTAAGCTCAAGACAGAATGCTGGTACCAATTTACTTCAAAATTAGGAGGGCTGCTACTGGCAACCAAAGGTCCATATGAATGAAAGAAAATAGCTTTACCTTCCCCAATCAAACCTTCTGTGTTTTAAGTGGATTTGACTTGGCCAAACACCACTGAGAAAAAGCAGATTTCAACAACAAAGAAAGTTGAACCACCCCCAGAAAAAGAGCCAAAAGAAAGTGCTGTAAACATGCCCTCTAATTTTGAAGTAGAGTGGTTGGGAGCTGGGTTCTCAAGATCTCTTTTCTTTAGTGTCTTTTTCTTTTTATGTTTTTTATTGTTGTCAATTTTTCTCTTTTTCTTCAATTTTTAAAAATGATTTAATTGAAAATTAGGTGAAATGTTGAGGATTTAGACGGTAGGAGGGAAATGGAAGAAAAATAAAAGTTCATATCCTTAATTTTTTTTTAAAAAAAAGGATGGAAGGTTAATTGAAAGCGAGGTACAAGTTCAAGGGGCAAAACATAAGTTAACCCTTGAGATAAAAGCTTCTTGTTATTGTCTTTTAAAATATAAGAAAAAAAACCTAAGAGTAGGACATTTTTTGAGTGTCAATTCTCATTCTAATATGCAAGGGCTTATATTTCAATTGATTAAGAATATTTATTCTGCTGCAGAGGTAGTTCATCCCTCCCCAACTTGTATCACTCCCCCGAAAAAAAATTCTAATATAACCTCCTCCTCCTGGCAGACCAATTTTGAATGGTGTCCCTTATTTCTAAAACCCCTAAAATTGCTAAGTCGGAGACTGAGACTTTTGCGCAAAAGAAAAAAAGAGTCGGAGACAGAACCGTTCGGCAACAAAAATATCGTAAGGCAGAGCCTCAACCAGAAGGCAGCAGCAGTATGAGATAAATTTACAGAGGAAGCACCGAGTCTTGTTCAGTAGAGAGGCGTTGCCGCATATCCATCAAAATCTCTGAGGTAATATTTTCTCCCTAGACTTCATGTTCGTTTCTATTCAGCAGAGAATACCTTTTGGGTTCTAACTTCTAATAATTACTAGGCTTGGAATCTCATCGAAATGCTCATGACCCGTTCGCAAAAACTCACAACAGCAACTGTTTTGAAATGGGTTTCTTCTAGTTTTGCTGAAAACCACCTTAGACTATCAAGAACCATACTTAAGCAAATTTTCCCCAATGCCCAAACCCTTAGGCTTTACAGTTCAAGAAGAGGTCTTGAAACTGAAAATTCTGTAAACTTGGAGAACACTCTGACGTCTAATGGAGAAAATGCTGCTCGAATTTCTCGAGTTATTATAAAAGAAGCACAGGCTGCATTGTTGGATTATTTGCATTGTACTAGAGGCTTGCAGTTCATGGATGCAGAAAATATGAGTAAAAACTCGCCACATTTTCTTGAGAAGCTGTTGAGAAGGGTGGATAATGAAAATGAAGATGAAGTTGGGTGGTCAATTGCCCGGTACTTGAGGTATCACCCTATTAATGAGTTTGAACCTTTCTTTGAGAGCTTGGGGTTAAAACCTTCTGAGTATGTTCCTTATCTTCCTCGTAGTTTGATGTTCTTGACTGATAATGGTTTGTTGCTTCATAATTATACTGTTTTGTGTCGTTATGGGATTGCACGCAATAAGATAGGAAAGATTTATAAAGAAGCAATGGAAGTCTTTCGATATGATTTTGAGGTTTTGCCATCAAAACTTCAGGCTTATGAAGAACTAGGTATCAGCCAATCTGCTTTGATTAAGTTTATTGTTGCTAGTCCTTATCTTTTAATGGGGGATGTGAATGCTGCATTTGTTGAGGTATTGGAAATATTGAAGAGTTCTGGATTTGAAACCTGTTGGATTGAGGAGAATTTGTTGGAAGAACATTCTTATAATTGGAGCCGGATGCTTGAAGTTCTACATTGGTTTAGTGAGAAGGGTTGCAGTGATGAGCAGTTGGGTGTACTAATTGGTCAGCACCCAGATATTTTATTTGAGGGATCAGGGAAAACAACATTTTCACTAATTGGATTCTTATTGAAATTTGGTTTCACCATGAGCCAGATATATTCAATGTTTCTGCAGTTTCCAAAAATTCAAGTTATGAAATTTGTTTTGAATTTGAGGAACTGCTTTTTGGTCTTTAATAAGATTGAGATGGAGGTTGCAGAGATTGGGAAGATTATCCGTTCTCACCCCCTGTTACTGGGTTCAATTGCTATAAAAAAAACCAACACCTTACTTGCTGGCTTGAACGTCGGAAAGAAGCGCTTGTCTAGATACATACAGGAGAACCCAGAAGAATTGAAGAATTTGGTTTTGGGTAGAAGAATTGAGCCACTTCCAGCAGCCAAAGAGGACCAAATATCAAAGGCACAGAAACTTGAGTTCTTGTTAGACAAAGGTTTTGTAGAGAACTCAAACAAAATGAAAGCAGCACTAAAGGTATTTCGAGGCAAAGGAACCGAGCTTAAAGAAAGATTTGATTGCATTGTGAATGCTGGTTTGGATCGTGAGGATGTCTGTAAAATGATTGAAGTATCCCCGCAAATACTTAACCTGAAAAAGGGTGTGATAGAAAAGAAGATTGATTTTCTTGTAAATCATTTGGGTTATCCCGTATCATCTCTGGCGTCCTTTCCATCATATCTTTCCTATAGAACTGAAAGGGTCAAGTTTAGGGTATTCATGTACAATTGGCTCAAAGGTCAAGGAGCGGTAGACCTTAGGCCTGCCTTGAGCACTATTGTTGCAATGTCAGATGCTAAATTTTTGAAGGTATATGTAAATCATCATCCTGCTGGTCCTCAAGTTTGGAAGGATTTCAAGAGTAAATTTTATTCCTAGTATTAAAATATTATATTCTCCTGTTAAGGTTCTGCATTGCTGGGTGATCCCAAGTTGGTACTAATATACTTGATCCTTTTTCTTTTACATGCTGAGATTTTTATGGAGCATTAACAGTTTTCAGGTGATATGGCACATAAGAACAAGCACAGGCAAAATAGAATTAAGACCAGGTTGTTTGAAGTGTGTGTTGTGTATATATTTAGTATTGACCATCCGTTAAGCATAATGTTAAATGTTAAAGTTGCATCCAACAGAAACAAATTGGCATGGGGTAAAGTTAGAGGATTTTATGTATTTAGATACAAGTTCTAAAATGTCCTATGCTCTGTTCTCAAGAACCCCCTCAAGTGTGATCCCAGTGAACCAAAAATATGTGTTTCAATAATATCGTGACATGGAGCACGTTTAGTCAAACTAGGCCTCGCAGATAAATTATCATTGGGGTACAATGTTAAAGCTGGAGAAGCTGACCCAAAAGCAATTGGCAATAAGTGTATATGCTGCGGATTTTGTATATGTGGTGTTAAGAATGCTTGATACATGCTGGGGATTCAATGATTCCATCATGTTTGCATTTTGCAGTGATGAAATGATTTAGTGATATCATCACTATTATAATGCAATTCTTCTCTTCGTTTTTCACATACTGACATTTGAGTTTTCATTTATGTGCAGATTTTTCTTAGTTTTGTTAATTTTGGTGCATCTCCACTTTGCATATAGCATATTGTACTTTCACATACTCAGTAAAACTGTTTAACCTCACAAACCTGAAATCCTGTCCTCCCTTTTTGACATCTATTATCAGAGTTTGATTTTCTGATTTGAACTTTCAGTGTTATAAAAGACTGCAGTGATTTTACCAAGGGCATTCTAATTTGATGTTGCTGCATCAGGAAAATCGTTGGTGCAATGAGCGTTAGTTAAATTTCAGCTATTATATGTTAAGTTTCATCTTTCTTTTGTAGTAATTTTGAAATCCTTGGCCATGAGTTGCCAAAGAAAAATTCTTCTCGGGAAACTGATAGAAAACAGATGAAAGGGTGAAACCACATATTTGACTCATGCTTTGATTTCCTGGGTAGAATGAGATCGTGGTGGTTTCTACATAAACGCTAACAGCTCGTCTTATCTGGCGGCATCTCACCCCGCCTTCACGGACTTTAATGTTTAAAGATTATGAACACTCCACGGCGATGGGGCTGTTGCAGTTTGTTTGCCTTTTTCGGAGGCTCTTTTCTTTGCTGTTTTCCTTCGACTTCACAAGGGGCATTTGGTGAGGGCAATACGCTCACCCCTTTTATCCAAGATCGAATCATTCTCACTGTAGATTCGTGTAGTTTAGACTATTATTTGTATTTAAAAAATTTTGATTTAAAAAGAAAAAAAGACAAACCATGTAACAGAGTGTATGCAAAGCATTCACCATGACATGTTCCTAAAACATCCTATTACCCCTACATCCGTGAACTTAGGTTCGATTTCGTCTCCCCCAATATTGCTTGTATAAAAAAATGAACACCCTAATATATATCCCTTCATGATTAATTTATCTTCTATTTTCTACTAATTTATCTCAACCTCACAAACTGGACAGGGCGTGAAAGGAATTGACCTGCCTAGTTTGACTGGGCCTACAAAATATACCCACAACTAACCTGGACCGAACTTCCTAAAATTATGATTTGGCCCAAAATAAAATGATAGAAAGAACGGAAATGGAGTAGGCCGAGATTAACCAAACAAATGTCCTTCTACTGGGCACGTTAAGTGATAAAACCCTATTGACCTAAACAAGAAAAAAAACAAAAATCTTAAACCCTTCTGGCAACGAGAGTTCTGCAACCAAAACCCCCTGGAAAGGCAACCACTCAATAAGCATCAGTACCAAAAGCTCCTGCTGCTGAAGCTCTAAATCTTTCTTGAGGAGTGAGCTCATGCCTAAGTGTTGCTCAAAATTGCAAGGTAATATTTCATCGAAAGACTTCATATTCATTTCTTTTAAGCTGAATCTGGGGATTTTTGGATTCTCTTCAAACTGGTCATGACCCATTTGCAGAAACTCAGAGTGGCATCTATTCTCAAATGGGTTTCTTTAAATTTTTATGAGAACCACCTTAGATCATCAGCAACCCCATTTCAGCCAATTGGGTCTTTCCCCAATGCCCAAAGCCCTAGACTTTACAGAACAAAAAGGGCTTCTGAAGATGAAGATTCAGAAAATTTTGATAAGTCCTCAACTGGTGATGAAAAAAATGCTGGTCGAATATCTAGTTCCATTAAAAAAGAAGCGCAAGCTGCATTGCTGGATTATTTGCATGGTACAAGAGGGGTACACTTCATGGATGCAGAGAATATGAGTAAAAACTCGCCGCATTTTCTGGACAAACTTTTGAAACGGGTTGATAGTGAAAAAGAGATTCTTATGAAAAAGAATAATGAAAAAGAAATTGGGCGAGAAATTTCACGGTTCTTGAGGTACCACCCTATTAACGAATTTGAGCCTTTCTTTGAAAGCTTGGGTTTGAAACCTTCTGAGTATTTTCCTCTTCTTCCACGTAGTTTGATGTTTTTGTCTGATGATCAGTTGTTGGTTCACAATTATACTGTTCTATGTCATTATGGGATTGCACGCAATAAGATAGGAAAGATTTACAAGGAAGCGACAGAAGTCTTTCAATATGATTTTGAGGTTTTGCTATCAAAACTTAAAGCTTATGAAAAACTCGGTCTTAGCCAACCTACTTTGATTAAGTTTCTTGTTGCTAGTCCTTATCTTTTCATTGGGGATGTAAATGTGGAATTTGTTAAGGCATTAGAAAACTTGAAGAGTATTGGATTTGAAACCAATTGGATTGAGGGGAATTTATCGGCAGATAGTTCTTATAATTGGAGCCAGATGCTTGAAGTACTAAGGTTGTTTAGTGAGATGGGTTGCAGCAATGAGCATTTGGGTGAATTGATTGGCCAGCACCCATATATTTTATTTGAGGGTTCAGGGGGAAGGACAATTTCACTAATTGGATTGTTACTGAAATTTGGATCCACAAAGAGCCAGTTATGTTCAATGTTTCTACAATTTCCACAGATTCCAGTTGTGAAATTCATTTCAAATTTGAGACAGTGCATTTTGTTCCTGAATGAGATTGAGATGAAGGTTTCAGAGATTGGGAAGATTGTCCATTCCCATCCCCTGCTACTGGGCTCGATTTCTTTGAAAAAAGCTAACAGCTTACTCAATACCTTGAACACTGGAAAGATACGATTGTGCAGATACATCCAGGAGAACCCACAAGAGTTGAAGAATTGGGTTTTGGGCAAAAGAGTTGATCCATTTCCAGGCTCAGGAGAAAACCATATATCAAAGACACAAAAGACTAAGTTCTTGTTAGATATAGGATTTGTAGACAACTCAAACAAAGTGAAAAAAGCGCTTCGAGGAAAGGGAGGGGAGCTTCAAGAAAGATTTGACTGCATTGTGAAAGCTGGTTTGAGTCAGGAGGATGTCTGTGAAATGATTAAAGTAAGCCCTCAAATTCTTAACCAGACAAAGGATGTCATTGAATTGAAGATTGATTTTCTTGTAAATCAATTGGGTTATCCCCTGTCATCCTTGTTGACCTACCCAAGATATCTTTCCTATAAAATTGAAAGGGTCCAGCATAGGATATTCATGTACAATTGGCTCAAAGATCACGGAACAGCTGATCCTGGGCTTTCCTTGAACACTATTATTTCTTGCTCAGATACATATTTTATAAAATATTATGTAAATCGTCATCCTAGTGGTCCTCAAGTTTGGCAGGATTTGGAGAACGAAATTTATTCCAAGTACTAAAGTATTCATTGCTTTTACTGTTTTGTTTTTTTTTCCTGCATTACTGGTTTTCTTAAGTTGATACTAACATATGACAAGCAAAGTTTATTTAGCACCAGGTTATTGTACCTTGTAAGTGTGTGTTTATTTCCTGTCGTAAGTAATTGACCGTCCATGTTCTACATAGATGCTAAATCAGTCTCTGTTTTGCTTTTATATATATATATTCTGAGAGAAATCAGTCTCGGTTTATAATGGTGAAAGTCATTTAATGCTTTTTTCTATAATCTGATGCAGTTTTTCTTTTTAATTTCACCCTTTTTTTTTCCGATGTGCAAGATCTTGTTAGTTATGACTTACTGAGTACATCGCCACTTTACCACAGCTGGTTGCACTTCCACATTCAATAGTTGTTCAGCTTAAAATCGCTTATTATCATGAGATGACCCTGAAAACTTATGTCATCAGTTTGACTTCTTTTACCATAGGTCAACAGTTATCTGGTTTTAGTCTTATAAAAGTTGCAGTGCTTTACCTGAGTTATTGTTATTTCATGTTGCTGCATAAGGAGAATGCTTGGGGTAAAAAGAAATAGCATGCATGGTTTACATGAAATTTGACCTATTATCTGTCAAAATACTTCCCATATTTTGTCTTACAGATTTGAAACTCTTGGCCACGAGTTGCCAAAAACAGATGAAAAGGTAGAGCAATGATCTGCAGTGGTGGCTCATGTTTGCTGTAGTCTCTGCATGAAAGCATGAATGAAGGAAATGGCCTATTCTGAGAGAAAACTGTTAGCTTGGTTGAGATTTTTACTTGCACCTTTTTCATTCGTTTCTAAATTTTATTGAATGCCTGGAAGTAATTGTTATTGGGAAGGTGTACATGATTTTCGAACTGGCTGTGCCGGTAGTTGGATTATTGCTCAATGAGTTTGTTGAAGCCTTGAAGCATTCTAAAGCATGTTCATTAACAGATTCACTGTTCTTGAGGTCGAGAAGATTATGTTATGTGCTATCTCTATTTTGTTCCATTTCTTATTGGATTAAAGAGCAATTGGCGCTAGCCGTCACTCTGATTTAGATGTTCTACTCGACCCAACTTGAGGCTTTAGTTCCATTTCTTGTCGTTACAAAATTTCGTAGTTTTTGGTTACCTAAAAAGGAAAATATAGCTTACAAGCCTAGCAGCGAAGGCCATTGCAACCGGCATACACCATGGCCATGGTCATGGCCTTTTAGAAATGTTATTGACGCCACCAGAAACGCTTCCACTCATACTTTAGCTAGAACATAACTCAAGTATTTCTACCCGTGGGTAAGGTTGCTTCATCCGTATCGTTAAGCCCTTCTTATTGTTAAAATGAGGTGCTTTGTTTTCTCGAGTACTCTTCAAAGTCATTAGCTTAATATACTTTTTTTAAAAAGTAAAATATATTTTTGGTCATTGTGTATACAATACAAAGTAAATAATGGTTTTAAAAAAAAATCTTTTACGAGTTTGGAAATTTTAAATTGTTAGTAAGAAGCACATCCACTTTAACCGACTTGGCTATCAAATACCAAACATCAAATTTAAATTTGATGGTTGATGTGGCAATATGACATTTGCACAATTTTACACTTCACACAATATGTCAAATAAATAATTATTGTAACAGTCAATCATTCAGATTAAAAAAAAAAAAAAAAAAAAAAAAAAAAAAAAAAAAAAAACAGTAACATCCAGCTCTCTCTCTAATAAAATATTTATTTGACATCTTGCTTTTGAGATATCAAAAGTAAACCTCTAGCATTTATTCTACATTAGCTTTGACAATTCAGTTGTAGTGATATAAGATGTTATTTTTGGCCGTTAAATGTTTTGACACTTTTTAACGTATCGGTTGGAGATACTCTTAAGCCCATGTCTGCTAATCCCATTGACAAAATTCAACTACAAAGATAAAATTGAAAGTGCAAAATGAACTGGAATGACCATCCTTGACGAAAAAAGGCTATAACATGTTGTGTGAATTTTTTTTTGGAGTGCTGCTATTTCCACTTCGTATCCTATTTCTCCATCCACCTTATCCTCAAAATTTTAAAGACAAATTTACCTTGTACAATGACTTCTAAGGACTTAGGGAAAAAACTACGGACTAATAATGTTATGACATCTGGAGCAATATGTCATTAATAAATATTTTTATTAACTTTATGAATAAAGCTTCAACTGCTCCCACTCTCTCTCCTCCCAATTAATTGGCAAACCCTTTACCCTTCTTCTTCTTCCTCCCCTTCGACCCTCTCTTCACTATATTATTCGCCCATTGTTGAAGAAACATTTAGCAGCTGGCTATAAATTAATACAAATTTATAAATAAATCCAATCCTAGACATGTATTTATAAAAAAAACCAAGCACTATTTAAACATAGAAACACACCCAAAGTCAACTTTTTGGGTGTGTTTATAAATGGGTTTTGAGTGTGTGTAATGATGGGTTTTTGGTGTGTTTATATGTTTAAATAGTGCTTGAGTTTTTTTATAATTTCAACCCCCATTTTGGGTGTTTTAGTGAAACTCACATAAATTAATGGAGCAGATTGGTAATAGCAATCTTTTTATTCAAATTTGTATTATGACGTGTGCCGAAACTCGAAATCAAAAATTACAAATAAAATAAAATAATTTTTTTTTGGAAAACGCTAGAAAGTAGCAGAGTGCTTTTATTTTTTTGTTGTTGGAAGGAAAATAAAAACCCCCACAAATGATTCCCCCTCCAAGGTTGATGCAAGCTATGCTTGTACTCAAAGAGAAAAAAGTAAAGGAATTTAGAGGTGGATTTTTAGTTAAAAGGATACATATGGGTTGGTTCCTAAAAATTTATCGATCAACAATATGTCCCCGGTGAAGCGCCGACTTTGGAGATCAAACCAGGAATGGGGAAAGAGGAATCGAAAAAGAGACGGTTGATGGGGATGAGAGAGATTTAAGTGAGAGGAAGGTGAAGAGTTTAGGAATAACGTTAATTAAAATATTAATAAGATATGAATATTTTTAACATTTTAAATGAATTAAAATTTAAACGGAATTTTAGAAATAACGGCTGGTGAAAAGATAAGATTTTATTTTTTCAAATTTATATAGGGGGTGGAGAAATGGGACGAAGTGAAAATAATAGCACTTGAAAAAATAAAAACTGATCATTTCGTAAATCTCGTAGAGGTTGTGTGAATTTTTATTTATTTATTTATATAAAAAAAAAGGATATACACGTTGGATTCAACTGGATTCCATCGTGACCTAAGCATTAATGCTATTTGACGAGGAAAAAAAAACATTAATGCTAGTTATATAATACTGATCATTATTTAACACATACTTGCATTTTCGCAACATATGACCCTCGGACTGTGGAGAGGCAGAAAAAAAAAAAAAAAAAAAAAAAAAAAAAAAAAAAAACAAAAAAAAAAAAAACAAAAAAAAATAACTACTTTCTCACCAGTTTCTTCTCCTCGCTTCCTCTATTCAAGTTCTTTCTCTCTGCCTCCTCTCTTTAGCTAACCTCTCAAAAGCTCAGTATTGCTTTTGATTAATCTGTTCAGGCTCCAATAATATTTGTGCTAACGTTTCTCTTTGATGACATGATTCTCTGATCTGGGTCTTCTTTACTTGTTATTCAGATCCTAGTTTTCAATTTCTTTTGGCTTCTGCTACTTCACTGTTGGAAAAGCCAGTAATAGAAAGCAGCCTATTTGGTTCTTGGGTTTTTGTTAGTTTCTTGATTGCTCTCATCAGATTGCGAGAAATGGGTTTTTCCAATAAGATGCAGAAAGTGGATATTTGCTTTCAGGTCAGCTTCATTCTTCTTTGCTTCGCTATTCTCTATGTTGCATATGTACTTTGTCACGCTTTGGTTTTCTAATATGAGTGCTTCTGTTTTTTGTTCTGTGAAGATTAATGGTAGACAAAGAAAATAAATTGCTTTTGTCAATCCTGGATTTCTCTCTGTTTGGGACCTGAAAAATCAAAGTGAGTTACTTCGACGAGACTAATTATCGTGTTTGGGTTGAGTTAGTGCTTCATAATCTGGAAACATCTTAAGTCGTAAGTTTCAAATTGAACGTATTTTATGTAATCTGTCTTGCAAAGTTTTAGCAGCCAAACTTGAAATTACTGATTTGGATTGTTGAAAGTGAAGCCAGAATGGTGTTTGATCCAAAAGTGATTGCCCTTTCTTGTTTATCTGCAAATTTTAATAAATACCTTGTTCAGGTTGAATATAGTTTACAAAGGGTTTAGCTGGTTTGTGATACTTTATTACCGTTTTCTAGTGTTTCCATTTATTTTCCTTTCAAACTCTCTGGACTGGCTTGATTAATGCTTGAATTAGTTAAGTCAGAGCCACTAGATAATAGAATCTCTTGGCAGCATCAAAGATGCAGTTTTGTTTTTGGGTATTGAAATGATAGGGGTGAAGGGTTCGAGCCTGCATTTTTCTTTCTTCTCAATTGAATTTCTCATAAACCAAAGATAGTGTAAGGAATTAAAGAGGCAGTCATGATTGACTTTAACTTTCTGATTTTGTTTGTACTATGTAGTACCTTTTTGAGGTAAGGTTTAGGATTTTCCTGTTCCTTAAAGGTCTCAGTTTTAGCTCAAATATATATATATATATATATATATATATATATATATATACTGGTTTCATTAATAGTCATTGGAAGCTGATGTGGATTTGCTTTAATCCTCTTCTGCTTGTGGATACCTTAATACTGGTATTCTGTATTATAAACTTTGCATGCTGATTAGTGGAGTTTAGTCTGTTACTCATTTTGAGTTTTGCTTCTAAAATCATTTGTTTGTATTTGCAGAAATTTTTCTAGTTTGGAATTTTCTTCACGAGGTTTATTTACTATGGGTAGAGGTAGAGGTAAAGGGAAGAAACAAAGCATTATTGCTGTTCGTGAGGATCCTGGAAGTGGTGAAGAGGAGAGGATTCCACCAAACAGGAGAAGAGGAAGGCCACATAAACCATTAAAGGAAGATATTGGAGAAGGAGAAGAAGCTCAGAAGACAGAAGATGTTGAGGATGCAAAAATTTATGTTTCTAGCAAAGACATGAAAAACCAATCTGCCATAGAGAATGGAAGGAAAAGGAAGAGGTCTGCTCAGGTAAAAGAAAATATAAAATCAGTCAAAGAGGATAAAAACGTTGAAACAAAATCAAGTCTTGATGACTCGACAAAGTCTGTTGGATTCCGACAAAATGGGAGTAGGCGGAAAAACAAGCCTCACCGAGCTGCTGAAGCTGGTGTTCAGTGCAAATGAGTTCAGTTTTGCTGTTGAGATAGTTGCGCACCTTCTTTGCCATCAATGGATAAATCAGAAGCATGGAGAAGGGCTTTGTTGGTTCACCTATCATTCCTTATATTGCCTTCATTATATGTTTTACATTTCTATAAATTCTGAGTTCTTTCTTTTGCGAACGGATGATTTTGATTGTGAGGTTTTGAAATATTCACTTGTGCCATGCTATTTGCTTTTGTTACTAGCCACAGACATTTTCGTTAGCCTTACAAAAATTTTCTCTGACAGCATTCATTTTGCTTGAACTTAGATGAGGTTGCCTTCATTTTTCATTCTTCATTTCTCTTTCCTGAAAAGGAAAATAGATTTGGGGATATTCGTTTCTCTTTCCTGGAAAGGAAAATAGCTAGGGAGGGAGTATACATGCTTTCAAATTATCCAAATTCCACCAGCAGAATACACTGGTGCTTCGATTCAGGCTGCTCATAAAATGAAACTGAAGGCTTTTATACCTGGAAATAGACCCATACACCTGAAGTCTTGAATAGAGATAATGGCCTTCACAATGGATTACAAGTGTTCACTGGATTTTGTTGCGCATTACTTGAACATGTGAGCTAAAGATATGGGCCTTGTAGTTGGTTTCCATGGTATAATCTTGAATTCTCTAACAGCAAATGGATTAGATCAGAGACTAATTACTTCTTATGAACATGTGAACAGATGTGTTTGGTGTTGGCTCTTCTAGCAGATGATAATTGAGGAGACTCAAATACTCAACAAGGGAAAACCAGGTGAGTTCAACGGTGACGGATTTCATTTTTAGTTTACAATACTAACTCTTTTAAGTTATTAAGTTTCCAGTGCTAGAGTCATGGATTTCATTTACATGGCTGAATGATTAAAATATATAGGTAAGTGTAATTGATAGTCATTCTCCTGATGTTCTGACAAATATGGAAACAAACATTTTCAAAACAGAAATCTATATGCATCCCCTTTTTGGTTCCTATTTGTGGAATAGATTGGGTTAGATGCCTGAATGAAATTGGTCTCAACGTTGCCTTGGAAATAATGATGATGTTGATCAAATACTCTGCACATGCATAGGGGATCTAAACATGATATCGTGCGTGCACCTGTTTTGGTAATCCAAATAAAGCTGAAGCTTAGGTAACAAATTGGCATCTGAGCAATTTCACTTTTGTCGAGTGTATTCAGGATCCTATGTGTTATGTTTAGTTGTGTCGAGTGTATTTAGGATCCTATGTTATGTGCAGTTTAGGTTTGATCTTACAAAGCCAATTGAACGTATGTGTGCCTCCAATCTATACGAAACAAAGTTATTCCTTACTTGGACTGTCACATCGAGAACTTGGAAGCATTTTGTCACTTCGACTAAAGTTTTGAAATACCATGCAGTGGTTATTGTCAAGAACCCTTTAGATGGATTAGTGCAACCGGAACACTACTATTATCCCACGAGAAGGGTATGCATTGTGGCCGTTGAAGTGCTTAGAAGGACAAACAATGAAATGCCCTTCGGGTAGGAGTCTAGTCAAAACCAGTGTCTTGGATTACAAACATGTTAAGTACTAAAGTTTAGCACTGTTGTATAATTTCCTTTTGTATGTGTAGTTTTTGCAGCTAGCACACATTAAAAGCGCCACATTGTGTGCCATATAGCTTACAAATCAGAATACAGGGTGAAATAATGAGTTTCGCTTTTGACAGCCTTCTTTTCTGAGAGTGTTTCTTCATCCAATCTGTTTTAGAATTCATGGGTGTTATTTTTTTCTTCATTCATAGCCACCAAAATTTATGGTGCAAATGAGCGACGCTGAAGAAGATGTCGGGAACATATATCCGAGCCTTGCTAGAGATGATACATCTCAGTTATACAGAGTTTGTGGGATTTGACATCAGTTTCTTTTAGTAATATATTCTTATGCAATATAGAACTGAAATTTTAGGAGACGTGGCAGCCCAAAGCTTTTGTTTAGTCTTTGTCTAGTTGCTAACCATACCTTTGGCATTCACCAGTGACTTGGCTTTCATTAGTTGATGCTGATGGCTTGAGGCGAAGAGGTGCTGACCAAGATTGTGCATACAAGAAGATATCCATGTTTAACATTTTTTTTTCCAGTATAATTATGTAGTCCGCAAAATCAACTACAAATCAGCCAAACATGGTTCCATCAACGAGGTTCACTTGAAAAATTATCGTAATTTCTTTATCAGTCCAATTAACTTGAAATAATGTAGAATCAAACTAGAAACATTACCTTCACCTAACAAAACATTAGAGTCGTTTGAATCCAAGTAATAGCCTCAAATGACATCCAAAGTTAACTAGTGAAACTTGCCGGCGCATATTTCTTATCTGACATACGTTACTTCGAAATTTACCATTAACAAAATATATATCCATGGCCATTGACAGTTTATGATAAGACAAGACACATATAATCCAAAAGCCTTCAACTATTTGAGTTACATGATTTGAAGTCGCATAACTTGGAACTCCTGAATTTCTCAAGTGTAACTTGGGCATTAGAGCCTCTTCGGCAAATGCCACACCGGTTTCCAAGAAACTTAGTTGTTTCGTTTGATTTTTGGTCATGGAGGATATTTTTGGAGCTCCCTTGCATTCCTTTTAATTTGGTTCAAATTCACCTTCTCCCTTTCATTAAGGAGTTGGCGAAAATGTCCTCAATACCTCTTTTAGCCAATTTTCCATTATTTTGTTGAAATTATGAGAAACGAGATCAGAGGTTTTGTGTTGCATGTGTGTAGAATCGTTCATGTGAGACCACCATTAGTTACATGCATGGATGTACTTCTTACCTTAGTCAAACTTAAGACAGAGAGATGGCCGAGATTGTGTACACTTCAAACAAACATAAAAATAAAAATAAATGACATTGTTTGCAATTGTAGCTTGGGCCAAGCACTGGGACCTCGCACGCTAAGCAAAAAACCAAGGGATGCGTGACTGAAATGCATATATATATATATATATCACGAGAGTATTTCCGTACGTTACCTAAATTAAGGATGAACTGGGAATTGCAAAAGACTTGTAGCTCAAGTGCTTAAGAGTAGTTATCCTTGTCATTGAGATCATGTGTTAGAATCCACAGTATTATTTGTATAAATATAAAAAAGAGAGGAAAGGATGAACTGCGAATTCTGCACGGATCAACAAATCAACGGCTGTGAAGAGATAGAAATGTAGAAGTAGCTGTTATAGCAACAAGAAAGAGAGAGAGAGACAGAAAGGAAGGAAGCTCGCTCTCTCAATAAAACATCGCTGATGCTTTCTTGCTTTTATAGGTAATGGGATTTTGAATTTTTATAGTAATTTTGTTCAAGTTGTTGTGTCTTCGTCTTCTTCAACAAGGAGTGGACATGACTAATTAACACTGAAGAGTCGCTTTGATTGCTTCTTATGACAACGAAGATTCTTGAACTCAACCGCAAGTAGGAGATTATCCCTTTCTTTTATTTATTTATTTATAAAGAAAGAGAACCTCAAAGAGAGCCTAAGGCTTTTGCATGGTCAAACTTATCGGACCAGTTTCGCTTTCGTCGAATGTAATCAGGATCCTACGTTGTGTTCAGTTTGGGTTTGATCTTATGCAAAGCCAATTGAACATAGTTGTGCCTTCGATCTTATATGGAACATACTTACTTTGGACTATCACCTCTAGAAAGAAGGTAGAATTTCGTCATTTCTGCCCACACCGCTGGAATGTGGAGTGTAGTTGTCCAAGTATGAAGATGGAGCTGAAATATTCAAGAGTTTTGTTGGAAGTTTGCGATATTTAACATGCACATGACCATATCTGTAACTAACAATTTTATATCCATGTTTAAAACTTAGACTGTAAGTACAAAATATGAAACGAGAATCAGTTAATCTGAAAAATCAGACATTAAAATTTCCACTAAATATTAGAATTAGTCAAGACATTCTACGTGGAAATTTATATTACACTCAGAACATTCAAACACCAATCCTTTGCAAGGTCGACCACACCTCTTACAAGGAAGAATCCGCTCTCTCTTATCGGAAGGAATTTCACTCCTCCTCTTTTCAACAAGGGTGACAGGGTGTGGGTGATTCGGATGCTCGTAACTATCTCCTAACTTGACTTGCGGATGCCTCCCGAGAATGCAATGAGGATGACAATCAAAGTCACAATCCGAGCAGGAGTAGAACCAGAGTTTGGGATCTCGTTTGCCTTCGCATATTTCACAATAATATTCATCTAACTCGTTTTTAACACTGTCATAGGTGAGCTTGAGAGGATGATTGTCGTACTTGTGTCTTGCTGTAGGAGGTAATTTAACACATGAAAAACAGAGATGGAAGTCGCATCTCCTACAACTGAACCAAAAATAATTTCCCGAAGTGCCACAACCCCTACATATATAACTGCTTTCAAGTGATGTGTTGAACTGGAGGGTGTGAACATGAGCCTCATGTTTAAGAGCCTTCTGCTTCCATAGAATAGTGCAGTGAAGGTCAAAGTGGAAAAATGGATTATTAAATTCAAAGTATACGAAGCCTTGGCCAAACGTTCGGCACATCGAACACTTGAACACCCCACCAATCGAATGAACCCTAGGATGGAGTTCACACTGGCCAGTAACAAATGGGAAAAGCACCTTTTTAGGTGACTGTGCACAAGCAGTATGTAGAAAGAAAGGGCACGACTCTTGTTCTGTACAGCTATAAAAGGCATCAATTTTGGTGATGGGTCGCATGCAGCCATTACAAGTGATTATTCTATCATTATCATCATCACCATTATCTTGATGATCACTATTGATGAGGGCTAAGACATGTGGATGGCTGAAGTGATCGATTTGGAACTGAATTTGATTGTTGATTATTCTATCATCATCAGCAGCAGCACTATCTTCAACTGCCTCATAACATAGTGTTACGCAGTAATTGTGGGCGACATAACTGCAACATTCATGTTCACAATAATAAACTGCACGGATGTTGTCCATGTTTTTATAACAGAGGTCACAGAAATTTTGGATTTTCGGGAAAGTATCTTCAAACCACCAGGTGAGCTTTAGGCGGTGTTGGTGCTGGGCCGTTTTGATGTGGGTTGGTAACCAAGAACAACATCCATGGACCAGGAGCTGGCAGATGCTGCAGAGGTACATGGCGGCGCTATATTTATTGTAAATATTACCACGAACCCTATCTTCGCCGCAGACTTCACAAGGTAATTGCGCTGGCTTCCTATGAAGGGTGAATTTGTGGTCATGAAAGTCAAGAATGTTGCGCCAATTGGAAGCACATTGGAGGTCAATGTTGAACTCACATTGGAAACAACTGTAACTGAACCTCGAGATGCAATGTTGATGACATGCACTGCAACTCTTTTCCCTGTCACTTGTGTCAAGAGTAAGTGGGTGCTTGCGGTGGATCGGGTGGTGGATCTCACCCGTTAGCTCGGCACATGATTTATGGAGATTGAAGCCACCATTGTAACAAATGTTGCAAGTGTAGCTAGGCCCAAGCACTGGGTCACCGCACCCATCGCAGTAAAAACGTTCACCATCATTCTTCCTCTGCACTTCCATCATGGGATGCTGGTGATTCAAATGTTGATTCTCATCAATCTTTCTCCCTGTCATCAACACATTTAAACTTCTTGTTATAAATTTTGACAGACATTGACCTGACCAGAATATATATTACTATTGTTATTCAGTCTCTCTACCTGGATTAATCGGACTCAGAGCCATGCCGCCACGCCTCCGCACCTTGGGCCCAACTGCTAGGCGCACCACCAAATTGGCAGATCCCCAAATAATTCTTAGCAAAGCCACTAAATTATCTGACAAAAAAAGCCACCAAATTCTGAGATAAGTACGGTGAGCGATTGATGCTCTCTAAGTCGAGCCCTGCTTTCAAAGCTCAATGTGAGAGAGAGAGTGAGAGAGAGAGAGAGAGAGAGAGAGAGAGAGAGTAGAAGTGGCATTTGACACTAGAAGCTCACTCAAAACTAGGAGCTAGAAATTAAATAAATTTGCAAATAAAATAGGGCTTGTCCAATATAGATCCATACATTTTCTATTTCTTAGACATATACCCATCACTCTATAAATCTATGTGTAAAACCCAATTTCAAATTTAAATTACCAGTAGAATATAAGAGGTCGTAGTATTTCTATGTTTTTACATTGTTGCCACTAAACTTCATATTTTATTTATAATTTATTTCAAGCATTTCATTAACTGTCATAATTGTAATTAATATACTCCCTATTAATAGCATATCAATCACCCCATTTCTTATAGTTGTCATTCCCTCTCACATCTCGCCCCCTAAAATTTCAAACCAAAAAAAAATCTGTAAATTACATATCCAATAATGTACTTATGAAAATTATAATATAAATATATACATATAAAATATAGGTATCCAATAAATTACATATCCAATAATGTACCTATGAAAAATAGGTACATTATTAGAGGAAAAAAATAGGTAAGTTATTTGGAGAGAGAAAATAGGTTCATTTAAAAAAATTACTTTTAATAAAACAAATGATAGTTACTTTATTCAGAGAAAAAAGGCTATATTATTTATAGAAAAAAAAATAAATTACATTATTTAGATAAAAAATAGGTACATTATTTAGATAAATAATAGGTACTTTATTCGTAGTAGGTATATTATTCAAATGGTAGGTACATTGGATGACATATAATACCTAAATCCTAATTGTAAGTACATTAAAATTAATGTAGGTATATTGGAATAGATAATTATGTACACTTTTCATACTAGGTAAATTATATTTTTCATAAAACAAACAAGTAATAGGTACATTATTTTTTCAACATAATTAGTATGTATAGTTTTATTCATAAACAATTATAAAGTGGATTATTAGTCATGTATAATTCATAAAAAGAAAATAACATAAACATTTTATTAAACAAACCGATTACCCAAATTTGAATTTATTGTTAAATTTTTTAAAAAATGTTTCAAAATTAATTCATACATCCATTACAACCATTTGGAGATCTTTCAAAATTCAACATCTGTCATTATATACAATCCAATTAAAAATTGTTTCCATATTGATTCCTACATTAATATACAAAATGCAATAATGGCTTAGTTGGGGGTATTTTTGGAATCTAAAAAGTACAATAAATCAGATTTTATGCTTAATTAGGTAACTTGCTGAGTTGAATCCTAGTCATGGGTTTTTACTTATACAAATTGGGTATTATTTATAGGAACAAAAAGTGAAGGGTTTTAGGTATGACAAATTGAATTTGAAGGGTGTAAGCCAAATTTACTAATAAAATAAAATTCTTGAAATTCTTCTGTCAAGTGGACAATGTTTGCAATCGTTTATAATGATATTGATATAGATGAGTCAACAGTCAAACGGCAAAGGGGCTTAGTTGGCCATAGTTAACGTGACCTTGAAACAGAAAATATTATTTGAAAAATTATATATATATATAAGTATTTAGCTAAAAAAATTAAAAAAATGCTCATTGGGTGACACAATAGTGGAAAAATTAATGAAAAAACAAAGTGCATGACAAAAAAATTATAAAATAAGGATATAATAAATTAATAATTTTTTGAATTGAAAAATATTTAGAAACTAGAAAATATGACGCCCACATTTCCTTAAAAGGAGGAAACTATTTCCCTTCAAATAAAACAGCCATATTCACCTCTTGCCACGACTCTTCGATTTATAAATCGATTGTTGGATCGGTGCATATTTGGTATTTATTTGAATTCAACCTTTTAAACTTAAAAACAGAATTTGAGTCCCAAAATACAAAAAATCTGTTTGGTAGACCTAATTTTGAAAACCTAAACTAAAAAACACCAAAATACTTGAAAACACAAATCCCAACTATTTATTATTTTAGATATGCCCTAAAAAATATCACTACTAAGATTGGAAAGCTAAGTTTATAAATCATGTGCTGCTAAGATTCACTCCATCGAGAGTGAGGTATCTTAGGGAAGAGAGATGAGAAAGCCAATTCAAAATTTTGGAATGTATTTCGAATGAGGAGAGATACCCAAAAGAAGAAGAATTGAGGTCAAGATAGTTAAATATATTTATAAATACTAAATCTGTAGGCCACTGGGTCTTTTGACTCTTTAATATTATTAATCACATAAAATATGTTATATTAATATATTAAAACATTATGCCGTTGGTACACATTTTGTTTGGAGGTGGATATATTATTTTTTTTAAAAGAATGGCATCAATATATTATTAAAGAGAAGGTAAGTAGTACAAAAAAGAGACTAAGATTTAGAGGATTAGGCGAACAACCCTACACATAACATAAAGTTTGGAGGTGGATAAGAGCAAGTTAAAACAAATATATAATATATAATAAAATTGTAATTTGGAGACCTAGCTACTTAAAATGGGGGCCCTAAATTAAGGATGAATTGAGTATGAAGTAAAGTTCTTTTCATTCATACCTTAATTAAGCAAGAATCGCAGATTGTGGATGGATCAGAAAAGGATGTTGTTCAGGAAGTCGACACCATGTCTGAATTGATGAGGTAGCTAGCTCAAAGTAAAAGATGGAGAGAGATATGTATGTGCATGCGTCTGGCTACTTGTTGCAACATATATATATATATATATATATATATATATTTAGGGTACCTTATAATTTTATTTGAGGGATGCCCTTTAGGGTACCCTATAATTTTTTTTCCAATGATCAAAACCATCTATTTTTTAAGGTCTTCATTCATAGATCATCCTTACAAAAAATTAGACAATTTGGAAACCATTTTGACATCCAATTGTGTCCTACAAAATCAATTAACATGGTGCTTCAAGAAAGTACTAAAATTTCAATTACTCAATTGAATTATCAAATGATATCGGATTCAAGTGATTTTTTGTAGAGATGATCTTTGAATGAGTATCTACAAAATAGACGGTTTGGATTAGTGAAATACAATATGGAGTGGGCCCCACAAGGGGTGTCCCTTAAATAAGCTTATTTGAAGGATCCCTCAATGGAAGCTTTCTGTATATATATATATATATATATATATATATATATATATACAGTCCCCTTCTATTGAGGGACGCCTTTTAGGGTGCCCTACAATTTTTTTTCCAATGATCCAAACCATTGATTTTTTAGGTCTTCATTCATAGATCATCCTTACAAAAAATTAGACAAATCGGAAACCGTTTCGACATTCAATTGTGTTCTACAAAATCAATGAACACGGTGCTTCAAGAAAGTACTAAAATTTCAATAACTCAATTGAATGGTCAACTGATATCAGATTCAAGTGATTTTTTGTAGAGATGATCTTTGAATGTGTCTCTACAAAATAGACGGTTTGGATTAGTGAAATACAACCCGGAGTAGGCCATACAAGCGGTGTCCCTCAAATAAGCTTATTTGAGGGATCCCTCAATGGAAGCTCTCTGTATATATATAGTCCCCTTCTATGAAGGGATCCCTCAAATAATTTTATTTGAGGGACGTACTTTAGGATACCCTACAATTTTTTTTTCTAATGATCCAAACCATATATTTTTTAGGTCTTCATTCATAGATCATCCTTACAAAAAATTAGACAAATCGGAAACTTTTTCGACATCCAATTGTGTCTTACAAAATCAATGAACACGGTGCTTCAAGAAAGTACTAAAATTTCAATAACTCAATTGAGTGGTCAAATGATATCGAATTCAAGTGATTTTTTGTAGAGATGATCTTTGAATGAGTATCTACAAAATAGACGGTTTGGATTAGTGAAATACAATCCATAGTGGGGCCTACAACTGTTGTCCCTCAATGGAAGCTCTCTGGTATATATATATATATATATATATATATATATATATATATATGAAACAAAGATAGCTAGAAGGAGAAGAAATCCTGAACATCTCAATAAAGAAACAAAGATCCCTTTCTGTCTTTGGCTCCTTCTTGTTCAAGGTCAGATGCTTTCGTGCTTTTAAATAAACTTTACCAAACCCATATTCCAAAACTCTACTCTACTCAAGAATGTAATATCCAAACTAAAACTGAGATTCCGTAGCAGTTTCTATTGAATTGTTCTAACATCACAACCTATCGCCCTTTTTAGAAGTAGAAGAAAGTTCCATAAACAGATAATTTCAACCAAATTAATAAAAATATAGGGACGAAACTATAAGTAAGGGTATAATTCAGCAATCATTACTAGATTTTTTGTCTTAAGAAATACAAATTTGAAGAATCCCATATATTACCTTTTGGAGTTATGCTTACTTAACTTGAGAATAATCTAACTTGAGAACAATCTCAAATTCGTTTTTCCTTTAGCCATAAGATAATCACTTTTTTTTCCCAAATTCTTTTCGTGATTCAACATGTTGAAAGAGAATGGATTCTCCAAATGATATAAGCTTCCAAATATCCTGAATAGTTTTTTGAATACTCCAGGGAGTCGAAACCTTCTTTAGGGCGCTTTCAATGATAAGTTTAGAATCACCTTTAAAATAAGTTTTGGCCATCCACAGTAGTGGCCATGGGCAAGCCCATCCCTAAAAGCAATGCTCTCTGCAACATTGTAGTAGTCTCAGCAATCTTATTTGCACTTGCAAGTAAGATATGGCGATCACTATCACGTATGACAAACCTAGTGAATTCTTGTTTTGGATTGAATCATCAAAGTTAATTTTGATCTTAACCAACAAGGGGATGCCATTTAATGGCCATGTGGCCTTTATCCTTAGAGCATTTCCAGTGCTATCGACCAGACTGGGCAGGATGGGGCCTTAGGCCCGATAGCCCGGGCAACATGTGGGGGCCACCAACCCGAGCAAGCCCAAAGGCAAATTGAGCCCGTGCTACTGCCTGAAGGCTGATGACATCACCGCTGACACCAGGCTGGCATCAAACTTGCTTCCCCTAACGGATAGAAGCCACGTGGTGCTTCCTAGGGTGTCTACTCCAATATTTCTCCTCTAATCAAACAGCTGCCAATTTGTTTTAAAAAAAAACATTTTGAATTTTTTATTATATAAAAATACTAAAAAATTCTGAATTTTTTTTTCTATAAATACCTGCCAATATTCTTCACTTTCCACACCAAATCTTCATACATATTCTTCTCCTTCCAATATTATTCACTTTCCACATCAAATTTTCTACTATTATATTTCATTTGTGTAAAAATACAAATGGCCTCTTCCAGATGGTCGTGGACAACCATGGAAGAGGTTTCGTTATGCGAGTGTAAGGTCCAAGGTGGTCAATGTCCAATCATGAGCAATGAGATGAAGTTCTCTCATATGTGGAGAAAAATTCATGCTGAATTTTGTGAAAGATCGGGTTGGGCTCGTACGAAAATGGCCTTGGCTAGTAGATGAAAATTTTTAAATAAAGATTTAGGGAAATGGAAAGATGCATTGGCAAAAGCGAGGGACAATATTCGAAGCGGCAAAAATCTTGGCAACAAGGTAAATTATTTGTAATTGTCATTTCATTAAATTTAATGTCATAACAATGACAAATACTTCCATTATTGCAGAGACAACTTCTCTTCATTCTCCCTTTCCCCCTAAAGAGAAAGGGTCGTCGGAATGAAGAAATAGGCAACACCTGGCTCTAATACCATGTCAAACAAAGTAGGGCAAATATTCAATTACGCTCAGATACGCTCATATTATTATTCTTCTCCAATATTGAGGTATTTATACAAGTACAACGATGTGTTAACCCTAAATAAAATAGGAAATATATCTAAATTACAATAGGAAATAAATCTCTATTACAATAGGACTAAATAACAATTGGTAAGTAACCAAAATTCTAACTAAATAAGGAACCAAAATCCTAACTAAGTAAGGACTCACCAACACTCACACCTCGAATCTTTAGATGTGTGGCCTTCATTCATCTCCACAAAAATTAACTAAGCAAACTTGATTCCTGTGCACTTCGTTCTGATTTCATGGGTTATGCCACTCATCAGAAAAGCTACCGCTATTATCACTCTCATACTCGACGTACCTATGTCACTTTGGATGTGACCTTTCTGGAATTTGAGATGTTCTTTCATGACCCATCATCTAATTCTACGCTTCATGGAGAGATACGAAGTGAAGAGCAGAATTGGAGCAACTTGGAAAATGAAGAAATTCTCATCTATACAGAAATGATCGATCGTCCCGAGTCTGGAGCACGATATTACTCTATCCTGAAAATGATCAATCGCCCATTCATAGCTATCAATCGCCTGACCCACCTAATCGCTGCAAAGATGTTTCTTATTTGAGTCCCACACCTACAAACAATACAAAACAACAAGATGAAGACTCTCCCTCTAACTTAACAGTACCAACATACCAATCTCCTGAGAATATCCTTAAGGTAACTACTCCTACTACACTTGTGAATTTAGAGCATAAATCTATTGGATACCAATTACCTTTAAGGAAGAATCGTGGATAGCCACCAAATCGTTATTCACCTGATATTGGCTAGACATCAGAGTATCCAATTGCGAATCATGTATCTACTGAGAAGCTGTCTGAACCACTCAAGGCCTTTGTGCATTAGTTGTTTTCTATTCATATCCCAACCAAGGTTGTTGAAGCATTTAAAGATCTTAAGTGGGTTCAAGATATAAAGGAAGAGATGAAAGCTCTTGAGAAGAATCAGACTTATACACTAGAAACTTTACCGCGAGGAAAAAAGATTGTCGGATGTAGATGGGTGTTTACCATAAAACACAATACTGATGGATCTATTGAGCTATACAAGGCAAGACTTGTGGCGAAAGGGTACACACAGACTTATGGTGTAGATTATGAAGAAACCTTTGCACTAATTGCAAAATTGAACACAATCAGAGTCTTACTGTCCTTCGCAGCTAATTTAGACTGGTCACTACACTAGTTTGATGTAAAGAATGTCTTCCTACATGAAGAACTTACGGAGGAGGTGTATATAGACATTCCTCCTAGATATAATACTATTCATACTAGAACAATATGCAAATTACGAAAGGCGATGTATTGATTGAAACAGTCACCACTTGCATGGTTTGAACAGTTCACCGTGCCAATGAAGAACAATGGTTTCATACAGAGTAACTCAGATCATACTTTGTTCTTAAAATATCAGAAATGGAAGGTAACAGCTTTAATAATCTATGTTGACGACATGATTATTACTGGGAATGATAAACATGAAATATCTCAACTACAAGACTATTTGGCTACTGAATTTGAGATGAAGAATCTTGGTGGACTCAAATATTTCTTGGGGATTGAGGTGGCCCGATCACAACGAGGCATATTTGTAACAACCCAATCCTTAATTAATTTTTAATTATTATTTTATTGTGAGAAGACAATTTTGCCCTTATAATAAATTATTAGAGAAAAGTTGACTTTTCGATCGAGAAAAAATATGGAAATTTCAATTCCATTATTGCGTAGAGCGTGACAAAACGAATCCGTAGACACGTAGTGGACTCGAATAGGAGTTTTATCAAGGAAGTTACTATCAAAATACTCAGAGGGGCAAAACTATAATTAGGCAAAAGTCAGATTTTGTTTAAGCTCTCTCTCTCTCCTCGCGAGCCAGCCCTCCTTTTCGTTTTTCTAGACAGCCAGCGCTCTAGGGAGCCACCACCGCTGCTACAGGCCACGGTTGGCCAAGGGATCGGACCTAAATGAACCGGGCAGCCTCCCTCTTTCCTTCCTGGTCAAGCTCTGTTGTCGGAACCGCCGGAATTCGCTAGAAAGAACCTGAGAACAATTTGGTTTAGCTCGAAATTTCCAACCGTTCGATTTCCCTCCTCCGGCCACCAATCTCAACGTGTGAGGTATGGTTTCTCAACTATTTTTCATGATCTAGCTGATGGTTGGGTAGGTTTTCTTCGATTCGTAGTGTAGATAGTTCGATTTTCGAGTTAGGGTTCGGCCGATTTTGTGATTGCAATTCCAGCCATTTTCGGCCAATTTTTGGGTAGGTCCAAGAACAAAAGTTGTTCCAAATAGGGTGTTACACCTAGGGTAGGAGCCTTGGGCTGTGATTTTGAGATTTTCCTGCGAAGCGTTATCGCTTTGGGCACCATGCGCTGCCGGCGCGTGTGGCATTTCGTGGGCACTGTAGCAAAGGAGCATTGTGTCCCAATGCAATCTCCTAGTTGTCATGAGCGAGTAGGTGTGCTCGGATTCCAATCTGGATACCGTTCAAGCATCGAACGAATTTTGCCTATTGTACGATTTTCGGGTTCGATACGTTTGAGCCGTTGGATAGCAGTTATTCTTGTATGTGTTGACCTAGAGAATTCTTGGATCGTGTAGGATTCAACGGATCGCTAATCGGAGTCCTTGATACTCCAAGAATGCCAACCCTAGGGCTAAGGTTACAGAAACTGTTCGATCGTGCAATTGTAAGCAATCCGACCGTCCGATCGAGACCAAACTCTCAGGACATGTGTCCTAGGTATGTTAGAACCTCTAGGAACTCTCGGATCGGAATTTTGGAGGTTGTGGACCCCACGGGATCCTGTGTTGACTTTTTGGGACTTTATCGCCTTTTGAGTCTCGAGACACTTCTAAATCAATTCAAATATAAGGAAAGCTACTGTGAGCATAAAATGACTTAACGTTGGTGCACGTACTTTTAGGAACCCAGGGCCAGGGGTTCGGATAAAATAATGTTGTTGAGCTATATTGTTTGTGTATGAACCTGTGGAAAGTTCATGTGTGTGCAAGTGTTCAATTGGTTTATTTACGGTTTAATTTCAAGATTTTATGTGAATTCAGGATGAGTAATTAATTATCTGTTTATTTATCACCTGTTTATTTATTCATATGGTTAATTATGTCGTAAAATTATAAATGTAATATGGGATGGTATGTTAATCAGAGATTGATATGGTTAACAAACTAGCTAAGTATTTAGTATATATTTATATATATTCAATAGTTGAAAGGGATGAATTATAGCTTTTGGCTTTTATCAGATTGTGGTATATATATGTATATTTAAGTTTAGTTGAGAATGAATTTATTGAAAGTTTATATAAATGACGGGTTATGGTTTTCAAACCCACCACGAGGGTACCTCCTAGTTTGATAATGCCCCATGAGTTTCGGGGACGTTTGAACTGTGTGGTGTGAGGATTGCGACTCAGATTGAAGTGTTATCTCTGAGACCTGCGAGGAATGCGGCTTGGATGGACTTGGTGTCTTCGGGACCTGCGAGGATTGTGGCTTAGATTGAAGTGTTATCTCTGAGACCTGCGAGGAATGCGGCTCGGTTAACTTTGTGTTTCCGAGGCCTGCGAGGATGGAATTGAAGGACTAACATTAGAATTGACGGATATATGGAATTGACGGCATAAAAGGAATTGACATATCAGAAATAGGGGTACGCTTTGGTGGAGAGAATTTAAGTTTTGAGATGCTTTTGAACTAATTGAGGATTTTATAAAGTTACCATTATTTTCTTAAGCGTCACATTTGTTTTACAAGCGATAGATGGAAATATATATAGATTATAATCAAGTTATTGATATATATAGATATATATATATATATTTATTTATGAACTTTACGTGAGTTCGATACAAGAGTGTTCAAAGCTTATCCTTATCTTGCATTATTTTATTTAGTATTAAATAGCTTAAGTTTTTCTATCATATTTTGCCCCACGAGTCTTAGAGATATACAAACCGTGGGAGCGAAGATTACGAATCAGGTTGACCAGATGTCTCCTAAGTCCAGCGAGAATTACAGGGCATGACGTGTCACCAATGGTGTCACGAGGAAATTGATAGTTATGGCTTTCCAAGTGTGATTACCTGAATCTAAATGCTTTTATTCATTCAATTAATTATATATTGCCAAGTGAGTAATGCCAGGAACAGGAAGCTGAGATGAAATATGAGAACTATGTGTGGCTTGATCCCTCAGTAAGGGTACGTAGGCAGCCGATGGTTACGAGGTGTAGCCACAAGTTAGAATGTTGAGAATACAAATGTATTACTGTTGTTCTGAAAGTTGAGATGAATTTTATTAGCAGAGTGATTTATTTGATTGGTTGCAACCTGAGACTAGAATATTATGATGCTTACTTTGTTTGGATATAATTGAATGCATGTTGAATGATTGAGTTGTATAAATGTTTGATGACATGTAAAAATTTTGGGAAATGAGCAAATTACAAGGGAAACTCTGCCGAATTTTCGCTAGAAGTCAATCTAGTAGTATAATGGTTTTTTTTAGTTAGAAAGGCAATTTAGTCATTTACGCCCAGCACCCTCCAGGTGTCAAACATGCACAGGGTTTGGCTCTGATTCCAAAGTGGAATTTGGGTAAGGTCCTGTCAATATTTCTCTCTCAAAGGAAATATGTCTTGGACTTACTGACAGACACAGGCATGCTCGATTGCAAACCTGTAGACACTCCTATTATTTAGAATTATCATCTTGGAGAATACCCGTATCAAGTTCCAACTAACAAAGAAAGATACCAAAGGTTAGTGGGAAGATTGATCTACTTGTCTCATACTATGCCAGACATTGCTTATGCGGTGAGCGTCGTCAGTCAATTTATTCATTCGCCGAGTGAAGACCACATAAATGCAATTATTCGGATACTTAGATATTTGAAGTCTATACCCGGAAAATGACTTATGTTATCAAAACATGGTCATCTGAATATTGATGGTTACACATATGCAGATTGTGCAGGAAGTATAACAGATAGGAAATTCACATCCGGTTACTTCACATTCGTGGGAGGTAATTTGGTTACATGGAGAAGTAAGAATAGAATGTGGTCGTCTTATCTAGTGCAAAAGCCGAGTTTAGAGGTATGACTAAAGGAATTTGTGAACTCATTTGGTTAAAGAGGTTGCTTACTAAACTTGGGTATAGACCTACATCTGTAATGAATCTATTTTGTGACAACAAGGTTGCAATAGCTATTGCACATAATCCAATCTCGCACCAAACATGTTGAGGTAGATCGATACTATATCAAACAGAAGCTTGAAGCTAAAGTGATTCAGTTTCTTTTCGTAAAGTTCGAGGATCAGTTGACGGATATTTTGACAAAGGCAATTTCCAGTAAAGCGTTCCACAATTCACTAGACCAGTTGGACATTAGCGACATCTAGGCACCAACGTGAGGGGCAGTGTTGGCGTAACTTGTGGACCATTGACTTTCTTTCCTTACACAACAATGATTCCTATTATAATTATATTTGATTTACTTTAATTCCTGATTTTCTACTGTAAATAGAAATAGGAATTTATTACTTACTTGCCCATTAAAATTCCGTTGTATTATAAATATGACCTCCTACAAGGAGAAGAATACACATAAAATTCTCACAAACAAATATTCTCATATTAAATTTCAGATTTTAGCACTAATTTCTTAATTGCAAACTTCTCTTAGGGAATCATCTACATAAGAAAAAGTTGTCTGTTAAAGAAATAATTTATTCTTACATTGCAGAGTCCTCTGTTCTAAAACAACACAACAAGAAACCTTGACTATAAACATAATTATAATAAATTTGAACAGCCACAGGGCACTTTACTTTTCTTTTTCTTCTTTCTTCTTTCTCCTTGACTCGAGAAGTTTCCAAACAGTCAACTCGAACAATTTCCTTCTCGGTGAATGTTTACATTACACTCAAAACATTCAGACACCGATCATTCGCAAGGAAGAATATTCTCTCTTTATCAAAAGGAATGACACTCTTTCTCTTATCAACAAGAGTGCCAAGGTGTTCATGAGCGTCATGCTTGTAACTGCTACCTAACTTAACTTGCGGATACCTCCCCAAAATGCAATGAGGATTGCATTCAAAGTCACCATCCGCAGAGCTATAGAACCGATGAGTAGGATCTCGTTCTCCTTCGCATATTTCACAGTAATACTCACCTAGCCCGTTTTTAACGGCACGGTACGCGAGCTTGATAGGATTATCGCTGTACTTGTACCTAGTCGTAGGAGGTAGTTTAGCACATGGAACACACAAATGGAACTCACATTTGATGCAACTGAAGCGGAATTTAGTGAGAGAAATACTGCAACCCCTTGCACCGGTCCTCTCTTGGAGGAGAGTTCAAGTAAAGTGGGTGTTCATGAGCGTCATGTGAAAGAGAGTCGGGAAGAGACATGCATTGGAGGTCTAGGTATGAGTCACATTTTTTACAATAGTAACAGAAGCCTTGGCACAAGCACTCGCACATATGACACACACTCTGTCAAATGAATTAGCTTCTTTGAAGAGGAGTGGTGTAGGTGAAGCGGGTGAATCGTTGTACTAGGTAATTCAGCACATGTTTTGTGGACAAAGAAAGGGCATTCTTGTTGGCGGACACAACGATAAAAGGCCTTGCTACTGATGGTGGTGATGGGTCCCATGCAAGCGTCACAAGTAATTGTACTTCCTCGTTATCGAGGACAAAGAGATGTTGATCGTGGATAGAGTGCTTCAGCAGTTTCTCAACTTCTTTTTTTATAGTATTTTATCAGCTCCGCCATGGCCGACCTCAGACCCTGAGTTGATATTTTCCTTGATTTCATGTGCCCGAGCATCTGGTTCAACAGCTCTTTCAAATCCTGCTCCTATCACAGATGTTTGTAGTATTCATCTTCATTAAAATCAGCATCAATATCATCAACATCAGCAAGAAAATGACAATCAAACGCCTTATTTGTTTTGTCCCTGGTGTATATAGTGTGGGCAATGTAATTGCAACTATCACAATATCTTTGGTCAGTTTTGAACTGATTGTTTGTATTGGGTTTCTGTTTGAGTGTTGGTTGGGTGTATGTTTTCCAGTCCAGCAGGTACTCTTGTCTTTATAGGAGAAAATGCGATGATGGATAATCCTAGATATTTTCTGATTTTGGACTAATCCCTCATCAATGATCAAGTGGTAAAAAGATTTGTCAGCCGTAATTTTCAACTAAAGCAAGTCTGACTTTACTTTCCAGCTTTCATGGTCATCAAATTTATTTGGAATCTAGTTACCAACAATGAGGAGTCATTTTGACATACCTTAATAGCTAAGAAACTATGAACTTTGGGCTAAAACTAATTCAAATAATTTGGTCATTGGATTAAATCACCTTGGTGGTAACTTATTTCTCAATTATATCAAAATAATGTGAATTTATTTAATTTAATCCCCCTTTTGTTGAATAGTATGGGTCATTCACCATTTTTTTGTAGACAAAGCTCAATACCCATTTTGGAAAGTGAACCCAACGCTTTTTTCGGGCCGGTGCGTAGATTTCAGGTCCAAACGAAGAGATCTTGTAGTTTTTTTTATTGAGAGGGAGAGAGAGGGGGGAGGGGCGGCAGGCAGTGCGAGTAGAATAGGGGGATTGGATTGGGGTGGGAGGTGGTTATGGCATCTTTTTTCTTTGTCTTTCTAAAATTATATTTTAAACGTAAATAATGAATTTTAAATCTAGCTTGTAAAAAAAATCCTTTTTTTTTATAGGGCTTTTCCTATTGAGAGGGGCAATAGTATACTAAACTAACACATACTACACGAATGCTAGGACTCAAACCCAGTAACTCTTTATAAATTAGATTAATTTAGAATAGTTTAGATATCACTTTTAGCAACAACAAGAAATTATGATTGTGATTTTGTATAAAAAAAAATGATTGAGAGAGGCATTTGAACTTGGACATATTTCATGATTAGGAAGAGAAATATTACTAAATTAAAAGTTAGTCAGTTATGTTATGTTTTAAAAAGAATGCTATTTGTCCGAACTTTTTCTCTAAACTTTTTCCCAACCCAATAAGACCTATGTGGTAGGAAGACAAAAAGAATAAGTAAATAAATAAATAAAAACTTTCCTACGCCGAGGATATATTTTAGCAATCTTTCTTCCTCACGCATCATGTTTCACATCAAATCATTGGATTAAAAGAAGAACAATATTATAGTACCCACTTTGTGAGAAATGCCTCATAAGTTGTGAAAAAAAAAGAGATAATTAGTAGTTATAACAAGTAAACCAACCAACCCCCCTTTCTTCTGATGTCCCAATGAGGAAGCATGCTTCACCTGCTGACTGCTCAACTGCTATTAACATATTTGACCTAAAAGGACTTTCACCTGCCACACCATTAACAATTAATCCCCATTATGAAATCAATCAAATATTTATTCCTGCTTTTAGGTGGAAGAGGGCAGGCAGAGAGCTAAAGTGAAGTGGGTCATTTGCGGATGAGTGATTCTGATAGCTTTATTTGCCCTTTTCTTCCTTCCTTCCTTCTTTTTTGTAATGGTAAGTGAAGGCTGGCTTGTTGAGAATAATGGCTTCAAGTCCAACCAAACCAAACTAACAAAAACTGCAACCTTGAAATGGAACCCTTGTTGAATGCCATCAAGTTTCCACTTTTCCAAACACATCTCTTATTTCAAGTAATTTCAATGGAAAATAATTCAGAGACCTCATGGTTCAGAGTAAGATTCTTGCCAAGATATTTGCGAAGCAGTACCTGCATGCATGTGTCTCTCTAGGGTTCGGAAATTTAGGGTATGAAAAAATTAATAATAATAATAATAAAGAAAATGCCAAATGCCTCACATGCCGACACCCTAAAAATGTCACATCCTATTGTACCAAAAAAAATAAAAATAAAACTGTCACTTCCTTCTCCGGCTCTGAAGTATTCAAATTCCAATAAGTAGCAAGTCTGAAATGGAACAAACAACTCAGAGCTGAGCGCAGATTGACTAGTTTCAAATCCATATAGACAATTTTACCCTTCTTTTAGCATTGGTTTTCTCATTGGAACTAGAATATGTTATGAGCCTCCTTCCTTGGTAGAAGTAAATTAACGGGGGACTCAAGGCTGAGGAGATTGACTACTTCAAACGAGAGACAGGTGTGCGCTTCTTTAAGTTAACTTGTACCTTTGTTTTGTCATTGGAATAATATTTGAGCTTTTCAACAATTTCAACATACATCTATAATTCAAGGTGAATTATTAAATCTCAACGTTGAATTATTAGATATGTCCTGTTGTGTGAGGAAGAAGTGATGATGTGGGGTGAAGGAGGGCCTTGCGTGTCCTTATATCATCCATTGCTCTCACCTTTTAGCATAAAAATTTGTGTGAAGCGGGAATAGCGTTCTTTTGTTATTTTTGGTCAATTACAAATTGTTACGTAGAAAATTTATCATGAATAATCAACGATGATGATTGACTAGGAATAAAAAAAACAGTATTATTTCTGTTTTACTCAAGTGTTTCCACACCTTATAGGGTTTATTTTACATTAACTTTCAATGATCCAACATGTTTACTTTTTAAGTCTTTATTCATAGATCATGGCAAAATAAATAGACAAACACAATATTTTCAAAAAACATTCAAATGACTACCTTCTAATTAAATGGTTATAAGTTTTCTGATTTTGGTGATTTTTTGCTCCAAATCATTGAAACACTATACAGAGGGGTCCTAAAAAGTTGTCTCTCAAAGAAATTTATTCGAGTAAACCATCAATGGAAACTCAACACCACACACACACACATATATATATATATATATATATCTTGTAAATGATGTATTGGGATATTCCTGGTATTATTTATATTAAAAAAGGAAAAAAGTGCAGAGTCCAAACATGAAAACCAGGTTGTGATAAAGTAGTGGATAATCTACATCACTGGCCCCACATGGATGTATGAACTGAAACAGCATGAATATTCACACATATGTAGCTCCTTGAGGAAGGAAAAAGTGTTTATAACAGGAAGTGCAGGCATTCTAGACCTACTAAAGCTGTGGCATGTTAGGTGAGGCAATTCTCCTCAGAGCCCGTTTCTTCCAACTTGGATAACATAATATTCTATAATTAGAAAATTCAACCTAACTAAACTACATGCTTAATTTTATTTTTGCTAAGCCTCCCAATTGCAGTACATGGTTTGGTTTTTCCTAATCAAAATAGTTGTCTAATTTTTGTACACATTATCTTGCAATATTTGTGCACGATTGATTACGCTTTCTAGTTTTCTATATATATATATATATATATATATATAGCAATAACTTCCTTTGAAGCTGTGTTCTTTTTGTTCATATCATGAGTTTTTGCCTGATATATCAATGAATTTTACTGCTTTACAAAATAATATCATGAGTTTTTGTCCACTATTTATAGACTAGGTAGTCTGCTGTGCATGGATTCTAAAACCTATTTTCTTTTATTTTCTTTAATTAACCAACTAATAACTTGCCCGAATTACTCAACTACCTACCCTATTGTACTTGTACCTAATAATAAGTAGAAAAATAAAACTCTTCTTTCTTGACTTGTGATTAAATTAATAGTATAGTTTAAAAGAGATTACGTTTTTAGAGTATATTAGTGAACCACGTTGAAATCTACTAATTACATCATTTGTACTAATGATTATTGTGATTTTTAGTGGTATAGTCCACAAACATATGGTCCCCTGCTGGATTAAAGTTCTCTTTTGGGAGTTGGTATTGACAAAATTAGGGGAAGTGAAAGCATAAGAGAACTCTTTTCTTAGTTAATCAAGAAGGGGGTAAAATCTACTAAATCATAATGTAAAACACGTTAATCAAGAAAGCAGGGGCAATTTAGACATTTTGACATTTCTAATCACAAAATTATGTGCCCCATGCATCATGCATATGGGCACCGGTATCCATAATCCATAATATCCCATCAAAAAGAAAAGCTTATAAAATCTTTTTCTTTTTTCCTTTTTCTTTTTTCTTTTTATAGAGCGATATTAGAGAGAGAAATCAACCTAAGAACTCGGAGTATAAATAAATGATTTTAATGACTTGAGCTACACACCCTTCCAAATCGAATCATATGAAATCTTTGAGAAAGGAGAAGAAAGTTGTGTTAAAAACGACAGGTGAGAGTTATAATTGTCAAGCCCGTAAAAGGAGCTTCTTGTAAAGCTGAGTGCTTCAGAGAGAGAGAGAACTCCATTAAAGTACACACTGCCCATTCATCCATCTCTCTCTGTTCTGCGTTTGGCTCCATTATTTTTGTACCTCTCTCTCTCTCTCAGACAAATTACACAAACAAAATCTCTCTCTCTCTTTCGCTCTTTCTCTCTCCGAGAGGCTCAGAGCTGGCATGGGCCACTGTCAGGTCTCTGCTTTTCACTATCCCTCCACATTCACCACCTTTATCACTCTCTCACTACTGCTTCTTTAGAAAGAGAAACTAACCTCTCTCTCTCTCTCTCTCTCTCTCTCTCATATATATATATATATTAAGGCACATTCATGAACCCAAAAAATATTATGAATGCACTGTAGAGGTCAACCATGGAAATGAGCTCGAGCTCTATGACCGAGTCAGGGAGCTCATCTTCCTCTTCCCCACCAAACTCCTCCACTGAGTCACTCAACGGCTTAAAATTCGGCCAGAAAATCTACTTTGAGGATGCGAGTCTCGGAGCTTCATACAAATCCGGGTCTGCCGGGTCTTCTTCTTCTTCTGGGGCTACACCGCCAAAGAAGCAAAGGGCCGGGCATTTGGCTCATCCGGGTCAGCCACCCAGGTGCCAGGTTGAAGGCTGCCAGGTGACACCAAGCTCACAAAACATACAATACACCTGACTCTACTATATTACAGCTAACCTCAAGGATATTAATTCTCCTAGAAAGAATCATGCCAGAAAAATGGTTAAACTAGTTTTCTAACAGTATTTCATTCTAGATCAATCTATTATTTGCAGTGTATATAAATTGTATCAATCATCATTTTTTTTACTTTTTATACAAGCGATAATTTACTCTAAATTAATATAATCTTGAGAAGGGATTCAAACTTGGGTGTGAACTCAGTGTCCTAGTCAACTGACCTAACGCACTCTATATTCAATCATCATTCTTTATTGAATGAAACAGTGGAGTAATTTCAGTGTTCTTACCCAAAACATCAACATTTGTGAGCAGGTAGATCTGAGTGATGCCAAAGCTTACTATTCCAGGCACAAAGTGTGTGGCTTGCACTCTAAGACCCCTAAGGTCATTGTTGCTGGTCTTGAACAGAGGTTTTGCCAACAGTGTAGCAGGTCAGCAAGCACTTGACTTTTTTCTAATAAAGTTTTTGAATTTCATTGTTGGGTATTTTTTAAATTTCATTGTTCGACTTTCAAGTTTTATAAATTTTCTGGTAAACTAACATCTTTGGTGCTTGGTGGGGTTGTAGCTTGTGTTTCTTGTGGTTGTTGGTTTTTGTTTGTAATCTAGCTGTGCTACTTTCCAATTTGTCAAATTCTATTTGTGAGTGAGTATTGTGTTATATATATCTTGTTCTTGGTGATTGTTATTCTGAGTGTTAGCTGCTTTGGACCTTGATGAAGGCTTTTCGGCTTTACTTGTTTTCTTAAATGATGCATTTGGAAATGTTGCATTTCAATGCTTCACTTGCAAGCCTCGTATGCTAAAGTTATGGTGAGATTATTTTCATGAGCTGCATTGAGGATTGAGAACCAGCAACACAGTTCTCACACTGTAAATTGTGACTAGTGAATCGCTTGCAGCAATAGTGAATAGACTAACAACTTGGGTTGAAACAGATATAACCAATGTTGTTTCATTGAACTCAAATTTCTTAAAGTTCTTGTGATCAATTTGATAACCTGTTCGAATCATGTCATTCTGAACAGATTTCATTTGCGAGTATAAGATTTGAATTTAGCAGAAAATGTGGTTCTGATATTTTGGTATAAAATTACAATTGTGATATGTTTTTTGGCATTGGCAATCTTTCAAAAATTAATCTTACATGCCTATGCTGCCATACCAAGTGTGAAACATTCTTCTAAATTACAGCAGGAAGTGCGAGCTATACCGGCATGACATAAAATTTCGAGATTTGCTTCATCAATTCTCTGTCGAGTGACAGAGAACTTGTACATTGTATCGTCTCTTTAATGGTTTATTCTTTGAGATCTTAACATGACCCTTTCAAACTAGCAGCATATGAGTAGGGTATTAAGTTCATGATACTTCCCTATGTTTTATTTTGTTCATCAATATTAGTTCATTGTATTTGAGTTTGGAGGTTGAAAATGGTTGTGTTTTTGTATTATGAGTATTGTTAAAGGTCTTGGTCTTTCTGCTGAGGGCTTTTCTCTTTTGTACTAGAACATCTAGCATCCAGTGAATTTCAGGTCTCAACTGTTGTGTCACAAGCACAACCTATGTATGCCCTTTTTAGAAGAATCTAGATCCCTGGCTTAGCCAAACTAAACACTAATTAAATGTCTGCTTTTGCTTTTGTTAATGTACAAATTTCTTCAAGTCTTTAGTTCAGGCCCTACATTAATGGTAAATAATTTTCTTTCCCTCCCAGATTTCATCAGCTTCCTGAATTTGACCAAGGAAAACGTAGTTGCCGTAGACGCCTGGCTGGTCATAATGAGCGCCGGAGAAAGCCACAACCTGGATCCGTATCTACGCGTTTTGGCCGACTTTCTACGTCTCTCTTTGGTTAGACATATCTCATTGAATTTCCCTTTAAAATACATTTCTGCGCTCTCTATGTTTTTTCAGTTTCCTCTTAGGCTACGTATAAAAAGGCAATAAAATGTTTTACTTGAAATGATAGAAAACAGCAACAGAGTTGGAAGCTTTCTGATGGACTTCACTGCATACCCAAGGCCTGCTGATAGGGATGCATGGGCGACCACGAGAACTTCTGAGCGAGTACCTGTTAATCAAAATGCCAATGGCACGGGCAAGTTTCTTCAACATCCATGGCAGAGCAACTCTGTTACTACATCTGGCCGTTATCTACAGGGTTCAGCAGGCGGGACTAGTTATCCTGATCCTGGAATTCCTCCTCGAGAATGCGTCACAGGAGTCGCTGACTCAAGCTGTGCTCTCTCTCTTCTGTCAAATCAACCATGGGGCTCTAGAAACCGACCATCGGGTGTTGGGATGAATGCCTACTTGAATACCTGGATGAACACCCAAGGGGTAACTGTGACTCGACCAATGGCTCATGCTGGGACCTCCAATCACTTTCCAACCACTTCGTTGGGTTTCAAGGGAAATGAGGCTGGTAGCAGCTCACATGAAATGCTTCCCGATCTGGGTCTCGGTCAAATCTCACAGCCTCTCAGTCGTCAGTACTCTGGTGTGCTTGAGCTGTCTCAACAGAACAGGAGGCAGCAGCACATGGAACTCGGACACACCAGGGGCTATGACTCCTCCACCAACCAGCAGATGCACTGGTCACTTTAAAAGGGGTCCCTTATTCTCTAGTTCTTGTGGATGCCTTAGTGTGACTTAAAAAACTTTGGAACTTTTCTTGCATGTTTTTATGTCTTGTTGGGTAGCAACCCAAACTGATCATGCTTTGTATGTTAAGAATACGAATATCGTAATCTAGGTTAGCCTCGAAGGCTTGAACTGTCTACCTAGCAATAAAGCTACGATTTGGATGAGTAGAGTCATTCTATAGTGAGGGCATTATCGAAGGCCCTTAAATGAGGTCTTATCTCTAACCGTTGGATCAAACTAACCAATTTAATCTAACGGTTAAGAGATAGGTTCTCATCTAAGGAAGGCCCTCACTATATAATTCTTGCCCTATGAGTATTGGTGGTTAGTTTGTGAATTAGTGTGAAGCACTTTGGGCTAAAATTGGGTTCAGTGCCGTCAGGTGTTGATGCTTGCAATATGGCTGTGGCTCATAGTTCAGCTTAATTTTCGAACAGGTTTGCACTAAATGTTCACTTCTATTTTTTATTTCAAACACCATAGATTTACAGGTTGAATCTTAGACTGGTGGGCCCTAAATTTGTCCAGATAAAAACCTACAATGTTTCATGAGTTATACTGTAATCCAATTTGGCAAACAAATATTAGAGATTTCATAGCCACATAGATTATTTTGCAAAACCATTGGGCAAGCCTTTCCAAATATCAATAAAGTACACTAGTTTATTGTTGAGCACTGAGCTTCTATATACATGTACGACTCCTGCTCTGAGGAAATTCCACAAGTTCTTTTTATGGTTACAAGGCGGGATGAACCCTAAAAACAAAAAAGAACCAACAAAGATCACTTACTTCAGGGCAAAGCCCCCCCTAATCTGTCATCCACAAGTTCTATAATTGTGTACATACGGTTATTTATCCACACACCCGGGAGATATTTCAAACAGAACTCACAGAGGTGTGATTTAGTACAATCTCGATTACAGGGATTTTCCCAACATAGTTATGAGGGTTAGCTGCTGCAACTTTCAATTGAATATCTGAGTGAGCAACTTCAGTGCCTTCCTACTGGTTTTTCACTCAGAGAATTGCACATCAGAGGATAGGAACTTACGAAGTCAATCGGCAGCAAGAATGAAAAAAAATCTCCATAACAAGCAAGTGCATCCATCTCCAAAGAAGAGGTGCATTACCTCTCAGTATTCTCTGTTCAAACAAGGAAGAAGGTCTGGGTGTCCACAGCATTAGGGAACTTAGATCAGTGGTCATCTTCATCAGCTCCAGGGCAGTGGGATAATAGTGCCTCCATTGATTCATACTGAAATAAACAGCAGAATCTTTAGCATGATAATCGAAAATGTTGTAATTGCAGTTCAGATTTGAAAACAAGCAATTTAGCTCAAATTTCCCTCTTGGAAGTAAATGATAATTACTAAATCTTTGTAAGAGTTTAACAAGTCCATGTACTGGGCTTACCTGACATCCACAAAAGAGGCAGTATCGATGCTCATCTCTCAGTTTCATCAATATCTCTAGCAAATCCTGCAGGCAGAAAGTAACCATCATCACAGGTTATTTCCTGGCATAACTAATATTTCAACTTTCCCAAATAACATCGAGCAGTAATAACCCAAAGGCATTAGGACAAGGAAGAAACAGAAAGGGATGGAAATACGTCTACAAGGCCTGGAAATAGACCCAACTCCTGATACACCCAAGAAAGAGTATCTAGCATAGCAGCACTACAATAATCTGGATACTATAAACTCACATATCCTCAAATTAGCTCTTGGTTGTTAAATTATTCAAAGCTGAAACTTTCAAACCTAGTTATTACAAAGACCACCTAAAAGTTTATCCTAAGCCCAGTATAAGTCTCCAGTTGTTGACCACCAACTATATACGAAAAATTTGATTACCGGCAGGAAGATCAATGACACAATCAACAAGACTTTGGTTTAAATTCCACAATATGCAACATTATATAAAGGCCACATTTGCTTTATCATGTTATCTAGGATTCTAGTGAAACTCATAGATGACATGACTTGTTCTCAGTTAAATTTCCAATTTAAGAGAGCCAGCACTAACTGAAAAATAACCCAAAAACAGTTTCAATTTGGATGGAAATCATCATAATCCATCTAATGTTCTTCATTATGCACGTCAACCATGCATTTAATCCAAAATTTCAGTCATATTACATTAAAATGATGCTCACTAAACCAATTATGCACTAAAATAAAAAGGACAACAATTCAAGAAACATACCTCTTCTGTAATTTCTTCCTCTTCCTCTTCCTCTTCCTCCCCTCCACCCTCCTCTTCTTCATCCTCATTCTTCTCGGGCGGCACAACTTCCTTATTCTCCAATTGATCCAAAGCCGCCTGCGCCTTCTTAAAATTGACCACAACTCTCCGACTCCGCCATTGTGACTTTTTCCTAGACCCAAACTCCTCCATCATAACCTGCTCGTTCCTCCTCTCCGCCCAAGTCCTTATTTCTTCTCTCTTCCTCTTCTCCTTATGTGGGTCCTCCCGCCCAATTCCAGCCCGTGAGCGCCGAATGTCAATCTTCACTGGCTCCGCCTGGCCTGATCCCTCCTTGCCAAGAGCTGAGCCTGGGGTATACCCCATTTGTTTTAAAAGTTTGAATCCTATGTTGGATTGTGGAATAGGAGCAGCCTCTATTTTGGCCAAGGTTTTCTCATCCTCTTCCTGCTGCTTTCTCTCCCTATCGAGTTTACGCTGTTCTTGCCAGTTTAGTGCTTTGGATTTTTTCTTAGAGGGTTGAATACTTTGGTTTTTGCTATTAGAAATCTGAAATATAGATAGGTACATTACTGTTAGAGCTTTTGTTCACCAAAAATGAAGAATTAGCTCAAAAACACAAAACTCATGCTCCATGATGCAAACAAACCCTTTATGACAATTGAGAAAGAAACTAACAAACCCAGAAACAAAATAAAAGCTACAAAAACGAGTCAGAACTAGGTCTCATGATTCTTATGATGTATTTTCTAGGGAACCAAACAGAAAATTAACCTTACAAGTTAAAAACCCTACCTTTTTGGATAAAAGTCCTGGAGGGCCGGAGGCGTCTGGAGTCAGGAACTGAGAGAGGTCCCCCATGTAATCATCTTCTTCCGCCATAGCCAGAGAGCTCGAGCACCCACACAACGATTCACTAAGCAAAAACGAACAGTAAGCCTTTGAATTATTTTCCTTTTATTTTCATTTTTTTTAAATAAAGAAAAAAACAAAAATCAATTTTCTGAAGAACCCAAGACTATTGGGCTTGGGCCGGGTTTTTATTAGGCCCAGTTTTGTAACAAACTCCGGAGAAGTGGCACGTGCAAAAATAACGAAACTAACGGTTTTGTGCTGATGTGGGGTCCAGCTATTCAACGATTGTCAAACTCGTTAAGACATTGTTATCAGTCTCTCTCTGGCTCTCTGCAACCTCCACAGCACACATTCCAAACCCTCTCTGCTTTACAATCTCTCTCTCTTTCTCTCTCTCTGTGCCTGTTGCTTCCTCCAAAAGTTCATTTATAAACCCTAAGCATTTCTATATTCAATCTACAGCTTCGACGTCGTTTTTGTCTTTAGCTTTTTTTGAGAATTGTGTTCTTGATTGCGTTTTCGGTTAGTTCTACACTCTTTCTTGAACACACTGTTCCGTTTGGTTTCCGAGAAAATGGAGGGAAATGAAAGAAAATGCGTTTAACTTTAGTTTATGTTACACTGTTTCTGAAACGATTTCTTCCGTTTGATTACCGCAGTCTGATTCTCGAGGATATGGCTAAACAGAGCCTATGTGTGTGCTTCGCGGTAATTGTCATCTCCGCCATTCTGGTTTCAGAGGCTGGGGCATTTACTGATCCGCGTGATGGTATGATCCTTCCTTTTTTTCTTCTTGATTTTCTTGGCGTTCTATATGGAGTCTTTTTCACTGTTAAAGTTGATAGATGTTGTAGAAACTGATCGTTGGTGAAGATCGTTGTTTAGAGATAGAGTGTTCGTTATCCTCTGTTTGGTCACTGAGAAAATGTAGGAAAAGTAGAAAAGAAATAGAGTAGAATTTTGAGCTTTAAATTCTCGGTTATTCAGGACGGGGGGAAAAGGGGGCAACAAAGTTTTAATTTTAATGTGTTCGAAGCAAAAGAATCAGAATTTAGAAGGCTCGAATTTTGTGCCGATTAATTTTCCAGGGTTTTACGAGCAACCAAACAGCAAGACCGCAGCTTTGGGCGGGAAAATTACGGAACGGTCTTTTGCTCAAAACGACCTGTCGTCTTTGAACAGTATTAGAAAGAGTAATTTTTGTGGTGGTTTGAAGAAATAATAATTCATAATTAATCATTGGACTTTCTTGCTTCTCCCAGTTTACCAACAAAAATTAAAATTAAAAATCAATTGGACTACCATGTTGTGCATTCTGCTGAGAAGGGCATGTTTTTTTTTTTTTTTTTTTTTTTTTTTTTTTTTAATAATATGCATTTAGAATAATTTCTTTAGATAATGTATCTTGCTGTTTCAAGTTTATTATTTCACTCTGTGCATTGCAGTCACTGCTCTTCAAGATCTTTACAGAGCCCTTAACCACCCACCACAGCTGAAGGGATGGAGATCGGACGGCGGGGATCCTTGTGGTGAATCATGGCGTGGAGTGTCATGTTCTGGGTCATCTGTAATATACCTGTAATGCACACAGCTCAACTTTGCACCTTTTCAGACTTGGGCTACCTTAACAATGTACCAAACTTAATTCTTCTCTCACCTTATGCAGTAAACTTCATGGTCTGAGTCTCTCAGGGTATCTTACTGGCGAGCTCTATAACTTCTTCAATCTGAAACAATTGTAAGTGATCATTCTGCTGTTTTTTAGCTTTACATATGCCTGTGCAAGCACAACTTTTTCTGATTCATTTTCATCTGGTTTCGAATCTTCTAGGGACGTTAGTTCGAATAACATTGTGGGTGAAATTCCATATGTCTTACCCCCTAATGCTACTCAGATGTAAGTATGATGCTTAGTTCAGACAACTGATTGGTTAAATTTCATATTTTAGATCATCTACTTTTTCTTTTTCTTTTTTAATTGTGATAATTCAGCTTTCTCACATGTACAGAAATATGGCATGCAACTATATGACCCAAAATATTCCCCATTCCTTACCTACCATGAAAAGCCTCCGACATTTGTGAGTTGCTTATTCCCTGACTGATTTTTGGTTCATGATTGTTCTGTCATAAACTGAAATTTTCCTTCCTTGCAGGAATCTAAGCCACAATTTGTTATCTGGACCTATTGGCAATGTATTTACCGGCCTACAGAATTTAAGAGAACTGTATGCTTCTTTTCATGTAACTCTTTTAATGTTGGGCTTCAAGTGAAATTGAAATGAGGGTTTTAACTTTGATCCTTTAAGTTGATGTGGAATAAAACATGCTCAACTTTTAATCTTCTTTGTTGGTATATCACGGGTTTGTTTATTTCTATTTTTGTTCTCTAAATCGCAGCATGTTGTCATTGGATGAATTGTGATCTGGTTGAGATATCAAATTACAAGTTTGGACAATGGTCAGGCTGCAATATAATATGCCTTTCTTACTGGTGAGTTTTTGTTTTCTGCAGGGATTTGTCATATAATAACTTCACTGGAGATCTACCAAGTTCATTTGGATCCTTGACAAATCTCACTGGATTGTGAGTTTTTGTTTTGTTTTAAACTTTTTTTCCCTATGTTGCAGTGCTTTCATGCTTGGGATAGTCTATTTCTACAATTACGTGTCATTGATTCACATATCCATTGGGTGCATCTGCAGGTACTTGCAGAATAACAAATTTACTGGATCAGTTACTTATCTAGCTGAGCTTCCGCTAACTGATATGTAGGTTTCTACCTACCTGCCTTTTGCTGTGTTTTGCATTTTTGTTTATCTGTTTTCTTATTGCTTGCTTGCACATTTTCTGTTGACAGGAACATTCAAGATAATTATTTCAGCGGCATCATTCCAAATCATTTTCAGTCCATACCAAATTTATGGTAAGTGATCAGTTGTTATTACAACTCCTCCTCCTGCAAAGGAAAAAAATAAGTAAACATCATACATTTATCTTCTTTCAGGTTTGGGGGAAATAATTTTCATGTAGGGGATAACTCTCCACCCTGGGACTTCCCTCTGCAAACCCAGGCAACTGCCATTGAACAGAACATCCCTGCCCCTCCAGCAACTCAGTCAAGTGCCATTGCGAAGAACCCCTCTAAGAAATTAGGTGGACACAAGAAGAAAAGGATTGGCCCTGGAGGAATAGCGTTTTCGGTTGGTGGAGGAACTCTAGTGGCATCATGTGTGGCCCTTTACATTGCAGTTCGCATCAATCAATCGCGTGCACGGAGGCTTATAACCTTGGGGAGCAGTAATAGCTCAATGCATTCTCTCTCAGTCAGAAATACTGCCAGAGGTAAACTCTCACTCACTTTCATAGTGATCCTGTATACAATCTGTCTGTAAATAATTGTAGTAATCTTTATAATTTAACCAACAGGCCTGAAATCTGTACTCTTGCAATCAATTAAAGTAAAGATTATTGCCCTGCTAGTTTAGTCCAAAGCACATTTACCTTAGCTCTCATCTACAAACGAGCCAACCACTGCAAGCTCAATCCTATGCTTAGCTCAGAAATGAAGTTCTTCTTGTAATATATTGTATCATCTCACTGATTAGGTATCATTTTAGCTTTGAAAGTGAACGTGTAGGTGGTGGTATCATCTGTATATGCCCTTTCAGACATGATGTTTAAACCTGAAATCCAGGTTTAAAGACATTCCTTGTAACTAATGGCACAAACCTCATCTTGATATCAACATGTCTAATGGCAATAAATTTTGACATGAACTTGTCTTAATCCACTTCTGCTGCATAGCTTCTCCATGCCTTTTCTTTTTCAGTTTTTATTTTAAATTTTTGATCTGCTCCCTGCCTTGTTATATATGGCTCTTCTACAGCAGAAGAAAGCCCACAAATATTGGCATTCAGGTCACCCATTCTACCTCCTAGGCGACTACCTCTTGCTTACAGAATGCAGAAAAATCCTAGAAGAAAAAGTTTCTCTGATAAGTACAGATTCCCAATGAGAGCAAAGCAGTACACTGTGGCAGAGCTTCAATTAGCTACAAACAGCTTCTGTCAAGAAAACTTTCTGGGTGAAGGATCTCTTGGTTCGGTTTACAAGGCCTTGTTTCCTAACGGCCAAGTATAAACCTGAAATTTCCTTAGACTAATTATTTCTACTTATAGCCACAGTGAATTCCTATGGAACTCGTGAGAATTATTTGACTGTTATTCCTTTGTTTCAGATTTTGGCTGTGAAGAACATCAACATGGCAGGATTGTCTTTCAATGAAGAAGAACAATTCTTGTATGTCATTTGGACTGCTTCTCGTTTGACTCACCCAAACATAGTACCACTGGTTGGCTATTGTGTAGAGCATGGACAGCATCTTGTTGTGTATGAGTATGTTAGAAATTTATCCCTTCATGATGCTCTGCACAGTGATGAATACAAGCCTTTGTCATGGGGCCTTCGTCTCCGGATTGCTCTTGATGTTGCACAAGCTTTAGAGTAAGTATTGTATTCTCCGGCAAGTTCATATCTCTTAGTCCACACCTAGTGGAACAACGTTTCGAATAAATAATTACTGAGTCGCAAACTGTAACTATTATACTTTTTTTTCAATGAAATGTGGATTTTAATTGCAATATACATCACGAATCATGATCTTGAAAGTTAGAAAGTTTTAAAGAGTTCTTAGTTCCTAGGTAGCAATTGATCCCTTCTATGTGAGGGAAATAATGTAGTTATCCTCGTTACTAATCTGTTTGGTTTATTTGGATTTCAGCTATTTGCACTCCACATTCACACCACCAGTTGCTCATAGCAACTTGAAGAGTGCCAATATCTTTCTTGATGATGAACTTGCTCCTCAAATCTGTGACTGTGGGCTTGCAATTTTGAGGCCACTTACAAGCAGTAGGCTTAAGCTAAAGGTATATACTTTTTATAAATCAGTCCTACTTCTATGCTGATACAAAATCATTGGTAATAAACTGACACAGGCTAAACTGCTTAACTTCATATTTCTGATGCAAACAGGCTTCAGAAAATGCTATCGGTGACACTGGCTACATTGCACCTGAGCATGGCCAACCAGGCATTGATAGCACAAAGTGTGACATCTATGCCTATGGAGTGTTGCTTTTGGAGCTACTAACAGGAAGGAAACCTTTCGATAAGTACGCATGGTTCATACGCATTTTTCCCATTTCTCAACATTATTATTGTCTTGTTTCTTGATTGTGAACGTATGCTGCTATTTTGATATACATAGTTCAAGACCAAGGGAGGAGCAATCACTGGTGAAATGGGCTTCATTCCGGCTTCATGACAGTGAGAGTCTGGCTGAGATGATTGATCCCGGCATTATAAGGACATTTTCCTCCAAGGCTATCTCCCAGTTTGCTGACATTGTCTCCCTCTGTATACAGGTACAAGCACATACCTTAAATTTATGCATTAAGAGAATCTCTGTTGTCTTAGGGAAGTCCAAAAACAAAAACCGATTCTAGTACTGTTATTACTTGAAGCTATTAGTTGAAAGCTGTGTTTTTAGAAGTCATTTTTCTGTTGAAGTTGCTTATGCACTGAACAAACGTTAGCTTCTATCTGATAACATGTAATTGCTTTGATGGGTGTTTCTTACCTGTTGAAAAAATTTGATTTTTTTTGTTTGTGTCACTGAAAACTTGAACAGCCCGTGAAGGAATTCCGACCGCCAATGTCTGAGGTTGTGGGATCTCTATCAAGACTAATCCAGAAACTGAATTACATGGGGAAAGGTAAAGGAGTAGATGGTTATGGTGTTCAAGTTGACCCTTTCGAGAGATCTTTCCGTTCAACCAACAGCCAGTTCATGGGCTCACCTTCAATGAGCTATTTGTCCATTTGATACACACAAACTGAATCTGCTTCGTTGGATGTTTGCTACAAGATTGTGTTCTCTCCCATGACAAATGCTGTATATTCTTTTGTACAGGCCTTCTTTTCATGCATTGGCGTATTTGGCAATCTTCGCCATAAGAGAAATTAAAGGGTCCAAAATATATACGTACTATTGCTCTCTGTTATTTTTGTAGACTACACAAAGCTGAAGTGACTGATTTCTGCAAAATTATATGTTGAGTTTGATAACAGTTAGGGAAACTTCTTTCATGGATTCACTGGGATTTTAAAAGACTTTTTTTTTTTTTTTCTTTTTTTCCTTCAATTTTTGTAAGATCTTGAAGCAAAGAGAGAACCACGACTTCAAAAAATAAAAATAAAATCAAATAAAACACAAACGCAAAGTATGGAATGTTTTACTATCATTGGAAGTTACATCTTCGTGTGCATCAAGGCCACTATTCAAATGGTATTGATGTGTCCGATTATGTTAAACATGGATGATCTCTACAACTATATCTTCCTTAGCCCACTAAAGTCTAAGGGGGTATTGATCTTTCCAACTATATTAACAGATCTTCCATGAAACATGGATGAAAGGAAGCAACCATCTTCCTATGCACCAAGGCCACTAGTCAAAAGGGTATTGATCTCTCCAATTATATTAACAGGTCTTCCATCGAACATGGATGAAAGGGTGCTTTCACACAGCTTCTTCAGCTCCCGAGTTTTTGCAAGAGCCGCTTCCTGTAATAGAACCAGGAGTTAGTATTTTCCGCCAAAAATTCAAACTGACATTAACAAAGAGAAAGTGGATGATTGCTTTTCTCTGAATAATAGTATTTTTACACAAACAGAAGCAAGATAGGACCAGAGGCCCGGAAGTCAAAAACAACATAAAATGACTGATTCTAGAGTAGCTATCTTTCAGCAGTCAGAGTTAAGGGGAAGGGGAAAGAAAGAAACAGACGTATGATCATAACTACATGGCAAACATAAATTTCCTAATTTTATACCAGAAGAACCAAAGGAATTGACCACTAAAACTGGGAGACTTCAACCCTCCCACTCCCAATATATATAAGGGTATAAAGCTATCAATAAATAGATCACCTGCTTAGGCCAGGAAGAAGATAATGAATTTTGCAGCTCCATGCGTTTGGCAGCTATGCCCTTCAAACCATCTTTCAACTTAACTTCATGATGCTTCTTTTCTTCCAATGAACTCACTAATCTGTCTAGAAACCTGAAATTAAGGTTGACATAAGTATCCTACTTCAGTTCACAGAACAGAAACAAAACCAAAAAACCCGAGTAAGTAGTAAAGAATTATAGTATATGGATAATGGCAAGGCCACTTAAGTAACATGCTAAATATTGCAGCTAGAACGGAAGAGGAATTTAACCTATACCTATTCATTAAAACCACAATTAAAATAAAATTATCCGAAATAGGATTAGCCAATTCTAGAAAGCTGCAACAAGAAGCCAATTTAAACGTTTAAAATTTTTTATTAAAAAACTTATTTGATGGTATAAAGGATCTTTCTGATGTAATGTAACAAACAATTAGGAGTAACCATGCAAAGATAGAAAGAGAAACAAGATCAAGCAAGTACAGTCTCCAGATTTATGGCCTCATTATTTCTTGTACTGACAAAAAGTTACAGTCAAGCTGCTAATATATGCAAATTGTCTGTGTGCCGCACAAATTTGGCAGGGAATTTTGTTCAATTTAACTAAATACTGTCACTGGTTCTGTTTTTGGGAACATTCTATGATTTTCTTGTTTGAAATTCAAAATATAAACACCTAAAACGAATTTAAAAAAGACACAAATCAAGAAAAAAATATTTTGTATTACCTTTTGGAGTTGAGAATCATAATCAAGTCCCTTGTCTTCCTATTTGTCAGCAGTGAAATGGCCAAAGAAACATCAGATAGCATTGCCACGATGGCATCATGAGCATATTGCTGCAGCACAAAGGGAGCAACTGCCTGGACTTGATGTTGCAAGGACAAAGTTTCTTCATTCTTCAACTCAACCAATCGCTGATTTAAAAAAGCTTTCACCTGATAGCAGAATATTAATAGAGAACATGAATTCATGTAAAGGAAGCTTCGTGATCTGACCACAGATATAAAACAGGAACTAGCAGGATCTTTCAGTCAAAAACCGACAATATTATACCAGAAGAACAAATGGAACAAATAGATCCAATGCAGCCATATGAAAAATTGTCATATACCTCATTCAGATCATCAAGAATCTTGTTCCTGTACTCTGTCTCCAAAAGTTGGCTCCTGCCTTCCTTGATTTCAGTTGTTTCAGTTGAAGTATCAAGACCAGATGTTTGATTGTCTACGACTACATTAGGAAAATTGACATCATCAATCGCATCAACCTGAGGAGTCTCAACACTAATATCCCAAGATATCTCTGACACGGAGATCTCTGGGATCTGATCAGATTTTACAGCTTCATTTGGAGCACTCTGCAAGATCTCACTCGCATTAACCATTTCATAAGGACCCAAACCATTACCAGTATCCTCTGTTTCTTCCAAAGTACCAATATCCCAATCAATCTGAGAACTATCCACAGAAAAATCCCAGTCTATACTATCTGCATTAATGTCTACATCCACTTTCACATTGTTTGTCTCATCATTGCTTGATTGAACATTCCCAGAATCAACAACCTCTGAGCCTATAGGGACATTCAATGATGGGGGATGCTCACGTAAATCTTTCAAGTTTGTCAACACGACCAAAGACCTCTGTGATCACATTCACAAATAACAGAGTTGATTTATGATATTAGTCACAATGATCTCAAATTTCCATCAACATCTGCAAACAATAAAGAAGTTATTCTTCATATCATGAAACAAATAAAAAATTATCGCCTTACATCCATGTCTGTGTGAGCATCTCTAACAAAGTTTGAATAATACTCCAGAGCCCTTGACACAGAATCACCATTTAAAACTTCCAAAATCTTGCTAAATGTACTTGGAAGTGATTTTGCAGTCTCTAAAAGTTCCAACCTCACATTTTTTCCCTAAAGAAAAGAACCAGACAGGCAGATACCAAATTTAAGAAGGAAAACCTATCAAGCCAAATGAGAAAACAACAAGTAGGGGGGGTCCAAGATATAACCTGCAGTCCAAGTTCTTGACAAGCCTCTACATACTTGGCTGCTGATAGAGCTGCACTTCTCTTAATATCAGCTTCCTTGTGCTCTAGTTCTGCTAATTGTTGCTGAATCTTTTGCACCTGCTTTTTCTGATATGGACTTCATAACAGGAGAAAAAGAATAATCAATACAAATCACATATAAATACCCTTAAGTTTTAACTATTCTTCTTATCATGAAGTAGCCAAGCAGGCAATGGCAAAACCACAATCTTACATCTCATAGTTCACATTCTGAACCATTATTTGAGCAGCCTCGCCAAGATATACATAATCTTTCTCAAAAGAACGTACAATTGATTCCCAAGCACCCTACCCAAACAAAACACAAAATTTATACACGCATATATATTCATATTACAATTCAAGTACGTTTGTGCAAAGGAGAAAGAGAGAGATTTGAAGGTCTTACAGCAGCACCGGATAGCCGGCCGAATATATTCCGGGTTTCTGGAGCTGACTTCGCAAGAATATCATATATCTGTTTGGCCTCCAAGTAACCAATTCCTAGAAATAGCATTTTAGTTAACCCATTGAGACGAATTACGAATTCTCAAGCACCCAATTCCCAATAGAATCACAAATTCACAATTCGAAAATGGATTAAGTTTGAAAAAACCAACCATCAGCCTCTAAGCTACTGAAATAGGGATTGATATCCTTAGGAAGGGAAGCGAATTCCTTGGAAATCCGAGCTCTCGCTGCTGCCAATCGCTTTCTCCAGTCTCCAGGTATTCTCTTCCGATCAACCAGCCATTCTTCAATTCAATCCCAACGAACAAAATTATCAATCCCCAAAAAATACATAAATATAAAAAAATCTGAAAGGAAAAATTGAGTTCCGGTGGTTCTATGTACCTCCGAGACGAGAAAATGTGATGTCGATTGGGAGTTTGCCAATGTCTTCTGGCATTTTCCGGGAAAACGTTTTCTAGGGAAAGCAGTTTCCCTTCTTCTCAGAATCTCAGCTCCGTGTGATTTGAGAAATGAGTGAAAGACTGTAAAGTCTGAAATGAAAGTGGTTGCAGGAGGTTTACGGGTAAACGGGTCGGGGCCCAAATGAAAAACAACACGGTTTACGGACTGCCTCGTATAGGAGGCCCAATTTTGAGGGAGGGGCAAAATGGTCATTGCACACAGTAATGGTAATCTGGTGCAGCAAGGAGCAGATGCCATTTTCGACCATTTTTGCTGATAGTCTTTGTTTCTTGTGTGTCTTCGTAGTGAGAGCACTGAGTAGAAACTCGCCAGCTTCTCATTTTCTCCTGAAAAGGTAATTTTCATTTTTCGCCTGAGCTTCTGCTGTCGTTTTGGCTCTTTCATGGATTCAGATGCTCCTCGATCATATGCATATACATATTTAGGGTTTAGATTTATCAATTTTTAAATTTGTTTTGTTGATGGTTGGATCTTCATTTCGGGCGTTAGCATTTACTCAAATTAGCATCGATTTTGTGTTAATAGTCACATAATATTTGGGTTTTGTGGAATTTGAGTTTGATTGCATCTATGTGGATGAATTCTTCTTTTTTTTTCTTTCTGGAATTCATTATCAAACAATGCCTTATTATGAAACAAAATAAGATTTTACTCATTCTTCTGTAATTTTTTTTTTTGGCCCAAATTTTCATGTTAGGATTTATTTTTTTTCTTTCCCAAATGCTTAGTTTGTTAGTGTGGAAGAATTTTTTTAAAGAAATGAAATATGGGTGAGTAGAACTGCTAAATGTATGTCACTTACTGCCCATCAAGGGAAATGAATGCTTCTATAGAATTTGAACCCAGTAAAGCTTATATGTTAAAAACAGAGAGAGCAAAGGAAAACACAGTTTCCTTCTTTGCCTTGCATGGTAGAAGTTGAAAGATTCCCTTTGGGAAAGGTTTAATGAGGCCTAAGTGCTGATATATGTATTACTTTCTTGCAGTTTTTGTCAGTGCCCAGTTAGTACTAGACAGTCATGGACTCCTTGGACCCCGCGGAGCGCAGGTACTTGGAGGATGAGGATAGTCCTACCATGAAGACAATTAAGGGTGCAACAAATGGATTTGTTACTGGAACTATTTTTGGGACCATAGTTGCTACTTGGTATGATGTGCCTCGTGTTGAGAGAAGTGTCGCTCTTCCAGGCTGATAAGGACCCTTAAGATGATGGGAAACTACGGGATCACATTTGCTGCAATTGGGGGAGTGTACATTGGTGTTGAGCAGATCGTGCAGAATTACAGGATGAAAAGAGACTTTATCAATGGAGCTGTTGGTGGTTTTGTTGCTGGGTCGACTATTCTTGGTTACAAAGGTGTGGATTTCTTTTTATGCCTAATTTCTTCCTTCAACTTTTAATTCCTGCTGCCATGAGTGGTAATCTGTGGTAATTACTATACTTGGTCACAACTAAAAGCTAATTCAGACATAATCTTTTTCAAATATTCCAGGTCAGTCTTTCTTTTTCTTTTTATTTATTGGTATTTCTTCGAACCAAATTGGATTTTACTTTTCCAAAAATAGGGATTAAGTTTTTAGGAGAAAGATTTGTGTTCAATGTTCTCTTTGTTGAAGTATTTCATAAGCTTCATGTATAATCTTCATAAATGGTTAGTTTTGACTGATGAGACTATGGGATTGAGGTGGCTTATGCTATAGAAATAGAGACCAATAAATTTGACACATATGCTGGTTAGAAAGGAGTGTGTATAACTTATCCAAAATTTATTGGATCCTGCTACAAACTATCTATTACATGTATCTAATATTTCCAACAAAAAGAAAGGCATGTTGTTGGTGAAAATCATGTGGAGCTGGCTCTGATGACGTCACCCTTTAAGCTAGATGATTGTTATGTATGATAACTACTGTATGATTTGTATGGATACACGAGAAAAAGTTCTTAGATATGTGAGGGTCAAATTGCATTTGGGTAGAAAATATTTTCTGTAATGATGATAGATGTATTATGTGTTCTGGACTAATGTTGGGTGAGAGAGTGAGAACATTGCTGTGACCATATAAATGATATGGAATAGGTAGTTTGTTGTTTCATGTCATACAAATGTCAGCAGAGAGCAGGAACTATCTTTGAGGTTTGAATTTTTTGGAAGAATAAATTGCTGGCAGCAACCTATCTCATTTAGCCTTTGGTGATATATTTTGTGTAAATCGTGTAATTATCAACAGTGACTTGGCTAAGGTTTCACTATATTTTTAATACATGGACGCCGAATTTAATGGAACTTTGAGAATGTTAGTGGTGAGAACTTTTCCTTTGCTGAAAAGTTTATTTAAGATCCCCAGTCCAAACTAAGAGAAACTGTCTCAGTAATTCACTTTCACGTGAACCTCATTAGTTGCTCTGGAATTAGTACATGTATAGTTTTATTTCTTCCTATCCTAATATTGCTTAAACCTTAAAAGAAGATATCCATTTATGGGTAAAATCTAGGGTTAGGATCAACAGCTCCTTTAATTTTCCAAAGCACATTGAATGGCTCAAATTATCTCTGTATTGTCGACAATTTTTAGCCTTGTTTCTCAAACATGCACTGGGCGTTTAGTGAAAGCACATTGAATGGCTAAGATTAGTTGGGTAAACAAAATTAGTTTTCAAGATGTTTTTCCAATGATACTCTCTCATATGCTAAGAGCTAATATGAGCCATTCAATGTACTTTCATCTAAAGGTCCAAAACTTGTGTTGCTATTATATAAATTTAAGGGGCTGAGTCTATTTTGAATTTGAAGAGCATACACTGAGTTCTTACTTAGCAGAGTATACTTGCAATAATCGAGATGGATTGGTTTGTAATATGCAAAACATCCTTGTGTCTGGGAATCACACTACTAGCACTTCTCACTTTCTTTCAGCTCATACAGAATGCATAAATGACCTATAGATCTGCATTCATGAATGAAATTTGTAGTTTATTTTCTAATCCTCCTAATTTAATGTGTCTGTCTGCTTGCCCAAATATTTTTTCCACTCAATGAACGTTCTTATCATTATTGGTTTGATCTTATCTTCATTTTGATTATTGAGCATGTAGAGTTGACGTATTTGGGGGTAAATGAATCCGGACTTTGGACTCTAGGTTCTAAATTGATATATGGATATTTACTGTGCTAGCTGGTAGTTGTTCTCATAAGCCTCCAATGTTCTCAATTATGTTAAATTATTTGCTGTCCATTGGACAGGAAAGAGCATTTCAACTGCAATTTCTGCTGGGGCAGCCTTAGCGGTCACTTCTTCACTCATTGATGCTGGAGGCCAGACAACAAGAATCGATAACGGCAAGGAGTACTATCCTTACACCACCAAGAAAAGATCCACTGCCGATTCATAAAAACTTACCGGTGCTTCTCTTGGAGGAAGATATTGGCAAAGCTAACGAAAAGAGAAGACTGTTTCATGAATTGGATGTATTTCTGGAGATGTAATCGTACTCTTAGTTCTCTTTTTCTGTTGTCCAAATTTAAGTTTTTGACCTTGAATGGATGTCTTGAATAAATCTGCTTTTTTTTAATATTTGCGTTCAAATATGCCGTTAGTAAGTTGAGCAAACATATATTATTTTGTAAGAAAATTCAATAATAATTGGACTGGTTTCAATTCCAATTATTGACAGTTGTTAAGCATCGCTGTGAACTAATGACAACGGATTTTGCAATTGACTCACGACCTCTTCCAACGAAATGAAGATTAATCAGACCAAATGACCTCTTCCAACGAAATGAAGGGTGACCAAATGATATCGATGGTGTGTATTTACTTCCCACGAAATGGAGATTAATGCCATTTTTCCCCTCTTGTCACCACCACCATCTATGAATTTGAGAAATAACACCATCCTAAAACTGAGAGGAAATACTTTAACTTTTAAACCAGAAAATTAGAGGTGAAGTCTCTCTTCAATCCACCAATTCCCAATTCCCTCTTTTCTTTTTTTATCTTTTGGGTTGTTGTAAATGAATATCAATAAATGATAACATCACATATAAGAGGATACAATCATGTCATCGTTTTACAATTGATTCCAGCCAGAAGGGAACCTCTTCAATCCAAGCTACCATAGTATTACAATTAAAGAGCATGCCTTGCTAGGAAAATGAGCTACTTGGTTACCCCCTCTTGGACTAAAAGAGATAATAACATCTTCAAAGTGTTGCAGACTCCTCTTAATATCATCAATAAGATGCCCATCTGATGCCCATGACTCTTCCTCATCCTTCCTTACATCAATTATCACCCCTTGTAAATCAGACTCAATTAAAATAGAAGAAAAGCCAGCATCCCGAGCAAATTTCATCCCGAAAAGAAGCGCCATAATCTCTGCATGTTTAGATGAGGTGGCACTGGCAAGAGGAAGGGCCATAGCCGCCATCACTTCCCTTTGTCATTTCTGACAACAGCACCAATTCCCATCGATCTTATTGCCTTGTACATAACCTCATATACAAAAGTTTACGTTAATAAGATATGACAAGTTTACATTAGAGTGCAAACTTTGTTGTCCCAAAAAACTGAAAATAAACAGATGAAAAAAAGACTAAAACAAAAACACCCACAAAAAAAAAAAAAAAAAAAAAAAAAAAAGAAAAAAAAAAGTTTCCTCTTCTCAACAAGAAGAGTACATAATCTCTCTACATATGATAGAGCTTGGAGTTGACAGGAAAGTGTGGAACCAGAATCGGCACTGGAGCTTCAGTTTGAACAAAATTAGGACTCAAAGTCAGAGGCTGCCTCTCTGGGGCTGTGGCAGCTGCTGATCCTTGGTTGAATACACGAGCACCATGAAGGCAGCAACAGATTGATGATAAAAATCCCATCCTCTCTCTCTCTCTCTCTCCCTTCGATCTCTCTACAATTTATACATCAAGTTTGAGTTTTATATACATCATCCTCCTTCGTTATAAAATGAAGAGACCCTGTATGTAGGTATTGTCAATGACTTTGTTTCTACTGGTCTTCTCCATTGTTATTAGTCAATCTTCTTGACTTATCAACAGAAAATACACTTCTTTGTTTCGTATAAAATGGGAAAGGTAAAAGTAATGTAAGGAATTTATTAAAAAAGAAAATTAATAATAAAAAGAATATCCAATATTACCATGAGTTGAAACATTTTCTATTTAAGAGTTGATCCTTAACCCAAACGCTCCTTACATACTGCCTATCAAATTCAAGAAAGAAAAAATCTCAGTTGCTAAGACAACTTGTCTGTTCTTTAGACTTGAATTTAATTCTTTTTTTTATAATTTAAATTATCGTTAGTAATAAAAACACATAAATTCAAGAAAATAGGACTATTTATTATGTAATTAATATGTGTCACATGATAAAAACAGTTTTACAAAAATATTTCTTTAGCTTCTTGCTCTCACTCTCTATTGTGATAATGGATTAAGGCTTACCAACTAAGTATAGTGGTACTTCTTTTTTAAATGTTGGAAGAAGAAGAATCGGTTCGTTTCAGTTTGATTAAAGAGAAACCAATGAGTGTGGTTTGGTTCACTTTAATATTTAAGGGTAACTAATGAAACAATTCCGCGTGTAAAAAATAAATTCAAATTTGAAAAAAATTTCTGATTTGGAGAATTGCCAGTCCAAGACTCTTAAAACCGAATTCAAACTGGTTTATTTCCGACCAATCTGATTTGGTGAATTTGAAAAAATCACGTCATGAGATCAGTTATTGAGAGTTGTATAAATTTCTCTAATAAAAAGAACCTGCAAAAAGATTCGGTGCAACATATCTAATATCCGAAACCAGTTGCCACGTGGCACCACACCCATTGCCCTCCCCAATTTCTTGGGCCATTCTGGGATGTTTTTTCATTTAGTGGACAGTGAGCGGAAGAGACAGAGAGAGAGAGACACAAGGCTTCTTCTAGCTTCCAGGGAACCACAACGATGGCAGCCTTGGCAGGGATTGGCTCTTGTTGTTCAACTCTCTCTTCCACAAGGTAAAGCATTGCCTGTCTTGTTTTATGTACAACAATTCTTCACTTCTTCAACTTCCTTTTTAGTAAGACTAGCTCAACTGTCTCAACACTTCTCAAATTCTCGGTGTTGGGTTTTCTTGTTTGGTTGCTGAGAAAGTGTAGAAAACTAAAAACAGAATAAAACTCATCTCTCTCTTCTTTTCAAGCATTATGAGCTACAGAGAAGCATTCAACTGCTGAGCCAGATAATGTTTATTTCTTTATTTTATTTTATAATCCTTCTTTTGCAGCAATTTCCGCACATCTTGGTTGAAATTTGAGAGTCAAACTCATGGTGGAAGAACCATCTTAGGGACATCATACCGTCGTCGAACTTTGGCCATAGAGCAAAAGTGAATTTTGTGACTGCAGAAGAAGCAAAAGAACTTATTGCAGTTGATGGATACACAGTTGTTGATGTTCGGGACAAATCTCAATTTGAACGAGCTCATATCAAATCATGCCATCATGTCCCTCTTTTCATTGCAAACGAAGACAATGACCCCGGTAATTGAGGGATTTTTTGTTTCTTTCTATTTTCTTCAACTGAACATACAATGGTTTTTTTTTGGAACCCCACAAAACAACATGGGATTTTGTTCTTGCTAATGATTCAGATGTAATGGGCAGGCACAATCATAAAGAGGACTCTCCACAACAACTTTTCTGGTCTGTTCTATGGGTTGTCTTTCACTAAACCCAACCCTGAATTTGTACAATCTGTTAAATCCCAGTTTTCACCTCAAAGTAAACTGTTACTGGTGTGCCAGGAAGGATTGAGGTTAGTTTTTTTATGTATGCTTGCTGCTAAGTTTTGGCTTAATATATTTGTAAATGTATCTATCACTAAGAGAATCGTACCTGCTCTAGGGATGCACTGTGGCTGTATTCCGAGCCAATCATGCATTGTGGCTGTATACAGAGAAAGTTAAGCACGTGACAGTGCTTGATTGGCTTGGGATATCGTCACAATGGCATTCCCGTTGCATAGAAGTTCTTCTCGTCACTGAGGCATTGAGGCAAAGGTTTTGCCCATTCTAAACTATTTTGATAGGATTATTCTGTTTCTTTCTAATGTCAAGGTCTACTGCTGCTGCCAATAAGTTGGAGCAAGCCGGGTTCGAAAACATAGCATGTATAACATCAGGACTTCAAACCGTAAAACCAGGTAATCAGGATTTTGATCCTAATGCTTTTGCTCTCTCTGGATTATCTTCTATGTGAAGTTAACAGATGCTATGGCTTCTCTTTCCTATACCAGGAGCATTTGATTCTGTTGGTTCCACGGAGTTGCAAAATGCCGGCAAAGCCGGTTTAGTCACCGTTCAAGGGAAGATTTCAGCTGTACTTGGAACAGTACTAATCTGTAAGTTCTTTTGTTCTGTACACCCTTTTGAACACTTGTGCTGTTGTGTTGGTCCTTGAGATGAGATTTACTTGTTTCTTCTACTTGATCAAATGCCAGGTGCATACTTATTCATCACTTTCTTCCCCGATCAAGCCGAGAAGATACTCCAAATTTTCCAAACCACCTAGCCTCCACAAGATGCTTACATATATCAGAAAGTTTTGCAGTTCTCTCCAACCCCATCAAGTGATTTGAGTAGGTGGAGATTTTTCAGGCATCTGCAACACAACATCCAAGGGACCATAGCTTGTATCGATGCATAAAGGCTGTACATTTTTCAGTGTAAATTTGGTGGAAACTCACCGGAAAAATTGATTAATTTGAACTCTCATTTATCTAGTAAAAAATGAAATCCAAATAAAAGTAACTTTATTTCTGTTCAGTGAAATCTCATTACTACAGATTCAAAGACCAATGTATATAAGGTTCAGATCAAGAGAAATCGTTATGCTTATTCAACAAGTTTTGCTACCTTATTCAAGTTCCGCACCAATAAGATCATGAAGACTGTCTACAACACCGCAGGATCACGTTCCATTTTTATATATATAAAAAATGATATAAAGAACTAAGTCACTCTAGCAACATAATCTAAAAACGAAACCTCGCAACAAAGAAACAAAACTTAAGGTTAGAGTAGAGATCCAACATTCTAGACCCACATGAAAAATAAAAAAGGAAAATTCACAAGGCTGTGAACCTAGGTTAACAAAATATTACAGTAAGATTATTCTTTCCAAAAAAAAATATTACAATGGGAGATTAGCGAATGTTATTCCGATTCCATCCTGTGCACCGTATCAATGCATAATTATGCAGGGTACCATTCCAAAGTACAAAGGGTTGATTCGCCCTGTGGCACCATCAGAAACAGCAAGGTGGCCATGGTAGGATTGAAAGATAAAACCAGAAAGCTTCTTTCTATGCCACTCTTGGTTGTTCCACAGCATTATGACGCAAAAATCATTCTCCTTGAAGGCAATAAGCTGACGGATATTTCCAGAAGCTGTCACAGGCATTAAATAAGCTTGTCAAACCACATTGTACCCATCTTCATAACAGAAAAGCTCATGAAATTATATTAGATGGGATGCATATAAACACACTTCTAAGTCTAGACGGATCAAGTGATAGTTTAAGTAAAGCCACATAAAAAGGGATAGAAGAAAACTAAATTCCATAAGATTTCTTGTTTTGCCAGATTTATTAGGTGCAAATGGCGCTTGAAATGCTGACAACAAAGCAGTTCTTGAGAGAGATCAAAGTGTAAGATATGTTAATTTACTTTGCTGTGCAAAATAGCGCGCAGATGATGTTCCAAACAAATACTATATAGAGCACGTGTGTGTCAGCTTGACGAAACTATATAAAAATGATCATTACCATACAACCAATCTTTAAAATATACGTGGAGAGCAGTGGATAATTCCCGTTTTCTGTTTTCTTCGAGAGGTGCTTCCCTCAATAATTGCTTTACCTCCCCTAAATTGTTCTGCTGGAGAAAAACATAAAACAATGAAAAGATAAAAACATGACCTCACAAATATCAGGAAATTCTTGGTTAAAATAAAATAAAAATTAATGTCAGTTACTCAGCTGTAGTGAACATACATTTCTCTGCTGGGATGCCACATAAATATCTGGTAATGGAAATGGGTTGTCTTTTGTGGAGCCCTCTGATTCACCTCCATACCAGTTTGGAATCTGTACATCAAGGAAGCATATAGGATGTGAGTAGAAAATTCAGAAAGAAATTGAATGACTCTATAGCAACTACAAGACCATCTCAACCCTCCTCCCAACCACCCGAAAAGAATAATTAGAAAATACAAGCGTGATTGCCCAAAAGAACACGACTGCAACTATAGAGATTGTTGGTAGAGCCTTTCCAAGGTTTTGTTCAGTTTAATTATGAAAAACTATTATTTCCAAGAACTAAGGACAACTTTTAATACACTATTCAAATCTACAAATAAACAGCCTATAGTAAAAATTAAAAAATTTACCAAAAAATTTGTGAACTGCTCAGGGTCTAAGTGTGAACCAGACTCAGCTTGAGCATCAGAGACACCTGCTGGATGAGATAACGAATCATGTGGATCAACCACTCCAAGTGCCAGGGGTTCATTCCATCTGTTGATAGTAGCATCAATCCCAACTTCATTCATGTGCTCCTCCAACTGACCGTAAAATGTATTGTAGGGTGCCACCTGATAAAAAGCAGGAGGTAAAAACAAAAATCTTCTTTATTAGAACTTGAAGAATAAAACACAGAAAACTATCATCACAATGTAATATAATACGTCATATGATCACGAATTTAATGATAGGTAACAGTAAAGATTATCAATTTTGTTACTCTTAGAGTCATATTGTATTCGATTTGAAGTCAAAGGTTTAACATAGCAAAAGAAACCAATGCAAACAGGACCATTTTTCAGAATTAAACCAAAACAACTAAATGTGTACAAGACTTTCAGCAAAGATCAGTTACAAAGATCGGGCTAAGAGGGTTTGTGTGTAGTATGTTCACTCTAACTTCGCACATAGGGCTGTGACATTTCAATTAATATTGACAAATTTTATATTAAAAAATTCCAGGAAATCCTTCGATGCTCCAGTGTTACACAGATGTCAAGAAGAAATATTAGATTTGGTGGCATGCTATCGAATGTAGAATGAAAATAAGTCTTATGGGGCACTGCTGATGATATCAATCTCACTAAAACAAGCATAGTGACCAATAACATGTCAATGAAACATATTAAATATGTTGCATACAGTAGGATATATGGGATCACAGAAAAGAAATTACATGGCGACGGTAGTTTTACAAACAATCAAATAGGTTCAACAATTAACCAAAAAATCCGCATTAAGATCAGTTGCAGAAGATAAAGCATAACAGTACCTGGGGAAACTCAATCAAATATAAATTATACTGCAAAAGCCTTAGAACCAGCTAGTAACACAATTGCGCATCACCTTTAAGGCATGAAAACTCACCTGTAACTTATGGTTATCACCAACAATAAGTGGTCTCTGGTTTACCCCAAGAAAAAACATGCATTCGCGGCAGTTAGCAATGCAGATACGTTTTGCTGCTGTAATCACATGAACTCGCTCACAGTGTTCAATTCTTACAGCCTGTAAGAAACATTAGATCGTCTAAGATATAATATTCAAGTCAACAGGTGTCAAAAGGACCCACACCCATTGCATACAAAACAGTAATTACCAGGTAATAAGTCATTAGAGAGATAGGTAAGGGCTTAAAAAGAAAACTTAGATGATTTTCCAGCAATAGAACCATTGCAACAGTCAATAATTCAAAGCACAAACACAAATCCCTTTGGTGTTACCTTTCCAACAGCTCCAAGAACAATAGTAGCATCGGAGCATCCATAAACTGTGGCATATCTCAGAGGTGCTAATATGTAGATAACTGAATCGTGGCAATTTAAAACCTGCAATTGTAAACAAATTAATAGCAAACCGATAAATTTCATAAATAAAAAATTGCAAGCCGATGAACCTATTACAATCTCAGTTCACAATTTTTGCACACATCATGAAGGAGAACATATTGAGAAAATCATAACAAGAATGCTGTCATTACAAAAGTGCATTAGCTTCCCTCCAATATGCTACAATGAGGCTCAAAATCATTTCACCGAGCCTTATAATTAAGATTAGGATCAACTTGTAAGAGAAGCTACCTCTCTATACACAACAGACTTGAAGAAAGGTGAAGCAAATGCATCTAAAATAATTCCAAATAAGTTATTCAATTTGAAAACAAAAATTTGCAAGCATAACATTGGCAAAACCTTTCAAGCTTCTATATCCATCACACACAGAAGCATAGCATGGGCATTAGCACAGCCCAAAACCATGAGTGACCAAGAATGAATCCCCATGGAGACATGCAACATGCAATCATTACATACAACTCATACCTTGATAATCGTTTGACATAACAAATAGAATTTTCACCTAAAAATGAGGTGAGTTTTCTTGTTAGGAAAAAAAGAGTTATTTTCTCCATTTTATTCCTTCTGGTTCTGCAGTTCTTGATAAGCGTTTAAATACAAAATATCGCCTAAATGTAGACATTGGAAAACAAATGGACATTACATCTTATGTATTAATTAAAAGAAAAGGTATAATATGCCTTATAAACAAACCTTTACAGAAGAGCCTTAAGATCAGATGCTTGCTTTATAAGTGATGACTTGGAGATCCCTTCAATAAAACTGGGACCTCTAACACTTATTGAGCCCTTGTTTGTACTCGTGCAGGCATCAGCCATGGGAACATCTTGATCTGAGGAACTGGGTGGGCCATTTTCTTTTGGAGAAATTCTTTCAGAAATATTTTCCAACGAAGAAACTATATTCTGCAGAACCCAATCATGAACTTGTGCAGCAGGAACAGGAACAGCAGGCATATCAGGATCCGAATTTGCAAAAAAAGGGGCATATTGGCCCAAGTGATATCCTTCAGATCCTTTATCACCAAAGTAAAACAGAAGCCAAGGTGCTCAAATTTCTCCATGGTCAAAACCTAAAACCATAGGGTTAAATCAGATAATTTACAAGTAGGCTTGGCAGATAGTAACAAGAAAGGACAATTATAATATTCCATAATGCTAATAACAATAGAACTCATATATGAAATTATATTGAAATGATTGAGAGTCGCATACGAGAAAAGGAAATGTATCTCCTTTTTTTTTGTGACTGTAAGTGGCAGCAATATCTTAACCATGTATTGGATTAACTAAATTACATTTCAATTTTCATTAACCTTAAATATGTCCTATTTTGCCTTAGGTGAGATGAATGATAACCAATGTTCAGTACATAGCATGAAAGGGGAATGTAAGGTTCATGCCTCAAGACTTAGCATGGAGAAATTACTTTCCACAAACACAAATGCATATGAGGCTATAATTGGTGTTGAACTCTTGAGTCATGACACACCTAAACATGAATTAAAGGATGGGGTGGTGCTCACAGTGGGAAGAAACTTTTTCTATCAAATTGGACAAAAGGACTATCAGGCAAAAGGAAAGAGAAAGGTTACCATTACTTCTAATGTGTATGATTCACTTTGTGGTAGCCAGAATAACAAAGGTGAAAATTTAATTCAAAGAAAGAAACCAAGTATTAATTCCACAAACCAGAGATTCTTCGCCTTCCCCCTCCACAGGTTCTGCTAAAAGAGAGACAATGTTGGCCAAATGCTTTTGCAGATATGACAACTGATGGGCCTCTTCATCAGCCTGTGATGGCACAAACCGACGGCTATTGCTACGCACAAGCTGCCATGTGTTCACATTCCAAGGTTGATATAAGTTTAATTCAACACAAAGAAATTGTCTCAAATGACAGTAACAAGAAACTAAATATGAGAAAAGAACAATTTCAGTACAAAGACAGTAATGAATTATATAGTATCTGGATATAAAAAAATGTTGTACTATATACTACAGGAATTCATCTGAATGAAACTAACTCAACAAAACCTTGTTCTAACAGTTTAGAATCAACCACATAAGTTGCATTATGAAACATTACGAGTACATAAAACTAATGAAACAAAGGCAGCTACAATGTACCACTGCCATGCTGAAGGAATCCAAATATGCACATCCTACATGATAGAACTAGGAGGTCCGCTCTACAGCACGATATTCGGTGCTTGCAATCTTACTTTTAAGTTCTGCTCAATCCAGTAGACATAGAAAAAAAGGCAACAAATTGTTGCAACCCATGTGAGTTCCTTAGGTTTTTTTTTTTATAATCGTGATCGCATATTGGGCCGCAAATTATGTAAGCATTGATGCGTTGTCACACAACCTATTTGGGACTAGAAAAATTATAGCTAAAATAATAATATAGACAATAAAAAAGCCACCCAAAATATCATTCCAGTTAAGCAATAAAATGTCACATTATCAACATTCTCCTCTAAATTACAAATAAACAACTTCAATTGAATAATTGAATATAAACAAACTGATTCGAATAAATTACAGAATATACATAAGAACTTATGAAATTACTAAAGATTCAATTTATGAAATTGTCCAAAACATACAACCACAAAACAGAAAATTTAAATAATAATAAATAAATAAAAGATGAATAAACACGTGTTTGCTGAAAATCCTGTTCAAGTAGTACCCCAAGTCACAACACAGAGAAGAAGCAACATCTATTGACTCGAAACATCAAAGTATGGCATTCAATTTTATGGATTTGTGTCAATTATTTGGTAAATTTGAGGTTCAGAGTTGGTTTTCTTAAAGTGACGGTCATATAGCGACAGCCATTTGATACTTTCACGATGATAGTCTGCTATGTCAGAAAAATTTCTGCGACGCTATGAAGCTCGATCCACTATTTAAAACACCGACCCTATGCACACAATCGATCATAAGTTCAACCAGCTCCCATGAAAATTAATATAAGATAAACTAATATGAGCAAAAAGGTTACATAAACCAAGAGATCATACCAAATTCAAATAAAAACCCTCATTCTAATCCACATTGTATTCCATCCAAACAATATTTTCACACCAACAAATAAACACATACAAAGTTAACCAATTGATCTGAATAAACCCAATTCACAAGGCTACAACCCCACTTCAAAGAAACCAACCTGTAGTATGTAACTAATCAAATTTTATAAAAATTCCAAAACCAACGACCGAAGTAAGCAATGAATCGCGGCAAACCCATTTCAATTTGCCCCAAACTTATCATGCCGTCCCAAATTCACTACTGTAATCTAAAATAACACCAGCATTGCTTGCACAATGGACCACCAAAAAACAAAAAGAAAAAATATTAATTCAGGAACGACTTATCACCTGCAATGGCGATAAAGCGGACAAATACCCATCGAAAGCCGAGGTCGAAGGCCAAACATCTGCGACGGCAGCCGAGTCCTTGTGCGTCCTCGGCAGCAACTTCTTGTACGACTGAATGTAGAGGAACAGAACCAGATCATTCACATCGGCGCCGACCTCATCAACCACGTCCGGCTTGGATTTGAGGAGCGGGTCGGACTCCGAATGAAGAACAGAGGCAAGGGTATCGAGGACGAGCCTGGCATGATCAATGGAGATCTGAAGCACCTCGGAGATCGCGGCCGAGTTGACCCGGTGACTCGAAGACTGCTCGATCAGCTTCTGCTTCAGGGGAATTAGGGTTTGCGTCGGGTCGGTGAAGATGAGCTTGGGGATGGGCAAAAGCCCGTGCTCGAATGGCTCGCGCCTCGGGTGAATCAGAAGGGCCGGGTCTTTGGTGGAAGACGACGACGTTGAGGGCTCAATTGGGTCGCTCATGGTTTTTTCGAGAGACAGCAAAACGCAGAGTTTTCTATAGACAGATTTGTGAGTTGCAGATCTTCCAGAAATGAATAATGAGAGAGAGAGAGGTTGGGGGAGAGAGTGAGGGAGGAGATCAGGTATGGTTGGGTGCAGGAAGACTAGACTTCGTGTGCGCTTTTGATTGGGTGCTGCTAGAGTTTGCTGGTAGCGTCACCAATAATCTGTTGAATTGTGGCCAACTCCGAAGGGGTAAGTGGAGAACAAGTGGATGAGAATCGGTGGGGTCCGTTAATATATATCGGGCAACGCATGAGCGTTTGGATGATATCAACTATCTCTAGTATCAAACCCCTTTTGACAATAAGTTGCAAGAAATATTTTAAGGGTCTCTATATTTAAAGATTTTTGGGAGTTTTAAGCCGTGTGGGTTCGATCTAGTTTTGGATTGTTTTCACTTAAACTGGAACTCGAGGCTTATTGGGAGTGCTTTAGAAAGGATGAAAAGCATTTGATGAAAAGCAAAAGCACTTCTAACAATATTTAGCAGAAAAGTTTATAAGTGTGTTCTGGATAATCACTTGTTGTATTCTTCTTCAGGAAGTACTCTCGATTTTTTTATTAAACTTTATACATTTTTATAACAAAGTGCTTGTGCTAGAAGGCATTTATGAATAAAATACTTCCTAAAGAAGTTATTCCAAATGAACCCTAAATTAATCAACTATGGAGTGCGATTTTAGGGGTATTTCTTTTTCCAGGGTTTACAAATGTCTCAACTATTTTATGATTTACAATTTAGCCCAATATTTTTTTTTATAATGATTGAGCCCAATTACTTATAAAAATCATGTAAGGAGATGTCTTTCAATATTGAGAAAAGATGAACTACTATAGCATCTCTAATGAGGAGATGTAAAATTGGGATGTAAATCAAATTTTTGCTCCAATGGTGAGATGTGTAATTTGTTGATGTATACAAACTTGTCATTAGGGCCATTTTGAATATCTTTCATCTCTATCTATAGATGGAATGTTGAAATTAATATGGGCAGTCCATGATTGGAATGTTGGAGGAAAGGAATGGAAGTTGGTGTTAGCTTTCTTTTCAATTTAGTTGGATGCACGTCAATTTGGGCTACAAGTAAAGGTGTCAAATAGATCAGGCCCGCCCTAACATGGCACAAGTGCAGCCCGATTAAGTAAGGTCTGACATGGTCCAATTAAACCGAAACCCAACTAACCAACCTGTTACTTAATTGGGCCGAAACAGCGGCCTTATTAAAACCTTCGTACATATCAAGAAAGTACATATAATGACATGAAACATCGGCCTTATTAAAACCTTCGTAGGAAAACCCAGGCGAAGAAATGGTACCACGCATGTCAATGACTAACAAGAGAATCTAAATCAGGTCACACTGGACCACTTACTAAACAAAAAACAGAAAAACCCACTCCAAAAGCACAGTAACACCATCCAACTGCCGAAAGAAACCTACGATAGAGCCATAGTCCTTCGTACAGCTGCATAGGTAAAGTATCTTGACCAAGGATCTGAGGTAGACAGAGACACTAGAGAACAAGACATCGAACATAACACAATGAGCACGCTAAAAAAAAGAAAACCAAAAAAAAACACCCAAACTTCTTCACACTGACAAAGGAAACCTCATATGAAAACATAGCTCATAAGGCAGTCGAAGTCGCACCGGTATGCTGGGAAGGAGATCACAGAGGGAGAACATGCAACAAGAAGACAAACCTAGCCTAGGGTACTTAACCTGAAGTAGATATCAGGCAGCAGTGCATTCGCAGGATGCCAAGTCGAAGAATGCTTCTCTGAACAGCTTAAGAGAGGTCCCTAGGAGACCCTAAGAGACCAGTCTCCATAGGTAGAACAGCACGGGTACCACTGCACAAACGTTTATGAGCCACTACATCCACTTCATAAGTCAAAACCTCACTATCAATGGAAGCTTTCATAGAGCTTTTGCACTTGAGGCTAGATGAATTAAAAACACTTCGGTTGATAGGTTGATTTGAAAGAACTTGGGCCATGAGACTAAAGATAAAACCAATAAAGCGATTAGAGACATTAGAGGACCCAATGACCACACCAATGAGTTCGCATCACGTAAGAACCAGACGACTTCCAAAAAAGAGTTTAATCCCATCAACAGTTTCATCAGGAGCAATAACCAGGGAGGACATAGTAGCGGCTTAAACCCTTGAAGAGAAAATAGGTCGCAAAAACCCTAAAATCCACCACTCGATATGCAAAGAAGGTTGAGGAAGAGGGTCGACGATGACGCACGAAGACGAGGGCACGAGACGACGACGTAAGCAGAAAGGTGAAGTCGAGGGCGTTGTTGTAGAGAGAGTGAGCGAAAGGAAGTGATGAAGGCAACAAGAATGATGAAACTGGACGGCGAGGTCGAAGGCATGAGGGCAGAGAGACTAACTAAGGAAGGTGGACGAAACTAAAGAGAAGGTGACAGTGCATAGACCAAACCCTAACCATAGCCTGTGTCTCTCCTAGCTAGAGAGAGAGAATCCCTTGTTCACATTTGATTACCAAGCAATACGGTTTAATTAAACTAATCCAATCATACTACTACATATCCTATCCACGTAACTACACAATGACATTGATTGAAAATTCTATTAAATTCTATTTGTTATAGTGAAAAATGATACATAATATTATTGTATTTATATCTTAAATTCAAGTCTATTTTTTCTCTAATAATATTTTTAAAAATTCAATATTTTATATATAAATAAAATAATGATTTTATTTTTAAAGTTTTATTTTTTTAAATTTGAACAATAGTCTATAATTTTTTAACCTAAACAATAGTGTAACTCTTTTGTATTTATATGTACTTCAAATAAAGTCATTGGTATCTTTTTCTAACAAATAATAAATCTTGTTAGTATATACATAATTGACAAAGACTGAAATGAAATTGTAAAAAAAATGCAATACAAAGCCCAAATGGATGGGCCTAGCCCAGCCTAGTCCGTTTGAAATCTCTAATACAAATGTCTACACGACAAAATATTTTTTAACCAATCATGTTGTCAAAGTTAATTAATGCTTTACCAATTTACAAGTACTTCTTGAGGAAATCATATCTTCAATAATTATTAAGCACAAAATATTTATTTTAGGGACCATTATCTCAAAATTTATATATTGAGAGCCTAGTCTTAACATTAGCAACATATACAATGGCCATGTTAAATCTTATCCTAACGATGACCTTTATTTTGGCTATACTTTTTGGTAATTTCCTTTCAAGACTAGTCATTTTGATTGTGTTTAACTTATTAATTTTATTTAATGATGGAGAACTTGTCCATACAAACTAATGTAAGGAAAGCTAAAGTTGTTGGAATAATTATAGGTGTAGGAGGGGCTATGATTTTTAGCTTCTTCAAAGGCATATAGATTAACATTTGGTCTACACGTGTTAATCTTCTCCATAATCATGGCCAGCACAACAACCATGAGGCATCAATCACCAAAAAAAAAAAAAAAAAAAAAAAAAAAAAAAAATGCAATTTTGTCAATTATTTTTTTTGTCAAAATGCTAATCTCTTGAGCAGCTGTGTATCCTATGCTTTGTGGTTGATAGTTCAAGTTACTTTTCTTTATTTCATTTTTTTTCTTATTAATGGTGTTTTTATTTCTCAAATTTTTTTGTTCGTTATGTATTTATTTCAATTTATCATTGCAGGATAACTTGAATAAGAAATTCTCGTACCTTTTTCTCAACTACGGCTCTAATGTCCCTGATGGATTCAATTCGTTTGACATTTTCTTTATGTGTGGAGAGGGATTGGAACTAGTGGAAGTTGGGCTAGGATATTAGACTTCTCAGAGTTTCTTATTCAGTAAATATTGAAGACTAGCTCTTTGATAATTTTTAATATTAATATCGGAAACTTTGTTTGACAGTAGATAGAGGTGTCAAACGGACCGAGTTGGCTCGAGCACGAGAAGAGTTCAACCTGATTAAATAAGGCCCAATATAACATGACCAGTATTTTTGGGTGGGTCGGGACGAGGTAATTTGGTGCAATTATTAAGTACAAAATATTTATTTTAGGGACCACTATCACAAAATTTATACATTGAGAGCCTAGCCTTAACATCAGCAACAAATGTAGTGGTCATGTTAAATCTTGTCCCAACAGGGACCTTCATGCTGGCCGTACTTTTAAGGTAATGTCCTTGGAAGACTCCTTATTTTGACTGTGTTTAACTTATTACTTTTATATTTAGGGATAAAGAAGTTGCCCATACAAACTAATATAGCGAAAGCTAAAGTTGTGAGAATAATTATAGGGGTAGGAGTGACTATGCTTTTCAGCTTCTACAAAGGCATAAATATTAACATTTGGTATACACATGTTAATTTTCTCCATAATCATGGCCAACAAAACAACCATGAGGCATCAATACCACACAAATTTTTTGGGAGTATTTTGTTGGGATTCATGCAATCTTTGTGTAGATGTGAATCCTATGCTTTGTGGATGATAATTCAGGTTACTTTTCTTTATTTAATTTGTTTTCTTATTAATGGTGTTTTTATTTCTCAATTTTTTTTGTTTGTTATGTATTCATTTCAATTTATCATTACAGGAAAACTTGAATAAGAAATTCTCATACCCATTCTCACATATGGCTCTAATGTCTTTGATGGGTTCAATTCAATTTGTTTGTACCATATATGATTGGCCTCTCATCCCATGACATGTGGAAAGAACATGACACCAAACGGGGACCAGGAGTCCATGTTGGCCAGCCTAGCCTCGTAATCGGCAGGTGCCCTCGGCATCCACTACCAATTCCGTACTAGCAAGCCTAGTCGCACACATTCGCACTTGATGGTTGGCAGGTGCCTTCAGCACCCCATGATGATCTAGCCTCTCGGAAGGTATCTTGCAGGAGTTTCTCAAGTTCCTCACTAGTGTATTCGTTAGGACACGTGGCAGTCTCCCAGGCTATCCCCACTAGTCCCACATCAAAAGTTTGCACCAAGTAAACACCCCCAGACCTCTATAAATAAGGTCCATTGTCCCCAGGGTAAAAGGTAATTGCAACTTGACATTTATGCACTCACTTTGTCAGTAATTAACCATTCACTCCTTCAACTAACTTTAGCATCGAAGGGCTTCCGATCGGTACCACACCAATGCCTTAAGTCTGGCCTGCTCTTTTCATTTTCTCCTTGCAAATAGCCTTTTTACCTGTCGAAGGGAAACCCTTATCGAAGGCAGATCACATCTTTGAGTTTGGGCCCACTATTGGTCATCCAGTTTTGAGCACAAATACAATTGGTAATGCTTTCTTTATAAGTGGAGAAGGATTGGAACTAGTGGAAATTAGGCTAAGATATTAGACTTTGCACAGTTTCTTATTCAGTAAATATTGAAGAGTAATTATTTGATAATTTTTTAATATTAATGTCGGAAACTTTTCTTTGACAATGGATAGAGGTGTCAACCAAATCGAGCCGACTAGAGCACAACACAGGTTTGACCCAATTAAGTAAGGCCTAACACAGCATGACTCATATCTTTAGACGAGTTGGGACAAGGTAATTCAGCCAAATGGGCCAGGTCAACTAGAGACCCATTAGGAACCGTGCCAGCCTGAAACCCAACCTGCCATCCCAGTTTAAGCCCATTTATTAAATTATTTATGTTTTAGTCATAATATTATTATATTTATACCTTAAATTTAAGTCTATTTTTGTTAATAATATATTTTAAAGTTAAATGTTTTTTTTTATAAATAAAATAATAATTTTCTTTTAAAGTTTTAATCTTTTAAATCTGAATATTAGTTTAGTCATTTTCTATTTAAATGTTGTTGAGGCCCAAAAAATCTAAGATTGGGCCCAAATATATTCTCGGCCCATTACGATACCTTACTAAGAGGAAACACGATTTGGGCATGCTAGAGTTGGTCGTACGAGCTTGCATGAGTTAACGTCCACGTGTCATGCCAAGCAAATATGTAACCTGCCATGCCAAAAAAGTCATAACAAGCCTATAAAATGTACCGGCTCTATGAACCCATGTTTATTATTCCGTCAATCATCATTTTGGCCCGGTCATAGCCCTTTACAATATGGCAAAATTCAGGCACAAGCATGTTAAACAACATGCAATGCCAAACGGAAAACCTTTATCTTGCACCTAGTCACGCTATAAGCTTAAGTGGGCTCAAGCCACACAAATGTCAAGAGCTTACTGAGTGGGTTGTGGTATGGATGATTACGAGCATTCATGAGGCCCATTAATGGGCTAAGAAGTGGAAGTTTTGGGTTGCTTGGGAGCCCCAAAACTCGAGCCCATTTCTTGAGCCCAAATATATTGGTAAGCATGAAATAGAGAAAAATGGCTCATTACCTTAGTAAATTGGCCTATTACCTTAGTAAATTAGCTCATCACCTTAGGAAGTGGCCCAACAACTTAGTAAATTAGGTCATCGCCTTAGTAAATTAGCCCATCACCTTAGGAAGTGGCCCAAAAACTTTAAAAAAAATATCTCAAAAGGCCTCCATCACATGGCCAAAGCCAAATCCAAGACAGACCATCTATAAAACTGAAGGATATTTGCGTGTGCAGGCTGCTAGGAGTAAAACACCTTTCAAACCAACACATTTTCTTTCCCTTACCAACTCTTGCCATAAAATAAGGGAGGAAAGAAGGAGAGAGTATTGCCAGAGATAAGAGATTGCCACAGGGACAGCTATGGGAATACTCTAGAGCTCCAAAAAATCTTGTCTATGTGTGTTTGGATTAGGTGGATTTCACAAAATGGGGATGAATTGAAGGAAGAGAAGAGGAATAGAGGGGGAGACTTGGCAGATTTGGGAAGAACCAACTAGGGTTTCTTGGGAAGGAAGAGCTTTTAGCGCCTATAAAAGAGGGCATCGCCTACCCAGCAAATCCCCACATCCAGAGAGAACAAGCATCCCTTCTCACTACTGGAACCCTTCAATTTCGAGCTCTATCCTCCCATCTCCTTCATTTTTCTCATATGGCAAACCCTTCAAGAGCGCTAAGAAGCTTTCGTCAAGTTGCTGGAAATTTGCTCAAGTCTCCTATGCCCCCCCCACCCCCCCCCCCCCCCCCCCCCCCCATCTTTCCTCTCTTCCCTCAACAAGTCTTCCTAAAATTCCCTCTCTCATTACTTTGAACCTCTGTTTCTCATGTGATATCCAAGTTTTCTCTCTCTAATGCTAAATTTATGAATGCTCAGCTCCCATGCCACAAACTTCTCAAACCAAGCCAAATTATTCATCTGTAAGTAGCTATTGGTTTTGTTGGTGAAAGAAACCAAAGTGCTTTCTAAGGCTTCACGAACCTTTCGAAGCACTCTTGGGGCCTGATTCTTGAACTCAAACACAGGAGCAACTCCACCCATTTGCTATTTACAGCAGCCCAGGCCTATCTATAGATGCGGGAACAAAAAAGCCCTTACAAATGTACTTCAAGTAAAGTCAATGAACTCTTTTTCCAACAAGTAAATCTTGTTACTATATAAATAATTGACAAAAGACTGAAATGAAATTGTAAAAAAAAATTACAAAAAAATAAAAAATGCAATACATAAGTTGAGCTAGGAGTAGGCCCATATTGGCTAGTCTAGTGGCTCGACACGAACCCGGCCCGATCCTATATGGGCTAGGACTGGACTTAAAAATTTTCATAAATGGACGAGCCATCACGACACGATTCGTTTGACATTCCAGGTTACAACCCTATGTAATTCCTATTTTTACATGTTTTTTCTTTCTTCTCTCTTCCTTTTTTAACTCGCCAGGCCCTCCAAGTTGGTATGTATTTTCATATACAAATTAACACGCCCTGACTCAGGATGCGACAAAAACCTCGAATTAGAAATAAATAAAGTTATATTACTCTCATCTAATTCAACCCAAACTGGTTTAGTCATTATCTTACCCACTAATTTATTTGAAACTTATAAAGTGTGATGAATGAGCAAATCACCGCTCAGTAGAGACATAAACCTTAGAGCATGAGTATCCACAATCATGCTCCTTATTTTTTAGTTAAAATTTAGCTAAAACACTAGAAAACTATTTTAGGAGCTCCTTATAAAATTTCAACTCCAACCATACTCCCCAGTTTTGGGAATCATAAATGATTCATTTCTTTTTTTAGTTTACTATAAATGCTCAATCTTCATATAAATAAAAAAATAGTTAGCATTAAATAAATACTTAAAATAGCATTAAAGTATCATCATTTAATTATAGGAAGTCATTAGGAGCCCTTTCTCTCTCCTCAAATTTAGGAGCTCCTAAAGGTCTCCCTATTTTAGGAGTTGGATAGGGAGTATGGTTGAAGGTGGATTTTTTTACTTCCTCCCTAAATTTTATCTAAGGAGGTGATTTAGGAAGTCCATAGTGGATACTCTTACCATAATAAAATGATAAAATTAAATGAAGTGACATGCAATCATACAATATTAATAATAATGCATGAGTGTAATGTGAACTATCTTCGTCTATTCTCGTTAATTTATATAATTGAACAAATAAACCTTGCACGTCACATACCATGCTTATACCACTTGGTCCCAATGTCCATTTATATTAATTAAGACCCTTCTCAATATTCCCATTATTTCCCTTTTTTGTTAGTCATCTCACCTAACTCCTTGTCGCCAGTCTCGACTTACTCGATAAAAATCATGTGGACTTTGGGCTTTCATAAGGCTTGGTACCTTACCAATTGTAACACCCCAACCCAATTTAACCGTTTTATTCAATTTACTCAATTCTGAATTTACAATTTTTCCTTTAGGGGTAGGGTCACTTTAGTCACTTTCGATTCGTAAGGATTTGGGGATTTGAGTGGCACCATTGCGTAGAGCTCGCTCTCATGAGTTCGTAGACATGTAGCCTAAATTGGAGTTTTAACAAAGAAGTTGTGGTCAACAGAAGTGCAGTGACACAATTGTAATTTTTTTGAAGTTGGATTTTAAAAATAGATCATCTCTCTCTCTCTCTCTCTCTCCTCTCTCTCTCTCTCTCTCTCTCTCTCTCTCTCTCTCTCTACCCAACCCAGTACTTTTCGTAGCTCGAAACCACCGGGATAGTCAACGGTATTGACTAGAAGTTTTGGAAGAAACCTTTCTCATCGCCGGCGACGTTTCTGGCCATCTTAGGCCACGCACCACTTAGATCAGGTAGCTCTCTACTCCTTCTTGCTTTTCTCTAGGTCGCGCGATAGCAATGGTGGCTATCACCATCATTTCAAGGCCAAGAAGTTTCAGCCAAATCTGCATTGTTCTTGCAAGTTTTTGGCCATGGTCCAAGAGCCAAAAATGCTCCCCTAGTTATACTTGTTCTTTTGGTATAGCAATTGTAGGGTGTTTCGAGAATTTTTCATTGCTAGGATTTTCTCAAGACACCCACGCTCTGCTGGAGGCGGGTGGCAACACGTATGCCACTATGTGTCGGTCTATTGTGTTCTAAACACTCCTCTTGTCGTCATGAGCATGATGGTATGCTATGATTTATAATTGGTTACCGTTTGATAGTTGAACGGATATTGCACCTATTATGCGATATCCGGGTTCGATAGGTTCGGATCATTCGATCGCTTTCAATTTCAAACATGTTTTTCTATGTACCTCTAGGATCGTGTAAGAACTTTCGGATCTGAAATCAGAGATCGTGGCCTTGCAAGCCTGGTTGACCATTTTGAGAAGTTTGACCACTTGATTGACCGTGAGTCTTCCGAGGTCGTTTCACCTTTCGAAAAGCATTAGTATGGCTTTAGACTCTCCCCATTAATCGTACACACTTGGTGTCCCGGGAAAGTTAGGAATTTGATTTGAAGTTATTGTTTGAAGTGCTTTATTTAATTAAGTCCTCGTGTTCTTCAAAATAGGTACTCAAGCTCCACGGGCTCAACATGCAAGACCCTTTCAGGGTCAAGCAACTTTGGATTATCTGTGAGTGGACTTTGGTTTTAAATGATCATTATTTTCAAAAATGGAATGTCATGCATTTATATATTTGATTATTTTGACTATTGGACTATGGAATTATTATAGTCATAACTTTGGTTTTGTATCGTTGTGGGAGTTTGGTATCTATATTATATATAAATATTTGGGTATGGAGTTATGGACGCTATTATTGTCCGGATGTCTATGTATATGGGATTGGGTACATTGGGATTATTTGGGAAATTAGATATGGTCATGGTATATGAGTTGCGATGTGGGATATGTTATATTGGAGTGTTGATAGCACCACCCTATGTACCTCATCGACACTTGGATACTTGGATATGTCGGAACCTGGGCACCTTTAGCGGGGTGTTTCGTAGGCCCTTGGTGGGGTAGTATACGCTCATAGGACTTAGTTCAATCGCACAAGTATTGAAGATTGTACTGTGCATGTCTAAGAGCCCAGTCCCCAGGTTGGACAGCTCGTTCCCTAACCACATGATTATTGAGGGTTCTTCCATGTGGTCTATTCAAACAATCCCCTTGTTGGATTGTTTCCATGGTACAAGTTTGGTAGTGGTCATGCTTATATGTATACTTATATATATATATATATATACAAATTTATTCTTATTTACTGGTGAGGATTCTTCCTCACTTGCTGTGCCTATAGGCATGTATTTTGGAAGATAGTGGTCTGGAAAGGCAAAAAGGTCCAGTTTGAGTTTATATTATATGCTATATTGGGATTATGGGATACCTTGATTTTAAAGCTGGTTATGTATATAAATGGTTTTTGTTGCATGTTTAGGCATCGCTTTCCAAAACGGTGGGGGTTAGTATGTTTGTTTTTGTTTGGGCCAAAATCTGGCCCACTCAGCCCAACACTAAAGAGCCTAGAAATAACAAAAGGCCACCAGGCCCACATCCAGACTTTGCAAACAGGAATCGAAGGCCCAAAAAACCAAAAGGACCCAGTTCGGAATTTATCTAGACATAACAAAACTTGGGCCTTGGAAAAAACAGAAAGAGAGAAATCAGCCCATAGCTCCGGACATTCAGACTGGGCCTGCCATGATAGAAAAAGAAGGGAAGCCCAAGACCAAATCAAAGGGCCCATGATTTTTTTCAAAATGGCAAATCAACCACTAAAGCTGATCAAAAGAAAACAAAAATCTTTTTGGAAAGCCTATTTTCAGAAATCATGTGGCTACCTGACTTAGAAAAAGTCAACAATTCCAACTATTGTAGAAGAAGTGATTGGGAGTTAAATGAAAGCAGGTAATTAAGCAAAAAGACTTCTCTAGAAATTCTGGGGCTAAAAGATCAGAATCCTTTTTTATACAATTTCGCGTCAGAGAAAGGTGATCCTTCTAAGAGATAAGCAGGGAAACAGGGAGTTGTTCAAACTGGAAAATCAAACTAAATATCACGATTTGAGCTCTCACAAAGGGGCAGTTGGAATTAAAGAGGGGTTAGGTTCTCTTTCAAAAATAAAGAAGTGATTTGTCTTAAAAAAAACTGACTATTGAGAGCCTATTTGCCATAATTGATAAAACCCTTTCTTCTTTGTATTTAAAAAAAATGAAAGATCTTTTAAGAATTTTGCCGCCCATTATTAAAAGAAAGAAATCTTACTCCAAAGCATTTCTTATAAATATAGGAGAGGGTGAACAGAGCAAAAGACACACGAAAAAACTCAACTCAACAATCAATCAAACAATGAAAAATCAACCAAAGGCAAAAACTCAAAATGATCACTTGATCACTGAGAACCTTCAAAACAAATTGAAGCAACCAAAAGCTCATCTAAGCCTCAAAAGAAACCAGCTATAGATCACAAGTTCCAAGTTCAGACTTAGAGAAACAAGTCATTCAAAACCAGACTTCTCTCGTTACAATTTTGGTTCAGCAAAAGCCAAAACAAGCAGAGTTTAAGTTTTCACAAATATGAAAACCTCAACAAATTTATGGAGAGCCCTGATCAAGCAAAACAGGTACCACAGTGCAATTCTGGCTCAGTAATCCTCAAGTCCAGCCACTTCTGCCCTGTTCAGACCAAAGAAGTTGCAGTTCTACCAGTTTGAAAAGCCTTCCAGGGCTTGAAGTGGATTAAAGCTATGCCAAAATTGAACCTTGGTATCGATTTACAGCTGAAGCTAAGCAGTTGAAGTTGTTGACAATTCAATGCAGCACAGATACACCCAGTCCAGCCCAGATAAGAAGCTTCTATCCAGACAGAAATGGAACTTTAGCCATCTTTTTGTCTTTCTAGAGTTGATTTTTCCCTCTCTAAGTTTTGTAAAAGGTAGTTATGCCTAAACAGTCTACTTTATTATCATTTATTCTGGCAAGAACTACCAATCTTGTACTGAGATAAATTGTGAAGTCCTCACAAGTCCTCACAAGAAAAGAACTTACTTGGGAGATATTCTTCACCCAAATTCACAATCGCTTGTTTAGAAATCAGTAACTTGGGGCGCAAATTATCCATTTCGAAGAAGTCTGCTAAGGTTTTCATTGCTAATAGTGGCACGCTTACACACCAAAGAAAGTTGGCTTGTTGACCAGTCAATGGTTTTCAAGGCAATGAGGAACTTTGTCATTCCATCACAGGAGCAAACATAAAAACGGGTGAACAGTTTTCAATTATGTTAAAACTTTATTTTGTTCACTAACAATTTTCTATTTTGTGCCCCCCATGCAGTAGCTTGACGTCATATGAACAACCAAACTGAGCCTTCCTCTTCTCGTGCCTCGACTTAATTGTAGGACACTTGTTGTCCATTTTTTGAAACTTTTAATTTGGTTGTTTAACCGGAGATATTTAGACTGCTTTGATATTGCTTGTGTAGGGTTGAATTTAGAGCCGGAGGCCTATTTTGTAATATGTGTGCTATTGTATTGTCCATGCTGGCAATTGGACTATTATTTTATGTCGTTTTTCACAGGTGGAACAATTTGGTAAAGTTCATTTTTCATGGAAGATTCTGCCAAAATTTTGGTAGGAGTCTCGACCCCTTTTCTTTTGTTTTGGAGAAGAATATGTTTTTAGTAAGTGGGTCCAATGAAAAATCGCAAGATTCGTCACGAATTTTGAGGAATTTGAGGCGGGTCCTATCACCAATAATTTGACTCAACTACACAAAATATCCTTTCCATTACCCTCATTTCCATAATTTCTTTTTCAACCCAAGAACTCCAACCAAATCTCATAACATAATGAAATTCTTAATATAATTTTTATGTTTATGTTTCGCATGCGTATAAAAGTGTAATAAATCAATCGTCACCAATAAACATGTGAGCATGCCAATATTAACTAGTAACACATTAATACTCAAAACAAACCATAATATAACATCAATAACACAAATCAAATTATAATATCAAGCGCGCACACACATCAATAACACTAATCAAATTATAATTTTATACTTGAGATTTCAAATTTGAAAGTTAAAACAAAAACATCAACTATTTCACACTTTGTATCATCGTGTGAAACCAAGAAATAGAAAGTGCAATCTTAATTATATTATGCATCCATACATTTTCCTGGCTTTGCAACCGACTCAAAGCCTTGTTTCGTTGGCCATTGCGAAGGGTGCCCTTGGCAAGGTCATGCATGCCCTGTACCTATGGAGAAGATTGAGAGGCCAAACCCTCCTCCATTGACACGCATATATTTGTCCAAACGACTTCAGCTCAGCTGTGTCATGTGCTGGTGTCCAACAAAAGCAAAGGAATATGAGCTTCTGGCCGTGGAAGACACCTTGGACATGACTAACCATTACAAGCCCTTTTGTCTTTATAATAAGGCGAGACTTTGGATGACCCACCGCTTCATACAAGTTCTGTACAACCAGGTTAGCTGAGAGACGCGTGCAAGTTACAATACATGGCCCGAGGGATATATGCTCATTCATTAGGCTCCATGGTCCACTTAGATAGAGAAATGGCTCCTCCATGCTTGACTTTTTAATATATATATATATATATATATATTTTTTTTTCCCTATTGAAAAATCCACAGAGCAATCAACATCCAAGTTGAAATTGAATGAATCCCATTCAATGTAACTCAAATGGTCCAAGTATTTTTAAAATGCATTTGCTCTTGCATTCAATATTTCATTAACTATTGTGACCAAATTTATTGCCATTAAATCCAAACTGAGTTGTTCAGGCGAGAGTATTTTTATAAAAAGATCACTTATTTGTTCATATATCTCATATTTTCAGTGCTATCTTTTATACACTTTATATTTACCAACCAAAAAATAAAAAAAATTCAAACGGACTGTGTCAAAATGAAAATTACTATATTTACCAAACTTGTTAAGGTATGCAAACAACAACCTAATTCTCCTCAAACTGTAAAAAAAGCCCGTAGGAAACTCCACTGGGCCCAAACAAACTCCACCTGAACTAAAACTCACCAATTGCCAACTAGTCTAATCACAACATAGAGATCCCATTCCCCACATGGTTAAATAGTCCAACAGAGCATCCAAAGACACATTACGAAAAGACCTCCCATCAACCTTTAACCCATTTCTCAACATGTTAATGTTATATGAGTCTTTTGGCTGAACAACCAATGTATCGGTGTACTATACTTTTTAGCTCTCGAGTTGTGTATTATACTTTTTAATTCTCGGGTTAAAAGATTAAAATTTGACCGTTGATAAAATAACGCACTGTACGTTGAATGTACTACATAATTACATTAATGTGAAATAACAAATAGTAATCTTTGGAGTCCTTTTGTAGTGCAATGTACTTTTTAACCATCGAGTTAAAAGATTAAAAAGATTATAATTTGGCCGTTGATAAAACAACGCACTTGTGCATTGAATGTGCCACATAATTACATAATGCCAAGTGACGAATCACTCAACAACCAATTAGGTATATATATATATTTTTTAAAACGGATCTAGTGCTCTATAAAAACAGAAAAAAAGACATTAATCTGCTGTAATTCCGTGGTGTTGTGCAGCATGTCCCTTCTTATTCCAATTCCCATCACAAACAAATGGTGTCACACGTGCGAAGACCGACAACAGTCTCCTACACATGCTTGACCAGTACATTTTCCAACCTCATCAACCCCACCGGACACTCAGTGAGCAGCAGACCCACAAACACAGAGAGTGAGAAAAGCAAAAGAAGAAAAAAAAAAAAAAAAAAGAAAAAAGAAAAAAGACTAGTCTCTCCTCTGTATATCTCTCACATATTCAACAGATCCCACCCAAAAGCAAAAGCGCTCAACTTTCTCTCTCTACCTGTCTACAGTCTCTCTCTCTAGAATGCAAACATTGCTTCTTCTTAGTTCATCCTTATCTTTTGATTTTTCAGCCTCACCAAACCCAATGATACCCATTTCCACCGCTTCAATCTGAGGAGGAGCGTTTCATTTATTTTCCTTTTCCTCTTGGTTTGTTTCAAAAGATGAGCTTTTTTGGGTTTTGGGTTTTTTCTTTGAAGCCCTGCTGAGTCTTCTTCCTTCTCAAGAGGTAAACTCTCTCTCTCTGAACCGCTTAGCATTCCCCTGCGCCGACATTGTTAGGGTTCTTTCTGATGCTTTATGTTGTCTTCACACTTTTGTTTATTTTTCTGTTTTCTTCATTTTCTTTTTTCTGGGAAAAGCTTAATGAAAACAAAAGAAAATTTTTGGAGACTGCAAATTTTAAGTTCCGAATAGGAAAGTAATGTTTTGGATTTAGTCATAGATATGTTTGCTTTCGGTGGTCGCAGAAAAGGAAAATTATTAGTATCAAAGCATGTTCAATTTTTCCTGCTTTTCGTCATTTTTCTCGGTAGCCAAACACAATATATAAAAACACATCGAGTCTCGCACTCTGCTATTTGTGTTTTGTAACTTTGGGTTGTTTGTTGTTTCAGATCTGAAGCTTGGGTTTCTCCGCCGCTACGAAGGTTACTCTTAAAACTTGGACCTTTCATATTCTGTTATGTATGCATCCAATATTTAAAGATCTAAGTTATTCTTTCTGATTTAGTGTTATTTATGAAATGTTTTGTGCTGTTAGTTTCAGATGGCTTTTCGTTTTGAGTAATGGATATGGTAATTTGTAGTTAACAATAACACCCTGTTTCGTGTTATTAATTTAGTTTAGATAGTGCCCTTTTTTTTAATGAATATTCCGAGATTTAGGTGGCTTGGCTTTTGGTTTTCCTTATAACTAACGGCTATTAAACTATTTTTTCCGATGTTTTAGGTTCCTGGAACTTTTGAATTAATTCAAAAACAGTTAATCTTATTCTATCCAACCGTTCAACTTCAACTTCAATCTTTGCCATTTGGGTCTCTCTGTTTTTGAACCCACAAGATGCAGAGACCACCCCCAGAAGACTTTGCTTTGAAGGAGACCAAACCCCACCTCGGTGGGGGGAGGATCTCTGGTGATAAGCTCACGAGCACCTATGACCTTGTTGAGCAGATGCAGTATCTCTATGTCCGGGTTGTCAAGGCGAAGGACTTGCCTGCGAAAGATGTTACTGGTAGTTGTGACCCTTATGTTGAAGTTAGGCTTGGAAATTATAAGGGTGCCACTCGACATTTCGAGAAGAAGTCGAATCCGGAGTGGAACCAGGTTTTTGCATTCTCGAAAGATCGGATTCAGGCTTCGGTTCTTGAGGTCATTGTGAAGGACAAGGATGTTGTGAAGGATGATTTCATGGGTCGTGTTTCTTTTGACCTGAATGAGATTCCAAAACGGGTACCTCCTGATAGTCCTCTAGCACCGCAATGGTATAGATTGGAGGATAGGAAGGGGGACAAGGTTAGGGGAGAGCTAATGTTGGCTGTTTGGATGGGCACCCAAGCAGATGAAGCTTTTCCTGAAGCATGGCATTCAGATGCTGCTACAGTTAGTGGGGCTGACAGTCTCTCAAATATTCGGTCAAAGGTGTATCTCTCTCCTAAGCTTTGGTATTTGAGGGTTAATGTGATTGAAGCTCAGGATTTGCAACCGAGTGATAAAGGTAGGTATCCTGAAGTTTATGTGAAGGCTATCCTGGGAAATCAGGCTTTGAGAACTAGGATTTCTCCAAGCAGGAGTATAAATCCTATGTGGAATGAAGATTTAATGTTCGTAGCATCAGAACCATTTGAGGAGCCCCTGATTTTGAGTGTGGAGGACAGAGTAGCACCTAATAAAGATGAAGTTCTAGGAAGGTGTGCAATTCCCCTGCAGTATGTGAACCGAAGGTATGATCATAAACCTGTGAACACTAGTTGGCACAATCTTGAGAAACATGTTATTGTAGAAGGGGAAAAGAAGAAAGAAATTAAGTTTGCAAGCAGAATTCATATGAGGATCTGTCTGGAAGGTGGTTACCATGTCCTTGATGAATCAACACACTATAGTAGTGATCTTCGACCAACAGCAAAACCGCTGTGGAAGTCCAGCATTGGGGTTCTTGAAGTGGGAATTCTGAATGCTCAGGGGTTGATGCCAATGAAGACGAAAGATGGGAGGGGTACAACAGATGCTTATTGTGTGGCGAAATACGGGCAGAAGTGGGTTCGAACAAGAACCATTATTGATAGCTTTACTCCCAGGTGGAATGAGCAATATACATGGGAGGTTTTTGATCCTTGTACTGTCATAACTATTGGGGTATTTGATAACTGTCATTTGCATGGGGGAGATAAGGCTGGAGGGGCCAGGGATGCAAGAATTGGGAAGGTAAGGATTCGTCTCTCCACCCTTGAAACTGATCGGGTGTACACACACTCGTACCCACTTTTAGTTCTGCACCCAAATGGTGTAAAGAAGATGGGTGAAATTCATATGGCTGTGAGGTTCACTTGCTCTTCTTTGCTTAACATGATGCACATGTACTCCCAGCCACTGTTGCCAAAAATGCACTATATTCATCCATTAACTGTAAGCCAGCTCGATAGCTTGAGGCACCAGGCCACTCAGATTGTATCAATGAGGCTGAGCCGTGCTGAACCACCACTGAGGAAAGAAGTGGTAGAGTATATGCTGGATGTGGGCTCTCACATGTGGAGTATGCGAAGAAGCAAAGCTAACTTTTTCAGGATTATGAATGTTTTGGGTGGGGTAATTGCTGTTGGAAAATGGTTTGATCAGATCTGTACTTGGAAAAACCCCATTACAACTGTACTCATCCACATCTTGTTTATAATTCTGGTCATGTACCCAGAGCTCATATTACCTACAATTTTCCTCTACCTCTTCTTGATTGGAGTTTGGTATTATAGATGGAGACCAAGGCATCCTCCTCACATGGACACTCGTCTGTCTCATGCAGATTCTGCACATCCTGATGAACTTGATGAAGAATTTGATACATTCCCTACTTCACGGCCTTCTGACATAGTAAGGATGAGATATGATAGGTTGAGGAGTATTGCTGGGAGAATCCAGACAGTGGTTGGTGACTTGGCTACTCAAGGGGAGAGACTGCAATCTTTGCTAAGTTGGAGAGACCCGAGAGCAACATCACTGTTTGTGCTTTTCTGTCTGATTGCTGCCATTGTTTTGTATGTTACACCATTCCAGGTTGTGGCTCTTCTCGCTGGATTCTATGTGTTGAGGCACCCAAGATTCCGTCATAAGCTTCCTTCTGTGCCGCTGAATTTCTTCAGGAGGTTGCCGGCTAGAACTGACTGCATGTTGTGAGGAAGGATTTTATCTTCAGTTGCCTTTGAGTGGCACGACATTCTATTTTCCGCCATTTCGTGTTAAGTTAATGAAGAAGATGCTGTACCTCATTGAGCCGTTTTGTTTTGAATGCTCAGCAGCAATGAACATGGAGAACATGTTCTGGTATGATGTACGTATGACCTTGTCTTGAAGGTGGTAGTTTTTTAAAATTGTCAGTTGATTATGCCATCAATAGGATTTCTGTTTAAAACTTTAATTTAAGGCGACTAGCTCATGTTCATTTGTAATTTTGTAGGCTGTGATTGGAATGCTGAACCATTATGTGCTTATTTACATCTGTAGTATTTTTCTTTCAACTCATCTTTTGGTTTAAGTTCATCAGGTTGAGCTTTTACTTTTGGTGCCTTTCTTGTGATAGCTTGATGGTTTGTTACATCTTTTTTTTTTTTTTTTTTTTTTTTTTTTTTTTTTTTTTTTTTTTGAATCTTTTGGTATAGAGAATATATTCTGTTTTTGCCCAAACTAATTGACATGTCCTGAGGATGTTAGTTATGGTATCATGTGTAGGGTTGAGTGTGTGGTTCAAATTGGCAGTTTGGTGAAATTGGTGACAATTTGACAAGAGATGATTATGAACCATCAATGGTAATTGCCAAACTTGAATGTTTTGCATATATATATATATGTTTCATTCCAATAGGGAATGATGCATAATGAGTATACTTTTGCCATTGCCAACTAAAGTAGTACTTTTTTCCCAACAAAGTATAGGCTACCTAACTTCACTTTGGATGGCTAACCTCAAAATGTGGTCTTATTAAATTTCAACATCTCTCTCTGGTTTGGTGTGATTTTATGGACGTAGATCTGTTCCAGAATTTATTATATGGTCATCTGGAATTTGGGGACAGCGATTTAATAATATATGCAACTACCTACATCTGCATATTATATATAGCAGAACCAATATAAATGCATGTGGTCTATGGTGTGTTGACAGTGACACAAATGATTAGGGAAAAACAGGGACAGTTGGTTTAGCTCAACTTTGATCCTATTTTACTCCAATAGAAAATTTACAAATTTATAAATAAACTCAATCCTAGACATGTATTTATAAAAAAACCCAAACACTATTTAAACATAGAAACACACCCAAAATCAACAATTGTATATTTTTTTGGGTGTGTTTATAAATGGGTTTTGAGTGTGTGTAATGATGAGTTTGGGTGTGTTTATAAAGTGTTTTGGGTGTTGGGTTTTTTTATAATTTCAGCCCCCATTTTGGGTGTTTTAGTGAAACTCCCTAGAAAATTCAAGTAATGGGGGCAGACAAAGATTGCTCCTGCAATTATGGGTTTTTCTAATCTTTTGTTTTTTAATTGTTTTAAAATCTCCTTTCCTTTGAATACAGTGCTTAGTAAATGCTTTGCTTAAAGAACAAATATTATGAGTTGAGTGCTGCAAATGATCCTGAAATATTTCCACTCTTTTGTTTTTTCTTTCGTACAAGCGATACTGGGAAGGGAGAATCGGACTTTGGATGCATGGGAAAATGCTCTTTTTAACTTGTGAACATTTACACACTACAAGAAAATAGTTTTATTAGATGAAAATAGTTTTATTAGATGGTGTAAAGCTGCGTAATGGTAGAGAAAAGTTACCCGGTGTTTAAAGTAAAAAATGTTAAAAGTCGAGCATTTTCACCCTCTTTACCGGAGCCTGTCTAATATTCCACAACAGTTTTGAGAACACTAGGACCAATATCAGAAGGCCTACGAGGAAAAATGGGCATTGATTCCTTGAATTCAATGGCCTTTTCTGAGTTCTAGGTAGGTTGGGGGGGACCCTTCTGTGCTTTATTTTTTCTTTACAGCCTGTGTAACCAATACTTTTCTACGTCTTTTGTTTTATATGTTTAGAAGATGCTATATAAATATAGAACCCAATTTGTTTCTGAGTTTTTCTCTCTCTGTTTTCTTATCTCCAATGGATCCCAAGTAGATCCCATGGTATTATGGATCTCATCTCACAGGATATGGGTACAAAGTTGAAATGAAAATAAACTTTAGTTAGTAAAAGCTGAAACTCGATAAACTTCGAAAGGTAATGTAATCCATACTCATTGAGATAAAAACATAAGTTGACATGTACAAATCACTTGCCACATCATAATTTTGATCTTAAAGCATTAATGGAAATGTATTGCAATCACCAATTTAAACCCTACCTGCCTAAACACAAGTGTAAATTGTTAGTTTGGGCTGAAACTACAGAAATTAGGGGAATAACATAGTTGTGGGCTGGCTAGGCTTTAGCCAGACCCAAAGGTTTTTCAATTTCTCTTGCACTTTTAGTACACACCCCGACCAATTCTATATCTCAGCCCATCTTGTATTGAAGTCATTCGGAAGTTTGAAGCATAAAAGTAATTATAAAAGTATTAGGGCTTAGCTAAGTTGGCTAGAACACGGCCCTATTCTGCATTCGAGTTCAAATATTTATTCTCGTAATTTAGATTAAATTAAAATAAAATATCACTTGCGTAAATATAAGGTACTACTTGATGCATTTATAAAAGTAATTCCAGTACATGCCATATAATATAATCAGAAATGTAGTCTAATTTTACTCTTATTCAAATGCGGCCGTATAACACAAAGCAAATGCAGAGAGGTAAGCTACAAGCTTATAGCACTAAACTGAAGGTACGCAAGAAAAAAAGTTAATTAACAAAGATATCTAGTTAACGCTTTAGAAAATTGAACTTCTAACCAAAATGAATGCGTAGAGTTTATGTAGCTGTATACCTAGATTTGAGCTCATGCCTAAGCATGTATACACGGAGAGAGCCTAATAATATTACTTTATGTTAGCATATTCAACATTTAACGCATTGGTAAATTTTTTAGAGTAATGCTAGAAAGATCACATTTGTGTATTATAGGGAAAAAAAAGAAGGTATTATTGCATTAAGAAATGAACGATATTATTTTTTTTATTTTATTGATTACAAAATAACTCACGCCCGGTTAGCGCATAAGAACAAAAACAAGGACACAACCCCAAAATTTATATTAGGGTTAGTCATTTGTTCTCTTAAACAAAACAAAAAAAAAGGGCAATATAAATTTTCATTCTTCTCAATCCCATGCACCAAAATAAGTTAGTGTGTTATATCACTAACATTTCTTAGTGCATGTACATCTTAGCCTGAAGCCAGCACATTTGCCTTCCAAGAAGCCCTCTTTTTTGCAAGTATGTGCACAGTTGCTTGATCGGAAGCAAAGTCCCTTGAATTTCGTGCTCAGAGACTCACAAGTCCTCGACTTTTCCTTTGTTGCGGCCTTGCCCTCAGCAACCATTGGACCCGTCCCTACCAAAGATGCATCGATAAATTAACGAGAGAAGGTGGATTCAAACTTGAAACGTCTTTCAGTATTGAAAAGAAATATACCACTATTCAAATATAAAGATAGAATTAAAATGAGGAAAGAGAAAAATACCAATAGCCACAAAGAGCAGGACGAGGATGAAGACAGTTGAAAACATACGTCCGGATCGCTCCATCTTGAATTGTGTGTGTGTATTTGCACGCCTATGAAAAAGAGAGAGAGAGAGAGGGTTGTTGAATGTTGATTCAAGATGTCTTGATTCAAAGGTGAACCTTCGAAGGCTTTTTATATGGAGTTGTTATGAAGCAAATTAAGCGCATTGCCGTGAAGGGCGGTCCTCGGTAAAAATAGAGAGTTGAAGGGCAAATTTCAGCTCCATGAACACCTCCTTATTTAGGCTCACCATTTGTTAGCATCCTACATTTGAGGAGAGCTCTATTCTCCTCCCTAAAATTTAAACAGTTCTTTTGTTAAAATTGGTCCTTGCAATACATAATCTTTGAAGCAAGATCAAATGATCATATCTTCAGTTAAAAATAATAATAATAATAATAATAAATTCATGACTAATGTTCTAAAAATGTTAATTATATTTCCGTTGTCCACTTAACAGCGAATCATGAAAGCCATGGCAAATTCCTGTTACATGTTTGGTTGATGTAAAGAAGTTAACGAATTAATAATGTAACATGAAAAGAAAATTACAAATTGCGACGTTGACAACTTAATAATGTAATGCTATAATTTTCAAAAATTAAATTATTAATGTTAAATATTTGATGAGAGAAATAGAGACATGGTTATATTAAAACAATGATGAAGAAGAAAAATTCTTTATGCTATCTTACTGATGGAGTAGACGACATTCTATTGGTTTTAGTTCTGCTTGAAATCTAATTTTACATTCTATTGGCAGATAATTTGGAGGGTGGTTCTGCTTTGGATGTAAAATTATTATTTACCAAATTGATTTTCAATCTATGTATGTGCTTTTGCCATTGCTACAGTATAACTTGTATGATTTAAATTTTGTACTTTATGTTTCAGATGAATGAATTAAAATTTTAATTTGAACAAAAGTTAGAAATTTTAAATTGGGATTTTTAGGTCAAATGGTCCCTAAATTTTGATCCGATTCATATTTTAGTTCATCAATTTCCAAAATTGTTACGGTCGTCCTCTAACTTCAATTTCGTTAGAAATAAAGGTTCTATCCTCTGTTTTATCAAATTTATCTATTAATTTAGAAGTAAATGGGTCTTTTTAAGTCAAATTCCGACGCACATCGCGTGTGTGATCCAGACTGTGTGGTTAATCTTATTATTTCCAACTTGCGCAAAGGTCTTATATTCAATTAGAGTGTGGATTAGGAAATAATGTATAAGCAATAAGATGGTATTCGTATTTGATAGAAGAAGACAAAGACTTAGAAAAAAAGCATGGCCCATTGTCAACTCTTTTACTTTACTTTTTTCGTTTTTATAAACCATTTTTTGAGCTCAAATCCTCAGTTCTGTCCCCCCTCTCCCTCTCCCTACCTCTCTTCATGAGGTTCCAAGGGGACTTGCTAGATTCATTTTCTGCATCTTCTTCTCTCTCTCTCTCTCTCTCTCTCTCTCTCTCTCTCTCTCTCTCTCTCATCCACCTTGTACCCCTAGAAGCTTACTGCCACTGTTATGAGCTTCAATTATTGTAAGTTAAATTCTTTCTTTAAATGGATCATCTCTTCAATCCCAGGTTCATAGGGCTTCACACTTACTCTAAATTTCAGTGTTTTTTTATTTGGTTTTTGCAGTATGCTAGTTTAGCAAGCTTCCTACTATTCTTGTTAATAGTTCAGACTTCAGAGGATTTTGCATGATTAACAAGCTTCAGATATGGTCAACTCCTGTGATGAAACAATAGTGTTAAGGTAATTAGTTTCTTTCTTTGGCATATTTCATTTTTGCCCTTTAAATAAATGTTTATCAAACAATATGACTTGGTATTTGCAGTGGCTTTTCAAAGTAATTCATATATATGGGAAGGAACTTACATGTAATTATTTCAAAAGTTTAGCTGTAAATATTATCTGTACCATATTTACTCGCTTCTACTAGAGTGTCGGCATATGATACCCCAAAAAAAAAAGCAGAAATACAAATAATTGTTGTAACGTGGTCCAAGGGCCCAAGCCTATATGTATTGAAGGCCCACTTGTTTATTGGGTTCTAACTAGTAGTTTTGGTTCGTTTTATGTCAATTGAATTCTAGAGGGTGAGTAACATATATATATATATATATATGATAGAAGGATCATTTTGACATTTAAATACAGTCCCTTTTATTGAGAGATTTTTAAATTATTTTATTTAAGGAATACATTTAAGGTGCACTACAAATTTTATTTCAACGATCAAAACAATCATAATTGTTTGACCACCTAAAATATGCTAAGAAACATGATAAAACTCAGACGAAAATGTGGTCAATCAAATGACTCAAAGATGGAGTAGTACGTACTAATCATGTAAGAGCTAATGTTTCTTTTGACGAAATGTGTGCAATTTTATGTTCCTTGTGTCTTTTCAGCGTTCAACCTGACTGGGATTTAATTGAGGATCCAGGATGGGACTTAGTAGAGGAGGTGAGGCCGAGGCCGATTCTCACACACAGTGCACCGGCACGCCGGAGGTCATTAAAAGAAGAAATCCTCGACCGTCTCCTTTCAATATGGAAGAAGACATTAAAAATATCAAGGGAGTTTCTTGGACCTCTCCTTCCAATATGGAACAAGATATTTGTAATATCATGTGTGTTTGCTGTTTTGATGGATCCTTTGTTCTTCTACACTCCTGTCATCAACGAGGACATGAAGTGTCTGGAGTTGGACAAAAACCTGAAGAAATAGCTCTTGCTTTACGATCTGTTACAGATCTCTTTTATCTTGTCGATATTATTTTTCAAATTTATCAACTCAACGTCACGTCCAAGATATCAATAAATGGTGCCACATTTCGTTTGGAAAGAGTTAAATCTGCTAAGAAGATTTTGCTGTCATGCATTGTAATTGACACTTTTGCTGTTCTCCCCGTTCCACAGGTAAGACCAGAATTTCTTGGAGTAAATTATTTTCCAGTTTCTTTCAAAATTTGACATGTATATTTGAAAGTAGGAAAAGTATTCACACTAGATTGAATTCTTGGCTAAAACGAATATTGCATTGTATGCAGGTAGTATTTTTCATATATTTTACAAAAAGAAGAGGCTCAAGATCTTTCATAAGGATGTTTATAAACTCTCTTATTCTGTTTCAATATGTACCACGAGTTCTTCGCATCTATCTATCTGGCAATACTCCCATTATACAGACTCGAGTAGGAATATTGGTTAAAGCTGCATTCAACTTTTTTCCATTCATCCTTGCTGGCCATGTAAGTTTCAGTATACTCTTTCAAATCATTTCAATTTTAGACTATTAATGTTGAATTATCAATGGTTAATTAGGTTGCATTTCTCCGAAAGAGCTTAGGTTCTCTGTAAATGAATAATCTAACAATGTATCTATGAATTATAAGAAATATTAAGAATCACTTTTCACTAGTGTAAGACGAGGGGATGCTTATCTTTATTCTGTAGATTATATTACCAAATATATATACAAAGACACACATATGTATTACACATGTATCTGGATTTTCTGCTTGGATTTTCTCTGCCATGATATGCTTGACTTTCAATATGAGACTGACACACATCTGTTGAGCGAGCATTAGGCACCAAATTTAGGACCTAATCATGTTTTGATGCTAATTACATTGATTTCATAAATTTGAGGCTTTTTTCTTTAAGATTCATTAATGTTATTTTTTCTCCCTTTCATGGAGTTGATAATTTTTTATTCATACCTTTTGAATGTTCCGTGAAGTTAGATCATTAACTACCTTGTTGATCATACAGATACTTGGAGGCCTATGGTATTTTTTTGCTATTCAACGAGAGAGAGCTTGTTGGGAATATGGATGTCGTGAAAATGGATGTGGATCTGCTATTTTGATTGTAATAGTAATATATTTAGAAATGTCACGCTTCTAAATGTTTTATGCCCTACAAATCCACCAAATGCAACACTCTTCGATTTTGGTATATTTCTTGGCGCTGTTCAATCTGATATGCTGAGATCAACAAATTTTTCGAAGAAGTTATTGCAATGCTTTTGGTGGGGTTTACGAAATCTGAGGTTTGCAAAACTCCGCTCTTGATTTTTTTATAATATTATATGGATACATCAACTTCTAAACACCAACTGGTGTCTAAAAATTGTTGTAATAAGTAGGTGTTCTAGTATTACACCAAACTGTTGCGTCTAACATATTGCTCACTTCCACTTTTTCAGTTCTTTAGGGCAAAACCTCGAGCCCAGCAGTAGCAACCAGTGGGAAAACGTCTTTGCTGTTTTTACACTTTTAAGCGGCATGATGCTATTTTTAATATATCTCAATGCAACTTTGCAGGTAACCATTGGTGCTGAATCTTTATATCAATTTAGCATGAATGCGTATGCGTGTGTGTTTTCTGGTAGTTCATACAATGAAGCACTGAACCTACATTTTGTATGGAATAGACATTAAGTGTGCAGTTGGAGAAAATAAGATCAGATGAGCGTATATTCAGACGGAAGATGCAGCTGATAAGTCCAGAGATCGATTTATGGTTATCTAAAAACGACCTCCCTAAGGATCTGAAGATGGTTTCGGGCCGAACAGAAAAACATCTCAGGACGGTAATCGTAGAAAACGTACAACGACACCTTCAAGAAAACAAAGATGTTGATGTGGAGAATATCCTCGCTGTTCTTCCCTTGAGACATAGAAGAGGTATCATGAGCCTTCTCCGCTTGACATCACTAAAGAAAGTGAGTACTATGCTAATTCACTACCAAATTCGAAAGTAATTAATTGCATGAAGATATATTTGTGTCTGCGTGTAGATTTCTTGTGAAGAGATTCAAAAGGATTGCAGCGGGTTCAGTTCTTAATGCGGTTCAATTATACATGTCACCCACTTGTGCTCAAAAGATCATTTTTTAAAAAAGGCTGAAAATCTTAAGTTATTTATTCATCTAACTATGATTGAGTAAATAGAGGAACACATTGTTTCCAAACATTGAACATTAAAATACTCTTATGTGGAATAGTAAAAGTTAGATGATTCGGATCAGTGAAATCTATTGCAGAGTGACCGTGACGAAGTAAAATATGTATAACAGAATCCTTCTTAAAAATCAGCAAAATGGGAAATCCGTTTGACAATAACAATCTAATTAATGTATATATATGATATTGATTGGTAGGTGTCGATGCTTGAAAGTATGGATGAAAAAGTGTTGAAAGCAATCAGCGAGCATCTGAAGCTGGAGACCTATAACGAGGGCAGCTACATTGTTCCAGAAGGGGAACCACTTGAGAAGATGATGTTCATCACACAAGGCACCGCATGGAGCTACCCACCTACACCTAGTAGTAAGGGTGGAATTACAATTACTACCCCAAACACGAAGTGGCTTGAGAAGGGTGATTTTTATGGAGAAGAACTTTTAATTTGGGCATTAAAATCTACCCCCTCTTCTGAATTACCCATGTCGACTAGAATTCTCAAGTCCCAAACAAAAGTTGAAGCATTTGCTATAAGGGCTAAGGACTTGAAGACCATTGTTGCTAAGTTCTGGTGGCATTTTAGGGCGGAGCTCCGTCACTTAGAGGAATTTCAATTAGAGCATTGGCATAATTTGGCAGCTTCTTCCGTACAAGAAAATTGGCGCCGCTATTGTGCAAGGGCTAATAAGCGAAAGCTGCGAAATTGGAGGAGTAAATTTATCCAAATAAATTAGTATAAAAAAAGAAAAAGAAAAAGCAACTTAACTAGACAAAATCGACTCCCTTATTAATCTATCTTCTTCTTGTTTTGGTAAATCATTATACTCTTTGTGATGAGCCGTATCCCCCATTAATTCAAGAGGTATTGGTGTTGCAAATTTTGGGGTCCGATAGGGGCATATATATCGGAAATATACCCTATTTAAGCTAAACATGGAATGTAAACTTTATGAATTTTTCATATATTATTTTATAAATAATTTAATAGAAAAAAATATGTTGATTAAAGTGGTTGTCCCAATAATCGTTAATTACCGGATTAACAAGTTCATGACATGTGAGATGAGAGAAGTGATCTAAACAAGTTGGGTTCAAATGACCTTTCCATATGCCTCGATATATTTTATAAATTGTAAGGAAACCGCAATGTGAAACTAGTATGAAATTTAGAAATTCACACATTCTATTCTTTAATTTGGACCCGTGTAATGAGCTTGGGTTGACCTACGTGGCCCATATATCTTTATGCGAGACACAACTCCTTACTGATACACAGTATAAAGTGTAAAATGATTCTATTGGATCCCCAAATTTGCTTACTGGGCTCCTCAAATTTGATTTTTTGATTGTTCACATTAAATACTTGAGCTACATATCTACAAACAAAGCACTAAAAGATTTTTTTAGTAAAACTTCGACACCACGATGATAGATTTATTGAAAATCAAGAAATACAACAGAGACATGAAATTGATCTCGATCCAACGAATAATACAAAAAGACGTCTTAAATAAAATTAGGATCCACCTCAACCCAAATCAACGAAACTTCTTTAAACAAACCAAATTTAGCCAATCTATGTTGAATATGTCCAAAAGCACTAACAACATGTTATGGTCAATTAGATATATGCCAAACAGGAATCTGGATTAATTGGGTATGTTTCAATCAATTTGCAGGAGGATTAAAGTCATTTTATAACTTGAAGAGAAACATGGTTTTCTATCAATAGGCAGTTGCCCATTGGTAAGAAGCCAAGTGAGAAGTGGATCTTCTGAAATCTGAACTGGGAATTTGTGTAGAGCCAAACAGAAAGGATAAACCTGCCATTCAACGTGGTTGACAGCTGAAACAGAAATCATGGGAAATTGCAGAACAATGCAAAACCAACCACAGAGATTTACTATATTTAGAAACTGGAAAAAGGTCGCTTCTGGGGGCCACTTGGGAAAAAAGATTTGGGTGCAATTATGAAGCCCATATCGGCCTTCTCCCTAAAATTAAGGATCCATATGATCTATCCTATCCTTCCCATTGATCGAAAGAAAGCAAAAGTCTCAAAAGCCATTGCAACAAAGCAAGTCTCAAAAGCCATTGCTAAATTTAGCAAAAATCTTTTTACCTCCCCCACCATTTCCCCACACAAAAATTAATGCATGAAATTTTGGTCTTCAGATGCCCCATAGATTCCTCACCACTTACAATTTCGAATCAAAAGACAATCCGTACACTACAGATTTTGCTCAATGCTCCTAATTTTGTGTGAGTTCCACTTATTTTTTAATTCATTGATGTGAAGTAAACACATGAATACTTTATAAATGGAATTCAATTCCTATAAGAATTTCAATTCCTGATTAGTAAACACACCTTAAGGTAATTTTGTGTACGCATGAATATACTGCATTCAATACTAATACATACTTTTTTAGTATACGGAAGTCTTACATAATTTTCTTAGCGTCAACAACACAATGCCCTATTCCAAGAGTGATAGTTGTTAGAGGAGGATTGTGACACTTGGCATAAGATTAGAAGATGTGATAGTTAGTTAGTTAAGATGGCTGTGTATAAGTAGTGTATTCTGATTTACCTATTCATTGAGAAAGAAAGTTCATTTTTCTGTGCTCTCTCTCTCTCTATTCCAGATATCTCATTCTCTCTCTCTAGAAATTGTTCTTCATAGTTCTTCTTTTGATATTGGTTAACAATAGTCTGATAGATGACATCAACAGCACAACAGAAGACCCGTTATGATTGGTTACTGCATATATTAGGCACGCTTGATCAAACTTGGCAGAATCTAATACTTTAAATAGTTGGAAACCCAAGTTAATGTACCCAAAAGTGTAACACATACATGAATCTGATCAAATATAAACAATGCAATTTGATTTTCATAAAAGAAAGACGCACATTGCTATTTGACTTTGTTTATTGTAAAGTTTTTTTAAGAAAAGTTGGTTTAAAATGATTTGAATAATTAATTGCACCATTAAGGAACATTCTCTATTCGAGGGCAACAAGATTCGGCCACCATACCCTTTGATTAATTATACATGATATTGATAAACAACTACATTTTGCATTGAGTCTCTAGGGGGGCTCTGCTGAATATGTCCAACTTCCACATTTATATTTTCTAACACAATCTGATGGCTCATTAATTTCCCAACATAATTTTTTTTTAATAGCTTTTTATTATAAATGGTTTAATGAGGTTTGCGAAATTAACACTTTTTGTCCTTAACGTTTTTTATTTATTTACACTAATGGTTCTTAAGGTTACCCTCTATACATCAAAATAGTCCCTATCGTTAGCTTCCATCAAATTTTTTGTTAAATTGATGACGCGGCACATGTGTACAGCCACATGACTTTAAATAAAATAAAATCTATTTTAAAACTTAAAATCCAAAAAACAAAAAAACAAAAAAACTAGAAGACCTATCCCCTTTGCGTTCTCTCTCTACCAACGCCTCCCCCCCTCGCAGACCCACTATTTGTCTCTCTCTCCCTCCTCTTCCTCCCTTCTCTTTCTCTTTCTCTGCTGGTAGAGGGAGAACGCAAAGGGATGGTGCATGTCTTTTTGTTTTTATTTATTTATGGATTTAAGTTTCAAAATATTTTATATTTTATTTAAAGCCACGTGGCTATATACAATTGGATGTCTGGGCTCTACACATGTGCCACGTCAATAATTTAACAGAAAATTTGACGGAAGCTAACGACAGAGACCATTTTGACGTGTGGAGGATAACTTGAAAGGCCATTAATGTCACAAAAAAATGTTATGGACAAAAGACGATAATTTCACAAACCTCAGAGACCATTTGTGATCAAGAGGTTTTTTTTTGTTTTTTTTTGGATAATGGTGTTTGTAGGACACAAACCCAACTAACAAGATGTGCGTAGTTGACCTATACACATTTCTAATTAAAAAAGTAAACCAAATATGTATTCCTATTCTTTCATTGGGTGCATAGGTTTTTTCTTTCAAAATAATATATAGCTCGATTCATTGAATTTGATCATATTGTCTCAATCATTAATTTCTTCCATGTCAATTATCATTATCGTGGTAAATAAATATGCGAGCATATTCTCAAAAGAGCAATTAATTAAACACATAAAGCTAGATAAATATATAATTTGTGAAATGTTGTCTTGTTAGTACAACAAAAGTCTAAAATCTTGTGTCGCTAAATCTCTTGACCATAATTGGTACGGTAGATTTTGTTAAATTTAATGCGTCATTTGGATATAGAACTTACAATGTTTTTTTAATACAGGTGATAGACTAAACTACAACGGAATGAGGTTTCTCATACACACACTATCAAGGTGCTATGAAGGTTTGAACTTGAGATAACTAGTATGTAAGTCAATTTTCTTTTCCACTCGACCCCATTATTCAAACTACAGAGAAGAAAAGTGTAGTTTTGCCAAGTTTTAACTATTGTAGTAGCCCTCATTATATTGCAGAGTTGCTTCTCATTAGAATATAAAACTTAAAATTTTGGAAATATATGGTAGTAAGTAAACTGACAAAGGAGAAGAAGTCTCAAGACAACATAACAAAACCAGTAGTGGAGTGGAATATGGTAGTTAACGGGAGATGGACTAATATAATTTTTTTCTTAATCCATATAGTTAACTAGTACTATATATTGACCATTCAAATGCAGGTGAATTATTGCAACTAGGTCAATAATTAACTCCAAATACAAATTATTATCCGGTTGGTAATTAACTAGTAAATTAGCAACTGTTAAAAAAAAATTCACACGTCAACCAATAAAATAAAGGGAGTTTCACTAAAACACCCAAAATGGGAGTTGAAATTATAAAAAAACCCTAGCACTATTTAAACATATAAATATACCCAAAACCCATCATTACACACACTCAAAACCCATTTATAAACACACCCAAAAAGTTGACTTTGGAGTTGATTTTGAGTGTGTTTCTATGTTTAAATAGTGCTTGAGTTTTTTTATAAATACATGTCTAGAATTGAGTTTATTTATAAATTTGTATAAAATATATAGCTAGATTTCTTGGTAGATTACTTAATTATTTTCATAATGCATGCGTTAAGTTCCTCAACTATAAACTCGTACGTGCCGGTTCACATTTGTCAACTTGAGGATTTCATTATAATTAAACTCATGGATTAATTGCTATAAACAATGAGAGTCAATGGCATATATGTGTCATGTCAAAATGTTGATCATGAATGCTTCCAAGTGTTGGCACACATGTTTTTAATGAAATTAGGGTTTATTTGGCATTTTAATGTCATTTTCAAGTTGGAAATGTCGACTCAGCCAATCAAAAGGATTTGGTAGAAACCCTAGCTACTCAATTGATGGCCTTAATTATTAACAACACATCACAATCACAATTATAATTATTAATTTTTTACTAATTCGTCGATGTGATCCGATCCACCTAATCCATAAGTTTTTTGTATTTTTATATACGTCATCATTCATCAAGTTGTCCGTTTCGAGAGGAAGGGTTGAACCATGGCCAAAAGAAATTAAAGATTAGGAATTAGGGTTAGAGTGGGGTTCCGGCAAGAACAAAACAAATATATAATTAAATGAAGAGGTATTCAAACCTTTATGCTTCAGGTCAAAGGGGTTTTTTGTGTGTGTGTTTTCCTTGCCCCTCTCTATTTATCTATACATATACCAAAAACCCTAAAACTTCCTTGATAATGATAGTCTACATAATAAGAAGCAAATATTCAAAGCCTATATGCTTATATAACATAGAGTCCCCATCTTGAGAACTTCACATTGCAAAACATCAGCAAAATAAAAAAATGCTATGATCGGTTCAGTTCCGTTCATAACATGACTTCACAAAAAATAAAAATTAAACCGAACCAGCCCAACCGATCCGGTTCGGCCAGTTTGTCCGGTTCATCAGTGGAAATGTCCAGCTCTACATATGTAGGTGATCTAACATGCTGCATGGAATCCTTATATGTTAAAACATTTGGTGCCACGTACGTACGGATACAACACCACTTAAGTTTAATACATTTCAATTGTCAAAAACGTGAGCTAAACTTTTCATACTAGAATATATGATCTCATGCTTCAAATGAGTGGACTTTATTAGATCACTGTTTTGACTTTGATAACAAATATCATATTAAGTCACATATTTAAGCCTTATTTATATACTTGGAGATATAAATAAAAAGGGTCCTCAAAATTTAATGAACGAAAGTAGAGAGAGTGCTAGGAAGGACGGTGTGAGGTGAAAGGGTAGTCTTAGATTTGATTCCCGTTGTAACAAAGGAAAAAGTGAAACATAAGTCTAGAGAGATTAATGTGATTATATTTTTGGTTACAAGTAACCTAGAAATACTTGAAACATATAGAGAGTACATGTGGCGGAAGCCTAGAAACTTCGTACAACTAACCTCAACATAACAATTAGCTTTTGATATGGTGATATTTTTATTTTTAACGTTGGAAGATGTCCCATGTTTAAATTATTAATTATTTACTAATTAGAAGGATTCAAATTAATTAAACGGCTAGGATTAAACGACTTGGATTCAAATTAATTCGCATAATGTCACCAAAAATGAAATGCAACACAACCATATATCCCATGTTGATTGTTCAATTAGATGGTTCAAATCATTGCAAGAAGAAAGAGATGGATGGTCATGATTCAACGACGTTGCATGATCTTAATAAAAAAAAGGCCCGAATTCTATGGGAGCAAATATTTCGGTGACCAATAAGAAGGTGACATGTGGAAAAAGGATATTCCTTAGGTCACATAAAGGATATTTGTTGAAATGTCACCTGAACTTATACCTTAGTTTCAATTTGTCACATGAAAAAATAATTTAAGTGAAATGTCACCTGAATTTTTCAAAATCCATGATTTGTCACTTGAGTTTAACATTATCTGATTTTCCATCTATTTTCAAGGGTATTTTAGTCTTTCCATTTTAAAGGATATTTTAAAAAAGGAAAAAATTATTATTAAAAAAATAAAGCTTAAATGTAAAAATGGTTGTGGATTAAATGTGAAAAGATATATAATTTTTATAATTTTCAAGGGTCTTTTCATAATTTTTTTATAATGATTTTTCCATTTTTAAAATACTCTTGAAAATAAAAAGACTAAAATACCCTTGAAAATAGTTGGAAAATTGGATGATGTTAAAGTGAGGTGACAAATAATGGATTTTGAAAAATTCAGGTGACATTTCACTTAAATTTTTTTTTAAGTGACAAATTGAGACTAAGGTATAAGTTCAGGTGACATTTCAATTTAACCTAATTAAATATTTAATTAGGGAATTATATTTGATTTAAGATAGGAATATCTCCTTAAATCAAGGAACCAATTTCCAGCAAATTTCTTTGATTAATTCATATAATCTTTTTGGGCAAGAATAATCCTAATTAAATAAGGATTATTCTCCAAACCTTAGCCAAGCAAGGAGTCTATATATACATGGTTACACAAAACACATGAGGTAATTCTAAACTCATGCTCAAAACCCTAGCCGAATCTCTCTCTCTCTCTCTCTCTCTCTCTCTCTCACACGACTACGGCCACCACCACACACGGCTCCGGCCACCCGGTTCTCTCGTACCATAGAAAGAACTCCGACCTTTCTATTACCTCCACATTTTTCTCAAGATCATTTAACTGACTTAAGCTTCGGAGGGCCTTTGGCCAACACCACTCAGGTGTGGTTTATTTACTCCAATCTTTTTTGCAAGAATCGAGGAATAAGATAGAGAATAAAGCTTGAAAGGTGAAGAATCTCTTGCGAATATTCTCCCGTGAGAAATTTGCACAAACAAACCCTTTGTCATTCCATCCGAACTTGTGTGACTAGAAAAGTTTCAAAAATGATCTTAAGCGTTGATCTCTCAATCAATTTAAACCATCTAACACACCAGATGATGCCATGAGTCAAGATCATGTACAACAAACTATAGTATGACGCCATTCTCCTAATACATCATCGACAAGTTAGCGCACATCACCCAATTGTGTCGCGTTGCATGGCTTAATGCCAAACTGTGTCATTGCCCTCATGCCATGAGATTCACTGTAAGGGCCAAATGGTGGGCCCGATCGACTCAACAATTTTTTTTTCCTTTTTGTGACCTTTATTTTCCAAAATGTTTTCCAACACTTCCAAACAAAATAAAATGCCCCGAAAATGATTGCAAATTTTTTAAAAAAGCACCACAACTTCTCACTATCACCACTTTGAGCTCAAAACTTTTTTTATCATATAAATGGCTCCAAATAAAATTAAAAATATTTTCAAGAGCTCACATTGTGGGTAGCTTTGTATCTAGATGTCTCTTACAAGGTGTTTGAGCCTAGTTAAGATATGGCTAGGTTAGGCCCAAGATTCGACAAATGGATCACATTTGGATCTAAGCTACGCCGAAGACCCCATAAGTCAACAGGTATGGCTAGAAGCCCACAATCTAAAAGCGATTGAATGTCTAAAAGCAGCCGAAAGCTTAGATACAGCCGAATACGTTAGACAACCAGCGTCAAGAAGTTATCTATGGACGAATGTCGAATATTAACCAAGGCTTAAATGAGGAAAGAACATCCTTATGAGGATTTCTACACATGCCAATGTGATGGTCAATACAAAGTTAATGTGGGAAAGCTTAAGATGGAATGTAGTTCAAATCAACATTATTGTTCGTATTAAACCACAAACATGAGTCAAGGGATTTAATGCATTTTGAGTCAACCAAGGCAATTGATGCAATCATCCAAAGTTAAGTTATTTATCAAGGAGGAAATTACGACCCGTTTTAAGGCATTGATTACTAGCCAAATTGGGTCGTACTGAAACCCCTATAAAGATCAAGCTGCAAAAAAGAGAAGGACACGCAACGCAACACACAACTTGTCATTTTACATTCTTTTCAATTCTTGTCCTAGGAGTAAAGTAATGTTGCCCATAGCCTAGTTATTATTTTTTCAACAGAGTTCCCGTAGATTTCAATTAAGTCTTTACATTTCAATGCACTAGTCTAGCTTACATTCTCGTTCTTGTTTTTCCATTCAAGTCTTAGTTTAATCTTTATCATTCTTGTTAATCTAGTTTACTTTACGCATTTTAATTCACGCACTCGCATTTCAATTATTTATTTTACGTAATTCACATTACTAATTTGTCTTTAAATTCTTTACTTTATGCACTTAATTTTCGTCATTTCCTAGACACTTTAATTAATTGCATTTCATTTCAATTCCTTTCACTTTCTCATTCAATATACATTTAGACACACTTCACATCACTTGGTTACTTACGTAAAGCCTTGACTACGAGGTAGTGAAATAACTAAGGTCTTGAGGAGGTTCATTGCTCGGTTGAACAATCGTTTGATTAGAATAAGATCTTGGACGCATCATTTATTCACTTTTCATTCATGCCAAATTTGTGGTTTGGTGGTGACAAATTCTATTTGTTCTTCGTCGCTAGGCTTTTGCAACTCAAATTTTCAACTCAAGTTGCCCTGAAGGATCCCTTTTATACAAGAGCCATAAGTCTTACTTTATTTATCTCTTTTATAGGCTTTATCATTTTGATTCGTAAGAGTTTAGGTAATACTTTCAAAATGACTCTCAACGGTAGCATCTAGGCATTTCTTGGACTTCCCATACCTTAAGAGGAGGTGAACCAGAAGGGAAGGCAACCTATTCAGTCTGTTTAAAGGGTTAAGATTGTATTTGGGCTAAGGGAATATACTTTTTCTACTGTGTGAAGATGGGGATGATGTCAAGTTTGCATGGCCCTTATGGGCTGGGCCACACATGTGCTATAATGGCAATTACAATGGGAAGCACGACTATTTGCACTTAACAAAAGGACCAACAACTCATTTTATTAGCCTACCTAGTAAAAAAGAAGGAAGATAAGGCTTGTATAAGGAATCAAATGAGAATCAAATGAGACAAATCAACTCAAGTGTGCTAGTGTTTCTTTATTCACTATGGAGTTCTGAATTATATGAGAGTGTAGAGTGATCACAGGTTTGAGAGAGGTTGTACAAGAGGTATGTCTTATTCTACCACTAGCAAATCGTTTGGTTGTGTAAGGGGTTATGTCGGTGACTTTGTCGACGAGGCTTGCAAAGTGTTGTTGAAGAATGCGTTGGAACTTTTTACTTGCTATTTGTTGGGGTGCTAGGTCACTTCAAAATGATTTTATTCATGGACAACTAGGGGGTTGGTTGGGGGAAATGGTAACAAAAAGATGGAGTTACATGGATAGTTTAAGTGGCATTATGCCAAAACCAAGCAAACAAGGGAGCCTCGTTATGTACAGTGGATAAAACAGCCCAGTTCAATTCTTGTTGCTAATATTGATGGGGCCTTAGATAAGAGGGGTGTATAAAGAGGATTTGGAGGGTAAGTTCACGGTCATTATGGACTATTTATTTGTGTATATGCTTGTGAAGAGCCATATGCGTTGGATGTGCTGGGTACGGAACTAATAGTTATTTGTGAGTGGCTAATACTAGTCTCATCGAGGGAACTACGAAATGCACGCATATTCGATTCATAGAAAGTGATGGCACTCCTTAAGGCTTTGATTGTAGTATAGAGTAATTTGGAAATCTAGTGGATAATATTAGAAGCCTTATGTTGTCGTTGAGTATAGTAGACGTGATCTTCCAATAAAAACAAGCAAATCATGTTGCCGACAGGGACGGACCCAGGATTTGATGTCATAGGGTCATAGTGTAAAAGTTCAATTTTTTTTTTAAAGATTAAAATAACATTGAAAATGAAACTACAGTACATTCATTCATAATTCATGTAAAAAACAACATTACAAATTACAATTGGCCACGACGAGGTTTCATATTTTGAAAACGAAGCATTATAGATTCATTTTCAATACAATCAAAAACATCATTCTCAACATAAACAAGTAAGCTATCACTCAACCATTGATCTCCCATTTTGTTCCGAAGTGGACCTTTGATAATATTCATGACGGAAAATGCCCTTTCAACTGAAGCAGTAGCAACCGGTAAAACTAGAGCCAATGTAATAAGCAAATACACATAATTGAATGCTCGATGCATCCTTGTCTCCACCATTTTTTTTGCAAGATCACCAATCCCTTGCAAGTCAAAGAAATCACTACTTGAACACACATAATGAATATAAAGTTCAAGTTGATCTTCAAGTGCCAAAAGATCCCAATCCGAAAAGTCTTGAGGATAAAATTGAGCAAGACGAAGTAGCTTTGTTTATCAAAAGCTACAAATGAATCATTCGGACTCAAACATGCCAAACAAATAAGCAACTCAATATTTACCTCATTAAAACGATCATCTAACTCCATAAGTTGCTCATCAATGACATAAATAAAGAGCTCCACACGATAATGATGACGATTTGTCTTTATTGGAGCATTACGCCTTGACCTCTCTGGAAATACGAAGGCATCATCCATGTTAGGAACATCAATATGATGTTTGTCACAAAATGAAGACACCTCTTCAACCAATGCATCAAACCCATTATTCCTCATCTAATGTAGCTTGTCCTTGCATGATTTCACCAAAGCCATTGCATTCACAATTTCTTGATCTTTCTTTTGCAATGCTTGTGACACATCATTTGTGAGTCCCAATATAGCTTTCATTAAGAATAGGTGAAACAAAAACTGAAAAGTAAGCATTTCCCTTTGAATCTTATTTGCTTCACCGGCACTATCATTGGGATTATCATCAATAATCATTTGAAGCACATGAATCACAGATGAAAACATAGAAATGATGCTAATAATGGTACCGTAATGTGGGCTCCATCGTGTGTCACCGGCACGTTTGAGACTTGTTTCTTGATGCAAACCTCGCCCCGTTATAAGACAATCATTTTCAAAAGCTATCACAAGCTCTTCTTGAAGTTGTGCTCTAAGTGCATCACGCCGCTTACAAGATGCTCCTACATGGTTAACCACACTATTAGTGGTTGTGAAGAAAGAGGCAATATCAATATTCTTCTTTGCTACGGCAACAAGTGCTAGTTGAATTTGATGAGCAAAGCAATGAACATAGTATGCACAAGGTTGTTCTCTCAAAATATTTGTTTTGAGGCCATTCAACTCACCTCTCATATTGCTAGCTCCATCATAACCTTGTCCTCGTAACTTAGAAAAGCTCAAACCATTGGAAGAAAAGAATATGTCAATGGCATCCTTTAGTGAACTTGAAGTGGTGTCGGTAACATGTTGAATCCCCATAAACCTTTCAATTACATGCCCTTTGTCGTCCACATAACGCAACACCATAGCCATTTGCTCATTCACAGAAATATCACGTGCTTCATCCACCTATATAGAAAATAATCTATCTTTTAAACCACTCATGATAACATCAAGTGTTTCCCCGGCACATTTATTGACAATATCTTTTTGAATCTTTGGAGCTACTAACTTGAGATTCCCCGGAGTATTTTCCAACACAACTTCTTTAACTTTCTCATCATTGTCTGCAAGGAATTGCAATAGCTCCAAGTAATTTCTCCTATTGCTTGAAGTGGCACTTTCATCATTTCGACGGAAAGAAAGACCTTGTCTCAATAGAAACTTAATGCACTTGATTGAAGTAATTAAGCATATTCGATATGCCACACGAGCTTGTTCGGAGTGTTTGCTCACAGCCGTTTCAATATGTGTATTTTGATTCATCAAATTTGTAGCAGCTTCTTCAGCTTTATTATGAACACTACCAACCGGTCCAACATGCACCTTCATTCTCTCTCCCTTTCTTCCAATTCTTAAACCCTGCTCCAGTGAAGGCTTCACTATCCACTTGCTCAAAATTGGATTTAAAGAGATAGCAATAAAGACAAAATGCAGCATCTTTAGATACACTATACTCCAACCAATCAAATTCATCAAACCATTGGGGAATGAAGCGTCGATTAATTCCTGAGATATTACTTTGTGGGAAAGAATGACCTCTAGGTTGACAATGTCCTTTTTGTAGATATGCTCTTCGAACCTCATCTCTAATATTAGTATCATACTCAATCATACGAATTCTTAGTCTCGGGTCTGCCTGAAGATTAGCCAAAACCCCATCTAACTCACTTTGTCTTGAACTTGAAGTTCTTGAATTACCCACACTATCCGAACTACCCAATGATGACTTCCTCTTAAAAAATCTTTCCATAATTCTACATAAATTAATCAAAATAATAAGTAAAATCAATTAAAGAGAACACCAAATTTATACCAATTAACCACAACAAAATCATAAATAAAACATCCAATATATCAAAACAATATAATATAATCATACATTCAATTTCAATTCAATTAAAGAGAACACCAAATTTATACCAATTAACCACAACAAATTCATAAATAAGACATCCAATATATCAAAACAATATAAAATAATCATACATTCAATTTCAATTCAAGTTATTTAGGTTTAGAGTTAGAATTTACCTTGAATTGTGAGGTGGTGGAAGAGGAGCAAAGCTTTTGGAAGCGGCGGCAATGGAGGAGTTGGGGCTTAAAGGCTTGGTGGGGGAGAGGGTTAAAGGTTTGTGGGGTGGAGATTGGGGATTTAGGTTTGAGGGTTTAGAAAATGGGGGTTTTGAAGTTGAAAAATCGAGAGAGATGGGGAGGGTCTGTGCATATCCAAGCTGACCTCTTTTTTTTTAAAAGACCTGGACCGAAACGACGTCATTTTGGCCAGGTCTTTTAAAAAAAATTCGATGTTGTGCTGCTGGACCAAAACGACGCCGTTTTGGCTAGCGCAGTTTTAAAAATAAAAAATTAGAAGCTAGGCCAAAACGACGCCGTTTTGGCCAGCTTCTTTTGAAAAAAGAACAGATTTCTGTTCATCTTATTCTTCCTCAATACCTCTGCAACTTATTCTCCAGCCTTTCATGGGATCACAAAGCAATTCAAAGGGGCCTTCTACCTTACTTTCTTGGAGTCCATAGAGTCGTTTGAACCCATTGACCCCACTGTGGGTCCGTCCCTGGTTGCCGATGCATTGGCAAAGTGGGATTTAAGGGATCAACATAACTCATGTTGGGTGAATGATTGTCCTAATTAGCTTATGCATTTGCTCATGCAAGATGAAGAGACTAAGTAGTTGGTTGTATTTTTTGTTTTAACTAGTGTTATAGTACTCTTTTCCCTTGACCAGATCTTTCTCCATTGGAAAGCAAGGTTTTAATGAGGTCATATTGAAACACTATGTTTGGTTCCAATATTTCTAGTTTTATGTTTTATGTTTCCTTGTTGAATGATAGTATATCTTTGATTAAAAAAAGAGGTGAAAACTCTTATTAGTGTTCTATTATTTGCTTACCATTGGTTCAATTGTTGTGACAAAGGGATTATAATAGACAAATGTTAGCCTCTAAGCCTCCTTAGAAGCTTTTCTTGTATCATCATTATCTCATGTGTAATCTCCATGTACTTATCTTGGTAGTGTTGTGTCATTATCTGGACTCTTGTAATTGTTATATAATATACTACTCATTCAATATAAATATAATACCACATCCATTGTTTCTTTGTGGCCTTCGAGCATACCTTTCATGGTAATATGATCCCTTGATTTAAAAAAAAAATTCTCGATAATTTGTGTTTCTCATGGCCTTTACCTCTTATACTGCTGATGATTTGCCCATTCCTTCCCTTTCCAATGTGGTTACTAGAAAGTTGGATAGAAACAATTACCTTTTTTGGGTTGCCCAAATCATCCATCCTCTTAAGAGTCGCATTCTCATCTATTTTATTAACGGTTCCTCTACTTGTCCTGTTGGTATCCTTCTTGATGACAAAGGCAAGCTAACCAACAACATCAACCCTTCTTATAACGACTAAATCCAAAAGGATCAGTTAGTTCTCATATGGACCAATGGTTCTCTTAGTCACTCTATACTCACAATCGTGGCTCATTCTGTGTCTGCTCGTGCTACTTAGGTAGCTCTTGAGAAGCGTTACGCCTCCCAACATCATAATCGCATCTTGCATCTTTGAAGTGAACTCCTACGCACCGTTCGTGGCAATTCCTCCGTAGATGATTTTTTGGATCATGTTAACACCATTGCCGACAATCTTGCTTTGTCTAGCTCTCTGGTCATTGAAGGTGATTTAGTGGTTATGGTGATGAACAATGTTGGTCCTCTCATTGAAACATGATCAATTTGGCACAAGTTCGCGAAACTACCATTTCCTATGGTGATCTTGAAGCTTTACTACTCAGCGTCGAACGTCGCATCTCTTCTCATTTTGCTCATGTGTCAAACTCGTCATCTACTACCCTTGTTGTTGCTCATTGGTGTGAGACATCTCGTGGTTGTGGCTCTTTTCCCTCCTTTTGTGGCAGTAGTTGCAGCTCTTCTCGTAGTTTATTTCCACCTAATTTTGGTAGTTGTGGAGCTAGTTTCTCTTAGGGTCACAGGCTAATGTTCTTGGCTCTTCTCAAGCTGCTTATGCATCTTCTTATCATGATGGTTCTTCTTCTGGTTATGTGTGGGTTCAGTGCCAAATTTGTGGTCGGCTTGGCCACTCTACGATTATTTGCTATAATCGTTTGAACCTGGCTTATGAAGGGCATGTTCCTCCACAGCTTCTCAATACCATGGCTGCTCATAATACCTCTTCCTCTGCTGCTTAACCTTGGCTTTTGGATACTGGTACAAACTTGCATGTTACTTATGATTTGAGTAATTTCTCTCTTTCCAATGAATATTGTGGGCACGATCAAGTTAGTGGTGTGCTTGATGGAACATGTTTACATATTAGTAATATTGGTCATTCCTCCATTTGTACACCTCATAAATTATTTTCTCTTAACAATATTTTACTTTGTTCTGATTCTTCTAGTCATCTGTTAATCGTCTTTCTCATGACAATCAATGTTTTCTTACCTTTTATCCTTCTTTCTTTTTAATCCAGGACTTGGAGACAGGGATGACTCTTTTTTGAGACAAGAGTGAGAACGGTCTCTATCCTTTTTCGGTTTCCTCCAATAAAAATCTTCCACATTCACGCTTAGGTCTCTATCATGTTTTGTTAGTTAGTACTCGTGTTTCTGGCACCATTTGGCATTCACGCTTTGATCATCCACCCTCATCTATTTTAATTTTTTTTAATTTGAAAAAATAAAGTGCATGTCTCTGGCTCTATTCATAAGCAAACTTTTTTTCATGGCAAAAGTATTAAATTACCATTTGTTTCTTCGTCTCCTCTACAATTAATTCATTATGATGTATGGTGTTCTTTTACTAAATATGTTTCCAGATTTGCTTATTATGTATTGTTCGTTGACATTTACTTACACTATTCTTGGATATATCCCATCAAATTAAAATATGAAGTCTTTTATCACTTTGTCAAATTTCAAACCTTTGTTGAAACATGTTCTCCTCTAAAATAGAAGAATTTCAATCGGATGGTGGCAGTGAATATTTAAATAAACATTTTCAACAAATTTTCACCAACATGGCATTCATCATCATTAAACAAACTCTTTTGGCTCATGCCTTTACCCTTACTTACTAGGCTGAGGCCATGCACACTGCTGTCTACCTTATTAATCGACTTCCATAAAAAAATTTAAATTATCAAAACTCATATCACATTTTATTTAATAAAGATACTCAATATAAAATTCTTTAATTTTGATATGTCAAATGTGTTTTCTTGGGCTATTCTCTCGATAAAAAAAAGGGTTATTGGTTCTTAAATTTATCTACACAAAGAGTCTTTCTTTCACAATATGTTCTTTTTTATGAAACCAATTTTCCTTCAATGGGATTGTTGCTCTACAAGATTCGGAAAAGTCCTTTAATGCTCCAGTCCAATTTCCACCACTTATGGTTACTAGGCCCTTAACTATTTTGGGCCCCACCCCAACATATCTCCAACCTACTCCATCAATAGTCTCCTCACCGCCCCGCCTTATTTCTCCCTAATCCTCTACCTCTTTACTAAGTTACCTAAATATTTCCTCTTAACTGCCAACATCTCCACAAACCGCACCTCCCATTTTGCCTACCTCTCGGCCTTGCAAACTCTTTATCAATCACAGAGATCCCCACCGCCACATCCTCAATTTTCAGCCTCATGTTGAACCTGTTTCTACTGCTATACTAGTTGTGTCTCACACATCATCCACATCTCTCCCTCATATGCCTTCTCTGTAAGGAATTCTAATACTCACTCCATGGTCACTTGGGCAAAGGTGTTCATAAACCTAATTCACGCTATGCTCATCATGCTTTACATGCAGATTTATCTACTGATATTGTTGAACATACCTATTTTAGTCAAGCAAATAAATAGGTTGAGTGGAGATGTGCTATGACTGAGGAGTTCAATGCCTTGTAGCTGGTTGGTACCTGGATTTCAGTGGCGCCCACCTCTTGTATAAATGTTCTACACAATAACTCATTAAGCGCAATTCGAATAGCTCTATTCAGCTATACAAATCCCATTTAGTGGCTAATGGCTTTCATTAACAGGAAGGACTGGACTATGGTGAAACCTTAAGCCCGGTTGTTAATCATTCTACTATGGTTTAATCTTGGCTTTATCTGTTCAGTTTAATTGGCATGTTTGCTAGTTGGATGTCCATAGGTATATTACAAAGGATGTTTATATGTATATTACCAAGGATGTTTATATGAAGCAGCCCGTGGGTTTTATGGACTCTCAATTTCCTCACAATGTTTGCAAGTTACAACGCTATTTTTATGGCGTCAAGAAAGCACACAGGGCTTGGTTTCATTGCTTTTCCACTTATTTGGAGCATTCGGGTTTGTTGCTTCTCTTATGGACTCCTCCCTCTTCATTTTGATTGATGGTTATGTTCGTATTTACTTTGTAATATATGTTGATGATTTGTTGATTACATGCAATGCTCTTAAGCCTATCACTAGCCTTATTACTGATTTGGGTCGTTTGTTTTCTATGAAAGATTTAGGCCATGTTCCTTATTTCTTGGGCATGGAAGTCAACCGAACTTCGGCTGGTCTCTTTCTCACACAAACTAAATATGTTATGGACCTTCTTTGTTGCACCAATTTACATGAGTCTAAACTCGTGTCCACTCCAGCTGTTAGCTGCTATCGTTTCAGTCTTCATGATGGTGAACCTTTGGGGGACTGTTGTGGGCGCCTTGCAATGTATCACTCTCACCCATCGTGAGATTGTCTTCACTGTTAATCAGGTGTGCCAATTTCTAGATCAGCCTACTACTGTTCATTGGCTCGCAGTGAAATGTATCTTACGCTACCTCTAAGGCACCATTTCTCACTGATTGTTGTACAAATTAGGTCATCTTTCTCTTACAACCTATTCATACGTTGATTATGCTAGTGACCAGGATGACCGTTGCTTTGTCGGTGGTTATTGTGTTTATATTGGATCCAATTTGGTTGCTTGAAGTTCCAAGAAACAAGGTGGTGTATCTCGTTCTAGCACTGAAGTTGAGTACCGACAATTGGCATATACTGATGTTGCCATCTCTTGGTTTCGTTCTCTCTTTCGTGATCTTCATCTTTCCATGGCTTATCCTAAACTTTGGTGTGAAAACATTAGTGCCATCTTTCTGGCCTCCAACCCTGTTTTTCACCTTTGAACTCATCATGTTGAAGTGGACTATCAATATGTTTATGAAAAAGTTTTGTGCAAGGAACTGAAAGTTAGTTATCTGTCTACTCATGATCAAGTTGCCGACATTTTCACTAAAGACCTCTCTTCAAATCATTTTCAGCTCCTCGTTGCCAAGCTTCTTGTCTTGTGTTGCCCCGTCAGCTTGCGGGGGTGTGATAGACAAACGTTAGTTGCTAAGCCTCCTTAGAAGCTTATCTTGTATCATCATTATGTCATGTGCAATCTCCATGTACATATCTTGGTAGTGTTGTGTCCTTATCTTGACTCTTATAATTGTTATCTGATGTACTACTCATTCAATATAAATATAATACCACAACCACTATTTCTTTGTGGCCTTTGAGCATATTATAACTCAAACATGATTTTCAAATTGATTCATTTGGGGAAAATCCTTTTTAAAATAGTCTAGCAAAATCAAGCTTACATAAAACCTCACTATTCGACTTCTCTTAGTAATTCTTACTAGTTTATCTTTACTTTTCAAAAATTTTGAGAATGCACTCTGAGAGAATAATGAATAAGTGAAGTGTATGAAAGCTATTTAGTAGAAAGAAAGTATATGAAACTTCTTTATTTTTTACATGAGTATACAAGTCTTACAAATTTTACGACTAATGCATAAAATATTACATGTGGCCTTTAAACAACTACTAACAGCATTTGGATAAGTAATATTTTTATTAAAACCACCAAAATCAAACTGAGAGTGGGAAGATCTTGATAAATGTGTTGCATCATATGCCAAATCTAGTATTTGTCCAAATGCCTCAAAGAAAATAATTACAATTATTTGGATTGATTGAAAGAAATGGAGAGAATATAAGAGCGATAGAGAAAAATTATAAAACTTCTTAAACTTTGGACTTGGATGATTAAAAGTGGAGAAAAGTATATAGAAGAAAATTTTCAATTGCAACTTCATTTTTCCATCAATAGATCCCACTTCTATTTTGGAAAAAGAAAAAAGTAAAAAAAAAGATCCCCTTTTGTTTTCTTACTAAAAGTAGTGATAATCTCCCAAAACAAAATGTAGTGATAAAAAAAGAAAAGAAGAGTTATGTGCATTCAAAACTATCCCCCATTAAAGTCATTGGAGCATGTGGTGATGAAAAAAAGTTGAAATATTATGTTATAATTAAGATGAATTAGTGGTTCAAAGGACTCACTAGTGTAGTCATTTTGAGCAGTTACTTCTCTAGGAAAGGTCCTGTTTTTGAGTCCTAGCATCCGTGTAATGGGTGTGAGTTTAGTACGTTATTGGCCCTCTCAATAAAAAAGGTCCTGAAAAAATAATGATTTAGGGATTTTTAATTGTCAAAAGATGAATTAGGGTTGAACCTATGTCAATGTAACAACAAATGGTATTCTCATATTGGACTTGTAGCTCAAGTGGTGAGTAGTTATCCCTGCACCCAAGATTCTGTGTTCGAATTCTCCCTCCTCCAATATTGCTTATATCAACAGCAAAAAAGTATCCTCGAGTATAAATTCATGCATCCTTTTCAATGTAACAAGGTAGTTCATTGAGTTGCTCAATTTGCCATGTCTAATGGTGATTTAGTTTGCAATGAATAGTTTTAGAATGTGAGCATGGAACCCAAAATCAGTTGATAGTGAATTGAGAGGTCTAAGATCTTTTAAGCACAGAGGCAAAGCTTCCATTCTTCAATGTGGGATACTCTCATCATGCCCCCTCACGAGCACATGTGACATCTTTTGTGCCTAACACATGGACAATCCTTATTGGGTGACGTGGGGAGGGGAAAGTAATGGATTATTTGTGCAAGTTTCCTTGAGATCAGAGGGTGGGGATTTAAGGAAGATTTTGGGGTTGGGAAGTAATCGAGCGTTGGGAGAGTGGGGTACGAGTGCCTTGATAAAATTTCAAAAGGAGGAGTTGTGGTGGTGAGGGCGAGGGAGAGGGTAAGAGAAGTAGATGTGGCATGGGGAAGTCAGTTGGTTGGTGACAATGGGCAAGGGGGAGATGAGGATGGGCATGGGAATGGGGTTTCAGGGTTTTTTTTTGTTTGTTAATAAAAATAAAAATAATGTATTTTTATAATTTTTGACATTTTTGACATTTTAAAACATTTTAATATTCTTTTTGCTATGTGGCATAAAATTTGATATCCACGTCAATGAAAATGAAGAGATCTCATTCGCCATGTGATCATTTACTAGTTGTGTTGACATACTATGAGACCGACATCTAACATTGCACCTAGTTCGTAACTTTGGGAATGACAATATGATCTTTTAAATATGGAGTCTAAAATGACAATTATTAACAAACATGAGGGACTAAAATGAAATTAATCTGAATGAGAGAGAAGATGAAAAAAATATTGTCTTACGGGGCATTTAGTAGGAACAGTGGGAGCCGGTCTTGGTGGGTCTCGGAGACCAACCCAAACACAAAATGTAAAATGAACCGAAAATCTCATCCATAAGATAATTTCTAACTCTTAGTTGATGCATGGGTCCAGCACCCGAACGACCTCAAGCCATGAATTGGATTCAAACATGACGTGTGGGTAGGAGTCAACGGTCCAACATGCCTAATTGTTCAACATCTGTAATGTTTTTGATGTAAATAAGAATGGAGGAGCCATGAAGGCTTGAGAGGATTTGGTAACAGCGGATGAATTCAATTATGCCTTTTGAGGCTACTTAACTATTTTGCTACTTCGTGTTTTCAATTTTAATGCAACTCTTTTAGAAGAGCTAATTGTCTTTTAGAATTTAGTTGTTTATACTTGTGTGACAGTCAGTTGTCAATTAAGTTTGTTTAAATTAGATATTGTAGAAAATGAAGTCATCTTTCAACTTAAAAAAGGTTGTAGATTAGTTCCAGTGTGCTTCATTCTCTTGCATTGAAGTTTAAATCTCTCTCCATGTAAAATTCTTTAAAAAATAGCTTTTCAAAATGCATGTTAATGTGTTAATGTCATAGTTAAATATCAATTTTTTATATTTGATTACCAACATGAAGTCTTACAGAGAGAGAATGGAAAAAAAAAATATATGAGAATTAATAAATTAATTTTTTTTTCTTTTTGGAATCAAAATATTGATTAGTATTTTCTGTACAGACTAGTGGCCTCCCATTTTAATTCTTTATTGAATATTTGCTTCAAAAGGTTTTAAATTATTTTTTTTTTATTTTTTGATTTGAAAGGATTTCATTAACACATTTCAAGACAAGCAATACAAGATGTGTAAATAGTGACCTCATTAAAACCTTTCTGAGGAAACCCAAAGGGGACAAAACCTCGGAGGAAGAAAGAGTGGCACACACTCCACATACTATATAAGAGTCAAAACATCACTAAAACTATCAGAACAATCTTCACAAAGACAATCCTGCAACCAAAGGGATGGCTCATTAAACTAAAAAGATAGATCTTCTTGACTAAGACTAAAACGTGCAATGCAATCAGCAACACCATTAGCAGTCAGGGGAACATAGCGAACAGAACATGACAACACTAAAGCTAAGAGGCACGAATGTCCTCCACGAAGACCTCTTCCGCCACATAACATACCTTATTCTTAAGAATCAATTGGGTTGCAGATAAAGAGTTAGTCTCAATAATCAAGAGGAAGAAGAAGGCATCAATCACAAAGGAAATCCCAAATTTCAGCGCATACAACTCAATGGCACGGATAGACAACAAACTAGGAGAATGCAAAGCAACCGCACAGCAAAAAATCTGGATTTTTCAAAGATAGTTTTACTACATGCTAAGCCAGTTCTTCTTCTCATTTTTTTTGGGTACAAAGCTAATAAATTTTATTGAACACAAAAGACGCAACACTCCTTGAAAACGTTGCACCTCTTAGGCCTTTAGTTTGCGGGGAAAAAGGGTTTGGAAGTGAGAAATAATTTCATTTTCTATGTTTTGTGAGTCTAGGTTTGGGAAAATGTAAAATGAAATCCTTCATATCTAGCTTGGGTTTCATTTTCCTTTCCTATGAGAAATCTAGTCAATTGTTAATTACATTATTTATGACCAATTTGCCCCTCTAAAATTAAACAAATCAAGAAAATGATTAATTATGTTTTTCTAACTTAGGGGTATAATTGAAAATTAAACAACTTTTATTACCAATTCCTGCACAAAACAAACATGGAAAAAAATTGATATTTCATGGTTGCTTTCCCAACATTATCAAACATGGGAAACAAATATCTATTTCTCATCAATTTGAAAAACATGGGAACAACTTATGTCCATGATTTATTTATTTATTTATTTTTTGCGCAAACCAAACATAGGTTTTTTACAAAGAAAATTACACACACAAAATTGCATTTATGAGTTACTAACTTATTTGGGATTGCTTTTAAAACGACTAAAAACGCCTTCAAATAACCAAAAGCGTTTCTCGTATCGTTTGACCAAAAAATTGAAAATTGTTTTTGGGTTACTTGGAAGTGCTTTTTGGAGAAACGCCAAATACTTACAATTGCTGTTCCAAGAAGCACTTTGATTGTTAAACAAACAAATTTCTTGTTGAAGAATATGTAGTCCCACATTGGAAACTTGACAAAATAAAATACAACATATAATGAATGGTTCCACTACTAATGACACCTAGGCCTTTTGTGAGAAAACCCTACACCCATTGGGCTATGTAGGTGGTTAGGTTGGGACAATATCAATGTTTCTAGTGAGGGGCCGTTGACCCGTCTATTTGAAATTTAACCACCTACATGTTCTGTCCCCAACCCACAACTCATTACTAGCAACATCGATACTGTCCCCAACTTAACCACCTACATGTTCTGCAAGTGTGAAATTATTACACAAAAAGCCTCAATATCATTAGTAGTGGAACCATTCATTTATGATGTAGCGTTTCTCACAAAAAATATTTTCAAATGACGGTAGTCCTCCATCCTATATCCCCACTAACCTCCCTTTATTTTTTGGAATAGCTTGTAATTTGCAACTTTCAAGTCCTATGAAAATTATCCCAAGTCATACTTATTTGTTCAGATTTTAAAAGAAAATATCAATAAGTAATTGTTTTCGAAAGCAAAATTCATAAGCTTATCATAATTCGCATATCAATATAAGTCCTATTTGCTTGCCAAAAGTTGAGTTCAACAACCCTTTAGTAAAGTGATCGATTTATAGTAAATCCGTCTCTCTCTTCATGGTGATGCCGACATATGCTTGTCTTTTTTGTTTTTCGCATACACAATTTAATTTAGAAGCTAATATGTTTCATACTAATAAAAAAATTCATATAATACCATTTAAAAACAAGGAAATTGACTTCTAGTCTTAACGCGGTCCATTTCATCGAGTTTTAGGAAATGAAGAGTAAATTATGTTGCTTTTTGGTAAACAAAACATAAAAAAATAAATGGGATTTTAATTTCTTTATATTTTATTTCCCTTTTTGAAACATATGCATGGCTCTTAAAGCATGGGAATGTTACACTATGAATTCCCAAAAGAGAAATATTGTTAGATAAACAAAATTTGAAGAAAACCTATATAATCTATGGGCTAAGTGGAAACCAAGTTTACATACTTTCCATTAAGGGAAAGTACAATCTCTCCCACAATTTCCCACTCTATGAAATAGTAGTTGGTCATCATCATCTTGGTAAAATGTCAAGCATATGCTATGACTTTTACTTTTAGTCCAAATACAATGATTAATCATTTGATTGAATAAGTTTAACTTTCTAGTTCCTATACATTCTTGAACGAAATTAACATAAACATATATATATATTTTTTTTTTTATCGAGAGAAACTTCATTAGATAAAATACAGTAATTTCAATATGACTATAAAGTAACATGCTAAAATCAAGACTAAAACGGACAAAAATTGCAACATATATATTTAATAAGTCGCTTATATTTAATGAATTTCCAAATTTATTATTTTGATTATTTTGACAAAAAGCCGCCTCACACATGACCCATCTACGTCTAGTTTAAAACAAAAATGTGAACAGTAGAAGTTGAAACGGATTATATGGTCAAGGCAATTTGGTCATTTCATATAAGGTTGAACGGACTAAGAGGAGGCTTGGTCCTCTTGGACAAGGAAGCCGTAAGCGGTTTTCCATATAAGAAATTATAAACAAACAAATAAAAAGCGGATTCTCCCCCAGGTCTTCTCTGGTTTTGATATCAAGAGAGAGAGAGAGAGTCAGAGTGGATATCTTAAGAACCGCTTTATCTGAATATTTGGTTTACAGCAGAAAATAAAGTCGTCTACTTCTTAAAGAGAGGAAGAGAGAGAAGAGAGAGAGAGAGGAAAAAAAGGCTTGTCTCTTTTGTTTCTTTACATTGAATTCCATTCTTTTGTTCTCACTCTCTATTTCTCTCTCCCTCTTTAATTATCAGCGCAACAGCTTGCAAGCTCTCTTCAACTCATAACCGACTTGCTCTCGCTCTCTCTCTCTCTCTCTCTCTCTCTCTCTCTCTATATGGGGAGTATGATCTTGTTAGCAGGAAACAGAAGGCGGTTTTGCCATTAATGGGGTTTTCAAGGGGTTTTAATTTTGCAGAAGACGAGGAAGAAGAGAAAGGAGAGCAAATATTATTGGAGACAAAGCTCTTGGCTTCTGCAAGAACTTCTTCTGCTTTCATGGCTTCCAGTATTCAGGGAAACAACCAACTTGAACACCAACAACAACAACAACAACATCATCATCATCAACAACAACACCATCAAATACAAGACCATCATCAACATCAACATCATCAGCAGCAGCAGATTCAGTATGGCATGATGCAGTCATCATCCTCCAATATTCCTGCTGGGAACTTCATGTAATAATATTCACCATCATCATCTTCCCATGATCTTATAATTTTATGTTTCTTGATTAATTATAATTTTGTGTGATCAGAAGCAAAGACAGTGGAGCTTATGATTTGGGAGAATTAGATCAAGCCCTTTTCCTCTACCTTGATGGACAGTCACAAGACCATCACAACTCATCCTCAACTGCTACTGTTACTACCACCCACCATCTTCATCAGGACACCCAACGACGTAAGCACCTCTGTCGTTTCATTTCTTCTTCTATCTCTCTCTCTCTCTCTACCCTTTGATTCAGGGAGAAAGAGAGAATCACAAAGAGAATAATATATTTTGCTTCTTTTCTTGGCCTGCGTCCTGCTCTCAGTCCTCAGTCCTTTTGAGATTTTACTTGGAAAATATTGTTTTGGGTCACAGCAAAAGCATGTTCAACAAAATTATCTGCCACCTCTCTTTCTCTCTCTCTCTCTGCCCAGTACCTTGTTTGACCAGATCCTAGCTACCAGAGAAAAAAGGCATAAACACAAGGAAATTCAGAAATTTCCATGAAATACCACCTGTCTCTCCTTTTCTTTTTTATTTTTTGTTTCTTCTTCTTTGGAGTTGCTTGGACCCTGACAAACATGTAACAAACCCCCTCTGCCTGATCATGACTTCCTTGCTACAAATCCCACATGTACTGAAAAAACCAAAAAGGGTACTGGCTAGATAGGACCATTGTGTGTATGGGTTTTCCATTTTCCTCAAAAATAAAAAAAAAATAAAAAAAAAGATAATAATATCACCATATTAATTCAAATTTCCAAACTCATTTTGGTCCTCCTTTAATCATTACTATAGAGACCTCTCTCTCTCTGGGTCCTTCCTCTCTCTCTCTAGCTATTTCTCTTATGTACACATTTAGATCAATATTAATGTCTACAATTTGGAATTTTTGTGTGCAGATCATCAAAATAACTCCTTATCTGGAATGAGGCCTCCAACTTTGAATATTTTCCCATCGCAGCCTATGCACGTAGAGCCACCATCAACCAAAGTATCTTGCTCTAACCGTTATTATAATTATTTGCATTATATAATACCATAGTATTTTAATTGATTTCTTGTTGGTCGGTTTAAGACTATATATTTTATTTATATTTATTTTATATAAAGCTAGCTAACTAGCACATTGAAATTAAGCTTTGAATATCTCTTCTAAAATGGGTTCGTTTGGGTTTGGTATATAGGCAGCTGGTACGGGATTAGTTTCTCCTGCAGCAACGAGTGGTTCAAAGAGACCATCAGAGCCGTCCATGGAGTTGGCCAACCCTCGCAATGATGCTTCTGCTCCTGCTCCTTCGTCTCGCCCTCAAGAACCTGCCAAAGCTATCAAGGTATATACATATAATTTTTAACAAAATAAATTATCATTTTTTCCTATGCAGACGTCTGGATGTTAGTAGAGCCATGTATTTTCTATCAAAATTATATGAATTTGTTTTGACTAATTTATCTATTGCGTTGTGTGTTACTTTGAATGTTGTGGCAGCGTGAGGGAAACCGCAAGGGTCCAACTACATCAAGTTCAGAGCAAGAAGGACCCAAAACACCAGACCCTAAGGTTCACTTTTTCATGGCAAAAGATTTGCACTTCCTCTCTCTTTCTTCTCTCTACGACAACAATTTCCAACGTTTGCTATGATTATTTGTGTGCAGACACTGAGAAGGCTTGCTCAGAATAGAGAGGCAGCCAGGAAAAGCAGGCTTAGAAAAAAGGTACTCAATCCACTGAAAGTTTGCAACTCATTTTAACTTCTCTTTTCTAAATCCTTACACCATTTTTTTTTGTTGGTGTGCTTTGATAGGCTTATGTTCAGCAGTTAGAGACAAGTAGGATTAAGCTTACTCAGCTGGAACAAGAGCTGCAGAGAGCTAGATCTCAGGTGATTATAACTTCTTTTTATTTTATTTTATGCATGATTAAAGGAACACTTGCTCTTAATTAATTGGGTATTTTCTGGTTTATTTTTTTCCTGAACCATTCTTTTAAGACTTGGGTTCTGTTTTATTAGGGCATGTTCTTTGGAGGAGGTATTGTAGGAGGAGATCAACAAGGCCTTCCTCTTGGTATGAACAGCATTAGCTCAGGTAATAATAACATTTAATAAAACAATTATTCTATATTCTTTTCTTTCTTAGATTCAGCCATCTCTCAAAATAAACCTTGAAAGCCTGAAACTTTTTTTTATTTTTTTCCTGTCTGTCTTTTTTACTAGACGCGGCAGTTTTCGACATAGAGTATGCAAGGTGGCAGGAGGAGCACCATCGTCTCATGTGTGAGCTTCGAGCAGCGGTGCAAGAGCATCTACCGGAGAATGAGCTGCGGCTGTTTGTGGACAATTGCTTAGCACACTACGATGAAGTGATGAACCTCAAAAGCATGGTTGCCAAGACAGATGTGTTTCACATTGTCTCTGGCATGTGGAAGACTCCAGCTGAGCGATGCTTCATGTGGATGGGTGGATTTCGGCCCTCTGAGGTCATCAAGGTGCATGCCTCTCTAATTAACCCTAGATTTATACACTTCTCCTTATAATTATTAGTTATTGTTATTTCATAATTTGCTTCTTAGAAAATAGTCAAATTTCATGGAAAAATAAGTAGAACACTAAATGTGTGACAAGCAAATGACAAAAATACATTACGAGAGCTTAGTAAAAAATCATTGTACGTGGCAGTTAAATATAATCTTTCTCTCAGAAGAGTACCATATTCAAAATTTTGTTTGGAAATTGAGCTAAATTACATTAAAAAAAAAGGTTAATTATTTGCTTAATCATATATGTTTTTGTGTTAGTAAGAATTCATCACAAGCTCCAAGAGAGGAAGAGAGAGAGATAACAATGATGTATACATGTGAAGGGATATGATGAGATACTATAGTACAAGGAGTATATATTATGATCAAAATGAGAAGTAAAATATATGCATGTGGGTCATGTCTTCATGGACTCATGGGTACATGTACATCTAAGTACTTGTGGGTGGCAGTAGCAAAGAATATTAATCGATCTCATTTCTTTCATTGTGAATATCATGAATGACGAAAGGCAACGTGAAGGGTTTCCACTAAAGGGTAGAGTTCGGTGTCAATCCCCCTAAAGTCATGTCTGTTAATGCAAATTTTGGCCTCTGAGAATGAGAGAGCCAAGAAAGAGAGTTACACGGGTGTCTTCCTCTTTTGATTTCTTTCTCTATCTTGTTTCTGTCTTCATCTTTATCTTTGGTTTCTTGCAAATAATTAAGCAAAAAACCACAGTCAAGAAAGTTGGGTATTTGCATGCATGATATTTACAACATTTAATCAATTAGTAGACGTGTGAGTTAGGTCAGTTGGGTAGGACAATGTGTCTGTTCCATCTTGCACCCAATGTCGAATTTCCCTTATCGTAGATTATGTTAATTTAGAGTATTTTAGACTATCGCTTATAAACTTAAGATGTTAAACGATTAATATTGGAGAGATTATTGACATTAATTATTGGGTTTTTGTTGTTGTTGATCAATCAGATTATTCTGAACCAAATTGAGCCATTAACGGAGCAGCAACTATTGGGTATTTGTGGGCTACGACAATCTACACAGGAAGCTGAAGAAGCTCTCTCCCAAGGGCTTGAAGCTCTCAACCAGTCTCTCTCAGACACCATAACCTCGGATTCATTGAGCTGCCCTCCTAACATGGCCAACTACATGGGACAGATGGCTATAGCCATGAACAAGCTGTCCACCCTTGAAGGCTTCGTTAGACAGGTACATACATATTTTCATCTTAAATTACAACATAAATTTCTTTTTATATAGTAATTTGCATGCTGATGAGGCATGCAGTTTTAGACCGTCCGATCTTGATGGTGGTCCCCTCACGATGATCTTGTAAGTGGGGCCCCCAAGAAAAGGAATATCTGGTCCTGTTTTGGTTGGGAAAACCTACCCCCAACACCACATGAACCACTCCATGTCTCACTCTCATGAGGTGGCTGGTGGGTACATGGAATCTATTTATCTGCATGCCTCTTTCTCATGAGAGGTTGTCGCTTCATGTATTATTATTTCTTGAAAGGGACCTTTTTGCATTCAATCCCTGCCTTCTATTGCTCCTTAGGTTTCCAATAAAACTAGCCCCATACCATTAAGTTCAAAAGTCAGAAACACATATTTAATACACGTACGTCTCCAAAAAATATATATATATATATATGTAATGCTTTTCTATCCGGCATAAAAAATTTTATGTTGTCAGACTGTAAATCCGTAGAATATAGAATGCATGTTAGGTTATCTAACAATATATAATATGATAATTTATACGAAAATATAGCATTTTTATGCACTAATTAGCTTTGAGTATAATTAGTTTGTAGTTGTAACTTGTATTTTTCAACGTTTTCACCAACTACGGGAGGCAAGAACCAAGGATCAAGGTCGACCAACCCTAATTTTTCAATTATTTTTTTATTATAAAAAAAGTACAGCTAGTGAGAGATCTAGCTAGCCAAAGTTTCCTCTACACCTGTGATCTCCAAACCGGACACGTGGCAGTAACCCACATTGCTGGTGTCCACTAACGTACATCTCCATCCAAAGAAGATCTCTAGGCCCATATCTGTGTGTGATGTCATGGTCGTAACCGTTTGACTTAGAAGCACCACGTAGTCCCCGCACCATAACTTCCTTTTGACCCAATGTTCTAGAGATAATAGCTAGCCAACATATACATTGCCTATTTCTTCCAAACCCGCGAAAATGAGAGCAATGCCATTATGATTTGAGCAACTAGCCTAGGCTCTTATTCAAATTGAACTCAACTTTTTGAAATTCAAAGGTCCTAGATTTGTGAAGGTGATATGATTTCAGAGTTGGAATCATTTTATTGGATATAGTCTTAGGCAACACTGCCAAATAGTTGACAACTTAATATGTTGATAATGATGTCGGTTCCTTTTAATTTGTTGGCTCTGTGATACAATCAAAAGTTAATACATCTTAGTTTTGACAACTAGTATCCGTCAAATTAGTTGACTTTGTGATAGAATCCAAAGTTAATAGATCTTAATTTTGTCGAATGGCACCCGTTAAATTAGCGTAATATATTGGTAATGACCAATATTATATAGCCTAATTAAATTCCTTGCTTTTGTCTGAAATCTGAATACATGAACCTCACTAATTCTAATGCTGTCATTTAAATATACATATTTATTTTCAAAATGCGGAGCATGTATGCATATGCAGTCTCAGATATATCGGTAGAAAACGCGGTCAGCATATTGAAAAGGCCAAGAAGTCAAGTCATTGACAAATTATATTACTTACTCAAGGAAGATGTATTTGGCTCTATCTATTTTCCCGGTCCCCTCTGCCACCCCTTATAGTCAAAATTCATTGCAAACTTTCTTACCCACATTTCATTAAATTTCTAAATAATGACTTTTTTTACGCTTTAGCTAGTTAACCAATTTGACAATCAATCCCTTATTACATACCACAAAGTCAAACTTATCTCCCTAGGTAAAACTAAACATCTTAGGGTTAATCTCATGGAGCCTGGGTTGAATCTTAGGGTTAATCTCATGGAGCCTAGGTTGAATTTTTTATACCGCACATGATATTATAATATTGTATAAATTATTTACGTGTTATAATATAAGTGGACGAGTTATATCACGTAGCGTTACTCTATATCACATTATAATAGGATCTAATTAAATAAAATGGAACTTACAGGCTGATAATCTGAGGCATCAGACGATTCACAGGCTGCAACAAATCCTGACCACCCGTCAAGCAGCTAGGTGTTTGCTGGCAATGGCTGAGTACTTCCATCGTCTCAGAGCTCTCAGCTCTCTCTGGATGGGTCGTCCTCGACAAGATCAGTCATAAGTTAGAATACTTGCCAAGCTACCCAATTCATATCAACGATCGTGGCTGGCTGGCTCCAATGTCTCTTTGTCTCTTAATTTAGCTATTATTAATTAACTAATGTCATCTTAATTTGAAATGATGTCCTTTTTACCTCTTTCGTAGCTCTCTAGAGAGATGTATAGATAGACAATTTAAAATAGATTAAATTCCAAGCAGTTGTAGAATTTACTCTCTCCCTCTTTGAGTCTCGTTGCTTAATTTTTCTTGGGTGTGGAAATTAATTCAGAAGAGAGATGTGGTTTTAGCAGCAAATTCTGACCAAGAATAGTGTCAAGAGAAAAAGAAAGAAGAAAATTTGACGACAGGAAGAAGAAGAATAAGAAGAAGAAGGTCTGGTTGGTGCTTATGTGTTTTGATGAGTTCGTGACAAGAAGACACATAAGAGAGGCAGGATGTGTTGAAATTGAAAGTTGAAACTCAATGGTCCAGGTGGACTTAGTGATGCTGCATGGATGCCTTGTGTTCTTGGGTTAAGCAAACAAGAAAAAACCTTTTTTTCTTTTTCTTTCTTTCTTATTTTTTTATTTTATAATACAAGCGATAATTTAAATTACAAAGGTTTAGAGGTATACATTACCAGGGAGCCATATGGGTTCGAGCTTGAGATCACTTATCTACAAGTCAAGTCTTTTTTTCACTGGGCTAAACCCATTTGACTATTAAAAGAAAAAGAAATAGATAAGAAGGAATCGAACTCTTATCTAATTTAATTCTTTTTCCCTACATTTTTAAAATAACCACCTTAGTAGATTGGATTGTTACTCTAAGATGATGAAAGTGCTGACCGAGTAGTTGTGTAGGTTGAAGATTTATATTGACATATAGGCTTCACTCAAAAAAATACGGCTTTTCATATGTAAGTCTATAAATAATAGGACTCAAAATATAAAAAATCTTATAATACTCAAGTTTTAGGAAAAATCTCTTTTGACTTTTAAGGACTAAATACATCATACAAGTCTTGAAAAACTTGAAAATTACACCAATGTCATCAGTAGTTTTTTTCTTTCTTTCTAAAAATAATAATGCAAGAATAATAATAGTATTTCACACATCAATTAAATTAAAAAATATTACGAGTGACAATTTTTGGATTTTTTTTCTTTAATTTATAGGTTTAATGTTTATATATACATTCAATGTACGAAATGATTTTTATTATAAATTTCTCAAAGAATATTGACACATAGGCAAGAAAATGTTAAAGTATGATGGGTCAAACTTGGTAGTGCGTGTGTGAGAAATCCCTTCATAGTTTAGACTATCGGTTATATTCAAAAGGAGAAAAAAAGACACAAGACCATAAAAGGCCCAAAAATTGGTCCTAAATGGCCTGCCCCGAAATTTCTCAGATCTGCTAACTTTAGGGCTTGTGAGATTGATACAGAGCCCAACCCAATCTATCTTTCAACCACCCAAGAAAAAACAATTCAAAAAATAAATAAAACCGCAATTAGGGTTTTCCTTCAACCCTGCTACACATTCTCCATCGCAACTTCGCAAGCCGTAGGTTTCAGACAGATACTGTGCGAGCTCGCAATGGCGGCAAAAGCAAGAAACCCCAGGAAGACCCGAAACCCAGATCTGGTTCGTGGGGTGGGTAAGTTCTCGAGGTCCAAGATGTACCACAAGCGTGGTCTTTGGGCCATCAAGGCCAAAAACGGCGGTGTTTTCCCACGCCATGACGCGAAGCCAGCGGCTGAGACCCAACCCCAGAAGCCGCCCAAGTTCTATCCTGCCGATGACGTCAGGAAGCCGCTTGTCAACAAGCGCAAGGCTAAGCCCACCAAGCTCAGGTTTTTTTTTCCTTACTCTCATTTTTTTCAAAGTAGAGAAAATGGGTTTGATTTGTTTTTAATTTTTTCTTTCTTTCTGATTTGGTTGTTTTTATACAGGGCTAGTATTACACCAGGGACTGTGTTGATTATATTGGCTGGAAGGTTTAAGGGCAAGAGAGTTGTTTTTCTTAAGCAGCTCCCATCTGGGTTGCTTCTTGTTACTGGTGAGCTTGCACTTCCAATTTCTCTTTTAAACATTTTCTGTTGTGTTTATGTTTTGGTTTGTTTTTGGTTTTAGTTGAATGGTTGTGGAAGTTTCAAATGAATTTTGTAACTTTTATTTATATTTGATGTTACTTTAATAGGTTAGTAATAGCATATTTTTTCATTTTCTCAATGACGAGTTTGATAAAATCAATCCTGATTTCTGCCAAATGCCAACAACCATGTTGTATAGCAGTACCAGTAAATTTGGCGCAACAAAGATGGTTCCTTTTGTTGTAAGTTATTGCGAAACCATCCCCCTCCAATGCACACTGAGCTTGTGCCCTCTCTTGTTGAATCGGATATTTTGTAGGTTGGGGGCTTTGAGTGGGGTATGTTCAAATAGGGTAGTGGGTAAGGTGGTGCTAATTTTTTGCTAATGAATTTGAAACTGTGTTGGAAGATGAAATTCTTCTTGGGAAATAATGATCGATTACATGGAAGGGGAATATTTTTGGGGAAAGAGAAAGGCATGAACATTAAAGGAATTTCCCTTCTGTAACAGCATAGAGAGATGTGAGTGTATCAATTTGTGAATTGTCATCTAATATCTAAGTTACATGGTACTTTTATGCGTTTAACTTTTATAAACATAGGTTTGGCATTGGTTTATCCAGTGATTTGTTAATTTTTTCTTATCAAAAGATTTGTTCATTTTTGTGTTTAAGTTGAGTGCTTTTGTGGATTTGCTCATTTTTAAACCATTATTTTCCTTTTAATTGCAGTGGTGGGGAATGGGTTTCTAGTTTCTGGTGCTTGCCTGCTCCTTGACAGAACATGTTTAAGTGTATTTCTAACTTGATAGCTGGTTTTATGCCATTGCAGGGCCCTTCAAAATTAATGGTGTTCCTTTGAGACGTGTGAATCAGGCCTATGTGATTGGCACCTCCACCAAGGTTGACATTTCTGGGGTGAATGTAGAAAAGTTTGATGACAAATATTTTGCAAAAGAAGTTGAAAAGAAGAAGAAGAAGGGGGAGGGAGAATTTTTTGAGGCAGAGAAAGAGGTTAGATTGATTGTTTCTTCACTTACTCCTCTTCCATTGTTACTACTGTCTGCATGGAATTTAAAGTCGTTCTGTTTGGCAGTGCCGTCATGGTTTTCTAATTTTGTGTATTATTTTTATCATGGCTCCAAATACCATGAAATAAAATACTATTCTCATACTGTTATTTATAGGTTCCCCTTGAAATTGTTTCGCTCCTCCCCATTATTGATACTTTTGGTTTCTCTCAACCATTTTCATTTGCTTTTATCCATGCAAAACACTCATCTGTTAGCTACTAGCTTGATTTCTTCTACTTGTTATGTTCAAGTTTGCTGTTGGGAAGTATGTAAATTAGTGGAGAATAATGTCCATCATTGTGCCAGCTTCTGTTGGAATTTTTCATTCTTTATAATTAATATTTTCCCAACAAATTGTAGGAAAAGAATGTGATCCCACAAGGAAAGAAGGATGATCAGAAGAGTGTTGATGCTTCATTGATAAAGTCCATTGAGGCTGTCCCAGACTTGAAGACGTACTTAGCGGCGAGATTCTCTCTTAAGTCAGGCATGAAGCCTCATGAGCTCGTGTTTTAGACCATTATCGCAGATTATCAGTGACTCTGTATTTTCATTTTACCAGAATATCCAAAATTTTGTGTTGATTGGTTTTACTTGCATTTGGCCATTTTGATTTATGGTAAGACTTTCGTGGTTCAGTTGATATAATCATAAACAGATCTTGGCCTTCGTCAATGTTTGTGGTCATTTCCCATCCACTCGAGTAATGTTAGCTCAGAATGAATGTTTTTTTTTGGTAAAACTTTAAATTAATTTTCCAAAATGAGTAACGAAAATCCTGAACATATCTTCATGTTATGTCTAACCATCGTCAAACCAATTTTCAGATACACGCCTAAAGCAATATGGAAGCCAACACCAGTTAGTTTCTTGTGAATATTTCTTGGCATGTTACATTGGTGCAAATTAAAACCGCAAATTTACATTTAGATTTTTGTTTTGGTTGGCAACACAGAACTGGAAATCCTGAGCATGGCAACTCAGGATAAACTTTGATTGCCTTATTTTAAAGGGAGTTTAATTTCTGAACACGCATGTTACAGAACAACAATAAAATCAAATGATAAATACTAGAAAGCCATGTTACTGAAATAGATACAAAGAGTCCGGATGTAGGAATTAGCATGCTCTACTATTTGGTTATCTACCCACCTTATATATGATTCTCAGAGCATGCTATCGGCACGAGATGGCAGCCTTCGGAAGAAATTGCTTGGTACTGAAGGTAGCTTGCTTCGGAATCTAGGATGCCTTAGCCAAACCATCCCAGCAACCAGAGCAATCAACTTAAAAGGTGTCACATAGAGCACCACAGCAGCAATAAGACACAAAAACACAAACAAGCTACTTGCTCTTGGATCTCTCCAACTGAGCACAGCCTGGAACCTCTCCCCCTGAGTTGCAATGTCTCCAACCACTGTCTGAATTCTTCCTGCCACGCTCCGTAGTCTGTCGTATCTCATCCGCGCCACATCTTGAGCCTTCGAAGTAGGGAAGGTGTCAAACTCTTCATCCATTTCATCCGGGTGAACTGCCTCTGCCCATGAAAGTTTAGTGTCCATGTGAGGTGGATGCCTTGGACGGAAACGAAAATTCCATAATCCGATGAGAAACATATAGAGGAAGATAGTTGGCAGGATCAGTTCCGGGTAGCAGATCAGTAGGAAAAACAGGAAATGGACTAAAACTGTAGTGATTGGGTTTTTCCAGTGACGAACTTCACCAAGCCACCTGCTCATGGAGATTAGGCCAGAGAATAGAGAGACAATTCTGAAAAAGTTAGCTTTGCTTCTTCTCATGCTCCACATGTGGGAATCTACATCTAGCATGTACTCCACAACCTCTTTCCTTAGTTGTGGTTCAGCTCTGCCAAGTCTCACAGCCACAATGTTCATTGCCTGATATCTCAAACTGTCTAACTGGTTTACAGTGAATGGATGCAGATAATGCATTTTTGGCAGTAAGGGGTGGCCATAGAGGTAAATTATATTAGCTAGTGAGAGACAGGTAAATCTTACTGCTAATTGGAGTTCCCCCATCTTTTTTAATCCGCTTGGTTGTAGAACAAGAAGGGGATAAGAGTTTGTGTAAATCCGATCCATTTCCAGGGTTGATAGCCGGATTCTTACCTTGCCAATTCTTGAATCATTTTTACCTCCACTGCCAGAAGTTGGTTTCTCATTTCCACCGAGGTGGCAGTTGTCGAAAACTCCCAATGTGATCACCGTGCAAGGGTCGTAGACCTCCCATGTATATTGTTCATTCCACTTGGGATTGAAGCTTTCAATGATTGTTCTGGTCCTCACCCATTTCTGCCCATACTTGGCTACACAGTAAGCATCTGTTGTTGCTTTACCATCCTTGTTCTTCATTGGAAGAAGCCCTTGAGCGCTTAAGATCCCAACTTCAAGAATCCCAATTGGCTGTTTCCACAGCTCCCTAGCAGTAGGCCTCACATCGCTTATGTACAAGGTCGATTCATCTAGTACGTGGTAAGCACCCTCAAGACAGACTCTGAGATGGACCCTGGTTGAAAACTTGAGTTCATGCCTCTTGTCTCCCTCCAGTGCACCGAAACCAAATTTTTCGAGGTTGAACCAACGAGAATGGACTGCCCTGTGATCCAAGCGCCTTTCAAAGATGGTCAGGGGAAGGCTTATTTTTCCCACTTTTTCATCTTTTGCGGCACTCACTTTATTTTCAACTGTAAGTACAAGATGTTCTTCAAAAGGTTCTGCTGCTACAAACATCAAATCTTCGTTCCACATGGGATTGGCTGTCCTTGTTGGACATATCTTTGTTTTAAGTGTTTGATTTCCAACATGAGCCTTGACATAAGCTTGTGGTGGTTGGCTTCTATCATGTGGCTGCACATCCTGAGCTTCAATGACATTAACTCTGAGATACCACAGCTTTGGTGAGACATAAACCTTGGACCGAATGCTGAAAACTCCCTCTCCATGAACTGAAGCAGCATCTGAGTGCCAGGCTTCTGGGAAAGCTTCATCAGCCTGTGTACCCATCCAAACTGCAAGCATAACCTCTCCTCTAACCTTAGTATCGCCTTGCCGGTCTTCTAATCTATACCATTGAGGTGCCAAAGGACTATCTGGTGGAACTCTAGTTGGCACTTCATTCATGTCAAACACCACCTTCCCCAAATAGTCATCTCTTGACACCATCGCTTTGTCTTTGACATAAACTTCAAGTATGGAAGCTTGAATCTTCTCTTTTGAAAAAGCAAACACTTGGTTCCATTCAGGGTTTGTTTTCTTCTCAAAATGCTGTGTTTTGCCCTTATAGTTCCCCAGCTTCACTCCTACAAATGGATCACAGATTCCTGTCACAGGGTTTGTTGGAAGATCTTTGGCTTTTACAACTCTAACATACAGATAAAACATCTGCTCAACAAGGTCATAAGTGCTTGTAGCTCTTTCGCTGCTAATCCACCCTCCTCCACCGCGTATTCCTCCATGTGGCCAGCGTTCCCCAAGATGGGGTTTCGTGTCCTTCAATTTGTAGTCCTCTTGGTTAGGTGCTGCTTGTGACTTCATTGGTCCAAGACTAAATGTTTCTCTTCTGGAAATGAAACGTCTGCTGTTATATATTCGGTAGCAGCAACGTTTTCAACAAGTCTTCTGTTCCCCTCTTGTATCTTGCTTAGTTGGAATATGATTGGAGTGGTGGTTAAGTATCCTTCAGAGCTTCAGAAGCGAGCCCCTGAAAAAAGTTTTGACATCAGTAATAATTATGGCAGGTATGCTGCAAAAGATGAACTCTATTATTCAAATATAGATTTTGAGGTTCCTCTCACCTTTAACATACAAGAAACACTTCAATGCCAAGGATTGCTGCCTCAGAAAGAAATTCCCAACCCTGAAAATGTGCTTTTACCGGCTTTATTTTTGTGATTATGAGGAACTTGAGATCTTTGAGATTAGAAAGGAGGTTCTGATTCTTAAGGCTTAAGGTACAGTGCTCTGAGTTCTGTTTCTCTGGTTTTAAGAGTCACCCTCTACAATAAAGTTAGATAAGATAATCCTTCATTTTTTGGGCATCTGCCACCTCCACTACCAGTTTGGCATTGCCTTTTTGGCTGCTGTCATGTAAATTAAGAAGGAATTTGTTATATTTAACGGCATGATTTGATTGAGAATAACTGATGCATGGAGCCAGGAAGTGTGAGAGTGAAGGTATTTGCTATTTCTTTATGCATTAACTTTTGTAATGGACCAAGTAATGCCATTGAAAAACTGTAAAGACAAACAAGAGGGTTGATTAGTTGTCCAAAATTCCATATTTCTGGAAAGAGATATAGATGCCCTACTTGAGAGGACAAAGATGGTCTTTTAGACTTCAAAGTTCAAAACGTAGTGACAGTGCAACTTCACTTTCCTAGATTCTTTCAGCTTTTTTTTTGTTCTTATATAAAATTGTCAAACTTCATAAAGAACAACCCAGATTGCCCTTTACTCTACCTTCCTTGTTTTGAAGATTTCAGCATTCATAACCAGGGCATTCTTGTAAGTTTGTTCAAAGTGCATCACTTGGACTGTTGTGGCAGTTCTCTTCTTCTTCCTGCAGAGCTAAGACAAAGCAAGAGAAAAAAAAAAAAAAAAAAAAAAAAAAAAAAAATAAAGAGATTAAAAGCAAAGTTGTGGTGGGCTTAAAAGAAGCGCAAAAGCATTGCAGAAAGAAAGCTTAAGGGCAAGTCACCTTGCACACAAAGATGCTTTTGCCCATTATTCTCTTTAATAAATGTATAAATCTCTGACTGAGAATGTTACTTTTCTTCCGTTGATTAAACAGAAATTTCAGGGACCCTTCTCAGTTGGTTTGCAAAAACTTTTTATATGCAACGGGTGTATACACACAACATCATTCTCATAATAACCCCATCCCATGATCAAAAGAGACTGGTTTTTGCGAGAAATATGTTACATACAAGAATTATTTCTTGGTTAGGTTAGGTCTGGAGATGACATAATTCATCTAAGCAGGGGCGGAGCCTCACGGTCGTGACCACGGTGGTATCCCGATATAGGGAAGTTTTTCTCCTATTGTTGCCCCCAATGTAATAAATTTATATCGTTGTCCCCACGAGAAATAAAGCTAGCTCCACGACTGCAGCTAAGACACTTTGTTATTAACTTGAAGCATATTGTGCTGAACCACTAATGCTTTGTACAGAAGAGTCTGAGCAATACCTTCATCTTCTGCTGCTTTTTGTTTTTCCTCAAAAAAGAAAAAGAACAGTGAAAGGTTCGATGGAGGTTTTCTTTTCCCGTAAAGCTAGACTGCTAGAAGATATAAAGAGGCCACTTTTAACTGGCAATATAAGTCTGCAGCACTTGTTGCCATCAGGAAGTCATTATTTGTCCTTCACGAATCTTTGGTAGCTAGAAAAGAATTAGATAGCTGCTCAACTTATACTAAAGTGTTCTATTAGTACCATATCATGTCCATAATAGCATTTCATTACTTTAATGTTAGAAAATTTGCAAAATAAAGAATAATAACCTCCTTTCGTTTGAAAAAATAAAGAACACTTTCCGCACTTCCAATAGAACACTTTATTTAGTTTATAAGTGGTCGCAAAATGTACTTGAGTCGGGTTTTGCACCGGTCGCACTAGGAGTAATTCTTGGATGAGACTGCGGCACAGGCTATGTAGCCCTATACTAGAATTTTTCTAGGACTAGAAAGTGGCTTGGACAGTGAATTATAGCATTTCTTGGCCTCAGGCTGACCATGAAGAAATAAAAATGTAGCATCGATCTAAGGTTCAGAGGTCAACAATGGACAATAAAGCAAACATAGATCACCAATTTCAACTCACAGAAACAAAGAAATTAAATTCTCTGCTTGATTGCCCAACAATCATAGGAACCGATTCAAAAGTTGAAAAAGCTTTAAAATGCAGTCATGCATGCATAGAATATATAGCTTTAACCAAACAAAGTATAGCAATATGAAATCATTTTGATCCAAACCCATAATGCGAAAGAATCCAAACCTGAAAGTTTTCTTCTCTAACCAAAGAATTGGATTGAAAGTTTGACGACATTGCGCAAAACTAAGAAAACCAAAGATCTAGATTTGGCAGAGAGCGAAGAAAAACAAAGAAAAACAATATTAACAATAAGGGTTAATGCTTGTAAATGCAATTATGCACGCATGGGTTTGGCAGAGAGCCATGGACGCTGCTCCATTAATTTCAAGTTTCTTAAGTCATTGGCCTCCACAAAAAGAAAAATCCTTTTTTGTTTTTAATAATTTGTTATTTTCAATTTCCTTTTTTTTTTTTGGTCTACGTAGGGACGCATATGCTTAAACTGTCATCCATCCGATGCGATTGAATGTAAAATTTCTTCCAACAAAGTAGAGACTAAATATCACTTGACTAAATATTCAATGATTTATCTCCTCTTCTTTAGCTATCATTTTTTTTCCTAACTTGTTCTTTCGGTTGAGAGGTGGACAGATGCCGAAACAAGCAGAGAAACAAGCTAACACAGCACAACCTGCCTAGGCCATTCCTTCTATCTATGCCATCATCAGCTATAAAAAAGAGACAAAAGCCTTACCGTTTCATCCTTCTAATCATCAGAGGGTTAATTAAGTCATCCTTTGTAGTCTTCTAGATTTCAATGTGGAGAGAGTAGATTGTAAAATGGTAAATTGGTGTCCAAAGACAATTAGTTTGAGCTGAGGGAGTAGACAGAAGGGCTTTGTTGGATGATTAGTAATTTCTTTTCTTTTTTTCTTTTTGTTGTTGTTGTTGGATGGAGTAAACAAATTAGTAATTTGGTTTTGGGGTTCGGAAAATGTTCCCAAATATCAAGTAGTGTCCAAAGAAACAAGGGTATCCAAAGACAAAATTGGGTGTGAAAAAGACGCAAGCCCAACTGAAAGCCATGCCCAAATTGGCCGAATGTTCAAGAGGTCCATTTTTCTCCGATACGACGACCTTCATAACAAGGGGATATATATGTTGATGAAGGGTTCGATCTGGCCATAATAATAGCTCTGTAATTGATTTGAGAGCTATTAACGACTCTCTCATTATAACCCTCAGCACAGTCTCTCTGCTCACTTGAGAACTCGAAGTTAGGCCCATGTGCTCTTGCAACTATTAACTTGTTCTGTCATATAAAATGACCCTGTTGTTATTGTTATGATGGTGTTGTACAGATTGAATAGAATTCAACATAGTTATATGAATCACTTTAGATGTAAGGAATATAAACCCCATCTTAAGTAATCAAACAAGATTTTATGAGATTTTAATATAAAGTATACATTGACTTATTGAGGTTTCAATATTGGTATATAAATTGTATCTTATATTGAACTGGATGTTCACATTTTGATTTGTTGGGAATTTGATTTTCTAGTATTTTTAATTGAATCCAAATGAGGGTACTTCCATATTTATATTGTAAATTTTAGTAAATTGAGTGACTTTAATTTATTTTTATATCACTCAATTTACTTAAATGTTTGGGATGGAAATAAGGCAATATATATGAAGCAATGGGCGAGCCGTCTAGGCCCGTGGGTAAACCAGCCTGATATGGAAAGCTCGCCTAAGCTCGGCCCGATGTGCGGGCCTGGGCTGATCCCTTTGAACCCTTGGCTCAGCAAGAAAAATAAAAAAAACCCATAAAAGCCTAGCTTGAACTGAAAATTTTTGAGTTGGGCCATATGATCCCTACTTGGAACTATTGACTTGTTCTTTCATATAAAATGACCATATTGTTGATTCATTATGATGTGACTTTGTGGGAGCAGTAAATTATTTTAGGCTGAAAACAAAAGTTAAGTGCCGTTTGGTAATGTTTTTAGAGCCCATTTCCCATTTATGTTTCCTGTTTTTGGGCAAATACATATTTAGTGGATTGTTTTCGTTTTCCCTCACAAAATATTTTTTGAAAACAAATCCAACTTTGTGAACAAAAATTGAAAATGATAAAATGTTGTTTTCAATTTCAACGTTTTCGTTTTTTGAAGGTATGAAAATTCATTTTGTCCTTATTTTTCTTTCTCCAATCAACTGAGGAGCACCACTGTGAAAAGAAAAAGAACATAGATAGGATAATTTTACCTTTAAAAAAATTAGAATTTTTTACTTAAATTATCTGAGATTTAGAGAGATACAATGAATTGAATTAGCCAGATCTCAGCGCACAATATATAAACATTAAAGTGAGAGCCCTCATTTTTGACTTGTTGAAGTTCTCAGCACCACATAAGTTGCAGCCACTGTCTTGAGTGGATATATATATTAGGCCCTCAGTTTTGGCGGCCACCCAAATCATGTTCCAATGGATTCCACATTTTTATTTTACTAATTGTACTTATATATAAGTGAATTGGTAACATCACGTGAGGATATTACGCTGAATCCAGCCTTTAGCTAATGAGAGAGACTCTGTTAAATTGGCCATTCAAACCATGTTCCATTGGATTACACATGTTTGAATGTACTACATGGGGCAAGGCATGGTACTTACGGTGATATCCATTACTGCCTCCTATAAGGCCTAGACCACGTGACCAAACTCCAAAACCTTTCGTCAATATTATAACTTATCAGCACAATCCAATACCTACAAATATCCAACACTTCACTGAATCACAATCACATTTCTCAATCCAAAACCCAAAAAATGGACCTCAAGCTCTCCACCCTCCTCTGCTTGACCCTACTCTTCTCCACCATCCTAAACCCAGCTCTCTCCGAGCTCTGCAACCCGAAAGACAAGAAAGTCCTCCTACAAATCAAGAAAGCCTTCAACAACCCCTACATCTTGTCCTCATGGATGCCAGAGAGAGACTGCTGTGACTGGTACTCTGTCACCTGTGACTCCACCACAAACCGCGTCAACTCCCTCACCCTCTTCTCCGGCGGACTCTCCGGTCAAATCCCGCCCCAAGTCGGCGACTTGCCATATCTTGAATTCCTTCAGTTCCACAAGCAACCCAATCTCACTGGCCCAATCCAACCCTCCATTGCCAAGCTCAAGAGCCTCAATGAACTGGACCTCAGCTGGACCAGCATCTCCGGCTCTGTCCCTGACTTCCTCAGCCAACTGAAGAACCTCACCTTTCTTGACCTCTCATTCAATAACCTCACAGGCTCCATCCCCAGCTCACTTTCTCAGCTTCCAAACCTCGACGTTCTTCATCTAGACCGTAACAAGCTCACAGGTTGGTTCTAAATTTTCGTATAATTAATCTTGATGTCGATTTTCCGTTAACATCCATATTTAAATCCTTGCTTGCTTACAGGTCCTATTCCGAAGTCATTCGGAGAATTCCATGGCAGTTTTTCAGCTCTCTATCTCTCCCACAACCAGCTCTCAGGCAAGATACCAACCTCATTAGCCAAACTGGACTTCAGCACCATAGACTTCTCCCGGAACAAGCTCGAAGGTGATGCATACATGCTCTTCGGATTGAACAAGACAACCCAGATTGTGGATCTGTCGAGGAACTTGCTGGAATTTGATCTGTCAAAGGTGAAGTTTTCGAAGAGCTTGACTTCCCTGGATCTCAACCATAACAAGATCACAGGCAGTATTCCGGTGGGGCTAACCCAAAATGATTTGCAGTACCTGAACGTGAGCTACAACAGGTTGTGTGGTCAGATTCCAGTGGGTGGGAAGTTGCAGAGCTTTGACTCCTCGACGTATTTCCATAACCGCTGCTTGTGCGGTGCTCCACTCCCAAGCTGCAAGTAATTCCCCCGGCCTTGGAAGATTAAATTTGGCCAGCAATTTCATTACCACTTTGCAGTTATATACTTCTGTTTGATAAAATAAGGGCTTCATGCAATAATCTATACTAATGCTAAACTGGCTACAGCTTTTTGTAACCAAGTGGTAAGGAATTAATAAGATTTGTGTGCCAACAAATCACTTGCTCAAAATGAAAAGAGAGTAATTCTTGGGTGAGACCACGACATAGGGCAGCCCTATACTAGAATTTCAATGGCACTAGAATCTGGCTTGGACAGTGAGTTAAAGAACATTACATTGAATTTGCCAATTAGCTTTGGTATCTAGGGTTTAGACGTCAAAACTGCATAATAAAGCAAACATAGATCACCAATAATTTCAACTCATGGAAGCAAAGAAATAAAATTCTCCCAACAATCATTTGAAATGCAGTTATACATAGAACATAGCTTTAAACAAGCAAAAGTAGAGCAACATGAATTGATTTTGACCCAAAGCCTAATGCCAAAGAATCCAAACCTGAAAGTTTTCTTCTCTAACCAAAGAATTGGATTGAAAGTTTGACGAATTGAGCAAAACTAAGAAAACCAAAGATCTAGATTTGGCAAAGAGCGAAGAAAAACAAAGAAAAAATAAAATTAACAATAAGGGTTAATGATTGTAAATGCAATGGGTTTGGCAGAGAGCCATTTGGCGCTGCTCCATTAATTTCAAGTTTCTTAAGTCATTGGCCTCCACAAAAAGAAAAGGCCTTTTTGTTGTTAATTTGTTATTTTCAATTTCCTTTTTTTTTTTGGGTTCTACGTAGACTTGCATAAGCTTAAACTTTCATCCACATGATGTGATTGAATATAAAATTTCTTCCCACAAAGTAGAGACTAAATATCACTTGACTAAATAGTCAATGATTTATCTCCTCTTCTTTAGCTATCATTTTTTTTTTCCTAACTTGTTCTTACGGATGAGAGGTGGACCAAAGCCGAAACAAGTAGAGAAACAAATTAACACAGCACAACCTTGTCTAGGCCATTCCTCCTATGCCATCATCAGCTGGGAAAAAAAAAATTACAAAAACCTTAGGCCCTGTTTGGTATCCTATTCATAAAAGTAAATTAAAAAACTATGATTTTTTTAAAAAAACATGAGTTTTCAAATAATGATTTTTATATCTAAAAACTTGTTTGGTATTGAAATCCAAACTCTTTTTAAGATCTATAAAAATTGAAATTAAAATATGAAAATCAGAAACCTAGATTCCCAAATTAAAATTCCTAAATCAAAATTAACAAAAGAAAATGAGAGAGGGAGGATAAAGAGAGATGGGAGAGGGAGGAGAGATAGAGACAAGAGAGGGAGGAAGAGAGAGAGAGATGGGAGCGGGAGGAGAGAGAGAGAGAGAGAGAGAGAGAGAGAGACGACACTATACCAAATTTTACTTTACACAACACCATATAGGCATTGACAAATCTGAAAACCGATGCTGTTAGTATGTTAGGCATCGGTTTTATAAATAATAAGACTAAAAGCGTATAAAGACATCAGCACAAATTTTTGGTTTTTCCTACCGATCATGTTGATTATATTTAGCATATATGATATAAGATATACATGATGTTTTACATGTCACGCACCCCCCCCCCACCAAAAAAAAAAAAAAAAAAAAAAAAAAAAAAAAAAAAGAAAGAAGCGGAAATTGGCACTGGCACTGCCCAAAAACATGATTGACCGCTACAATGATTTTTTGCTAAAATTTTTCTCTCCCTCAAAAATATTTCAGACTCCCTCTTGTATGTTTTTTGCCAAAAATTAAACTCCCTCTCTTCTCTCTCGCGATACCCATAGTCAGATTCACTCTCTCATCCCTCTCACCTTCAGCATCTCTCTTCTTCATCGATTTCTTCTCTGTCCTCCATCTCTGCTGCCATCTTCTCTATCTTCCATCTATGCCGCCATCTTCTCTGTCCTCCATCTCTACTATCATCTTCTCCTAAACCTTAAAAGAGAGAGCCATAGGCATCCTCCTTGTTGTCAAGAAGAGCCATCAGAGTCCCTTCATTAACCTTCGTCATCGGCGTCCTCTTCCTCAACAGGGTCTTCTTTCTCGTCGGCATCGTCCTCTAGGTGAGATTATTTCAATTAGGGTTTCAATTTATTGAGTAATTTCTCTAATATTACTCTGTATTTTTCTGTCTTCTGCTAGATCGTTGTCTCTCTCTGGTTCGTTGTCACTCATTGGCTCGTTAAATCTGCTTATTCACATTTCATGCTCAAAGAAAAAGCAGATATCTGGGATTTGGGTTGATACAGAGATGGCCAAAAGATTGAGCTCGCAGCTCTTCGTCAATAGTATTCTCTCTTTCCTTTTCTTTCTCTCAAATCTATTTCTAGGGTTTTTTTTTTGTTTAAACCGCTTGTTTTGATTCTTGGGTTTGTTGCTTAGGATTATCATCGTTCACTAATAATGAACAACCTAAGAGACTGTTTTCTCCTTTTGGATATGTTACATATGGTATTTCTACTTTTCTTATTAATTTGCTTTGATTATTTATTTATTTTTTGTTCACCCGTTTGATGTTTGTTCCTGTGATGGTAGGGTAAAGTTCCCCGTTGCCCTGAAAACCATTGACTAGTCAACATGTCAATTTTCTTTTAGTGTGCGAGCATGCCACTACTAACAATGAGAAATCCTAGCAGACTTTGAAATAGATAACTTGCGCCCCAAGTTATTGATTTCTAAAACAAATTATTGTGAATTTGGGTGAGGAATATCTCCCAAATAAGTTCTTTTCTTGCCCTAGACTAGTGAAGACTTCACAATTTTTCACAGTACAAGGTTGGTAGTTGTGGCCAGAATAAATGATAAGAAAACGAATTGTTTTTTAGGCAGAACTGCCTTTTACAAAACTCAAAAGGGAAAAACCTACTCTAGAAAGACAAAAAGAAGGCTGAAATTCCATTTCTGTCTGGATAGATGCTTCTGATCATGGCTGAACTGGGTATGCCTGTGCAAGACTGGACTGTCAACCACTTCAAATGCTAAGCTTTAGCTGTAAATCGATACCAACGTTCGAGTTTGGTAGGGCTTTAATCTACTTCAAGCCCTGGAAGGCTTTTTGAGCAGGCAGAATTGCGGTTTCTTTAATCTGAATGGGGGCATAAGTGGCTAGATTTGAGGATTACTGAGCTGGAATTGCACTATGGTACCTGTTCTGCTTGATTAGGGCTCTCCATAAATTTGTTGAGGTTTTCATATTTGTAAAAAACCCAGACTCTGCTTGATTTGGCTTTTGCTGAACTAAATTTGTAACGAGAGGAATCTCGTTTTGAATGACTTATTTCTCTAAGTCTGAAACTGGAAGTTTTGGTTTGCATCTGGCTTCTTTCTTGTGGCTCAATGAGCTTTTGGTTGTTTTAGTTTGTTTGAAGGTTCCTTGAGATCAAGTAATCATTTTGAGTTTTTGTGTTTGATTGATTTTTTTGGTTGTTTGATTGTCTGATTGTCTTTGCTCTGTTCACCATCGCCTATATTTATAAGAAATGTTTTGGAATGGGGGTTTCTAATTCTTTTAATAATGGGCAGCAAAAATTCTATAAAGATCTTTCATTAATATGTTTCCAATTAATATGTAGGGGTCATTGGATCCTTACAATCTTGACGAAGAGAAAGACAATGTGTATATCATGGATCCTCTTGGGGCTCGTCACCCTCATGATGTGTGGAAATGTATTGTAAACGCGTAAGTCGTTCTTTTTTAATTATTTCCTTAATATGTCAACTTTTTCATTTGTATTATAGCCTGAAATCTTCTGTTATTTTTGTGCTAAAGTGGAATTAAACAATTCAATGCTGAAATCTTCTGTTATTTTTTTGATTCCTTTGTTTGATGTTGTTCCTTTTCGGCTATGGCAATGTTTCCAGCTTTGAGGTGTTTTTTTTTTTTTTTTTTTTTTTTTTTTTTTTTTTTGTGTGTGGTGAATGTTAAATATAAAACCTTATTGTGCATCGCTTCTTGTTAAAGATTGTGCATAGTTTCTTGGTAAAGATTTTATATAGTTTTTTTTAATCTTATATGGTCTTTTCATTTCATTTCAGTATGTGAGAAGTGGGAAAAAGAAGGCATTTTACACCCAAATAGAATTGGACGAGGTTCAAGATGAATGGGCATGTCATGTGCTAGAGTGGATTTGAGTTTGAACATTCTCCTTGTTTTTGTAGTATTTTGCTTATTTATGTATGGATGATGTATGGATTTTGGTTTACTGGCAGAACTCATAAGTTTACATATATAGGGATTTTTTTTGATGTTGCAATGACAATATATATGAAATGGATGAGATGCCTCTATATTTTGAGATAGAAATTAAGTAAAATATGATGTGAAATGTGGAAAAACAACATCAGCATTCTCTGGGAACCAAAGCCTATAATCTGAAAGGTCAATAATATTTGTAGAAAGTCAAACTATTTGTTGGTTTTTCACTTCAGCATAAGTACAAAAAACAAATGCGCAAACCATAATTTGCAACAGCAATGACATATTTTCTGAAGTGGTAAGTCAGCACACACTTTAGTACGTATAAACAAAACCCTTGATGCTATAAAGAGTATTTAGCATCAGTGTTGATATATTCCCTGATGCTATTAAAGGTTTAGGCATCGGAGGTCCACACTCTTTTTGGCATATGATAACAACTTAAGCATCGGCGATTAAGTGAAGAGCGAAGTCGTAAATTATCTTTAGCGACGGGGAATGTCCGAAGCGTATAACTATATCATATGCATCGGTTCCCAATACTTTGGTTCTTGGGTACCTTTAGCAACGGAGATTCTCCGAAGCTAAAGGTCAATTTTCACATAGTGTGAGAGAGAGAAAGATGCGAGAGAGAGAGAGCGTGGAGAGAGAGAGAGAGAGAGAGAGAGAGAGAGAGAGAGAGAGAGAGAGAGAGAGAGAGAGAGAGAATTATAAAACCTCTTTTAAATTTTTTTATATAAATAATGGGGTGTTTTTTTAGTGTTTTCTTGATTGAGTTTTTAAAAATGGGTCTACCAAACGGTTTTTTGTGACTTTGGAATTAAAATATATTTTTGAGTTTATAAAATTGGATCCAAGTAGGATACCAAACATGCCCTTACCGTTTCATCCTTATTATAATCATCATAGGATGATTGAGTCATCCTTTGTAGTCTTCTAGATTTCAATGTAGGGAGAGTAGATTGTAAAATGGAAAATGGTGTCCAAAGACAATTAGATTGAGATGAGGGAGTAAACAGAGGCGTTGTTGGATGATTAGTAATTTTTTTGTTGTTGGATGGAGTAAACAAATTAGTAATTTGTTTTAGGTGTTCAGAAAATGTTTCCAAATATCAAGTAGTGTCCAAAGAAACAAGGGTATCCAAAGACAAAATTGGGTGTGAAAAAGACGCAAGCCCAACTGAAAGCTATGCCGGCAAGTTGGCCGAATGTTCAAGAGGTCCATTTTTCTCTGATATGACGAGCTTCATAATGAGGGAATATGTTAGCTGTGTTGAAGGGTTCCATCTAGCCATCTAATAATACTTCTGTAATTGATCTAAGAGCTATTCAAGACTTCCTCATTATAAACCTCATTACCTTTGAATTGTTCCTTTTTTCCTTTTTACTTTGATCTGTTTGGACCTGCGTGCCCTCGGGTTTCTGTTTGTAATTGAAAATTTTCCTTACAGAAAAAAAAACCCTCATTACAGTCTCTCTGCTCACTTGAGAACTCGACTCGAAGTTAGGCCCATTTGCTCTTGCAACCATTAACTTGTTCTGTCATATAAAATGACCCTATTGTTATGATGGTGTTGTACACAGATTGAATAGAATTCAACATGGTTATATGAGTCATTTTATAATGTGAGTTTGTGAGAGCCATAAATCATTTAGGCCGAAAACAAAACAAAGCAAATATCATTGACTTCCCACCCATTTAGACTTTAATTAAGTCATAAAAATCGCCCGCCACCAATTGGCATTTTCGTAAGGAAATAGGATCAAAAGGATACCAAGGTTTCATATACCACACTAGTTGAGGAAGACAAATTGGTGAAGCTCAATGTGGTGGAGGGTTATCTGAGATTTAGAGAGAGACAAGCAATTGAGTTAGCTAACTTTAGCATTCAAAGTCATCTCCATTTGCCAGATCTCAGCACACAAAAGATAAAGATTAAACAGAAGCCCTCATCTTTGACTTGTTCCAAGTTCTCTTCACAACAAAGTTATGCAGCTAGCAAACCTAAAGTTCTTCAGATTTGGCTCACAATCACAAATATCAGTCTTAGAATTAGGCCCTCTGCTTTCGGCACTCCACCTTTGGCCAATCATACCATGTTTCTCATGGATTCCACGTTCTTTACCCTTCTTCCTCTCCTCTTGTCTCAATTTTACTTCCCCAAATTATGTTACTTGAGCCTTATAGTGTATGAGAGGATTGATAACATCACGTGATGATATTACGCTTACACAGCCTTTAGCAAATATGAGAGAGACTGGCTATGAAATTAACAAACACATAACATGTTTGAATGGACTATGAAGACTTTCGCCACCTGTCCAAACTCCAAAATCTTTGGTCAGTATATGCGCATCATCCAAAATCACAAATACTTTTACTTATATGCACATGCAATACCTATAAATATCCAACACTTCATTGAATCACAATCACATTTCTCAATCCAAAACCCAAAAAATGGACCTCAAGCTCTCAACCCTCCTCTGCTTGACCCTACTCTTCTCCACCATCCTAAACCCAGCTCTCTCCGAGCTCTGCAACCCGAAAGACAAGAAAGTCCTCCTTCAAATCAAGAAAGCCTTCAACAACCCCTACGTCTTGACCTCATGGAAGCCAGAGACAGACTGCTGTGACTGGTACTGTGTCACCTGTGACTCCACCACAAACCGCATCAACTCCCTCACCATCTTCGCAGGCCAAGTCTCCGGTCAAATTCCGACTCAAGTCGGTGACTTGCCGTATCTTGAAACACTTGAGTTTCACAAGCAACCCAATCTTACCGGACCAATCCAACCCTCCATTGTAAAGCTCAAGAGCCTGAAGTTCCTGCGCCTCAGCTGGACCAACATCTCAGGCTCTGTGCCTGACTTCCTCAGCCAACTCAAGAACCTCACCTTTCTTGACCTCTCATTCAGTAACCTCACAGGCTCCATCCCCAGCTCGCTTTCTCAGCTTCCAAACTTAGATGCTCTTCATCTAGACCGTAACAAGCTCACAGGTCATATTCCGAAGTCATTCGGTGAATTCCATGGCAGTGTTCCAGATCTCTATCTCTCTCACAACCAGCTCTCAGGCACCATACCAACCTCATTAGCCAAACTGAACTTCAGCACCATAGACTTCTCCCGGAACAAGCTCGAAGGCGATGCATCCATGATCTTCGGATTGAACAAGACTACCCAGATTGTGGATCTGTCGAGGAACTTGCTGGAATTTAATCTATCAAAGGTGGAGTTTTCCAAGAGCTTGACTTCTTTGGATCTCAACCATAACATGATCACAGGCAGTATTCCGGTGGGGCTGACCCAAGTGGATTTGCAGTTCCTGAACGTGAGCTACAACAGGTTGTGTGGTCAGATTCCAGTGGGTGGGAAGTTGCAGAGCTTCGATTCTTCAACATATATCCATAACCGGTGCTTGTGCGGTGCTCCACTCCCAAGCTGCAAGTAATTCCGGCGGCGATGGAAGGTTTGGCCAGCAATCACTTTGCAGTTATATAGGTGTTTGATAAAATAAGGGCTTCATGCAATAAGCTACCAGTGCTACACAGGCTACAGCTTTGTGTAACCAAGCACTAAGGAATTAATAAGATTAGTTTTGTGCATTATGCCAACAATTCACTTGCTCAAATAGGAAACATAAAAAACTTTTCCAGTGTAAGGCCAACAGTTGCATGCTTTAATACTCCCTCACAGAATGCCACAACAGCAGAGTGTGGAGAGAGAAAAGGAAGGGTTGCAACAGGTGTAAGGTGCAGTGATCCAACCATTGCAGCATGCACTCCTCCTAGATTCCACAGAATATTTTGGGTAAGCCCCACTGAAAGCTATGTCCAAGTCGGCCCAATGGTCAAGACGTCCAATTTTCTCCGATATGACGATTTTCATAATGAGGGGATATGTTGAGGGGTGTGTTGAAAGCAGGACTGTCCCTGAGATTTTGAGGGCTCTGTGAAAAACTTAAATTGGGGCCTCAAATAATCTTATACGAAAATACTATAAATAAAAATTTATCATAACTTAATGTCATAAGCAATTTTTTTTATAACTAAAAGTCACCATCAATAAACATGTAATGACAATCAGAAATCCAACTCATAAAAAAATAAATGTTTTCATTTGATAAAGTTAAATATTAAAATGTTTGATACAAAAATAAGCTCCTTGTGCCCCTATAAGATCCATTGCTGCCTCCAATAGGCAATCTGTGTTTAATAGGAAAAATAATTGGCAATCACAAATTAAAGAGTAGTTGCACACAAATGTCATTAACAAATTAGATTATATTGCATTAAACACAAAAGCAAAATCAAAAACATACTAACTATCCAAAAATCAATCACAAAAACAAATTAGATTATAGTATAATACTAATGTCTAAAAATTGATCTTCTTAAATTTTTTTAAAAAGAAATCATTAATCAAATGTTCATAATCAAGTTTTTCAAGAAGGATATATATTCCTGGTGGTTAGCTTCGATGTTTCTCTTTTTTAGGGAAACATGCTGGAATGCCAACTCCACCACAGACGCTTTTATGCAGATATTTAGCACGCTATAGTATATATACAATTCTTATAAATATTATATATCTAATATAAAGAAATTTTTTTTTTCGGGGGCCTTCAAGAATTGGGGCCTTGTGCGGTGGCACCACTTGCACCACCCCAGGGCCGCCCCTGGTTGAAAGTTCAATCTGGCCATCCAATAATAGCTCTGCAATTAATCTAATAGTTATTAAAGACCCCTCATCCATTTTGTTAAAAGTTAAAACACACATCAGAGTCTGCAGCACTTGGTGCCATCATGAAGGTTTGCCCTTCAGGAATCTTCTGCAGAATAGCCTTGTCTAAACTTAGTATGATATCATGTTCTATGTAATCAAGTGTTTCATTTGTTTAATGTTAGAAAATTTACAAACACAGAATAACTGCCTTTCGGTGGAAAAAATAAAGAACACCCCACTTCCAATAGAACATTTTAATTAGTTTATGAGTGGTCACAAAAATGTAGTACTTAAGGATCTGAAACTTGATTCGGGTTTGGCACCATTCGTACTAGGAGTAATTCTTGGGTGAGACCGCGGCATAGGACAGCCCTATACTAGAACTTCTCTGGCACTAGAATGTGGCTTGGACAGTGAGTTAAAGCACGTTACATTGAATTTGCCAATTGGCTTGGGCAGCAGCAGCTCTTGGCCTCAGACTGACCATGAAGAAATAAAAATGTAGCATCTATCTAGGGTTTAGAGGTCAATAATACATAATAAAGCTAACATAGATAATCAATTTCAACTCATATATATAAACAAAGACATAAAATTCTCCCAACAATCATAGATAGAAACCAATTCAAATTTTGAAAAAGCTAATTTTGAAATGCAGTGATGCATAGAATATAAGTTTAACCAAGCAAAGCATAATATGATGACTTTGATCCAAACCCAAAATGCGAAAGAATCCAAAGCTGAAAGATTTCTTCTGTAACCGAAATTGAAAGTTTGACGACATTGAGTGAAACTAAGAAAACTAAAGATCTAGATTTGGCAAAGAGCGAAGAAAAACAATATTACAATAAGGCCCGTTTGGTTCATGAGAAAGGAGGCTTGGGGATGAGAAATCAATTTCTTTACTATGAATTGGCCTTTTTAGGGAAAATGAGCCAAAGTTGAATATAAAATTTTTGTTCGACAAAGTATAGACTAAATAGTCAATGACGAGCACCAAAATCTAGGGATAGTGCAAACTCACATATATCATGTTAAATTTTAGAAAGATGGGTTAGCGGCCCAATAATAGCAACACTGACATGGTTCCCAACTTAACCACCTACAAAGCCCAGTAGGTGTGATGTTTTATCACAAAAAACCTCGATGATATTAGTAGTGGAACCATTCATTATATCTTGTATTTTATTTAGTCAAGTTTCCGATGTGGGACTTATATTCTTCAACATGCTCAAGTTCGCTGAAAGGTCAAGAGCTCTATTTTTCCGATACTTGACAAAACTGAACAGCGGCTTTAGAATCACATTCTACCTCAAGGATAGTGTTCCTGAACAATTGTTTTTGTTCTTCTTTAATTTGAAAGTCTGAAAAAGAATTTTAAAATTGTTAGAAGGATGTTCATTAAAGAAGAAGATGATGGACTCATTGAATAAATGCATGATTTGTTAGAAAAATTACGCAAGAGAAAAGCATACATGGATTAGACTAGTTGACCAGGATTAAAAAATTATTAATTTTTACAACATGATATCATATAAAATGACCCTATTGTTATGATGGTGTTGTACAGATTGAGTAGAATTGAACATGGTTATATATGAATAAACTCGACGAAGGAAACCCGCCGCATAAGAAGATCGACCTATCCCGATGAAGAAGCATAATGTCCTCTTGAGTTTGTGAGACCAGTAGATCCTTGGGCTGAAAGCAGAAGCAAAGGATCCCCCTACAAACTAAACAAGCAAACAAACACCACTGACTTTCCACATGTTTATTCCCGCCATCAATTCAGCAGTTGAGGAAGACAACTTGGCAATTGAATTAGCTTTCAAAGTCACCTCCATTTGCCAGATCTCAGCACACAATAAATAAAGAAAAAGAGAGCCTTCATTTTTGACTTGTTGAAGTTCTCAGCACAACAAAGTTATGCAGCTAGCAAACCTAAAGTTTTCTAGATTTGGCTCCTCACAGTCGCAACTATCAGTCTTGTTTAGATATAGGTCCTCAGCTTTGGCACCCCACCTCCCCCTTTGGCCATCCAAACCATGTTCCCATGGATTCCACATTCTTTACCCTTCTTCCTCTCCTCGTCTCAATTTTACTTTTCCCAAATAATCCAGATTATGAAAGCAGATTATGAAACAACATCATGTGATAATATTACGCTCACGTCGAGAATTTACTGCAGATTATGAAAGCAGCCTTTAGCAACTGAGAGAGACTGGCTATTGAATTGCCAAATATATATCATGTTTGAATGGACTACATGGAGCAAAGCACGTTACTTTTGTGATATATATCCATTAAATGCCTCCAATAAGACCTTCACCACCTGTGCAAACTCCAAAATCTTTCGTCATTATATCCGTCATCCAAAATCACAAACACTTCGACTTAATGCGCATGCAATACCTATATATATATATATATATATATATCCAACTCTTCGTTCAATCGCAATCACATTTCTTATCCAAAACCCACAAAATGGACGTCAAGTTCCCCACCCTCCTCTGCTTGACCCTACTCTTCTCCACCATCCTAAACCCAGCGCTCTCTGAGCTCTGCAACCCGGAAGACAAGAAAGTTCTCCTACAAATCAAGAAAGCCTTCAACGACCCCTACGTCTTGACCTCATGGAAGCCAGAGACAGACTGCTGTGACTGGTACTGTGTCACCTGTGACTCCACCACAAACCGCATCAACTCCCTCACCATCTTCGCCGGCCAAGTCTCCGGTCAAATTCCGACCCAAGTCGGTGACTTGCCATATCTTGAAACACTTGAGTTTCACAAGCAACCCAATCTTACCGGACCAATCCAACCCTCCATTGCCAAGCTTAAGCTCCTCAAGGAGCTGCGCCTCAGCTGGACTAACATCTCAGGCTCTGTACCTGACTTCCTCAGCCAACTCAAGAACCTCACCTTTCTTGACCTCTCATTCAGTAACCTCACAGGCTCCATCCCCAGCTCGCTTTCTCAGCTTCCCAACCTCAACGCTCTTCGTCTAGACCGTAACAAGCTCACAGGTCTGTTCTTCCTTGATATATCTCTTTCTACCAAGTGCCCGGAAAGAAAGATACAACTTTGTTCAAAATTTTCATATAATTTATCTTGATACCGATAGTTAATATTTTCTGTTAACTTCCGTAGTTAATACCCTTGCTTGCTTACAGGTCATATTCCGAAGTCATTTGGAGAATTCCATGGCAGTGTTCCAGATCTCTATCTCTCTCACAACCAGCTCTCAGGCACCATACCAACCTCATTAGCCAAACTGAACTTCAGCACCATAGACTTCTCCCGGAACAAGCTCGAAGGCGATGCATCCATGATCTTTGGATTGAACAAGACAACCCAGATTGTGGATCTGTCGAGGAACTTGCTGGAAATTAATCTGTCAAATGTGGAGTTTTCCAAGAGCTTGACTTCGTTGGATCTTAACCATAACAAGATCACAGGCGGTATTCCGGTGGGGCTGACCCAAGTGGATTTGCAGTTCCTGAACGTGAGCTACAACAGGTTGTGTGGTCAGATTCCAGTGGGCGGGAAGTTGCAGAGCTTCGACTCCTCGACTTATTTCCATAACCGCTGCTTGTGTGGTGCTCCACTCCCAAGCTGCAAATAATTCCCACGGCCATGGAAAATTTGGGCAACAATTTCATTGACACCGTGCAGTTATATAGGTGTTTAATAAAATTGGGGCTTCATGCAAATAAGCAACCAGTGCTACAGTCTACAGCTTTGTGTAACCAAGAAGAAAGGAATTAATAAGATTTGCTTTGTGCATTTTGCCACCATATAATGAATAAAATACGAACAAGTCAACTTATGCCAACAAATCATTGCTCAAAATGAAAATAGAACAACTTTGCCAGTAAATGTTGTCTATACAATGTTAGGTACCTCGCAAATGAGAATACAACAGGAAATGGATGATATGAGAATACATCAGGAAATGGGTATTTCATGAAAGCGCCCCCTTTTCCCCATTCTTTTTGGGGGTGTTACAGATGTCAGCTGTATCTAGTTTTTTACAAGTTTGGTGTGAATTAGAGCTGAAGATTACCATATCAGAATCAGTACAGGGCCTTCGCACGTCATGCCAATGTCACAATGGAGACTCCTTCCATTGCAATCTGTCAAGTCCATCCACAATGGCCCTGCGGAACTCACCGTTGTGGAGAAGGAAAGATGAAACATGGCCACCAGTGACCCATCTTACTTCTGAACCTGGCCAAGCTTTTTGCAGCTCCAGCACAGAGTGTTTTGGAATGTACCCATCATCCTAAAACATGAAAACAGTTGAAGGCAAAAACTTGTAAAGCTAAGCAAGACACAAAAACCAGCAAACTAAAGAAAATCTGTGAAATTATTGCACACTACAGAGATCACTTATTTATCAACAGTGAAATAGAGAGGCCAGTTTATCTCCAACATCAAAATTTAGATGGAAAAAAACTTTGAACACTAGAAGCCTATTAAGTAATGCAGAACCTCTACATTCCACAATGACTTATATGGGAGGACAAAGAGAAACAGGAAGAAGAAGCTTCAAAAGCAGGAAGTGGTTCCTACTAAGAAATGGGGAAAAGGTAGCCTGATTTGATAAATTCTGAAATCTGATAAATACTTACAGTGGCAGAAACAAAAATCACAGCATTGGGACTTTTTGGAATCGGAAAGCGTGTGACATCTGTGAGGGACAGAACATTGCGCATCCTTTCTCTCACCTCCTCAAGAGTCATTGCAGCCTTCTGCACTGCAAGATCCTCTCTCAGTGCGTCCCAAGCAGTGGCATGCTTTAATATTCCCTCACAGAATGCCACAACAGCAGAGTGCGGAGAGAGAAAAGGAAGGGTTGCAACAGGTGTAGGGTGCAGTGATCCAACCATTGCAGCATGTACTCCTCCTAGATTCCACAGAATATTTGGGCCAAGAGAAGATTAATTAAATTGTGTGTGAGTGTTCCACTGCCAGGGGAAAACTCATTTGATTTATTTGAAGGGAATGAACGAATGCATTAATTTATAGCAGGTATAAATTAAGTAAACGAGTTTAAATTTAAAAGAAACAAATATTTAAACCAAGGAAAGCGAGGAACCAGTTGTTCTGACACTTCAACTATAGAAAGCAACTATAGAAAGAGATCTAGTTGATTCTTACCCATACTAAGTCCACAAACACCCATCTTTCCAAACCCTGCCTCAGAGTCTAACCAATGCAAGAGACTGCGAGCTTCTTCAATGGTTGCCTTTCCTAATAAAAGCAAGTCACTCACACACAAGAGTTTTGCCCCATGCTGCATCACAGGACGTCTTTGTCCATAGAAAGGGCTGCAATAACATATCTACCTTAATAGAAAAGCTGGAAGCTACGCATGGTAATCTTGTAGAACTCTGATTTCAATTAGAAAAAGTGTCAGACTGTGCAGTTTGATTTATACCTCTCGAGCACCATGGTTGCAATGTTTTCCTTCAACAATGGTCCACCAAGACGCAACCTTCTTTCAAATGTATGGTCCCCTGTTCCTGCAAAAAAGAAATTACAAATTGTTACCCCAAAGGCTATATAAGTAATTCCATGAGGTGCTACTGTAAAGGAATTCTATTAGCTTGTATTTCCAGGGCTTCTCATTAGGTTGTATGCAGAAGGACTAGGTCATACTGAAAAGTAATAAGTCATCAGTTATCACAGATTATTCTGAAGATATTTGAACAGATACATAGTCATCCAAGAAATCCCTCCCGATGTTCTCAACATTACCACCCAAAGAAGAACTAATTACATTTCCCAATCAATCATATAGTTTCCAGCAATGGCATACTTGAGATAAACAAAACAATTACATTTTGCAACCATATTCATCAATCTTTCAAGGACAACAAGAACAGTTCCAACATGGTTTCCTAAAACTGGTTAGCACTTTATACTAAATATTACTCTTTGAAAACAGTACACAAGTAGGACAAAGTCCTATTTGAATTGTACCCATTTTAAAATAAATAAACAAATCATACCAACAGTTCAAATTTTCTAGCAATTGATTTCTAAATTCTAAAATTTCAATGCTCAACAAATGAAACAGTGAAATCGCCCAATGAAATGATTTGCTATACTTCAATCTTAGTTATTGCGCAGATAAATAGAAAACCAGACGATACCTGCAAGATGAACCACACAGGCCATTTTCTGAGGGGGCACAGATTTTGGGAAGAGAAATGCAACTCTTGCATTGTGACTCTCAGGAGGCAATGCACTAAGAAGCTGCTCATCACAAGGTGTCCTGAAAACCCCTTCTCTAAGAGTAGCTGTCTGGCTCTCCCAAACTGTTTTCCAATTGGGTCGGATAACAGTGGGAGGCCAATTCTGACCTGCAACTTCTGGGAACAGCTGCTTGATCATTCTCTCAAGCAACTCAAGCTTTGTACCTCCCCACCCTCTTGAAAAAAATTGTGGGCTTATCTTTGTTCTGTGCATGAATGCACCATATACATGGTCCAGTACATAATGGAGCATTCCAAGATTCACTGTCACCATATTTGAGAGATCCCCAAAAATTCAAACACCAAAATTTTCCCAAAAAGTTTTTTTTTATTAATCAATTTGAACTAAACCCAAATGGTAATATTTGCAAATTCACTTTCTATAGCTCAAAATATCATATAGACCGATAAGAACCCAGAATCCAAAGTGTTGAGAAAAATTAGAATTTGTAAACTTCTTCATATAAAAATCATGATTTGGGATGAACAGATTAGAAATTACTTAACCAGAATAAGAAAATTTTGAATCTTAGAGAAAGCGCTAAACCTATAGGATTATAAATCAATAGACATTCATAATCCAAAAATCAAGGAGAAGACGTGAAGATGAAATTGGTGAGACCAAAGAGACGATAGGAGACGGAGGTGGTGAGAGAGAGAGAGAGAGAGAGAGAGAGGGAAGAGATCTACCAAAACGAAAACAAGCGAACAACAAAAACTATGGGCTGAGAATAGACCTGTCATTGACACGGTGGATTGGGTCCACGTGCCAACTCATGCTTTATCCATTCTTATTAGTTTATTTTGTGCTGCTTTCGATGATTCTAATAATACCTTTTTTATAAAAATAAAATTTTAAAAAAACTTAGGATAGCTTGGGGTATATTCCCTTGCTTGTTTTCGCGGCTGTTCTTTTGTGAAGCCAATTCGAAGCGTTGGGGCAAAGAAGTGAATAGGGAATGGATCTATATTTGGGAGGCACATTTGAAGTACCTAGGATATAGGAGTGGCAATTCGTTTTAATAGGGAGGAAACCTAGTTAACTCTAACCTTATTCATATATAATCGTGTCATGTTCGGATTGGCTCTTATTTCATATGAATAGAAAATTAAACGCTGGATTTCCATTATATCTTAATCAAAATTCATACTTATACATGTGTGTTTGAATAGGATGAATAGGATAATAAGTTGTCCTATGTTGAAAGATTATCACTTCATCTCACTACACTTTGATTGTGCCTTAAACTTGCTAAAAAGAATTGGGTTAGAAGTGGACTCTACTTCAAACTTCTCATTGTTTTGCTATATCCTTTTCGTTCTCCAATAATACATTCTTTATCCAATAAAAACTAATTTAATCCTAAATACTACGCATCAAAATAATAAAGAAATAATTCCATAATCATACCATTACTCATAAAATACATATTGAAAATAGGAAAATGAATCATATGTTTCATATAAATAATAGTTAAACGTGTTGGTAATCTCAAAAGAGAGTTACTCATGTTTGGTTCTAAGAGCATGTTTAATGGGACTAATGTGGCCTAGGTCCGGATCTGGCTCAAATGAAAAAAAAAAAAAAAAAAAAAAAAAAAAAAACACACTTCTAATTCTAATGTGTGTTGGCCCAATCTAGTTTGGCCTAGGCAAGATAAGGGGCTGATTTAGCCCAAATGCTGGCTTGGGCAAGAGTGGGCCCCACAGTCAGCTTTTGGAAAAAGGGCGCAGCTTTTCCAAATGCAATTGTCTATGAGGCTCTGCCACATGGCGCTCCAAAAGCTACTTTTTTAATGGCAAATTGTTGGGTTGTTCTTTTATTATTATTATTATTTATTTATTTATTTTTTAAAAGTTTGCAACAATTAGTTGCTTCCTAGGCTTGATGGGTTTTGTTCAGTTTGCAATGGCTAGTTGCTTGATGGGGTTTTTTTTGTTTTTTTGTTTTGTTTTTTGTTTTTTTTCAGGTTTCAACGGCTAGTTGAGCCTCGTTTTTACTTGTTTGTTCTTTTTATATTTCTACATTCGAACCTTAATAAATAGGCTTTTATCTTCATTTTTTTCTCAAGGCTTATTTGTAGCAATGGTCCCTCAATTATACACGGAGTTACATTTTGGTCATTCAACTCCAAAAATAGTTACAGAGGTCACTCAATTAGGTGTTGTGTTGCACCATTAGTTCTTCAGTCAAACTCAGTTAAATTTTCAGTCAAAACTTAGGGTAAATTCGAAAATTCATCCACAACCCACCCCTTTCTCCATAACCCTCCATTGCTGCAACCCAATCCTTGCCGACGCCAAAAAATTCAATTAAAAAGAAGCTGATACCTTTAGGCAGGCAAACATATTCAAGATCTTGCATTTTAAGCAGCTTACGAGAACCCAAGTCACGTTCTTGTCCCAATTTAGTACTCACCTGCTTCTCCCTAACAATCTAAAACAGCCCAAAAAAATAAATAAATAAGAAACAAGTGAAATGAACGAAAACTAGAGAAAAAATTCCCTCAAATGCAAACTAAGCGCATGAAAAAGTACCAACCTTTGAATCCGATATGAGTATCGAGACCAACCCTTTTCCTGAATCACATTGGTCTTCCATAATCTTTGAACCCAATTCAAATACACCAATTTAAAAACCGACCCTTTTGCAAGAACCACTAAATCTGACTCAATGGCGCTAAAATTTGTAAACTTTTGGAACAAAAACGAAAAGGGTAAGTGCTGAAATGATGAATCTTTGGACCTCCTCGAGGGAGCAAACAAGAATGGAAGGTTGAGGTTGAGAGGGAAGAGGGGTTAGTGGTTTGGGTTTTGAAGTTCTATGTAGCAGATCCGTGTGAATTTTTATTATTTGATATTCAATTTGAATTTCCAAATTTCCGAATTTACGAATTTTGAAGTTGTAGAGAATAGGGAGGGTTGTGGATGAATTTCTGAATTTAACCTCACTTTTGACATAAAATTTAACAGAGTTTGACGGAATAACTAATGGTGCAACACAACACCTAATTGAGTGACCTCTATAACTATTTTTGGAATTAAGTAACCAAAATGTAACTCCAAGTATAGTTGATGGACCATTGCTACAAATAAGCCTTTTTTCAAATAAACTTATCTCTATACTTCAAAATCCAACACTTGGATATCTTTTCTTATCATTTCATATTGAAGAGATTGTTCAAGAAGATGAACTAGGATCGTGAAGAAGATGATGAGAGTAGACATCAGAAAAATGCTTTTATCCTTGGGATCATGGTAAAATTTCAAAGCTCCTCCTTCAATCCGCTCACCAAACCAGGTTCTCAAAACGGTCATAAATACATCAACCGATATAGGGAAGACAATGACAAGATGCTTAGGCCATCTCCAGCCATAGGGCTAAATGTATTCCAGGGCTAAAAATTTAGCCCCTCGAAATATTAATTTTTTAAAGAATAGTGCAGGGCTAAATTTTTCTATCTCCAGCCATGCAAGGCTATATTTTAGGATCCTTCATATTTTATTATTTTGAGAATGCTTTAAATAAGGCAAGTGGGGGAGTGCTTTAATATTTGGTGATTGAAAAGCATATGGTGGGGTTCACTATGAATTTGGCCTAGGCCAAAGCTGGGCTACATTTGGCCCGGTTGGAGGGCTAAAGGGCCAAATGTTGCCTTTCAAATTTGGCCAAAATTTTATTTAGCTCATGGCTGGAGATGAGTTTTGCGTTAATTTAGGGATATATTTGGGATATAGCCCATGACTGGAGATGGCCTTAGGAGAGATTATTTTCATGCCAAGACCAGTGTACTCATCCACTTGGGAAAAACATTTCCAAAGCCCAATAATGAGAGGGAAAAAATGTTTTCCAAGTACCAAGAGGCATACCGTAAAGACGTTGAACAATGGTTTGGCATACTGCAAGCTTGATTTGGCATCATTCGGGGGGTTGCTCAAATGTGGAATAAGGCCACCCTTTGAACCATCATGATAGCTTGCGTAATCCTGCACAACATGATTGTGGAGGATGAGCGTGCCGAAGATGAAGATGAAGAAGATTTAGATGTAGAAGAAGTTGGCACAATGAACCCAAGGAATGTAAGAATATACGAGCGACCAGATTATAAAGAACTTGAACCAGTGGGTGAGACGGACAAAATATTGGCGGCTTTATGGATCGTTATGCACAAATTAGGCTTGATTATGTTCATGAAGGGTCTCTAAAATGATCTAGTTGAGCATGTGTACCAAAGGCATGTATATATGCTGTCTTAGTAACTACAAAATTAAATGAAAAAGAAAAAAAAAGTGTTTATCTTTTTTCATTTTGCTCAAAATTGTTGTTCCAAATTATGACTCAAAATTGTTTCAAAAAATAAATTTTTGTGTTTCTTTTCTTATGCTTTGAATATTTTTTTTTAATCATAAATAAAATAATAATAAACTAACATAAGAAATTTTTAGTTTTAGCCCCTGGCTCCTAGCCCCTCACTGCCACTAGAACCACACAAAATTTGAGAGGCTAGATTTTGTGAATAGTACCATTTTGAGGGACTAAAACAACACCTAGTCCCTTACCCCTTGCCTTTGCATTAGACATGCTCTAACCTAATTCATTCATTATTCGTGTTAGTTGACTGTGTCATATACATGTTGGATCTTTCAAGTGGTTGAAGTTACTCATGTTTATCCGCAAGTCAATACCCTTACCTACTGAACTAGACCCCATTCACAAGTTTATGTTGGTATTAAATTGCGTTTGCAAAGTCTACACAACATGATGGGAAAACCCCATAGATTTGTTAATGAAAAAGATCCCTTGTTTCAACCAAAATAAAGGAAAGATCCCTTGTTGCAACTTGTCATCATGATATATATTTTTTTTGGTCTGATCATCATGATCAAGTATTAGGTTGTGTGGCAAGTGGCATTACATTTTAGCCTTTGCATAATTGTCCCACAGACTACACAGATCTTAAGCTGCATCTTCATTTTTTTTTCCCCAAAGTTATTCCATTTATTGTGAATTCCATTTATTGTGAAAATATTTTTGCCATAACATTAATTGACCTTCGATCAACACGATAAAAAGGGATTGAGCCTAGCCACTGGAACACAAACTAAGGGATGAGCCCTTGGAAGTGTTAAGCCAGGTCCCTCTTCCATGTCAACAATACCACTACCATTTCCTCCATCAAGTTTCCATTCAAAGCACTGAATCATAGCTGCAAGTGTTGGCTGAACAACCGATAGTGCAAGTGAGGTTCCAGGGCACCCTCTTCTTCCACTACCAAATGGCAACATATGAAAATGTTGTCCCCTCATATCTAACTGGCTTTTCAGACTTCCCTCTTCAGTCATAAACCTCTCCGGCTCGAACTCCAATGGCTTCTCCCAGTGGTTCGGGTCTCTGTTGATAGCCCACACATTCACATACAATCTGGTTTTTGCTGGAATCTCATAGCCAACAATGTTGCAGGCTTCAGTTGACTCTCTGGCAATTAATGGGCTTGTAGGGTGAAGCCGTAGGGTCTCTTTCATTATGGCTTGTAGGTAAGGAAGGTTGGAAATGTCTGATTCTTGTACTAGTCTGTTTTTGCCAACTATGGAGTCAATTTCTTGTCTTGCTTTCTTCATCACTTCTGGGTGGTTGATTAGCTCTGCTAGTGCCCATTCTGTCGTAATCGCGGATGTATCCGTCCCAGCAGCAAATATATTCTGTGAAAATGTACCCAATACTAATTAATAACCAAGAATTTCTTGATTTGCATATGCTCATCATAGCACTTAGAAATAATCAAACTATTTCAATCAGTAAAAACAGTAATGCTTTGAGCATATACATTTTCAGGAGCAGAGAAGAAAAGGATTTCTTCAAGTACTATTTCATCTACAGATCTGGTGTTACATTAATTTGATAGTTTTGACAATGCCAATCATTAGGAGCTTAATGCAATGACCTCAGAGTTTTAGCATGACTGTTGTCCTTTAACAAATACTATATTATGAATGAAAATGCTTCATCAGCAAGAAATGAATAACAGATAGTGAAGTTTTGTGTCAAGATCAGAGGTATGTACCATGATGAAGGCCTTTATGTTTATTCTACTCAATCTAAACTCTGAGGTCTCATCTTCGGATATGTCGAGTAAAATGTCAAGCAAATCCTTAACTCCATCACCACCTTCACCAAGTTCCTTCCTTTTCTTCCTTGCCTCTTGGTGCTCCTCTATAACCCTCTCCATCATAGTATTGAACGTATCACGCAATTCCTTAACCCTTTTCCCAAATCCCTGCAAATCCAAGTTCTTGCAAAACCAAATTAAATCCGACAAGTTAAGCCTCCCTTTAAGCTCAGCAGTAGCTTTCACCACCTTCCTGACCACATCAGCATCTCTTTCATCTTTAGACCAGCTCTGCCCCATAGTCATTCTCGTTATGATATTATTCGTTATCGTCATAAGCGCTGCTCCAACATCAACAGCCTCAGCTGCCTTGGCCTTCTTTTGGATCAATTGTACAAAACTTGTCAACTCTTCACGCCGGACAGGAAGGAGCTGATCCAGTGTTCTTCCACCAAGAAGCTCAGAAACACATAGTTTCTTCATGAATCTCCAGTAAGGTCCATAAGGAGCAAATGCAAAATCAGACGATCCATATGCGAGGTAATCAACAACAGCCATAGAAGGCCTGCTGGAGAAGGAACCTTCATGAGTCTTGAGGAACTCTTTGGCCATGTCCGGTGAGGAAGCGACTAAACAAGGAACAGAACCAAGAAAGATGTGAATCAAAGAACCGTAGCGGCTAGACAGCTTGTGGAAAGCTTGGTGAGGAATTGGAGCAAGGAGGTGGAGGTGTCCAATTACTGGTAAGGCCATTGGACTTGGTGGAAGCCGAGGTTTGTTCTGAATTTTGGTGAGTATGGTTCGAACCAGAACTACGGAGACAAGGAAAAGTATAATGTAGCCTTGGAAATCTGCTTCCATGGTTGATTGATCTTTGCTTCAATCTTGGAACAAAGATGATGATATGAGGGTTGCTCATATGATAAGCTAAAACACTAATTCATTTGCAGTTAATTCCTGAGGAATTAGATTTCCCATATATTAATATTGAGACTTTGAGCCCTGTTATATATAGAATGAACTTTACTAAGTGGAAGGACCACTTTACTAAGTGGAATAGAGTGGGTAAGATAATATACGGATAAGAACGACTTGAGATTAAAATATAATCGAAGACCAAAAAAAAAAAAAAAAAAAAAAAATAATTAATAATATTTGTGCAGTAACATGTGATGAATTTATAAATTACTCAACTTGCATACCACTGCCATAGGAGGCTTCAATAACATATTTAGACTCCTTTGGCTCTTTGTACTCTTTTAAGAATGAGATATTGAGACTTGCAGACTAATAGTCTCAGATTCGAATCTTCAAGGCATAGTGGTAGTGAGCTGAGATGGACTCAGGAATTGAAAATGAAATGGGCTAAATTTACCTTAGGTACAAACCTACTAAGAAGATATGTGCGTGAAGGCGGGGGGTGGGGGTTATGTGTGAAGAGGGTCTTAAATTAAATATCGATGGTTTCGGAAATATTGGTGGTCCAAAAACATGAAAATATTGACAAATTTGATAAAAACAACGGAAATTGTGAGACAATATTGAAATTGTTAATGAAACTTTAGAAAATGTTACATATTATTTTAACACAAAAGAATTGAAAGAAATCTATTGCATAGTGAGTTTGAGTGATTTAAGTGAGTATTGATGAAGATTGTAACCTATATGATTTTAATATATATTAATTAATGAAAGAGTATTAAAACAATATACAGAAGCAATAAAAATGGGAGTGTGTGAAAACTAAAGTAGTCAATTCGGTATATTTATGTGAATCCAATAATTATTATGCTTTGTTTTCAATTTGAATTATAGATATCAAGAAGATGTGAAATCCTTTCTTAACAACCTGAAAAGTTTTTGAATTGGATATGACACCAGACAACATGTAAGTCCTTTCAAGCAAGGAAGATGAGAATGCAAGCTTCCTCTTAACTTCAACACTTGTCTAAACTCAGCTCCTTGAGATGAGGAAAGTCTGGACACCGGGCTTCAGTTGAACTTGCTCCCATTCCTCCCACTCTGGCAAATGAACAAACCAGCATTCCAAATGGGAAGGAAGGATGTATGCCTTTTCCCCTCTCTTTTTTTCTCGGATAAGGAAGCATGGAGGTTACGTATAACACCAATGGATAAGAAAAATGAGGATGGCGGCAATACTTGTACTTAATAACAGCTCCTCTGAAGCCTTTGCATCGATTAAATTATCATGTAAAGGGACTATAGCCAGGACAAAAAAACAGGAATAGTGAAATTAATTGTGTGACAGAGGTTCCCAATAAAATATGTTTCTTCTAAATAAACAACTAATTAATGAAGTGTGCAGCATTACAATCCATTTCATATGGAACAATTTTCCCGGAGGAGGATTTTACGGTATTGTTCAAGATCAAACAACTCATAATGTTACGTTTTCAAGTTATCAGTGAAAGGAATTTTATGATGAAAGAGTACCTAATCATGATTCAGATCCCTTCATTGTCCAAATGCTAGCTGGTCTGTTGCTAGAGCTCCACCAGTAGAGCATTTCCGTTTCTCCTCTTCGTCACAATGAGTTTGTAGAAAACAAAAACTATAAACAATGGTAAACTCTCCTTTGGCCGTGAGTTGAAAAGAAACCTGCAAATGAAAAACTGTTAATGAGAAGGCATGTCATCCTGCAAAGTGACTAATAACTCAGCATCTGAGACTTAAGAAAGACATAAGTTGTGATCAACACGCTCTTGGATACCAATAAAAGACCAGGCCCAGTGAGAAACAAAGTGAAAAAATCAAATTATGTTGTTTCAACTTTGCCTATGCAAGCATACAGATGAAACAAAGACTATAAATTCAATGCGTGCAAGTATAAAAATCTGGACATGTTCTCTCTTTGATAAATCCTCTATGTCTAGCAGTTCTTGTACGATAGAAAAAAACAAATACAAATTAGAGACGAGGGAACATAGGTGATGTTAGGTACCTGACTTTGACTCGAGAGTGAAATGTCAAAAAGCAATAACTTCTTGTAATAGAGAGCTCATATATGATATAGATTTCACCATTTATCTTGATGCAAGGAATGTGAGATAAGTTGGGCCAATCTTTTCCTGTCTTATTGTAATACCATTTCTGTCAAACAAAGTTGGTAAATATTCAATTATGCTCATATGTGCATATATATTTATTCTTCTCCAATATGGAGGTATTTATATAAGTATAAAGATGTGTGAACCTTAAATAAAATAGGAAATATATCTAAATTACAATGATAAATAAATCTCAATTACAATAAGACTAAATAAACTGGTAAGTAACAAAAATCTAACTAAGTAAGAAACCAAAATCTTAACTAAGGACTCGCCAACAATTTCTCCAAGGCACAACAATTGGAGATGCTCAGAAAAGAAAGAGATGGCGGCAAACCCTCTCCTGGCAGGAACTGGATGATCCAGGTGGATCTTTTCAAGATAATTAAATAATTTATCAACCATTCGACTCGAATGGTTTAAGAAGAAATGGTTCTGAACCATTTAAAAATTAATGGTTTGAATTACCTAAAGAATTTAAACCATTTAACATTTGTGGTTTAAATTCATTTATTATTTTTAGTTTTCTATTCTAGGCATTCAGGCTTGTATATAAACCATTGTAGTTGAATGAATTAAAACAGGCAGAACTCAAAGCAGTTCCTTAGCTTCTTCCTTTTGTTTCTCTAAATTGTCTTAAAATTCCTCTCGTTCCCTTATTCCTATAAACTAGGAATTCATAGTTCTATCGACTAGAAGTTTTGGATAAAGTGGTATCAGAGCACCAGATCCGAGAGGGTGACGGTGGTTTATGGTCTCAACTCGCAACCAACGCAAAGCTTCTGGAGAAGAACTTTTAGGTCCTTTGCTCGTACACCGAAAGCCAAGGTCCAAGAGAGACAATATGACTGGAGAAAACAAACAGGATACATCTAGTGATGGCGATCGCATCACTAAACTTGAGCAACAAGTTGAAAACTTGTCTGCATCAATCCTTAAACTCGTGGAGAGTTTGAAGACTGGAAAATCTTCACGTCCATCAACTTCATCTGAGCCTGATCAAAAGCTCAAGAAAAAGGTTGTTGAGGATAGCGAAGATGAAGACAACATACAAGCTGATCCAACGAAAAAGGAAGCTGAATCAGGTGACAATAAAAATTCTATTGATACCTTAAAGATTGATTTTAAGGTTGACATCCCTATTTATAAAGGAGATATTGATCCTGAAAAGCTAGATAACTGGATAGACACATTAGAAACTTATTTCACAGTTTATAAGTATTCTAATGTGCAAAAAATAAAATATGCGAGTTTGAAACTTTCAAGCCATGCCCTTACATGGTGGAAGTCCTATCAGAGACGTTATGATGTCTCAGAATTGACTTGGAAGAACTTCAAGAAGCTTTTGAGAAAACAATTTTATCCAGTTGGCTATGAAGATGAAAGATGGTATAAGTGGCAACACTTCAGACAAAGATTTGGGCAGCCTGTACAAGAGTATACAACAGAGTTCCACAACCAAGCTATGGTTCTGGACATTGACGTTGACGACTACGACGTTTTCATGAAGTATACCGGAGGTCTTGCCGACTACATACGGAAAGAACTAAAATTGTTCACCGTAGATACTATTGAAGATGCTACTGTGAAGGCCATAGCCATTGAGGCAAAAAATAAAAGAACTGACAAGAAGGATGACAGATCAAAACCTGTCAACAAAACTGACTGGCAGAAAAAGGGGAAGCAGAGCAAGGAAGGTCAGACACAGAATGTCTACTGTGATCACTGTCAAACCAGCAGACATGCCAAAGACAAGTGCTGGATACTCCATCCAGAGTTACGGCCAAAGCGCGAGAAAAACAACCAGGGGAGAAATGACAGAAAAGCCACCTTAACTGCACAACGGGCAGAAGAGCTTCCAAAGTTGAAGCAACCTGATGTTACACTTACCCTTATGACAAGACCAGCAGATACTGAAGACACGTACAACCGTGAAGAGCTGTTTCATGTGAATATCCAGGTGAAGCAAAGTGTTGTACAAGCTATTATTGACCCTGGAAGTCAGAAAAACCTAATTTCAGAGGCTTTAGTAAGAACAGTGGGTTTAAACACCACACCACATCCTAAGCCGTACCCGTTAGGATGGATTCAGAAGGATGTTGACTTACAGATCACGAAGCAATGTACCTTCAAATTTGCTATCACCAATCGATATATCGATGAGGTGACATGTGAGGTGGTTCCTTTGGATGTTTGCCAAGTCATATTAGGTAGTCCATATTTATGGGACCGAGATGCCATCCATTATCGAAGGCTTCGCAAGTATCGACTTGTGAAGGATGGGAAGGAGTTCCACATCAACGCTTGCAAGCCTCAAGCTACAAATAATTTGCTTACAGATAATTTGCTGACAGCTAACCAAGCCAAGAGGTTAGTCAATTCATGTGGGCGATTCGTTTTGTTGATGATTCGACCGCAAGATCAGAGTTCTAGAGCTGTGACATTGTCTACATTGTCTTTATCTCCTGCACAATGCTCAGACATAGGGAAATTACAGGAGAAGTTCAAGGACTTATTTCATGATGTGCAGGGTTTGCCACCACGGAGAGCTGTGGAGCATGAGATCCAGTTGGTAGGAGATTCACCTCTACCAAACTTGGGTTTGTATCGTACTTCTGTGACGGAATCTGACGAGATCAAGAAGCAAATTCAAGGACTTCTTGAACAAGGAGTCATCAAACCCAGCTGCTCACCATGTGGTTCGCCAGTGTTACTTGTGCCTAAGAAAGACGGAGACTGGCGTATGTGTGTAGATTATAGGGCACTCAACAAAATAACCATTAAGAATCGGTATCCATTGCCGAGGATTGATGACCTACTAGATCAACTACATGGTGCACGCTACTTCACTAAGCTTGATCTCAAATCTGGCTATCACCAAGTCCGCATCCATGACGAAGATACTTGGAAAACTGCATTCAAACAAAGCAGGGACTATTCGAGTGGTTAGTCATGCCATTCGGATTATGCAATGCTCCAGCTACCTTCATGCGATTGATGAATGAGGTACTCCGCCCTTTCATTGACGACTTCGTCATTGTATACTTAGATGACATTCTCATATTTAGTGTCACATGGGAGGAACATCTTCATCATATTGCTCAAGTTTTGGAGGTTCTACGAACAAATCAGTTACAGTTAAATGGTAAGAAGTGTGAATTTGGGAAACAACACCTTGTATACCTGGGATTCATTGTTGGTGCAGGAGAACTGAAAGTGGACCTAGAGAAAGTGCAGGTGATTTCTCAATGGCCTACTCCCCAAACAGTGACTGAAGTTCGGAGCTTTATAGGTGCATGTCAATATTTACGAAAGTTTATTCGGCACTTTTCACAAATTGCAGCACCCTTACATTCTCTAACAAAGGCCAATCAAAAATTTGAATGGTCGAGAAACCATGAGGAATCTTTCCAGTTATTGAAACGGAAGATTACAGAGGCCCCAGTATTAGCATTACCGAATTTGCAGAGACCATTTGAAGTGGAAGCAGATGCATCGAACTATGCTATGGGAGCCGTATTATTTCAAGATGGGAAACCAGTTGCATACCATTCTGAGATGTTTAGTGGACCGGTATTGAATTATCCGACTTATGACAAGGAGTTGTATGCAATGCATCAAGCAGTGAAGCATTGGAGAGCTTACTTGTTGGGAAAAGAAGTCGTAGTTCACTCAGATCATAAACCTCTTCAGTTTTTAACTACACAGTCTAAGTTACAGCAAGCTCGCCATATGAAATGGATGTCTTACCTACAACAATTCAGTATTGTGATAAAGTACAAGAAGGGAGCAACTAATAAGTTGGCAGATATGTTATCTAGACCACCTACACCAGTTAGTTCCGCATTGCTGGTGGCTATGAAAATCCAACCCATTGTTCCTTCTGAATATGCCCAAGGGTACGACACAGATGCTGATTTCAACTCAGCCTATGCCAAGCTGGAACAAGGAAAGACTAGTGAGTTTCAATTGAAAGATGGACTAATGTATAAGGGAACACAATTGTGCATTCCAGAAGATGGTGACAGATTGCAATGGATTCGTGAGGCTCATACTTCTAAAGTAGCAGGGCATTTTGGAGTTGAGAAGACTTTATTGAATCTTCGTCGCTATGTGTATTGGCCAAAGATGCATCTCGATGTTTCACGATACATTCGAGGTTGTGTTCTATGCAACACATCGAAGCCTTCCAACAGGAAGTTAGGACTGTATCTTCCATTACCAGTACCTACTCGACCTTGGGAGAGTATCTCGATGGATTTCTTGGGTGGCTTGCCTAAAACCAAGTCTGGAAATGACTACTTGTTTGTGGTGGTAGATCGTTTCAGTAAGATGGTGATTCTCATTCCATGCAAGAAGACCGTAACTGGAGAAGGAGCTGCTAAGTTATTTTTCCAATATGTTTGGAAGCATTTTGGCTTACCTACATCAATTATTTCTGACAGAGACAGTCGATTCTTAGGCCATTTCTGGAGGTCGTTATGGGGAATGATGGATACTAGATTGAAAAGAAGCACTGCATTTCATCCACAGACAGATGGGCAAACGGAGGTCGTAAACCGGACTATGGTACACTTGTTGAGGGGTTACAATTCCAAGCATTCGAAGACTTGGGATGAAAGTCTCCCTTACTTACAGTTTGCTTTCAACCGAGCAATTCATGGCTCTACACTCAAATCTCCATTTGAGGTTTGTTTGGGTTATTTACCCCAGAGTCCTTTTGATTTAGCATTCACTCTGAGTGACCAACCATTATGTGGGAAAGAAGAAGAAGAACATATTCGAGCACATAAATTTCTCGAACGAGTCAGAAAGATTCATACTGAAGTGGAGGCACAATTGAAACGTTCTCAGCAACGATATAAAGCTCGCCATGATAAGCATCGTGTGCCATGTAACTTCAAAGAAGGTGACCTAGTATGGTTACACCTTGGAAAGGAGCGGCTAACAGGTGAAGGCAAGACACTGAAGCCTATTCGTTATGGACCGTTCAAGATCATCAAACCAATTGGTGATAATGCCTTTCAACTTGAATTACCACCATACATGCATATGTACTCGGTCATCAATGCCGAGAATCTTAAGCTTTTTGAGCCATCTCTACTTGATGATGATCCCGACGAAGACATTCGGCTTCCATCAGTTGATGACTTAAAAATTGAACTAGAAGACCCTTTGCTGAAGGATTGTATCTTGGAGCAGAAGGTTCGTGAGACCCGACATGGAAAGTATGAGTATTTTCGTATTGGCAGTAAAGGGCAACTTCCCAGCAAATCGAAATGGTATATTCGAGACAAGGCTACCCAAGAATTTCCACATCTCACCATTTAACTTGAGCAGGAGCTCAAGTTCTTAAATGGGAGAGCCATGATCCAGGTGGATCTTTTCAAGATAATTAAATAATTTATCAACCATTCGACTCGAATGGTTTAAGAAGAAATGGTTCTGAACCATTTAAAAATTAATGGTTTGAATTACCTAAATAATTTAAACCATTTAACATTTGTGGTTTAAATTCATTTATTATTTTTAGTTTTCTATTCTAGGCATTCAGGCTTGTATATAAACCATTGTAGTTGAATGAATTAAAACAGGCAGAACTCAAAGCAGTTCCTTAGCTTCTTCCTTTTGTTTCTCTAAATTGTCTTAAAATTCCTCTCGTTCCCTTATTCCTATAAACTAGGAATTCATAGTTCTATCGACTAGAAGTTTTGGATCACTGGAGGTTGTCACACTTCTCAATTTTTAGTTGTTGAAGACAAGTGAGGTCTTGAAGTCCGTCTTCTGGCAGGAAATCAAGACTGTCACACCTCTCAATTTGTAGCATTTGAAGAGAAGTGAGGTGTCCTAGTCCCTTTCTGTCCAAAGATTTCAGAGTTGATAGAAAAGAGATCTTGAGAATGTGAAGAGTGGTAGCCTAGGAGCAGCTTTTGATTGAGCAACGTCTCCAAGATATCGTCACTTCCCCTGCCACCAATTCTAAATTCTTCAAGGGAGCCAAGTCCTTGGAAATGTTCAGAATAATCTAGACTTCATTAATAGTTGACTCTTAGTAGTTGTTTGTTAAAATAATGGTGTGGTAGGAGTTAGTTGAATTAACTATGTTTAGTATTAGTTGTGTTTTTTTGTGTTAGGTCGGTAGTGCTATTATATAAAGCCACCCTTTATCTTCATTTTGTATCAAATTAGGAATCATCATTATCTAAAATAGTGTTCCATTACCTTTTGTCTTTTGATCATCAGTAGAGAACACTAGAGAACAAGTTTCTTCTCTTACCAATTATTACTCCCACATAACCGTGTCCACCACCAAAAATATTAATACTGTACCCATCATAGTGGTATCAGAGCTGTTGTCTCAGATCCATATGGCTTCAAACAACAACATGTTGCAGCCCCATCTTCCAAAGTTTACAGGGAAGAATTATAGTCAATGAAGCATCGATCCAAATGAAGGTGCTGTATGATGCTCAAGATTTGTGGGAGTTGGTTGAAAATGGCTTTGTGGAGCTGAAGGAAATGATCAAGCAGACGTCACTCAACAACAACTCACAGAGCTGAAGGAAACTCGTAAGAAGGACAAGAAGGGTTTATTCTTTATCTTTCAAGCCGTGGACGAAGCTATTTTTGAAAGAATCTCATCATGCACTACATCAAACACAGGCGTGGGACACTCTCTTTGCATCATATAAAGGAGAAGAAAAAGTGAAGATGGCAAGACTAAAAACTCTAAGAATGAAGGAGTCAGAATCTGTTGAAGAATATTTCAATCATGTCATTTCTTTATTCAACCAACTGAGAATTAATGGAGATAAAATTGAAGATCAGAGAGTTGCTGAAAAAATTCTTCGAAGTATGTCCACAAAGTTTGAATATATTGTGGTGGCAATTGAAGAATCCAAAGATCTGTCTACTTTGTCTCTTGACAGTTTAATGGGTTCTTGTTGGGTTCATTTTTATACATGATTTATTCTGTCATTCACCCAATGTTTTGAGTTAGTTCTTGACAATTTATAGTTAATACTTCTTTTTTATGTTTTATAAGTTTTACTTTGGTTGGAAAGAAGAAATATGAGCTAAAAGTTCCTTATTGAATATAAAATCTGTTTTTTTTCTCATTTTCTTAGGTCAAAATATCCTTCTTGATGAGGCCCCAAGCTGGCTGGAAAATATCCATCTTGATGATATCCTTGGGATCGCTACACCCTGCATGATACCTGCTGCTGCTTAGTTTGTTTTGTTTGGGGGTTTTTCCCATGTCATGCAAAAATAACTCATGCAAAAGAAAAGCTTTTACATACATGTCATACTGTAATTTTTCTGCTGAATGAAATAGTAGGTTACAAGTATTTTTCTTATATTAATATTCGAGTAGACATTAATCTGCTTTAAATTTGATTCTTAATGTCTGATCAAGAAGATGGGAAGGGATTGAGCCTAGCCACTGGAACACAAACCAAAGGATGAGCCCTTGGTAGTGTTAATCCAGCTGCCTCTTCCATGTTAACATTATTGCTCCCTCCTTCAACTTTCCACTCAAAGCACTGGATCATAGCTGCAAGTGTTGTTTGCACAACCTGCAATGCAAGTGAGGTTCCTGGGCACCCTCTTCTTCCACTACCAAATGGCAACAGATGAAAATGCTGCCCCCTCACATCCAACTGGCTCTTCCCACTTCCCTCTTCAGTCACAAACCTCTCCGGCTTGAACTCCAATGGCTTCTCCCAGTGGTTGGGGTCTCTGTTGATAGCCCACACATTGACAAACAATCTGGTTTTTGCTGGAATCTCATAGCCACCAATGCTGCAGGCTTCTGTTGACTCTCTCATAATTAATGGGCCTGTGGGGTGAAGCCTTAAGGTCTCTTTCACTATGGCTTGTAGGTAGCGAAGGTTGGCAATGTCTGATTCTTCTACCAGTCTGTTCTTTCCAACTATGGAGTCAATTTCTTGTCTTGCTTTCTTCATCACTTCTGGGTGGTTGATCAGCTCTGCTAGTGCCCATTCTGTTGTGATTGCGGATGTGTCGGTTCCAGCTGTAAATATATCCTGTGAACATGTATCCAAGGCCTAATTAATAATCAAGAAGTGCTTCATTTGCTTATGCTCATAGCATTTAGAAATTTATTGTGATTTTAAGTTTCCTAAGCAAGCTAATGTCCGGCCTTATGGAAAAGAATTTGTGTAGGCCGGTTATGCATGTAACCTTCTTCTTGCATCATGCATATTGTAGCAGAGAGCTTGTACAGAGGGAAGCAAACTACGCTCCAAGTCAATTTAACAACATATAATCAGTGATTATTTATGCTTTAATGAACTCAGAGTTTCTTGAACTTGAAGCAGTGTTTCATCTACAGATTTGGTGTTACATTAGTTCCATGGATCGAATATTTCTGTCAATCATTAGGATATTATTACATCACTTACCATTTAACTAATTAATAAATGAATGCTTCAATCTTAAATAGAGGCATTAGCTATCAGGGAATGAGCAATATTAGGCAGTGAAAGTTGTGTGCAAAGATCAGAGTTATGTACCATGATGAAGGCCTTTATGTTTACCATACTCAACCTAAACTCTGAGGTCTCATCTTCTGATATGTCAAGTAAAATGTCAAGTAAACCCTTAACTGCCTCACCACCCTCACCAAGCTCCTTCTTCTTCTTCCTTGTCTCTTGATGCTCCTTTATAATCCTCTCCATCATAGTATCAAACCTATCGCGCTCTTCCTTAAGTCTTTTACCAAATCCCTGCAAATCCAAATTCTTACAAAACCAAATAAAGTCTGACAGATTAAACTTCCCCGAAAGCTCAACTGTAGCTTTCACCAGCTTCCTAATCTCATTAGCCTCTGTCTCATTTGCAGAGCAACTCTGCCCCATAGTCATTCTTGATATTACATTATTTGTTACCGTCATAAGCTCTGCTCCGACATCAACTGCCTCAGCTGCCTTGGCCTTCTTTAGAATCAACTGTATGAAACTTGTCAACTCTTCGCGCCTGACTGGAAGGAGTTGATCGAGTGTTCTTCCACCAAGAAGCTCAGACATGCAAAGTTTCTTCATGAATTTCCAGTAAGGTCCATAAGGAGCAAATGAAAAATCAGCTGATCCATATGTGAGATAATCAACAGCAGCAATATAAGGCCTGTTGGAAAAAGACCCTTCATGAGTCTTGAGGAACTCTTTTGCCATGTCGGGTGAGGAAGCGACTACACAAGGGATAGAACCAAGAAATATGTGAATCAAAGATCCATAGCGGTTAGACAGCTTGTGAAGAGCTTGGTGAGGTATCGGAGCAAGGAGGTGGAGGTGTCCAATGATTGGTAAGGCCATCGGACTTGGTGGAAGGCGAGGCTTGGTTCGAATTTTGGTGAGTACGATTCGAACAAGAATTGTGGAGACTAGCCACACAAGGAAAAGTATGATATAGCCTTGGAGATCTACTTCCATGGTTGATTGATCTTTGTAATAATCTTGCAAAAAGGCGTTGATCTAAGGGGTCTTATATAAGGAGATGAAGCACTGTTTTGTTCTCAGAAGTTTTTAGTTCTTGAGGAATTGAATTTCAGCTGATTTGAGAATCTGTTTATTCTTGTAAGACATGTTATAAAAATCCTATCGCTATCGCTAAGGGGAAGATTGCCATTAAATTAAGACAAGTTTAATCTATTTGTTTACATTTTAAATTGTTTGTTTCTGGTTACATTTGAGAGCAACTAATCGTTGGAAAGCTTGTGTAGTGTTCTAAGGGTGAGGAGCAGAGACTAGGTCAGCAGCCGTATTTGGTGCGAAATGGGAGTTTAAATAACAAGAAGTGTACATCTATGTATTAATTACAAAGTTGTTCTTGTCATAACTTCTTTGTTTCAAATTTTCAATTGGTTTAGAGCCGGCTATTTCCAAGTTTTTATATGCAAGCATTTGGCCATTCTTGCCAGTTGCTATCTGCGGCTGATTGGGTCAAAGACAAGTTTTCTCCTTTTCTTTATTTTTCCTTTTGGTGGTGGGTTGCAGGATTTCAACCCACATTCAACTTTTGGGTTTATTCTGCTCAAAGTTTCTTCGAACTCTAATATGATTTGATAGCCTAAGGCTAATTGGATCTGTATGTAAACACTAAAAGAATTCTAAATAGAATACTGTCTGGTCTTTCAAGGGGCTTGGTTATATAGACCTAGTATGCCCTACACTATGTGGTTGATATTGCAATATTCAGCATCTTCTATATCTTGAGGATTTATATGAAACCTGTATTCTATTGCTTCTTTTGGGTTTAACTTGAGGTTGATAGTTTCTGACTTCTTGACACTGAAGAAATACTATCCCAACAGTTCCAAGCAATTTTACTTGATGCTGCTATTCTTCTTTAATTTTCTTTTTTGGGCTCTAAGGAGGCACGAAGCCCAACAACTAGAAGACCCTGGGCCTCGAGACCCTGCAATATCGTGAAACAAAAACTTGCCTAAAATAATAGAGAGACTGTAGTGAGGGGTTTAAGCAATGGTAAACTCTCCTTCGGCCGTGAGTTGAAAATAAACCTGCAAATGAAAAACTGTTCATGAGAAGGCATGTCATCCTGCAAAGTGACTAATAACTCAGCATCTGAGACTTAAGAAAGACATAAGTTGTGATCACCATGCTCTTGGATACCAATAAAAGACCAGGCCCAGTGAGAAACAAAGTGAACAAAATCAATATTATGTTGTTTCAACTTTGCCTACGCAAGCATACAGATGAAACAAAGACTATAAATTATGCGTGCAACTTGCAAGTATAACAATCTGGACATGTTCTCTCTGTGATAAATCCTTTATGTCTCGCAGTTCTTGTACGATATAAAAAAACAAAAACAAATACAAATTAGAGACAAGGGAACATAGGTGATGTTAGGTACCTGACTTTGACTTGAGAATGATGTCAAAAAGCAAAAACTTCTTGTGATAGAGAGCTGATATATCATATGATGATTTCGCCATTTATCTGATGCAAGGAATGTGAGATAACTTGGGCCAATCTTTTCCCATCTTTTTCTGATACCATTTCTGTCAAATAAAGTAAGGCAAAAATGCAATTATGCTCATATATGCTCATGTAAATATTCTTCTCCTATATGATAGTATTTATACAAGTACAAAGACGTGTGAACTCTAAATAAAATATGAAATATATTTAAATTACAAAGGTAAATAAATCTCAATTATTATAAGACTAAATATTCTGGTAAGTAACAAAAAACCTAACTAAAGAACCAAAATCCTAACTAAAAACTCGCCAACAATTTCTCCAAGGCAGAACAATTGGAGATACTCAGAAAAGAAAGAGATGGCAGCAAACCCTCTCCTTGCTAGAACTGCAGGTTGTCACACTTCTCAATTTTTAGCTGTTGAAGAAAAGTGAGGTGTTGAAGTCCGTCTTCTCTTAGGAAATTGAGACTATCATACCACTCAATTTGTAGCATTTGAAGAGAAGTGAGGTGTCCTTAGTGGCAGATCCAGAAATTTTCATTCCGGGGGTCAATGTGTAAAAGGTTAAAAACATTTCTATGCAAAATAGACCCGTTGAAATGAAACGATAATACTCTAATTCATAGTTAATAGATAAAACCATACAAAATACTTATGTTCATTATCAAAAAGAACTGCATCAACTTTAAAAAATAGACACACATTGCAATACACCAAAAATATCTCTAAGAATGTGATAATAAACCAAAAAATTAGTGCAATCCTTATCGCCTTCCAAGGCATCTCGTCTTATTCGACATAAGAACTGGCATATCTTGGCGCAATCTTGTTCATTTTAGGGCATTTACGTCTTTTTTTTAGGTCCGTCGTAGTTTTGAATTGGGGCTTTATCTGCATTTCTTTTGGGTTCTAGCTCTCAAACTTTGGACCCTTGTGAGTACTGTCTTAGGGAGAGCTTATTCAAGCAAATATTTTTTCAATACGTAAGAGTTATGTTATTCTTGTAAGAAAAAATTGTAGATTGAATATCTAAGGCTTTTTACCTAGATTGACCTTAGGTTCCTTCATGCATTCATATCATACATGAAAAATTGTTTTAAGTAAAAATATTGGCTAAGTATGAAAAATGCTTTTTCAGAATAATCATTTTCTCAAGATAATTTTTGGCGGCTTTTATTCTTTACACATCAAATAAGAAACTTGATTTTATGGGATTTTAGTATGAAGTATATATTGACTTAATGAGTCATCATTTTTAGCCAAAATCTTATTTTGCACTAAAACCGAATTTTCATATTTTGATTTAGTGGGAATTTGATTTTCTAGTATTTTTATTTGAATCCAAATGGGGGGTAAAAGGACAGGACATTTACTTAAATATTGAAAATGTAAATAAGGTAATTTGCTTGCTGTGCTGCGCCCTCTAGAGCATTTCATCAAGCAGTTTAGGAGCAATTTGCAGGGGTCAACATCTTCACCTCTAATGGTGGATTTCGGGCTTGCAGGGGTCAATTGACCCCTCTTGCCCCTATGTGGATCTGCCCCTGGGTGTCCTAGTCCCTTTCCGTCCTAAGATTTCAGAGTTGATAGAAAAGAGATCTTGAGAACGTGAAGAGTGGTAGCCTAGGGAGCAGCTTTTGATTGAGCAACGTCTCCATGATATCTTTAAGGGAGACAAGTCCTTGGAAATGTTAAGAACAATCTAGACATTAATAGTTGATTGGTTTTTTTATATCATTCGTGGTCCTCAAGGTTAGTATGTGTGATCGCAAATGGTCCTGCCGTTAGGTTCCTTCAAAAACTTTGTTAGTTTGCTGACGTAGGATATATATATATATATATCATAAAACATCCATCAGGTTCACGCACCTATCACAAAGGGTTTTTTCATTTTTAAATTTTATAAATTTTAAATTATTTTAAAAAAATTTCATTAGTTTGTTGATGTGGCATATATGTGGAGCCTATATCTTCAAAAAAATAGTGTCACATGTATTTAAAATACAATATATATTTTTAAATAATTTAAAAAAGAAACCAAACTTTTATGAATTTTAAATTAATAATTAAAAAAATTCGCAGGGACCATTTGTGATAGGTGCGTGAACCTGAGGAATGTTTTATGACATATATATATATATATATATATATATCCCACGCCAGCAAACTAACAGAGTTTTTGACTGAATCTAATGGCAGGGACTATTTTTGATCACACAAACTAACCTTGAGGACAACGAATGACAAAAAAAATAATATTAAGGATGCAATCTGATAGTTTCATAAACCTTAAGATCGTTTTGAGATATTAAGCCTTATGTAAAATAGTGTTCCATTATCTTTTGTCTTTTGATCTTCACAACAAGAGAACAAGTTTCTTCTCTTACCAATTATTACTACCACATAACCGAGTCCACCACCAAAAATATTAATCTTGTACCCATAAGGAAATTCCAGTACTCTCAATGAAGCCCTCAGTCTCTCACAATTTTGGGTGCTAAAATAGCGATGGTTGGGAGGCAAACCCCCCTCCTGCAAATGACACAAGATTTGGAAGATCTCTTATCTGCAAATATCGAAGGACTCTGAGGGTATATATGAATGCGTATGGGCAATGACTTCAAATTATTGCATGTATTGATTATCAAGTTATCCAGGTTGGGAGCGCGCGCAATCCATCCTAGGGAAAAGACACTAGCTTTAGACAGCCCCTGAAATCAAAATGACTGAGATGACTAGATTCTCATAAATTGTTCTTCAATGAAGAAAATGGATTCCAGATTCTCACACTTCCAAATTTTAAGATCCGAGAGTAGGGAAAAAATGCCCAATAAGAAGGACCTCATTGAATCACAACTATTCTTTATAAGCAAATAGTGCGGCAATGTCAATTTGGCCAACATCTCATTGGGTAGGAATTCTCTCCTATAATCGGATATCTGAAGAGATGTCAACATCATGGGTAGGCCATCTTCAGGGAACGACGACAGGGTTGGACAATTATAGAGAAGAAAACGTTGAAGCCAATTGATGTTGGGCACGCACTGTATGTCCTAACATTTATGAATGTTAAGTAAGGACATGAGCTTTGTCTCTAGTAATGATTAACAGACCTGTTTGGCGTCCATCATATATTTCCAGTTCATCAAGAGATTTGTAGGAGTCCATGTTAAGACTAGTATTAGAACTAGTAGTGGCCCATTGATCATGTAAAGCCCCATACCTAGGCACTTTAAACTTCTTCAAGCAAGGCAGATGACGAGGCAAAGGCAAGCTTCCTCTCAGTTTCAGACAGTAGATTTTCCTTGTCTTGAGGAGCTGATTATAATCTACTTGCATTCGGTACCCATTCCTCCCACTGTACCATCGAACTAAACTCCAGCTTCTCTAACGTCATAAGAAATTCCATTCTAGATATGAAGAGCTCCTTAATAGTGGGTAACTGCCCCAGCAGTGGTAAACAAACAATAATGACAACTTTCGAGGTGCATAACTTTTATTTTATTGAAAGCAGAGTCTCCTAACTAGTTCGGGAAGCTGGTCTCACCATAAAGTGTCACGATCAATTTCTCTAAATTCATGCAAGGTAGGAGCTTGTCAAGTACATCTCTCATCTTTCTGAATGATTGGCGTTTCCGAAGGCCCATGCCAACTCTAAGTCTTTGAAATCTTTCTTGTTCTTCAATTTGGCTTGCAAGGCATCCCTACCATAAACGAACGACATTAGTAAGCCTCAAAATTGAAAGTTTTCCTCCAAGATGCGACAACTCCCTCAATTCTCCAATAGTCGACCTGGTAGATTTCCCCACAACAAAAGTAGTAAATGTTCTCAACCTTTTTAGTCTACCCATGTGCACCGGCATCTCTTTAATTTTTGTTCCACTACAATTAAGATGCCTTAAGTTAATCAATTTTCTCATGTCCGCATGCAATTCGGTTTGAGAGGTACAACCTAACAATAGTAATGTAGGTAGACTGTAGAGAGTGCAAACTCTGGCAGGCAACTCTTGATTCTTGTTCTATAGAGATCCAAGTAGCGCAAATGAATACGGTTACCAATAGAATTGGGTAACTCAACAATATTGAAATATTTTGACAATGTTAGCACTCGTAAACATATTAGAGATGGCACTAACTCATGTAAAACTGTTTTACTTACATACTTTGTCATATTCCACTAGTAAAGAACGACTTGAGATCAACACATAAACAAAGAAAAAAAAAAAAAAAATCAGTAACATGTGCAAAACATGATGAATTTATAAATTACACAACTTGCATACTATACTACCATAGTTGGCTTCAATAACAGATTAAGACTCCTTTGGTTCTTTATTTTTAAGAAAGACTATGTACTCTTGTAAGAAAGAGATATTGAGTCAACGGGGTCTAATCTAGTGAAAAAAGCACTAGACTTGCAGACCAATGGTTTTAGGTTCAAACATTCGAGGCACATTGGTAGTGTGTGTGTGTGTGTGAGAAACTCTCATCCCCGTAATGAGACGTGATCCTTAAGGGATTTTGTTTCATGTTTATTTGTATTTATTTCCTAGATTTGTTGTATATATTCATTGACTCTCAATGACTTGATTCTTGCCTAGAATAGGAAATACTTTGTTTAGATACAGAACTGTATATAATTATTATACTGTTGTTCAATGAAAAGCATCAATAATATTCAAAACCTTTCATGGTATTAAGAGCCTAAGACTCACCTTCCTCAATCTTGAGTTTTCTTGTTCCTATTCTTTCAACACCCATGGCTTCTTTCTCCTCTATTGATTTACCTAGTATTCATCATATTATCTCCATTCATCTGGAGCATGATAATTATCGAACGTGGCTTGCTCAAATTGTTCATGCCTTTCACAGTCGCCACTTGCTCGGCTTTGTTGACGGTACTTCTTCGTGTCGTCCTCCGACCATCCTCGACCCCAAGGCTAAGGCCGATGAGTCTACTTTTTCGTTTCTCCTCCCCAACCCCAAGAATGATGACTGGGTCCATAAATATCATCTTGTTATCTCTCTCTCTCATCAACGGTTCCTTTCACCATAAGGTTCTCACCACCGTAACTACCAAAACCACCACCTCTGACACTTAGGTGGCGCTTTGAAACTCATTTTGCTTATCTCAATCAAAATCGCCTTCTTCAACTTTGTAGTGACTTGCTTTGCACAACCCGTGGTGACTCTTCCATCACTAATTTCCTTGATTGTATTAACTCAACTGCCGATAACTTGGCGTTGGCAGGTGCTCATGTAGCTGACTCTAATCTGCTTGTTGTAGTTACGAACAACGTTGGTCCTCCTTATGAAAATATTGTTGCCGTTGCTCAAGCTTGTGAGAAACCCATCAGTATGCCTGATCTTAAGGCTCTCCTCTTGTCTACTAACCGTCGCTTGCTATCCTCTTCTTCTTTGGCTATGTCTTCTAGTGCGATGGCTATAGTGGCTTCCCGTGGTGGTCGTTGTGGGTTTGTTGGTTGTGGTCATGATTGTTGCAACTCCTCTCCTTCATGACCTGGATTTTCTTCTGGCTGTGGTACCCCTAGCGCTACTTACTGCATCTCTCATCCTTCCTCACATCAACATCGCTTTGGCAACAATTTTGGGTCGAATATTCTTGGGCAGCCTTCTTCAGGCTCTACTGCTTCTTCTTTTGGGTTTCCCTCTACCCGTGGACCCATTCAATGTTTCAATTATCATGGTTTTGGCCACATCACTGTTGTTTGTCCCTCCAAGGCTTCTTATGTGCCTCATTCTCTATCTCGTCTTCAAGGCATGACTGCTCAACATCCTTTGCATAGTGGCCATCAACAATGGGTTGCTGATACCGGTGCTAACACTCATATTACCAACGATTACAACCATTTATCCTTTTTTAGATAGTATCATGGTTTCATTAATGTTAGAGGTGTGCTTGGTGGAACAGGTTGGCCTATTAAAAATACTGGTCACTCTCGTTTCTCTCACCTATTAAAAATATAGGTTTGCCTAAACCCATCTTAATGATGTTCTTCACTATCCCGATCCTACTCTTCCTTTTTTATTTGTTCATAAATTTGCTATTGACAACCATTGTTTCTTCTCTTTTTTTCCTTGTCTTTTACATTGAATGAGCCTTTTTAAGTTTTTCCTGATTGTGTTGCTTTACTAGGTGTCCATGTTGACCACTCCGTGTGGCACTATCAGTTTGGTCATCCTTCTTCGCTTACTTTGCAATTTTTGTTATCTCATAATAAGCTTCCATCTTCTGGCTCTAAGTCTAGTTCTTTTTGTCAATCATGTATATGTACATGCCCACCTCCATATAGTACGAGGCCTTTTGGGAGTTTACTGGCTTTGGAGTTACGGGAATTTTGAAGTTAAGCAAGTTTAGGCTAGAGCAACCCCAGGATGGGTGACCCACTGGGAAGTTGCACATGAGTTCCCAGAAACAAAATCGTGAGGACAGAGAGGAGGGCCCAAAATGGACAATATCGTGCTACGGCGGAGCTGATCCAGGGTGTGACAATTTGGTATCAGAGCCACTCTACTGTGTGGTGCGAGTGTGCCGACGAGGACGTCAAGCTCTTAAGGGGGTGGATTGTAACATCCCACACGACCAACGGAAAGGGGGTGATGTGTCTTATATGTACATACCCACCTCCATCTAGCATGAGGACTTTTGGGAGTTCATTGGCTTTGGAGGCACGGGAATTCCGAAGTTAAGTGAGTTTGGGCTAGAATAATCCTAGGATGGGTGACCTACTGGGAAGTTGCTCGTGAGTTCCTAGAAACAAAACCGTAAGGGCAGAGAAGACGGCCCAAAGCAGACAATATTGTGCTACGGCGGAGCCGATTTGGAGTGTGACATCTTTGGTCCTTTTTTTTCCGTCTCTTATTCTCCGTTGGACTTTATCCATTCCGATGTGTGGAGTTCTTCAAATAAATCTATTTCTAGTTTTAGTTATTATGTTTTTTTTTGTTAACGATTTTTCTCTTTATTCTTGGATTTTTCCGATGAAATTGAAATTGAAAGTTTTCTCTAACTTTGTTAAATTTAAAGCTTTGGTTGAAATCTTTTTTCTACTAAGATTTAGGCCTTCCAATCTCTTTTATGCACTAGTCATCAATTTAAGGATTTTTAAAATTTTTTATTTTTATTTATCTCATCATGGTATTCATCATCATTTTTCTTGTCCACATTATCCTGTGCAAAATGGCTTAGCCGAATGTAAGCATCGTCACATTGTTGACACTTGGCTCACTCTTTGCCCATGCCTCTATGCCTCATTCATATTGGGCCGATGCCATGCACACTGTTATTTATTTAATTAATTGTCTTCCTTCTAAGTTGCTTATCAAACAAAGAAAATATGTTTATTAAAAAACGAAAATTTGCTTTAGAGAGGGAAAAGTGAGATTTTGGGGTTTTAAACCTAGGGTTTGAGCATATGATCAAGAGAGGGAAAGTGCTGTGAGTTGATTTTGAAATCTTGAAGGCAAAAAAGAAGCGACGCAATCGGTGATGACCCTTTGGAGAAAAACAGGAAAAATGCAACTTGTGTATAGTAAGTTATGCTTTTGAAAAAGAATCTTAACCTATTTTCTGAAAAAGAATCTTGTCCTGTTATCTAAAAAAGAAACTTGACCTTTTAGGCATATGCAGTGTGTAGAAATGGATAGTGTTTAGCTGTTGTTGTGTTATATGCCCTTTGGGACATGTAAAAGAATTAAGTATACCTTTCCTTTTAGGAATGTGGTCCTTTTTTTGTTTTCTTGTAGTTGTCTTTCAATACTTTAATCATACCGTTTGTTGTCTTGCTTTGAATGATTTGAATACTATTTGTCAATTCTTTAGTCTGGTTAATTATTATGTTTGTGTGCAAATGACAAACAGTTTTGGACTTTTGAAGTGCATCATGGTTGTAGAATGGTGAAACACAAACACAACAAGTGGTGTTATATTGGAGGGTCTATAAGATATTTGGATTGGTGTCCTGTAAAGTATATAAAGATGTTAGAGATGTAGGAGCAAGTGAAACTACTCGGCCACTTAGGGAAAGTATAACTTAAAGTAGTAAATGATGAGTTACCAGATGTAGACACAGATGCTCAACTCTTAGGTTTGTGTGATAAGGTACCACTTTCTTATCAGAGAGTTGTACTAATTTATGTACAACACATTAAAGAGGAAGTTGCGGATTTGAATGAGGATAGTGAGAGGAAGTGTTGGCTTTGAATGAGGATAATGAAGAAGAAGTTGTGGCTTGGAATAAGGATAATGAAGAAGAAGTTGTGGCTTTGAATGAGGATAATGAAGAGGAAGTTGGGCCTTTCACTAAGGACAATGAAGAGAAAGTGAGGGATTTCACTTAGGATAATCAGCTTCATAACCATGAGCAAGATGGGCCTTTTACTGAGGATAACGGGCCACATAACAATGATCAAGATGGGCCTTTTACTAAGGGAAGTGGGCCACTGAACAACGATCAAGATGGACTTTTTATTGAGGATCATGGGCCTACTTACACTGTTGAAGACTAGGATTCAAGTGATGATGATGGGACCTTGAACAATGAGGATAATAGGGCTGATATAGGTGAGACTATTGTGGAAGACATAAATGAAGACACTGAAGAAGAAGATAAAGAAAGTGACCTTGATTTTGTTGACAGTGATTATAAGAAGAGTGAAAATGAAGGTGAGTTGTTGCAAAAGGATGATAAAGCATTTGAAAATTATGTAGACCACCATGATCTAGATGAAGACCCCAATGCCCCTATAGTTGAAGATGAGGATTCAATTGATGTAGCTAAAAGTGATGTAGATGGCTTGGATAGTAGCTCAGATGATGGGGTTAAGAAAAGGAAGAGGAAATTGCCTAAATTTGAGATTTTAGGCCAGAAACACACATGGTCATCCATGTCTTTAAGCTGGGTTTAATATTTGCAACCACTAACCTATTTAGGAAAGCAATTAGGAAATATTCAATTTTAAACATGAGGTTGATTAAATTCACATGCAATGATCATGATAGGGTGAGTAACATATGAAACCCTGGTCAAAAGGGCAAAGTGGGTCACTTTAACTTTAAAGGGGTAAAGTGGGATTTGACCAATGTTTCAAGGCGCACTGTAGCACTTAAGCCTAATAATAAATTACAATTTCGGTCTTCCAAATGTATGTTTTTTGGTTATTCTTTCAACCATCAGGGTTACAGGTGCTTAGATTTGTTTCTAATCGTGTTTTTTTTTATCGCGTCATGTGCTATTTGATGAATTTTCTTTTCCGTTTGACAAGGCCTAGGTTGCTCCTGCTCCTAACCATTCTCCGTCGTTGGACCCGCCTCTCATCCTCTTTGCCTCGAGTTTCTCTTCTTGCAGCCTATGCCTTCCAACATCGCAGGCTCTGCTTAGTCCCCCTTCTCCAGCGCCTGACCCTCCCGCCTCCACAGTAACCCATTCTTCTAGCCCTGCCCTATCCATATTTGCCAACACCTATGCTATATCTGCTCATGAGCCCAACTCCCTAGTTGTGCCGCCAATTGATCCCTCATGCCCTTCTCACCCGCCAGTTAGTCCCCCTACGCCTACAGCTTCCCGTTTCTCTCATACCTACATTAGGAACCTAAACCGCAAACTTTTCTTCTCGCCTCTAGCCCCTATTTCATCTGGTCCATCTTCTCCTCCTATTTTTGATACATCTCTGGTAAGTGTCTTCTATTGCTCATTCGATGGTTACTCGTGCTAAAACCGATATCTGTAAACCCAATCCTAAATATGCTAATCATAAGTTTGTTTTATCTTATACTGGTAGTACAGTTAAGCCTATATATTTTTCACAGGCTAATAAGCATAAGGAATGGCTTCTTGCTATGACAGATGAGTTTAATGCTCTTATTTGTGCTAGGACTTAGAATTTGGTCTCTCGTACTCCACTATGAATGTGTTGTTGAACAAGTGGGTTTTTCGTGTCAAGCAGAATTCTGATGGCTCTATTCAGCATTAAAAGGCTCGCTTAGTGACTAATGGTTTTCATCAATAGCCAGGCCTGGACTATAGTGAAACCTTTAGTCCCGTTTCTAATCATTCTACTATTCAACTTATCTTGACTATCTCTGTGCAGTTTGGTTGGATTGTTCGTCAATTGGATGTTCAGAATACTTTTTTGCATGGTTATCTAGATGAGGAGGTTTATATGACAGCCCGTTGGCTTTGTGGATCCCGCCTATCCTGATCATGTATGTTGTTTGCGTCGCTTTATTGATGATCTCAAGTAGGCTCCTCGTGCTTGGTTTCAGTGTTTCTCGTCTCATCTTCAACTGGGGTTCATTGCCTCTAAGTCTGATTCTTCATTCTACATCTACATTCATGGTTCCTTTCGTATTTATTTGTTCATTTATGTCGATGATATCCTTGTCACTAGCTTTGATCCCTCTCGCATCACCACACTTATTTCTAAATTGGGTTGTCAATTTTCGATGAGGATCTTGGGTTACTCTATTCACCAAGAACTCTTCATCTCCGTGTCTATTCTGATGCTGATTATGCGGGGGATCCCAACGATCGTTGCTCTACTAGTTGCTGTTGAGCTTATTTGGGTACTAACTTAATTTCTTGGAACTCTAAGAAGCAACGTGGTGTCTCCCGCTCCAGTACCGCCAGCTTGCCTACACTGCCGCCATTCTGTCTTGGTTATGGGCTTTTGTTTCTTGATCTTCATCTTCCAGTTCCTTGTCCTAAGCTTTGGTGTGATAATATTAGTGCTCTCTCTCTTGCCTTTAATCTGGTGTTTCACTCTCGCACTCGCCATGTCGAGGTTGATTATCATTTTGTTCATGAAAAGGTGGTGCTCAATGACTTGCTTATTGCTTATTGTTCTGCCGTTTATCATATATATCTTCACTAAGGGTCTATCTCCTGCTCGGTTTTCCATACTTCAGTCCAAGCTGCATGTGCTCCCCCACTCTGTCAACTTGCTCGGGGTGTAATGAGACGTGATCCTTAAAGAATTTAGTTTCCTGTTTATTTGTATTTATTTCCTAGATTTGTTGTATATATATTCCTTGTCTCTCAAGGATTTGATTCTTGCCTAGAATAGGAAATCCTTTGTGTAGATACCAAGCAAAACTTCGTATATAATTATCATACTATTGTTCAATGAAAAGCATCGAGAATATTCAAAACCTTTCACCCTGTATAGTTTAGACTATCACTTGTATTATATATATATATATATATATGAATTTTCAGACACCACATTTGATCAAACTAGCCTATTCTCTCTCACGCGGTATGAATTTTCAGACACTGCATTTGATATCAAATTAACCTCACTCAATGAGCCCCGGCATGTGAGAGGACTTTATTTTTATGAAGCGTGATAGTTTTTTATTTCATTTATTACGATTGTTGTGTTTGCCAATTGACATGTTTATCTTGCATGTGAAAACATCATTACAATTGTGCAATATGCCTTTTTCGGGAGCGCAACATTTTTCACCAAAATTGAACTGAACCACACTGGTTGAATAGTACCAATTCCTATTCTAGTGTGAAGTAGTAACCATACCGGACCAAAGCGCCCCCCACAACTTGTGCTTGAGGTTTGTCTTGAACTTTCTCTCTTTGTTGGACTTTTTATTTATTTTTGTTCTCGAGTGATTTGCAGATTGTGATTCGTGAGATTGGGTGGGGGTTTTTCAATGTGAGCCAAAATTACATAGAAAGTAGCACAAGTTGATAGAGTAGATGATTTATATATGACATTGCTTGGCTCCCGGGGAGCCATTTCTCCTCACATATAAATTACAGTCTGACACGGCACGTATACAAAAATTCGAGTAGACATTAATCTGCTTTAAATTTGATTCTTAATGCCTGATCAAGAAGATGGGAAGGGATTGAGCCTAGCCACTGGAACACAAACCAAAGGATGAGCCCTTGGTAGTGTTAATCCAGCTGCCTCTTCCATGTTAACATTATTGCTCCCTCCTTCAACTTTCCACTCAAAGCACTGGACCATAGCTGCAAGTGTTGTCTGCACAACCTGCAATGCAAGTGAGGTTCCAGGGCACCCTCTTCTTCCACTACCAAATGGCAACAGATGAAAATGCTGCCCCCTCACATCCAACTGGCTCTTCCCACTTCCCTCTTCAGTCACAAACCTCTCCGGCTTGAACTCCAATGGCTTCTTCCAGTGGTTGGGGTCTCTGTTGATAGCCCACACATTGACAAACAATCTGGTTTTTGCTGGAATCTCATAGCCACCAATGCTAAAGGCTTCTGTTGACTCTCTCACAATTAATGGGGCTGCGGGGTGAAGCCTTAGGGTCTCCTTCACTATAGCTTGTAGGTACGGAAGGTTGGCAATGTCTGATTCTTGTACTAGTCTGTTCTTTCCAACTATGGAGTCAATTTCTTGTATTGCTTTCTTCATCACTTCTGGGTGGTTGATTAGCTCTGCTAGTGCCCATTCTGTTGTAATCGCGGATGTATCCGTCCCGGCAGCAAATATATTCTGTAATATGTACGCAATGCTAATAAACGAGAATTGCTTGATTTGCATATGCTCATCATTAGCACTTAGAAATAATCAATCTATTGCAATTTCAAATTATATTCCCAAGCACATAACCCTCTTCTTACATAATTGATGCATATTGGGAGAGGGAGCTTATATGCAATCTGCAAATCTGCAAATGGAGGCTATCAAAGGTATGCTCCAACTCAATTTCAAGGATATATAAACAGTAATGCTTTGAGCATATACATTTTTAGGAGTAGAGAAGAAAAGGATTTGACAATGCCAATCATTAGGAGCTCAATCAAAAGTACTATTTCATCTACAGATCTGGTGTTACATTAATTTGATAGTTTTGACAATGTCAATCATTAGGAGCTTAATGCAATTACCTCAGAGTTTTAGCATGACTGTTGTCCTTTAACAAATACTATAGTATGAATGAAAATGCTTCATCAGCAAGAAATGAATAACAGATAGTGAAGTTTTGTGCCAAGATCAGAGGTATGTACCATGATGAAGGCCTTTATGTTTATTCTACTCAATCTAAACTCTGAGGTCTCGTCTTCGGATATGTCGAGTAAAATGTCAAGCAAATCCTTAACTGCATCACAACCTTCACCAAGTTCCTTCCTTTTCTTCCTTGTCTCTTGGTGCTCCTCTATAACCCTCTCCATCATAGTATCAAACGTATCGCGTAGTTCCTTAACTCTTTTCCCAAAGCCCTGCAAATCCAAGTTCTTACAAAACCAAAATAAATCCGATAAGTTAAGTCTCCCTTTAAGCTCAGCAGTAGCTTTCACCACCTTCCTGACCACATCAGCATCTCTTTCATTTTTAGACCAACTCTGTCCCATAGTCATTCTTGTTATGATATTATTTGTTATCGTAATAAGTGCCGCTCCAACATCAAAAGCCTCAGTTGCCTTGGCCTTCTTTCGGATCAATTGTACAAAATTTGTCAACTCTTCCTGCCGGACGGGAAGGAGCTGATCCAATGTTCTTCCACCAAGAAGCTCAGAAACACATAGTTTCTTCATGAATTTCCAGTAAGGTCCATAAGGAGCAAATACAAAATCAGACGATCCATATGCGAGGTAATCAACAACAGCCATAGAGGGCCTGCTGGAGAAGGAACCTTCATGAATCTTGAGGAACTCTTTTGCCATGTCCGGTGAAGAAGCGACTAAACAAGGAACAGAACCAAGAAAGATGTGAATCAAAGAACCATAGCGGCTAGACAGCTTGTGAAAAGCTTGGTGAGGAATTGGAGCAAGGAGGTGGAGGTGTCCAATGACTGGTAAGGCCATTGGACTTGGTGGAGGCCGAGGTTTGTTCTGAATTTTGGTGAGTATGGTTCGAACCAGAACTATGGAGACAAGGAAAAGTATAATGTAGCCTTGGAATTCTGCTTCCATGGTTGATTGATCTTTGCTTCAATCTTGGAACAAGGATGATGATCTGAGGGTTGCTCATATAAGAAGCTAAAACACTAATTCATTTGCAGGGTTTTAATTCCTGAAGAATTAGATTTCCTATATATTAATATTGAGACTTTGAGCCCTCAATTACACATGTTATATAAAATATGAACGTGGAATAGAGTGGGTAATATAATATATGGATAAGAACGACTTGAGATCAGAACATAAACAAAGAGCTCGTGTTTGGAGAAACAAAAAACAATAATTTCAGTAACATGTGCAAAACAAGATGAATTTATAAATTACATAACTTGCATACTACTGCCATTGGAGGCTTCAATAACAGATTAAGACTCCTTTAGCTCTTTATTTTTAAGAAAGAATTTGTACTCTTTTAAGAAAAAGATATTGAGTCAATGGGGTCTAATATAGTAGAAAAGGTCATTGACTTGCCGGTGATCGTAGGTTTTAACCTTCAAGGCATATTGGTAGTGTGTGCATGAGAAACCTCATTCTTGTATAATTTAAACTATCACTTATATTATAAAATAAATAAATAAATTTATATATATATATATGAATTTTCAGACAACACATTTGATATCAAACTAGCCTATTCTCTTGCGCGGTATAAATTTTCTGACACTACATTTGATATCAAATTAGCCTCTCTCAACGAGCTCCCACGTGCGAGAGGCCTTTATTTTATGAAGCGCATGCGCATTAGTTTTTTATTTCGTTTATACCATTGTTGTGTTGGTCAAATGACCTGTCTATCTTGCATATGAAAACATCATTACAATGAGCTCATGGCCCAGATTGGAGACTGCTCCATTCACCACATATACAGAAAGAGAAATTATGTTGCAGATACTATTGCAAATTGGAGTTATAACTTAGCGCTAGGTGGATGTCTCCTTGATGAGGCCCCAAGCTAGCTGGAAAATATCCTTCTTGATGATATCCTTGGGATCGCTACACCCCGCATGATACCTGCTGCTGCTTAGTTTGTTTTGTTTGGGGGTTTTGCCCCTCCTTTCTCACCCAAAAAAAAACAGCAGTACAATTGTGCGAGATGCCTCTTTCTAATCATAAACTCGGGAGCACAACATTTTATTAATTTTGTAACACAAAAATGTTACTCATTTTTATTAAAGCTATACTCGATTACAATCAACCTTTTCACTATGAAAATTAATACTTGGTCAATCTAAGTTCCAAACAGGCTTTCTAGTGTGCTCCAAAAAAATATAATTTAAAAAAAACAATATAAAAAAAAAGAAAAAAAAAGAGAAATCATTAGCAATGGAAACAATTGCCAAAGAAAAGATTAAAGCAAAAGAAATTAACAGAGAAGGCACATGATGTCGTTCATCCGTAGAGCCTTGTGATTGAGCTTTGTCTTGAACTTTCTCTCTTTGTTGGACCTTTTTTTTATTTTTGTTCTTGAGTGATTTGCAGATCGTGATTTGTGAGATTGGGTGGGGGATTTTTCAATTTGATAGAGTAGATTAATTATATACGACATTGCTCCTGGAGAGCCAACATATAAATTATAGTCTGATAGGTACACAAAAATAACTCTTATAATTATAAGGCTTAAGTGTTTCAGCGCCCTATGAAATATTGATCAATTTTCACAGCACCTCCTTAAAGTTAAAGTGACCCACTTTGCCCCCTTGACTGATATTTTGTGTCTTACTTTGCCATTCACCTTCAAGTTTGTTAAAAATTCAGTTAAAAATATTGACGTGGCACCAATAGGACCCACTATTTTGCTAAACTAAGTGCCATGTGTGAAGAAAAAAAAACAATACAAAATGGAAAAATTAATTAATAAAAAATATATCTTCTTCTCCCCTCCCTAGAAGCCTTCGTCACTCTATGTTGTATATCTCCCTCTTCATTTCTCCAAAATCTGATAGCACCATATCCCCCGCCCCACCCCTACCCCTAGCCGTGACCCGCCCCCAACCCCATCCCTACCGACAACCCAACACTAGCGCACCGACCCTCTCTCTCTCTCTCTCTCTCTCTCTCTCTCTCTCTCTCTCTCTGTGATTTGGCCCTCCACCTCACCCCACCACAGCAGCTAATCATCCCTCCATCAATCGATTTTTAGTAACTTGGAGATAGCTATAGATTTTACTGTTCCCAACTTCAAGTTATGTTTCTCGCAAATATCATCAAATAAGCCATAATAAGTGAAAATAAAATTGAATTAGGTCTTGGTTGGTGGGCTGGGTTGGAGCGATTTTTTATTTATTATTTTTTTGCAGATCTATTGGCCATATTATAATAAATTATGAGCAATGTGGTCTTTTGCTTGCACTGAATTTTAGGGGCTGGACTTGAGATAGAGAGAGATAGAGAGTTAGAGAGATAGGTGGGGTGTCTTGAGAAGTTTTGTGGTAGGAGGGTGGTAAGGGTTGGTTGTTGGGTGGGTGATATTGGGCAATGGCTTGTTAGATGGTGGTTATGGTGGGAGGGGGATGGTATGGGAGAGATACGGGGAGGGGACGAGAGTTAAAAAGGAATGAATTTTTGTTATTTATTATTAATTTTTTCATTTTGTATTTGTCATTTTTAAAAGGAAAGAATTTTTTAATTTTTAATTTTTTTTCTTCACACATAGCACTTAGTTTAGCAAAATATTGGGTCCCATTGGTCCACGTCAGCATTTTTAACGGAATTTTTAACAAACTTGACGGTGAGGGTAAAGTGAAACACAAAACATCGGTCAATGGGGCAAAGTGAGTCACTTTAACTTCAAGGGGGTACTGTGGGAATTGACCAATGTTTCAGGGGCACTGTAGCAATTAAGCCTAATTATAAAAAGAAAAGCTTTTACATACATGTCATACTGTAATTTTCCTGCAAAAAGAAATAATTGGTTACAAGCATTTTTCTTATATTAATATTCGAGTAGACATTAATCTGCTTTAAATTTGATTCTTAATGCCTGATCAAGAAGATGGGAAGGGATTGAGCCTAGCCACGGGAACACAAACCAAAGGATGAGCCCTTGGTAGTGTTAATGCAGCTGCCTCTTCCATGTCAACATTATTGCTCCCTCCTTCAACTTTCCACTCAAAGCACTGGATCATACCTGCAAGTGTTGTCTGCACAACCTGCAATGCAAGTGAGGTTCCAGGGCACCCTCTTCTTCCACTACCAAATGGCAACAGATGAAAATGCTGCCCCCTCACATCCAACTGGCTCTTCCCGCTTCCCTCTTCAATCACAAACCTCTCCGGCTTGAACTCCAATGGCTTCTCCCAGTGGTTGGGGTCTCTGTTGATAGCCCACACATTGACAAACAATCTGGTTTTTGCTGGAATCTCATAGCCACCAATGCTGCAGGCTTCTGTTGACTCTCTCATAATTAATGGGCCTGTGGGGTGAAGCCTTAAGGTCTCTTTCACCAGAGCCGGTCCATTGATTTTGGAGGCCCTGTGCAAATATGGATGTCGAGGCCCTATATATACAAGTAGGAAAAAAAAATTTCCATATAGAAACAAAAATTTCTGACACGGGAAGAACACATTCAGAAAGAATTTCCCAGAAAAATTTCTTTAGTCACCCTTCCAAATCACAGAGCTGATAAATTGATTTTCCAATTTCAATGCTTGGTGAATTCTCATGTGAATGAGGGAGGGAGAAAAGAACTGTGATTTTGGGGAAATGGCTAAAGCTTGGGTTTTTACAATCCAAAATTTGATTGAAAAGGGTGGTACATTGGTACTGAAGAGAAATGGCTTTATTTTGATGGAGGAGAGTGAGAAAGACTTACTGAAAGATAAAAGAATATTAGAATGGTTTTGCAGCTTGAGAGTTGGAAAGAGAAAAACACAGGTTTCAAACCATAATAAATAAATAAAAAGAAGAGTTGCAGCGTGAGAGTTGGGAAGAGGAAAATGAATTAAATTAGGGCCTCTACTCTCTAAGTTGTAGAATTTGTTGATAATTAATATTCAATTCAATTTTGGTTTTGGTGCCTTGCATGTGATGTTGTGGGGTGATATTTAATATTTAATTTTTATTTTCATGTTTTAGTTAATTTAATGGGTTGACTTGGAAAAATTTGGAGGCCCCTAAATTTTGGGGGCCCTGTGCGGTCGCACACCTCGCACACCCCATGGGCCGCCTCTGTCTTTCACTATGGCTTGTAGGTAGCGAAGGTTGGCAATGTCTGATTCTTCTACCAGTCTGTTCTTTCCAACTATGGAGTCAATTTCTTGTCTTGCTTTCTTCATCACTTCTGGGTGGTTGATCAGCTCTGCTAGTGCCCATTCTATCGTGGTTGCGGATGTGTCGGTTCCAGCTGTAAATATATCCTGTGAACATGTATCCAAGGCCTAATTAATAATCAAGAAGTGCTTCATTTGCTTATGCTCATAGCATTTAGAAATTTATTGCGATTTTAAGTTTTCCTAAGCAAGCTAACGTCCGGCCATATGGAAAAGAATTTGTTTAGGCCGGTTATGCATGTAACCTTCTTCTTGCATCATGCATATTGTAACAGAGAGCTTGTACAGAGGGAAGCAAACTACGCTCCAAGTCAATTTAACAACATATAATCAGTGATTATTTATGCTTTAATGAACTCAGAGTTTCTTGAACTTGACGCAGTGTTTCATCTACAGATGTGGTGTTACATTAGTTCCATGGATCGAATATTTCTGTCAATCATTAGGATATTATTACATCACTTACCATTTAACTAATTAATAAATGAATGCTTCAATCTTAAATAGAGGCATTAGCTATCAGGGAATGAGCAATATTAGGCAGTGAAAGTTGTGTGCAAAGATCAGATTTATGTACCATGATGAAGGCCTTTATGTTTACCATACTCAACCTAAACTCTGAGGTCTCATCTTCTGATATGTCAAGTAAAATGTCAAGGAAACCCTTAACTGCCTCACCACCCTCAACAAGCTCCTTCTTCTTCCTTTCCTCTTGATGCTCCTTTATAATCCTCTCCATCATATTATCAAACCTATCGTGCACTTCCTTAAGTCTTTTACCAAATCCCTGCAAATCCAAATTCTTACAAAACCAAATAAAGTCTGACAGATTAAACTTCCCCGAAAGCTCAGCTGTAGCTTTCACCAGCTTCCTAATCTCATTAGCTTTTGTCTCATTTGCAGAGCAACTCTGCCCCATAGTCATTCTTGATATAACATTATTTGTTACCGTCATAAGCTCTGCTCCAACATCAACTGCCTCAGCTGCCTTGGCCTTCTTTAGAATCAACTGTACGAAACTTGTCAACTCTATGCGCCTGACGGGAAGGAGTTGATCAAGTGTTCTTCCACCAAGAAGCTCAGACATGCAAAGTTTCTTCATGAATTTCCAGTAAGGTCCATAAGGAGCAAATGCAAAATCAGCTGATCCGTATGTGAGATAATCAACAGCAGCAATATAAGGCCTGTTGGAAAAGACCCTTCATGAGTCTTGAGGAACTCTTTCGCCATGTCAGGTGAGGAAGCGACTACACAAGGGACAGAACCAAGAAAGATGTGAATCAAAGATCCGTAGCGGTTAGACAGCTTGTGAAGAGCTTGGTGAGGTATCGGAGCAAGAAGGTGGAGGTGTCCAATAATTGGTAAGGCCATTGGACTTGGTGGAAGGCGAGGCTTGGTTTGAATTTTGGTGAGTACGATTCGAACAAGAATTGTGGAGACTAGCCACACAAGGAAAAGTATGATATAGCCTTGGAAATGTACTTCCATGGTTGATTGATCTTTGTAATAATCTTGCAAAAAGGCGTTGATCTAAGGGGTTCTTATATAGGGAGATGAAGCACTGTTTTGTTCTCCGAAGTTTTTAGTTCTTGAGGATCTGAGAATCTGCCACTCAGAACTGAATTTCCCATGATTTGAGAATCTGTTTATTCTTGTAAGAGTACATGTTATAAAAATCATATTGCTATCGCTAAGGGGAAGATGGCCATTAGATTAAGACAAGTTTAATCTATTTGTTTACATTTTAAATTGTTTGTTTCTGGTTACATTTGAAAGCAACTAATCATTGGAAAGCCTGTTGTGTGCTGTTCTAAGGGTGAGGAGCAGAGACTGGGTCGGCAGCCGTATTTGGTGCGAAATGGGAGTTTAAATAACAAGTGTGCATCTATGTATTAATTACAACGTTGTTCTTGTGATAACTTCTTTGTTTCAAATTTTCAATTGGTTTAGAGCCGGCTATTTCCAAGTTCTTTATTTTTCCTTTCGGTGGGGGGTTGCAAGATTTCAACCCACATTCAACTTTTGGGTTTATTATGCTCGAAGTTGCTTCGAACTCTAACATGATTTGATAGCCTAAGGTTAAGTGGATCTGTATGTAAACACTACAAGAATTCTAAATAGAATACTGTCTGGTCTTTCAAAAGGCTTGTTTATATAGAGCTAGTATGCCCTACACCCTATGTGGTTGATATTGCAATATTCAGCAACTTCTATATCTTGAGGATTTATATGAAACCTGTATTCTATTGCTTCTTTTGGGTTTAACTTGAGGTTGTTAGTATCTGACTTCTTGACACTGAAGAAATACTATCCCAACAGTTCCAAGCAATTTTACTTTGATGCTTTGAGGAGGCACGAAGCCCAACAACTAGAAGACCCTGGGCCTCGAGACCCTGCAATATCTTGAAACAAAAACTTGGCTTAAATAATAGAGAGACTGTAGTGAGGGGTTTTAACGAGGGGCTATAAAATCCAAAATTTTCATACGGGATTATTGGGGATAAGTTCAGAATTAGCCTAAAAATCACGATACCACACTTGTGAATTCCAGAAGCTCGTCGTTGTTCTCTATCTTTCACATACTAAAATCTTTCTTTTTAATCCCTCTCTCTAGAATTCACGATCTAGCAGATCCAACAATAAAGTTGGACCAAAATGTAATTCGTGAGTAAGTTCAAGGAATATTGCTCCTAAAAAATTGACCAATCTTATGTTATTATATATATTTTTTTTAAGGTTTAATATCACAAAACGTCCCTAAAGTTTAAGAAACTATCATATTGCATCCTTAATTTTTCTTTTGTCATTCGTAGTCCTCAAGATTAGTATGTATGATCACAAATGGTCTCTGCCGTTAGGTTCCCTCAAAAACTTTGTTAGTTTACTGACGTGACACGGGGGGGGTTTGGTTTATGGGAAATGAGGCTTGGGAATTATGTGCCATGTTTGGTAAGTACAAGTGTGGGAATGGTTGCCTAGCATATGGGAAAATAGGAGGGAAAATATCCTTTTTCTCCTTGGGTTTCATTTTCCCTTCGAGTGCTGCTATTTCCACTCACCTGTCCAATTTTCCCACCCATCTTGTCTTTAAAAATTTAAAGACAAATTTATCCCTATGTAAAATGACTTCTAAGGACTTAAAGAAAAAATCTCAACACACCTATAACCTCCGCTTCAACGTCTTATCAACGTTCTCATGTGCTTTTGGGAAAAAATGTGTACTATCCAATATTCAAACAAACCCAATAAGAAAACATGAACAAATGCTTAAAATTGTGAAAGAAATTCAAAATCCCAACATTTCCTGAGAGATCCACAATTTGGTCACTAAGAAATTAAAAGGAAAAAAAAATCAAAAAGCTCTAAGACCCATATTTGGTTCTATTAAGAAAAGTAAGGCCAAGTCAAACTCAAAGTGATCCAAAACTAGTGGCTCTATATTCTTATTGAATTAGATTTTATGGCGACCCAAAAATAAGTTAGGAGAAGACCCACAGGGGTAGGACGCATGGAGGTTTCAAGTGCGGAGAAGCGGTGGTCAAAGGAGCTGAGAATGGAGACGACCTTGTTAGAGATGGTTTGGCTCTTTCACAATGACTCGCTCATCATGGCTGCTAGAACGCTCAATGAATCGCTGCCCATTGTTGTTGGCAAAACACCCATCTTCTTCTTCCTCCTTCCCTCTTCTTCTGCATTGTTGTTTGAGAGTTGGAGAGAGAGGGATTGAATTTAATTGCATTATTAATTAATTAAAGGGTATTTTATGAATAATGGTGGGTGGAATGATAAGATTATGTTTTTTCAAATTTACATGGTGGGTGTGAAGATAATTAAGGTGGGTGAGGAAATAGGACAGATGGGTGGAAATAGCAGCACTTTTTCCCTTCCCATGGAAAATTAAGGCCAGCACTAAATGCACATTTTTAATGATCATTTTGTCCCCTTAACAATTTAGAATTACAATATAGCATTAAATGTTTTAAAAAAATATTATATGGGTATATATAATTGAAAAATTAAACGAACTTTGTTTTACATTCCTACACAAACCAAACATGGGAAAATACATAAAGTGGTATTTCCTGATTACTTTCTTAACATTACTAAATTTGAGAAAAAACATTGATAGACACAGGGCCTTAGAAACGTTTCTCTTATGAGCTACCGGAGATTCAATATAAAGCCCATGCGTTAAGTCTTATATTGGATTTTGTGGATCTCATGACAATGTCAATGTTGATTATAAAGTAGTGATTCTTCTTCTAACAATCCTCTAATAGTCTCCATAACCGTATGTGCATAAAACTTGTAAATAATACCTTTATTTTTAGTACATATAACATATAAATACAAGAGACTTCAAACTCACGATTGTAAGTTTAAATAGCTATAGATTTTGATTAAATAGCTATCCAAATGCATATGGGAAAATTGGTGCTGTAGTAATAATACAACCAACTAACTAACCGTATTTTAAACAAACCACACGGAAGTGGTAATTTCAAGTGTAATATGTTAAACATTTTTACTTGTGAGAAAATCATTGTTATGGAAATAAGTTAATTATTTTTCTAAGTTTGAAAATTAAATTTTCATACATTTTATATTCACTGATTAGCATTTAATTTGTCAACCTTGATATAGAAACTATTTGGTAAAATTTTTGCTAGAAGGATATGGATACAATGCCAGTCTGTTATGCATAACCACTAGAATTTTCTTCTCAACGTTATAAACAAGGACTTGAGACTACACTCCTCATCCTCCATAGAAATATTGTAGGTCTCTTCTTGTGTATTCGCATTTCTTTTTCCTTCTATCTCGTGCTTCTCCTGGATTTCATGCTATAGGGGAATCAAAAGTGAGTTAGAAAGTAATGGAGGAAAATGTCTCCATCCTTAGGTTTTCAAATAAAAAAACAAACAAAAGATGACTTTGTATCTCGAAATCTGTTGAGAGCTTATCGAATTGTTGATTTACCAGACGAAATTATTGTGTTCCCCCATAAGGTAATTAATTCCTTTTTTTCTACTCTCCTTTCCCTACTATTGAGTGTGCTTTCTAGTTTGGCAATGTTTCTGTTTCACATGCTACGATTCCTTTGGTTGATTTAAAACTTGCTCAGAGTTGATGAAGAAAAGAAACCCATAATTTTAACCCTTCTGTTTGGTGAGAAATAGAGGAAAAAAAATTCTGATAAACAAATCGAGAGATCTTTTTGCTCTTTTCAAGGTTTGAAATTTTTGTAGCTTTGGGTTCTCAGTGTTGATTCTCATTTTCTGATGTCATTTTCTCTCTGGTTTTGTATGAGTCTCATGCATTAATTTAATCATATTTCAATTTTGGGTCCCTAGAAAATCAAGCAAACGCTGACAAGCGATGTTGGACAGAACTCAATCGAGCAGGTTAGCAGGCTTTAAGGAACATGTTGAAGCCAAAAATGGGTATCAATTTAGATAAATGTGGAGTGGTGAATGATGTGTGAAGACGTGGGCCTTTAGCATGTGTATGTGCTTTCGGCAAGCTATTGCCTTCGGTAGTCAATGACATTCAGCGTAAGTAAAATAAATAAGCGTGTAGAAGACAAGGTATACGTGATTCACCCGAATGATGAGCTACGTCCACGGAGAAGGATGTTCTCATTATGATAACATTTGTTTACATTTGTACAAGGGGATTAGACCCAAAGATAAAGGGAAGAAGGCCCGAGGCCTAAGGTACAAAGCCCAAGAATCCAAGACCCAAGACTCAAGACCCTTTTATAGGTGAGGGGGAGTTTTCACCTCTTGTAGTCTTCCAATGTGGGACTCTTGACATTACCCCTAGTTGTGACTTGTGGCAATGCTTCTTTGGCTACGGTGATGACCTCTCAAAACATCGCACGTGGCTGATCTTTCTTAGCTAGTTGCTTGATTAGTCACGGTGTCAATAGTAGTCTCCCAAGTTCACGAGTAAGAAGATACTTCTTGCTTGGGGATTTGTAATTTTTAAGTGCACTAGCCGAGCAACACCGTAGTTCATTTTCCAAGGTGTATAGTGCACTACCCACCCCTAAGTCCCCAGATAAGAAGATCATTGGAGGGAGGGAACTTGCAACAAAAACCCAAGTGGTTTGCAAGTCCCCAATATTTTATGCAAGGGCGCTGAAGGGCATCATAGTACATCGAAGGGCAGAGGATGTCGAAGGTACAAGACTTCCATGTCGCAAGAAAAGATGCTGAAAAGCACGTAGGTGCCGAAAGCTAAAGGCTTGCATGTCGCAAGACAATGTGCGTATGTGCAAGGGTGTTGAAGATGCAAAGCTTGCATGTCACAAGATAAAATGCCAAAGGCACAAAGTTTGCATGTCACAAGGCAACGTGCCGAAGGCCAAAAGCTTGCATATCGCAAGGCAATGTGCCTAGGCACTCAGGTGCCAAAGGCGCAAAGCTTGCATGTTACAATATAAAATGCTGAAGGGCATGAGATGCTGAAGGCGCTTACATAAAACTTGTGTATCGCAAATAAAATTGCCAAAAGGCATCAAACTTGGCAAGGTGCCAAAGACATTTGCATAAAACTTGCTTGTCGCAGGAAAAATTACCAAAGGACATGAAACTTGGCAAGGTACAGAAGGGCACGGGTTGCCGAAGGTATGTTGATATATATGCCAAAGGCCATATTGAGACTAATTGAAAGGAAAAGTGGATCATGCTGAAGGCATGTCGCATTCCTTGGAATGTGAGAGCAGGAACCCATCGGTTTGCCCCTATGCTCTTCCTTTTCTATCTTTATTTTTAATTTTTTTAATTCAGCAAATGCTCAGTCAGTGGGGGCCCACAAGATAAGTGAGCATTAATTTATTTGGTTGAGTTCCAGAACCATTTGCAAATTCAAGTGGGCCCATAATTGCCTACTAGAAACTTGAGAGAAAACTTGGGTTGAAGAAGTCCTCCATGCTTTCTTTTTTAAAAATGCATCTTCTGAATTTTTAATTTTGGTAGGCCCATGAATATTGGTTTATGGGTTTGAGAAGGTGGACATTTTTCTGAAGCCTATTGCCGTAGAGTGAATGTAGGAAGATTCGCACACCTCGTTTGGTATTCTACCTCATAAATAAGTGGAGCTACACACGTGAAGTCCCCCTGTTGGAAAATGCCTAGCCCATCGGTAGATGATTGGTGCATAATGACAAGGACGAAGAAATTGTCGTTCGTCACCGATCGCAGGAGGTTTTTTGGGTGCCCTACTTCACGATCTGTCATTGTCTTCCCGATCGGTATACTTGGTACAAAGCAACGAGGGTGCTGTGTTGCTGAGGGAGATAGCCGTTGTGTTAGTGATGTGGGACTTCATATTGTTTCAGCAATGAAGATGCCGATTGGTAAGGTGGATTGCTGATCTATTAGGGATTTGTTTGGGCCTGGTTGAAATTTGACCGAGTCAGGCCCGAGATCCACAATTAAACTAATAGTGAGCCCAAGCTATATTTCGGAGGGCCTAATCAATAAGGTCGGATAGAAGCCCAAAATCATAAATGTAGCAGAATATGTACATGTGGTGGAATACACCAATCTGGCTGAACACATCAATATGATTGGGAGCATAAAAGTGGTTGAAAGACTATATGCGGCCGAAAGTGTAGATACGGTTGAAAGACTAGAAGTGGCCGAAAAAGTAGATTTGGTCAAAAGACTAAAAGCAGCCGAAGACATAAAATCAGCCAATACTTAAATAAATAGAGAGATAATCCGTAGGATGATTTTCTCATAGGTTACAATTCAAATATATAAGGAATTATGCTAGCTTGATAGTCACTGAAGTTATTGTGGGAGAGCTCAAGATGGAAGGAAAATCAAACGAAATATTATTATTCACATTAAATCACATGCATGAGACAAGAGATTGAAGATATTCTGGAGCAATTATGATTGATTTGAAGGCCAATTAATGACTGACCAAATTGAGACACACCGAAGCCCCTATAAATACCAAGCTTATGGAAGAGAGAAAGGATTATTCTTCATACATTCTTAAATTGTTAATTTTTTTTATTGTTCTAATTTGTGTTCTTTGTTGCCAACCCATTATGGAATAATCACTGCAGCCACTGCAAGCGCAATTGCTATGTAGCTTAAGGTAATTGCAATTGCTTCAAAGAGGGCTCGACTGGAGGAACAACTGAAAAGGCAATAACCATCTCTATTGGTTTGTTACTAACTTAAGTTTATTATTTTATTTATCAAATTAAATAGCTATATTCTTTTGGATTGAATGATGACAACACTGAAATTTTAAAAACAGTTCAAGATTAAGTTTACCATTGTTTATTTTCTGACCACAAACTATTTATAACCGATTAGATGCGTCCTCCTCCACTGCTAATTTCTTCTCAAAAGTGTGGGCAGCTTTAGGAGGTTCAAGGCCCTTGCCTAGCTGCAAGGACGGATCTAGGCATGGGCTAGAGTGGGCTCTAGCCTAGTGCTAAACTTGGAGGTGAAAAAAATTTAATATTAATTTTATAAGTTAAAGCCAAGTTAATTAAAAAGAGCCACCCCTTTTTGTTGAAATTAGCCTATCACAACCGCAAAATTTCATCTCTAGAGGCACCCACACACATCAAAAATCATGTTTTTCTATTACCCACCCATGTAAGCTATAACTTTATATTTGAACTTGAGAGCTTAGAAGTAGTAGGTCTCCTCCTCTTTAAAATTGTGTCAACCTATATCCAATGGGTTCTTTAATATTAGTAAGTTTCTCTCTTACTTTTTGTTTAATTTCCAATTTCAATTGTTATTGTTAGCCTTTTATGATTTAGAGTTTGGGTGTTAAATTTTGTGGATTTTTTTCTTATGCAATTTGCTATGATTTTATTGATGACTTGTTATTTTTCTAATTTAATCAATTCATTACTTGATCTATGCTTTTATATAGTCTAGTTGCCTCTTGATTTTGTTGAATGCTTGTAGCTTGTGATTGTGCAATTGTAGATCTATATGATTGCACTCCCTACGTCTATGTGTACTCCCATCAAATTTAAAATTGTTAATTGAAGAATAGTTGCTACCACTCATTTTCTTTACATATAAAAAAAAACCTATAGCCTATAGCCAATTAACCATGTAAACCCCTCATCAAAAAAAAACGTAAAAAAAAAAAAAAAAAAAAAAAAAAAAAAAAAAAAATAATAATGGAATCTCCCATTAAAAAATACTAGTCCACCCCTATAAAATTTCTTGGGTCCGCCCTTGCCTAGCTGCTTCCTCTCTCAGCTGCAAGCTATTGTGAACTGTTGTTTTTCTTATTTTAACACAAATGACAGGTTACTGACACGATTGTTATCGTTAATGGAAAGTTAGGGTTTAGGGTTTATTGAACCCTAATAGAAAGTTAGGGTATTTTTACTACAAAACCTTTGTTCATTCGAAAATTATATATTACTAAGTATCTTCACTACATGCATACAATTTATCTCGATGACCAGTGGTTCTATAGTTGTCTAACTACGAGAAAATCTCATGTGCTTGCTTGTAAGTTGCATGCAAGGAATTGCTGCCGTCCCCTTTGTAAGCACCTTGTCACGCAGGTTACATGTCTGCCAATTGGCTTTCTGATTATATAACAAGTACATTATGCATACCTACCTTCATCTCATCATAGTCATACAATTATGTAACAAAATTGCGATTTCATGCACTTAAAATGTTCAAATATTTTGTACAAAGTATTTCCTTTATCTTATAGATAGTTATTTATATTTTTTTACTTTGGTACTGTTTTAAGGGCAAACCATTCGTGATCAGTGCCGAAGGTAGACTGTAACATTTTTTTTTTATGGGGGGGCGCGGATTTTCTAATTTTTTTTGGACTACTACATATATTTAGATGGCAAATAATAAGGAGTATATGGGAGTTTTGGGGGCCATGGAAACCTGAGGCCTGCACCCAGTTCCACCCCTGTTCGTGGTGGTTGCAAGTAAATTTATGAGATATTTAGTGATATACCCATTTTTAGCACTAATATTAGGGTAACCTGTCATTAAATTTAATATTGAAATTCTATAAACAAACCCAAACAAAACCCAAAAAATGACAGCTGGTCTTATTAAATTTAATATTGATTATTAAGTTACTTTAATGCCCTATTGAGTGTTTTGGGTATTTTTATAAGATTTTGTGGTTGGGCTTGTTTTAAGAAATTTATGGTAGTTTTGTAATTTATAAGAAGTTAAAGCCTATTTGTTATGTTATAAATAGGTTTTGGGTGTGTTTATAAAGTCCATTTTATATGGGGTATTTTTATAATTTGAGCCCCAATATTGGGTATAATAGTGAATCTCCCTAAATTTATATCTCTATGGATCAAATACAATTGTCCCAACTCGGACAAGTGCATGTCCAAAATCTAGTGCAACCTAGACGCGGAAAGATGGACGGAGACCCTAACAAGATGTATCAGAGCCTATGGGTTGGCAATAGTCTTGATATGGGTTTGGAGAGTAAAAAAAAAAGAAAAGAACAAGGGAACAAACAGAAAGATAAAATAATATTTTTAATGTTCTTTGCTTCACCTGAATAAACCAACAGAAGTATGTTTTGTGAAACACATATCAAGAATGAGAAAAAATTAAAAATCCTAAGCATACAATAGTAGGGAAAGAGACTAAAGGAATAGAGAATATACCTCAGGCTAGGACACAATAATTTTTTCTGGTAAATCATCGATTCGATAAGATCTTAATTGGCGTTAAAGCCAACAATTGTCCTTTGACTCTCTTTCTATTTGAAAAGCTAAGAATGGAGGTGTTTTCATTCATTCTTTTCTAAGGAGACCAAAAATTCAATAACTCTGATTTGCAGGACCCTAGCTATGAGAGGAGAATGAGAAAAAGATAAAACGACCTACTATACGACTTAGCTGCTATGTCTATGATAGATGACGAGTGCACCCTTGGGTCTCTATTTATAACATCGTGAGGTATGCCCTTGCGTCGAAATGCCAAAGCAGCCAACAAATTTTAGGTAATAATTTCCATAGAAAGATCAGTATAAAAGGTAATTGAGAAAAACAGAAATCATGAAAATTAAAATTTCAGAATTAGCAAAATATTCAAATTTATTGCTATAAAATGCTTTTCTTTAATTGAAAAGAAAAAAAGACATTTAAGATCTATGAATATCGTAGCTCGATCAATAAAATAAGCCCTGAGTTCATCAATATTCTTGTTAGGGTTTTTTTTATCACGAATGGTCCTTATGAACTTTTCAAAAGTCTTTGTTTGAGTTCTCAAACTTTTAAATCAATCAATGTAATTTGTAAACTTTTGGTGTGCACATCACTTTGACACTCCGATAAGAGATCTCAATATGTATCGAGCCAACGATTGTTGTTTGACTCCCTTTCTATTTGAGAACGTAAAAGTGGAGGTGTTTTCCTCCATTATGTACCTAGATGACCTAAAATTCAATTAATCTGATAGGCAGAAAGCTCTCTTACTTGTGACTACAGAATGGGAAAAATATTGAAAATTAAAAAGACCTAATATTGGACTTGGCTAGCATTTCTATGAAGGTTGACAAAGGACTGCAGTCTTGCTTCCCTATTTGTAACATTGTGCTGTAGTCCCTACCAAACTGGCCAAAAAAATTTAGGAAATCATTTCCATATAAAGCTGAATTTGAATGGTAAGTGATAAATTCATAAAAATTGAATTTCCAAACCAACTGAGTAAAAAATCGTTGTGTAAACTACATTTTACATCTATAAAATCGTTGTGTAAACTCAAATTCATAAGGACAAAAAAAAAAGTTTACTCACACGATTGTTATCATTAATGGAAAGTTAGGGGTCAGGGTTTATTGAACCCTAATCGAAAGTTACTTATTTTACTACAAAACCTTTGTTCATTCGAAAATTATATATTACTAAGTATTTTCACTACATGCAAACAATTTATCTCGAAGACCAGTGGTTCTATAGTTGTCTAACTACGAGAAAATCTCATGTGCTTGCTTGTAAGTTGCATGCAAGGAATTGCTGCCGTCCCCTTTGTAAGCACCTTGGCACGCCGGTTACATGTCTGCCAATTGGCTTTCTGATTATACTAGTCTTTTGGCACATGCTCACACATGTGCCAATTGGTTTTCTTTTTCTTTTTTATTTTATTTTTAGAATTAAGAAAAGATAGTATGAGTAGTTATGTTCCATAAAAGTAGGACCTATTATTATTATTATTTTTTTTAATATGAAAAAAATGTGAATTTACCATATTATCCTCATTTAATTAATAATTTTAATTCTTAATGTTTAAATTAACCTAGGGCATTTTCTGGTATTTTGAATGTTTCACCAATCTTTATCTTTTGCTTCATATATATAGATAACAAGTACATTATGCATACATTATACATACCTACCTTCATCTCATCATAGTCATACAATTATGTAACAAAATTGCGGTTTCATGCACTTAAAATGTTCAAATATTTTGTACAAAGTATTTCCTTATCTTATAGATAGTTATTTATATCCTTGACTTTGGTACTGTTTTAAGGGCAAACCATTCGTGATCAGTGCCGGAGGTAGACTGTAACATATTTTGTGGGGGGAAGAGTGCAATAAGCATAACTTTTCTAATTTTTTGGACTACTACATATATTTAGATGGTAAATAATAAGGAGTACATGGGAGTTTGGGGGGCCATGGCAACCTGAGGCTTGCACCTAGCTCCACCCCTGTTCGTGGTGGTTGCAAGTAAATTTATTCCTCTATGGATCGAATACAATTGTCCCAACTTGGATAAGTGCATGTCCAAAACCTAGTGCAACCTAGACGCCAAAAGATGGATGGAGACCTAACAAGATGTATCTGAGCCTATGGGTTGGCAATAGTCTTGATAAGGGTTTGGAAAGTTGCAATGCCAATTATTTCTTAGAGACGATGGAAAGTTGGTTCAAGTTGGGCACACAGTGGATAAGTGGATATACGTACATAATTGAGTATATTAAGTGGGAAAGTCCTTGAGTTGCAAGCAGACCTTCCAATGGCTGTGATTTTCCAGCATTAACCATTAGGATATGATCTTTAATTAGAAATTTGATCTTCCATTATGAACAAGCTTTATATTTTCAATCATGCAATTGCTAAAACTAGTTTCTAAGTATTATACACGGCTAATGTAAGATAATCAAAAGAGTTGCTGATGCAATCGAAGTGAATGAGAGCTCTCGAGAGTTGGTCTAGAAACCCTGACATCCACATGATAGATATACAAAGGCATTGGCAAGAGAGCCAAGAAATCCACATAATAATCATTGCATGGAAGGCTCTAAATTGGAAGTAGATATTCCATCATCAGCAATCTCCAGTGAGTAATATATATATATATATATATATATCGTGAAATTTCAAAGTCTAACATGTGGACAATTATTTGGATGACATGGAGCATTTGTGACATGGACTTCACAATGTCAGAAAACCTGCTTTGATATATCACGAAGAAAATTGAGGTTCCACTTCAAAACCAATTTGCAATGGGCATTCTATATACTCCTTGAACTTGATCATCAGTATTGAAATGGGATTATAAAAAATAAAAATAAAAATAAAAAAACATGTGCGTGCTTTTCTTTGCCGCTTCTTCCTTTCGACCTTGATTGGGTAAAAAGTCGGTGCAAAAGCTGTCAATATTTTACCTGCACATGAAATACAGTGATATAATTACCAACAAAGAAGAAAACTAAGTAGATAAACTGAAAGTATATCTAGATGAGAAAATGTCAGTTCATGTAATTTCTTTTTAAAACTATAGCCTTGAGCCTATATGGATTAAGTTAGACAGTTGCCTATGCAATACATTTCAGTTTATTCATAACAAAAGATTGAACCACATATTAGGCAACTGTACGGGTACGGGGATTGGGTACGGGTGCGGGGATTCCCTAGATGTTAAAAATCCTCGTTGGGTACAGGCCGGTAATGGTATTGATATCCCTATTTTCGAACCTTGCCCTATAATTATATATTTATTTTTCAAAACCTAAAATATTTAAGAATGAGGCATGAGGTTTAGCACCCTTGACTGGGTTTCAAATTTGGATCTTTTACTGGGATTTATCATTTGTCTATGTTTAGATTTATTGGGTTTGTGTGAAAATTAATGGATTTTGATTGATTTAGTGGTTTGGTTGGTTACAGTCTTAAGTTGTTTTTTTTTAAGTTTATTTCATGCTAGGCTTACCATATTTTTATACCACAATGTGCACCACCTCTCTAATAGAGGTGGAGCTCTCAAATACAATGGGGTCCACCTCTATTAGAGAGATGGTACACAATGTAGTATAAAAATGTAGTAAGCCTAGCATTTTCCTAAAAACATAAGTGGCTCTAGCATGCATATATGAGGTTCTGGTACCAAAAAAGCAGATGTCTTCATGTTCCACAGAGTTAATGAAGCGAACACCAGAGTATATCGGCATGACTTGATCCATGCCTTACAAAGACAATAAAGTCCTAATTCTGACATTCATGTAAATTTAAGTCCCCTCCCCTATACCCACATACACTGACATAGATGAATGTACGTAAGTTGTAAGATGAATCTTTTCATGATCCAATCATTTCACAGCATGGTGCTCATCCCATACGAAGTCTGGCATGTGAAGAAAATGATAAGATTACAGAAAGAACATACCCCTTCGATGCAACAAACATTGGGAGTTAGTTCATTGTGTCTACATTTATTATCAATTCAATAGACTGTAACTTGGTTAGGCACAACTGAAAGGAGTAACTAGGCTAAGTAAAACCCAAGTTTGAATAGAAATTCATCCATAATTTTGGCAAAGACTGATGGATAGGTTCAGAACTAACAAGAGCAACAAACATCGGGAACTTCTTCTTCGTGTTTTTATTAGCTCCTACCGTAATTACTAATGACTACTGCTTAAAAGAATAGAAACATACACATGCATCTACTTAAAAGAAGAGAACCACTCATTGGAAGACTTTCCAAATGAAGACTTAATCAAGGGAATAAGAAAATCACACAGGTTTGAATGTTCTATAGAATCCAAAGGAACCAAGCCAGATCATAGAAGAGGAGAATAATGAAAGGGAAGACGATAGATGTAAGGGAGTGAGGAGAAAATGTATACAAGATGGTTCATAATCAGCTTGAACTCTTAGTATATGAAACAAATTCGAGGCATCAAAGAACTTGGACGCACTAATAGCTAACTAAGTGTCTGCAAAGAATTGTGGATGCTTCATGAGATTCTCAAATAGATGCTCCTTCAAATATTCCAGCATGACCTGTAAATGTAAAGACGTACAAAATAACTAGAAAACCTTGCATCATACTCATAGCCAAAGTACTTTCTGCTTCAGCCAATAGTGTCAAATCCCTATATTTGATTGATACTAATATCAACCTACTCCATGATTGAAATAATTAAAGAGCAAGCAAGCTAAGCTAGGAAGCAATTAATTAAATTAAAACATATGACGGTGATGATGAGGATGTTGATGATGTTGATGATCAGAGATTCAGTCCACTACTACTAGATTTTGATACTCTGGGTCAGAGATGGCTGCTTCCATGACATGGTCCGGGCCAATTTCTCCGTCATTGTCCAAAAAGGACTTGATCAAATTTGTGTTGAAGCCACTCAACATCGCCACCCCTTGTTGTATAGAACGCACGGAAGTAGGGATAACATTGCTCACATTCCAAAACACAATCTGTGGCACCACATCACCATACCCATTGTCCTTGAACTTTCGCTGTATCGCCTCATAATCAGTCTTCCAGCAACGATCATAGCCCAAAGCATCATCAAACCCTTGGTACATGGCAAACACGAACACTCTCCTGATCATCTGATCTGGCTTCAAATGACCCTTCACGGCAACCTCCAAAATCAAATCAAACACCTTGTGCATATCAACCTCCCAGTCCTGGCAGTCCATCCTCTTCACAAGCTCGCCCTTGGACTTAAGATCATCAAGGCCTTGTAATGAATATAGCTGAGGGTTTTCACTGAAATTGATCAATTTTCCTTTCCAGGGCTCTTCACTCAGTTCGGACATTAGTATTTGCAAAGCCGCCAACCGTTCTCCGAAGTTTTGACATACAGGCAAGCAGTTTTTGAACTTGCCCTGCTTTAAGTAGATGTGCTCTACCATTGCCTTCCACTGAATCTCAGCGACTTGGCCGACATCCCCGTCGTTCACGTAGCCTATGATCTCATGTGGAAGCAAAGCACCGGGCTCAATCTTGGAGTTGCCGGCGGCTTTCACGTCCTCCAAATACTTCTTGACCACACAGGGCTCTCGCTTGAATCCCGGATTATAACCCCACTTGTTCATACGTGTGTGATAATTGGAACACTCCAAGACCTTCCTCAAGGGCACCAGAACCTCCTTCCTCAGTCGGTGACGGACTCTGTAGGCGTAATCGGCCTCCTCAACGCCTTCGTATTCCGGGTACGATTCTCGAGGAAAAAACTTCTTGGCGATGCTCTCGCAGAGCAAAGTGGCGTGATCGAAAGAGGAGTCGATGGAAGGGCACCAGTCCGCCGCGGAGGTTATCTCCAAGCACTTAGTAGACTCATCATCATTGATATTCTGCTGCTGGTGTTTGTTCAAGTTTTGAATATCAGACTTCAAGCAATCGGCGAAAAGATCCGAAATCCGGTCGTGTAAGAACCGATAATCCGGGTCCCGCTGGTACCTCTCAACGGCCATTCTGGCCAAGGCGAGGATCGTCTCGCTACCAGCAGAGCTGACGTTTCTGATATCCCCGTAGAGACAGAGATGGAGGGGGCGATCTTGGCCTTGTAGGATCCGGTATAGAATTCCCAAAAGGGCCGTTAAATTGCCCAAGGACCCGGCAATAGACGGGACGTTGCAGGCTAGGGTCTTAGGGTGGTTATGATGGAGCCAAAACGCCGCCGTGTAGAAGCCATCTTGGTCGTTTTTTCCACGGACATTGAGTTTGTTGCAGATGAGCTTGAGGGTCTTTGAGGGATTGTGGGACCAGGCCACCGGCAGCAGTTGCTTAAGATATTTGTGGGAATCGGCACCAGCGTTGGCGGCGTCTGGTACCACTTGGTAAAATAGATCTAGGCAGGGGTTACCGTAGGAGGGGAAGACCTTGTTGGTTAATCTTGTGAGATCTGGAGGACCAACAAGAGTTGTTGGAGCAGTTGGAGTTGCAGCACGAGCCCTTAAATTTTTGATATTCAGTTGTGGAGGTGAACAAGTATTGCTGACATTGACATGGTTCCGGCATGCTTTCAGAACCGAACTGATATACACTTGCACCGGTTTCTTCATCTTCACTGAATTTGTGGGAGGCAGAAACAAAGGAGAAAGGAGGAGACGAATACGGGTTGAAAGATTTTGAGTCTATATAGACTTGAGCCGGGGCGCACGCCATGTAACCTAATATTGTTAGAATCTTTGCATCCCATTTAGGCCCCGTTTGAGATTGCTTTTTTTGGCCAAAAACCTGCTTAACTTTAAAGTTAAGCAATTTAAGGTGTTTGGTAAAATTAAAATATCCCGATTATTTTAAAAGCAGTGGCCTTTTGACAGCAGCTTTTAAAAGCTGACTCTGGGTTGCTTTTCAAAGCTGCTTTCAAAAGAAGCAGAGATGAACATTTAATGAATTTTTTTAATTCTCAAAATATCATCATTCATTTAAAAAAAATGACACCACCTCCACTTTTACATCCAACTCTACCACTTGCACCACCACATTTACTACCTCCACAACCACCGCCACCACCACCACCACAACCACCACATCCTCCTCCTCCTCATCCTCCGCCACCACCACCTCCAACATCACCTCCTCCTCATTCACCACCACCGCCGCCACCACCACCACCACCACCACCTCCACCTCCACCACCACCACCACCATCACCACCTCATCCAAAACCTCCACATCCACCACCACCACCATGTTGCCACTACCACCACCACCACCACCACCACCACCACCACCACCACCTCCACAACTGCCATCCCCACCACCACAACCATCAACTTCGCCTTTATCTCCACCACCAACTCCACTCCATCACTATCACTACCACTACCACCACATGATTAGTGCATAACACTTTTAACATCATGTCTATTTTAGTCATTATTCACAGTTACAACAATTTTATATTAAAATTTACCAAACGGTTTTAACACTGCTTTTTGTACTAACAGCACTTTAAAAATAGTGTTTACCAAACATGGAGTTGAATTACTTTACAGCTAATTATTTTTAAAGCACAGCAGAAACAACTTTTTTTAAAAGTGACAGTAATCCCAAACTAGGCCTTAGTTTATTTTGATATCTTTCTTTTTGTTTTGTGTTCTAATTTGTTTTGATTTTGTATTCCTTTATTGTCGGATGTACATTTATACTATTCAATAGTAGTTCTCTCTCTTCACTCACCGTGATTTATACTTTTTCTTGATTTTGGGTACCCAATGAAATTCAGCTTAAATTCGGCCTGATCTTTTGATTTTACGAATGGTAGGGATGATCTTCTTCTCAATTTTTTCTTCGATAAAATGTCTATCCACCTCAACATGTTTTGTTCGATCATGTTGAATTGGATTATGGGCAATATCGATAGCTAACTTGCTGTCGCAATGCAAAATAGATCTTTGATTTTTTTTTTTTTTTTTTTTTTTTTTTGTTAAAACAAACATATAGTTTTTTTTTTTATATAATAATTAAAATATTACAATATTATTATTTTGATATTGCATGATATTCCTTGTCAAATTATATTTTTCAATATGAAGTCAAAAGTCAAATATACAAAAACTATACATATATATATATATAATTTTTTAATTATTGTTTTATTTGGTCCCTGAAAAACCTAGAATTATATAGAGTGAGCTTAGCTCCTTTAACAATGTTTCGATCAACTAAGATTAATCTTGGGAAGCCAAAAAAAAAATATCATAATTTTATTCTTCATTAATCATTTCATTCATTTTTTTTTTTTTTTTTTTTTTTTTTTTTTTTTTTTTTTTTTTTTTTTTTTTTTTTTTTGTTTTACAAATCTGTTGAATGTAGCATTTATTTATCTTTTAGGTCAAAAACCCCAATTAAATTTAAATATTATAAGAATTATTTTTTAGTATGACACCACACCAAACATAGCTCTTCACTATTTTTACAAACTAACTTCTTAGTCCGACACAGCACCAAACGTAGGTCTGTATTTAATCCTGCTTAGGCCAATCCGAGCTAATCCGAGATAGTCTCATAATTTAGTCCAATCCATAACAGTCAGCCGCGCCAAATGACCCCAAAGATTTTTTCGTAGTGCTGCCTATACAAGACGGAAGCAAACCTGTAAATGATTTTTTTTTTAATTTTTTAATTCTAAAAATGGCAAAATTGTGTTTACCCTTCTAGGAAAAATAAATAAACAAAGGAGTTCTTTTAATATAAAAAAAAAATTAATGGGTAGTAAAATGTGGTTGAGGGTTGTTTTTGTCAATTCCTTTTGTCCATAAAGTGAAAATTTTGAGAAAGGATTTTAAAAACCCACATTTAATTTAAGGCTCGTTTGGGAGTGCTTCTTACCAAAGCGCTTATTCCAGTAGCGCTTATGACATAAGCACTTCTACAAAGAAGTAGTTTGTCGTTTGGATGTCACATTTAAAAGTGCTTTTACACTACATAAAAGCGCTTTTGATATTTTGTTGAGTGTTTGGCTAACACAGTAAAAGTGCTTTTAAAAGTACTTAAAAAAATTTAAAGAATCCCAAAATATTATAATCAACATTGTAAATAAATTCACAGGATCCCAAAATATAAAAAAGTAGGAACTTCTAATCATTTTTGCAAAATAAAAAAGGCATTAATCAGACATAAGAAGATTTGCAATTCTCTCTCGTTCATCATCCATCTCATGCCCATAGATTAGATTTTGTTCTTCAACCATCTCTTCCTCTATAGTAACTCCTGCCACGCCAGAGGCAAAATCTGTGTTTGATCTGCAAGGCGATCGAAAGGTAGATACAGCCTCACGAAACTCCGTAAAGAATGATCACAATTTTACCAGCATAGTTTTACCATTGGGTGCATCAATGCATGGTAATCCCATTTTCCCAGCCATTAGTACTTTCACAGCTCTGTATCTGGTTTACTTCTAAGTTCCCTTGACCTTAAAATTTGTTGGTTGACCTGCACATTATATGCTATTGAATAATTTTTGCCTCTTGACTTGTAGTTGTATATAACATTTTGTTTGAACTTTGAATGTTGTAGTACGGCAGGTATTGACATGATAATTTGTATGAAGGATTCTTTTGTGGCAATTGAATTAAAACAAATTTTTTAGTTATAACTTATAACCAAACAAGAAATATTTTATCATTCAATGTAGCTAATAACTTGATGCATCCTTGGCTATTTGTCAAAACAATTCTGTGCAGAGTCAATAAGCAAAGAAGAAGAAGAAGTGCATAAGATGATTCGAGAATGCTTGGATCTACGCAAGAGGTATCTTTACAGGGAAGAAGTTGCTCCATGGATGGTAGCTAGAACAGACTCCATTGCATCAGAGAAGAAAAGGGTCCCATTTCATTTTGAACCTGTTGAAGCATCAACTGTGAATCATTCTCTTCTCATTCGTAATCTGTCTCTAGCTCTTTGCATCAGATAAAATCTGTCTGAATTTTGACTGTTCAAGTGAGTTCTTTTGTTCATAGCATTTGTTTAATTTTTTCTTTCTTTTAAATCTTTCATGCAGCACTGCTTTAGGATGGAAGACGGTGTTTTGGTTTTAATAGGAGAGAAAAAAGAAAAGAAAGAAAGGGTATTCTGGTATTTAAAAAAATTAAATATGAGTATTTTCGGCATTTTAAAAGTTTCATTAAAGGGAGCCAAGTGCTTCCCGTGTTTTTGTCCTGCAGCGCTTTTAAGAATAAACACCTCTCAAGTGCTTCTTCCAAAACCACTCCAAGTGCTGTTGGATCTCACCCAAAGCGCTTTTGCAATTTTTGCCAAACACTATTTTTAAAAGACAGAAGCGCTTTTCGCTGTTCCAAAAACACTCTCAAACGAGCCCTTAGTAACAATGTGTTTACACATACCTCACCTAAAGGAGAAACAAATTTACACATGAGGAAGACATCATCAACTTTTGGACGGAAAACTAACGGAATGGGTTTGGTAAAACAATTTTAAAGCCTTAAAGAGTGTTGTGTAATTTTTGAAATCTCCAGGATTTAGTAAAAATATGAAGAAAAAAAAAATCTCAAGGTGTAAATATTATTCAAACCATGTTTCTACCACTTTATCAATAAAATGAAAATGAAATAAATCCTTAGGTATATTAGCATCATGTACTACATTTTGTTTTTATAAACAGGAGTAAGAGGAATCAAACATGAAATGTCTTTTAATATTAGGAAGAAAATTATCATTAAACTAATAGCTATCATGCATTTTGTTTACAACTAAAATATAAATCATAATTTATGTATTTATGATATATATTTATTTCTTTATTTCTTTAAAGTTTGCATGTAAACTAAACTTCTCTTGTGATTTGATACTTTGGTTTGTTAAACAAACTTCTTGAGAATGAAACTCCAATGCTCATTTATGGAAAATGAATATGAGATTGTCCAGTTTAGTTTAGACAAGTTTTACAAAAACTCAAAACCAAACTAAATAAATCAGACCATTTACGGTTTAATTTGGTAGCTAGGTGCGGAGTAATTATATATAATATATAAATTATAATTAAAGGTGAGAGGGAGATGCATGGCAATGGCAATGGCATGGCCAACGGACACATCCTTTTTCTTTAAATGTTTTTTTTTAATTTAATTTAAATATTGATTGCATTGGGAATGGGTGGGATTGTTGGAAATATGAGTGCTAAATTGCTATAAAATAAGCAATATAATTACTGCACATAAAACAGATTTTTACAAAAGGAGAATTGAATTAGAAGAACCTCAATTGAGTCGAGACAAGTGTTGGACACTCTAATCTTAAGACGAATTACACCCCACATTGATGTTTATGGTTCACTAGCGTTCGCCTCCTAGGATACAACAACTCCCCTCCTTATAAAAGAAGCATTGCAATTTACAAGGAACTTTGAACCAAAATTCTGCAGGAACCTCCCTTTATGAAAACTCTAATGCTCTCTATATATGGAAGTTTTTATGTAGAGAATTAATTAAATGAATAAAACTGCAGGAGGATTGCTCTATTTATAGATGATGAAATGCTCTTTCCAAAAAAATATCCTAATCTGAAAAGGCAAACAATGCATCCATTGGTCTAAAGAGTTGTCAACCCCAAATTGAAGATGTCTTGAACCCAAGAGTCATGTCTTTAACCCAACAAATTTTATTAATTTCCATTCAAATAGAAAATTAATATTAAATTTCTCACAATTATATATAATATATAAATTATAAGTAAAGGTGAGAGGGAGATGCATGGCATGGCCAACGGACACATCCTTTTTCTTTAAATGTTTTTTTTTTATAAATTTAATTTAAATACTGATTGAATTGGAAATGGGTGGGATATGCTTTATATTGTAACGATCTGTCTCTTTTTTGTGAATGGTTCGTAGGGTAGGGTTTGTAAACTTCGTAACTTAGTAGTAGTACTACCATAAGCCATGATGAATGGAGGGCAGAGGGTATAGGAAAATGGAGCACGTGAGTGATGTAGACTTGGTGCGTTCTCGATCGTTTTGGATTTCTTGTTTGTTTCAACTTGGAAGGAAAGTAACTCAAACTCATCCACATTGAAAGGGACTTTACGCAGTGGGCTTGGAAAGGCGAGAGAGACTCCCTTAAAACATCACAATTACAAATAATAATAATAAAATTAGGAGATCAGAGACCATCGTCATGCATCAGGATTTGTAGTTCCGGAAGATGGAGCCTCAGCAACTTTGTTATCCATTTCCTGCCTCGTGCTAGTAAGGCCTTCCACCTGCTGACAAAAGAACAAAAACCAATACAAGAGAGTGTTGTCCGAAGATTTAAAATTACACCGAAATAAAACAAAGAGTGTTAATGTCCGAAGACTTAAAATTACACACCAAAATAAAAAAAAAGAGTGTTACGTCCGAAGACTTAAAATTACACACCAAAATAAAACAAATAATATTATGTCTGAAGATTTCAAATTACATAACAGCCACTAATAATTAAATTACTAGTCACAGTTGCTTGTTCCGGCGTTGTCGTTGTTGGAGTCGGAGTTCTCCCCACTAGTGTCTCCTCCCCCAGATTCCAAAGAACTTTCAGTGCTACTCAGTAAATATTAAATACAAAATTAATTATAATAATATCCATAACTAAGATAAATGAAAATTATAAGTACTAAAAACTAAAAACAAATAACTGCTTACTCCTTCCCCTCCTCCCACTTTCAATGACTTCTAGCTTAAGCTCTACGGCCTTTTGTTTAATAGTTGCAGTTGTGGCATCTTGCCTGGTCTTCACAACAATGTGGGTGCCCTTCCACGGTTGCTTGGCATTGATAAGTGTTTGCACCACCTTCATATCTGACGCGGTTTCGACATAGATTGTATCAAGCTCGTGAATTTGGGAGAGTACACTTGGTAAACTTGCTTTTGCTCTCTTCTTTTGATTTTTGTCTCTCCTAGCGTTGGATTGTTTAAGGGTGCTCCAAGCTTTTCTTAAGAGGCGGATCAATTTCAAAGAATGAGGAATAGCCATGTAAAATGTGTGTAGAGGATGATGCAAATGAAATATGTAGTTAAATTAGGTTGTGAGTAAAATGTGAAGGAAGATGATGTCAATATATAGGAGGAGGGTGAGGTAGAGGTTGAGTGTTGGGTTTAATTCTGGAGTTAGAAGGAGAGTGAAAGAGGAAATGAGTTGATCTTGCATCTGCTCTCCCTTGCTATTTTTGATGATCGAGGACATTGGAGAGCAGAACCAAAAATGGATAAAGGTTTGTATGAGTGTATGAAATTTGAAATATCAGCAGAAGTACTCTTATTAATAGTTGGATACATCTTCACGTTAGCCATCCATGGAAAAAAAAACAAATTAATATCAGCCATCATGGGGGCCAGTTGGGGGACTGTAGCTAGCTGGTGAAAAGACAAGGCAGGAACGCGATGAGCTTTAACGAAAATATCGCGCAGCGTGGGAATCAACAAGAGCCGGCTCCCTAGGCATGGTTTGATGGGAAGCAACACTGGGTCAATAAAACAAGCTGGTACCTGGTGTTTGATGGGAAGCAACATTGTAAAGCAGCTAGTGTTTCAATATCGCGCAGCGTGGGAATCTTAGAAGCCGGTTTCCTAGACATGGTTGATAGAAACAGGCTTTGCTGAAAGTACTCATTTTATTTGGGATATAGTCATTAAAGATAAACCTTAATCAAATATACTCACTTTATAAAATTTAACAACAAATACTCATTTTCCAACCTGAAAGTACCACGTTACCCTTCGTATAAATACTTCAATAATTCATTGTCTAATTTGTGAATACAAACCCCCCAGCTTTCTCTTCGCCCTCGCACTCAAGGAAAGGAAAAATGAACAACTTGTTCTTGTTGTCTTTATTGGCTCCTGGTGTAATTACTAATGACTACTGCTTGAAAGAATAGAAACATACACATGCATCTGCAAGATGATTCATAAAATAAAATAAAAAAATTTCACACGTATTTGAATGTTCTATAGAATCCAAAGCAACCAAACCAGATCATAAAGCAACAATATTATTAGATGACCTCTACAAAGCAACATTCTTTATACCGCACCAACAAATTAGATGTAATCATCTAAAAAGACAAAATACCTTGATCTGCATTGAAGGTCCTTAGGAGTGGGCATCAATCCAGCCAAATCAATGACACCAATTAAAGCGATACGGTTTGGTTTCGTTTGGTTTCGTGTTCTAAAAACATGCAAAAAGAAATAGAATTGGCTTAGGCCCAAACTAAACCAAATCGTCTTAATTGGTTTGGTTTGATTTGGTTCGGTTTTCTTCTTGACTTTTGTCAAAACCAAACCGAACTGAACCGTTACATTGTAATTGGTTCAACCGTAATTTTGAGGTGAAACTGATCCAATCCGGATTGTGTCCACCCTTAGATGTCCTACTCCATCATAGGGATGGGGGAATTGCATCACGAAATATGCCTAAAAGCTAACCTTACCGGAAATTCCCAATAGCCAACTTATAATTCAAGCACAAATTCGAGGCATCAAAGAACTTGGACGCCCTGATAGCTAAGTGTCTGCAATGAATCGTGAATGCTTCATGAGATTCTCAAACAGAGGATCCTTTAAATATTCCATCATGACCTGTAAATGACACAAAATAACTAAACAACCTTGCATCATACTCATAGCCAAAAGTACTTTCTGCTTCAGCCAATAGTCAAATCCCTATATTATTTGATTGAAATGTCAACACAAATAGATCTTACATTGGAATAAGGTCAATGTTGTTTAGCAGAACCCTCAGAAATATGCAAGTAATATCAACCTACTCCATGATTGAAATAATAAAAACCTTTTATTATCTCCTTTCCTAATACATTTACAGTTACCACGCGTGGCATCTAAAGTAGCAACCATTATCAGATTCTCCCACCCTTCTGCCGCTGCAATTTTCTATATATATATATAGACACACACACATATATTTATATTCAGAACACAAAATGTTTGATCCAGAACCACACTGTATATTGTGTGAGTATTGATGATTAAATTACTTTTGTTTATGTGGGAACCAAATCTAACGCATCATGGCCTAGCCCATAAGCCTCAACTAAAAGACGTGAGATGATCGAACTTCCCTCCCCTCCCACTAGTGGAATGCGGAACAAGGGATACGCAAGTCACTCATCCGATCCCATTACCACGAAGTGGAGGATGGGACGCGCAAAGCTAGGGAAGTGGGGCTAAACCCAAGACCTCGGAGCGCTATAAAAACCCAACTAAACCTCCAGCAAAGGGACGTGACATTCAACTGAACACTAAGAGTACGCGACACAAACACTGACTTGAGCGTCGGAATGGCTTTTGCAGGTACTCACCCCCTCTCCATTGTTTGACCTCGGGAACGTAGTCCGGAGTTCTCTTTTGATCAAGGTAGCGTGCGGACTTCAGTCAAGAACCTGTGGAGGTATTTCTTCTTGAAAGAAATCATGCTCCAACAGTTGGCGCCGTCTGTGGGAATCTCGCAAAGTTGATCATAAACATGACTGAACCCGCACAGGGAACTCCAAACACCTCCGTCCCGGGGAACGCGATGTCCACTCCTCGATCCGAAAGCGCAAGATCCAACGCCCAAGATGGGGAACCAAGCCTTGCTGTTATCCAGTTGAGGGAAATCATGAAAGAATTGTGCGAAACAAGAAAGGTAGAAGGAGGAAAAAAAAAAAAAAAAAAAAAAAAAAAATGAACTCCTCGGATTTATTTGAGAAACCGAAGGCGCACGGGCTCGGAAGGACAGCTAATGGGTACTGGAGCCTGAATTAGTAGCTAAAGTGCAAGGAAAGAAAGGAAGAACGAAAGGTAGAAGAGAAAACAAAAAAAAACAAAAAAAACAAAAAAAAATTTCGTGAACTCCTTGGATTATTTGAGAAACCGAAGGCGCACGGGCTCTGAAGGACAGCTAATGGGTACTGGAGCCCTAATTAGTAGCTAAAGCGCAAGGAAAGGAAGGTAGAAGAGAAAAAAAAAAAGTTCCTGAACTCCTCGGATTATTTGAGAAACCGAAGGCGCACTGGCTCGGAAGGACAGCTAATGGGTACTGGAGCCCGAATTAGTAGCTAAAGCACAAGGAAAGAAAGGAAGAAAGAAAGGTAGAAGAAGAAAAAAAAACAAAAATTCGTGAACTCCTCGGATTATTTGAGAAACCGAAGGCGCACGGGCTAAGAAGGACAGCTAATGGGTACTGGAGCCCGAATTAGTAGCTAAAGCGCAACGAAAGAAGGAAGAAAAAAAAACAAAAAAAGTCGCGAACACCTTGGATCAGTTGAGAGACCGAAGGCGCACAAGTTCGGAAGGACGACTAAGGGGTACTGGACCCCTTAGAGTGACGAGAGCTCAAAACCAAAGCTGGGATGGGATCGGCCAGGAGAGAGAAACCAAGGATTGGCAGCACACCCCAACCCACGTGGCCAGGTATAGGACCAGAAGCGCACCTCGACCCATGGGATCTGCAGGAGAAAGAAAAACATACCCATGGGATCGGCCAAGAGAGAGTCTCAATCCATATGGGATCGGGCAAGAGAGAGAAACCAAATATGGGACCACCGAATTGGCAAAAGTTTGGAAGCACACCCCAACCCATATGGGATCGACAGGAAAGAGAAAAGCATACCCAACCCATATGGGATCGGCTAGGAAAGAGAAAGTAAGAAGCATGGCCCACCCGAATAGGCGAAGGTGTAGAAATCCAAAATAAAAATGGGTTCACTGCATGGGATTGGTTGTCCGCATTCGGATACTCCAAGGGATAATAGTCCACAATCGGAACTTGAAAACCAGCGTGCATGAAAATTCACATTTGGAATGTGGGAGCAACATGCGTAAGTTGGATAGGCCAATGAAAATCAAATTCTTGGGCTTGCCCAGCAAGCCCAAAGAAAGAAAGAATGGCCCCTTTCGGGCTCAGCCGCGAGCCCATCACGGCGACATGCTCTCAATCTGAAGAAATCACTTTCCAAAGTCCCACCTAGATCATTTTTCCCTTTCCACCCGCGAAGCGTGTAGAGAGAAAAAAAGGGGGGCACTGTGGGGACCAAATCTAACGCATCATGGCCTAGCCCATAAGCCTCAACTAAAAGACGTGGGATGATCGAACTTCCCTCCCCTCCCACTAGTGGAGTGCGGAACAAGGGATACGCAAGTCACTCATCCGATCCCATTACCAAGAAGTGGAGGATGGGAAGCGCAAAGCTAGGGAAGTGGGGCTAAACCCAAGACCTCGGAGCGCTATAAAAACCCAACTAAACCTCCAGCAAAGGGACGTGACATTCAATCGAACACTAAGAGTACGCGATGATAACAGTAGAAGAATATGAAGAAAATGAAGAAGAAAGAAGAAGAAGAAGAATAAAGAAGAAGAAATCTGATGACTGTATATTGATTCTCGTTAACCATGATTACAATGTAATAGTACTTATATAGCAAACTAACAAACTCTCTTTACAACTAACAAACTCTCTTAACAATCTAACACTCTCTTAACAACCAGACACGTGCCATATGGTTATATGGTTATCATTCCCCCTCAAACCCAGCTGAGCTGCTAAGTTGCAGATTCCTGCAATGTCTCAGAAAAGTAGGACCATGTAATCCCTTTGTGAAGATGTCTGCTACCTGTTCTTCAATAGGAATATACTGCATAATCAAGTCTTTCTTCTGTACTCTTTCTCTTACAAAATGAAAGTCAATATCTAAATGTTTGATCCGAGAATGATACACAGGATTTGAACTTAAAGCAAGGGCTGAAAGATTGTCACAATGTATTGTAGGAGGCTGTGGTAAGAATACCTTTAAATCAAGTAAAACTTGTCGAACCCAAGCTAGATCCGCTGCTGTATTAGCTAATGCCCTGTACTCAGCCTCAGTTGAACTTCTAGAAACAGAATTTTGCTTCTTAGACTGCCAAGGAAACTGGATTATTGCCAAGATAAACCACAAAACCAGTAGTTGATCTGCGAGTATTCACATCTGAGGCCCAATCTGCATCACTATAGGCATGAAGATCCCAAGCTCCGCTTGTAAAAGTCAAACCATGATCCAAAGTACCATGAATATATCTCAGGATACGCTTAACCAACTGAAAATGTAAATCTGACGGTTGAGTCATATACTGACAGACAGTATTAACAGCATAACAAAGATCAGGTCGAGTGAATGTCAAATATTGCAGTGCCCCAACAATACTCCTGTAGATGGTTGGATCAGATAAGGAGTTACCCTCCGAAGCCAAAAGCTAACAATGTGGCTTACATGGAGTAGTACAAGGTCGACATGTATCCATACCAGCCTTTGCAAGTAAATCTCTAGCATATTTTGTTTGACATGCAAAAATATCTCCATTATCATGATAAGAAATCTGCAATCCTAAGAAGTAGGTTAACCTCCCCATATCTTTCATTTCAAACACAGCACTTAATTCATCAATAACCTCTTGGACTAAACTATCTTTAGAACCAGTCAAGATGATATCATCAACATAGAGTAGAAGAATGACACTATCTGAACCAACATGCTTAACAAAGAGACTTGGATCAGAATGAGAAACAGTAAAACCAATGGCTGGAAGATGACCTGTGAACTTTGCATTCCAAGCTCTAGGTGCTTGCTTTAGCCCATAAAGAGATTTTCTCAATCGACAAACATGGGTTGGATATGCAGAATCTTCAAAACCTTGAGGTTGGCGCATAAACACTTCTTCTTCAAGATCACCATGAAGAAAAGCATTTTTCACATCAAGTTGTCGAAGAGACCACCTGTTCATAGCAGCAATACTCAAAACCAATCTAACTGTTGTATGCCTTACAACAGGACTAAAAGTCTCACTAAAATCTAGACCAGGAGCTTGACTGAAACTTTGTGCAACCAAGCGAGCCTTATGTCTTGCTACAGACCCATCTGAGTTCTTCTTGACTCTATAAACCCATCGGCTACCAACAATGTTTTTATCCACAGGCATAGAAACTAAATCCCATGTACCTTCGGTGTGCAAAGCTTCAATTTCTTCCCTCATAGCCTGTATCCAAACAGAGGACTGAGAAGCAGCCTTATAAGTAGCTGGTTCAACAACTTCATGAAAAGGTGGAATAGTAGTAAGATAGCATTGATAATCCTCAAATGGCTTAGTCTTGACAATACCACTCTTAGACCTTGTCTGCATATGATGCATAGAAGGAGGCATAGATGGTGAAGAAGATTCATGAGAAGGCAAAAGAGCTTGTAATTGTTGATCACTAAGAACCTGTAAATTGTCTGTAGAGTCTGCACCCAAAGCAACTAAAACTGAATCATCACCAAAAGATGCATAAACATGGGAAGGGACATCAGAGGAATGTGAGGAAGCAAGACTAGGATCTGAACTAGAAGCCAAGGAAGGCACATGATGTGAAACAGAAACTACAATAGGTGGAGCCTTGAAAGAAGATGGAGTACAAGAAGAAAGATTGCTAGATGGAGGTGAAGGCTCGGAGTGCCTAAAAGGAAAGACACTCTCATCATGAACCACTTGTCTAGAGAGAAGGAAATGGTGAGTAGTAGTGTTATAGCACATAAGACCCTTATAACCCTGAGAATATCCCATGAAAACACACTGTACAGTCCTAGATTGAAGTTTATGTTCATTAAATGGTCTAATATATGGATAAACAGCTGTGCCAAAGACTCGTAGATGCTGAAGAGGTGGAGGCTTATCAAATAACTTCTGAAAAGGAGACTGATTACCAAGAGCAATACTAGGCATGAAATTGATCAAGTAAGCAGCATGTGCCACAGCATGATACCAAAATTGACTGGGAAGATTGGCTGTAACTGACAGAGTTAAGGCAGTTTCTATAACATGGCGATTCTTTCTCTCAGCAAGACCATTTTGCTGAGGAGTGGAAGGACAAGAGAGGACTTTATTTGTTGGCCAAGATAGGCAACTGGAGCAGAGGAAAAACAGGAGGCACGATTCAAGACAGAAGAAGCAGCTAGAGGAATGTGATAAAGACCTCGATTACTCTTGCCCTGAAGAACAATTTGCTTGGTGAGCTTGTCTTGTATGCAAAAACCAGAGGCATCAAAGGTGATAAGACAATTGTTATCTTTACACAATTGATGCACCGATAATAGATTGGCTTTAAGTTTGGGAACATGAAACACATATGGCAAAGATAAAGCTTTGGTACTGGCACAAGAAATAGAGGTAGTGCCAAGATTAAGAATTTCCAAACCTTCCCCATTACCAACAGTGACATTCTCAGTCACATCACAAGAAGTAACATTATGCAGGTGAGAGGCATTGCCAACCATATGATGAGAAGCTCCTGTGTCAGCAATCCAGACTTGCTCTGGAGAATAAGAAGATTGAGCCGTCATAGCAGTTAAGGAAGATGGCGGTGCTTGCCCTTGAAATGCATAGTTAGAGCGGTGATAACAATCCAAAGCAGTATGCCCTCATTTACCACAGATTTGGCACTCAACAACAGGTGAAGGAGCATCCGAAGAGGGAGCATTGCGAAAATAACAGTTCGTCGCTGTATGACCACGTTTGCTGCATATTTGACATTCTGGCACAACTTTGTATGAACTAGAACCACCATAATTGGAAGAGGAAGCACCACGAAAACCAGATGAACGAAACTGAGATTGCTGATTCCGGCTGCCATTAAACCTTCCACGGCCAGAAGAAAAGCCACGATAAGAATGCACAAGAGGCAGAGAATGAGGAGTAGGCAATAAGCCTTGACTAGAAGCAACAGAAGAGGATTGAACACTAGAAGATGAATTCGCAGCATACAGACCTAAGTGATGAACAATACGAGCCTCAGCAGTTTGCTCTGCAGCTAGGAGTTGAGCACGAAAATCCTTAAGAGTGATTGGAGAATCACGAGCAATCAATACAGTCTTGATTATGGCATACTCTGGTGGTAAACCATTCAACGCAGCAATAACAAAATCATCATCGGAAATTCGCACATCAGCTGCACGCAATTGGTCACGAATGTGTTTAAGACGAAGCAAGAATCGCTCAATGGAGTCTCCACCTTTTTGAGCAGTCTGTAGTTCTGTTTTCAGATTATTAATTCTTGCTCGAGAAACAGAGGCATAGCGATCACAGAGATGAAGCCAGGCCTCTCTAGCTGTTTGACTCCCGATGACATACTCAAGTGCTTCATCTGACAAAGATGCAATAAGAAGACTCAAGAGTGCCTTGTCTGTGCGAATCCAGTCTTTATAGGCCGTAGTGACCTCAGAAGTAGTACCTTTTTCACCAACAATGGCGAATTTTGGAGGAGCAACAAATGAACCATTGAAGTGGCCGAACAGATCGTAGCCCTGGAGTACCGACTCCAGTTGATAACTCCACTTCAAGAAGTTGTCATTGTTAAGCCGAATGGTAAGCATGCCCAAAAGACCATCAATTTTGAGAGAGGAAGCCATGAAAGCAGAATTAGGGTTTCACAGAACGAAAATTTGTTTTTGGAGAAAAATTGCAGAAAAATTGAGAGAACAGGATTTGAGATTGACATAAGAAAGAAGCAGAGAAATAAGGAAGAATAGAATGTGGAAGCGAAAAGACCTCAGAATCGAATCGAACCTAAGCTCTGATACCATGATAACAGTAGAAGAATAAAGAATAAGAAGAATAAAGAAGAAGAAATCTGATGACTGTCTATTGATTCTCGTTAACCATGATTACAATGTAATAGTACTTATATAGCAAACTAACAGACTCTCTTAACAACTAACAAACTCTCTTAACAATCTAACACTCTCTTAACAACCAGACACGTGCCATATGGTTATATGGTTATCACGCGACACAAACACTGACTTGAGCGTCGGAGTGGCTTTTGCAGGTACTCACCCCCTCTCCATTGTTCGACCTCGGGAACGTAGTCCGGAGTTCTCTTTCGATCAAGGTAGCGTGCGGACTTCAGTCAAGAACCTGTGGAGGTATTTCTTCTTGAAAGAAATCCTACTCCAACAGCAGGTAAGGTTGCAGTCCGTATTCCTTCGATGAATTATGATGTGAGACGTGAAGGTGAGAGGAGTCTTTGGTTCTAAGAGAAGCATAAAATGGAGCAAGCAATTATACTAGTAAGATTAATATTAAATAAAGTCCAAACTTTCACCAAATACTCAATAAACATCCCATATAATTAATAATTAATTGCCCAAGATTTTTCAATTTCAATTAAAGAGCACGCAAGCAAAGCCAGGAAGCAATTAATTAAATTAAAACATCTGATGACGACGATGATGATCAGAGATTCAGTCCACTACTATTAGATTTTGATACGAAAGACGAGTGAGAGCCATCATATGTTTTGGGTATTGAAATTAGCCAAGACAGGAGTAAAGGTTCAGTTGTATTGTCTCAAAAGGGTTACATTGAGAAGATACTTAAACGTTTTGGTATGGAGAATTACCATGGTGAAAGTGTTGCTATTTCAAAAAGGTGATAAGCCTAGCAAGGAGCATTGTCGATCAAGAGAAGGAATAGATGAAAGCTAAGCCTTATGCTTTTATAGTTGGTAGTTTGGTGCATGCACAAGTTTGTACAAGGCCTGATATTGCTTTTGCATTGAGTGGATACACTTAGGTCTACATCTGTTTATGGTTTTATGCTTGCTAGTGGGGCAGTTTCTAGGAAAAGTCAGAGGCAATCAACTGTTTCTAGTGTGTTCGTGTATAATGACAGTGATAGTGATACAGCATTCATCCTCCCATCTCACTGAATCTAATCTGAATAATTAGTGATTATTAATCATTCAATAAAGACTCTTGTTGAGATTAGAAATGGTCGTGTAAATGACATTTTCCACAAATAGATGGCAGAGACAGAAACAAAAGGAACACAATCGAATACCTGAACTAAATTGATTTTCAGTTAATGCTGACAAACTGACAAGGATGGGAAACCGACCTACAAATTCAGGTATCAAACCATATCAAATGAGATCACTACGTTCAACCTGTCAAAGAAACCTGTTTTCATAGAGTATAAATTTCCAATATAAAGCACGATATTTTTTAGAAACAACCGGAATTTCTTATCAAAAGATGAAAACAGAAAAGAAGCCTACATAAACTGTGACATGTTAATTCAAAACAGACGGGAACTTACAGTCTCCAACAAGGATGATGCAACATCGCCAGTCCTTATATTTGCCCTAACTGGAGCATCGATAGAGGAATCTTGGCGTCTGTAAAACGAGCAAAATACATACAAATACTTCAGAGAGAGAGAGAGAGAGAGAGAGAAACAAAAGATGGCATAATTTCAGTGTTGGGATAACCTTTCTCAGATTGTTTTCTCTAAGTCAATAAAGGCACCCGCGCAGATGAAGAGCACACATCCTTTGTGTCAATCTGTGAAGAAACATGGGATAAAAAAAGTAAAAGTACGAACTGATTTTCAAGGATCTAACCCAACATTTGACAACACCAAAAATCAGCTAACCAGAACACAGGAAGACATTTGCTTGGCTCAGCAGCACTAGTCAAGTCTTAAACAAAAATGTGCGATCAATACATAATTTTATCCTTGAGCTAGTACATAAACAGCTTACCACAAACTGAGACATTTATCTTAAGCCACTGATATAAACAATATGAAAATGGAGGTAACCGAGACATATATCTGATGCCGTTGATATACCTGAAAATTTTCTCCTCCAAATGCTTTCGAGCTCCCTTCTCAGGAACATTCATATCTAGATCAGAAACAACAACTCAGATCAAAATACAATGAATCAATGAATTTACCTCCAACATCGGTACGCATAAAAGAGTAGTAAACTTCCCCCAGAGAGAGAGAAGGAGAGATAAACATACAAAAAGGTAAATGAACCTTTTTGGTAATCTTGTCAAGTTCATCAATATGCACAATTCCCTGCTGTGCAGCTGCAGCAATGACAGTTGAAAGGAAAGTTAAGATGCTAAACTGAAATCAGCTTACTAGACATGAGATCAATTTTAACAAACCACAATATGACAAATACACACAAATAGATTTTATATGCAAAAAGGGACTGAGCATCTTCTAATGAAATGAAACCTAGTTTTCCTTTTCTATTTTCCTTAATACTTCAGCGTTAAACTAAAATTATTGGGATCATTTAATTGCTCACAAAATTTGGCATGCTGATTTCAATCAAAATACTGCCAACAAACATCATATTTTGTTAGTCGACCAAAAAATACATCAGATTTTGTTGGTCAAACTAGTGTGGAAAGATTGATGATCATATCTGTCTCAGTCCACCAAGACTGCCTCCTGTCAAAAGCATGGAGATAAGAGACGTCACAATTCCACCTCCATGATCCTTATGTGTGTTACGTATGGAAGATTGCATTGCATTCAACATGTTCCCATATGTATTTCCATGTCCACGCTCAATGGCTTGGATGAAAGCATAAGTCATGGCACCAGTTGAAGTAATCTTTGACAGAGCCTGCAGACATGAAGTGTTAGCTTTGTTTCTTATAATATCCTTACGTTAGAAAAAGGCACCATGGCTAATGTAGTTTAAGTAACAGTTTAAGATTCTGTCCACGACTTTACTGAGGTATCGGCAGAGGTTTTATCATCATTACATCCACTAAAGGAAATGCCCACTCTGAAATGACTAGTTGGAACATCGACTCGTTCATTGGTGCTGCAATGGGTCTGCATACATCACCTCTGAAGAACGAGCTACCAGCATATTTATGGGTGGAAGCTTCACTAGTGTCTGCTCCAGCACCCATGCTCGGCTGATAAAGCATGGAAGATCCAGGTGAAACAATTAAAATTCTCCAAACAAGAAATGTTATGAGAAAGTGATCCAAGTGAAAACCACCATGAAAAATGGACCCATTCTTTTTTATCAGAAGTACGAAAGCTAAACCCTTCTCTCTAATATGAAAAAGTTATTTTCTTTTCACTAATTACCTGTCTCTCATGTTATTTATAAGTTAGCAAGATGGTTTGTATATGATCATCAGAATCTTTTAGAAAAAAAAAAGTTAGAATTTTTAATAAGATCCACAAATAAAGATATATATATATATTTTTTTTTCTCCAATGGAGGAGAAATCGATGGCTTCATATGAATTTACTTCACAAGCAATATTTTCAGGTAAGATATTTAATAGTTAAATGACCCTTTGATACCCTCAATGCTCTCTCCCAAAGATCACCTGCAAGGAAACATGTATCAAGTTACAAAACAACCCCAAGTAATTCGTCAAGATACGATTATTTATGTAGCTAAACTGCCTCTAGCTTGAATCGAAAACAGTAAGATAAAAATTACCAAAAAGTGAGAAAGAAAAGTTTCCAGGAGATGCTAGCAAACTTTTACAACACCAATACAGTAATCTCATAAAACCAGCACAAAATGACTCGACCAGCCTGGGCCAGCAAGTGAGGATACCCAACATGTGAAACAGGTCAAGACCTATCTGATGATGAGAGTGCTAGCATGGCTAACTTTGGCATTATTAATTAATCAAGATCCCATGACTTTTGAAGATGTTGTGAAGTAGGGGTGGGCATCGGGACCGGAAAACCGGAACACCGAATCGAACCAGTGAAAAAAAAACCGAAAAAAAAATCGATTGACCAAAAAAGTCAACAAACCGGACTAAACCGATTCCAGTTTCGATTTTACACCGCACCGCACTGGACCGGTCAATTTTTTTTATTACAAATTTTTAAAATCTAATGCCATATTTTAAATTTTATAATCACTATTTTTCCAAGTTCAACTTCAAAAAATTTCTAAATGTATGAATTGGATTATTTGTTAATTTTTAAGCCAAAAAAAAAGTTATTTATTATAATTTTTTTTTAAAAAAAATTGAAATAAATTAATAATCCGGTTCAAAACCGAACCGGCCGGTTTTTGAAATTTTTTTTGCCTAAACTGGACCAAACCAGACCGATTAAATAGTACCAGTTTTGGTTCCGATTTGAGGTGAGAACCAGACCGAATCGGACCCTGCCCACCCTTACTGTGAAGTCTGAAAAGTGGAGACAAGCTATGGATCAAGAGATACAATCCATTGAAAAGAACAATACGTGGGAATTAATGAAGCTGTCACGGGAGGAAAAACCACTGGAGTGAAGTGGGTGTTTAAAACGAAGCTCAATGAGAATGGGGAAGTGGACAAGTACAAAGCACGACTAGTTACTAAGGGTTACTGTCAACAATATGGAATAGATTATGCAAAGGTATTCGAACCAGTGGCTCGTTTAGACACCATTCGAATTGTCATTTCCCTTTCTGCTCAAAAGAATTGGGTGATTTACCAGCTTGATGTCAAGTCTGCATTTCTGCATGGGGAGATCAATGAAGAGGTGTTTGTTGATCAGCCACCTGGATATGAATAAAAGGGGCATGAGTCAAAGGTGTATCGACTCAAAAAGGCTTTATATGGACTTAAACAGGCCCCCCGAGCCTGGTATAGTCGTATAGAGTCATATTTCATCAAGGAGGGATTCAACAAGTGCCCTTATGAGCATACCTTGTTCATTAAGACAACGAAAGGAGGTAAGATCTTGATAGTGTGTCTATATGTTGATGATCTTATTTTTACTGGTATTGATGAAACAATGTTTGAACAATTTAAGAAATCTATGATGGTTGAGTTCGACATGACAGACCTTGGAAAAATGAGATATTTCCTTGGTATTAAAGTGATACAAGGTTCTTATGGGATCTTTATTTGTCAACAAAAGTATGCTCAAGAGGTCTTGGAGAGATTCAACATGGATCAATGTAATTCAGTACTCAACCCCGTGGTTCCTGGTTTAAAACTCACAAAGGATAAAGGAGGAGTCAAAGTTGATAGCATTATTTACAAACAGATGGTGGGAAGCCTCATATATCTAACAACCACACGTCCTGATTTAATGTTTATTGTTAGTTTGATTAGTCGATACATGGAGCATCCAACTGAGCATCATTTGCTGGCAGCAAAAAGAGCTCTAAGGTATGTAAAAGGGACTCTCGATTTGGGGATATTATACAAGAAGGGAGGAAAGGAGAAGCTTATTGGCAAGGGTGGAACAATGAAATTTTCAACGGGTGGGCTAACTAAAGTTATTAGCTTAAAATTTAATGATTATTTTTGTTGGTACTTACAAGTTATTAGCCTAACAATGAATTTTTGTTTTCACTACACATGGTGATACCTGATTGGCTTAAAATATAATAGTTGTAGAAATAATAGTGTTGAAACAATAAATGAAGTTTATGGAGTGGAGTCGAATTAGGGCTCTTCAATGTAGGGGTGCACAGATGCATTTTTTTTAAATATTTGGTATCACAGAGAGCAGGTTTTTATAAAAACTTTCAAAAATAACCAAAAACTCAATTAAATAAACTCAAATGCCCTCAAAATTAAAACCCACACATAAACCTAAAAAGCAAAAAAGTGTTTAGGAGGTTAACTCAAAATCAGAGATGATACTCCAAAAAAAATTTCTTTTTTCGCCAAATAAAAAAGAGATACGGTAATATCAAGTGTACATCATGTGCGACAACCATGCTGGTCCAACATGATCTCAATTGCACTCCACCAACTCACCTAAGAAACAAATGTTGGAAGTTTGAATTAAATTCAAGAACCTTTGTCCCACATTGATAGAAAGTAGAAAGAGTGAGGTCCTTATAAGTGTGAAAGTGTCACACTTAGTAAATGGAAGTAGGCCAAGTAGAAGCAATTTGGGCTTCAAAATCGATTTGGGCTTTGAATATTATATAAAAAATATATAATATTTAATGATCAAAAAGATGGGGCACTTGGGCACTTTCAGATTTAAAATTATTTTTTGGTTTCGAATTAATAATTTTTTATTAATTTAGATTAGTTTTATTAACTGTTTTCTAACAGTTGTGACTCTTCTGATAAGGTTTCAGAAGTTTATTTAAATCAAACAAGGCCTCATACGTTCAACACAGAAAAAAGCATTCTACAAGCATTTCATATTGTCTGAGAGGAAAACAAACAACGTTCGCCAGATTCTAAGTCCGAGTGCTAGGGCTTAGAATACAGATAGTTGAATCCTGGGAGGCAGTCACCTGTAGAACTTCAAGCACCGAGAAGGGGTGAAATTACTGTCTTTAGAACATTGCATCAAATCTGCAAGCCTCTATCTCAAATTCAAGTCAGTTTTATTTATTGTTTATATACTGTATTCTGTGTTACAGATTGTTATAAATTCTGTTTATATAATTATTTTAATCAGTCATTGATAATTGTTTTTCCAACAACAAACGCTGCCCCAAAATAAGCCAACTTTTTGTTTTGATCCTCAAACTTCAAAGATGCCCATGGAAACATAGTCCAGGAGCCAAAACTATAACTTTATTATTGGCTTACCAAGAAGCAGAAGAAAAATTTCGGAGTACAACGTACAAAATGACAAGATCATGTTGTGGATTTGGTCCCGTTGAAAGACAAACAGGTTGTAAACTTTCAAAATCTTCAGATCATACACTGGTTCAAATTGCCCTGCGTCCCAAGAGCTAGGCTTCACTGCAAAAGTAATATTAAGGTCTTCTTGTTGGGTGTAGCTTTTTTTTTTCTTACGTGATACCAGTGAAAGTATATCCACTAGCAATAGGATTGTCAATACATATCACTACTCATAAATGACATCCCACATACATTTGTTTTAGAAAAGCAGTAAATCTAAATAGCTCAACCTCTCTGTCATAATCCTTAGAACTCTGGTGCTCGCCATGGCTGCAAAGTTCAATGGTTTCGAGCTCAGTTTTTTTTTGTTGGGTGAAACTTCGCTTCTTAGGTTTTATGTGGGTTTTTAGTTTTGAGGGTATTTTAGTCTATTTAACTGAGTTTTCTGCTATTTTTGAAAGTTTTAATAAAAACTAACATTTATAAAAGTAGGGAATAAATTCTGGCTACTTTTTATAAAAACTCATGCATCCACTACACTGTGATTTTGGACTATCAAATGCGACAAGCACTTCGAACAGTGAATTGACCTTTGTTATCATAATTTAATATCAAAGGAATCCGGAGGTTTCCTGCAAAAGGTAAAAATCGAATTAAATCCACTTCTTCAAGGAAGAAAATGGTTTGTAGCAAACGGACATTCCACTAGTTGGTATCACTAAGAAGGGTTGAGGGACCCAGTGATAATCTTCCTCGCTTCACATATGCTTTTTTAATTTTTATTTTGAGTACAAGCGATAGTTTAAACTATAAGAAGAGGAGGGTTTTTCATCCACACACACAACTAAGATGTCATGGAGGTTCGAACTTGAGACCTCTAGTCTGCGAATCAATGCCCTTTTTCCACCAGGCTAGACCCCGTTGGCCATAGATGGTTTTTTAAACATAAGAATCATGGGACTTCACATGAATTTCTAGGACGACGAATCAAGGTTCAGAATCAACCTTTATCCTTGCTTTGCCAAAAGAGTGATATCGAAAACATACATGAACTTGAAGCCTAATCCCCTGGTTTATTTTATAATCACAAGGATTTCATTTATAGTACACGTTGATTTTCTCCTTCAAGGAAAAAGCATTTTATAGAAAGCATTTTATAGCAATAACTTAAATATTTTGCTAAGTAAGTTAAAATTTTCATTTTTCAAGAATTTTGTATTCCTCATTTACCATTTAAATTCAGATTTGTATGCAAATTATTACCTAATTTTTTTTTGGCACGTTTGGTATTTAGATGAAATGGAATACATCACCATGTTATAAATAAGGAGCAAAGTCCTTCTCATCCTTCATAGAAATCCTAGCTAAGTCCTATATATAGTAGGTCTTGTTTTCAAGGGTTTCATCCTTTTCTCATTTCCTGCAAATCTGGTTTTTTGAATTCTAGGTTTCCTTAGAAAATAATGGAGGAAATCTCCTCCATTCTTAGGTTTTCAAACAGAAAGAGAGTCAAGGGACAATTGTTGGCTCAAAACCTATCGAGATCTCAGATCTCATTGAATCAATGATTTACCAGAAGAAATGACTCCCAATTGAAAGTATATTCTCATTCCTCTGCTCTCTTTTTTTCCTACTGTTGTGTGCTTTGCATTTTAATTTTACTCAATGTTGATTTATTTTTCAAAAGTTATAAACTGTTCACTGGTGATGAAAATTTTCAGGTTAAGTCAGTTGCACGTTTTATCGATGTCACCAACTGAGGAAGCAGGATATCTTGAAGAACTTTATGTCTCAGCATCCAGAGTTATTCAACTTACTTATCACACAGCCAATACCCCGGGCACTATCAAGGATGAAGACATACATGCGTTAGGGACTACTCTTGGATGCCAAAAGCCAAGCTCTAATTATGCCAGTGTAGTTCCATCCACCATGCATATAATCTAGTTTCTGACCAACTCTCATTCACTCACCGGTGACATCTGACGATTATCTTGCAGACATTGAATCTGTTCTTACAAACTAGTTTTGTCAACCATATGATGTTGTAAAATATAGAGCTTATCAAAGGGAGAAGTCTTTTTTTTTTGTCTTTTTTGGTATACGTACTATTATATCAAACTGAAAGTGTACGTGAAGTGAATTTTTATGTCTTGAGATGGCTTAGAAGTACTGATTGATTAATGAGAAAATTTTCCGCTCTAATTTCTTACTATAAATTTCTTTACTTTGTGCATTGACTCGTTTATCTTTGAAATTATCCAATATATATGGATGCGTAGCGAAGCTTCACTTTGCTTGGTAATTAGAAGACTTAAAATATAAAGAGGAACAGTTACATAAACTAAACATTTCCGCATAGATCCTTCTAATAACAATTAAAAAGGGTAACATAGAAAGCAATAGCTAGTTTTTTTGAAGGATATATCAAGCTTTTGGAATGCTTAATTTTGAAATTAATGTAAATCAGGTTGCTGGAAATGGGCTAAGCCTGGCCACAGGGACACAAACCAAGGGATGAGCTCTAGGAACCGTGATCCCAGGCGTCTCTTCCATGTTCACAGAACCTCCACCCCTAACCTTCCAATCAAAGCATTGAATTATAGCAGCCACAGTTGCCTGCACAACCTGAAGAGATAAGGTAGTTCCAGGAAAAATTCTTCTTCCACTCCCAAAAGGCAGAAAATGAAAATGCTTGCCCCCTCACATCCAAAGGGCTCTTCTCACTGCCCTCCACAGCAAGAAACCTCTCTGGCTGGAACTCAAGTTGGTTCTCCCAATGATTTGGGTCCCTATTGATAGCCCACACATTCACAAAGAGCCTGGTCTTTGCCGGAATAGTATATCCATTGACAGTACACTCTTCTGTGCTCTCCCTTACAACCATTGGGCCTGCTGGGTGAAGCCTCAGTGTTTCCTTTACTATTGCTTGGAGGTAGGGAAGGTTAGCAGTATCCGACTAGTTTTCTCCTTTTCTTTATTTTTCCTTTTGGTGGGGGGTTGCAGGATTTCAACCCACATTCAACTTTTGGGTTTATTATGCTCAAAGTTGCTTCGAACTCTAACATGATTTGATAGCCTAAGGTTAAGTGGATGTGGCGGAGCTACAGCCAGGCCTGCCATGGCCCTGGCCCCCCCCACTTAATTATTAATCTCTTGTAATATATTATAAAATATATGATATAGTAATACAAAAACTGCAATTAGATTAGTGATGGCCCTCCCAGTTGAAGATTAAAAACCTAGTAGAAGTGATTTTGAAATTTTAGCCCCTCCATACTAAGAATCCTAGCTCCGCCATCTGTATGCAAACACTAAAAGAATTCTAAATAGAATACTGTCTGGTCTTTCAAAAGGCTTGTTTATATTACACCCCCATATATTTGAGATTACACCCCCATATACTGTCTGGTCTAGTTTGGTAATATTTCTGTTTCACATGCTCTAATTCCTTTGGTTGATTTAAAACTTGCTCAGAGTTGATGAAGAAAAGAAACCCATAATTTTGATAAAAATTCTGATAAACGAATCGGGAGATCTTTTTGCTCTTTTCAGAGGTTTGAAATTTTTGTAGCGTTGGTTTCTCAGTGTTGATTCTCATTTTCTGGTGTCATTTTCTCTTTGGTTTTGTATGAGTCTCATGCATTAATTTAATCATATTTCACTTTTCGGCCCCTGGAAAATCAAGCAGACGCTGACAAGCGATGTTGGACAGAACTCAATCGAGCAGGTTAGCAGGCTGTTGCTGGGAGCATATTTGGTGAAGGAACATCTCTTGCCATACTTGAGTTATGGATTTGCCAATAGAGTTGAAAGTCGAGAGGGAGCTGAAGTTGCAATCTATGATTGTAACACAATATCCCAGCATCAATTGACTTTCAGTTTATCTACTTAGTTTTCTTCTTTGTTGGTAATTATATCACTGTATTTCATGTGCAGGTAAAAGATTGACGGCTTTTGCACCGACTTTTTTTCCCAATCAAGGTCGAAAGGAAGAAGTGGCAAAGAAAAGCACGCACATGGCCTAATTTTTAATCTCATATATCAATACTGATTATCAAGTCCAAAAGAGCATATACAAAGCCCTTTGCCAATTGATTTTTAAGTGGAACCGCAATTTCTTTCATTATATCAGAGCAGATTTTTTCATATTGTGAAGTCTAAGTCACACATGCTCCACGTCATCCAATTAATTGTCCACATATTAGACTTTGAAATTTCATGATATATGTTACTCACTGGAGATTGCTGAGGATGGAATATCTACTTCCAATTTAGAGCTTTCCATGCAATGATTATTATATGGATTTCTTGGCTCTCTTGCCAATGCCGTTGTATGTCTATCATGAGGATGTCAGGGGTTTCGAGACCATCTCTCTCATTCACTTCGATTGCATCAGCAACATCTTTTGATTATCTTACATTAGCTGTGTAATACTTAGAAACTAGTTTCAGCAATTGCATGATTGAAAATATAAAGCTTGTTCATAATGGAAAATCAAATTCTAATTATATATCCTAATGGTTAATGCTGAAAATCACAGCCATTGGAAGGTCTACCTTCCAACTCAAGGACTTTCCCACTTAATATACTCAATTATGTCTGTGTGTCCAACTTTCCATCGTATCTTGTTAGGGTCTCCATCTTTCGGCCTCTTGGTTGCACCATGGTTTTCTGTTTTACAGCATGAAAAGAAAAACCTATCCTTAAAGGCTCCGATGCTAGTCAGGAAAATATCCTATACGTATTATATTTATATCCCAATTTGGATATGCACTTATCCAAGTTGGGACAATTGTATTTGATCCATATATAGAGGAATAAATTTACTTGCAACCACCACGAACAGGGGAGGAGCTGGGTGCAGGCCTCAGGTTGTCATGACCCCCGACTCCCATATACTCCTTATTATTTACCATCTAATATATGTAGTAGTTCAAAAAAAATAAGAAAAATAAAGGAAATACTTTGTATAAAATATTTGAACATTTTAAGTACATGAAACCGCGAGTTTGTACATAATTTGTATGACTACGATGATATGAATGTAGGCATGTATAATGTACATGTTACATAATAAGAAAGCCAACTGGCAGACGCCAAACCGGCGTGCCAAGGTGCTTACAAAGGGGACGGCAGCAATTCCGTGCATGCATACAAACTTACAAACACATGAGATTAGTTCTCGTAGTTAGACAACTATAGAACCACTACTGGTCTTCGAGATAACTTGTATGCATGTAGTGAAAGTGCTTACTAATATATAATTTTCGGAATGAACAAAGGTTTTGTAGTAAAAATACGATTAGGGTTCAATAAACACTAAACCCTAACTTTCCACGAACGATAACAATCGTGTGAGTAAACTTTTTTTTCCTTATGAATTTGAGTTTACACGACGATTTTTTACTAAGTTGGTTTGGAAATTCAATTTTTGTGAATTCTGTATTTATCACTTACCATTCAAATTCAGCTTTATATGGAAATGATTTCCTAAAATTTGTTGGCCAGTTTGGTTGAAACTACAGCACAATGTTACAAATAGGGACGCAAGACTGCAGTCCTTTGTCAACCTTCATAGAAATGCTAGCCAAGTCCAATATTTGGTCTTTTTAATTTTCAAGGGTTTTATATTTTTCCCTTTCTTTAGTCACAAGTAAGAGATCTTTCTGCCTATCAGATTCATTGAAATTTAGGTCATCTAGGTACATAATGGAGGAAAACACCTCCACTCTTACGTTCTCAAATAGAAAGGGAGTCAAACAACAATTGTTGGCTCGATACATATTGGGATCTCTTATCGGATCGATAATTTACTGAAAGTGTATGTGAAACTTTTTGTCTAGAGATGCATGGTTGTAAATACTCGTTATCTTTTTCAAAAGTTTTAGAGTGCTTTCATATTTCTGTGTTGGAGTGTCAAAGTGATGTGTAGACCAAAAGTTTAAAAAACACATTGATTGATTTAAAGGTTTGAGAATTCAAACAAAGACTTTTGAAAAGTTCATATAGACCATTTGTGATAAAAACCCTAAGGAGAATATTGATGAATCTAGAGATTATTTTATTGAACGAGCTACAATATTCATAGATCTTAATTGTCTTTTCTTTTTCTTTTTTCTTTTTTCAATTAAAGAAAAGCATTTTATAGCAATATTTTGAATATTTTGCTAATTCTGAATTCAATTTTCATGAATTCTGTTTTTCTCAATTACCTTTTATACTCATCTTTCTATGGAAATTATTACCTAAAATTGGTATCACTAAGAAGGGTTGAGGGACCTAGCGATAATCTTCCTCGATTCACATATGCTTTTTTAATCTTTTTTTTAGTAGAAACGATAGTCTAAACTACAGGGAGATAGGGTTTTTTCACCCACACACACAACTAAGATGTCATGGAGGTTCGAACTCGAGACCTCTAGTCTGCAAGTCAAGGCCCTTTTTCCACCGGACTAGACCCCGTTGGCCATATATTCTTTTTCAAACATAAGAATCACGGGCACATTAATTTCTAGGACAGCGAATCAAGGTTCTGAATCAACCTTTATCCTTGCTTTGCCAAAAGAGCGATATCGAAAGCATACATGAACTTGAAGTCTAATCCCCTTGTTGATTTTATAATCAGAAGGATTTCATTTATAGTACATGTTGATTTTCTTCTTCAAGGAAAAAGCATTTTATAGAAATCATTTTATAGCAATAACTTAAATATTTTGCTAAGTAAGTTAAAATTTTCATTTTTCAAGAATTTTGTATTCCTCATTTACCATTTAAATTCAGCTTTGTATGGAAATTATTACCTAAATTTTTTTGGCACGTTTGGTTAGATAAAATGGAATACATCACCATGTTATAAATAAGGAGCAAAGTCCGTGTCATCCTTCATAGAAATCCTAGCTAAGTCCTATATATAGTAGGTCTTGTTTTCAAGGGTTTCATCATTTTCTCATTTCCTGCAAATCTGGTTTTTTGAATTCTAGGTTTCCTCAGAAAATAATGGAGGAAAACTCCTCCATTCTTAGGTTTTCAAACAGAAAGAGAGTCAAGGGACAATTGTTGGCTCTCAAAACCTATCGAGATCTCAGATCTCGTTGAATCAATGATTTACCAGAAGAAATGACTCCCAATTGAAAGTATATTCTCATTCCTCTGCTCTCTTTTTTTCCTGCTGTTGTGTGCTTGCATTTTAATTTTACTCAATGTTGATTTATTTTTCAAAAGTTATAAACTGTTCACTGGTGATGAAAATTTTCGGGTTTAGTCAGATTGCACGTTTTATCGATGTCACCAACTGAGGAAGCAGGATATCTTGAAGAACTTTATGTCTCAGCATCCAGAGTTATTCAACTTACTTATCACACACAGCCAATACCCCGGGCACTATCAAGGATGAAGACATACATGCGTTAGGGACTACTCTTGGATGCCAAAAGCCAAGCTCTAATTATGCCAGTGTAGTTCCATCCACCAAGCATATAATCTAGTTTCTGACCAACTCTCATTCACTCACCGGTGACATCTGACGATTATCTTGCAGACATTGAATCTGTTCTTACAAACTAGTTTTGTCAACCATATGATGTTGTAAAATATAGAGCTTATCAAAGGGAGAAGTTTTTTTTTTTTTTTTTTTTTTTTTTTTTTTTTTTGTTTTACTATTATACAAACTGAAAGTGTACGAGAAGTGAATTTTTCTGTCTTGAGATGGCTTAGAAGTACTGATTGATTAATGAGAAAACTTTCCGCTCTAATTTCTTACTATAAATTTCTTTACTTTGTGCATTGACTCGTTTATCTTTGAAATTTATCCAATATATATTGGATGCACAGAGAAGCTTCACTTTGCTTGGTAATTAGAAGACTTAAAATATAAAGAGGAACAGTTGCATAAACTAAACATTTTTGCATAGATCCTTCTAATAACAATTAAAAAGGGTAACATAGAAAACAGTAGCTAGTTTTTTGAAGGATATATCAAGCTTTTGGAATGCTTAATTTTGAAATCAATGTAAATCAGGTTGCTGGAAATGGGCTAAGCCTGGCCACAGGGACACAAACCAAGGGATGAGCCCTAGGAACCGTGATCCCAGGCGCCTCTTCCATGTTCACAGAAACTCCACCCCTAACCTTCCAATCAAAGCATTGAATTATAGCAGCCACAGTTGCCTGCACAACCTGAAGAGATAAGGTTGTTCCAGGACAGATTCTTCTTCCACTCCCAAAAGGCAGAAAATGAAAATGCTGCCCTCTCACATCCAAAGGGCTCTTCCCACTGCCCTCCTCAGCAAGAAACCTCTCCGGCTGGAACTCAAGTGGGTTCTCCCAATGATTTGGGTCCCTATTGATAGCCCACACATTCACAAAGAGCCTGGTCTTTGCTGGAATAGTATATCCATTGACAGTACACTCTTCTGTGCTCTCCCTTACAACCATTGGGCCTGCTGGGTGAAGCCTCAGTGTTTCCTTCACTATTGCTTGGAGGTAGGGAAGGTTAGCAGTATCAGATTCTCCTACCAATCTACTTTTTCCCACTACAGAATCAATCTCTTCCCTTGCTTTTTCCACCACATTTGGGTGGTTAATTAGCTCTGCTATAGCCCATGACATTGTTGATGAAGATGTGTCAGTCCCAGCACCAAACATGTTCTGTAAAAGTTCATATGTTAGATATGTCAGTTTCCTTATAGCCCCAAAGCCAAAAATAAATACCAACGTTTTTGAGCTACCATGGAATCATGTAGACGATAATGCCGAGACACAAAATTAAATACCAACATTTTGGGATCTTAAATGATATACTGGGTGACGTGAGAGCACGTATAGCTGTTAGGCCCAACATGTTATAGTACTATGAAGAAAGTTGAGGTTTCACCCCAAAATCAACTATGAGTATGGGTCAGTGGCTAAACTCCTTATAAGTCCATCATTGGTCCCTTAACTTTCTAAGGCAGGACAAATACTTTCAACACAACTTTTTCATATTTGTTAATTAATTTGGAAAATAAAATTTTGACGACTCTAGTCTCTAGCTGATGAATGTGCACGTAAAAGACTATTTACCATGATAAAGCTTTTAATGTTTTCTCTTGACAATTTGATCTCTGAGCCTTGGTCTTCATATATATCAAGCAGAATATCAAGCAAATCCAATCCATCGTCACCCTCCCTTTCCTTAATCCTCTTCCTCCTTTCATCTTCATGCTCCTTTATAATCTTTTCCATCATATCATCGTACCTATCCCGGACCTCTTTAAGCCTTTTTCCATATCCTTGCAAGTCGAAATTCTTGCAGAACCAAAACATATCTGTAAAATTAAATTTCCCTGCAAGCTCATTCATCTTTCCCACCAACTCCCTCACCATGTGGGCTTCTTCGTCTTGTTCGGAACACCGTCGTTTTAGTGCCATCCTCGATATGATGTTGTTGCTTAGCCGCACGAGCTCTGACCCAACATCTAGTTCTTCACCTTTATCAGCTTTGCTTAGCACAACATGTAAAAACCGCTTGATCTCATCATCCCGAATCGGTAGATTCTGCTCTAGGATTCTGCCTCCGAGGAGTTCAGTCATGCAAAGCTTCTTCATGAACTTCCAGTAAGGTCCATAGGGTGCCATGGCAAAGTCCGTTGAGCCATAAGTGAGGTAGTCTACATTCGCCATCTTGGGGCGGTTCAAGAAGGAAGTTTCATTGGTTTTGAGGAATTCTTTGGCCATTTCTGGTGAGGAGGCAACGACACATGGTATGGAGCCAAGGAAGAGATGAATTAAAGGTCCATAGCGGTTCGAAAGCTTGTGCAGGCCTTGGTGAGGGATGCGGCCAAGGAGGTGGAGGTGGCCAATGATTGGTAGGGCTCGTGGACTTGGAGGGAGACTTCTAGGCTTGGTGAAGATGGTTCGGAACAAGATGAAAGAGACTAACCATACGATGAAAAATACAAGGTATTCAAGGAAACTAGCCATAATCATTTGACTAGTGGACTATTAACAAAGAGTGCTAGAGGTGATTAATTCCATGAGAAACACTTATTGATAGCTCTCATATATAATCTTCTAAATTATGGAGGTGGAGAGCTAATCACATCAATGAGATGACGATCAATGTGCTAATTAACAATTAACGATAATAATTGAGGCATATAAGCACACATCAATTGCCTCACATAATCTAATACGTAAGAAGGTGGTCCTTTAGCATTGTCCTAAAGGATTAATCTTTTACAATTTATAATGGGTTATCTGCCTAAGTGGTTTCATCATGGCAATATCAAGAATGTGCTTGAGAGTGTTTTTCGGTTGAAACACTTCAAATAATGGACATGAATGTAGCCTTTTTTATGTTATTCAAAAAATGTCGCCATAAGATTTCATCTTAAAACTTCTTCAACAAAGTGGAGACTAAATGTCACTAGACCAAATAATCATTGTCGGTCATACCAAATTACGGTGCTGAAGTCAACCTTAACAAATAAATTGCAAGATCTGCTGCGACTAATCGTATACTGGTAAATCAAAAGATCAAAGCGGATGAGAAATTGTGAGATTCGCATCACATATATGCGAAAATACAAGTTATATACAACAGAACTGTTTCTTATCTATATTTGGGGACCATTGTCTTCGCTGGTCATCATGTCCTTCCCTCCATTATTTTATAATGCGAAACAAAAATCCGTACGCCCATTAGCTGTTTGATGTCAGCCAAATTTTTGTCAAAAAAACACAAAAGAAATAGGATTTTAGGACCACAAATAAAAATAGGGTGATTCTAATGTGGTCCTTAAATCATTAAACGTACTTTATAATAAAATTGTAATTAAAGTCACCCCAAAAGAATAAAACTTTAGATGAATAATAGACATCTGACCTAACATCGTTTGTATTAGGAGGACTGTTTTTGTATAAAAGCTTTTGGACTTCCTTAATTTTCAATATGATGTAAGCCTAGGGACCAGATGACTAGGATGGGCAAAGATTAATTAAGAGAGATACTTATCTTCATAACCTCCTGTCATTGATTGAAGGACTATTTGTATTTAATTGATGTATCTTCATAACTCCGTTTGGTTCATAGAATGAATTTGAGGGGAAATCATTTCCCATGTCATTCCTCAAGGAATGGGAATTGAAGATTCATTTCCCACGTTTGGTAATGCTGGAAAAGTAATCGGGAAATATCATTTTATTTCCTTTCTCATGTTTGTTTTGAATAGGAATGGAAAACAAAGTTTGTATAAATTTTCAATTATATCCATATTAAATCAAATAAAAAAAAATGCATTTAATGATATATTGTAATTCTAAATTGTTAATGGGGATAAAATGGTCATAAAAAATATGTATTTAATGTTAGTTCATTTTCCCATGATGAGGGAAAACAAAACCCAAGTTGGGAGGATGGCTTCACTTTCCCCTTACTTTCCCATGAGCTAGGCAACGATTTCTCATACCTAAACTTACCAAACATGGGAAAGCAATTGATTTCCTATTCTCAAGTCTCCTTTCCCATTCCCAAGTCTCCTTTCCCAAAGAGAGATTAATTAAGAGAGATACTTATCTTTTTGGTTGCTGAGTTTTGAATTCTGCTTTGTGTTCTTTTTCTTTCCCCTGTCTTGCTTAAAATGGGCTTTCATCTTTAATAAATTTAGATTTAAAAAAATATTTCTTGTTTGCAATCAAAAACCACCTTCATGGAACAAAGAAGAGTGACTATGGTGGTCTGGATTAATTGCTTTGTGGCAGCTTCGAGGGTCAAGTATATATAGAAGGGTTGAACCCTGAAAAGAGGATTATTTGGGTAACGGCTCATCAAAATTAAGTACATAAATTTTCAGCATAATTTTCATTACTCCATTAATTCAAGCACGTCAACTTTGGCCAATGGGAAAAATGATGGCTGATGTACCCGAAACATGAAAAAATTACTCCAACAAATAATGAGCTATATCATTTATCTCCTACGAGATAACCTTAATTTTTAAAACTCATCATTTACTACGTTTTGAACATATTGGTCCTTGCCTTGTCCAGCTCAATGCTGTTGAATGACAAGTAATAATAGGTTCAATCAGTGAAGAGGCAATTGCTTCCACAAACTTCATTTTGCTTTGTCAATCGGTAGGCAATTGTTTAATTATATACGATTATGATGAATCGTGATACGGACATTATTAGATTGATATCTGTACTACTGAATAACAATTTCCTATTACTTATTTGTATTTGATAAAATAAAACAATCTTTACAACAACTAAACTTAACCCACACACACACATAAGAGCATCTACAAGGGGCTCCCTAAACTACCTCCTTAGACAAATTTTAGGGAGGAATCGTAAAAATACAACTCCAACCACGCTCCCTATCCACCTCCTAAAATAGGGAGTCTTCTAGGAGCTCCTAAATCTGAGGAGAGAGAAAGGACTCCTAGTAGCTCCCTATAATTTAATACTGCTTTATTGAATGAGTATTTCAAACCTTTATTTAATGCTAACTATTTTTTATTTTATTTTTTAATAGAGATGGACCAATCAGAAAAGAGTTAGCATTTATGACTCTCCAAATTAGGGAGTATGGTTGGAGTTGAAATTTTTTAAAGAGCTCCTAAAATAGCTTTCTTATATTTTTAGCTAAATTTTAGCTAAGAAATGGAGAGCATCATTTTGGATGCTCTAATATATATATATATATATATATATATATATATATATATAGTCCCCTTCTATTGAGAGATCCCTCAAATAATTTTATTTGAAGGATGCCTTTTAGAGTACCCTACAATTTTTTTCCCAATGATCCAAACCATCTATTTTTTAGGTCTTCATTCATAGATCATCCTTACAAAAAATTAGACAAATCAGAAATCGTTTCGACATCCAATTATTTCTTACAAAATCAATGAACACGGTACTTCAAGAAAGTACTAAAATTTCAATAAGCTAATTTGACGGACACTCCTTGTAGAGCCCACTCCGGATTGTATTTCACTAATCCAAACCGTCTATTTTGTAGATACTCATTTAAAGATCATCTCTACAAAAAATCATTTGAATCCAATATCATTTGACCATTCAATTGAGTTATTGAAATTTTAGTACTTTCTTGAAGCACCATGTTCATTGATTTTGTAGGAAACAATTAGATGTCGAAACGATTTCTGATTTGTCTAATTTTTTGCAAGGATGATCTATGAATGAAGACCTAAAAAATATGTGGTTTGGATCATTGAAAAAAAATTCGTAGGATACCCTAAAGGGTGTACCCTAAAAAATAGTAGCCCTTCAAACAAAACACCTTTTTATTTGAAATATTCCACAACGATATATGCTTTAATACGGATGGAGACGTGCTATAGGGTATAACACAAGTGATTTTGCCATTTCTGCTGCAAACCCTGACCCTAATTCCAAATCAATCTTCTCGCCATCCTTCACTTTCCAATCAAAGCACTGTACTAAGGCTGCAATCGTCGAGTGCATCACCAGCATAGCAAGAGATGCACCAGGGCAACCTCTCCGCCCGCTTCCAAATGGGATGTATCGAAAATTCTGGCCCTTCAGCTCCATTAGATGCTCTCCAATTTTCTCCTCTGAGCTATCCAGAAACCTTTCTGGTATGAACTCATCTGGATCCGTCCACAAATCTGGGTCGCGCATGATTGCATAAGCATTGATTAGGATGCGTGCCTTTGCCTTAACAATTGAACCGTATACCTTGCAGTCCTCACCACATTCCCTAATGATGAAAGGTCCTGAAGGGTGAAGCCTTAGGGTTTCCTTGATAACAGCTCCAAGATAAGGGAGATTTGGGATGTCTGATTCTCTGACCAACCTCTTAACCCCCACAACTATATCGATCTCCTCCCTGAGCTTCTTGTAAGCTTGTGGATGACTGAGGAGCTCTCCCATGGTCCATTGCATGGCTGCTGATGACGTGTCAGTGCCGGCCATGAATATGTCCTAAATAAGCACATTCAAAATTATCAAACAATTGGGTCAGTAACAAAAAGTGTTTTCTTACTCGATATCTGATACGTAATGTTATCACACTGTAAATTTGGCATTACACTTTAAAATAACATTTCACCTAATTAATGGTCTAAATTAATTGTATGTCAATGATAGGGAGACAGAGACAGAGAGAGAGAGATCAATATAGCCTGCCAAAGAATTGAAGATCTTACAAGCAAGAAGGACTTAATGTCATTCCTTGATAACTTCACTTCAGAAGTAGGGTCTCTATATATCTCCAACAATATATCCATCAAATCTCTACCTTTCTCCCCTACTTCAGACCTTCCTTCATGCTCTTTCATGATTCTCTCCACCAGCCCATCAAACCGCTGTAACACGGATCCAAGCTTCTTCGCAGTACCGGAGAAATCAAATATCTTGAGAGGCCCCAACACATCACCCACACTCAACTTGGCTCCAAGCTTCATGCATTCATCAATGAGCTTCTTAATCTCCTCGGCCTCATTGTCACTTCCCGAGCATCGCGTGCTCATCACCATCCTACATATCGTATTGTTCGTCAAGGTCGTTAGTTCACTGCTCAAATCGCAAAGTTGTCCCTCTCTTGCCCTCTTTGTTACCTTCTCCACAAGATTCGCCACCTCCTCCGTGCGAATATCAACGGATAAATTGAGTTGTGGGGCAGCCAAAAGCTTATTCATGCAAAGCTTCTTCATAAACCGCCAGTACTCTCCGTAGGGGGCCAAGAGAAATCGAGAGCCTCTATAAATGAAGTGCTCGGAGGAACCAAATTCGGGCCTCGAAGAAAATATGATGTCATGAGTCTTGAAGATTTCTCTGGCAACTTCAGCACTTGAAACCACAATGCATGTTGCAGCTCCGAGGCGTAGCTGCATGAGAGGGATGCCATAGCGGCGAGCTAGTGTTTGGAAGGACTTGGGGAGGACAGAGCCAATGAGGTGGAGGTGACCAATGATGGGTAGGGCTGGCGGACTAGGTGGGTCTTGACTTGAAGGCTTTGGTTTCAAATAGCTTTTGATGAAGAAGTGGACAAGGAAGGCAAAGATAAAGCAAATGAAGAATGGAAAGTAGTAATAGGGCATGTCAATAGGAATATAAGTGGCCATATGGATTTGTGGTAGAGCAAATATTGTTGATATGTTATAGGGTTGGGATTCACAATTAGCCTAAATATATAGTATATGCTTTCCCTTTTGTTTTATGAGGGGGGTATCAATGAGGGCAGGCTTTCACTATCAAGAATATATTTACACTTTAATATTTGTCCTGTGGACACAGAGAAAGTTGGTATGGTGATGGGTTTGCTGGAAACCCAATTAGAATCTTGTTCCCCAACTTTGCTTTATGGAAAAGACAAACAATAATAGAGTTTAAGAAGGTCCTTAAGTTCTCAAATTTTGAATTTTGGGGTTTTGATTAGAGGACTGACCGATTGCAAAACCTGAAAGTCTTGTGTTTGGTGCTTTGCTAGCTTAGATTTTTATTATCTTCATCATAATTGAGTGGTCCTCCTACGAATGGTGGTGGTCCTAGAACATTTTTTAATAAGATAAGAAGATTAGGGCATCATCATTATGTGTCATCTCATCCTTAATTAAATTCCATTCAAGAAATATAAAAATAAAAGTAAATACTTGAACAGAATTAAACAACACCAAAAAAGAGGAGAGTTTTTTTTTTTTTTTTTTTTTTTTTTTCTGGTCTTGAATTTCATTAGATTATTAATAATAAATTAATAGTAGATGGCTTAATGGAATTAGCTAGAATTGATTAGAAGTGGAATCTATTATACTCTTAGACAAGGCCCAAAAGAGTACATAACTCACTGCCAAAACAAACAAAGCCCAACAACAAAAAAGGCGCAACAGACAAGCAAAAAATAAAGCAAGAAAACCTTAGTCACCACGAGTCATTCTATAGCGAGGGCCTTAACCATTGAATCAAATTAACTAATTTAATCTAACGGTTAACTAATTTGATCTAACGATTAAGAAATAAGGCCTCATCTAAGGGCCTTAGATAAGACCATCCGTAGAATTCTTGTTGTTAGGATAAGCAAGGGGAAGCACCCAATTGCCCCTTTTTTTTATTTGAGCTTTTGTTTGAAGTCCTAGTCTTGGATTTGTCATTTGTCATTTTGTTAGATGAATAATTTCTTGTTTTTCTTATTGAAGAAATGATAATCACACTAAGGGCCCATTTGTTATTCTAGTTAGATCCAATTTTATAAACTCAAAAACATATTTTAAGTCCAAAGCCCAAAAAATCCTTTTGATAAGCATATTTTTAACCCAAACCCAAAAAAAAAAAAAAAAAAAAAAAAAAACACACAAATATATTGAAACCAAAAAAAGTGAGGTTTTACACACACACACACTCTCTCTCTCTCTCTCTCTGTGTTAGGTTATGTTTAGCTAAGGCTTTTAGCTTCCTTTGACAACTTTGTAATTGCACATGTAATTCATCAAGCTCTAAGTTAATTAGACTAGGATAGTCTAGTTTCATATGATTATTGTGGTTGAAATCAACAGTGGCACGATGCAATCAAGTTCTTCAAAGGCAAATCATGCATTGCATATATATTAGGACATATCGAGTCAATGTGATGACTAGTAATTCGTTATTGCCAATTCACTGCTAGCTCATTCAATTTCTCATGTGTTACCAACTATAGGTTTTCTGTCCTAATGACTTTTTTGTCTTATTATGAAGTCAATGAGTGGCTGCCAGTTGGGGGAATTTAGGGTAGATTTCTTTTTGGGTAAAATTGGAGGATACAACACTGTAGCCGTCACTTTGACAAAAATAGAGAATTTTGAGAGCCTTTCTTCTCTGCTTTTCTTCCTTCTCAGTGAAGTCTGGGTTTTCATTATGAGATTTTGAAAAATGGTTTTTAATATATGCTTTGATATTTGAAATCCTCTTCACTCATTCATTCATCATTTTGGGGAGAGAGAAAGAGAGTCATCTTATTTTTCTCCTCTGCAAATGGTGAGATGAGTGAGATATGAGGTTTTCAAAATGAGATTTTCAAATTGTTTTTGAAATTTGCTTTGTTATTCAAAATCTGCATCTAGGATAGTTAAACACATTCTCATTCATATCTAGATCAGATTCTTGGATTAATTTCTTCAAGAATGGTTTCTTGAAGAAATCGATCTTATATTCATTGAATCTACATATTCATCGATCTGTCAATCCGAAGCTGAGTTGCGGTGCCATGGGGTGAAGGAGCTGATAGACTAGCTGCCATTTCCATGAAGGATAATCTACTAGCTCAACTAAGTTTGGAGAAGAAGGTTGCACATGGAGGTAGTGCTTATTTCCTAAATAGACCTAGGATTGCTTGAGCTTGTGATTATTTTTTCTGTAAGAACCTTCTTAACTTAGTGGATTACCTAGTTGGAGTGATGAACCCCAGTTTTTCCCAATGGTGGGTTTCTGGGTAAACATTTCTGGTGTGATTCTCTGATTTATATGCCTAGTCATACTGTTTGTGTTATATCTAAAATGTTGATGAATGTTCACACACCTATCACTCTAGTTGTTGTTAGCACAGGGGATGTCTAGATTGACGGGTCCTTCTGAGTGCCTAGGTTGTCATGTAGTTATCTTCTAGGCTTGCAGGGATTTGAATATTTGATATGTTGTGCATCTGTGTTATGCTTATATGTTCATAGGTCTATGACTAGTTATTCACTAGTCATATTGTCTCCATGTTTATTTGATCATTATTGTCATACATCTGTCCATTAGGGTTTTAATTTACTCCTTCACTTAAGTACCAATTACACTCTCTCATGGCACCCGATCTAGTTTGTCTTCGAGAATCAATAACCACCAAAACCACTCTATTTATTTTCCTTTTAAGTTATGAAAATTAATTTTCAAACGAACAAGATATTAGCTGGTTTGGAGACTGAAGAGCTGAGTGGGAAACCTTTTTATAGCTGAGCTTGTCACAAGGATAGGGACACCATTTGAATGCAGGGGATGCACGCAACGCAGGCACTACTGAGTTTATCTTTGCAGCCTCTTTCTATATTAAAAGTCAAGTCCTTACTCCATTCTTCTCCATTGTTCCTTTATCACAAGTCAAGTCCAAGCAGTGCTGTGGAGGAGCAAAAAAACTTACATGTAACAAGGATAGCACTGTTTTGCTATCCTCATCCAATAACACAATGACATGTGGAAAAGTTATTATACATGTCATTGCGTTATTGGCTGAGGATAGCAAAAAGTGTTATCCTCATTACATAAAAGTTTCTCTCATGGAGGAGGGGCTAAGTGCACCTCAACCTACACTAAAGGTAACTACTTGCCATTTAGTCCACAAGCTTGCTATTTTGAGCCCTACTCTTCTTTGTTTTGCATTAATATATAATTTATGCAAAGGTGGAACCAGAAATTTTTCGACATGTGGGTTAGCTTAAAAATCTAGTGATTTTGTTAACTTACAATTTTTATATTGTTTCATAGAAATAAGAGTACATTAAATTATATTTACCACGCTAGTTCATAGCTCTATGAACTAATTTCCAATAAGCTTTAATATAAAACATATACATATTAATGGCTAAAAACCACTAGATTCATGCCCAATAAGACCATTAGGAAATTTAATGATAAAGTGAACCAGTGCCATAGAGACAATCTTGCTCAAAAAATTTAGCCTATTTCCATCTCCATGTCTTGTTTCTCCACCCATCTTATCTTCAAATTTTGAAGGCAAATTTATCCCTTTATAAAATGACTTCTAAGAACTTAGAACAAAAAACCTCAACTCAAGTAATCCACCTACTCTACTCCCCTGATTTTTAATGTCTCCTAGAAATGCATAAACTAACCTCCACCATTCTGAGCAATCCCAGCTCATCCTTGAAAAGTGATTCAAGATAGCCACCAAGCGCATTGCGGAACATGCCATTACATCTTCATCCCAATAGTCAATAGTGGCAGTCACATTATTGCATCCAATCAGCATTGACCATATCGTCGAAACTCGGCATCTCATGATATTTGAGATTTCAAATCTCATATAGAATCCAAACAAGGATAAGGTATATACATCTTCAACTTAACTCACAGGACCAGTATTGAATAACTCCCCATTTACAAAATCCAATGCATTTAACAAAGTCTTGTAAGGTTTTTCACCCATCTTACTATCCCCTTTCCTGAAATCGATCCTCTAGAAGATCAAACGCCTTAGCACCCTTCCCATCCCGACACAAATTTACCTCTTCATAACTCAACTACTAATGATTAGCAAAGAGAATTTGCTTAAATTAATAATTAAAGGATATTTTAGGAATAATGATGGATAGAAAGATAGGATTGTGTTTTTTAAAATTAACATAGTGGGTGAAAAGATAAGGTGAGTGGGGAAATAAGACAGGGGTGGAAATAGCGGCACACAATATTATTTATTATGTAATGAACCAATAATAGAAGCTGATGAAAATCTGAAAGTAGAGCATTGATGGCCACCATTGCAAACAGCCAACACTTGTCTTCCTCTGGTTTCGTTCTTATCTTTTGTTAATGGTGAATATCCATACCACAATACATTACCCTACCAGCTTGCAGCTTGGTTTTTGCAATCACTTCAATTGGTAATGGCAAATTTAAACTCGTCCCACATAATTCCAATACTAATTCACTGTTCGGATCAAACAATCCCACTTCCCCTGTTTCACTTCTTCCACTTGGCTATATAACTTACCAACTGTAAGAGTAAAAATGTGGAGGAGGCTTGACTTTGTATCAAGCCGAACTTGAGTAGCAGGTATGCAGTAATCTGAATCCAGACATGACATATCTCAGCCTGCTGCTAGATTTATTTCTTCTTTCTGTGTGATAGGTAAATATTCCCTTCTTTCTCATCAACTTGTTCATTTTTTTCTAATCCCATAGTATATACTCAGATCAGCAACTGAAGTTTCCGTGATTTCCGAATTAGATATACAAATCTTAAAACCATAGTATACAATGACATTCTCACATTTAACTGCTGCATCTATGAATGAACATAAAATTCCAAAACATTAGAGAATCAAACTGCATTTGATAAGAACAAATGCTTCACGTCATAAACGAAAAGTAATTGGCATCATTGTACATGAGAAATGATCTGAACAAATACAACAAAGATGGAGATGTGGCCCTATATATACACCATTTCAACCACTTATCTACTGCTAAGACCATCAAAGAATGATGGCAACTAGACACAAGAATATAGTAACCTCACACTGAGAACATTAGCAGTGATAACTGCCCCTGTATACTAAGACCTAAAGCACATTAAGTTTCAAAACAAAAACAAAATCTGCTAAGTCAAAGTAAAGTTATCACCAGAAGATGATAAAAGTCATATGGTAGGTAATATCACCAGATGATGATAAGAGTCATATGGTAGGCAATATCACCAGAGGATGATAACCGTCTAACTGAGTATCGAAACGGTATCACCAGAAGGTGATAAGTCTCACTGAGGGTCAGAAATGTATCACCAGAAGGTGATAAGCCTCAACTGCGCTAAACCTTGTCCAATCTCCTATGTTCCAATGCTAATGTTGCTGCTCCCTCATCGCATTGACATCAAAGTTCGAACTCTTTTCTCCCTCTCAGCCTTCTTAGCACTGGGGGTCCTCTTCAGCCTCTGAAGTTCTTCCATCACCACTTTCTCAACTGTGTCAATTGAGTTCAATAGTTTCTTCTGTGGTGTAAGAAATTCTCCTTCAGCAGTCTGAGTATTAGTGGCCTCCCTTATAATTTTCTGCACTCTACCAACGGAAGGAGGTGGGCATTGCTTGGTTCGAACAGCTGAATATGGAGTAACAGGAACACCATGCTCAAGTTGAGCACCTGGCACTAGCAGATATTGATCAAGTATATTCCGGCCCTGTGGAACTTGACCCTCAGTGTGTTGGCCATCGTTCTCAACCAAGCGTGCTCTTCTCCTTTCAATGGCCTGCTTAGAAGTATTAAATTGGGCAATTGAAGTATGGAAAGAGATATTCATATTGTATAACAAGTATGAGCTAATCAATGCATTATGCCACAACTAGTATACAAAGTACATACAATAGAATAAATGTGCATACTATTAAGGCCAAAAAAGCTAAACCAACACACAATTAACGCTAAACTACCTGTTTGCCAGGAGAACTGGGACCTCAGATTCCTCATAATAAAAATAAAAATAAAAAAACTACTCAACTAAATTTTTATACAACTTCTTACTATACACCAAACACATACACATGTGTTTTTCATCTTTATAAATTCTAAACCGCATGACAACAAGACATTAATGCAGTCCAAGAGAACACAACAAATCAAGATTTAGGGAGACATGCGCTCAACACATTAATTGCTACAGAAAAAGAATCAATCAAACCCAGACCAAATTGCAATAAAATTAATACGTCAATTACTACAAACAAAGAAAAAGTGAAACCCATATGATATATCAATCAACCACCAAAAGGGTTACTTCAAATTAATCAAACAGACATGAAATTAACTCAATTAAATTAAACCAAGTTAAACTAAGAGCCATTCAATAAACCAACCAAGAAACGGGTCACTGCAAACTAATCAAACAGACATGAAATGAACTCAATCAAATCAAACCAATCAAACTAAGGCCATAAACAACCGTCAGATTAACGCAATTAAATCCATCGCTCAATTAACTAAACAAGCAACACGGAAAGACAAAGGGTCAAGAAAGTGACTCTTACCCTCACAACAGCACTGATATCCTGGAGAGGGGTTCTTGGGTACCAAGAAGGTAACACGCTGTTACTGGATCTGCCCCTTCTCCGGCGAGAACTCCCGGCCGGCGGCGTGTTCTCTCTGGCCGGTGTCGTAAACCCAAATGGGATCCGACCACGCCCATTTCCGGTCCTCGGAGTCCTCAAACTGCTCCTCAGGAGCCCTCCACCACCAACAACTCCGGTGGCCCCAAACCCTAATGCTGTTGGGGCTCTCTGTCTCGCTGGCGTTCTCGACAAGTCTGGAACAACCTGAAGAACCTGCTCTGGCGGATCTATGTAAATACTGCGATTGCGCGATAGCCATTGAGCATAGGTGTCTGCGAGATCAACAGGCGGCCTTGAGAGTCTATCTCTTGCTTCAGCCATTTCACGACACAAACTGAAAAGGCAAAAGGAAATTTAGATCAAACAGAAAATCAAAGGGAACTGTCGCAAGAAAACGCGACGAGTTCCTGAATCAGATCTAAACAGTTAAAGAGATTTCACAACGGAAAAGAGAGCAGAGCTCTCAGTTCCCCAGAAAATGCAAAATTTTCGGAGGCAAACTACTATCAGAACTTCTACTATCAGGGGTAACCATATCAAGAAACCCCGAAATTTTACCGACCCAGATGACATTTCAATCGGAAATGATAATCTTAGGGGCGATCGAGATGCTTCATTTTAGCATACAAATCGACCTAAGAGAAGAAACCCCGACGGCCATTGATTTACCTGGAAGAGAATTAGGGTTTTGGAGCGTTTTCGTTTGACAGCGTAAAGTGGGGGGGGTCTCTGAAAGTAGAAGAAGAGGACGCTTGGATTTGTGAGAGAGCGAATGGGCAAATTTTCAAACTGGAAAAATGGGCGGTCTTGTAGACGCCCAAACCCCAACCCCAAATTTTCGCACGTGTCGGGAAATTTCGCACGTGTTTGGCATTTTATCTTTTTCTTCTTCTTAGCGGGATCCAAATTTCGAATTGTGTTTGTCCAATAAATTTCAAATTTTCTTAATGAGCGGGATAAACAAGCCAAGTTTGTTTTTAGATTTTGGATCTCCAAGCTATTTTCTCATAACTAGATTTCAAAGTTTAAATAAATTGTTAGATTAGGGAATAATTGATTTTCTCGACTATGATCAACGCTTCTTTTGAAAGCCGTCAATTTTGAATTCGAGTAAACACAATTGTTTAGCTGTACAGTCTAGGCTCTCTAACCCTATTGTAAAAACCTACCGAGTTTTGGTTTCATATCTCACGAACGAGACTTTGTTGTATAGTTAATTAAATTAAAATAAGCATCATATTAATTTATGAAACAAAAAATTGCAAATTGTAATCATACTATGCCTTTCGAATGAGAACATAAATGAAACAATAAAAAAAACTCCTGAATGCTGCGCTTGAAGTGACCAAAATCCAAATCATACATCAATTCTGAGAAACTTTGTACAAAAGATTCTATATTCTAAAAAGTAGAACAAACAGCTTCCAATTCCATATACTAATATGGAGGCTGTTTTCTGGAAATTAAGCCTCAAAAAAATTGAAAGTAAAAGTTTGATAAAATTAGGAGGAAAAGCAGCAGCCCCCCTTCCTGGAGGCATCCGACTCTGGACTAGGAACGATAATCGCAGTTCCCTTTAGAAACCCTGAATCTCCACCATCTTGAGCATTGGAAGCAAGGGTCTTCTTGCTCATTATCCGGTATATCTCCATTAAAATCATCAAGAAGGCGGTTTCGACATTGGTGGCTTCAAGAGCAGATGTCTCCATAAAAAATAGGTTCTCTCTTTGAGCAAACTCCTGTGCATCTTCAGTTGGCACTGCTCGGAGACTTCCCAAGTCGCATTTGTTGCCGATGAGCATAATGACAATGTTCTTATCAGCATGGCCCCTTAATTCCTCCAACCACCTAGCCATGTGATCAAATGATTGGCGCTTTGTCATGTCATAAACCAGCATTGCTCCAACTGCGCCTCGGTAGTATGCACTCGTGACAGCTCTGTACCTGAAGAGATAATCAAGGGGATGAGTTCTAGAGGCCATAAATTATAATCAAAGACGGAAAGCTAACAGTTTGGAAGGGAAAAAAATAAAACCAAATTGCACTCTTTGTATTTTGGCTAACAACAAATGTTACAGAGATTTCTTGCAATTACTCAGTCCAAGCTGTCACTTATTAGGACACTTTGAGGTTTCACAATTCTATGTTTCCCAAAAGGAAACCAAAAAGAGTCTAAAAGTTCTACATTTCATATAAAAGCAGCTTCATTCACAAATTCTAATTTTCACAGAATCACAAAGTATATTGATAATATCCATTTGAAGCTGTCACATAAAAGATTCTTCTTCAAAGACGATAAGCGCTTCCCATGTCCATGAAGTACACCTACATTGGAAACCACTGAGACCAGATTGTAGCAAGAAATGGATCCTAAATAAGCAATCAATGAGATGTAACCCGGTGAGATCTCATTCTGTCCACACAATGCATTAGTAGAGTCCCTAGCAAGTAACAACCTAGATCGAAATTAAGATTTGTTTTCGGTGTGCAAATTTCCAAAATATCAGTCATTCATCTTTAATTAAGTCAGAAGGAAATGGATGCTGGGTGAAGGAAAGGTGATCAAGAAAGATGTGTGGACGAATCAACAGCGAAGAGATAATAAGGGGACAGAATTCAGATGTGTTTGGAGGGTTGTACATGAAGGTGAAGATGGAAGAGCAAATGCAGCTCCTGAGGTGGCAGACCTCTGTCTACACCACCATTTGTGAGCAGCTTGATGAGATGCATAAGACTGATAAAGAGGATCTTGCTGGCTGGAATGAGGTGGGGAAGTTATATTGCAATCCGTCAATGGCATCTGGTGGCCACAAGATAAATTCAAGGTAGCACAGCAGAGAACCCCAACAACTGTGCAACTTCAAATCCTAAAAAACTGTATTTCATCTCAAATTTCTGAACTCACATATGATGCCTTCAAGTTAAACACCTGTTTTGTGTCTCTACATCATTGCTGTGTGTAACCTTTGTTTTGTGTCTCTACATCATTGCTGTGTGCAACCTTAAATGCAGCACCATTCTATTTCATATGCTTTCGAAACCAGACATTAGATCCAATCCTTGAAATCTGCTCATCCTGCAGCACCTTCTGTTTTATTGATTGGTAAACATTTTTGTTTAAGAACAAATGGAACAGCAATTCCAAAACAAACACAAGTGGAGCCCTCCAACTAGAAATGCAGATCCTTTATTGTTACCATCCATTTAATGGGTATGCCTTGTGCAACAAGATATCCTAGATGATCTACAAATAATAATTAAGCAAAATTTTCATCATTTTCCAAAAATGAAACAAGAAAAGTTATTGGAGACAATGGTGCACCTTTCTTGGCCAGCAGTGTCCCAAATCTGAGCCTTCACCGTCTTGTGATCGAGAACAAGAGTTTTCGTCTGAAATTCGACCCCAATTGTGGCTTTCGAGTCCACACTGAATTCATTTCTAGCAAAGCGCGCGAGCAGCTGTGTCTTTCCAACTGCCGAGTCTCCAATTAACACCACTTTGAACACATAATCAATTTTCTGATTGTAATCTCCGTACAAATTCGACATCCTCACCGCGATCAAACCACACCAGAATGCTTCTCAAACCCACAATTTGGAACATAAAAAACAATATGAAACAATGCTGAATTTTTCAGATCAACCATGTGGGTACATTTTGTTGGACATGAAAAACTTGTGCTGCAGCAGAGCAGGAATTGGGGTATGTTTGGAGAATTACTGAAACAGAGAGGGAGAGAATGGGAAATGTGGTAAAATTAGGGTTTGAAAGGAAGAGGAGAGTTTGTTAGGAGCTGGACATGGTGGTTTGGTCATTTGTGGAGAAGGGGAGGGAGAGAGGAGTTAGAGGCGGGGAAACCATCGGCTAGTACGGGTCCCATTAACGGTTTTTCAAGTTCACTGTGAGAGTAGTTTTGAGTGTACTTGCCGGTACAACAGTTTTGGTACAAGTGGTGAGATCTGGATCGTCTATTTGATAGGTAGGGCCCGTAAAAAATCTCATCATTCTCTACATGACGACCACCAATAATAGTCACATTATTCTACTTTGAACTTCACTTTGTAACGCAGACATCATGTCACATGCTACATAAATTGATATAGAAATTTATGTGATTAAGTTGATGTCCGTAGTATTATTGAAAAAAAAATGTTGGAAGTGATTGAGTATTTTATAGCTAAAAGTTTGGGAAATAATAAAAGTCAGTATCTTCCAACACAAACTACATTTCCTTTCACAGTGCTCACGAGCCTCCCTAGTATTCATGGTCCATGGTCTACGCATTGCAAGGCCTCCTACGTCCTCTTCAATTATAAAACCCCCAAAATACGAGAAAAATTTGATTGTAACGGAAATAGCACTATTTTATTATTATTTTTCAATAAAATTATGTCATGTGAAAAAATTATTATACGTGTTACATCGTTACTAACTAGGAATAGAAAAACAGTATTATTTCGGTTTCATAATAGGTCAGCAGAGTCTGCCAGCTAAAGGCATAGGCAGGACCATTCTTTTTCTGAAGAAACCTAGCTACACAGAAATAAAACCATCCCTTTTTATATTCCAAAAAAGGACAAACAAGATGGTGAGATCATGGGCTTTGATACTGCGATTTTGTTTTGCTGGCTGCTAAATATTTAGTGCTGAGTTTACCTTTTGAAAACAGGATAAGGTTCAGCAGCAAAAGCAAAGAAAAATATCTGTGACCAAAAAAGAAAAAACTACGAAGAAAAAAAAAGGCTTCAGATCGTAAATATGTGGTTGGCATCAATAATTAAAGGTATCCACGATCATATAGATGCCTTGAGCATTCAAAGATCTTGCACAGGAAACCAATTTATTACCATAAACTAATTTTTCTTCACCACATTGATTGTGCTAAACTTTGTTTTTTCCTTTTGCCGGATAAGTTGGATAATCAATTCTTCGATGTATTTCTTGTTGGAAGTATTAAAACAAAGCAAGCAACTAACGTCAGCCTGAAGTAGAAATGTCGATGTTCTGTCTGCCTCACTAAAATAGAAGATGCCAGCGGAATTTAGCCCAGTGGAAAAGAACTTGCAGTCTTGTGGTCTCAAGTTCAAATCCACATGGCACTTTGGTAGTGGATGTGTGAGAAAACTCATTTTCCCGTTATAGTTTAAACTATCACTTGTATTCAAAATAAAAGACACACAATAGAAAATGATAAATTTAAAGGACTGGATTATTAGAACATGTCCTGTACTTTCTTTTATGTTTATTTCATATACTGTGTAATTGGGAATCAAAAGCTTGCTAGCTTACAAGGCCTGGTCCCCTCTCCATGTTGTGGTGGAAAATCTACCAACCTTCTACATCAAACCCACTAAAAACTACAATACCTTGTAGCTTCCTTTCTATCTCTTTTTTACTTTCTACTTGATGTCCACTGCTTAAAAAGAAAATATTATGTGGTTTCAATCCACTTCCCCCCCATCACTCTCCTGGTTTCCTGTACAGAAAAGCACATCAAACAATATGATTCGAAACCGGCTTCTTCTGCATGTTTAAACACTTGCAGTTCGCTCGAACGTCGCTAAGAGTCTGCAAAAGAATAAACGTCGTTTGTGATTAAAAACTGATGCTTGTCCACGATGCAGACACTCTTAATTTATGTTCTCTCATACCTTGAACTGCTTCTGAAGGTCTTTAATATACTCAACAGCCAAATCTAACATGTCTGCTGTGTTGGTTTGCTGCCAAGAAATTTATAAATAAAAAAAATGAAATGCCATGAGTTTCCAAGGATAAGTAGACAATAGATCTGAGGGTAAAATGCTTGTATCAAATTCTACCTTGTCCATGTTTGGGACAAGCTCTTGTAGTTTCCTCATTCGTTCACTGATCCGTGTTCTTCTAACCTGTAAATAAATTACCCCATAACTGTCATCTTTAAATTCATGGGTTCATTCAGTAAATAGAGAATGTTCTTTTTTGGACCAAAGACCACGAAGAAAAATCAAAATTTTAAGTGATATGGTGAACATACCAAGTTACTATGTATGCAAAAAATATTTTTCTCACTAACAAAAGATTTTAACTGGCTATGGATATAGGAAAATATTTACTCTTTCTGCAATGCTTCGGGGATGAGTGGCACATCCTCGCTTTGCTCTAACTTTACAAGGCACAGAATCTTGGAGTTGCAAGAACTTTTCCATGGCAATTTCTGCTGAAGTTTTTGGTAAACTCAGGTGGTGGGATAGTAAATGAATCCGGTTTTCAAGCTCTCCATTCTAAGCATGAAAATTATTCAGAATGAGTTAAATATGCATAAAATTTTTTGAGGAAATTCAACCACAAACACAAATTAGTACCTGAGGAACAGAAAATAACTTCCCGTCATTATCTTGGTCTCTTCGCATGCCAACTAAATTTTCAGCAAAATTTGATGAATCATTCCAAGTTCCGAACTGGAATCCTGTACCATAAAATCGAGTATCAGCATTGCAATCTCCAAGCTGTCTGTGCATGGACTTGGTTCTCCATTAGTACCATTCAGTCCATCGTTTCCTGTACCTTTAATGGTGGCATAGCCTGAACTTTTCTTTTAAGATACTCAATTATTTAATGTACCTTGCTAATTGTTATCTATCAGCTGTTAATTAGGACTAATTTTCCCAATACTATGAGTATCCTAGAGAAGTGTTGTCCATAATAGTACATCTTCTGATTAAAGCCATTTCCTCAACTCCGTTAGCCCACTTCGAAGTTGAACTCACAACCGATTATTTCCCATAAGATTAACCACAGGGATGCTAAATTTTCAGCACAAAAAGTGTGTTAAAGAATGTAAAGTCCGCGGGTCCGTCTCTCTGAAATCTTAACAAGATGAGGCTAATGCACTCTGCCTAGTAGAGGTTATTATCACTCCTCCAAATTATATCCAATCTCTTATTCTTTTTGTTTCTCGTTTGTTAATATCTTCTCTCAACTCAACGTTCCCAAATCAAAGTTCATTACCTATAACCTAATACTAAAATGGAAATCTTTAAACAACTCAAATTACGCAATGACATGGAATCATAAGCTAGTGAGAGAGAGCATAAAAAAGATTACCATTTTGAACAGAGCTGTTAGAGAAAAGCCCAGCAGGGGAGCTACTTTGTCGAACAAGATTCGAGTGAACGGCCTTGGGTTGAGTGTGATGATTCATTGCAGCCGAACCCACCAACCCATACGAGCCATTGAACGAGCTCTGTCTCGGATAATGAGGAGGGAGCCCAGAATAGCCCTGCTGCTGTGAGCTCATACGGCTTTCCTTCGCCGCCGCCTCCGTCGCCGTCACCGTAGACTTGTCGTCCAACTCTTGAAAACTCGACGGCCAAGAATCCGAGTCGTTGGTGTGGGTGTAATTCGCAAATCTAGAAAACAATCTCTCTGACTCAGAACCCTCAATTGGGTTTTTACCAATGAGACCCAAATCGCTGTTCTCGTTGAAATTTGCAAGCAGTGAGCTCGGAGCAGAGCGAAATCTCAGTAACCCAGAATTGGGTTGGTGAGTTTGGTGCTCTTGGGAGTGCAAGTTCTGATTCCTATTTGAATCCATGAATTGTGGTTGCTCTGTTTGCCACTGTGCGATTTGAATTAATGGGCTCGTGCCAGAATTTGATGCTGGAGGACCATTATACATACACTGCTCACGTAGCTTTTCCGAGAAAATTCTGGGAATTTTTTTTCTTCTTTTTTTGTTTCTTTCACTTTCTGGAGCAAAATTTCAGCTTAAATTTTAAGCAGAGTGGGATAAGATCTTGTAGAAGAAGCAACCGAATGGAAAAGCTAAGCTTGACCGAAGCGTAAGCCACAGAGACAGAAACCTTAGCTAGAAGATAAACAGGCCCGTAATTAAATGGAACCTCGAGGTCTGTGTTGTCTGTGGAAAACAGAGAGAGAAAGATGCAGAGGCTATTATGAAGCGAAGAGAGAGAGAGAGATTGACTGCAGCCTCAGATTAGCTTTTCATAGCACCGAAAGCTAGGAAGATCTTGAGCTGGAGAGAGAAGGAAAGGGGGAGAGAGAGAGAGCAGTGAATTTAACTTCTTCTTGCTTGTGATACGAGTTGGGATGCGGCCAATGGAAAAGTACAGAGAGCAATCGATCTCTCTAGTCGTAAGTCTCACTCTCACCACCTAAACGCTCCCTTTTTTGCTTCTTTTGCTAAATTGCCCTTTGCTACTTTTGTACATGGTACTTTCGGGTTTCCTCTTTTTACTATTTATGTGATCATTATCCTTTAGTTTACATACCTAGTGATTTTCAGTTTTAAATAACACACGCCAATAAAAGAAGCATTTGATTTAGAATATTGATTCCCAAAGTTAGGAAAACTAAAGTGCAACTGATATTGACTTCCACATTATAGGTCTAGCCCAATGAAAAACAATATTGATTTGTAGATTAGAGATCTCATGTTCGAAGCCATATGACATCTTGGTTTAGTATGTGTGAAAAACACTCATTCTGTGTAGTTTAGACTACTGCTCATTAAATAAATAAATAAACTGAAAATGCTATTCGAGTATTTATAATTTAGAATAACGATAAAATATGTCTTTTTCTTATAAATGTGTATATATTTTGAATAATTTCTTGTAACACATTATTTAATTTGTATTTTAACAACTTAGGTGACATATTGCTTACATATTTGCCTTATCGAAAAAGTTGGTCACTTCAAGTGACTTATTTCTTTTGGTCGAATAATGAATTTCATTCTAAAAACTCACCCGAAAAAAGTTGGCATACAAATACAACAAAACAAAGCAACCCAGTAAGGAAGCTCAAAAGTACTCCACAATACTAGAAAAATAGGGGCACCAAGACTATCCCAGATAATGATATCAACAAATCAACAAAATTTAAATTGATAAAAAATAATCGAATTGAAGACAAGATAACAATACAGCAACAAAAACAGAAAAACATGAACACCACAAATCTGCCACCATAAACCAACAACTCTCAAAACAGCTCTAAGGCAAAACAAACATAACCATGAAACAAGAAGAAGGTGGTGCAAGCACTCAAGCCGTGATAGTGCCGGAGCTCTACGCATCTTCCAAGATATATGCGAGAAATTGCTTTTCGGATTATCAACTATAACCAAAAGATGAAGCCAATTCGAGAGGAGAGAAGAGAGGGTCATAGTGATGGACGTCACCAAATTGAGAAGTCATAAATCCACCATATTCGAACTCATCGACGCATCTAGAGGAGAGCATGAACCAATTGGAGGACAACTAAGGGACAACATTGAGAGGATTGGAATGGTGAAGATTATGCGGCGCTGGATGTGGAGGTATCTATTTTTGCTAGGTTAGGGGGGTGAAATACACATTCTTTTGGTCACTTCAAGTGACTAGGCAATACCACAATGTATAGGGGGTGAAATAGACATTATAATGACATCATTAGTAATCATTGTATTTGTTATTTGCCTTCCAAATATATAAAAATAAGAACAATAATACTGCTAATAGTAACAATGATAATAATTGACCGTCCGTCGACTTCATAAACAATTAAACAGATTTTTATATTTTCTTACATCATGTAAAAGGAGACTTCAAATTTCATACCCTAAATTGAACAATAATTGAGAAATTCTTCCACTATGAAGAACTTTTGAGATAAATATGACGTCAATTTCGAATGTGTACGGATTAGGGTTTGGTGTAAAATAGTTGACATCATGGAGAGAAATAAGAGAGAAATAATTATTCGGATTATATATATATATATATATATATAATTTGCTAAATAGTGCCTGAAGAATAGTGTCAAGTTGTGGTGAGAGCTATGGCAGCGAACGATGGCTGGTGGCGAGGATAAGAAGGGCATAACTTCTGGTACGCTGTGAAGTCATCCTTCGTCCCGTGAGCATCAGATTCAGGCTGCATCTGATTCTTCTCGTCGTTTTCTGGCTTTGGCTTTTGCCTCTAAAACCCCAGACGCCGCCTTTCCAAAGAACCTCTCTTGTCTGTTAAATCCATGTTCTTTCTTTCTTCATTTGGTTTTGTCGTTGGCTTAAAAAATTATAGGGTTTTTTTATGTAGCAATGGACCTTGAACTATACTCGTAGTTACATTTTGATCATTCAACTCTAAAAATAGCTGCAGAGGTCCCCCAATTATGTATGGTGTTGCATTACTAGTCCTTTTTGTTAAGTCTGTCTATTTTTTCTTTAAATCCATGGGTAAACTTGGAAATTCATTCCAAATATTTATAAAAACGAAATAACAAAAAATAAATAAATAAGGGTTATTTGTAACAAGGGTCCCTCAACTATAGTCGGAGTGACCTCTGTAATTATTTGTAGCATTGGTCCTACAATTAAGGACTAATCGTGCAACACAACACCTAATTGAGTGACCTCTGTAATTATTTTTGGAGTTGAGTGACCAAAATATAACTAAGAGTACAGTTGGGAGACCATTGCTACAAAAAATTCAAAATTATAATTATAATTATAATTTTTTTTTCTTGGGGTCGTAATTTGGAATATTTTCTGCATTGTTGTCGACCAAAACCTACTACTATATAATTAGAGAAAGAGCATTACTAAAGAAAAAATCAAAGGAGAATTTATTCTTCTGTGTGTCTAATCTAATGACGACATGAGCATAAACCATTGAATATATATGAATTTTAGTTTTTTTTGTTGAAAAAGCCAAGATACTAGAAGATAGAGCATCTTAGTAAAATTTCAGACAAAAAAAGAATTTTTTATTTATTTATAATAATTTGGCTGTTCTTTTGTTTTCACGAATGATTTTTTGAAGGCACGTAAAAGTACATGATTTGGATTATAAAATCACTTTGTGACACGGAGAAGATCTTACATGTAACGGGAATGTCACTGTGTAGATATCCAAGTCTATCATGCATTGTTAAAACACATAACAATGGCTGATTGGCTCAGGATAGCGCCACCGTGATATCTTCAATATAGGTAAGTTTTTCTTTGTGACATGGGAAAAAAAATGGGCCTTCCACAACTGGACCCATTCTAACATGACATATTATATACGAGAAATTCCTTAGAGCTTATTTGGAAAGAAAAACTCAAAAATAGTCACTTGTCATTTTCTAAATGACTAATTGGTTCTCATAAAATTTTAACACACTAAGAACCATAAGAAAATGACAAGTGGCCAACTTTGGGTTTTCTCTCCAAATAGACTCTATATGAGTTTTTGTATAATATGTCATGCTAAAATGAGCTTTTGAATAAATATCTACAAAACAATAGTTTTTGTGCCATATTAAGTCACTGAGTGATGTGGATATGAAAGTTTCCATTGTTGTACATATAACTAATTTGGATCAATTACGTTTTGCATCTCTGTGGCTTGAGGTGAGTGCGAGTTGGTTCATGGCCTCTAAAAACTAACAAAACCAGCCCCTAAAGTTACAAATAGTATAATCAACATTATGCATTGATAAAAAGTTTAAAGTAATGCTAGAAAGATCATATTTGTTCAAAGAAAAAAAAGTATCATTACATTAAGAAATGAATGATATTATTATTTTATTTTATTGATTACAAAATAACTCACGAACTATTAGCGTATAAGAACAAAAACAAGGACACAACCCCAAAATTTATATTAGGGTTAGTCATTTATTCTCTTAAACAAAACAAAAAAATAAGGGCAAAAAATTTTCATTCATCTCAATCCCATGCACCAAAATAAGTTAGTGTGTTATATCACTAACATTTCTTAGTGCATGTACATCCCAGCCTGAAGCCAGGACATTTGCCTCCCATGAAGCCCTCTTTTTGGCAAGCATCTGCACAACTGCTTGATCGGAAGCAAAATCCCTTGAATTTCGTGCTCAGAGACTCACAAGTCCTTGACGTCTCCTTTGTTGCGACCTTGCCCTCAGCAACCATTGGACCCGTCCCTGCCAAAGATTCATCGATAAAAATTAATGAGAGAAGATGGATTCAAACTTGAAAAATCTTTCAACATTGGAAAGAAATATACCACTAATCAAATATAAAGATGAAATTAAAATGAGGAAACAGAGAGATACCAATAGCCACAAGGAGCAGGACGAGAATGAAGATAGTTGAAAACATACGTTTGGATCCCTCCATCTTGATTTTTGTGTATGCGTACATGCACGCGTGTGAAACAAAAAGAAAGACAGACAGAGGGATGTTGAATGTTGATTCAAGATGCCTTGATTCAAAGGTGAACCTTCCAAGGCCTTTTATATAGAGTTGTTATGAAGCAAATTAAGTGCATTTCCGTAAAAGGCGGTACACTGGTGAAAAATAGAGAGTGGATGGAAATTTAACCTTTGTTATTATTACCTAACACTTAATTAGCCCATTTTATGCGGACATGGATGATAAACCTGAATTAACATGTCATATGGACAACAAATAAGAACTTATAGAAAATCTTTAACCTTCTATTTAACCTTTTTTGTTGTTGGACAGATTCTATTTAACCTTCTAGTATAGGTGATGTGTCAACTCTTCATTTTTTAGATGGATATGTCAACTCTTTAATCGTTTGTAATTTGACGCACAAAGGGCCAATAGTGTAATAATTTATAATTTTAAGGGTAATTTTCCTACTTTTTAAAATACTGAAACCAAACTGTTGCGTGCCTCAAATCACAATTGATTAATAATTATGGTTGATGAGAGTTTAGAACTAACCATACATAATTTCAACAATTCTTTGTGAGTTGAGTGTTGTGAAGATCCGTATTTAATATATACATATATATTGAAGATTAAGTAGTTTTCTATTTTATCATAGATACATACATATACATATATATATATATATCTTTCTAGCTTATAATTATAATTATTTTAACTTGAAAACGTGGCATCAATCTTTATAATGAAATGGAAACATTCAACTACATGTGAAAATTAATATGAGTTGGAGTTAGTTGGATGAGGTGTTAGAATTATCCTTTGATTGGCAATATATAGGTGGCTTTAGATAGGAGTTGGTGTCAATTTCATGCCATTATTTACCTGAATTAACATGTCATATGGACAACAAATAAGAACTCGTAGAAAATCTTTAACCTTCTATTTAACCTTTTTTTTGTTGGACAGATTCTATTTAACCGTCTAGTATTGGTGATGTGTCAATTCTTCTTTTTTCAGATGGATGTGTCAACTCTTTAATCATTTGTAATTTGACGCACAAAAGGGCCAATAGTGTAATAATTTATAATTTTAAGGGTAATTTTCCTACTTTTTAAAATACTGAAACCAACAACTCTTTGTGAGTTGGGTGTTTATTTGTGTTTTAGTCTCTACTTGTGAGAGTTAGTTGTCGTTGTATTTGTAATTTTGGGCGTTGTATTACATGTCTGATTTGCTCAGGCATGTGACTGTTACATTGAAATATATTTGGTCTTTTAGGGCTATTAGTGGAGATACAAGTTGTGCGATGTCGCCAGTGTATCCTCTTATATACGGATTAACCCTCTGCAGTTACTGTGCATATAACTTTATATTAACCCTTTATGAGTATTTGATCTTTGTGTCCAATTATTGAATACAATTATCACTAATTTTCAAAAAGAAAACTTAACAATACATATTCAAGCATTATTTAAATGGACTTGCCCCTTTATTTAAAAAAAAAAATTAAAAAAATGCCCCATTATTTTGAAGTGCCTCCTTTAATTACTTTCCCCCACCCTTTTCTGTATTTGTTGGTAACAAAAGGAAGTTGCTGAAATCATAGCCTCCAGCCTAAACTTTATGCCAAAATAATCATGTTCCTATATAAGATTTCCTTTTATTTCTTCAATTTCCTTTTGGTTTAAAAAGCTTCTGAATCTTTGTGAGTCGAGTCCAATACAAACATGAATGCAAACTATAAGTCGCCGGCAAGAATATATTATGTCATTTTATTCGGTTATGGTAATTGATTAGCATGCAAGAATTATTGTAAAAATTAAATCATTTTCTATTGTCTTGACAAAAGACAATTACCAATCGATATGGATACTCAATGTGGAATCTAATCCACTAGGTGCAGTGACCACCTAACTAGAAATATCACATGCACAATCTTTATATATATTTTTCATAATTATTCTCTTGGCTTTTCATTTTGCTAGTAAAATTCAAGAGTTTTTTTAACTGCAATGATCCCTAAATTTATATCTAGTTTTCTTTTGGTCCTTCAGATCTCGTACGTGTTCCAATTTAGTTATTTTTTCAAATTCGGTAAAATTGAGGGGTAAAACTAATAATTTGGATACAATAATCTTTAAAAAACAAAAAAAAAATTATTATTATACTGAATTAACTAAATTAGAACTCGTGCGAGAATTGATGGACCAAAATGAAACTCGTATAAGTTCAAGGATCGTTGTAGTTAAATCCCAAAAAAAAGGGCTTTCTACAAGTAGACCCATTCTAACATGGATATACACGAAAATTCTTAGAGCCTATTTGGAGAGAAAAACCCAAAAATAGTCACTTATCATTTTCTAATGACTAATTGCTTCTTATAAAATTTTAACACACTAAGAACCAATCAGAAAATGACAAGTTCACTTTGATGGGGGAGGAAGCCACTATTCTTCCTCCCTCTCTTCTTTCCTCTCATTTTCAGAGACAAAAGGTTTTCCCTATTTGTCTTCGTTTTGTTATGATTTTCGTCCAACCATCACAGGCGGCTGCATCTCGGCGTCGGATCTTCACCACCATCCTTTTTGCGGTTTCTTTATGTTCAGAATAAGTCACAGAGACTCTTTGGGTTGTCTGTGTAGTTTTCACCTCTCCTTTTGTGAGAGCTTTTCACCTCTCATTTGTGAGAGATTTTCATCTCCACTCTTTTGTGAGAGCTTTTCATCTCTCCTTTGTGAGAGTTTTATTTGTATTATTATGGCTTGATTTTTTCAAGCTTTATCTCTGTTTGATATTCTGAGTTTGCAATCTTAGTTGGGATGTCTATGCCAGAGTTTCTTCGATCCTGAGTGATTGTTAGTGGAGGCGCACCAGATTGTTTTAATTTTGATGTTAGACTGCTCCATTATTGTAATGGCCCTTTATAGCTAGTGGCTTTTTTGGCTAAATTATAAATGCAACCTAAAATTTCTCAAACCAAAAAAAAAAAAAAAAAAAAAAAAATAGCACAATTGTTAAGTCACTTGGTGATGTGTGATATGGAAAGTTTCCATTGTTTTACATATAACTAATTTGGATCAATTACGTTTTGCATCTCTGTGGCTTGAGGTGAGTGAGAGTTGGTTCATGGCCTCTAAAAACTAACACAAGCAACCCCTAAAGTTACAAATAGTATAATAAACATTATACATTGGTAAAAAGTTTAAAGTAATGCTAGAAAGATCACATTTGTATAGAGAGAAAAAAAATATCATTACATTAAAAAAAGAACGATATTTTGTTTGTTTGTTTTATTGATTAAATAACATAAGAACAAAAACAAGGACACAACCCCAAAATTTATATAGGGTTAGTCATTTATTCTTTTAAACAAAACAAAAAAAGGGCAATAAATTTTCAATCTTCTCAATCCCATGAAGCAAAATAAGTTAGTGTGTTATATCACTAACATTTCTTAGTGCATGTACATCCCAGCCTGAAGCCAGGACATTTGCCTCCCAGAAATCCCTCTTTTTGGCAAGCATCTGCACAGTTGCTTGATCGGAAGCAAAATCCCTTGAATTTCGTGCTTAAAGACTCACAAGTCCTTGACGTCTCCTTTGTTGCGTCCTTGCCTTCAGCAACCATTGGACCCGTCCCTGCCAAAGATTCATCGATAAAAACTAATGAGAGAAGATGGATTCAAAATTGAAATGTCTTTCAGCATTGGAAAGAAATACACCACTAATCAAATATAAAGATGAAATTAAACTGAGGAAACAGAGAGATACCAATAGCCACAAGGAGCAGGACGAGGATGAAGACAGTTGAAAACATACGTTTGGATCCCTCCATCTTGATTTTTGTGTATGCGTATATGCACGCGTGTGAAACAAAAAGAAAGACAGACAGAGGGATGTTGAATGTTGATTCAAGATGCCTTGATTCAAAGGTGAACCTTCCAAGGCCTTTTATATAGAGTTGTTATGAAGCAAATTAAGTGCATTTCCGTAAAGGGCGGTACACTGGTGAAAAATAGAGAGTGGATGAAAATTTAACCTTTGTTATTTTTACCTAACACTTAATTAGCCCATTTTATTTGGACATGGATGATAAACCTGAATTAACATATCATATTTTTTTGGTTAACTAAATTAACATGTCATATGGACAACAAATATGAACTTCTAGAAAATCTATGACCTTCTATTTAACCTTTTTTTTTGTTGGATAGATTCTATTTAAATTTCTAGTATAGGTGATGTGTCAACTCTTCTTTTTTTTAGATGGATGTGTCAACTCTTCAATCATTTGTAATTTGACGCACAAAAGCGCCAAAGAGAATGCTAGCAACCTTCTCTCTAACCTTCACTTTTGGACCTTCTCCCTTCTTCTCATGATATATTTCAATTTCATTACACTTAAAACAATGTCATTAATGCATCACACAGACTACTTTTTTTTTTTCAAATTTACTCTTATTAAATGTATTGTATTTTTCATTTCCTTCATTTATTTATTTATTTTTTAAACTATTTTTACAACCTTGTTGAAAAAAAAAAAAAAAAAAAAAAAAAAAATGTTTTTCTTTTCAAGAGAGCGTTTGTTTTATAAACACAAAAGAATTTAGACCACTATTGATTGATACTTAACCATGCTCGAAGGATGATTCTTTTGCCCTAAAACAGTCAAATTTGTATAAGCTGCACATGTGATGTTTACATAGCCATTGCAATGACCAAATAGAAACAAAGAGAAAATAGGAGTTTCATTTCTCTAGAGAGAAAAAAAAAAAGACATTTTTTTATTTATTTAATTTTTAACATGGTTGTTGTAAAAAAAAATATATATATATATATATATATATATATATATATATATAAAGACTAGCTTGTTGTAAGTTAAAACAAAAAAATTAATAAATTTAATAAGGGTAAACTTGGAAAATAAAAATTATATTGTGTGATGCATTGATGACATTATTTTAAGTATAAGAAAAGTGACACATGTCATGAGAAAAATGGAGAAGGTCCAAATGAGAAGGTTAGAGAGAAGGTTGTTAGCACTCCCCAAGGGGAAATAGTGTAATAATTTATAATTTGAAGGGTCGTTTTCCTACTTTTTTAAAATACGGAAACCAAACTGTTGCATGCCTCAAATCACAAATAATTAATAGTTGGTTGATGAGAGTTTAGAACTAATTGTAGATAATTTCATCAACTCTTTGTGAGTTGGGTGTTTATTTGTGTTTTAGTCTCTACTTGTGAGAGTTAGTTGTCGTTATATTTGTAATTTTGAGCATTTTATTACATGTTTGATTTGCTCAGGCATGTGACTGTTATGTTGAAATGTATTGGTCTTTTAGGGTTACTAGTGGAGATACAAGTTGTACGATGTTGCCGGTGTATTTTCTTATATATGAATTAATCCTTTGCGGTTATTATGCATACATCTTTATATTAACCATTTATGAGTATTTGATCTTTTTATCTAATTATTGAATACAATTATCGCTCATTTTCCACACACACACACACAAATAAATAAAAATATTTTAAAAAAATTACTGTACATATTCAAGCATTATTAAAATGGACTTGCCCTTTGATTAAAAAACAAACAAAAAGTGGCCCCTTTATTTTGAAGTGCCCCATTTAATTACTTTTCCCCACCCTTTTCTGTATTTGTTGGGAACAAAAGAAAGTTGCTGAAATCATAGCCTCCAACCTAAACTTTATGCCAAAACAATCATGTTCATATATAAGATTTCCATCCAAGGCCTTGGTAAAAAGTTTAAACTAATGCTAGAAAGATCACAATTGTATAGAGAGAAAAAAATATCATTACATTAAAAAAAGAACGATATTTTTTTTTGTTTTATTGATTACAAAATAACATAAGAACAAAAACAAGGACACAACCCCAAAATTTATATAGGGTTAGTCATTTATTCTTTTAAACAAAACAAAAATTGGGCAATAAATTTTCAATCTTCTCAATCCCATGCACCAAAATCAGTTAGTGTGTTATATCACTAACATTTCTTAGTGCATGTACATCCCAGCCTGAAGCCAGGACATTTGCCTCCCAAGAAGCCCTCTTTTTGGCAAGCATCTGCACAGCTGCTTGATCGGAAGCAAAATCCCTTGAATTTCGTGCTCAAAGACTCACAAGTCCTTGACGTCTCCTTTGTTGCGTCCTTGCCTTCAGCAACCATTGGACCCGTCCCTGCCAAAGATTCATCGATAAAAATTAATGAGAGAAGATGGATTCAAAATTGAAACGTCTTTCAGCATTGGAAAGAAATATACCACTAATCAAATATAAAGATGAAATTAAACTGAGGAAACAGAGAGATACCAATAGCCACAAGGAGCAGGACGAGGATGAAGACAGTTGAAAACATACGTTTGGATCCCTCCATCTTGATTTTTGTGTATGCGTATATGCACGCGTGTGAAACAAAAGAAAGACAGACAGAGGGATGTTGAATGTTGATTCAAGATGCCTTGATTCAAAGGTGAACCTTCCAAGGCCATTTATATAGAGTTGTTATGAAGCAAATTAAGTGCATTTCCGTAAAGGGCGGTACACTGGTGAAAAATAGAGAGTGGATGAAAATTTAACCTTTGTTATTTTTACCTAACACTTAATTAGCCCATTTTATGCGAACATGGATGATAAACCTGAATTAACATATCATATTTTTTTGGTTAACTAAATTAACATGTCATATGGACAACAAATATGAACTTCTAGAAAATCTTTGACCTTCTATTTAACCTTTTTTTTTGTTGGATAGATTCTATTTAACTTTCTAGTATAGGTGATGTGTCAACTCTTCTTTTTTTTAGATGGATGTGTCAACTCTTTAATCATTTGTAATTTGACGCACAAAAGCGCCAAAGAGAATGCTAGCAACCTTCTCTATAACCTTCTCTTTTGGACCTTCTCCCTTCTTCTCATGATATATTTCAATTTCATTACACTTAAAACAATGTCATTAATGCATCACACATACTACTTTTTTTTTCAAATTTACCCTTATTAAATGTATTGGATTTTTCGTTTCCTTCATTTATTATTTATTTTTTAAACTATTTTTACAACCTTGTTGAAAAAATTAAATAAGAAAAAACATCAAAAAAAAAAAAAAAAAATGTGTTTTCTTTTCAAGAGAGCGTTTGTTTTATAAACACAAAAGAATTTAGACCACTATTGATTGATACTTAACCATGCTCGAAGGATGATTCTTTTGCCCTAAAACAGTCAAATTTGTATAAGCTGCACATGTGATGTTTACATAGCCATTGCAATGACCAAATAGAAACAAAGAGAAAATAGGAGTTTCATTTCTCTAGAGAGAAAAAAAAAAAGACATTTTTTTATTTATTTAATTTTTTAACATGGTTGTTGTAAAAAATATATATATATATATATATAAAGACTAGCTTGTTGTAAGTTAAAACAAAAAAATTAATAAATTTAATAAGGGTAAACTTGGAAAATAAAAATTATATTGTGTGATGCATTGATGACATTATTTTAAGTATAAGAAAAGTGACACATGTCATGAGAAAAATGGAGAAGGTCCAAATGAGAAGGTTAGAGAGAAGGTTGTTAGCATTCCCCAAGGGGAAATAGTGTAATAATTTATAATTTGAAGGGTCGTTTTCCTACTTTTTTAAAATACGGAAACCAAACTGTTGCATGCCTCAAATCACAATTAATTAATAATTGGTTGATGAAAGTTTAGAACTAACTGTAGATAATTTCATCAACTCTTTGTGAGTTGGGTGTTTATTTGTGTTTTAGTCTCTACTTGTGAGAGTTAGTTGTCGTTATATTTGTAATTTTGAGCATTTTATTACATGTTTGATTTGCTCAGGCATGTGACTGTTATGTTGAAATGTATTGGTCTTTTAGGGTTACTAGTGGAGATACAAGTTGTACGATGTTGCCGGTGTATTTTCTTATATATGAATTAATCCTTTGCGGTTATTATGCATACATCTTTATATTAACCATTTATGAGTATTTGATATTTGTATCTAATTATTGAATACAATTATCGCTAATTTTCCACACACACAGACACACAAATAAATAAAAATATTTTTAAAAAATTACTGTACATATTCAAGCATTATTAAAATGGACTTGCCCTTTGATTAAAAAACAAACAAAAAGAGGCCCGTTTACTTTAAAGTGCCTCATTTAATTACTTTTCCCCACCCTTTTCTGTATTTGTTGGTAACAAAAGAAAGTTGCTGAAATTATAGCCTCCAACCTAAACTTTATGCCAAAACAATCATGTTCATATATAAGATTTCCATCCAATGCCTTCGTAAAAAGTTTAAAGTAAGGCTAGAAAGATCACATTTGTATAGAGAGAAAAAAATATCATTACATTAAAAAAAGAACGATATTTGTTTTTTGTTTTATTGATTACAAAATAACATAAGAACAAAAACAAGGACACAACCCCAAAATTTATATAAGGTTAGTCATTTATTCTTTTAAACAAAACAAAAAAAGGGCAATAAATTTTCAATCTTCTCAATCCCATGCACCAAAATAAGTTAGTGTGTTATATCACTAACATTTCTTAGTGCATGTACATCCCAGCCTGAAGCCAGGACATTTGCCTCCCAGGAAGCCCTCTTTTTGGCAAGCATCTGCACAACTGCTTGATCGGAAGCAAAATCCCTTGAATTTCGTGCTCAAAGACTCACAAGTCCTTGACGTCTCCTTTGTTGCGACCTTGCCCTCAGCAACCATTGGACCCGTCCCTGCCAAAGATTCATCGATAAAAATTAATGAGAGAAGATGGATTCAAAATTGAAACGTCTTTCAGCATTGGAAAGAAATATACCACTAATCAAATATAAAGATGAAATTAAAATTAGGAAACAGAGAGATACCAATAGCCACAAGGAGCAGGACGAGGATGAAGACAGTTGAAAACATACGTTTGGATCCCTCCATCTTGATTTTTGTGTATGCGTATATGCACGCGTGTGAAACAAAAAGAAAGACAGACAGAGGGATGTTGAATGTTGATTCAAGATGCCTTGATTCAAAGGTGAACCTTCCAAGGCCTTTTATATAGAGTTGTTATGAAGCAAATTAAGTGCATTTCCGTATAGTGCGGTACACTGGTGAAAAATAGAGTGGATGAAAATTTAACCTTTGTTATTTTTACCTAACACGTAATTAGCCCATTTTATGCGGACATGGATGATAAACCTGAATTAACATATCATATTTTTTTTTGTTAACTAAATTAACATGTCATATGGACAACAAATATGAACTTCTAGAAAATCTTTGACCTTCTATTTAACCTTTTTTTTTGTTGGATAGATTCTATTTAACTTTCTAGTATAGGTGATGTGTCAACTCTTCTTTTTTTTAGATGGATGTGTGAACTCTTTAATCATTTGTAATTTGACGCACAAAAGCGCCAAAGAGAATGCTAGCAACCTTCTCTATAACCTTCTCTTTTGGACCTTCTCCCTTCTTCTCATGATATATTTCAATTTCATTACACTTAAAACAATGTCATTAATGCATCACACAGACTACTTTTTTTTTTTCAAATTTACCCTTATTAAATGTATTGGATTTTTCGTTTCCTTCATTTATTTATTTATTTTTTAAACTATTTTTACAACCTTGTTGAAAAAATTAAATAAGAAAAAACATCAAAAAAAAAAAAAAAAAAAAAAAAAATGTTTTTCTTTTCAAGAGAGCGTTTGTTTTATAAACACAAAAGAATTTAGACCACTATTGATTGATACTTAACCATGCTCGAAGGATGATTCTTTTGCCCTAAAACAGTCAAATTTGTATAAGTTGCACATGTGATGTTTACATAGCCATTGCAATGACCAAATAGAAACAAAGAGAAAATAGGAGTTTCATTTCTCTAGAGAGAAAAAAAAAAAAAAAAAAAAATTTTTTTTATTTATTTAATTTTTTAACATGGTTGTTGTAAAAAAAATATATATATATATATATAAAGACTAGCTTGTTGTAAGTTAAAACAAAAAAATTAATAAATTTAATAAGGGTAAACTTGGAAAATAAAAATTATATTGTGTGATGCATTGATGACATTATTTTAAGTATAAGAAAAGTGACACATGTCATGAGAAAAATGAAGAAGGTCCAAATGAGAAGGTTAGAGAGAAGGTTGTTAGCATTCCCCAAGGGGCAATAGTGTAATAATTTATAATTTGAAGGGTCGTTTTCCTACTTTTTTAAAATACGGAAACCAAACTGTTGCATGCCTCAAATCACAATTAATTAATAATTGGTTGATGAGAGTTTAGAACTAACTGTAGATAATTTCATCAACTCTTTGTGAGTTGGGTGTTTATTTGTGTTTTAGTCTCTACTTGTGAGAGTTAGTTGTCGTTATATTTGTAATTTTGAGCATTTTATTACATGTTTGATTTGCTCAGGCATGTGACTATTATGTTGAAATGTATTGGTCTTTTAGGGTTACTAGTGGAGATACAAGTTGTACGATGTTGCCGGTGTATTTTCTTATATATGAATTAATCCTTTGCGGTTATTATGCATACATCTTTATATTAACCATTTATGAGTATTTGATCTTTGTATCTAATTATTGAATACAATTATCGCTCATTTTCCACACACACACACACAAATAAATAAAAAAAATTTAAAAAAATTACTGTACATATTCAAGCATTATTAAAATGGACTTGCCCTTTGATTAAAAAACAAACAAAAAGAGGCCCCTTTATTTTGAAGTGCCTCATTTAATTACTTTTCCCCACCCTTTTCTGTATTTGTTGGTAACAAAAGAAAGTTGCTGAAATCATAGCCTCCAACCTAAACTTTATGCCAAAACAATCATGTTCATATATAAGATTTCCATCCAAGGCCTTGGTAAAAAGTTTAAACTAATGCTAGAAAGATCACATTTGTATAGAGAGAAAAAAATATCATTACATTAAAAAAAGAACGATATTTTTTTTTTGTTTTATTGATTACAAAATAACATAAGAACAAAAACAAAGACACAACCCCAAAATTTATATAGGGTTAGTCATTTATTCTTTTAAACAAAACAAAAAAAGGGCAATAAATTTTCAATCTTCTCAATCCCATGCACCAAAATAAGTTAGTGTGTTATATCACTAACATTTCTTAGTGCATGTACATCCCAGCCTGAAGCCAGGACATTTGCCTCCCAAGAAGCCCTCTTTTTGGCAAGCATCTGCACAGCTGCTTGATCGGAAGCAAAATCCCTTGAATTTCGTGCTCAAAGACTCACAAGTCCTTGACGTCTCCTTTGTTGCGACCTTGCCCTCAGCAACCATTGGACCCGTCCCTGCCAAAGATTCATCGATAAAAATTAATGAGAGAAAATGGATTCAAACTTGAAACATCTTTCAGCATTGGAAAGAAATATACCACTAATCAAATATAAAGATGAAATTAAAATGAGGAAACAGAGAGATACCAATAGCCACAAGGAGCAGGACGAGGATGAAGACAGTTGAAAACATACGTTTGGATCCCTCCATCTTGATTTTTGTGTATGCGTACATGCACTCGTGTGAAACAAAAAGAAAGACAAACAGAGGGATGTTGAATGTTGATTCAAGATGCCTTGATTCAAAGGTGAACCTTCCAAGGCCTTTTATATAGAGTTGTTATGTAGCAAATTAAGTGCATTTCCGTAAAGGGCGGTACATTGGTGAAAAATAGAGAGTGGATGAAAATTTAACCTTTGTTATTTTTAGCTAACACTTAATTAGCCCATTTTATGCGGACATGGATAAACCTGAATTAACATGTCATATGGACAACAAATAAGAACTTATAGAAAATCTTTAACCTTCTATTTAACCTTTTTTTTGTTGGACAGATTCTATTTAACTTTCTAGTATAGGTGATGTGTCAACTCTTTTTTTTATTTAGATGGATGTGTCAACTCTTTAATCATTTGTAATTTGACGCACAAAAGCGCCAAAGAGAATGCTAGCAACCTTCTCTTTTGGACCTTCTCCCTTCTTCTCATGATATGTGTCAATTTCATTACACTTAAAACAATGTCATTAATGCATCACACAGACTACTTTTTGTTTTTCAAATTTACCCTTATTAAATGTATTGGATTTTTCGTTTCCTTCATTTATTTATTTATTTTTTAAACTATTTTTACAACCTTGTTAAAAAAATTAAATAAGAAAAAACGTCAGCTTTTTTTGAAAAAAAAAGTATGTTTTTCTTTTCAAGAGAGCGTTTGTTTTATAAACACAAAAGAATTTAGACCACTATTGATTGATACTTAACCATGCTCGAAGGATGATTCTTTTGCCCTAAAACAGTCAAATTTGTCTAAGGCGGAAGCTGCACATGTGATGTTTACATAGCCATTGCAATGACCAATAGAAACAAAGAGAAAATAGGAGTTTCATTTCTCTAGAGAGAAAAAAAAACAAGACGTTTTTTATTTATTTAATTTTTTAACAAGGTTGTTGTAAAATATATATATATATATATATATATAAAGACTAGCTTGTTGTAAGTTAAAACAAAAAAATTAATAAATTTAATAAGGGTAAACTTGAAAAATAAAAATTATATTGTGTGATGCATTGATGACATTATTTTAAGTATAAGAAAAGTGACACATGTCATGAGAAAAATGGAAAAGGTCCAAATGAAAAGGTTAGAGAAAAGGTTGTTAGCATTCCCCAAGGGGCAATAGTGTAATAATTTATAATTTGAAGGGTCGTTTTCCTACTTTTTTAAAATACGGAAACCAAACTGTTGCATGCCTCAAATCACAATTAGTTAATAATTATGGTTGATGAGAGTTTAGAACTAACTGTAGATAATTTCATCAACTCTTTGTGAGTTGGGTGTTTATTTGTGTTTTAGTCTCTAATTATGAGAGTTAGTTGTAATTATATTTGTAATTTTGAGCATTTTATTACATGTTTGATTTGTTCAGGCATGTGACTATTATGTTGGAATGTATTGGTCTTTTAGGGTTAGTAGTGGAGATACAAGTTGTACGATGTTGCCGGTGTATTTTCTTATATATGAATTAATCCTTTGCGGTTATTATGCATACATCTTTATATTAACCATTTATGAGTATTTGATCTTTGTATCTAATTATTGAATACAATTATCGCTAATTTTCCACACACACACACAAATAAATAAAAAAAATTTAAAAAAATTTAAAAAAATTACTGTACATATTCAAGCATTATTAAGATGGACTTGCCCTTTGATTAAAAAACAAACAAAAAGAGGCCCCTTTATTTTGAATTGCCTCATTTAATTACTTTTCCCCACCCTTTTCTGTATTTGTTGGTAACAAAAGAAAGTTGCTGAAATCATAGCCTCCAACCTAAACTTTATGCCAAAACAATCATGTTCATATATAAGATTTCCATCTATTTCTTCAATTTCCTTTTGGTTTAAAAAGCTTCTGAAATCTTTGTGAGTCGAGACTCGAGTCCAATACAAACATGAATGCAAGCTATAAGTTGCCAGCAAGAATATATTATGTCATTTTATTCGGATATGGTAATTGATTAGCATGCAAGAATTATTGTCAAAATGAATGAAATCATTTTCTTTTGTCTTGACAAAAGACAATTACCAATCGATATGGATACCCAATGTGGAGTCGAATCCACTAGGTGCAGTGACCACCTAACTAGAATTATCACATGCATAATCTTTATATATATTTTTTTAAGAATTATTCTCTTGGCTTTTCATTTTGCTAGTAACGATCCCTAAATTTATACCTAGTTTTATTTTGGTCCTTTAGATCTCGCACGTGTTCCAATTTAGTTATTTCTTCACATTTGGTCAAATTGAGGGGTACAACTAATAATTTGGATACAACAATCCTACAAATAAATAAATAAAAATCAACAATTTTTTATACTGAAATAACTAAATTAGAACACATGTCAGAATTGAAGGACTTAAATGAAACTCGTATAAGTTTAAGGATCGCTGCGGTTAAATCCCAAAACTAAATATCCAGAGAGTAATCTTTATATTTTTGTATAATATCATATGAAGTTTAAATGAAAATAAATTCAAAATTGGGATAAGTAGAGCATCTAGATCCTACGATATGAAGGACCACAATTTCACGAAGTCCTTGTGGGATGAAATCAAAATCTTATTATTAGATTAGTAAACTTGGCTTAATAAAGTTGAATTAAGCCATCAACTTTTTGTGAGTTATTTGTGGTCCTTGTGCTTTGTCTCGTGGTACCTGTGATAAAAGAAGAAATAAAGTAAACCAACCCAAATAAAAAACAAATAAAAAAAGTCAAATAAAAAATGACAATTGACAGTGAGAGAGGTACAAGACGATGCCTTGAGGCCCCTTCCCACATTGAAAGCTCTGATAATTTAGAAAGAATTTAATAAATAAATAAAAGCAGAGGCCATGGGGTTCATGTTTGTGTGGAGGGCAACAAAGCCACGTGAGATCACATTTGCTTTAAGGAGTTTGCCCTTCATATTTTTTTGGTTAGGGCAAAAAGTCATTTTTGGTTCATGTAATTTGTCATTTTTACCATTTTAGTCCCTTTTGTTTCAATTTGATTTATGTCCCTGTAGTTTCAATTCCTACTTTTTTTTTTTCGTCAAATTACTTTAATATGGAGGGACTTTTTAGTCCAATCTTGTATCCCCTCCACAACTACTCCCTAGCCACCTAAGCAACCCTTAATGTAGCTTTTCTTATGCTTTCAAGTCTCAAGTCTCCACTTTATCTTGGGTTAATGATGAGAAGTTTTAGGCAATGCATGTAATTAGTTTTGGAGTTTGATGAGAGAAAGAGATAGTTAGGGGAAAAGGTGGTGGTGGAGGGAGGGAATAAGGTGATTGGGTCGTGGCTATAGGGTAAGGACTGGGTTGAGTTAGGAGGAGGAGGAGGAGGAGGAGGAGGAGGTTGGGTGGGGAGGGGGAGGAGGAATGAGAGAAGGTGGTTGGGTAGGGGGTGCTAGGTTTTTATGGGGGTGGTTGTGGAGGGGCTGTAAATTGGATCGAAATGCCCCTCCATATTATAGTAATTTGACAAAAAATTAGGAATTTTCTTTGAATTGTTCAAAATTAAAACTATAAGGACAAAATTGATCAAATTGAAACTATAAGGATCAAAATGATAAAAATAATAAACTATAGGAACCAAAAAATGACCAAAACCTTTTATTTTATTTTTTATTTTATAACTTTCAACACAAACACCCTCGCCCCCACGAGAAAAAGCCAATTTCTTAAAAAGGGCTTCTAATATAAGCAGATTTTGCGTACTGTATTGCTGGAAAATCACTTTTCTTTTTATTGCTTTTGGGAGTGAATGGTGGGACCCAAAAGAGGCATGAACGAAATATGGTAATTAAGTCACTTAAAGTTAAAGCCCACTTTCATTTAATGATTCCCCTGTCTTGTAGAGGATATATAGAAAGCAATTTCTATTTAGGGAATCCATAAGATTTGGTGCTGCCTTTATTATAAAGATTCTTTGTTACCTCCACTTTTGGCCATGGGCGCCCGCGATCCAATTTGCTTTAATTGTCTTATATCCGAGAAAACAATTATAATCTACAATTCAAATATAAGTGTTTTATTCCTTTGACCCCAAAAAAAGTGTTCCATTCCACTCTTAATTGCATCGAATCAAGTTCAAATTCAACATCTACGAATTCATTGAGCCTAACTCAACCTAGTTATTGAACCTAACTCAACCTAGTTATTGAACCTAGATGGTTAAAGTTGGAACAGTATTTGTACGTAGTTCGGATTGAGAAATGTCGAGAGTGAAGCCATCAAATTCGAATAATTTAGGGATTTTATTTTTCAGTATTAAATAGTTGATCTCAATGTGTATGACGTATATAGTTTAACTCGTTCTAAGATAACAGTTTAGTAGTGTAAAAATCGAATCAAATCGTATCGAATTGACTTGATTTGACCTGTTTGGATAAGTTTTTGTGCACCCCTATCTTTTGCTAAACTTTAGCCAGACACGTTATTATTGCACAAACAGAAAATGTCACCACCAGACAAATGAAATTGTACACATGTTTAGCATATTAAACATGGGCTTTCATGACTGCATCAATACACTGATATTTACAGAGCTTTTGGGCCTCATCAGATGTGGCCTCTGAATTGCAGCTTGCAAGTTACAACAAACGAAGTATGGCAGTATGGCTGCACTGGGAGAAAGACTTCTATGAGATGGGAATAACACTATTTTGTTATCTTCGGCTAATAATGTTATAGCATACGTGATAATACTTTCACGTAACATAGCATTATTGGTCGGGAATGGCAAAACAGTGTTATTCTCATTGCAACTAAATTTTTCTCCTACATTGGACAACTAGTTGGAAGCAAAGCAGTTTTGGTTAATTCTGTCAGCTCCTGGGATCCAGCCCAACATTAGCAAACATTCTGAAAATGCATCCCCATCTGCTAATAGAATGACTGTCACATCAACCAGATTTTCCATTGTCCAGCTGAATATGGTTGAAGGCAACGGTCTCAACCAATTGTAACTGATTCTGCCACATGTAGCCTACTGTTTTCTAATAACTTATCTGAGCCTATTGCATTGTAATAATCTCTTAGCCATGTAAAATTTGTAAATCTTGGTCTCGTTTGGTAGCTCGGTCTAGATTATACTTTTTCAATTAAATTGAACTAATGTTATGGTCGCTATTTAATAAACTAAATAAAAGAGACGATATTTATTAAATTGGACAATAATCCAACATATCATGCATTATAAGTTCACCCTAGAGATATAGGACTTATAAGAGGTGGCTTGGACTCAATTCCAATCATAAATTCCAAGGCCAAAATAAGAACATTGACCACTTGGCACAGGTGAACTTTGAGATACTATTCAACATTAGCCATTAGAAATTCCAACCACCAGAGCAAAAGGAGAATTGCGACAATATGATGAGAATAGGGCAAGAACATGTCTTAAAGAAGAGAAAAAGAAAACAGCCGAAAATTCTCCTCCTCCTAATCCCACCAGAATGTTGTCAACCTCGAATACATGCCTGTCTCCATTGAACTCATCTTCAAACATTAGCATAGCATTCAACTAGAGAACCCATATAATACATCTAACCCATCAAGCTAATGGATTTTCTAATAATCTAATCGACAAAAACCTATATTGAAACACCCATCCGAGACCATTGTCAGCACCAATACCAATTCCAGATGAGCAGTCAGCTAAGTTTCTGTTCTTAACATCGCAATTTAATGCGATCGAGACTCTCTGAAACAGTTTTCATCCTTGGACGCAGTTCAGGGTCGAGTTCAGTGCAATTAAGGGCAATGTGAAAGGCTTCAACAACTTGCTTCTTTGCATAAACCTCTTGCAGAAGTACAGGGTCTAAAATCTCGGACAAGGGGCGCTCATCTCTGAACGTCTTCCTGACTAGACTCTCAAGTCCCTTACCACCATTTTCGAGCCCTTCGTCTGGCAATCTGCCAGTTAAGATCTCCAAGAGCACAACCCCAAAAGAGTACACGTCACATTTCTGAGTGAACTTGCTGCCAGAAATTCGAGCCTCGGGCGCCAAGTAAATGGTTGAGGAAGTTGAAACAGTCAAACCAGAGGCTCCAATGGATTGGCTTGAGTTGTGTTTTCTGGATGCTGAAGTGGTGAACTTTGAGGTCCCCAACATAAGGCGCGCCAATCCGAACCCTGATATGTAAGGTTGGAGATCATCATTGAGAAGGATTTTTGTTGATTTAATGTTTCCATGAACATACTTTCGAGGGCTGTGTTCATGTATGTACATCAATCCCCTCGCGGTCCCCTGAGCAATTTTTAACCTTGCTGTCCATGGTAATAGAGGCAAAGACGTGGATGGTCCCCCTGCAATAATTATATGACCACAAAAGTTTGAGACTATTGCCAACTAAAATGAGCATTTACAAAACTTGGAGGTAAATCTTCGTCAGTTAAATGGTGCATCTTTGAAATATGCATCAAAGGACACAAAATGAGAACAGAATTTGCAAATGAGAAAGAGATTCTGGAAGAAAGGAGATATAATATAAAATTTCTTCTTTTATTTTAACTTGGCAACACAATTTAAAATGTGCATTTCTGAATCAGAATTAACATGCAGTAGATCTGGGCAGGCAATTTTGAATTATAACAACATCAAAACTATTGCTCCAGGCTTTCAGTGGCCTAATTTAAGAGAAAGGCTTTCAGTGTCATTGTGTTCTTAGACGGGACAGCAAAACAGTGCTATCCCCGTTATAAGTAAGTTTTTCTGCTAATTTGCTCGTGATTGCATAGAAAAACTCTGCAACTGTCAGTCATTATGATGAAGTCTTAAAGAACTTTGAATTTAAGCAGACAGATTAGTAGGGGCCACAAGAGTAGCTCTGAAGAGTGAATAAATGTCTGGGTAACATGCATTTCAGCGTACAAGCAGCACAAAGAGCCAACACATATTACAAAACCATACATGTCAACCCAAGTGAATATAAAACCATCACCTCAAAACAACAGCAAAGAAACAAAATCAAAATTATAACGAGGTTACAAGTAAGATATAGGACCATGTATTCACCATTGCTTTGGAAATATTAATTTGGGGTCTTCTGGGGCATCAAGTAATATGAGCAAAAAGAAATCATCGTTATGCATGCATGTGAAGATACAATGATTTCAAATCCAATGGAAAAGACAAAATAAAAAGTGAACTCAAATGCCGTGTAGCAAACATGAAATGATGAATTGCATGTGGCAACCTAAAAGCTTTTTGGGACCCATGATATCATTGTCTGAGTGTTTTATAAGGTAATGAAACCTAATTGATTTACCAATTTGTTGTTTTCTAAAGAACAGCACAAAGCATGGAATGAAATGAAAGATGAAAATAATAGTACAGAAATGTGACATATAAAACATCATAAAACATGCTTTGACTTTGGTATATAACCAACATAAATCAATTTTTTTCTAACTTAAGAAGAACGCGATTAACCAACTAGCACTTGATCTAGTGTACAATTTTTCCCAATATTTACAATATTAAAAGTGTCTAAATTCGAATTCGCCTCTTTTCGAACAAAATAAAAAATAAAAAGACTACCTAAACAAAAAAAACAAAAAAATATTTGAAAAATAAAAAACCCAACAAAGGAAGGAGAATTACCGTGGAGTGCATTGTACAAGCTGCCATTGCGAATGAAATCAGTGACCAGAAGTTTCTCATCATTCGCATAATAGTATGCTCTCAAGCGCACAATATTCGGGTGGACCACCTTCCCTATGGCCTCCACCTCAGCCTCAAACTCCTTGAACCGCCACGTGGCATCACCCTCGCTAAGCCTCCTCACGGCCACAACTGCCGGCGCCGCACCGTATCCCTTCCCAGCACTCCCGGCGACGACCCTGTACGTAATCCCACTCCTGCTCTTCCCCACCACGTACGCCGATGCCCTCAACAAATCCTCTAATTCCAACCCAAACCCCTCGTCTAGCACCACGAATCTACCATTTTGCCCCTCCCCCTCGTCCTCAACAACCACGACCGCCTTTTCCACTTTCTCTCTCACCGTTTTGCCCTCCTTGGCCCTCCTCCTTATCCGAAACAGCCACACCGAAACCGAGACGGCCCCGATCACCACTGAAAGGCCCGAAATGATCGGAACCGTCACAGACCCACCTCTCCGATTTCCTCTTTCCTCGACCCCATTCACCAAGCTCGGGTCGGTGTTGAGAGGCTTTTGAACGTCCTCGGCTCCGCTTTTGGAGGCGTTTGGGTTTTGAGCTTCCGGGCAAGGAATCTCCAACGGAAACCCGCAGAGGCTAGGGTTGCCGGAGAACGCGGTGGGGCCTTGGTTCACAAGCGATCCCACCTGAGGCACTTTTCCGCTGAGATTGTTGTGCCGGAGGTCCAGGCTCACGAGCACCGGAAGCCGTCCGTATGACGCCGGAACCTCGCCGGAAAATTTGTTGTACGAGAGGTTAAGGGTTCCGGCGAGGGACGGGAGCTCGGCGAGAGACTCGGGGAGGGAGCCGTTGAGGAAATTAGAAGACAAATCGAGGTGTTTTAGGGCTTTGAGGGCTTCAATTTGGGGCGGAACTGGGCCGACGAAGGAGTTTCGAGAGAGGTCCAGAGAAATGAGGTTGGTGGCGTTGAAGAGGTGGGCCGGGATGAGCTTGGAGAAGTTGTTTCTGGACAGACTGAGTCGCTTGAGCGAGTCGAGGTGGCCGAGTTCGGAGGGAATGTAGCCGGAGAAGCCTTTGTCGCTGAGTAAGAGGTCAGTGACTCGGTTGCGGGTGCAAACGACGCCGTGCCAGTGGCAGGGGGTCGGGTCGGAGTCGAACCAGGAGTCGAGGACGCGAGTGGGGTCAGTTTCGATTGCGGATTTGAGGGCGAGGAGGGAGAGACCATCTGGGTTGAGACAGAGCACAACTTCAGCAATGAGAAGAAGCAAAGCAATGTGTAGAAAAAGAAGCATCTTTATTTATGTAATTGTTGGGAAATTAAAAAATGCCAGTGTGTCTCTCTCTACTGGTTCAGCTGAGTGATTACAGAGAAGGAGGAAGAAGAAGAAGTGGGTGAGTTTGAATTGTGGAGAGTAGTTTGGTTTGGTTGGGGGGGAGAACTCGAGGAGGTTTGAATTTTGTCTGAGCAGTTAGGCTGTTTATGCACTGAGAGACTGAGCAAATCCCCGTAATCTTTAATCTAATTTGCTTATTTTTATACAATATTTTGGTCACTTATGAAGCTTGGATTATTTTGAATTGGTTTGACATGCAGGTCGTGACAATTTCTAATCCTTTTATAACAAAAAAACAAAACGTGATTAAAGTTTGTTAATTCAAAACAAAACAAGCACCAACCTGAATTTTAGATTGATTGCTTATTATATAAACCAACCGAAATGGATAATTGAATCTGTTTTTCTTTCGTACTGTTCTTATTATTATGGCCTTTATTTTATTTTCAAAACCACATGATGGCATGGCACCCACTTTGTCCATTTTCCTCGAATTCAAATTCATAGTCACAACACTAAAAAAAATATTGGAAAATGGTCTTGACTTGCAGTTCAGGAGTCTCAGGTTCGAACTCTCATGATATCTTGATAATGTGTGTGAAAAACTCATATCGTCTAGTTTCGACTATTGTTTATACTAAAAAAAAACACGAGACAAAAGAATGCAGTAATTTATGTACACATAGTTTCCGATCTTCACACTCCAAAATGGAAAACATCCTGTGATATTAATTGTAAAAAGGGCATTTCAAATTGACCACAAATTTTCTTAGAAAGAAATTGATATACATAATTACGTTGAACAATTTTATGTTCACCTGGTATTTCTACCATGGTACTACTAGCCAACAAATTTCCCAAATTTTTTTTTGTGAGGACTGGATTGTAATTTAGTGAGGGTGTCAGGAAATCATTTGACAAGGACACAATTTTACACATGCAGGTGCAACCATGCTTGCTTGTGACTACTTTTCAGTGTCCACTAACCAAGGCTATTTATGTAAAGTCCATCCGAAGTTTTGAGATTCAAATTGATAGTGGGATTTTGTAGCTTCCTTCCACGCACTGTTTTTGTGTATCCGCCCCTTTGTTTTATACGACGAGACAAAAACACAAAGGTCTCAAACAGTTTTCCTCTACATACTAGATCTTAATTATTTTGTCCTTCAAACCCAAGTTCATTTATTATTTAACCCTTGTTTTAACCTCGATTTATTTTACCATTATTTTTCTCGAGTTATTTTTTTATATGTTATCTTTTTCCTTTTATGAACATTTTCACTTGAAAAAAGAAAATCAAATTCAGAAAACAAATTTATTTCATGAACATGGCATCAGTTGTGTGTTTGTGTCAGAAACTCCCTTCATGTAGTTTAGATTATCGCTTATTTTAAAAATAAAAAAAATTAAAAAGGTAGGAGATTGAAAAAAATTTGAATTACAAAGCATCTTCAATATATGAGCTTCTATAATGAGGGGTTTAATCTGATCGTCTAATGATAGCTTCGCAATTGATCTGATAGCTATTAAGGACCCGGGAGAAGTTACAATGAGGAGTTTCAAGTGAGGAGGCTATTAGAGGGGACCCGACTATCAAAACATTTAAAATATTTAAGTCCCATGATTGCTTTACATTTGTTGATGGTGAAATTAACCTCCTCAAATAGCCTCCTCACTTTAAACTCATTATTATAGCATCTCCATTAAGGACCCCCCCATTATAACCACTCACTATAATCCATTATTACAGTATCTGCTTAGATACTCAGCACGAAGCCATTTCCACGTGGGTTGGGCTTCAAAATCCTTAGGCTCCGCCATTTATTATAGACCAAATCCACTCTAGGATTTGGACCGGGCTTGTAACATATCTCATAGTTTGGCCTCCTCCTATGCATGCATTGGGTTGTGTTGAGGCCTCGCCTCCCCGAACCAAGACCGGTTTTTAACCCCAATTTTAATATGTTTTAATTTAATATATATATCTATATAAAGCAAAATGCAGAGAATTATGAAACATTCAAAATACCAGAAAATGCCATTGGTTAATTCAAATATTAAAAATTGAAATTATTAATTAAATTAGGATAATATGGTAAATTCACTTTTTTAATATTAAAAAAATTAAAATTAAAAACAAAATCAAATAATAAGTCATACTTTTATGAAACATAACTACCCACGTTATCTTTTCTTAATTCTAAAAATAAAATAAAAAGTAAAAAAAGAAACTAATTGGTGCCAATGGGCTAGTATATATAAAGCAAAAGACAGAAAATGGTGAAACATTCAAAATATCAGAAAATATTTTTGTTAATGCAAACATTAAGAATTAAAATTATTAATTAAATAATGATAATATGGTAAATTCACACTTTTTCATATTAAAAAAATTATTTAAAAAAAAGAAAAAAAGATAATAGATTCTATTTTTATGGAACACAATTACCCATTATCTTTTTTAATTTGAAAATATTTTTATTTTTATTTTTTGAAAAATGTCTCTCGCAGGAGCGAAAACGCGTGCGGAGAGACTAGTATATATATACAGAGAGCTTCCATTGAGGGATTCCTAAAATAAGCTTATTTGAGGGACACCCCTTGTAGGGCACACTCCGGATTGTATTTCACTAATCCAAACCGTCTACTTTGTAGATACTCATTCAAAGATCATCTCTACAAAAAATCACTTGAATCCGATATCATTTGACCATTCAATTGAGTTATTGAAATTTTAATACTTTCTTGAAGCACCGTGTTCATTGATTTTGTATGATACATTGGATGTCGAAATAGCTTCCAATTTGTCTAATTTTTGTAAGGATGATCTATGAATGAAGACCTAAAAAATATATGATTTGGATCATTGGAGAAAAAATTGTAGGATACCATAAAGGGCGTCCCTATATATATATATATATATATATATATATATATATATAAACATATATACTCACTCTAGTACAAAATATGCATACATTTTCGGATGATTAAGTAGTCACCCAGCATCCATTGTACACCCAGCGAAAACAAGTACTCCTCATACCCTAGTCTAGACGTTTTGAACACCCCATCCTTTCTTTGCATTATTTTTCTTAGTTGCAACTCTGCAGGGTAAGTAACTTGTTTAGTAATTTGCTTAGTTTTGGAATGAATCAACATATTGTCCTTATCGAATGAAAGTAATGTTAACATTGTAAAATAGGTGCCAGTGGAGTGTAGCTCAATTAGTTAAGCTCTTCCACCTCCATCCATCTGGGCAGAAGTTCAAAAATCCTAGGCACCCAATGAATATTTGTGTAAACCCCATTTTCCCCCAATTGCTTGTGTTTGAAAAAAAATAATAATTGTAAAATAGGTTGGTGTTGGGTCGAGCCCATGGGCTGAGTTTGCAAAATCGATAAAGCTGGGCAACCCAAACCTAGCCCGAACTCGTCTCAGGTTGGGTTAATTTGTTTTGAAACCCGAACTTTCATTTGGAAAAGCTAAAAAACAGTGCTACCAAGCTAATGGGTGAAATACCATAAATTACTTGTGGACGCTGCCAATCTGCAAGTGAAAAACATTTTTAGCAGCCCTACCTCACATCATAAAAGAAAACAAAAACCAAAACTGAAATTCTACAATCCCCTAAAGCATGAGAATGATGATTAACAGGTATAGCATTAGGCACTCGTTCGTCGACAAAAATGTTGTACCAAAGTTGAACACATCGCATTCAACCATCCATCTGTAAATCAGCAAAAAAATTGTTTGAACTGCCCGAAACATGATCTTTGCTTGCATTTTTCCTCTTTGTCCCTGCAAAGATTGTAACATCAATTCATTACAACCCAGAAGAATGCTTTCAATAATATGATAGTGTCACTGGTTTTGAGCCACAACATAATCAAATATTTGATCCATGCTTTATTCCTTTAGGCACTCAGCATGCAAAAGGCACAAGTTAGTAGGCTCTGACCGCTGTGGTTTTACACAGCAGTTGGAAACACTCAGACTAAATTGCTTGCCCTGGACTGAATTTGCTCTCTGAATTGAATGAGTACTTTGAATTTGCTTTTCTTGAGCTATAGAAGTAGTGGCCAACCTAACCGCCTGGACCAGTAGCCTGCAAAGAACCTCTTTTTTTTTCTTTCCTCAAACCAATTAGAAAGACGGGATAATTCTGATTTTAAAAAGGAGTCCAGGAAAATCTTATTTTATTAGATCCTTATGAAAGATTTAAAAACTGTTTACTTTGTTTAAAAAGATTCTGATCAATTTAGTTTTTCTAAGAAAGCGGCCACAAAGTGAGACCCAACATGATGCAAAAGAATCAATCATTTGCCAGTTATGTTAGCTTAAAAATCTCTAATTAATGTGATGGGCATAGATGAAAGCTTAAGGGTAGTTCTTCCTAAAACTCACGACTGTCCAGAGCAAGGGCATCTATGGAGGATGCAAGATAGTTTTTTTATATTAAATAAGAGTAAATACCTTTCTTAGACTTTGGAGGATTATTATCCATATCCATCTCATCACTATCACTGTCTTCCACAGCTGCTTGATGCTTTAAAGTCTTTGTAGAATCTTGCAATAAGTCATCCATATCCCATAGCTGCATGAAACAATTGTCAAGAGTGAAATCATAAAACCACTAAGAATACATATCACCAGAAAGTATGTTGAAAACTATTACACATAGAGTTAAAAACTTTGTAAGCAAGAAGCCATAAAGGTGACTAAGAGATAAAAGGAATGTATTAAAGAAACAAGGTTACTTCACAATTCTTTACTTCTCAGGCTACAGAATATAAGCAAAGTTGAGAGAGAGAGAGAGAGAGACCTTCAACATCTGATCATGTGCTATACTCCCCAGAAACTTTTTATCATGGGAAAAGGCTACAAAACCAAACAAGACAGCTTGTCAAAAACCACAGCCTAAGGAGATAAGTTGCAGATTCAAGGAGAGACCTACAAGGCTAGAGTATAAATTTAATAAATATATAAAACAGATAAGAAAACTTGATTTTTGGTTGATGTTAAAGATTCAACAATGAGGCCATAGTCAACTAAGATCATCAATAGACCATACATGTTAAAAAGCACTACTTGTACGGTCGTTATAAATGTGTCTATCACCATAATGGCTTTTCTGTGAATAATTATCTGTTAGAAAAACCTCAATCTTCCTCAAAACAACGAGAAAAATGGAATAAAGAAAACACTTTGATTACTCAATCCTCTAGAAATGAAAAGAATGCATTACCAAGACCCTCAACAGGATATTCTGAGTGCTCTGCAATTGGTTGGATGACTCTGTTGGGTAATATACCTACTAGGCTGAAAGAAATTTTTTGGAAATTAATCTTAATGCTAAAAAAGTTAATAAAAACAATGAAATTATAATTAATTGATCTGCATGAAATTTCACCTGATAAGTCCAGTCTCAGATCCAGTGATCAACCTATCTTCATCAAGCTGACACAAGAAATTTAAAAATGCTTCAACAAACAAACTCTTAGACGAATTAAATTCCAACAGAGGTAAAATAGATATATGACCTACTCACCTTCAGCAAAACATCAACAGAATTTGGAGAGAGATCAACAAACCGATCACTGGAATTCAAAGGGTCATTCATAAGGGAAAATCAGTGGTGGGGGGGGGGGGGGAGAGAGGAGCTATATAATTGAAAGTCTTTCTATCATGATTAAAGACAAAATATCTAACAAACTTGGTTATCCATCAATTGCAATTTTCAGTTTTTCATACATGGTTAAAAATTATAATAATATACCTGCAATCATTGAAACAGCCCCATGAATACAATAATAGATTCCCAATGTGTGAGCTGCAAACAACTTTCCGACCATTCTGACCACATGAAAAAAATGAAAAAGACGCTTGATTATAAAAAAAAAAGTAATAAATAAAAAGAGAGAAGAAAAGCAAGAGGGAAATTTATATGATTTTGATGAAACCATAAAATTACTAGAAGAGCTTAAAGAGAAAGGAGAAAGCAATGCAACCTTCATGATAACCACAGACAGTAGCTCCTCTTCTGAAAATTCAGATTGAGCTTGGACCTGTCATAACCGTAGAACCAACAAGTTAAATTAAAAATGTTTTAGGAATCTACTATGAGCGTTGAGCTTGTAACTTATGACAGTTTCAGGAAAGAAAAACCCTTACTTTATTTCTTCGAAGATTGCAAACAGAAAGAGTCCCGTCTCCACTTAACAATGCAAAAGAATAAATATAAATAAACAACTTTTGATGGTATTGCATTTGCAGAGTAAAGGGAATACCAAAAAAATAAAAGGGCAAGTAGGGAATACCTAGTTCCCAGGAGTTTCATGGAATCGGCTGCAAAAGTCATATCAGAAATGTACTCTTCATGAACTTTGAAAGAATTGCAGCAAGATTGTTGCCTGGTATCCCACACCTGCACAATAATAAAAAACGTCAAACAAATGAAAAAAAAAACAGTAAAAACAACAGAAAAGGAAGCACAAGTAACACAAAAAGACCTTAATACAGCCTTCGTCGTCTCCAGAGGCAACTGTGGACTCCGTCAAGTTGATAAGCTTATTGACTGCACACCTGCATTAAGGTAGTGTTCAGATTATGACCAAAATGAGCATCCTTGAGAATTGACTGATAACAGAGCAAAGAGATACCCATGAGCATCTTCGAGGCGAGCAACAGCAGCACCAGTTTCCACATCAGTTGCAAGAATTGAGCAGTCGGGAGACCCCGTCAAAATGGCTAATATCATCAATCAGTAGCTTCTTATTAGCACAACTAGTTATGGTACAATAACAATATCAAACAACTAACACTTAAGAATACCGTGGCCATTGTTGATGAACCGAGCAGATCTGCAAGATTCACTGTGTGCTTGAACTTGCAACACCCTAATATCATCATCATCTTATATAAGAACTCAAACGAGTAATAGAGAAAAAAAAAAAAAAAAAAAAAAAAAAAAAAAAAAAAAAGAAACAAAACTTCAGAAAATATTCAGGTATCGTCCGTTCACTCAGGTCGGGAGGATGATCAGTATCTGATGTACAAATGAAGGAGGGTTACAAATAAAATGAAGTTGATTCCAGTTTCTCCGTTGTGTACCACTGCTGTGATGGATGAAAATCAATGTCAAACGCCAATTGCCCCAAATTTATCTCCATTCCTTTATCACTTCCCCCTTTCTTTCTCACTTTACGCAGCGAATAACTGGTGCCTACTTCATGCACGCACTTATTTCTCTAGGCTTGTACGACGGTTGGTAGGTTTTTCAATATAACCCAATCCGACCTTAGACTAGATGATTCGTTTTCTTGCTACAAAAAAACATATAAAAAGATTAAAAATTTCCATTCAAACCAATCCAGTTTTTCAGAGCAATATAAACATTAACCATTAAACTTACAGACGAAATCAAATAGAACATGTTTAAACTGAATCACGGCAAAAACAGAGAGCTTAGTGAAGCTGGAAATTTCCAAATTCAACATAAATAATCAAATAAAAAGCCAGGGCAGTCATTTCAACCAGGTCAAATTTGGGACTCAACCCTCACACACATTATCTAGACAGCTCAAACATGAAAAAGTAAATAACGATATATCAAATTAATGCCAATCAACTACAGCCGATGCATTTCGTTTAATTTAATACTAAAACTCAAAGAAAAGTAAAAAGAAAATAATTACCGAGCAAGATGATGACTGAGATAGAAGGAAGGGTGAGACTCAGAGATGGAGGGAAGACCACAAATTGAGCAGCGGCAGCAGAGAAAGAGGAAGAGGGGTTTTAGGGAGGTTAAGGCACAAGTTGAAATAAACTCGTTATATTTTGTACCCGGAAAAAAGACTCGTTATAATTCGGTTTGGGCTCTCTGTTTGGAGGCCCAGATTCTCAGATTATTTGGAGGCCCAGATTCCCAGAAAATTTAGAGTCGGAATTGGCCTTGTGTAGGCTAGGCCGGGCGACCTAAACCTCATACCGGAAACCCTAAATCTTAAATTCTAAACTCGAATACTTGAGAAAAAAAATATTAAAAAAAAAAGGAAGATGCACCCCGAATCCTAAACCCGTATACCTTTAAAAAAAAAGAGGAAAAAATAAAGAAAAAAAAGAAGAAGAGAAAATGGAAGATACACCCGTGAAAAGTAGTATTTCTCATACCAGAGCCGGTCCATTGATTTTGGAGGTCCTGTGCAAATATGGATGTCGAGGCCCTATGTATACAAGTAGGAAAAAAAAAATCATATAGAAACAAAATTTCTGACACGGGAATAACACATTCGGAAAGAGTTTCCCAGAAAAATTTCTTTAGTCACCCTTCCAAATCACATAGCTGATAAATTGATTTTCCAATTTCAATGCTTGGTGAATTCTTATGTGAATAAGGGAGGGAGAAAAGAACTGTGATTTTCGGGAAAGGGCTAAAGCTTGGTTTTTATAATCCAAAATTTGATGGAAGAGGGTGGTACATTGGTACTGAAGAGAAATGACTTTATTTTGATGGAGGAGAGTGAGAAAGACTTACTGAAAGAGAAAAGAATATTAGAATGGTTTTGCAGCTTGAGAGTTGGGAAGAGGAAAACACAGGTTTCAAACTGTTGAGGCCCAAAAATCCAAGGGGCTAAGCCCAAATTAATCCTTAGCCCAATATGGGAAATTGGATGCAAAATAAGCTCAATCGGGATAAAAGGAAATTTATAAGAGCCGCTAACACAAGCTACAAGCCACGAATCATGCTAAACAAGCACGTGCAGAAGGAGCCAAGGACATACCGATATTACTAAATCACGCTCACATGCTCATTCGGTGCTACTTGGCCCGACTCTAGCCTATCATGGCATAATAAAACCCCAAGCACGAGCATAGAAATCATGCGCATTCTAATACCAAGCTACGTCACGAGCTTAAGTGGGCCCAAGCCACAAAGTTAACCGGGGCTTACTGAGAAGGTTGTGGTATGGAAGGTGACAAGCAATCACGGGGCCCATTGAGGGTTCAAGGAACGTAGGTTTCAAAGCCACTTGGGGGCTTTGGAACTCAAGCCCGTTCCTAGAACCCAAGCATATGGGTTAGCATAAGAGAGAGGAGAAAAATTGACCCATGCTCTAGGAAGACACCAAAGAACCCACCAAGATATTTAGCCCAGCCCACATCAATAAGAATTAAAAGGGAAAGCCTTTCCAGCAGCTTGACGAAAGCCTGCCAAACGTTAGAAGCAACAAAGCCAGAGGACCCAATACCATATGTACAAGCCCAAGCCCAGCAACTTACAAAAATCTGGCGTCAAGTCCTATGCCCGTTTAAATTTCAAACAATGGTCATAAGGGAGCCATGGCAAGACCAGGGGAAATCCATGGGGGTGAGGGAAGTGTCCATCAGACAAAAGGCTCCATCTCTCCCCTTTTCCTCTGTAAGCTCTGCCTTGGAGAAAACATAAGGAAAAGCAGGTGGCGCCTTCCCCTCTATGGGAAAGCCCAGCTGCGTTAAACCGTTGGAACCATAAAGGGTTCCTTACCCATGCTCCTTGGATGGAGAAATTCATCAAAATAGGGCTAAGTAGGAGCTGCCAAGGAAAAAGGAAGAAGAAAACCAGACGAAATTGGAGCTCCTAAACGCCTATAAAAGGAGACTTTTGCTACCCAGAAAAGACATCCACAACTCAACGATCCAGACCTTGACCAAGCTTTGTCAAGCAAATCTGGAATTTTCTCAAGCCACCCAAACCTCTTTTCTGTTCATCTTTCTTCTTCTTAGGATAGGGCTCGCACTGATATTTCTTTCGTAGGAAACCCACACTCTTTTCTCTCTCTCAAATTGCTAAACTTGTGAAAGCTTAGCTCCCATGCCACATGCTCCTCAAGCTAAGCCATTAATGAAATCCTCATGCTTATTTGGGTGTTAGTGAAGTGATCCTGAGAGTGTTCTTTTAAAATCTCATTAGATTTTCTAAAAACTCTCTTGGGAGCTTGTTTTTCGAACTCAGGCATTTGGGGGATTTTGCTCGTTGTCTTCTTACAGCAGCCCAGGCCCATTCGTCAGGCTGCTGGAACAAAAAACCCCCTACACAAACCATAATAAATAAATAAAAGAAGAGTTGTAGCATGAGAGTAAAATGAATTAAATTAGGGCATCTACTCTCTAAGTCGTAGAATTTGTTAATAATTAATATTCAATTCAATTTTGGTTTTGGTGCCTTGCATGTGGTGTTGTGGGGTGATTTAATATTTCACTTTTATTTTCATGTTTTAGTTAATTTAATGGGTTGACTTGGAAAAATTTGGAGGCCCCTAAATTTTGGGAGCCCTGTGCAGTTGCACACCTTGCACACCCCATTGGCCACCTCTGTCTCATACCATGGTCTCAGTAGGAACTTTGCCCAATTCCCTTAATTTGAAGTTTCAACAATTTTTTTTTTTTTTTTTTTTTTTTTTTTTTTTTTTTTTTTTTGTGTGGGGAAATTTGATGCATTCACCCCTGAGAATTATTATTATTTATTTATTTATCATGTCTATTCAAATCTGCTTTATCTGGCATGGGTATGATGATGAAATCTATGAGATAGGTTCTTTTGTTAATGTGTGTAAATGTGGTGCAAAAGTCTAATGACAATGAGAAATGTATTTCACTACAGTGCAGTAATGTAGAAAAAGAGTGGAATATAAATCTAGTACAAAATTGTATTAACAATCATGAAAAGTAAAGTTTTTCAAAGTCTCGTTTAAAACCAAGAAAAGAAGTCCTTCAGTACAACATAAGAAACACATATACATGGTGTTGAGTTGGATATTATTATTTCAAAGATTTTGTTCATCCTACTTTTTGTCAAATACATCATGCAGCATATGCTAAAGCCTAGATCTACCACCATTCTTTCCGGGAATACGCAAGGCATCGTAATGGCCAAACCCATGGTAGAGAACTTTGATAGGATTTTCCTTGCCATATTCTTGTCCATACTCAGCAATGGTTATCAACCCACCAGCCTTTTCATCATACATGTACACTGTGATTGGCATCCTGCAGTGATCAAGGGTTACATCATTTCAATGCCCAACAATAAAAAAAAACATGTGATATAACAATAATTGTATAAAGGGTAAACTACGTTTTGTATGGTTATAGGGTTTTTACTATATCAACATTTCTATAATTACACTAGCACACACACGCACACGCACATATGAAGAGACGACTTACTTGAGAACATGTGAAGCCATGAACAATTCAGGCTCACCTCCCCATACATGTGGCCTTCTTATTTGGGAAACATATGTGTCAAAATCACCTTCAACAAACCTGTATAAAGACATCAAATACAAGTCCATCAACAAATTTTTTGAAAAATGTCCTCATAAGATCACTGTCAATTGGGCAAGATGAATGTCACGTCTGGTCCTACAACTACAAGCTATCCGATTCTGAAGTAACTAAGTCACCCACCCATACATAGGCACAACTAACTTAAAAAATTATGCAACTTAAGTTGTTGGCCAAGCACAAAACCACCATGAGGTCCATCCTGAAGGAAGTTGAGGTTCCACCCCAAAACCAATTGGCAATGGGGGGAGTAGCCCAACTCTTTATAAGCCCTTGCTAGGTTTATCAACTTTCTAATGTGGGACTTTTTACCTTCACATTCTCACACGTCCCCGCACGTGTGGCAAATTTTCAAGCCTAGCACGTGAACAACACATATTGGGTGACGTGGAGCACGTGTGACCGTTGGGCTTTCACACGTGGGCTAACCCGTTCTGATATCATGAAGAAAGTTGAGGTTCCACCCCAAAACCAATTGGCAATGGGGGGAAGTAGCCAACTCCTTATGCCCTTGCTAGGTTTATCAACTTTCCAATGTGAGACTTTTTACCTTCACATTCTCACAGATCCACGGGTCTTCACCACATAAGTAAGGATTATTCATTTGGAACTTGCTTCCATGATTTGCTTCATATATTAATTACCAATGGGAAAAATAGAAGAGGGGCAGAAAGAAAGGGAGGGAAAAAAAGAGAATAAAAAGAGGGAGAGGGACAAAGAAGAACAAGACCCCGGGGGGCGGGGGGCAATCTAGGGTTTTAATATTTCTATGTCTAAAGGAGTTACATCTTAGCTCAGGAAGCATCTAGGGTTTCAATATTTCATTATCTAAAGGCATTACATCTTAGCTCGTTTATATATGTCAATCCAAGAATCAACTCAAACTAAGTCCCTAATCCCATCACTTTACCCAATCAAATCCATAAGATTGTGAGTTGCCCATCATCTATAATCCTCCCTATATCCTTATTCAAGATTATGACACACAATTCTTTTAGTATAATATAAGAAAATGTGATTGAGCATACAAGGTTGTCAAAATGTTTGTTGTTCTCACAATCAGAAAACTCACCATTCTGTCTCTTCCCTCCTTTTGATAAACTCATCTGCAACCTAAAAATTTGACAAGCCAACAAATCAGGGGCCTGTTAACGCAAATTATTGCAAATAATGTGAACGGCATTACATTTCCCTATACCCCATGTGCCTCCTTTGTGAAGACATGCACTAAATTAGACAATATATTATCAAGATTCTATAATTATTTTTTAGGCCTAGGCTTTGGCTTAGAAAGTGCATGGGCAGGTCCAGCAGGGTGGGTGGGAAGAGGTAAAAAGCTCGAATATTATGTATACAAGCGAGGTTTAGAGTAGGGAAACCAAAAATTAAAAGCAACTCTACCCAATGAATGAATTATAAAAACAATCGCCATTTCTTTTTTTCTTTCTTTTAAAGAATGAAAGAAAATTTGAACTCACTACCATGATAATAGAAAACAAAGACATACCCGAGCTCTCAAGTCATCTGCTAATTCTCTCTGAAGGCTCTCTGCAGGAGCTGCTTTCCCAGCTCGTAAATAAGCCCCATGAGCAACAGAGCAGAATAAGCACCTCCCATCTCCAGGTATTCCTGCGGATGTGGAGAAGTTAAACTAGTATCAAATATAGAAGCATTTAAACACCAGTTACAAATTACAGTTTTCATTATCAATAAAAGACATTACGAAAACTAGGAAGACCATGTGCTCACCAATAATAGAGTAGTCAGTGTAAACTTTTTTTCCACGTGAGAATTTCACATATGAATCATTGTCATCTTCCTCATCCTCCCTGTGAGCTGCTTCAGCATGTGCTGGTCCTGAACAATTACAGACCAACAATCCAAATATTAAACCAGCAGAGGCACATCCCCGTGGCCAAGATACTGGGCCTACATTACACTTGATTTTGGGAAGCATTCCTTGTCTTGGAACCAAAAGCCTGGTATTCATACCACGACATGCCAATGATATTTCAAGACTTCCTTTATTAGGTCCTCCAGCATTAACTGTTAATGACCGTGAATCCTTGGAGAAGAAAAACCTAAAACAGTTTCCATGGGATGTTTGGCCAATATTGGTTGGACGATTCTTGGAGAGAGGCAAACTGAAAATTTTTGTCTCTGTTTTCCCTGTCTGCAGACCTTTACAACATGAACTGGATGCTCCTCGTGACACCACACTACAGATCTTACTCCCCATCTGTATTTGGGTACAGCCACTCAGGCAGACCACATTCTTTGGAGAATGGTTGATGCGAGGACAGACAATCGTGTCAACAAAACCTAAGGCACAAGAAGAATGCCATTTGCACATTAGCATCATTTCATAATTGAATGGAAACCTATCCATTTACAGAACTACTACTTTTACAATTTAAATCAATCTAGAAAGGCAGAGGAGAGTTAAATATCAGCAACATAAAAAGCCCAACATCCAAAGGTTTTTTATTATTTAGGACTGCACACACTTCTTTTATTAAATGGGTAAAGGCTTACTCAGTCAAGCTTCTACAAGAATTTTATTGTTATTATTTTTAATCTTTTACAAGAATCATGGAGACATTCGCCTATATGAGAATAGATTCTACGTAAATTGCAAGACACCTGGCTATTGTCAATTGACAGTTTCATCTCTGCATATTATCAATGTTTCTCTTAAGGCCAGAACTTTAGTATCAAAAAATCTCAGGTTGAATGAGAATAAGGATATTTAGCATTTGGTTCTTGTGAAAACCAGAAGACCAGCGAAATAATAAATTAAATTGCGGCTCTGTTGTCTCAATTATCAACCCAATGCTCTAAACTCTCAGTATAATTAGGTTTGTTAACCCCAACAACGGAAGCCAATGACAAATAAGAAGAAATAAATACATAAAAAAGAAGCAATGAAACCAAAGTTATGTAAAACATCAAATTACCTTGATAATCAAGATTTACCTTCATGCCATTTCACATCAACAGAGATCCTCCCTACCAGTTAAATACGTGTTATAGAAAGAAAAAAAATGGGTAAAGGATTTTCAAACATGAATTAAATATGAAATATAAGCTACTAAACAATCAGTGAACAATCAGTGAGACATCAGTCGAGAAACACACAAGGGATAAGTCATTATGCTTATGTACCAGCTTAACTTCTGAACTAACATTTCTCTTGTAAATCAATTCCTAACACTAAGTTAGAAACTCCTATTGACCCAATTTTTGAGCCTTTAGCAATGACAGTTTTCACACCAAAACAACAACCCGCTTGTAAAGAACCTGGGACAAGCATAACACTATCCGTCCTGTATGCGTTGGCCTATTCCCACCACTAGAAAGCCTAACACATGGACTGGGAGGTTGCAATTGCAAGATTTGAACACCTGAACGCTGCTTCAGTTCCATGACAAAGTTTTTCAGTTCATAGCTGTTCCCAACAATTAAACTTCTAGGATGCACGCCAACTATTCCTAATGTTTAGAAGCTATGCATAAATCTAAATGACAATATATGACAAGTCTCCAATCTACATATCTTCTGCTCCTCTCTTAAATACACTACTATGAGTCAGCAAATTCCAGTTTTTTTTAGTGAAATTAGAAACTACCCTCATTTCAATCATAATAAACAAATAAATTTATAGGCTAAGCAATATACGGGCATAACGTAAAATAAAAATTCAGTGCTCATAACAATATTCATACACATAATACAACAAACACAAGTGAAGGCACTCGAAACCCCCACAGCCCACATCTCATATCCTAATAAGAATAACCAAGCATTCTCTGTTCCATCAATAAAAAAATACTCTCAACTATGGAAATTAGAAATCACCAGGCAAAATCCTCTAAAATCTCACCAACCAATCCTACAAGCCAACATTATGCAAGTCTACATTTGCAATTAAGGCAGCCAACAAACACTTGTCCTCAGTCAATCACCATAGCCCGTAACCCAACATACAGACACTCATGAAAATCAAGAGTTTTTTAAAATATAAAAAAAACCCAAATTTATATTGTTCATATAAGCTTCAAATTGCAATTAGTTTTGGAGGAACCTGAGGCTGAAGGCAAAAAATGCAAGATGGTAAACACACAACAAGAAGAAAACAAAATGCTTATATTGTGAGGAAGGATTTGAATAAATAAAATAAAAACTGGAAGGCAATACCTGTGGAAATTGGAACTCAACTGCATAAAGAAGAAAATTATTTTAGAGCAAAGCTTTATATAGATAGAAATATAATAAGTATATGAGAATTCTCTGGAAGAGAAAGGAAGGGTCTGGAAGCAAAGAATACCTGCATCAAAATCACGTTTCAGTGCAGCAGAGCAATGAAACCCCCAAAACAAAGAAAAGACATTACGCAATGAAGAAGCAATGGATATATAGGTAAGAAATTGTTCCTAAAGGTTTTTGCTTCTTCTTTTGTGCTTATAATCCGTAAGCTTCTTCTACGCTTTGTGTCATTCAAGTTTGCTTAATCCTGTGCTACTTGTCACTTCTCATCTCAGTTGTGTTTCTCTTTAGAGATCCTAAACGGGTCGGATCTGACTTCTTGGGCTGATTGTAGCTTGTGACTTTGATATGGGCTTTTTCATCTTTACTACTTTTTTTTCCTTTTCCTTTTTAAGACGAAAACTCATCTTCAAATGCCTTCAGAACCGAACATCGACTTTAATTCTACAAGCTACGTTAAAGAGAAAATGAGTGAACCGTATATGTGACTGATCATACTTATGTCCAATATTTGCCAAAGCATCTGCCATCCTTACTGCATATGATTAGAACACCTCTTTATGTATTTACTTATCGTCTCTTTTGTCATTTGCTTAAGCCAAATGCGTATAGTCTTTTTGTGTGCATATTGTTGATGTTGGATTGGGTTGGCTTTAGTTTAGAGACTACATATCATTTGCCTAATTTTCAAAGGGTTTGGAGATGTCGCGACTAGTCATGACCTTCCCATTCTTAACTTCCCGTGATCTAATTACATTATTACATGTGTAATTTTGATCAAATTTACTGAACATGCGACCAAACAAGCATTCTCTTCTTACATTTAAAAACTCAACAACCTTATAATTTAAACTATCGCTTATATAATATTGAAAATAATAACAAAACACAAAACAATAACATGCGTCACAATATTATTGACGTTAAGGATTAGAAGGTCAAGACTGAAACATTATTTTTTCGGAGTTTTTGCAAACATCATTAGGGGATGTTTCTGTCCAAACGCAAAGGTTGAACAGAAAACCTGTTAATTGAGGTTTAGTGTATGGAATGCATTTTGACAACCATGCATGTTTCATCAGTATTATTTTAAGAGAACGCTCATTCTCAACAATAATTTCAAAATAAAATTCACTATCATTTTTCTCCCACTTCTCCCCCCCTAATTTTCTTTTAACTACAAGTGATAGTCTAAATTACTCTAAATTAAACTAATTTATAGGGAGGGATTCGAAACATTGGGTGCAAGGGGCAAGTTCACTGCCTTAGCCAACTTGCCTAACCCACGTTGATCCTTTTCGAAATCTACATTTTAATTTAAAAGAAGCTTCATCTTCCACTTTTTTATGTGACTTGGATAAATAAGTGAATTAGAAGTTAACATGATGAGAAGGCCAGCTCCTGGAAAAACATTCCTCTATGCTCAAAATTTCTAAATTCATCAAAGCTTGCACAACCTGGACTTAGTACAATAGTGTCCCCTGCAATAATGAGAAAAGAAATTAAATAAGTTCCATATCTTTGTGTAGCCAAAATTATAATATGTAGAGAAAAACTTGAAGGGGAGTTTTCAACAATGGAGGTACATTTTGGGGATCAATAGAAATCCTTGATAATTTCCACACCATATATTCTTCCTTGTGGTTCATTTTGTAATTAAAAACGGAGGAGGAAACTCAGTTATATCCAAATATAATTTCCACACCATATACTGAAACAATTTCAAAATTGAAGCAACTCTTCAAACAATGCGCCAGCAAAGCAGTGACTTTAGAAATTTCATTGGGAACCTGCTAATACGCTATCACACAATATTAAAGTTACTAAAAGGCAGCGCGGATGTGCATATAAAAGACATGGAAACAGATTTTGTGGTAGTTTATAGCAATGATGGAACATACCATGTTCTGCCAACATCCTAGCCCAGCTGACTGCGCCCTTCAGATTTACTGCTCTGATACAGGGAATGCTAAGACCATTTTCAGACAATGTCTTCTGAATCAGCGTTCCGGAAGATCCAAACTTAGAGACATTTATGAACAGATAGCATTAGTATGCCAGAAATTTGGAATTCGTTGGCAAGGCATAATTACAGATACAGGTAGACCGTAATCTGATATTGGAAAACTAATACAAAATATGAAGACATAAGCAGTGATATGTGTAAGTATAAATGAAGAGGAAAAGATGATATACAGTGATTACACATCTGTGGTACTTCAAAGGTTCAATCAATTGTTCAAAACCATTAGACTCTTGTCCATCTAACACCTGCAAAAACAAGAAAAACAATATCATGGTATGCATAAAATCATGGCCTTGGACACTTGCCATATGATGGTCCCAGAGAGATGCACAAACTCTCAATTCAAAAATCTGTAGCTCGAACCAGAAGAAAATTGTAATACATTGACATGTGTGTTTGAAATAAAATTGAAGGCCACATCCAAGAGGAAGGTACTTTGACTTCATAAAGAAAGCAGACTTACTCCATTCAAATTAATGAAATCTAATGTAATTCTTTCACTCATATATAAACCAAACCCATCACAGAATGAGAAGAGTAAAATGTTAGGAACACAAGAAATTATTGTAAAATGCTGATGGTGCAGCACCAATAGCACACACTAACCATTTTGACGTATACAATGCTTTCTTAAATAAGAATTTGACAAGCACCACAAACAGGGATTTGTCACATGAATTTTAGGTGAAACGTAACAGAATGTAAGTCAGATTCTGGATCTCAATGGAATTAAACGTACAAGTTGGATTAAACATCAACATGCACAATCCTTAGCCTATTTTTTTTTTTTTTTTTTTTTTGTTTGTTATTATAAGTGTATAAAAGGGGTGTCAGTCATTAATCTCATTCCAATCAGCTTTTCTATCTTTTCTTTCCACTTGACAATTGTGGGGAATGCAATAGCATTCTCTAAGCTTTCCATGTATGTAAAAGAAACAAAGGCAACTGAGCAAATAAGGATTAAAGCAGCATTTACGACAAGCATTTAATTGTAACCTTTGCAAGGCCCCCGAGTAGAATCAGAGACTTTTGTCTCTTTAGACCCATTAGTCCTGCGTATGTTGCTTCAACATTTGTTGCCTTACTATCATCAACCCAAGTTACTCCATGGATATCCTTGCATACTGCATAACAAACAACACTGAACGAGTGAACAAGGAATGCAAAACTCGGCTTGAATCAAGGATGGGCTATTGGTCACAAAAGGGAATCTACTCTTTTTTCTTCCAAATCTGATCCCCAGGCCCAAAAAAAAAAGTATGCTCGAAATAATTGATTTTATAATTTCCAATCAAAAGAGAATGACAAAAGAACAAAGCACTAAGCTGAATATGCTTACAGAAAACAAATAGTTCACTACTTATAGAGATGCATCTGTTTCAGCTTACCAATTTGCATACGATGAGGTGGTACCCTTAATTTTTCAATACTTGGACCAATGTCTTCAATATCAAGTCCAACATTCAGTCCAACAACAGACAGAGCAGCCACTGCAGCATTGTGATAGTTGTGTATCCCAATTGTGTTCATTGCACCCAATTGCAGTTGTGAATTGACTCCCAATGCAGGCACTTCAAAGCTTGCAATTTTTGCCTCCATATCAATCTTTCCATATATATTACCACAATTAACATCAGAGATGATACTAAATAGGCTTTTCCTAGAAAATTTCATAGTTTTTTATAAATAAAATGGCAATACTAAGTAATTCTTACTTTTACACCTGGAGTGGCTCCTATCCAAGCAAGATTAAGTTCATTCATGCTTTCCATAATTGCTTCATTCAAGTACTGGTTTCCTAAAATGGATTGCGAGAAAATCTGTTGAGACATACCGAATCTCATATAAGTAACTACATGAGTATCACCTAAATCACAGATTTATATACAGACAGAGAGTGAATGAGGATAAGGTGAGACCAACTCAAAAGGCTCTCATCATCACATCTTTTTCATTTTAAACTTGGTTCTAAAAATCGTATGCAGTATTTGATAAGGTTCATGCTTCATTTTTTAAAAAGATGTTCAATAACCAGATAGAAACATATAAAATTTGACTCACAGGGATGTAAATAGTTCTTAAACCAACAAACTGTATGGAATTAAATAGCCCATTTTTTGTTATTCATGGCACTTGAAGCAGTTATGACTTTATCTTTGGATGTAAACATCAGCACATGACAATCTACCTGAAATGAACTTGATCTACCTTGACCAACTTGCATTCCCAATCTCTGACATGAGGCCCAATGGACTTGGGAGACCATCTTATGTATCACCAAGTCCACAGCTCATTGGAATGAGAAGTCATCCCAATATCATTTTTAGTAGTAGATTTCTCAAGAAGAAAGAAAAAAGTAGAATTGTCTTGATCAAGGTTCAATCTAGGTGTCAACATCCATATGTATCTTCCAGGTTGGGATCATTTTCTTCAGGAACCTAATAATTTCCCTTTTTCTAAAAGTTAGCTATAATAAATATAAGAATTTGTTTCTCGTCAAAAAGAGAAAAATGTAAGCATTCAACCTCACACGTTGTTTCCATTCTTAAATTAATATTGCTATCAACAAAACAGGTTTAACCATTATGCCTTCGATGCAATGTCCAACCCAACCATACAAGCTCTCTTTTCTTGCATGCTGTCAACTTTTTCCTATATCTAAAAGGTAGTAAATCTTATTAAGAAAACTGGAATAGGGGAGGAAATACAAACAAGTGATGTCAGTTATAATTTCAGACAAATGCTTTAGACGCCAAGGTACATTTACCCAGAAAATGAAAAGTACATACCAAAACAAAGAAGCCCAAGCTTGGCATCAGTCATGTGAAGAAATAACCGGCATTTAGTCACTGCATAATCTCTCATTGTCCTGTGCCTTTCTAGATGATCAGGTGTAAGGTTCAACACCACAGCAACCTACAAAAAAAGCCTATAGTATTGGAAGAGGAAACTATGAAACACTACTGAAGCTGACAGGGCCAAAACAAAGCGAACTTTCAAAGCCCACTTACAGAAGGGCAGAAACATTTGTTAGGAATCTCCATTTGATAACTGCTAACCTCCACAACTGCAACCTGGAAAATGTAGCAACATCTTTATATGCCTATGACATGTCTCCTCTGGGCATCAAACACTTTCAAGTTGACCAAACAAATTCATAGTTGATCAATTATTTTCAAGTATGCTATTGCAAAAGTCACTTTCATAAATAATATGGCACCGGAAGAGAATGCAAACCAAACAATTGGACTTACCTTAAACTTGGGTTTTAAAGAATGTGGCTGTAAGCATTGGAAAGCAGCCTCTGAGAGTGGACTCCCAAGGTTACCCCCCACAAATGTCTCAATGCCAAAATGGCTAAGCATCTACCTTCAAATGAGTAAAAGAATATTAATTGATAGAATGTGGAACTCCATTTTACAACCGGATAAATTCATGATTTAAGAAAATAGATTTATCCTAGCAATTTCAAGATACTTTACATGGATACACAGCTTCTAAAGGCAACAGACAGGAAATTATGTCAATTGAAAGCAAAACAAGTTGGAAGCAATTCTAAAGACAGCTTTATCTTAAATTTTATAAATTATACACACATTTTTTTCAGTTTTAATTATTCATCCATTTTTTGGAATTTGGGTATTGGGGGAACATATTTTGGTTGATAAGTAGTGAATTTCACAAAACGTCAGCACTTCATTTTTCTCATTGGTCATTTTTCATTTGGGCTTCGATTAAGGAATTCATTCGAACAGCAATTTGGTTCAGATTATGTTGCCATCAGCAACAATATGAAACATTTGCTACTAAAATTACCATCAATAAGCATTAAAAAAAGATGTGTAACCTGTCCAGCAAAAGTGACAACAGTTGATTTTCCATTAGTCCCTGTCACTGCTAAAATCTTGATACTTTTTGGGAGAATTTCTGCAGCAAAATCCAACTCAGACATCACCTGCTTTCCCTGCATTTTGACAGGAGAAAAAAACACCAAAATGTTCACAAACAAAAAAAAACATGACAAAATCTCAAGAATAGTAGTTAGAAAGGAAGAATTGTCCACAAGGACCACAACTAAATGAGGCTGCTTATATCTCTAAGAATCATTTCCAACGCCTTTGCATTAATTCATGAAAATGGATTACAACACCAAAACACAACCAATACAAGTATGACAAAAGAATATAACGCCATATAAAGCAAATAAAATTTTTGTATTCTCAAAAGATTTAAATGCACTAACAATTAACATATAACTTATAAACACTACTACTCACCAACTGCAACAAAGAGGAAAGACCATAGTTTTGTAGGGGAACTCCAGGGGACACGACCACCCTGTCCGCATTATCAAGTAGCTCTCCATCAAATTGACCCAAAATTGTCCTCAATCCACCATTATCATTACCAAGCCTCTCAAAAATCGGATCTTGCTGCAAAAAAAAATAGCACTTTAACTACTAAAACTATGCATGACTTTCCTTGTTTATGATGTAAACCCAGTTACAAATGGGACAAATGGGTTCATGGGAATACCTCTAAAAGACCAAAATTCGGATTCTGGTCAAAGGCTAAAACTGAAGCACCTCTGGCTAGAGCAAGCCTGGCCGCAGCTCTCCCAGATTTTCCCAAACCGATAATCTGCAAAAACCAACTTTGGTTGGCGTATGGAAGTGCAATAACTCAAAACAATAAGAGAAGGGAATGAAATAGCTCACAGCGACGGATTGGCCTCGAAGGTCCTGTTTTGTAGCGCATGATCGAATGGTTTTTGGGATTTTCAGCTTTGCGGAGCCATTGGGTTTGGGACTGAGAGTTCGGATTGCATATCCTTTGTTCAAGGATTGCAGCTTCATGGCGTTTGAGCGTTTACATTTGATTGTATCTCAGTTCTTAGAGCCGTTAGATGAACCGGAAAGAGGGTTTTGTGGAGGTTTTCGTTTCCTTCTTTTTTCTTTTTCTTTTTTTTGTTGTACCTCCTTCTTTTTTTTGGAATTTTTTGTTTTTTTTCACTTTTGGGATTTTGGGACATTTTCTTTTTTCTTCATAAAAATTTGGGACATTTTTCACTTTAGAGGTTTGCTAAAAATAAAAAAATAAATTTGGGAGCTGTTATTAATACAATTATCCACTCATTGTTTATTGTTTATTTTTATTTCACTAATGCAAATTTAAAATCTAGCTTCAATTATTTTAGTATTTGAGAACTATTGAGAACCTTTTATCATTAGTAATGTGTAGATTTGGATATTTCACTATAAAATGAGACTAAGAAGAAAATATAAAAGGACTATACAATACTTTTTGAAAATGCCAACAACACCTTTAAAAAAAATAAGTAAATAAATACAAGGGGTTTGTAGCTCAAATTAGGCCTCGTTAATGGGTCGGACCGAGCTAGCCCATCCCAAATTTAATGGGCTTGAGCTGGGCTGGGTCAGAATTTAAAGAGGAGAGAGAAAATAACAGGCCGGGGTGAGCCGAGTGTTTTTGAAAATTCAAAGCCCAAGCCTAGCCCATGGGTCGGGCCTAAATGGGGCTACTTTATTTTGTCTTTTTCTTTAATATTTTTTTTTTTTGGATTCAATTTTTTTTTCTTTTTTCTTTTTTTTTTTTTTTTTTCTTTTTTTTTTCTTTCTTTTTTTTTCTATTTTACTATCTTTTCTATATTTGTATATGTCTCCATTTTTTTCCTTTTTTCTTTTCTTCATAGTTCTTCTTCTTTTTTTTCTTCCATAAATATAAAGATTTAGTTATACAACCCCATATTAATACAATCATATTTTATCTCATACTTCATTTTTTTAGTTCTTACAATGATAATAGATAATGATTTTTAGTTCTTATATATATATATTTATTTATTTATTTATTTATATGTATGTGAGCCAGGCTTTCTTGGGCTCAAACGGGACGGGCCAGGCTTTAGACACCCAAGCCCAAGCTTGGCCCACTCAACAACGGGCCAGACCCGGTTTTTTCTCAATGGGCCAGGTGGGCCCTCATTGGCTCATGGGCTTGCGGGCCTAATGATGACCCCTAGCTCAAATGATTAATAATGTTTATTCATGTAATATATAAATAAATACATAGGAGGGCATAAATATTAGGGCATGAACTTTCAACCGCCAAACCGACCAAATCGAACTGAACTAGATTAGTCAGTTTTTCATTTGTAATTCAATTTTCAGTTTTCGGTTCATAAATCGAAGCGAACCGTTGCAAATCAGCTCGATCATAATTCAATATATCCCAAATTGTCGGTTTTCCAAACCAAACCGATCAATTTGTGAGTTAGAAATTTTGCAAAAATACGCACCTTCGAGGATTTGAATCCCTGATCACATTGAAGGGCTATGACACCACTCAATTATAAACTTCTTAGCTTGAGCTAGTTCGAACTGAACTAGATCAGTCAGTTCGTCATTTGTAATTCAATTTTTAGTTTTCGGTTCATAAATCAAAGCGAACCGTTGCAAATCAGCTCGATCACGATTCGATATATCCCAAATTGTCAGTTTTCCAAACCAAACCAATCAATTTGTGAGTTAGAAATTTTGCAAAAATACGCACCTTCGAGGATTTGAACCCATGATCACATTGAAGGGCTATGACACCACTCAATTATCAACTTCTTAGCTTGAGCTAGTTCATTTTCAACTTCTGAGGCATATGAAGACTTAGCAGATTTTGAGGTATCCATATAAAATTAACATGAATAACGTTTTGTAGCCACATGCTAGATAATTCTCCTCCCACACAATTTGTTTGCAACATAGGTGCATCATGAAGCTGATAAGATGTGATATGATGCACCGATTTAGGAGTTGGGACATATATATATATATATATATGTGCTTCTTGGGTCGGATTAGGATGTGGTTTCATTTTATAGAAATAGAACCTGAATTAGATGCAAGTGGTGGTAAACTCCATGAGTAACGTTTCACCATTTATATACCGAAACAAATTTTATGACAGGAAGACCAAACCCTATGTTTTGGATGTGATTAATTGTCGTTTGAAAGTGTTTGTCATACCTTAACCAAGAGAAATTGGAACTTCACGCATGAAGTTCATGTCAATATTCTTATCCATTATGAAGTTTAACAACTTCGTCATCGCTTTTAGGGAGAAGTCATTGAGATAAGGATCTACGTCCTGCATCAGCTACAATGATTTTAGAATAAATATATTAATATTTAAAAAGAATAAAACACAACTACGCAACCGACACACACATACAAGCCACACAAGAATAAAGCACAATAAACGTAAAGCACACACAGAGAATACAAAAATTTATAGAAAAGCGAACCGTTGCAAATCAACTCGATCACTAGTATTACAGAACACCTTTGGTTAAAATGAAGAACCCTCTTAGTCTCTCACAAACTCTGGCTCTATTGTTTCTCACCTTTGCTCAAACCTAATTTGATGCTCTTGTTTTCACTCTTTTTCGCTCTTACAGAAAACTCAAGCACGAATACGCCTATTTATAGTGTATAAGACTTTAGTACAATCATACAAGGATTAGGAAACCTAAAACTCCTCAAAACCCAAGGAAAAACCATCCCAAAACGAGTAGGATTTGAGTGCACAGCGCGACAGCCTTTAGTCCACTCGATCGCCTATTGTTTTCACTTAAGCTCCAAAGAACAATCACGCGGTTTGCAACCCTTTTATTGATTTGTTCCTTCCGTTGCTTCCCCATCTTTTAGGTGAGCCAACATCAATAGTGGATAGGGTATGGAGCATAGTTGTAGTTGTCTTCATTCAATTCCTCTCTAAAATTTGTCTAATGAGGTGGTTTAGAGAGTCCATTGTGGATTGTATACAAAGTAAATTTTCTTATAGATCAGCTCCTAAGGAGGTCGTTACCGCCACTTGCATATAACTTTGGAACTATTTCGGTAGAATAAAACATCATTTTAATCCGCCCCAAGAAGCAGATATCTATGTCTTACCTCTAAATCAGCCACATCATGTCTCATCTTATCAGCTCCATGATGCACCTATTGTTTGAGCAAAATTCCGTATGGAGAATATTCACGGGTTGATTTCTCAATCTTCGATCTTTTTTCTTGATCCTTGTGAAATAAATCGGAGTAAATAGACTACACTCGAGGGATGTTTTCCAAAATCCCTTCAGTGCTAAAGTTAGATTGGACCTTGAAAAATATATGACAATAACTAAAGTGGTTGGAGTTTTCTCTCATGATAAGAGCTGGGTGGTTGGAGCTTTGTGTATATGTGGCCAGAGCCATGTAAAAGAGAGAGAAAGGGTGCGGCAAAGAGGGAAAGAGGGAGAATTTCAGCAGCAATTAGCTAGGGTTTTTCGAGTTATCTTGAATGTCTTGTGTAGCCATGTATTTATAGTGCTCCTTGTATGCTAGGGTTTTGGGAGAATAATCTGCATTTGATTAGGATTATTCTTTCCCAATTTATGATAGGAATTAATCCAAGAGATTTGGTGGAAATTGGTTTCTTGATTTAGAGAGATATTCCTTTACATAATTTTTCTAATTAAATAGAATTTAATTAGGTAGTTAGTTGACCTAAGGAAAATTCCTTTTCCACGTGTCGTCTTCTTATTGACCAATGAAATATGTGATTCCACAAATGCTCCACAGCTTCTGCATGGTGCTTGTGAGGCATGGAGGAGATGAGAAATATTCATTGGGCTTTCCAACTGCATCTGGACTTCCTTATTTGAGTTATGCACCTTTTGCGAGTCAGGCTCCTAATTGGAGTATGTTTTTGACTTCTTCTTTGAGATAAGCTCCTAATTGGAATAGGCTTGTAATTCCTTCTTAACTTAGGATGCCCAATCTTTATAAATACAAGGCTTCTCTTCACTCCTCTTCAAATTGCAAAGTTGTTTCCTCTATTTTCTAGCTTGTGAGAGAGAGATCTTGGAGGATTATACTGCTTGTCAAAGAGATGAGTTACCATGCACACCAAGGTAGGTCAAACTTTTTTTTTCTTTTGATTTTTCTTCGCAACGAAGACTAGTTGGGTGGGCTCGATTGGTTGTCATCGTGACTACGTTGGGTGGCTGGCGCGACCAGCTATGACAATGGTCTCTAGCGGCTATTGCTATGATTTTTTTTTCTGCTCGTTGTGCCTACATCATGCCAAGCCCAATGGCTGGCTATGTACGCTAGGCGCTAGCACGGGGTGTGGCAGCATGTGTTGGAGCTGGCAAAGAGTTGGCATTGTCTAGGCCATGCACCTATCAGCTACTGCCGTGGTTCAGTTGTCTTTTCCTTCTGCAACTTTGGGTTTTAACATGTTATTTGACTTGTGATTTTCTTCTCTTTTTGCAGCTATTTAGCAATCATGTCTTCCAACAAGGGTAGCTGATCACCGAGTTCACAAGTGCCCTTTGTACCTATGGTGTGGTTCCAATGTATACAAGAAAAGATTTATGGGTAATCTGCATCGTGTCACGACCGAGGCTCACTTCTAGAAGCGGCACGCCACCTATGCTTTTGCCATACTTGATAACGTGAATGTCAAGCTAGCAGAACCTTTAATTGATGACGTGCTCCGCGTGGACCTGAACGATCCGAATGCCAGGATTATCACATTTTATCCCTTCTATTTCTCATTGGGCTTCACATTCCCATTGTCGAAGTTCTTCAGTAAGGTGTTTTGCGTCAAGGAGTGTGCCCCCGACCAATGTACTACAAACAAATATTGGGCGATAATCTATTTCGAGAACCTGAACTGCTTCTTCAAGCTGGGGCTGTTTGTGTTGGAGTTATTTTACTTCTTCGAGATGAGGTGTTACGAGAAGTATGCCCAGGTTCATGTATGCAATGAGAAGCTGTTTGAAAATTTCACTCAAGGAGATCACGTGTGGCATGATGATATGTTGGAGGTCAGTGAAATGTAGGAAGGCAAAGTAGGTGACGATCCACTTGTTCCCCTCACCTACTGCGGTAGTATGTCATTCTTTGTTGATCTGCTTCAATTTTATTTGAATTCTTTGATGCGTGACTAACTGACTCCTGCCTCCTGCTTATAGAAAAAGATATCAACAATATGTTGGATCTATAGCAGGACATGGCCAAGGTCTACTGGGCCTTGAAAATCCCTGCAAGGTTTCGCACAGTATGGCCCAAAATCGGATGATCAGTCTGCCAAATAGGAGGAGTCCTGGACCAAACTCCCTGAAAAGAGGAAGGCTACTTTCAAGTTCTCCAAAGATGAAGTTGCAATCTCGTGAGCAAGAGATGTGCCTCCCCTAAGTAAGAAATTGAGACTTCCTTCTACTATGATAAAGTTTTCTTCGAAATAGGTTCTGTATGTTGAGAAGGCTAAAGTGGGAGCTACTCCTTTGACGTCTGCTAGGGTCAAGCACTGCGTCGGCGCAAATAACAAGAAATTTGGTGTCATGTAAAATGTTTAGGACATTCTACTCTCCAACTGACAAGCTCAAAACCTATGATCTGCCTTGCAAAAAAGTTTATTCCTAACCTAGTTCTTTTGCCGAGATGCAAAGGTATGTTGACATTCCTCACTAAAGTTCGAGTTGTCTGCACTAGTCAAGGGATGAGGGTGGAACTAGGAGGACTGATTCTTCATTTGGCAATCGCAAACTATCTGCCGAGCCACGAGCAATCAAGCGTGGGACTGATCCAGTATCGTTGACTCATTTAAAGGTGATAAAGGTTGTAGCTAAAAAGGTTAGAGAGTCATCTGCTCGGGCGAAGGGTCTTTCGGATGTGTGAACAGCTGGTCCAAAGGTGGACAAGCCTAGCTCCGTAGGGAATGCATGTGTGTCTAATTTACTCAAGTTGGTTGATCATATTCATCAAGCTAGCGATCTTGGCACGTTCTTAAGTCTTTTCTTGGATAAGCAAAAGAAAGAGTCTGTCATTTTTCTTCAAAAAATGGTAGTTTTTGCTGTTAAGGACATCCGGAGCTTATTTATTGTTGCCTCATCGTCCACTCAGATCGATGAGTTGGAGAAGAAGAATGTTGATCTGACTAGCAAGCTCTCGGTTGAGCAAACCTGCCATGAAACAAAGATGTCTGAATGAAGAAGAGTCTGGTTGGGCTAAAGAGTTGCTAAAAAAGATAGTGAACTCAACTCTTATGTTGATGCCCTACATGATCGAAAAGGGGCCTGTTTCTGTCTCAAACATAAGAACGTCGACGTAACCTAAAGTTATGATAAGCTACTGGTTAAGTTCGACGTCTGCCAAGCTGTTGAACAATCCAAGTCTAAGACAGTCATCGACGCATACAAGCTGAGCTACTTGGATTGCAAGAGTGGGGTCGTTCTTTATCATTCCATTGAAGATGAAGATGTCGAGTTATAAACCCTAACATACCTCTTGCTCAAGGTGAGCAGATCAATGTTGTGGACATAGAGGCAACCAAAGAGCAAATAGCTAATGAGACTAAGACTGATGAGCTTGGCACAGAGGATGATGATGCCAAGTAGGGCGCAATTGATGAATTGGTGATAGAGGTTAGGAGCATGAAACTAGAGCTGTTAAGCAGATGACTGCATTTAATGAGCATGTAGTTGAGGAGGGTGAAGCCGCGAAGAGCGTAGTTGATCAGGCGGAAGCTAAAGAGGTTGCTAATCAAGGGTCACCTATCGGAATTTCGCAGTAGATGAAGACTCCTTTATCTTTTCAAGCTTTGTACCTTGCTTTTATTTTTGCAATAATTAGTCTCGGTTGACCATCTTTCTTTTGTTGAACTCTAGCTAGTTGGTCACTTTTGCTATGAAACTTTAGTTATTTCTTTAACTTCAATTTGCATTGGGTCTTTTGAACTACTTAAATGACCTGCTGACACCTTAGTTGCCTTTAGATGTGGCCTGATTGGCCTGCATCTCTCAAAAGACGCTTCATTTGTAGTTTTCCAACGTCTCCCTTAAGACATTTTTGGACAGTGGTCTGTTTGACCTGCGTCTCCTAGAGGATGCTTCATTTGTAATCGTCATGCATATTCCTGGGGACTCTTTTGGACAATGGTTTGTTTAACCTGCGCCTCCTAAAAAACGCTTCATTTGTAATTGTCGTGCTTATCTTTGAGGACGCTTTTGGATAGTGGTCTCGTGCGCTTTTGGATACTAATTGCGTGCTTACCATGGTTGCTCAAACAACATATTTAAAGCATTATTCTAAAATCATTGTAGTTGATGCAGAATGCATATCCCTATCACAACAACTTCTTCCCGAAAGCGATGATTGAGTTGTTAAACTTTATTATGGATAAGAGCGTTGACATGAACTTCATGCGTGAAATTCCAATTTCTTTTGGTTGAGATAAAAATATAACGAACACTTTTAAATGTCAATTAATTACCTCCAAAACTTAGGGTTTGGTCTTCCTATCATAAAATTTGATTTTGGTACATAAAATGGCAATACATTACTCATAGAGTTTACTGCCAGTTGCATCCAATTCTTGAGATATTTCAGTAGAATAAAACCACATCCTAATCCGCCCCAAGAAGCACATATCTATGTCTCACCTCCGAATCCACCCCAACATGTCCTATCTTATCAGCTCCATGATTGATGAAACTATATCCATCATGGGCAATCGTGCCAAAATAATTATACAAATTTATAAATAAACCCAATCCTAGACATGTATTTATAAAAAAACTCAAGCACTATTTAAACATAGAAATACACCCAAAATAAACAATTGTATATTTTTTTGGTGTGTTTATAAATGGGTTTTGAGTGTGTGTAATGATGGGTTTTGGGTGTGTTTATAAAGTGTTTTGGGTGTTGGGTTTTTTTATAATTTCAGCCCCATTTTGGGTGTTTTAGTAAAACTCCCAAATAATTAAGGATCAAGAACATCCCAATCATCCACGCTTCAGAGAGGAACTGAGTAATCTAGCACACAACAAACTTCAGGATCACATGAATCTAAACTCATAGGGTTTACAATTGGAGCCATGGAGCTTATATTCTTGCTTGGAACGCGACCTTGACAAGTAAGGTAACAGCTAAATTTTGTTATGAATTTTTTTTTAATATTAATATATTTCAAGGATTGTTCTAAAATCATTGTAATTAATGCAGAATGTAGATCCCTTTCGCAAAGACTTCTTCCCAAAACCGATGGAGTTGTTAAATTTTACTATGGATAAGAGTATTGACATGACCTTCATGCGTGATGTTTCAATTTCTCTTGATTGAGGTAAATAAATAATGAACAAATTTGAATGACAATTACTCACCTCCAACACATAGGGTTTGGTCCTTCTATCATAAAATTTGTTTTTGATACATAAAATGGTAATACATTATTCCTAGAGTTTACCGTTAGTTGCAACGATATCCATATGATATCTAATCATACTAGTGAATAACCATATGATATCCATCATGAAGTTCAACCACTTCGTCATTGCTTTTAGGGAGAAGTCGTTGAGATAGAGATCTATGTCCTGCATCAGCTACAATGATTTTAAATAAATATATTAATATTAATAAAATATCCACAACAAAATTAACTTCACGCATGAAGTTCATGTCAACAATCTTATCCATCATGAAGTTGAACAACTCTGTCATCGCTTTCAGAAAGAAGTTGTTGAGATATGGATCTATGTCATGAATAAGTTAATATGATTTCAGAGTATTCCTTTGAATATATAAGTATTTAAAAAATCCACAAAAAAATTTAGTAGTTACCTTTTTTCTTTTTCTTTTTTTGGGAAAGAGCTATTTCATTAACTCAAATCAAATGGGTAACATACATCATGAATAAATATGGCCTCTGTCACGCCCCAACCCTCGGATTTACAAAACCTTGGGTTAAGACGTGATTCACACCTTAATTATAGAATTTAATAAAAACTATAACTAAAATGTGAAGAAAAACTTTTAAATAATAAAATAAATATTTCACATAGAATATTCAGCGGAAACGCGGAAACGACAACATCTGAAACTTTAAAAAATTTACATTATTTTACAAGTTAGAACTACTCGAGAGTTCACTAAAGAGTAGCTCATTATTCATCCACAAGCTATAACACACTCTATAAACCTTTTCACGATGAATTGATATAATTAAATTAAGTGACAAATAATCAAGCAGCTAAATTTCACATTATTAGTAACAATGCATGAATGGTCTTCATCTAATCCCGTTAATTCATATAACTGGACAAACAGACCTGCACGTCCTATACCATGCTTATACCACTTGGTCCCAAATGCCCATTTATATGACCTAACACCCATCTCAATCATCCCGTAATTCCCTTTTTGTTAGTCATCTTGTCTAACTCCCTTTCGCTAGTCCTGAATCACCCAATAAAAACCATGTGAATTGTGGGATCCCTGAGACCTTGTACCTGCCAAGAGTTAGACTCAACTACACAAAAGACCATTCCCATTACCCTCTTTTTCCACCATTATTTTCTCAACCCAAGAACTCCAAATAATTTCCATGACATTATATAGTTCACATATTTCATAAAAACAAGTAATCGTTTAAATATCACAAATGTACATATAATCATGCCCACATTATTCAAACAGTTAAGATTATATAAACACCCAATATAAGTACCATGCATAATATAATGCTCACAAAATTTAATTAAATCAATCTCTGAAAAAGGCCCCCAAGAAACCCCCTACCTTGATTCCAATGTTTTTACAACGTAAGATAACTCTATGATCCAACACCTTGAGTTCCTCCAAAGTCTCTCTTGTTCTACTAACACTCCTTCTCTCTATTACTTTCTTGCTCTATCAAGCACTATCATGTATGTCATTCAAACAATCAAAGCAAATGATTCCTATTTATAGTAGCTAAAAGGCGGCAACTAGTTGATTTTAATTGGTGAAGGGATATGTGGCTTAATAGATAAGACTTTTGCTCCAAGTTTTCACCAGCTCATGCTTACAAAAGGATTAGTCATCATAAATAATGACACTCGTAAAGCAAAGTGAAATAGCAAATTGCAAACAATAAAAACTTAGCCTAAATTATTTGCACGTCACAAACCAAGTAAGGAAAAACTGCCACATGTTTAAAAGATATAATAAACATTCAACTCTATCTAAGATCCATTCTCCCTAGTCTTTTAGATTTTTACCAATAACTATTCTCATGCAAGAGGTGAACGACACATGCATCATAAATATAGACATATATAAGTACTATTATAATAGTATTCATAATAATTAGTATAAAATTATAACAACAATATTTACATATATGTACCAAGATAATTACTCATATAAATATAACCAATATATATTTATATATATTTTAAAATACGGATCTTCACAGCCTCGTTAAAACCTTCCCGGAGAAAACCACGAGGGTCAAAAATTGGAGTATGAAAAAGTACCACACATACAGAATACAAATAACATTGAACTAAAAAGCAGAGCTATCATGTTAGATACACTCTTTTAGCTACAACAGTCTGACTTAAACCAGAAAGCAAGATCTTGTTCCCACATACTATACTGAGCAATCCGATGAGCCACTGTATTAGCACACTGAGGAATATATTTCACACTAAAATGGAAACGTTGGTGTCGTAGCGAATAGATCTCCTCCACCAAACCCCCTTCAGCTACCATACACTCCCCCACATAATTAATCATCTGGACCACATTCAAGCAATGAGTTTCGACTATCAAATGGGTAAAAGATGCATCCAATGCAAACAAAATTCTTGTTTTAGCGCATAAATTTTGGTGCATGCTAGATTACTCAAGATCTCTCTAAAACGTCGAAGATTAGGATGTGATTGATCCGTACTTTTAGTTATTGTGGCATGATTGTCTATGATGGATATGATCTCCTCTTCCATAATGGATATAGTTTCATCATATATGGACATAGAGGAAGAAGCGATCATATATGGATACCTGAGTGATGAAACTATATCCATCATGAAGAATCGTACCAGAATAACTAAAAGTATGAATCAAGCACGCAATTCTAGCATGCAAAAAACTTCAGGACCATATAAATCTAAACTCTCAGAGTCTACAATTGGATTTATGAAGTTTATATTCTTATCTGGAACGCGACCTTGACATGTAACGCAACAATTAAATTTTGTTGTGGATTTTAAAAAAAATATTAATATAGTTATTCTAAAATTATTGTAGCTGATACAAGACGTAGATCTTTATCTCGACGACTTCTCGCTGAAAACGATGACAGAGTTGTTGAACTTCATGACATACGGATATAAACTAATATTGTTGGATATCATATGTACATGGTTGTGCACTGTTGTTGTTGCACTATTAGTGATTTTAGTATTTTACATGTGCACTATTTGTTTTCAATTTGAAAGCTCCACCAATTCTACATCGGCAGTATTCCAAATTGCCCCATGTATGTAGGATATTACCTTTTGTATCCAATGCTGAAATGATTACTACTTTTTGCTACATGTATGCAATTCACTTTTACAGCCTTACTCTGCATTCTAACTCAATGATCTGAGTCATCTAGGCTACATTCGGAGCTCAAAATTACTCAAAATCATAAATTATCGAGCCATTTAATTGTGATTAGATGAATATAATGCAATACTTATAATAATAAAAAAAACATTGAAATTTCAATATGATTGGTTTTGGTTTGATATTTACAAAGATGACCTTTAAATAATGAAGACCCCAAAAGTAGAAAGTTGTATCATTATACCGTTCAAGTTGTATCATTAGAGCATGTCTAGCGTAGGAGGCCTGCCAGGGCAACATGCCCCCCTATGCCAAGTTTGGACCTCCAACTTTACCAATCCCCCCAATGTAAATTGTTTATATTTTCTTCCATATTTATTTCTTGCATAATCATTTTATTTCTTGCATTTCTAAATCGTTTCTATTTTGTTGCATATTCTTTTTTTTTTCCTTGCCCTTGCCCTGGCCTTTTGGGGTGGAACCAAAAAAGGCAAAGATGCCACTATTCACGTGAATAGTGGCAGCCCTTGCCTTGTCTTAGCCTTAGCCTTTTGGGGTGGACATGCTCTTATACCATATAATGCATACCGAGCGGATCCCTCTCCTGAAACTACATGCATATATCTACATATTATGGCCACACTCCACTTCTAGGGAGTGTTTTTTGTTTTTTTTTCAAATTTCTGGATTTATATTGACAAGTTATTGAAAATCTGCATGTATGTGTATACGTATATGTGTGCGTGTGTGTGTATGTTAATTTGTTCTAATATAGTCTTATTGTGTGTGCTTGTAACACTACTTGTACAATTAAGACAGATTAGTAGGTAGTCCTGTTTGAGCTTCTTGTTCTATGGATAATCCCAATATTATTCTTTAAAGCAATTTTGCTATATATTTTGTGACTCTGTCCGATATTATACTTACCCCGCATTCTAACTCAATGATCTTAGGCATCTAGGCTACATTCGGAGATCAAAATTAGCCCGCATTCTAACTCAATTATCTGATGAAATGTGAAATTGAAACTTCATATATGTGTTTAACTTATCTGTTTAAGCACACCCAACTCATGCCAACAACATTGATTTTGAGTATACAATTTGATTCAGCTACTCATTCCTTTCTTTATTTGAATTACAGGGGTTTAATCGTCATCGTATTTTGAGTTTTTGTTTTGAAGTATTAAACAAATATTTAGTAATTTAGTAATTGGATATTATATGGATATGGTTGTGCACTATTGTTGTTGCACTATTAGTGATTTTAGTATTTTACTTGTGCACTATTTGTCTTAAATTTTGCATTGTTTGCTCTAGTTGGAGGCAAAGTTTAAACCAATTGATGTTTGTTGAAATAGCCCAAAGCTCATCGTGCTTGTTGTTGGTTGTTGGGAATAAATGGGTGAGGGTGTCATTAGGAGTATTATTGATTATTCTCTAGCAACATCTACAAGTCTTTGACAAAAAATGTAGTGATTGAACGTCCATCAAATATATAGTGAGTTTACACTTCTAGGGTTTGATCCTATAGAGAGGTGGACCATGTCGTAAAAAATTACCTATACATTACCATAATCCATTATTTGATGTCTTCACATTTTTAAAATAATTAGATTTTTCCAAACAAAGAAAAAGAATAATTATATTTTAAATAACATTTTAATTTCATACAATTTTGACGCTGTATTAAAATTTTGACTAATTTTGACTACAAACAATTGCCACCTCCAACCACCTCCATATCTCTTCGAATTTTCCCTACAAAGAGCACCACCACCATCTCCGACCACCTCCGACGCAAGGTAACTCTCTTCTTCTCTACATATCCCTTACCACACATTATTAGGGGATTTCTTCAGGCTCCTTGAGGTATTTCTATGTATTTTGTGGGTGTTACGGCTATTGTGGATTTTATGACTTTTGTGTTGCATTTGTTTGAGCTCATTTTTTTTGAGTCATTTTGATATAACCGGCTTAACTTGCTATGTTAATGAAACTTGATTTCAAAAAAAAAAAAAAAAAAAAAAAAAAAAAAAAAAAAAAAAAAAAGATTTACCACCTTTCCACTAGGAGGGGAAAGGAATGCAAGAAGGAAAGGAAACTTTTTCAAATAATTTTTTTAATACTTACACTCCCTTTTATTTTATTTTTAATATTTTTTAGGAAAAACTACATAAAACCCCTTAAACTATAGGGTCATTTTCATGTTCATATCCAACTTTAGAGACATTTACGAGTACATACTCAAACTCCCAAAAACCCCAATTTACTCCTTCCGTTAGCCAAACCGTAAATGGGGTGTTTGGATAAAGTAATTCTAATTTCCATAGAAATTGTAAATGACGGAATTTTCAATTACATCATTTAAGTCAGTTGCAAATTTCAGCGTTTGGATGTCATATATGCGGAATTTAAGAAATTACAGAAATTACAATTTCACCTGTTTGTATAGTCATCACAGAATTAGAATTTACTTTGAAGTAACAACATTTTTTTTACAACAGTCTTGTATATAAAATTTGGATATGAATAACTGGCATAGTTGAACACATTATTATTATATACATAATTAGAAAGACTTGTGCAATATGAAAATTGTCTAACAGCACATACCTCAATTGTTACTAATGTAAAGAATTGCAACTGTAGCTTGTCTAATTTAAAAAAAGCATAAATCACGTAATTAAAAAAATGAAGCTAATCATCCCAACCAATGTTTCAACAAAATAGAAAAAATTAAAGATGTCAACTGAATATAAAATGTGTCTACGCTCTCGGTGAAATAAACATAAACTCAATTCCCTTTTTTCTCTCAGTTGGAATTGTCTTTAACATGAGAAACTGTTTCTCATTTTCTATAAACCAAGAGCATGCCTTTAGTTGTTCATCTGGACTAAGATCTAGAATTGCAATGACTTCATTATATACTTATGTTGGATCAAGCTTTTGTGTAGTAGAATTGATAAGGTGTTCCAAAGATGAAGCCATCTTAGCCACTGAATCAGCAAGAATATTAGTTGTACCTCTTTTTTTTGGTGGAGGAATATCAGAAGGATTTTGATTTCTTCTCTTTGGACAACTAGAGTCGGGTGAAACATCATCAACCTAATAACTCTCAAAACCTTGAGTATCACTTTCCAAATCAACAATATTATTGGGATCACTCTCAGGAGTCATAATCTCAACAGCTTCTGCACATGTTTCAGCACCCTCTCCAGTAGCTTTATATTTGCCACATAAATCCACTATATCATCCCAGTTTGCAATCACTTTAAATCGAAAAGTTCTAGCATCTTCATGAGACTATCAAGCAAAAAAATCAAAGTTAACCATTTATTTACCACAATTTTAGTCGCACAAAAAGATATAATTGCATTATAAATTACCTTCACGTACTCATCCTAAACATTGTCTTCATCTACACTGATCATCTTCTTTGTTGCATCCCAATTGAATCCACTCTGACTTAATATATCACTTACTATACCATAAAACCTTTTCCATGTTTTAACACGATTTCTTATGTTATCAGCACTTACTTTAATATCAAATTGTGCAGATAATAAGGCAACATCTATGTTATAAGCTACTGCTTTCCAACCACCATCTCCTTTGTGACCGACTTGACGTTCTTCTCTAAGTATATCCGCTATGAATGCTCCATTTGTATATTCCATCGAAAATAGGCTTTGTCATCTCCTTCATTGTCATTAATTTGTTCGTCTTTTCTTCTCCTCTACTTTATTTTGTTTACTTTTTCTGCCATCTTATGTATTTAAAATGATTATAACAACAATATTAATAAATATGATCAACATATATTTGCATAAAAAAATTATCAACATATATAACAAAATAGACACATAAAGCTGAATAATAAGAAAAAAAAACGATCAATAAAGAAGAGTACACATTGATTAAAACTGATATATAAAATTTAAAAAAACATGATTCAAATGTTTACAATTCCATACATAAATTTAACTTGAGACAATTCCAACTCAATTAATATATAATGACTGAAAATCATGAATTAGTGGCGCCTCGTGCTTGATAATCAAGAAACATCTGCATTGCTAATGTGTCAATGTGTCACGAAAAGTAGTCCATTGATTAGTGACTTGAACACTTGTAATCGTATTTGCGTTACCCTCTACTGTAGAATGATTTGATATATCATGATCCACAGAAGCTAAAAACTTCATATCTTGATCTTGTAACACATGGTCATTGTGTTGCTCAATTCGAATGAAGTTATGCAACACAAAGCATGCATTTATAATCCTAGTTTGTGTTTTTATGTTGAAAATCAAGGTGTACGTAGTATACTACATCGCTTTTTCAACAACCCAAATGACCTTTCAATTATGTTCCTTGCAATTGAATGGCCCAAGTTAAATAACTCTTTGTAATTTTCAGGATGATTGTTTCCAGTCCATTCATTTAAGTGATATCTAGTTCCTCAATAAAGTGCTTCAAAATCAGGTTCATTAGCATATTCGACATCCACAAGATAGTACTTATCTACAATATAAAAAGTTTAAAAGAAAAGTTAGTTATTTATAACTAAGTTTTTTATTATTTAACAACTAGTATAAAAAATTACCACTTGGAACTTGAAACAAATTATCCCTGGCCAAAGCTTCTCGTAGAACACGAGAATCAGAAGCAGAACCCTCCCATCCAGATAGTACATAGATGAATTTTAGATATGGATCACAAACTCCTAAAACATTGGTGGAAATATCGCCCTTTCTATTTCGATATCTTGGTCTATCCTCAGTAGACACTGTTACTGGAATGTGAGTTCCATCAAGTGCCCCAATACAATTCTAATGACATAGAAGAAGAAAAAACAAAAATAATTTTAAGATAAGTGGTAACATTATAACAAGAACATAGTTTTCCTAAAGTTATAAGATTACCCCAAACCACTTCCACTTGTCTTTTTATGAACCACCAATATCACATGGCTGAAGTTTCAAATATTCTTGACTAATTCTCATCATTGCACGCAACACACTATTAAATTGCCGACTAATGGTTTCCTTAGAACGATAATAGTCAAAACCAATGACCATAAACTTCAAGTTATGAGCAAGTATATTTAAAAAGGTAGCAACAGATTCTTCAATTGAAACATTTCTTGTCCGAGCCAATTCATCATTTTCATGCAAAATAGTACACAAACTTTGAAATTCTTTCTTGCTAACTTGTAGTTGTTCAATACAATCAACTTCCTTCCCATTATACAAATTATTCAAGCGACATCGCCTTTCTTCATCCCAATCACGTGAAGGCTCTTTAACCAAATAATTTTCATTATACCATGATCCAACAATGGCAATGATACATGTAATGGTACTAAGAATAATTGTCATTTTCTTCTTATTTTCTTCTTCGTCTCTAGCATGCTTGCGACTTACATGGGCCAAAAAGTTATCTACATCATCACTAGCCATGCATGTTTATATATGTATAATTTTATTATGTAAGTAATCTACTTCACCTATAAAAAAATATGACTCAAGATCAACACATGTAAAAAAAGAGGCTAGCAAGATACCAAAAAGGAAACAAACCTGTCAACATCCTCATATCCCCGTGCATAAAAAGTTATGACTAAATTAGACTAAAGACTAATTAAATAAATATGAATGACCAAAGTAAGCCTAGGGATTACATGATCCACACAATTCTATGATATCAAACCTGACAAGAAAATAAAACCAAATGCATTGCAGTCTTTTTACAAAGACACTTGCAACTGGATAACATGTCCTTACACATATGCAATTGTAAAGTGAATGAGGGTGTGCAGAGGTGCATCCATTTAGCTTTCCAAAAGAGAAGCACTCTCATTACTTAACTAGGAAGAAATTCATATCATATCAAATACAGAAAATTTAGTCATTGTGGGTATTGGACACTGATTAGAACACAACTCAACTATAGAGATCTAATAAAAGTACATGTTACAGCTAAAAATGGCAAACCATGCCAAAAGCCCAGAAGTAACAAAAGACATCAGAGAAGAACACAAACAACTAAAACAATTAAAAATAAAGAACCAAAACCAAAGGAACAAAACAAAGTCCAAAGTCTGCATTTGGTAAGTCCATGCATGGGAAATGGTTATTTGGCATATAGGAAAGTGAGGGGGAAAGTGAAACCCTCCTCTCAACTTGGGTTTTGTTTTTCCTCCTCATGGGAAAGTTTTGAAAAATGAGTCAACATTAAATGCACATTTTTTATGATCATTTTGTCCCCATTAATGATTTAGAATTACAATATATCATTATTTTTTTTTAAATTTGATTTAATATGGGTATTATTGAAAAACTATACAAACTTTATTTTTCATTCCTATTCAAAACAAATATGAGAAAGAAAATATAGTAATATCTCCCGACGTTACCAAACGGCCCGTATAGTATTTCTTTTTTGTCGAAGTATTTTTAAGAGTAATTTGAAAAAGGCCAGTTGAAAATGGCGCATAACTTTAGAACAGTACCATAGAGAGACTAGAGTCCCCTACTCAATACTCGCCACACCTCCGTCTCCGTGGTGTCGTCGACTCGTCGAGCATGGCTTGGGATTTGATCTATTGGCTTATCTGCTTCTGCATCGACCTTGCCCTCTTCGCCTCAAGCCTTTACCAGGTATTTTATCATTAATCTCTAAAACCTTAATAATGACGCCACTTTTAAACCCTAGCACCGTTGCTTCTCCTTTTTCTTAATTTTTCTTTTCTTGGGCCTTTTGGCTTTGTTTTGTTAACGCGGGAACGAAGAGCTTTACCGAGATCTGTAAGGTACTTGCGCTGAATTTTCATGGGCAAATGGACATTTTTGAGGGTTTTGAAACTTTCCGTCTTAGTTTTCTACTGGTTTCTCTGTTTTGCTAATCAATGGCTCTGTTTTTCTTTTTAGTTTTAGAGCTAGAGTTTAGACAACTTGACCATATTGCATAAGGAGACTGCCTCACATTACTAGTTATTAATATGAATAAATACGGACAAAATCAGTGGAAAATTTATGATACAGTAGAAGAAATTCTTTTTTGTATTTGTGGGTTGGAGCACTGGGGTTGTGTGAATTCAATTTATGCTGCCTATTGTAAAAAAATGTTGATGATTATGCTGAACTAGTTCTTTTTTTCTACAATGAGCTCATAAGGATATGTTGTTCTTATGTTGCTAGTTTCGTTCTCATAGCCTGAATTTTCCGTAGCATAGTTGCTTGTACTTGGCAGCATTAATGTAATTCATATTTATGTTGAAGTGAAACACCACTAACTTTAATTTTTCTTCTCATATGTATTTTGTAGTATGTGATGCTAACGGACTTGGAGGCTGACTATATCAACCCTTACGAATTATCATCTCGCATCAATCAATTGGTTGTCCCTGAGTTTGTAGTGCATATAGTCTTCTGTGCACTTTTCCTCTTGACACAGCATTGGTTCATGTTCCTGATTACAGTCCCCATTACTTGCTATATTGTGATGTTGTAAGTGTTACTTGTCATTTAAATATGCAAATGATTGCAATAGATTGTTAAAATTATGCAATGCTATTTCTCAATATAATGCTTCTGATACAATTTGGTTAACTCATATGAATGCACATGGGAATGATAATCAAGATCTAGTTAACTTTTTGAACATGATTGGAATTCTTCCATTTTTAAATTGTGACAAATAGCCTTACTAGGCTTATGAGGATCCATTCACTAAGCCTATCTTGCTTATGAGAAGCTTAGGTGTTTAAAACTAGAAGTAGCATGTAACTATAGACTAAAACATAGATTACTTCTATGATCGAATTAAGGTAACAACTTCTGTCCTAAATAGTAACCAGCCATTGCAATATTATGCCTTTGAGAATGTGGTTGAACTGCATTGCTTTTCTTTTGAATTCAATAATCAGCTGATTTGACATACTTTATTTGACACTATTTACCATCAATAAAGTCACTGTTATATTTTAAAGTTCTTTTGGAAAGAGCACAGGGATGATGACCAGAAGGACTTATGTTACTTTTAACTTGCCTATTTATTTTCATTATCTGCCCTCTTCACATCGGCATGATGTGATCTGTGGATGACCATTTAGAAGAATGAATGAAACTCTATAGCCTTTGCTCTTTCCTTTAAAATTCATTGATCTCATATCTGGAAATTTTGATTGGATTGATGTATTTAATTTCACAAAATGATAACAAAAAAGCCAAAGCCATTATCATTGTTCCTCTCCACAGATTTCCTGTCCTAATAGTAGGAATTTTGGTATGTGTATCCACGTATACACACTAAAATATATTTGGGAAACATCTCTTCTGCTACATGCTATTAGCAGTGACAACTTGGGACGGTTTTTGGTTTTTGGTCTTGTGATGATTATAACTTTTGATCTGCTGTTGTAGTTAAAACGAGTGGTCAAACACGAAAGAATGGAAATAATTGATTGACCCACTACAAATTCACTTTCGTTTTGGCTTATAGTTCATCATATTACATGTGTGCCCATATGCATGTCTTGGAGTGTTGGTACATTTGTGTTGGGGCTGGGTTGAACTTGCATTCCTGACTGCATAACCATCCTGTTCCTATAATTCAGGTTTGTAAAACAGCAGCATCTTATTGATGTCACTGAAGTCTTCAGGGTTCTTAATACTGAGAAGAAGTGCCGGCTTGTCAAACTTGGTTTTTACTTTTCTCTCCTCGCTATTATCATTGTCAGGTTTGTTCTTTACTGTATAAATAGACAGGTCTTTGTTATTATCTGTAGTGGAATGAATTTTGCTCTTTGCTTGATCTATTATTTCATTATTTCTAATTAAGTGTTTCTTGCTGTTTGGGTATAGACTTGCCATCTCTGGAATATTATTTCCGAGGTCCGGATCTGAAGAATTTGACCTTCGTGCCTCTTTTCTAGAATTCTAGAACCAACGCTTTGTAATCTAGTTTGAATAATATTCCTAAACCCCGTATCTTTCACTTATTTGAGATAGTTTAGCACCTGATAACATGAAGGATTAACTTATTCCTCTGTTTATATTAGCTTGCAAAAATTTCTCAACTGAGTTTTCTCTATTTCTTTTATCATGATATTGATTACTTTTACAAGTTGCTCTATATATAGTGGTGATGTGTTTAAGATTTCTTGATGACCCCGCAACCATGGTATCTAGTTTCATTATCTTTTACTTGAATGTATTGACTTCTACCAAGAACTTGATCATCTCCCTGGACAAAAAAGAAAGGACATTAAGCTTCTGAAATGTGATAAGCACCCATTAGTGAATGTGTCTTATTCAACACACAGGATTCCTTGTTATCAATCAAATTGTAATAAACACCTCTTTACAATAGGTTGTCTTTCAAGAGCCTGAATCAAATATTTTAATAATCTGATTTACATCAAATAAAGGAGAATACTTGCTTATTGATGAAATTGTGAATAATTTTGTATAAGCAGTATGCAAAGTTCACTAAAACTCGATGCACACTTGCTTTCATTCCTTTCATTTTGCATCTAACTTTCTTCACTTGGTGAAATTATTTATATTTCATTGTTCATTAGAGGAATTTATTTTTCAAAGATAAGAAGGGTTTTCTTAAATAATGTCAATGAGGACATCACACAGCTATGCTCTTAAAAGAGAGAGAGAGAGAGAGAGAGAGAGAGAGAGAGAGAGAGAGAGAGAGAGTTTTCTTTGTCCACTCAAAAGCGCCATCCAAAAATTGGTGCTCCTTTAGGAATGTTCTACCCCTTCAAAAAGCTCTACTGTTTTGTTTGTGCCATAAGCACCAAAAGATACTCAACATCTTGAAATTGATTTTGTTAAGCCTTCTATTTTCTTTCTTCATCAATTTATCTGGAGGCAACATTTGTGGTCAGTAGTTGCTTCTCTTGCCTCCCTCAGTGACTTATCGTTATCGAATGCTGATAACAAATCCTAATTTGCAGGATTACAATAGCTGCTTTCAACTCTTTGACTAGTGAGGAACATGCTGTGAATATATTTTGATTGCTCACTGCCTGACAGTTATATAAAAGCCATTCATTGTAAGTTCGTTTTCCATGTTTGTTATCTGTATTACTAAAAGGTGAATTCTAGCTCAGGGGAATAGTCAATCTAGAGCTCAAACGGTAGAATGATTCAGTGAACAGCCATTCCCCTTTGTTGTTTTGATATCTGAAGTATTCCTCGTGACTAATAGATATGAGAAATCCTTGTAGATTGTACCCTTTTTTCTTTTTTTTTTTCCGATCAAAGTAGATTGAACCTTTATATTCGGGATTAATGGTGTAGTTGTTAATTCAATTGTCTTGAGTACTTTAATCATGACCCAGGTTCAGATATGTCATTTAATGTTTAATGGCTTTAAAAGTATATCCATGTTCATCCATTCATTATCTACCCTAATAGAGTGAGTGTTCTCTATGAAATGCTTCATGCTAAGGTGTAGTCACAGATGTAGAATCTTTTATGGTCAGTCTTTGCATCTAAAAAATGGTACAAAACACATTTCTGTGTGTGAAGAAAATGACCGCAGAACCTGGCTTCCAACACTCCTAGTTCATAGGACACCCTAGTGTCAAATCATGCACCATTGCTATCCTTGCTGCCATATTAGTGAATGTTTGAACTTTTAAGTTTTGTGTTCAGCTAAATGTTGAACTTATATCTATTGTAAATGCATCTTTCTTCCTCTTTTAACCACCCTACAACTCTAGGCGCTGTAATGCGAGAAAAACTTCTCTATCACCGGTTGCACCTAAGATTTTCTCATGTAATGCAGAGAAAACTCTGTGCTTGTAATTCTAGGTTCTAGGTTGAAATAGCCTATGTGATATTTTAGAGGGCTACCATGATTAATGATTTGGGCTTTAGTTGTTAGACCCAAACTTTGATGTATTAGGGCTTTCAGAGATTGCTAGATATTTCTAGAGCGTCCAGGCCAGCTGAAATTGGCAAAGTTGGAAGGCTCCATACCAAACTGAGCTCCGAAATGACAAACGCATCAAAATGGGCCCCATGTCCTCCACTCAACAGCTTGACAGACCAGACATACTGTAGGCAGCTTGACAAGAGCCTGCCTTTCTTTGTACAATCAAAAGATACTAATAATGTATTGATTAGGCCCACCTAAAAACACCATCAAGTCCAGTGGGCTCCTTATTCTCAGTGGGCTCCACCCTGATGGGATATTTTTAACCGCGGATTATATAGTACCCTACACCGCATTGGTCCGTGACTTTTTGCATGTTGGGTCCTTTTCGGGCCCTAGAGTTGTCTTCCTGTTTTTGAACTGGGCCCAGCATCATTAAGGCCTATTTTGAGCTACAGAAAAGTAGGTCTTAATCAGGATGGTCAGTGGTCACCATCAAGTGGGCCCGTCAGCTGGACAACATCTGACCGTCCGATGTACCAGCCCTGTGTTCTTGCTAATTTACCCAAAAGGACTGTTTGGGTAACTGAAAGAAACGTATGTGGAGCCAAAGTCATGTGCTGTCTTCTAGCTGTTGGGGAAAAATATTTCCACAAGCTTTTGCTTACATGCTTCCATGTGTTGAGATATGGGCTTCAACGCTGACCTCTGACATAAAATGAACTCACTTTTAGATTCACAAGCTGCACTTGAAGATTTGTTTGGTTCATTGTTTTTCGTGATCGCAAAATTTCCAAGGTAAAGGGATGAAAAGTAATTTGAATTGTCTTAGAAATTCTTCAGAAACAATTCTCAGCCCTTTTCTCTTTTTCCTCTCTTTCCAAACCAATGCAGAGTGCATTTGTGCATGTTAGATTGATTTTGCATTTGTAGTTGTGCATATCTTTTTTTTTATACAAGCGATATTCAATTTTAAACTAATCTAAACCACGGGAAGGGGCATTCGAATTCGAGTGCATAGTGGGGAGCACATCTGCTTTAGCCAACTAGCATATTGAAAATTACGGATCATGGAATTTACCCAATTTATTTGGCATTTATGATTTATGTGAGATGGTTCTGGACTATAGTATTCCATCCATCAACAACCTCATAATATCCACACCATCTAGGGTTATGTTATCCAAGTATTTAATGGTCATGTCTTGGTTGTTGCTTGCTATCACCTTCAGTATGGCCTTTAGATTTTGTGCATCTCGTGCATTGCACCTTTCATTGTGTAGGCCTTGTTTCTTTGCTCTTTGAAAATCACTTTCAATGTTGCATTTATGTTATTTCCATTAGTAAAATTCGAATTTACTGCAGCAAAGCAGTTTATGATTCACCTTATTCTGTGGTATGCTTATGATGGAGACATTTTTACAAGTGCTCTTAGACTTACATGCCTTTTGGATTGGGGTTATGGGTTATTTCATTCAAGAACCCCAACCACCAGGGGGGCAGCCCCCACTTGAATTAGGCACTCGTACGTTTTTGTGGCATACGGTGTTTTGTAATTGGATGGTAGAGTTAGAGCAATTCATTTTTTGGTAGACATGTTATGTTGTCTGGCTATTTTTTGAATCATTGATGAGACAAGTTATATCTTTGAATTTGTGCTTGCGATTCACAGCCTACAGTAGGGTTTAGACTCAGTATGGTTTCTATAGGAAATGTTGTAGACCTGATTTACAACTTTTATTTTTTTTTGTCAAAGTTTTGAAGGGGAGGGGAGGGGAGGGGAGGTGTCGTTAGGGTTCGAACCTGAGACCATTGATATGCAGGTAAATGCTCTTATAACTGAGCTATGGACCCGTTGGCAGACATGTTTTAGAACTAGCACAAAGAAAACTTGTGTTCCTACCAAGTGTGAATGATGCAGGCAATCTTCCTCTAATCTAAGTCAGAAAATACATTCAAAATTGTCAAATAAATGCTGCTCTAAATAGGCCTTCAGAGGGCCATCTTCACGTGGACTTCACACGGATGAATGCCCAGTGAGGTGGACATTCTCGTGCCTTTTAGCATCATTTTTCCATCTTTCATATGTGGTTGCTTTCAAAATCTTCTGTGGTCCAAACCCCAAAATTCCAAATGCAAACCTTTTTGTCAAATTTGGTCAACTTTTCCACGCCATCTGCAAATCAATGTCAACAATCTATCTAATTCCAAATGCCAATTGTCCCCCTTTTCATTTTGTTTCTTAATGAGTTGTTCTTTCCCAATTGTCTCTGGGGTGTGGAAGCGACCATAGATATTGAGTCAACTGAGCAATTTATCATTATGGGTGAAAAATATACATACTCATGTGAAGACCATGCATAGAGTGCCAGAAACAATTTTTCTTTTTCTTTTTGAACGTTGCAAGTATTAAGACGAAGAAAGCTTTATTAGTGTTGTGGTGTAGTACAAACTAGTGGTTGTTATGAATCTATAACTTATAGGGATAAGCACCTCTTATGTGCTTCTCCATATAATCACTTTAAGTGATTTTAAATGATTCTGGGTAGAAGCATCTTTCATGTGCTTCTCCATAAAATCACTTGAAACCACTTCAAGTGATTCTCCATAGAAGTGTTTTTTGCCCTATTTAAAATCACTTTCAAACAAGCCCATAATATTTACGTGTAATATAAGTTTACATTTTGTACATTTGTATATGTTGAGTCAGTCCTCTAGTATGTCTGCCCTTATTTGAAAAATAAAAGTAAAAATGCACGCATCTTTTCTAGGGCTCTACTCTACAACGTAGTTCAACAATTGGAAATATCTATATTTTGGGTTTTCCTTTAATGGTCAATTGAAAAGAAAATGCTAATAACCAAATTAGTAAACTATTTCACTTTGCCCCGTTTTTTACATTGATATTCCTTGAAAAATAAATAAATAAATCACAATTATAACTTCGGTTTCATCTTGTTAGAGATGTATGCCAAATTTTATAATTTTATAATTTATTGAATATATCAAAACAATTACTTTTGAGATTCGTTAATAAAAGAATGAAGGGTCACATTCAAGCACATCTTAATCAATTAATCAATCCCTTGCATCGAACATTGTTAATGAGAAAGACCCATGAAATGAAACGATGGATAACGTTATGAAATGTGTGATAATATTTTTTTATAATATAATATTATTTGTTGAAAATAACAAAACTAAGTTTTTCTCATTATTAATAGCAAGATCTGCTGTAGCCTGTGGGCCTTACCAGGAAGAAGCATTTGTATAAAACAAGGGACTGCATGGCAGACATAGAAACTGACAAAGCATTTGTGAATCACATATCTAGGGGCAGCCCCGACATGGTGTAAGTGGCACCACTACACAGGGCTCCTGATTTTTTAGGGCTTCAAATTTTTTTATTTAATTTTATTATATATATTAATATTATAAAAACTTTATATATACTCAAGCCTGCAACACATTGACACAAAAATGTATTTTGTGGAGATGGTTTCTAGTGCATATCCCTTGGTACAAGGCCCAGATTTTAGTCTTAGTAATGTTTTTTTTTTACCGAACATTTATGAATTTATCAAATGAAAATATTTTTAAAAAAAATTATGAATTTGATTTGTGATTGTTATTACATGCTAATTGATGATGAATTTTAGTTATAAAAAATTATTTTATGACATTAAGTAATGGCAATTTTTTTTTTAGTATTTTCATATTAGATTATGTGAGAGTTTCAGTTAAAGTTTCGCACATGAGCCTCAAAATCTCAGGACCAGCCCTGAAACTACACTACTGCTATAAATGTAGTAAAGTTTTCAAATAAAACTAGGATACTACTTGCCCTTCTTTTTTTCATGTGAATCACAGTTTGACACATATGTAAAAATAATTCATCAAAAATATAAAAAGGAAAACTTATGCATATGTCACATTATTATTGACAGGAATGTAGGAGCTCCTACTTACATTGTAAGGAGAGAAGTATGTTTCTTAAAACTATAGTGTAACAAATAGTCACGTTATATCGATATGGAAAAAGCTTGGCTCCTTAAAATTGAGGAGGAGCTCCTCCTTACAAACAATGTGTTTTTGACACATATCAATTTTTTTGTTTTTTGTTTTTCCTTTTTTGTTGAAACTTTGTCAATATTGCTAGAATTTGGCAAGTGTGAAAACTCCATTGGAATTCGATAAATGTCAAAACTCCATTGGTTAATATAGTTGATATCGTCTAACTTTTCTAGTTCCACATTTTCTTTTGTTTTCTGGTCGAGACAAAGCATAATGATAAACAATACTTAGAGATATCAAAAGTGAGAATGTTGACAGTAACAGTGGTACTTAGGGAGCATTTTTCCATTTTATCTAGTTTTGGTTGGACTCACATTAGAATTAGGGAGAATACAAGAACTATCATTATCAACTAAAAAGGGAAAGGGAATCTGATAATCACTATAGAGCTTCTCAAATTGCAAATTTGTGTTTCTGAAAAGCCAATATCTCCATTCGGGACATATAAATAGATCCAAATGCATGTGGAAGTTTGTTGTGCATTAGATATAAGATGTGACAATATTGTTCCATACAAATAGACATGACAATCCGTGCAATGTTGTATGAAAAGATATTTGACATATACGTTGCAAAAATTCATTATTTTATTATTTTTTTAAAAATTTGTTTGTATGTTCAGAATATAATAAATTAGAAAATTTTAAATTTATTTTAATGTTTTGATTGCTTTTGATTGCGTTGTGCAATTCGATCTTTTTTTTATTTTTATTTATTTTATAAATGGGTTAAATGGACAACTTTGTTAGGACGAATCATTGGATAGAAATATCAATATTTGTGAGTTGGGTGAGTTATTGGACTATATGTTCTGACCGTGAATTCAACTAAGTTCACCAATTATGCGAGTCACTGAATGGTGAACTTAACATCATTACATGGTGTTATCGGATCACACACATTATAATACATATGATTTTGTTAATATTATATCATAAACTACAAAAACTTGTCATTCACTCATATTATAATGCATAAATTAGTGGAATCATTTGTCGATATTCTAGAACCGGAAAATAATTTGTCCATAAATCTACACAATTTAAAAAACAAAACTTTTGCACAAACAGTAGAGTTTGAGTATTTTTATCAAATTATGCGTACATGTCAATACCTTATTTCTTAGTGGTTAATAATAAATAAACCTAAGTTTGAATCAAATTTATGATCAAGTTATTTGGTCAAAAGATTTCCCTAACAAATCATGATCAATTCATGATCAAGTTAAGAACAAAATTACAAATAGAAAGCGCAATACTCTTAAAAAAATTAGTCATTTTCAAATTGCATATATGAATGACCAAACACAAATCATAATGGCAAATTGGCAATCATGGTGCTTGACATGTTAATTTATGTTTGTCGTACAACATCTTATCCTGACCATTGTTAGAACATCAATCATTACTTGCAAAGATGAACAGTTCATGTAATTTGAATCTTAAGCTCATCTTGAAAAAAAGAAAAAGAACAAAAAAGGGGGAATACCGTGAGAACACAAACTCTGTTGAAAAACAAGCCCACATACATTAAATATGGTAGGCCTGTTGTTGAGACTGTTTATTTCAATGTTGCATGATTGTTGAGGACAAAAAAACCTACGGAAGTTCAAGTACATGCATAACGCCATGATCAAACTGACATTTTTCTGGTCTCTATGTTTTGTTGTTCCCCATCTCACTTCCTCTAGGGCTCAGTCATGGGTTAAAAACAGATTCACCTTCATTATTTGTATGGATGTGATAATCACACAAATGGACAAGTAATCTCAAATGGTTGGAGTTGTGTGGCTTGATGTCATGGATGCGAGAGTAGCCATATGATCCTATGATCCCATTTTGGAGAAGTACTATTTACTCCGAGACATTTTGAGATAAAAACCCACAACTGATTTGGTCTATTAGGCCATTGTAGTGTGTGACCATATTCTTGGTCAAAAGTCACTTTGGTATCTGTATTTTGCCTTTTTTTTCACTTTTGGTCCATGTAGTTTCAATTCGGTCACTTGTGCCCTTATAGTTTCACAATTGTAGCAATTTAAGGACAAGTCACGAATTCCGTCAATTTCTTTCACGGGATCAAAGTTATATTCGTCCATTTATGTCATTTAAACGTCATGGCCAAGTAGAAACTCCCTATTTCATGTTAAGGTGCTAAAATGAGAATTTCGATTTAGGACTTTTCCAAAACTTGGGTTCATGTTGTAAGATTTGGGGAAATTTGTCGAGGGCTTGAATTGAGGACAACCCAAGAGTGAGATAAATGTCAAAAATGGACGGAAGTATCCCAAAGACCAAAAATAAAACAGAGACAAACTACAAGGATAAAAAATGACCTTTTGACCTTTCTATGCTAAAAAACAAATTCAGTTGAGGTAGAATAGAACCACCAATTGAAATTAAAAAGTTTCGAAGGGCATTGAATATGAAAATATGGACCACAGTCCAACAGCCGTAGGCTCTATGTTAAGCTTAAAAGCAATTAATTTCCTTTGGAGGCACTGAAAAAAGGCATGGCTCGAGTCAAGCCCTGCCATGGCCTAAGCAACTGGGGTACTGGTAAATTATTTCTCAATTGACTTACAATAAGCTCCTGCGAAACCATTAACGCTTCATATATTAAATGATTGCCATTAACTATAAGTTACTACATGAATCAAATGAATTATTTGTACAATTGTGGCTGATGACATGCCCAACATAGAGTCTTAAGTGTTTTGCAGACCTAGACGCCGACCAATGGACAAAAACTATTCAATAACACTAGAAACATCAAAATTTTAAGACCAAATAATGCGACAATTTTTTATATGATTTGAATTTAATTTTGATTATTAAATTATTTTAATGCCCTATAGAGTGTTTATCGTTTTTTTTTAATGAGATTTTGAGGTTGGGATTGTTTTAGGAAATTATAAGGGCGAGAGGGTGGTTGACCAATCTAGGGAATCTTGTGGAAGATGTACAGCCTTTGTTGGTGACTTGTGAGGTGTTGGAAGTGATCCACCAGCCGCGGCAAGGGAACAATGCGGCTCATCTATTGGCATAGTTTGGGTTGAGAGAAGGCCTTAGGTTTGTGTGGGTAGACGCTGCTCAACCTTGGTTGGCGTCTGCATTAGCTTTGGATTGGATTGAGGTTTGAATTTTTTTGTTTTACGACAAGCGATGTGATACTCTTTTTTTTTACCGGATTTTTCCCTTTGAGGTTTTATAGCAAGATTTAAATAAAGCCACATATAGCTCCTTCCCCTGTTGATTACTTGGGTTGTATGTCTGTTTTCAGTTGCTAATGAAATTCCTCTTTTGATAAGAAAAAAAAATTTGATGGTAGTTTTGTAATTTATAGGAAGTTTGAAGCCTTTTTGTTATATTATAAATAGGATTTGGGTGTGTTTCTAAAATTTATTTCATATAAAGTTTTTACATAATTTAGATTTCTATATTGAGTAAAATAGTGAATCTTCTAAAATTATTTGCGTTTTCATTCAGGCTAGGCCTGACTTGACAGCGATAAATCAGAAAACCTTTTCTTCATTAATTTAATTTGGGTAGGGGTTCAGAAAAGTCTGAATGAGAGAGAGACTAAGCAAGCTAGTATGGCCCCAAACTAAAATTTTGAAGTTATGGACCAAAACACATAATGATGCCTGGGTTGGGCCTGCCTATATATGCTGTAAATTTAATCAACGGCTATGAAGTCGCTTCTGTGTTCTAATGTTGTATTATCCACGGCCAATGAACCCCACCACTTAGATCTCTTGCAAGACATAAAGATAAGATTAGCCGTTGATCTGATCACAACCACTCATTGTTGGTGTTAGATTGCTTTCCATTTGCTTAATCCAATCGTATAAAGAAAAAACTCTTTCCATGTGAATGGAGGCACAAAGTAAAATAATTAAAAAACAATATCCAGCAAAGGACATATTAGTGTAGTGGTTTGAAGTAATTACTTCCTTAGGTTCTGGTTCGAGTTCTAGCATTCGTATAGTGTGTGTGAGTTTAATATACTCATCTCAATAGAAAGTGTCCTTAAAAAGAAAAACAATATCCCTTTTTTTTCCTTATACGAAAAAGACTATTATGTACAATATTTACTAATCACGTTATAGTCAAATTTTCAACCCATTTTTTAAATTTAGCTCTTCCAATTCAGAAATTTGACTCATCTACTGATAGATCACATCTTGAATAGAAGTGTGAATCATCAAATTAAGTGAATATCACATTTATTAAAGATGGAATATGAAATGTGAATGAGAAGAATCAAAGTTATGCTATTGTGTTTTCAACAAAAGTCATGTTCATGGCATATTTTTATGTGAAACATTGTCCTTTTGTTTCCCAAACTCTTGTTATTTTTAGTGAAAACAAAAAATGCTTAAAGTCTCAACTTTTGTTTCCGAACTTATGTCACACTTGATGTGCACAACGTATAATTACATTGGAAACCAACCATGATAAAAAATTTAACACAACAATATCATGTTACTCGGAAAATATAACATTGTTATTTGAATGTAATCACAATATCAGTAAAACAAAACACAATAATTACATCATTATCACTAGATTGTGACATATTATAGATTTCTCCCAAACATATCAAAATTAGGAGGCAATAAAGCAATTTAAACATAATCTCATATGATATTCCAAGAGCACTTTAACTTCTTAGAGCAGCAAAAGGGAGATGATGTTGGAAAGCTGAGTAGCCTACGGCCCTAAGCAGACACAAATGTCAGGCCTAATGTTTTTGCACCAAAAAAATCAACTAAAAAGGGGCTTGTATCTTAAGCAGTTAAGAGCATTTATTTATGCATCCGAAAATATTATATTCGATTTCCCTATCTCAATATTGCTCGTACATAAAATAAAATAAAAACAAAAAAAGCCAAGCAAGCAGCAAATAATTTACTGAGTGAGTCAGTTTGACTCGCCCCCTCTACGTTGACTAGTTGGGAGGAAGGCTACTGCTTTGCTAGTTGTGTAAATAAATTGTGTGTGGATGGACAATTGAGGCATAATAATTAAAAGAATTATTATTATTATTATTGGGGCTAAATAATTATAAATGCAAGAAAATGACGGGTCATCTTCTCGCTGTTACTAACTCTGTCGGGCCTTTGCTTCGCGGGCGGTCCCCGCCGTTCCCGCCCTATGGACAGATTCTAATATCAACTTTACGGCCCAACGGAAACCAAGAGTATTCATTCTAAACAATTTTTTTTTCTTTTTTCATGTGATTAAAAGATAGGCCAATCAATGTTATGAACATGTATCATCAAGGAGGCTGATTTTGTTGCGGATGCGACTATGAATACGGGAAATTTTCATGCTTCTTTCTTGGACTTAAAATTATACGTTCTTTCTTAAATTTGGACATACATCTTTCTCTAGTTGTTAGGAGTGTCGTTGACTTTTTTTTTAGTATAAGCGATAGTCTAAATTACGTGGAGTGTCGTTGTCGTTTGATTGTAATGTTTATGTTACTTTTTCTCATAAAAAGTTGTAAGGATGAGAGAATGTCTTAACAAGTGAGGACTTGAGTATCATTATTGGTGTAATTTTCTTCGTTTTCGTTGTAATATACGTAAGGTATTAACCTCCATTTACTAAATTAGGTGACTAACACACTATATTCTTTCAAATATTATATTCGATAGGAATATGAATAATCATAAGATATATGTTGGATGACTCACTAGATTCAAAGTATACTGAAGTAAGAAATGAAGAATGACAACTTCCAAATTCTGTCCAAATTAAAAGTAGATGATGACTTAGTCATGAAAGAATGATAAGTTTTCAAATTTGGATGCCAACTTCCGAATTTTCTCAGCAGAGTTGGTCTCCATTTATTCTTTCAACCTAATTCAATTCTAAACACCAAACACACTGCGAATCAAGTGAATCCTCACTGGTGTCCGTGACCCGCAAGACCTTTTTATTAACAAGAAGATGTTAGATGAAAATGAAATGCATGTACAATATCAATTAAAAGTGCAAAAGAGAGAAAAAAATAGTTGAAAGGTAAAACTTTAAAAAACGAAAAAGGAAAAAAAATGGAGGCAGAGTTTGCCAAAGGGTGGTGGTCCCCATTGTTCATTTCCTCCTTTTACCTCTCTCTCACCTCAACTCTGCTCTCAACGAACTGTACAAATGGAGGTAACAAATACCCGTATAATTAAACAGGACGCCCAAAACAAGCAAAGTTCCTTTCTCTATACTTCAAATGGTTGAGAAGTAATCTCTCTTCACAAAACCAACACTCTCTCTCTCTCTCTCTCTCTCTCTCTCTCTCTCTCAGAGACAAACACAGAAACATCTTGACCGCCATAGCTATCTCTCTCTCTCTCTCTCTCTGTGTCTCTATATATATTTCTACCCATTTGGCCATTTTGCCCACATTTGCTTCCTGTTCCCTCTTCTCTCTCTTTCTCACTCATTTCGCTCTCGAAATTGCACAGTTCGTTTCAAAACCTTAATCCAGTTACTGGGTTTTGCTTAATTAACACCACTACTCTTTGTTTGAGCTCAGAATTTTGAGAAATTAGCTCAGAATTGAGCTCTGTTTTGGTTCAATTTGCCGCCCAATTTCCCAGCAACCCATGGACCCAACCGGAGCAACCGTACCCGGATCCATTTTACCAGGACCCGAGTTCGAGTCCCTCCAATTCCGAGAAGAAATCCACCGACTCATGGCCGTGCCACCGGAGAACGCCAGCTCCTTCACGGCGCTTCTAGAACTTCCGCCGACCCAAGCCATGGAGCTCCTCCACCTCTCGCCGGAGGCCAACTCTACTCCGACTCCGGCCGCCATCTCCGGCGAGGCGCGGGTCCAACACCCTTTCAATTCCAGCCTCACCTTCCCTGCAAACCCCGCCTTAATCGAACGCGCCGCCAAGTTCTCGATCTTTGCCGGAGAGGGCTCGCCGGAGACAAGCTCCATGCCGTCCAACTCCGGCGCGGATTTGGAGAAGGTGAAGACCGAGCCGGTCGAGACCGATTCGAACCCGAACTCATCCCAGCTAACGCTTGACGCGACCAAGAACAACCAGAGGTCCTCGGCGAAGAGAAAGGAGCGAGAGAAGAAGGTACTAGTCCGATCAATTAGGGTTTCTAGGGTTTACTTTTCCCCCTTCTCGTGATTTTGCTGAATTTTCAAAGTGAATCACGAACTTAATTCAATCCCTCACTCTGTGAAATTCAGGTTAAGCTCTCGACGAAGAAGAGCAAGAGCGAAATCAAAGAAGACGCCGACAAGGTTCCCTATGTTCATGTTCGTGCTCGGCGTGGTCAAGCCACAGACAACCATAGCTTAGCAGAGCGAGTAATGTCTTTGATTAAACTTAAACCCATAATTAAATTTGCACTAAGTAAATATTTTCTGCTAAGAAATTCAACATCACTTGTACTTTTTTTAATTATTTTTTATTGGGATTTTGCAGGCGAGGAGAGAGAAGATTAATGCGAGGATGAAGCTGCTGCAGGAGCTGGTCCCAGGATGCAATAAGGTTTGATTAACTTTTGTGAGATCTTAATCTTTGGATTAATTGGTTGATTTAGATTTTGGGGATTATATAATTGAATTTATGTCTCTATTGTCTCTTGAAAAAGTGCAATTATGTTTTCAGATTATGTTCTTTAATAACGGTTTTGTCCTCGTCAACTTTTTCACAAAAGTGCTTTGCTTTTCGACCAAGAAAAGGGCTCGCAGCTCGCTGGCTTGTGCCAGTGGTATTTCCGTAATTTCACTGCAGTTTAATTTTTTTTTAATGAATAAAACTTTTATTTTTTCTTTTTCAATAAGTTGGAGGACAATTGGGAAAAAGGAAAGGTTGTGGTGGGGGTTGTACTGGGTTTGGTGAGGAGTCCTTTTTAAAGGTTAATTTTGTCATATATATTTTTATTTAATTTCTTCACAAAAAGAATTTCTTTTAGAAATAATTTGTACTTTTTTTTTTTTGGGGTCAAATGACAATTGTATTTCCAAATTTTGTATTTTAAGGTTTATATAAGCAAAATCTACTCTAAATTAATCTAATTTACGGGGAACGAGATTCAAACTAATTTACATGGAATGAGATTCGAACTTGAGTCATCGCGGCGGGCTCACTGCCATGGCTATATTTGCTGTATTTCCAAATTAGACTAAGGAGATATTAACTATAAAATAGCTGAGTATTGTTTTAAATGACGGATATACCCTCATAGAGAAAGACATTGTCATGGGGTAATGCTAGCTGGACTAAGGTTGTGGTGCTTAGGGGCAGAGAGACCCACATAAGATAGTGGGCATGTAGAATAGAATTACAGATTTAGATATTTGTGGGTCCCATCCCATCCCAATCCATCGGCATCTCCCATCAGCCATGGTGGGCCAGGCACAAGTTAAATGTTAAACCCTCTTCTGAGGGCGCATAGTACTATCAATCTCTAACGAGTTTGGCATCCATCCTTGCTTGGATGACGGAAAAAGGAAGACAAAAGAAAACCTCCTTTAACAAACTGCCCTCGCCTAACTGCGTGGAGCATGATGTATGTGTATTGATGTGAGAGTCCACTAGCAATTTCACTTGATTGAGCTCAACCAGAGATCTAAGCTTCCCAAGATTCCTTCATGCTGATGACAAGTTTTTGGGCCTTTCTGGGATAGTTTGTGAAATGACCTCAGAGTGTCCAGGAGAAAATTGTTAGAAGAAAAATCTGCAAATTACCCTTTCTTGGGACGTAGGTTGAATGAATATAAAAAAAATAACTGGACTTAATTGCTACCAGCTCTCTAATTCAATTAAAGAAAATCACTTTGCAATGGATCCAGTGAGCTGTACTCTGCTGGAAGCTGAGGGATAGTGATAAAATTTCCTAAGAGATCAGTATAGTTAACCCCATCTTGATATTTACTTTGTGGAAAGGTCAAATCTTGCTTATAAAGAGTGTATTTTTGATTGATTGTTCTTGACATGCATCCATATTTATGACCGCCAATTGCGTCTGCATCTTGCTATCAAAATATTCAAGTTTCAAATGTCAATCCTCATGGAATTGCACGCTTCAGAAATCAAATCACTCTATTATTGTCCAGGGAAGTTGACTATTTCACTTCATCCCATTGTTCATGCAAATTCTTTGGTAGTTCAAACTGACACGATGACAATGCTTTTGAAAAATGGGAAATGTGAATCCATCACTGGATTTTGGTTTGATTCTGATTGTACCGTTTCTTAGATATTTGACATTTTTTTAATTATAAAAAACTATTTACTCTTGTTATGTACTATCTAAGTTTGGTCTGATCTGTAAATGCTCTTTACAATGAATATAACAAAGAAAATAATAGATATCCAACTTTTCTTTATGGGTTTAAATTTTACATGAGGAGTTGATATTTCAATCATGGGAGGGCTCTCCCATTTACAGAATTCGTTCCATCTTGTTGGGTTGAATATGTTGAGCAAACTTTTTCTGTTACACGTTCTTTAACGATTACCTTGAATCATTTGAATATTTGTGTGCATCTTCTTATAAATAGATTACTCTTCCCACTTCCAGAATCACTACCTAAAACAATTTTGCTTTGCAGATTTCAGGCACCGCACTGGTTCTGGATGAAATCATCAATCACGTGCAGTCCCTACAACGTCAAGTTGAGGTCAGACCTGCTGCACATCTCATACATCTCAAGTAATAGTTTTAGCACTGAAATGAAAAGGCTTGACTTGAAGAATTTAGTTGGAGAATCCTTTGTTCCTTTGTTCCTTAGAATAAAGCTTCAACTAACTGATGGGTTCTTCTTCACCGTATGCAGGCTAGTGGAATGGTATCCAGGGATATGTGATTTAACAGTTGAATATGTCCTTTAAAATCCCTAGCTTAAAAACATTCATATAAAATTGGGACTATCTGATTTGTTTCAGTGCTTTTTTCCCAGTATAGCATTTCCATTTGCCAAAGGTCTAAGAAAGTTTTACCCCCTGAAAGTCTGAAATTATTTGCCAAGTAGTTCTCCATCAGTATGGATCTAGACTCTTCATCCTGTCCATGCATACATCCATTTTGGTTTTAGCTACTTTTAGATGCTTTAGTTATTCCCTTCTTTTAGTTACAAAGCCAGAGAGAAGTCAAGCAATCCTAGGGAATGAAGTTATCATACTGGTTATTTCTAACTATCTTTTACTGCCATGTTCTGATTCTGGTAAAATTTCATTTGTTTCAGTTCTTATCAATGAGACTTGCGGCAGTCAACCCAAGAATTAATTTCAACCTTGATGGTATATTGGCTGCTGAAGTAAGTATCACGCAGCTCCTTTAAATACTATTCTATTTTGAAATTGAGAAGCTAATGAGGCGTCCTCGTGTTTTATCAGTGGTTCAGTATTATTTTCAGGGGTGTGGATGCATACCTGGCTGCTTAGGGGCCTGTTGCCATCATTTTCAAGTTATGCAAAAATATTAGACTTGTTAGTCGCTTCATGGTTTGACCATTAATTATATACTTAACAATGGCAGTGTAGATTAGCTAACAGTTTTATGCTGGTTTTGGGTTTGCGTCATTAAATACTGCTAGCCAAATATTAAACGACGCTATTCAGCAATCAAATGTCAGGCCAGTGGATGAGCTTTGGAGGCCCCTGTTTCTGTCTACTACCTGGCTACTTTTATTTATTTATTTGGAATGGTTTTTAGATTATGATAGATAATTGTCAGTTACAATCAGTAACCAGGCAATCTAAAGGTTGTTTACATTTAGTGGGACCACTGCAATTGGGGGTCCATGAATGAGTTTTTATTTATTCTTCTTTTTCTCTTTGTTTGAAGTAGAATTGTGGTAATTGATAGGCTACACTACTTCATGGAGTAAGTTCTACCCTTAAGTTAGTGTCATATTGATTGCATATTACTGATATATTTGGCTATCCTCCACAACTTTCAGAGTGGATCTCTAATGGAAGCTAACTTCGCCAATATGGTTACACCTCTGATGTGGCCAGAAGTCCCAATCAATGGAAACAGACAACCGTATCATCAGCAATGGCACTTTGATACTCATCAGCCTGGTTGGGGGAGGGAAGAAGAAACTCATACTTTCATTACTCCAGAGACCTCCCTTATCAGTTGCGACTCTTCAGCAAATTCAGGTAGACCGATATGAGTCTTATTGTTCACGCATCTCCTTATGTGTCTCCAAAACCCTTTGCCATTGGCAGAGTGCTTTTCATATCTCATTTCAGGCCAACTTTTCAATTGATTCAAGAATTTGATATAGTGTGCTATCCTCACACTCGATGCAGTCATATTGTTGATGAAAAATATACATGAGGTGCAATTTGTTTCTTTTCTTAGCAGAAAAGTAACATGGAATAACGAGATTTAACTTCTTCATTTCATTATTGTTGTGCAGCAACTCTGCAGACAAGTCATTTGAAGATGGAGATGTGAAGACGACGTAATTAAGTTCTACTGGTAGAAGTGTATATATCAAGTATAGTATTTTAGCAGTTAGCAGGAAGTAGAGGAAATGCCTTGGTATTCATGGCGCGTTTCTTTGGTCTCTATTTTTCAGGGTCAGTTATGAATCCTGATTTCCCTCTGTCTAGAGAGGGAAATAGGTTTGGTATGTTATCCTTATGAAATATATAATATATACTAACTTTGAGGGTCATTCAATCTAATACTTATTTTTTGAACTCTTTGATTGGTTCCTATTGTAAAATCATTGAATGAACCATTGCTTAACAACTGTTATTGGAAGACTTCTTTGTTCAGTCCCAGTGTGTGCACCATCAAGTTCTCTGCACTTTTTTTCTTTTTAAAACATAACGAGGGCTGAAACAAAGCTTAATATGGTTCTGAAAGTGCTTCCTTACTCTTTCATAATTCCTGTACCGATTAGAGCATTTCCAGCAAGCAGGCTGGGGGGAGGGCTGGGGGGGGGCTGGGGGAAAATGCTGTTTCCAGCAACACAAAGCTGCCAGGGCAAGGAGTGGGGCCCAGCTACCTGGGCTGGCCCGAAGGGGAGGCTGGCCCGAGCGCCAGCCCGGGCAATCTGACGTCAGCACGCTACAGTGCTGCTACAGTGCCCGCTACAGTGTTTTTTTTGTCCAATAAAAAAATGAAAAAAATCGAAAAAAATACCCAAAAAATACTGAAATTTTTTACTCTTCACTTTTAACACCAGCAGCCAATATTTTTGTAATAAAAATTGAAAAAAATACCAAAAAATTACTTCTTCTTTATTTATTTATTTATTTTTTTCTCTATACCTTATTTCCATTTTCAACATTTAAGTAAATGTCTTTGTCCTTTTATTTTTATTTATTTTTATATTACTCCATTTACTTAAGTTTACAATGTAAATAAGGAAGTACCCCCCATTTGGATTCAAATAAAAATACTAGAAAATCAAATTCCCACCAAATCAAAATATGAAAAATCGTTTTTAGTGCAAAATACGATTTAGGCTAAAAATGATGGCTAATTAAGTCAATATATACTTCATATTAAAATCCCATAAAATCAAGTTTTCTTATTTGATGTGTAAGGAATAAAAGCCGCCAAAAATTTTCTTGAGAAAATGATTATTTTGAAAAACCATTTTTCATACTTAGTCAATATTGCACCTCCGCTAAAAATCTTGAGAAAATGATTTTTCATACGTAGGAACCCAAAATCTTATCCGAAAATATTATACAAATTAATTGTTGAAGTAAACAAAGTTGTGAAAAAAACAAAAAAAATGAATAGTATTTGCCATGGCAAGCCTTGCATTGCTGGAAACACAAATTTTTTTTGCCCTAGGGCAGCCACTATTCACGTGAATAGTACCCGCCCTAGGGCTCCCCTTGCCATGGCAAGGGGCTAACTGGTGGAAGTGCTCTTACAGAATGTGGAATGAGCTGTGCTCGCTTAAGTAACGCGTGGGCATGCGATGATGCTATCACAGCCGCTGGATCTTCGCTATAGGATCTGCAATCATCAACAGCTGTGCTAAGGCCGCACGCCTTGTGCGACTAACGCTAACATAATCCATGTGCCCAGTTAGAGTATATGTCACGTAAAAAAAAGAGTTGATAAATCCTATTACCTAAAGTGAATCCAAGGAGAATTATAGAAGGGGGAGTTTCCCAAAATTTCCATTTGTTTCATTGCATTGCAGTATAAAATCAAACAGAGTAACTGAATTTTGACTCCAGAGACCCATTCCAAATGGCTGCTCCATCTCCTCCTCCTTCATCCCTCATCCAATCAATCACAGTCCCACTCCTCTTCTTCCTCTTCCTACTTCCTCCCCTCCAATCCAATCCCGCCACGTCATCCACCATCGAACTCCCTCACACCCTCTCCCCCACCACCATCTCCGTTGTCGACTTCGGCGCCACCGGAGACGGCGTCCACTACGACACCTACGCCATCCAATCTGCCATCGACAGCTGTCCCACCTTCTCCCCCTGCCACGTCACCTTCCCTCCTGGGCGCACCTACCTGACCGCCACGATCCGCCTCAAATCCGGCGTCGTTTTGGACATCCAAGAAGGAGCGACGCTCATGGGCGGCCCGAGACTCGAGGACTACCCGAAAGAGCAGAGCAAGTGGTACGTGGTGTTGGCGGAGAACGCGAGCGACGTCGGAATCAGCGGCGGTGGAGTGGTGGACGGTCAGGGCTTGAAGTTCGTGACGCGGTTCGATGAGAGGAAGAATGTGATGGTGAGCTGGAACTGGACCGGCGCTTGCTTGGGCGACGAGTGCCGGCCCAGGCTCGTCGGCTTCATCAACTGCCGAAATGTCAACCTCTCCAATCTCAGGTTGCGTCAGCCGGCTTACTGGTGGTGCGCATTCTAATTTTCCCAATATAATATAATATAATATAATATATATTTTCATTTTCATCCTATATTTTGTGTTGAAAAAATGACAATACTCGACATATAGGTATGGATAAATTGCCATTACTTTACGGTTCAATTATTGTGAGTTGGGTTCACTGACTTTTTTAAGCTTATCTGCAACATCTAATTTCACTTAAAAATTAATTTACAAATGGATTAGGTTTATGAACCATAAAAATATCCGCTTATATTATAACACGTGCATACTCTCCAATACTTCACCAATACTCTTGACTAACAACTCTGCCAAATTGTTGCTTTCATTTGATTAATGAAGATTGGTCAACATTGTCTGCGAGAAAATTCTGTTAAATACTCTAGATATTGTTTTTTTTTGGTTTTGTTCGAAATACTCTAGATATTGTTAGTATCCCATAGCATTGTTGTGTGCATTTTTTTAATACAAATTATATTGTGCATTTCTTTTTTTTTCATTTTCTTTTTACAAATTATATTGCATTTGGTTCCTACTTTAAATGACCCCAACTGTTGCTAGTTTTGAAACAGAGTAATGCTAGGAAGACCACATTTATAGATTACCTTGTATAGCACCTCTCTAATAGAAGTGGAGAGAGAGGTGGTACACAAGGTAGTTTATAAATGTGGGCTTCCTAGCATTTTCCTTTGAAATATGCTTCTACCACATCACTTGACTTCCTCTTTCTCCTCTTCCAAACATTATAATTGTAACCGATCTCAAAGAAAAAAATTAAAAAATTATATTGCCCACAATTGGTTTGGTTACAAGTACAATTCAGTATAGTATAGCTAAATTTAACTGGTATTATTTTTCTCTTATTTAAGTTATATCATTTGACTATTGTATTTCTTTAACTTAACTTTCAACTCTAGCCATGCATCTGATGGAAACATTGCATAATTGCAGCTTGCACATTGTGCAGTGTGAGAACGTACTGATTCAAGATGTTTCGATTTATGGAGACTTTAACACACCCAATAATGATGGAATAGATATTGAGGATTCGAATAACACAGTCATTACCAGATGCCATATTGATACTGGAGATGATGCTATCTGTCCAAAGACATCCACTGGCCCCCTCTATAACTTAACCGTAACAAATTCTTGGATTCGAACAAAGTCTTCTGCAATCAAACTTGGTAGTGCTAGTTGGTTCGATTTCAAGGGTCTTGTGTTCGACAACATCACTATTGTAGATTCTCATAGAGGCCTGGGATTCCAAATCCGTGACGGAGGTAATAATTTTGTTTAGCGTTTCTTGTGTTATATTTATGTCCATTATTTGTGCAGAAGAAAAAAAAAATGACATCTCATTATTATATGATAAACTGCTTATCAAAGTTACAGATGAGATAGCTTGAAACCAAGCTAGAAATTTGAATGTGAAAGTTCCAGACTAATCTCTTGGGACTGGCTTCTGTTTAGCAAACCTCTTCTTTCTGTGGCTTGTATGATGTCTGTCTTCAGAGTTCAGACTAAAGATTTACAGGTTAAAAAGTTGAAAATGACTAAGAAATTGGTTCAACTAAGTAGCAGCTGGACTTGGTGACGTCGAACATTAGAAATTTTCATTGCTCGCTAGCTCTCATAAATCTCTGTGTCATGAGATTACTGACGATTCACCTTGTGCAGGAAATGTGAGTGACATTACCTTCTCAAACATAAACATCAGCACAAGATACTATGACCCGTCCTGGTGGGGCAGAGCAGAGCCTATCTACGTGACTACTTGTCCGCGAAACTCAAATTCAAAGGAGGGTTCAATCTCTAACCTACTCTTCGTCAACATCACTTCAACTTCTGAGAATGGTGTATTCTTATCAGGCTCTAAAGGGGGGCTTCTTAGTGATTTGAGATTCATTAACTTGAATCTGACTTACAGAAGATGGACCAATGACGCTGGTGGGTTGGTAGACTACAGACCAGGATGCCAGGGACTGGTTAATCACATCACAGCTGGCATCATCATGGAACACATTGATGGCTTGGTGATTGACAACGTTAACATGAGATGGTCTGATGACCCGTTAAGGCAGTGGGATGATCCCCTGGATTTCAGGTCGTCAACTGTAAATAACATATCTCTGCTTAATTTCCATTCAAGCTTGTTTGTACAGCCGGTGAAAGAGGGAGAGAGAGGGAGATTAGGAAGAGCCACAGAATAATGTCATTCTTTTGATTGTACATTTGGGATGGATTCGAAATTTTGTGACGAAAGGCCGGCCACATGTTTTCATTTCTAGTGTATGTTTATCCCCGTTTGTAAGAATGCAGGTCATTGTGAATAAAGAATACAGTATGGTTCAAAGTTTTATGAGATTGAAGGCATGAAATTTGTTGTAATTACCGCTCTCCTGAGAGTATAGCTTCATTCCTTGCACTCCAAAAAAGCCCCTTCTTTTGGCAATTTAACATTGTCAAAACCCATCTTATTTTTTTCAGAATGCGATATTCTAAACTACTCTAATGCATCTAATGTACGAGCAGCTAGATCCAACTCATGGGCAAGAGGATGGACATATCGAGTACTAGGTGGGCCCACTCTATGAGTTGTGGCAAATCTTAAAATTTTCTTTTTATTTCTTTGGTAAATATAAAAGCTAAAAAGACGATTATGCTTCTCTCAGGCCTGGCACATAAATAGAAGAACCAAAAACCTCTTCAATTTGGACCTTGAAGTTCTTCAAGCAGTCCAAACAATTTTGAAGGTTAATAATAGAGGTGCTGGTCTCTTAAAATTGATATGATCCGAAAATTAAGCTTATTTTATGATGCTAATCAAGTAATTTCCTCCATGTCCAACCAATTTGCCCGCCAACTCTCCCTTACCTCATTCCCTCCAAATTCACAGAATTTAAATTCTCTATGCTCCAACGGTCAACTGAGAGAAGCTTTGGTGGAAATGGCCGTTCAGGGCCTTGAGATGAAGTTTGAAGGCTACTACACGCTGTTAAACGAGTGTGTAAACCGAAGGGCCTTCAGGGAAGGCCAAAGAGTCCATGCCCACATGACCAAAACCTGTTACCTTCCGCCTATGCACCTCAGGACCCGGTTGATCGTCTTCTATAATAACTGTGAATGTTTGAATGATGCACAGCGTGTGCTCGATGAAATGCCTGTACGAAATGTGGTGTCATGGACGGCAATGATTTCGGCTTATTCTAAGAGGGGGTATGCCTCCGAAGCTTTGAATCTTTTTCTACAGATGTTAAGATCAGGTATTATTGGTTTTAGTTCTAGTTTATATAAGTGGGTCATTGAGACATGACCGTGAGTAAATTGTCAGTTTTTCTTGCTTAATTAAATTTGGTCCTGGTCCCTCAGAAAGAATAAAATTTGGTCATGGTGATTTATTTTTTCTCTTGTTTAACAGGGTCTTCCTGTATTGATAATTATCTGTAAACTTGGCAGGTACGGAGCCTAATGAGTTCACTTTTGCAACCGTACTTACTTCATGTAGTGGTGCGTGGGGGTTTGACTTAGGAAGGCAAATCCACTCTCTCATAATAAAAACAAAGTTTGAATCACATATATTTGTTGGAAGCTCACTTCTCGACATGTATGCCAAAGCTGGTAGAATCTATGAAGCCCGAGGAGTTTTCGACTGCTTGCCAGAAAGGGATGTTGTTTCGTGTACTGCTATAATCTCTGGCTATGCCCAGCTGGGTCTTGATGAAGAGGCTTTGGAGCTGTTCCGTCTGTTGCAGAGGGAAGGAATGACTTCGAACTATGTCACTTATGCCAGTGTGTTAACAGCATTATCAGGGCTTGCTGCGTTGGACCTCGGCAGGCAAGTTCACAACCACGTCCTTCGTCGTGAACTGCCCTCATATGTGGTTCTTCAGAACTCGCTGATTGATATGTACTCTAAATGTGGAAACCTAAGCTACTCAAGGAGGATCTTTGATAGCATGCCAGAGAGAACTGTTATATCATGGAATGCAATGCTTGTAGGGTATAGTAAGCATGGAATGGGAAAAGAGGTGGTTAAGCTTTTCAAACTAATGAAAGAAGAAAATAAAGTCAGACCAGACAGTGTCACTTTTTTGGCTGTTTTATCTGGTTGCAGTCACGGAGGAATGGAAGATAGAGGGCTAGAATATTTTTATGCGATGGCAGAAGGGGAAAATGGTATTGAGCCAGAGCTTGAGCACTATGGGTGTGTTGTTGATCTTCTTGGGCGTGCTGGTCGAGTTGAAGAGGCATTTGAGTTTATCAAAAAGATGCGTTTTGAACCAACTGCTGCTATATGGGGTTCACTTTTAGGTGCTTGTAGGGTTCACTCAAATGTTGAGATTGGTGAATTTGTGGGTTTTCGGCTTTTACATATTGAACCTGAAAATGCTGGGAATTACGTAATTCTTTCTAATTTATATGCTTCTGCGGGGAGATGGGAAGATGTAAGAAATGTAAGGGAATTGATGGTAGAGAAGGCCGTGATAAAGGAGCCAGGAAGAAGTTGGATTGAGCTTGACCAAATCCTTCATACTTTTCATGCAAGTGATCGCTCCCATCCAAGAAGGGAAGAGGTGTCTGCAAAGGTGAAAGAATTGTCAGTCAAATTAAAGGAAGCTGGTTATGTTCCTGATTTGGGTTGCGTTTTATATGATGTGGATGAGGAGCAGAAGGAAAAAGTACTCCTAGGCCACAGTGAAAAGATGGCTTTGGCTTTTGGGCTGATTGCTACACCTGAAGGAGTGCCTGTACGTGTGATAAAAAACCTTCGAATTTGCGTCGATTGCCATAATTTTGCAAAATTTGTCTCAAAGATTTATGGAAGAGAAGTGTCTTTGAGAGATAAAAACCGGTTTCATCACATTGTCGGGGGAACCTGTTCTTGTGGAGATTACTGGTGAGTTTTGAAGACTCTTGCACTGCCTCTTACAGATATAAATATCTGATTTAACAATGAAACAGAAGCTTTGGTCATCGTGGAACAATGACATGAAATGGAAACTATAGGCCAAAAACATGGAGTGACATGTAGAAAACTGAGAAACCATACTTCAGTATTGGCATAAAGGAGAATGTTTTGGTTTCTGGCATGAAAAGAGAATGGAGTATCTTGGCCATGTGGGTTGAACGGTTGAAGATCATTTGAAGTAGACGATTCCCTCTTTCACACTCTCTGAGTTCTTTTGAAGACTATTATTGAACCGGGGGCATTCGAGGAGTTCATATCTTTGTTCAGCACTGAAACAGAAAGGCAAATAGCTGTCTAGCCGATACACACTTCATGCCTATACATGATTTCACCAAGGCGTCGTTAACGCTTTATTTTGAAAGAACGAATTCTCAGGGGTGCAAGTTTTTCCTGCTAGAACTTGTTCTGAAGCTTGTGAATATATGAGATATAATGATGCAGGCCTTCTCAAGGCTTGAATTCCTCTCTGTTTAAAGAGGCATAAGTTATTGTTCTTGTCAGAAAAGAATCTCAATGATTTTCTATATCATGATTCAACTTGTTTTGTTTGTTCTAATTATGTATTACATCATGAATATAGCTTCTTTGATGCATTTTCACATCATTTGTCTTTTTTTCTTCTCACTCCCTGTCTGTCCAAATAGTAATTTACTGCTCTTGGATAATTTGATGAGTGATTAAAGTTACTATTGATCAACAAAGCTTGGGCGCCCAGCTTTGAATTCAGGGAGAGAAGAGGCAAAAACAAAAGTAAGGAACAAGAAAGTAGAGGTGTACAACTGGCGGTGCCAATCCGGTACTAGTTGGGTGGCTAGTTCGAGAATATAATTTCAATTTTGACTTAGTTAAGTTAAGATTGAACTTGAAAATGGAATTGTTCTTTGAGTCAAATTATGAATTTGAGTCTATAGAATGAAAGGACATATTAGAAAAAGTTTGTAGTATTTTGCTATGAATTATTCAAAGTTACAATGAATTTTGTGAGTTTTTAGTTTAAAGGTCTCAAGGCCGATTCGAGGGTCCTTACCTGGGGCTACGATTGAGTGGTGGCCGAATGCAAGAGTCGAGCTGCCAAGTCAAAGTTTGGAGGTCCCATATACCGAATTTTGGAATTTAAGTGCAACACATTTCTAGTGATGTATAATTGATGAATGAGAAAGGAGAAAAAAAAACTATTATTAAACATGTTATCAGTTTTCAAAAAATGAAAAAGAAAAATAGAAAATTGAAGACGAAATAATTATCAAACCGGCGATAAGCTTACAAAAAATCCCACTCACACACACACACAAAAAAAAACACTAGATTATTTATTTATTTTTATTTCCAAAGAACCAAGAGATGAAGCCAGGTGGGTGGAGTTGGGTTGGTCCTGGCCCTTATTTTTAGATACTTGCAAGGCCCATCCAATAAGGGAGGCAATACGACAGCAAACCAAGCTCACTCTACTCCTCTTCTCTCTCTCTCTCTCTCTCTCTCTCTCTCTCTCTAGCTGGGAGGAAAGTCTTACCATACCCGCCTCCACAATGCTCCGCCAGCGCCTCATCCAGACTCTCCGAACTCGCGGCGGTTCAGCCACAGGTCCGAGCCGGTGGACCAGCCCGGGCCACGAGGAGCAACCTAAAGGTTACCTCTTCAACCGGACCCCGCTGCCCCCAGGCCAGACTCGAAAATGGGAGGACTGGGAGCTCCCTTGCTACGTCACCAGCTTCCTCACCATCGTTATCCTTGGCGTCGGCCTCAACGCTAAGCCCGATCTCACCATCGAGACCTGGGCCCACCAGAAAGCCCTCGAACGGCTCGAGATCGAGCAGGCCGGCCTTTCTGTTGCTGGGTCGTCTGAATCTGACTGAAATTCGATCTGGGTATGCCGGTTCGTTCGTTCTCAGATCGATCCTTCTTTTTTGAGTTGAAATGGGTTTTCGGTTGTTGATATGATATGTAGTTGAAATAAGGGTTTGGGGATGTTTTATTGGGCTTTTCATGTGAAGCTTAATCACTTCATAATTTAGCTGTTTGAATGTTTAACTGATTAATGTTTTCAAATAGTTATCTTTTTTCTTGCCTCTAATTACAGTTTTTGTGTTTATAATTTCAATTGTCTAGTGGTTTCAGTAGCTAAATGGTAGGAATAGGATAGATACATTTGTGGAAATTCTATGACTTGGATGTTATCTATATGCATAAATGGGCACCTGGACTGGAACCATTTTGTTATGCTTACAGATTTACAGTGTTGACTATTGGTCTGTGTTGAAGACCATAAATAGTACAAATTTGTTGTAGTTTTTGGTTAGAATGATGCTCGATGTGTAAAAAAAGTTTTATTAAATGATGTGACGATTTACATGGATGGCTACTGGTGGTATGCTTTAGGGTGGGGCTGTGTAATGTGCTTGTTATTGCGTATAAGCTCTGGTGTCAGTTCCTAAACTAAACATTCTCGAACTATTGAGTGCATTCGTATTTTTCTTTTTCATATAATTGTGTCGTATAGAGCATAAGCGGGGATGGTTAAAGTGCTGAATCATGGCATTGGAGCCAGCAGTTGTGATTGCCATGAGTTTCTACAAATCACCTTAAGAATACAAATGTGTGGAGGACAACGATTGAAAAATTTCTCTGAAATTTTGGAAGTATTTGGGTTGCTAAATAACACTGTATTCAAAGGTTTTTATTAACACTGTATTAAGAACACAGTCTCGGTGACATAATAAAATTAAGGAGGTTGGTTGACCCTTTTAAATGACTATTCATTTGGTTTACTTTCTTGGATTATGTTGTAGTCTCATATTCTAAAACTTGTTTGATACTTTGGGGATCTTTAGGTTTCACCACATGTCTTTTGTATATCAGCACTGGCTCTTTAACATGTTTGGCATGTTTTCCATTAAGAGTTAGTTATGCTTCAATTGAATACCCTTGAGAGATGCAAAAGAATGTGAATGCCAATTTGATATAATCAAGCATTTATTTTTGCTACCTATCAGTGACATGTGATAGATGTTTTTACATGCATAAATTTCGTTGGTATCATGAAAGTGAAGTTTTCACTATTTTGTCACTCCATACTTTTGCTCAATTTTAGTGCCTATTTTTTGTGTTAGAAAATCAAGGGTTGAGACGTGGAGTTGATGAATTGTTAGAATTTACACTTTCTTGCCTCTGTGTTTTTATGTTTGAGCTTTTCAGCCATAAAGCCAATGTTGTAACCCTGACAAAGGTCATGGTGTGATGAATAAGTGTTATTACGTAGATTGGATTTTAAAAAGGGATGCAGTAGCTATTCATATTTCATCCTTTTTCAATTGAATTCATATACTTGGTTTTGGCATGGGTTTCTTGTTGGATTTATTTTAATCAAATCTATCATCTGGAAAGGGAATTTAAGTTGTTCTGCATGGTTCCAGTATGTGTTGAACCTTTAATGTTGGATGGTTTTCTACTTTACCTTGGACCAAGGAGGGTTCAAGTATGTTTTCGAAAATACTTAGGAGAGCCATGGACCTCATGCGGAAGGAACTGAGTACCAAGATTCTATTTGTTCATTCTTTATATACTAGGCATTTCTTTTTCTTCAGCATGAGATGTCATTGAGGAAGCTTTTTGCCTAACCTTGTGAGTTTTATTGGCTTTAATCCTTTGTGAGATCATCTCAAACCCATGAGTTTGAGTTTATAGTAGTCACTGTTATATATCTTGTGGGGCTCAATTTATTGGTAGTAAGTCTCTATTTTCGTCAGGAAGTAGGGTGTGTGGGGGCTTTCAGGCTCAATGCTAGCGTTGTACTGAAATTGTGTTATTAGAAACCCTTCTGGTGGGATGCTGCTTATATTCAGAAATGCATTACTTGTCTGTGTAGCATCTGAAACCTGATTAAGACTTCTGTTTCTTCTACATGTCAGGAAATAGATTTTACGTATCCTTTGAAATTCTGTAGTTTGAGGGTCATTGTATTCTCCATTATAAGATTTTAATACACAGTACACTCTTTGTTCAGTCCAGTCATAGAAATCAGGGATATGATTATCTACCAGGCTTTAAATGGGCCAGAGTTATATTATCTTTCCTGATTTTTTAGGCATTGCCTTTATCATTAAAAGTCACTTGCTTCTACTTGTTTTCTTCGAAATGGTTCACGGAGAGATGACTGATCTTCGCATCTGTATTTTTGAGAAAAGCAGAGTTTGCCCGATTGTGATTATTGTGTGTTTTATGGGAACTTTTCTGATTTTGACGAATTTTAAATTATTCTTGAAAACTTGCTTAATGGTTATTTCCGCTGACTTGTCTAGTGGTAAGAAATTGAAGTCTAAATTTTTTTTGTTTTTTGTTTTTGTTCCTAAAAAAAAAAAAAAAAAAAAAAAAAAAAAAAAAAATAAAAACACATTCTACAGTCAATACCATACCTTTGTGATAGAAATACGCAGTTAAGGGGATTTTTACTTCCTTGTATTTATTGGATGTACTTGTACAGAACCAGGTAAGTTTGTTTCACCGCAATGGTCTTGCACATACCCGACACCTCCACCCAGTGCTGCCGGCCACCTTCCTATGATTACCCCGGAAATCTCCTTCCTGCATGATTTCTTGCCTATCCGTCTGTCTTCAAACTGCAGTCTCTGTCAAGTAATTGTCAATTTCAAATTACTTTTGCGATTATCAAACTCTCCCATTTCCACTTGACAAACGTTCCAACAGACCATGGAAACAACTTATTTTGTACATGCAGTGTGGCCCAAAAAATTCATTAAAGCTGCAAATAGAATTACCATTAATTAATTTGAATACAATATTTAATATTTAATACATTGGAATAGTCATTTTAAGATGCTCTTTTAGTCCTACACTCTGCTCGATCGATAGGGGAGTCCAATTTTCCTGTTGGGTCACCAATCTTTCAATTATAATCCTTCCTATTTGATTTTTCATTGTAGTCCACTCTCTCTCTCTCTCTCTCTCTCTCTCTCTCTCTCTCTCTCTCCTTTTTATACTTTTTCTTCTTCTTCACAATAGGTAACGGAGTGAATATTAGGAGGTGAAGCTTGTAATTGCATCTACTTTGTTGAAACTTGAAATTAATTTTCAATCAGTCCTCCAACCAAACACAGAGAGAGAGAGAGAGAGGGAGGGAGCCTGTCTGCTTATATTTTATCGCTTACATATCACTCACTCTTATCTCCTATTTTCATAGGACTCTTGTACATGTATTATAAACATCAATACAATACAACTGACTCACTGAAACATCCTTGGTGTCCAAGCAAGCAGGCATCAAATCTATAATAAAATCTATAATTAATCCTGGCTCAAGGCTCAACCAGCAACCAACCACACAGAGATGATGCTTCAGATTAATAAAGCAGTGGAGCCGGGGCAAGTGTGTTTGACGAGTGTGAATCGGTACAAAACAGCGGCAGCAGGAGGATCACCAGGAGGATGCCTCCGAAACCGAAACCTTGTCAATGTCGTTGGCAAGAGCAAATTAGGCGGCAATATTTTCATTTCTTCACCCTCACAACTAGTAGTAGCTCCAACCACACCAATAGAAAGAAGGAGATTAATGGCTACTTCCAACGCCAACGCTGACATTGCCAACAACAGCCTCTGGCCTAGTATTCCCTCCTCTTCCTATGGTGACCCCTGCCTTGATCTCTTCTTCAACGCCCTCAGACCAGAATGGAGAGATGCTAACCCCTGCCTTACATATCTGGAGCAACTGCTCCCCTTGGCCTCGTCCCACAATCCCCTCACCACCCTCAAGCTCATCTTCACCTTCGATTCAATCGATTTTTCTGACACAAAGTTCGACACGGCCGTGCTTTGGCTCCACCACAACCATCCCAAGACTCTCTTACGCAACCTCCACTCTATTGCCAACTTGCCTCTTGTCCGCTATCAAAGCAGCAGCAAAGGAGATGGACTTGTAAGAAAGGAGGATTTCCAGGAAGAGGCCAAGCTTCAGTGGAAGGCAATGGTGGAGGAGATAAAGCAGGGTGAGGGTTTGGGCAAATTCAAAAACTGCTTGGTGGTGGGCTATGGTGGCCTGGGCTATAAAGAGTGGAGCTATCCAGAGGTGGGTTGGAAATTCTGGTGTCTGAAGTGAGTGAAGAGCCATGGAAGGGAAAGATGATAAAATACACTGGTGGTGGAAAATGTCAGCAAGACTTGATAGAAGGACATGATCTTATGTCCAAGTTCGAATTTATGAGATCCGTGAGGACCTCCCGTGTGCAACTTAATGAGGAATGTAGGATTTTGGGTGTTTGGGTGTTTGATTTGATTCGGGAAGTGGCTGTGAATGAGTACTTGAAGGCAGGGCAGATGATCAAGAAGGTGATTATGTTCACCAACTTTCTAGAACGTCCTGATAGCCGCATCTGGGGCATTCAGTATGACGCACTACGGAGCAATTTTGAGGCAATCCGCAACAAGTTTAGGGACAAAGGATACGGGGATGATGTGGTGCCACACATTCTGTATTTCAACGAGCACCAAGATCCCTGGATTTGTACACAACATCCAGGCTTCACCATCTCATGGAAGCAGCCATCACTCAAGATTATCAAACTCTCGAGGTAGTCGACTGATTGAGACTCAACTTGAAGTGGTGGTGTGGATGTGCTGGTGATGAAGAATATCAAATAAATCTGTTGAATTTGGATTGGAATAACCGTTTAATTAAGTTTGCTTATGATCATCATCTGTTTTAACTTACTTTGAATTATTTCCTCTATGGCTAGGCTAGATAGCAACATCCTCTACCATCTGTTCTGCTATGAAAGTGAAAAACTACTGCCACCTCTTATGCCTATGTCTTCTTCAGTCTTACTGATTTTACATTTAAGTTTTTGCTTGGAATTCAATCTTACTGCTTTAATTGCTTGCCTCGTCTTATGCCTATGTCTTCCTTAGAACCAAAGGCTCGTCTCGCCTCAAAATTCAAAGGAAACCATTGGGACCTGCAACTTCTTTTACAGAAGTACAATCGACAACGTACTGCTTGGCAGCAGATAGCATCTTATTCAAATCAAGCCCCCCCTTTTATGAAACAACTACTGCCATAACACGAGACGCGCTACCACAAATGTTCTAAAACTGATCTAGGCAGGTCTTTAGAAATTATTCACATTCAATTCACGTACTTGCTAGCAACACAATATATTCATGTTCATCCCTCTAATAGTCTTACCTAATTACTAATTGTGAACAAACAGCTAGGAAGTTACAGCAAGCTAACAATCAAATATATGTTGATTTGCTATCAATGAACCAAGTAACAAAAATACTCAAATGCAGTAGCACCTATTTAGATGACAGAACAAACCCTAACGAGACGCGCCACCACGAATGTGGAAAACCGCAACTCTTCTGCAAGGCATTAGAAACTATGTTTCTTGCAGTGCTTAAAAGTAGCAGCACTGCCGTGTGTTTCTATCCTTGCAGTCTATAATCCTAAACCTACATTGCTAGCAGTATGATATTAGAATTTCTCAAACAACCAAGATTGAAGCTTCCAAACCAACACTCACGCATTATGATATAAAGGTAAGGGTCATGGTAACAGAGTCATTTTATCAAACAGCTAGTAGGCGAGCTTTTTACATGGATTAAAGTGCAAGACAAAAGATTCCATACTAAAAAAATTCAGTCACTGAAGCATCAAATACTGGAAGATCAAAGTATATTGAATTCAAACTTTTACTCACACCTGGAAGATCAAAGACAAGCCACCGAACCATCGAAGAATTCAAAGGGCAAAAAAATTTGGCAGAAAAAAGAGCAAAAAAATTTGGACCATTTCTCGATTTATGCGTGTCATCCTTGCCCAGGGGCCATGCTAATCTTCTCTGTATCGTTCCAATTTTATCGGATGTCCCCGAAGGGACGAACTCATTTATTAAGCGCAAGTATATAAAGAACTTGTAGAACAGACAATCCTCCGATGTGGGATAAAGCTTCCTTCGTTTTTAATGTGAGGCACTTGGGCCTTTATTTGCGGACTCAATAATAAGCCCAATGAAGTCCCCAGGTACAGAATTCCATTGGGGAGCTCTTTAACCTGTGGATTAATTTTCTTTTTCTGAGAAATTAAAGCTTCAATAGTTTAGACCCCACTTGTTCACAGGATAGTTGTACAACTCAACGGAATTAATAATTCCCACATCCCCCCCCCCCCCCCCCCACCCCCCAACTCAACACTCCCCCCCCCCCCCCCCCCCCCCCCCCCACCCCTGATCGGCCACCTTATGTATCACATCTCTATTAGAGAAGTGGTACACAAAGTGGTATGTATGACTACCCCACTTGTTGGTGATGATCGGCCACCTTATGTATCACATCTCTATTAGAGAAGTGGTACACAAAGTGGTATGTATGACTAGCATTTTTGTTTTCGAATTCTAATCTTGACATGTAGGTCGCTATTGAATGTTTTTTTAAAACTTTATTAATAAGTTTTTTCTTGTATATGAAAAAAATCTTTCTTGTAACGGGGATAACATTGTTTTGCTATCTCCGATTAATAACACAATGATAAGTGATAAAGTTATCTCACATGTCATTGTGTTATTGACCGGGAATATCAATGAATGATTTCTTTCAGTTTCTGCTTTCTTAGAAAATGGCAACAATTCAGGTAAGATTTTCTGTCGTGCAAGAGAAGTACATGGTTAAATATACTGCAGTTAAGGAATGATAGGGAGTTTAAAGCAGAAGTGATTGGGGGACAAGAAGCATGGCCTGTACTTGATGGAGTGAGAGATTATGATCTCGCAAACTCACTGTTAACCCTTTTTTTTAACAAAAGAGTGATGTTGGTTGTTGGTTCCTTTTCTTTTCCCCTTTAGTCCCTCAACGTACGGTCCCTTTTTCTTTCTAATTTCACTTTTCCTGGGTTTGTTTAGCTGAGAAGCTAACAGTTATTAACCTGTACAATTGTATTGATGCAGCTGTCAGAGCCTACACACTGTAATTTTACATATTTGCCTCCACAATGACAATAAGAAAAATTCTCAAACATCATTATTTGACACTAGGGAGAGTTGAGAGGCTATGCTAATAATGAAGTTGGTTGGATCCCTAAACAATATTGTCTGTCAAAATACAAATAGTTTGGACCGATGAGATGTTAGTTGGATTAGTTCAGGTCTTTAGTATGCTCCCAAGTGCCTGTTCTGGGTTCAAAATCCCCGTAGTAATTGTGTGTGTGAGAGTTTTCCGATCTCCTTTGTAATTTTGGCATAAAAATAAAAAGAATTAGGAACAGTTGGTGTGCAAAAATCCAAGACATGTAAAGGACAATGTGTACTTTTTAAGTCATTTAGCAACCAGACTCTGAGTTGGTTCCTCATCTCGAATCACAAGCAATCACCAACTGCTGAATTTTTTTTATAAAAAAAAACCTAGATGCTCCGAAATGACCTGGTATAAGAAGTTTTAGGGTACTCAAACACATGTTTAATTTTATGCAGAAATTTATTCAGCAAGAGATGAAGAATGATTTCGTATTACGCATGTACTAAACCAATTCCTTGTAACAATTTTTTTATTATTTTTTTATTTTTTACCACATCTCAGAATTAATTCTTGTATTAGAATATATTCAAAGATACATGCCAGTTGTCGTAGCACTTTTTGATCTGTAACTCCAAGCATTTGTGACCCCCAAAAGACATAAGCATATGCATATTGTCTTTTGAAAGTAAATTAATGTCATTGCCAGCGGATCACCTTTTGATCATGATGCATGCATAATGGAAGCTTGATTCTTATTTTGTTCAAGAATATAATGAAGAAAATAAAAATAAAAATTATCGATGGACCATGGCAGTCTACTATATTGACTTGTAAATTAGGGCGTGACAATTTACAAATCCACTTGTGTAGTAAAAGAGGTCTCGGGCCTTAAATTTTTTTATTGTCTTAAAAACAGTTCCCAAGTCATGTCAAATTACTCTATAAGTCCTCAAAGAGGTCTTAGTATATCCCGGCCTTGAGATGGGATAGCCTCCCCTCTTCCTAAACTTTTCACATTCAAATAAAAAAAAAAAAAAAAAAAAAAAAAAAAAGATAAATAATATATCAATAATCAATTTTTGTGGATCATAAAACATACGTGTGTTAAGCACCACACAAACAGTGGCGGAGCTAATAGCTTTTCTTTTGGGGAACCATAGTTACATAGCTTTGCCCCTACACACTCGTGCTCTATTAATGTTGGATTTGTTGCTCTTTTACAAGGGTAACTTAGGAAAATTATCTTGTGGAAGATTCTAGTCACCACATCCAACTTTAGTGACGACAGATTTCACTAAGTTATTTGAAAATAATAAGAATAATTGAAAACCTTGGTGGTGACGACAACAATGACAAATTTTAATCCTATGATCTAAGCAAGACTTGTGAGGCGATTAAGGATTAGTTGGGGTTTCCGACCACTTCCACCCGATAATTGAGGTGAGGTAAATAAACATGTTTAATATAAATCACTATCTCAACCCCACGCTGATTATTTAGGGAAAACAAAATACCTCTTCGGAATTTTTCTTTTAAAAAAAAAATCTAATTTTCAAAATAATTCTAAGATATGGAAATGGTATTCAGATTTGGGTAAAGATAAAGGATCCCATACTGCTATAGTCAACTTGCTTAATTCATACATTGCTCCATTTTGAAGTACCTTATAATGCACCCAAATTGACTAGACCTCAACCCAACAACTACTTAGAATTGCAATATACCATTGAATGTATTTATATATATATATATATATTTGATTTTATTTGGGTATAATTGGAAAATTAAACAAATTTTATTTTATATCCTTACACAAACTAAACATGTAAAATGAAATAAAGTGGTATTTTTTGGTTACTTTCCCACGATTACCAACCATGGAAAAAGAATCTCTATTTTCCATCCCTTGAAAAATGACGTCATTTCTCCTCAAGGTGAACCAAATAAGGGCCTTATGTTAATTCATAGCTGACAATATATTATAATGTTAATTCATTTTTCAATGAAACCCTAATTTTTCCTCTCTTTTTTTTTCTTTTCTTTTATGTGCTCCATGGACTGGAAAGTGCTCTCCTGGTCCTGCCCTACCATTCAATGCTATAATAAGCTGGGAAAGGAACAGTTCTCTTTTTGCGCACAAGATGATAAGGTGACAAGAAAATGGTGGTGGGTTTTGTATTTTAATGTTTTTTGTCGGAATAAATTTATGTCATGGTAGGAGACAAAAAATAAGGTGAGGATTTCATAGTCTGTCTTTCTGGGAAAGTGATTTAGAAGAACGTTAATGTCGGTGGGAGAGTGGACCAAATCGACCAGCTTGTGACGGTGGACTCCTTGGCTCATCCTCAATTTCCAAGCTAATTACGACTTACTGCTTGGCTCTTGTATTATAATTTTCTCAATATTGTGATGTTTATCAGTTTTTCTAGTATCTTAAAAAAATAGAGATAAAAAGGAACCATGGATAGAACTAGCTCATTATAGTAGTGATCACATTACTTAAGCACATGGTCACGTGCATGGGAACTAACCTAGGAAGGTCTGAAAGGCAAGTAAAATGAAAGGAAAGAAAAAAGAATATGTTAATTAATATCACCTACATTCCATATCGAAAATATCAATAAATAAAGGCACCAAAGGAGGTTCTTTCGCGTTTCAGATAAATTATTGTATGTTCCACATGTTCCCTTAAAGGAAAGTCCTACCCAAGTAGTTCCAGCTGAATTCTTACATATATAGCTACAAATAGAACATGTTACTTGGAGTTAGTAGCTCAAGTGGTTAAAAGATTTCATTGTTATATTTGAATCCTTACATTTGATTTCGCCATCCGTCAATATTGTTTTTTTAAGGGTAATTTTTTATCTAAAAAATGTTTGGAACTTTTAGAGCACTTTCACCCATTTGTCATGACAAAAAGCAAGAAAATATAAGAGCAGTTACTATTCATGAACTCTTTTATTATTATCTCATTTGTAAATCTTGTCCTTCTACTTAAATGTTTTCAAATACCAAACCTAGAGTTTCTTGCGTAAGTCTTGTAGAACTCATACACATCATTAAGTGAGTTAAATTCTTTCCCTACTTGTGGTTTCAAATTCATACTTACTACCGGTATCACTCCATCTTCATCATTTATTTGACTACAATCTTCCTCTGCCCCCATCAATTTAGTTTGTGTTTCCCTCTTTTCGGCCAAGGTGGCTAATGGAATGAACTTTTGGTCCTTCTTCTTTTGGATTGCGTAGGTGTGCCACCACTAAGCCACTGATTGGCTTGAATGGAAAATTTCGGATTGTTGTGTTCGCGCTTTTTACTTCTGATCAAGTGATTGATCGGCTAAGCAAGAGACCTCCTCTTGGCCTAGGTTCTTTCACTTCCTTGGACTAGATGATGGTTAAGCGTCGTATGGATATTTTTGCGATTCTTATGGGTTCTAAGTGAAAATGATGCAATTAAATTAAAGATGCGATTAAACTTAAAGACAAGAATTAAAGTGTGATAAAATAGATGAATGCGATAAACGAATGTAAATTAAACGGAGAATGAAATAAGAACGATAAACTAAATTGAACTTAATAAAATTTCAATAACAATGAAAGTAAAACAATGGAGATAAAATTGAATTCAAAAGACAAGAAAATGTAAATTTCAAGAAAGTAAACTTACACTAAGAAAAGGAAGAACTTGCTACACTAAGTGCATGAAAAGTAAAATCCTAAATCTAGGAAAAGAAAAGTGCGAGATGAAAAATAGGTTTGTGTGTCTAATAATGTGTGTTTCTCCCTTCATCATATGAGGTTTATATAGAGGCATCCGTCAGCCCATGGGTTGGCCATTAAATGGCCAATGGTCAACTTCATTCAAAATTTGTCCTCGTGAAGCCTTCAAATCTGTGGGATCACAATGATGGAGACCTTCTGATTGCTTGATTCTCTCTTCTTTTGGAATACTCTGGATTGTCGTCAATCTCCTTGATTTCCTTCCTTATGAAGCCTTCATCACGTGCATGTGATCCTCTAAAAATCTTGGGTTCTAATATGCGGCTTAGGCTTGGACCTCCGAGACTTTAGCTTGACATTTGGTGAGACATTGTAACTTCTGGAATTTTGATCTTGGTTAAAACACCCACTAATGCTCATGACTTGGAATTGCTTGATCGAACTTGGAGTTGGGTTCGCACCTCAACTTGAAGTTAGGTTCCACCCTTACTTGGGGTTGCTTGACATCAACTTAGAGTTGCTCGACCTAAACTTGGAGTTGGGTTTGATCCGGCTGATAGAAGGCCTTGATCTTGGCTGATCGAAGGCCAAGATCTTAGCTGATCAGATGACTTAACCTTAATTGATCAGAGGACTTGATCTTAGCTGGTCAATAAACTTGACCTTGGCTGATCAGATGACTTGACCTTGGCTGGTCAGAAGACTTGACCTTGGCTGATCAGAGGACTTGACCTTGGCTGATCAGAAGACTTGATCTTGGTTGATCAGAGAACTTGACTTGGTTTATCAGAGGACTTGATCTTGGCTGATTGGAGACCTTGACCTTGGCTAATCAGAGGACTTAACCTTGATCCACTTCAAAAGTTCCAGATGTTCCAACTTTGGAAGTCAGATGTTTTCAACCTGTTGTTGGAAGTTGGGTTTCAACTTCTAAGTTCTTAGTCTGAATTATGGTGGAACATCGTGCATCTTAAGCTATAGACTTTATTGAAGATTAAACGACATAGGGTGCATGATGACCCCTAAGTCCGGCCTTCTTGTTTTGATTTGGCCATTAGGCACCTTGAGCAGCCAATTTGCATTTTGGCCTATTGGTTTTCCAAGACGCATGGTCAGACTTCGACTAGGCTCAAACAGTTTTCTACCTTTGTGTTCACGTCCATTTTTCTAAAAGTTGCAACAACACAATTAAAATCTCATTATTTCCAAAAGCTCTCAGTATATATGGTGCAATTTTAATGCAATCTTTCATATAAATTATGGTGCAATTAATAGTTGTTATACAGAATAATTATTTTTAATACAACAATTACCCATTTCTTAATCATACCAATAAGACATATATTCATTATAGCAATTTCTCATACCTATTCAGTATTTAATTATATTTCATCACCAACATATTGACAATTGAGTAATATTATGAACAAAATTACAGCTATCTGCACTGAAGTATAAGACACTTTTGGATGAGTTTGCCCTCAAATCTCGTCCAAGCTCAACAAAGAGCCAGCTGAGTGTCTTCTCAGTCAAATTAGTGGTGTATTATGAGTTAAATGAGTTGTGTTTCATCGGGATTTGTCAAGCTTTGGGTTTTTGTTTCAAGTTGAAGACAACCCGACTGCAACTTAAGTTGCTTTTTTAATCTAGCTGTCCAATTTTATCAAATGGTTGTGATCTGTCCTTATTTTTCCTTAGTGGGGGTTATTTTTGGGCCTAGGCTCCCTTTTGCCATGACAAAAAAGAATGAGTGAAAGTGCTCTTACAAGTTGATCTATGACAAAAGAAGATGGATGAAAGTGCTCTTACCAATCGATCCTTTGGAAAATCTTTTCTAAATCCACCAATGTATGCACTAGATATTTTTTCTTCAATTCCTCTTTCTCAAATAACCCTTGTATACAAATAGAATTGAACCTAGAAAAAATTGAAAATGCAAATACAAGATGGTACATCACATCTTCCATCGATTCCATAAAGAAGCATATCACATCCAATCCAATCACTCTTGGCCCATCAACGGTAATTAATATTTGTTTTAAATTCCAAACACATTGACTCACTTGACAGTGGGGTAACTGTAATTCAACAAAGCCAATGATGGCAGTTTAGGTAATACCAGCAGTAAAAAACTTATGCCACACGACGCGTAACGTAACTCCGTAACCGGCAATACCCGGTCTCCCAACGCCCACCGACAACTTCACTCCCGGTCACCCCACTACCCCTCCCCATATCCGTACATCTCTCCCACTGAAGAAGATCTCCTTTTTAAATGCCACCTTCCCTCCTTCCTCATTATTCAACAAACACTACAGCCACTCCCCAAATTAAAGAGCCCACATTTCTCCATGCGATAATTGGCGTGAATTATTGACAATCCCAAGGCACGCAGAGCCAAAAGAAAATAGCTTCGGTAAGTGCTCAACCTTTTACTGTCAGTTTCACAGCTTTTTTGACTGCTCGAAGTTGTTTTTTTTCGGGCGGAAAGAGACAACACGAGCAGGAAAACCCGTCGTCGTTTTGTTATGCTCTGGTCTGGATTCTGGAAGCTTTTTCATGGCGTAGCTAGATCTTGTATTTTTTTTTTCCTGCGCTTGGCTTTCGACGTGGTTTTGGCTCTGTAAACTCACTTGTTTGAGTGCCATTTTCAGGTTCGAGCTCCTCAATTCTGCCATTTCCTCACTCTTTCGTGTCGATTTTGCCTCCAATTCGGCGTCGTTTTGGCTTGGATTGTGACATTGCGATTGGATCTTCGGTCGCGTTCTGGTTCAGTTATTTCGACGCGGTAAGTTGCTGAACGTTTTCTTTCTTTCTCTTCCCTTCTCCACTTAAACTTGACGTTATTTAATATTTACGGTGTTGATCTTGCCACGTCAGCAGTACCGACGCTGTAGATTGCACTCTTTAGGAATGAACGAAACACTGTTGTGATGATGCCCATTATTTGTGAATTCTGATTCGATCTCAGTTTCCTGTTGAAAAAATTTCCAAAAAGAATAATTACCGTTTTTGTTAATTATGATTAAATTCAGCTAACTTTTTCACTTTTTTCCTTTTTTCTATAATTTCATGGATTTGACTTCGTTCTATTGGTTGGCCATGCTAAAAAGAGAAAACAGTGAATTAATCTATAAGTATTAGCGATCCTCTTTGTTGGACTGTACGTGGTTTAGCTGTTGCCAGTTGCCAAATTGAGATGTATGTTCATTGTGTCAAATTTATTCCACGTTGATGGGGACGTAGAATATGATAGATTCATTGGGCTGGACCCTCCGAGCCATTTTACGTTTTGATCCCAGAGCCTTTTGGGCAAGTTTGAGCTGTTTCAATGTCATTGTTTTGATACGTAGCCCTCCCTTTATAACAAAAAAGAAAAAAGAAAAAAGAGAGAAATGTAGCGCTTCCATGCTGTATATGATTTTGACCCGTCTGGTTGAAATTAATGGAAGATACCCGTGTCTAAAATGACAGTGGAAAATAACAGCTGCAATGCAATTTGATGATGGAATTAGTGTTATAGCAGCATTATTTGCAATATTGGGCAGATGGGAACTGACCCTTCTGAGGTGAATGAGTGAACAAACGTTTTTTGGTCTTTGGTGCTTGATTTTCTGTCTATCCTTTGAATTGAGATATGAATGCGAGGCTTCATGACGGAGCAAGCTTTAAATAGAGTTGTCATGAGCTTGCGTTCATTGGGTTCTACTGTTATGAAAAATCAACCTCTTGTGTTTTTTTTTGGTGTACTCAGTTTGCTAATGGAGTACTAGTTTGATTTTGTTTTATGTCAAAGGACTCGTAAAATTCTCTAAGTTGATGACCCAGAATGATGTCTTATTTGCAGGCCTACCAGAAATAAGTTTGGAATAACTAAGGAAAGGCCCAGCAGAAGTTTTCTGGTTTATGCATTTTTAATTTGGAGAAGTCACTGCATAAGAGGTAGTTGAAATCCCTTCCTTTTGTGCGTTTAGTGTTGGCTTGGCTCTATCTATTTCTTTCCTTTGTTTTTCCCCACTCTACTCTTCACTCTGAAAGTAATAAGAAGAAGAGCTTTGCTGGTTGTTGATTGTTTTGTTTTCTTCTATGTCAGTCTTGTTAATTGATTGTTGTAGTTGGAGGAACTAAACCAATCAAGGCATGAAGGAGGTTGAGAAAAGGAAAACCCCAAATACTAAAAACACCAAGCGCTCAGGAAGAACTGAAAGGAGAGACAATAAACTGAATCAAGGGAATCCTGGCAAGAGATTGAATGGAAAAGAAACTGAATCTAAAGACTCTTATGCTATACCAGACCCCAGTACTTTAGTAAGTGATTCAAACACGGGCACCGAGCTCTCTGAAGTTAATGAAAACTTGGTTATACATTATGTGGATGATGTGAACAGGTTTGAGGAGGTGCCTCAAGATCTCAAAGCCAATCCAATGATTTCCAAAGGGAACATTGATGACGCTTCAGATGATCATTCCAGTGATTTTGAAAGAGAAACAAAGCATGGGAAGGAAGAGGTGTCAGATTGTGAGACAATAAAGGATTCTGTATCATCTCAAGGGGATTCACCTTCCCTTGAGGATGAGAATGTAGAACGAGCTTCAAGGGTTCCCAAAATCATTGCAAAGAAGAATCTCTCAGAGAGCTCTCATGGATCCAGGGAGAGGTCTCCTAGTGAATCTAAGTCAAAATCGAAGGTGCTACATCCTCCAGAGAAAAAATCCACTAATTCTAATGAAGGAGCTTTGGGTAACACCAGAACTTCTTCTAGGAACAGTTCTAGCAATACAGAAGTTCCCTCTAAACCTTTGTCAGAATCATCTGAAGAAGTTGATGATAATCTTATTATAGAGGTAAAAGGAAGTCATATCCTAGATGGGGCTTCAAATGGTGCCCAGAGTGTTGAAAGTGACAATGAAACAGTACATGCTGAAGAAAATGGTGAGCAAGAGGATGTAACTGCTTTGGAACGAAAGGTTGAAGAAATGGAAATGAGAATTGAGAAACTTGAAGAAGAGCTCCGAGAAGTTGCTGCTCTTGAAATTTCCCTCTATTCTGTAGTACCAGAGCATGGGAGCTCAGCGCATAAAGTGCACACACCGGCTCGGCGCATTTCTAGACTTTATATTCATGCTTGCAAGCTTTGGACTCAGGACAAGCGAGCCACAATTGCTAAGAACACTGTATCAGGGCTTGTTTTGATTGCAAAGTCCTGTGGCAATGATGTTCCAAGGTAAAAATTATCATGTCATAAAACTTAGTGTTAAAACATTGTCACCTTCCGAAACTAATATTTTCTCTTTTCCTTTTGTATTTTAAGGTTAACCTTCTGGTTATCAAACACTGTTGTGCTAAGGGAGATCATATCTCAAGCATTTGGCATTTCACACCAGTCAAGTTCTTTAACAAAGTTTGCTGATATAAATGGGACTAGCAAAAGAAATGGAGTGAAGTCTCCAACACTGAAATGGAGGGGTGGTTCTGGTGGTAAACAAATGAACGGTTTTATGCAGTTTGCTGATGACTGGCAAGAGACAGGAAACTTCACAGCTGCATTAGAAAAAGTTGAATCTTGGATTTTCTCTCGGATAGTTGAGTCCGTATGGTGGCAGGTACATCTACTCAAACAGAGTATGATATAAATATATCTACTCAAACAGAGTATGATATAAATATATCTACTCAAGCAGAGTATGATATAAATATATCTACTCAAACAGAGTATGATATAAATATATCTACTCAAACAGAGTGTGTATAGATGTGTGTATCTGATTCTACAATTGAACCATTGTGATCGTTCGATGAAACAACCAAATAACCTCGCATTATTGCTTTTAACACATTAAAGGTGGCTTGAGTCCCTACTTCACAACAATCTTGTTGTTTTAATGGCTAAGTTGCATGCCCAAGGCCATTTTTTCCATGAATTAATATATTCATGAACTTATGTAGACTTAATTATCATTTAATATATATTCTTGACAGTGGGTTTGATGGGCTTTTATGTTTTACTGACCAGAATCTTATTTTTTCAGGCTTTGACTCCAAATATGCAATCTCCAGCTGAGTATTCGTCTAATAATAACACAATTGTAAGGTTGTTGGGACCTGCACTGGGTGATCAGAAGCAAGGCAGCTTTTCTGTGAACCTTTGGAAAAATGCTTTCCAGGATGCTTCTCAACGACTCTGTCCTGTTCGGGCAGGAGGGCACAAGTGTGGCTGCTTGCCTGTGTTGGCGAGAATGGTATGGAATCCTCAAATACCTATCTAAGCTTCCTCTGCAGTTTAAATTTTCTTCGTCACAGGCATTGGATTTTAACCTCAAACTACAGAACTTTCTCATCTTCATTAATTATTTTTTCTTCAGAGTTCTAATTAATTAGACATGATTTGCCTTTTAGGTTATGGAACATTGTGTTGCAAGGCTAGATGTGGCAATGTTCAATGCTATTCTGCGTGAGTCAGCCCATGAGATCCCTACTGATCCAGTGTCAGATCCCATTGTTGATCCCAGGGTTCTACCTATTCCTGCTGGCGATTTGAGTTTTGGGTCTGGTGCACAACTCAAAAATTCTGTACGTATCATACTCATGTTATTCATCCCCTTTATCTTCTTTTTAAACCAGAAATATTCACCTTTACATGGCTGTCATAAACTATAAAACCACTTTGGTAAGGAAATTGGCAGTTCATCTTTTGGAAGGGTAGGCCTCAAAATTGTGATTGCTAGATTTAAAACATGTGGAGGCTGCATGTCATGCAGGTTGGAAATTGGTCTAGATGGCTAAGTGATATGTTTGACATGGATGCTGATGATTCCCTGCAAGAAGATCAGCCCGGCAGTCAGGATGATGACAGGCAGAGTGGGGATGGTGAATCTAAATCCTTCCTTCTTCTCAATGCCTTGAGTGATCTTTTAATGCTTCCCAAAGACATGCTTATCGATCGATCAATCAGAAAGGAGGTTGGTGTTCATAATTTATGTTCCCATTCTTTTCCCGTCTCTTATTGGACTGATTAAACTTTTTGCTTTCATGTATACTAGGTGTGCCCTTCAATTAGTCTCCCATTAGTTAAGCGGATACTTTGTAACTTCACTCCAGATGAGTTCTGCCCAGATGCTGTCCCAGGAGCTGTATTGGAGGCACTGAATGCTGAGGTATGATTTACCTTTCCCTACATCTATATATTATCATATAAAGCTTTTATTCAGTTTTCAAGTTCCATGACCACCTGTGTCTCTGCAATTACGGCTCGATGGTTTTGAAACAGTAGAAAAAGTTTGAATCAACTGCCGTTAAATGTTAATGTTAAGAAGTGCTTCTGTAATTGCATAGAAAAAGTTTGATGTACTGTTTCTTCATTTGTTCAGAGCATTGTGGACCGCCGATTGTCGGGAGAATCTGCTAGAAGCTTCCCCTATACAGCGGCACCAGTTATGTACAGCCCACCTTCCTCAGCTGATGTGGCAGAAAAAGTTTCAGAAGCAGGAGGAAGATCTCAACTGGAAAGGAACGTCTCAGCTGTACAGAGAAAGGGATATACCAGTGATGAGGAGCTGGAGGAGCTGGATTCTCCTCTAACATCCATCATTGACAAATTACCGTCATCTCCAACTATCGTAGCAAATGGAAATGGAAAACATGAGCACACGGGTCATGCCTGCATGAATGCGAGGTACGAACTGCTTCGTGAGGTGTGGTCTGGGTAAATGTTGAAGGAGCAGACTCCGGACTCTATGTATACCTGTTGTTTCTGTATCAACAAAGTTATGGAGAAACTTAAACAGAACTGTGAATAATGAAGGCAAATATCAAGAGGATTTGAAGTCTTTAGGCTATTCTCAAAATATGGCTAAAGCCATTAGTTTTGTGTAATCTTTGTTTTGTGTATATTTATAGTGAGCTTCGTTATCATATATCAAATAATAGAGATTGCTTCATGCTCAGCGAACTCGCGAACTCAGTCTTGAATAATCTATCCAAGTTTCGACCAAAAAGAAAAAGAATAATCTATCCAAGTGCAGCAGAAATGACGCTTCTGTCATCGTCTTAGAGATTAACATAATATTTGATTTCTTATGTGTTAGTAACGCATGAGAAGTGAAAAATTGGAATCATTCAAATACCAATGTGTTAGTAAACACATGAGAAGCATGAATTGGAAAGATTCCGATATCCATGTGTAGTAATAGAATACTGAAGGTAGTGTTTTTCACTCTACGTTTGGCTTCCATCACTTCAAACTAGGGGTAGGGGAGGTGCGTCGGGAGAGCGGGTGAGGCTTGGCGGGTAATAAGTTGGTGCGGGGATGAGAGTGGATGTTGCGTCTGTGCAGTGGGAGCCTTTGCCCAACTTGCCAAGCAAGCGATATCACAGATAATTGGGCTGGACTTTTCCAAAAGGGGCCTAGGCTTTTTACCATTCACAATCAGCACTCTTCACCGTTCTTCCAAGGTTCTACCAAAAATGGTCTTAAGCCCTAAAACCCTAAAACATGAGACGCGGAAAGTATTCCCAACTCCATGGCACTCCTAATCCGACCCTTACGAAAATCCGTGGTTTTTCCTCCTCCTTCCTCCAAAATCGTAGTTCAGCAAAAACCCACTTTGCATTTTGCCCCTGAAAAACAAGTCTCCCTCTTAAACCCCAGGCTCCTTTCAACACAATGCCTAAGCACTTACATCTCTGAAATGCTTCTTCAATCGGCCTTCCAAGCAAACATTCTCAGACTGTTACGCAATGAGATACAATACGAATTCGATCGCTCTCCTCCTAATCAGGTGTCCACTTAATCCTCTCCTTCCTCCTCCTCCGTCTTTTGCTTATTTTTCGTTTTTAAATTTTTATTTATTTTTAACTTATGATCTAGAAGTTGGACATTAGTCACTAGTCTCTGTTTGGTTGCCGAGAATCTGAGGGAAAATAAATGAATTTGGAAGTGTGTATGAAGCTTAACGTTTGTTTCGATTGGAAGTTGCTTTTTTTTTTTTTTTTTTTTTTTTTTTTTTTTGGTTTTTGGTCACATTTGGGGATTTGATGAACCTGGGAAAGTTTAAAATCAGTTCTTTGTTTTGGGGGTGATTCGTTACTTGTGGGGTAAAATCATAAACTCCAGAACGAAAAAGAAAAAAAAGAAATGAGAAAGAAAACAAATGAAGTATTACTAGAAAGCCTATATGATTTTATTTCGAATAGGTTTACTAGATAGATACTGAAAGTTGCATTGAGTCCATTCGATTAGTGTTCTGATAAAAGCTTATGCAATGTAATAAGAATTTTTTCATTAATTTAGACCAAGCCAGAAACAAGCTAAAACATGAGTTTGACTTAACTTTTTGGCCAGAGACACTTTCCTCAGACTCCCGAAACGCTTCAAACCCACGATATTACAACCAAGGAGACCATTTTGCTCCAAGGCTCCGAATACGAACACCACCACAAGCTATAACCAGAGCGGTGGCAATGCTGAGGAGACAAGTCTGAGTAGATACCAGGACTCGCTTAAACAACTGGACAAGCTCGACTTCATGAAAGCTGCAAAAATCCTCTTCACTGGTCCACCTTCCAAAAGGAAGTTTGGGTATTGCTTTGCTTTGCATTTTCTGCTTCTTTCATTTGTTCTCTGTGTTGGTTTTGCTTTTGTTCTTTTTAAATCTTGTGGGTTGTTTTTGGTTCTCATTGGCATTGTATTGAACAAATTTACATGTATGTAGACACTAGACACTTTGTAGCCGGGAGAATGTTAAAATGAAAAATCTATTGAAATTGGAAGCAGCATGGTGGGTGTTTTAAGGTTCAAATGAACGAGTGCTAACAAAGGTTGTGTGGAAAATATTGAATTTGAAGCCAGTTACTAAAGCACCTGTTTAGGGTGGTCTGGATTTATTAGAAGTTGTTTAAGGATAGGAAAATGTTCAAGCAGATGGTGTATGTGTAAAACTTGATGGAATGCATTTTAGTAACCCAAATAAATTATTCCCACATTTTTTGAGTCTTTAATTGTTAGAATTTCATATTTGGAGTTAAAAGGAAACAAATTTAATGATTAGGTCTTTGGTAATACATAAGTACTGGGAAAGGAACTTAATGCACCGTCATCAGTTTTGCAGCAAGCCACTTAATTTTCATCCCATCTAGGCTAGAATGACCTAATTTGTAACTGCGTGCTCCAGATTATTTGCCAAAGAAATAATTACTGAACGAGATTATCTTTACTTTGAATATCCTGTTGGTATATTCATCTTTGTTGCTGAGACATGTTCTTGCCTTTCTCCTTTTCATGGCCAGGCTCGATTTCCATTTGGTACAACTGTTCTTTGTTTGCATGCCTTCCTTGGGTACGTATCATGTTTCATATTTGGTTTTCTCATGGTTTCACACTACTATGTAAGAACTTATTTTGTGTCACAGCTGTGTATCTGGTGGCTCAATATGCTCGCTACGAAATCAGAAGAATGGAAGCGGTAACTTAACTTTTATGCTTTTGTGCTGATATCTTTAGGCTAAAGAGTGCATAAATATTAATTGCTCTTTATTGGATTGTATGCCATTTTGTGTTTCTTCCATCATAGACCATCATCTGTCTTTTTCCTTTTTTCTTCCGCTTTGCTCTAAATCTATGATACTTCTTCCATTGTTTGGATTCACCATTTACAATCCAAGGATACTCCTTAAGAATCTGTCTAGTTTTCTAAACAACCTTTTCAGAAACAGGCTGCAATGAATTTTTTTACTGAATCACTCATCTGGCTGTTTATTTGCAGCATACACACACACACCCCACACACTGGGTTTCCTTTCTTTCCTCTCCTCACCAAAATCACCATCTCAGGAACTGGAGCAGAAAAAGAAGAAAGAAGAAGAAGCGAAAGCAAAAGAAAAAGAAATAGAACTAAAGGCTGCTGAAGAAAAAGAAGCCTCTAATCCGGAACTTTTGGAGGTAAGAGTGAGACTAGATAAACTTGAAGAAACTCTGAAGGAAATTGTGGTTGAATCAAAGAAGCAAATGAATAGTGGCCAAACAAAAGAGCATGAAGGAGGAAAGGAGAAGAAAGATATTGTAACAGAAGCAAGTAGCCGTAGTAGTTCAGAATCTAGCCAGCCGGCTGAGAAAGATCCTCTCAGTAAACAGGATTCTGTAGAACCAGGACCAGCCCTCAGCAAAGAGCGGGTAGTAGGTCAGCACCCGGTTCCTAATGCTCACTTGCAGGATAAGGAGGGCAAGACCCCAGCTTCTGAAGATGCTAAAAGATGAATTGAAGTTTTTTCAGCTGTTGTCTATAATTTTTGGTGTAGCATAGGCAAGAGGAAACACTTGGATTGAACAAAATGATTTTTAGTTTAGGAGTATGATACGAACTCAATTATCTTTTCTTCTTCAGCCTTTTCTGCTTGCAAAATGTATGCAAGAAATACTTGCAGAGCTTTTTTCCCAGTCTTTATCACTTCGAATATCTTGAGAGCAGACTTTCGTTGCAAGAGGAAAGTGATGGTTGCTTTCAAACAATAGGAAACAATCTGGTGTTTCTGTTCTGATTCGTTGTGTGGCTGTTGGTTCTTGAGTAGTATCTGAAGCAGGAAATGCAGCTTGCATTGGTCACTTTTGAAACAAATTGGCCTTATGATTTGTGCATATGTTGAGTCCGTACCTGCACTTGCATGCTTACGAAATGCAAGGATGCATGGACTTCAAATTGTCGGTTCTACTTAAACTGGTGGATTTTTAACCATCTCCTACCTTAGCGGTCTCATTATTGGAGTCATGTTCGAAGTTTGGTACTAGAGTTGTAACTTCAGCAACAAGGCTTAACCGTAATGTCCCATGTTGTGCTAAGTTTAATTTAATATGCATAAATGGGTAAAATTTCCAACAAGTTAGATATTGACACACAAACCGAAGCATTATTTGGTGAACAAATTTAGCGTGCGATTATTTTTGTTTGATTTTGTTACTTGCAGGCCTTCCCAAAAGGTTCACCTCCTCAGTTTTAAGAATCCAAGCTTTTTCGGTTAAAGAAACAAGCAAGTCCTCTTAGCCTTGGTAGTTTTTAGGGATGGTTTGATAACATATATTGAAGGAAAATCAACTTATTTTGGATTTAATCAATAAGTCCTCAACCTCTCAGTCCATTCCATATTCGTTGAACCTCATTCTTAACTTATTTCCTAAAATCAATAAAACAAACCTTAAAAATGTTTGTTAATTTAACCACCAATTACCAACAAATTCTCTAGATAATTTAAGCACTGCACTCCTACTGCCTACCGGTATACAAATTCTATAGCTGAAGGAACTTTTTCTTTAAGCTTCTGCATAGCAACATCTCTTGCCATTTTTCTCCATGGGCCCTCCTCCTCTTCTTCTTTTATCACAATTTTCCCCAGTTTCACAGCAGTCTTTGCCAAGTACTTGACAAGTTCAAAATCACTTGTGTGACCATCATACCCTACCAATTCCACTATCTTAAGGTAATTATGGGAGCATTTGGCCTTCTTATATTTTATTTTCCTTCTCATGGATTTTGTGTAGTCCATCTGCAGCAAGAAGACAACTTTGTGAGCAGGAAACAACTTTTGCATTGAGTCAATAGCTACCAAATAGTATTACCATTAAGCTCACAACTCTTCAGAAGCAGAAGTGAAAATATATTCCAGAATATGAAACAGTGGCAGAACAGTCTACCTATGAATTTCAAATATTTATATTTGACATCCATTTACCTCTGAATATTCATCCAATAAATCGAATATTCATTCCTGACACAAATATCTACCTAATTGAGACTGATTTTCTGACCAAAAGGGAAACACAGATACTTCGTTAATGGGACATATTCAAATAAATAAACTAAACCAGAATCTACCACACTAATCCAAACGTTCATTATAAAAACACAGCCTCTCTGAAATAAAATTCATTTCAACAAACATAAAATTAAATTCATCAACTGTGAAGATATATATAGAATAGGTTGAAGAAATAATGTTAACACAGAAGTTTAAACTAAAGAGACTAACATTTCAAAGGGACACTCAACTTAATAAAGACATTATATGTGTAAGCCATGAAACATGTATTGAATAAAAAATCATGGCAATAGAAAGAAACAATTGGGATGTGTGCATGCTGGCGTCCAATATCAAGTGAACAATATAACAGATCTCAATTGATGAAATTTCAATTAGGTTCTAGGAACATATAACCTTTTACCTCATTTATTACAGTGGTTAACATGATTTTGCAATTCTATATGAAGAAAATGCACGTTTCACAATGAAAGTAAAAGATGCATCACATAACAGGATGGTAAAAGTTCAAAACCATCCAGTGAATCTCAGAAACAAAATCACCCAAAGTACACATACAACTACCAAGTTTTACTGAGAAAATAATCTACCAAGTGAGAATATGCATACCTGCAAGTACAACACAAGTCTGTGCAGGCACGGAGATGCCCTAAAGAAGGAAGTTAACTGAAGAAGGCCACAAACATTGTCTTCTTCAAATATTATTTCCAAATGCTTTAGATTTGCTAATATAGGAAATATACGATCCCTCTTGTAGGGCTGAAAAAGAAACAAGGAGTAAGGGACTAATATAATCCAACAAAGAGAAGGAAAACTAATACATGATAATTACATATACCAAGTACTAACCACTATTTGATCAGTCAGTTTGAGAATCTCTAGCTGAGAAAGACAGCACGCAAGTTGAGTGAAGGCAACCTCTATGAAATTATTGCAGATACAGTCCTCAGAAATGGATACCTCAACAAGCAGCGGTACATTCCTAAGAAGCAAGCTTATCTCATTTCCAACATAACTGAGTGAAACCAGGTTTGCATCACAAATCTCAATGCTTTCAAGGCTGTTACATCGTCGAATTACTAGATACTTCAATGCAATCAATGGACCAACAACCCTTAAATTTACCAAATTTGGGGAGTGAAACACTGATAACCGTTCAAGAACTGGGCAATTAGACAAGAAGCACTCAAGAACTTCTTCAGCCACATCAACAAAATTGAAATGAAGAACTCTGATTGACTTTAAGCCAAGGTATACACAAGGGTTTAGACTTGGAATTTCACAACACACAGCTGTAGAAGTAGACCCTCTGTTGATACCTAAAAGTTCATGGGGAAAATTATAGCAGGATTTCTGTCTATGATGAATGCCATCTTTTGAGAAGTCCAACTCAAGAATTTGAACTCTTTTTTTCAGTGCAAATTGAATCCATTTATTAATGGAACTTGAAAAGCTATTATCCAAATCAAAAGCAATCCTGAATTGTTCAATGTTTGGCCATGTATGCTGTTCCACCACACTATTCACCCAATCAACATACCTACGGATTTTCTGTTCTCGTTCTTCTCGATTGAGGTCAATCAAACTGTATAAAGTTTTCTCATCATCAAATTTGAGAGTCATAGTAGATGCCAACACATACCGGCACAGATACCGCCATCGCTTAGAAAGGATACTAGTAGTTGCTGCTTCATTTAGCGGCAGGAGAGTCAGTATACTAACAAGAACTTCATCTGCCAACTCACTGATTCGGTCTGCCAGGTGGTAATCATACTTACTTTTGTTACTCTTTCTCAAGATGTAATCACCCTATGAACCGAGCCAAAAACAAAAATAAAAAAAGTATGAGTGTCACAAGTGATCTTCTCTTTTTCTTGATTCTCATAAATTATGAAGTAAAGAATATATTAAAAAAAAATGCACAAAATGGGGTTTAATCGATCTTGGGTTGGTTTTATTGTGAAACTGAAATGCATCAGCTCAGTGTTGGGAAATGGGAGTCCAAGCAGGAAATTTACATCAAATAGAGGCATAAGACAAGGGGATCCCTTACCTCCTATCTATTTCTTTTTGTTGGTGAAACTTTATCTCAAATGGTACAAAAGTCTTTTCAAGCTAACAGGTCACAAAGGGTGACACTTTACAAGAATGGCCCAATGTTGGGTCATCTGCTACTTGTAGATGATTCTCTATTTTTGTGAACGCGGCTGTTGAAAATAGCAAGGCAATGGCCAGGATCCTGGATCTATCTTGTAATGTACAAGCTTGTTTGGTGAACTATAATAAGTCAAGTCCATTTTTCAGCCTAGTACTCCTCCTAACTTCCAACAAATGTCTGCGTACTCAAGATCAATGTGACAGTGAATCCAGGAAAACATGTACGGCTTCGCACTATGTGGGATAGCTCTAAGAAAGAGGCTTTTCTGCTATGTCAGAGATAGAATTTTAAAGAATACGAAAGGCTGATAAAGAGACCCCAACTCTAAACACAGGGTTATAGAGCTTCTTGGGCATGGACAAGCCTTGCAGGCAGAAAACGTTTTACTGATCGGGCAACGTGGCAGGTTAACAAAAGCTTCTTGGGCATGGACAAGTCTGAAGGTGCTTCCATGGAGAACCATCCATCTTCCCCCCAGATTGACAAAAGGTCATGGAAGATTAGATTAGGTGGGGAGTGGAAGTCACTGCTAAAAATGAGGAAATTATCTTCTTTAAAAAAATAAAGTTTATATTTTAAAAAGAATAAATGTTAAAAATCCTCTGTTTCCTATACGCCAGACCCATCCTCAATCTGAGGAACACTTAGTTCTATTGTGTCTTGTAAAAAAAAAAAAAAAAAAAAAAAAAAAACAACAAGTAATTCATTCAAGGGCAAGAATTGCTTACCTGCATTGCTTTCTTTTTTTTCCTTTTCTTCTGGGTTATGACCAGAACTCATCAGCAAGCTTTATCAGCAGGGAAAAATCTCAGCTTTATGGCTCATTGATCTCTTCAGGAGGAAGCTAAAGCTACCCTTGTTGGTATCTGGCTAAAGATTGAGGCTTTGAAGAAAATTGATGCGTAAACTTGATTCAAAAGTTGTGGTTAATTTGCTGAACAAGAGATATCTCCCGGCCAAAGAACGAGGCTTTGAGGAAGAATGGCTGATGTTTCGAAGGTTCTGCCCAGTTTTGATCTATTTCGAGGAGCCAACAAAAACAGCGGCTCACAGGTGCCCATCCTCATTGGGATTTTGCTGAGTGATGATAACCTCGTCCAGTCCAACGTTGGCAACTGTTCGCCGCTTTGCTCTTCAGTTTCTGGTTTTGTTCTTCACTTAAGTACATGTTTTTTAGGTGGGGGGTGGTTGTGCTTTTTAAGGCCCGGTACTCCATCTATTGGGCTGTTACCATACCTGGCTGGCCTGAGAGTTGGTAAAAATATAATCAAAGGGTAGGGGTGGGTCGGTTTTGGTCCTAATTTTTAATACAATTCATATATAGCGGTTTATGATTTTTTGGACTCAAGACATGCTCATTATTAGGTCAATCCAACCAAACTCTTTTGTGATTGAGTTAGGCGGTTTGGTCGGGTTAATTCAAAATTATGATTACTCTTAAGTTTTGGTTTCAACTCATAACCCAACCTGTAAATAGTGATTTAAGATTTATTGGACTCAGGACCCGTTCATTATTAGACCAACCCAAACCAACCTAATCTTCTTATAATTGAGTCGGGCAATTTGGTCAGATTGACCTGAAATTGAGCCCACTCCTATCGAAGGGCATGTGTTGGTGGTTTGGAATTGGATTGTATTATGAAATCGAATTGGACTGAATTGGAGATGACAAATCCAATAATATATTTGGTTTTCACACAATTAAGGAGTGGATTAACTAAACACAATGACCAAAATTGTGTTTCACCCCTAACTGAAATATGTTATTACATGTCCTAGCAATTAGACATAATCCAATCCAACTTAATCCCAACTTTTTGGAGTCAAAGGGGTCTACCTTAGTGGAAAATTGCATTGACTTGTAGACTAGAGGTTTATGTTTGAACTCCTATGGCATATTGGCAAGATTTATAATCCAACTATATTTGGGCCTAGTAAATTTAGACATTATTCAATTCAGCTTAATTTTAGGTCACCAAACATTTATTCAATTGTTTTGGGGCTTCAATATTCCAAGTTGTTTGGGCTTTGGCTTTTTCACTTCATCTTCTTCAGCTCCTCTAATTGGTTCATTCTCTTTCATCAAATGGTGATTGTTGATCTCATCATCCTAATCCAACATAGTAAAGTGTTCCCTGTTCAAACATGCAAAAACAACACACTGAAACACACATACTCCATTTATATCCAAATAATCACCCAAAAAATAATAATAATAATTTGACATTACATATGATGTATTGCTTTTCAGAATCGTCTTACACGACTCCTATCAATCTTTGAAATTGCTATTCTCATTTCACCATTGCAAAATGGGCATCTTCCAGAATCGTCTCCCACAATCCTGAAGTCGCATATGAAGATGAAAGGAGAGAGGGTAGCATTAGGTGGGCACAATTTGACGATTTTGGAGGGGCACGTGACCAAAACATGACGGGCATTAAAAGAATTTGACAGAAAATCACAATTGTCCTTGAATTGTTCTAAGTTAAAAGTACAGGGACAAAATTGAAACGACAGAGATCAAAGTGATAAAAGTGGTAAACTACATGGACCAAAAGTGACTTTTTGCCTATTAATTAACATTATGAATTTATTTATTTCTTGGTCGAAACATTCTGATTCCTTTAAAGTAAATTTAGATTTTAGCCATAAAAAAAATTTCACTTTTGGAAAAAACCAAAGCTTTTTCAAAAAAGACAGAAAAACCTTTCAACTTTAAAATCAAAGACATGCAAATGTAAAGGATTCCTTAGGAAATCAAATTAATGATCACGCTCAACTCAATTTATAGTTTCCTCAATCAGTTATGCTAATAATTTTGAAAAAACCCAAAAAGAAAAGGAAATAAAATAAACAAGTTCCAAAATCTCTAACTATATGCTTGTTACTCAGCACCATCGCTATATCCGTGAGAACTTGAAAAAGGACCACTCTCAGATTTAATGGAAAAAAAGAGGCCTCGACCAACTTCTCAGTTTCTCCAAGACCAGGTAACAAAAAATTAAACTGTATTTTAATTTTTTTTCTCTCTCGTTATTTATCATGAAAGAAACAAAGATTACATAACCTTTTTTTTTTCTTTTTGTTTGTGGTTCAATTCATATTCATAGGGTGGTCGCAATAACTTGAGAAAGAGAAAGAGAAGTAAGCATGGCCACAACAAGTTGTTGGACAGAATCAGTGAGTTGCCAGATGCAATTTTAGTTAGTATACTGTTTCTCTTGCCGCTGAAGGAAGCACAAGCTACTAGCGTCCTTTCGAGGCGATGGCGGTATGTTTGGGCGTCTACTATGATTCTCAACTTTGAGGCTGAGAAAGCTTTGTGCAGTTTGCTTGACCTAGAACCAGAAGCAGAAGAGCTTGAAGAGGCCCAGTCATGGAACAATTTAGGGTTTTTTTTTACCTAGATGATAAGTTTCAAGTTCCATTAATAAATGGATTCAATTTTCAATGATAGAAAAGAAGAGTTCAAATGCTATATATTTGAGCTCGAGTTGTTAGAATTTGGGTGTTGATTCTCGAGAGCAGCTAACCAAGAACATGCATGCATGCCAAGGTACCCATTTAACTCATGTGAATATATTAGGAGTTGTTTTGATAAACTGTTGGGCTAATATGTTAGTTGTGTATCTTGTACACATAATATAGTGGCTGGGTACTAAAACATCTCTCATTGTTTCTCTTCTGTCTATACTACTCCTTTTGGTTTGACATCTTTTCTTTTTCTATAAGAATATATATATATATATATATAATATATATAAAAGACGAAAGAGGATAATGTGTTTTCTCCTATAAAGGATGTAATTCGATATAAAGTAGTTGGAGTCGTATTAACTCATAAGAAGAAAAACGACAATGTGTTTCGTTTATAAAAAGATGCAACTTTGAAGCATATTAATTCTACTCCCATGTTAGGTCTATTTCACAAAAATTTTATGGAAGAATTGGTGGGATCCAGTTTTTATATGGCCACAAATTGGGTGTTTGACGTCCCAAATCAGCAATCGTCTTGTCAAATTCTAGTAAAATTGAAAAACTTTCCGAGAAAAAAAAAAAGAAAGTTAAATAAATTTGGCAATTGTCAAAACCATATGGTAAAGAGGAGCTCCAGAGCCAAGTTTTTTTTTTTTTTTTTTTTTTTTCTAAATGAAAAAAAAAAAAACTGTATTTTCTTTCCAATTAAATTTAATAAACTATGCTCAACAACAATTAATATAAGGAAACAAGCCTCTCAAAAAATAAAAAATAAAGGAAACAAGAACGCAAAAGGGCCCAACAGGGCCCTCTCCCTCCAAACCAGACAAAGCACAGAGAAAGTCCAACAAGACTTGGCTATAATTGAGAGCCGAAAAAATGAGTGTCGGAGCTGATAGCATCGAGAGAGAGCGAAAGAGAGATGAAGACGACTCAGTACAGTAAGACCTAAATCCAATACCTCCCTCTTCCCAAAATCACTCACTCGTCTTCCACTCTCTGACTCGCTTGCCCGCTGTAGCAGTGAGTTAGAAGACCCTTTTCAGGTTAAGATTTTCAAGAGGAAAAAAACCACTGTCAGATTCAATGAAGAAAAGGGTGCGTCGACCAACTTCTCAATTTTCCCAAGAACAGGTAAAAATACTATGAAGTTTGCATCTTTTTTCTTCCCATATATCTAAATAGTACAAAAAAGAAGCTTTTTGTTTAAATTCTCTCCTTAATTTCTATCAAAGAGTGCATCATTTCCTCCGGTTGGTTTGGCTTTTGTTTTTCTGATTGTTTTGATTATTAATTGGGTCTCTTTTGTAAAATAGATTTCATAATTTAAGGGAATTTTCAAAGAGAGAAGAGTACCTGGTTACTCTCCTTAATCCTAATTGACTTTTTTATTTTTTGTGTGGTTCCGTTCATTTCATAGGGGGGTTACAACTTGAGAGATAGAAAGAAAAATAAGCATGAATGCAACAAGATTTTGGGCTTGGACAGAATTAGTAGTTTGCCAAATGAAGTACTTGTTAGTATACTGTCTCTCTTGTCACTAAAGGAAGCACAAGCTACCAGTGTCCTTTCTAGGCGATGGCAGCATCTGTGGCGGCACGTGTTAGCATCTACTAGGACTCTCGACTTTGATGCTGAGAAAACTTTATGCAGATTGTCTAACCTCAGAGCAGGAGCACGAGACTTGTTAATCTGTAGGTACGTTGATTGGGTGAATAATGTGGTGGAACATCATCGAGGCCCAATGGTTGAAACATTCAGGATTTGTTTCGATCTTGATCCTAAGTTTTCAAGTTCCCTTGATAAATGGATTCAATTTGCAATGGAAAAGGGAGTTCAAATGCTTGAGTTGGACTTGTTATCATACGGTGTTTTTCCTCGGAAGTTCTTTCCGTGCTACATTTTTCCCCATGAACTTTTAGGTATAAAAAAAGAGTCCACTTTGAAGCACTTGTGTTCTGATATTCCAAGTCTCCACCGTTGTGCATGCATTGGCTTTAAGTCCCTCACAGTTCTTAATTTCAAAAGTGTTGATGTGGAGGAAGAAGTTCTTGAGTACTTCTTGTCCAACTGTCCTGTTCTTGAACGGTTATTAGTGGATGATTCACCAAATTTGCGCAATCTAAGAGTTGTTGGTCCATCAGTTTCATTGAAGTACTTAGTGATAGAGCAATGTTCCAGCTTCATAAGCATTGAGATATGTGACACGAACCTAGTCTCGTTTACTTATGTTGGATGTGAGATAACATGCTTCTTAGGAATCTACCACATCTTGTTGAGGTATGTGATTTTTCCTATAAGAGCATAGGGGATGCCTTCACTCAACTTTCATGCTGTCTTTCTCAGCTAGAGATTCTCAAACTGAACGGACTTCTGGTTAGTATATCTAAGTTTTAAGTGTTGGTTTTACTGTCTTCTTGTTGGATTCTGTTAGTGTCTTAGTCCTTGTTTATTTGGTTTTCAGTTCCAAGAAAGGAATCATGTATTTCCTGTACTAGCAAATCTCAAGCAATTGGAACTAAAATTTCAAGCAAATGATTGCTTCATCCTTCTTCAGTTGGCTTCTTTCATTAAGGCATCTCCGTACTTGCACAGACTTGTGTTGGAGGTACATATTTTTATTTAGTTCTATTTCCTGTACCAGTAAAACTTAGTATTAGTATATGCACTTTGGTGATTTTGTTTATGAGGTATTGGTCAAGTAGTCAGAGCAGTTAAGAATCCAAGTCCACAAAGCCAGTTTAGGGGATTTCTGGGTATAAATTTTTTAAGATATAGGCCTTGCTGTTATATGATATCGAGTATGAAACTGAATTTTGGAAGATTTATGAAGTAGTTACTTATGGTCATAGTCATGTTTTACTATTATGTGTTATGTTCCCTTTTTTGTAATTGTATTGAGGAGTGGGGGCACTTGCAATCCATTTCCTTTCTTAAAATTGGGATCCCTAGATGAAAGAACCCTAAATATGTTTTGAATTAGAGGCTCTAAAGACTTACAAGCTTGTCTTAATGTTAATTCTATTTGGTAGCTAATTATGGTAATGTAGCTTCCAGTTCCCAAGTTGTGCACCTTTACTCCAAAGACTTTTGAGTTTAATGATAGTTCTATTCGGTGGCTATAGACTTCCTGGAACTTTTGGTTCTTGTTGTATTGTTTCCTTGGTGCAGTTGTACCCGTTATGCGAGAGAAGAGAAACGAGATTTAAGAAGGCATCCAAATGCTCCCATGAGTACCTTAGGGTAGTGGAAATTGGAGGGTATGATGGTCGCGCAAGTGATTTTGAAATTGTCAAGTACTTGATAGAGAATGCTGTTCAACTGGAGAAAATTGTTATTGATCCTGCTGATCCTATCGAACCACATTATTGTTTTCCTAAGCACAGAATAAAGAAGACTATTGAAGAAGTGGAGAGGGAAGAAAATGCAAGAAATCTTGCTAGGCAGCAGCTTATAGAAAAGGTTCCTTCAACCGTAGAATTTGTATGCCTCTAGCAAGAGAGATGCCTAAATCATATATAGATTGTGTTGGTAATTATATAAATCAATAAGTGTATGTAATAAAGAAACTGCTATCAAGTTTATGAGTACAGTTTTTCATGTTGTACATGTTACTGGCGAGCCAGTAAATTTATCTGATCTCAAGATTAATAATAGTCATAATGCATGTTAGTGGCCCTGATTTTTCAAATGTGGATTGTGCAAATAGATTCCATGTTTATTACCTGTACCAAGATTGGAGATCAAACTCTAGGTTCAGAATCTTCTTGGGGACTCATACAGGAAGCACACCCTATGTTTTTCTTTAAAAACTATCTTCAGCTTCAGGGCTTCAGGACACTCAAGACTTGTCAAATGCTACAAGTGTTTAGTTTTCTCAACCCAATTGCATTGAAATTGGGAGGCTTCATTCCAGCTACAGATATCTTTTTTTAAGCCGTGGTTGGCTACGCAGATTTGGTTTTTAAGGAAGAATTTTGTGAAGGGAAATGAAATGAACAAGAGCAGTAAGATATCTACCTTTTCTTCTTGTATTTTGATGGAGCTTGTTTCTTCAAGTTCAGATATTGGCATCATATTCTATGGAGACTATCACATTGCAAAACTGGCTTCTTTCTTCCGGTTGAATTTCGATGGAGCTTGTGGTGACAAGGTAACTAAGAGGGGGATGGTTGCTGTTATTAGAAACGAAGCAGGGGGGCTAATTGCAGGACAATAGTCTCAGCAACCAGTTTGCTCCCCCAAGGGAAAGTTGAGGGGTTCTTACTAGCCATCAGATGAATTGCAGAGCTATTATTATCCAGTTAGATTGAACCTCTCAACATATAAGGCCCTCATTATAGAATCCTCCCAAAAAAGAAGAATGCAATTCAACTTCTAGCATGAGTCATTCTATAATGAGGGCCTTATGTATGGCGCTCGCTATAGAATTCTTGCCTCCAACAGATATTGTTGAAAGCAGAGGCCCAAATGAAATGCCTAACCCCGAACAAACAAAAATTCATGCCCAAAAAAGGAGAACTAGAGAAATTGCAAGGATAAATTCAAAATTCATTATAAAGCTCCCATAATTGTTTGGGCTAACGAGAGTTCCTGAGAATGATAGTGAATTTGCATTATGTTATAATATTGGTTTTTTATAAATAAAATTATAATATTGTAAAATCCTTTAAAAAAAGCCTTTGCAACCCACTCCTAGAAAATTCTCCTAATATCAGGTTTTCAATTACAAAAGGGATGTAACACGTGATCACTAAAACCTGGTTGAAGGTTGCAACAAACTATGTTTGGCCCAACACAGAGAATTTGATTTGCATTAGGACTCTTTCTTTTAGTTTTTACATCATCCTAAATGCTTTGAAACACTATATAAAGCTCTTGCTTACCTCTCCTAAGATGATTTCTTTTCAGAAGATGAAGTCCATAACCGTGTACGATATTTGAATAGCTATCATGACGGCTATGGACTTCATCTTTTATCATGACGTACTGAAAAGAAATCATCTTGGAATATAGACCAATATTATAACACCATGCAAATTCACTATCATTCTCAGGAACTCTCGTTAGCCCAAACAATTATGGGAGCTTTACAATAGGATAAAAAGAGAGCAGCCAAAGTAAAACATCGAAGTTCAAACATTGCAAAATAGCGGGTCCACTATGAAAGATAAATTCAAACAAAGTTAAGTCTTGATCAAATTAAAAATATCAACGGGTTGTTCAATCATCAATGGGTTTCTTATACTCTTTCGACTTATCTTCCCTGTTGAAGTCACACCATCTACTCTTGCCTACCAAGCTACCTTTCACACATGACAATCAGAACCTTCTAAGGTCATCAAGAACATCTCCACCCAGCTAGCAGGAAAGTCATCATCAAGGTCCAATCCAGCCGATTTCTCCACCCCAAAGTCTTCAACAAAATTTCCATTTTTAGCATATCCTGGTTGTACTGTTGAGTTTCCCTCCATAATATTAACAGGTACTTCATGATCAAGAGAAAACACTTCATTGATGATGCCATTGCCACAACTCTGATTATTCTCCGCCAACATGGCCTCCAAACTCACCTCCGGAACCTGACTAACGCTACGGGAAGATTCTCCGATATAACTGGGGCCTGGATCAAGGTTAGTCAACCCAGGAAGAAAAGTGGGGTAAAATGTTTGAGGATGATTAGGAACCTGCATGGAGTCTTGAAGAAGGGAGGAGAAGCTAGGGTTTTGGTTGAGGTATTGGCTGTAGGAATCACTGTTATACTGATGTAACTGATCAAACTCATGATTCTCAACATCCCTGCCAAAACTGAAACCTGATGAATTTCCATCAACAAACTGTCTCATTGTTGGATCACCATCCAAACTCCCATAAATTTGAGACCCTCCAACACTGAAACCACTCCCCTCTGAATTATCACCTCCTCCATAAGTACCAACCCACTGATTTAAACTAGGGCTTCTCTGAAAGTTAAGGTTTTCGCATCCAGGAACATCATGAACTTGAGAGCTAGGGTTAACATTGAAGTCCTGGGGAAGTTGATTATATTGGATATCAGTGTTTTGGAGGGAGAAAGGGCTTACATATTGATTGAGGTTTGAATTGTTGGGGGTTGGTAGGATTTGATGAATTGTTGGCTCAAATGAGGATGATGGTTGAGTTGTTGAGCTCAGCCTAGAGATTCCTGTGCTATAATCCTCATCTAGTTGCAAAATGGGAATTTTCTGATTAGCATCACTGCTTCTTCTGTTTTCTAGGACATCATCAACTGAAGACCACCTTAACTTCTTTGAAGCACCCTTTCCAATTGGAAGCTTTGCGCTGTTAAAAATGCTGTTGAGATCATATCGACTCAGATCAAAGTTTGTGACTGCTTTTGTGCCCTTCATCCTTATCGCGGCAACATCATAAGCTCTTGCTGCTTCCTCTTCAGTTGCTGGTTGGTTGGCAAAATGATTAATTAATTCAGCTCAAGTAGTTAAAGCCAACTGTTGATATTCTTTTCTAGCTAAGTTGTAACATCTTTTGCTGTGGTCTTGATCATCAAATCAATCATTAGATAATATGAGGCATAAAGGGTCATATAGGATCTTACCAAATGTACCCAGGTAAACTCCTTTGAGCCCTCCCCCTTTGCCTAATCTGGCTTGCCATTTCTTGTGGTACGAGTTCCTGTTTCAAGGCTTGACTATGTCACAGAGAGAGAGAGAGAGAGAGAGAGAGAGAGAGAGAGAGAGAGAGAGAGAGAGAGTGCGAGAGAGGATTAGTCATAATACCTTGACACTCCACGATATGTAGATAAACCCTTGGCAAAAGTAGCACTTGTTCTGAAATATGGCAAGATTAAGATACAGCTAATTAGTAGAGAAAGATGAAGAAGCAACATTTAAAGCATATAATACTAGGTACAATTAAGATTAAATGGTGTATGAAGACCAATTCAGTTTCAAGTAATTGGGGCCATTACTAACAAGAAGGAAGATGTGGATGTCTTTCGCCTATAAAAGGATGCAATTTTCGGGCATATGAAGACGAATTAGAGCGAGAAAGTAGAGCACGAGTGAAGAACCCCACTAAGTTGTAGAAATTCAGACCTAGATCTTACTGATCATACTCTGTTTACCTTCGAATGTGGAGAAAATAGTCTTGTTTGGACATCCCCTTCATCTCCTCCAACTCTTTTTTGTATTCATTCAGCTACAACAGTTATATATATATAGAGAGATATGGAGGATAAATCATTAGAAGGGGAATATGATTCAAAATAAACAATAAGCAAATGAAAAACATATTAATGTCAAATGTAGTATTTAACATACAGTGAAGTTTAATGTAGCAAAGTCGCCCCATAACTTTAGAGCAGCTAGATCATGAGCTCTAGCTGCCTCCACTTGTGTTTCAAATCCACCTGCCAAATTAAAGGGCAAATTAAGAAGAAACTATTGACAAGCCAGCAACTTTTCGAGTTTAAAACTAAAGAGATACAAGAAATTCACCCACCAATATAAACTGTCGTTGATGGAGGAAACAAGAAGAAGAAAAAAAGAAGTTAGTTGATAATTTGGATGTTATTGCTTGATTAGCAAGCACAAGATGGAAATGGATAATGAAATAATGTTGTTATACCTGTCTTGCCTTTACTTCGTGGTTCAGTGTTATCCCACAGAAATGCTTCATAACGACCTCCTGTGTACCTGTATATATAGCAAGTTCATTGTTATGTATATATACATTTGCAAAATCCATTGAAGAGTGCATTTCGTCACACTATAATGTATATAAATTTAAGCAACTAAGGTATTCGTTCAATACATGAAGAAGGCTATCTACTCACTTATCTAAAGGCACACACTCTTCTCAACGAAGTGATCTCTTGTTTTTAAAAGCAAAATCACTTATGTTATAATTGAGTCAATTTTTCATCCCAATTAGAATTTGTTGCAATGTGCCACCTGCAACTAACTCCGTCCTTTTGTTTCTTCCATAAAATTTCACGAAGTTTGCATATGACTGTTTAGAAACAGTGAGTAACAATTTTTCCCATGTCCAAATACGGTTCAATAGATGAAGTAAGTTACAACAAATTTCTAGTTGAGGTGATGCATTTAGACGACAAATTGTCTCAAGGCCTATAATTCATGTAGTATTGATGTAGTTTTCCCTTAGCATATTGAGTGGTGTGGTTGAGTAATGGGATATGATTGTTCTCTTTATCATTATTAAAATCTCTCTCTAGATCTTCGGAGCCAATAAATATTACTGAGAAAAATAGTACGTATGAACAATTTTTCTTTGGAAAATATTAAATGCATCTAGTTATGAGATGTTCTTAATGAATATGTGGTAGAAAATATATATAATTATTCAAATTTACATATGGATTATAACAAAACAAAACAAACTAGTATAAGCATACCTTGAAACTCCATAAAATGCAGAACCCCTTTGGACAATTTTTTTCTTCGAATTTTTACAGTGACGTTTACGTTTCATCGGTTTTTCTCCACTTCTACCATTATCTTTACCATTATCTTCTTCATTGATGCAATCATAACTAACCATTGTGGAACAATACATAAATAGATTAATTAACATAATTGAACTTTTGAAATATGGATTGTAAATTAAAAAGTAAGTTTTGATTATTACCTCATAAATGGATCTCCAAATATGTTGATATTATCGTTTCTGTTCTTTTCACCAATAAAATCCTGATCACTTTCCACATGAATTGATGATGAAAATGGGTAGTTCGCAGAAGGAAGAGTATTGCAATAAGGTGCTTCAACTGGGGAACTTTCAAGTATCCATGGAGAATTGTGTTGCATATGGTTACTTTCCCTTGCTTCTGAAGTATTATTATTGTGAAAAATTAGTAAAACCCTCATTTTATAACTCATTAGAATAAAACATGTGATTGTATGGGAAGTGACCGAACACGAATTTGGTTAGGATCAATGACAAAATCATTCAAGAACCCTAGAGAAGAGCTCCTAGGCTCAAAGTTAATTGAATTACCCGACAAAGGAGAAGGAAAACAGAAGTTCTCACTTGAATTCATAGTACACACTTGATGGGAAAAAGGGCCAAGACTACCTCCTGCACAAAAAACAAAACAAAAACAAAAAAAATTTACTTAAAAATTAATTAGGGAATTAGCTTAGCATATCCCAACAATACTAAATCATAGGTAAAAAAGTTGACTGACAATTACATATAAGTAAAGTATAAACTAAGCACCATTTAAAGGACAAATCTTGAGGAGTTCAAATAACATTGCCATAATGCTAAAGTTATTTGCTCTTCTACACGAAGTGTAGAAATAGCATTTGCCACTAATTATAAATAGTCTTCGAATGTGCTTTTCCTTCATACAGTTGTTGTTATTACACTCCAATGACACATTATTATTACAGTACTATTTTTATACTTTTTCATATACATTCTATAACTGAAACCCATAAACCTTGTATCTTAAACCCATATAAGGCCTATAATCTAAACCCATGAATCCCCTTACAAATTAAAAAATAAAGCACAAGTACTATACCAACAATTGTCACTGCACTGCAGTTCAACCCGCAAATTGTTACAGAAAAGTTAAGTGTGTTTGTAAATGTTAAGAGTGTTCGTCCCACATTGAAAAGTTAAAGAACCTAACCTAAGTTTATTAGGAGTTGAGTCACCATTGTCAATTAGTTATGGGGTGGGTAACTGTGGAACCTCATCCTTCTTGGTATCAAAGCAAGGCTTCATGTGTTAGGTTCAAAGGCCACACATGCTCCCATATCACTCAATATGTGTTGTCTATGTGTAAGGCTTAAAAGTTCGCCACACGTGGGGAGGCGTCTGTGGTCGTGCTACCATGTCACCCAATATGGGTTGTCCACATATTAGGCTTGAAAGTTTGTCACACGTGGGAGGGCTTGTTGAGAGTGTTTGTCCCACATTGTAACAAAAGTGAAAACAAAAACTAAAAACTGAAATCTATTTGAAATTGTTTTCACTTTCAAGTTTTTGTTTTCACTTTTGTTACTCCTCCCTCTCATTCTCCTCTTTCATCGTCTCTCTCTCAATCTCACCTTCACTCCCATATCTCACTCTTATTTTCCTCCATACTCTAGCACAAAAAATGAAAACTAAAAACTAAAATTGAAATAGTTATGAAACGGGCCCTAAAGGAAATAGCCTGAGTTTATAAGGAGTTGAGTTATTTCCCCAATTACCAATTGATTTTAGGGTGGAGTCTCAACTTCCTTAAGTAAAACACATCAACGTAACACTCGAGATTTTTTCCCTTTTCTTTCTTTGATACATTAATGTTTTTCTAAGTATTTTGAGATGTTGTTAGGGGGTAGGGAATGATTGATTATACTTTTATATTCACATTTGCGTATCAAGTGCACGTTGAAACTCTAGACATAGATAGTAATTAAGTGAAATAATTAAGCACTAAAACAAATTTAGCAAACATTCGACCACCTTAGCTCTTTGAAGATTATGGGTGACATAATATGCACATACAAAGTAGGTAGGTAGGATTTAAACGAAATAATAAATATATCCAAGAGAATGCCACAAATTAGGGAATGAATTGAATGCCAAAAATAAGAGAGTACAATTGACAAGTATATATATATATATGTGTGTGTGTGTTATATTTATGCATTAGCAACAATATATGTGTGTGTGTTTAATAATAAAAATAGCACTACCACTAATATAAACAACCAGAAAAATTTTCATTTAGCATGAATAATATATATAAATTATTGTTAAATATGCACTTAAAAAAAATATATATGTAGGGTTGCACAAAAAATAATAATTTATCACACTTTTTCTTATAAGTTTGACAAAGTTGTCAAGTGCATTGAATACATGATAGATAAAATAAATAAAAATGATAACTTATACACGTGGAAGTAAGTTAAGCACTCTAGAATCTTACCGTTAACTTTAAAGAATAAGATGACATTAAAATTGTACATATAGAAAATTGATTATAAAAACATATTGCGCGCCAAAACTCTATAGGAATAAACAAATATGAATACATAGGTTTCACGCCAAACATCTAATATTATAAACCTCGTTCAATTCTCGGTATGTATGTTTGTTTTCAGTCCATAAATCCTAAATATATGTGCAAAAATGTTTGTCAATGAACACTGAAATCTCGAAGGGTAGTTCAAGATGTGGTCTCCAATCAAAGCAAAAAAGAAGTTCAAGATGTGGTCATAATTAAGGTGTGTCATAAGGTCCGTGACCAATTCAGAAAACAGTAGGGCATATAGATTTGATGGGATAGTACCTGCCTTTCTTCTGCTGTGATTGTCTCTCCTCAAAGCAAATTAAACCTTCATAACCCTGCAAAATTGAGAAATGAGAGCAGAAAACAGTAGATGAGTAAACCCAATTCCAAAAAAGGTGTAGAATTTTGATGATGTTACATATGGGAACGATAATGAAGTGGCTGGAACAACATGGAAAAGGGGAAGTGAAGCAAGAAATAAAGAAAAGAGGAAAAGGTAAAGCAAACCAGTGAGCAAGTGTAAGCGATTTGTGCCCAAATTGTTTTGCATGCTCAACAAGTTTAAATGATATGTGTGAGAACGAGCCACGTTTGGAGGTGCTCTAAATTGCAAATGCTGAATAGAGGGTGATATTTGCTACCTTATTTAGCCCTTCGGAATTAAATTCTACAATTATGTCGTTTTGGCATCTTTAACAGGTGGAAAATCTACCTGCATTCAAAAGCCTGTCAACTTTACCATGGTCAAATGATAAGAGGACATAAGCCCACCAATCCACTGCTTCCAATTTGAAATTTAGGTTACTGGTCTTCATTATTACGGTTTTGGTTAAATGGCAAGTTAATTAATCTGGTCAGTAGAGATAATGAGGACTTTATCTTTGCTATTTAAGATTTAGAAATTCTATCTTACAAATGTATGCAAATTATTAGGGGGTTCAGAACAATGCATGTCACTTGATTTTGATTCACTTAGAACAGATAACATTATCGATATGTATGCTTAGGCCGTCTCCAGTAGTGGAGGGCTAAACATAGCCCGCCCATAAATTTAGCCCATCATTTATAGTTTTCTAAGGAATAGTGATGGGCTATATTTTTACTGTCTTCAACAATGCAGGGCTAAATCATAGTTCCCTCAATATTTTATTATTTTTTAGTATATTCTTTAAATCTATTGGTTAATTTAATTAAAGTACTACTTAGACCCTATTTAAAATTCATTTTAGAATATAAAAATATTTTATGATAGGATTTTTTACATTAATTTAAAAATTAAAACTAAAACATGAATTTAAAAACAACAATACATTAATTTAGAAACAACAACTAAAAAATTAAAAAGATAATCATCATCTCCCGACATTGTAGGATGATAATTGGATGTTGAAAGTTGAAACTGCATTCGGAAACAACTCATGTAAGCGGCGATGGTTCTAAATTTCCCTATTTTTTTCGTTGAAATACTCCTTATTCATTGGAGTCATGTTTGTGGTGACCCTAGCCATGTTCCTCTTGTCCATCTCTGCTTGCCTTTGTTGGACCATATCTTCGTGCCTCCTCTTCTTCTTCTCTGCCTCCTATAGGCGTTATGTTTGGCTAGCATGTCTCCTCTCGCTTTTTTCAATGCTTGATTCCATTTGTTCAAGCTTGGATATATGTGCTTCTACCACCTACACTTGCACAACTTTCGTGATTTCTTAGGGTCGCTTCAATGGTGCCTTCATAAAGCTCATAATATATATTTGTGAGAAACACGCGTCCAAAAACTGTCTGAGGTTTGGCTAGTACCGTGTATATTATCTTCAGTGACTTTCAAGAAAGCCTTGCAAAGAGCTTCATCTTCCTTTCGAGTCCAATTTACGCCTTTTTTCGAAGTGGCATCCATTTTTTTCCTAACAATGAGGGGTTAATTTTTGTATGGAAAAGAGGAAGGATATATAATATGTAGAGGATGCAAAAATTGTGGGAAATTATGTAGAAGGATGAAAAAAGTAAGGATGGTATATGTAAAAGGAATGATGAAAATATTGTGGGAAATTAGATAGAAGGATGAAAAGAATGCGGGAAATTATGTAGAAATGAGGTTGGTATTTATAAAAAAATTATATTAGAAAAACCCATTTTTAGTTTTTTTTTTTAAGAAAAAAAATAATGGCTAATTGACGAGCCATTATAGGGTTTTTTTATTTTTTTATTTTTAAACAAAGGATATAGCCCACCTAAGGATCAGGCCAAATTTGGCCCTACATTAGCTTCTTTGGCTTGCTGATTGGATTTTGATCCAGTGACAATGCACATTTAGCCCATTTACTGAAGATGGCTTTTAGGTATGAAATGACTAAATTTGTGGGTTTAGCCCATTGCTGGAGATGACCATAGTGGGCTACTTTTTGTCAGTTTGGGCTCTACTTCTCTTCCAATCCAAGCAAAAATTATAGTGAAATATAGCTTCAAACAACTGCTAAGCCAAATTTTCACTCTTTAAAATACAATGTTAGGGGAGATTTTTTTGGCTAAAACCCAAATTGTGGATTTCAACAACCCTATCTTTTTCTTCCTAGTCAAAAGAGAATATGCAAAATCAAGTTCAATTTGCTTAAAAGACAAACAAAAATGCAGTCATTTGTAATTCAAACTTGAGACCGAAAATAAAAGTTCCTCAAATCTAAGAAAAGTCTATAACTGAAACTGTGGGTCCTTCTGTGAAGGGAGTAAAGTAGTTTGGCAACTTGAGAAATTGATGGGTTTTTTTTTCTCCTGCAACAGAGAAGTGCAATGTACCTTTCAGACATTGCAATCAGAACCGTCTATATGGTCATCAAGAACATCTCCAGCCAGCTAGAAGGAAAGTAAGTGTCCAATGCAGCTGATTCGTCTACCCCAAAGTCTTCAACAAGATTTCCATTTTCTGCATTTCTTGGTAGCACTGTTGACTTTCCCTCCACATTTTCAGTTACTTCATAATCAAAAACTGTAAGAGGTTCATTCATGATGTCACGGCTGCAACTCTCATTGGTCTCTGCCAGCATCGCCGCCAAAATCACCTCGGGAACCACACTATCGTAAGATTCTCCAACATAGCTAGGGCCTGGATCAAGGTTAGCCATCCCAGGAAGAAAAGTAGGGTCAATTGTTTGAGGATAATTAGGAACCTGCAGTGAGTCTTGAAGAAGGTAGGAGGAGCTAGAGCTTTCATTGTTGCATTGGCCATAGGCATCACTGCTATACTGATCTAGCTGATCAAACTCTTGGTTTTGTGGTGGTATGATGGGTGCAAACTGGTTCAATGGCTCCATGTGCTCAATTCCCCTGCCCAAATTGTAACCTGAATTATCATCACCAATTTTTGCCATTGTTGGATCCAAGGTTCCATAAATTTGAGACCCTCCAACATTGATTCCATTTCCCTCTGAATTCTCACCTCCACCAAAGGCACCAACCCAGTTGTTGAAACTAGGGTTTGTCTGAAAGTTTGCCTCTGAATTATCACCTCCACCAAAAGTACCAGCCCAATTATTGAAACTAGGGTTTGTTTGAAATTTAGGGTTTTGGTATCCAGGAAGAGGAACTTGAGAGCTAGGGTTAACGTTGGAGTACCGGAGGAATTGGTTATTTTGGATATCAGTATCTTGGAAAGCATAACGGAGGAACGGGTCTACATATTGAGTGGGGTTTGAATTATGGGGGGGGGTGGTAGGATTTGATGAGTTGTTGGTTCAAATGATGAACAAGATTGGGGAATTCTTGGGATTAGCTTAGAGATGCCTGAGCTATCACCAATATTTAGTTGTAACATGGGTTTCTTCTTCTTAGTGTTTCTCTCCTTTTTAAGGACATCATCAACTGAAGACCACCGTACCCTCTTTGAAGCACCCTTTCCGATTGGAAGCGTTTCGCACTCAAGAATGCCTTTGACATCATACTCACTTTGGTCAAAATTTGTAACCGATGTTATGCCTTTCATCCTTATTACAGCAACATCATAGGCTCTGGCTGCTTCCTCTTCAGTATCTAATTGTCATTAATTCAAAGTAAGACAATTAATTAAGTTCAAGTATAGTTGAAATGAACTGTTGATATGATTTTTTAATTTTAGCTCAATTCTAATATCTTTGGATGCGGTCTACTATTCTTGATCATCAAATCATTAGTCATTGGATAAAGGCATAAGGGGTCATAAGAGTTACCAAATGTGCCCAGATAAATGCCTTTGCACCCTCTTCCTTTCCCTACTTTAGCTTGCCATCTCTTGTTGTCCGAGTTCCTGTTTGAAGCATGTTAGAGAGAGAGAGAGAGAGAGAGAGAGAGAGAGAGAGAGAGGTAGATTTAGTAGTTATAATACCTTGAAACTCCACGATAACTAGATAAGCCCTTGGAAAAGCTAGCACTTGTTCTGTAATTTGACAAGTTTAAGATACAGCTAATTAATCGAGATGCAATGCGGAATAATTAACTAGGGTAACAAGCAAAAACTGAATTAATTAGGGCAATACCAAGTATTCTTCTTTTCTTTTTAATTAACACTATTACCTTCTAATGTGGTTAAAATAGTCTTCTTTGCTCATACGCTTCATCTTCTTCAAATCTTTCCTGTATTTCCTCAACTACAACAATATATATATGTAGGAGTCACAAGGGGAATATGATCCAAAATAAACAATAACCAAATCACAAATATATATTAATGCCAATGTAGTAATTAACATACAGGGAAATTTAATGTAGCAGACTTTCCCCATAACTTTAGAGCAGCTATATCATAAGCTATGGCAGCCTCCTCTTCTGTATCATATCCGCCTGCCAAATTAAGCAGAAACTCTAAAGAAAACTCAACTTCTGTTTTTTCCTTGCATTAAATTAACTTGCAAAGCTTCTAAGTTATGGTTTGTGGCTAATTAAAGACATGATTTTCAAGTTTAAATTTACAGAGTTATGCCAGAAGTTCACTCACCAATATAAACTGTATCGTGAATGGAGGGCACCAAGAAGAAACATTAAAACACAAATGTTAGCGGATAATTTTGGATGATGCATGATTTGTAAACAAAAGATGGGAGATAGATAAGTAATTTTGGTACCTGTCTTGCCTTTCTTTCCTGGTTTAGTGTTATCCCATAGAAATGCTTCAAAACGTCCCCCTACGTACCTAGTACATATAGCAAGTTAATGTGTCTAAACTGTAAGGGGAGGGGGGTTTCTCACACATACTACCAGGACGACATGGGAGTTCGAACTTGAGACTACTAGTGTGCAGTCAAGGGCTAAACCCCGTTAGCTAATGTGTATAGAGAGTCAATTATTCATGAAAGCGTAGTAGCAAAAGTGCCTTGACAAGCATGTGGAATTGTGTGTGCAATAGCTAATGATGATTTAAATTACCTTATGGAGATGTAATTGATTATAACAATGCAAAACAAACAAACATAAACATACTTTGTAACTCCACGAAAACTAGAGCTTCTCTGGCCAAATGTGTGCTTAGTGTTTTTACGGTGACGTTTACATTTCTTTTTTCCACCATTGTCTTCTTCATCGCTGCAACTGTCACTAATCATTGTGGAACAATACTTAAATTAATACTTTAACATAATTAATTAACATTTTGAAATATAGTATTGAAATTTATAAAAAAGAAAGCTTTGATTACCTTATAAGCGGCTCCCCATACATGTTGAAACAATTACAGTTTTGGTAGTTTCCACCAGTAAAACCATTATCATGCAGTGATGATGAAAATGGATGGTTGGAAATGGGAAAATTATTGTAGTAATTGGGTGCTTCTAACAAGGAACTTTCAAGCATGGATGGAGGACAAAATTTCATAGGGTGACTTTGCCTTACTTCTGAAGTATTGTTATGAAAATTATTAAAACCATCATTCAGCTCACTAGCATAAAAGTTTTTCCTTTGCATCGGAAGTGAAAGATCATGACTTTGGTTTGGATGAATGACAAAATCATTCAAGAACATTGGAGAGTAATTCCTAGACTCAGAGTTAATTGAATGAGTCGAAAAAGGAGAAGGAAAATAGCCGGTGTCACTCAAGTTCATGGTCGAAAGGGCTAAGAGTACTTCCTGCAGACGAAAAAGAAGAAGAAAAACTTAAGAATTAATTAGGGAATTAGCTTAGCATATCCAAACAATATTGAACAATAAACAATGCATTATGATAGTACATGAGTTCATATAGCATTACCATAATGCTAAAGTTATTTTATCTTCTCCAAACAAGTGAAGAGATTTCACTGCCACTAATTATAAATTATCTTTTAATGGCCTTTTCCTTGAATGAGGCCCATTAAAAAATAGTGGATTATGCATTTATATATATATATATATATATATATGTTCCATTGAGGGATTCCTCAAATAAGCTTATTTGAGGGACACCCCTTGTAGACCCCACTCTAGATTGTATTTCACTAATCCAAACCGTCTATTTTATAGATACTCATTTAAAGATCATCTCTACAAAAAATCACTTCAATCCGATATCATTTGACTACTCAATTAAGTTATTGAAATTTTAGTACTTTCTTGAAGCACCGTGTTCATTGATTTTGTAAAACACAATTGGATGTCGAAACGGTTTTCGATTTGTCTAATTTTTTGTAAGGATGATCTATGAATGAAGACCTAAAAAATAGATGGTTTGGATTATTGGGAAAAAAAATTGTAGGGTATCCTAATGGGCGTCCCTCAAATAAAATTATTTGAGAGATCCCTCAATAAAAAGGGACTATATATATATATATATATATATTCATCTTAGAATCCAAATTAACACATGAACATGAAAGTACAAATCCAAATTAATTACAATGGCTATTAACTTTAAGGACAATATGACAATAGAACGAACTAAAGGAAAGGCTACCTACAACACACCGTCAAAGGCGTCTCAATTTGCACCTCTTAGACCCAATGATCACAAGTTTTAGTTTTTCGAGTAATAAAAAATAATTTTATAACTTATTTTTCTATCCAAAAACAAATAGGCCACCACTTTTGAAAAAATGAAAAAGAGTTCCTGAAATAATGGGTCGGTCAACACAACGATCTCTATCTATTTCACTATTGTGTTATTCCATTATAATAACACCTAAATGTTACTACGATATTGCAAACTAATTAAGTAATACACCTCAATCTCATAATTTATGATATCTATCTATTTCTTAAACTCATAAATCCCCTAAAACATACTAAACCACACCTAATACACAAATAGATTTTATGAACCAAAAAAATTTCAAAAACTAAAAGAAAGAGCACACCAACAATTATCTCTGCACTGTAGTGATACACCCAAAATTTTACCACACTGCACTGGTAGTCGAATGGCACTAACGGCGGGCGGTCGAGGGCTGTGACACAAGCGAAATCTTCTCCCTTTTGTTTTCCTATGTATTTTCTACTACACCTCAACTTTGAGTGATATAATTGATAATATATATTTTTCACATTTCTATACCTCTAATGCCATGAAGCTTTAGTAATGGATAGTCATTAAGTGACATAATTAATCAACAAAACCAATTTAGCAAACAGTTGGTAGGAAATGAACAAGAATAGAAATATATCCAAAGGTATGCAACAAATTAGGGAAAACATTGAATTGAAAAGTATTACTATATAAAAATTACTATATAAAAATTTCTATATATGCATATATGTTTAAACATGTATATATATATGAGCAATGCTAGTCATACCATATATGCGTGCAACTTTGTGTACCACCTTTCTAATAGAGGTGGAACCCACCAATACAATAAGACCCACCTCTATTAGAGAGGTGGTACACAAAGTGATATATAAATGTGATATGACTATCATTTATTATAATAAAAAATAATACATACACCAATATAAGCAGCCTTTGAATGAAATTTTCATTCGAAATAAATAATATAAAAAAGTAATGCCTTATTTTTTAACAAATAGATTCAATCCCTGAGTGTTATAGTCATGAGGAATTCTTACATATGTCTAACACACAACGTTAGATTTTAATAAAATTCAAGTGGAGTTCTGGCCACTAAATAAGGGTTCATCACATTTATTTATTTATTTATTTGTTAAAGTTCGACGCAATGAGGCAAGGGTATTGAATATTTGGTGCCTAAACAGATGAAAATTATAACATATACATGTGGGATTAGGTTAATCACCATACCATTAACTTCAAAAAGTAAGATAACAATAAACTAAAATAGCCTTAAAAAAATAAAAAAATAAATAAAAATCTCATTTTACTCCACTTTAAGGTAACGATTATGAGTTTCTTTTCCACATTGTAGATATATAAAATAAACATATTGCGCGCCAAAATTCTATAATTTACCTATATAAGATGGATAAACAAATTTGAACTCGATTGGCGCGAAACATCTTAAAATTAAAAACAATATTTCACTTCTCATATTGTTTTTTCATATCTATTTGTTTTCAATTCCTAAATCCTTAACTCTTAACTGCGGACATCATTGTAAACAGAGAGGAAAGTGGGGATGGGTAGTAGAAATTACATGGGAAGTTCAAGATCTGGTTATAATTAAGGTGAAATGGGGCACCATGACCAAATCATGAAAACAGTACTCTATCACCTTGGTTCTTTGAAGAAATGGTTACTTTCAAGTCATATTGATTTGGAAATTCTTAGATCTATTAAACCATCTCAGTGCTGAACAAGTTTGTTTATCTGCTGAAGAGCCAAACTCATAAGCCTCTGCCTAATCGGTAGTGATTTACATTAAGAAGATGAATATATATATATATATATATAGGAAATTCATCATCAAAAGGAAAAAAATATAAATCTCATCATAATATTAGACTATTTGTATTTTGTATGTGACTTGATTCTTGATAGAGCATTACCTGCCTTTCTTCTTTTGTGGCTCTCTCTCCCTCTCTCTTCAAAGCAAACTAAACCTTCACAATCCTATAAAACTGAGAAATGAGAACACAAAACACAGTAGATAAATAAACAGACTGAAAATTGAGAAATTGGTCTAGAAATTTCGAATTGTGTTACATGGTAACGGTAGTGTGCTTGAACAAAGAAAAGGAAAAGGGAAGGCGAAACCAATAAAAGAAAGAGAAAAGAGGAAAGTAAAGCAAATTGAAGGCATTACCAGCCCAGTGTGTGCAAGGTGTAAGCCAAATTGTTGTGCATGCGCAACAGGTTTTATTCATTTGGTGGTCTGTAAATCCCTCCTCAGGTTTTATTCATTTGATGTCGTTTTGGCAATATTAACAGGTGGATAGCTTGATGCATTCAAGCATCTCAACCTTTTGCTATCTGAAACGTTTCTGGTCAAATGTCAACAAGATATATATGTACAAGCTCACCAATCCACTGCTTCCAATTTGAACTTTTGGTGCTGTTTTTCTTCCGGTTTTGGTTTGATAGCAAATTAATTAATTTGGTCTTGAGGTGATTTAGAAACTGCCCTCTTTTCATATCAACAAATGTATGATTCTTTTTGGTGCATGCTTAAATGTGTATGCAAATCATCACTGGTTTTAGAGTTACTGATGCCACTTGGTTTCGCTTCGAGGAGATTATATTGTCAGAATATGCATGTTGGATTGAAAAAGTTCGGAATTTACCCTCTAGGAGCATCCATAATGGGCTCCGTAACCCTAGAAGATTTGTATTATTCACTAATATTCAAGAAAATTATAATTCTTCCGGAGTGCTCTAGACATGAAAAAATGTAATGATAATGAGACATTTAAGAACCGATATTATATATTGCGTAAGCAGTTGTGGTAATAAATACAAAACTGCTTGCCATTTTTTGTTCTGCAGCTATTTTTCCACCCTGCATTTTAAAGCTTTTGTCCTCCTCCATTAAGAAAAAGAAGAGGAAAAACTAACTTGGTATCTTAGTGAAGTACGAAAATGTCCTTAATTTTGTTGCATCCTCATCATAATTATTTCAGTTTGAAAATCTCCAATGCTTCCAATTTGAAAATTTGGCTACTAGTCGTCTTAAACTAGTTGGGTTTTTAACAGGTTCATTGTTGAATCCGAAACTAAGGATTTCGTCTCTTGTGTATGTTCATGTAAGTTGTTTTATGCAGCGAAGTGGAGATTTGGGAGTTGGTGGCCCAATTCGAATCTCTATAATATCAAGTAGCTCGCCCAATTGCTAAATTCAGGCCAGGCCTATAACATGTACAGGCTAGGCAGAGTGCGCAGCTCCATTACAAGAATGCGCACATAGGAATCAAGAATTCTATAGTGAAGGCCTTATTTGAGGCTCTTAGATGAGACTCTATCTTTTAAACTTGGTTTTGCACCAGCGCACATAGTAATCAAGAATTCTATAGTGAAGGCCTTATTTGAGGCTCTTAGATGAGACCCCATCTCTTAAACTTGGTTTTGTACCAGCCACCATCATGCCCCTCCCCATCAACCAATCTGGATTCTGCATTATTAATAGGTTGATCAACTGATTGTGCTTCCACAATTCAAACCAAAGACGATTATTTTTATTAATTTTTTAATACAAACGATAGTCTAAAATATTTTAAATGGGCTGAATTTGGTTAGCATTTGCAGCAAAGCTCAGCCTCTCACGAGGACACAATTAATGGCATTCACATCATACCGTAAAACTCTCATTACTGTTAACCAAATCCCAAATCATTTTCTGTTGAACAACAGACCAAAAAAACCATGCCCAACCCTATCTGTTTTCCTCCATCAGAAGTAAATATGTAAAACCAAGTTTAATTTACATACAAGGAAACCAAAAATGCAGTCACTTGTAATTCAATGTTCAGACTGAAGCAGAATGTTCCTCAAAGGTAGAGAAGTCAATAACAGCACTGTCAGTCCTTGAGTCAAGGGACTGAAGTGATCTCACAACTTCAGACATGGGTGGTCTTTTCTCCGGCATCACAGAAGTGCCATGGAGAGCGATTTCTAGAGCTCCAAGTACCTCTTGCTGGGAAGAATTCGTGATCTTTGGATCGATAACTTGGACCGCGCCATTCGTAATGTTGACCTTTCGTCGCACCCACTACAATGTCGAGAGACTCAGATGGTTCAGCTTGCCTTCCTGTAACTAGCTCCATAATTTTTTTTTTTTTTTTTTTTTTTTTTTTTTTTTTTTTTTTTTTTTTTTTTTTTTTTTTTTTTTTTTTTTTTTTTTTTTTTTTTTTTTTTTTTTTTTTTTTTTTTTTTTTTTTTTTTTTTTTTTTTTTTTTTTTTTTTTTTTTTTTTTTTTTTTTTTTTTTTTTTTTTTTTTTTTTTTTTTTTTTTTTTTTTTTTTTTTTTTTTTTTTTTTTTTTTTTTTTTTTTTTTTTTTTTTTTTTTTTTTTTTTTTTTTTTTTTTTTTTTTTTTTTTTTTTTTTTTTTTTTTTTTTTTTTTTTTTTTTTTTTTTTTTTTTTTTTTTTTTTTTTTTTTTTTTTTTTTTTTTTTTTTTTTTTTTTTTTTTTTTTTTTTTTTTTTTTTTTTTTTTTTTAAAAAGTGTCAACAAGTTGCCTGAGAAAAATATGACCATATTCAGTCAAGAACGTGAGCTTAAGCATGACTACCGACACACTGAAGCGTAGTTACATGGGGAAAGATGAATAGGGCTCAGGGCTCCCAACGTGCCTTTACCTAGGAAATGAGCGTACCTAGCCAACACCAGCCAGTTGCCTTCAACACAGTGCCCCAATCTAGCCTAGCCCCAGCAAGGGTAAAAGGCCTCTCCTTCATCCGGAGACGACCAAGTCGCGGCTCCTTTCACATCTCCTGAGTCGAGAGACCGACCCCATGAACCGTGTGAAGGGCTACAGGGATGGCAAGGACATATCTTGGACCGTTAGCCAGACCCTATTCCTGTCCCCATTAATCTCCAAGACCCAAAGGTGAACACCTAGGCCCCCCACCAAAACCCACCAACTACCAGATGGAGGAGGGGTAGGTGACTGGGGGAGAATTGGGGGCAGAGTACTATTCAGAAGACTACGAGTCTTATTACACCGAGGTGTTAAGAGTGGAAACCTCCCCAACACCTGTCATCCACACCTCAGGCCTTTAGCACCTGAGCCCCTCCCTCATGCTGACCTGGCCATGAGGCTTCTCTTGGAGAAGGTTGGGTCTGGAGAGCGAACAACAACGCAACCCACTAACCTGGGGCAAAGCCACGGCCTGGGGCCTTTTAGAAAGCATCCTTAATTACCACAGGGGAAGGACATCCAACCACTCCGCATCCCTCTACATTAGCAGGAGGTTCCTCTCACTCACATACATTCTTTATAGTCTGCCCTAGGGTGAAGGGCCGCACAATGACGAAGGCATGTGCCTCTGTTCCCTGCACCCCTCAATGGCGTTGGCAGTGAATTGGTTCTATAGCGGAACCCATGCACCATCAACTCATTGAAAGTCTGAAGCAGGTCTCCTGGACTATTCATGATTCCAGACCGATCGCCTATACTCGCGGACGACCGTACATGTTTAGGCAGGGTTGAGTGACGAGCATTTTTTTTCTTTTTTTTTTTTTTTTTTTATTTTTTTTTTTTTTTTTTTTTGGGAGAATTGGCACCCGGGGTCAGACTGAATACTCCCGTGCTCAGGATGGCGACCGCGCTGCCTTCGGTGCCTTAAGAGTGGCCTCCGCGAGTCGAATTTCCAAAGACCTAGTCTACAGCAACCCTTGGAACACATATGTGAGTGGATGAAGCGGCAGCGTTCATGCCAAGGCTGAGTACTTCAATCCAAGCGTAGCCACAGCAACGCGCGCGTAATGATTTCGATGATCCTCCACCTACTAGTACCCATCCCAACCCCACCTCAAACATTCTGCCCCCAAACCAAACACTAGGGTGCGGCAGCACACTAAGAGGACGAGAGCTACCATCATACCTTCAGCAATAACAAGCGAGGCAGACATTGCAACCACCAACGTCCAGTGGAAAGAAACCGCCATAGGACAGATGACCGGGCCCCACTCCCCTTCACCCAAAACCAGGTTGGAAGTCGTCACCACCCTGGAAACTACCTATTAGAAGGTCCTGGTGCACCGAGGCACCTATCAACCCCACGCCTCCCCCTTCGGAAAACCAGGCAGAAAGCATATGCCTAAACAAGGTGGTCTTCTGTCGGTTATCAGTTTGGTGGCCCGCTCTGATTCTTGTGTTGCCTTGCACAACATAATTGAATGACTGATTCAGAAGGGAAGTTGGAATTATAAATAACGTGCAACAACCTCTCACCACACCTAACCCTCCCAATTGGAGATTAACATGATCTTAAACCATCAATGGTGGCCTACCATGGCTGGAACCTCCAACAACTCATCAAACATTATGTTCGCCCACCTACGAGCACCAGGTCTCCGCATGAGCAGGAACACCTGTCGAAGACACAAAAAATAGGCTGGGCCCCTAGTACCTTCTGCGAGGGAAGAGAGGAGGGGGGTAATCTCCCCCATGATTGACCCCAATCATTATGTCCGTGTAGACATTTCTAACTTTTGAGTTGGGCATATCGTGGTGGACATGGCAGCTCGCGTCATTGTAATGTTTGATGAAGCTTTCAAGAGATCAGGTCCCGTCTCATTTCTCGACGAAGGTCACAACAATAGTGAGCTTTTCGGGTGAGGTGGGCAACCAAATGGGGCCATTCATTCCCTATCTCATTATTGATGCTACAGCCTACAAAGTCAGACTTGGGCGGCCCTGCCAGGCCCAAATGAAGTTTTCATGTCCACCACATAGTACTGCTGCACATTCGCAGACCCAGGAACAGGGACGGTGCGCGACGACCAACTGGGCGCCGAAAAGCTATGCTTTCAGTATTGAAGTATATCAATCGCCACTAGGGGTGAGGCCCTAGCTGTAACCAGCTTCAGCCCCGACTCAAGCTGGCCCGAATGACCTCTGAAGACCCCGGGAGGACCTTACAACCCACAACAAGCGAAACCTGTGGAGCCCTTGAGCTGGTCATCTCATTCATGACTCCCAGATCGCAGGTTCGGATCGGACATCCTCCCACCAGAGCCTTTCTCTGGACCTCGTTGCCTTCCCGCCTCAACTTTGACGTCTGTGCTTGGCTACAATGAATTGCCGGCATATCACCTGACACATTCCCATAGGCTACATTAATCCTGTCGGTCCGACCCGTTTGGCAGAAGCGTCGTGCTTAGACTCTAGAGAGGTATGAGGCCATGAAGATGGAGGGGGATTACGCGTAGCACAATTGGATTCATCAAGGAGATGGATTATCCCACCGGCTAGCCAATATGGTAATGGTAAGTAAACCAAGGAAGGGCTGGCCGCATGTGTGTGGATAATCAATCTCAATCGGGCTTGCTCGAAGGATAGTTCCCCCATCCCGCCATTGACCAGTCGTTTACGACACAGTTGGCCACGCCTCCTCAAGCTTCGGATGCTTACGTCAGGGATAAGCAGATCTTCATGCAACCCTGAGGACCAAGCCCATCGTCCTCATCACTGACGTTGGCCCTTTATTGCTACACAGTTAGGCCCTTGGCGTTAAGAACTCATGGGTCCGTACAGCGTCTGGTGAACGCATCTTCGCTACACTACTGGCAAAACATGGAGGTTACTGTTGATGACATGCTGGTCAAGCGTCGCAACTAAAACTCCTGACAACACATCCGAACTCTTTGCCATGTTCCCCATTTGACGCAGTATAGGACTTGAGGCTTAACACCACCTAATTGTGCATTTGGGGTGGGCTTCCGGAAAATTCATTGCTTCATGTCAGCCAAAGAGGTATGAGGACAAACCGGAGAAGATCCGGCCATTTAGACATGGACAATACCCAAGACGTGTCAAGGGACATTAAGAGCCTTCCAGGGCGTGTGCAGCCTGACAGATTTTCTTTAAGCGAAATACTAATCGTTGCGCCCCATATTCAAGAGCACTTAAGGGTAGCAAACGCAGCATTACCATAGACGCGAATGTGACCAGCCCTTCGGCAGAGCTCCAGGTATCATGAGCCGAAGCCCCGTATTGGCCAACCCGGAGTCGTGGTACATCCCTCACGATCTACATCGTCTCGGCCACAACGTTCGCTCTGCTCGTCTCGACACACACAAGTGCTGACATCCGGTGACATATGTGAGTTGGGTGTCAAGATGTGGAGGGTCGGTAAACATGAGAAACCTTGCTTGCCCAACAGTATCGAGGCTTACCCCCTCGACCAGACTTCAAACCTCACACCATCCATGTCTTAACCAACACCCCCACTCTGCTCAGGCAAGTGTTGCAGAAGCCTAGCGATGTCGGCGGAGGTTGGTAATGGGCCATGCACTTGGTGCATTTGAGATCCACTAAAACCCCTGCCCACTACAAAGCCAGTGTGGCTGGATTTCATAGTAGAATTCACAGATCCCAGGTTCACTCTACCCAGTAATAACCGAACCCAAGTGTTCATTCGAGCCAGCCTCCACGTCGCCAACAATGGCCACCTCGACCTGACCAGCCCCTCTAACCTTAATGTGAGACTCATCCAATGCCCACTGATGTAAGGGCCGGCCCTCCGTGCTTATCTCAAACAGAGTTGCCTTGAGTATGCCCTCGCTTTAAATTTCCCCACGCCTCCCAACAATAAGCTGAATACAAGCACTTAGCTGGCCTTCGGCTAGCCAAGAAGATGGGCGCTAGCAATTCAATCTTTACGACTCACAACTCTCGTTTTCATCAAGTTACCCGGACTTCACGCCACTGACATCTCTATGACAGCCTATCTCTAGATACGCCCACGTTCTTTGGAACTTTGACGCTCATTCTATAATCCAGGTGCCACGCTCGGAGAGAACAGCCATTCTGAGCTCTGGCCAGGCTAGCCTCGGCCCTTGGAGTAGGGCATAGGTCTCAACATCCACATTGAGTCTGGATCAGCTTAGCACACAGGCACACTCTCTGTGTCATCGATTACAGCCTTACATGGTGTGGACACCATCATTCTGTTCTTGCAAAACCAAACATTACTTGCCAATCCTGCTGAAGCACGGTGTGTTCGCTATCCCTCCGCTCGATACCTAATCATAATGCGCCCTATACAAGCGTGGCTTCAGCCTTCCCTACCCTCGGTGCCTGACCCCAGAGGAAGGTACTTATGTCCTAAGGGAGATTTATGAGGGCATCTGCGACAACCACTTCAGTGCTCGCTCCCTAGCACCACAGGCCATTCAGCAGGATACTTTTGGCTGTCACTTCACACGAATGTGCATGCCTTCACCCAGAAGTGCGATAAGTGTCAGCGATTTGCCAACATCCCACAACTTCCAGCTGAACCATTGACAGCCATGGTCACCCTTGGCCATTTGCCCACTGAGGACTTGACCTCATTGGACCTATGCCTGAGGGAAAGGCCAGTCCAAGTATGTAGTTGTGACTGTAGACTACTTTACCAAGTGGGCTGAAGCTGAGGCTTAGTTACCATCACTGTAGCCTGCATCAAAACTTTTGTTTGGAAAACATCGTATATCGCTTCGACATCCCCCAACACCATCGTCACGGACAATGGTCGGCAATTTGTCAATGCCAAGTTCCAACAATTTTGTTCCAACCTCAAGATACGTCTTTGCTTTGCCTCCCCAGCCCATCCCTCAATCTAATGGCCAGGTAGAAGCCGTGAACAAGATCATAAAAAAAACTCTAAAAACCAAGCTGGACAAAGCTAAGGTTGCTTCTCATCAATCACATGATTATCATTTTGCTAGCACAATTGATATCAAATGACAACAAGTCTAATATCATAGCAAATCAAAATAACCTGCCCCAGGCAAGGCAAAATGTTCATACATAACGTAAATAAACATCAAGTGTTTTACATAAATAACTGCAGTGCATAAAGAAGGCAACACCTTCAAGACTCGGTGGAAGGGGCATTCGTGGTGGCTGGCTCTGGCTCTGGCTTGGAGTAGCATTAGTGCTAGGACTAGGTGAAGGAGGCTTGCCACTCGTATCAAAGTTAATCTCCACTAAAGGTTGAACTTCACCAACCTTGCTCCCAACGCAGCTGCATAGCCACCATCTGATCCATGATGTAGCTCCTCAGCTCCTCTGAACCCCGAAAAGACTCGATCACTTCAGCTCGGGCAGTAGCCACCTCCTCTGCCTCGACCGCTTCAGAGCCAGTGCCACCTTCTGCAACAGCAGGGCGTTCTTCTCTCAGATGGCTATCCTGCGCCTCAACTATCTTGTCCTTGGCCATCTCATTGCGCCTCTTCAACCTCTAGATCTCCTTATCTGCCTTGGCCATGTTCACATACATCTCACCATAGGTGTGCAACACAAAACACCATTAGGCACAGGCACCCTAGAATGATAAGACAAATTCATAAAGCAAGCCAACTTACATAGGCATGGGTAAGAAACGTCTTCTGAGCCTGATCTGCATAGGAAGTGGCCGGCGTCATCGCTAGAAACTCTAGGTCACACTTCACGCCTTGCAGGAAGACGTTCACCAGGGGAACCTCCTGCTGATGCATGGCCAGGTTCATCTCCTTTTTCTGCCAACGCAGCCTGGAGAAGTCCATCTTCTCCACCCTTTCGGCATAAATGTCCTCCATACCAAAGGGAAGCTTCGGCGGCGCCTACGGGTCAAAGGGATGAAGTCTCGGCCCTGTTCTCATTACACTCCAGTGAGCTTCCTCCAGCGCCCTCTTCTTTCCCAGCACCTCGGCAACCCAGCCTTCGTCATCATCTCTAGGACGCTTCCCAGTCACTTGCCTGGCTACCCCCTTCCCAGCTATCTGCGGCCGAGACTCCCTAAGCCATTTCTGCATCTCGACATCATCCAGATCTACGACCACCTTTGTGCTTCCCTTTATGATACTTGCCACTACACATCAAAAGGCTAAGTTAGTCACAACTACCACAAGGGAATCAGAGGACAAACAACAAGAGGATCTAAGTACTTACTCCCTTGCAAAATGCGGACTCAAGCAAATTCTTCTGGGTGACTAGGTTTTTGCACTCACGCTTGGCCTCTGACAATAGTGATCTCACCTTCTCAACTTCCTCTTCTTGGTCCTTGGAGATCGGGCCCCACTTCACTGAACCTGCACCAAAGGTTAGATACAACTTAGTCATTTACACTTACACAAGCAAAATAGAGACCCAAGAGTCCAAACCAGTACAAACACTACAAAACAATAATCAGTCTTAAAAGATGGGGCTAAGGACCTATAGACTGGAAGTGGGTTGGAACGTGTCTGGAGACGACCTTCCCTGGCGGACACTCCCAATTACCATAGGCCAGGCACCACCTGTTTCTCCAAGACTTCTGAGTAGAAGGCTTGTGGCGAATAAGATAACCTCTTTCTTTTGCCTTTTGGCAATTGGCTTGTACCCAGCCAAAGGTTCCCTGTTGCTTGGAGATCGAGTAGAGATACATAAATTGTTCAAATGTCGGCTCCCACAACCCAACTAACCACCAAGCTATATACACCCCATGAAGAAGAAGCCAAAAGTTGGGATTATATTGCCCCGGCGCATACCCCAGCTTGGCCAACATCATCTGCACCCAAGGATGCAACGGTAGTCGGAAGCCATGCTGATACATATCCGTAAAAATCATCACTGAACCCTCCGGAGGGTATCTGACCACATCAGCTGCAATGGGTAACCTCAAACCCACATAGGGTGGAACACTATAGTTTGTCCGCAGCTCAGCCAACTTTACTTCTGTAAGAATATTCCGCCTAGCCAAAGGGACACCAACCTAGATGTCCACCCCTTCTGAAGTTGAAGCCACGACTATACCCACAGACCCTGATGGTGATGCCTAGTTGCTCGAGCCCACATCTAGTGAACGAGGCATAGCTAGAACCCGATCTACTACGGCCTCTAACACTTTATAATTCCTTTGCATCTCATTATATGACTATGACCCAAAGTTTACTGGGTGGCTCACTCCTCTCACTCTCATGAACTACCATCCTAGCTTCTACAAGCCCTTCTACCAAACCCTCTGTCTGGGAACTCTCATCTTCAGAACAAACATATTCACTGGCCTCTTCACTCTCATTATCATCCCCACCAAAGGTAGGGGGCCATGACTTTCTTTATCAGAACTTTCAGACATCTACAACATGCAGAAACAAGAAAATGAATTAATGCACATGCAAGGAGGATCCAAACACGAGAACACAAATTGGATGGCATCTACATGCTTTTTGACCTATAAGCATACATTCAACAAGTTTATCAAAGGTTCAGGATGTTCAACAATTTCATACTCATGCTCAAGGCATTCATCCTAATCTTCAGCATGTTCATACCCAAAGTAGAATTTCAATTCAAAAGTTCAAGGGAAATGAGGTCTAACCTTGTTTGCACCACCACGAATGAGTCGCCGGAAATCACCTTGGCCACAACACCACCACAAGGTATTCGCCGGAAATATCTTTTTCACCTTCTCACTTTCTGGAAATCTTTCTAAAAAAATCTCCAAGTGTGATGCCTACGTCACTCCAAGTTCCTATTTATAAAGTCCCAAGGGTACACAAGAAACCCTAGCACCCTTTCATTTTCCCTCTTTACACCTTTGTACCTACACACAATTTGAATTTCAAATGTCAAATTCCAAAAAAAAAACGGATTAGGCAAATTGGAAGAACCTTGCCGAACGGCAAGGCCTGTGCGTGAAGAAATGGGCGCCCACAAGATTACTTACTTCAGCCCGGCTACAAGGCAAGAACCAGCTCAAGGCCCGGTTCTAACATCAAATCAAAGTTTCAAGCTGGCCTTGCCGAATGGCAAGGCCCATGAAATTCAAAAGGGGGACTCACAGAAACCTTACCTTGGCCAAAAGGAGGACCCAACTACCAAATGGCGAGGCCCAACTCCAAGCCCGAGTCAACTAACAACGATTCTCACCAACAACTCCTTGACTTCGCCAGGCTTGACCCAAAGATAAAAACCGTTGGGCCCAAAACGACACGGAGCCCAGCCTCCTTGAAAAATAGCCCTGCCGAAGCTATACCTACTGCCGATAAATGGACCTAGCCTTGGGGACTCGTGCCTCAGCTCCAAACTAGTCTAACACCGTGACCACTTGGATTTTTTTACCATACGAAACGACAAGCCCAACACTTTTCAAATCTTGCCGAACCCACAAAGAGTATTCTTCAACCTTTTCCAAACCTGCTAAAGGTTCAAAACGAAGTAAACATCAAATAGTCAACCCATATAAAAGGAAAAATGGAGGCTCACAAAAATATTTTCCCACCTTTACAAAGACCAGCTCCAGGATTTCTCTATCCTTGCCGGATCAACCCTCACGGTCACGGCTCCAAGTCACAGTACAAAAAAAATCAAAATTGCCAAAGAGTTACGGTCCAAATAAAAAATAAAAAATCAAAGTCGGTTTAGATTCCTACTCCTTTTGTGGTATCAGAGCCATAAGAGTTACAGTCTTTGTCTAAGTCTGCTACTCATCCCCGCCCAAGTGGCTGGTTTAAGCTTCTGAGTAGAAGTTTTCAGTTCCTTCTTTTCCTTTTTTTTTATTCTCTAAGTTGCCTGTTGGTTTTCTCTCTTGGTGTCCAAATAGTGAGTCCTTTTTCCAAACAGTAAGTCCTGAGTGAATGGGCCTAAGTGGTGGGCATGAGCAGAGGGAGAGAGAGTCAATCAGTTTTTTGTAAAGTAAAGGGTCAGCCTTAGGAGTCCTTGTTTATCTTTTATTTCAATAGCTAAGATAAAAAACTGGAGTTATAATGAGTTGTTTATTTAGAACAAATTCTTGTAATTCGAGTAGCTCTAAAACCAGTATAAGCCGTCTCCCAGAGATAGTAAATGAATAACAAATAGAATATGAGTCAAATAATAGTGAATTAGATTATAAGGATTGGAATATACCCAGAGTCCCCAGTCAAGATATTTATAAGAAAAAATGAAGTCTTAAAAGTTTCCAGTGAACCGCACATGTCAAAACAGTTGAACAAGTTTATGCCTTAAGTAAAGAACATGAAACATGTCAGTTGCTTAATCTTAAGTCTATAAGAAAGCATAAGTCTAATGGAAACAACTTCCTTCATATTGGCCTAGTACAAGTTGCAGTTAAGCCACTCACTGGATTAGGTTTAAAAACCTCTGTCTGTTTGTGTTTACGAGATGCTAGATTCACTGATTTTAGTGACAGTACGCTAGGATTAATTGAGTCCAGTCTTTGTAATGGTCCTGTCCATTTTGATTGCTACCCGTCCTTGTTCAACATACTTTAAACAATTTAGACTACGTTCAACAGTACCTTGATGGATCTGTAAAAATAAGCTTTGGAAATCAGCCCCCACAAAAGTCAACAGTCCAATTACAACAATTGCCAACTCCTAGTCAATCTGAGAGACATATCCCTGCAAGGCATTCTTTTGCAGCCTCATCTTCTACTCTAGAACGAGACCTAGAGCTAGAAAAAGCCATGATAGACTTTAAGTTAGAATCCTCGAGAAAAACTTCCCAAGTTAATCAGCCCTGTTATGGTAAACAATCAGTTGAAAAAGAAAAATCAGAGTCGCCCGAGTCACCAACTCAAACTGACTTTGAAGCCGACTACGTCATAAACAACCAGTTGAGAACGCTCAATAAAAAATTTAAATTAATTGGAAAGCTTTAGATTGTCATCTTAGAGCCCCAGAAAACCAAAGTAGAAAATATAGTTACCATCAAGCCTATCCTGATAAAGACTAGCGTCAGCAAATCTTTAATGAATGGAAAGATTACATGCGGACAGCCAAAGTTGAAATTTTTTACCTTGATTTTAAGAAAGCCATTACATGTCTAGCAATTTGAAAACCTTAACTAAAGAAAAATGAATATTAGCAGATAATACAGAAATTATTGATAGTCATCCTTCAGTAGAGTCAATCATAGTTGATTTTAAGAAAATTCAGATACCTGCAAGCCCTTTTAAACTTCCTGAGAAAATGATCCAGATAAAAGATTAATGGAACAAAGTAATTGTACAAATCAGAGTCTAATTGTCATAGGAAAACAGCTAGATAAGATTGAAACCAAAGTTGACAAATTAGTCCCCCAGGATAGTAAGAGCAAAACGAAAGTTGAAAAACCATTGGTTCAATTCCAAGATCTTAAGTCTAGTCCTACCCTTAGGATCAAACCAACAATGGAAGAAATAGAAGAAATGCTAGAACAGTTGACGCCCATTAAACCAGAGAAATCTGGCCTTAAAACCCTAGATTCCTTTGCAAGTCACTCGGAGTCCGAATCTGAATCCTTAGCCAGTATAGAATCAGAAACTAGTAATGTTTCAAAAATCAAAAAAACTTTTAAAAATTTAGAATTAGAAACTAAGCCAATCGTCAAACGATTAGTCAACAGAGTCACCCCTACAAGTCTTACTAAGAATTGGTACCCTAGACCAACACCCCCAGACATCCAATTTGAGGAACGAAACTTCCAGAGCCAATTTTCAGTTTCTTTTGACAAATTGTATGGATGGAATATTGACGATCTATCTGAGCAAAAAATCTTTAATAAGCTCCAACATATGTCTATGGTTGCTAATAGTTATGTCACCAACCATAGTTTTAGGCAGTCTGAAATTGTGCCTTTACTTGTCATTGGTTTTACTAGAACACTTCAGTATTGGTCGGATAAACACTTAACCCTTGAGTCCAAAAATTTAATAATTCATGCAGTTAAACTTGATGAAGAAGGTCTTCCCATATTTGACGAACAAATAGGTCAAGGTATAGAAGATGGAGTCAACACTTTGTTTTATACGATAATTGAACATTTTGTTGGAACCCCTAGTAATACCACTGCTAGAATCCATGATCAGCTTAGTAATCTCAGATGCCCTAAGTTGTCAGATTTTAGATGGTGAGTCATGCTTAGAGATGATAGTAATCAACCATTCTGGAAAGAAAAATTTGTTAATGGTCTTCCAAACTTATTTGCCCATAAGATTCGCACTGTCCTTAGTAATGAACAAGGTCAAATTGATTGGAATAGTTTAACATACGGAAATATCATTAGCACAATTAACCAAGTTGGTATGAAAATTTGTATTGATTTTAAAATTGGAAAACAAATACAGTCCAATAGAAAGTCAGCTAAGTATGAGCTAGGAACTTTCTGCGAACAATATGGTCTCACTAGTTACCCCTCTTCCAGGAAAGAAAAGTCTAGTTACCCTAGTCATATAAGGAAAAAGTGTCATTATTCACGTAGAAAACAATCATCCCAAAATGACAATAAGAATGAGTTTTACAGAAAAAAGAAATTTTACCCTAAGAAAAATTGGTCTAAAAAACAGAAAGAAGAAAAAATAGTCGTTTTAAAAAATCTAATCCAAGAAAAGTTAAATGTTTTTAAGTGTCAGAAATTTGGTCATTATGTTAGTGAATGCAAGGTGAAAGATACTATTAAATAGTTAAAAATCACAGAAGAAGAAAAAGAGAAGTTGATCAAAGTCTTAGAATTGCGAAACTCTGAATCTAGTGAAATTGAATCCATAGTTGCCAGTTCTAAGTCTGATAGTCATCAGTCCTCAGATTCCCAGTCTAGTTCACCCCAGGTCCAATTTGGTTGTAACGATAAATGCTGCAATATATTAAAATCAATTTATGTCCTTACTAAACAAGATGAACAAGAAGAGTTGCTAATCGAACTAATTAGTAAAGTAGAAAACCCAGAATTGAAGTCTGAGTATTTGAAAAAACTAAGAAAAGTCATTAGCTAGGAAAGCCCAAGTCAGTTTGTTCCTCAACCGATTAGTCTTATACTACTTTAGAAAAATTTAATTGAAAAAAGGATGTCACCTTACAAGATTTATAGTTAGAAATCAAAACAATCAAAAAGGAAATAGTTGGGTTGAAACAATTGAGTCATAAATTGCAAGCTAAAAATTATGCCATCAAACAAGATCTAGTCAACTTAATAGAGAAAGAAAGTTCTGAGTCTAGAAGTTAAGCAGAAAGCCCAAACAACTCTGATGAAGAGTCTTCAACCCATAAGTAGGCCATTAATCTACTACAACAAGTCAAATTCAGAAAATGGTATTCTAAAGTTACAATATTTGTTAAAAATTTTGAGCTTACTACAGTTGCTTTATTTGATTTAGGAGCCAACCTTAATTGCTTCAGGTAAATCGCTCCAGTTGAACTATGAGATCCCCAAAGCCCATGTTTGTCAAAATAAGATTTGTTTCAAAACCTCATTTGTCTTAGTCAGAAATATCACTGACGAAGTCATCTTAGGTTTACCGTTCATTGCCTTGTGGTATCCCTTCCAGGCAGAATATGACGGTGTCATCTCTACCCATTTAGGAAAAAAGGTTAAGTTTGAGTTTCTGTCAAAACCTGAGTTGCATAACCTAAAAGCCCTCCAAAAGAGTTCAGTGTCCAAATCAGTTCACATAATTAATAGAAAAGTCAGTCCGTTGAATTTCCTTTAAGAAGAAGTCAAATTCAAAAGAATCGAACAACAACTTAGTTGTAAGTCTTTACAGTCGCAAATTCAACAATTTGAAAATAAGTTGAAAAATGAAATATGTTTTGATTTGCCTAATGCTTTTGGTATAGGAAACAACATGTTGTCAGCCTTCCTTATATCAAAACCTTTAATGAGAAAAATATCCCCACCAAAGCTAGGCCAATCCAAATGAGTCAAGAAATAATGGAATTTTGTAAAAATGAAATAACTGAGTTGCTTCAAAAGAGAATAATTCGAAAGAGTAAGTCCTCTTGGTCTTGTCCCGCTTTTTATGTTCAGAAAAATGCTGAATTAGAAAGAGGAGTCCCAAGACTAGTTATCAATTATAAGCCATGCAATTCGGTCTTAGAATGGATTAGGTATCCCATACCTAATAAACGAGGCTTAATTAATCGATTAGAAAAAGTAGTTGTCTTTTCTAAGTTTGATATGAAAAGTGGTTTCAGGCAATCCAAATAGATGAGTCAGATAGGTATAAGACTGCATTTGTCACTCCTTTTGGACACTATGAATGGAATGTAATGCCTTTTGGTTTGAAAAATGCACCTAGTGAGTTCCAGAACATTATGAATGAGATTTTAATCCTTACAGTCATTTTTCAATTGTTTATATTGATGATGTTCTCATCTTTTCTGAGTCAATAGAACAGCATTGGAAACATTTGCATAAGTTCCTCCAAATTGTCAAAAACAATGGTCTAGTTGTTTCTGCTAAGAAAATCAAGTTGTTTCAAACCAGTATTCATTTCCTTGGTTTTAATATCTGTCAATCACAGATTAGTCCAATTGATCGAGTCATTCAGTTTGCAGATAAATTTCCTGATCAAATCCTTGATAAAAGTCAGCTTCAGAGGTTTTTAGGATCTCTTAATTATGTATCTGATTTCTATCAAAATTTGAGAAAACAGTGTAAGCCTTTATTTGATAGGTTGTAGAGTAATCCTCCTCCTTGGTCGTCTACTCATACTGAAATTATCAAACAAATCAAAGTCCATGTCAAAACACTTCCCTGTCTTGGTATCCCCTCAGTTGATTCCTTCAAAATATTTGAGAGGTAGTGAGAATTCAATCCTTGATTTTCTTACTCGAGAATTCCTGCAGGACACCTAATGGCCCTGAAAAAAGATAAGCAAAAAGAACATGCTACCAGTCGACCTAAAGCATCCTAGTCGCTCAGAATCCTCCCCTCTTCCATGAGTCAACCCTAAGCAGAATCGCCCCAACAATTAGTTCCTTACCCAGGAGCTTCCCCTATCTCAGTTGCCACCCCATTATTAGTTGCTAATAGGTTTTCGAACCTCGGTTCCACAGTTGGTCAAATAAGCCCGAGTTACCAGTCATCTTTAGTATCCAGCTATGATCCTTTCTCAGTTGGTCCTTCAGTTGCCCCCAGTTCCTTCAAAAGACATGTCCTTATTTGCCTAAAAGCAATTCCCATTTATTTATCCTTGAGCCTAGTTATGATTGCCATTCTGATTCAGTTGCCATACCCCCAAGATTCCATTACATGCCACCAAGCCCTTATAAGTCTCTCAAGTATTATAGAGATATTTTACTTGAAACCCAATCAGTTGAAATCAGACCGATAAGGGATCGAGATCACCCTGAAATCATCCTTTACCACTCAATGTATGTCCACAAAATTATAAGCCAAGAGTCTTTTATTAGCCACCCTTATGAGCTAAAAACACTCTAGTAGAAATTACAGTATAATTATTCTGATTATATTAAGGCCTGGTATTCTATCTTCCTCCATCAATCTGAGGATTTTAGTCATTCCTAGTTTATCAATTTTGACAATAAGTTTAAAAGTCCCATTCCCTACTGGTTCCTCCATTGGTGGGAAAAACATGGTCTAGTTGATGAAATCCTTTTCGTCCAAGTCCATGAGTTGATAAGATATTTTGTTCAAAAATATAAGTTCTCCAAACAAGAATTATTCTTCCCTGAACAGTTGCTTTTTATTTGCAAGTATAAGATTCCTTGGATCTTGAAATGGTCCTACAAAGTTACCAAAGATACAAGAGTTCTTGCCCGACAATTCTCTGTTAAGTGGTGGGATAGGTTTGAAGTTGATCGTATTGTCAAATACGTTTACAATGATTTTCCTCAAGTTGCTATTCCCCCCAAGCCTCAGCCTACATCTCCTACTGGCTCTGTTCAATCTTCTCTCTCAATCGAGGGAAAATCTAAATCTGAGTTGTAGGAAATCGCATGCCAGTTGATTTTATAAGCTTCACAAATGAATGATGATGAGGACAATGACAATGACTCCCAGTAATCATCCAGTTGCCGTCCCAACCTGCCAAGTCCTGCCAAGCCAATGCGTTGGGTAGATTATGATGATTCCCAAGACCCTTATGCTGCATACAACTTGAATTCAGATTAAAAGTCTAAAGTTGCCAACAAAGCCATCATGTTGTCCCCAAGAAAAGCCACCGTCCAAGTAGAAACACTATCGGCGGACCCGTTAGAATAATTTGGAATCTCTTCCAATTCTTCACCACCTCCCAACATAGTGTATGGTTGAAACTTTTTTTCCCTTGCCCAGTAGCACCAAAAAACATTTGTGCTTGCATAATCTATACAAAATAAGGCAAGAAAAAAAAATATTGGAAACAACAAGTATAAAAAAAAATAATGGCAAACACAAGAAACTTTAAAAAATAAAAAAAAAAAGGAAATACAAGAAACTAACAAAAATATTGGCAATGCAACAAGTATTAAAAAAATTAATGGAAACACAAGAAACTTTAACCATTTATTAGAAATGCAAAACAAAATATAAATATTGCAAGAAACATTCATATTAACATTGGAAATACAAGAAATATTAACATAATATATAAATTGCAAGAAACATTTAAATAAAATTTAATATGACATAGAAATTAATAAATAAAAATATTACAAATAATTTACCTCACTGCTAAAGTTTTCCCCGCTTCTATGGTTGTTCATCGCTTTTGTCAAGGCATCTCTCCATTTTCCCAACTCTTTATTAAGAATTTTCCACCTACTAGATAATGCTTGATCCGTACGGGTCGAACCAATTACCCTTTCACAAAATTCCTGATGAATTTTTTTCCACATATGACAGAATTTGATCTCATTGCCCGTTACGGGACAATGACTAACTTGGAGCCAAGCCTCACACAAGCTAATATCTTCCGTCATGCTCCATGCCCCTCCTCCGGTTTCACTAGAAGAACCCATAATATGATAGAGAAAAAACAACTTGAAAGAGAGAAAAAAACAACTTGAAAGTGAAAAAAATTTGACTAGAAAGTGAAAAAGAGTAGAATGAGAAGAAAATGTATGAAGAGTTGGTGTTAAAAGTGAAGAGTATTGGTTGGTATTTATAGAAAAAAAAAATTCAGTATTTTTTTTGTATTTTTTTAAATTTTTTCTGATTTTTTTTCATTTTTTTATTGGGCAAAAAATTGCCTGCCGTTGGATTGCTGGAAAAAACTAATCGGAGAGCCCAGGAGCTTCCACATGGCATAGAGCCGTTGGGGGTTGCTTTTGGATTTTTTATTCGCGAAAAAATGGTTGCCGTTGGATAAGTTTAAAAAGCAGATCGGATGGCCCAGCATGCGACACGTGGAATCATGCCGTTGGGCGGCTACTGTAGCGCGCGTCAAATTTTTTTTAAACCACACGAGCCAGCTTTAAAAAAATTTAAACAGCGCGCTGACGTCATCCCAGCCCGCGGGCTGGAGCTCGGGCCAGCCTCCCCCTCGGGCTTGCCTAGGTTTGTGGGCGCCACTGCTTGCCCTGGCAGCTTATTGTTGCTGGAAACCACATTTTGGGTTTGCCCCCCCCCCCCCCCCCTTGGGCCCCTTGGTGGAAGTGCTCTAACGCTAGAGAGTCGGAGCTTGTTTGAATATGAAGAGCCACCTGGCAGCTGTGGAGCTCTTTTACAATTTTCGTCTTATCTCCCTTCTAATTAAACATTAAATTACTTGATGCTTTCGACCGAAAAAGGGAAAAAGAAATTACTTTATGCAATTTTCCTTGTCTTTTTCCTTTGTCAATAATTTACGGGCATGAACTAATATAACATTAGGACTTTATATTTTGTTAACTTTCAAATTTTGTTTTTTAATCTTTTCCAAATTTTTTTAAATTTTTTTATAGACATATAACATAAACATACATTAAAACTAGTAACATAACATAAACATACATTAAAACAAAAATAAGTTCAACAACAACAAAAAAAAAAACAAAATAAAAAATACACTCATATAAAAAAAAAAAAAAAAAAAAAAAAATATCTTTTATATCCCTTGTTGTGAAAGATACCTTTAGAGCTAGTAATATCTCATCGAAGCTCTAAATGGGGCTCTATCCACCATATTTAGTGCCTCAACCATTGAAGATACCCTTATAGAGCCCCCTATTATGAGAAAGATACCTTTAGAAACCCATACTATTTCTTCGGAGCTTTAAATGGGGCTCTATCCGTCATATTTAGAGTCTCAACTAGGATGGCCTTAGATAACCTGATAAGATAAACAACACCATCCACCTTACGAAGTGTTGGCCTTAGATGAGGTTTGTAAATTAAATCATCATCTTTTTCAATCCACAACGAGAAGAAAGAGTTGAAGGCATAGAAACTATTGAACGGGAAATTTTCACAAAAGCAATCAACCAAGAATTTGACTTGGGATAAGAGGCATGACGCCTAGAAAAGAAGAAAAAAAGAAGGCAGAGAGGAGAACAGTCGCAGGAAAGAAAAATTAGCAAGCACACTTCATAAAGGGAAGAGCCATTTTAAGGTAAAAGAAATTAGTTTCATGACACAATTTTCTGGTTTTTGCTCAAGACTATAGGTTTCATTCAACGCAAGGGTTCCTAGCTGTTTATACCCAAATGAACAGCCAATGAATACCGGACACGTGGACTAAACCAGGGCCATGGGTGCCTTCGGCACCCACCTTTGGTACCAAACCCACCGATCGCAACATTAGGGCAACCTCGCCCCCTTTCACACGTGGCAGTCCAACAACTGATGTCCAAAGTCCCACATCGAAACTCTAAACAAATTGCACACCTCCCAAGGCCTATAAAAGAGGACCACCATCCCAGCTTGAAGGTAATCAATCAGAACTCACGGCATACTGCCTATTGATCTGTAGTTCAAACTTTACTAAATCCGTACTTACTTAAGCATCGGAGAGCCTTTGGCCGGTACCACACCGGTGCCCTAGGACTTACCGTGTGTTTGCTATCTTACAGATTGGACACACTACCGAGGACATCAGATACCGAAGGAGATATAATCACTAAGTTGCGTGAGAAAGTGCCGAACCATTTTTCTGCGTCAACAGTTTGGCGCCGTCTGTGGGAAACGATAAAATCAACCTACAATTCCTAAACAAAACAAATGGGAACCACTTCAGGACCACAGTTCCTATCAGAGGATGGGTTACCGTACGGTATGCCAAGTGGAGCAAGCCCCGCGCTGCACCCTAGCACTCCCTTCGGTAATCCCCCTGTGCTTCAGACCACGGTCGAAACGGAGCTTCTAGCTCAGATGACCTCCCTTCGGAGGAAGATGGCTAAACTCCAAGAACGTAATAATCTCCTTTCGTCCAAAGTAGACGAAACCCAACGGTTGCTTAACCAGCAGGAAACACAAAACATTTAGACCACCGAATCTTCCCAGAGTCAGCAGACACGTACCGAAGAAGGTGTACACCGATTGTCGTCATCGGATCAACGACAAGAAGGATGCCGAACGGCATAGGTCCCCAATCGGAGTAAACGCCCGCCTGAGGGACTCCCGGATGAGGGTCTTAGGAGATAAATCGCCCATTCGGAGGGTTCAGGGTTTGGATTCGGCGCTGGAATCTGATGATGAGTACATCCCCACCGGGGGCACCGAATCAAGCTACCGTTCGGAAGCTCCCCCGGAGTACTCAAAGGCGAGACCACCAAGTCCGAGGAGAACTAACGAAGACTTTAGTGCCGAGGACGTCCCAAGCCCAGACCCCGCTATCCGCCTACTTTTCCAGAGAATCCAGAAGATGGAGGATGACCGAACCCGGTCCCAGGTCCCTGATTGGGGGAAAACTTCGGCCAGGACCATTTACCGAGCGCATCAAGAAGTCCAGACCGGACAGGGAGGTGCAGCCGTTGCGCATACCCTTTTATACCGGTGTGGAGGACCCTTCGACGCACCTTCACTCCTTCCAATCGGCAGTCGGGTGCAAGGGCCTCAGCGACGAGGGGCAATGTCTGCTGTTTCCATCGTCCCTTACAGAAGCTGCTCTGAACTGGTTCTACCGTCTCAAGCCGGGAACGGTAGACTCCTTTGACGAGCTGAAGCAGATTTTCCTAAACCACTTCATGATCCAGACAGACCGCTTGTACTCTGTCGATGATCTGTACACGATTCGGCAGAGAGAGGATGAACCCCTACGGGAATACGCAGCGCGCTTCAGTCACGAGTACCTAGTGCACAGTAGTAACTGGCGCACGTACGACGAGTTGATGAAGCAGGTGGCAGTCCATGCAAAGGCCGAATACTTCAACTCCAAACCCGGGCCTTCGGCTCGGAAGGAGGAGTCAGCCACCAAAAGTTATCCGGGGCGAGCTGACGATTCTTTGGCGGGATTCAAACGGAAGGACGACGTGATAGTCGTCAGGGAAACTCGAAGAAGGGGCGCGGGAAATACGGTCGTAACGACCACCGAGCGCCGCTACCGAATCACGATCGTGCCCAGGAAGTCTTCACCCTGCTGAACACAACGTACGAAACCGTTCTAATGAACGAACATGACCAGATCCCGAAGCCAACCAACCGAAAGCCCAATCGGCAGGATAATCGGGACACTGGCAAATTTTGCCGATACCAATAATAGAACAGCCACAATACCAAAGACTGCATCAGTCTGAGGAAAATTGTCAAGCGTCTGATTCGGGAGGGAAAGTTGGATCAATACCTCGCCAGGCCACCACAAGCCCCACACCCAACGCGAATCGGCAGATCAACATGATCAGCACGATCAGCGGTGGCCCCACTCTGGCGGGACCCTCTAACCGTTCGATGAAGCAGTATGTGCGTGCCGCCCACTGCCCTCAGGTCTTCGGCATAGAAGACGATCGGTGCCGAAAGTTGCCGAAGGTGGGATGGGAGCTCATCACATTTTGTGAAGAAGAGGAGGGGATCATCTACCCCCACGATGACCCAATGATTATTCGGGCCGAGATCGCCGATTACGATGTGGGTCGGGTGCTGATTGACACCGGAAGCTCGGTGAACGTAATTTTTGCCAATGCGTTCAAGGGACTGGAGATTGCCGACAGCATGGTCAATCGGCAAATCACGCCTCTCCTCAGTTTTTCTGGAGATCTGGTCCAACCAGTCGGTAGCATCAGTCTGCCCATCGCCCCTAGGAAAACAATGACCTACGACCAATTCCTCATTGTCGATTGCCCAACGGCATACAACGTCATCATAGGGCGAACGACACTCACCAGGGTCAAAGCCCACCTATCTCCCCACATGTTGCTGATGAAATTCCAACACGCAACGGTACCGGCGTCATCCGGGGTGATCAGCTCGGCGCACGGACGTGCTATGCCACGGCCCTTAAGTCGATAGCTAGCAAACCGCCAATGGAAGCCATGACCGTGCAGGGACTACCGAACGGTAGCGAACCTATTGACAACCCCAGGGAAGAAAACCCAACGCCGATGGCGCAGCCCGCCGAGGAGCTCGAGACCGTAATCCTGAACGAGGAGTTCCCCGATCGGTGGGTGAAGATCGGCACCAATCTAGATCCCGACCCTCTGAAGACAGTTCATCGACTTCTTACGGCAGCAGGCAGAAGTCTTCGCCTGGTCTTATGATGATATGCCCAGCATATCACCTGATGTCATCAGCCACAAGCTCAGCATCTCCACCGCCCACAAACCGGTCAGACAAAAGCGTCGATCGTACGATGCCAAAACGGTACGAGGCAATGCGTGCCGAGGTTGACAAGCTCAAAGCCATCGGCTTTATCAGGGAAGCTACGTGCCTTGTTTGGAGACGGAAGGCGCGGCCAGCCTCCTCCCGAAGGAGCTTCTTCGGCAGGTCCTCGATCTCGGACAGCTCCATTTGTGAACCGAGAATCATGTGGTTCACAAACTGTACCGTCTTCGAAGGACAGGCCAGGGTGACAGCTTTGGGAGGCGCCTCGTCGTCCTCGGCAGAGAAGATGGCCCGAGCAAGCTCGGCTTGTCGCCCGCGTTTTGGAGCAGGGTCGGCATCAAGGTCCACCGTGAACGGTCTTTTGCCTGCAGCTTTGGAGGAGATACCCTCGGTAGGCGTGCCTTGGCTGGGGGACGGACCAGCATCGGCAGCTTCGGCACGCGCCGATTCAGCGTTCATCTGGCGACGACGCTCGTTGAGGGTTAGATCATCGGGTCCACCCCTCCCGAAGACGCCGGTGCCGTTCCGGCCTGCCGCCCCTTCTTTCTTCCCCTGCATGCCGAGCATGAGGCGCCTCTTCGAGGATTCATTCATCCTCTTTACCTCGGCAGCTTTCCTCTCTTCGATCACTGCGAGAAGGAATCGGTCAGATTTCCCATATACATCTTAAACTATCAAAATGGTAAAGTATGCTTACTCTCGGCAGGGTTGACGAGTTGAGCTTTGATGAGATTGGCGGTGAAGAGAAACTTCGGGTAAACCCTCTCCGCGGCAGGGACCTTCAGCCTCACCCTTTCAATTTGCCGGATCTTCGCCTGTGTAGCGCTCGGCTGCTTCAACTTGCCTGCACAAAGTAAAACGGAATTAGCATTACCGAAGGAAAACACGACCTACGTCCCCTACCGAACGGAAGGATAGCCTACCGGCGATTTGGAACGTGGTGGGAATGTGGAAACGGACGGGATGTCCCGAGGGCGACTCCCAGTCACCGGACAAAAGCACCCGCCGTTTCCTCCACGTCTTCTGGGAGGTCGGAACAGCGTTGACGAAGTGACCACGCTCGGTAGCCTTCAGGCAATTAGCCTGGACCCAGCCCCCCGTGATCGGCACACTTCGACTTCGTGACGCTGTACAGGTGGGAGAACTGCTCATACGAAGGCTCTCCCTCGCCAGCCATGCCGAAGGCTGTGACTACACCCATTAACGCCACCCAGAAGTTGGGATTGAACTGGCCGGGAGCATAGCCTATCTGCGCCAGGATCCTCTGAACGGCGGGCTGCAGAGGGAGCCTCACCCCTTGCAGAAGTACGTCCGTGAAAAAGACGACTTCGCCGTCCTTCGGACTACTTAGAGATTCGGTAGGATTTGGGATCCTCATGCCTACCGAATCTGGTATGAAGTATTCAGCCGAAACCTCGCAATCTCCCTCTCGGTGATTCTGTTGGGCTCCAGATAATCTACGCCGAAGACGAGCTCCTTCGGAACCCCCATCGGCACCCTAGGATTGCTGGGGTAGACTACCGAACCCTCGGTCGGTGGATGGTTCGGCAGCGGACTCACCACGGCCGGAAGTGGAGGCCTCTGGTTGGTGACTACCGCTCGCCTCCTCAGGGGCGCCAAGACCCACATGGCGGCCGTCGCTATAGACAATAGACAACGGTACCGGAGCGGTCATTAGCCCCTTTCCGATGCCATGTATAGGGACGGAGCTGGGCCCTTCACCGAGTATCTCGACATCGGTATCACTTCCATCCTCGGCATCAGGCCCTGCCGCTTCAACATCGGAGTCAAAGAGACTTTCCGATGACTCCTCATCGAACGCGTTGGGCTCACGCTCGGAGAAAGACTCGCTATCGGACATCTACAAAAACAGGGAGAGAAGGAAACTAAGGCTCATGCCGGATACTATCCTACCGATCCCTACATCACTACCTATGGCGACTAGACTACCGAATGGAACCCTATGGTCAGTCTAGTTCAAACCAAGGAAGGACGTAACTCTTAAGGTATGTAAAGAAGGGAAAAGAAGAGCTATCGAACGGTACCTTAGTTCAACTTCTGAAAATGGACGCGAACTGTGCTTCAGATCGCCTGGACACGAATCGCCCTTCCTACCGTTGGTAGTACCGGAAATCGCCTGGTTGCCGTTAGCTCTCGTCGGAAATCGCCTGGAATACCGGAAGCTCTTGTCGGAAATCGCCTCAGCAGAGCTCTCGTTTTCTCACCAAGTCCAAAGTGATTTCGTCCCCGGAATCACCCCTATTTATAGGGCGAGCGCGCGAAACGGCATACCTCGAGAAGCCAAACGGCGCATTAATGCGCCGCGAACCATCATTGCTTCCACCACGTGTCGCTCATCCTATGGGGGACTGACGGCACGCGGGGCGCGGAAGTCGAGACGCTCAGATGTCCATTCACCCGTCCGTTGACGCGACCTTCTGACTTCGCCAATGTCAGCCTCTGAACAAACAATGCTGGAAGGGCCAAAGTTGAGCCCCTTCCCCCGACTAGACTACCGAACGGTAGGGCCACCTTTCATACTGAAGACAACTTCAAATCCCCTTCCGAGAACTCTCACAAGGGGACTTGGGGGACTCCTGTTTATACCAAATGAACAGCCAATGAATACCGGACACGTGGACTAAACCAGGGCCATGGGTGCCTTCGGCACCCACCTTCGGTACCAAACCCACCGATCGCAACATTAGGGCAACCTCGCCCCCTTTCACACGTGGCAGTCCCACAACTGATGTCCAAAGTCCCACATCGAAACTCTAAACAAATTGCACACCTCCCAAGGCCTATAAAAGAGGACCACCATCCCAGCTTGAAGGTAATCAATCAGAACTCACGGCATACTGCCTATTGATCTGTAGTTCAAACTTTACTAAATCCGTACTTACTTAAGCATCGGAGAGCCTTCGGCCGGTACCACACCGGTGCCCTAGGACTTACCGTGTGTTTGCTATCTTACAGATTGGACACACTACCGAGGACATCAGATACCGAAGGAGATATAATCACTAAGTTGCGCGGGGAAAGTGCCGAACCATTTTTCTGCGTCAACACTAGCTATGATGATTTCTATCATCATAAAAAGGGCCAGTAATCTTTCAAAGGGACAGCTCCGCTCAAGTATTTCCGAGGATACGTTTTGCACCCAATTTGTTTGATCAACCCACAAAGATTCTTGGCTATGATGATTGAAATCATCATAAACAAAATTAAGAATCTCTCCAAGACTGGCTCCGCTTAATTGATTCCATCGATATTTTCAGTCCACCACCAACAGATTCTTGGCTATGATGATTTCAATCATCATAAAGAATCGCTCAGAGGCTTGGCTCCGCTCAAATGATTCCATCAATGAATCCAGTTCACAACCAACAGGGGAAGATTGCCTTCCATGATGATTGAAATCATCATACTTTATGGCTCGTCCTTCCAACAGGCAGCTCCGACTAAATGTTTTCAAGATATGTTCGACCTCCAATTTTCCAGCAATCAGTGAGGATTGTTTGCCGTTTGGGGTGTCTTGATCAATTAAAAAAAAACACACTTGTTAATGGCACCAAGCTGTGAGGGGACCAGATGGAGCAAAGCAAGGCTTTGGTTTACTATGCTTTGTGAATGTAAACAGAAGAAAATAGAAGCCCGTGGAGATGCCAAATGGGAGCCTTGATAAGCAGTGTAGTCTCAAAATCTTTGAGTATTACAAAGGCTGAATGGGATGCAATACTTATTGTGGCATTGTGATATTGAAGCAAGCCATACATTACAATTTCGCTGGTGGGCATTATGGTAATGACAAATTATAGCACATTTGTCTTCCTCTGCCTCAAAGAGTAACATGGCATTGTTTAGGCCTCTCATCATGCTCGGTGTTACCATATGAAAAAAATATCTGCCATCTTTTATTTCAAGAGAGCACATTTATTTTTATTAGGGAAAATGATGGAATTAGAAGGACAAGTCTGGCTATCTCTCACTTTCTCATACAATCCAAAAAGTTGGCACTTGGCCAGACAGAAGACGCAACCGCATGGAACCCAAATTTGATACCAAAGGAAACAGTAACCAAGTCAGTGAGCCGGAAGCATAAAAGCTTAAAGGCAAAAAAGAAGTGCCTCACGCTTTGCGTACAAGCCAGTTGAAACCTGTTTGGGCTTAAATGAGCCGCCAGCGCCCAACAAGAGGGAGAAACCCAAGATCAGCAAGGTCTTAGCCCAAAACCAGACCAATATGACTCGGGCCTTAAAGAAATCACCTTGGGGCTCAACAAAATAAGCCCAACCAGAGTTGGCATTAAAAAAGGGACCTATCCTAGGAACCCACGTGACATTTCTTGTATTATCAGGTTGGAAAAGTAACAAACCCAACTAACACAGAGTTGATAATGGAAGGGTCAAGTGGCTGGAAATTGGAAGAGGACAACCTCTGAAAATCTGAAGAGCAATCCCTCTACATCTATATATATATGTATATTTCAGAGTTTTTTCTACTTACAGAGAAGGTGATTCTCCCAAGAGATAAGCACGCTACAATATCAAAAAAGAGATAAGCAGGAAAGCAGGGAGTTGTTCAAACTGAAAGAAATCAAAACTAAACCATCACGGATGAAATTCACAAAGGGACGTGAAAATGGGGAAAGGAGATTAGGTTTTTCTTTTAAAAAAAAACAGAGAAGTGATCTTAAGGATTGATTGATGAGAGCCTATCTGACCAAAATTTTAAATATCTCTCCTTGTATTTCTTTCTGATTTTTAAAAGATTTGCGCCCATTATTTTAAGAAAGAAACCTAAACCTACACATCTCTTATTAGAGAGCGTTGGAAACAGGTTCAAGGGACTCAATCAAAACAACAATCAATAAAAACGATCAACAAACAAACAACTCAAAAATCACCCAAAAAGCCACTTGAATTCCAAGAACCAGCTTCAGATCAAAATTCCCAAGGTGCAGCTTTAGAAAAGTTAATCAAAACGCGATTTTCTCTCGTACAAATTTGGTTTTCAGCAAAAACCAAACAGGTAGAGCTTGAGTTTCCCAAACATGAAAACCATAAAAATTGGACAGCCCTCTTCGCTGCCTGATTGGTCTTTCGTGGTCCGTCGCTTTTAGATTTCTAGACCGCGTTGTCCCGCCTTTCTTCATCCGCCACGTTTCTGCCATCTTCTAGTTTGTATCGACCAGCTCTCGCACCCCAAATCGCTCCGAGCCGTGACCGTGTTTTAGTGTAACAGCGCCCGCGTCAAATCATGACCCTTTTGGCCCATCTGGTATGTGTACCATCATGTTTTATGACACACCACTGCGACGACCTTCCCCCCCCACCCCTCCCCTTCCCCCCCGGCCTTTGTTTTACGACTGCACGATTAAATTCTGTGGTTGGGGGTATACAGCCTCTGTTTTTTTTTTTTTTTTTTTTTTTTTTTTTTTTTTTTTTTTTTTTTTTTTTTTTTTTTTTTTTTTTTTTTTTTTTTTTTTTTTTTTTTTTTTTTTTTTTTTTTTTTTTTTTTTTTTTTTTTTTTTTTTTTTTTTTTTTTTTTTTTTTTTTTTTTTTTTTTTTTTTTTTTTTTTTTTTTTTTTTTTTTTTTTTTTTTTTTTTTTTTTTTTTTTTTTTTTTTTTTTTTTTTTTTTTTTTTTTTTTTTTTTTTTTTTTTTTTTTTTTTTTTTTTTTTTTTTTTTTTTTTTTTTTTTTTTTTTTTTTTTTTTTTTTTTTTTTTTTTTTTTTTTTTTTTTTTTTTTTTTTTTTTTTTTTTTTTTTTTTTTTTTTTTTTTTTTTTTTTTTTTTTTTTTATTGTTTATTTACTACAGGAACCAAAAATGCAGTCACTTGTATCAATGTTCAGACTGAAGCAGAATGTTCCTCAAGGTAGAGAATCAATAACAGCACTGTCATCCTTGAGCAAGGGACTGAAGTGAGCTCAAAAAAAAAGACACACTTCAGACATGGTGGGTCTTTTCTTCCGGCACACAGAAGGCAAATTGGAGGACATTTCTAGAGCTCCAAGTCCATCCTTTTGCTGGGAAGATTCCGTGGTCTTTGGATCGATAACTTTGGACCGGGCGCCATTCGTAATGTTGACCTTTCGTCGCACCCACTTACAATGTCGAGAGACTCAGATGGTTTCAGCTTGCCTGCCTGTAACTAGCTCCATAATACACACCAAAGCTGTAAACATCCTCTTTGCTCATTGCTTTCTTACTGTACTTGTATTCTGCAAACAACAATAAATGTCATAAAAAATTTGTTCTTCAATTACCAACAGAACATTTTAAGGATACAGATATGATGTTATTTAATTATCTAGAAAGACTGCTTTGGAACATATAAGAAATAAAAAAAAAAAAAAAAAAAAAAAAAAAAAATCATTGCATTCATTCCATTCCTTCTACTTCCTGGCGCATTGTAACAGGATAAAGCAGATTCCGAAGCCATAGTTTGACTGAAAGGCAGCTCTTCTCCCACAATTCTGTCAAGAGCAAGTCTGCGAGCTTTGGGTTGAAATCTGCATCCAGAAGGATATTTTTCGATTTGACATTTCTATGCAGTAAATGAGGAACATAATCCTTGTGGAGGTATCCCAATCCTTGGGCAACACCAATGGCAATTCTCAATCTGACATTCCACTGCAAATTAAAATCAGGTCTGGAGATCAAGTCCCCCAAGCTCCCTTTCTGTAAGAACTCATATATCAGAAATATCGAATCATCGGAATGACAGAACCCCAGCACTTTCACAACATTTTTGTGCCTGATCTTGGCCAAGGTCTTGATCTCAGCCTTCAAAGCTTTCGAAGACTGGACGCCAAAATTCACAAGCTTCTTTACAGCAACAAGTTCACCACTTGGTAAACTTACAATATAAACTCTACCAAATACTCCAGCACTTCCTGCAGCACTTTTCTCATCCATTCCCATCACCAAATCATGCTCAGTGACTCTGAGAGTAAAGAACCCGACCGCCAAATGCCAACTTGGGTTCTCTGCTTGCGATATCGATGATATGCGATAAACCCACCAGCAACAATGAAAGTTCCAACAGCAAAAGCTATAGAGATCAGGGCACATGTCAAGATTGTGAGATCAAAAGAACGGTGTTTTGGGTTTGGTCATCAGAACAAGGATTGAGTAATCCTGGACCACAAAGGTCAGGTTTCCTTGAAGAAATGAAGCTGGCAGGCCTGAAATAAGAGAGTAGGGGACTCTACCAGATAGCTGATTAGAAGAAACATTGAAGAGTGCAAGCTTCAAGTTTTGAAGCGCCTGCGGGATTGGACCGGTAAGCTTATTATCAGAAAGATCAAGGTAAGTTAGCACTGGTAATTCACCAAGAGATGATGGGATATTCCCATTATGACTGTTGCCAGCCAAAGACAATGATACTAGCTTTCTGCATTTTTTAACCTCCGGAATTCGACCCGAAAGTGAATTATGGGAGAGATTTACTATACTCATAACAGGGGAATCACAGAAATTTGGAGGAAGTTCACCATATAAACCATTCAGAGAAGCAGAGAATCTATACAAGCTCTTGACTAACCCAAGACCCTGAGGAATTTTGCTACTGAAGCTGTTGTTATCTATTTGAACCTGCTCCAATTGAGCAGCCATTGATACCAATCAGGTATTTTCTCCAGAAAATCTATTATTTTCAGCTCTCAAAAGCTTAATTTTGGGTAAAGACCATAACCCCCTGGGAAATCCCCAGAAAATAAATTGTTCTGAACTTCAAACCTCTCTAGCTTTAAGCATTCACTAATGGAGATGGGACTGAACCATTGAAGACATTGGTATGAAGGCTGAGGTTATAAGGCCTTTTCCAGTACAGATGCCATTTGGGAATGCGCCCAGAAGCCTGTTCTCAATACATCAAAAGACACCAAGTTCTGGAGAGAAAGCCAAGTGTCTTGAGGAACCCTACCGGTTAAGTTATTCTGGGAAGGTCCAAACCGTCAAACTTTGCAAACTCCCCAAAGATTCAGGAAAGCTCACCATGAAACCAGAGCTTTGCAAGATAACTTCTCAAGCTTCACAAGCTTACCAATATCATTAGGAATCTCACTCACCAAGTGAATTTTGCGACAGATCAAGAACACTAGCTCAGTTAAATTCCCAAAGATAGAAGGCACACTAACCTGAAGCAAGTTGCTTCCCAAGTTGAGAACTTGGAGGTTGCTGAGTGAGCCTAGCCTGTGGGATGTTTCCTTCAAGATGGTTCTTTGCTCAAGTCAAGCACTTTCAAGGAACCAAACTGAGAAATCTGGTTTAGGATTGTACCCCCAGATGAGATTGTTGCTGAGATTCAAAGTCTCCAAAGAAGTGCACTGAGAGAGATGGAGAGGGATGGGCTGGCTGAAGAGATTTTCAGCAAGGTTGAGCGAGACAGATTGGGAAGCTCGCATATTGAAGATGGAATTTCACCTGAAAGGTTCAAGCTTTGGAGGTTGAGAGAAGTCACAGAGAGTGGAGCTGTGGTTGTGCAGGTAATTCCAGTCCATTCACAAAAATGAGTGAGAGAGGAGTTGGACCAGCTTGAGAGAGAGTTTTTAGAGTCTTTAATGGAAGCCTTGAAGGTGAGAAGAATGTCTGCCTCAGAAGATGATGAACTGAGAATGAGGAATGTGGAGATTAGAGAGAGAAACAAAGGAAATGCGCAGGTGGTAGCCATTGGAGGAGGTGACTCTGAGAGAGAGAGAGAGAGAAAGAGATTGGTTGTGTTCCTCTCAATTTTTTCTATATATCAGTGAAGTGGGAAAGTGTGAGTGAATGAATCAGAACAAAAGAGTTAAGAATTGTTGGATGTTTGGTGGGTTCAAGGGCATATCAGCAAAGATCAGCAAAGATGCAAAAAAGTCATCCTTACTTTTGAGGATTGTCAAAATTTATTGCAAAAGGTACAAGTACAAACAGTGCATGCATTAATGTAAAGTAAATTCACCAAACTAATATTTAATAGAAAAAATAAAGATTTTATATAATTAAAAAAAAGAAAAAAAAATAGAACGATTGAAAAATTACTTCATACATATGTAATGCAAACGACTGAAAATTTTATGCATACATAAACGAAATTAAAAAAAAATCATAAAAAGAAAACTGCATATTCTGCTTTGCACAAATGCAAAAGATTGAGTGAAATAGTGCAGGTAATTAAATAATATAAGTTGACTCTAAACAACTGATATGAAATATTTATTTATATCCAGAGTCTAATGCAGTATAACAAACGATCTATTTTAGTGCTTTATTATTACTTACCTAGAGTATGTATTATAATCTAGACTTTTCGTGTGTTTATTAACATAAACGGAATAAAAAAGTAAGGATATTCAACGTTACAATCTGCAAGCTAATACTTGAAAATATGAAATAGATCATGGTTAATCCTATAAGCAATTTTTCTCTCCTATGTTCTTAAATTTTCTTATTTCAAATAAGTGAACATGTTTCATAGCAGTAGAAAAACGTTAAATTAAAAATTAACATCACGAGTCAACAGAGCAAATTAATAATATCCTAATTTGGTTAGTCAGCTACCAAATTAGGCTTATAAAGAACATGATTCATCATGACCACATCAAACTGAGTCATGAACTGACACATATTTTAAATTGATTACTGTTTCACAACAGAGCAAAAATTGTTTTTGTAATATTCTACACAAAAGGCCACAAAAAGTGAGAACCTTTTAATTTGGTGTAAAGTTGAGATTTAGCAAGGAAATGAAACACACACCCCACCCAAAACAAAAATTCAAATGAAACCCATCAAACTCCTCTTTGTTGTTGTTTTTTTTTTTTTTTAAAAAAAAATAAACATTAGATAAAAGGAAATCCAAAGAAACATATAATATTCTGTATAATTAAAAAAAACAATATAAAATTTACAGAATGAAGGACAGGATTGACCTTCTACCAACCCACAGAAAACCTTGTTTAGAAAGAAAATCTACATTCACTGTCCCACATGCATTTTAACCCTTTTCTGCCAAAAAAATTCCATGTGAAGCAGCTCTCGCTGTCCATTTGGTCACTGTCGCTGTAAATTTTAGATGGTAAAAAAGGTAAAATGAGACAAGAAAAAAGTAGGTGAAAGAAAAATACAATAAAATAGAAACTGTAAACTGTAAACTGTAAAAGGGTGTTTAAAGTCAGACCCAACTGAACAAAGAAAGGGAAGCGGTCAGCGGAGAGAGATTGGTGTCCTCGTGAAGGAAGACTGTCAGTGACAGTGAGTGGCAGAGAGGGAATATGGGAGTGACGACAAATAGGGACTGAGAAGATGAGACAAAAGTCCACTTCTCACGTGACAACCGAGGTCTTAGATCATAGATGCCGCACAGCACAGCACCCGCACACAGTTCTATGATCTATCTATCTACAAAATATAATTACTGAAATAAAGAAAATGGATTTGAAACTCAAATGATAAAAGAGCAGTTATCGTTATATTTGAAGTCTTTTTTAATCAACATTGTAAAGTTATCATCAACTAGTTATTGATCTAATAGTACTTCTCTTCTCGATCTCGAAAGATGTCTCAAATTCGAATACATCATCTAAGCAAGAGTGAAATTCAAACGTATTAGGAAAAAGAAAAACATAAACATATTAGGTGGTGGGAAAATGTGAAATTCAAAGAAGTTGATGAAAGGACGAAGGTTTAGGTAAAAGCGTAAAACACAGCAGCAGCAACAGCAAAAGGGGTCCCGTCCCTGGTAAATTTCAATTGGCTGCTGTGCAAAAGGGTGATGCTCAAGTTGACAATTTATCCAAGGGTTTTGACTTTTCAGAGTGAAAGTTAAAAAAATGAAAGGTTGAAGGACAAGTGTTATAATTGCAGTGGCCTGGCAAAAAATCTAGTAGAAATTTCATTGTCGTGTCAGGGAAGGCTTCTCTGCGTGTGTACCAGTAAACCCTAAAAGCCATAGGCTTCGCAGAAGGCAGGCCAGCCCAGTTGACATTGCCAACTGTTTTCTTTTCTTTTCTGGTTTCGGATAGACCAAAGGAAGAAAAGTGACGTTACATGATATCTGCTCCTTAATTTGATTTGATATTTGAAGGTTTTGAATAACAACATAACAAGGAATAAAAAAATTTAAATGGTCCCTCTGTCAAACTTTAAGGTCCAGTTAATTCCATGGCAGGATTTTCTGCATCCTTGATATGGTAACTGGTTATCCCAGGAAAAAAACAAGGACTTGTTTCTGGCTGCTCAAAACAATTCAATGGTTAAAATGACGCCTCATTTTGCAGATTTAAATGACACCTTTTCTACTTACGAATTTTTAGCAGAGGACATGTAGAAATACATAAAAGAAAGAAAGGGAACCTTTTTCAGATGTTATGCTGAGGAGAATGGTGAAGTCAAATCTTGGTTCCTTGTACATTTTTTCTTACTCCATAATAATACTTCTCTTTAAGCTCTTTTTAATATTGAAAAATGTTTCATATTTGAATTTCTCATATTTCATATGATTTAAAGTTAATTATACGCCCCTACTTACAAACTAATCACAATTTAACACATATTAGACTACTATTGGAAATTGTTCGTTAACGAAATTGCATTCACTTATATTCCTCCTTACACGAAATTGCATTCACTTATGTTTTGATGAAATTGCATTCACTTTCTTGAAAAGAGAAATAGCATTAGACCGAAAGATAGTTTATTTATGGCAAGAGTTTATGTAGAAGATTAAGATATTAGTGCACCGACGTAGCATAATATAATCTATTCATTCGGGTAAATAATCATTCGTCATCTGCCCTACACGATCCCTTTCTGTGGTGCTCTTTCTATTCAGGCACCCTATATTGCCTTCTAATCAAACAACACTAATGAGTAACAATGTCCAATCAATTAAACTGAGCAGATACAGCTGTTAAGACCAAAACTATAGTAACGCAATGCCACATTTCTCATCATAGCTTCACAAACAAACATAGCCGGCTTGCAAGATAAGTTTCAAGGAAAGATTTGAATACAGAGGAGGATGCTATCATCACAAGATGCCTTTCGATGTGCATAAAGTTCCCCATTTCCATGATATTGTCTTTTGACACTGACTAGGAAAAGAAAATGCTCATGCAATACTCATAAATTGTGCATTATGTCAATGATTTGGTGGAGCAAGTCATTAAAGTTAAATTGGCCTTTTGTTTCCCATTAGTGGGATGTTTGCATGGTTAATTTGATTTTATCTTGTTAAGAGCTTGTTCATCACATCAACACAAGTCAATAAATTTTGGCCAATAGGCAAAAGAAACCTAGGTTTTTCCTATTTCGTTTAAATAAGACAACTCGTTAATTGAACACATAATTTTTCAACGTAACACTATAATTTTAGTTGTTGAATTAAAAAGATAGTAAATTTGTTTATTGTGTCAAAATTAGGTTACCAAGTTTGACACTATTTGTATTTGTCTAAAATAACGATAAATCTAAATCCGTTACGTTGGTGTCAATTTTGAGTCGTGTCATTTGTAAAACATGATGAAAATAAGGACGGAGAAAGCTGCAATGTTCATACCTCATACCAACAGTATCATCAGGTGGATGTTATCAATAATTCTCCATTTAAAAGGTCAATGTGCCATGATATAAGCCACGAGGAGATTCCAAAAAGTGGTGGCTATTTCTAATGATCCAATCCAAACAATCCCCACCCATAATCATACCTAGAAATTGCAAGTCCAAAACAACAATAGTTAAAAGCAAACTACAACTGTAAACTCTACTGCTTGTTTGTTACCATTTTGTTTATTCTCTCTTTCTTTCCTCCCCAAAACCATGAGTACCACCAGTCAACCATGCATTTTGTAATCTATACATCGATCATGGCGTTCAAACTCATCGAGCTATGCATGCCTCGAAATTAAATCTTATTTTATAACATATTTTACTCACCAAAATTGTACCATATTAATTTTAATTTTAATTTTTATAAATTGGTTTGTGACTCAGAGCTAAGAATGTCAACCAATAGAAAGATGTCTGTCTTCAACCCTAAAATAAACATGTGAATCTAATCCTATGAATTGACTAGGTAGCATCTAGATAAGGTTTAGCTCAAAGGAGTCTTAGCTTTTATAGCATCCAAAGACCAATGACATAAAAATAATGCACATCAAATGCAATTTTTCGTTTGTTTAATCACCTACATGTCAGAGAGAGAGAGAGAGAGAGAGAGAGAGAGAGAGGGTATTTGCATGTAATGTGTTCCCTAGAAAACTTGTCTCCAAGTCCCCAAAAAAGGATTTGAGGGGAGCCCCTTTTTGTCTTTGATGAAGAAAACAAGCGTGGGGGGTGGTGGGGGAGTCGAAAGTTGCTGTTATCAAATACCCACTTATTGCAGTAAAGAAAGGTAGCTAATAGCCATGGTGCTGGTAATGAAACACAGTATGCAATAATGCACCACACTCCATAGCCTCTGCCAACACGACATTGCTTTCAGCAGACGGTGGAGAGTGGGGACACTTGGTTGTTCATGTTGCTTGCCATGTTTTGACACTCCTTTGGTGATCCTTTTATGACTTCCACAGAGATTGCTTGGTTTTGGAAGAACATAACCTGAGCTAGAAAATACTTGGATTTACTTATCTGGAATGAGTGAAAGTCAAAGTTCGGAGAAATCAAAAGTTGGGGAGAGGAATGAGAATGACATTAACTACTCATCAATCTAATTTTTTGTCTTTCAGGTATTAGATTACCATTTTTAATGTAAAACCCGCATATCCTTAGATTCTCATGGTCAAATTTATTCCGGATTTTCAAGTAGAATTCACATATTTCTTTATTCCTTGTGTGTTAGTAGATGTAAGAGAAGACCGGAAGTCATGAATTGGAATCATTCTAATACCAATATGCTAGTAAACACATAAGAAGTCAAGAAATATACATTCCATCGTAGCTGAGTAAGTTTCTACAAGCAACAGTTTGAGATGCGTGCATAAATGTTTCTTTTTGTATTTTAAGCTTAGTTCATACCATAAATTAATTGGTCTTATAATAACCTTCAGAACTTTGTTGAATTTTGATGCCATTACACCATCTTAATCATAAATTGATTGTCCAAACAAATGTCATATCTCACTCACTGCTAAAAGCCGGTTTTTGAAGGCATACCAATGATCAAATATATACTTAATCCACTCTTATGAACCTCAAACAGGTTGCTTCAAGAGAAAGGAGCAAGACCTCCACCTGTTTAAGCTTCAACAGCTGAAGAAAAGAAAAGAAGAGAAAAGTTCCCTCAACCTGGCATCGATAAATAACCAGTCCTCTGGTTACATAGCAGTATCCTGAAAGACTAAGTGCAGAGCAACAAAAATATGAAACAAAGAGCCAGAATATGTGTTCCCCTCCTACAAAACAGCTACTAATAGTTGTTTCCAGGTGCAATCACTTTACCTTCTTGCCATAAGGTGCACCCAACTTCCCACCAAGCTTAAAAACCCTGACAGAGTTCCCACACAGCTAACCCAGTAACACATTTACTAGATTCATAGGATTACCAACTGTTTTACTTACTGAATAATATATACACATACCATCCCTTGATGCAACCCAAAACACCGAGTATTATTTGCACAGAATGGTCTTACCTAATGACTGTTTATTCCACCATCTGAAAGAAAATTAGCATCCAACACCAGAGGAAGAATTGCAGTCGCACATATTTCGGGTGGTATTGTGTTCCCTTCCCCCTTTAGCTACAAGAAAAAGTGGGAGCCTTATTCCATCATTAAAAAGCTTAAATGAAAAAAAAATCAAATTCAGTACCTGCCAATATTATCTATGCACACCTTTCTTCTTTTTTTCCTTTTTCTAAATCTATACTAATATGTATAAAGCAATGACTATATTTCTGTCTCACACTCTTCCACTGATTCACTCAAGTTCTAATCCCAGAAGTTCGAAATCTCAAGAATGCACCCTGTTCATGCGAGGGACTCTCTCACAAGATAAAAGTATAATGGTAAAATAGAATGAAAATAACTTCAAACCAGCACTCCCCACTAGTCATGTTTTGGGGGAGCCCAGTGGCATCTAATACTCACACAAGAAGATCACAGCCCAAAATTCTCTTATCTAGGACTAGAATAACCTGACCTGGACCTTGCACCTAGCAATCACACACATCAATAAGAGGCACCGCGTCATACATATACAGAAACACTACCATAAACAAAATTGAGAAGATAAAAGCAATCAAACACCTAAGCGAGAATTCATTTACCCAGCCAATAAGCCCCTAACCATGTCACACGGAAATTTCCAATACAATTGATTGCCAAGGAATACTCATATAAGCATAACAAAAGTGTTTTAACAACATGATTTCAAATTTCAAAACAAGCCGGGCACACATGTACAGAATGAAAATACAAAACAAACAACTTAAGGAAGTTTTAATTGCACAACATAATTGTACTGAAGGCTGAAATTTTCATATTTCCATGTACTGCAATAAAGAAATGCATACCAAGCAGAAGACCATACTGAAACATTGCTCCAAAGACATCCATCAAACCAACAATAATAAAGACTTACACACTGGAGCCAGCAAAGGAATACTTCACCAACTAGGAATAGAGTTCCCATAAAATCATGTCCTCATTATCATGACTTAGCATTTTTACCATTAGGAGACCTAACAAGACACGAAACCAAGAAAGAGTACCATCATCTTTCAATACACAAATCTTCAGTTCAGCCCATGAGTACTAGATCTTATCAAGTTTCTCTGCCTTGACGACAGGATTGGCTTTTGCAATAGCATCTTGACCAGCAGTCCTATAATCAAAAGGACAGTCATGTTTGTCAGAATAACGATGACTTGAACAGAAGGTGTTTCCACATTTGCAATTGAAGCCAGTTAAACCAACACGCTTTCGGCAAGTAGTGCATCTGCTTGGTCCCTCTTTTTCTTTCACCTCAAACACCATGCTCGAAGACGAGTCAATGGATGGTTCTGTTGAAATAACTCTTGTCTCCACTTGTCCAGCTTGCACATCAACAACACCTGCAACGACTGGGCCAATGCCAATGCTGCTACTGCTGCCATTCACAATGCTGTCAATGGATGAAGCAGCAAAATTGGCTTGCTCCTGTTTTAGGAGTGTGTCCTTGTAACATTTAGAACACATGTTCATTGTAGCGGCCCTTCCAAAGAATCCACAGTTGTTAACGCAAAGGATAGGGCGGTCTGGAGTTTGGCATCCAGTTTCATCGTGAGATTCCATCTTTATTTGTTATCTGCAAGAGAAAAAAGAACATGAAAAAGCACCTCATCGTTTCCATTCACCCACTGCAAAAATATCAAACCATTATACACATACAAATTAAGGACAAATTTCAACAAATACACACATACTATAAAATTCAGGCAACTCCAAATGCCCAGCATAGTGAACACATATAACCAATTCTAGAGAATAAAGCAACTACATAACCAAAGAAAAGAGAAGAAAACAACTCTTACGCACTCCAACTCATCAATTCTAGATATTTATCTCCTTCCCTGAAAAGTTTGAGATTTTCAACCTGGGTAAAACATCAATTTCACTTGCTCTGTTATGCAAATCGAAATCCCTCAGTTGATTAATGCAGGCCAAAGATTACGATTTCAACCACATAACTCTAACAAATGCAGAAAACCCACAAAACTTCTAAAGTTTTCCCTATAAGGCCGCAACTTCAAAAAAGGGGACAAAATCTGAACAAGCTCAGTTCTATCAAATGCAGGAAACACACACAACTTCCATAGTTTGCTCTATAAATACCGAAATCTTGAAAAAAAATCCCATAAAATCTGAACAAGCTCAGTCATGCAACGAAAAATCTGAACTTTCAACCGGAAACGTTTTCAGCAGCAGAGGAACGCTTACATAATTTTATCAAACACGATGATTGAAACCCTATATACGTAATCAACCAACACAAATGAAAACAAATTTATGCAACTCACCAGCTTCTTATTCAAGTGCAAAAATTATAAATTTCATACAGAACATAAATTCCACACCTGCTTGGTTTGGCCGATCTCGAGTCACACAATCGAACCAGGCGATTCCTGTTTCTCGTGGAAAAAAAAATTTCGAAAATTCAAAAACCAATAAATTAATATCCTCTACAGAAAGCAAAATCAAATAAATATACAGGAACAACAAAAATCAAATACGCAGAGAGGGGATTATTTGGATACCCTAATCGAGGAGATTATTGCGAGATAATTGTACAGAAAAAAATAAAAAATTTAAATACATAAAAAATAAAAGGAAAGAGAAGAAGATAAAGGGAGGTTGATCTTTGGGTTTTGGTTTTGGAGGCTCGTGGGGTCTCTCCGTTGGTATTTAAAACTTTAGCTTTCCTCTTTGCCAACGAACGCTCTCCACTGAGTCGGTGGTGCTGCGATAACCGCCCTTGGAGGACCGCGTAATTGCGGTGTTGCCATTTCATTATCTGACTCGGATTGTCTCAGAGTTCGGGCTTGAGATTGGGCTAGGCTGGACCCATGCTCGTACAAATGTTGGGCTTAGCCTAAATGAGACACGTGTACCAATTTATCAAGAAAAACCGCGACCTATTTAGTGCCCGTTTGACATTGCTTATTTGGGGTGATAAGTTATTTTTAAAAAATTTTGGGAAGCCCATTGGTAAATTGTGAGAAAATTACTTATTGTTAAAAACTGTTGTGAGAGAAAGCTATAAAAGAAAGCAGCTAATGAGGTGCTTTCATTTTCTGATTATGAAGGAATTAGTTTCGAAGAGGCGCTGGGTTTAATGATTATGCGACAATTATTTTCTGATTATGCATAAATCAATACCAACAACACTTTGAACAAAAAATTTACTAAATACCAAATTGCTTTCTCTCACAGCAAATCTGACAGCAATTATTTTCACTGCATGGTAATGCCCAATTCGTGTCAAATGACTCAATAACCTTTTTTTTGGGTATTTTTATCATAAATGGTCTCTTAATTTTTCAAAGGTTATCGTTTGAGTCCTTGAACTTTTAAATCACTTAGTGTGATCCATGAGTTTAATGATAAGGACTTTAAAATATTTAGGTCACGTTTGTTACACATGACTGTCTTGGCATGGACTATTCTTAAGGACTATCTAGACTTGGCTTGGCTTGGTCTAAGTTGGATAACACTTATCCTATGTTTGGTATATGCTTGGACCAGGACTAGAGAGTCTTTTACATAAAATTCTTAAGGACTGTTTGGACTTGGCTTGGCTTGGTCTAAGTTGGATAACACTTATTCTATGTTTGGTATAATATAAAAAAGAGGACCCCTAATCAGGCTCGTGTCAACACATGTCTTTTTCTAAAACATTAAAAACATGGAGTATAGTCTTGCTATAGCTTTTTTTTTTTTTTTTTTTTCTTTTTTAAAGAAGAAACCTCTATCAATTAAAGCCACGTGTCAAAAATAAGTATAGCTGCCCGGCTATACTAATTTTTTATATAAAAAAATCGTAGTATAGTCGCCCGGCGATACTATTTAATTAACAAATTAATAATAAAAAAGGACCCTCCTAGTTGCATTAGTTTGTACCTTATAGATATTAATTTGCAACATATCCAAAGTATATATTAATCTTCCACTATATGATATTTTAATATAATTTTTATAACATATGTTATTCTTATTCAATAATATGTGAGAATTATTTGTATAATGTGTGAATTTTGCATGTCTTATTGAGAATTTTGTAGAAAATACGTGTATGAAACATTAGAAATACGTACGTACATGTACAATATGACTATTGTATGTTTGCTTTTTAAAGAAAACGTGAGACATGTATAGAACACGAATGTAGTGTTGAAAAATACGTACCTATATATATATATATATATGCATACATATGTAAAAGACTATAGCTGCTCGTCTATACTATTTATTAAAGACAATTTTTAGAAGAAAAAAAAACCAAGTAACAATGCCCTGCTATACTATTTTTTGTTAAAAAAATCACGTATAGTCGCACGGCTATACTATTTTACAAAGCAGAGTATAGCCATGCGGCCATACGTTTTTAAACAATGAGTATAGCCGCGGCCATATATTTTTTTAAAATGAGTATAGCCGTACGGTTATACTATTTTTAATATAAAAAAGAGGACCTCCCAACCATTAGGCGCTACGTGTTTAACACATGTCTTTTTTACAAAAATTAAAAACATGGAGTATAGCCGGGCGGTTGTACTTGTTTGTTTGTTTTTATCGATTAAAGCCAAGTGTCAAAAATAAGCAGCTATACTATTTTATTTAATAAAAAAATCGTAGTATAGCAGGCCGGCGATACTATTTAATTAAAAAATTAATAATAAAAGAGGACCCTCCTAGTTGCATTAGTTTGTACCTTATAGATATTAATTTGCAACATATCCAAAGTATATATTAATCTTCCACTATATGATATTTTAATATAATTTTTATAACATATGTTATTCTTATTCAATAATATGTGAGAATTATTTGTATAATAAGTGAATTTTGTGCGTCTTACTGAAAATTTTGTGAAAAATATGTGTATGAAACATTAGAAATATGTACACACTAGTAGATCCATGAATTTTTAAGAGGAGGTGCAACATTTCAAAGGCTAACTGTTCCACACAACAACAAAATTTACTTTGAAAAATGTCAGTTGTTTAGATAAAAATAACCTGTATAATTGAACTGATACTATTATTATTCATAATTCATCAAAGAAAAACATTTTCTTATTAATAAAAAAAATTCACGGATGAATTTTTTGTTTTTTGTTTTGAAAAACTTGCATAATGCACATTCATGATTTGTATATATTGATTAATTGGATTTGCAATATTTGTAATGTATATATGAACTAACAAAATTCGCTTGTCATAAATGTGCAATTTATATATTCAGGGAAAAGAAAAAAAGAAAAAAAAGAAAAGAAGCACTTGCAATTTATTTCCTTGTGTCGAAGATTAAATTAACAAATAATTTCATTAATAATTCAACAACATTTTTATGTTCAATATGTGTTTATATATATATATATATATATATCTCAAAGTGTTTCTAGGTTAAGCCATCAAACTCTAATGACTACTCTCCCCTCAAACTAAAGCTGCAGCATGATGTGGTCTTGAATAGAACAAAAATTAAACACGTGTAATGCACACATAGATTTTAAAACATATTAATTGATCTGGTCCAAAATGATTCATTTTGGCCAGATCATTAAAAAGAAAAATAGATCGCGCTTGCTGCTGTTGCTCTTTACTCCAGCCTTTCCACAAACAGGTTGTGGGCATTCTTGCCCAACCCAGTTGCCCAAGAGCTCAAGATGATAAACTTCTATGGTATTTTCAGGTGATGGGAGGTGCACTTGTGCCTTCTTGGGCCTATGTAGATCCGCCACTGTACGTACGTACATGTACAATACGAATATTGTATGTTTGCTTTTTAAAGAAAACGTGAGACGTGTGTAGAATACGAATGTATTGTTGAAAAATGCATATATATATGCATACATATGTAAAAGACTATAGCTGCTCGTCTATACTATTTATTAAAGGCAATTTATAAAAAAACAAAAACCCAGTAACCCTGCCCTGCTATACTTTTTTTTTAATTAGAAAAAAAATCAAGTATAGCCGCACGGATATACCATTTTCTAAATAAAAAACAGAGCAGCCCACTATGTGAAAATAGTATAGCCGTGCGTTGATATTTTTTTTTAAATTTTAAAAACTGAGTATTAGTTTGTACCTTATAGATATTAACTTGCAACATATCCAAAGTAGATATTAATCTTCCACTATATAATATTTTAATATAATTTTTATAACATATGTTATTATTATTCAATAATATGTGAGAATTATTTGTATAATAGGTGAATTTTGTGTGTCTTACTGAAAATTTTATAGAAAATACGTGTATGAAAGATTAGAAATATGTACATATATGTACAATACGACTATTGTATGTTTGCTTTTTAAAGAAAACGTGAGATGTGTATAGAACACGAATGTATTGTTGAAAAATACGTATATATATGCATCCATATGTAAAAGACTAGACATTTGTCTATACTATGTATTAAAGACAATTTAAATATTTTTTTTTAAAAAAAACCAGTAATGCTGCCCTGCTATACTATTTTTAAAAAATTAGAAGAAAATTGAGTATAGCTGCCCGGGTATACTATTTTATAAAGAAAAAACAGAGCAGCCCAAATAAGGTTTTATGTGCGTTAATTGTTACACCAATTTTGTCTCATCAGTAAGTCGTATGTGATGAGTCTCGATAGATATTGTGAGTACGAGGCTGTATACGTTCAATTCTCATATAATAAGTCTTTGTTGTTTCACAAGTAGGTCGCACGGGAAAACTATGCAGATGACCATCTCTAAAATAGATTGAACTGGAATAGCATTATGGAACAAGAATATGTCTCCACCTACTTTTAGAAGAAAGAACATTGATCAAATTAAATGTGCAGGTAATTGTTCTGCATGGTGTGGACTGTGGACGTTATTTTCTTCAATAGATTGCAGGCCTATCCAATTTGGATCTTAGAGTGCCATTCATGACTAAGCTATGAGCTTTGATTGCAGGCCAGTGGAAATAGATAGAGAGATCCAATTGGAACAATCATATTACTTGTATTTGGTCTTAGGTGTCATATATTTACTTTAATTAGCAGGTTTTGTATAATTTTTATGCTATGGCTTTTGGGCCTAATAGTACCTCATATCCCTTTTTAAGAACAAGGATGAAGCTTCACTCAGAAAAAAAAAGAAAAAGAAAAAAGAAAAAGAAAAAAGAACAAGGATGAAGCTTCACTCAGAAAAAAAAGAAAAAAGAAAAAAGAAAAAAGAAAAAAGAAAAAGAACAAGGATGAAGCTAGTAAGGCCCCTCAACTCAAGCCAAACATTAGTACAATCTCTAACCTAAGCCAAACTTAAAAGCAAAAGAACAACTTCAGGTATAAATTAATCCCTTTATTAAGAAGCCAAAGAACATTAGGTAATTCTGATAAGTGGAAAACAAGAGGAGTAATGCTATGCTAAAATATGAAAACTATGAGAGAATATTTGTTTGTGGGAATTTTCTGTGTATTCTTCTCCTTGTAGGAGGTCATATTTATAATACAACGAAACCTGAATGGGCAAGTAAATAATAAATTCCTAAATCTATTTACAATAGGAAATCAAGAATTAAAGTAAATCAATTATAATTATAATAGGAATTCTTGGTGTGTAAGGAAAGTAAGTCAATATCCACAAGTCACGCCAACACTCCCCCTCACGTTGGTGCATAGATGTCGCCAATGCCCAACTGATCCAGTGAATTGTGGAATGCTTTACTGGAAATCGCCTTTGTCAAAATATCCGCCAATTGATCCTCGGATTTCACAAAAGGAAACTGAAACACTTTAGCCTCAAGCTTCTGTTTGATGAAGTGTCGATCCACCTCAACATGTTTAGTACGATCATGCTAAACCGGATTCTGTGCAATGGCTATAGCAGCCTTGTTGTCACAAAAGAGATTCATTGTAGATGTAGGTTTATACCCAAGTTCAGTAAGCAACTTTCTTAACCAAAGAAGTTCACAAATCCCTTTAGTCATGCCTCTGAACTCGGCTTCTGCACTGGATAAAGCTACTACATTCTGTTTCTTGCTCCTCCATGTCACCAAATTACCTCCCACGAATGTGAAGTAACCCGATGTGGATTTTCTATCTGTTACATTACCTGCCCAATCTGCATATGAATAACCATCAATATTTAGATGACCATGCTTTGAGAACATAAGTCCTTTTCCAGGTGCAGACTTCAAATATCTAAGTATCCGAAGAACTGCATTCATGTGGTCTTCACTTGGAGAGTGCATAAATTGACTGACAACGCTCACTGCATAAGCAATGTCTGGTCGAGTATGTGACAAATAGATCAATCTTCCCACTAACCTTTGGTATCTTTCTTTGTTAGTTGGAACTTGATCCGGATATTCTCCAAGATGATGATTCTGAACAATAGGAGTGTCCGCAGGTTTGCAATCTAGCATTCCTGTGTCTGTCAACAAGTCCAAGACATATTTCCTTTGAGAGAGAAATATGCCTTGTTGCGATCGAGCCACCTCAATTCCCAAGAAATACTTGAGTCCACCTAGATCCTTCATTTCAAACTCTGTAGCCAGATAGTCTTGTAGCTGTGATATTTCCTGTTTATCATTCCCAGTAATAATCATATCATCAACATAAATTATTAATGCTGTTACCTTCCCTTTCCGATGTTTCAAGAACAGAGTATGATCGGAGTTGCACTGTTTGAAACCATTGTTCTTCATTGCCATGGTGAACCGTCCAAACCATGCACGTGGTGACTGTTTCAACCCATACAATGCTTTTCGTAACCTGCAAACTGTTCCAGTCTGAGTAGTATTATAACCAGGAGGAATGTCCATGTACACCTCCTCCGTGAGTTCGCCATGTAGAAAAGCATTCTTTACATCAAACTGGTGTAGTGGCCAATCCAAATTAGCTGCAAGGGACAATAAGACTCTGACGGTGTTTAACTTTGCAACTGGAGCAAAGGTTTCTTCATAGTCTATACCATAGGTCTGTGTGTACCCTTTTGCCACAAGTCTTGCCTTGTATCGCTCGATAGATCCATCTGCATTGTGTTTTATAGTAAACACCCATCTACATCCGATAGTCTTTTTTCCTCGTGGTATAGTCTCCAATGTCCAAGTCTGATTTTTCTCAAGAGCTTTCATCTCCTCTTTTATAGCTTGGACCCATTTAGGATCTTTCAATGCTTCAGAGACCTTGGTTGGAATATGGATAGCAGACAACTGATGCACAAAAGCCTTGAGTGGTTCAGACAGCTTCTCAGTGGATACATGATTTGCAATTGGATACTTGGATGTTTTGCCAATATCAGGTGAATAGCGGTTTGGTGGCTTCCCACGATTTTGCCTGAAAGGTAATTGATATCCAATAGTTTTATCCTCTAAATGCACAAGTCTAGTAGGAGTAGTTACCTCAAGGATATTCTCAGGAGATTGGTCTGTTGGTACTGTTGAGTTAGAGGGGGGGTCTTCATCTTGTTGTTCTGTATTGTCTGTAGGTGTGAGACTCGGATCAGAAATATCTTCGTATGGATCAGGTGGGTCAGGTAATTGATCGCTATGAATGGGCGATTGGTCGCTTTTCGGCATAGAGTAATCTTGTGCTCCAGACTCAGGATGATCAATCATTTCTGTACATAGGAGAATTTCTTCGTTTTCCAAGTTGCTCCAATTCTGCTCTTCACTTCGTATCTCCCCCTGAAGCGTAGAATTGGATGATGGGTCATGGAAGAACAGCTCAGATTCCAGAAAGGTCACATCCAAAGTGACATAGGTACGTCGGGTAGGAGGGTGATAACAACGGTAGCCTTTCTGATGAGTGGCATAACCCACAAAAACACAACGAAGCGCACAGGGATCAAGTTTGCTACGTTGATTTTTGTGGAGATAAACGAAAGCCACACATCCAAATATTCGGGGTGTGAGTACCAAAACAGAGGGCAGAGGTTTGTGTTGCGCAAGCACCTGTAAGGGAGTTTTAAAGTTCAATACACCAGAAGGCATGCGGTTGATTAGGTGAACTGCAGTGACAATAGCATCATCCCAGTGATGGCGAGGAACATGAGCGCCAATCAAAAGTGCTCGAGCGGTTTCAAGAAGATGTCGATTCTTTCGTTCAGCAACACCATTTTGTTGCGGTGTCTGAGGACAAGTCGTCTCATGGATAATTCCATGTTGTTGGAAGTAAGTCTGAAAGTCATGATTGACAAATTCTCCACCATTGTCGGAGCGAAGAATCTGGATTTGAGCATTAAACTGAGTTTTCATCTGTTTGTGGAAGGACTGAAACCGGGAAAACACTTCGTTTTTATTCTTTAGCAAATAAAGCCATGTCATCCGTGTACAATCATCTATGAACGTGACAAACCATCGAACACCAGAAGGAGCAGTGATAGGTGAAGGTCCCCAGACATCAGAGTGAATTAACGTAAATGGAGTAGTACACTTGTTCGTACTCAACGGGTAGGGCACACGGTGACTCTTGGCCAAAATACAAGTGTCACATGTGAAGTCGGAGTCCTTGAAACCTGAGAATAAATCTGGTATAAGATGCTTCATATAACTAAAAGACGGATGTCCTAATCGACGGTGCCACAACCAGATTTGCTTTTGTTTGCTATCAAAGGGATGCGTCACACTGTTAGCCATGCCAGGACTGAAGTCATCAACATAATATAGCCCCCCTCTCTTAGTACCACGACCAAAAATCTCCTTAGTGTGAATATCCTGAAGCAAACAAAAACTCGGGTAAATGAGTACACAACAATTCAATTGTTCAGTAAGCTGACTAACGGACAACAATTTAGTGGATAAAGATGGAACAAGTAAAGTATTAGACAGTGTGAGAGAGGATGAGAGTGCAACAGTGCCAGCCCCTGTCACAGGATAAGTAACACCATTGGCATTTGCAATACAGGTTCGTCGAGGTTGTGTAGTATTCAGAAAATCATCAGGATCAAACGTCATATGATCAGTTGCACCGGAATCAATTATCCAACTCCTTGAATCAATCTTAGCGGAAGTATGGAATCCATAACCAGTACCATTACTGGTCGTATTGCGTTGTCCTCGATCTTTAAGAGTAGCCCACCAATCGGGATAGCCATGCAATTTAAAACAAGTCTCACGAGTGTGTCTTGGATCACCACAATATTCGCAATCTGGTCCATGTGTCGGGGTCGTTAGTCGAGAAGTCATAATCTGTGCAGCGGAAGATGTATAGGATACAGGTTTAGTAGGAATTCGGATCGGGATCTGAGCCTGAGTCGGAGTCGGAGTCGGAGTCGAAGTCGGGATCGGGGTCTGAATCAAAGACAAATTCGGGGTCGGGGTCGGAGTCATCATCGGAGTGGGGGTCGAGGTCGTTGTCGGAGTCGGAGTCAGAGTCGAGGTCATCGTCGTCGTCATAGTCGGGGTCAGGGTCGGGGTCGGGGTCGTCAAAAGAGGATCCTGATTCAGGATTAGATTCGGGGCCAAGGTCTGCATCTGTAGGAGCTGAGTCATCTGGGCACTCAACTCGGCTATGGTTGGTTGAGAATGAGAGAAGGAGTCGGTGGTGCTACCTCCATGAGGGATGAAAAAATCACCAACCCCCATAGCGGTGGCGGGGGTGTGAAACTAGAGTCAGCAATTCCAAGATCGCCGCTCTGATACCATGCTAAAATATGAAAACTATGAGAGAATATTTGTTTGTGGGAATTTTCTGTGTATTCTTCTCCTTGTAGGAGGTCATATTTATAATACAACGAAACCTGAATGGGCAAGTAAATAATAAATTCCTAAATCTATTTACAATAGGAAATCAAGAATTAAAGTAAATCAATTATAATTATAATAGGAATTCTTGGTGTGTAAGGAAAGTAAGTCAATATCCACAAGTCACGCCAACATGCTATACTGGCACAAGACAGGTCAAACTCATAAAGAAGAGTAGTGTTGCTAAATGTATGAATTGACCGTATCTTCTGCATTGAAGGCTTATTTCCTCAGTGCATGACTACAAATCATCCTACTGCTCACTCGTCCCCTGCCCTCCTTGTGTAATTGCTCCCTGTCCCCCTCCTTGAGTGGCTGTTGCTCCTCTTGGACCTCTTAGATCTGGAGTACTCATCTTAAAGAATTCTAGCGAATGAGGTTCCCCCTCAAAGGGAAGACTACTAGTAAGAAGACTGAAGTAAGAAGACTTCCTTCTCATTTCAAAAGTATTAGACACATCATCGACTAGATCACGAAATACTGCATCTTAAATAAATTTCACAATATCCTCCTGGGAACTGAATTGAAGTTGTTTAAACGACTCTGTAAATCTCCTGAGCTTGAAATCCTCCTCAGTCTCATTAACGAGTTTCTCAAATATATGATCATCTACTCCGGCTTTACCAACAACTACTTGAATGAGGTTTCTGGGATCACTGGCACATCGTGCTTTGAACCAAATGATTGACAGCCCCAAGTAAAATTCAGCATAGCAGGACTGCTTGATTTCATCTATCTCTTCTTGTTGCTCATTGGAACCCAGCTGCCTGGACAAAAGAATCACCTCACACAAGCGTCTTTCAAAGAAGATTTTTTTTGTAAACTCCTTGAATAAATCAACTCGTTTAACGACGGGAGCTTTATTAAACAGCATCTCGAATGCCTTCCTTCTCACATCTTCCTTGGTTTCCCCTGCTGCTGCTGCTGCAAGGCTTCCGACATTAACATCTTCCGCAGCAAGTTTGTTGGAGATTTGCTCAATCTTGTCTTGCTGGTCCTTGGGGGATAGTAGGCTGAACCCGAAAATCGAGAGCTTCGAGAGTAACTCGGCAGGACTGGCAAAATCAGTAGAACGGGTGCTGGCCTCATGGGATGGTATTCGGAGCTGGGGCATTGCTAATCGACGCAGATAAAGGTTTTTGAACGTTATTAAAATAGAGTAGCCTACAACTCAGATGAGAGTCATTAATTAGCAACTCAAATAGCTATAATCTTCAGTATGTTAAAAAGATACATAATCATGAATCTAGCTAGAACTGAAAACAATACAAATACATCTAAACAAATGGGTGTGTAATTTTAGTGCTGGCAGATCCAGGATTATTACCTCAAGTAATCGTGGTGTAAAAGTTCTGAGCACTAGGTGGTGGATGGCGGCGACATTCCGATGGCGACGTAGGAGGTAAGGGGGGTTAGAGTTTTGAGGAGGTTAGGTTGAGTAGAATAAGAGAGGTTATACTTTTCTCCTGTATTGTGTGTACTGTAGACTAGCTGTAATCTATTTAATTTATAGAAAGAGTTGAAGGATTGGAGGCACACAACAAAATTCAGCAACTTCCTTCAGTCTTCTCTGAAAATGCATAGAACCATGGTTTGTCAGGCTCCCTCCCTAAACCCTAAATTCTTATTAAGTCCATATCTAATGCTAGATAACTTAAACCCAGAATTTTCCCCTCTAAAATAGAACAATTCATGTATATCTCATACTCAAATAATTTTTCAAAATTCTTGTTGATGTTAATTTTACAATATTAAACAAAAAATTATTACAATTTTAAAGCTGAGAAATGGGGTGTGATTTTAATTTAAATAGAAATTTAACGGGGAAGTGTAGTTTTTAATGTTAATTGTTTCTGTATGTGAAGATTTTTGTTTGTTTTTATTTATGTGAAGTGTAATATGTTAATAAAATTAGGAAAGTGTGGTGGAACATGGGGTGAACTAAAAAGGGGAGGTGCCTCACACGCAACTCCACCAAGTCAATGCACTAAATCTGGCAGTTGGGATCCATTTACAATGGGTAGATTGGAACTTGGGGGAGGTGTGTTGGGTTTTCTATTTTAACTAAGAGAAAAAAAAAAAAAAAAAAAAAAAAAAAAAAAAAAAAAAAATAACTTGTTTGTATAGCCCAGGTATAATCATAATCGACGGTCCGTCAAATTCAGCACCTTCCTTCAATCTTCTCTGAAATTGCAAGGAATCATGGTTTGTCAGTTTTCCTTCAGTCTTCTTTGAAATTGCAAGGAATCTTAAATTGCAAGGAACCATGGTTTGTCAGTCTTCCTTCAGTCTTCTCCGAAATTGCAAGGAACCATGGTTTGTCAGTTTTCCTTCAGTCTTCTTTGAAATTGCAAGGAATCTTAAATTGCAAGGAACCATGGTTTTGTCAGTCTTCCTTCAGTATCTTCTCCGAAATTGCAAGGAACCATGGTTTGTCAGTTTTCCTTCAGTCTTCTTTGAAATTGCAAGGAATCTTAAATTGCAAGGAACCATGGTTTGTCAGTCTTCCTTCAGTCTTCTCCAAAATTGCAAGGAACCATGGTTTGTCAGTTTTCCTTCAGTCTTCTTTGAAATTGCAAGGAATCTTAAATTGCAAGGAACCATGGTTTGTCAGTCTTCCTTCAGTATCTTCTCCGAAATTGCAAGGAACCATGGTTTGTCAGTTTTCCTTCAGTCTTCTTTGAAATTGCAAGGAATCTTAAATTGCAAGGAACCATGGTTTGTCAGTCTTCCTTCAGTCTTCTCCGAAATTGCAAGGAACCATGGTTTGTCAGTTTTCCTTCAGTCTTCTTTGAAATTGCAAGGAATCTTAAATTGCAAGGAACCATGGTTTGTCAGTCTTCCTTCAGTATCTTCTCCGAAATTGCAAGGAACCATGGTTTGTCAGTTTTCCTTCAGTCTTCTTTGAAATTGCAAGGAATCTTAAATTGCAAGGAACCATGGTTTGTCAGTCTTCCTTCAGTCTTCTCCGAAATTGCAAGGAACCATGGTTTGTCAGTTTTCCTTCAGTCTTCTTTGAAATTGCAAGGAATCTTAAATTGCAAGGAACCATGGTTTGTCAGTCTTCCTTCAGTATCTTCTCCGAAATTGCAAGGAACCATGGTTTGTCAGTTTTCCTTCAGTCTTCTTTGAAATTGCAAGGAATCTTAAATTGCAAGGAACCATGGTTTGTCAGTCTTCCTTCAGTATCTTCTCCGAAATTGCAAGGAACCATGGTTTGTTTGTCATTCTCCCTCCCTCTCTCTTCCACTCTAATCTGAACCATTCAATTCGAACCATGGTTTGAAATCTTCTCAAATATGGCCGTTGTTTGCTCAATTAATTATCTCCACTGTATCCAATACACATGCACATGGAAATATTTTATTTTTATTTTAATCCTCGGCGGAGAGAAAAGCAATGGGTTGTGTGCCCCCTGTCACGCGTTTTGTAGCATGCAACTGAACATGCTCTTACAATAGTAGAAAGACAGAAAATTTGTTCACCTTTCTCTCTCTCTCTCTTCCCTTTCCACTCAACCCACCCTCACAAATCAAAACACAATTAATCCAAACCAAAATTGAGCCAATTTACAACAGAGTATATATACTAATGAACTCACAATCCAGCTCGCCAATAGCTAATGGAGCAAGATATGATGCTGTCATCACAATTGTAGCGACAGACAATATCCAGACGACACCATTGGATTTGGACCAAAGAATCCCGGAAACAAGATGGCTTCTGCATCCATCAGCAGGAAACGAGTCTTGTTGCATTTTCAAGGTACGTCAATGCCTTGTGGAAATAAACAACAAGACTTACCAGCCCCATATTGTCTCCAGTGGTCCATATCACTATGGAGATCAACGTTTGGAGATGATGCAGCAACACAAACGGAGATTTCTTCACGATCTACTTGCTCGAACAGCTTCAACCGGCCCAACACTTGATCACTATCGCCAGGTGGTAGCAGCAATGGAAGAAGATATAAGACGGTGCTACTCGGAGACCATCAGTTTATGCAGTCATGATCTAATTGAGATGATGGTGTTGGATGGTCTCTTCACTATTGAACTCTTTTGCAAAGTTGGAGAATTGTCACCAAGTGATCCAGACGATCCCGTCTTTAACTTGGCATGCGTATTCGCTAATATCTTTCGAGATCTTCTTCGTTTCGAGAATCAAATTCCTTTCTTCCTTCTTCAAAAACTATTTGATGAATCAAAACCTTCAAGGAAACATAGTGACTCATCCTTAGCCAAACTTGCTTTAAAGTTCTTTACTTGTGCAGTAGAAACCCCTGAGCAAGTGTTAAATCAGGACTTCACTACTGTTGAAGGAAACATTTACTGGATTTACTCCGCCGGAGTTTTATCCCTGAACCCTATGATCATTCACCTCAAGAAGATCCTCCTCCGTCCATTGAATTTATCCAGTCAGCCAAAAGCTTCGTCAAGCTGGAATTAAGTTCAAGACAAGGGAGGCAGTGAGCTTCTTAGACATAAGATTTTGCAATGGAGTTCTGGAAATTCCACACATAGTAATCGACGATCTACGGACTGATTTATTGATGAATTTTGTAGCATTTGAACAATGCTACTCTCATTGCTCAAAGCATGTAACAAGTTATGCTGCATTCATGAGTTGTCTGATCCGCACGCCTGAAGACGTATCATTTCTCTGTGACAAGAAAATTGTCGAGAATTATCTTGGAACTGATGAGGAGGTTGTTCATTTCTTCAAAAACCTTGGCAAAGGTGTGGTGTTTGATATTAATAAGAGTTATCTACGGAATTCGTTCAAAGAGGTGAATGAGTACCATAGAAATACGTGGCATGTGCGATGGGAAGGTTTTAGATCCAAGTATTTTGGTACTCCATGGTCTTTCTTGTCTGCTGTAGCTGCTGTTATACTCCTACTACTCACTGCAATTCAGGCCTTCTTTGCAGTTTATGGATTGCCCATCCGCCGAAACTGGGAAGTACTAGCCATCTGGGGCTTGAAGAGTAGCAATAATGTTAGGATGTTTGACACTTTTTTTGCACTAGTATGTATTTTTGCGTCTTTTAATATCTTCCCAAGCTGGATGTGTATAAATATGGTCAGCATGGTCCCTAGCCAGCTCTGTGAATGTTCTGATTATGAAATCTCCTCTGTTTCCTCAGGAGTATTCTGGATATTGTCCACTGTAAAATGATCCAGTACTTGTCCAATCAGTTGTTGTTGATCATTGGCATCTAGTTGAGTTTTGAACACAAAAATTAGCTCTTCAAATCGCCTTTCGCTCATGAATTTTTTTATATAACTGCGGAAAGGAAAAGAGCCTGGTCAGGGAAGGGGAGTTTCTTGAACCGTCTTCAGTTTCCTCTGGGAGTTGCTCCACTGTAACATCTTCACCTACTTCATTGTGGATTTCTTTCGTCCTCTCATTAATTGGGCGGAAAATCTATTTGTATATGTAAGGTACCAGTAAAGAGTAAAACTTCCTAATAAAATAGAACTACTTTTATTATGATAGTGTTCAAATCCCTACAGTACTAGTTTATTCAGTGACATTTGAGGTGTACTTAAGAGCCATTTTTGTGTTCCAAGTCCTGAAACCAAGAGAAAACTATTTAAAATGAAGTAACAAGTGGAAGAGATTTGAAAGAAGGCTCTTTGGTTCAGCCTTCAGGAAATGCCTGCTGACCTTTCTCCATCGCAAGCTGTGTGTTTTGATTTGAACTTCCAATATTCATACACCAACAGACAATGTTAGCACTATATATAGAGGAATAAATCGATTTATGTACATAATTAGGTTGTCCTTTCGAAATTTACGACATTTAGTCACATAGAAGATAGCTGATTATGAGTAGAGGGTTAAACCATGCCTACCCAAATTATAAGTAAGAAATACCTTATGTGTTTGTTTTGACTTCACATGACTACTAGATTTCGAAGGGCTATAAATCACAACCAAAATAAAAAACAAAAAAAATAAATAGGATTTAGCTTAGGCATGACCACCCGAACCAAACCGTCCAATTGTGATTTGGTTTGGTTTGATTTCTCCTCTCATTTTAGCTCAAACCAGACCACGCTTCCGCTAGATGTTAGGGGCTTTAGCGTTGAACCTCATTGACAAATATACCAATATAAACTTTCAATTCAATGCACATATTACAAAAAGATAGAGCACATCATATGATCCCTTTGAAATTAGGAAACACACACAATAGACATTTATTCATAAGTCAGAAATTATGATATGAGAATTACAAAAGTGAGGTGAGGGGAGGCCTTTTGTGTTTCCCGTCTCATCAAGAAGAAACAACAAGAGTAATATTTATATACTGCATACGAATAAAACACACATGATGGCGAGACATGTATGAATTCACCACATCTTTTGATTCTTTACTCCAAAGATATTGTGGTCTGAATATTGTTTGTCGCTGCAATTGTAATGAAAGCATCTCTTCCTCCATTGGTGAGCTTGATTGCGAGTTCATTGTAGCTATAAATTAAAGAGCAGAGGATTTGGTAATCACTCTACTTTATACTGAAGTAAATTTGAATGACAAAAATATGTTGCCACATAGAATTAACTATCAAGAAGAAGACAAGGACCAACCTTAATTATTAGCAGCATATTCAAATGATAGAGTAGAATGAAACAAAAATAATAATATAATGTGATCCTCTTGGGGCCTGAACCGTCTTTGAAATTTCATTGAACCATCTTCTTTGCCATCTATTCTCAGATTTTCTTTGCTTAAATTTCATCCTATGGATGTAGATTGATAACTAGCTAGTCTGTTAAAATTTCTAATTATACAGTATAGCCGTGCGGCTGTACTCTTTTTTTCTTTTTTAATAAAGGAGAACCTCTATCGATTTAAGCCAGGTTCAAATATAAGTATCACCGTCTGGCTATACTATGTTTTAATATAAAAAAGAGGATTCCCCATTCATTAACCGCCACGTGTCAACACATGTCTTTTTAAAAAAATTAAAAATATGGAGTATAGCCGCCCGGCTTTACTCTCTCTTTTTTTTCTTTTTTTTTTTAAATGAAGAAGAACCTCGTCAAAAATAAGTATAGCAACCTGGCGATACTTTTTTTTATATATTAAAAATCGTAGTATTGCCTCGCGGCTATACTATTTAATAAAAAAATTAATAATAAAAAAGGACCCTCCTAGTTGCATTAGTTTGTACCTTATTGATCTTAATTTGCAACATATCCAAAGTAGATATTAATATTCCACTATATGATATTTTAATATAATTTTTATAACATATGTTATTCTTATTCAATAATATGCAAGAATTATTTGTATAAATACGTGAATTTTTTGTCTCTTACTGAAAATTTCGTAAAAAAATTAGTACGTGTATAAAACATTAGAAATACCTACGTACATGCACAATACGACTATTGTAAGTTTGCTTTTTAAAGAAAACGTGAGACGTGTATAGAACACAAATGTATTGTTGAAAAATACCTACCTACATATATATATATATATATATATATATATACGCGGCTATACACAGTTTATAAATTGTTTAAAAAAAATAGTATAGCCACCCGGCTATACCCAACAAATTTAGCTGCATAGACCGGCCAACGAACGTTCTTTGGGAGAGGTCTTTTTTTTGTTTTAATTTTGAAAATATAAAATTAGTTTCTTTACTTTTGTTTTTTTGCCAACTTCTTGAATTTAATATATGTAATTAAGTAATATTTTAGCATTTTTGAATTACTTTAATTTGTAATTATGTTTTAATTATTATTTCTTTAGTGAATATTTAAATATGTTATTGATTTCACAAATGACCTACTATACTAGATTTTTTTATATTTTTTTTAAAGAAATAGTATATATATATATATATATATCTGTGTGTGTGTTTGTGTTTATATATGTACATTATAGTATATGTGTATGTAAGTATAATGCAATATAATATACATGGGTATATAATAATAATAATAATAATAATAATATATTACAATATAATATATGCATCTTATACATTGGTGAGTATAAGACTAGTTAATCCTCCTTTTCTACATGTGTTTATTAGTCCCTTCCTAGTGAAGTGTTTTTGGTGGGCCTAGTATTAGCAATCTCATCTAAGAATAGGATCAGATGAAAAAAAACATGGGACTAAATTTAGTCAAAGCCAAGTCAAGCCAAGTCTGTGTAACAAACAATCCTTAGGGACCATTTGTGACAATATATATATATATATATATATACATTTTTATTGTGTCATATTCGAATTAATTCACATATATGAAGGATAAAAACTTGAAGGGCCCATATTAGTTTTGAAGACCAAAAAACAAATTCCTCTTATAAGCAATTTACAACTCATATATTCTTCATACAATACAAGTAATATAATTACCCTATTTAAAAACAATCTTATACACCCATCAAAATTTATACTGTATACGTTCGGGAACGTGAAAAGTTATTTATTATCTTCATGTATTATTTGTTAAACTATTTTGTCTTATTAAAATCGTGTTATTTGTGTTTCGCTCCAGTTTAGGTTGATTTGTTTATTATTGTGTCACAGATGGATCTGTGTCACATTATGTTCAATTTGAACATGCGTTGTGTTACATTCGAGTTGAGTTAGTTATAAATTGTAATAGGGGAAAAAGTCACTTTCAGTCCTGTGGTGTACCACTTTTTCCATTAAGGCCCCTGTGGTTTCAATCTGATCACTTTTGCTCCTGTGGTTTTATACTCCAACCAATTTAAGGACAATGCCCAATTTCTATCAAATTAATCTAACTGCTGTTGCTTATTGAACGTGTGCCCCTCACGTGGAGGGGCATATCGATCCAATATTTGCAGGCTCTTTCTCTCCCTCTCCCGTTCTCCCTCTGCAACCTTTCTGTTTCAATTGTAATTGAAAAAAAGAGCCCATTTAGGGTTATTTTGACTTTCCAAGGGCCTTAGGCCCATTCAATTTTAGTTTTTATCAAATAGAGCTTTTAATACTTATTTGGGCCAATATATGGATCCATTAATAAGCCCATTATTCAGATTATTCATTTAATTATTTAACTTTGACCCACGACAGGGTCAAAAGGTAATGGTCTTTATATAGGTGGCAAGTGTTGATTGAAGGAAATATTACAATAAGTAAGTTTCTTAGTGCCAAGTTCAAAAGCAAGATAACTGGGTCCGATTAAGAGCTTTTTTTAGGTCACGGGTCCGTTTAAGAGCTTAAACAAATGTTTAACTAGAAAACATTCTTGGGTGCTTCATCCTCTACCATTTATTTTCTCTTCCCACTTGTGAGTAATTAACAAGAAGACTATCTTCAATGATGGTCCGTCATACCAGAGTCTCATCACTCTTCATCATTATCTTCTAGCACTCAGCCTATAAATAGAGGCAGAATTGTTCAAGCAAAGGGATTCTCTCTCCAACAACAAACTTCAAACTTGATCAAAACTTGATCTCAGATTGAACTCTCAGTTTAATTTCTCTCACTTTTGTAGGGGCCTTTTTCTTCTGGCCATTACAAATGGGCTGGGCTGCCGTAAGGAGCAAATTGAAGAAAATATCCCTTGTGTCTGAGTTCAAAGATCAGACCCCAAAATGTTTCGAAAGGGTATTAAAGTCTTAGGAAACACCTTGGTTATCTTCACCAACAAAATAATGGCTGCTTACAAATAGATTCTTAGTGCTTACATATGAATTCTTAGTTTGGCATGACGAGATCGTAGCATGGAAGCAAAATTGGCATGAGTTCAGCATTAAGGAGAAAATTATGTGTTCTTGGAAGGAAGAAAGGGTGTCAAGGTAAGAGAGGAAATGTTTGCAAAAAGATTTGGCCAAGAGAGAAGGGAGAGAAAGGAAAGGTTTGCTTGAGCATTTCTTCCGGCAGCTTGACAGAGACTCTGTCAAGTGTTAGAACAACCTGCAAGAAGAGGGAAAATGGAGAAGAATGGTGAATAGTGCACGAAATTGCTGGGTTTTGCAAGTAAAAGAGGAAGCTACTCTCTGGATGTGGCCGATTTTCGTTGGGTAGAAGAGGCCCTATTTATAGCCGCTAGAAGCCATCTTTTTCCAAGAAACCCTAATGGCTTCCATCCCATTTTGCCAACTCTTTCCCTTCCTTTCTCCCCTCATCCCTTCAATCATCCTATTTTGGTAAAATCTACTCTGCTCCTTTGCATAAAATCAGGGATTTTGGGAGCTCAAGGTTCCTTTCTTGCAGCTGCACTAGTGAAGAATTCCTATTTTTCAAATATCTCATTTCTTCTCTTTCTTTTCCTCCTTCATGATCAGATCTGATGAAGGAAAGAAATTGGTATACATGCTGGTTCGAAGGGTGGCTCCTTACGCGCTAATATCTTTTGGTCCCTTGGATGTTTTCCTTCAAACTTGTTCATTCCCTCCCAGCAGCTCACGTGGCTTTTGTTTCTCAGCCAGGTGCTGATGGCTTTGCAGGTTTTTATTTTGGTTATATGGTCATTCTAGAACAATGGGTTGGCTTATCAAATAAATGGACCAACTTCTCCAAGTTTTGGCTTATTTTGTTGAGATATTGGGCTAATTTTGGTTAAGCTAATGGGTTATTTTGACTAAGGTAATGAACTATTTTCTGCTTGGTGCTCACCTACATGTTTGGGCTTAAGAAATTGGCTTGAGTTCCGAGGCTCCCAAGCAACCCGGAATCTCCATTTCTCGGCCATCAATGGGCCTCATGACAACTTATTACCATCCATGCCACAACCCACTTAAGCTAGCCCCGGGCATTTGAGTGGCTTGAGCCCACTTAGGCTTGTAGCGTGGTTGTGTGTGTAATAATGATTTCCTGCTTGGCATAGCATGTCGCTTGGCATGGCATATCGCTTGGCATGCTTTTAATTATTATGCTTGACGGGATAATTAGCTTAGATTTGCAGAGCTAATGCATTTTATAATCTTAGTCTCGATTCCTAGAATGACGGATTATTTATTTAGCATGGCACGTGGAGTTTGACTCGTGCATGGCGGACTTTTGTGTGCTCCAAGTCGGGTTTTTCTCAATAACGTATTGCGCTGGGCCGGGAATTCATTTGGGCCAAGTCGTGGATTTTTTGGGCCTCAACAACTTTCAAGATATTCAGTTGACAACTCCCGTGATTATCTTTTTATTGCTTTGTCAACACTTGGTATGATATACTAGTTGGAAGGCCAGCACCTCTCAAACAACTTAAATTCTTGTATAAGATTGAATCGAAAAATCTTTAATCTTCATTTAAATATATTGTATCAAATTAAATCGAGAAATCTTTAGTCTTCATTTACTTTTATGTTGTACTTAAATTGAATTGAGAAATCTTCAGTTTTGAGTGTTTAAATTCATGTCATGTACAATTTATCAGCAATTTATTTTGATATTTACTTTGATATGCAATTTCGGGCAATAATTTCATCATGTAGGGTGAGCCCGATCAAGGGTTTTTTTTTGCCCTATTATGCACTTTTGGGCCCGATCTTAAGTCCTTGAGCCAAATGTATGGTTTTTGGGTCATTTCTTAGGTTTTTGAGCCTGATCTAGGAGCTCTATAACCAAATTTTGGTTTCTCTTTAGCTAGATATGCAATATATCTACTACATCGCCAGGGCACACATAAAAGAATATTGAAGTTCTCTTAATTGATGCATATAAAAGAACTAACTCGAGCCAGTACACCCTTGGAGCACAATGGCTTGATTAGGAGTCAAGAGCTGCGTAAATTCATCTTACACTACATCCATATTTATACTGTGCTGCAGCTAGTTCCAATAGTGGCACGCCTAAGCAAAACACCATGCCAAGCTTCAAGAAGTGAAACTCTTTCATATTTCCTCAGCTATCAACATAGATAGCACAGGGTAGTCGAAGCCCACAAAGTGATGAAATGGCTTCAAGAGCATTTGGTATATAGATAACGAGACTTACCGAAGGGCAAACCAGTGGTCATGCCAACTCTCCATCTTCATAGGTTAATGTGACAGGTCCATTTGATGTACCTATGCCACTAATTGTACTAGCAATTATGGCCTTGATCATAATACTAGTTGCACCTGTGGTAACTGCTGAAAATGAGACCAACAATAATCAAGCTATGGCTGTGGAGGTGCCTGCTGTTATTCCTCCACCAAGGTATCAAGCTTAGAGACATGGTGAAGCAGCTTTGCCACCAGAGCCACCAAGGAGAAATGTGAATGATGAGAGATGGAGGCAACCCCTTACTTTTAATACTCATATTGCCAACAACAATGGCAATATTAGAGGCAATGATAGAGGTAAAGGGAATAACGTATGTTTATACCAAAATGAACAGCCAATGAATATCGAACACGTGGGCTAAACCAGGGCCATGGGCGTCTTCGGCACCCACCTTCGGCACCAAACCCACCGATCGCAACATTAGGGCAACCTCGCCCCCTTTGACACGTGGCAGTCCCACAACTGACGTCCAGAGTCCCACATCGAAACTCTAAACAAATTGCACACCTCCCAAGGCCTATAAAAGAGGACAACCATCCCAGCTTGGAGGTAATGAATCAGAACTGACGGCATACTGCCTATTGATCTGTAGTTCAACTTTACTAAATCCGTACTTACTTAAGCATCAGAGAGCCTTTGGCCGGTACCACACCGGCTCCCCAGGACCAACCTCACATACCGAAGAAGGTGTACACCGATTGTCGCCATCGGATCAACGACAAGAAGGATGCCGAACGGCATAGGTCCCCAATCGGAGTAAACGCCCGCTTGAGGGACTCCCGGATGAGGGTCCTGGGGGATAAATCACCCCTTCGGAGGGTTCAGGGTTTGGATTCGGCGCTGGAATCCGATGATGAGTACATCCCCACCGGGGGCACCGAATCAAGCTACCGTTCGGAAGCTCCCCCGGAGTACTCAAAGGCGAGACCACCAAGTCCGAGGAGAACTTCCGAAGACTTTGGTTCCGAGGGCGTCCCAAGCTGAGACCCCGCCATCCGCCTACTTTTCCAAAGAATCCAGAAGATGGAGGATGACCGAACCCGATCCCAGGTCCCTGATTGGGGAAAACTTCGGCCGGGACCGTTTACCGAGCGCATCAAAAAGTCCAGACCGGACAGGGAGGTGCAGCCGTTGCGCATACCCTTCTATACCGGTGTGGAAGACCCTTTGACACACCTTCACTCCTTCCAATCGGCAGTTGGGTGCAAGGGCCTCAGCGACGAGGGGCAATGTCTGCTGTTTCCATCATCCCTTACAGAAGTTGCTCTGAACTGGTTCTACCGTCTCGAGCCGGGAACGGTAGACTCCTTTGACGAACTGAAGCAGATTTTCCTCAACCACTTCATGATCCAAACGGACCGTTTGTACTCTGCCGATGATCTGTACACGATTCGGCAGAGGGAGGACGAACCCTTACGGGAATACGCAGCACGCTTCAGTCACGAGTACTCGAGGTGTCCTAAAACGGACGATAGGGCGGCCTACGACGCCTTCAAGAGTCGCCTTCGGTCCTCTCACTTCCGGTATCTTGTGCACAGTAGCAACTGGCGCACGTACAACGAGTTAATGAAACAGGCGGCAGTCCATGCGAAGGCCGAATACTTCAATTCCAAGGCCACCAAAAGTTATCTGGGGCGAACCGACGACTCGTCGGCAGGACACAAACGGAAGGACGACCGTGATAGCCGTCAAGGAAACTCGAAGAAAGGACGCGGGAAGTACGGTCGTAACGACCACCGGGCGCCGCTACCGAATCACGATCGCGCCCAGGAAGTCTTCACCCTGCTGAACACAACGTACGAGACCGTTCTAATGAACGAACATGACCAGATCCCGAAGCCAAACAACCGAAAGCCCAATCGGCAGGATAATCGGGACACTGGCAAATTCTGCCGATACCACCAGCAGAACAGCCACAATACCGAAGATTGCATCAGTCTGAGGAAAATTGTCGAGCGTTTGATTCGGGAGGGAAAGTTGGATCAGTACCTCGCCAGGCCACCACAGGCCCCAGCACCGAACGCGAATCGACAGATCAACATGATCAGCACGATCAGCGGCGGCCCCACTCTGGCGGGACCCTCTAACCGTTCGATGAAGCAGTATGTGCGTGCCGCCCACTACCCTCAGGTCTTCGGCATAGAGGACGATCGGTGCCGAAAGTTGCCGAAAGTGGGATGGGAGCCCATCACATTTTGTGAAGAAGAGGAGGAGGGAATCATCTACCCCCACGTTGACCCAATGATTATTCGGGTCGAGATCGCCGATTACGATGTAGGTCGGGTACTGATCGACACCGGAAGCTTGGTGAACGTAATTTTTGCCGATGCGTTCAAGGGACTGGGAATTGCCGACAGCATGGTCAATCGGCAAATCACGCCTCTCCTCAGTTTTTCTGGAGATCTGGTCCAACCAGTCGGTAGCATCAGTCTGCCCATCGCCTTCGGCGTCGCCCCCAGGAAAACAATGACCTACGACCAATTCCTCATTGTCGATTGCCCAACGGCATACAACGTCATCATAGGGCGAACGACACTCACCAGGGTCAAAGCCCACCTATCTCCTCACATGTTGCTGATGAAGTTCTCAACACGCAACGGTACCGGCGTCATCCGGGGTGATCAGCTCAGCGCACGGACGTGCTATGCCACGACCCTTAAGTCGGTAGCTAGCAAACCGCCAATGGAAGCCATGACCGTGCAGGGACTACCGAACGGTAGCGAACCTATTGACGACCCAAGGGAGGAAAACCCAACGGCGATGGCGTAGCCCGCCGAGGAGCTCGAGACCGTGATCCTGAATGAGGAGTTCCCCGATCGGTGGGTGAAGATCGGTAACAATCTAGATCCCGACCTCCGAAGACAGTTCGTCGACTTCTTACGGCAGCAGGCGGAAGTCTTCGCCTGGTCTTATGACGATATGCCCGGCATATCACCTGATGTCATCAGCCACAAGCTCAGCATTTCCACCGCCCAGAAACTGGTCAGGCAAAAGCGCCGATCGTACGATGCCGAACGGTACGAGGCAATGCGTGCCGAAGTTGACAAGCTCAAAGCCATCGGCTTTATCAGGGAAGCTACGTACCCTGTTTGGCTTGCCAACTCGGTCATGGTTCAGAAGGCCAGGGGAGGATGGCGGATGTGTCAGGACTATGCCGACCTGAATAAGGCTTGTCCGAAGGACAGTTTCCCCTTACCGAGGATCGACCAGCTCGTCGATGCCACCGCCGGGCACGAGCTGCTCAGCTTCATGGACGCGTATTCAGGACACAACCAGATCTTCATGGACCCTGCCGATAGAGAACATACGGCATTCATCACAGATCGCGGTTTGTACTGTTACAATGTCATGCCCTTCGGCCTGAAGAACGCGGGGGAAACTTAACAACGGCTCGTCAACCGGATTTTTGCCAAATACATCGGCGGCATCATGGAGGTGTATGTCGACGACATGTTGGTGAAAAGCCGAACGGCAGGGGAGCATCTGGAAAACCTGGCGCTCATGTTCGGTATTCTAAAGGACTACCGAATGCGGCTGAACCCAGCAAAGTGCGCCTTCGGTGTATCTTCCGGTAAATTTCTCGGATTGATGATCAGCCAAAGGGGAATCGAGGCCAATCTCGAGAAAATCAAAGCCATAATCGACATGGAGACGCCGAAGACGCAGAAAGACATCCAGAGCCTTACTGGACGTGTCGCCGCCCTGACACGCTTCATCTCCAAGGCTACCGACAAATGTGTACCGTTCTTCAAAGCTTTGAAAAGGGGCAAACATCATATCTTATGGACTCCCGAATGCGACTAGACATTTCAAAACTTGAAGAACTACATGAGCCAGGCACCACTATTATCAAAACCGCTCCCAGGCGAGGTACTACTCCTATACCTTTCGGTATCCAACACTGCCATTAGCTCAGTGTTGATACGGAAGCCAGAGAAGGCGAAGCTACCGATCTTTTATGTCAGCAAGGCGCTCCAGAGCGCGGAGCTTCGGTACCCACCCTTGGAGCAGCTAGCATTGGCCCTGGTCGTTTCGGCGCGAAAACTTCGCCCTTACTTCCAGGCGCACGAAATCACGGTTATGACTAACCGGCCTCTTCGGCAGGTACTCCAAAAGCCGGAAACGTCTGGCCGATTGGTCAAATGGGCAATTGAGTTGGGAGAGTTTGACATACAGTTCACACCTCCTGCGCTATCAGAACCATCATCGCCGAACGCCATCCCTACCGCACCGGAGAAAATGGATACCGAACGTTTCGACACTTCTGTTCCTCTCTAGATCCTGCATGTGGATGGCTCGGCAAACCAGCAAGGCTGTGGTGCCGGCTTGGTGTTAACCACTCCAGACGGTAGCAAAATCGAGTATGCCCTCCGATTCAACTTCCGAACCTCTAATAACGAGGCAGAATATGAGGCCCTCCTGGCTGACCTTCGGCTAGCCAAGAGCATGAGCGCGAGGCAGATCAGCATTCACAGTGACTCCCAGCTCATAGTAAATCAGATAACGGCAGACTTCGCAGCGAAGGATGCCTCCATGTCAGCCTACCTATCGGCATCTCACCAACTACTACAAAAATTCCAGGCCTACGAGATACGGCAGATCCCCAGGTCAGAAAACAGCCACGCCGACACGCTCTCACGATTGGCTTCGGCAATAAATGACAAGATCAGAAGGAAGGTACCGGTGGAGATATTATCCCAACCGAGCACAACCGCCGCTGAGGTGTGTACCATTCGGTACGAAGACACATGGATGTCTCTAATCTATGCCTTCCTGACAACCGGAACCCTTCCTACCGATAAGTCCCAAGCTCGAAAACTCCGTTATCGATCGGCAAGATACACAGTCATCAATGATGTTCTGTACAAGCAAGGCTACACGACGCCGTATCTAAAATGCCTGACCAAGGAGCAGGTGGACTACATCCTTCGGGAGGTCCACAGTGGAATCTGCAGTGACCACTCTGGATCCCGATCTCTCGCACACAAGGTCTTCCGACAGGGGTATTTCTGGCCGACTCTGCACCAAGACGCGAATACATTAGTCAGAAAGTGTGACAAATGCCAGCGATTTGGTAGTGTCCCTTATATTCCTGCCGAGCCGCTGTCACCGATCGTGAGCCCGTGGCCGTTCGCCCAATGGGGATTAGATCTAATTGGTCCAATGCCAGAGGGCAAGGGTCAGGTCAAATATGCCGTTGTTGCCGTAGACTACTTCACCAAATGGGTCGAAGCCAAAGCCTTAGCAACGATAACGGCAGCCAGAATCGAAGATTTCGTCTGGACGAACATTTGTTGCTGATTCGGCATCCCCTATGCCATCGTCACAGACAACGGCAGGCAGTTTGACTCGGAAGTCTTTCGAGAATTCTGCACCCGACTCAAGATCAACCTGTTCTTTGCTTCGACAACACACCCCCAATCGAACGGACAGGTCGAGGCCATGAATAAAATTGTCAAGAAGCTGTTGAAACGGCAGCTTGACAAAGCCAAAGGAGCCTGGCCGGAAAAGCTTCCAGAGGCGCTATGGACCATCCGGACATCCTACCGAACGGCAACTGGGGAAACACCATTCTCCATGGCTTTCGGTACAGAGGCGGTAGTCCCAGTAGAAATCGGAGAGCCTTCCTACCGAACGGAAACCTTCGCACCGAAAGCGAATGAGGAGGCGCTTGCTTTGAGCCTCGACCTGCTCGAAGAACGCCGAGCACAAGCCAACCTTCGAAACGAAGCTTACAAGCAACGCGTCTCTCGGTACTATGACTCCATGGTCAGATCCCGCTCTTTCCGAATCGGAGATTGGGTCATGCGGAAAGTCTCTTTGGCGACCAAGAATCCCACGGAAGGAACCCTCGGATCTTCCTGGGAGGGACCCTATGAAATCATCGGTATCCAGCGATCGGGGACATATCGACTCAGAGACTCCAACGGAAAGACCCTCGGTCATCCTTGGAACGTAGAGCATTTGAAGTACTACTTCAAATGAAGTCACCTAGCCTACGACAGGGTTACGGAGGAGTCCCAAAAGCCTTCGGCATCTCTACGAACACAGCCTTCGGCATTGTAGCATTTCGATCGCAGTGAACTACGCATTTTGGCATCGTCATTATCCTACCGATTAAGGGACAACTTCGACAACCTTTATTAACCTTTATAAGCTTTTGGTAACTACAAGCCGTTGCTTAGCCATCGGCAAGCACGCCTATTGGTTTCAATTCCCTACCACTTTATTGGCCAACGGCTAATGATTCTTTTTGAGAGCCTTAGTCATTAAACAGAAAAATTTCCTAAGTACATTACCGATACGGAGGTAAGATGCAATCGAGTTAAAATTGAAACAAGCTAAAGTTAAAACACAACTTCAAATCAAAATATGCCCACGGCATCAAAGGTTCAGTCAAAAGATGCCCACGGCATCAATATTACATTAAAAGTACATAAGAAAATGCTCTCGGCATGAAGTTAAAAAGACAATGGGTGGAAATGAGAAGAAGCTTTTGGACGAGGCCTTCTATCAAGCGGCAGCCTCATCGGCTTCGGCGGCAACCCCATCGGCTTCGGCAGCACCCCCTTCGGGATCGGCTGGGACCTCCTCTGTCATGTCCTCCCCCTCGTACTCCTCGACCATCTCTTCGGTTATGCCTTCAGGAAGAGGGGGAGGATCGGCAATGAAGTTGAGGTTGAGCTTTTTCCCGGGGTTGTACCGCTTGAAATGGTAGAGTAGGTCCGCCATTTCCGAGCCTACCTCCTTGTCCAGTAAGGTAGAAAACTCGGTAGACCGACGGTAGCCCCGTACCGCCTCCTGAACGGCAGCCTCGATCACGGAAGCCCTGACCCGCTCGGACTCCTCAAATGCCACCTGGACCGCCTCCTTCGACTCCAGAGCCTCCTTTGCCGTCAGTTGCGCTGCCTCCAAGGCTGCAGACATCTCGCCAAGCTTGGCTTGATAAACTTTTACCTGCCGTTCGGCAGCCTGCATGTCCTTGGCCAAGTTCGCCTGAGCTTGGATGGTTTTGCCAGCTTCGGCAACCTTCGCTCTGCCGTCTTCGTATGCCTTCTTCGTCTTTTCAGCGGCATTAATGGCTCGCTTGACGCAGAGCCACATGTCCATTGAGGCCTGAACAGCAAAGGAAAACGTTAGATGGAAAGAGAAACGAACGGCAGGAAATCGCTAAAAACAGTAGGCACTTACCGAAGGTTGGAGACGGAAGGCGCGGCCAGCCTCCTCCCGAAGGAGCTTCTTCGGCAGGTCCTCGATCTCGGACAGCTCCATTTGTGAACCGAGGATCATATGGTTCACAAACTGTACCGTCTTCGAAGGACAGGCCAGGGTGACAGTTTCGGGAGGGGCCTCGTCGTCCTCGGCAGAGAAGATGGCCCGAGCAGGCTCGGCTTGTCGCCCGCGTTTTGGAGCAGGGTCGGCATCAAGGTCCACCGTGAACGGCCTTTTGCCTGCAGCTCTAGAGGAGGTACCTTCGGTAGGCGTGCCTCGGCTGGGGGACGGACCAGCATCGGCAACTTCGGCAGGCGCCGATTTAGCATTCATCTGGCGACGGCGCTCGTTGAGGGTCAGATCGTCAGGGTCCACCCCTCCCGAAGGCGTCGGTGCCGTTCCGGCCTGCCGCCCCTTCTTCTTCCCTTGCATGCCGAGCATGAGGCGTCTTTTCGAGGATTCGTTCATCCTCTTTACCTCTGCAGCTTTCCTCTCTTCGGTCATTGCAAGAAGGAATCGGTCAGATTCCCGATATACATCTTAAACTATCAAAATGGTAAAGTATGCTTACTCTCGGCAGGGTTGACGAGTTGAGCTTTGATGAGATTGGCGGTGAAGAGAAACTTCGGGTAAACCCTCTCAACGGCAGGGACCTTCAGCCTAACCCTTTCAATCTGCCGGATCTCCACTTGTGTAGCGCTCGGCTGCTTCAACTTGCCTGCACAAAGTAAAACGGAATTAGCACTACCAAAGGAAAACACGATCTACATGCCCTACCGAACGGTAGGATAGCCTACCGGCGATTTGGAACGTGGTTGGAATGTGAAAACGGACGGGATGTCCCAAGGGCGACTATCAGTCATCGGACAAAAGCACCCGCCGTTTCCTCCACGTCTTCTGGGAGGTTGGAACAGCGTTGACGAAGTCACCACGCTCGGTAGCCTTCAGGCAGTTAGCCTGGACCCAGCCCCCGTGATCGGCACACTTCGACTTCGTGACACTGTACAGATGGGAGAACTGCTCATACGAAGGCTCTCCCTCCCCAGCCATGCCGAAGGCTGTGACTACCCCCATTAGCGCTACCCAGAAGTTGGGATTGAACTGGACGAGAGCATAGCCTATCTGCGCCAGGATCCTCTGAACGGCAGGCTGCAAAGGGAGCCTCACCCCTTGCAGAAGCACGTCCGTGAAAAAGACGACTTCGCCGTCCTTCGGACCACTTAGAGATTCGGTAGGATTTGGGATCCTCATGCCTACCGAATCTGGTATGAAGTATTCAGCCCGAAATCTCGCAATCTCCCTCTCGGTGATTTTGTTGGGCTCCAGATAATCTACACCGAAGACGAGCTCCTTCGGAACCCCCATCGGCACCCTAGGATTGCTGGGGTAGACTACCTAGACCCTCGGCTGGTTGGATGGTTCGGCAGCTGGCTCACCACGGCCGGAAGTGGAGGCCTCTGGTTGGTGACTACCGCTCGCATCCCCAGGGGCGCCAAGCCCCACATGGCGACCGTCGCTATAGACAATAGACAACGGTACCGGAGCGGTCATAAGCCCCTTTCCGATGCCATGTATAGGGACGGAGCTAGGCCTTTCGCCGAGTATCTCGACATCGGTATCACTTCCCTCCTCGGCATCAGGCCCTGCCGCTTCAACATCGGAGTCAAAGAGACTTTCCGATGACTCCTCATCGAACGCGTTGGGCTCACGCTCGGAGAAAGACTCGCTATCGGACATCTACAAAAATAGGGAAGAAAGGAAACTAAGGTTCATGCCGGATACTATCCTACCGATCCCTACATCACTACCTATGACGACTAGACTACCGAATGGAACCCTATGGTCAGTCTAGTTCAAACCAAGGAAGGATGTAAACTCTTAAGGTATGTAAAGAGGGAAAAGTAGGGATACCGAACGGTACCTTAGTTCAACTTCTGGAAATGGACGCAGACTGTGCTTCAGATCGCCTGGACACGAATCGCCCTTCCTACCGTTAGTAGTACCGGAAATCGCCTGGTTACCGTTAGCTCTTGTCGGAAATCGCCTCAACAGAGCTCTCGTTTGCTCACTAAGTCCAAAGTGATTTCACCCCTGGAGTCGCCCCTATTTACAGGGTGAGCGCGCGAAACGGCATACCTCGAAAAGCCAAACGGCGCATTAATGCGCCGCGCGCCATCATTACTTTCGCCATGTGTCACTCATCCTGTGGGGAACAGACGGCACTCGAAGCGCGGAAGTCGAAGCGCTCAGACGTCCCTTCGCCCGTCAACTCTACGCGACCTTCTGACTTCATCGACGTCAGCCTCTGAACAAATAATGCCGGAATGGACAAAGTTTAGCCCCTTCCCCAAGTTGGACTGCCGAACGGTAGGGCCACGGTTCCTTCCGAAGACAACTTCAAATCCCCTTCCGAGAACTCTCGCAAGGGGACTTGGGGGACTCCTGTTTATACCAAAATGAACAGCCAATGAATATCGAACACGTGGGCTAAACCAGGGCCATGGGCGCCTTCGGCACCCACCTTCGGCACCCACCTTCGGCACCAAACCCACCGATCGCAACATTAGGGCAACCTCGCCCCCTTTGACGCGTGGCAGTCCCACAACTGACGTCCAGAGTCCCACATCGAAACTCTAAACAAATTGCACACCTCCCAAGGCCTATAAAAGAGGACAACCATCCCAACTTGGAGGTAATGAATCAGAACTGACGGCATACTGCCTATTGATCTGTAGTTCAACTTTACTAAATCCGTACTTACTTAAGCATCAGAGAGCCTTCGGCCGGTACCACACCGGTGCCCTAGGATTTACCGTGTGTTTGCTATCTTACAGATTGCACACACTACCGAGGACATCAGATACCGAAGAGACTTAATCACTAAGTTGCGCGGGAAAGTGCCGAACCATTTTTCTGCGTCAACAACGTACAACAACCTGAACCAATCCAAGATTCTGATGATGAGATGGAAGAAAGACCTATTCATCCACATGTTTTTTTTTGGGATCAAATAGAAACTTCACTAAATAAACTTCAACGATATATCAAAGACATCAACAAGACATCTAAAATACCAATCCCAACAGGGCAACAAACGAACTTGCTAAAAGCAAAACTAACGTGGACAAAAGCCGCACTAAAACTTCTAACCCACATCGCTACAATTAGCCATAAGCCCAAACAAAGCTCATAAAGCCAACATAACCAAACCCTAATTCATCCACATGTTGTTGCAGTAGCAGCTCCAGTTGCTTGAGGTCTATTTACCAAAAACCTTATCCTGCTCATATTAATGATATTCCTTTCCTAAGAGGTTTCAAAGTTCCAAATTTCAACTTATTCAATGGGGAAGATCTCTACGCTTCAGCTCTAGAACACATTAGGTGTTTCTTAGCTCATTGTGTTGCTATTAAGACTCAGCCCCTAGTGAAGTTAAGGTTGGTTGGAAGTTCATTATCAGGCCAAGCTTTTACTTGGTATTTAAATTTGCCTCCAAGTTCTATTCAAGACTGGAATGAAATGGAGACAGTTTTCATAGACCAGTACTATAGGTCTGAGCCCGAAATCATTATCAATAATCTTATTTATTTAAAGCAACATAAGCATGAGGCATATCCTGATTTTATTGCCCGATTCAAGAAGATCAAGATGAAATGTAAGATTCCAATGGAGGAAAAACATTTCATTAAAATTGCTCAAAATGCACTCGAATTTCTCTAAGGAAGAAGTTTGATGATACTAAGGCTTAATTTGGGATTGCTGCCGCTTTAAAAAAAAGCTGCTTCTGCTGTGCTTTAAAAAAAATCAGTTGTAAAGTAAAGCAGTTAAACGTTTGGTAAACTGTAATTTTAAAAGTGCTGTGAGTATGAAAAGCAGTGTCAAAGCATTTGGTAAATTTTACCGTAAAAGTGTTGTAACTATTTATAATGACTAAAATAGACATGATGCTGAAAGTGCTTTTTACTAATCTGTTTGATAAAAAATAAAACTGTAAAGTGCTTTTATACTTTTTTCCCTAAAAATTATATTAATCTTTGCTTAAAGAAAAGAAAAATTCAAATTGAATAAATTCCAACAAAGATAATTATGTATTGAATAAATTCCAACAAAGATAAAGACATCACCACGTTAGTAGGTTCATACACCATCCTTCATATTAAATAAGTAATAAATATTTCTTGAATGAATTATCTCAAATTATTCGTAAACTTTAGAGCAGCTGTATAACAAATTAGTTTTGCTGGTTGTAACAGATTTTGACTGGCATTGCTGGCCTCACAGTTTTGGCTCTTAGCTTGTGGAGATATTCAAGAAGACCCTAAAATTGTAGGTGACATTGACATAACAGAGCTCTAGATACATAAAAAGTGCCAAGGTTTCGGTAATAAGTTTAGGACGGTTCTTTTTTCTAAAATTGTATGCTTAAAGAAACCATGGACAACCAGTAGAAAAAATCTGGACATATAAAACCAGTAGAAACCATGGACAACCAATAGAAACCATGGACAACTAGAAAAAAAAAAAAAAAAAAAAAAAAACAAAAAAACAAAGCAGCGTATATAAAAAGTTTGAGAGATTGAAGAATCTAACCTTGTCAAAGAGATTGAGAGAGATTTAGCGAATGGTTGTCTCCAAACTTGGGAGGCTACGTGAAGATGAACTTTGGTGTCTATAGATTTGAGAGAAATACGTGAGGATAGATTTCTAACCTAATAAGGGTATTTGTGGAATTGCGAAAATTTCATTAAAGGGAGTGCGCTGCTTCAATTAAAAGCAGCTTTAAAAAACAACCCCGAGATTGCTTTCAAAAGCTGATGTCAAAAGACCATTGCTTTTAAAATAAGCAGGATATTTTATTTTTACCAAATACCTTAAACTGCTTAATTTTAAAGTTAAGCAGGTTTTTGGCAAAAAAAAGCAATCCCAAACAGGGCCTAAGTTTGTGGATCTTCAAGATATAGCTCAGAGGGCAGGGAAGTATGAACTGTTGCTAAAGAAGAAATTCAAAGGAAGAACACTTTCAAATCTACTTACTTGAATTCTCAGAATCCAATTCATCATATGGAAATCGTAGAGGGATTGGTTGAAAAAAGGCTCGAGCACATAAATACTAACATGGCCATTGCAGAAATTGTCCAGATCAAAACTCTTATTGCTTACAAGGCAGTAATCAAACCAAGTAGAGAACAAAGGAATACTCCTCATCCTACTCGAGGATTTGTTCCTTATAAGTAGAAGTACAAGTCATATTCTTTTGACTTGTCCAAGGTAGAGAGTATTTTTGATGAGCTAATGAGAGCCAAGATGATACAGTTTGATGATAAGCATGTTTTCACAAAGCCTGAGGGAGTCAAGAGGAAATCATACTATAAGTAACACAACTCTTTCTCTCATGTCATTGTTAATTGCTTGCAATTTAGAGATCAAATTCAAGATTTGATAGTAGATGGCAAACCCTTATGGATAAGCCTGCAAGCATGACAGTAAACAATAATCATTTTCCCACCAACATGGTTGAGGTCAATTGGCCTAACAAGAACAAAAGAAAAATCATTATGGATGTTGGGGAATAGGTTAGCGTGGGATAGGAGAGAAAAATAAGAATAAAATCCAATTAGAATAGAGAGTTTGTTTTCCTAGTTGAGTTAGTCCTTGACTTTTGATGCACTTCTTTGACTAGACCAAATGCCAACTAATCTAGGCAATCATAGCTGATTTATAATTTGACCTAACACAAGATTAGGTGCCTCCTAACTGCCCAAGGACATCCAAAACCCTGCTTACCAAGAATGGTAACTTGTGATGCAAAGTTGTCAAAACTCGCGCAAAATTCCAGCACTGACCCACTAGTACTAAAATTGATGTAACTTTCTCTAGAAAACTTGAAATCACGAACCGTAAAATTCTCCATAAACTAGACTTCTAGTGGTTTCCAAGAATATACAGCACGTTATCTGATTCTTCTTGAGCACATACAGTTAAATCCATAAGTTTGACCCATCTGCACATGCAGTTTCTTGAGTTCCAAGTTGCTAATGCCAAATTTCTGCCTTCTTTGCTCTTTTTCACAATATTTTTCTCTTTTTAGCTCCAACTCAACTTTAGAGACGATTTCCTACAAAACTCACACTAAACACATCAAAATAACCAATTTCACAGAAGAAACGAATGCAAAGCATAGGAATAGGGTATAGAAAATAAGCACAAATATGGAGTTATCAACAGTTTGGCGTCGTTTGTGGGGATCAACACAAAATGCTTCAATCGTTCTCCCCTTCTTCAATGCCCTTCGGCACTCCTCCGATTAGCACCTCCTAATTTTCCATTCGCAATACCTGTGCTGAAGAAATCATGAATCATCAAGGCACGAAGATGCTGAAGACACCATCGTTGCCAAAACCACGGCTTGCACGACTTTCAATCCAAAAGGAAGCCCACGTGATTCACTTCCAAGAGATAAGTGCAATATTTCCTGTGAATTATGATAGTCGGCTTTGACCGAAATGCCCCTCCACGTGAGAGGCACATATTCAATAAGTAACGGTGTTAGAAGAATTTGACAGAAATTGGGCATTGTCCTAAAATTGCTTGGAATTAAAAACCAAGTTGGTGAAAGTGACTAAATTGAAATCAAAGGGACCTTAGTGGTAAAATTGATAAACCACATGAATCGAAAGTGACTTTTTACCCTGAAATAGTGGTGGACCTAGTTTTGTTGGGTTCGGTTTAAACTTCAAAGCAGCACAACATCACAATTCAAACTGATTTAGTTTAGGCCCCAAGTTAGTAGCATAACTAATGCAAAACCAAATTATTTAGTGTTTGGTTGGGTTCATGTATTTCCCTTAATAAGAAATCGAGCAAATATTTTATATCCTCTTACATATGCCAAAGTGACTCATAAACTGAACATTTGAGAAAACTTATTATTATTGAAGATTTACAATTTTTTTTTAAATAAAAGCGATAATTTAAATTATAAGGGGATGAGGTTTTTCACACACACACACTACTAAGGTGCCATGGGCAGTGGCGGATCCAGGATTTGAAATCCATCTGGGCGAAACTCACATTAAAAACTCGAGGTTATGAGTGAATCTCATTAATAAACATAAAAATATACACCTAGTATGAGGACATAATGAGCCTTACCCTCAAATGCATCTCTATACATAAATAAAAGTATAGCGAAAAAAAAAACTATTCTTTTTCTTAAAAAAAAATTTCCAACAAATTATTTATTTTCTTAGGATTCGAATTGTGATCTGACATAACAAAAGATAACCTATTTAATCCAACATCCCAACAAAAAATCAAATAAATTATCATAATAACATCAATGCCTTTAATCAAACATTAACATACCAACAACAAATCAAAACATCTCAACAAAATTCCAAAATTCAAAGAGGAGATAATTAAAGAGGATAAATTTTAGGTTATGCATACATAACACATGGCTTACTTTTTGGGTGGGCATTGGTTTGTATGTTTCACATGGGTTAGCCTATTTTATATGGGTATTTTTTATTTTTGAAAATTTTGGGGTAGGCAGTAGCCTACCTTGCCTTAGGTATAAGACCGCCCCTGGCCATGGGGGTTCGAACATGAGACCACCGATATGCAAATCAAAGTCCTTTTCCACTGGGTTAGACTCCATTTGCTTGAAGATTGACAAATTCTGTAAAATAGATTATGTAAAATTTGAATAGGTTAGAGATTTCAATTGGCATTAAATGGATGTTATCAATGTGGAGGATTAGAAAATTATAATAACCAATAAGAGATACTAAATTTTTCCTGGAAAAAAGAAAAAGAAAAGAGATACTAAATTAATATAGATGGTTTTGGTTCGTTTATGCAGTTTCTAAACTGAAACAAACTAAACTAATCATAGTTTGGCTTGATTCAGTCAAATATTATACTTTTAGCGTAAAATCGTAACTGAAAACCAATAGCCAGTTTGAAATGGTGTATCCAGTTCGAAACAATTTATTTTCTTTGACAAATCAAGCGGACCCCACTCAGTTGGTTTGCTTGGTGTGGGCAGTTGGATCGGGTTTTTGCCCGCCCACGGGCACTGGGTCCGGTCCACTAACTCCAGTAGAGTTAAGGAATTCTTCCACCATATTCTCGCGGCGGGAAAAGGGTAAATTGGAGAGCGAATTGGCGGGAACAAATCGAAGCCCCGAAAGTTCACATATAAATACAGCCCTACTTCTACTAAACCATTTCTCCAAATTTCAAAACCTCTGATTCGAAAATGGGGAAAAAAAAGAGAGCTAGGGTTTCTGAGCAAAAGCAAGCACGAGAAGTCGAGGAAGAAGAAGAACAACAGCAAAGCGACGAGGATCACAACCCCACTTCCACCAACGAGAAGACCCTCTACGAGGTGATTAAGAATTATATTCAAAATTTGCGTGATGTGATTTGATTAACCTATTGATCTCTTTCTATAACCTAGAAAAATTAGATTTTTCGAGCTTTCACTGCCCTAATATGGAAAATTGGGGATTTTAAGGCATTAGGTTATGCTTGTTTTGTAGGTTCTTGGCGTCGATAGAAGCGCCTCTCAACAGGAAATAAAGAAGGCGTATTATAAGTTAGCGTTACGACTCCATCCTGATAAAAATCCGGGCGATGAGGTGAACGTCGAAAAAAAAATCGTGTTTTTGTTTGATGATTTTCTCTCAACTGTGAACTGTGGATTTTTTGCAAGTATAATTTGTCAGTTTTGTTTTATAGGAAGCTAAAGAGAAGTTTCAGCAATTGCAAAAAGTGATATCAATTCTTGGGGATGAGGAGAAACGAGCACTCTATGACCAGACTGGTTGTATTGACGATGATGTGAGTGTAATTTCTTCGTTTTGCAATTTAAAGAAAAACCCATCCTTTGTAACTCGTTTATTTTTAGACAATGCTGTGTTTAGCGTGATAAATTGGATGCATTACTAGAAATGACAAGTAAATGTGTCAATCCTGGTATTCTTAAATTAGAATAACTACTTCGTACTCACTCAACTACTTTGGAAGATCAAATTGGGGGTTTAGATCGTTGGGAAATCCAATGTTGCCTTACTAATCAAATGGTGCTTATTTTGGTTGTGCTTTTTTTCATGAGCAGGACCTTGCTGGTGATGTTGTTCAAAATCTGCGTGAATATTTCCGAGTACTATATAAAAAGGTCACAATGTTTTCACCTCTTCATGCTGTCTTTTGATGTAATAATGTTGTTTGTACTTTCTCTGGCTTTAGATTTATGACAACATTACATCAATTGCAGGTCACTGAAGCTGATATTGAAGAGTTTGAAGCAAACTATAGAGGATCCGATTCAGAGAAGAAAGATTTGATTGATCTGTATAGCAAGTACAAGGGTAATATGAACAGGTATTGGTAGTAGTAGCATTGTGTTTATCCTTTTTCCCTTTTGTTTTCCTGTTTGGTGCTGACAGTTGTTTCCCTTGCAGACTCTTCTGTTCAATGCTTTGTTCAGACCCTAAACTTGATTCACACCGTTTCAAGGATATTCTTGATGAGGCAATAGCTGCAGGTGTGGATGTCTTTTAAGCTAAATTTCAAAACAGGGTTTTCATTTGTTTCTAGTTTAATTACTTGAATATATTATTGACAATGCGAGTTTATCTATGTGATTGAAGGAGTACATGGGTTTAATGATTCATCAAACCTAGTCATTTCAAATTCATGATATTACATTATATCTAGTCATTTCTAATACATTGTATTTAGTATTTTTATGGTTCTACCAAATATAAGCTTATTGTCAAACTCAAGATCCTAATTTATTGTTTTAAATGATGTCTTAGACCAGGTTTGCTTGCTTCAACTTATAGATGCCCTACCACAAAACTTACATCATATTCTTTGTGTAGAGTCATTTAATCTGGGGTTGGACATGGTTTGATTGTTTCAAATTATAGACGTCCACAATACAACAGCAGACACTCAGATTAACCTGAATGTTGAATCAGATTCCCCCTTTAGTTAGTTCCTTAGTGTGGTCTTGCCATTTGGATTCTTTCCTCTTGACAGTGCTTCAGTTTTTTTGGGTTCAACGAATGAACCTTTATAAGAGTCTTGTTCCAATCATTTTGAGTCGGCTACACGAATCTTGGTCCTCCATTTTGTCGTATGACAAATCATTTCATGTAATTCACATCCTGTCATATATTTAATAATTACTTTTACTCATCCAAGCTCTATCAGCTATCTTGATTAAGTCACTCCTGATTGGTGCATCTATCAATCGTTGTTGAACATGCCTAACTGTCATGGTTGGGTCTCTCATTTTATCTCCAATGGGTGTTATTGGCACATCCTTAAAGTCATAGAAATCAAACTTTCTTTGCAAGTAATGTTAACAACATTGATGTACTTGGCATACTGAATTTTCCTGGATTTAAGGGTGTGCTGGAGTATCTTTCATGTTGCTGACTCTCTCTCTCTCTCTCTCTCTCTCTCTCTCTCTCTCTCACAGGAGAACTGAAATCAACCAAAGCCTACACGAAATGGGCAAAGAAAGTATCTGAAGCAAAACCTCCTACTAGCCCTCTAAGGAGGAAGGACAAGTGAGTACTTTGCTACAAGTTTATTTAATTGCTTAAATTTAATGTTTAGCTCAATCAAGAAATGAAAAACCTTTATGGTTAAATATTTTACAGACCAAAGAAACAGTCAGAGGATCTGTATGCAATCATATCTCAGCGCCGAAATGAGAGGAAAAACCAGTTTGATTCAATGTTCTCTTCTCTAATTTCCAAATACGGCGGGAGTAGTGCTGCTTCAGAACCCTCAGAAGAAGAATTTGAGGCAACACAGAAAAAACTTGAAAGGAAAATGTCCTCCAGAAAATCAAAGCACAAGTAACTTGACCTCCTGATAACGTCCTCAAATTTCTTTTCGCAAACAATGTAATGCCCTTTTGTTAGATATCTAAATGTGCATGGAAATTGTATGTGACCTTTTCTTCTGTTCATGGTTTTAGATGCATTTTCCCAATGCTAATGTCCTTGTGACCAGCCAGTTAAATTATCTTTTTCAATGAGGGTTTTTGGTGGTGTTGGAATTTTGCGTTACAATGAAAGTTTCGGGTGTTGTTGGGTAGCTGCAACTTTCTACATGGCCAATTGCTCCTTGAAAGTCTTTCTTAGCCAGTTGAAAAATTTGCAGATATTGATTCCTTTTCTGTGTGTGTTGGTAAACCACGGAGTACCTATAACCCGTCAAATTGGGATGAACGATACATCTCCCAATAGCTTTAGTTTTTAGGTGTTTTAGGTGTAGCTTTGAAGCTTTGAACCCAAAATATTGGTAACATTATTTTCTTTTTCAGTATTCTTTAAAGATAAGGTAAATTTTTATCTTTCCCATTTCCTTTTTTCACAAATTTTACGTTCACGTCAATTGACTTGATAGTCAACCTAATGAACGCAATACAAGGTTTTCAAAATGCTAGATTAGAGTCATAGATCAAAGTGAAATATCACCAAAGTTAAGTTTTTGGACTCTAATTGAGGATGTTTCCATGATTAGTTTTTTCTTTTAACAAGCGATATTAAGGGAATGAAGAATCGAATTTAGGCATTTAGGTGTATGAATAAATGCTTTTAATCACTTGAATTGTAAGTCCTTTGTTTATCTTGCAAGACACGAGCCATCATGATCAACTTCAAACATCTTGGTGAGTTTTTATTTTTCTTCTCCAATTTTCTTCAAGAATTATAGAGACAACTCATGAGATATTAAAAGAATAATTTCAGTAATAAACAATTTAGAGACCGAGTATTAAATGGAACCACAGCGACTAAAGTGGACCAGCACGAATTGTAGAAAACCCAAAATAGAAACCCAAAAAACAAAAAACAAATAGATTTTTAAGTTCCAAGGACAGTGACATCATAACTACGCGCTGGAAAAACATTCCCTGGTGAGACTCTCTCTCTCTCTCTCCCATGAATCTGAAAATGCAAGCAATGCTTTGCTTTTCTCTTTTAAGTCTTCATTCTCTTCAATACCTGTCACTTTAGCTTTTGGCTTCCCAAGCCCTCTCCTTTCTCTCTCTCCCCCACAAAACCAACTTTCTATTTGGTAGATAATCAACTTCCAATTAAGTATAGTTTTATTAAAGATTACACAATTAGCTGCCTCATTTGGTTTTACTTTGAGACTGCCCTTCCACCCTCTCATCTCTAAACTCTCTCTACTCTTTTTTTTTGGTAAGTCATCACACTCTTAATCATCATTTCAGTGCTCTTGTTGCTTTTACTTGAGTTTGTCCTTCCACCTCTCTTTCCTTCTGTCTTTGTCTCAGTTTCATGTATTGTTGTGATACTCATTATTATTCTGGAATTTAGCTTTACTCATTTATCTCTCTCCCTCTCCCTCTCTCTCTCTCTTACCTATAAGATCTCTCTAGTTTTTGGGAAATTTAGTAGCCTCAAAGTCTCAAGACTCTCCCTTTGAGGAGCATTACAGAGCTGTTGGTGCTTTACAAGCTGATTATTGCGTTTTTTTTTGTTTGTTGGTAATTCTGCAAGTTTTTCTTTTCTGGGTTTTTAAATTTTGGGTCGAATTTTGCTATAAAGGAGCAAATTTTCTTGGTACTATATGAATTGAAGGTTATGAAATTGATCCAAATTGGGTGAATGTAGCAATTTTGACTCGACCACCGAAGCTGGGTTGACTTACTGAACTGTGTATCTTCTGGGTTTTGAAGGTCTTATTAGGTGACTATGGAGACTGATGATGGTGAGATGAAGTCAAAGATGGAGGATTATGAAGTCATAGAGCAGATTGGGAGAGGGGCATTTGGAGCTGCTTTTCTTGTTCTTCATAAGACTCAGAAAAAGAAGTAAGAGTATTTTCTACTAACCTTTTTTTAAATATAATTTTGTGTACTTTTAAAGGGATCTTTTCTTAAATAATGTAATTCTTGTAATCTGCTAGACAATTATGTAATTAAAGACAGAATTTAGCAAGAAAACTGAATAATGGGGTAATGGGAACTGTCTGATTTTTTCTATACACTTTATCAAAGTTTACATCTCAGGGTATGAATTTTCACAAGAAAGGTAATCGAGAATCCAAAGTTCTGTATTTGATTGATAGTACAATTGGTACCCAGCTCAACTTGATTAAACCTATGTTTTGCCAACTGCGTTTAATTATTAATTATTGAGTTTTTCTTTTGATAGGTATGTATTGAAAAAGATTCGTTTGGCTAAGCAAACAGAGAAGTTCAAACGCACAGCTCACCAAGAGGTTGCTTTCTCGAAAACTGTTTGCATATTGTTAAATGTAGAACTGGCTGTCAGCTACAATTTTTTATTTTTCAAATTGTTCCATTTTTTAACATGATACATTACCAATCAAAGGGTTAGGTTTTGTTTTGTTGTTCTCTCCCTCTTTGCATATCAGCTGTACTCTGAGAATGAATCAAATGTAGCATCAAGTATCCATCTTTCCTGTTTTCTTGGCAGTCAAAATAGGATATATAAGCTCCAACTTCATTCTTTGCTTGTCCATATCAGTACTGTCATTTCTACCTCTTGGGCTACAATTCATTCTGTACAAATACCAAGATCTGTTTATGTAACAATCTACTGGGAAGTGCGTTCTTGAAACGATATCCATATGAAAACAGAAGAAACAAGCATGCTTTTGCACAGACATTTGAAATATGTATCTCATAACTACAATGATCCTGGATTGTAACCTTCTGGTTGGATAATCCCCTGTTATATCCACTTAGAAAAGACGATAAAACTTGTTTTGTCCTCCAGCTCAATACTCTATCACTAGTGTTTTTTTTCTTTTCATTAATGTGTTTCTGATATTCTATCTAGTTTTCCACCCACCATATATGAAGAAACGCTTAATTGTCAATGTCCTTCAAGTGAGACTGAAAGATGTGTTCCCTCAATTTCTTTTGCAGATGAATTTAATTGCAAAGCTAAACAATCCATATATCGTGGATTATAAAGATGCTTGGGTTGACAAGGTAAATCTGTGATTCTTTAATAAAGTTCTTTATATTTGAATACGGCTTGAGAGTATAAATTTGGAGAAGTCTTTCGCTGTTGTAACAATATTTCACTTCATACATGCATGCTTAAACGTTTATATTTTCTGTAGGGAGACTGCGTATGCATTGTTACAGGCTATTGCGAAGGAGGTGACATGTAAGTAACAACAATGTGGATCATTGCTGTTCTAGATATGTTTTCTCTGGTATGCTAGAATGCCCGTTTTCTTCTTTAAATGAGGAATTGATTTGAAACAGCCATTTTTCAAAACATGTTTTGCTTCTGTAACGAGTTAAAACACTTATTTCAGTCCTCAATTCTCATCCAAATATTAGCTTGAAACTCATTGATAATCCACATGATTTTTGGACGAAATATAGGAGGAAATTTAGTATCATATTTTTCATAGTCAACATGTTAAACTACGTATATATACTGTTCAGTCCTGTTCTTCTAAAGTCCATAAATAGGGTCCTTCAATGAAGTCTTGTTTCTCAGTCCTTAGACCAGATATTGGACAGCCGTGATGCATCTCAACTGTCTATATCTAATCTAATAGATGAGAATTAAGATCTCATTTAAGGAACTTCACGGAGTATTGATTTTTCCTTTTCAATATTACATAAGAATTAGAGAATCAATCACAATACTTCCCGTGATTAACGAATGAGAAACAACTTATTTCTTAACAGAGCTGAGATGGTAAAGAAGGCCAGAGGACAATTTTTTCCAGAGGAGGTAATCAGTGTAACTTCACGTCCTGTATATGCACCTATGTAAAGGGTAGAAACCAACTGCTCTCTGTTGCCATTCTGTTTTGCCCTGCAGAAGCTCTGCAAATGGCTGACTCAATTGTTGCTAGCTGTGGACTACTTGCACTCCAATCGTGTACTTCACAGGGATCTTAAGGTAATATAGTGTACCTGTAGTTGCAGTGAAGATAAATACATATGATGTTTGTTTAATACAAATATAATGTTTGCAGTGCTCCAACATATTCCTTACAAAGGACAATGACATCAGACTTGGTATGTAGACATAATGATTGCTAAGAGAAGCGATGTTTTTCTGCATAAGGTTTGGCTTCCATGTATTGATGTTTTTAAAGATATGTATATCTTACATGGACCTTGTAGGTGACTTTGGACTCGCAAAACTACTCAACACAGAAGATCTCACTTCTTCGGTATGAACTCGCATTTACATTATTTAATTGTCTTTATGCCCACCTACAGAACTGTCTCTTAAAACTTTTTACGTCTCTTCTTTCATGAAAACTTCCATAGAATAGTTACAAACTTCTCTTGCTTCCCCACCACCAAGCACTATATTCAAACATTCCAAGTTTGACAAGGCCACCTTATCTTAGAGAGGATAGTTCCTCAGTATTTGTGGCTGAACTTCTAGAATGTCTGTTAAAACCTGCAACTACTTCACTAAATCCACTTATGTCAGTTCATCTTCAATCCCTATATTTTCAACATAGGTTGTTGGAACTCCAAACTACATGTGTCCTGAGCTCCTTGCAGATATACCTTATGGCTATAAATCCGATATATGGTCGCTTGGTAAGAACTCTAGAATCTTATAGTTATATTTTTACAGGCTCATGCCCATGATTTTGAATAGATATAATTTTTATTTTCTATTGGTTTTTAGGTTGCTGTATGTTTGAGATTGCTGCACATCAGCCTGCATTTAGAGCTCCTGTAAGTATAAGCTTGAGCGTTTGATGTTACATTGATATTATTGGCTGCCAAAGATGCGTCTAAACCTGTTGGCATATATGTTTGAGTAAATAAATCCTATAAATTACCTGATTAAACAGGACATGGCTGGGCTTATCAATAAAATTAACAGATCCACCATTTCTCCTCTACCAATCGTGTATTCTTCCACACTGTGAGTAATATCTTCAAAATCATCAGACATAATGGTGCTATTTTAAATGAATATTCTAACTGCATATTTCCTGTCTTTTCTTTTCTAATTTATCAACTTATATGGTATGGCCTCCGGATCACAGGAAACAAATCATAAAGAGCATGCTGAGGAAGAGTCCAGAACACAGACCAACAGTGAGTTAGCTAACCCCTGACTTGCATGATGTAAAGAATTTGAGGACCATTATTTTTTCTAACACTCCCATAATCTATTACGTTAGGCTGCAGAGTTATTAAGGCATCCGCACTTACAACCATACCTTCTTCAATGTCGCAATGCATCATCTGTTTTTCTTCCAGTAAAGCCAGTAAACAACTTGAAAGATAAAACTACTAGAAAATCACCTCCTAGCAAACCCAGTGGTGGCAAAGACAACAGAGACAAAGAGGCTGGAACACTGAACCACCTGGAAAAGGTCCATCCATTTGAGAGCGGTGCTGATGTGACGCATAGGTATATAACAAACATTGATAACCCTGTATTCAAAGTTAGTGCAGAAGAGCTTGAAATGAAGAGGGTTGGCTGTTCTATGGAATTATCCAATGCCACTGATGCTTCAAAAGATGGACCAACTGATTCAGAAGCATCTGTTTGCAATGGAGATAAGCAAGCTGACATTATCAGCATACACCAAAAGGAAAATACCGAGTCTGACATTGAAATTACATCAGAGAGCACACCAAATTCTCAAAATGAAGAACGAGAAGAACCTGCTGCTACAAATTTCAAACAGTTGCCAGAGGTTGATGTCAAGACTCCAAACAATGAAGATGGAAAGGCATGTAGAGACCAGCAAGTTCCTGAAGGAGCTAGAACAGAAGGAGAGGGTGCTAAAGAAGAGAATTGTAGGGAATTGGTGGTGCCCAGTGTAGGCTGTGCCAACAAAGTTGGATCCCCTGAGGATAAATGCTCGTCATCAGCTAAATCTGAGGTGGAACCCGGAAGCTGTTTACTGAAGGAAAGTTCCAATGGATATCCTGTAGGTGGTCACCTGGACTACTTGTCATCTGAAAGCAAAAATGATTGCTCCATACAGAAAGAAAAAGATGAAGTGGGAGCAAAGGCAGACAATAATAATTGCTCCACGCAGACAGAAAAAGATGATGCTCATGTGGTTAATCAGGCACCAAGTGACATCTCCTTGAGCACACTAACTGCAATAGGTGGTGATGATTCCAAGAGTGACTGGGAAAATCCAAGTCAGCAAAGAGCTGACGCCCTGGAGTCTCTGTTAGAGGTATGCGCTCGGCTATTAAAGCAGGACAAACTTGAAGAGCTTGCTGGGGTGCTAAGACCATTCGGAGAAGACGCTGTCTCGTCTAGAGAAACAGCCATCTGGTTGACAAAGAGTCTCATGTCTGCACAAAAATCTAATGGAGGATCCTAATTTTTGATGGACATTTGTCTGTAATTTATTCAATCTTGTTTAAAAAAGAAAAGAAAAGAAAAGGTATTTGTTTCATCTTCTTGACATAAATTTGTTTGTCAACCAGAGTGGTGTTTGAACATTGAAGATTAGAGTCGGAAATAACATATTGCTGAATGTAACTGAACATTGGCCGTAATAGAAATTGGATGTGAAAACTTTTACTGCTGTCTAAATATGCATTGTAATTGCATGCTACATTTATTCTTTTAGTTTTGGCCTTATGAGGTGAGCCATAGAATAGAACAAAGTTTTGAAAGAATACAGGCAACTGAATTTAAGCAAGTAGAATATATAAATCATTAAGATTCAACAACATTGATAACATAAATAAACATCCTTCTCTTGGGAATCCCTTCTTCTAAGTACTTATTTAACTCTCATAGTCTCATCAAGAATTTTGTATTCCCTGAGCTTACTGCAGGTAATAGCCAAAGAAGGACATCAGGAAGGCACCAGCCAAAGAGCCGACAACGGGCATGGCAGAGGCGGCGCCTGATGGGCTGGGGGCATGAGCTGAGGTTGGTGTGCCGGTTGCAGAGGAAGGAGTTGGGGAGGCTGCTGAGCCCACGGGGGCTGCTGAGGCCTTGGGGGTAGCAGCACCAACACCACGAGCAGCAGCAGCAGCTGCTAGTGGATCCTTGGGGAGGTCAGCTGCCAAGACTACGCTCACGAAGGCAGCGACGACGATGATGGCAAGGGAGATCTTCTTCATTTCCATGATGAATTGTTTGAAGTGAGAATAAGTTGATCAACAACAGCTGCCTTAGAGATGAATATGAAGTAACTTCTTGTTTCTTCTTTGTTTACTGCAGGTGCTGATGAATGTAGATGAATTGGAGAGTTCAATATATAGGGAGCATTTTGGGTTATTATTAGAATCAAACAGTTGTTGGTTAAAAATGGGTCATTACGTGCTTGGTTTTGCACGGTATAAGGAATTATTGAACGGTATTTTTGCATATTAGTGGTCAGAAACGAATTCAAATGTCTTAATTTGCATGAAATAAACAAGAAAAATGGAACCAAATTAAGAAACAACCATTTTAGTATGTTTGGTGCAATGTTGGCCCTGCACCCTATTAATCTTCACAACAAAAAATGTTACTTCGGCATTTTTCTAAAAGCATTTCTATATTATCTGTTCAATATATACTTATCAAGGATTAAACATGGAACATCCAATAATGTGATGTGATGATGTTCGATTGTTCAAATTTGATGTATCCAAGGTTAACAAATGTTTCTTTTCTTCTACCATGTCAAAAATTTCCAAATCATCTATTTACGGCTGAGAATTTCTATAGGAGTTTATGCCTTTATATTTTTAGTATCATCATATACGAGTTTATTTTTTGTGCACGAATTTTGTTCACTCACACACTATCACAGTATCATGGGAGCTCGAACATGAGACTACTAACCTGCAAGTCAATATCTTTTTTCACTTGGCTAGAACCCATTGACAATTCTTATAAATCTTCAGATTGAATCATATCTTTGACCATTGATCATCTTTAAGCGCATAGTCATAGTCGCTTATGAAAAATTCAGAACTTAAGCTAAACAGTTGGCATAGGCCTTCCATACATAGTTACATGAAAAAGAATAGTTTTGATAAGTACACCAAAAATATAGGTACAAAATTCGCCTAAAATAAAATTTAAAAAATTTGCTACACATAGACTAGTAATTAATTCAAAGATCTGCTCTTCCAGCAGATCTAGGGAATGGCATGCAATCCTTAATATTGTCGAGCCCAGTAGCAAATTGAACCATTCGTTCAAAACCCAAACCAAAACCACAATGCTTTACAGTCCCATAGCGCCGCAAGTCAAGGTACCACTCATATGGCTCAATTGGCAGCCCCATCTCCTTCATCCTGCAATAATAGTTTCATCAAACAATACATACATTTCTCAGTTCAAACTATCCATTACTCAAATTATGGGGAGGGGCAAAACAGCTGCTATGGAAAACATTGTGCAAGCCAAAATAAAAAAAAAAAAAAAATTTTTTTTTTTAAAAAAAAAAAAAAAAAAAAAAAAAAAAAAAAAAAAAACAAAAACAAAATCAAAAAAACAGACACTAAAAACACACAAAAACCTGCTCAGCATAACATCATAACGCTCTTCCCTTTGGCTTCCCCCTATCAACTCACCCACCTGAAATATAAGAAAAGCATAAACAGCACACAAATTACACACAATGCTCAAGTATATACAACAGAGCAATGAACTCAATTATATAAATTTAATGTTCCGAGTATAATGCCCACCTTTGGTACCAGGACATCCATAGCAGCCACTGTCTTTGAGTCATCATTGAGCCTCATGTAGAATGCTTTGATCTCTTTAGGGTAATTGTAAACAATAACAGGCTTCTGAAACTTCACCTCAGTCAAGTATCTGCACGAAACCAAAGCGATAAATTGGTAAGTTGATTTAATCAGAAACTGTAACAATACGAACAACATAATAATGCTATGAAACTACCTTTCATGCTCAGATGCCAAATCAATCCCCCACTCTACATGGTTCTCAAACTTTTTACCATTTTTAACAGCCTCAGTTAGCAGCTCCACTGCTTCTGTATAAGTAATCCGTGCAAATGGTGTTTTAGCGGACATTGTTATACGGTCGATGCAACTTTTATCAATCTTGTCAGCAAAAAATTCCATATCTTCCATACAATGGTCAAGTAACCACTGACACATAAATTTCACATAATCCTCTGCACAATCCATATCATGCTGCATATGCACAAACTAAACATTAAAATCATAAATGTAGATTGAAAAAACTACACTAAATTTAAGCTTCAAGTACCTCAAGCTCTGCAAATGCCATTTCTGGCTCCACCATCCAGAATTCTGCCAAATGCCTTGAAGTATGTGACTTCTCAGCTCGAAAAGTTGGCCCAAATGTATAGACGGTACTAAGAGCGCATGCGTAAGATTCGAGTTGTAGTTGGCCAGAAACAGTCAAAAAGGCTTGACGGGCAAAGAAATCTTGGCTATAATCAATCTTCCCATCCTTTTGAGGGATACCGGGTTGAAGCTTAGATCTCTCCTCCATCTTCAAGATATTCTCCTTTGCCTTTTGAAGCTCAGCCACAGCAGCGCCAATTTCCTGCTTACTTGCTTTAGCAGATTTGAGTTGAGCAACATCATTTCCTCTCTGCTTGATAATAAGCTTGGCAGATTCTACGTCTACTTCTGATGGAGGAGGGTTCTTAATCAGATTCTTTTCCAATTTTTCAGCTTCACTAATCAAGGTAGTGACTTGAAACATCTCACCAGCACCCTCACAATCACTGGTGGTGATATTTGGAGTGTTCACGTAGCGGAATCCACGCTCGTGGAAAAATCTCTTGGTTGCATATGACAGTTCATCTCTGATTCTGGCAACCGCGCCCATCTAAAAGCAAATACACGACAATCAAACACTAGTTATCAAAAGCACATGTCCTACAATGCAAACAGGGTTACTTACCGTGTTGGTTCTGGCACGCAAATGGACATAGTCCCTCAGAAGCTCAAGGGGGAGCCTGGTCTTCGGCAACGGGTACTTCAACGCGTCAACCACACCCACATGGATCACCTTCTGGACTTGAAGCTCCACCTTCTGCTTTTTCCCATCAGGGGGTAGCTTAAGCACGCCATCCACTTGCAAGCATGTACCAGTCAGCACAAGCTGCCCAAGGTCACCCTTGTCTGCTTCCACAATGATCTGTAGGTTGCTAGCACATGACCCATCATTCAGCTCTAGGAATGCAAATGCATCCTTGTCTGCCTTCCGGCCAGTTTTCACCCACCCACCAACCCGGGCCTGCTGCCCTGCTAACCCAGACCCTCCATCAGGCCTCAAAATGATGGATCGGATGGGGACTCTATCGGAATATTGCGCTCTTTCAACTGAGGTAGTCATCTTGCTACTTGCAGATTGACAGATGACAGAAGCACCTAAATATAGCTCAAACTTTTAACTTGGTCTCACATTATTTGCATATTAATAACAAATTCATAAACTTGTATTTTAATCAATAACAAATTCATATTCTATACACAAAAACATAAAAAACAAATATAAAACCAAATCCTACGTTTCATATTCTATGCACAAAAACGTAAGAAACAAACAAACATATAAACCACCCACAAGCTCCAACCCCCAAACGAACCTAGAACCCAAAACTATAAGGACAAAATTGATCAAATTGAAACGACATGGACTAAAAATGACTTTTTGGCTTTAAAAATTTTCAATTTTTCAACCTTAACAATGTTTGGAAAAATAAAAGATAGAAAACAATTGTTTATTTAATTAGATATCAAAATTTTCTACAATTTCCCTTTTGATGTACATAATCAAAACAATTTTCAGATGCTACTGTCTCAATATTAGAATTAGGTACAGATGAGATAACTTCAGATATTTCAGTATGTTTTTTTTTGAAAAATCCATCAATTCTAAGTTGTTTCTTCATCTACAAACCAATTTCAAATTTTATTAAGGACATGATTCATAAATTATACCACCCAAAAAAATTCATATTCTATGCATAAAACATATAAGATACGAAACATATAACTATATTCTCATATTCTATACAAAAAAAATTTCACTCATATAAACATACACAAATATATTCTCATAAAAAATAAATAAACAAAGGAAGAAAACTATGACTATGTAAAGTTATCTAACCTGTAATTAAAAAATTTGAAGCAGGAGCTTCGAGAGCAAACAACCAAATTCAATTTTTTTTTCTTTTGATGTGTGCGACTGCTTCAAACTAAGTTTATGTTGCTTTATATAGGAATAAAAATTAAAATCCCAATCCTTTTTTATTTGGGTAAAAGTCTACTTCCTATTTAATAAAAGAGATTTTTTAAAACTTTATTTAATTGATTGTTTTTATTTTTTATTAATATATTGGTGGGCCCAAAATCACTTAGTCTTTCTACTTCCTATTTCATAAAAACAAAGAAAAGAGAAACGCATCTTATTGTGAGGGGGGCCACAAAGAATTGAAGGCAATTCAATGTTTTCCTTTTTCGCGTGCCCAATTCAAAAGACCATGGCTATGTCAGGGATACAGAGCAAAAACAAGGCGGTCTGAAATTATCCCAACGGATAATATCTGAGAGAAAATGGGATGGCATAGTTTTTAGGGTTGATTTCAAAAAGCGTAAAACCATTGATTGGGAATTTCTAGATCATTCGTGTCACGTTGGAAAGGAAAGATTTTGGAAGAGGCAACATGGATAAACGGATGTTTGAAACCACTTAATGTTTCAGGCCAAATGACAAAATGGCAAAAACAGAAAGAAAAAAAAATCACACACAACAACATCAGACCAACTACATTATTCACACACAAAACTTCATGTAAATGAAATCGAATTACATACACACATGAAGCTATAAATCAAACCAATAAGAAGCCTGACGAAAACTTACCCGATTGTAGAGAAGAGATGAGCCACTAAGCTGAAGGGTTGTGGCTTTCAGACTTTGTTTGATGGTGTTGAAATTTGATTTTCAAATAGTTGCTGTCTAAATAGGATTTGATGTAATCCCAGAACTCTTATAAGCCGAAAAAACAATCCTTGTTGTACAAGGATTACAATACAAATAGGAAATTACTTGCAGCAAACAAAGTAGACCTTATTGAACGAGCCTGCAACTTCCCTTTTTAAAAAAAAAAAAAAAAAAAAAAAAAAAAAAATTTTCCTTTTCCACAAGAATCATCTCCCTTTTCTGCAAAATCTTCTTGTTTTTTTTGGTTTGGGTCAAATGGGGAAGGAAACCAAGTCTCTCAGTATGTAAACAGCACCTCACAGTTTCTTTTCATCCCATATCAGAATCAGTATATGAAAAAGAAAAGATTATATGATCAAAGGGGTAGAATAAGTTATTGGGCGTAATTAGAAGACACTGAAAAGAAAAATTAGAAGAAGAAAAAAAAAAAGAGAAACGATGAAGAAGAAGAGAGGAGAGGCGCTGCAGAAAGTTTTTAGGGTTTTAGTTTTTATTTTATGTTTTACGCAAATTATTTTTTAAAATTAGAATATTGTGATGTGTCAACTCTCAACACCCTTGGATTAAATTTAATGAGGTGGCATATGAAGAGCAAAATTTAAGCAAAGTATGATAGGGAAAATCAAAACAGAGAATCCGAATCCTTGATCAAAACACTTCTATATGAGGTAGAGCCCCCAGGATCTTGAGAATTTATAAAAAATAGCCAAAACTTGACCCCTAATATCAAAAATGTCAGTTTTTGTAAAACATTTCAAATATAGCCAAAAACTCACCTAAATAGACACAAATACCCTCAAATTTAAAACCCACATAAACCTGAAAAAGAAACTTTATTAAATAAAACTTTGGAATATTTTTAACCCATGTTTGTATATATATAGAAGAACATAAGTTGATTTATATCATCCTATTTATTGATAAATGAATAAATTTGTTTTCAAAGGGTGATGCAATAGATTACGGACAATGTGTACAAGAGAACACACTCGCATCAAAAGTAACCTAAGTAAACTAAAAGTATCAATCCAACTAGGGGCAGAGGTACTCTAGGGCCTAAGGTGGCCCTGGTCCCTCCACAATTTGTTCTTAACACAGTAAAGCCTGGGTTTTTGTTCATATATTTAACAATGCAAACCATATAATCATTCTAATGGCCCCCCAATTGCAATCCATAATAACTTCATTTATAATTATATATAAAATGTTTGTGGCCCATTACACAACTAACATAAAAAAAAAGAAAAAAAAAGGAAGTATTAATCCTCTAATAATCAAACCGATGAGCCAAGGGAATATAAAATAGTTTGACCAAAAAAAAAGGAATAAAAAATAAATATTTAAAAGAAAATGAGATTTTATCAGTAGACTTTTCCGTTTTGATACATGAAATTGAGTACAAAGTTCTAAAAAATTGTCCATTTTTTCATATATATATATATATATTATTGATGCAAGATTGATTTTTTATGTTCCTATACTTGTATTACGGTTCGGCCCCTACACATACAATCCTTGCATTATCCAACACAACATTAGTAAAATAGCTAATACTTAATAATATGCAATATGTAATATTCAGCATACAAAATCTATCCTTCCACACCATATAAAAAATTTGGATAAATTTGGAATTACAAAGAGATTAGAATGCTAAAGTAAAAACGAATGGTGAAGCAAGTAAGAAACAACAATATTATCAAGTATCTTGCATTTTTTTTAACCACCAAACAAAACTAAAGCAGATTAATAAAATAGGAATCCCATGATAAGTTCTAGAACGCTGCTCCTAGAAAATTACATACTAAAATGCAAATTAAATTTAAAAGGGAAGTTAGAAGTTAGGCAAGGAAGTTTAAAGTGCAGTAATCTGCAGACAGAGGAAACTTTTATCTTGATGTGAATGGAAAAAGTCTGGCTTATGTTTCTTATGGTTCACAATTCAGATTCACAGTATACAATTTCTGTTTAATTCACCAACAAAAAAATGTTGTTTTTCAATGGTTTTTGGATGCCCTATATGTAATATAATTTAGTATGAAGACTAAACGAAGAAGAAATTGAACGAAGAATCAAGGAAGAACTGCACTCACCGTTTGACTAAGGCAGAAATACGTATGCAAACATATGTATAAAGATTCCCAATCTAATAGGGTTTTCTTTTGTAGGTTTATGTGGATTTTAAATTTGACGGCTTTGTGTTTATTTAAGTGAGTTTTTTGTTATATTTGAAATATTTTACAAAAACTGACATTTTTGAAATTAGGAGTCAAGTTTTGGCTATTTTTGATAAATTCTCCAGGATCTCAAGACTTGATCCTCAATTTTTATTTTTATTTTCAATTCAGACGTATCCAAAGGCCAAGGACCTACAAGTTTTTGGGCCACGAGTTAAGACCATAAATCACCTGATGCTTTGATACCACTTGATCCAAATTAGAATTTATTTTTGGACAATAATCACTTTTGTTTTCAATAAGATTGGCAATTCAATTAGAAGAATAGAGGCAATTCAATTAACGAAACTAGCATAGCTAGTCAAAATACATGAAATAAACGTGATCCTTTCTTCTCTTGGAAATTAATCCATCACGATCTCATGAATCTCATTTTCCTAATTTCCCTTACAAGAATGACTTATTCTCTGATCTGAACCATTACTGAAGGTAATAGCCAAAGAAAGCAAAAATTAAGGCACCAGCCAAAGACCCAACAACCGAAAAGGTGGTGGCGGTGGCTCCGCTTGCCGGGGCAGGGGCAGCAGCCTTGGGAGCAGCAGCCTTGGGGGATTCCTTCTTCTCAGCTGCCAAGACAACACTCATCAAGGCAGCAATGAAGATGATGGCAATTGAGATCTTCTTCATGTCCATGTTGAATATTGATAATTGTTGAATGTGAACTTTGAAGTGAAAATAAATCTAGAGTTCCTGGAGACGAATATGGAAGAACTTGTTTGTTTACTGCTCTGCTTTGATCTAGTTTTTGCAAGTTTGAGGAATAGTGAGGAAATATTGGAGAGGTTTATAGGGAGCAATTTGGGTTATTTTTAGAATGAAACACTTGTCTTCAGTTGTGCTATTAGTTAGGAATAGGTCTTTTACGTGTCTGGTTTTGCATGTCACGAGGAATTTTGTTAACACTTGTTTTTTATTTTTTCATTCGAGTGGTATGAAACATATCCAAATAAATCTCGTTTTTACACATTCTTACTTCTTTTTTGGTCAAACGTTTTACAATTTCTCTAGTTTTAAGGGGTTGGTCTACCATGCTGCTGCTATATGGATACAAGTATAAACAGTTGTATGGTTTCTTAACACTTAGGCTAGTATATGGACACAAGCATAAACAACTGTATGGATTCATAAAAAAAGAAGAAGAAGTAGAAGAGAGAGAGAGAGAGAGAAGGGGATAAAGATTTTTGACGCAACTAAGCATTCCTTGATATTTGGGAAAGACAAAATTGGTCATGACTCAACTATCAACAAATAAGCCTATATATCCAAATTTGAATCGCATTATAAGCAGATTATCGTATTCTAATCCTACAGTCTCGATCTCTTGGACCACAGGAGTCCAAGAGATTTTGGTTACCCACCATTGAATATTAATCTAATTGTTCAAAAAAGTTTCTTAAAAGGAGTGCAATAGTGAGTAAACCGTTGAATTTACATCCAATGGTGAGTGACCACAAATCTCTTGGACCTCTGTAGTCCAAGAGATTAGGACTGTCTAATCCTATTCAAATTATTGATTGAACTTGTATCAAACCATATCAAACAAGCATCATATTTGGATAATATCGGGTTACGATGAGATTCATTTTAAGACTTAGAAAATATTAAAGGATTTATTGTTATTAGTACTCCAAAATAGTCATTCTTCACTCATCTTTTTCTTATATATTTTTTTCATTAAGGAGCGCAAGATTACTATTTTGGAATTGGATGTCCGAAATATTAGAGCACATATATAATTACCGAAATCGATGTCGTTCTTTTCTTTTTGTATTACATTTTAAGTTCTTGATATTTGATACTTGTATCAAGGTCGGTTTAGAAAAACACTTTGATCCTCACCATGAAACTGTAAGGTTTCGAAATAGGGTCAGTTTAGGACTTGGCGCATTTAGGATTTTTTTTTTTAAAAGGTAAAAGCAAGAAATATTATTAAAAGCAGATGATGAGACAAATGATACAACTACCATAATATTTAGAACAATACTAGATACCCCCTAGTGTTACTATAGTACTACATATTGGCTAATATAACTACAACGAAAAGGGTGATTGGTGTGATTGAATCCAAAATAAAGATACAGTCCATGATTTTTCTTTCCAGGTACGCATATACTTCATTTCCATAATCACATTTCCAGGTACAACATAAAGAGCTTAGTATTGTTAGAAGTTTGAATGAAATTCAAGAACCTTTGTCCCACATTGATAGAAAGTAGAAAGAGTGTCTTTATAAGCGTGGAAGTCCCACACTTAGTAAATGGAAGTGGGCCAAGTGGAAGCAAATTGGGCCTAAAAAACAATTTGGGCTTTAAATATTATATAAAATTATATAATATTTAATAGTCAAAATGGGGCACTTGGGCACTTTCAGATTTAAAATTATTTTTTTGGTTTCAAATTAATAATTTTTTATTAATTCGGATTAGTTTTATTAACTGTTTCTAACAGTTGTGACTCTTCTGATAAGGTTTCAGAAGTTTATTTAAATCAAACGAAGCCTCATTCGTTTGACATAGAAAAAGTATTCTACAAGCATTTTCACATTGTCTGAGAGGAAAACAATCAAAGTTCGCCAGATTCTAAGTCCGAGTGCTAGGGCTTAGAATACAAATAGTTGAATCCTGGAAGGCAGTCACCTGTAGAAATAAGATCATAATACACTTACTGCATACAAAAGATCCAACTAATTTATCTATAGTAATTGTAGGTATTCTTAGGTTAATTTACCTACACTTGTAAAGATTGTTTATCTATAATTTGCAGCTATACTAAGTACAAAATTCACCTACTAATTTACTTATATTTTGTAGGTATACTAGTTCAAAAATATCATACTAATTTACCTATATGTTATTATTATTATTATTTTTTAAAAGGTATGCTAATTTAATTAGATTGTATCGGTAAAGTATTTAAAAAGTAGTTACATTATTTTTTAGGGAGATTTAGTAATATACCCAAAATAGGACTTGAAATTATTTTTAAAAAAACCTATATGGAACAAACTTTAGAAACATACCCAAAAACCATTTACTACCTAAAAAATGAGTGTTGAAGTTCCTATAAATTATATCTTTGTCATTTATTAACTTAAAACAAGTCCAATACAAGACTCAAAAAAAAACCCAAAATATAGTAAGCCCAGCCCAGATTTGACCACACAAAAAAAAACCCAACAAACCTGAAGTACATTGTTAATACCATATCATAGAAGTACATTGTTAATTCCATGTCATAGAAATACATTGTTAATATCATGTCATGAAGTACAATGTTAATATCATTTCATAGAAAAGTGTTGTTAATACCATTTCATACAAAAAAAAACCCAGCAAGACATTCGATATCCTTTGCAAATACCACCTCCAATTATCCACAGTTTCACCAGAAACAATAGCAATGACAAAACAAAATATCTCTACAAGAAGAAAAAAAAAGTACACTGTTAATACTATATCATAGAACTATCTTCCTAAAAAATCACATTTTGCATATCATAAACTTCAAGTGCACAGTCATATATAGAGCAAAATATAGAGCATGCTTTGTTACTGAAAATCTATTAATACTATGTCATAGAAGTACAATGTTCATACTATGTTATTGAAATCAACTCAGTTACAGGGTATGAACAGTATAACAACTGTTCATACCACTTACTGAAAGCTAACAACTACATTTCATTTGCATAATAGGTACAATAAAAGTGTACAACTGCAAAAACCCCATGTTTGTAAACCAGCAACCTTGAAAAACATAATGGACAACACAACCCTTTGGAACAAACCTAGGAACCCAGAACAAACCTAGAAACCCAGCGCAAAAACCTCATGTTCGTAAACTAGCAACCTTGAAATACAACTGAAATTGAAAGAACAAGTGCTGCAGGAAGACCTCTGAGAATGAATGCGATATAAATTCAAAAAGAAACTGTCGATTTCTTCAAGAAACAATCCTCTCGAAGAAATCAACAAGGAATCTGATCTAACCAGTGATATAACCTACAGACTAGATGCATATATCAGATAACCAAAGCAGATTTTAAAAAATCTCATTTTTTTGGAAAATATGCAGACCTTAGAATGAAAGGAAGAACGATGAAGCACACAATATTACACACTGAGTCTATGACGGCTACTAGAGCCCAAAATATATTTTATCCCCACAAACTAGGTGAGAAAAGGAAATTAGATGTCGACTAATGATTGGCGTAATAATAAGACAAACAAAATTGTTATGATAGAAATACCACAACTGGCTAATCATGAAACACATGAGAATTTCACTTGAGGTTTTAAAATGAACTGGCAGTAAATGGATGACTATCAACTAAGCTAAAATATGCAATGCATGATTTTTATTTTTTTCTCTTTATTTGCACTAAGTCACACTTTGTCTTAGTCATAGTAGACCTCTTCAATCCTAATCTTTTCTGGACTAATTAAGCTTGAGCATGGTGATTTTACAATAGCAAATATAATGTTGTCTAAGGAAGCCAAAAATTAAACAAGTAGCAAAAGCTAACCTAACACAATGAAAGCCCCAAAAGGAATTCAAGAACCCATGAACTTTTCTTCCAAAAGGAAAAACCTAATTTATGCACACACACTCTCTCTCTCTCTCTCTCTCTCTCTCTCTCTCTCTCTCTCACACACACACACACACACAAAATCCATGTGAAAAATGTAAAATGAGAGAATTGGTGAGTCCAGACCAGCCCCAACATTTTTGGTAGGTCAAAAGGACACTTGGGAGCCAATTATTGGACTTATGATAAGCAAAATCATGTGCCTTGATTAAAAATATTGTGCTAGAAATATTTGGCCTATATAGTCATCTAGACAAAGTATTGTGATGTAGATGCTAATTTTCGTAAGGATGCCCATTATAAATGAATGCACAAATTATCTTTGTTTTGTAGCCTCAAAAGCTCTTCAATGTACTTCAACTTTCTAGCAAATACCCAATTCCTAATTTCTAAAGATGAGCTAAGAGGAATTACATACATGACAACTAAAGATGAATAGACATGCATATTTGACTAGTAATACATAAGAACACTATAATGCATGCAATATGCAATGTATGATTTTTACCTTGAAGGATCTTGATTCCATTTTAGCTATGACAAGGTTGATCTAAACTTCTGTAATCATCTTGAAATCCAAACTTAAACTACCCAAAATTTCTTGAGCTTAATTGATTACATACAAGATTACAAATTTTTCAAGAAAAGCTAAAAACATTAGCTAAACAGAAGCTAACAGTGTTGAATCCTTCGTATTAAGAGATACTCGATCCTTATTCAAAAGGGGAGACCTTCATACTAGGGAAAAACCAGCCAAACATTTGGCAAAAAATAAAACAATCAAGTAGACTTCCCATACTATTCATCAAGATGATGAAGAATCACCAAGTAGATACACGTATTATTTCATCCACTGTCAAAATTGAATATTACTTAGGATAGTATCAAGTTTACTTAATGATCAACCTTGATCAAACTTCATTTCGAAACCCATCGATGCAAAGGTCCCATATAAATTCATTAAACATTAAATTAATTTGTACAATCTTTCAACATATATAAAATAAAATAAAATAATTCTGAAATGGAAAGAACATTTGAAGAAAATAAAGTTTATATTGCTTAATGTAACTAAAATGACAAGGTGATTGGCGTGCAAACTTCACTCGATGATTATCTAATGGTGAATATATCCAAAACAAAGACATAGACCACCATGTTCTTCCAAGTACATAAAAATCTCGTCATTACCTCATTCTCCGCTAAAAAAAATCTCCTATTCTCCGAGCTTAATTAGTATTGCAAGTAATAGACAAAGAAAAATGAAAGGAAGGCACCAGCCAAAGAGCCAACAAGGGACAATGTAGTGGGGGTAGTACTGCTTGATGCTTGCGGGGCTGAAGCGGAATCCTTGGCCGCGGCAGGAGCTTCAGCTGAGACTGAAGCTGTGCCCTCTGGGGCAGAAGCTGCTCCCTTTGGGGCATGCATGCCACCGCTTGAGTGCTTTGGGGCTTGGGCGCCGCCTGAGTGCTTCGGGGCATGTGCCCCGCCTGAGTGCTTCGGGGGATGAGCTTCCTTATTATCAGCCAAGACCACACTCATCAAGGCAGCAAATAGAAGGATGGCAAGGGAGATCTTGATCTTCATGTCCATGGTTGGGGTTTGATGAATGTGAGCCTTGAGTTGATTGGCTTAGAGATGAAAATAATGAGAACACTTTGTTAGTTTTGCTTTGGTTCAAGCAACTGATTAAGGCTGATTAATACTGAGCAAATCAATTATGAACAATTTTATAGGGAGAATTTTGGTTATTATTAGAATATGAAACACTTGTGGTCATGTAAGTGTTGTAGTTGACGAATAGCTAGCTACGTACTTGCGTGTTTGGCTCTGCATGACATTAGGAATTTGAATGGTGTTTTTAACTTTTTGATTCTCAATCTTCTCTTGATTAGATCTCAATAGCCTAGTGTTTTCAAGGGGAAAAACACAAAAACATCATTGTAAGAGAGAATACAAATATTCTTATTCATGTCTGTATTTCTTCAATTTTGTTAGGTTTTACTTTTCTTTTTTCCAAGTTTTAAGATTAATAAAATTAAAATTCTTTTAGGCAAATAGTTTTTTCGGGACAAAATTTTAAGGTTTGCTTTGGGATACTGTGAATTTTTAGGATGGGTGTGTCCATAGACGTGGCAACTTGTCGTGTTTCAATATATAACGCGCATTAGTTTAGTGTAGTATGAAATTATTTCAAGCATATTTTCAACTACTCGTTATCTTATCATGTCCAAATATACCAAAATCTCATAACAATAACAAAACAAAAAGCATTTTATAATACAAAATCATCCCAGGTACAAATTCTTAGTTTTAAGGTTTTCAAAAGAGTAGGGTGCATTTTATAAACACAAAATCCTGGTTTTAATTTGAACAAAAACTGCCCACAAACAAGTCTAGGCCTAGCAATGCAAGCCCAAGACTTTCCCCTTAAGCGGCTGCTCATCCACTTGAGCCCATGTATCTTTCACTTTTTAATTACGTAACATTTGCAAAGTGAAAAATCACTAATCGTACTATCCCAAATCTCAAATCATGCTTTAGTTAATTTCAAGTTCTCTATTTTGGTTGAAATTATTTTTAGGTTCATCATCTCTCTGCACAAGTTTGCTCTTTTACAAGGACAGCTTAACCTTTTTTAGATGCACACCACGAATCACCACAGCTCTTTATGATAGCATCACTTTACCAACAGATGGCAAAACATTGCATAATATATGCTATATGTTAACTTTTATTTTTATTTTTATACTACAATCAATATCGAGAGAGGGGTGTTTAAACACAGGACCTCGAGTACAATGGGTAATTACTTTTAATCACTTGAGCTACAGTCCTTATTGCTACACGTTAACTAATTCTAATAATTGCAAGTGTATAAAATGATTGTTTGAAAAAAAAGTACAAAATGATTTAAGACTGACCCAACTAAACACTAAACTTGTATTAATACATGGTACCATTTTCGTTGAAATTTATTGGGGATTTGATTTGATAATATATCAAATAAATTTGTGTGTGTGCACTCACAAGTCTGTACTAAAATTAATTCAGGCACGGCAAAAAGGATTGATTGCATGAAGGTGATTGCATACCAACTTTCTTATCATTCATCAAGAAATGTCTGTAGTTCCCATGTCCATGTAGTGGTGAAGCCAGCCAGCCATTGCTTTTATTGGTCCCATTAGCCGTGTCGAAAAAGGCAGGCAAAGAAATTGGTCACATACAAACCAGTCTCCTATAAATTCATGCACCACATTGCTCTCAACAAAAACACGAACTCAATAAATCAATTCCTCATTCCCTTTCTTTACCTTTGTCTCTAAATCTTTCAGTTTCTGTGCCAATTTTTTTACAGAGAAATGGCACGGTTTGGCACATCTTCAGCTAGACTTCTTATGGTCATGGTTGCTGCATTACTTTATGTGACCAAAACTATGGCACAGAATACCGCCACTCCACCTACGCCGTTACCGGTGACTGGAGCCGGGTTTGCATCTCCGGTTTCCGTGGCGTTGATCTGTTCTTCTATGTTGGTCTCTCTTACAGCTGCTTTTGCTTTTTGCTAGAATGGATGGATGGATGTGGGGTTTTGAGTTTTGGATATACAGCGGAGCCGTTGTGATACATGGACATTGTTGGATTTGACACATTTTCCTTATTATGTGTGTTTTGGAATGTTTTATTTTGTGTAATATATATGATAATGATAAGGTGATTGGTATGCTTTAATATCCGGAGAAAAGATATACTGTTTTTGAATTTTGAGGCATATGAACACCATCGTGATATCCTACTTTCTCTGTATTTGATGGTCAATTGGTATTGACCACCACATAATTTGAATAATATTGTAAAGTTCTACAAGTTATCTATGGCTTGATTACACATGACACATTTATAAATTATGTTGTTTGGTTATTAGTATAAAATAAATTAATGATTGTTTTTGCGTTTAAACGAACATCTCTGGATCTTATGACATGTCGGGCAAGAGAACAAGAAATTTACCTTACTTACATCCAAAGGTTAAAAGAAACTTGAAGAAGAAAGTGCTAGTCGCTAATAAGGACATACACTTTGTTATTTATTGGAAAATGTGCACCATATTTCTTTTGAAAGAATAGGTCCTTGGCCAGTGTAGATTGATCGTTATAAACATTGAGCGATCATTACTGTGTTGGAAATTATGAAGTATGAAGGCAGTAACTAAGATAAAATGAAAATTTTGAGCCAAAGCACGAATTGAATTTGCTTTTTTTAAGGCTAATTTGTCGCTCTTCCTTTGTGCAAAAAGAGTTTAAAACAAATTTTCTCGACTCAAACTCACTTCATATTATTCTTGAGATTTGCACAATACAAAAATAATTTGAATTAAAACACGGACAAATTTAGGATTTCAAAACTCTATGGGCTAAATTTACCTTAAGTACATAGGAAATTTCAAAGTAGGGGCCATATCGCACCAAGTTGGACTTTATAACACATGTGAGAGAAAAAAGAGAAACCCAAAAGAAAAAAAAGGAGAAACAAAGGAAGAAAAAACAAGAGAAAAGCAACAACAACAAAAAAAAAGGAAGAGGAAACTGTGGGAAAAAGCTCAATTTGTAGTATATCCAAACCATAAAAAAATGGAGAAACGAAGGGAAAAAAAAAAGGAAGAAGAAGAGAGAGGAGGAAAAGAAGAAAAAGAGAGAGAGAGAGAGAGGAAGAAAATAAGAAAGAGAGAGAACATGGGTATTGAAAAAAAGAAAAAGAAAAAAAAAGCATGGGCTAGAAAGAGAGACTACATGGGTATTGACAACTAAAAAAAAGGGCATGGGCTATAGCCCATACAACTAAAAAAAATAGGTTTGAGATTTTGAATCTTAAACCTATAAACCCTAAAATATACTAAACCATTCCTAAACACACTCAAATAAGCACAAATGGATCCCAGAAAACATTTAAGCACAAATAGAAAGTAGGGAAAACATTATGCACAACATTATACTGCGTTTGAACGAAGAAATCTAAGACTACTTCGTGAAAATAGTAGGAGTTAATGTTGCAAAATTTGTGAAGTTTCTTGTTTGACTAACCTTAAAATAAAGTAGGATTAAACATCTAACTTATTTTTTTTCTTTGGATTTTTCACAGCTATGGTCCCTCAACTATACCCGTAATCGCATTTGGGTCACTGAACTCAATTATTAGTTGCAGAGGTCACTCAACTATGTGTTTCATTGCACCAGTAGTCCTTCTGTCAAGTCCGTTAGTTTTTTCCGTTTAAAATGATGATGTGGCAAGATCGATCCAATTATTGATGGGCATATGTGACTTTTCAGTTAGGATTATTTGTAGAAATGATCCCTCAACTATACTCAGAGTTATAATTTGGTCACTTAACTCCAAAAAATAGTTATAGAGGTCACTCAATTAGGTGTTGTGTTGCACCATTAGTCCCTTCCGTTAGAGAGACTTGACGGTAGGGACTAACGGTGTAACGAAACACACAGTTGAGTGACCTCTGCAACTAATAATTGAGTTCAGTGACCCAAATGCAATTACGGGTATAGTTGAGAGACCATAGTTGCGAAAAACCCTTTATTTTTTAAAGACATTTATCTATAAATGTGCGGCGGTGGTTGGTAAATGTGTTAATGGTGGTAGTGTGGCGGTGCCATCAATCTAGGCCACTATTTGATTCATACATTTCGTTTAGGTTTCGTAAGTCTAATTCATAATTTTGAGATTAAGCAATATTGTGCATGAAAAATTGTGAAAATATGATGAAAGGTAACTGTTTTTCTTACCGACCAACTTTTACATTTCGTTTCAAAACAGTATACGGCGGCCGTCGACCGACCAACTTTTACAGGCCATTAACAGCAACCAAACTAATTATATAAAGCTGTTGCAGTGGGACACTACAGAAGACCTGCGCTGTTGATAGCCGTTGCCATCCATTTGAACGTTGGCGCTGTGGGCTCCTCACGCCCCTCGATCCCCCCATATAAACCCCAACTCTAACAACTCAAAACCCCAAAACACAAAGAAAAACAAAAACTCACATCCAACTCAAAGCTTCTCCACCAAAAACTTCATAACTTTCTTAATGGCACAAATTAGCATGTCCAGGGCCTTCTTCTTCGTCCAAATGCTGGTCTTGGTCGTCTTGGCTGCAACGGTTTCGGCTCAGGAGAGTGCTCCGGCACCAGCACCGGCACCAATGGATGCCGGGGCTGCTTACTCTTTGCCTGTAAACGGCGCAGCTGTTGGAGCGTCGCTTATGGTCTCAGTTTTTGCCTTGTTGAAGCACTACTTGAATTAATTTGTTCAGAGTGAGATACGGCAAAGCTTGGATTCATTGGAAATTTGTTATGTATTGGTTTTGGGGGATAGTGTGTATGCGGATTTGTTAAGGGGTTGATTTTGTTGGATATTTGATTCTTTACATTGTAATAAAAAGTGATCTTTTTTTTCCCGAAACTAATTTTTGTATTGCAATGTTGTTGCACAAACGATACCGAAATGTTACCGGAACTATTAACTGTTCTTGATATAATAGAAAAAGTCATAAAAATTAACAATTTGCACCTAAGGCGAATTTAAAAAAACTACTTAAATTTATAATAATAAATTATTATTATTTTTTTAAAAAGACAAGTTGTTTTCTTTTTTTCAATTTGTTCATTTGTTCATATCTACAAATTTGTGTTCCTATCATCTGTAATGTGTGGTTCCATACGCACACCGTGTTATAAAGACAAGCTAAGATTAATAGACGACTTAAAATTGAGTACATTTGATAGCTTGCAACACTATTTATTTTAGAGTGCAATCCGAAATTCAGTATATGCTCCAGGGGCATTGTAAATATATAAGAGTTGTCATTACAAAAAAAGAAAAGAAAAGAAAGAAAAAGGCAAAGGCCACCTTTTTAAAAGTAACCAAATTGGTATTGGTGACAAGTTAATGGCTGGTTAATGATTTTGTCTACTCCTCACTATTATTTGTGACTAATTCTCTCACATTTTAATAATTTGGTGACATTTGATTTAAATATAATAAATATAAAACTAATTATTGTGGCTAACACCTAAACAATAATTTTTTATGGTTAATATTTCATTATTGTTTTCCTACACACAACAAAGACCATAGAAAGATAGATGTACAAATCTACAAAAATCCAACCCAAAAGGTCGTTAGGCTGGCACAAAATACGAGGAAAACACAAGAAAAACAAAAAAGTAAATTTAGGTTTTAACCACAAAAAAACTTTCATTTTTGGAAAAAACCAAAAAAAATTCAAAAAAGACAGAAAAATCTTTCAATTTTCAAACCAAAGACATGCAAATGTAAAGGATTTCTTAGGAAATCCAAAAATAAATGAGGGCAATTTTGTCCATTTTGACTTCTTTTAAAAATTTCTCTCTCCTTTAGCCTTTTCCAAAGTCTCCCAAATTTTAGCACAAAATCAGCTAGAAAGAAAAGCGCTTCACAAATACGAGGAGAGATTTGTGAGGAGAGATAATTCCATTTATTCGTGTGATGGGACATGACATTTACAAAATATAAGATATAAATGAATCATATATAAAAACTTATGCAACATTCTTTTTTTTTACCAGCTGTTAATCAAAGCATTCAAAATATTTGCATAATTAGGAATCAGTTACCACAGTATTGAAAATATTCCATATCTCTATAATTCTTAATTGATATTTTTAAGAAAGAAAAAAAAAGGAAAAAAATTAGCGTGTGAAAATCATACACGGCGCCGACTAACGACGAACTTTCACACGCCACACCGGTCGGTCACCAGCAGCGTTGTCGAAGTGGGTGAACACACACACACACACACACACTAGCTGTTAATAGACGTTGCCAGCATCCATTTGAACGTTCTCACATTGTGGGGTCCACACGCCGCTCCATCCTCCCAGTATATAAAGAAACACTCCGCTCCTCCATTTTTCTCACAACGCATAAACACTCTCAAAGCCTCCTTTCATTACTTCAGAAAAAATCATTTACCGAGTTCAAGTCACCAATGGCGCAAGTTAGCATCTCCGGAGCCTTCTTCTTCGTCCAGATGCTGGTCTTGGCTGCGATGGTCTCGGCTCAGGAGAGCGCCCCGGCGCCTTCCCCGATGGATGCCGGAGCGGCTTACTCTTCGCCTGCAAACAGCGTCGTTGTCGGAGCATCGCTTCTGGTCTCATTTTGCGCCTTGTTCAAACGCTACCTGAATTAATTTGTTGTTGTGATCTTAGTGAGATGCCAGGCTTGGGTATTATATATTGGTTTGGCTGAAAGATTTCAGATTCATGGAAATTTGTTATTTGATTCTTAGTACAGTTGGTGTATGTAGTTGGGTTTTCTTTGAGGCATTGATTTTGTTGGATCTTTTGATTCATTAATTAGTTTTGCCGGATTCAATAAAAAGACACTGATTATTTCTTCTTTCCCGAAACTACTTGAAACTTATTTTTGTTTGTGGGTTCAGTCTGCAAAAAAAAAAAAAAAAAAAAAAAAAAAAAAAAAAAAAAAAAAAAAAATGCAATTGCGTGCATGCATCTTAAGATGCATATATTACAGCCATTTACACTTGTTTATTGCAGGTGATTCCGGCGATAAAAAAATGTACATTTTACATACACCTACTTATACAACTCCATTGAAGATGCTTTAACTATTAATACAATTATGTAGTTGGAATAGATAAGAGGGAAAAAAAAACTATTAATTGTATCTAAGAAAACTATTAACTTTTTTGTTAGGATATAAAAAGTTCAACAAATTGAAAATGCATGTGTAGTCCATTAAAATATTGGGGGCTACTGGTTGGTCACTATAAGCTCATCACAACTTCTAGTTACTCATCAACTTCAATATTGGTCACAAACATGCAAATATATAATTAGTGACCTTCTCTCTTGGTCACCGACGAAAGTGCTAAGAGAGGCACCGACACAAGTCGGCCAATGAAACAACATAAAATTGAAGAATGTTTAACGTCAGCATGTGTGTGGTGAAGCCAAACCAAAATCAAATCAACCCCAGAAGACCCTAATTCACCCTAATTCACTTTAAGCAAATAATCATAATAAATCAAACCAAATTGATTTGTGGCTACCCACTGTCCACCTTAAGAAAGAAACAAATCATGAACTACCAATTTGTAAGGAGAATAATCAACCAAATAATTGGCCTATCACATGAGGTTTGGTGTGGTCCTCCATGCCAGCCGACCTATAAAAAGCCAACCAAGGGAGTTTCACTAATACACCCAAAATAGAGGCTGAAATTATAATAAAACTCAACATGAAAAACATTTTAGAAACACACCCAAAACCCATTTATTAAACACACTCAAAACCCATTTATAAACACACCCAAAAAATATACAATTGTTGATTTTTGGGTGATTTTGGGTGTGTTTCTATGTTTTAAACAATGTTGGGTTTTTTTATAAATTCATGTCTAGGATTGGGTTTATTTATAAATTTGTATTTTCTTTTTGGCCAGCTACAACACCAATATTTGTGTTTTGTGTTCGTTTTTTAAATTTTATTTTTGTGTGTTTTTGGATGGTTCAACTTAAACCTGCCTACATCCAATCCGACTATGATTCGCAATGTTGAGTTTAAGTGTTTTACTTCCCTTTTATTGAAAGAGATTGAACTCTTAACCTATCCTCATTCTAACTCGGTCCTATGTTTTTCCCTCACCATTTGTGTTAACACCAAACGCTTCTTGTTGAGTTTAAGTTGAAGAAGACCTCAAACCTGATCAAATTGGAATTCAGATTAGAGGACCACAAACCCTACATCCAACAGTTTCAATAGCCACCGTTTTGATTCTGGTTTTCAGATTTCAACTTCGGAAAAGTGGTCACCAACTTGACAAAGCCTAAAAATAAATTGGTAGGAAATTGATCGATCTGGTATAACCCAACAGTTTCAATTGATTTTTCTTTAAGCTAATTTGATTTTTCAATTGATCAGGAATACACTATTACCTGCTTCTTACTTGCACAAGATGTACAAACACAAAAGTATAAGCAGGCCCGTGCTATTTCATGTTCTTTTTCACATGTGTATATCTTCTATTTCTACGCTATACAAATTTAAAGTAGCATGATCCTGTCTTCAAGAAGCAGTGCCTTTGGACTCCTGGATGTCCAATTCATGTTCAGCTACCAACACACAGGAATCTGCTTCTAAAGATGAGACTGAGCTCTTCTCCTTCAACGTCGATTCCTTGGAAGAATTGAGCATTTCTGTTGTGCATTGCACATCAGGTGCAATGCCAACCTGGTCTATGTCATGAAGCGCCGGCGATAAATACTTGGCCACTGTGACAAATAACGCTGATCCATCATGCAGCTCTGTGACACTCTGTAGCAAGGAGCATTAGGGAAACAAGCTCTTTGACCATGATAGACTCTTTGACCATGATAAAGAGTAGAATAGACACCATGACAGACTCTTTGACCATGATAAATTTGGAATTAAGTGTAGCAGTGGTAATCAAAGGTGAGATTACAAATTACATGTAATTTAAATTCAGTGAAAGGAGAAAACAAGAAGAGGTATGGTGCTTGCAGAGAAGGACATCACAGCAATCCATGAAGTTCGTAATTTGGAAATGGAGCTTAGGCATTTTGTAACAGTCAAGTAGAGTTGAACAAATTTTCTGGTTGATGCAATTAGCTACACAATTTTTCATACCTGAATTTTTCCTTTCCCAAAGGTTCTGTGCCCGACAAGAGTAGCTCGGCGATTGTCATGTAGTGCCCCTGCCAATATCTCACTTGCACTTGCGCTACCCTCATTAACCTGTTTGAAATAGTAGAAGATTTAGAATCCATTGTGATTATGAAGATGTAAGAAGAAGCAACTATTTGCGTGACAAATTTAGACAATCTGCACACATATCAATTTGCATGAGAGAATATAACTGAATCAAAGTTGGACATCATGCATTGCCACTTGTATTGGAATTTCTAAATAAAATTTTTATTTCTAGGATCTAGCAAAATTGACAAGAATGTGTTTGGCATGATTTTAGACAGCACTGCACCAGTTTTTAAGAAAATAAATGTATATGCAACTTTTACAAAACTGCATACTTTTCGGATGAAAAGCACGTAACTTCACATATAAAGTTCAAAACTTACAAGCACAACAAGTGGATCATGTGTTATAGCATGCCCATTGACCATGTTGATGGGCAGCAAATTCCCTTCCCGATCAATTGTGTTCACTAGAGTTTCATCCCCATCTAGCCAAATTTGGGCAACATCAAGTCCTGCTTTTACCAGTCCCCCCTGAAGAATTTAATTGGAAGAAGAAGATAAACATGCTGAATAATCATAAATCCAAAGCAGGAAAATGAACTATCAGAAGATTTCATTTATGTAAATGAGAATGAAAAAGTTACCGGATTGTTGCGTAAATCCAGTATGTATGAGTGTACACCCTGACTCTTCATTTCATTAATAGCATTTTCCATATCAGCTGCAGCTGTCTGTCAGAAGGGGTGGAAGACTTTTCAGAATATACAAAGTTCTTTCAACCAATTATATTGTTATAAATTAGGAAATCTTATTTTCTGCATTGCCAAGAGAAAAAGTGAAGTACCTGAGAGAAGGCTGACAGCTTCACATAACCCGTTTTGGTAAGACGTCCATCTGAAGTTCTGTGAGTGATGGTAGCAGTTGAAATTGGGGAAAGCTTAATGTACTCACGAGGTAGTTTCACCTTCAAGCAGACGAGTCATTTTTCAGATCAATTCACTAAAATCATTGTGAAATTAAATGCATTCTGATTGATGCTGTTAATTTAAAAACTTTGAAGATGCATGAGGGATCACAAAGAAACCAAGTGCATTTGAAAATGAATGAAACTATAAGAAAGCCAAAATAATAGATGGCCTAGTACCTCTTGTATACTAGAATCACTTCCCAAATCATTGCTCTGCATAACAGAAAACATGAAATTAGTTAGCTGAAGCCATTTGCAACTGCTGGCCACACTCTACACGATCACAACAGATCACAATCACTAATTTCTGCTGAAACATGAAAAAAAAAGAAAAAAAAAGGAGAGTTGATGATTACACTCTGGATTTTTACTGTAACAGTTGTTCCAACTCGACCTCTAAGTTTCTGAACTGCTACTTCAGTGTCAACACCATCAAGATTCTCTCCTGAACTCATACAGAGTATTGAAATAATGACAAGCGAGTTTAAATGTAAACAGAAGACATTGAAAAAGTTGGAATTTTGGAATACATTTCTTGATTAAGGAGCATCCTGCATAGAAAAATTAGTTTCATTTTTTTCTTTAATTTTTTTAAAAAAAAGGATATTTGAAAAAGCAGAACAACTCAGCAGTGAGTTCCATAAATCTGTGTTCATTGTTTATAGTCATACTACTGGGAATCCAAGAGTATTAGTACTTGACACTGGATCTTGATAATCTCGTTAGAGCATTTTCATTGTTCCTGATAAGGAGAAGGCTGCAGGCCCAATTTATAATTTGAGAAATGGAATGTAGAAAATCTCAAGTATCTGTAGTCTGATGGCAGCATTAGGTTTATAAATGAAGAATGTGATTTCGCTTGAGCTAGATTAATCCACAACAGATTGAAATAATTTTGATGGTTTGAATCAAAACATTGTCAACCATGTCCCACTATTAGGATTCAACCACCAAAAAGATTTTACGCAGGATTTTTCCATTTTCAGCTTCATAGAAATAAATGCTAAATGTTTGAATCTTGATTTACCATTAATTTCAACCAACTCATCTCCTTCATGTATACCAGCACGAGCAGCCGGGCTACCCTCTACACAAGACAAAACTACCTGCAATGCCCAATAAAAATAAACTTTACATGCGGTAAATTAGCATATTAATGCATCTCTTTCTCCTACATCAGAACACAGCTCACAAAATCTAAATTAGCATATCAAGAGCTCCTCCATCAGCACAACTTTTTAAAAAAATAATACCAGAAAATTTTATAATAAAACAGATTGGTTGCTTGATATACAGTGGAAAGTTGACGTTTTTATTCTCATATAAAATCACTGGGTCAGTCATAAAGGCACAGTTCCTCATTTCACATTCTAAAATGCTGGAAATAACATAAGCCAAACTTGGATATATGCACTTAAGGCGATAAGATTTATAATTGGCAACTAGATGAACAGCTAAATTACTAAAAACACAATATAAAGAATCAACGGCCAAGTAGCTTAGAAAGAATACAAGAGACAAATTGCAATAAACATTTGTAGGTATTGTAGAACCACCATATATTGGTTTATTAACATATTTCAAGCACAAGGTCAAATGACTTGTACATATCCTAGGAACAACATATATTAATTTTCTGTATGCTTATTTACAAAAAATAGGAAATATCAAAAGATTATTTGTCATCACTAACCAAATGGCCTGTTCTTGGTTCAGTACTTATGAAAAGGCCAACTCCTTGTAGATTTCCATTGCTTCCAATTCGAAAACTTTGATATTCCTGTGAGTGAAAAACATAATTAGCTTGATAGCTATAATTATTTTTTATGTAAGTTTGACATATCACAGTTAAACATAGTCATGATAGCCATAAGTGGACATATCACAGTTCAACTCAATTTGTTAATCAAATATGTATTGCAATTGTCAGCTTAAATTAACATGGAATTGACATAGCAGAGACTGGAATGAAATGAAAACCTTGGGACTGATAATCCGCGTGAAGGGATCACCTAGAGTAGCAAGCATTCCACTGATTTTCGTATATGCTGCATCAGCTGACCTCAGGGGAAACATTTCTACCATTGTTTGCTGCAACTTTAGATCCCAATCTGCAGAAAAAGAATTCTCATCTTCAACACTAAAAACACAGTTATCCAAATGTTATAGCAGTTTCATTTCAGGAAAAGAACCACACAATTAGATGTTGGACATTAGAATGGAGTATAAATGATCTTCAAATGCAACCGTTGGTGTGCATTCCTTGGTCAGTTAACAACGATAAAAGAAGGATAAAGTAACCAAATACCTTGATGATTAAAAGTTGGGTCTACGAATGTTTCCCTAATCAAACCCCAAGTCTCCACAAGAGTTCTCTGAACAGAATTCACCTGGAAAAAAAAAAATTTATCTACTTAGTAACTGTCATCAATTTGTGATCCAAGTACAGCCAACTGAGTATTAACTGTATTGTGATCTATTGGCAAAAGTAGTAACACACAGAAAAAAAAACATTGGTAAAAGAAATCTAACGAAATTAGCAAAACTCATTACAGTCACTCAATCAAACACAAATTATATATCAAAACAACACACACATACACACAAAACAAAACAAAACAAAAGAAGAAGAAGAAAGAAACAACAGCAATAGAATAGAATAGAGGGTGGCAATTTTGTTACCTCAAGAACCCAAACATAAGATAATTGGCACATACTAATACGAATAATAAACAGGTCAAGTTAATGTCAAACACGAAAACGTGTTTAATTCATACTCTACAAAATTATCTGTTTTTCTTTTCTATTTCTTAAAAGTGTGTGAAATCTTCTAGAGTGTATTTTTACTTAAAATATTGTACAATTCATGAATTGATAGTTATCTGACATAGTTAATTAAAGTCATAAGTTGATTAGTATTGGATGGACACAAATGACACAACCCAACAACACTCAATCAAACAGGAAACAAAATCTATCACCTCAGTGGTGCGTGAAACCGGAAAAGCAACAGTAAGCGACTCTGCCATAGCCGGAGAATCACAAAAGATGGAATAATTTGCAGCAGCGGCAGCTGCCAATGCAAGCAAGCCTTTTCCAACTGACCTCATCAACTCCTGACCACAAACCTGAGCTTCATCAGCCTTTGCATTACTAGCAGCCTTGAACCAACTGGGCACAATTGGCACCCTCCATTTCTTGGTCACACGCCGATCCGAGCATGAAAACCGATGTGAATGCACTGACAGAGAATTGGGTTTTGAGAATCTTGGTGAAATTGGTGAGAAAGGTGCGGGCTTGAGATCCAAGTTTGGGCAAAGAGGCTCCATTTCTTCTTCTTCTTCTTTTTTTGTTCTTTTATTTTTTATGGACAAAATGAAGAAGAGGGAAATGAGGAAGAAGCTGAATATTGTTGACCGTTATACGTTGTTGGGATTCTGATGGGGTCCATAGGAAACTTTTCTTCTGTGGCTCCTGAGATCCATCACCACAGAGCCTCTGGATTTGCTACACGTGTTCATGGTAAGGGGCTGGAGTTCCTGGAAATATTATTTTTGCGGTGAAAAATCATGAGTTCCTGGAATTTTCTCTTTGGCCGTTTCCTCTCTTTCAATACTTGGAAAATGAAAAAGGTTGGCTTTGATTACTTTGGTTAAACCAAACAGAAACTTTTGTTTTGCCATGTTGTCGGCGGGTGGATTAATGGGCTGGCTAGGTCCATATGGGCTCTATAATTCTAATGGGTTATTAGGTTTGGCCTGCATGTGTTTTGGTATTGGATTAAGACTCGTTCTATAATGAGGCCTAATATATGGCCTTTAGGTGAAACCCTATCTCTTCATCTTGAATCAAATTGGTTAGTTATTAGATTAAATTGATTAACTTGATCCAACGGTTAAGAGATAGAGTCTCACCTAATAGCCACATATAAGGCTCTTACTATAGAATTCTTGTTGGATTATAAGAGTAAGTGTTCATTGGGTAGGAATGTGCTTGTGGTGAAGAAGAGTGTGGCCCAACCGGAGGAGATTGGTAGATTGAAAAACTAGGTTGAGGAGGATGGTTGTGCAAGAAATCTATAGTGAGGGTCTTATATATGGTCCTTAGAGCATCTCCAGCGCTAAGGCTTTGCCTTGGCAATAGGCCCCCCCAAGCCCAGTTTCATACTCCAGTGCAGGAAATTCAGCCCAGGCAAGCCCACAGGCAGAAATTGACTGGGTTGTTGTCCGCGGGCTGCTGACGTCAACAACTGATTTTCAATTATTTTTTTACTATTGGACCCACCAGCCCACATTGCCTAATGGTTATAAGCCACATGGCTTCTCCTGGAGCCTCCGATCAAAAAATCTTGCACAATCCAATAGTTGTCTAATTTTTGGCTAAAAAAATATATTAAAAAATTCTAGAAATTTTTTCTATACACACCTACCAATATTATTCACTTTCCACACCAAATTTAATTTCAAAATTTTATCCGAAAATGTTATCTTGATTTTTATGTGAGAATTTTACAATAAATATTAACACTTGGGAATCGAAAATTTTATCCGAAAAGCTTATCAAAATCAATGGTTTAAGTATAAAAAATAAAAAATAAATTTAAGTGAATAGTAATTGTCTTAGCCTTAGCCTTTTTGGGTGGAACCACAAATGGCAAGGCTGTCACTATTCACGTGAATAGTGGTAGCCCTTGCCTTAGCCTTAGCCATTTGGGGTGGAGATGCTCTTAGTTGAGGCCCTATTTTAATTGTTGAATCAAATTGGTTAGTCTTGGGATTAAATTGATTAGCCTGATTCAATGGTTAAAAGATAGGACCTCATTTAAGGGCCATATATAAGGTCATCACTATAGAACTACTCGATTGTGGTGAAGGATGGTGCCGATGGGATTTGATGGGGTTGATAGAATGTGGAAACAAAGAAGCAAGCTTTTCCCAACCCTCAAATTTTGGGTTCGGTCTGAGTTTAAGCTGGGTCATTTCAGCTTAGATTTTATTGTCTTAGCCCAAGCCTACTATCACTGGCTAGGCAGGGCTTTGTTGGGCCTGCCATGTGAAAATCTATTTTTTATTTATTTCAAAATATACTAATTGTATTATAGAAATTCTCGTATATGTGTATCGTAGACAAAATATAATGTGTCTTATATACTTTGTTGAGAGCAATGTATCTTATATACTAAATACTAGCTTCTCTGCACGTACTTCCGTGCCTGAGAGAGGTTTTTATTTATTTATTTAAAATTTATTTTAGAAATAAAAAAAGATAATGGGTAGTTGTGTTCCATAAAAATAGGATCTATTATGTTCCATAAAAATAGGATCTATTATCTGATTTTTCTTTTAATTTTAATTTTGTTTTCATATGAAAAAGTGTGAATTTATCATATTATCCTCATTTAATTAATAATTTCAATTCTTAATGATACATTAACCAAGGGCATTTTCTGGTATTTTGAATGTTTTACCATTCACTGACTTTTGCTTTTTATATACTAGTCTCTCCGCACGCGCTTCCACGCTTGCGAGAGGCTTTTTTTTAAAAAAAAAATTTAATTTATTTTAGACTTAAAAAAGATAATGGATAGTTGTGTTTCATAAAAATAATATCCATTATCTAATTTTTCTTTTATTTTTAATTTTTTTTAATATGAAAAAGTACCACATTATCCTCATTTAAGGAAGGAGAAGGGGTGAAATTCACATACATCGGTACCATAAGGTTTGAACTCAGGATCACTCGGGAGTACACCAAAGGCTTGAGCCAATCCAACTAACACCCTATTGGTGAATTTAAGAAGTGTTATTGAGTTCAGATATTTTTCCCATTTTCTGATGAATTCTAGGATGCCGATGAATTTCAATTTTTGTTCTTGGATCTCTGTCATCTCCCATATCACGCAACTACAATCAGAGCATCCGAAAGATCCAAAATAATGGATCTCTGTCATCTCCCAGATCACGCAACTACAATCAAAACATAGAGTAGAACTTTCCACTGGATAATAAATCTCGTTACATTGAAGGATTTAACATGTAAGGTCCTAATGCTAGCTCTTGTTTGTGGTTCACTTTCGTTCCAGCCAATTCAATTATAAGGTTAAATATACCACGTAAAGGGGTAGGCGAAGTCCCATTTTTGTCATCCTCTCTCTCTCTCTCTCTCATGAATGTGTTTTCCCCACAACCCATGTCTGTTCTATATGACAATCAGTATAACTGAATTTTAGAAGAGAATGATTTTGACCTGTAACATGATTTTGCATGGTAGAAATGCTCCCAGTGCCCAAACTGACGGCCCAAATAAGGCAACAGAATGCGCCAATTTCTGAACCCTTTATAGAGAATCTCATAAGTTCACAACCCATCTAAATTGAGTGGTCTAAGGCTCTTTTTACACATAAATTTTGAATATTATTTTTATGATAAATTACTTAGATGGTCCCTGTTTTACATGACATGTTGTTCACATCTCTTGCAAAACGAGATTTCGCGTAGCAAGGGACCTTATTATGTTTATGTTCAAAAATATTTTGATATGAATTGAAGGACAAACATATAAGGTTTAGTGCATAGTTTTTTAGAACGATAATTAAATAGAAATCTGTGTAACAGGACGATGCGCATAATGTCATCAAAAAATATAAATCCAGAGCCAAACTCATATAGATTATGGCTTGATTCTTCTACCTATAATCTCAGTCAAATGGATTAGAGAGATTGAATCCAAACATGTCATGCAGGAGATACAAAAATGAGAGAGAAACTAATTGAAGGTAAAGCTGTTTGTTTAGTCCTCTTTCCTACTAATGTAGAGAAAGGTGAGGTTTTGATTGGATTTCCCAAAGTTACATCAGGGAAAAGGGTATGGGAAAGAAGGAGATAAAAGGACATTTACCAAAAGCAAAAGAGAGAAAGGTGTTCAACCCACTGAAGGACGAAAAGGAAACCAAAACATGTAGGTGCTTTTATAATCATCTTAACTGCACCCTTTTGTAAAAGGCTCATTTTTGTTAAGCCATTGCATTATATATATATATATATATATATATATAAATATATAGATATAGATATATATATATATATATAGAGAGAGAGAGAGAGAGAGAGAGATGAGGGTATGACCTCAAAATTGGAGGACTTTCATTCCAACACCCCTTTTAACCCACCTTTTACTTTTTCCCTCTTCTATGTTTTATATAAGGTTGCCCTAAACATGTAAACCCAAAAGAGAGATTTTTTTTTCTTCTTTCTCTTTGATGGTCTCATGAGGGTGGCTTAATTAAGGCTTAAACATGTAGCAAATGAGATTAAAAAATCATTGTGTGAAATAAAATTGAGGAAAGTATTTGTTTGGAAGTGGAAGTGGTTGTTAAATACCTCTTAACCATATTAAAGATTTGAGTGAATGAATATTTGCAGATCATATAAAAGCTGCATATGTGTAAAAAAAAAAGTCCCAACAGAAGATTGACAAAGGAAGGAATTATAGGAAGTGGATTCAGAACTATCTATAATTGACTAGCATGGGCATGGTGCTGAAAATTTGTTGGAGGGTCATAAAGAGGCTGCCTGCAGAAGAAATTGTCGCTCGACATATAATGATGATATATATGAAGGTACATAATATATGATATATGATATATGTATAAATGTATATTAATGTTTTATATGCATTTGGATAGAGAAAGGATACATGCAATCTAAAAGTAATTTCTCACACTTTTCCTTAAGCCTTCACACAGAAGAACTACAATACATATACAAAATCCTTGCCCTTTTATCTAATATATATATATATATATATATATATATATATTAAATACAAGCGATAGTCAAGGTGCCATGAATTTGAACCTGAGACCACAGGTCTGCAAGTCAAGACCTTTTTTCATTGAGTTGGACCCCATTGGCTATATGTTTTTTTAATTAGTTATCAATACTATTATTTGACCTATTAATTTTTGCATTATTAATCCAACAAAAAATGTTTAAGTCTTGTTTCTTTTTTTTTCTTTCAAATTTGTTTGATGAAAATGGTATATTTCTTCCAAGTTTATATAGCTAGCATATGGTATCTCCTTGGAAGGGTGTTTGTGTGGGTTTTGCCTTCTAATAAATAAGTAATACATAGGTGCTTCCTTGATGTGGAGTTATTTGGCCTCATAGCTCTGTATCCTAATTATAATCGGATTTTGTGCAAGTAATATCCAAATGGATAAGTTTTTTTTTCTTTTTCTTTTTCCTTTGTGCTAAGATAGCCAAATTTACCATATATTGACCAGTAGACTTGAACCTTGTTTCTACATGACCCGATCAATTCGATTAGGCACTCGCCACCTAAAAGGCCAAAGGAGAGAGAAATATTTTTTAAAGAGTCAAAATGGACAAAAATGCCCTTATTTATTTTTGGATTTTCTAAGGAATCCTTTACATTTCCATATCTTTAGTTTGAAAATTGAGAGGTTTTTCTGTATTTTTCGAAAAAGTTTTGTTTTTTCCAAAAGTGAAATTTTTTTTGTAGCTAAAACCTAAATTTACTTCTTTTTTTTCAACTGATATGAGGGCCGGGACTAGCTTGAGAATTTGAATATATGAGTTTTTATATATCCACTCTCAGAACATGAGATAGTAGCCGTCTATGTGATTTGATAGGCAAGAACATCAAACATAACTTTTCCTTGTGTCCTTTAAGTACAGAGTAAAAAAATCCTAGACTTCTCTCTCTCCCAAAATATTTGTGTGTTATGTTGAAGTATGCTCTCTTTCTTCTCCATGAAGTTTTTCTCTATATTCCCAGTACAATGATATCATATACCTACAACATGGAGAATCTATAACATTAAAGCAAGAAAACTTTAGCACCAGAAAATGGATATTAAAAAAAGCAGGCATATGTCATGGATAATGATCATGAGAAAAAGAGAAGCTATAGCCTTAGGTATAGTCCAAAAGAAGATTTTTGTTTCATCGTGTTTTGTTTAATTTTGATAGTATTTTTGTTTCTTTTTAAAAGTCATTATGGGGTCAAGATTATTTTTGCCTTTTGCTCTTTTCCCTTTAGTCATTGGGGCCTCTCAAACAAAGTTGTCTTGTACGTATACTTTGAGGATCAAAAGCAGCTAAGATCTGCCTTCAATTGGTTGGTTAGCATTTGTTTAATGGAGACATATCTTGCAGGTACATCAGGGTTATAGTCATCAAACAGGGAAATAGTTTTTCTCACCACTTTAACTCAAGATGTATTCTCATCAGACATATCGTACTTTGATCCTTTCATTTATTTTCCTTTTTGATTTTTCAGCCAGATATACAGCTATACTTGATGCTAATAAATAATTACCCTGTGTATTTTCCCATGTACAGTTTGTAGACATCAAAATTTTTTTGGTCAATGCAAATTTTTTTATTTTATCAAGACACAGAAAACACATGATACGTGCTTAGGGATCAAGAAAATAGAGTGAATGCCAATTGGCTATGACGAGATTTGATTGAAGAGGAAAATATTACTTGCTTCTTACATGTAAGAGGATATATATCACAGTTTAACAAGTTTGCAAAAATAATGTCTTTTTGTATTTTTAATAAGGTAAAATTTGTATATTTTTCATATTGTGATTTGCAAGTTGTGGAGAATGGTTTTGTCTACTTTTGGAAAAGACTTCACTGCCCCTGAAATTTAAGGAAGAATGAAGTATTGTGAGTCTTTGTACACACCGGTGTGGTGTGAGCCAAAGAGCCTTCGATGTGCAACACGGATGGACCTAGCTTATGGCCCATGACAATATATATATTTTTTCGTCCTAGGTCAATTTAAAAAAAAAATATTTTTTCTTCTTATAGTTAGTGTATAAGTTTTAAGGTTTAGTCTAGTTCAAAACTAACAATCCACCCATAAGGTAAATCTAGCCTTCCTTATTTTGAAATCCTGGGTCCATCCCTAATGCCAAAGTCAATTCCAAGGTTAGAAGAAATAGGGTTTCTTAGGTTGATGAACGTTACCTCCTCCCACAATGGAGAAAGGGTTTTATATGGCCCAATGGTGGCTGACTTGTCGTCGTAAGAGGCTTTGTATTGCCGTTACTTGGGTTATAACCCATTATTTCACATGTCCAGTCAATTAGTCGTTTGGCTTAAGACATGTGAGATATTTGCCCAAAATCTGTGGGCATAATCTCCTAGATTATTGTTGTCGCAATAATTAGGAAGATCTTAGAGATCAATGCTGATCTGTTTTGTAGGCGTGTTGCCCAAAGATTGGCCCTGCTTAGGCGTGTTATATGAAACCTAGGTAAGGCTTATCTTAAGCCTACCTAGTTCTTGGGCCCAAGCTGGGGTTCTGTGACCTGACAAGGCCGGAGATGTTTGAAGGCCCTAATGAGCGCGTGGGTTTTCTAGTGGACCCACGCTCTTATCAATTATGGCAGAGGAATTGACTTATGCTAATTGGAGGCGTGTTACGCCACTCATCCTCTCATTAGTGAGCGATGAGATGTGCTTCTGAGACCACTAGTGTGCAAATCATGACCCTTTTTCATTGGGCTAAATCATGTTGGCAAATCAACTCAAAGTCTTAAATTCACAAATTAAGGCTTAATCTCACAAGTTAACGGATTTAAAATTTAGGGATTCAAGAACAAGAACTCCATAGACTGAGACGATCTTATTTAAAAGAAGGAACGTTTGGCATAGTAAACAAACTCTTTGACCAAGGCAAACAAAACTTGGACTAAAAAACTTCCAAGGTTTTGCATCATGCCTGTGGAATCATTAATCACTACTGACACATGCCAAATGAAATTCAACTGTTCAATTTAAGACGAGTGCTTGACACCTTTGAATCAACAAATCAATCTTAAAAATCGAACCACAGTAATAATATTTTATAGAAGAAACAAACAGCGATTGTACCCCACAACTTTATTAAATAGAAAATATCTTATACACATTCTCTTGTCAATTTAATTTAGATGAGGAAATTGTTCTTACATATATTCTTCTGCCGACAATGTGTTGAAATTAATGAAACAATAGTTAGGACTTATAAAAATTCATTGAATTGGCAAGGCGAAGATGAGTGGCTTAAATTATAATATGCCCGGAAAAGCTGGTGATATTCGAGCCAAAGGAGACAAAGCTGTCCCCCTCTGTATTGGAATGTGAATACAAAGGTGGAAATAAAAAGAAAAATACAGAGAAAAACAAAACATTCATACATATTCTCGTGTAGGGAAGCTTGGTCTCCTTGAGGTCTTGGTAACCGTATCTTGGAATTAAATATAAATACAAAAAAATATACATGAATTTTGGGACTAGAGAAGAAAGAGAAGAAGGAGTTTCTTCGGTCTTGGGATTTTAAGCAGAGAAGGCTGTGCATGGTTGAGCCATTGAGTGTTCGAGGATGGGTAAAAAAACAATTGCCTCATCAGTTGATAAGAACGTGAGTATGTATATATTTTTGCTTAGATATAGATATAGATATGTAGACAGTACAAACCCTCTGCTTTCTATTTCATTCGTCTAAAGAAACGGCAAAGATCTTTGCATAGTGACAATGCATGGCATATAAAGCATAAAAATGGAATCATCAATTTTACTCCACACACACACACACACACATATATATATATATATTGTATAGGTGTAGTTAAATGGATTTAGATTTAAGTGATTTTTCCATAAATGATCTTTAGATGAATTTATAGACTGTTCGGATCATTAAAATACAATGTGGAGTAGAACTTAAAAAGATGTCATTCAAATAAACTTATTTGAGAGGGATGTCAACTAAAATGTCTCTCACTGTATATATGGATGCTTTGAACTTTCAAGAAACTAATCACTCATTCATTCTGACCTGACCTCCCCATGTTGTAGCGTATAACTCATGCACTCTATTTCCAAAAAGATAGATGAGAATGATAAGCAAGCATGTGTGTGTTTTTACACGTGAGAGAGAGAGAGAGAGAGAGAGAGAGAGAGAGAGAGAGAGAGAGAGAATGCGTGGTGATGTAAATGGAAAAAAGAGAGGAAAGGATCAAATAGTGGTAGGGTTTTGGTCTCCCCTACAAAGGGGTAGGATATTGATTGTGAATAAATGCTTTCTACTTGTAGTTCAACTATATATATGTGTTTTTTTTTGGTCTGAATAACTATATATATGTTTAGTAGTAGGAGTAATAATACTAATTATTATTACACAGGAAATATATATATATATATATATAGCTTCTTCTTTTTTTGCCAAAATATATAATATATAGCTAGCAAACCCCACTTCGCCCACCAACAAGATAAAGATATATACGTAGGTTTTGGTTAATTAGAATAATAATGTACCAAAAAGTTTAAATATACGTACGTTTGGTTAAACATGTGTATGTTACATTACTATCACCATTATTCTCTTCTTCACCATACTTGACTTCGTGTTGTATTTAGCAGCTAGCTAGCTAGCAAGTTTTGCGGTCTTGCTGAAATCATATTTCAAAGTTGCCCTGCCTGCCCTTGAGAGAGAGAGAGAGAGAGAGAGAGAGAGAGAGAGGGTTGGTCAAAGTGTTATTGAGAGGTCGTTTCAATCTACAGTTTATCCATCAGAAGAAAGGGTTTTGTATGACTGTAGCAGGGTATCAGTATATGTTGCAAACTAGCACAGCCAACCAACCAATACGACTTGGGCTCCACCCTGTTGCGTTTTCACCCTCTGTAGCTGACCTTAGCTTTTTCCCATCCTCTTTCTCTCTCTCTCTCTCTCAACAAAGCTGCCAACGAGATCCATTCCAATCCAATATTATTATTGATTGACACCTACATCATTTTTCTCTCTTTTTTTCTTTAACTTTCCTTCTCTTGTGTTAGTTATATACATATGCATATCTCTACATTTTTAGGTTTATATTATTTATCCCCTCTCTCTCTCTCTCTCTAAGCTAATCATTTGCTTTGAATTTCCCAAGCAATAGTGAATCAAATGGTACATGTTCCATCCATCAAACATACCTCTCTCTCTCTCTCTCTCTCTCCACTAACAAAGCAAAATAGGCATCGTATGCAGCCCCAACAAAAAGTTGATGCATGTTATTTGCAGGAGATGAAAAGCCTATCTCAACTACATTTGGAACAAAATATACCCAACCCTTGTCTTGCTTTCCTCTTAACTTTGCCTTTACAATATTTCCACCATTTCAGATACCAACTCGCCTTCTTGATGCAATATTCCTAAAGACATTATAATTAGTCACTAATAAAGTTTACTTTAATCATTATAACCAAGATAGCATACTCTAATTAATTAACATAAACAAAACTAGAATGGAACGTATATTTCAATCTCCACTTAAATTTATGACGTTCTCATTAGGACTCACTCAAATTATGACATCCTTATCAAGATTTCAACAAATATGTTCGTGATTCACTTATACAATAAAATTTATTAACCGAATACAAAATTAATGTGAGACTCAAGACACAGATATATAACGGACAAATCAACTTATTCATAATAAGCATTTGGAATTATGAGATTTGTGAATTGATGAATACTCTTCGGGAGGATCCTAAAAGGAAATTGAATTATTAAAGCCAAAAGCCCCAAACCCCTAAAGTTCAATTATCCGTGCGTATATTATTATTATCTCCAAAAGTTAGATCGTCTTATTTCAAAGATTCTTCTCTTCTCATTGACCATCTTCTTAAATTCTCTCTTTCTCCTTATTATAAGTGGCAAGGGCAATCCAAATATGAGAATATATACTTCTTAAAGAAAATGTATAATCATTAAGGTACAATGTGGCCTTCTCGGCATATTGTTTCCCATCTTGAGGTTCACAGTGATCAGTAAGTTATCAATTCGTTAAAGATTTTTCTTCCATGTAATGTTCCGTTTGAGTTGAATGAAATACCATTTTCTCTCAAAAAAACAAAAGGGACAGAAATTATAAAAACTAAAAGCCATTAACATTAGTTGGATGAACAATGGGTTGACATAAATTACTTGGTCAACATGGATGTGTTTTTACCTCTTGCAGAAAAGAAAAGAAAAAAAAAAACTAAAAAAAGCAAAAAAAAAAAAAAAAAAAAAAAAAAAAAAAAAAAAAGGAAAGAGAAAAAAATAAGCAAAATGATGCTTACCAAAATACCTCTCACTCAGAAAGCCATGGCTATGTCAATAATATTAACCCCTCTAATTAAGTTCATATGCTAATGATATTAATGAACAAGACTTAATGTTTCTTAATTCTCTTCCAAGTAATTAATTACTGCATGGACTCATTATCTTGCTCTACTTCGGAAGCAGGATCATCTTCTTCTTCAAAGCCGTCAATGCCATAAGCTGCATGCCCATTCCCAAAGGCCTTGATATGATCTTTAAGAGACCTCTTGTGCTTAAAATCAGAGCCACAAATGCAATACCAAAGCTTCCCACAATTCTTCTCATGGGTTCTCCAATCCCCCCTCACTGCAAATGCCTTGCCACATTTTCTACACATGAAAGGCTTGATTCCGTGCTTCCTCTTGTAATGTGTTTGAAGGGTTCTGAAGTCTTTTAGAGGCTTTGCTCTCGGGTGATCGATGTTGTTCCTGCAACCTGGTGTGCAACAATAGCAAGGAAGCCTAAGCATGCCTGTTGGTTGAGTGCCCCTCAGAGATTCAGGCCCTTTTCTATACTGAGATCCATGCCCCCACATATGCATCTACGATATATAACATATATAGTTGGAAGAAAGAAAATAATAAAACAAAAATCAGTGATCAATGAATACCAAAACACCCAAACTATCAGTTAATTCAAAGAGAGAGAGAGAAAAAAAAAAAGATAACTACAAAATGCCGGCTGGCACGTGCAGTATTTAAGCCTGTTATTTGGCTTCTAATATGCTTGTCATCTTTTGTTGATGAATTCCGAGATTCATTAATTTTTCTGTTGTACACATGAAAGAAACTTTCTAACTAATTACTGGATTAAAGGTGCAAACATTTGGGGATTAAAACTGCATGATTTTTATAAGATTCAGATATATATATATATATGGACCTCCCTTGAAAAAGAAATTTTCAATTGGAGTAAATTCTTATTTTTTTCGCAATGAATTGTTTGAATGTTTTAGGGACGCTTTAAAAGGCATATGAAAGTGCTTAGTTTACAAGTCTTTGTCTGCAAAAGAGAGATCTACCAATTTACTTACTGAGTTGATAGAGCTCATTGAGATGCAATCATAGAAAGAAAAAAATGAATTACTTATCGAGTTTTCAAGATTTGTTGATTGAGAAGAGAGAGAGGTATATTTTGTATTACTAAGTATGGGGCTTGGATGACCAAAAACTGATTTGTAGCAGACCGAAGGTCCACATACAGAAACTCATTTGTTACTTGAATAATGTTATGACCTGGCCCCTCTGGTAAAAACACTGCAAGATTTTTCAGCTTCTGCCATTATATGTTTGAGCACAGACTTCAAAGTACTAAAGGCATAAGGAACATTGCCTGTGTTGTTCAATCACATAAAGGGACGGTACTGCCCATAGCCTTAGCTGAATCAGAAAGATTTACTTAACCCCAATTCCCAGAAACCATGCAAATAAAAGTAGAAGATGATGAATATGTTTTTAAAAAGTAAAATTTGGAAAAAGTAAATAAAAAAGAAAAAGGATACCTCAATCTCATTTTCCATTTATGAACCCAAGCATAGGATGATAGTTAAGGGAAGAAAATCAAAGACAAATTGAAGGAACAAAAAGCTGAGCTCATCATGAGACTGATTGTTGTCCTTAAATTATTAGAGGAAAACAAAGAGAGAAGAAAAGGCTGATAAAAAGAAAAAGATTGGGAGAGAGAGAGAGAGAGAGAGAGAGAGAGAGAGGAGAAAAGGGAAAATGGCTTCTGAGGCCATGGTTTCATGGTGAATCAAGAAATTTACCTCAATGGTTTTATTAATTTTGTTCAACTTTAAATGGAGAAATCAATTACCTGCATGTTGTTGTATCTGTTGAAGGTCTTGTAGCAAACAGGGCAAGAGAACTGAGTAGGACCAATGAGAATCTGGGAAGGGGTGGGGATCCAATACTGACCCTTGTTGAGCCTGCAGCTCATGGGGTACCCTGCAGAATCATTATCTCCCCCATGATCTAATTTTTCGTGATGATGAGTACTAATCTCTGAGGAGGAAGAAGCAACTGCAGCAGCAGACAGCACAGAGGCCATCTCAGCAGCACTAGGGCTAGGCAACCCTATGTGAAGTGCAACAGTCACACTCTCATCATCATCGTCTTCTTCTTCCTCATCTTGATCTTTATACTGATGATGATCTTGTTGATTTTCATGAAGGAGATGATGTTGTTGTTGGTTTGTTGGGCTTAAGCGGCTGAGGAGAGGGAGGGCTTCTCTGAGAGGAGGGGAAGGGGGCCTAGAGGTAACAGTTTGTTGGGTGGTGCAGTAAAAAGAGTGAGACTGGTTGAGGAAAAAGTTGTGGGCATAAGGATGAGGAGGAGGAGGAGGAGGAGGGTTTGGAGGCTGTTCATGGTGATGTTGATAAAGAGGGTTGAATTTGAAGAGACCTGGGAAGAAATTTGATGAGTAGGGGTAGTCAGCCATGGTTAATTAAAAAGGGTACTACTATACTGTGTGAGATGAAGGGAATAGTTTTGCTGGGTGACCTTGCTTTTATAGAGAGAGAGAGAGAGAGAGAGAGAGAGAGAGAGAGAGAGAGAGTACAAGATGACTGAAGGGAGTGGACGGTGGAGAGCCGAGTTATTAAGTAGTAGTACAACACAGTGAGAGAAGTAGTAAAGGTAAGGGAAAGGGGGAAAATAGAATCACCTAGTGAAGAACACATACAACCCAAAATAATAATAATTAAAGTCTATCTACCTAATTATTTTTGATTAAAAAAGAATCTAGTTCTATTTTATTGTGTTTGCAAAGTATATGTAGAATCTAGGATAATAGCATTAGTAGCCGTTTTATGTTTTTTTTTCAGGCTTCAAGGTTTTAAGGTTTTAATATATATATATACTCTAATTTTCAGCCTATAAAATTATACTCTATTTTCCTTATTTAGGATACATCCTTTTGGCAACTAACTAAAGTTGTAAATTATCTTACAAAAAATAAAATTGTTGGAAATCAAATAATTAAGAAAGAAATAAGAATTTTTACTGTATCTTTTCCTTTCCATTAGGCTCATTTTTGTAGGGTTAGAGTTACTTGCATGCTATGCTGAAAGTTAACCTAGTTTACATCATTAAAGAACTTAACTAATAAGACATTACATATTGCTGGAAACAATTAAAAAAATACAAGAATTATTTTATGCCCCAAGAAGCACATAGACAATTAGGTTGAAGCACGGATATTTAGCTCTTTGTAAGGAGATTCAAGCCCTCTACGATTTGGCAAAACCCACTAACCGGTGCAGTAGTATTGTATTTTCCCCTCCAGGATACAAGACAAGACCATCATCACTTAAGCACCAAGACCATCATCCACAAAGGCATAAATTACTCAAAAAAAAGGTTGACACAAATGTGGAAGTACAGTAACCACGCAGTGTTATTCCAAAAATAGAGAAATAAACCACAAGGCATATCTCCACTAGTAGTGGCATAAATCCAAACACATTTCATCATGAAAACTGCAAGCCTAAACAAATCAGATATGGACTCATCGCCCAAAACAACCAATGCAACTACAACTTTTAAACTCTCACAAGTAAAATTACAAGTAAAGACTCAACTACAAACAAAACACCCAAGTCACAAAAGAGTTGATGTAATTATTACAACAACAACAAAAAAACTGCAAAACCAACTGAGATGCTCGAAAACAGAACACTATGGTAGAAGCCCATGTTGAGGGGAGAACCGCAGCCACACAGGAATCTACAAACAAAACATAAAACACAAAACCCATATATCTGCAAAAAGAACCCAAACAACACCAAGATAAAGCTGCAAAATAAAGGGGCATCACAAGGTGAGAGGGATTTAAAGAGATCCAGGGCAACAAAAAAGTAGAGCAGAGAGCATAACCAAACCCTCAAAAGGTCATAAATGACAACAAGCTCAACTAAAAAACCAAAAGGAAGGCAAGAGAAAAGAGCGAAGGAGAGGATCAGAGAAGATAAGGAAGGAGAAGGGAGGAAAGACAGTGACCTTCCCTCCCCCTCCCTAGGATAGGAGCGGTGACTAGGGTTTGAGAGGGAAAGAAGTGGAGAGCGTTTGAGAGAAATGATATGTAAATGTTACTTGAGTTATAATAAGGTGAAACCATCATAACTTCTCTCTAAATATTAATAATAACAATTTAATTAATAGTAAAATGAACTAATACCTATTGACTCCAAGTGGATAGCCGCATAATCATTAATACTACAAAACCCCATTGGATGTCTGCGCATGAATGATAAGTTACTTTCATAAACACCTTTGCTAAGAAATCTCGGTGAGATAAAACCTTAGCGAAGGGAAAAGACTAGTACAACTTTTGTCCAGATTATTGACATCGCTTTGGACGCACTGAAATATGTCTCATTAAGGCCTTACAATGAAAAACCCAATGGGATATAAAAGCCTAGTCCAGGAGAAAAATAGTACAGTGCGCATATGTTTGATGTAGTATACTTTTGGATGCTTCCCTAAATTGATATCTTCATATGATCCCAACAAGTTTGAATATGATTGCTTGTAAATTCGACGCCCCCAATACCATACATCAACTTCTAGAATATAGATTTTGGTAGAGCTTTGGTGAAAATGACTAAAATATTATCTTGGGAATAAATTTGTTTGACTTCGATCTCTAGAATTTTTTAAAGTTATGTGTATAATAATTTTGGTGATATGTGTTTGGTTGTGTCACTCTTGATAAATCATTCTTTGATTTAAGTTATACATGCACCATTGTCTTCATACATAATCATTAGAGCATTTGTTGTTGTGCTTTGAATTTGATGAATTTGAGATCTTAACCAAACACATTCTTTGTTGGTTTCATGAGCATGATAATTTTTTAATGATTAATGGATGTAGCAATCACAGTTTGTTCGGTAGATCGTCATGAGATCAATGTATTTCCACAAGTAACTACATCTGCAAAGATAGCGCAAGATATGCTTTATATAATTCCAATGTCTACATATTGGAGCTGATCTATATCTTGCTAATAAATTCATTAGAAGTGTGATATTGTTTATAGTAGATGAGAGCTGCTATAATGAGAGTGTATTGAGCAGTGCATAATTACATATCATTTTGTACCCTTTTAGCTTATAATTTCATTATGTTTTTAAGTTAAAATTGTGCTTTTAATCGCTTTTGTGTTTGTTTCAGTGTATTAAGCTTTAGGAGTTATTTAATGCATTTTGGAGTCAAGTTAGCTCAAAACTATGTCTGCATATCAGTCAAATTCACAAATTGGACTATACGTTCTTCGAAAGAACCAGCTAATGAGTCATACACCATTGGAAAGATGTGGGAGTTTAGTTTCTGGAGCATTTTATGGTTCATGATTTTGAGTCTTCTAAAAAAGGTTATGAAAGTTTTGGTAGCTTAAGGTGAATTCGGCAACATCTGCGTTATTGTGCCAAAAATGACATTTGACGGCCTTTCGAATTTTTCCTTGAGTTGGCTACATATGGTTGGAAGGATAAGACAAAGAGCTTCAAGACCTATATTTTTCCAGAATTTTATGAATGGAGGAACAAGCCCAAAATGAGCTTATAAGAAGATTGCAGTGCATTGTCATGCATGACGTATGCATGAGCTAATTGTTTTTACTTCCCTTAGGCCTATAAATAGTGAGGTTCTCCAATCTTACAAACACACTAAAAAAACTTCTTGTTGTCGAATTCAACTGCGCCAAAATTGAATTAGCTTCATCCTCAACTTGTGATACTCGCAAGTGCACGAGCCATTCAATAATATAGCATATGTAAGTGCGAGGTCGATCCCACAAGGATTGATGATAGATTGATTCAATTTGATTCCCTTCGCAAAATAGAAAACAAGAAAGAAAGAAAAGAACTAACTCAAGCAAATCAATCAACAAGTTCAATTCAGATTCACGGATTGATTCTAGTTAAAGTATGATTAAGCCAAGGTATCTGGTCCTAACCTTATATTCCCAATTCCCTAATTAGATCATTGTTGTCAAACCTAAATTAAGCATTAGAAATCCATTTAAGCATAGAAAAATATTTTAAACAACCAAGCATGTATCTAATCCCTATTGTCGAATGTCTATACATACTCTTCCTATTCATAGTTCAATTCAAATTAAGGCATATGGTGTCTACTCTTAATTCCAACCAAGATAGCTAACATATAAGTTTTAATGGTGATCAATCATTCAAACAAGCATATTAACTTATAAGCATAATGAATAAGAACAAAAATCGTAATTGAAACTTGGAAACTAATCAAACTTGAAAACTTAAAATAAGAAATTACATGACAATGAAAAATAAACTACAACTAAGAAAAACATAAAGGAAAATTTAGCAAAAGGGTTTTATTACAACAATAGAGAACTTAAAAGAAAAACTAAGAGAATTTGAGGGAGAGAAAGGAGAGCAGCTATAGAGAGATGTTTGAGAGCTCCCCCCTCGAGGGTGTGTTTGATAACTTAGAGAATTTGAGGAAGAGAAGGGTGAGGAGCTCTAAAGAGGTGTTTGAGAGCTCCCCCCCTTGGGGTGTGTTTGAGAACTAAGAGAATTTGAGGAAGAGAAGAGAGAGGATTTCTAGAGAGGTGTTTGAGAGCTCCCCCCCTTGGGGTGTGTTTGAGAACTTAGAGAATTTGAGGAAGAGAATGGAGAGGTGCTCTAGAGAGGTGTTCGACCTTCCTTCTCTCCCTCAAATTCTCTTTGTTTTCCTTTTAAGTTCTCAATTGTTGCAATAAAACCCTTTTGCTAAAATTTCCTTTATGTTTTCCTTAGTTGTAATTTATTTTTCATTGTCATGTAATTTCTTATTTTAAGTTTTCAAGTTTGATTAGTTTCCAAGTTTCAATTACGGTTTTTGTTCTTATTTATTATGCTTATTACTTAATATGTTTGTTTGAATGATTGATCACCATTAAAACTTGTATGTTAGCTATCTTGGTTGGAATTAAGAGTAGACACCACATGTCTTAATTCAAATTGAACTATGAATAGGAAGAGTATGTATGGAAATTCGACAACAGGGATTAGATACATACTTGGTTATTTAAAACATTCTTTTATGCTCAATGGATTTCTAATGCTTATTTAAGTTCGAGAACAAGTATCTAATTAGGGAATTAGGAATACAAGGTTAGGACCAGACACCATGACTTAATCATAATTTAGCTAGAATCAATATGTGAATTTGAATTGAACTTGTTAACTGATTTGCTTGAGTTAGTTCTTTTCTTTCTTTCTTGTTTTCTATTCTTCTATTTTATTTTATTTTCTGTTTTGTGTAGGGAATCGAATTGAATCAATCTATCATTATTCCTCGTGGGATCAACCTCGCACTTACACATGCTATACTACCGAACAACTTGTGCATTTACGAGTATCACAAGTTGAGGATGCAACTAAATCAATTTTGGTGCAGTTGAATCAGAAAATAACATGTATGAGTGAGAGGGGCTTAAGTGAAGGGTCCAATCCAACCATGTGTAAGTTGAAAATGTTGAAGTTTAATAGTTGGATTGGACCACTCACTTAAACCCCTTATTTATACCCCCTACTTGTAGCCTTTCCGTATAGTAGATTATGCTAAATGTAATAAAGCACTTATCATACTGAGATATGGTACTTTTGGACCAAGTGTAATTTTATCATTACGACGAAACCAATTTTTTAAAGTGTGTAGGTTTTGATCTCACGGGTTACCATGATACTCACAAGTGCCCATATCCATTTGTCAAAACAAAGCTCATACTCGTGCCCATACCACAATGGTACACCAAGGTGTTATGTAACACGTAATCCTTACTTCTGTTTGTAAACTAGCTATATCCATTATAGCAGCCAAAATCTACCATGAATTTGGAATAAACTTTCTAAGCATTATACGAATTGAGCTCGTTTTCAAGTAATGAGCCTTAAGGAACACCTCACTCTCTGCGTGACTATCTGCAAACTCTTAAAGTTATCTCCAATTTACTAGCTCTAATCAACAATAGTGAATGTGTTGTATGCTAAGTCTCTTATTGGAGAGTTCGTTTGTCCTAGAACCAGATTCACAAGCTTACTTGGGATCGTACCATCATGGGCTTTAGATGCCAAAGGGACAACTCCTTCCTCAATAGTATGTTTCTCCCCAAGCATCATCTTTAGGTGAGTGATATTGGTTGGTTGGTGCCTAAAGACATAGGCACCATTTTCCTTGTAATTCTTTTGACCACTAATCCAATTGTTCAATTGTTCATTCACATAAATGTGGTTCCAAATCCTTTGCTCATCATTCACTAACCTTCCCTCAGTAGCCAGACCCCCAGCCGCAGTGTTGTTAGATTGACTCATAAATATAGAACCATCAGTCCTTTTAACAGATTTTGATGAAGGCTTATTAGAAATGTCATTAAAGATTTCCATGGACTAAGAGTTTTGTTTTTAGATTTTGTCCAGATTTTTTTCCCATAATTGTGCTTTCCGACATTCACACGAAAGGACACTCCATCATTCGCAGAGCCTTCACTCACATTTTTTAAAGTATCAAACCTAGACCCAAAGTTGCCACCTCTAGATCCTTTGTTTTCCAAGTTGTTAACCACATGCTTGGGTTTCCTTCTAACAAGCATATTCATCCAAGAGCCTCTCAAGTTTTTAAAAGCACAATCAATATTCTCTTATTGATCGGTGTATAATTGTATATCATTTTGTACCCTTCTAGCTTATGATTTCATTATGTTTTTGAGTTAAACTTGTGCTTTTAATCTCTTTTGTGTTTATCATTCAGTTTATTGAGTTTTAGGTAGCAATGGTGGCTTTGGATAGGAAAAGGTGTGAAAATGTGCAGACTGAGTTAGCAATTGTTTCAACCTTAACATCTTCATTTGACTTTGGATTGGCCCAAATAACATGTGGTTGGAAATATGACATTATGAACTTCAAGGTGGAAGGCTCAAAGCTGTCATTTGCTTAAGAACAGTCCAATTTGTGAGCCCATGAAGTTGCTGGTCATTCTGACCTAAATATGAGTTGATTGTTGCTTGGTCATGATGAGCTATGCATGAGCTATGATTCTAGTGGGATTTGTTGGCGAAGTGCAGCAACCAAATAAGAAAATAAACTGATTTTGTATTGCACTGTTGTGTTAGTTAAGGTTGGTGAAGTGGGTGTTGTGGAGAAAGCCATACTCAATTCAGATTTCTCACTTCCTTCTCCTTATAAATACCACTTCCATTTCACACCAAAAAGAAACACATAGTGGGATTCACACTCCCACAATTCATCCATTCACTCCATCATCCACACTCCCATCATTCCCCAAACACATTTAGAAATCATCCTCAAACACTCTCACAACCCCAAACACTCCAGCTATCAACTCAAAGCTCTAAACAGCCCCAAATCACCAAAACTTTCCCAACAAGCCTCTCTTCCATTTCCCTACAAATTTCCTCTTTCTCAGCCATCACCATTCACCCAACTCATCCCAACTCACCTTCTTAACCTTCATACATCCTTCTAGACTTGGGAAAGCTATTGGAAAAGCATTAGACGTGGAGAAGCTCTTAGAGTAGAAATAGACACCATAAGAACTTCATAAAAGGGTTTTCTATTCTTATTACATTCATTATATTTTCTCATTTCTGTTTAAGTTTCTTTCCCATTAAGAATAGGTAAATCCATAAATAAAGTTTTGATGTAACCTAACATGAATATTCTGGGTTTACAAATTTCAAATTTCAAGTTTGATTCATGATTCATGTTCTTATTCATTCATGCCTACCTGCCTTTATGCTAATTGGAATGCCTAGCTATCATTCAAATTTGTGTATCTTTTTTGGAATTAAGAGTAGACACCATATGCTTTAATTCTAACTGAACTATGAATAGGAAGAGTATGTATGGACATTCGACAATAGGGAATAGATACATGCTTGGTTGTTTAAAACATTCTTCTGTGCTTAATGGATTTTTAATGCATAATTTAGGTTCGACAATAAGGATCTAATTAGGGAATTGGGAATACAAAGTTAGGACTAAACACTATGGCTTAATCATACTTCAGCTAGAATTGGATTGTTATGGTGAATCGAATGCCTTAGTCTCCAAATCTGTTTTCCCACCTTCAAAACCACCCTTTGTTGCACTTGTTTACTTGCTTTTGTTTGCAATTTCATTTTGCTTCATTTGTTTTGACAATTACAATCACTCTCACTTTAAATTCTATTTCAGACTTACTTCCTACTTTCTTCAATTCGGTAATCTAAGCATATAACTAAGTTTAACTTCTCAGTCCTCGTGGGTACGACCTCTTACTTGTCTCACTATACTACTAATTAGCCCGTATAATTGCGAGTTAACATAACAATACTTGTTCCATAGCAACATCATCTCCCTTGGAAGGTACAACATCTGGAATTTTCCCCACCTTTTCAACAGCAACAATAGCTTTTAGTTCACAGTTTTCTTTTTTTGTGCCTATATCTCCCACACATATAAAAAATATTATGAAGGCCTTCATATTCAATATCTAACCAAACTTGGTTGAACTGGATAAATGCCTCAAGAGGCTTAGTCAAATCCAATTCAACACATAGTCTAGCAAATTTTCCCATCAATAAGTTGTTAGAGAATCAATTTCTAACAATTTCCCGAACAAGTTACTAATTCTTTTAATGGCCCAAACATCAAAGCATTCCAGTTGGTTACCTGAAACATGAATCTAAGTTGCCATGTTTACAATCTGAGCAGTTGCTGGGTTAAACCCAGGCCTTCATTTTTGCATAATCAGGTATTGATCCGCAATAATCTAGGGTCCTCCAGTCAGTACAAAATTAAAGTCCTCCTCCAAGTCAAACTTCACCACAAAATAATTGTTTACTATATCAACAAGCTTCCAATTACCTTTAAGTTTTCACTTTTGCTGCAGCTGAGCTTGAAGATAGTTATACGTGTGAGATCTCCCAAGTAGTTTGATGATCAAAGCATTCTTCCATGGTGATAGTTATACGTGCGAGATCTCCCAAGAAGTTTGATAATCAAATCATTCTTCCATGGTTGACAGAGACAATTCATGGCTCGATCCGAGAACTGAATACTCGGACGACGCACTTTTTGAGAGATCACGACATCCTCATCACCATTCAAATTTCATAATAAGAGGCTAGGAAATTGACTCAATACCCACACTCTTAGTAAAATTGACTTTATTTATTAATTTGTCTATGAAGCTACCAATCCTAAAAGAGGGATTGGGTGTTGTAATTACCTCAGGTTCATTCCCTAAGGACAATTTTGGTGTGGTGTGTTAGAAATCCTCATTATTACATGCCTTTGTAGCATGGCTTTGCTTAGGTAGGCGAAAGCCTCCCATGGTCCCTCCTAAGTGATTCATTCTATATCAAGCAAATTGGCTCTGAGTCTTCGCTACCAACACAAGGAACTAGATCAATTCCAAGAGACTACCAAAGGGCAATTTCTAGGAAGAGGATGATGGCCTTAAAGCTTCAGGAATATTCAGGCGCATGGAGCACGTTCAATAGAGCACTACAATATCAAAAGAAGTAAATGGCTTGGAAACTTTTTGGAGTAAATAGATTTGGACAACTTATTCCATTAATGGTGGATATATCATAAGGAGATATTATGAATGTCCTTAACCATGCCAGGAAAATGTGAGATTATATTTTCGACATGTTGCTCATATGTCGTGGTTGAATGGAAACAGTTGTCTGGCCTACAAGGATCAGAGGTCTTTGGTTTGAGTTGAAATTGTTGCATCACAAAGTTGATGGCTAGATAGAGATATTTCGAAAGTTTAGCCACATTGATGGCATTGTGACTTTGTGTTCATCATGTTTCTTGTCTAGTGTAGCAATTTCACCTTGAATTAATAAATCACACTCAGTTGATTTCTTTGGTTTCTTCAATGTGATGAGCTTCTTGTCATAGTTATCTGCCTCAACAAAGAAAAATGACTATTATTGAGCGTCGATAGCTTAATGCAACACTCTTAGTGTCGACAATAAACTTTGGTATACACAGCAAAGATTTTGATGTCATGTCGGACAGTTATTGGCAATTGGTTGGGACATTACCTTTTGTGTTTTGTAGATCGCTAGTCGGTAGCTTTAGTGGTGTAGATGGTGTTGCAATAGGAGATGCAGTTGAGAAAGATGAAAAAGCTTCAATATAGATTGTCTCTTAATGAGGCTCATCTACATTTCGACAACTTTGCTAGTTTTAAATGACATTGTGGAGGCCATGTGTAGTAGATTGTACATTTTGTGATCCATGTGGAAGTTTTGGATGAAGCAGCGATGATGACGACTCATCGGTGGAGCAATAGCTATGGACTTCATCCAAGTTTCTTCCTCTCTTTTTTTTGTATTCTCATTTAATATGAAGAAAAGGTTTATGGTCTAAACCATCAGAACTAGTTTTTATTTATTATTATCTCATTTTGTTCAGTTCACCCTCTGTCGTTAGAAAGAGAGAAATGAGAGGGAAGATATGGTTGCTCCCAATCAAATCGTGAGAGGAAAACTCTGTGATAAGATAAAGATACACACGAGTGGGTTAATTATTTTTGCATATATAAGTTTTGAGCTAGAGAGAGAAGTTTGGCGATGAAAGAAAGGAATGGTTATTTGCTTTCTTCATATCTCACAGAGGTAAGAGCCATATTTATTGGTTAGAGTTGTGTGCAATGGCTAATCCAGGATCTGTAACCCAAGGGGTTATAGTGTAAATGTTCTATAATTTAAAAAAGAAGAAGAGAATTTTCCCTTTTTCTTATCTATATTTTCTCTTTTAAATTCTCTATTTTCTTGGGGTTCCAATTGTGATATGACATAATAAAATATAACTTATGATTATAAATTATTTTAATCAAACATGGCAACAACAAAATAAATAAAACTACAAAAGTGGTTGTAACATCCCACACAACCAACGAAGATGGGGTGATATACCTTATATGTGCATGTTATGCCTTCATCTAGCAAAAGGCTTTTTAAGAGCTCACTAGCTTTAGAGTCATGGAAACTCCGAAGTTAAGCGAGTTTGAGCTAGAGCAATCTCAAGATGGGTGACTCACTGAGAAGTTGTTCGTGAGTTCCCAGAAACAAAACCATGAGGGCATGGAGGCCCCAAAGCAGACAATATCGTGCTACGGCAGAGCCAATCCGGGGTGTGACAAAATGATATCAAAGCCACTCTGCCGTATGGTGCGAGTGTGGCAACGATGACGTTTGGCCCCTAATGGGGGGGTGAATTGTAACATCTAACACGACCAACGGAGAGGGGGTGATATGCCTTATATGTGCATGCCCACCTCCATTTAGCACGAGGCCTTTGGGACTCACTGGCTTCGGAATCATGAGAACTTCGAAGTTAAGCGAGTTTGGACTAGAGCAATCCCAGGATGGGTGACCCACTTGGAAGTTGCTCATGAGTTTCCAGAAACAAAACCGTGAGGGCATGGTGGGCCCAAAGTGGACAATATCGTGCTACAGCGGAGCCGATCCGGGGTGTGATAGTGGTACTCTACGAGTCTTTAAAAGCATTAAATTCATCAATAAAACTATAACCTATGAGTCTTTACACGTGTTTGTAAAACTTGCACCAGTTCAGCAAAGTCTTGATTTTTTCAGTTTGATTGTTCAACGAGCTTATGCAATTCTGCAACTTCAGCCTTAAAGGATGTGACTTGTGCATTTTAATATATTATTATTTTGTGTATTTTCCTGCTTAAAATGAAGTAATTGTGTTTTGAATTTTTTTTCTTAAAGGATGGGTTTTTATTTTTATTTTTTATACAAGCGTTATTGGGGAACGGAGAATGAAACTTAGAACCTCGAGTACATGGGTAAATGTTATCAACTACTTGAGCTATAAGCCCTTGCTAAATGATGGTAATTGAAAATTTAATCATAAAGATAAAGAACTTTTGCTTTATATAGGATAGACATAATACTTTTCTCAAAAATAGTAGTAAAATAGTGAGAAGACCAACTAAATCTCGGTCTAGTTCTCTTCCCAATATTGAAGATGCCCTAAGTTCGAAACCCCCAAACCCCAACATCCATTGATTAAAAAAAATAGTGAGAGGCTTCAAAGATCTTGTTTTCGATAAGGGTGGGCATGGTCCGAATTGGATCGGTTTCACCTCAAAATCACAACCGAACCAATTACAATATAACGGTTTGGTTCGGTTCGATTTTGACAAAAGTCATGAAGGAGACTAAACCAAATAAACCAATTTAAACATTGTTAGCCCAATTACAACCAACAAATTCACAACTTGCTCCATACTTAAATCATTTTCTAGAGTACGAAACCATCCTAATACTCAACATATCATAAAACTTCAAATTTCAATAACTGATGTAGCTCAAATCAAATTTTAATATATAGTTATTACTTTAATTAGTATTACACATGTAAAATATAATATAAATAAATAAATATACGCATAAACAGTCCGGTTTGGTTTAGGTTAGTTTATAAAAAATCAAAACCAAATCAAACCATATACAGTCCAATTCGGTTTTTAAACCATTTGACTTTTTCTTAGTTAAAATCAAATCAAACCAAACTAATAATTACAGATTGATTCAGTCGATTTCATCGATTCAGCTGGATTGATGTCCACCCCTAATTTTCGGTTATAAGAACGGATATGAATGCAATTTGCAAAGTTGTGAGATGTTTAAATTCTAAGTTGTGCAGAATGTATGTCCGTCGTTGTGTCATTTTTTATTTCATGCTATATATACATCATGGACAAGAAGCAAGTAGTTTGGGTGAAAGCCCCCAACATTTCCATTGGTTTTTGAGCACTGGTCGGCTCAGCCAACTGAGAGCTCAAGGGATTTGTCCCAATTTTCACACTGTGCAGAATGCATAATTGTACACATATGCCCTATTTCATTAAAAATGAAGGTCATCACTGCTCTCTCTCTCTCTCTCTCTCTCTCTCTCTCTCTCTCTCTCTCTCTCATTCAAATAATTAACAATAATTCTCTCTAGCTAATTGAATTCAACTAATATTGTCAGAGCCTCTCAGAAGTACAGCAATGTGCCTAGATTTTACCTTTGGTCCACACAACAGCTGTGCTTTTGTTTTACACGTCTACCAGCCCCAACTTATAAACTTAATTAGGTCTCAAAAATTGAAATGAAAAAAATGGTAAGAAAAATTCATGTTGCTAGGACAGCAGGCATCTTCTACTATACTCTGTGGCATGTCAACCCATAAGATACCCATATATCATATGTTTGTGTCTCACTCGGGAGGCTTTGATCGCACTGTAAATCTAACTAGCTAGGATTAGTCAAATCATCTTTGCTTATCAATGCTTTCCTTCTTAAATAGCAGACAATACATATATACAACTCTTGTAATAAGAATCCTATATATAATTGAGAGTTTTTGGATTGGATGAGTATTTGTAATTTTTATAGCATAGGACAAATTGAATCATCCTAAACAATGGTATGCGTGTACCAACTAACTATTAGTTCGGTGATATTTGTATTCCTAATGTTGGAAGATAGTTCAAGTTATCTAATCCAAGTTACAACTGTTGCTACTATATTTCTTTAATAAAAAGAAAAAAAAACATAATGTAGTGATTGTCTAATATGATATCAAAACTCTAATTTCATGACGTCCTTGACCATAGTGATTATCAAGCTAACCAACGAGGTGAGGCGGCTCTAATACTGTCTACATCTGTAAACTAGCTTGATATACACAGCATTTGTCAATTGAGGCTCAAATGATCAATTTCCCAATTTTGTTGATATGAAATGTGTAGGAATCTTTAACATGTAAATCCTCTTGATCAAGTAATCAACATGTTAACTACTAATCCCAATCTTACATTCAACTTAATTTCATTATCAAGGGTGAATTCTAAAGAGAGTAGCCAGACCAGAACCAAAGACTTGCGACAGGCTTATCTATAGAGGCCCCACCTGACTGTATTGTCCACTGTGTATATACAGTACTTGTATCAGACCCCCCCCAAAAAGAACAGTGATTTGTATTAGAAATGGGTGAGAAGGAAAGAGGAAATGCCTGATTGCCGTGCAGTGATCAGTTCTCACAAACAAAGTACATCCAACACATAAATACTGACTACATCTTGTGGGCTTGCTGCAAAGCTAACCAGCATTGCCACCCACTTCACCTCTTAATGCGGAGAGGGGGAGGGAGAGAGAGAGAGAGTCAATGCTTATGCTTTTATGTTGTGGGGTCTTTCTTTTTATCACTTACCGGATATTAGGTTGAGAAGAGGTGTGGAATTTACCTTTGCCATAATGTATATAGGCAAAAAGGAATAGACATAATAAAAGGGGTTGAGGTTTAATTGGAGATCACAAATAAATTAATGAAGTGTCCTAAACGCAGTTCACAAATTTGATGATCTTAAGTAGATAATTGATCTCATGACTAGCTTGCCTATGTGGTCACGGTTCGGAAAAATTAAACCTAAAATTCTTTAACAATAACCCAAATCTCACTTTCAAATTTGACAGAAAGAGATCTATAAATCAATAGCAAGCTATAAAGGCCTTGAATTAGTAGTGGACAATGCTAACCTCTTACAACCAATGACTGAGAATCCGGCATTTGACAATTAAATTCTAACTGTCTAATTAATAATCAAAAAATTATTAGGTGTATTAGATACCATACATAATATGTCGATATGGTGCACACATAAAATAAAGAACCGTAACTTCACCAAAATCCTATTATTAACTCAATGGGTATGGGTTTGAACCTACCTATTGAATTCAATCATATCCAAACATAAAAACAAAGAAAATCGCTCTCCCCTTTTCCTTTATTTGGTTGGGACGTTCTCCTTTTGCTTAAAGCAAAGTCACTTCCATTTGCATAAAAGGATGACAATACTTGTACAAATGATTGATTCACAACACATGCATGCACAACAGCTTGTAAATTTGTCACATCAGTTTTAAGTATATTTCACCAGAAGAAACATATATATATATATATATATTTGTGGGGTAGAATTATAAACTAGTCTCTTTTTTATATGGGCTAAATCTGGTTTCTCCCCAATCTTTTTTGACAAAAACTACAAATAAAATAAAATAAAACCATCTTAAATAATATACCTAGCTATTACCCATTAGTGTTCATATAGTTAATTTTCTACAGCACCATTAAATTATTTCAGACTTTCAGTGTACTCTGTGGACCATATATGAGAAAGAAAACAAACAAAAAGCAAGCTTTTATTATCTCGCAACAAATTATACTCCACTCTCTCTCTCTCTCTTTCTCTCTCTTTCTCTCTCTCTCTCTATCTCTCTCTCTCTCTCTCTCTCTCTCTCTCTCTCTCTCTCTCTCTCTCTAAGCTTGTAAGCTTGTATTAATTATCTTTCTCTACCTTACCAAACTGAAAAGTTTCAAAGCCCCTAGATTATTGGTACCTTTATGACAATTTAAAATTCTTTGGAAATCAGAAAGAAAGCAGGAGGTCCTTTAGGAAAACCAACATTTGAGCACAATTTCAGCACATGCATAGAGAACAGTGGGGGGGGGGGGGTGGGGGGGGGGGGGGGGGGGGGGGGGAACAGATGTGCATGTGGGATTGCAATAATTAATATTTCAATTGTTTAATACTATACATGAGAATTTCAAAACCATGCAGCTAAGTAAAATGACATATGGATAGGGTTTTGAGAAAGCCAAAAATATAAATAAAAAAAATTATATTTAAAAATGAACAGAACAAAATCTAACGTTTAGCAAAAAGAGCCTGTCTGCAGTGTGTTTGACCAGAGATCCCATGCTATCCTTTAAATCTTTTATGTTTCCAAGACAGCACGAGTGTGTGTGTGTGTGTTGCATTGTAATTGTAAGACATATATAAGTCTACTTTGAGTTTCCATGTCCATGTTTTGTTTTGTGACTTCCAAACATTTCTGTCCTGCAATCGCAAATCCCTATAAACATAAAGATCGATGGACTATTTGCAGCTTGACCCAAAAAAGAAAAAGAAAAAAAAGGACTATTTGCAGATGTTAATGTTAATTTAATTCAATTCAATTCTCATCAATTCGTTTTGAGGGTTACAAGTTTAAGAAAAATAGTAGTTTCAAAAAAGATTATGACAAGGTTTGCGACATGCATGTGACCGTGGGATAAAACTCAGTTGAATTCTGCTGCAGGCCAGTCAAATTCACAACGGAGACCGGCCCAGTCAAATTCTGCTGCAGCCCAAACGACTCATTTGTGTTCATTTGTTCTGTTTAAAACTACAAGCCTCCACTATTGCCTATCAGCCATGGCAGTGCCATCTATCTAGACTTAATTACCAAGCCAGCTATTGGCCTAAATAGTGGGGGAGCCATGCAGGCATGAGGTGGGCATGGCTCTTTATGGCGAGGTTAAGGTTATGAATAGTTTAGTGGGGTCAAAATTTTACCTAACTAAAGTATTCACAATCCTAGCCAATCCGAAACATATTTTCTTCGCTTCACTCCTATGTCAAACCATGCTCACTGGCCCCCCTAATTTGTTAGGGTTTGACATGAAACATAATTGTAACGACACAAACACTGTTAGAACATCTCCAACCCAAGGGGTGGAAACTCAAATTTTGAGTTTAGTCTCCAAAAAACTTCTCTAACCCATGTATTTTGAGAGGTGAAAATTTGAGATGACTCAAAATTGGACTGGAATTCCAGTCAGAATTCTGCTTGGACTGATAAACTCATGGGGCCAAAATCTGCTTTAATATATAATTTTTAATTGGATGCAAGGAGCAGCCCATGTGCTTGGCTATGTCGCTGGCTCACTTTGACAAGTGGGAATGAAGATTCCCTTTCTGTTTTTGAGAAGCAACGGCTACTTTTTCAAATGTTTTGTTATGCTGTTTTTTTAAATAAATAAAAAATATTCCAACAGCTATAAAATCAACAATTCTGATTCATTTTAGGCAATCTCAACGGTAAAATTTCACATCCAACGGCTCAAATTTAAATCAAACGGTCAAATTAATATTTATAATTAATCTAAGTCAGATCCAACCCCAAAACTTATTCCAAACTATATAAATAGCCATTCATTTGGTAAATAATCCACCAAAAATCTTTTTTTTTTTTCCTTTCTCCCTTTGTTATAATTTTTCATTTTACATTCATTCTTGTTGAGAATGACCCCAAAACCCCAAAGATGTGTGAATTGGAAACCACAAGAAGATGAGGCATTGTGTAGAGGGTGAGTTTTTGTCTCTGAAGATAGGGTTATTGGCACGAATCAATCAAATGATTCATTTTGGTAGCGTGTGTACCAAAAAATTTTGGAAAATGATCCGGGCATGAGCGGAGCCGGGGTACGATCACTGCAAGCTATTGCTTCTCGGTTCAAGATCATCAACCAACAATATTCTCTTTGGAATGCATGTATAACAAAGGCCAATGCAAGGCATGTGAGTGGCTCCAATCTTAAAGATGTGGTGAGCACCCATTTTTTTCAATGCTTAAATTTATAATTTTAATTGTTTTCAATTATTAACTTGATTTTTATTTTATTTCATGGGTAGGATATAAATGCAAAAACAATTTTCTTGAATGATAATAAACCTCCAAATAGGCCTTTCAAGTTTTATCATGCTTGGCAAATCTTAAAAGATTGCCCAAAATGGAATGACCTATCTGAATCTCCCACATAATCATTCAAAGATTCTTCTCATAGTGGCAATATAGTCAATTTGGAGGAAGATGAAGATGATGTGGTCATGCCCACTCCAAGGCCATTGGGAAGAGATAAACAGAAGGATGAAAAAAATAAAGGGAAAGGTGTAGAAAGTTATCTCAACCAAAGTGGTAAGTTCTTGTTTGAATTGGTTCAACAAGGAAATTAGACAAAAGAGGATAGGCGGCGAAAGTTAGAGCTTCTACAAGAGCAACATTCATATCAAATCCAACAAGATAAGTAGGCCAATGAACAAAGGATAATGTCCATGGACCTATCCAAATTTACTCCAAGAAAGAAGAAGTATTTGGGGAATAAGCAAGACGAAATTATTGAGGCCCAGATGAATACAAGTTTCCCTACAATTCAGAAGACAACTCTTGAGACCATTATACAAGCCCTCTGCATAGTGGTTATTAATTTACGTTTATTTGTAATTGTTGTTTATCTTTATTTATAATTGTCGTTTATCTTTATTTCTAATTGTTGTTTAGCTTTATTTTTAATTATCGTTTATCTTTATTCGTAATTGTTGTTTATCTTTATTTATAATTATCATTTATCTTTTTTTTATGATTGTCATTTATTTTTCTATGATTAGTTTTTTAAAAAGTTCAATGATAAACCATATAATTCATTAAAATCACACAACCACTTTTATAATTTAAACACACTTTCATAATTTAAACACACAACATAATTTAAACACGCTTAGATAATTTAAACACACTTACATAATTTAAACACACAACATAATTTAAACACATTTACATAATTTAAACACACAACATAATTTAAACACACTTACATAATTTAAACACTCATTGCACCTCTCCTTCGCATCTCCAAATGTGGTTGATCAAATCATTTCTTAGATTGTGATGCACTTGTGAAGTACGAACTCTATTATGACGAACCATGTAGTCTGAGATAGTTTGTCTGTCTCGGTTTATATCGTACGTGATAGTTGGCTCAAGCTCATAAGCAAGTCTTGCTCTTGCTCTTCTAGATGTTCGTGGACAATTGTCTTCATCATCAGATTCTGCATCTAGATCCTCATCCTCATCCTCATCCTCAACAATCATGTTGTGCAATATTATGCACGTCATCATGATTGAATGAAGTTGTTCTTTGCGCCACATGCGTGCAGGTCCCCTAACAATTGCCCATTGAACCTGAAGTATTTCAAAGGCTCTTTCGACATCCTTCCTATAAGCCTCTTGTTTTTGGGCAAATATTCTTTTTTTTGGAGTATCCGATTGGGAAATCGTCTTAACCAATGTAGCCCAACGAGAGTAGATACCATCAGCCAAGTAATAACCCAGATTATATTAATTTTCATTGACAACATATTGGATATGGGGAGACACTCCATTCACTACATCATTGAACAACGGGGAACGAGCTAGAACGTTGATATCGTTGTTCGATTCAGCAACGCCAAAAAAGGCATGCCATATCCAAGTGTCATACGAGGCCACTGCTTCTAGAACGACAGTTGGCTTATGCTTGTAGCAGGTAAACTGGCCTGCCCAAGCAATGGGGCAGTTCTTCCATTCCCAATACTTGCAGTCAAGACTACCTAACATGCCTGGGAATCTTCTGCGACTAGCCTTGTGCAAGAACCTGTAAAGGTCGGCCGGATTTGGGGAACGGAGGTACCACTGACCATACACAGCTTCAATAACAAAACAAAACTTTCACAAACATTCAAGGGCTGTAGATTCACCCAATCTCCAGTACTCGTCGATGGAGTTTTCCGAGTATCCATATGCGAGCATTCGAAAAATGGTTGTTAGCTTCTGCTCTGGGGATAGACTTTGTCATCCACAAGCGTCTATCTTCTGGGTAAAGTATGGCTCATGTGCAACAACATCATTCAAGATGCGATAGAAAAGCTCTCTTCTCATGCGGAACCGCCTGCGAAAGTCCACTAGGGGATAAAGTGGTCTTTCACAAAAGTAGTCCTCCATGAGACTCTTATGATGTTTCTCTCTATTCCGATTCTTGTATTCACGGCCTGCAACATAACCACCATGTTTGGATTGTTGAGCATATTGCTCCAACAAAAACGTATGGTGTTGAACAACCATTGCAACCCTCTGTTGATGAAGGTCATCATCATCAGAATCATCATTAATAAAATTTTGTATAGCCTTCCCAAGTGAATTCATTGTAAGAAGGAGAATTGAAGGAGATTGTGTGGTCAATTCAGTAGAATAACACTTCTTAAATGGACAAGAGAATGAGATGACCTACATGTTTGAAAATAATTGAATGAAGATAAGAAAAGATAGGGAAAGATAAGGGAATCCAATAAAGTGAGATGAACAAAGATGAGCAATGGTTCAGAACGTGATTGAAACAAGACAAGATAGGAAATGGTTCAGAAAATAATTGAATGAAGATAGGAAAAGATAGGAAAAGATAAGGGAATCCAATAAAGTGAGATGGACAAAGTTGAGCAATAGTTCAGAACATGATTAAAACAAGACAATAGCGGATGAGAAAGAGTTCAGAAAATAATTGAAGAACACAAGTGGAGGTGGGCAAAAGTTCAAAACATTATTGAATGAGGATAAAGGAATCCAATGAAGTAAAAGTAAAATTAAAATGGAAGAAAATTATGGCAATGGCTTCAATGAAGGGTTCGAATTATTCCCGGCATACGTATGGTGTTGTACTTGTTTTTATTTTTAAGTGAAATTCTATTATGTTTTGGAATTTTAATTTTTTTAGGTTAAAATGTTTAGAAAATTAAATCACAAGTATTGAAACAAAAATAATGTCAATAAAAATTAACAAGAAAAAAAATTAGGGGTAATTCATTATTAAACAATTTAATAAAGTTGCGAACTCAAATTATGAGTCTGCAAGGTTGGAGGAAAAAAAAATTTGAGTCCTGAAAATACATGAATAGTTGTATTTTAGATGATGGAAATTTGAGTTTAGCCTCAACATGGTTGGAGATGGTCTTATAGACGATTTGAAACTCACACAAAATTATGCGGGTTGACCTGCATGATTAAAAGCTCGAATCATATTCAAGTCAACTCGCGAAGACAAGATTAATAAATATACGGGTTTTGAATCAACTCGCCAACACAAAATGAACAACCTCGAAACTAACTAGCTTGAAGTTTCCATGTCGAGTCAAATTCATGTAACTCAATTAGTTATATTAATTTAAATTTTTGTAGGGCTAAAATTATAAACATAAATTGCTTTTTGTAGAATATTCTCAATATTATCATGATTTTCTTATTATATATGAGTGGAGGAATTGATATATTTGATAAACGAGTCAAGCTCTGAATCTTTTAATACCTCAACACGACCCAGTCCCACCAACAGTGGAACCTACTAGCGCATACGCATTTTGTAGCATTTGTCCCCGGTGAGCATTTTGTTCCTCACCATGACTCTCACCAAATCCATTGCAAGCAGTAACCTCCAGTCCCTGCTCAGTCATGTGAAAGTTGCTTAACATGAAAGAAGCAAAGTTGATCCAGTATTTTTAACCAAGTGTTCGAAGTAACTCCTTTAATTCCTCCATTGGGAAAAACTGGACGCAATCTTGTGCTCCATCAACATTTATTATAGGGCATGATTCACAAAGTGACAAAGACATCATTTATGAAGTTAATGATTGAACCCCACTATTCACATAAAGATATGACATCATACATCATCAAATACCTTCCTTCAATATTCCAGCCCTCTCTCTCCATCTCTTTCTCGAGCCTAAACTCATTACTGGTACTCCTACTTCTGCAGGGTTATGTAGCCATCACAGATTCATCTTTCACAGGGGCTGATCAGTTTTCTGGCCTATAAATACACACTGGCTGAGCTATCATTATAATTAATGGGCCCATTTCATTTTTTTCTTAACAACTTGAAGGTCCACTCATTATGGCCTGCACAAGAAATTGTACAAATTATGATCAAGGAGAGAGGCACTTGGAGCATTGGGGTAAAATTTGACCCCCACCGCCCGTCTTCTCTGTCTCTTCAATCCAATCCAACAACAAAAGTTATGTGTGGCTGTGAATGAATGATGAGGTTGATTATTATTTTGGGGACTTGAGACCCCTCCATACGGACTCCAATTGATTTTGCTTTGTTTCCTTCCAGAGCCCTGCCAAGCACCTCATTGATTCACATTGACAGGTTAAGCTTCAATGTAGCATGGCATATCTTACAGCAATCAGAAAAAACAAGAAAAAAAAAGTATATGCGTCGCATTGCATTTTGAATTAATAGTCATTGAATAAAGATGGAGATTTTACCAAATGTCCTCTCACTGTGATTGTGAGGATTTTAATGGATATCCTCCCCCCCGCGTCCCCCTTTTTTCAAAATTTCTATCTCTTTTTTATGGAAATTTGAACTTATTGGAATCCTAGTATTTCATGGTTGGCAAGTTGGCAACCATCTGTTTGTTTCATTTGCACAAGTTCCAACCCTAGCAAAATACGTATTGGTTTTCAGTCACTTGAGTCTTACGAGTTACATATATTTCTCCCTTTCTTTCCTTCATGCCATTGCCGTTGCCGGTAACTAGAACTACTTTCCACAAGTTGGTAAACCAAGCTCAAAACAGAACAAGTTAACGACATGTTTATTTGAAATGAGAGAAGTCATGAATTTCAAAATGGAAAATTAAGAGAGACGAGGACTGGATATGAGATCAATAATTGTAGATTACAAATGTGTAACCAACATAATTTTTTATTCATTAAACACCAGAAGTTTGTTCTAATTCCTGTGTACGGAAATTAGAAATCAAAATAAATATAATAATCATTCCATGTAAATAACCATGTCACAAGAGTTCAATAAACACCCACAATTGGCATGTTATATGCCTATTGGGTTCTCCAGTTATCTGCATTACACTTGTTCCCATTTGATTTGTAAGCATCTCCCATCAAACATAAAATCTGAAATTTAATAACTTATGTGGCAATTTGACATATAATAAAGTTTTACATTCTACATGATATGTTAAATTAAAATATTATTTTATTATTTATTAGTTTACCATAATCTAGGCACATTAATTAAATAATAATAATAATAATAAAATAATAAAAATAGTCTTTTTTTTCAATCAAAAAAATAATAAAATAGTCAAACAACCAAAAATAACAGCAAAACAGAGAAATGTTATTCCACGTTGGATTTAACTTTTCAATTGGATCAAGTCTCAGCTATTTTTTCTGAACCTAAAAGTGCCACGTTGGATTTTGCTCTAAGTCTCAAAAGAAACCCAACACAAGGAAAGCCCATGATGATTTCATTTCTCTGACTGAGGCCCAGAAGATGCCCACTCAGGTCTGTGCTTTCTGCTTTCCATGGAGCTCTCTCCCCTCCAAAACCCCCCTCAAAACCCTAATTCCCAATTACACTATTGCCCATCAATTTCCCACCATTACCAACCTAAATTTAACGTCTTTTTCTGTTTAATTTAATGAATAGGTAAATCATCCTCAACCTCAACCCAATTCTTTCTTTTTTTTTTTTTTTTTTTTTTTTTTTTTTTTTTTTTTAAATTGGATGAGAGTTGAATTCCAATTAGGCCCATTGTTGGTTGGATTATTTTATGTCTTTTTTTTTAGTGTGTGTTAATATTTGATAATAGGAGGAGGATTAAGATGAGCCAGCAACCATCGGTGATCCTAGCAACGGCTAGCTATGACCACACTATTCGGTTTTGGGAGGCCAAAAGTGGCCGCTGCTATCGTACCATCCAATACCCTGATTCAGTATGTTTCTCACTTCCCACTTTTCAATTTTTAAAGAAAGAAATTATCTTTGTGTGTGTGTCGTTGTAAATTTTGGATTTTGGAGTTTATTGAGATGTTGGTTTTGTTTTCAAATGATAGAATCCAACTGAGGTAAGCCAATTAGTTGGCATTGAGAAGATTTGAGATTGGTGAAGTGGAATGGTTCATTTGTTAGGAGGTCATTGAGTTTCTTTTAGTTCATAGTTGCTTGATTATGTTTTCTGAAAAGATTGGAAAACTTCCTGGTGGGTTTACTTATTGTTTATTTGATTCATTTGTGCTGGATCTGATTTTTCCATTTTTCATGAGCACAGCAAGTTAATAGGCTCGAGATTACTCCAGATAAACGCTTCCTGGCTGCAGCCGGCAATCCTCACATTCGATTATTTGATGTTAATTCAAACAGCCCTCAACCGGTTTGTCTTTCTCACTCTTAGGTTTGCTTTAGTTTTTGTCAAATTTAGATGGGGACTTTCATGATCATTTGTTCTTCTTCCATCAACTCATGAGCATCCTTTTGGTATAATTGTTTGGCAGGTGATGAGCTATGATTCACATACTAATAATGTAATGGCAGTGGGATTTCAATGTGATGGAAACTGGATGTATTCAGGTTCTGAGGATGGTACAGTAAAAATTTGGGATTTGAGGTAATTGTTGCCAACACACGTATGCTGTGATGTAGGATATGGGTGAACTGAGAATTTAGGTAGTTTAGCGGAAGCGAAAACAATGGAAAACAGAAAATAGAATGAACAAGGATAGGTCTGGAATCACTCCAAGGGTTTGGCTTCACACCAAGTAGTCTCCAATCTCTGGAAAATAAACTTTTCTTTATTTCTCAACAACTCAACTCCATAATGAATTACATAGAAGGGGTATTTATAATAATCTAACCCTAGAGTGAAAAGGAAAATTAAACTTATTCTAGGAAAGAAATCCTAATCCAAATAAAATAGGAAACTTAGAAATCCTACTGAAATCTGGAAAAACTAAAAATCTTAATGAAATCTGGAAAACTTAGAGAACCTAGGAACTAACAAATAAATTAGGAAACTAATTAATAATTCTCTCTTCCATCTCTTTCGTTCGTAAACCCTAATGGGTTTGACAAAGATGTCCTCTCATGCTGGTTGTGCTATCTATTTTTCTTTTATTAAGTCTTGTTCGTATTTTGTATATAGTTTGTTTTTCTTATATGTTGAGTTAATCACAGAGCTCCAGGTTGTCAACGGGAATATGAAAGCCGTGCAGCTGTTAACACTGTTGTGCTGCACCCAAATCAGGTAAACTTTTGCCTCGTCCCTTTCTGCTATGGAATATATATGTTAGGTAAAAATGTTATTAGGTTGTAGTGTCTTCATAACTGTTCAAGTTATTAAGAAGGATAGAGATAACATTGACTTTCATGATAATGTAATTGTATGTGTTTTTTTTTCTTGAAAAGATATGATAATCTTCGTAGACGATTTTGGTTTTGTGTCTGGTAAGCTTAGAGAGTGTCAAATGGCTTTCCCAAAAGAGAGTAGGGAGGAAAAAAAACAAGAAGGAAAGCATCATGCTGGCATATGTGAGCTCCTACTTACATTAGACTGTTCAAGTATGATGTTGATGGAAGTTGGAACATGCATGCAGTTTTCCATACAGCCCATTGTCATATCTGGGTAACTATCTTATGAGAGTGAACTTTTCCATAATCACCGTACATTGACCATGTACAGAGTTTTGGCTCATCAAATTGCTTATATAGAGATAGTGTTTGCTAAAAGGTCTTAAGTTGATGTAGTGAGCCAGTGGCCGTCTGTATTCTGTTGCAATGATGTTTCCATGGGTTTTGTTCAAGTCCAATTTTTAAGTCATAGTTGTTGTTTCATGTTCATTCTTGTCTCTTAATTGTCAATTTTATGCCCTTGAGAAAAATGAAAGAAGAAGGAAGAGCTTGCATGCCGTAATGGTTTCAATTGTTTTTCTAATCTTTAAATCTGTTTGTGGTTTTACAGACTGAACTGATATCTGGGGACCAAAATGGTAATATTCGTGTTTGGGATTTGACAGCAAATTCATGCAGCTGCGAACTGGTATGCTTCGCTGTCTTGCACTTATGTACTTCGTATACACCTTTTGTTACTGCTATGATCAAAATTGCAAATCTAAGGTGGTGATTTGAGGGGAGGGTTCGTCCCCGTTTTCATCTTACACTAATTTCAAAGGTCTCATTAGGAACCGTGTTGTCTAAACAATAATCTTTTTTAAAAGCCTTGGTATTTTTTTAGGTGAAATGAAGATCTAAGTGGGCAAAGTCTTTACTAGACTCGTGCGTATATGTTGCGCTGTGTTTAACAATAAAAACCTATCTTAAATAGAAAATAAATTTGAAAAACAAAAACACTGTGGTGTTCAATATGCAGGAATAGATGGTAGATGGGAAGGGGATTTTTGGATGGTATTACTGAGGATAAGAATGTGAAGTCGTTAACAGTGATGTGTAAATTTAACGGTTCTTTTGGATGGTAATTTACAGAATGGTACATTTAATATCAATCTATGGGGTGAATCTAGGTTCCAGAGGTGGATACGGCTGTAAGGTCATTAACAGTGATGTGGGATGGGAGCCTGGTTGTTGCAGCAAATAATCATGGTACATGCTATGTTTGGCGCTTGTTGCGGGGAACCCAGGTAGTACCTTTATGCACTCGATTATCTGATTTCACCTTCTTATCATACTTCATTCATTTTGAAGCCAAGTACTTTTTCTTCCAGACTATGACAAATTTTGAGCCACTTCATAAGCTGCAAGCACACAAGGGATACATCCTCAAATGTCTTCTTTCACCTGAATTCTGTGAACCCCACAGGTTTGATCCATTGAAGCCAATAACCTTTGTTTCCTTCTACCTTTCATTTAGGGTCAAATCTATGTTTTATTTCGCCTTCTCTTCCTAACTGGTATTCTCTCTAGGTCAATAAACTTTGCCTTTACTATAACTTTTTTTTTCGGTTCAAACAATATCTACTATTTTATTTTTGCCTTCTGTTGCTAGCAGCCAGTATATTGATGTTGTCACTTGTTGGCTTAACCTGTCTTTGTACTTCTAGATATCTGGCGACCGCCTCTTCTGACCACACTGTCAAGATATGGAATGTTGATGGTTTCACATTAGAGAAAACTCTAGTAGGTAATTATCTGCTATACCATTAGAGGTGCTCATTTTAGTTTACAAATTACTCAATACGCCTGATTGTTTCTTAAAACCAAGCTATATGATAAATTAATCTTTACTGTTTCTTTACTTCGTAGGACATCAGCGGTGGGTATGGGACTGTGTTTTCTCAGTAGATGGTGCCTATCTTATAACAGGTAATAGTTCTCAACAACTAACGATTTTAAATAACCCATGTCTTCTGAAGCAGCTTTTAGATAACGATGGACACTTCACAATTGAGAATTTTCACTAGGAGTTCTAAACCTTAATCTATAAAATGTCATTTTGTAAATTGGGATATGGCAGCACCCTATCCTTTTTCTGTTAAGTTCGTAAACTAATGCAGTAGTCAAACTTGTGCAATAAATTAACATTCAGATTCTTAGTTTTCTTCTCTCTAATTTTTCTATTGAACAATTTATCAATTATCCATGCAGCTTCCTCAGATACAACAGCAAGACTTTGGTCCATGTCCACTGGTGAAGATATCAGGGTGTATCAGGGGCATCACAAAGCAACCATTTGTTGTGCACTTCATGATGGAGCTGAACCTTCTTCATCCTGAACCAGAATCGCCCTTGGCTCATCTACATGCATGTCTGCCTCATGTGTGTATGTGTGTGCGTGTGTGCGCGCACACGCAATTACATTATTGTTTATAATGGAATTGTATAAAAATATGGGGGTGCTACATATCTTATTTCAGGTTCCCCATAGAGATATTTTCCACCTAATGTGCATTATGTGTATTACTTTTGTAACCAAAATAAAGTATACTACTTTCTTCATAATTCCTTGACACTTCGTTAAATCCACAAATTATATCGTGCCCTCTAACAGCAGCCATACTGAACAAGTGAGATCAGCTATGCCTACACTGTTTATTGTTTATTGTAACTTGTAAGCAATGTTTCTTATTGTAATCTCATCGAATGGTTTGTAATAACAGTACAGCTGTATAATCCAAAACTTGGCTTTCTTGGCTTTCATTCTGCTTCTACTAAGTGGTGGGGGAAAAATGATACAGCAGACATTTTTTGGATTTCTTCCCAATTCCCATTTTATCTCTGCATTTGGTGCTTCATCATTTACCACCCTTTTCTTTGAGGTGAAAAAAAAGGTTTTCCCTTAAAATAAGGTGAGTTTATGGGGGGTTTTGGCTTTAAGTGAATAAGAATGTAATTTCGACAAGAATATATATTTGTGTGTGAGCGCAGACACAATGTAGCATTTCTGATACCAGTCTAAAACCACAAGCACCACGGCACCTTTGTACCCGGTGGGCGCAGTCCAATTTTTATCTCAGATTAAAATCGGAAACGGTACTATTTAATTGGTTCGGTTTAGTTAGTTTTAATGAAAAAAAATTAAAAACCGGTTGGTCTGGTTCAATTTTTATATTTTAAACCATTATTTTAATTTATGGATTATTATTTATTATTATTATTTTATACAAATTCCAACTAAAATTTATGTTTGGCTTGAAAATTAACAAATTATCTAATTTCATAAAAAGAGAGACATTGGGCCCAGAAAATAGAGATGTTTAGAAGTTGGGCTTGGGAATAGTTATGAGATTAAAAAAAGTAGCATTTGATTTAAATAATTTTGTAAATTAAAAAAAAACACAACAGCTCCCGTTTGGCCGGTCTGATTTTTTCACTATAAGAATTGGAACCGAACCAAATTGGTATGGTTCGGTTTTTGGTCATCTCGGTCCAATTTTTGGTTTAACTTGGTTTTTCCTTCTTTTTTGGCCCAATTCGACTCGGTTTTCCCATTTTCTGGTTTGAATGTCCACCCCTACTTCATACATGAAGACAATTATTTAGCTAATACCTATAATCTTGCGCTGATAATTTCCTTTATATAATTACAGTTCTACCCTAGTTGGTTAGGGTTTATGGCCCTGCCCACTCTATGTCCAGAGGATTTGCGAATCCCTCCTCCTTATGTTAAAACTTTCCAAGATCCGCCTCATGAGATCCAAGTTAAGAGACAAATTGAACAAGTTTGGCCACCCCTATTAGGATGTACCTATTAACCCTAAAATGGGGTTACACACTAAAAAACACAATAGAGTAGTTTATGAATATCTCCGTGGTGGACTTGATTTTACCAAAGATGATGAGAATGATAATTCCCAACCATTTATGCAAAAGGCCATTCTTATTTTGTGTGGAAGCAATGGCAGAAATAGGAATGCTAAAAATTCACGTCAGGTCCTCAGCCCTAATGAGAGGAGATTTCGGAGGGGGTGGTGGAATGGGGGTGAGACGGGGATCCCCAATTTAAAAATGCCCCGATCGAAGACGAGCCAGGGATGGTATTGTTATCCCTATCCCGAACTCGACCCGATAAAATGAGTATTTATTTTTAATTATAAATGTATATAAAATAATATAATATAACAATTAAAAAGTTTTAATTAAATATATAGTTAAGTTATGTTTTTTTTTTTTTTTTTGTGGACACAAAATATAAGTTAAGTTAGATTATTCTATAAAGTAGCATTGCCGCTGTAATATAACAACTGTATGTACAGCCACATTTCCTTTTCTTGCGCAACTGTTTTTTGTTTTCCATTGAGTGAGGACATTCATCTTGATGATGAATTGTCGATGAAAACAATATGTTGTATTAGTTCCATTATCTTTAGAGATATTTAGTATATACCATTCTTAGCACTAATAATATAATAAACCCTACATATTTCATTTCTATAAAAAAACCCAAAAAATAACAGTTGGTCTATTGAATTTAATTTTGATTATTAAATTACTTTAATGCCCTATTGAGTGTTTTAGACTTTTTTATGAGATTTTGGGGTTGAGTTTGTTTTAAGAAATCAATGACAATTTTGTAATTTAAAGAAGTTAAAAACTTTTGTTATATTGTAAATGAATTTTGAGTGTGTTTCTAAAGTTCATTTCATATAGTTTTTTTTTTTTTTTTTTTAAAAAATAAATTATATAAAAAAAAGTTTTTTAATTTTTGGACTCCTATATTATAGAATATATATAGGAATTTAATGTGAAATTAAAGTGTAATATGGATATTTATATTTTTTTAAAATATAATCGGGGATTCGGGCGGTATGAGATATAATCCCCCAACATGAATGGGAATGAGAATTCCCCGAAATTTCATACCAGGAAAGGGGGCGGAAATAGGAATAGGAAATGGTATTGCCATACCTAACCCCTACTCGCCCGTTGTCATCCCTAAGCTCAAACATGCGAAATCAAAGGCCATTACTTTAACGACATGCATAACCCACCAGAAAAGATTAGGAAGTAGGATGGGGTACTTAGAAGGTCTTTTTGCTACCATTTTTCTATAGAATTCAACTTTACATTTTTAGTTTAGTTATTGAAAGGTCTAAGAAATATCATTGTTTGTAGGTTGGGTATTAGTCCTTTCACACAGGGTTTTAATAGCCATTCCCCTAAAGTGTGATTGGGAGTTGATAAACTCAACTCAGAAAAAATATAATCATTTTTGTGGGGACAAAAAAAAAAAAAAAAAAAAAAAAAAAAAAAAAAAAAACTGCAGTTATTTTTTTGAACAATACACATGCCTTTAACGAAAAAAGAACAAAAGAAACTCATGTAAGTGAAAGCAAATACAGGGCTGCAATTGGCCCAAAATATGTAAAAATCTCATATATATATTATATTATATATATATATATATATCTATCTCTGTGTGCATTCAACCTCCATCTTGTGCATCAAATCAAAACATCCAGTACCCACATTTACTGGCAATCCAAGACAGATCCTAGCGGATGGGGTTTCCAAGCGATCCACACTGCCCATGATATGCTGCTTCAACAATGAAACTTGGAAGCTGTCTCAAAAGTCATTTTATTAAACGGAGATATCGACTCTACGATGCCTCCGAATCGATTCAATGGACGATAACCACCAGCATGAGTCATAAAGTCAGCTATTAGCGTAAGATGCCTAATGTTGACGGATATTCCGTAAGACTTGAAAACATTATTTATTTCTCGGATGATAGTTTCCCTGGCGGCTTCTACTCCGTAAGTGTTCAGCATAGCATGTATGTTATTGGAATAAATATACCTGACATCAAGAACATCTTGCAGTTGCCAAAATGTACCGAAATCAATTCCAGTAGTTTGCAGTGCTGGCATCTCCTTTTTTTCCTTGGATGAAAAACTTTGTTTATTTTCAGGATCCTTCCCAAAGCAGAGGACTTGATTTTCATCGCAAGTAATTTGTTTACAGTCAGCAACCTTTCCAGATCTCTGAATATAAACCTTCTGGGCTGTCTTCTGAGCAATCTACATAGCATAATTCAAACAATTTTCAACACAGGGCTGAAAGAGAATGTATAGTAATAAAATATATAATGAACACCTGCATAGTAACAAAAATATAAAATGCCACATGAATCTAATTATACTCGTAAGTTAACGGCGGTTTTGGGGGTGCTTTTTATTGTGCTGTTTTCATTTTCCTTACAGTTTTTATTTATTTTTATGAAGCTTCTGACCCATAATAGCTTGTCAGAGGGAGAAATGGTGAGTAATGCGTGGGCTAACTTGCCAAGGAAATAAATAAGAGCAGAAGTGTGATAACGAGTAAAACTAAAAGTACCTGAGACAGCAAAATATGAGGTTCATTGTCGGTAAATCTAAAATGGACCTCGAAGTGGAACCCCTTTGCTGACACAAAAATTGCCCTGTCAGTCTCCTTTTTTACCATCTCTGCTCGGACCTTCCTTTTCTTTCTAATTTGGGATCCTGATTTGGTCTTTTTCTCCTTCGACTTGGGCTTAGCTAGGTCCCCAGCTTCTTCTAAAGGACTTCCAGGCATTTCATCACTAGCATCGATAACCCCAATTTCACCCATCCTTACCAATTTCAACTTCATTTTCCTCCTCATCAATTTCACTTTCATCTCCATCTGACAAGTCTGCTTCTCTCACTTCATCATCACAGCCATCTTCATAATCCATCTCATCTGTAGCTTGTAGCTTTCGCTTATGGGCATCCAGACCAAAATCCTCAACCCCTTCACCCATGTTCACCATCATCTGCACCACCATTGTCATCATCTTCTTCCTCACGTTGAGATCTTTTTTCAGAAAGATTTTCATCTGTCTCATTTGATGCCTTCGGTTGTGAATCAGGCGTGAAATTTTTAATACCACTAATTTTAGAAAGCAAAAGAATATGATTTTGTATGGCGTCTTCCAACTCCCTAACAAACACAATCTCTAGGATTTCCTCCCAATCTTCTGATGAATATTCAATGATGGTTCGAAGATGTTCAGGTACATGGAGTGTCATCTCAAGCTTATAAATACGGCAAGTTTGACCATCCTGAATGAAAAATGGCACAAAGGTTACTTTCATACTCTCGATTATGTCTGCCACAGTGATCTTCTTCAACTTATCAGCTAGCTCCTGAGCTTCCTCCCTGCATATAACAAATAGAGTATTTCTAAGTCTATAAACATAAAACACGGTGGCCCTACATTCCATAAAATGTCCAACTAACAAAATACTAGAGGACAAACATCAGATAACACATGGTCAGCAGGGTTTAGCAATATTTAAAACTATGAAAGACATAAGCTCTGTCATTGAGAGCGAATTTACAAAAAAGCAATTGGACATCAATAAACACTAGGTATCGGTTATCAGCAAGGATAGCTTTGCACGCAAAGTTGCATTCAATTGAGACAGAATAATACATCAACCCTACCCTCACTTTAACTATGAACCAGAGCCTTATGTGAAAATAAGATTATTCAATAGCTCAGAGCATTCTCTTTGAAATTTTGAAACAATAAATCCGTACTTTTGCAAGGATTACTTAAAGACTTATAACAAAATATTAAATGTACAGTATGTTCAGTTGTCTACTAACATACCCACCCAAAAAGAAAGAGCAAAAGTATATCACAACAACCAATTAAAGACTCACTTCGATCTCCCCTTTTGCAATGGGCATGTCATAACCGGCGTCTTAATATCATTTGCAGCAGTCATCAAGATCTCTTGGAGACGTGGGATTCCAAGGGTCACATTCATTTCACCTCGTCCCGCAAGATGGAAAGTATTCAGTCTGAAAAAGATAGCAATGACCATATGGCAGGATACATATTAATATAACAAAAAATAATGCTCGCCTAAATACAAAAACAAAGCACATACCAAATGCAATTGGTTGTATCAAAAAAAAGAGAGGAGATAAAAATTTACATCTTTTTTTCAGTTTGAAAAAGAGAGAAATCTTATAAAGCAGAAAAATATACGATTAGAAAGAAAGTGGAACTGATGGCCAATTCAAAGGGACCTGCGAAGGAGAAAGACAAAAGCTAGCTAATGCTAAAAGGGTTTTTAGCAATAGACTCCAAAGAGCAGCTCCATTTACCCAAAAAATTAGACTATTCTAATCTTCCAATTATTTTATTTGTCCATGTCTTTTAGGAGACTAATCAATTTGTCCATGTCTTTAAGGAGACTAAACCAATTTGCCCACGTCTTTTAGGACCCATTCTAAATCCTGATAAACTCATCGTAACTTAGGAGGGTGTATTCAATTAAGATTTTAAAAGAGTTCAATGGAGTTATAAAGTTTATAGAGTACAATATATTTCAATTGATTTCTATCAACTCCATATAGAGTTTGATTGAATTCCTAAATTGATTTTAATGGTGTTTGTCAGAGTTTTATCATAGATTTTAAAAGAGTTGATTAGAGTTCTAAAATGTTTTTTTTCTTGTTATTTTCAGCACTTGATCTATTGCTTTTGTTGCCATCAACAATATCTTTATGGTTTTGGAATAATGTTTCTCTAATTCTTCGTCGTCCATTTAGTACCGTCTACTTCTTCCATCTCCATTAATGACAAAAAAATCTGAATTGCACATATGACATTATAAACAACTAATATAAAGAAGAAAAAGGCAGGAAAAAAAAAAGGGATGCTTGTAGATCAATAAAGAAGGCTAGAGCATATATATGATATGATGTACAAAAACAAATAAAAAAATAACAGCAACGAAAATAAAAAATAAAACAAGAAGAAGGAAAAGTATAAAAAATAATTGGGATGCTACTGTACATCGATATATGATGTACAGCAACATCAACTATTCAAAGAGAAGAGATTGGAACTTTTTATTTGTATCAGCAACAAAAACTATTGGGAAAAAGGAGAAACAAACGTTCAAAGACTATTGATATTGAAGATATATGATATAGGAGATGTACAACAACAGCAACTATTGGGAAGAGATGAGACATCATACATATATGAAAGCATAATAGAAAAAGAGGAGATTTTTTACTTCCACTTGACAAGCACACTGTTCAAAGACTAGAAAGCGTAGAGCACTTTCAAAGTTTCTAGGGTTGACATAAGATTTGTCAAGGTCTTTTGTATTTATACTTACCACTTTAAATTCTAACGAAATCGGGCAACTCATTAATTCCTTCAAAATAAATGACTTTTTGAATACACCTAAACTTGGTTTGACTTCTAAAAAGTCATAATTGAATACACCTAGATTTCAATGTATTTTTTTAAAGTCAATTGAAATCTAAATTGAATACACCCAAACTCTTTTAAAATCTTAATTTAATACACCTAGATTTTTAAACTCTTTTAAACTATTAATTGAATACACCCCCCTTAGTAACAGTTACACTTTAAACTGTATATCGCTGAAATAAAAAGTAATACACTTCACTACTAATCACAATCCACAGCCTTAATTAAATTAAATTTAGATTCTGTTCAGGGTTTGGGGAGGGCTTAGATTCTAGGATTTAGCTAAAGCCTTAAATCCTAAATCCATAGCCCACAATACTGGGCCATGCTAGAATAAAATCCAAAAGTAACTATGTAGGTATTACATTTATGTCACTCACTGAATTTGCTTTCTGTTTCAGTTTTGGCAGCTGACCCTAAGCTCCAAAATGACGATTCTACATTCTAAAGTAATCAACCTCACCCTAAAAATTTAAATCCTACCTGATCAACAATCCAACCCTACCAAACCATTTATTCAGAAAACAAATAACAAATTTAAAAAATAATAAATGTTCCATAAAAGGAGCAGGAAAAATGAATAATTTTGTTTTATGCATTGGCTAAAAATAAGTAAACGTTTTTCCAAGTGCCTAACTAAAACTTACAAGTTTTGGGGATTTCTACTATTGGCCATGCTAAAACAGAGTCAACCACAACACAACACCTAAAACATAGTGGCTTTCCATTTTAACCAAAAATCTGAAAGATTTTTTTTGGTCATCATGTCTGTGAAAGATAAACTCCTACGTTATGCAGAAACCATGCCCAAAGTACGGACCAAAACTCCTAAGTCTCATTGCCAGTCTTCAAAAGTCCATCTAATTTCTCTCCAGCCAAACCACCTAGAGCACAGCCAAAAACCATGCAACTCCACATAACTTTGACCTTCATCCCTCCTCATAAAGAAGAGAACAAAAGTACAAAAAATTACCAAGCTACTTCTGGCTAACTAAACAACTTCAACCACAGACACAAAATTACAAAATGTGAAAATATGATCCACAGATTTGAAATCCTTATTTTACAATATGCACCGCTGGCAGAAAAGGCAACTGTTTGATCTATTTCCGTGAACCATACCACAAGTATGGACCATGCCATAAGACACTTGCCAAGTAAAGATGTTCACCTTGGAGGGAACTCTTACAATCCAAATCGATCCTTATGGTTGAAAAAGCCTACACTGCAACAGTGTTTCTTAAAAAACAACATTTAGATTTATTGGAGAAACTTCCTGAGGATTCTACTTGTCGTTTTCCTGACTTTAGTCCTGGAAGAGTGGAACCAAGCAATTTCTGAAAGAAAAAAAGTGGCGAAGACAATAGCCATCATCTCAGCTTCACACAAGTTCCTTCTAAGCCCAAAGTCATAGTTCAACAGTAAGACAGTAGAGTCAACAAGCCTATTAGCCATGTTGTGAAACCTAGAGAAGTTATAGTCTAGAATACACATTTTCCAAACAACTCTCCCAAACATACACCCTCCGAAAACTTAATTATGTCCCTGTTTCCCCCTTTTTTCAAAAATTCAACTTGAAACCCTACATTGTTCCCAGCCTAACCCTTGCATCTTGAGATGTAACCAAGGACAGACATAAATAGCAAGAAAATGAACATTTAAAACAATATGAGAAAAGTAGAATGAAAACTCACGTCATCTGTGTAGACGGTTCTCCTACAGACTGACCGGCAAGAACACCAACTGGTTCTCCAGGTTGAGCAAGACTACATAGGTATTTGTGCTCCATTAACTTCAAGAAATCCTCTTGGAAGTTATGATCTTTCTCTTTCGAGGCCAAATTATGCACAAACTTCTCTGCTTTTTCTTTGAGAGCCAAAGGCAAGTCTTTAATATAAGGATTTAATTTATCCATTTGACGACGACCTTTCTTGTGAAACATTTCTTTATTCTGAGAAGAATAAACATTAGGAAGTAAATAAATTATTGAAAAATGGTTTTGCAAGGAATTCATTTTCAGAAAACCAGAAAGAAGTCCTTACAGCTATCAGGGATTCAAACTTTTGAATAAAGCTCGTCATATGGACATCAATGCCATCTTCTCCATAACGAAATTGAATAATGGAACCATCAGCATCACGGACGGTATTGTCATAAGAAACTTTTAGGCACTCAAGATTTTTTATTATGCATCTTTGCAAGTATCCACTACGAGATGTTTTGACAGCTGTATCAACTAACCTAGCAGTATGAAGATTGTAGTTAAACAAAGAAAAAATCAGTGAAATGGTTACCAAGGATACAATATACCATTGGCTTTATTTGTTTGACCAGGTAAAGAAAAGAAAATATTTTTGATCCTACAATAACAACATGATGGCACACAAGTGCGCAAAAACACTCCATGTAAGCATAAAAGTGATTTTCTGTCGTAAATATGTTTGAAAATTTTAATCTGAAAGGCTATTCCTAAAAAGGATAAACTACTAAGATTCTCTAAATAATTTTAAATGAAAAGAAAAAATAAAAATCACAGGTGGAGTAAGTGGCTGAAGGAAAAGTTTGAAAATGAAGAATCAAAACGCATACAAACCAACACACAAGCAGCACACGCTACCTATGCTTACAGGCTATAACACGCCCTTCACTAGGGCTGTCTTTCAGAATGAGTCCTATGCCAAAACGGAAAAAGGGATACTTTTTGACACACTAATAAATACAGGTCCCAAATTCCGAGCTATATAATTTTCTTGGGGAGGAGGGAATGTTTTTTTATTTATTGATCTTTGGGTTAAAGAATAGATAAGACGATCAGTGTGGTATAAAAAAACCACTACAGCCTTTCTGAAGACACTTACACTTGACAAATTTGAGGAAAAAATTTCAAATATATGATCTAGGTAACCCAAATGCAAGACGACCTTGTACAGACTTGGGCCTACTCATAAGCAACAAGCATATTTATTCAAAGGATTTAACTCTTTCCAAGGCTCCATCTATTACGAAACTACAACATAATCAAGCATGCACATCGCCACACAAGAACAATATATAATTAAAACAACAAATTATAAATTAAAACTAACAGCAAGCAAAAATTGGTTGAAATGTTACATCCAAACTCTAAATCTAACTCAAAAACATTATATTGTAGAACGGAGGAAGATTTAGCCATGCTCAGCTATTAATTGTCCCTTTCTACTATGAAGATTGAAAAGATGAAGTACAAGAAATAATTCTTAAAGGCGTTGTGGCACACTAATACAATCAATCCAGCAATGCTGCAATCCAATGTACCTCTCAGAAATTACTGTAAAACCATAGCACTGACCCAAACCAACACTACATTATAAAATTAGAGTAGACACAGCAGTTGATTGATGATTAGAACTTATGGACTATAGGGAATTCTTTCCTCCCCAAAAGTCTGTTAGGGTGGGGAACTGAGGAAGCAGGACAAGAGGTTTTTTTTTTAATTTTTAATTTTATATCTATGTAAAACCTTTATCTGTATTTTAAAGCAAATAGAGTGCAATCCCAGTATGCAAAGAACAAGAGTGATCCCTTGGTTACATATTACTTGCATGGTGAATTCTATTGACACCTCCCAAAATGCTCTCTACAACCCCCTAAATGTTTATTGTGACTTGTTAATTAAGTTGGTGGAAGGGGTTTACAGAATCTTGTTACATATGAAAAACATGGTCCAATAAACATGAAATCAAATAATTCTCTTTTTAATATTATGTAATGAGTGTTTTTATTTTTCCAACCCTGATCTTTCATTTCACTTCCCCAAGGGAAAAGCAAGTCTCAGTTACTGAGTCATTACTCAACTTAAACTAGGAGGCTCCATTGCTTGCTTGAGATCTAGAAACTCAAAACATGCAACCAAGACTATGACAAAAAACCACAGTTTAAACCTTCTTATCCACCAGCACTATGATATTTCAAGCAATACAGCTGCACGACAGCCCGACGGGTACAGATGCTGTGACATAAAGCTTGCAACTTCCATAAAGAAAAACAAACAAAAAAGAAACTAGAAAAGAAAAAAAGCATATCTTATATTCTTGCACAACAAAATATTGCTTACGGAAAAACATAAAGGCTGATGATTTCCACCAAAGACAACTTAGACAGGGTGGAGAAAGAAGTTTAAATTACCCTTCACGGCCAGCCATGCAATGGAAATAGTACTCCTGAGGATGAAGACCAGTAAGAAAACGATCAATGATAAAGCCTCCTGCTCGAGATGACCAATCCCATGGGGGAAAGCACGGTAAGGTCTTTCCAGAAATCATTTGAGGGACCCGTTTGCCTTCTAGCTCTTGCTGACCCAAATATGAAGTTATTTGTTGGAGATTAGCCTAATCAAAACGTTAAACAACATTAAATATATATACATATAAATATCTATTTATGAAGTTTCTTGAGTAATACTTTATAACAAAATTTGACAACAAATAATTCGTAGCTTACAGATGGTAACATGTAGACTTTTAAATTAAATCAAAACTATCATACTGTTGCACTGGAATGGTTTACATGATACAATGCAAAGGGAAATTAAACGAATCCCCAAAAAATAGGGTATTGGTATGGTAAGGATACAAAACAATCTAATAATATATGTATTTTTTCCTTTTCCTTCTTCTCTTATTCATGTTTTGTTTCTCTGTCCAAATCTCTTTAAACAAAAATAAAGTTCATAATTTAAAAAAATCTTTAAATTCAACCAGAGCAGAAACCCCCCTTTTTCTGAAAAAAACAATACAAATAACACCTTCGGTATCCCTTGCATATCCATCAAGAATCCATATGTATCCAAGGTCAAACTTTACAAAAATCTATCAGATATAAATTTTTAGCAGAGCTGTCATACAATAACTCGCATACTAACATGTGCACACGATGTTGAGTATCGAATATAAAATAAACTGTAAAACTGATAATATAAATAACAACAACAATAATAAGAACAAACATATCTTAATAAGCATGATCATGATCTAGCATAAAAAGGGAAGATGAAAATAACACATGCAGGTAATCCGTATATGTCGAAGCTACAAAGAATTGCCTTTATTTCACAAAGGAAATCTTTATTTATTATTGCGACTTGTAAGTAAAATATATACTTAGATATTTTATTACCTTTGACATGGAACACATCACATGCAATTTCACACTACACTTTATAACTTGATAAAATATTAAGGTATGTATAACCAATGAACGTATTACAAAATTTCTGCTAAAATACATATGTATCAGTGATAAGAAACAAATCTGGTTGAAGTAATGTCAAAAGCATAACTACTCTTAGTAATCTGATAGTGCACTATCATGTTGCACATAACTCCGAGCATGAATAAGTAAGAAGCAAACTCCAGAAACTTACCACACTACCTTTAGCCCCAGATGTTGTCATAAGATAGATACAATTTTTAACTGATGGTTTTGATAACCCCCTCAACAATAATTGTTTGAACACATCAGAGTTGGAGGTCTTGTTATTAAGCTGACTAATCATTCTCCTATCCAAGGATGCCAAGGCAGATTCTCCATTACTCCGAATAAAATTTTCGATGTTTAATTGCAGTTCCACTGGATCTGCAAATTTGATCAAGACATCAAACATGCATTAAGACAAATGAATCAAGAAATGAAGGGAACAAAATGAGTGTAACAACTTCGGAAAGAAAGACAGGTAAGAAATTACATCTCCATTTTAACCAATTTTTTTGTAAGATTGAAATTCACACCCTAGCAGACTCTATCTGAGACATCCAATGGCATGCTAATTTTCTTTTAGAAGTTAATACTCCAATATCCCATGTTTTATCGAGATTTTACTTGATATTTATGTATGTATAGAGAGAGAGAGAGAGAGAGAGAGAGAGAGAGAGAGAGAGGGTGCACCTTACAGCCCCCATGTCACGTTTTAGCAGCAGGATGAAAATACAATAGTTAATAGAAAATGTCCTACTTACATGTTGCAATCTTCTATGCTAATAACCGTTGGACCTTGGTCCAAACAGTTACAGAATTGTCCTATAAAAACACTGCCCCGCAAGTGACTATATACAACCCATAAAAATTTCAAAGCCAGCCACCATGCCGACAAACATCATGTATTTCCATCATTGCTAACACTCGTATATCAACTCGTCCCCATCTTGTGGAAATTAGACTTTTCACCACAGGTTTCCACCGATAACAAGTAAATAGACCTTCCACCCCCTAACAGGATATAGAAAACACTGAAACGTCAACTGACGTTTTTGGGCTGTGGGTTCACACTCTAAACATTGCTTACACCTCATTCATACAATGACCTCACAATAATCAACCAACATATGTGTGTTGACATAAAAATGTTCACTAAGTAGCTTTTCTGGAAAATGGCATACCTTTTCTCTTAACATCTTTGACCTCGATAAAATCACGGTAAACATTTTCACCCACATCTTCACAACTTTCTAGTTGATCCTTCATTTTTGCGTCTTTGCTTTCCAATAGCAAAAGATCATCAATCCCACACGTGAACCCATGCATCTGAACCACAGCACAATTTAATGCAAGTTTACAAAGTTGCTAAAAAAATTATGGCAAACAAGAAATAGAATTAAATAATTAACAGTGAAAATAAATTCTGAACCCAACTAACCTGCAAATACACGGTAAATAAATGACTCAATACAGAAAGCAATTTTCCTGCAGTATCTGAGCCATAGAACTCCTGAACTGTATGGACCAAACCATAATCACCAAACTGAGCCTTGTCAATCACACCGCGCACTAAGTTGTTTCTATATATTAATAAATGGTTCTCATCAGGCTCCTCTTTTTCCTTTGAGCTATCTTTATCAGTTGCTTGTTCTTTGCTTGGTTTCCTCTTTTTTTGTTGTCCATCTTTACCAGATGTATCTTCTCCTTCAACATTTTTACAATTAAAAAAACCACGTGGGATTTTTGCATCTCTTTCAACAGTAACTGGCGGAGAACCTCTAGTAATATGATTTAGCAAGGCAGTGATGACCTACACAAAGGAGACAATTTCATTTTAAATTTAAGAGTCCAGGAAAATCACAATTGTTAAATTAGTAATCAATAAAAAGAACAAAGCAAAGACAGATAAATGTAGTAAGCGTCCAAGAACATCACAAATAGTTATGCTTTCACACAAGGAGAAAGTCATCCAGATTTTCAACGGAAAACACATTTTGACCCCTAGTTTGGATTATAAATATAGCTGAGTTAATTTACAATAACCTGCTTTCCTGTCCAAAGGGGCTCTGGTTTCCAAATTGCAGGAAGAAGGGGCTGCATTGTGCCTTCAGAGTTAAACATGAAAACTTTTTTATCTGGTTTACCAGAGAAAGCATCTGACACACCGGCTGAAACACAAGAACTGTAAAGAAGCTGATTAAATTGATCCCAACGTAAAAATGTATCCTTCTTTGTAAGGAGGACAGCACTTATAACATGATCCTGAAATTTTCAAAAAAGAAAAAAAACAGCAATAGTTATTTAGAGAAGCATTGGAATTGTTGATCAAAATATTTCACATAAAAAACTTAAATATTATCTTTAAGTAGCACATTACTATTATAATTATTAGATACCTGAATCAAGGCTCTAATGGGATCTCCACTGGTTGGCTTTACGTACTGATTATTTGCATTTACGATATTGTAAGCTTCCGAACGGGAAATTTCATCTTGCGGAAAATGAACATTCATCTCATCACCATCAAAATCAGCATTGAAAGTACTGAAATCACAACATTAAATCACAAATTACCATGTGCAAGCCAAAGACAAATTTCAAGAATCATAGTTCATGCAGTGAATATGTAAACAAATATTAAGATTTATATATGTGTGTATGTGTGTGATATATCAACCTGCAATTAGCATAGTGCATGCGAATTGTTTTCTCCCCCTTCAATACACGAACTACATGAGCCATTATACTGGGTTTGTGAAGTGTAGGCTGCAAAATGAAAAAAAAAAACATGAGCTAAGCACTCAACCAAAAAACTAATTGTTAATCAAATTATAAGAAAAGAAAAATTAACCTAAAAAATTATTTGAAGTACAAATGAAGCCACTTTACCACATCATATTATTGAGATTAGTATATTAATACATAACAAGTGGAGTTGCACAGCCTGTGCATTCATTTGAGCACTGGATCAGTCATCTAAATATTCACATACAAAGTCCCATATGCAACCACTTAAAAAATATGATCTAACTTTCAACTATTATGTAATCATTATTTTGGGTCAACACTTAGGCATCTACACCTTACGTAGACAAATCAACAAATAACAAATAACAAATACCAAACTTCTTTTCTTTACAAGTAAACAGAAGACAAGCAGCATAAGCCATTTACCACTAGTATGGCAAACACAGTACTAACTGCTTCATACCATAATGTTGACAATCAGCCTGGATAGCAAAACAACTTAAAACCTCCTCAACACAAAATATGGTTAGAGAATTACACATATAAAGTCAATTAATCAATACCTGTCGATTGACAAGCACAATGTCCCCATCTCGCAAGTGACGATGCACTATTTTACTTTCAATGTCATTATCAGAGCCCTTCCCATGTTGCATGACAGCCCCTTTCGAAGAAGGTAATTTTCTTGATATTGAAATGCGTTCTCTCCTGTTTTGCCTCAAAATCTTGGGACCAGATTTATCAACATATTGTGTAGCTCCAGGATGGATTTCAGAACCGTTGACAATAGCATTCCTCAGCTTGTCAACATTCCACGGAGTAACTCTCTGTAGGAAGATCGACATTAAAAATAAAAAAACAACATTGACGCTCCATTGAAGCCATAGAGCCCAATAGTAACCCTTACCTCAGGATATGTTAATCTCGTTGCAAAGTATGGAGGAATCCCAATCTCATTAACAGCTAAGTAGGGATCTGGAGATATGACAGACCGGCACGCAAAATTTACCCTTTTGCCCATCATTTTCTGCCGGAACAGGCCTTCCTTCTTCTCAAGCAACTGACATATTCCGGGAGCCGCATCTCTTTGACCTTGACCTAGAATTAAGTACAGAAGGGTCATTGCTTAACTTCTACAGACAGGTGAATAATTGACAAAGATCATGCAGTAACTAATCCAGCATACCAAAGATATAATTATATGTAAGAACCTGCAAATAAATAGCGATCACTACATAAATGCACCAATTACTGTACACAGGGACACAATCCATCTAAGACCCATGGAATACTAACATCAAAGAGAGTGGTCGTGGAAATAAATAAAATCCAACACAGTATAACCTTGCATTTATTAAGAGAAAGCCATTCAGAACATTAAAAAAGAAAAAAGGATTCCCAGTCAAGGTCATTCAAGTGTTTAATAACACTTTGGGAATCAAAACAAGAGTGGGGCCCACATAAAATCAGCAATCACACTCCTGATTTTTCAGGAGTGGGAATCCATGCTGAGGGTGTGGTAATGTCATTGCTGGTAATCATGGGTCATCAACAATCACTCTGATTCCAAGTTAGTAAACATGAGAGCAGTCTCTTTTTGGAACCTTGTGGAGGAAAAAGTGGAAAAGGGATTAGAGGGCTGGAGTAAAACTTATTGGTCAAAGGGGGGGAGGCTGAAATTAATCAAATCGGTGTTGAGCAGTTTCCCAATCTGATATCTATCACTTTTTCAAATTCCTTGAGGTGTGGCACAGTGATTGGAGGGGTTAATGAGAAACTTTTTTGGTGGGACTACTTAATAAGATGGGATGTGGTGACTCAAGTTAAGGAAAAGGAGGTGTAAGGGTGAGTATTAGTGAAGAGGAACAAAACTTTGCTTGTAAAGTGGCAGTGGAGATTTCATACTGCATGAAAAAGGCAGGGATCTCAAGATTGCAGCTAGAGACTCAAGTCGATGCCCATGGATTTTTCTAAAGGGTTTTTTCTTTTGTTGTGTGGTGTTGCTTTCGAGTGGGTATGGGAAATAGTAAGGTTTTGGGAAGCTGATGTCCAAATCTATTTGAGTTTCATTTATATGCTTCAAATTGATTGTTTGAACTTTTCAGGCTTATCAATCTCTTTTTTTTTATATGCATCATTATTGTTCTCCAATTTCTATCTATGATTCTCTTTCAACACTTCTACTGCATGCTGCACACGAAATTTACTGATTGTATTACAAAGAATAATTAGAGGAATACAAAGAATTTCAAAATAATAATAATAAAATATTAAGGGTGCTTTTCTTAATGATTTTTTATACATAAAAAGGAAAAAGGAACAAGCAGAAAACAAAGATGTAAAGAAAAAAAAAGGAACCATAGAACCAAATATTTGAACACAACACAAAATTTATGTCTTAACAGAGAGAATCCAAAATACACATTCACTCACCAGCAGCAGTTTTGCTATTGAACATCACATTTATACTCTCTTGAAGATCCCTCCACCGTCGAATTGTCCTTGAGTGCTCTAAGTTGGTAAGAGTTTGGCTCAAAGAAACATTTGCCTCCAGCACCTTACTTAATAAGACGGTTTGAGGATGCTCCATCACCTAAAAGAAGCATCAAACAAGAAAGGGTAACGTCGTATACATCAAGAACATAGAAAATGTAAAAGCATGACCAAACAAATAGAATTCAGAGAAGGTGGTGGGACATAGCACATTACCCCATAACCTCTTCAAGTAAAACAAAAATTAACAAAAAATCTAGAACAACTCAAACAAGATGCAATTCCATAAAAGAACCTTTTCTAAAAATTTAGTAAAGGCTTTGGGTGGTTCTCTTGTAGCAAGTTTTTACTAAAAAAGAATTCATAATTCTTATATACTTCAAAACGGAAATGAAGAAGCCTTTCTAGATGAAGAAAAATAACTGAGAGTGGGTTCCATAAAAAGAAATGGCACAATGATAATACAATATGTGGTACAGAAAACAACAAACCATCGAAAAAAAATATAAGGTCAATATTTTAGCAAGGTTGGTCAAAAGAACAAACAAGTTTTGAGCTTAAGAGTGCTAAGTCTATCAATAGAGAACCACAAAACTATCTCTTTTATAGATAGATAAATAGACAGAGAAAGGTATTATTATTCTATCCATCAACTGAACTATCCAGTTACCAAAGGACCTCACAATCACAAGGGCCTACAGTGCAATATAGGGAATCCAAACGATCCAATGATCTCTTCCCCCAGTAACCGGAATCCATCTATGAGGGAGTATATTAATGTGATGGATAAATAAACATATAGATAAGTGTCTATGCATATATATATATATATAGAGAGAGAGAGAGAGCACAAAAGTGGGTCCCTGAAGTAAGATATACATACAGAATCACCACCCTTGGATGGAGGACGGAATTTGATTGGTGGTACAAGAACAGTCTCCAAGAAAAACATAGAGTGACCTCCATTTGTTCCAGTTTCTTGGCACTGGATATCACTTATAAAAGAGCAGAGTTGAGATTCATTTTCCCACAGAAGCCTAATAATTTCTTTAACCTGCAAGAAATGATAAAATTATAAAGCACTTCAAAATAAGGATAAGTTTTATTTTGAAGGTCCGCATAGCATAGACCCAAGTCAATGACAACAATTACAAGCATTAATCTCATCCATGTATCATAGTTTCATGCTAACAATGGCAAGGAACATACCTCTGTTGGAAATAGATCTCCCAACAAGGAATTTTTCTGCTTAAAGAACTCACTGAGCACTTTGCTCCCTTGTCCTTTTTGCATTCTTGTGGCAACACTGTTAAAATTCTCATCCTCAAGCATAGATGCCTCTTCATCTTGACCAGTCAAGGGTCCCTCCAGGTTGCACCCTCTGAGGACATTTTCTCTCGCATGGTCATTGCCACTCTACAACCACCAACCCATAAAGGTGAAATATTAGTTACAAATCCAATACTTACAAGGCTGAGGACCCTTAATATTATAATAAAGGTTATAGACTTGTCCATGTTTTTAAAGACAAAAAAGAAATATACATGGGCAGATATCTTCTTACATCTATATATAGAAAAGTAAAACTAACAAGTACTCAATATCTGTGTGAAAGCACAAACTTTTTTGCTTTTTCCCTTTTTTTAAATCAGAAGAATAAACTAGTGACCTTTTTTTTTATAGGAAACACAAATTTCTATTGAAAAAGAAAAATAAGATACAGAAAGCTAGAAAATTATAAGAAACGTATTACAATAAGTTCATAACTCCCCCCAAGATGACTCTGGCATTAAACCCATAAAGGTGCCAAAAAAACTCTACTATTTTCCTTAGAAAATCCACTTCCTCCCCAGTCCACCTTATCTTCAAAGCCTATTATTTCTCCTCATCCAAGCAACCTTAAGAACTATACTAAAACTGTTGATCTTTATAAAATTACTCTCCTTATTAGCACCAACACGGAAATGACCAAAAATCCTCAACCAACAAGAATAGCAATTTTCAGGCCAAAGACGCACTAGTCCAAACAATTGTAGACCCAACAGAAACCTAACCAGAATTGAAAACATTGAAAAGGCAATGCCAAAAACAATAAATTAATACAAATTAATCTACACGCTAGGCATCACAAGGAAACATGGATGAGGAGAGAGACAGGTAAGAGGTTTCTCGCTTGGAGTATCTCACAAGTATTAGTTTTCTCATCGGTTGCCAAACTAACAAAATAACAACAGTTTAGGAGGTACACCAACCTTCCAAATCACCTTTTTGGAAAGAAACCTTCCAAATCATCTTAAAGTGCCTGTAACTGAATCATGAACACATGTTTGCTGGGCCTAACTAGAATCAAAGATATATTATTAATCCAACTATCCTATAGCCCAATTCCGTCCTATAGACAGCGGAAACTGAATGGGATCTGGAAATTCCCTATCATTCAAATTCTAGGGGACAAAGGAGCCATGGAAGATATTATAGCAATCAGTAAAACGAAGAAACAAAGCACAGAAATATGGTTCTCCATACCAAACTTCGTCCAAAAACAACTGATGTGGCACATAGCATGGCAGCTGCTTACTGGTTGTAAATAAATGAGGGTTCACAGTGTGCCCAAATATAAGTAAATGAAATGCTGCAACATCAGTTGGGATTTAAACATTTGGGATACGAGTTGGTACCCCTAGAATTATTAATGCGTAGTGACCTCTTATTCTCTGATTCATTCCCGATATTTGGTTATACAGTTGTGTCTTCCCTCTCTGATCTTTCTTCCAATCAATTGTTATTCTCCAACTCTATCTAAAAGAATGATCAAGCACATGTAATGTGAGGGAAGTAAACCCTTATGGTATTTATGAAATAAAATTGACTCTATAAAACAAAAACTGAACCCTAAAAAACATGCAATAGACAATTAAAAGGCATCCAATCTTCCTGTTATTATCCCTTCAAATAGTTATTGGACAAGTAGCGGAAACAATGTTCTATCTATGCAACAAAGTTATTAGAGAAGTCTTCCTCAACTTTTCTTTCAAACATGAAGGAAGAAAATTTTATTAATGAACAACAAAAACAAAGGAAGCCACAGGCACAAGAGATAGAAGTGTCTATCAATGTCCAAGGACAGCAAAATGCCTACTAAAACCTTATGGAAAAATTAGGTCAGTCTCTCATATAAACATTGACATATGTAAGTAAGTTGGCACAATCTTATGCTGACACATTCATCAAAATATTGGAGTTCCACTGCCTTTCACTTTTACCATCAAAGAAAATGAATGCCAAGACATACTAATAATTACAGAAGTAATATTTTATAACCATAAGTTTAAAAGTCAATAGAAAATAAGGAAGCATATCTTTTTAATAACTATGAAAGCAGATACTAATAATTTCTCTAATAGTTCCATTTACTGAGTATGGAAGACCATACCATTTGGAACCATCCAAAAGTAGGTTTACTGATTTTGGGATTTTTAGCCTTGCAATTCTTGCACTCTTTCCCATGTGTCGGCAAAGCCTTATCCAAAACAGACATTATCTCTGTAAACTGAAGAGAAGTCCATCCTTGCTGCTTCGAATCATTGTCTATGTGATTACCACTCCCGTTGCAGTCTGAGTATTCACTAGGTGAGTCAGACTCTAACCTTTTAGCCCCAAGAACATCACCTTTCATTATGAGTTTCAATTGGGAAACATGTTTCTCAACCTTAATCAAACAAGAAAGAAGCACAACAGAGAAGGGGAAAGAAGTTAGAGAGGATATAAGGTGATCAAGAAAAAAAAACTTCTGAAAGCAATAAAATTAAGGGAACACCACAAAGGGCTATGGAAGACGCTAATTTCATTTCACCAAAGTTCAATTACATGTTGTCGGCTTGTCCGGAAATGGTAGCAGAAGAAACAGGTTCTTTGTAGAAGTTTGTGGAGAATGTTGAACAGCAAGGGATTATAAGCTGGCAAAACAAGGTCAATATGACCACAATGACCCGAGCACGTATATTCTGTCTGACCACACGTTTGGCAACTAAGTCAATCAACAATAAGTCAAAACATCAGGATTCGAACTAGATAGCTACACTGACCAAAATCAATCACTTATAAAGTATTACAAAAAATGGAATTTAAGAAAATAAGAATAAGAAATATGATAATAATACAGATTCCAAAAAGACACTTCATTCTCGTGAAAAAACATAGTATTCTCTAACAGGTCATAAGTTAACAATGTATCAAGATTTTGTTTAACGTTCTGGCATACAAGATTTTGTAGAACTTCATTCTATGCCATATTATTGATTCTCCGAGACCATTCATGGCAATGCAAGAAGAAAACAGTGGACAATACTAAGCAAATAAATCATCATTATTGGCTTGGTCCAAAATTACAGTTTCCACACATCTCTGAGAGTAGAATACTCATTACAAAATAAAGTGGTTCGGTTTTGCCTCTATTTAGTCAAACATAAGCATACCTCTGTAAATCACTAACCCCTAAAATAATAAATAATAAATAATAAAACAAAACAAATAATATGTTTTAACAGTATAAATTAAATCCATGAAACCATTGAAACGAATGTGCAGAGAGCTTAGAATGCAAAGAATGGGCATGAAATGTGGCATTACAGTTGGCCGCGTTCATCCCCGAGTGGGCCCATCGCCTTGTCGTAAAGCCCACCATTCACGGGCGTGTGTGTTGAGTCATCGAACAAAATTGGGCTGGTAACCTTCACAAAGCTGTGCTTCCGAACCTCTTCGTCGGTGAAGAAGCCAAACCTAATCGCATCCACGGACGTCGTCGGAACCTGCGATAAAAGCTCCGAATTTGTAATAATTCACTAATTCATTGAGCTTCCCCATTCGACTCAACACAATAATATGACCACGACCCACTGAAAGTAAAACACAAATACAATCCGTATATACATATAATATACAAATAGATAGAGAGAAGGCGAGACCTCTGAGGCAGCCATGGCGACGATAGAAAGAGAAATATTGGAAGGAATCTCGGCGGCAGAGGAAGAAGATGAAGTTTGATGTCAGAGAGGGAAAAAGGTGTGAGGGTTTAAGCGAGGGTTTTGCGTTTTTCAACTCGCCGCAAGTATACTTACTCGCGTGCGTGTTGCGGTTGTCAATTTACCCTATAAATTACTTCCGGTAAATTAAGGGGTGTATTCAAATTGATTTGAGATTATTTAAACAAATCTTGTTGTATTAATTAGGCTTTTTGTCACAAAACGTCTTTAACGTTTCTGAAATTATCAGATTGCAGTTTTTTTTTATCACTTATGATCCCTAACGTTAATATAGGTACTCTTAAATAATCCATCTGTTAAAAAAACTATTAAATTTAGGAATATAATCATCAAATCAATCTAAAATTATAAAATATATATTTTTTATTTCCTTCCCTTCTCTCTTTCTTTCTTCTTCTTCTTTCTCTCTTTCTTTTCTTCTTCTGGCTACATGCATCGTTGGACAGGAACAACTTGAAGAAGCTTTGACAAGCCAAACAGGACCGATTGTCGAGCTCAGTAAACTTGATGAGCCACCTCAACTAATTCAGGGACCAACAATCCATTATCAGGAGGTTCTTCAAGCATCCTACAAGGCTGGGCCTTTCGGGCTTCTTTCTTCTCCTTCACTCTTTGAATCAAAACCTTCATGGGTGTAGGGTAAGGCTTCCTCTCTGACATTTTTCTTGGAGGTCTTGGTACATCCGCATGCAAAGGATAATCTGCATCACCAACTAAGGTAAGGGTTCTCTCCAATTCAAATCAAGTCGACAATGAAATCTTGTAAAATTGCAAGTTTTCCATATTATTCTTCTCTGCATATAGTGTGGAGATTCTACACAATTACACAATTTAAAATAGAAACCAATAGCTTTGTGTTTCTTCAAACCAAACACAGTGACTGAGATTAGCATTCATATGGAAACGAGAGATCGAACCAGGGCCCGCCAGGATCACAATGTTTCGGGCAAAAGCTTTGTCCAAAATTTTTGTTCATTCAGTGAAAACATCTGTCAAAATTTCAGCATTATCTCATCTGTATTTATAACATTTTCTCAAATTTATACACTCAAAGCAAATGTTAGAAAAATGCACTCAAAGCAAGAAATTGATATAGCATCGAAAGGACACAAGATACAATGCGGTTACCTATTCAAAATGACCAAATGTTGATTTTAACACCTCAAGCATCAACTTCCAAAGAAGACGAACTGAAAAGGAAGAAGAAGAGCCGAAGAAGGGGGAGGGCTGGGTAACTGGATACACAAGAAGAACTGGAGAAAATGAAAATGAAGAGCAAGAACCAATCAAATGAAGAAAACGAAACTGAACAAGAGTCTGAGGAAGAAGAAGAAGAAGAAGAGAGGGGAGGGGGGACTGGAAACGGTAAGCGATTGTGAATTGCGGTGAAATTATTTTATTTTAGTTTTATACGTAAAAAGGAGAGAAACAAAGAGAGAGAAGAGAGAAGGAATCTGGCGGAGAGAAAGAAGAAGAAGAAAAGAAAGAGAGAAGGGAAGGAAATAAAAATATATATATATATATATATACTTTATAATTTTGGATTGATTTGACGATTATATGCTTGGATTTAATAGATTTTTTTATAGAGAGACTATTTAAGAGCACCTATATTAACGTTAAGGACCATAAGTGATATAAAAAAACTTTAATGATGCAATCAGATAGTTTCACAAACGTCATGGCCGTTTTGTGATAAAAAGCCTATTAATTAAGACTATAGGAGCATTTTTCTCACTATTTTAACCCAATGTGTACCTTTACCATCCTTAAAAAATAGTGACACATGTTCATGAGTTTAACTATAATTAACTCTTTGTTTTTTATTTATATGATGACATTATTATGAAAGAGAAACAATGCTTTAATAAGATTTTTCATAATTTATCCTTAATTATTCTATTAATTAACCCAACAAACTTTCCATTTTTCTATTAATTACCAATGAAGCGAACAACAACCCAAATAATTTAAACATCATGACGATCATTACTCAAAAAATAATTGATTCATTCGACACTATTGAACACTTTGACACAAAAAACCAAAAAACAAAAAAAAGCTCTTGTACGCCACTCCTCCTTCATAACCAAGGTCTAAAAATACAGCAATTTCGATGGAAATATCGGGATATTATTGATATCAATAAAATTAAATAAAAAGCACGGAAATTGAAAGAAAAACTTGGAAATTTTTATTGAAACTTTGTATGATGTTTATTTAGTATCACAAAAAAAAAGAAAAAAAAAGGAAGGAAATGCATTGCATGATGAGTTTAACTAATTTAAGCTGATTATATAGCGAGCTGACAAACATTGTGAGTGTAGAAAATATGTAATAATTAATGAAAGAATATTAAACACACCATAATCATTTATATATAATGATTTACTATATTATTTTACACTTTATACATTGCATTGTAAGATATGTGATTGACTTAGTGCTACATAAAGTTCCCTTTTGCGTATTATCACAAAAACATAAGCAACATGGTGGTTAAGGCATTGTAGGAGTGAAATGGCAGGGGTTTGAATCCCCTTTGCATGATGCTTTGTGTTTTTTTTTCTTTTTTCCATTACATCGATAGTTTTGATATTTTCAATGTTATAGCGATATTTTGACAAAATATTACTGAAGTGTGAGGGAAATTATTGACATCGATATTTTCCGATTTATCGATATTTATACGATATGTGCATGTATATGTTCCGAATATCCGTGACCCGAAAAAATGATAATATCCTATATATTTCGTCGATATTATCGATATTTTAGACCACGTTCATAACCAAGGACGGTCCCATGAACAAGCTAACTTAGGCTATAGCTCAGGGAACTTGTTTTTGTTTTTTTTGGACTACATTAATACCCTAGCCTAGTGTCACGGGATGACTTTTTCGGAGTCTTCCTTTCATGCGGCCTTAGACTTGATCGCCTCTTGAACAAGCTAAGTCAGCCTCCTTCCTACAACCCAAAATCAAACCAAGCAAAGAACAATCGCAAGAGCAAGAACGCAAAAGAATGCTAAAGAAAGTTTGGGAGAATATCTGCTTGTATTGCTACTCAAATGCTTTACAAGTTATGAGGTGAGGATACACAATGTGGCATCCTCCTTATATACTGTTCCTATCCCACCTACCACTACAACAGGTGGCTAAGATACAATGTCACCTACCGGCATCTACCAACTACTGTCACCAACCGTAGTTTACCAACTACTGTACAACGAATCTGGACATGTGGACTAAGAGGTCTAGCGTGATCAATCCAATTGCCTGGGCCTTGAACATGCGGGCCGTGACATTTTCCCCCACCTAATCCGGTGACGTCCTCGTCGCCGCAGTAGATCCTTCTCATTCGAATGCTTCGATGATGTCTTTGTACTTCCACAAAGACTCTTCTTTCTCCCAATTGCCTTCGGACTCTGGTAGGCCCTTCTATTTGACAAAGTACTCAAAGTACCTCGGTACACCCTTGCGTCGCACCTCTCGCTTGGCCATAATGCACTCAACCTCCTTGTCAAATGAAGTCACCATCAAAGGTGGAGCTCGTTGAGACTCTCCACGACTTGGCTCCTCGAGGTCAGCATGGTAGGGCTTGAGATTGCTCACGTGGAACACCGGATGAATCTTCAATCGAACTGATAGTTCCACACGGTAAGCAGCTCTTCCCACTAATCGGATGATAGGAAATGGACCCTCATATCTCTTCAACAACGCCTTGTGTAACTTTCTAGTGGACTTGTGTTAAGAGAGATTGAGCTTCACAAAGACCATATCACCTGGTTGAAACACAACATCTCGTTTATGCTTGTCCGCCCATTTCTTCATCTTCCGAGTTGCCTTCTCCAATTGGGCCCAAGGCAGCTCATTAATCACCTGCCACTCATTGGCCATCTTGTATGCAGCTGGGCTACTCCCCATGTAGCCTGACACCACTGTGTTCGGTATCATAAGTTGTTGTCATGTTGCTAACTCAAAAGGACTTGACCCTGTTGACTCCGACCGCTGCAAGTTGTATAAGAACTGAGCAACATCCAACAATTTTGCCCAATCTCGCTGGTTGGCACTCACATAGTGCCTCAGATTGTCCCACCTTGGAACATAGATCATCTTCCTTGTTGCATAAAGAACACCATCATCAGGCCAAAATCTTATTGTCTTCCCATCTTTGACAAGCTCTAACAGACTTTTGGCTTAGGGATCATGCAACAAGCCCTCTCGTATCCTCTGCTCCTTGTCATTGAGCTTCCGACTCTTGAAAGCCAATGGGTGTCCATCCTGCATGAGTACATCACCAATAGCATAATCTGATGCATCAGTGTGTACCTCAAAAGGTTTGCTAAGATCGGGTAGTCTCAGCATTAGTTCCTCTATAAGTGCCCTCTTCAACTCATCGTAGGCATGATCCACTTTCCTCCTAGGTGGTAAGGTTTTGGGCAACTCCTTGACCTCTGCAAATGCCTTAAGGACTGCATCCCTCACTTTCAGGACTGGTTTGACTTCCTTCTCAACTGTGTACATCTTCATAGTCCCAAGGAACTTCGATTCGCCCTTCTTCCAAGACTTGGAAAGTTGCATGACTGACAAGAGCTTCGACTCGCCTTGTTGCCTCATCACTGGCACCATGCATGGCATTGCTCCACCCTTTGCAATGCACATAGTATTGTAGAATGGAATGGGAAATGCTTTTACCTCGTCTATGAACTCCATTCCTAGCACGACATCGTAGTCATCCATTGGGATCACGGAGAAGTCAGCTACTCCCTTCCAAGCAGCAACGTGTAGCTCCACACCACGAGCTACCCCATGATTGGTTTGGCAGTTGAATTCACCGTCTTCATGCTGCCTGCTTCCTTCGAGACTCGACACTCAAGTCTCTTTGCTTCCTGCACAGATATAAAGTTGTGCGAGGCACTTGTATCCACCAGGCAACGGGTTGTCTTGTCATTCACCATGGCGTCGACGAACATCACTCCTTTAGCTTGAACCTGTGGTTGAGCGACTTTGGCCTGTATGGCATTGAAGCGGTGAATGGCCCCCATTCTTGCTTCCCTGTCGACCTCATCTTCCTTCTCTTGGTTCATAGCATTCAGAGCTTTCTTTTGCGGATAATCCCGCATTATGTGCGCTCCATCTCACAAGTAACAAGCTAGCTTCGACTTGTCTTTCCCCTTGTCACATTTGTCATTCTTCTTCCCGGATGACTTGTGACTGTCATACTTGTCTCCTGACTTGCTACCTTTTTTTGGCTTGTTGTCTCCCCCACCGGATCCACTGCTATCTTTCTTTCCTTTGAACTTGGAGTCGCCTTGATCCTTCTTCTTGAACTCAACAAGAGACTCAGCTGCAGCAATTGCCTCTGACAAGGTTTGGACGTGTCTCCTTTGTAACTCCAACTTGGCCCAATTCTGTAGGCCAGTCATGAAGTACATGAGCTTGTCTTCATCCGTCATGCTAGGCACCTCGAACAATAGGTTGGTGAACATGGCGACATAGTCCTTCACGTTCCCAGTTTGCTTCAGCCATCTCAGCTTCTCCTTTGCCTCATACTTGGCATTCTCTGGATAGAAATGCAACATAATATCCTTCTTAAATTCATCCCAAGTCTCAAGTGTAAACGTATCTTGTTCGATCTCCATGGATCGACGACGCCACCACATGAGAGTATTATCGATGAGAAACAATGTTGCCGTGTTGATCTTGGGCTCATCATCCTCGAGCTTCAAATACTTGAAATACCTTTCGATATTCCACAAAAACATGTCCAGCTCCTTTGCCTCCCTCTTCTCATTATAGGATTTGGGCTTGAAAGAATCTAACACCTTGGGTTCCTTCGGAGTCCGGGTCTTGTTCAAGACAGCTTCCTTGCACAAAGCCCAATCTCCCTTCACATCCTTCACCTCATCACAAAACAAAGTAAGCTCCGCTAAGAAGTGATCCAACTTGATTTGGACATCTAGCCGCATGTTGTCTAGCGTGGAGTTGAGGGCTCCTTGGACTTGGCCTTGAAGCTCATCCACCACAGCTTCGAAACCACTCTTCATAAAGATGTCCTCCTCGAGTCGCTGATCGAACTCGACCACGGCATTCTCCATCTTGGAAAGTCATTTCTCCATCGTGGCTACAACATCTCTAAATCGTTCCCTCTTTGATTTGCCCCCACGATCCATATTGACCTTGGACAGATTAGTCTCCACATCAGATTCGCTCTTTGACATGCTTCTTCGAATGATTCGAGCTTTCACTCTGATTCCAACTATCACGGGATGACTTTTTCGGAGTCTTCCTTTTGTGTGGCCATATACTTGATCTCCTCTCGAACAAGCTAAATCAGTCTCATTCCTACAACACAAGATCGAACCAAGCAAAAAACAATCGCAAGAGCAAGAATGCAAAAGAATGCTAAAGAAAGTTTGGGAGAATATCTGCTTGTATTGCTACTCAAATGCTTTACAAGTTGTGAGGTGAGGATACACAATGTGACATCCTCCTTATATACTGTTCCTATCTCACATACCACCACAGTAGGTGGCTAAAATACAATGTCACCTACCGGCATCTACCAACTGCTATCACCAACCGTAGTCTACCAACTACTGTACAACGAATCTGGACATGTGGGCTAAGAGGTCTAGCATTATCAATCCAACGGGCTAGGCCTTGAACATGCGGGCCGTGACACTAGGCAACCCAAATAAAATCTTCTTAAGTAACCCCACTAGACTGACTTTTCCTCTCTCTCTCTCTCTCTCTCTCTCTCTCTCTCTGGGAAAATAGGATTTCAAATTGACTTTGGTGTTCTTGCATGTATGAATTATCAACTAGGGATTTTGATAAATTGATTATTTGTTAACATGTCGATAGAATATGTGATAAAGGCCTAGTTATTTATTTACAATTGACCACATTTTTTGGATTTTGATTAGATATTTAACTATTTAAGTATGTTTTTATCTACATGTACTAGCATTTTGAGGGGTAATGCTCAATATGTCCCCTTTGGTTTTTTTGTCTTTAATAAAATTCAATGGTACTGTCGAGTTTTCAATAAGTTTGTACGTAAGAAAAATTTAGCCCAAGTTATTTTAGGGTTCAAATCCCAGATCCATCCTTGTTCAAAAACAAACAAAAAAAAAAAAAAAAAAAAAAAAAAATAAAAAAAAAAACTAATACTAATGCCTTTGATTAATCCTGTGAAGCTTTAATTCGAATTGAACTTAACTTAAATCAAATAACTTTAATCACTTAACAAAAAAAAACAAAAACTGATTGAACAAAAAAAGAAAAACTTCTTGGAGCACGTGTAAATTCACGAACTTTACTACCATCGAACACCCAATTGAAGTGACTTCTGTCTTTCTTATTCTCTTTTTTGGAATAAGAACATTTGCTCCGCCTTTATTTTGGGTAAAGTGTGTGTGTGGGGGGCCCCCGGCGGCGGGGGGCGGGGGGGGGGGGGGGGGGGGGGGGGGGGGTGGTTGTGAGGGGGTTCACACACCAGAACAAAATAAACTATTCACCCTGTCTAAACAGACCAATCTAGCTTTAGGAATACACAAACATCACCACCTACACAAGAACTGACCCAACTAGGAGCCGTGTCAAGAATGAATAAGCCCAGATCCAGGTTATGGCTCCAGTTGGCAAGACAGTCAGCAACTCCATTCTTCTCTCTATACACATACGTGGTACAATGACCAAATTTCTCCAGTTCACAATAGCTATCAACCAAGGCTGCCAAGGGGTGCAAACCAAGCAGAGAAGGTTGCTGGCAAAGTTTCCCAGCGACAGCACTGCCTTTTCAGTTTCTATTGTTTTGATTTATTTTTTAAATTAAATTAATCAAGAAAAGTGAAAAGTTTGAAAGGAATGCGTTTTGTTTAAATTTCCCTTAATTTAGTTCGGCCTGCAGTGTCCTGTTTCAGATTTTAGTTGTATACAAACTATAGCATGTTTAAGGGCTAAGAAGCCTTGTAACAATTTTGCTAAGTCTACTGAGGGTGGACATTTTAGAGACAATTATGTTCTGGAAAATGTCATGCTTAACCAAAATACTCCCGTACACATAAATTACACCGAACAGAAATGATAAAAGCGAAAGGGTCGTGTCCAAAGCCTCACCATGTTCACTAACAAACAAGGTCAAAGGAAATGTAATTTCTGAGGGGCATCCTAGACCTAGCAAGTGCTGCTACAGCCATTTTTAAGAGTCTATACAGAAATTACCCTAATCAACCAGCAGTTAATGAATTGATATGCACACAAAATATGCGTTTTACAGAATCAAAGGGGCACCACAGAGAAAGAACTTTAAAGCTCGACCACACTATGGTAAGGGAGGGGTGACGAACACGCAAGCAACATGAATCACAAGTTGCCGAGCTACAAAAGGCTTGGGAATGAAGCTGTACTCTATTGCTGTTTTTCTGGTTTGCCTGACGACTCCCCTTTGTTATTGTTATTTGCAGGAGCCACTGGGGCAGGTGTTGAACGCTCTGACTGCGAAAATCGAATCAAGATCTGCATAAGGACAGTAACAACGCCCAAACCCAATGCTGAAAATGCAATACCCTTCCACGAGGATAGAAGCGAAGACCAGTAGAGGAACTTTAGAGCACCCAAAATAAGTAAACAGGCCCAAGCTGTAACAACCTGCACTAAGCATGAGTTAATTAGCAGTACATACAAGACACCCCCAGTTACCTGAATATAGAGAAAAGGTAACACGGTAATAAATAAAAAATTGAGTGGCAAGATGGCTAATTTTTAAGAGCACGTATCCCACCAAAAGAGACTTCAGCGGCCGACCAGTAACTTTCAATTGTTGATCGCCGAAAGTTTGCTCTACTGTGTGTTTGTCCAACAATGCATCCTAGTATATGAAAAGCAAACAAGAAGAACATCAAAATTAGGACATTGATACATGAATTATTGGAAGCAAAACCCGATTAGTCAGTTCAATTTGATTCAAGAATATATGTGCAAAATACATCTTAATCTTTTCCCTTCATTTTCCAAGTGCATGTATTTCATATACGATACCAGAAATGCCAGGAACACAACCATGCAACACATTATATAGTAGTCACCTTGGCTACAAATATATCTTTACACCATTGTGCAACAGCCTCATCAGTTTCAGGCAAATCCCTCATTACATGCCGCTTGATGTGCACATGCACCTGCAACAGAGTAACAACCAGGGCAGGCAAGTTTGTATAAGCCAAAAACCCAGATATAAAAAGGGCAGCTCAGTGCACAAGGCTGCTGCCAATCCATAGGATTCAATCAGTAATCACTAACATAAACAATTTCAAATTTTGTAATCATAAAAAGCATTCAGCACAATTTCAAGACCCTCTGAAAGTCAAATGAATGTACAATGCAAATCTAGCATTATCACAGTAAGTAGAAAAGCTTCAAATTATGTAGTTGACATCCAGAGATGACACGAAGCACTTGTTACTACCCAAGTGAGAAGCACGTGCCATTGAAATCTCCTCACAGATACCAAAGGACCCACAATGTTCAAAAAAACATAAAACAAAATCATTGCCCTTTGCCCTTTTTCCTCCCAGAACATTTGAAGAACATGCTCAATGAAGAAATATGCCAACTAGTGATTCAAAACCACAAGGTATAAGAGAATTGATAATGCAAAAATGATCACAGTTTCACTACTCGCACTGCACATCACACCACAACTATCTGGACAGATGTTTCTTGGAATCCCTTGCTTAAAAAAGCCGCATGTGTGTACTCAATTAAACAAAAATGTGCATTTAACATTCTGTGTCAGTTCTACAATTAAACAACTTACACAGCCTTTTTTAAAATCTCAAGCAAGGCAGGCTTACCACAGAAGGTCGCCCCTCAAAGAGTCTTAGCATTGTTGGTGCAGGTGAACTTTTAGGAATAGCCACTGTTACATCATAAATGGCTGGAGCAAATGAGCGCATCTGACTGACTGCAGTGACAAAACCCTGAAAGAAACAAGAGTTTTACCAGATAAGCCAAAACCACGTGTAATAGGGAATAATGGCCTGTTGTAAAGGAGGATTCCAGAACATTATACTTTCTTATGCTGATGGGAATTCTGTAACCAGCCAGGAGATGGAGAAGGCATTCCAAGAAAATTATTATTATTGTTTTCTTAAAGTAGTATGAGAAAATGCAATGAGAATTTTACCTTAGTACGGGGAATCAAAACATTTCTAGGGACAGGAAGCCCTGTTGTGGCTGCATATTCTTGAGCTGCTAAAAGCTTTGCCTGTGTAAAACGAGTGCCTTCTACAAACAAAGCCAACCAAAAGGGCTGAGGGAAGTCCTTCAGCCGTTGAACACCTGACTGCAGATTTATTACCACAAGAAGCAAATGAGATCAACAAGGTTACTCCAAAAGTAGACATTTTAACGTATTGCATATGCACAGCTAGGTTAGAAAAGAAATGTCCCCATTCAAAGTGCAAGGCTAATCCTAATCCCCTTTTACCCAAGTCTAACAATGGCTCCTGTTTGGTTTCAAGGAAATGTGATAGTAGTGAAAATTCAGTAAATAAAAAACAATAATAAAAAATTAAGTCAAAGAGTCAACTTATGGATAAATGTTAAGTAGAGTCTCAGTCAATATATTTGGGTCTTGGAAAGACTCAACGTCGTATAAGTTTCTTCCTCCTATCATCAAAAGGGTGTCTCTTATAAAGCAATCACATTTGGGAAGAACCAAAATTAAGTATTGTTGAAAGACCTGGTGATTTGGTATCTTTTCTTTCTATTTCTTTTTTTTTTTTTTTTTTTTTTTTTTTTTTTTCCTTTTACTTTCCTTTATCTAACCATACTCATTTATCCTCCTCCTATTATTTCCCATCGAACTTTACGGTTACATAAACTATGAATCTTTCTTTTATCTAAACCTCTTCTAATTGCCAGTTCTACCACCTATGACCACAATAATCATAGGCAACAACTCACCTTCTTTTGTCCTACATCAACATGGTAGCCGAGCCAAAACATTCTCTATGTTCTCCAAAGTTTCCCATTTCTTCAAGTAAAACAGTTATAAATGCAGAACTTTCATCTAGATTTAAGGATTTGTCTGGCACTCGGTTAGTTGATTGAAAAAATAAATCAGTTCATTGAAAAATAGTTATAGTGGTAGGAAAAATGGAAACATCAATTTGTTACATACAGTCCCTAAGCAAGAAGAACCTAGACTCTTTGTGGAAGAGAAGTGTGAGAAATTGGAAGTCAGTGAATTTTATGGGGACAAAAACCCTGAAGCATTTCTCAATTAGCCACATGGCTTAGCTTTTTAGGTGGCCTCTCTTGGCAGATGAGTGAATCCTCTTTTCTGTAGAGAGTTTGGAGGAAAAAAGAACTATCAAACCAATTATGCAGTCATTAAAATTTAGGAGATAACAAAATGACTATGAAGTTCATCTACAACACACGACTTCTTATCAACTAATTACAAGCAATGAGTTCACATACAATTCTCAGAATTGGTGCTATGAAGTCTATTTTGAAGATATACTGTCTGATACTTTAGCTTGGTTACAAAACCTGACTTCAATGAAATGAAGATATTTATGATATCTATGTCCAGATTGCTTATCAAATTGAACAAGAGTATAAAGGCAAGACTCCTTAAGAGTTTCATGAGAAAGCAAAACTCTCTAGTGTAAAGAACAACTGACATGTGCCTGTGTATATCATATGTATATAAAATATGTAGATAAACAACCATACACCAATACCTTTAATGTGCCTTCATCTTTGGCCCAGCTTCTTTCCAAGAAAAGATACTCAGAAAACCACATTGACCACCCTATGACCTGCATGTAGAAGGCATGCCATTTACTGACAAGAAATAAGGAACACCCAAAAATAAGGCAAATGAGAATGCTTATGTTAAATGAAATGTAGACTGGATGACAAAAGTGGGGCCACAATACAACATTTGCAGCAAAACCCCAAACCCGCAACTATTTCATGAAAATGTATCAAATTAAATTTTTAATAAAGTCTATAATAAAATTGCAACACAGTCTGAAATTAAGTATTAATGACATCTAAACTTCTAACTATTAATACCTCAGGATCATAACAGACTCACAAACTTCAAATTTTAAAATCTTATCTAAGTTGTTAAGGTTATAAACTACTCTCATTTAAGAAAAGATTACTTAAAAACAAAAAAGACAAAAGGACCACTTGTGGGGCCAACTCTGCATTGTAGTTTAATGATCTGAACCATTTGTTTTCTCTCCATTCAAGAACCATCCTTGCAAAAATTGGCCCAATCGAAAACCACCTAACCATCTGATTATCATTACGATCATTTAGGGTTTACAAGAAACACTGTTTTAGTCTATTTATTTTATCACAATTCGACGTTTTAATGATTTTTTATTACGCTATTTTTTCACAAAGATGACTCTTGAATGGAGTCTTAAGAAAATAGATGGCTCAGATATTGAACTACAATTAACAGTAGGCCCCACAAGGGATCCCATTTGTTTGCATTCCTCTATGGAAAGAGCGTCTATGTATGCAATGTCTTCTTGTCAAGACAATGTGGCAACCTAAGATGCTTATGTTATCACACTATGAATCTAGACCACACGTTCAAGCAAGAACCAGCCTGATATAGAAAATATCCCTTCTCCATGTAGACACAAACAATGCATGTATGTGTGTGTGTGTGAACTTAACAATTTCTGACTTAAAAGCTTCATCTCCACATGCTGACAGGACATCTTAGGGTGGAACATACCGGAAGGAATTTTGATGATTTCTTCATTACAGCTAAGCTGCTTCCAAGGCAACCTGACCGCTGCATAAGTACATTTAGTTCTAAATCAGCAGCATAAAAAAATATAGCACAGCACTAGTCTATATTGTGAACAACTTTTACAAGCACATGTGAATAAACCTCTATATAACTTTTGTGTGCCTCTACAAATATAATGTAAGCATATCATAAAACAAACTAACAGATAAAAAAGTACTTTTTGATAATTTATTATATGTTTGAATATAAACTCGTTTCTGATATATATATATATATATATATATTTGTGCATCATGCATGTGACTTAACTATGATAAATAAACAGTGTACCTGAGCCAGAACCCATCCAACAAGCCAATCAATATCACTTCTATGATTGGATATGACAAGTGCATGTTCTTTACCTAGAAAATAAGAAACATGAGCAGATAAATGAACTCTCCTGCATAATTTTGAAAAGGACAATATATACCTAGTCCTAGGCACAAAAACATCAAACAAGAGAAAAAGTTTAAGCCTTACCCATTAAATTAAAGGTTTCATGGTCTGTGTATACTTGAATCAGAAAGAAAAGAAAAAAACAAAGAGGATAACTAAATCAAGATTCAAATTAAGTGGACATGGAAAAAAATAAATTATGGTTCAACTTCGAGTTAAGTGGGTCTTCATATATATAACTTTTCTAGAGGTTCTATATAAATAGGTAAATAAATAGGATGTGTATGCTATTCGCCTTTCCATGTTCCTATACTAAAGGTTTTCAAACTGTACTGGAAATATAACGACCCAGTAATGCACTGTCCATATTAGTGTGACACCCCACTAGACACATTAGGATATCTTAATCTCTCACTATTCTTTTTTTCTTGATAAGTTACTCTCTCTCACCACCTTGAAATGGATAAAAGAGACAGTACACTGTTGCCCTTGGTCTGATAAAACACAAGTAAATTTGTAACCAATCGCCTCTCTCCAACCCCAAAAAGAAAAATATGCAACCAAAACCTTCCTAGTTTAGGAATTGATAGCATTTTAGGGATTTATACAAGCTTATGAGAAGAATATTTGATCCACATGCTTTGATTTCCGCCTTCAGCATTACATCTTCTAGTCTTTCTTATGGTAGCAATTGCTGCTTTGAATCTTTCAAAAGCCAACAATAACCTTAATAATTGGTTCGTACAATTTGTACGGGCAAAGATTTTTTTGAAAAATACATAGTTACAAGCTAGCAGAATAAGTGGGAAAGCACTTAAAAAATGCTCAACATATATTAACTTATTTGCAGTTTAAGAAAGTTAAATCAATCAAAACCACTAAAATCACACGATATGGGGGGCTAGCTAATACCTTAACACCTGCCCACCAATCAATGAGCCACACCAGCTCCAGCCACAATAATTCTGCCACCACTCTGTTTATCCTTCTGTATAAATTCTTAGACACAGGCCGAATAAGAATGAAGCAAATCGCCTGAAACAATTGACCAAGTATGCTGCACAGATTCAAACCTCAAAAGAAAAGAAAATGATACAATCGATATTATAATTGAACAGAAAAAAAGAAAAAAAGTGAACTCAATCTCAAATTTTAACTCAGTTTTGAATAATAGAATTAAGCTCAATGGGCTCAACAGCATGAGAGATTCAAAAACGAAGTTCTACAGTTTCGTTTCATTCCCAATTGTTCTCCGAATCATTGGAATTATACAGGCCAGATTAGAAAGTCGAAACAAAGCCGAGATTCACATGCACGCTGAGAGACGTACGCTACCCAAAGAACCCACTTGAGAAAGAACAAAACCATAAGGCTAAAATCAATCACTATAAGCAACTTATACTGAAACCCCGGAAAGGAAAGAAGCAAAACCCTCAGAAAATACAGCCCAAAAATGAAGAAATCAATAACAAAAAGAAACTGAAAAATGAGTGAACCAAAAACCAAATCTACGCAATTACGAAAATAAAATCCAGAACCATTAAGAGAAAAGCGAGAAGGAGGTGGTTGCCTGAATGAGATTGACAACGAGGCCTGAGATGAAGAAGAGCAGGCCCAGTGGGACGACGACAGCTGCAGCAACAATCGGCATGGCCCAAAACCCACAAAGAGGACAGAACGAATTTCACAAACACACACAGATTTCAAAATTTCAAATTCCCAAGTGCTCAAAAAGGAATGAAAATTCTTATTTGGCGTTGAATTTAAACTAGAGATTTAACGAGCGAGCCCTATGACGGCAAGTATCCGGAACTCAGGCACTGTGAGTGAAACGTGTTTGTGAAAATGCGTCAGAGTAATGTTGCGCGCTTTAAATGCCGTTTCTCATATAATATATAACAAGGGAATGAGAAGGACGGCAATGTGTGAGAAATGGGCTTTTTTTTCTTTTCTGGTTTTGCAATAAAACTCTGTATTTATTTCTTGACCTTCTGCTTCCTTGGGCTGATAACCAACCAGAGTCGGCATAATATGGTTGGCTTGAATCTCACTGTTGATGGGGTTGATGGGGTTGATGGGGGGTTGTTGGGTCCATGGCCCACATCTTATGAATTGTATCCCAAATAGTCAAATATTTGATTTCTTATCAAATACAGATGTCTTGTTACTAATAGTGTGGCATTTAAAGTTGTTATCTGCCATCTGATTGATCACATAAATTCCTGTTCTAATACGGTACACGGATGGTTCCAACTTCCAATTTATGACATATTTAAGGGCTGAGGTTGAATTTTTGGGCTTAATTGAATATTTGGCCCATTTCACTGTCACTTCATAGCATCAATAAACAAAAAAGCTAATATTGAGGCTAAAAAAATCTCAATGAAGATTCATGAATATTTTAGGCCCAATGCATTATCGTACTATAAAAGAAGCCTAGCTAGTGAACCCGTGTAGGCCCATCAAATACGGCTACTGAGTGCCTATGCAAGTTTTGACGTTCGCACCATGCCGAGCGAGACTACAATTTGGCATGTGGGGATGTCATGGTACATGCATACCAATCTCACATGCAAACCTGTAAGATTTGACAACTTCACATGCCTGAGCTCACATAGCCCACTACTTTGTCAAGCATTATCTAAGGCCTTCTCCAACCCATGAGGTGCTAAACCCAAATTTCCCCCTTCCAAAAAGTGACTATTTGGGTTTTGCTCAGACTCAAATTGTTTTTTCTCCTAACCCTACGGACTCAAATTTTAGGTATGCAACTTTATTAAATTGTTTCAGAATGGTTTAAGTCTATTTTTTTTTATAGATAACTTTTCTTCATTTAATCTTTTTAAATAACATCATAATTTAATTTTTTGAACAATTTGACCTAAAAAAATTGAAATTCCATAAATTTAATTTTAATCCAAAAGTAAAAACACACAAAAAAAAAAAAAAAAAAAAAAAAAAAACATAAAAAAAACACAAAAATGAAAAAAAAGAAAATGAAACAATTGTTTGAAACCTCATTCACCATTTCCAAAGCTCCTCCAAAGGTGATTGATCAAATCATTTCGGAGACTCTGATGCACATGTGGAGATCGAACTCTATTATGACGAATCATGTAATCAGAGAGAGTCTGCCTATCTTGGTGGTACTCATATGTAATGTTTGACTCCAACTCATATTATTTTGCTCTAGCCCTCCTGGATCGTTGTGGACACATATCCTCATCATTAGATTCCTCTTCAACATATTCATACTCATCTTCCACAATCATGTTGTGCAAAATTATACATGTCATCATGATTGAGTGGAGGTTATCCTTGCACCACACACGTGCAGGCTTTGAACAATAGCCCATCGAGCATGTAGTATTCCAAATGCTCTTTCAACATCCTTCCTGTACGCTTATTGCATTTGTGCAAAAAGCCTCTTTTTTGGGTTATCAAGAGAAGATATGGTCTTCGCCAAAGTAGCCCAACGGGAGTAGATCCCATCTGCCAAATAGTAGCCCAAATGGTATTGATTCCATTGACAATACATTCAACATGAGGAGCCACTCCATGTACCACATCATTTAACAATGGAGAACAAGCTAAAATGTTGATATCATTGTTGGATCCAGCGGCTCCAAAAAAGGCAAGCCATATCCATGTCTCGTACGAGGCCACAGCCTCTAGCACAACAGTGGGGTTTTTTTTTGTGACCGGTAAACTGGCTTGCCCAAGAAGATAGGGAATTCTTCCATTCCTAGTGCATGCAGTCAAGACTTCCTAACATGCCTGGGAAGCCTCGACTGCTTGCCTTGTGCAATAGCTTGTAAAGGTCAGCTGGATTTGGAGACCTGAGGTACCATTGGCCATACACGGCTTCAACAGCGCAACAAAACTTTTGGAGTGACTCAAGAGTTGTTCTTTCACCCAATCTACAGTACTCGTCGGTCACGTTAGCTGAGCATCCCCATGCGAGCATACGAAAGACAGCGGTTAACTTTTGCTCAGGGGATAGCCCTTGTCGGCCGAGCCCGTCTTTTTTTTGGCGTAAGTATGGCTCGTGGTTGACAACATCATTCAAGATGCGGTAAAATAACTCTTTCCGCATTCAAAACAGCCTACGAAAGTCGGTAGCATTAAAATGTGGCCTTTCAACGAAGTAGTCGGACATGAGATTGCGATGGCGATCTTCCCTGTCACAGTTCTTGTACACACGACCGACTACCGACCCACCATGTTTGGTGGCTTCATTATCCTATGAAGTATGGTGGACAATGGCTTCAATCACTCTCTGATGATGTTCTTCAAATCATCATCAAACATAAAGGAAAAGATAGCCTTGCCACGGTTATCCATTGAAAACTTCAAATGATATGAAAAATATGAGAATGAAGGAGATGATGTGCTTGAAATGATATCAAAAGTATGAGAATAAAAGGAGATTGATGAGATTGACAAAGGAAAAATAAATTGAGAAATAGATAAAATGTTTTTGGTAGATTATTTGAGAAATGGATGAGTATTTATAGAGTTTGGAGTGAGTTTTGGGGTTGGATCTGACTTAGTTTAATTTAAAATATTATTTTGATCGTTGGATTTAAATTTCAGCCATTGGATCTTTTTTTTTTACCGTTAAAATAACTTAAATTTAATCTAGATCGTTAATTTACAGTTACTATTAGAAATTTTTTTTAATAAAAAAAACAGATTCTTTGAAGCCTAACAGCTCTTTGAGTTGGAAACACAGTGCGTGGGGGCCCCAACAATACTATTTGATTTTTATTTTTTTTTAAAGTAAACAGCCCAAGCCCAACGACTCATTGTTGTAGTGCTAACACGTGGCTTTAGCCACAACTCCAACCCATCAGAAAATGTCACTAGCACGGGTCCCACCAATTTTCAGAAGCACATGGGCTTTGCCACCTCAGCGTAGGGTCCAGTGAATAGTATTGGGTTCATGTAATACTTGGACCCATATTTGGGTCCAAATTTAGGTTTTCCCAAATTTTGGGTCATTCCTTTTCTTGGATTGGGAGAGGTTTGGGGGGATATTTTGGGTTTGAGTCCAAGGGTTGGAGATGGCCTAACACAACCTTAATCCACTGCAGTACAATGTAGCCCAAGCATAAACATGCAAATAACATGCAACACCAAGCGACTTCCTTTAATGCTAGACCACCTGACAAGCTTAAGTGGGGATTGCCGAGAGGTTGTGGTATGGATAGGTAAGAAGGTCCACAAGCCGCACGAGAACTATTGAATAATGGAGATTTTGGGATGCTTGGGAACATCGAAGTCCAAGCCCATTCTCCCATGTGGATGAGCAAATGATATATTCTTCAAGCTCTCCCTTTACCCACTAGAAACAAGTGATTTTCGACACTCCTACTTACCTGCTGGAAATAAGCATGTTCTGACACTTCCTTTCAACCATTAGAAACAAGTTTTTTCCAACGACTTCCTTTACTAGCTAGAAATAAGAATTTACTAGCGCTCTCTTTTATTCGCTGGAAACAAGACGTTTCCAACACCTCCTTTTACTTGTTAGAAAGAAATAAAGGAAATCCCTCACCCTCTATAAATTGGTGTCCATGACCCAGCAAAGGATCCTCCCTTAGGCTACTACACGCATCCTAGCAACCATCGACGCCTTCCTTAGCTATTGCAAGCATCCCAACAGCCATCAACCCACTTCTTCAGTCATCACACCTCTTTTCTAGCTGCTGCAAACACCCCAACCATAACCTCCTCAAACGTTTCCCTCATTTTCCTATCCTTGAAATCATTATTCCCCTTAAGCTTCACTTCAAGCATAATCCCAAGCTACCTATTCATCCTCCCACCTCTAGAACTCATAAATCTATTAAAAGTCTTCATCCTGTATGAGACTTTTTCTTCCTGCAGCTAATGGGCTGGGTTGCTGTAAAAGGGCGGACTGAGGAGACTGTCCCTTTTGCATGAGTTCGAAAATTAAGCCCTAAAATACCTCGAAAGGGTAGCAAAATCTTAGGAGATATTTTGGCTATCTTCACTGATCAGAATAATGGTAACTTACAGATGATTTTGGCATGCTTTCATATAGTCTTTTAGCTCAGCATGAGTGCCATGTGGCATGGGAGCAAAACCAACATAAGTTTAGCACTAAGAGAGAGGTTAGACTTGGTTTATGAGAAAAGAAAGTACTAAAGTAAGGAATTAGGTGTTTTGTGAGGAATTTTGCCTGGGGAAAGAGGAAAAAGAAAGGCAGAGTTCTTCTGGCAGCTGCAAGAAAAACAAATTGGAGAAGAAGGTGAACAGTGCACGAGGTAGTTAGATTTTTGCAAGTTAGAGAGAAAGTTTGCTCCCTGAATTTGAGTTGCCTCTGTTGGGTAGGGGAAGCCTCAATTTATAGCTGCTGGAAATCACCATTCTTCAAGAAACCCTAATGGCTTCTACTTATTTTGGCTAAGCTTTTTCCTCATTTCTCCTCATCTTCTCTGACTTCCCTATCTTGGCAAAAATTGCCTCTGTTTATTTGCTCGAATTCAGGAGATTTGGGAGATCAATGTCCCCATTTCCCGCAGCTACGCAGTGAGAGCTTCCCTTCTTGGTTACTGTTTTTTCTTCTTTCCTTCCCCATGCCTTGGCTAAATCTGATGAAGGAAAGGAAGTGAAAATATATGCTGGTCCAAGGGGTGCTTTTGATAGCGTGCAAGCCAGCATTCCTTGGTTCTTTGGGCGTCTTTGGGTTGGAACTTGCTCACAGCAGCTTTGCTTGATGAGTCTGCCAACCTCCTCCTTCACATGTTTTTTGTTTTTCAAAAGAGCTGAAGCTTTTGTGGGCTATTTTGGGATTTTATAAGGGCCAAGGTGGTTTCCTAAGCAAATGGGCTTTTTGTGAAACATTGGGCCTCTTGATTGGGCTTATTTTTTTTTGGTTGGGTTATTTCTTGGTTAGGTTATTTTGCTTGGGCTTTTGGGCTACTTTTCTCTCTTGTGCTTACCCACATGTTTGGGCCTAAGAAATGGGCTTGAGTCTCGAGGCTCCCAAGCAACCCGAGACTTTCCATTTTTCTGGCCCATCAATGGGCCTCATATTGATTTATTACCGTCCATACCACAACCCACTCAAGCAAGCCCCGGTTTTTTGAGTGGCTTGGGCCCACTTAAGCTTGTAGTGTGGTTGGGTGTGCGATAACGATTTCGTGCTTGACATGGCACATTGCTTGGCATGTTTTAATTTATCGTCTTGCAATGCTTATTTTTTGCATGGGCCTGTAGACCCGGTATATTTTATCTCAACCTTGAGCCAATTTATCTATTTAGCGTGGCACGTGAACTGTAATTTGCATGTGGTGGGTTTCGGTGCACTCTGCTTTACGCTTTTTCCTAATGGATCATCGTTTTGGGTTGATAATTTATTCAGGTCCAACCATGTATTTTTTTGGGTCTCAACACATCCTATACTTAACCATAGCCAACACCAATCAAAGAACAAGTTGTGTTCATTGATTTTGTATGATACAATTAGATGTTGAAACGGTTTTCGATTTGTCTAATTTTTTTGCAAGGATGATCTATGAATATAGACTTTAAAAAAAATGGTTTCTGTTGAGAGAAAGGGAATATATATATATGCATATAAATATATATTTTTCTCACACTAATATTGGCATGTTAGCATCTCCGATTAAACTATGGTGCCATTACTTCTAATTTTGTTAGGCTGCATACCTTCATCTTAATGCCCCACATGGCCATTTGAATTTCTTCGTGCCTGCAAGGCCATTTTGATGACTTTGGCCGCAAGGCCACCTAGCTAGCCTTTTATTTATTTATTTTAATAATTGTTTTTGTGCATGCAGTTTTGACCAATTTGGCTCAAAAGGCTATTTTTTATGATCATGAGGTCATTTAACCCAGCATGGCTGTAAGGCCAAATTATATATATATATATAATAATAATAATAATAATAATAATTGAATATCACAAACAACTTTGCAGATTACTAATCTCCCGCCTTCTTGTCACTCTTCAATGTCTCCCAAACAAGTAAGAGAGTACAACATCATCTTGGTTGACGCCCTTAATGAAGATGAGGCTGCTTTCTCCAACATTTTTTATGATTTTCCCATGCTAGCTACCCAGCACAACATGGTCCTTGATCGATTTGAATTGTAATGGTCAGTTTAATTTGGTTTGGTTATAACAAAAAAAGAATTGAATTGATTAAAAAATGGTTTAAAAATAAAAAATAATTAGCAAGTAATGTTTTATTTTTTATTTTTAATTTTTTTTTTTTTTTTTTTTTTTTTTTTTTTTTGGCATTTTAAAAAAAGTTGAAAAATGAAAAAGAAAAAGAAATTGGGTTTGGGCCCAGATCAGATGAACAAATTGAACAATCATAAATTAGTTTGGTTAGATTTCATCTGCAATTTTTGTCAAAATCAAACTGAAATAAATTATTTTATTATAATTGGTTGGGTTAAAAAATTATAACAGACTATTGAACCAATTAGCATGATATTTAATACAAAACTCCTTATATAGTTGTTGAGGCCCAAAAAATCTAAGGCTATGCCCAAATATATTTCTAACCTAGTACGACACCTAACTTGTGAAGAAACCCAACTTGGGTACGCAAGATTTTGTCATATGCGCTTGCACATGTGCCATGCCAAGCAAATACACAACACACCACGCAGAAAGGTCATAACAAGCCCATAAAATGTACTGGCTTTATGAATCCGCGCTTATTATCTTATCGAGTTCCATTTGGCCCGGCCATAGCATTTTACAATATGGCAAAGCTCAAGCTCAAGCACAAGCACACCAAATAACATGCGACACCAAGCGGAAAACCTTTATCTTGGTACCAAGCCACGTTACAAGCTTAAGTGGGCTCAAGCCACGCAAATGTCTAAGGCTTGTTAAGCATGTTGTGGTATGGATTGTAATATCCCACATCGACCAACAGAGAAGGGGTGATGTGCCTTATATGTCCATCTAGCACGAGGCCTTTGAAGTCATGAGAACTCCGAAGTTAAGTGCGTTTGGGATAGAGCAATCTTAGGATAGGTGACCCACTGGGAAGTTGCTCGTGAGTAGAAACAAAACCATGGTAGTAAGGGGGTCCAAAGCAGACAATATTGTGCTACGGCGAAGCCGATCCGAGGTGTGACATGGATGGTTATAAATATTCATGAGGCCTATTGATGGTCTAAGGAGCGGAAGTTGTGGGCTGCATGGGAGCACCAAAACTCAAGCCCATTTCTTAAGCCCAAACATATGGATAAGCATGAGAGAGAAAACCCAATATCTTAGAAAAATATCCAATGGCATACAATACTTGAAAATATCCCACATTAGTCAAAATATCCAGCACCTCGTCAAAACCAAAGCAAAATCCACGCAAATAGGTTGCTTCTAGCAGCTTGACGAAACTAAGGCAAACTTACAGGGCGCTGGAAATAAAACACCAACAACCCAACACCTTAGAAAATAGCCCAGCCGAGCACCTTATAAAATATCCAACATCGTGGAATTATTCCACATCCCTGTTAAAACCAGATCGAAGCCAAACCATCGTAAAAACCAAGCAAACCCATGTGCTAATGGAAGTAAATCACATTTTGGACCAGGACCCTTACCCATTCTTTCCTCTGCAAGCTCTGGTCGGAAAAGCAAGAGTCGTCTAACCCAGATGAAGGAGTCCAGCCGCATGAAAGTCTTGGAACCCAAAAGCTCTGCTCCTATGTACTTGGGTTGGGGAGATTTCACCAAAAAGGATTGAATGGAAGAAAGTGAAGAAAATGAAGGAGATGACTTGATAAAATTGAGGGCTTCTAGCGCCTATAAAAGGAGGCACATTCTATCCAGCAAAATAACTCACCCAGAGCGAGCAACATCCTTATTCATTGCTGGAAGTAGGGCTGGGCTCGGTTTGAGTTGGTTCGGTTTTGGGCTCAATCCGACACCGGATCGTAGGCTTCAGTTTGGCTATTTTGAAAACCGAAACCAAACCATAATTGATGAAAACTGACCACTTCGATTAATCGGACTTGGTGGTTTTGTTTGATTCGGTTTCGGTTTTTTGGCTCTTAGAGAGAGAGAGAGAGAGAGAAGAAGAAGAAGAAGAAGAAGAAGAAGAAATAAAAATGATGGAGAGGAGAAGAAGAAAAAAAAATAGGGAGAGAGGGAGTGAAGACAAATATAAGAAGAATGAGAAAAAAAAAATAGAGAGAGAGGGATTGATGAAGATAAGACAAACGGAGAGATTGAGAGAGAAGAAAAAGAAAAGATTGAAACTATGTATTATATATCTATATATTTCTTATAATAATATTATATATAATATTTTTTAATATCTTCGGTTTGATTTGGTTAAACCGTGGTTTTGAATATTGCAAACTGTACACCGAACCATATATTTCGGTTTGGTTTGGGTTTAAACCGATGACAAAAAAAAAATGAAAAAAAACCAAACCAACCCAACCCATCAATTTGGTTTGGGCGGTTTGGCCGGGTTTCGGGTCCAAATGCCCAGCCCTAGCTGGAAGCTTCAATTTCAAGCTTTGTTCTTCCATTTTTTTTCCTTTCTCTCCTATAAACTCATCTAGAGAGAGCAAACATCCCCTCTCACTATTGAAACCCTTCAATTTCGAGCTATGTTCTTCCATTTCTTCCATTTTTCTCTTCTAGCAAAACACTCAAGAATGTGACGAAGCTTTCGTCAAGCCACTGGTCAAGCCACCCATTCTTCCACCTTGCTCTGAACCTTTGTTTCCATAAGAAATCCAAGCTCTCTCTCTTTCTAATACTAAACTCATGAAGGCTCAGCTCCCGTGCCACAAGCTTCTCATGCCAAGCCATAATATTGATATGTAAAAATTGTCTATCTTGTTGTTGAGAGAAACCAAAGTGCTTCCTAAGGCTCCACGAGCTTTTTGAAGCACTTTGGGGCCCTGGTTCTTAAACTCAAGCAGAGGGGCAAGCATACTCTCCTACTGCTTGAAGCACCAGATTCAAGCTCTAGTTCTTCCAACTTCTCATTATATATATATATATATATCTCTATCATATCTCTTTCTCTCTCCTTCTCTCTATCATCTCTTTCTCTCTCTCTCCAACAACCCTATTCCAGATTTGAAACACATATCTTTGAAGCCAAGTTGAAATCATGGGCATTACCTTTTTGGTGAGAAATCCTAAGGTGCGACCAAGCATTCGTCAAGTTGCCGGAAGCCTAATCAAATTAGTAGCAGTTGCTAGAACATCTGTTCCACTATGTTTCAAGCAAACCCCTTCCAGCGTTTGCTCCACCTCTATCATCAAGCAATAGCTTTCACAATAGCTGATGTATCCTTCTCATCAAAACTTTCAATGTATTGAAGAGTTATTGAAGAAGACCAAAGCACTCCCTAAGGTTTCAACTCTTTCGGGGTGTTTTAGGGCCTGGTGCCGCAAACTCAAACAAGGGCGCAAGAGAGCTCGATTTACTTCGCAGTAGTCCAACAAGCCCATTGTAGCTCTCAACAAAAAAACCTAACAATAGTATATTGGCTTATTATCACAAAACATCCCTAAAGTTTACTGATGCAGGGCAGAGGCTATAAGCTGCTGTCCAGCGACCCAAACATACCCAAAATACAGAGAATAGAAGGATAAAGCAATAGAATCGAAGTTGAAACGAAGATAATTGAGTTCTAGGGCAAAATCCCAACAGAAACTCTATAAACTAACGTCTGAAATTATATTCATCAACAAAACTAAATACAAAAGTCTCTAAATAGCCTATTTATACTAAAATACACCAGCCAAGCATTCCCGTTCCTACTTTAATAAGAAACCCTAATTGACAAAGGAAATTAAAACCTAAACAGGAAATTAAACCAAATCCTAGTAAGAATAGGAAAACAAGTAATAAAATAACCTATTAATTTAATATAACTAAAACTTAGCCTTATTGGCTGATGCCCACTTAGATTAGGAAGTCTAATAGATGCTCTTGCATCATTTACGAAACTATCATATTGCATCCTTAATGTTTTCTTTTTTGTCATTTGTGATCCTCAAGGTTAGTATGCATGAACACAAATGGTCCTTGCCATTAGGTTCCGTCAAAAAACTCCGTTAGTTTGCTAACGCGGCATATATGTATATCACAAAACATCCTTGAGGTTCACACACCTACCTATCACAAATGGTCCTTACAAAATTTTCAAAAATTTTTCTTTTTAAAATGGTATGAAATTTTTTATGAATGATAATTATTTTAAAATATATATTAAATTTTAAATACATGTGACACTATATTATTGTAGTTGTGGGCTCCATGTATATGACACATCAACAAACTAATGAAGTTTTTTTAAAATAATTTAAAATTCATAAAATTTAAAAATGAAAAAAACTAAAGGTTTAGGGTTCATAAATGGTCCTTAAGATTAAAATCCTTCTATAAATGGTTTTTTTTCATTTGTAAATAATTTTAAAAAGAAAACCAAAATTTTTATGAATTTTAAGTTAAAAAATAAAAAAAATTCGTAAGGAACTATTTATGATAAGTGTGTAAACCTCAGGGATGTTTTATATATATATATATGTATGTCACGTCAGCAAACTAATAAAGTTTTTGACAGAACTTAACGGCAAAGATCATTTGTGATTGCACGTACTAACATTGAGGATCATAAGTGACACAAAAAAACATTAAGGATGCAATCTGATAGTTTCGTAAGCCTTAGGACGTTTTGTGATAATAAGCCTAGTATATTTGAACTAGCCATTTATCATTTTCTAATTAGTTTTTAGTGTGTTACAATTTTTTAACTTAAAAGAATATGGAATTTTTCTAAAATATTTGACTTGAAGGGCTTTTTTTTTATATAAAATGTCAAATTAGAATGGACCTATTTATGAAATGCCATATTTTTCCCCTTAAAATTTCGAAAGAGTGTTGCTATTTATACCCGTTCTCCTATTTCCCCCACCTTATCTTCGAAATTTTAAAGACAAATTTAGTCATTTATAAAATTACTTCTAAAGGGTATTTTAGGAATAATAATTAGTAGAAAGATAGCATTATATTTTTTCAAATTTAGGTCATAGAGAAATAGGACGTGTAGAAATCGCATCACTCTTTGGAAAACTGGTCACTAAACCGAACACAACCGGACAAACCCAGTTTCCGGTCAGTTTGATATATCAGAATCCATTGGTTCATTTAATCAAAAAATTAACACGTGGCAGCTTAATAGTTGGGGTCGTTCTAAGCTACCGTGTTCCCACCTCATGTAATCATACGAACCCACTCGATGTAATTACCATTGTCGCGCGCCGCCTCACTCTTTCATCTCTGGCTCTTTTTTTCCTCTTCTCAGTCGAACCCACGCGGCAAATCTACAAGCCTTCTGGTGAATCTTCGCACGCCGCTGCCGCCGACCCCGTTCTCCGGTAAACTCGTCGACCCGTTTTCGGCCTTCGGTTTTGTTTTGGGTCTCTATCTGACTTTTGCTTGGGCGATTTCAGAGATCTGCAGGCGACGCTTATCGGCGGTGGTTGCGAGTTGGATCGTCGTCGTGTGTTCACGATTCTGTTAGCCGTCGTGCGTGGGTCAGAGTCCGGCGACGTCCGGTGGTGAGTGTATATGTGCTTCTGTTTTCGTTTTATTTATTTATTTTCCTTATTTTTAATTGTTTTCTGTTTCCTGCCATTTTTGTTTCATAGGTCATAGATCTGCCTAGGTTATCTCGGTTCTTTGGGGTTTCGAGGTTTCTGGATTGAAGGGGTATGTTGGATTTCTGGATTTTTGTAATCTGCATACAATCATGGTGCTCGTAATTTTATAGGAAACTGTGCATGGTTTCTGGAATTGTGTAACCTGCATGCTTGGAAATTCTGTTTCTGTTAAGTTTTGAGGATTCTAATTTGGTGAGAAGCTGATATATGCGTAGATCCCTAATTTGAGTCTGATGCTATGGGTACAATATGCTATAGTGTTCCCCTGTTCTAACTTTCACACCTACAGCAGTCTGAGTTTTTCTATTTCATCATACACCGAGACCATCGCACTCTCTTTCCCACTCCCTCCTGCTACCTCCCTTGCTCTCTCTCTCTCTCTCGTGATTTGGGCTCTCATATCATCTTTGGCGTTTTGAAACATGAAAGGAGCCCTAATTTAAGCGAAGTCCTAACTGGTTAGTTAAAGAAAATTGTGGGTTTTTTCTTTTCAATGATATTGCCTACCATATTATTCTCAATGCTTAGACATATAGAAGCTAATGAATCAAGATTATTGATATGAAGCATCAAAATCACTTTCTTTGGTTGTGCCAAAACTTGAAAACCATAAAAGACTGCTAGTTCTATTTGCATTCTGGCCAATGTCATTGCCCCCTTTCCCTTATTACCCTCTCCAAACCATACTTAATAAATCTAATGTTCAGCTCGTTTATACTTTCATGCCTTCAAGTAAAACTCAATTGTAAAAAAGGCTTCATTTTGTCAATATTTTTGGTTACTTTTTTCTTGTTTGCTTTATAAGTTTATCTTGTTTAGTGTTGCTCTAATGTTAAGGTTGGTTGAACATGGTTTTGCCTATGAATTGAGAGATTGTTTAAGTAGTTTGGGGATAGAGATTTTTATTAAAATAGCATGCTGTAGTTGATAATGTTCTGAGCTAATCTATAATGCAACTTTGTTTAATTTAATACTGCACCCTGGGCTTGCATCAGTTTAAAGAAAATTTCTGTCTACATTGGTTTATTTGGTTGTTGATTATTGAGTTGATTTTATATAATGCTCGTGATTTTTTGTACGGTGCACATGCACGTATATCTGTAATTGTCTGTTTGCCTTCATGTGCCTTGAGTAATTACATGGATTTTGTTTTTCTTTTGCAAGGAAAATCAATGCACATGTTTTTTTTTCTATTGCTGCGCTTTGATAGAATTTCCCTGAAGTTTGTGCTGTCTTCACCATTCATGATATTTGAAGCCATGTAGATCCTTTTTTTTTTGGTGGCATTAGAACTTATAGAATCCTGATTCCTGGCTCAAACTTCCTATGTTTCAATATTTATTTTACTTCTTGTATCACCATCTTTACTTGTTGAGATATACCACTCATCTGATTTGCTTTACTATAATAGTATCAATTAAACAGCTTTCGAGTTCTTTTTAATAGGTCAGAGGTTGCTACTGAGGATGATTACGCAACCAACTGTCAATCCTAAATCTTCTGCTAACGGTTTTGGCCGTCGAAGAGGTGAAAGAGAAGGGGGAGCTAGGGTGGAGAATAAGTCACAGTCTGGAAAAGCAAACCACAGCAGATCAACTAATACTGGTGAACTTCATAGATATAAAATTTTCTGGATATAACATTAACCTGACCTCTAACTATATACCTGTTCAAACAGGCACCAAATCTGGCAACTATGAGAGTCCTTCACGTGATCGATTAGTGTATTTAACCACGTGTCTTATTGGGCACCATGTGGAAGTCCAGGTGAAAAATGGATCCATATATTCTGGAATCTTTCATGCAACAAACGCTGAAAAAGACTTTGGTATGTTCTGTTGATTTGTGCTTTTTGTATGGTTTTTGTATTTTTTTGTTTGGTTCTCGTGTGTTTGTATTAATTGTGGTGTTACATTAGCATATGTTTCAAATTTTTTAGAGATCAGGAATTTGTCACTAGTGTTGTAAATTGCTATTTTTTTTATATGCAATTAAGTGCATTAATGAACATGCACTTGTTGTCACTTTCAGGAATTATCTTTAAAATGGCTTTTTTGTTTGTGTTGATTTTGGTGTGCTTAAAGAGAATATGTTTAACACTAGCATATATTTTGGTTTGGTGAGAGGTCATGGATTCATTCATTAGTGTTATATTTGTTTTTTTTTATAAAAATTTTATAAGAGCACTTTTTTTGCAAATTGCTTTGTTTTTTCCTCACATTATTGCTCCATGCTGTTTTTTTTATGTGCTTATCAACATTCTATTGGTTGTCACTTTCAGGAATCATCTTGAAAATGGCACGCATGATAAAGGATGGTTCCTTACGTGGACAGAAGTCTGTGGTAGAGTCAGTTAGCAAGCCTCCTTCAAAGACTTTTATAATACCTGCCAAAGACCTTGTGCAAGTTATCGCAAAGGTATGCTCCATTTCCTATGCAATGCAATTATCTGAGGCAAGTAAAATTATTATTAGTAGCATTCACATTAGCTCCATTCCGTTCTGCTGGGTGAAATTAATTTCAAGCGATTGGCCTTTTTTTTTAGGGGGAAGGGGTGGTTATCTTTTTCTTGTTGTTTTGATACTCTCCCTCTGCTAAGTAGCCTATTAAAATTAATAACAACTACAAAGATGTGGATGAGGCAGTTATAAAGAGTTTGATGTTGTAGACTACGCAGCAATTTCTATACTTTGTTTCTCTTGTCACTTGTGATCTAATTGCATTTTTAAATGAATGATGACAGGATGTCTCAATAAGTAGGGATGGATTGTTAAATGAGGTTCAGCCTGAAAAACATCATGAAATTATGATAGATTCCTTCATATCACAATCCCGCCGTGGTGAAATGGAGAGAGAGCTGGAACCGTGGGTCCCTGATGAAGATGATCCACAATGTCCTGAACTGGAAAATACATTTGATGGACATTGGAATAGGTTGTTATAGTAACTTTCTTTCCCCAAATCTCTTGGTAATTGCTCTACTGTTCAAATAACTGCTCTACATGAATAGGTGCCTTCAGGACACTATTGTTTCTACTGGTAACCTGACCTTTGTTTCTTTATGCATGTTTATTACATATTTCCCATTAAACTGGTTTATTTGGCTTTAACTATTTAAAGCTGTTATTAAATATTCCTATCTGGCTTATTCTTGTTTAGTTTGAGTCATAGCATGGTCTTTGAATTGTCATTTCTTTGGAGTTATTACTAGTGAGAGAACCCTAAAATGTTATTAACTTATTCTGAAGGGGGGTGCAATTGTTGAGTGATTAAAAGTGCTGTGCTGGAACCATTCTCAATTTGTGATGGCTAGCATTATTTGCAATCTTGGCGTTTCATTATACATATCTGAAGATAATTATGTTTTTGTTTGCCCGCATGGTGCTGCAATTTATTGGTAGTGTGGGTCCTTAAAAGGGGAATGCCCTGTGTTTGTTTTGTATGTTACCAGAATTCGTCGTATGATTCAGTTTACTGAGAAAAGTGGATGATGTAGACAGAGAAAGGTGAACAAAGTAGATATTCCAATCAATTTACTAGTTAGAGTTAGTGATGTGGTTTTAGTAGATGGATTAATGGTATCGAAATTTTGCCTCAGCTGATGCAAGTTAGACATGAATGTAGGGAATATAAAGGCGTTAGAGTAAGATGGCACTAGAGGATTTTCAAGCCAATTTCCAATGGTTGCATATTGTATCTTGAATTTAATTGACCTGTGCTTCACTTTTAGAGAATTTCTACATAATTTTTGGGTATATAAATATTCTGATTTCTCAATATTTTCCATATATTATTTTCTTTTCAGGAACTGGGATCAATTTGAAACAAATGAAACATTATTTGGGGTAAAGAGCACATTTGATGAGGATCTTTATACAACGAAACTTGAAAAAGGTCCACAAATGAGAGAGCTGGAAAGGGAGGCTTTAAGAATAGCAAGAGAAATTGAGGGAGAGGAGACACATGATCTACATTCAGCAGAGGTGAGGCTTGGTTGATATATTTTATGCTTTTGTACTTTGTTCTCCGTGTCCCTTATATTTTGCATGCTGATTTGTTTTTACAGGAAAGAGGCATTCACCTCCATGAAAATTTTGATATTGATGAGGAGACAAGATTCTCCTCTGTTTACCGGGGTGAGGTTGATGATAGTGGATATGATGAGGATGAGGATATTTTGTTGGATGCACGTAATACTGATACCTTTGGAGATTCTTCTGGTTCTTCAAGGAAGGGTTCCCTTGAATGGACTGGTGGAAAAATCAACAATGGAGCTCAAGTGCCATCAAGCTCTTCATCTGTGGTATTTCCTTTGTTAATATCCCTTCTGTATATTTTAGTTGGTGTAGTTAGCCGAGTATGGTGGGATTAGTTTTTAATCTATTTAGTGATTATTTTTTTTGAGCTGGTTTGTTTTGTCTAGTAGGAATTTTAGGTATATGCTATTAATAAAGTGGTTTGTTACTGAAGTGGGGGATGTACTCGTCCTAGTGTTTCATTACTTATGTGATGAGTGTGTAGGTATATGCTCACCCTTTACCGTTCATAAATGGATATTTTTCCAGAGGTTATTGAGTTCTTTGGTTATCCTATATTCTGGTTGAATAAAGTCATTTGTTGAAACATTTCTCCGTAATTGTTCCATTTGTGAGTAATTTAAGTGCTGAGAATCTAATATGACAAATATGGGAAAGCTCTGCGTGGTTATAATGTCATCATCATTGCTTTGATGGGTGTTGAAGTCATTGGTATGGTCCAAAGTCTAATATATAATACGGGGGCTTGTCAACCAATTCTCTGTTTTGTGCTTCTATGTGAATTTTATGATTTCCTTTGACAAGTCCTGATTAAATGCTAATGGTATATGTATATCTCTCTTATGTTGCTTCACAGGATTACACACAATGTACTGAGTTGAATGTTGCCCCAGATTTATGTCGCTCTGGAACTTATGACCACGCTAGACAGCTGGCATCAGAACCACCGTTCAAAAGTTTCCCCAGTACAGCTGGTGAAAGCAGGTTTCTGATTTTTTTTTTCTTTCTAAATAATTTCTTGTATCCTTGCAAGTAAAATAAGTTTTCATGTCATTACACAAACATTTTTTTGCTGATTAAACAGTGTGCTATATTATTCAGTGAACCTGGAGAGAGAGATAGTGCTACTGAGTCTGTAGAAAAGCGGATGGTGAGTGATGGTTCCGTATCTATGATTTGTAAAATCTTTGTGGTGCCTTGTATGATTTTTTCTGTGGTTCACTGGCCTCTGAAATTAGTTTTTCTGTTTTATGTTCTTGTCAATGCAGCTAGCTGAGGACAATCAAAAGTCAAAACCTGATGGTGAGTGCCATTTATTTTTTCTTCCTGCTATTTTTCTCCTGGAGTTTGAATCTCTTTCTTCCTCAGACACTTAAGTAGGTGGTTAAGTTTAGATGCAGTTTTCTGAAGCTCAACTTTGTTCTATCTTGTGGCTTTTTTCTCTCTTCACCCAAAGCTTGGGAAGCTTGCTTCAGTGCCATTTTTAGCATTGTCTTCTAATATTTTTTCATTACACTGGTCACGAAGTTAATTTGTTGTTTATGGGAGGTAGATTCGCAGCCACTGCTGAATGAGAAGAAAGATGCGTTTGATAAAGGGGTATTATCCCCAAATGCCACCTCTTATGCTCCAGCTCCGGCTTCATCAAAAGGTTATGAGAAGAGTTCTAGTGAGATATTAGAGGGTCCAGTGGCTGGAAAAGCACATGTTCAAACACACACTGTAAATTCTCATGGACGGCCTGGTAGTTCTGCATCTTCCAATTCAGAACGTGCAACTGCTGCACCGACTTCTGGAGGCCCTGGTTTGTCACCAAGCTCATCATTGGGTTCATTGTCTTCAGAAAAGTCTACATTGAATCCCCATGCTAAGGTATGATTGATACACCTTTATGTTTTTCACGACCACAAAGTCAGACATAAATGTACTCTTTTCTATTAATCATATGCCTGAAGTGCCAACAGCTATCGTTACTACTATTGTTATTAATATTACACATATGATCTCTTGCTATGTACCCAGTTCTATTTTATCTCTGTATTCATATGCTAGCAACTAGCTGATGCAACAAGTCTTTTTTTTCATTTTAAATTTAAATATTGTTATCAGGAATTCAAACTCAATCCAAATGCAAAGAGTTTTGTTCCATCTCAAGCGCCTGTTAGGCCTCCATCCCCGGTGTCTGATGGTTCCTTCTATTATCCATCAAACGCTCCCGCTGTACCACATATGCCGGGCATGCCTGTTGGCATTGGAGTAAGTACCTAATCATATTCATTTACCCTTTTCTCCCCCTCTTGTTTGTCTGTTTCTTTTATGTATTAGATGCTGTTCTGTATGGAGTTTTGTGCTAAACAATCCAAAATTCACTTCCATGCCTCTCACCTAGACGTAGTTCCATAAGAAAGAGAAATGTTTTCCTTCTGCATCACTACCCCTCCCGCCAACCCCCACACCCCCACAAAAAAAACAATTTTTTATAAATTTTTATCATGCATACATTATTGATTTTGATATTTTGAATTGCCTTCCATTTGCTTTTTCGTTTTGTATAGATAAATTTTCTTTCAGCTTGTTATTTATTAATGTCCATGAAATTTGCAGGTTGGACCGTCTTTCACACACCAGCCTGTTATGTTTAGTCAACAGCAAATGCAAGCACCCCAAGCATATTTTCATCCAAATGGGCCTCAGGTGCAATTCTTTTTTGACTTTGCTTTCAAGGTCATGTGAAATTTTTTGTACTTGCACAATTTGAATGTCTGACATTAATTACATTTCTTCATTTAATTGCAGTATGGGCAACAGATGCTTCTTGGCCACCCTAGGCAAGTCCTATACATGCCAAGCTACCAACCTGTAAGCAATTTTTATGTTCTGATGTAATGTAGTTTAATTCATCTAGAATTTTTCTTTTGTAATGTTTATATAAAAAAAAATATAGTTATGTGCTATTCCTGTAACTGTCTTTATGTCCACTGGAGGCATATTCTGTGATAAGATTACTGTTACTTTTCTGGGTCAAAACTCTTGTAGAATGATTTTTTTAGTTGTTCATGTATTCTGTATTCGATTTGTCTTTACAGGAGATGCCATACAAAGGACGAGACTATTAACTCTCTGTTGGACGAATGCGCTTTGGTTGATCCGGCTGCTGCACCTAAAGAATAACTCCTTGGAGTCTTCTGGGAACAATTTTTCGAGGAGCAGAGCCCTCCTCTCCAAAAAGATCCCTACATTGTTCTTGAATCTTTTGTGTGCCAAGGAAAGCTTACTCCTTCCCAGATATACCTCATGACCGACCTATGCTTTAACCCGTATGATTGACACTGGATTTATCAATTTCATACTGTAAATTATTACCCGTGTCTCTTAAAAAATATAATTTATCCAAACATTTATATTTTATGGATTTTTTTTTTCGTTTGGGATATACTGATTAATTCACAGTTAACAATTTGTCAAATTTATGTTGTCCAGCATGCATGCCATACGCATTCATGTTGGAGTGGGTTGGGTATGTTATTTGATTGATCAAGGATTTGGTGCCTTTAACGTTCGATGAACACAGATTCGGAATAATTGCCGTGGATGATCAGATTTTATTAATAATATTTGCAAATGATTAAGATGTAACTCCAGATTAACGAGTTATAACGTTGGTGTGTGATAATCTACTTGTTTAAGAGGGAGGGCTGGTTAATTCATTTCTCCAAGTCTCCTTTAGTTGAGTAAATTTTATTTTTTGGGTGAGTGAAATAATCAATTCTTGAACTGGTCTCTTCTTTAAATGAAACTCGTCATTCCAAATACTATCATTCTATATAGGTTTAAATTAAAATGCTTTTATCAAGATGCCCGCAGACTATCTCTTTGAAAGCTTATGAGAGAATCATTAAATATCATTTATGCAAATGGTGGGTTTTGACAATAATTTTAATTTTAATTTTTTAATGATTTGATACCTATCCATAGTGGGAAGGGTTCTACGGTGCCCTTCTAAGCTTCAAGGGACTTGATCAAGAGCATCTATAATTATACTCTCTATTTTTTTAGTTACAATTTAGCTAAAAACATACAAAAGCTATTTTATAAACTCCCTATAAATTTTTAACTCCAATCATATTTTCTAGTTTAGGGACTCATAAATGTTGTAACTCTTTTTTAATTGGTCAATCTCTATAAAACAAAATAATATAAAAAATAGTTAGCATTAATTAAAGATTTAAAATACTCATAAAACAAAGCATCATTAAATTATAGGGAACCACTAGAAGTTTTTTCTCTCTCTTGAAATTTGGGAGCTCTTAGAGGTCTTCCTACTTTAGGAGGTAGATAGAAAGCATGGTTGGAGTTCTATTTTTTCAAATCCTCCCTAAAATTTGTCTAAGGAGGTTGCTTAGGGAGCCCATTGTTAATGCTCTTAGACTTCATCATACAATCAATTATTTTGATGTCTTCTATCCTTAAAAGCTTATGACTTGACTTAAGCTAGGTGAAAGCACCTAGCAAACTCAACTAAGTTTATGAAATTATGAGAGAAAAAACATAAAACTCAAAGAGTTTGTGGACTTATTGACTAAAAATCTAAAACAAGGCCAACAAAAGGAAGAACAATCACTGCTAATCTTCATGCGGGACATGACATAGAGAGTGTCACATAGTCACTCCACGGCCCCAACACGCTAATCAATAGCATGTCTATCATGACCAAGTAGAACACCTCAAAGAGCAGCTCCGCAAAATGTGGCACATCCAACATCCAAAGACAACCCAAATTCATGGTAGAGCTAATAGATATGCCAAAGGAAGACCATATCGGCATAGATGCGTCAAAAATCATAGAACGTTGAGGATTCGTGAAGCTTTCTCTTTCTCTTAGTCGGCTATTGTAAAGAAACTTAGGGGGATTTTGGGCTTGTTGTGCTACGAAAATAATTACTTTCAGATTTGTTGTAAGAGAAATCAGATGTCAATGAAAGTAGTTTGGCTTTTTGTAGACTTTATATTAAAAGTGATTTTGATACAAAAATCAATTTAAGAGTGTTTGGTAAATGTTTGTGTAAAACAACAGTAAGCTGTGTATAATGACTAAAAAGAAAATGATGTTGAAATAATTTTTTTTATTCAAGTGTTTAGTATTATATATAAAAATAAAAATAAAAACAGTCTCACTTTTTTTTTGGCCAAAACATTGTCACTTTCAAGTATGCAAATTTTTTATTAAATATTGTTGTTGAGATACACCTTGAAGAAAATAGGACAATTCTTCCTTCCTTACCCATAAGGAGGAACACCTCCTTACCTTCTATTGTGGCTCAACCACAAAGTAACATGTGTCATCTTTTTTTTAATTGTAAAAAGAAAACATATTTTTCACTTTTACTGAATCCCTAACTTTTTACCAAAAAAAAGGAAAAAAAAATCCCCATTAATTTTTTTTTTCACTTTGATTTTTCTCAACCATTTTAAAAATAATAATTTTCCTTCCTCAATCAAAATTTTAAGGGCCCGTCCGGTAACATTTTCAAAGAATGCTTTCTTAGAATATTTTCAGAGAATGAAAACAAGAAAACAAATTTGCATTTTCAGGAAATGAAAATGCGTCTGGTAGATTAATTAGAAAACATTTTCAGAAAACAAAAACAATGAAAACGTGTCTGGTAGTACAATTTGAAATAATAGTAATATGTGAGTTATTTTTATGAAAACGTTTCTCATGAGAATGAAAACTTTTTACAAAGGAACTTGTTTTCATTTCATGAAAACATTCTTAGAGTTTTATGTTTTTGAGCCACTGAACTTGTTTTTGCCTCATTTTGTTCTCTCAAAATGAAAACAACCCCTTAAAACATTACCGAACGGGGCAGACATTATTATTGACCAAAGCTTATCTAATTAGAAACCATGTTTAATATTTGAAGATAGAAAAAAAAAATGAATTCACAAAATTTAGGTTTTCCAAGATTTCCCGGCAAAAACAAACGCAACCAAAGCATTTGCGTTTCAGAATGCATAATTTGGATGGCCAGAGCTATGTATTGGTGAAAATCAACCTAGTATTCACCAAATACCAATAGTTTTATTAATTAATTAATTCTAATTTTTTTAATAAAACACTTTCAATTTGCAAATACAAGACCCGAAGAGCGGGTCAAAATAATTGTATTAACCACAAGAACCCCTTAATGTACGTCCTCTAATATTCCCTTATAAAAGGGTGCCCTCTCTCCTCTGAATTGATCTCCAACAAAGAAAGAACTCAATAAGCAGAAAATTAATCAACAATGGATAAGTATTCTAGTACCATTGCCCTTGTTTCTGCCCTTTGCTTCTCGGCCCTCCTCGGTTTTGCTTGCTGTGAAAACCCAGATTCAATCTATGTTATTGGCCTGGTTTACTGTGACAACTGCCATGTCGGTTTTCCTACCACGTCTAGTAAGGTGATCGAAGGTAAGGATAATGCATGCATGTTAATTTATGATAATTTATTAACATTTTGTTAGTAAATCACTTATTAGAGCCTCGTTGGTTCCCGAATTGAAGACCGAAGAGAATGTGCATCAGATTGCATTCTCATGTTTCATAAGCGTACATTCCTGAAAGCATTACATAGGTATTATATCCAAGTAGGAGACATGTATAGAGTGTTTGTCCATAAGCAAGGGCAGATTCATACATTTTTAAAGGGGCAGGCTAGGCAATATAAATATATTTCTTAAATATTTAAGGAGTTGCTGTGGTGCAGTACTTGGACTAAGTTTTTTTTAATTCTCATCCTTTCGAAATGAGCATGAGACTTGCATTCCGCAAATCGAACGGGCTTTGGGACGATAAATCTCATGCACGTACGTACGTACACACACATATGCATTTCAGGCGCAGAGGTACACCTGGAATGCAGCGACAAGAAGGGCGGAGCACCAACATACAGGGAATGGAAGAAGACTAATTCTGAAGGAATGTACGAATTCGAAGTGACGAAGAAAGTAAATGTGAACAGCCACTGTGAAATCATTGCTTTCGAGAGCAACCTTGATGACTGCAGAAACATTGTCCACGACGACGCTAGCCAGGAGCTGAAGCTAAAATTCACCAAGCCTAGCCCGAATGATAAACGGGTCGTCGCCTTCGGGAACAAGCGCTTTGCTGCCCCGATTTCCTTTCAACCCGATCAGCCTCTTCAAAACTGCGCTGAGCACCACAACGAAGAAGAACATGACAAGGAGGAGGAGGGTGATCCGCGGCACAAGCATGAAGAAGAACATAATGACGAGGGGGATGCTCCTCAGCACCAACATGAAGATGAACATGAACATGAGGAGGCCCATTAATATTATTAATTCACATAAATTGGCACCCTTCGTTTTTTTTTTGGTTTTTTTGAAATTCAGCGATCTATATTATGGGTTTTGTTGGTTTTGTATAATTTAGTTCCCCAAGACAGTTTTTGGCAATGTAGTTTTACATAATTTTTTAGCTCTCTATCTAGTTTATAAGAAACTATGCAAATATTATCTATTCTATAAAATAAATCAAGAACCTAGTTTGGAGTATTTATTCTCTCAAGTATGGTAATGGGTTCAAGTCCTAACATATATATAGTGTGTGTAAGTTTAGTAATTATCGCTCTTATCAATAGAAAAGGTCCTTAAAAAAACATATTTCAAGAAGAACGTCAAATAGACCAAAGTGATAATCAAATTGTAAATTATGGTTCAATTTGGTTTGATTTAAAATTTGACTATTTTAGAGTAAAAAGCGAACAACTATGTCTAAATAACTTAATTGGACATTGATTGCCTCCGCCTTTTTTTTTTTTTTTTTTTTTTTTTTTTTTTTTTTTTTTCACCACAAGATTAGAATATAGGCCTCATATTTTAAAATTCTTTTTGGCTATGAGGATTTTGGTGTGTTACCTACTTAGGATTCATATCATGTGCTGATCTTTTTGTGTATCTTGTACCAATGTCTAAAAACCACGTCGTTTCGACTGCAGCACGACTGATTTCAATGGGCCAGGCCAACCCATCACACAATTGAAGCAAAGGTCCGTGAGGAAATAATAAATTAATAATTAAAGGATAAAAGATGGAAAAAGAAAGGCCAGAAGTCATAGCTCCCAACGGTCGAAATTTTAAAATTCCTACCGACTGTTTTCAGGCGTTACAAATCCCTGTAGCTCCTTCTTAAACCCCCACCGCTGCAAAACCAGCCTCTGTCTCATTCTGTCAAAATTTCAATATTCCATTCAAAATCTCAGCGGAATTTCTCTGAATCCGAGCAAATCTGCCTAAATTTTCTCAGATTTTTCATTTTCCTCACAAATCCAATTCAATTCTTGCTTTACATAATCCAATTTCTAACCCTGTTTATTTATTCATAATTTTTTCGCAGGTTCCTTATGGACCCAGAAAACATTGATTGGGGCAGCATAGAATCTGTGTTCGTCGAAGATGAGACGTACGAGAACTTCGAAGCGCCTAAATGGGTCGACCTCTCCAGCCCAGATGAGCTCATTGGCGATGAAGCCTGGTTCTGCAGTCCTGGTAGGACCCACTTTTTCATTACTCCATTTTATCTGTTTACAGAATATTCATTTTTTCGGGGTCAAAACTCTGCTTTGTTTACATTCACTTTGTGACTTGCAGATTGCAACCATCCGAAGGCGACTGAGGATTTTCTCAAATCAGCACGTAATCTAAAGGTGGTAATTGTTTTTCTGATATCACAACAGATAAATTTTTTTAATTGTTTTTATTATAATAATCAACTTCTGCAAAGTTTGCTGAATGATCCCTTTTTTTCTTGTTCCAGGTGAAGCTTCTAAGATCTTTATCCATTTCTGAAATCCTTCCTTTTAGGGAAAGGAATCGAAGGTAGAATTACGAAATCCTTTATATGTCTGTTTGGTTTCGAAGAAAGTTTTGGAAAAGAAATGAGCTTGATGAGCAAATTCTTGTCAATATCTGCATCTTTCTTATCAGAGATGTGAAGGTAAAAGGGGTAGAAATCAAACCACCTTTAGCTGCAGCAGAGTTTCCAGAGATGAAGACCGAAAATTCGAATTCTTTATGCAATGTGTATGAAGAGAGTGAGAACAAGAATCCCAATTTCCCACCTCCGGTTCCACTTTCGAAAACCAAAACAACGAAGGCTCCAATGAATCCGAGCAATGTGAAGAAGAAAGCGGTGGATGAATCGTCTCATGGTTCGTCAAATTTTGGTAGGAAACCGCAGCTAAAGAGTACTTTCTCCGCCAGTAATTTACTTGGAGGGCGGGCAATGTTGAATCAAATCACGGAATTTTGTGTGGAATTGAAGAAATTGGCAAGACGGGGTTCGAGAAAAGGTGGATCATCAGAGAGAGTTGGTTTGAAGGAGAGGGTTAGAGAGAGGATCCCTCTGATTGTTAGAGAAGGGAAGGTCTAAGAAATGGAACAGAGTAAAACAGAAGGGGAAGCAATGGAACAGGGGAAAACAGAGGAAGCTAGAGAAGGCCAAGTCTAACCAATCATTACACTATAGTTATCATCTAATTCAAGATGTAAATTGAAATTGCATTTGGAGTGCATACATATGATTATTATTTTTTTAAAATTTTTTTAAATTTTTTTTTTTATTATCGCTATGATAACAGGATATGAAGGTTACACAATTTTTCCAGCCAAGAAAAAAAAGAGCGTTTATGAGGTGCTTGTTTATCGTATCCCCTTTCCTCAATATCGTTTGTATAGTCAACGGGATCTAATCTAGTAGAAACGGGTATTGATTTGCAGACTAGTGGTATCAAGTTCGAACTCCAATAGCACCGTGGTGTGTGTGTATGTGAGAACCCCCTCCCCTTGTAGTTCAAACTAGAGTGCTGTTAAATGAATTCAAAAATTAACTAAGTACACCCTACTACCAAAGTATTTATTGAATTATTAATTTATCCTTATATAAAATAACTAAAAATAAATATCAAATTGTGAAACAAATATAATTTTAATAAGTACACATCACCCTTAAAGTATTTGTGTTCGAATCCTCTCATCATATCTACATAAAATTTGATATGTTACAATCTCAGCTCCTTCTGATTAAATTCTCAGTCTAAATGTCAACAAATCAAATGGGCACAAATAAAACCCATAAAACCTTTATAAAATAAAATAAAATAAAAAACAGCAAAAACCGGGAATTTTGCACAGTATGATTTGTGATCTAACCCAAGTCAGAGACTTCCCACCAAACCCAATCCCAAAGCTTTGGGTTTCAGAAACTAGGTGGGAGAATTCGACTATCAAAGTGGTTGTAATGTAATTTAGTGCAAAATTATATATTGGAAAAAAAAAACCCTAATTTTGAAGAGAGAGAGAGCTAAGCAGGGGTACGTGGTATTGGGTTGATGGATGGTTTGGGTCTTCAAAAGCTCTGTGTGTCCTTTGAGTGAAGACTCTGATGGGAAAAGTCTCGAATGGATTTTGTGTTGTGTGATAGTGTATTAGGATGTATTGGGGGTATTTTTGGTAGTTAAATAGAATATACTTATTTAATTTTATATTTTGAATTAAATATTATGATGTACTGAGATTTTAGGACGTACTCAGTTAATTTTAAGATTTGTTTAGTAATTTTTGGTAATTAAATAGGGTATACTTAGTTAATTTTATATTTTAATTTAAATATTATGGTATACTAAGATTTTAGTGTACTCAGTTAATTTAGTATTGGTTTAGCAACACCATTAGACTATTGCTTGTACTAAAAAAATATCGCTTATAGAAAACCCAAAATATATATACTGCAAAAAACAGTGTACATTATTATGACTTGTGAGGCATTGGATACGAACACAATGGGCACAAGTGACAGTGTAAAGAACCAAAACAATGGACACGAGTGACAGGTCTCCAGCCACGGAACAAGGAAATTCTCGTGATAAAAGTGCAAGCATGGCAAACAAATAACTTGTACATATGGATGGTCCGAGCCAGGTCGAGTACCAATATACTTAAGCTTGGCTCGAACAATGATTTGGTGCATGCTTAAGGGTCATAAATTCATTTGAAAATATATCTTTTTCAGGTACTGTCCCCAATATATAAGGGAGATTCACTATCATACCAAATGTAGGAACCCAAATTATAAAAATACCATATATGAAGTGGGCTTTAGAAACACACCCAAAATCCATTTACAACATAACAAAGAGACTTTTAACTTCTTATAAATTACAAAATTGCTATCAATTTCTTAAAACAAGTCCAACCCCAAAACCTCATAAAAACCCTAAAATATTTAATAGGATATCAAAGTAATTTAATAATCAAACTTAAATTCAATAAGGTCAGCTGTCATTTTTTGAGTTTGTTTATATAAATTTAATGGTGTAGAGTTTATCTATAATATTAGTGCTAAGAATAAAAATGAATATATCATTAAATATCTCTATATATAAACACTAGGCCTGCCACAAGGCTTGTACTCTCAAGAATAAAAATGAACAGAAACTCTAGAGGTGGTCATTGACTTGCAATAAACAATGTTGTGGAATATGTAAAAAAATGTGATCGATGTCAACACTACAAGTTGATTCCAAATCTACCTACCGAAATTATATATCTTTTTGAGCCGAATTAATAAATAAAGTAGATTAGGAAGGGTTTGCATGTCGTTGCAGATGAACATGGACTTTGTCACCCAAAAAATAAAATATGTACTTCTTCTGCTTCAGATCTAATTGGCTCAATAGTCAATAGAGACAAAACCATGAAAATTTATTATTTGTTATATTCCCAGTTTGGAGGCAATGACCTACACACCTAAAGAGTTTGAAAGACACATGTGAACTAGAATATAAAATCCGTTTAAGTTATGAAAAGAAAGACGTAATCTATGCTTATAAGTAATGGGAATAAGAAAAAGATAATAATTTTTATTTTTGACTTCCTTGTGTTTTTTTACACATAAAGAATCATTTAATACACTGATCCCATAAGAAAAAGATAATAATTTTTATTTTTGACTTCCTTGTGTTTTTTTACACATAAAGAATCATTTAATACACTGATCCCATCTTAAAATCCTCAATTAAATTTTCGAAAAATCAGGAATTAGAACAATTAGGAAGGTTTTATTCTTAATTGATCTGGTTCCTATTCTTGGTTTATTTTGTTCACTTTCCTCTTGTTGCTATTACTTTGAAGTTAACATGCCAGAATGGTGGTCATCAAACTCCAAGGACTCGTCTAGGTTATGGCTTCAAACTTTGTTGGTTTGGAAATTATTGATATACATTGAAGTCTCATCAACAATCAATTACCTTGATATGAGTTTTGGTTGCATGCGTATGTGAGGATATAAATGCTCTTTCCATGAAATGTTAATCCCTATCTATGCAATGAAGATTTTAAAAGGGTGTCACTAGAGAAAATAGCCATTGCCAAAATTGAAAAGTTTAAAGAGAGGGTTTTAAATAAGATTTGTTAAGAAGTCAACCTAATTCAGACTAATAAATTCATAATACAATCACATTAAATTTTGGGGCCAAAGTTTCTTGGTGCCACTGCCATCAAAGAATACACTCATTGCGAATAGGGTCTAGCCGAGTGGAAAGGCCTTGATATGCATATCAAAGATCTCAAATTCGAACTCGCATAACATCTTATTGTATAAGTGTGAGAAACCCATTAAATTTAATGGGATTAAACTTAAACAAAGTACTTGTGGTACACTTTTTCCTCCCCTGAAATTTAATCCCATTAAATTTTCATTTAGGAAGATTTTATTGAGCCCACTCTTCTCCACGCCGGACATATTATTCTTGATGATTGATTAATGAATTCCCTTTTGATCTCGAAGTAAAATAAAATTCCAGCCCACACCCTTGCCCGTTTTGGCCTTTTCCCTTTTATAAAGCTTTTTATTTTGGTCGGTGCCCTTTTCTAAAGCTCGTAAGTTGTTACTAAACAAAAGATAAAAGACGTAAACGAGTACATTGACAGAAATGTCCATTTTGAACCCACCGGTTTCACTTACGAAATGAAAATGAAAAGGGCAATTACAGTCAATTTAACTGAATTGTGCCAAATCATTCTGTTGTATTGGGTACAAACTTTGCAGGCAGAACCTTGGCGGCTTTTGTATTATGTCCAAATCAGACCGGCCCCTCTCTCTCTCCATCATATATATAATTATGTCCGAATCTCGAAAATTATTGCTTCAATTTTTATATTCTGGGTATCGCTGGAATCTCAGAAGAGAAGGGCAAGAAGTTGTTCAATTGGGTCTGTTCTCTCTCTCTTTTAAATCTCAACCCTCCATTGAATTATTCTCCTGAGTTCTATCTTTTTGTTTTGCCTTATAATCCTCTGTTTCATGCTCCATGGTTCAGGTTCTGTTTCTGCAACATTTGCCATTCTGGATCTGAGAAGAGGTCAGTCAATGCTCTATGATTGCTACAACTCACTCGTATTCACTTGCATCCACTTTTATAGTTTCTTGTATTAACTGAGGTATATTATTTTGTGGAAACAGACAAAAAGGTTGGTTAATTTAATTTTGAGCTAATATGATTTTGGTGCTATTGAGATTTACAACAGCACATTTGAACCTCAAAATTTTCTCAGAATTATTGTTTACAAACTTTTGGTGGGTTTGTTATTTCTGTGGAGGAGTTTGGAATGGTTTATTGCTGCTTTCTTTGAAGTTCCTTGTTCAATGCCATCTGCCTAGAATTTCTTGTTAAAATTTGGTTGACGCCATTGATTTAAAGGGTTCAGTTGTCAAGATTTTTTTGGCCTAATAGTGATGATAGAATTTGAAAGAATGGTGTTTGATACTGTTTCTTTTATGTATTTGTGTTTGTCATAGGGATGAGTTTGAGTTAGTTCATTTAAGGTGCTTGTGAAGGGGTTGGGGGTCAAGAAGATGGAGACATAGTTGTGGGTTTGTCTCGGTAGAGTCTTCTGAGATAATGCTTTCTATTCAGAAGTGGAAATGTTCATGGTCTCAGATAGCAACGATTGCTTCTATTGTGGCATTGGCCTCGATAATATTGGGTTCGATAGTTCATCTGTTCTGGTTTCCGTTGGTTCCTTCTTTCAATTACTTCAGTCAAGCTCAGAACTCTTGTGTCCCAATTAATGGATCAGCTGAAGCAGTTGTTGATAATGTTAAGGGAAATTTTAAACCACCTATTGACCTAGATCGACAGTTTCCATCTGACTTGCACAAGGCAGTTGTTTTCCGCAGTGCACCATGGAAGGCTGAGATTGGCCGGTGGCTTTCTGGTTGTGATCCAATTTCCGATGAAGTCAACATCGTTGAGGTAATAAGAACAATTCTATACATACATAACATTTCATTCTACATGAGTGAAGATTTCAGTGAGAAATGCCAAGGGAGTTGAATCATGTTCACAAGAACTAAAATATAACTAGAAACGTAGGGATCAACACCAGCATTATATACATGTTTGTAAATGGAGCGGGGAAAGAGGGGGGTTGGGGTGTGTTGCACAAGTCATTGAAGGAAACTATATGTGTAAATTGATCAACATGCAAATGGATTTTCCTTTGTTAATTACAGTCCCCCCAGAAATTAAAGGCTTGAGCCTTGAGGTTAGTGTCAAATTTATTGGAAGAGTATTTATTCGTATATAACTAATTGTTATTGGTAGGTAATAGGTGGCAGTGGCTGCAAAAATGACTGCAGTGGTCAAGGCGTCTGTAATCGTGAATTGGGACAATGTCGGTGCTTTCATGGATACAGTGGTCAGTATAATTTATATTTTCTCTCATTTAATTTAATTGAATAGAAAATTGTGAATACGTAGTTGAAAAGAGAAGTCGGCTTGATGTTCAATTTCATCATCTCTTGAATAAGAATTATGATTCCGTTGACAGTAAGCTTTTTATTCCATGATATGATGTTTCTACTGATTGAAGAATATATGAGAAAATATATTGCTCTAGAATTCTGTTATGAACTTTTGTGAATAGCAGACTAATTTTTCGCTACTTGTCAGTGTTTCAAGCTTCTTATTATTCAAATATAAGAACCACACAACCAGACTAAGATGTAATCATATGGCATTATCTCTTTAATTGAATCTTTATGCTGAGAGTTTATGAAGCACGGATCTAGATTAAAGAAATACTAGATCTTAAAGACAAATATTTGGTTAAATATTGCTTAGTGAAATGGCAGAGTTTTAATTTTTGACATCCATGGTTCTTTGATATGAAAACACTCATTGAACTAGGTAGGAAAAAAAATAAAAATAAATTGAGGCATGTGTGGCATGCAGAGGTCAATCTGTTAAAGAGATCCTATGAAGAATACTCACACAGATCTCCTCTAGAGCCAAATTTGGGTGTATTTCAGTCGTGATTTAATCTATTATCATTGTTGGTGAATGGTTGTGTGGTCACTGTTTCTTTTGTTTGGCTCTAATTGTTGTCCCTTACTGCATCACTACTAATGGAAACTTTGTCATTTCATCACTTCCATAGAGTTCTTACATTCTTGTAGCTCCCTAATCTTCCCCCTTGTTTCTAAATGAACACTCTGTTCTGATATTGTGGAAAAACCAGAAATAGTTTGCTATTGTATGAGTCATATTCTATCAATATAATATGTTCTAATTGTGCAGGGGACGGATGCTCTGAGAGACTGCAGCTGGAATGCAACTACCCAGGATCACCAGACCAACCATATGGGAGATGGGTTGTCTCCATTTGCTCTGCGCATTGTGACACAACAAGAGCATTTTGCTTCTGTGGGGAAGGCACAAAATACCCAAATCGACCTGTGGCAGAGGCATGTGGCTTTCAAGTGCAGTAAGTTTATCAGATCCTAACTAGGCTTCCATCGGTATAAATAAGTCAGGAAATATTTTACATGCCACAAATCCCTGCACATTTGTTTCAGGTTACCCTCTGAACCTGGTGCACCTAAACTGACTGATTGGGCGAAAGCTGACCTGGATAATGTTTTCACAACTAATGGTAGCAAACCAGGATGGTGTAATGTGGATCCTGCTGAAGTGTATGCTCACAAGGTGCAGTTCAAAGAGGAATGTGATTGCAAATATGATTGTTTCTGGGGGCGGTTCTGTGAAGTGCCTGTGCTATGCACTTGTATTAATCAATGCTCGGGGCATGGGCATTGCCGTGGTGGATTTTGTCAGGTAACAATTGGTTGCTTTTGCCTGGATGCTCAATGTTGTTTGTTTGAACAAATGAGAAGTTAATCATGCTAATAAATAGAACTCAGCAAGTTTTTTCCTGGAACGATGTTCAACATATTAAAAGTTAATTAATCTTTGGAGACACTTAGGACTGATGGGAACAAATATATAAACATGTACTAGGAACAACATGGGCTAACATTTCCGCTTCGGATATATCAAATTTAATTGGGGATTAAGAAGAAATGGGTTTGGCTGATAATTTCACACAATCACAAGGTTAAAAATTCTGCACAGGGCATTTCCCTTTAACACATTCATTCATAGTGTAAAACTCTTTAAACTAGATCATAAGTGTCAGTCATTATCAACTTCTTAAGTCGTATGCTTTTATGGTCTTATGGTAGTTCTAGTCATATGCCTCTATTAAGAGGATACCATATTTCAGTAAGCCTGTCCTACTATCAAAGATTGACTTGGTAGAAAAATACTGTTTTATTTGTCAAACATCCTCCTCCGAGTATCCTTGGAGAGTTATTTTTCCTTCAAGCAGGACTTTTTTGCTCACAACATGTTGAAAGTTGTATGAGCATCTACCCTAGTCTCTATAGTTTGCTTATCAACTTTACTTTTCTTTGTCAACTCAGTGAATATTTTGTTCCTTTGTTTTTGGTGAATCATTAAAAGTAGTAATATGCATAAATAAATACAAGTAAGCATTATCATGCACCCTTAACATGCATTTTTTTTCTAATCAATTAAGACAGAACTAAAAGATAATCCTAGGAGTCAAATGCTCCAGAAGAGGAGAAATACTCAAAATTTAACTTTGGCATGCAAATCCACAATTAACCATGTTCGGTGATAAATATTGGTCTAAGTTGTGTGATGTAAGTTACTTAGGCACTAAAACTAGAAACCAGTTGGAAGTATTTTGGTGACAATAATTTCCCAATCTTGCTCTGTTTCCTTGTGAGTTCCTTATAGTTCATCAATAGATTATACTATCATACTACGTCATAAGAATACCCCATGGTTTTATTTTATTTTATTTTATTTTTCTGTTTCCTCTTTTGTCAATATCTCCTGCCTTAACTGAGTGCACTTTCCAGTGTGACAATGGCTGGTATGGAATAGATTGCAGCATTCCCTCTGTTGCATCATCAGTTAGAGAGTGGCCTCAATGGCTTCGGCCTGCTCAGGTTGATGTTCCTGATAGTTCACATCTCACAGGGAAAGTTGTCAACCTCAATGCTGTTGTGAAAAAGAAAAGGCCCCTTATATATGTTTATGATTTGCCTCCAGATTTCAACAGCCTACTTCTTGAGGTCAGGATTAGCTTGACTTACAGTTTCTTAATTTATGCCAAAAGCAAGTTTCTTATTTTTTTTTCTTCTCAATTTCTTGTTGTAGGGGCGTCACTTTAGGTTAGAGTGTGTGAACCGAATCTATGATGGCAAAAATTCAACACTGTGGACAGATCAACTGTATGGTGCCCAGGTATTTTACTTGAACTGAAACTGGAGTAAAATCGAAGATTCTTAGGAATATTCATCTGTCTTCTTGCTTGTTTGCAGGTTGCATTTTATGAAAGTATCTTGGCTAGTCCGTATCGTACATTAAATGGTGAAGAAGCAGATTTCTTCTTCGTTCCTGTTCTTGATTCATGCATTATAACTCGTGCTGATGATGCTCCTCATTTGAGTATGCAGGTACGCTTTATGTAATTGTTAAAATGCGTATGAAATTGCAATTTCACATCTTGGTTTGCCAAGTCAATGTTCTCTGGTTTGGCTTTTGCTTACTGGTATGCTTATTATTAAACTTTTAGGAGCACAAGGGCTTGAGGAGCTCTCTCACTCTGGAATATTATAGGAAGGCTTATGATCACATTGTTGAACAGTATCCCTTCTGGAACCGCTCATCTGGAAGAGACCATATTTGGGTATGATGTAAATGAGAAAATTACATAAGGCCAGTGTGGAGTGAAAGAGTGTTTGTCTTTTCCTAGTTAGAGCATTTTATTAAGTGTGCATGCTAATGTTGTCACCTCTGTATCTGAAGGCAGTTTTTTTCATGGGATGAAGGTGCTTGCTATGCTCCCAAGGAGATATGGAATAGCATGATGTTGGTTCACTGGGGAAATATAAACTCAAAACATAAGCATTCAACAACAGCCTATTGGGCTGACAACTGGGATGCCATTCCTTCTGATAAAAGGGGTAACCATCCCTGCTTTGACCCTGATAAAGATCTTGTACTTCCTTCCTGGAAAAGTCCTGATGTCAACTCCTTGAGCTCAAAACTTTGGGCTAGGTACACATCTGATGGAAATCATACTCTCGTTTCCTTGGTTTCTTTCTTCTTGTTCGTCTCCTTTTCAATGCTTTTGTTGCTCTAGTTAACCATGACCATTAATCCATGGAAAGATTCAATACCTTATTTTCAGATCCCATGACAAACGGAAAACACTGTTCTACTTCAATGGAAATCTGGGACCAGCTTACCCAAATGGAAGACCAGAAGCTTTGTAAGTTAAACAAGAGCTTTTTAGAAATATTGTCTTAGGGTGGGTCAATTCAAATTCTTTTGTGGACAACCTGTAAAGACTGAACCTTACCAACAGTTATTTCCATTCCTTCCCATTTCTATGTGCTACATTTGGAGAAGATTTATGAGCTTTTCTGGAAAGTAGTTGTCTATGGAGTTGGGAAATGTTCAATTTCCTGAGTCACTACTGATAGTATATTGCACAACTTACAGATGATCTGATAAAAAAAATTGGGGTATTTATGTAGCTATAGCATGGGCATCAGACAGAAGCTGGCAGAAGAATTTGGTTCAAGCCCTAACAAGGAAGGGAAACTTGGAAAACAACATGCAGAAGATGTGATTGTTACCCCGCTACGGTCTGAAAACTATCACGGGGATTTAGCCAGTTCTATCTTCTGCGGGGTATTTCCTGGAGATGGTTGGAGTGGTCGTATGGAAGACAGTATTTTACAAGGGTGCATTCCTGTTGTCATTCAGGTAGTTAGTTGTCTACATTTGTTTATTGCTGTTTGCTGTTTTATTAGAGCCTTGGAACATTTGGTTAGCTTATCACTTACTTCAAGATGCTTGTAAGTTAGTGACTGTTTGCATCGTGTCATACTATGAGATTGCATGCTTCCAAACCATGATAATAACCTATATTCATCTTTCTTCTATTTTGTTCCCTCATATTCAGGATGGAATTTTCCTGCCATATGAAAATGTGCTCAACTATGATAGTTTTGCTGTTCGGATACGTGAAGACGAAATTCCAGATTTGATAAATATTCTTCGAGTAAATCTTTTTTACTTTTTATGTTTAAGTTTTGATTGATACAATGAAGCTTCTGATTGCAAGTTTAGCAGCATTAAGCTGACTGATTATTGGATTTTAAAATCCTGTAGGCATATAATGAGACAGAAATAAAGTTCAGGCTAGCAAATGTGCAGAAAATTTGGCAGAGGTTTTTGTATCGTGATTCTATTATGCTCGAAGCTGAGAGGCAAAAAACTGATTTTGGCCATATGGCAGATTGGGCAGCTCAGTTCTCACAATTGATTGAAGATGATGTTGTTGCAACATTTGTACAGGTGAGTATCTTCCTACTCTATGTTGAAAGATGTTAGTTGATTTGACCATTTGAATTTCATTAAACTGGAGCTTTGCTCTAAACTGTAACTATAATACCAGCAAATCTTGAAAGTTAAATGTATAGGTCAACCATGAAGCGGTAATTGTTTGTTTGGTTGAAAAATACATTTACATTATGAGAAAAAAAAAAAAAGGTTGTAATTAATCTTAGGGCATGTAGGAAGTTGATGGTATTAGGTTGTGATTGCCTGTGTAAACCTAGGGAATTACTAAACAAGATATAAAATATTTAGGCAAAAATATTTTCAAGGAAAATTGAAGCTTTAGGTACATATGCCATATACACACATGCAGTAGAGGATATCTGATTTTTCTTTAGTCATTTATTGAAATTTACACAACTACTTAAGTTATGAAATCAATACTTAAACTTTTCAAGATTAGAGTCAAGCGCCAGTCTAAATCTGCTACTGTACATATGGTTATGTGTCTCCTTAGAATATGAACTCGCTGACCACGTCCACTCACCTTAATCAGGTTTTGCATTACAAGTTGCATAACGACCCTTGGAGGCAACACGTTCATGTTAAAAAGGAGTTCGGGTTACCTCGAGAATGTTTGTTTAAAGGCAACTGAGGAAATGTGCTTACTGCTAAACTAATTTGAACACCTTAAGGGCTCACTAGGTTACAGGAAGCAAGCATGGCAAGTTGTCATTCAAACGAGAACCTCACCACATGGCAGCATCCAGTTAGATAGGACTTGAAAGCCAGCCAGCCAGCCAGGTGTTCTCACTTCTACTCCTCCCTCATCTCGCCAATTTTGGACCCAAATCTATGAAATTTGGGTATAGGTCTTTTGTCCAAATGGAATGACCTTAATTTATATTTTTTATATTTTGTTTACTGTGAATGGTGACTTGTAACTGAAGTACTATGCAGATACTGTCTGTGATGCATGTGGGCCCTACTGTGGGGCTCATATTCATCTCGGTTGGAAGTCATCCGCGCACGCACGAAGGACTGTCATAAACGTCTGGTCCAATTGCGCGGAGACGAAGATAGCTATTCTCTCTGTTTTCTTAGTTATCTTACATGCTAATATTTACATGTGAAATTCAATATACATGTGAGATTCATATTTGCCTTTTGTTTAAGGCCGTAGTGGAGGACTTGGTTCAAACTTGTTGTAACTTTTGTTCAATTTGCTTATAAATTATGATAAAGCTCCACTAACAACTGTCGGACACGGACGGTGGTGGAATTATGTGCATGATTATAGTAATGAATTTGTGATGTGATGATTCATATTTGCCATTTGTTTAAGGCCATAGTGGAGGACTTGGTTCAAACTTCTTGTAACTTTTGTTCAATTTGCTTATAAATTATAATAAAGCTCCACTAACAAATATCGGATACGGACGGTAGTGGAATTATGTGCATGATTATAGTCATGAATTTGTGATGTGATGAAAGGTATCAATGAAGCCTCTCATCGTTTTGTCTCATATTTCCCTCCCTTTTTCCCTTTTTCCCTTTTGCCCTTTTGCCCTTTTCCCCTTTTCTTTGAGGTTGCAAATTTGGCCGTACCTGCATTAAAAAAACAAAGAAAGCAATCGGTTTTTGCTCATACAATCTATAGTTTTCACTAAAGAAAACAAATATATATGTATTTGTACGTTGTTAAAGTGTGAAATAACTAGAACCAGCACAACCATGAGAAAATAATGTCTGATACTGGGTACCAGTTTACAATACCTATTACATAGGCCAAGAGATTATGTTAAATGCAACCACTTCTATGTTAAGAACCCATAGGTAGAACTTGCTCTCTAAAAACCGGCTTGTAAAGAAAAGGTGCCCTTGAGCTCTTAAATCACTATATGATATGCTATTTTTAACAATGTGGGATCTTGAGTCCTAACATTATACTATGGAGAGATCGTGTTAAAGTGTGAAATAACTCGAACCAGCTAGCACAAACATGAGGAAAAAGTGTTTGATTTTGAGTACCAATTTACGATAGGTTTTTGTAGAAATGTCACCTGAACTTATACCTCAATTTGTCACCTTAAAGAAAACTTTAAAAGAAATGTCACTTTAATTTTTCAAAATCCATGATTTGTCATCTGGCTTTAACACCATCCAATTTTCCATCCATTTTAAAGGGTATTTTAGTCTTTCCACTTTCAAGGGTATTTTAAAAATGGAAAAATCATTATAATTTTTTGTTATATCTTTTAAACAAAATTGAAAAAAATATATCACCTTCCCCTATCCCCCTGTGCACCATCGGCAGCTCCAATCAACCCCCATCCACCTTGAAATCCATTCCCCCTTTCCTCTTCACAACCTCGTCCTCCTCTATCTACCATGAAACACCTACCCTCCACATACAAATTCACTCAGCCCACCCAAACCAAGTCCACCTACCCCCCTCTATCTACCATGGAGCGAAATAGATTGGAGTAAATAGACCACACCCGATGCCTAGGTCAGTTAGTTGTTCTTGAGAAAGATACGAAAATAATAGAGAAGGTTGAAGTTTTCTATACGGTACGAGAGAACCGAGTGGCTGAAGTCGTGTGAGGTCTCTCTCCCTCACGCCACTCTGCGCTCTATCTCCTTCCATATGGGAATTATTCTCTTCATTAAATGGAAAGATTAGATCAATTAAATATTTAATGAAAACCAAATCCCTAACTTATGGTATTATTCATATTTTAAGTCTAAACAATTGGCCAATTAAATGGAGCACAATTTTTGACCTAAGGAATATTCCTATTAAGGGTGGGTGTGGTGTGGTCAGGTTTGGTTTTCACCTCACACTGGAACCGAAATCGGTACTATTTAACTGGTGTGGTTCGGTCAGATTTTGGTGAAAAAATTTATGAAACCGGTCGGTCGGGTTTAAATATGTTCTAGTGCGGTTTCTGGTTTTTTGGGTTTTGGATCGGATATTATTATTATTTTTTTACAAATTCCGACAAATTTTTTATTTTTTGAGCTTAAATCGGTTCCAGTGCGCCTTCTTCTCTCTCTTCCTCGACACCTGTGAAATAAACATGAGTAAATAGACCACACCCGGGGGGATGTTAATTGAATCTTGATAAAGATATGACAATAGCTAAAGTAGATGGAGGTCTTCTCTCACGGGGAGAGCCGTGTGTGCGGGTGGCTAGAGCCGTGAGGGACAGAGAGCCAAGAGTGGTGTGAGAGAAAGAAAGCTTTGGCTAGGGTTTTAGAATTACCTTGAATGCTTGGTGTAGTCATGTATTTATAGGCTCCTTGTGTCCTAGGGTTTTGCAAAGAATATTTTCCTATTTGGAAGGAAAATATTCTTTCACTTAAATTGAGAGATTGAGTCAATTAGGTATTTCAATTAGGATCAAATCCCTAATTGATGATAATTATCCCAATTTGGCCTAAATAATCCCCCAAATAAATGGGCCCGATTATTGACCTAGAAGATATTCTTCTTGTTCACGTGACGCCTTACTATTGGAGCGCCAAGATATTTTCTCCCACGCACATGGCGCATCATGATTAGTTGCCGAAATATTTGCACCCACAACATTTCTACAAAAATTCATTTAACCTATTACCTTGTCTGTATTTGGTCAATCATTTATGCTAAACTCTGTTGATTTTTTTTAATTTTTTTACGGGTCAGTTGATATTTTGTCATATGATCAGTGTACCAATCCAGTCGCTTCTAGCTTTATCAAGGTCTCTTTCATGCGCTGCCTCTTTTCGTTGGCATAGTACATTTGACAGCAGAAAGAGATGATGTTTCCTATAGAAAGTAGCACGAATTAAAGTGGAGTGTTTTGTTTTTGTTTTTATTTTTATTTTTTATGATGATGTTTTCAACTTCAAGGCTTGGAATGTTTACGGATATCAACCAACTCTAATGGATTTTTTTATTTTATTTTTATTTAGAACAAGTAATAGTATAAACTACCAGAAAAACTTATTTGTGTTTTAAACTATCGCTTGTATTAAAAAAAAATTAAAAGAATAAAACTCTTTGTGAATTACCTTTGGTTTTCGATGAATTACATTTTGCATAATTACTATTGGTTTACATGTCTATTTGAACATCTTGTACAATCGTTAAAATGACCATTCAGAAACCTTGATTTAAGTTTAAAGTTATGGTCTAGTTCTTTTCCAACCTTGTGAAATTCTCACACTGATATGAAAAGAGAAAGGTAGACAATGATATGAGGTGGACATACCATTTGACAATTAAAGTTCGGAGAGAAAAAGTTGTGGTGGCACCTATGATATTTCCTTACCCTAGTACTAGGATATCATTTAACTTGAGGACATTGTCTAGTGGTAGTACGCACCTATGATATTACGACACCTAGATAAAGATACCAAAGAAAGAGTGGACGTAATTTCACCGTCTAAGATCTTTATCCATTTCCCACGTGCTTTAGAATTTGTTCTTGTGTGGTAGTCCGTCGTCTTTTGCAATTACTTGCTTGGAGAATCAGAAATTATAGGGACTAAATTAACAACTTAATATATATATATATATATATATATGATTTCTCTCACGATTGAGAAATTATGGGAGTTAATAAAATACCCAGTGGATTGAACAAAAAACCCCATGGCCATGGCTTCTCTGAGGCTGAGAGCCAAAGAAGAAAAAAACTCGCAGAATGTTGGGCGGTGAGTAGGAATAGAGCTGTAGTATTTGGTGCAATCTTGACCGTAAAAGTGTTCAGAGCTATTTGACGCATTACGTTAACGCCAATGTTAACCGAACGTTAGTTTCACTCTTCCCTTAGAGTACTTCCACCTATTTGCTATGGCGAAGGGCAAGGACTGTTACTATTCATGTGAATAGTGGCAGCCCTTGCAAAGACTCCCATTGCCATGGCAATCACTATTCACATGAGATATGATGAGAGAAATTTGTATACAGTTTTAGTGTGGGAAGTGAAGAATATAACTAAGTATTTATTAAAAAAAATTCTGAAATTTTTAGTATTTTTTTAGATTTTTAAATTTTTTTTCATTGCTGACATCATCGCTGACATCAGCAAACCCAGGCTAGAGAGCAGGTTGTTTTTGCCTTTGGGTTGGTCCAGTTTGCTGGGACCCAGCCACTACCCAAGTGGCTTAGGCCCGCTAGAATGCCAACCTGCAATTTGGGCTCCCTCCTACCCTAGCAAAGGCAATCGCTGGAGTTGCTCTTAATAGTTGTTGTCCAGGTGTCATAAAATCATAGGTGCGTACTACCACATGCTAGTCAACATCAGCTTTTTGAAAACTCGGGCCCGGTTTGATATCCTACTCAAAAATTATAATTTGTTTTTAAAAAAGATGAGTTTTCAAATAGTGATATTAAGATTTAAAAACTTGTTTGGTATTGAACTCCAAACTATTTGTAAGATCTAAAAAAATAGAAATAAAAATAAAAATAAAAAAAAACTATAGATTCCCAAATTGAAATTAACAAAAGAAAAGAAAAATCTGTGAGCTTTCCATAAAAACCCTAGAAACCCAAAACATTAAAAAGATTGATCAATTTTGGGTTGGGTTGTGGATGAAGGAGACCTTGATGGCCTTGACGGAGCTACAAACGACAACCTTGACAGAGCTGCGAACCACGGCGTCGACCCAGAACCACCAACCGTTGAAAGAGAGAGAGAGAGAGAGAGAGAGAGAGAGAGAGTGATAAAATCTCACTTCTTTTTGTTTTATGGGGGTGTTTTTGAGTTTGTTTTGGGTTATGGTTTTTTAAAATAGACCTACCAAATGGGTTTTTAAGTTTTAAATATAAACTTAATATTGGGTAAAGTCATAAGACTCAATCCATGATCCAAAATTTTGAACTTCATGATTTTCATGATAGCATTAGGCGGAAATTCAATTAAACCTAAATTACATACATACCTTGAATGATTAGTCTTCTGCCATATCAAGTTATATGTCTTGAGTGGTCAGTAGGTGAGCCATCAGTGTAGAGGAAATAGATTTATCTCTCTAGCCTTTTGCACGTTAGAGAACCCTAATACGTGTTTTCATCAGTATACTCATAAGATGTGTATGTGCACTATTATAGACAGAGAGATGATCTATTTCCTAGTGAAGCCGATAATTAATTACCACCCATCACAGTAATAAAATAGGAAACTACTTCTCATTATTTGACCAATATAATTGTTTTGAATAATATTTATTAAACAAATTAAACAATTTATTTACCACATAAGTCACTTTATGTGGGCCACACAGAATATTTATAAATTATTCTTACATTCTCCCACTTGACCCATATGACAAATTATGGCTCAATAAATAAACATTAGGCGCACGTCTAATTCACTGAAAAAATAACCGGACTCGCAAGTCTAATTCAGTGAGCCCCAAATGCAGTTCGCAAAATAGCACCATCGCTATTTTGAACACACAGTCCGGCTGGATTTCCTTACGCCTTGAATCAAAACACCACCACCACAGACCCAATCGACAGACTCTGGCAATGCCCATCTCTCCCTCTTCTCCCCCGAATTTGTTCTCCCTCATGACCACCACCCGCAAGCCACACACAGACCCATCTCTCTTCGCCACCACAGCCACCCGTAGAACCCAGAACCATCTCTCTTCGCCATCTCTGTCAGACCACCACCATCAAACCCATAACCAGCCGCCAGAGACCCAATCGAACCATCATCACCACCCAATCAGTCAAACAAAGCATCATCACCACCCATAAACAGCCACCACATACTCAGTTCAACAACCATCATCACCTAATTAAACCACCACAACCATTACTTAGTGGAACCAGAAAGAGAGAGGGGTGGGTGTTTGTAGCCACCACATGCCCATAAGTGGATCTGACTCTCTTAAAAGTTGGGGTGCAGCATGAAGAGAGAATGAAAAGGAATGAAGGAAGAAGAAAAGAGAGGAAAGAATAGGAAGAAAAAAATAAATAGAAGGAACGGCCTGGAAAGGAAGAAAGAAAAAAGGGAGGCTTTGGAAGGAATAAGAAAGGAGGAAGAATTTTCGTCCAAAAAAAAAGAAAGGAGGAAGAAAGAAACGGGCCAGAGATAAGAAAGAAGAACAAAAGTCAATGGGGAGAAGAGGAAGAAAGAAAAGAAGAAAAAGAAAAAAAAAGATAAGATAGTTTGAAGTGCGTGGTTCAATTGTTTGTTTGACCAGAGATAAGATAATAAACCACCACATACTCACTTATTTGTTTTCTTTTTATTTATTTTTAGGTAAAAAAAGCCTTAATTAAAATTAAATATTAGAATTTTATTAATTTTTTATTAATTAAAATTAAATATTAAAATAATTATTTTTAATCCGACACAACACCAAACATAGATCTTCACTATTTTTACTAGAGCTGGGCTCGGTCCGGGTTGGTTCAGTTTTGGGCTCAACCTAAACCCGAACCGAAGGCTTCGGTTTGGCCATTTTGAAAACCGAAACCAAACCATAGTTGATGAAAACCGACCACTTTGGTTAACCGGACTTGGTGGTTTGATTCGGTTCGGTTTCGGTTTTTTTGGCTTTCTTAAAAAGAGAGAGAGAGAGAGAGAGAGAGAGAGAGAGAGAGAGAGAGAGAGAGAGAGAGAGAGGAAATAAAAGCAATGGAGAGGAGAAGAAGAAAAAAAAAGAGAGAGGGAGAGATGGAGAAGAAGAAGAAGAAGAAGAGGAGAAAAAGAAGAATGAAAAAAGAAGAGGGAGACCGGAAGAGGGTGTGAAGACATATATAATAATGAGAAAATTAAAATAGAGAGAGAGAGAGAGAGAGAGAGAGAGAGAGAGAGAGAGATTGATGAAGACAAGACAAATGGAAAGATTGATAAAGAAGAAAAAGAAAAGATTGAAACTATGTATTATATATATATATTTCTTAAATAATATTATATATAATATTTTTTAATATCTTCGGTTTGGTTTGGTTAAACCATGGGTTTGCATATTGCAAACCGTGAACCGAACCATATATCTCGGTTTGGTTTGGGTTGAAACCGATGACCAAAAAGAATGAAAAAAAAACCGAACCAAACCAAACTGATCGGTTTGGTTTGGGCGGGTTGGCCGGGTTTCGGGTCCAAATGCACAGCCCTAATTTTTACAATCTAACTTATTAGTCCGACCCAGCACCAAACGTAGGTCAGTACTTAATCAAACTTAGGCCAATCCGAGATAATCCAAGACAATCCCAGGATTTAATCCAGTTCATGACAGTCCGTCGTGCCAAACGACTCCTAAGGGAGTAAAGTGAGAATTGACCAATGTTTCAAGGGGTACTGGAGCACTTAAGCCAATCAATTATGCAAAACTGATTGATATGCAGCCAAAATTAATTGCTGGCACTATCTGCCGAATATGCGAAACTGATTGATATCTACCGAATTTTACGCACCACAAGCTGCATGTTCTTGAGTCAACATGTGTTGCATGCTTGTACTTCAAATTTGAACCTTATATCAGAAAACTTGAGCAACATTATCAAAATTATTGAGAAGAAAGGGAGGGAGAATGAAAACAGACACGAAGCTGTTGTTGTTGGGGTCCCTGCTCCCCCAAATTATATTTTTCTTTTTTTTGTGCGTCGTTTCTAGAAAAGAAAGTCCAAGCTCATTAACGTATCAAAAGCCCCCACTACTACTAGATTCCATTGCAGAGCAAAAAGTTTCTCATTAGTGTCTGTTCTCCAACAGTGATTACCCTGGCTACTTCCTCCTCTCCAAGTTCATGTCAATGAATGCACTGCATTCTGTTCCAATTTGAATCCATTTGATAAGAGAGAGAGAGAGAGAGAGAGAGAGAGAGAGAGAGAGAGTAGAGTTTCCCATAGTGTTTGCTCCCTTCATTTGCAAGGTTTTGTGTGAAAATGGATGGTTCGGATCATTTGGCGCATGAGAGGAGCAAGGCACAGTTTGATGTGGAGAAGATGAAGATCGTCTGGGCGGGTTCTCTCTACGCCTTTCAAGTCTCCAATCAAATTGCTCGCCTTGTGGCTGGTGATCCGGCCTTTAGAAAGGAGAATAGAGCTGTTCTAAGTAGGAAGGAGTTGTTTAAGAACACTCTGAGAAAAGCAGCTCATGCCTGGAAAAGGATCACTGAGCTTGGACTTTCCGAAGAAGAGGCCTCATGGTTAAGGTTTTATGTTGATGAACTATCTTATGCTTACGTACACTGGGGAATGTTTGTGCCTGCTATTAAAGGCTCAGGTACTGAGGAGCAGCAAAACAAGTGGTTGCCTTTGGCAACTAATATGCAAATTATTGGTACATATGCGCAGACTGAACTTGGGCATGGCTCAAATGTTCGAGGGCTTGAGACCACCGCAAATTTTGATCCTAAGACTGATGAGTTCATAATCCACAGTCCCACGCTGACCTCAAGCAAATGGTGGCCTGGTGGACTGGGAAAGATTGCAACACATGCTGTTGTCTATGCCAGGCTTATTACTGATGGGCAAGACCATGGTGTGCATGGTTTCATTGTCCAACTACGGAGCTTGGATGATCACTTGCCTCTTCCAGGCATAACAGTTGGTGATATCGGGATGAAATTTGGAAGTGGAGCTTTCAATTCCTTGGACAATGGTTTTGTAAGATTTGATCATGTCCACATACCAAGGAATCAAATGCTGATGAGGGTGTCACAGGTTACAAGAGAAGGTAAATATGTACACTCCAATGTTCCCAGGCAGCTAGTTTATGGAGCTATGGTTTATGTGAGACAAATAATTGTAGTTGATGCTTCCATTGCCTTATCAAGAGCAGTATGTATAGCTGCTAGATATAGCGCTGTTCGTCGACAATTTGGTTCAGAGAATCATGAGATCAGTGGAACTGGTGTTGAGACACAGGTGATTGATTACAAGACTCAGCAAAGTAGACTTTTTCCTTTGTTGGCTTCTGCCTATGCTTTCAGATTTATTGGTGAGTGGTTGAAATGGCTATACACTGATTTGACACAAAAACTGGAAGCAAATGATTTCTCCACATTGCCTGAGGCTCATGCCTGCACTGCTGGCTTGAAGTCCTTGACCACTTCTGCAGCTGCTGATGGCATCGAAGAATGCCGAAAACTATGCGGTGGGCATGGCTACCTATCAATCAGTGGCCTCCCCGAGTTATATGCTGTTTTTGTCCCTGCATGTACATATGAAGGAGACAACATTGTTCTGCTTTTACAGGTTGCAAGGTTCCTCATGAAGACTATTTCCAAACTGCCCTCTGGTCGAAATTACGAGCTTTCTGGAGCAACAGCTTACATGGGTCATATGGAACATTATTTGATCAAATATAGCTGCAATGTTCAAAAAGCTGAGGATTGGTTAAAACCCAATACAATACTTGAGGCATTTGAAGCAAGGGCTATTAGAATGTGTTTTGCTTGTGCTCAAAACCTCACCAAGTTTGCAGATCAATCAGAGGGCTTTTCGGAACTCTCAACTGATTTAGTTGAGGCTGCAATTGCTCATTGCCAACTAATTGTTGTTTCCAAGTTCATTGAGAAATTGCAGCAGAACATTGAAGGAAATGGAGTGAAACAACAGCTGGAGACCCTCTGCTACATATATGCTTTGCATCTGATTCATAAAAATTCGGGCGATTTTCTCTCCACGGGTAGCTTAAAACCCAAGCAAGCTTCACTTGCCAATGATCAGCTTAGATCTCTGTATGCCAAGGTGCGTCCAAATGTAATTGCCCTTGTTGATGCATTTAATTACAGTGACCACTTCCTTGGCTCAGTTCTTGGGTGCTATGATGGGAATGTTTATCCAAAGCTCTATGAAGAGGCACGTAAGGACCCTCTCAATGACTCAGTTGTGGCTGATGGCTATGGTGAATACATCCAGCCTCTGCTGAACCAGCAACTCCTAAATTCAAGGCTGTGAATTAAGATGGACAATGGAGACAAACCCCACTAGCCTTCTGTTTTTTTCCCTTTTCTTTTTCTCCTCTCATCTCAAGTGTGTGTGTTTTGTTTTTTGTTGTTTTTGTTGTTTTTTGCTTTTGTCAGTAATTAACTTGTTTTTTCATCTCCAAAGCAACTTGCTTTTTATTATGAGGTGGAGTCTAAGATAAGATACATAACAGAAAGACTAGATGGGACTGCAGATCAATCTCATGTATTCTGGGAGGTTTTCGTTTATCTTCATGGTAATCTCCTAGATGGGATTTGCACACTCTTTAGGGGTTCCATGTGAAGTCTTGAATAGCACAGGGGATGATGACGACAAAAAAAAACATCAGGGGCTCTTCATTGCTATTGCATCAAGATACTAACTAATGTGGCAAATAATTTGAAACTTTATTTTGATAGAAATAATACCCCAAATTGACAATAGGCGATCCAATGGTTTGCATCCCATGCCCCATATAACACACAAAATCTTCACAGAAAACAGTCTCTTTTTTTTCTTTTTTTCTCCCCAAGTTAGGATGGGGGAAGGAGGTTATCTTACATACACGGCCAAAGTGTAATGAGAGTTCGAGCATAAGATCGTTGATTTACAAGTCAATGCCCTTTTTCATTGGATTATACCCCGTTGGTCGCATAAAATTTCTTTATTTGTATGCAACAGTCTTTTTTGGTGCTGTGATGGCGATCTTTCCCCAACATATCTTTATGCACAATCTCCGAGATACTTCCATGTCTAATACCAATATTGACCATATAGGCCGAACCTTAATTACTTGATAACAAGTATATCACACATGAATGGTCTAAGATCAAAACTAAACACAACATACATAAATGAAAACATGTGAGAAAACACAACAAGCCTTAGGAAGCAACCGGGGTAGCCCAAAAAATAAGAAGAAGAAAGGCCCTTGTAGAATGGTGGGTATATAAATATTGAATTGACCATTCCCAAAAGGGAGACTTGAGACGGATAGATCATATAGTAAAGGAAAGGAGCGGATGGCTTTTATTGTTAACCACTACTTCTCATTATTCCCCTCTATACACACACACACACATATATATATATATATTCTTTTTCTATTGAGGGACACCCTTTAGGGTTCTTTACAAATTGTTTTTCAACGATCCAGACCATCTATTTTTTAAGTCTACATTCATAGATCATAATTGCAAAAAATTAGACAAATCAAAAATCGTTTCGATATCCAATTGTGTCATACAAAATCAATGAATACGGTGCTTCAAGAAAGTACTAAAATTTCAATAATTCAATTGAGTGATCAAATGATATTAGATTCAAGTGATTTTTATTTTTATAAAGGTGATCTTTGAATGATTATCTACAAATAGACGATTTGAATTCGTAAAATACAATATAGAGTGGACCCTATATATATATATGTATGTATATGATCATCCTAATATAGTAATATGACTCGTCCTAGTATGACTCATTCATGAGTCATCTATATATATAAAGCAAAAGACAGAGAATGGTGAGACATTCAAAATACCAGAAAATGTCATTGGTTAATGCAAACATTAAGAATTGAAATTATTAATTAGATAGGGATAATATATTTTCATATTAAAAAAATTAAAATTAAAAGAAAAATCAGATAATGGATATTATTTTTATGGAATACAACTAAAATAAATTTAAATTTTTTTAAAAAAGAGTCTCTCGCAGGCGCGGAAGCGCATGTGGCGAGGCTAATGGGTTATGAAATGAGATGAATTGGGCTCACCAAATGGGATTAATGAGACTTAAAATGAAACTGAATTATTAATAAACTTGTATGGTTGTTGGGATTGGACAATGACTAGGCTCAGCCTAGTCCAATTTTATAAAGTCTAACCCTTGTAGAAGGGACTTATATTCATCACAATATTTGAACTGTTTGTGTCAGCACAATATTAGACTTTTATTAAAGTCTAATTTAATATATATAAAAAATTAGTTTCAGCATTTCTAACTTCATCAAGCATAAAACAGGACACTGAGTCCATTTTAATTGATTAATCATGTTCTATATCAGGTTCTAAGTCGCGAAATATTTTTAAGTGCGACCGTCATACTATTATGTAGTGTTGTTAATCTATGTGTTATAAAATGTGTGAATGCCTAAATTGATATTTTGGAGACGAAAAATGAATGAATTAGTAACATGATGGACATGAAAGTAGCATTAAAAAAATTTCGCAAGGCCACCACCAAAAGCGAGTAGGTCTCCATTGGACCAAGACAATAAAACGAGTAGAACACGACCCTAACTGGGTAACTTAACTAATAAGCAGGCGAACGTCATCGCTGCCCAAGGTCTTTGTATAAATCAATTTAATTCATTTTTATTTTTATTTTTTTGGTACTAAAACGGGGATTAATTAATTAAACTATAGAATTAGAAACAACGCGTCCCGAGCCCGAGAGGTACGTAGGGAATCTTTTTTTTATTATTGTGAATATTTTCTCTTATCTTCTTTTTCCTGTTTATTTTTTGTATTTTATTTTTATTATTTTGGTTCCTCCCTCCCTCCCTCGTTGCCTCTGCGAACTGCGAAGCAAAGATTTGACCGATCGGAAGGAGGAAAAAAATGGTGAAGGAGACAGAGTATTACGATGTTCTTGGAGTGAGCCCAACGGCTACCGAGGCCGAGATCAAGAAAGCTTATTACATGAAGGTAATCTTCACTTGCCTCTTTCGTCTTTCTAGTTTGATTGTTCACAGAAGCTGAGAGAGAATTGTTAGCCCTAAATTTGATTAGGGATGATTAGAATTTTGATGCTTATTTCCGTTGCTTGTTCCTCAATTGATTCTACAATGATCATAGTAGATCCATCCATATTCTCTTTTATGAATCATTTTGCATATGAACACTTACTGCATTAACAAATATGCAAATTTTAATTTAATTAAAAATTTTGTGTGGCTTGCAGGCAAGGCAGGTTCATCCAGATAAAAACCCAAATGATCCTCTTGCAGCACAGAATTTTCAGGTAAAAATATTTACTGGTCATCAAATTATCAATTATGTCAACTACAATGTATTTCTAACATCAAGACTTGGTATTTGCTGCCATTGATTTGCACATTAGAACCTAGAAGTTCTTGATGTTACTTGATTAACTGGGTTCGCTAACACTTGTTCGCAAAGATAGTTTCTTTTATTGTTCTGGTAGAGGCTTACCAACTGTGTTGATTAATTGGATTCAGGTTTTGGGAGAAGCTTACCAAGTCTTAAGTGACCCAGGCCAACGCCAAGCTTACGATGCTTTTGGAAAATCGGGGATCTCAACGTTAGTTTCTTGCTCTTAATCTGTGTATTTCTGAATTCTAAGATTGAAAGGTGTCTGACACGCACCTCATAGGTTGCCTGCATTTGTCAGTGTATGTGTGTGTTAGCTTAACACATAGTCGCGTGTTTCTGACATTTTTTGAATGGTTCTCTTTCTTTCAGCGACTCAATTATTGATCCTGCAGCAATCTTCGCTATGCTTTTTGGTAGTGAGCTTTTTGAGGAATATATTGGCCAGCTAGCCATGGCATCAATGGCTTCACTAGATATTTTCTCAGAAGGGGAGCAGTTTGATCCCAAAAAGCTGCAAGAGAAAATGCGGGTACTGTTTTGTTTATTTATCCTCACTAACCCAGTTACCTATAATTTTCTGTGATGCAATGAGACCAACTTGGTTAGGAATTAAATTTGGGAGCAATGCATTTAATATATTGGTACTACAAAGTTAGTCATTTCGTTTGTTTTCTGAAATGAATATTTGCTTGGGCTTTTCAGTCCCACGTTCACCAAAAAAGGACCTTCTTTTTTGTAGTTCTGCCAAGTCTTTGTCTTTCAAGAATGGTTATATATCATATTGGTTTCTGTGTGAAAATATCCATCTATTACAGGTTGTTCAAAGGGAAAGAGAGGAAAAACTTGCAGAAACACTGAAAAATCGACTCAACCAATACGTGCAAGGAAACAAAGAGGACTTTGTTAGTCATGCTGAAGCTGAAGTTGCGAGGCTTTCCAATGCAGGTAATTGATCCCTGCATGTGGTACTTTTGGGTGAGAGAACAGAAAAATTGTTACCTTTTTCAACTGCTTTTAGGTCTGCCCTTGTTTAAAACTTGATTAGATTTGGCTAATATCGATTCGCTTGGATTAAAGAATAACTGAAGAATAAGCTAGGTACTTGTAATATTGTTTGGGACCGTACAAGATGAGATCCTGAAAACACTTGTAATGATGATTTGCCATGTAGGGCCTGCATTGATTTGCTCTTTCTCTAAACAATTTAATATTTAGTTCAGACTTATACTGAGCCAGTAGTTAACTTAAAACAAGTCAATAAAATTATAATTGTAAATTTTGTTGGCTTGTAATTTAGTTACTCATTTTATGATTTCATCATGGATGGTATTCCTGTAAAGTCAAATAACTGCATCCAATTTCAATAGAATATTATGCTGTGACACGTTTAATGGGGACTATCATCCAAACTATGCCCAACAGTTTAAAGGTTAAAAAATTGCTGAGCAGTATTTCATTGCTCAAGGTGTAGGAACTGATTTTACGATATGCTTAATGTGATTAATATCTGATGGAGCTGTTTCTATGATTATTTCCTAAGCTTTTGTATATAATTTTCAGTGATATGGTCTGTTTTCTACAGCTTACGGTGTTGATATGTTGAATACAATTGGCTACATATATGCCAGACAATCAGCAAAAGAGCTAGGGAAGAAAGCATTATATTTGGGAGTCCCATTTATTGCAGAGTGGTTTAGAAATAAAGGGCATTTCATTAAATCCCAAGTAACAGCAGCAACAGGTTAGTAGATCTTTCTGGATTCAATATCGCCAGTCATGTCCTAAGCCTATGTTCTCATGGTGACTGTAATTGTTGGCCCCAATGATTAATTGACCTATGGTATGGGCCTAACCAGAGGTATGGGGGCTGATCCGACCCACAGTGTAGGGTCCAATCCAGTTCATCCTTATGTGTTCAGATATTGACAGGATAAGGAATATTTGTGTTTTTTCTCTCTCTGTTTTTGGCATATGTAAGGTATAAATTCTCACAAATGCACACAAGTTTGCTGACTAAGCTAATGTGCGTATTGGTTTACGAACTATTATTTATTTCAGGTGCAATTGCTTTGATCCAGCTGCAGGAAGACATGAAAAAGCAGCTAAGTGCAGAAGGAAATTACACTGAGGAAGAGCTTGAAGAATACATGTCGTCTAACAAGAAGTTGATGATTGATTCCCTGTGGAAGCTTAATGTGGCTGATATTGAGGCCACTCTTTCTCGTGTTTGTCAGATGGTTGTTTTTCTGCCCCACCATTTTATTTGGTAGTTGTCTGAAACATGAATGGAAATCTTGTTTAGATTGTAAGTTTTCATTTGATCTTAGGTTCTTCAAGACAACAATGCCAAGAAAGAGGAACTCCGTGCACGAGCAAAGGGCTTGAAAACTCTTGGAAAAATCTTCCAGGTATTGTGTTCTTAACCAAACTATTTTCATGATTTTATGTAGCTATATTAATAAAGATTCTCCATAGATTGCCTAATACATTTGGAAGCTATGGCATTTATATAGAGAACTAAGTCAACCGGTGGGAATGAGGGTGAAAGTGCACAAAATAGTGGAGTTCATATTCTGAATGGAAGTGAATCGCGCTATGATGCTTGTTCTCCTATAACAACACCAAAGGCCTCAAATCCTGAAGAGCCATCTTATGCTGTATTTGCATCACAGGTATCTTTTCTTTTAATAAACTCTTTTTATGTGTAGTTCCCTTATTTTTTTGGTGGACTGAATGTATAGATCCTTTCTAGGATTTCATAAAACGGCATTCCACTACCGCGCAGAATGCATAAATTTTTAACATTTGGTGTTTTCTAGTTTTGGGGACATGACTGGTCTATAAGCATTTTTTAAAGATAGAGGTTACCCATTTGCCTTCGTTTGTATTAAATGGCATTATGACTTACTCTTTTTAATATAAATAGATTCCTAACAAGGTGTTACTTGCCCGGTAAAAAGAAAACAATTAGAAGAGTATTGACTCATTTGATGCCATTGAACAGATGGGCAAATAGGGACAAAAAAAACTATTTGACTAACGTCATGATTATAACCAGTGTCAGTGCTCCCAAAAAGTAAAAGCTACTCTAAATTCTGGCAAATTCAGCTCTTTGATGATAACAAAAGTGAAATGACCTTTAAATACCTTGGTTAAGCTAATGGATTTATTAATTATAAAATTTTTGTTTTTTATTTTTATTTTTACAAAACAAAATTCTATTACTACCACAACAAATTAACAATCCAGACTACTTCGAAAACAAAGACAATTCCAAAACACGGCCAGCAAGAAGCCAAACCAAACCTCCCAAGTAGCTTTCCAACCTGGCCATACAAAGGAAAATCACTGTAAACAGGTGAAACCACGACAAAAACAAAGAGCAAAACATTTCTTTGCAGTCTTCTCTATTCTTGTTGGCAACGGAGGGAGTTGAGGAGTCTGGGCAGGAAGTAGAAACCCTCACACATTTGTTTTGTTGAATGCATTTTTTTTTCTTTTTAAGTAACTTTTTTGAAAAAATATTAGGTGCCACAGAGCCCCTATGTGGAAGCCCCCCAAATTGCAGGTGCGCAGTTTGATTATCACTTCCCAAGGCCAACTGCACCACCTGGTGCCCAGAGACATTCATCCATTGGCAGGGATTAAGGATGGAGATTTCTTTTTCCCCTGTTTTCCGTCTTGTAGTATAAAACTTGTGACATATCTTTTGTATCAATGTTGTGGCTGGTTTTGTGGGAAGAATCTGGGGTTTTGTTTGCTGGATGTGCCTGCTTGAAACAAGTTCTGATTGTGGTTGAAGGACATCTCACCTCCAGCTGAATAGGCCTCATATATTCTTTTGGGAAGACAGATTTATATACATAGGGAGGAAGATAGATTGTTGTAGAAGATGGTATGCCGTTGTCGCCAGTTGGCTGTTATAGTTTGCCTAGTTATTTACTGTGTATTTTTTCGGGAGTGACGGATTCATATTTTAGTTTCGAAGGTTCAAATTTAGGCTCAACCCTATGTTTTTGTCGATGTGGAAATTCATGTTGATTGCTCATATAAACAAACAAATCAAATATCAAGATTGTAATGTACATTGTCCATTGGTCCATATTATGTGACGATAGAGCTCTCTATCATTCTGTTGGTCATGTTTCTCACCTTAAAATTTAAGGTCCAATTAAACTTGTGCACAATTGATTGGCAGGGCAAAAATTTTACATGTTGTATACTTTGAGAATAACAAAGGAGTTAAGAATACTTTCGCCATTGCTGAATTGAATTAGCTTCATGGGGACGGAAAGCCTTCTTAAGACCCTTGCCTCAATTGAGGGTCTGAGAGGGCGACACTACCATGAAACTAGAGGGATCGGGGAAAAAGAGAATTCATACTTGTGACTTCTCCCAACATTGAGAATTCGAATTTGTGACTTCTTCCAACATTGATAAGAAAAGTACTAGATTTTTCTTTTTAACCAATGAAAGAGGAGGGAATTTGAATTTTGGGACATCCTTCCAATACAAGGAAAAGAAATACTACTCTATCAAATGCTATTTGGTCCAGTGGAAACTTTGTTAAAACTTGTTTTTCAGTAGGAAAAAGTTGTTCTTATTTAAACTTAATGGTGCTCTATGTCATTTTAAAGATAGAAGAATCCACATCATCTTACTTAAGGCGCTTAGATGTGAGGAGATGTGAAGTTGTAGAAATATTTGTACAAATTCTTGTTCAAGCATCCTAAATCCTTTAGCCGTGAGCAAACATTCTCAAGATTAATTTTATCACAGTATAGGGCTATACTCTTTATTTTTTTTTAAAAACCCCCCGTGTATAGCCGTGCGGCTATAATATTTATAATTAAAACCGCTTCGCCACGTGTATTCTTTTTTTAATAATAAAAAACATAGTATAGCCGGGGGGCTATACTATTTTTATTATAAAAAATCCAAGTCTAGCCGACCGGCTATACTATTTTTATTATATAAACAATAAAAAAGATTCCCTTGGCGCTTGGTGCCTGCTTCGCCACGTGTCAAACAAGTATAGCTGTGCGGCTATACTATTTTTAATAAGAGTAATGCTACACTTACCACATTTTTATCCCACATTTCTATACTACATGATGTGACATGTCTATATTATATGTCACATCAATTAAATCAATGAAGTGTATTTTAATTAAGACAATTAGAAAAACAAATACTGAAATAAATCATAAAAGAAAAGAAAATATTAAATAATTTTAATTGATGTGGATGTCTACCTTCGCTGCCACATAAGATGATATAAGAATGTGGTAAGAGTAGCATTATTCTTTTAATAATAATAATAAACCTAGTATAGCCGCACGGTTATACGCTTAAGTATACTTGTTTAAAAAAATTTAAATTTACTTTAGTATGTGGAGAGGGCTTTTTTTTATTTAAATATTTATATTTTAAATATTTTAGAATTAAAAAAGATAATGGGTAGTTTTGTTTCATAAAAATATGATCCATTATCTAATTTTTCTTTTAATTTTAATTTTTATTATTATAAAAAGGTGTGAATTTACCATATTATCATCATTTAATTAATAATTTTAATTCTTAATGTTTGCATTAACAAATGACATTTTCTGGTATTTTAAATGTTTTGTCATTCTCTGCCTTTTGCTTTATATATAGAGATTATATTTAATAGGAGTATAGCCACCGGCTATACTATTTATTAAAAAAATAAAATAAAAGAAAATGACCCTTCTAGTTGCATTTGTTTATACTCTATAGATATTAATTTGCTAGTTTCGACATCTCTAAAGCAGCTATTGAAGAGAAAAATTTCACAGTAAATCAATTTGAGAATTCAAAATTTTTTTTTTTTTTTTTTTTTTTTTTTTTTTTTTTTTTTTTTGGCTATGGTCTACCTCCGTCCTCTCTCTAGTACTACTAAATTATGTTACTGCACACATTATTTGTTGTAGAGAATTGCATGCTGAGTTTGAGTTCTTGGAAATTGCTTCACATTTCAAACAACACTTTACATGAAAAATACTATCACCTCGCTTATAACTATACCCATAAATCTTTGTTTGAAATTATGGTTCTGGTTGGCAAAGAGTTTGCAAAATCACCATCTTTCATTTTTGTTACAACAAGCAAGAAATAATCTTAGCCTCTCACATTCTTTCAGTTAGTAAAATAGGAACGGGAAAAATATGAATAAAATACATATGTGTTTTATTCGGTAATATTTTGGCAAATTACAACTAATAAGTTCGACCACTATATAATATTTTAATATTATTTATTCAATTTTTTAATATATATTGTTTTTATTCAATAATGTGCGAAAATTATGTGTATAATACCTTAATTGTGTGTGTATAATTGAAAATTTTGTAAAAAATAAGTGTATTAAACATGAAAAATACGTGTCCAATACGAGTATTAAATGTGAAAATGCTAAATTCTTTATACGAGTATTAGCTCTAGAAAAGTAAAAACTCAAAAGGGAACAATAGAGACTCAGATAATGACCTAATAGTAATGAATAATGTCATAAACGACCCTTATCGATAAACAAAAATTGGGGAAATGTTCTAAACTACCCACATGGCGCCTAGCGCCCATTTTGCCGCATGCGGCTATACTATTTTTTTTATAATAAAAAAAAATAGTATACCCACAAGACAATACGATTTTTATTTAAAAAAAGCCCCGAGTATCGCCGCATGGCTATACTATTTATAATACATAAAAACAGGACACACGCTTGGTGCTAGGGGTGGGTACGGTTCGGTTTGGACCTATTTTTGCCTCAAATTGAAACCGAATTCGGTACTATTTATTGGTTCAATTCGGTCGGTTTTAACAAAAAAATTTATAAAGCTGTCTAGTCTGAGTTAAACTAGTTTCAATCCTGTTCCAATTTGGTTCGATTTTGAATCGGATTATTATTTTTTCAAATGATTTTTTTATACAAATTTCAACTAAAATATTATTTTTTTGGCTTGAAAATTAACAAATTATTCAATTTCATACAAAAAGAAATATTAAGGCTAGAAAAGAGAGATGTTTTGAAATTGAACTTGGGTAAATTAGTTATGAGATTAAAAATATAGCATTGGATATAAATAAATATTAAAATTATATATTTTTTAATTTGGCCAGTTTGGTTTGGCCTGGTTCAGTTTGTTGGGGTATAGAACCGGAACGGGCACCGGTTAAAACCAATTCGTTTCGATTTTTTGAATTGGGTTTGACTTCTTGGTCAACATGATTTTTTTTTCTTCAGTTTTTTTTGGTTCGGTTTGGTTTAGTTGATTGGTTCTTCGGTTTCGATGCCCACCCCTAGCTGGTGTTAGCGCCCGCTTTGCCATGTGTCAAAAATAGTATAGTCGTGCAACTATACTATTTTTAATAATAAAAATCATAGTATAAGCGCGCGGCTACACTACTTTGAGAAAAAGAAAAAAGAAAAAAAAAGGCATGCCTAGCGCCTAGCGCCTGCTTCGTCATGTGTCAAAAACAGTATGGTCGCATGACGCCAGGTAGGTTTTTTTTTTTTTTTTTTTTTTTTTGGTAAAAAAAAAAACAGCCGAGCGGCTATACTACATTTTTTATTATTAAAAATAATAATATAACCGCCTGGCTATACTATTTTTGACATGTGGAGAAATGGGTGCTAGGCGCCAGACGGGTCTTCTTTTAAAAAAAAATTATTTTTACCCAATTTTTATTTATCGATAAGTGTAGTTTAGGACATTATCCATTACTGTTAGGCTATTATCTGATTATCTATTGTCTTCTTTTGAGTTTTTACTTTTCCAGAGCTATTACCCGCGTAAAGAATTTAACATTTTCATGTTTAATACTCATATTGTAAGCATATGTACGTATTTATCATGTTTAATACACTTTTTTTTTAACAAAATTTTTAATTATACACACAAAATTTAGGTATTATATACATAATTTTCGCATATTATTGAATAAAAATAATATATATTAAAAAATTGAATAAATTATATTAAAATATTATATAGTGGCCGAACTTATCAGTTGTAATTTGCCAAAATATTACTGAATTAAACACGTACGTATTTGATTCATATTTTTCCAGTTTCATATTTTACTAGCTGAAAGAATGTGAGATGATAAGATTATTTCTTACTTGTTGTAACAAAAATGAAAGATGGTGATTTTACAAACTCTTTGCCAACTAGAGAGCTTTAGTTGAGGAATTCCTCAAGTATCTTATTTAAAGAGCACCTTTGTAGAGCCCGCCTTACATTATATTTCAGTGATCCAAAACGTTTAGTTTTTACTTATTCCTTCAAAGATATTTTTGTAAAAAGTTAGACAAATAAGAAACTCGTATTTGACACACATTTGGTGTGTATATTTTTATATTGTGAGAACAAGAAGGAAGTTATATTTTTGTCAACAAATTTATTTAATAGGAATATCGTCAATAAAATCAGCTAACAGCCATAACTACATTACATTAGAGGAAAAAAAAAATTGATAAAGTGATCAAATTTGGAAAACAGAAAAAGGGAAAAATAACTTGTACCAAAAGTCAAAACGCAGCGTTAGAGGCACTCACACCACCACTCAACATCCCTGTATCAGCCTCTCTAATTATCAAATCACAGAAGCAGACCAGCAGCAAAAACAGCAGCAATAGCAGTGAACAAGAACAAGAGCAAGAGTAGCAATGGAGGGAGGGAAGAGTATCACCCTCCAACAGTTCATCTCTATCACGGCCCCTCTTATTGACTTGGAAAAGGTTCTCTCTCCCTATGATGCTCTTTTCCTGCTTTGTATCTTTGCACTCAATTTGACTGTAAAAATGCCGGAGAGAAATGAAGTTTTATAGAACTATCGTATTTTGGCAATCAGGAAGCTGAGATATCTGCCTCCATCACTACTGGGTCGTCCAGAAACTTAGATACTGCACAAAAGAAGGGCTCTACTATTCTCAATTTGAAGTGTGTTGATGCTCAGGTACTCGTATTTCATATGATTTCCACTTTCCTATGGCTTCCCAGTTACTGCTTTCAATCCCCATTCCACTTCTAGGACAATTTGACACAACCCGAAAAGAGAGAGAAAGAAAAGCTTACCCTCAGTTTGTTTCGATAGAAAAAGTTTGTAGGAAAATAATTTCTAGAGCATGTTTTTCTTGATTGTCTTTTGCTTTTGGCTTCAACACAACACGAGGGTTGGAAAAGATTTTTCTTTAACTGTCAGAAAGTTTCTGGAACTTTCTTCTGTCGAAACAAACAGGGCTTTACTTTTCTACGAGAAATGTATTGAAGCATTCATTAAAACATAAATATGAAATCTCTAGAAAGCATTTTCCTAAAATGATGGAAATGTTCCAATGAATAATGTTTTCACAAATGAATGCATTTTGTCAAAACAAACAATTTGTTCTTGGGTGGAGCATAGGATAATAGTAATGTACTTATAACTTTTTCTGCCTTTGGTTTTGAGAATAGACAGGACTTATGGGGAAGACTCTTCTTGAGTTTCAATCTACCAAAGCAGACGTTCTTCCTCCTCATAAGGTAAAGAATCCATAATTCCCTCTGGCTACTTGCTCAGTTTGAATTTTTGCAATGTTTGTTCTTCTTACTGTGGACTACAGTTTGAATCACTTCAAGGTTAATATGGTTGTTTTAACTTTTAACAAGCATTTGAAGGGGTCCCAGCTCCAAACTATACCATACTATCTTAAGTTTGTCCTAATATTTTTTCTTCTCTTCTTTTAATTTTCAGTTTAGCTCCCATGATGTGGTTGTTCTAAAACCAAATAAGGCTGACTTGGGGTCCCCTGCTCTTGGACAAGGTGTAGTTTACCGGTTAAAGGTAATTCTATGTTGGGAGGCTTACATTTTTTGTCATGATAATTTTAATTGTTGAGGATCATACTCTTGAGCTTACTTGTGCTGGTGGTTTGCTGGTGTTTCTTGAACAGGACTCATCAATTACTGTTGCTTTTGATGATGTTCCTGAAGATGGTCTAAATAGTCCTCTACGCCTAGAGAAACTGGCAAATGAGGTATGAAATTCAAACTCAAATCTTTGAATGTCATTTTTTCTTCAAATTTTTTTAATCATCACATATTTTTGAAGGTTACAGTTAGTCTGGTTAAGAAGTCTTAATAGTTGATCATGTATGCAGGGATTACTCAATCATCTATTTCCTATGCCCTCCTAGATTAATATTCATTGGAAAAAATTGTTGCAAATATTAACTGCATTTTTTCAGGTTACATATCGTAGGATGAAGGATGCCTTGATACAATTGAGCAAAGGTGTGCAGAAGGGTCCTGCATCTGATTTAATTCCTGTCTTATTTGGAGAGAGGACACCAACAGTGTCCAAGAAGGATGTCACATTCACCCCATTTAACAAAAACCTTGATCACTCTCAGGTCCTTAAGCCTAACTGTTTTCCCCTTTAATTCTCTTCTGAATTGTGAATGGTGTCACTCGCCATGTGTAATCTTGAGTTAACGTAGACACATTATATTGATGAAATTTCTCCAATTCAGCGGCTTGAAAGAATGAAAACACACAAGCACACATTCAACAGACACAAACACAATATGTACATGCATGTATTTGTCAATCTGTGACTATGTGTGTGGACATAATGCCACCTTTGAATAAGAACAATCATCACCTGCAGGTTCTCTGAAATTAATCATTTTATTAGTGAAACTAAAGAAAAAGCCAAACAAATTGAAATGTAGATAATTAATCAACAAGACAAATTCATTATTATCACATATAATCTGCTTCATCTGAGGTCTTGAGGACCACAGCCTCCTCTTTTTTATATCAGTTTCACTTGTAATATTATCAATTAATGTTTTCAAATACTAAGGATAAAGCTCTGATGTTATTTGTTTAAATAATTGCACCTTAGATATGGTCGGTGAGACTAAGCAAATTTTAACTGATAAGTTGTGTCATCCTTGAGGTTACTTCTGATTATTAGTTGATTGATATAGTACCATGCCTATTGTTTTTGTTTTCTATTTCTGTGTGCCCATTATTTTGGTGAAAATCCAAGTCCAAGTTCACTTTTTATGCATATAGTATTTCCAAGTTTAATCCATGTTTCATTTCTTAGTAACTAAAGTACCTACTGCATATGTTTTCTTATTTTATTTATTTTTTGTTCCTTCTCTTTTCCCGTTTTTTTTTTTGGCTCTATAGAAAGATGCCATTTCAAAGGCCCTATCATCAAAAAATGTATTTTTGCTGCACGGGCCTCCTGGAACAGGCAAAACTACGACTGTGGTGGAAATTATCTTGCAAGAAGTTAAACGTGGATCAAAGATTCTTGCATGTGCTGCTTCAAATATTGCTGTTGACAACATTGTTGAGCGACTTGCACGCCACAGGTATTGCACTGCTTTTGTTTTTGAGAACTTCATCTTTTAATTGAAATTTTAATGTTAACTCTAGCAAAGGAATATTGGGATCCTAAATATAAGTTTTTTGTAATCCTTTCGTGGGTCCCTCATTTCTTCTTTTATTTGTTTACTCCTTTTTTTCATTATTTCTGTTGTCATGCTGTTGTTAAGGAACGCCACTCATTACTTATTACTGTGTCGTTTATTAGAGTAAAGTTAGTGAGATTGGGGCATCCTGCACGTTTACTACCTCAAGTACTGGACAGCGCATTGGATGCACAGGTATGTGAATTCTTCAACTTTGTAAGAAGAGAAAGAATTAAATTCTTGTTTTTCTGATAGCAGATTTTACTTCTTATTTAAAAATTATTATTTCATTGGATTAGCATGATTTTTGGTCTATATCTCTGCATTCTGCAACATTGGTTTTCTTTCTCCTATGTATATGAAGATTGACAGTCTGCCTTTGCATCCTTTATGAATACGTAATATGTATTATGTATACATGTGTGTGAACAGACATATATGTAGACACACGTACAGATATGTATATAATTCTTCTAAAGAATATATATGTGTGCTTGAACTGATGCCTGACAAGTTATCAGGGATTTAGTTATCTTTGTGTGTCTAATTGGATTAGTAAATACACCTCAACTGTCATTCTTATTTCAGATCCCATTCTTTTCTGTCTTCTATTATTGCTGATGGTGTTAGCATGGATGTGCACTTTTGTCATTCTCTGGAATTTTAGCTTCAAAGTACATGCATTGCCTTTTATGTATTATGGTGTATGTCATATTGGGAAAAAAATCTAAATAGGATTCTTCTTTTTGATAAAAAAAGTGATCACATGGGTGATCACCCAGAAATGTGGTCAAATTATCCAAACCGTTCTTTTTGAAGTACTAATAAAGGATCATCCTTGTAAAAATCAACTAACTAAGAAACCATTAGTCATCTAATTGTCATCAAATAGATAGACAAACTTAGTGTTTCGACGACGTTTAAACATTTGTAATGATAATAAGCAAATAGCTCAGTGATTTTCGATTTGGATGATTTTTTACATGGATACACCTTGGGGACTCTAAAACTGAGCTGTTCAGATTATTGGATCACATTGAGTGGTGGACGCCATCAAAGTAGTCCTTTCTTTTCTCAAAATGAGGACATTCCCTTTAGAATCTCCTTCTATCATATTATAACTTGCCTGTTTTTGTTTAACTATTTTTCTTACCATACATTGTTCTATGCTGTCAGGTCTTGCGAGGGGATAATAGTGCTTTGGCAAATGACATTCGGAAGGAAATGAAGGTAGTTATGTAGAGTAAAATTGAAGCCTGAACTTGTAAAATCTTGCATGTATGAGTTTCAAATAAAAGTTACAATTGAATTTTTGTTGACAAGGATGCTTTACCACACTAACATGTTAGCATTTATTTATTTAGTAGGAATTTTCTTTTGGTTACATTGGAAGGGATTGAACCCTTGACCTATCATAATCCTAATCATTTCCCCACCCTCTCTCAACACTTGGATTTATTTAATAGGACTTAATTATAGAGGTTAATGTGCTAAAGACTGAAGTCTCACTGACCATTACATGGCTTAACCTTAGGAGCTTGCACATTGCATTTTTCCAGGCATTAAATGGGAAGCTGTTAAGAACCAAAGATAAGAACACAAGGAGGGAAATCCAGAAGGAGCTTAGGACTCTATCAAAGGAAGAGCGTAAAAGGCAGCAGCTAGCTGTGACAGACGTAATAAAAAATGCAGATGTGGTGTTGACAACTTTGACTGGGGCATCTTCTCGCAAGCTGGACAATACTTCATTTGATTTGGTGATTATTGATGAAGCTGCTCAGGCACTTGAAATAGCATGCTGGATGGCTCTGCTAAAGGTAACGGTCAATACAAAGGCATATACATGAGCATGAACACCAAAACTTGCATATGCATTTCCATAAAGTACCTGTTCATGTTGTATGTATGCACATAGTAATGCATGTTGATTTGTGTGAGTGATCATCAAACACATAACATTTCATTGTTGTAGGGTTCAAGATGTATACTTGCAGGCGACCATCTTCAGCTTCCTCCAACCATCCAGAGTGCTGAAGCTGAGAGGAAAGGTTTAGGAAGGACCCTCTTTGAACGTCTTGCAGACATATATGGAAATGAAGTCGTGTCTATGCTCACTGTCCAGTACCGCATGCATGAACGCATCATGGATTGGTCATCAAAGGAACTGTACAACAGTAAGGTGCTGAGAGCATGTGTTAGAACTTCCAATAACTGAGTGTTAGAATTTATATCATTTTTTAAAGAATAAAAAAATGATTCGCTTTGATTGTGTGATATGATTATATGGTTTAATATCATTACAGATTAAAGCCCATTCAAGTGTTGCTGGACATATGCTTTTGGATCTTGAGGATGTAAAGAGGACCTCTTCAACAGAACCAACCCTTCTTCTAATAGATACAGCTGGGTATGCGGTGTATTGTTGCCATATACTCAAAGTTCTGTTTTTGTTTTTTCGGAATACTGTGGATCACTCATGGAGGATGTTTGGAACCATATAAAGTAAATTACCGCAATATCCTCTGAGATTTGGATTTGGATATTATTGTCCACTTCAGTGAAATCTTAATGATGCGGAATACCAAAAAGCTGATTTTAGAAAACTGTCAAGTAACACCTAGGCATGTCAATTTGTGCTTTGATGGGTTAAAAAAAAATTCAAATGATACTGCACAAACAAACATGACATGACAAGATATCCTATAACCTATGACACAACTCAACGAGTAATATGTTTACTTTACGTTGGGAGAATTATTTTATCATTTATTTGGTTAATTCATGTCAATTTCATGTTAAAATGCTTGACACAAACACCATAGGGCACAAACACAATCAATTATTTAAATTTCATGCCAATCCCGCTTGATTTTATTTTGTAGTTTCCAAAATTCCATCCATAGTAGTGCGGCTAACGCCAGATGAGGTCCCATGAAAAAGAGTCATTTTGAATGTTGTGAGAAACAAAAACAAGTAGATCATATGCCGCATCATCTTCTCAAAAGGGATTCCTAATTTAATTTGTAATAAAAGAAATGCCTTCATGTATAACTGTTGCCACTAGTTCATGCTGATCTGTCAGGTGTGACATGGAAGAAAAGAAGGATGAAGAAGAAAGCACTTTGAATGAAGGTGAAGCTGATGTGGCTATTGCCCATGCTAAGAGACTTGTTCAAAGCGGTGTTCAGGCTTCTGATATTGGAATTATCACCCCTTATGCTGCACAGGTATTAACATGCCCTTTTCCTTGCTGTAAGCATTAGCTTCTTGTTATGAGCTTCATTTCTCTATATACAGTGAAGGATTACAATAGCTTCTAGATAAATCAAAATCCAAGTGTTCACTTCCATGCAGCTTCTTTAGTAGCATAGATGTCTTCTTCTTCTTTTCTTCTTATATCTGATCTGTATTGCAGGTTGTCTTACTGAGAATGTTGAGAAGCAATGAAGACAAGCTAAAGGATTTGGAAATCTCAACAGTTGATGGTTTCCAGGGCCGGGAAAAGGAAGCCATCATTATTTCAATGGTTCGGTCTAACTCAAAAAAAGAGGTACACTTGTGCTCTGGTACTATTACTAATGCATATTTTCAGAGTTAGATAGTCAACATCTCAGTTAGCACCATATTCTAGAATATAAGGAATTTAATTTCAGAACTTTGAAATATTCAGGTGGGGTTTCTGAGTGACAACAGGCGAATGAATGTGGCTGTAACACGGGCAAGAAGGCAATGCTGTCTTGTCTGTGACACTGAGACGGTGAGTAGTAATGCATTCTTGAAGCGATTAATAGAGTATTTTGAGGAGCATGGTGAGTATCTAAGTGCCTCAGAGTATGGCAATGAATGAGCAAAAATACCTGGGCATAATTTGTTGCTCTGCCCTGCAATCATATGCAAATTGGCTGCATTGTGGTGATACAATAGCATGGCTCTGCTTTTGCGACACAGGACAATTTATACCTATAGAAAATTTGAAAACAATTTTATTGTTGTTGAAGATTTGCCTAATGGAAATTTGTTTATTGTACTTTTTTCTTCTTCTCTAATTATCTTATGTTATGGTTAATATTGAGGGCTCACATCTAGAATACAACTGACCATCTGGACCTGTAAGATGTTTCCCTCTAACTTACTTAATTCAAGTCAGAACCAAGCAAACATGAACAAGCAAAACAATACTTTCATACTAAAGGGAATCACACCTCCCATTCACATGGTAGAGTAAAACTGATTTCAACCAGCTCATTTGTGATCAGAAATGTGACTTAAGAGTTATGGAAGCAACAGTAGCATTTGGGACATGTTCCTACTAGATAGTCTGGTATATTATGCCGTAGTACAGTCCATCTGGACCATGAGGTGAACTCTTGTTTGAATATATGGTGGTGCCAAATTGAGAATGTAACATAACGTGCTATTACCCACTATAGCCTATTTTTAAACGACTACTAAGTGCCGATTTCTAACAAATTCCTTCTCTGGTAAAAGCAAGCCCTACTCTTCCATGTCTAGTTAAACAAGCTTCTCTTAGAAGTCCCAAATAGAAGTGGGGAAGGGCAGCTCTTCATTCACATCATAAACTTGAAAGCTACCAGCATCTGCTCCTTGGTCTGAAATCCCATGCATCTCAATCAATGCATCCCAATTGAAATTCTTGTCAGCAAAGGGTCCAAATTCATCATTAAGTTCTGTAACTGAAGATTCTGGAACTCCAAAATTTCCTGTGGTGCCAATTGCCTCTGATTGTCTCTCCTTTTTCAGTACACCCAGTTGCTGAAGAAACTCATTGAGATCAATCTGCGGCTTCTCCCGGTTGTCTTCAATCATTTTTTCTGATGAAATTTCTACATCTTTCTCCTTCTCTGCAACATTTCCTATCTGTGTTTTGTCGCTTATGATGTGAACCTCAGGTTTAGAATCACAGGAAGAAGAACTAGAGGAAGGAGTAGTTTGACCAAGAACCCCATTTTGCTTGAGTTCTTGGAGCCTCTGATGAATGACATGAACACTTGGTTGGGCATTAATATTGAGCAAACCACAAGAAGGAAACATGGAAATGAAATTTTGGGAAGGGAACCATTTGAACTTTTGAGATTTGAGTGCAGGATTGGAATTGGCTTGGAGGTGAGGAAGATTGAGAAAAGCATCTGGACCATAGAGTCTCCTGGCAGCATCATCATAAGCCATGGCAGCTTCTTCTGCCGTGGCAAAAGAGCCCAACCAGAGCCTGGTTCTCTTCTTTGGTTCTCTGATTTCAGCAACCCATTTGCCCCAAGTTCTTTGCCGAACACCACGGTATTCACATGAGGCGTTCTGAGGGCCACCTTTGCCTCTTGTTGGGCCTTTCTTCCATGGCTTCAATGGAGATTTTCTGCAGTTTTCCATGGCCCTTTTTTCTTGGAGGGTTACAAAAGCTCGGTTGAGAGTGAGAGTGAGAGAGTGACAGTGTGGAGTTGAAGCTTGGGAGTGTGTATTAGATTGGTGGAAAGGCGCGGGATATGTAGTGAATGAGAGTGCAGTTTGGTTTAAATGTTGTCACGTTTTGGCAAAGTTTTCAAGCTAATGCATGTGACCGTTGTTGCTCTCTACTCTATATACCTTATAGCGATTGGTGAGTGTGAATTTTTTTTTTTTTTTTTTTTTTTTTTTTTTTCTCTCCCCCCCCCCCACCTCCCTCCCCCCTTGTTGTTTTTTTTTTCTGTTTTGACAATTCCACAATAATAAATGGCATCATGGGCATGTGTGATGGGGGTATATATGCATGCATGTATAAAAGGAAGATGGCTGAAATGTTAATATTGATTGGCTCATTGGATTTTTTTTATCCACCTTTTCCTTTGTATAAATGTACAAGTATCTAGCAAGAGAACATTGGTTATGCCATCATTTAGCGAGAGACATTTTTGTGGTCCTATTATCCGAATCGTGCATTTGTTAGGCCATCATAAAAAATTAAAAATTTTAAAAAGGATTAACCGTAGTAGAAACTATGTAGTTTTCTACCTATGACCAAATGGAGAGACGAATATAATGTTTTCGGTAAAAATTAAAAGGTTTAAAACCTTGCCAATGAGGTCTAGCTCAGTGAAAAAGGGCATTGACTTGCAAACAGTGGTTTCAAGTTCGAACCTCGTGGCAACTTGGTTGTGTGTGTGAGAAATTGTAGTTTAGACTTCGTTTGTATTTTTTTTAAAACTGAATTTTACATGAAATTTCAATTTAGGTGTTGAGAAAAAAAATTTAGCCAAATTGGCCACTATATTAACCAAAGCTTCCAATTTATAGATGTGCAGTTAGTTTCCGTTAAGTGGCTGAATTAAATACATTTTTGGTAACTAGATTTTACACGAAATTTCCATTTGGTCTAAAAATAATAATAAACAAGAACCATGTAAATACTATGCTCTTCCACATGCTGCCCTAGCAGCTGAGAAAAAAAAATTGGAAGTGGATTATTGTCCTAGCAGCTGTTTACCTTGAGGAAAAAAGAAAGTTGACAAGATAGTTTTAATGTTGTCTAAAAGAGAAAGTTGGGTGCTTTTAATGTTGTGGTGGTGACTGGAATTCTGGCTAAGCTAAAATGCTTTGACCTATAAAGTGATGGAAGGAAGTGAATTCTTTGAATGAAGACTGACACTCTCCCTAGGATTCTTTGTTTTAATGGTTTAAATACAGAGGGAGAGGTGCTCCAAGAAGACTAAGCATACCATACCCACCTCACAACATTTTAGATTGTCACGAGCTCTATTTCACATGTTTTCCTGCCATTCACAACCTGATACCCGGGACTCTCCTCACCTTTATCCCATGCTAATCGTCTCTCTCTCTCTCTCTCTCTCTCTCTCTCTCTCTCTCTCTCTCTCTCAAGCCACAGACTGGTGTGAAGTTTTTGACGATGTTATTGTATGTGATGATGTTGATGACAACAAACTCCATAAGTGGCTACCATCCTTGTCTCTTTTCTTTACCCTTTTTTTCTTTGTTTGTTTTGTTTTGTTTTATGGTGTTGGATGTCACTATGTTTTGTGTGATTGTACTATAATCATAAAATAGCTACATATTATTAGGCATGGCAATGGGTTGGGTCGTGTTGGGATAATAAACGTGTTAAGAATACTCAACCCAAACCCGACCCATTTAATAAACGTGTCGTGTCGGGTTTTGGTCATCTTATACAGGTTACCTGGTTAATAACCTATTTACTCATTCCTAATTTCCAATTTAAAAAAGGGAAACATTAAAAAGAGGAAACATGAGACTACATCAGGTTAATAAACATGTTATTTCATTTTTTTTAAACATGAGATTACGTTAAATTAAAAAAAAGGGCTTATCCAATATAGATCCCTACATTTTCTATAGTTTGGCCATTTGGATCTCTTCTCTTGGTCACACATAGCTTTTTGGGGCTCATCACTTGAGCACCCAAAGATCACACCCTTAGCTTGAGCATAACTTGTGTTGTGATCTCAATGCTTGTGTTTACCTGGTAGATCGAGGGCCTCCAACTGCTTTTGCATGTCTTGAGAGTAAAAATCTACCATCTTTGATAACTTTTGATTCTCTTCCTGCAATATTTCAAGCTGATATCGATTCGCCTCCGTTGTATTTGCCCTCTCTTTCTTCAAACTCCCTATCACACGCTGACAATTTTCAACCAAATTTCGCTCTACAACCAACTGAGATTTTAGCACCTCTACCACATGGGATTTCACAATGAGGCGATGTCCCACAGTTGTGACAAATGTCACACTTTGCACGCTCAATGCCATGGCATCCCTCACCACTCGTGTATCATTCCTCATTCTCAGCACATGCACATCCCTGGGAGTCACCAAACTCCTCGCAACTCCAATAGCAACATCGTTCTCAATGAGTAAAGAGTCGTTTACAGTAACTAGTCCTCATGAGGAAGCAAAGTAGGGCATCCAAACTAGTGCAACCCTTTGACCCCATGCCTATGTTGGTGGAGCTGGGTTTAGATTGAGAGAAAATGGGAATGAAGAGGCCATTTTTTATCTGAGTTTGTGGAGATAGGTTCTTATTTTTCTAAGTTTAAGGAGATAGATTTTCTGAGTTTGAGTTTGATTTTTTTCTCCCACTGTATCCTTTTATAGAAGTAACTTGCAGGGCCACTCAATAATAATAATTTTTTTAAAAAGTAATCTGCAGGGCTGCTTTGTAATTCCAGCTCCTTATTTTCCGCTCCCCATTTTTCGTTCCCTGTTTTCTGCTTCGAGCTCTACGTCTTTGTGATTAGAAATATATATATTAATTTTTAATATTTAATTTAATTACTATATATATTAATATTTAATTTAATTAAGTGTATAATTTTTAATTTAATTTAATTAGAAAGAAAAAAGACATGTGAAATTCTATGTTTTTTTATAAACAGCTTGTAGAAACATTATAAATATCAAATTGTATAGCTTATAATCACAAGGTTGTGTGTAGCATAATGGATAAGGTGTTGGAGATGAATGGAAGTGGAGTTGGTTCAAAACTCATTGTGTGTGTGCTGGATCCTTAATTTTCTTTCATTTTTTCAAAACCAGTTAAATAGGTATTTAGCGGGTTGTCAGATTGACTCGAAATCCACCTGTTTAATAAACAGATTGACTCAAAAGTTACCCAATTATTATCATGGGTGGTTGGGAGGAGATAGGGCTGCCTTTCGGCCGGATCGGATCGGAAATAAACCATTCCAATTCCAAGGTTTTATCAGGTCAGGGAGGCATGGGCCCCCACAAACAACATACTGAAAAAAGAAACACAGAAGAGAAATGCAAAGGACTCTATTCTATTTTCTCCTCTGTCCTTATTTGCCATATTTCTATAAAAACAAAATTGACCACCAAATTTTCATTTTTCATATGTTCAGTAAGAGTTATCAGACAGACCCCCAATGACCTCAATAAAAATGGTGCATGCATGTTTCGCCATTTTTCATATGTTTTCTCTGTGTATGTTGTTGATAGTTGGCTTTGCGTCTTATCCAAGGTTTTATCAGGTCAAGGAGTAAAAGTCTTTGTTACTAGCACGCAATAGCAAATGTTCAGCAGAGGACAATTCTATACATACTTTCGTACATCAATGGAGCGCAACAAGTTCCTGATGGCTGACGACGACGGAGTTTGGACCGGGTGTGTGCGTCTGAGAGTGTAAACCTCTGTTTCCGTGAACCAAGTATGTTGGGCCCAACCCGTATCCACATTGGTGGTGGGCCTTTATTGGGCTTCAAGGCCAGCGAACTATGTCGGGCCCAACCCCTGTCTCGGTCAATAATTCTCACATAATAAAAATAAAAATAAACCGACCCGACCTGCCACGCGCCCAGACCCGCCTAGCCGCCTAGGCGGGCGCCTAGGCTGATTTTTCAAAATATGTTTCCGAAATTTGAAAAAAGCATCTGATAAGTTGCGGATGCTTTTACAAAAAGCATGTGATAAGTTGCAGAGGCTTTTACAAAAAGCATCTTGTAAGTTTAAGCGATACTCTGTCATAATTCTTGATGAGGTTCATGAGCGGAGGTTGAACACAGACTTACTTATGGGAATGCTATCTGGTGTAATTAGTGCTCGTCAGGCAAAGCTAGAGAGTGGTGTTTATAACTGCTAAAACTTGTATTAATCAAGGTTTATAACCCCTTTTTATTATTATTCTCGTTTGCATGTGATGGCAGGAAGAGTATGCAGAGCAGCAAAAGGCGGTGCTTTCAGGAAGAACTATTAAGTCCTGGACAGCAAGTTTTTCCGTTAAAGCTTGCGCTGATGAGTGCTACCTTGCGAATTGAACACTTATTAATAATAGAAAGCTGTTTCGTGATCCCCCACCGGTTATAGATGTCAGTGCCAGACAATTTCCAGTAAGCATTAAGTTTGAAATGACAACTGATGAAGCAAAACCTCACGAATTGCAAACCTTGTGATTAATGGACCTTTTATGTGTATCTTTATATTAGCCATACGATCATTTCATTAAATTCAAGTGAAGTTGCTATTTAAATGAATCCCGCAACTAATATGAAAGTCTACATTTATAATCCATATATAGCACCCTCACCATAAAACGACTCTGATGGCAATGTTGATGCTGAATAATATTATTAGGGTTTTATGTAGATTGGGTACTCTTGTTTTTTTTCTATTTTTTGGTCAATTAAGATATATAAAGGTTCGCCTTTCGGGTATGACTTATGAGAGATGTAGACCTACCCGCATAATTTATAATTTGATATGGATTCGCTAATTTGGTTCCATATGATCTGTAAAATGAACATGAAAAGAAAACTCTTGCAACATCCAAATTACGTTTCACTTTCATACCACCTAATTCTTTTCCAGGAAATCAGATAAAGTGAACTTTACAATTCGAGCCATCTCATTTCCTGAATTATATATGTGGAGCAGGTAAGGTCGCTACAATCAGAATCTCTAGCACAGCTAAGTTTAAACACACACCAGAATTGAGGGAGAGATGGAAATATTATATATAGTAGCAGATTAAAAGCTAAAATCCAAGAGAAAAAGAGGAGCTTATAACATTTTGAATATATCTGGCAGCACAACCAAAGAAAGGAACCTAAAAACTGAGATAAGGACCCATTTCAAATTTCAAAGCTATTTGGCCTTGTTGAACAGCAGGGAGGCCAGGCCCACCCTCCATCCAAGTATCGTAGAGGGTATAGAGGGCATCGAGGGTTCATGCTTTTTGGGTATCAGAGAGGCCAGACCTGCTTGCACGCTGTGACCAGAGCTGTTCTCCAGCTTGGCACTAGTCTCGGCGTACCTGAAAAGGATTCAAACGTTCAATTAGAAAATTGCCAATTTCACTCCCTTGCCACATCACATTTCTAAAGGAAGTTCATGTGTAAGAGAAAGATTCGCATGTGAGATATCTACATACAGATATGCAGCAGTTTGTGAACATACAGATTCACATGTTAGGTTACTGCGAATATGTTCTGAAGTTTTTAAAATCTTTACACATGACTAAATCCATGCTATATGCAGACAGAACTAATGAAAAACTGAAAAGCTACTTTCATATCAGCAAAAAGTATGATTATAGACACACATGCATGAAGAACACCACATGGAGCAGGTAAGCTAGATACAACAGTGTAAAAAAATGGCAACCACCATCTCAGAAGTTAGAATTAGACGACGCAGTAACCTAAATCCTTGACTCCATAAATTGTTGTTTCTCTTCTGCCAAATTGATGACTAAAAGCATTTTGTTCTATGGAGATAACATTTATTATACAAAAGGAGGCTCCAGGCCACCTTATGCAGGCCTGCCAAATGAAGGTCCACATATAGTAGGAAAAGTGCCTTGTGTGTGCTTGACCTGCGTGCCTATGATAAGAAGTATCCAAGAATCACTTAGTAAAACCACCCAACGAACTATGTACAACAAATTTACAAGAGGCAAGGGATCTCCAGGTGTTAGGGAAGATTTGGAGTGAATTCGTCTAACATGTTTTGTTCTGTCTTAGATTACGGGGTGCTTAACATGGTAGATTCTGAATGGGATGTTTCCTTTTAAGATTAACGCAATCAGAAGAATTTGCCAAAGTAAACTTATGAAAGTATAAAATAAAAAAAGAGAAATGAAAGCATGAAAGGAAACGTACATGGAAGACACCGTGCCTTCGTATGCAAATGTTGACATGCCCTGTCTTTGCTTATGCTTGGGATTGGCTGTGCAAAGCACATAAACACGCCCGCGACGTTTAACCGTCTTACAAAACTCACACATCTTCTTCACAGAGGAACGCACCTTCATGGCTACTGAATTCATATATTTTTTTAAAAAAAACAAAAAACAAAAATTCAAGAAACCATCAAATTCAGCACCAACCCAGGTCATGAATATTCATAAAATCCATATTAAACCAAAAACAAATGCCGACTGTTGGATCAAAATCCGCCTTTTATTCATCTAAAAAACAGGTAAAACATGCATAAATAAAACCAACTACAGAAACCCTAGAAGCATGTAGAAATTACTAGCACCCAATGGCAAATGTTCAGCAGAGGACAATTTGATTGATGGAGCACAACAAGTACCTGATGGCTGACGACGCCGGCGTTTGGTATGGTTGATAAAGAAATGACCCCGCCTCTCTCTGTAGTGTGGGTGTGTGTGCTGTTTCGGCCGGATCGGATCGGAAATCAGCCATTCCAATTCCAATCGAAAACCCTTCGGAATTCAATATAGACTTCCGATTCCGAAAATTTTCGAAATTTCGAATTAAGAAGCCCAACTATTTAGAGATTAAAAAATCTAAACTTAAAGCCCAACTAGGGGTTTCACAAGTAGCCCAGGTAGGACTTTAACAAGTAATTCAACTAGGACTAGACCTTAATAAGTCTGTAGAGAAAATACATAGAGGCATAGAATACAAAATGAAATAGTATGATACTCTCTACATTTACCACATATGTAGTACGTTTGCATATAGCAAGCGCACGTATGCATTTTTGTTATATTCAAACAAGCACATTTTGCCAAAAATATTTAGTCTTAAAGTTATATGCTACTATGTTTAGTTGTTTTTTTTTTTGGCCTAGCCTATGTTAGTATATATGAATATTTGTAAGTGGGGTACTAAAATATAACAAATAAGAAATGAAACATGTATAAGACCTATACACTAAAAATAATGCAATATATTATTAGAAACTCAGAATTTTGCAGGAAAAAAATTGAAAAAATCGGATCGGAATAGGTTTGGAGAATTTCGAAATTTTTGGCATTTATTGGAAATATTGGATTCGGCATTTTCAAATATCGGATTTATTGGAGTTGGATTTTTTTGGAAATATTCGGACTGGAATCGGTGGGAATCGGATTTTCCAATCCAATTTACACCCCTAGGAGGAGAGTTTCTTTTAGCTTTTATATGTTTTGTTCTTCTAATAACTTAAATCTTACTTTTAAATTAAATTTGAATTTTTTTTATCAATATTGTATTGTACTTGAGGAAAAAGAAAGAGCTATGCATGTGCCATATCATCATTTAATGGATTTTCTGATGAACAGCTTAATAGCATAACCACATTGTGATAATTTCAAAAGGTGCGGATATTTAAATGTATGGGTGGCATTTTAGACCAAAAAATCGCAAAAATCAACCGACAATTTACTGCAATGGAACCGCAATCACGGGAAATCGAACCGCATTTGCAGTATGAAGAACCTAACCGCATTTACGGTATTTAATTTTCAAAACTTGCGGTTACCACAAACAGCAACTATATATATATATTTTTTAAATTGCATTTTGTAGATAGCATTGATGCTCAAACAACACAATGGAGTCCTTCAAATCCACTCACTACCACCAACACTTGAGTTTGTAACTTTAATTTGCAACATTGGTGCATTGCATTTTCCTTTTAGTTTGTAACTTTAATTAACTTTGAATTGGATTTTTCCTTTGGGTTGTAACTTTAATTCATTTTGCATTGCATTTTCCTTTTGGTTTGTAAATTTAAAGAACTTGGAATTGAAATGCTTGAGAAGTTGAGATTGTGAATGCTTGAGAAGTTTGACTTTAATTGGAATGTTTGGAATTGTAACTTTAATTTTCTTTAGGTTGTAAATGCTTGAGAAGTCGAGAAGGTTGTGAATTTATATATGCTTGAGAAGTTGAGATTGTGAATTTATTTATTTAGGTTGTGAATTTATATTTATGAATTAAAGTATGCATGAAATCAAAAGGCTTCAAAAGAAGCATCAAAATTAGGCCTAAAATGTGGAAGATTGGATTTTTATGACACAAAAAGAACTTACGGTTTTAAACCGCTAATTCACAGTAACCGACCGCTTTTTGCGGTTTACCGGGTTTGCGGTTTGGACAAAAATTCGCGGTTACCGAACCGCAACCACCCCTACTTAAATGTAAAAATTGAAAATATGGGTCTTAACATGCCTTACAGGGTAAAAGTTACAGGAACTAAACTGAAATTAACACTAAAAGAAAGAAAAAAAAACAGAATATAAATGTTACCAAATGGACTCTTAAGCTTTTTTAATATATATAATGATTAAGGCAACAAGACACTCTTGTGACTTGTTAATTGTTGATAAATATTTACATGCAGTTCTATTAACAGATTGGTAATAAACCACTGAGACACGATGAGGAAATGACTGCAAGTGTCAAAAAGCCCAAAATAACAAATCAGCACAGCAGAAATAACTCAAACTTACTACTCTGGCCATATTCCCCTTGGTATAACAAAAACCATCACCATAGTCCCCACCCAACTTGGAGTAAACATTAAGTACCAAAAACAGTGCCTGATCTCAAAAAATGTGCCTCTCCTTCATCTTTCACTGCCACAAAACTGTGGAGACAATTATCAATTTGAGCTCACAAGTAATAACAGAAAAAGTAATTAAAATCTGCAAACAGAAGGAAAATAACCCATCAGATGTTCCTGTGAATAAACCAAGGGAAAAATCTTTACAAGGATTCTCAATTTTGTGACAATGTGAAGTAATGCCGCAAGATAATCTTGCTACAGACTGACTTCAAGTTCCAAGTTAATCTTGTCCAATTCTTGCTACAGACTGACTTCAAGTTCCCTGGTCAAAATGGTCCAAGGACCATGTTCCAGCTCATTCAAACCAAGCTGGACTTTCAGCAACCGGTAACTTCACTAAGATCCTGGATACTGATTCACTGAGCCAGACTATAATGACCTAGGTGGCAAAACATAATAGGCACTTGTTTTGGCAAATTTTGAAAACTAGCCACGGTTCAAGGATTTCAAGCACTACTCGAAGGGGGAGGAGGGATATCTAAATTCTAAAGAAATGGTAAAAGTCTTCAATGGGTGCAAAAAGTGGCTAGTTTTCAGAACTTGCCCGCTATTTAGGTTTCAGGCCATGGACCAAGTTTGAGATCATAATCTTGATAAGGGTTCCTTCACTAAGTTCCATGAATGTCAAAATTGTTCCTTCACTAAAGATGAACTTGAGAAGTCAATCCAACGCCACATCATATATGCAATAGTTTAACAAAACTATTGAAGGCAATTCAATGTTTTTCTTTTTTTTGCGATTTATGTTTGAAGATGAAAAGAACACAATAAATTATTTCAGTTTTCTAAAACATCGTTGCAGTCAATATTATTAGTGCAAATGTTCAATCAATATTATTAGTGCAAATGTTCAATACATGTTAGCATCACAAGCAAGGTCAACATTGATATCTCATCTTCTTTTTCCCTTTTTTGTGAGGGGGGAGAGCAATAATGTTACATTTTCTGATATCATTTGTTAAAGGTACTATTTATGTTCTACTTAATAAAACGGATTAGAGATACAAACTAACCAGCTGTGTCAATCATGTCATCCACCACAACTACTACTTTTCTCTTCACTTATCAAATTCATCACCTTTAAAATGGATGGGGAGAGAGAAAGAGAGAGAGAGAGAGAGAGAGGAGAGAGA